>OU611843.1:15558333-18337500 GCA_914767755.1 Agrochola circellaris
AAAGCCTTTTCAATAATTCAGTGCGAGACTTGTTTTAGTTTTGTCAACAATCTTGGCTGCGTCAACTAATAAAGCTTTGTGCAGACCAGCGCGACGCGACACCGGTTATTATTATACCGTCAAGTTTTCTTAGAAATTGTATTGTTGGAGTCGCGTCGCGCCGTCGCGTCCCGCTGGTCTGTACGAGCCTTAAGATGTTCTCTTGCCTTGATAAATAAGAATTACCCAACCAGCAAGGTGGTACGGGGGAAGGTGTAGACTCGTGTTGGCGATGTTAATGTAGCTCTCAAGATGTTGATCCGATAACTAAATGTACTTAAAAGTCTTTAGTTTCCAAAAACATAATGATACAAACCGTGTGACTGACACTGGCATGGCCACCATCAGGGATTTTCATTTTGATAATACAAAAATTTTGTCAACTAATATCAGAATTTGTCGGTCACTGGTTCAAAGTCCAAGAGCTAGATCGAATATTTTTCGTAAACTCTACGATCTACCTCTTGGACTATACCTTATAAATTGAACTCATTATATCTTCTAAACTAAAACCCGGCAAAATCTGTGACTTGGCGAAAAATTGCGACTTCCTACCGACAAAATTTGGGAGAAAACAGATCTTCGCTAGGTGCCCTAGCTTTTGAGATTCAATTGGGCCAAGCTGGGGAGATGCTCCCCAGATCGGCCACCTATAAACTCTTATAACTTTTGAACCAGTGACCGACAAACTCTGATATTTGGCGACAAATTTCTACTAATTAGCGACAAGTTTTTTATGTTATCAGAATGAATATCCCTGATGGTGGCCATGCCAGTGTCAGTCACACAAACAAACCGTGTATGCAGCAGTGGTATTTCCCACCGACAAAAATAACGATCTTCCATACAAACTTTCATCCCTATTGAACCCCTTTATGGAATTTTCAAAATTCCTTACTTAGTTGCTCACTTTCGTTACATAAGGAGCTCTTGTGCAAAATTACACGCTTCTTAGACTCGGCGGCTTAAAGCTTCGTGCAGACCAGCGCGACGCGACACCGGTTATTGTTATACCGTCAAGTTTTCTTAGAAATTGTATTGTTCGAGTCGCGTCGCGGCGTCGCGTCGCGCTGTGCTGCACGAAGCTTTAGTTGCTCACTTTCGTTACATAAGGAGCTCTTGTGCAAAATTCACGCTTCTTGGACTCAGCGGCTTAAGGCTGTGGGTTGTCGGTCAGTGAATTAATAAAAAATAGAAAACAGATATGTATTTACAGCATTAGAATCATTAATATATCTCTCTCTTAGATTAGTTCTCTAAGAACATTTCCGTAAGAGATTTGTTCAACAAATCTATCTTACAGAGATGTATTAATAATTCCAATGATTATAATTCTGTAAATACATATTTGTTACGGTCGCGAATCGTATTTTGATCAAGACACAGCCTGACACTGACCTGCAAATTGCAAAAAACGTAAGACAATATGAATTTCGCGAGCTACGACTGCAGATATTTAGATAAATTCTTAAGGTGGTTACGAATTTTATTAAATTGAAGATGATAAAGTATCTGTAGTGCTATTCTGTAAAAATCTCACCGTGAAAACTTAGGTGAAGTGAGCTGTCAATAGTGTCAATCCCTAGCATCAGGCGAAATGACAGCTCACTTCACCTAAGTTTTCACGGTGACATTTTTACAGAATCGACCAGCTGATGTAGCTGAAATTTCAGTGATATTATTTTAGCAAAGCTCAAGGAAGATTCAAAGAGAGCTCTAAAAGCCCAGTTATACCACTAACCCCAATTTCTGAAGTAAATCTGCTGTCAACATTTTTGTTATCAGTTGTGATTTGTTGAACATATTAATAACAGCAAATCAATTCACTCGACATGAGATATGAGAACAGATTACCTTGAATAAGCCTTTAGAGACATTATTATCTAAATAAAATCTGATAAAAAGAAATGTAAATCAGAACAACAGAAATATCAGCACTGATAATAACTTGTCATCTACTTAACGCTGACTTCTCACTATGAGATATAATATATAGTTTACCGCACTGTCGCATTAGGTTAGGTATACACCTGTATTTATTTATTTATATATACTTTATTGTACACCACAAAAATACATAACAAAAAATAATAATTATGCACTACAAAATATACAATGGGCGACCTTATCGCTTTCCGCGATCTCTTCCAGGCAACCTTAGAATGGACAGTGATTGTAATGAGTATTTTAGTTTTAATTATCTTTTCTTTATATTATTATTTTATTTAGCAATAATAACTTGTCTTCTACTTAACGCTGACTTCTCACTATGAGATATAATATATATTATACCGCACTGTCGCATTAGGTATACACCTGTAATGAGTATTTTAGTTTTAATTCTATTTTCTTTTTCTTTATATTATTATTTCATTTAGCATCTTAACTTGTAGATCAAAAATAAACCAAGTAAATTGTACGTATTTAAGATATTGGAAGAGCGGATTCTCTTAACACAGGCTTATTTGCTTAAAAGGAGGCTAAAATCACTAGTTGTTAAGGTATTTACTTGTAAAAATAATAAACCATTTTTTTTTTTTTTTTCATTAAATCATAGTTGTAAGGGAGATTTAAATAAATAAATAAAATTAAAGTATATCCCGAGATAGCAAAAGAGAAATGTAATATATATTTCATCTCAGTGTAAACGGTTATATTTAAAAGTTCGCTGAGCGATATTAATTTATATCTCGAGATGTAATTATATAGTGTGTCCCTAGATAAAGTGCACGAACAAATATGGGTGAAAGTAGACCAGTATTCACCGAAAAAAAAAAAGAAAACAAAAAAAAAAACGTAATATTATTGTCGATTTTTTTACTTTTTTCTGCCTATTCAATTCCCCTGTATTGAAAACATAGTAGCTTTTTATTAATTGAGTGAATGTCGTTAAAATAAAAACAATAATGATGGCTGATAATTGATGTTGCATTGCAAATACAAACTGCCCTGCTAAGCCGAAAGGCGCTACCTATCTCAATTGTAGTAAGTTTTGAGAAAATTGACTTTTTGTTATTGTAATTTAAGGAAACATGGAAATAAAAAACTTCTGAGTGTTTTTTTTTAAATGTTTTAAGTTAGATAGCGATATTTGGCTTTACCATTAGATGCGAAATTGTTATAGCTATTGAATGGTATAAAAAAAACGAAAAGGGTGTATCTCTGAGATAGCGCCTTTTGGCTTAGGAGGGCAGCAAAGAAACCCTTTAAAAACAGTCATCAAGTAAAAATACACGTTTCTTTGGAGCAATTTTGAAATTTTTGTCTGATCTTTTCAATAAATTTCTATTTAGTTTTAAGCTATTGCATAGCTTTTATCGGAGACTCTGAGCGCGGCGACCGAATGTAAAAATTCCGTAACGAAAAAAAAACCTGACGCGAAAGTTTGTGAGGATGGATGGATGGATGTTTGTTACTCTTTCACGCAAAAACTACCGAACGGATTTTAATGAAACTTTACAGTAATGTGGCTTATATATCAGAATAACACATACGCTACAATTTATAAAGATTTTATGTGATTTAGCCATAATATAACGATAAGTATCCAGTAAGTCGGAAAAAATCCTGCCCTCTGAGATCTATCTTTGCGTGCGCTGCCTAAACCGCTGGAGTTACATGAAAAGAATGTATTGTGGGGTTGTTTGTCTTAAAGAGTTCTAAATAAAAGTCCGCAACAGCATATATCTACCTTTTATGTGGAAGCCATTATAGCCAAAATAGTGAGCTATAAATACATTTAAATTGAATACTTTTTTTAAGTTGCATATTTTAGAGTATTTAGTTAATTCGTATCAAAATAAATACCTTCATCGCTTTCGGTATTTAATGTAGATAAAATTTGTCTTTTACACTAAGTAATTTGGACTAATATTTTAAAAGTTAGAACGATAAGAATGACCTGCGATGAGTCGACGGCGGGCGCGCAGAACGAGGGTGGAGGGGCGGGATAGGCAATGACGCGCGATCGCCGAGTGCGCGACCCGAACGCGGGCAGACGCGTGAGGGCAGACGTCATTGACGGTTGTGTAAATTCTGCGATTTAGGGGGGGGGTATAGGGGTATTTTAAAAAAAATATATTTTAAATCAACAATATTATCTTCTTATTTTTGAATATATGCTATGCAATAGCTTTACCGCGGCAGTCCTCGAGTGCCACACGTATTTTTTTTTTTTGTCGATTTATTGTGGTATTGTTTCACCCATTTTTGTTTGTGCACTTTATCAAGGGACACACTGTATATCTCATAATGAGAAGTCAACTTAATAAAAATCTTAAAGTCGTTCATTCATTCATTCATTCACTGACATACAGTGCACAGGGTTAAATAGGGGATGAACGTTTGAATGACAGTTCGTCATTTTTGCCGATGGGAAATCCCATCGAGCATACGGTTTGTCCTTACATAATGATAAAACGCAGTCTGTTTGTCTGTGCTTTAGTGCACTTATACCTAACTTGAGTACCACTTATCAGAATTCCCCCTTAATTTCGAGACAACAGTTCATCGGTCAAAAGATAATTCGGTCAAACATTCTTCACACAAGTGAACTTCGCGGAATCCGCGAATTTTATAAAAAAATCTGCTGTTCCATAAGTATATTTTAACCGCGTAGGTTACATTTTTTTAGGAAACAGGTGTTTTTTTATTTTAAATAACCGACGAAAAATTTCTACGCAGGGGGTTCAGAATCATGTACTGAATCCATGGTAACAGTTTTCGCGTCGATGTATGCCACCACCCTGTATAAACCGCGCAAATAGATTTCGCAGTGCGGGCTAGGCCTAGAATATTTCGCCTGTTCATTTGTGACAAAATAGCATACCTATAAAATAAATCTTAATTTTGTTACTAACCTAGACAAGTCCTGTTGGGTTGCGGAGAGTATATCCTGGGAACAGTGACCCTCCAGTGATCTAGGAAGTGCGCCGGTGCCAGGGCACCTTCCTCCATCCTGGATCTCCATAGCTCCACTACAGCATCAGCTCGCCCGGGCAACGTGAACCTGTCACACATTGTCACTTTGTCACTAATGCACTTTTATTAGTTCAACATTTTCATTTATGTTATTGATTTTAACGTCATTTATTTGATAAGTCTCAGTTTTGAAACAAGCACTGATTTTGAGGGGACAGTTATCAAATTATTATAGATAGTTTTGTTTTAATAAGAAGGTCTATTTATTAGTAACCGAAGCGTCCATTTATCACAAAAACATACGTAAGCACCGCATTTTTTTCCGTCTTCCAAACTCTCGACATTGGTCTCAATTTTTTTATTGTACTTAATTCTATTGACAAAAAATCGAACGAAAGAAAAAAAAAATTAAATATAGTAGAAAAACGTAGCGACCTTTCGCTACGGTAGTAAACAGTATACTGTCTAAAAACCTGGCAACGCGCCACCACGCAAATCTATTCTATATATAAAAAATCTAAACAAGAATAAAGATCAAGAACAAATAAAAACAAAACAAATGTAAATGTGCAATATGACATTTATTTGTTTGCACATAAAGTTCAAATGTGCTTGTCCTCATGACCTGTGAGTTAAGGTTCTTTTACATGAGTCATTTAGCCAAATGACTCGATGCATTCTCATTATTGGGAGACAGAATTTGAAAGGTACTTAATGATTGTGTAGAAAATTCATTAGAATATTTGTTGCCATGCCGAACACGGAACTTTAAGAAAACGAGCGAGGCTTACAATAGTCGCATAATATGATGAGTAACATCTGACATCTTGGCTGACGTATTATGATATAAACAGTATTCATTCTCATCTCCATCATCGTCATCGTCATCATCATCCTGTTTAAAGCTGCGTGCAGACCAGCGCGACGCGACACCGGTTATTGTTATACCGTCAAGTTTTCTTAGAAATTGTATTGTTCGAGTCGCGTCGCGCTGGTCTGCACGAAGCTTAAAAGCTTTGGAAAATGGGTTGGTATCATCTGACAGCCAACTCTAGCACCGCGCGCGCTCATTGGTCAAATCATATAGCGCGCGCTTCCCCGGCTTCCTGTTACACACTTCCGTCCCTTTTCACGAGATCACTCCCACAGATTTGATTATTTTGATTGCAGGAAAGCGAGAGGAAAGATGTTAGACATAAACAACATTACGGGGTCGTCCTATGCACGTATTATGCAAGGGTTCAATGCATAATATCGATTTGACCGGGATTTACACAATAAAGTTCATCGCCCATTATAACAGCACCGCTCCAGCCAGTAACGCCCCGGCACCGCCTCGAAAAATATAGTTGCCAAGGACGTCAAAAGCCAAGGGTCGGGTTGAAGGGTCGTCAGAAGCCTGAAACTCTGAAAACCAGTTTTCCCAAGGGGTATCGTATTACCAAGTTACTGGGTTGTGGAGGTCAGATAGGCAGTCGCTCCATGTAAAATACTGGTATTCAGCTGCATCCGGTTAGACTGGAAGCCGACCCAAACATAGCTGGGAAACGGCTAGGCAGATTGATTGACAAAAAAACATTACACTCCTTTTTGGGCAGTCGTGTAATTAGCGCCCGTCCAAGTGTTGTCGTTGTGGTACGTGTGGCCCTAAACGTCGAATAAAGCCTCGTATAGACTGGCGCAACGCGACACCTGTAATTGTTCTCATTAAGTTTTCTTAGAAATTGTATTGTTAGAGTCGCGTCGCGCCAGTCTGCACGACGCTTTAATGATCACTGCTTTTGGAACGAGGGAGTCTTGGATAGGTAATGACTGCACGGACAGTAGCGTAAAATCGACATCTACTAATTTGGGCGGAAATCAGTCAGCAGGTTTATTTGGGTCATAATCATGAGCTTTATACTATAATAAGCCTAAATTGCCCAGTGAGAACATTGAACAGGAAGTAACCTATAATGTATACTGGTCTCAGTAAACTTCAGTGAACATTCATACATAACATAATCAGCCCAATATCACAGGCCAATAACTCAGTTCTCCTCTCTGTGTAATGCTGGGGCCACACCAACGGGAAACGCCTTTGATTATAGTGTTGCAAAGAACTCGAGTCTTCGAGTCCCCTATAAACGGATTCGGATGATGAATAACAAGACTCGACTCTTTACAAAACTACCTTATTTTTTTTTTGGGTGGGAAATTATCAAATAACTTCTCCCGCTCTGGGCGGAGCGGGAGGGCGTGTCAGACTTTTATTGACTAAAACCCACCCGTGTTCCTTCCGTTGCCTGTGTGCCGAGGCCCTTTCGGACAAACTCGCAACCCTGGCAGGCATTGGCCCTAACGGACCCCGTCAGTTGGTGCTGACATCTCTTTGAGGCGCGCGTGGAACACAACGCGCCGTCGACCCGGGCCTGGTCCTTATTGGACGGCGAGCTACCCATCGCTCACCGTCCGCAAGCGTCGCGTCGTGCTAGTCTGCACGAGGCTTATCTTTCGATCTATTGACCGTTCATTAATTAAATTGGCGACCATACATCGGCCTGTAAACATCCACTGCAGAGCATGACCATCCCTTACATAAAGCAGGGATGGCAAACCAGTTGGCACGCACTAATGCCGTGGGAATAACACATAAAAGCCGTGCCTACAGCTAATTGTGGGCACGGCATTAATGTGACTACACGCCTATTCTAACTAAATAGGTAAGTTTTCAAACACATCATATAAAATAGAATTAATATCGGTTCATCCGTTTGGGAGCTATGACGGCACAGACAGACAAAGGCAAAAACAGTCCTCATTTTATGCATCTAATATTAAGTATACAATAAGTAGAAGTTTCGAAACTGCGTCATAAGAATAAACTAGCTTTCGCCCGCGTGGTTGTCGGAAAATATCACACAGGAACGCATTATCGGTCTTAAAAGTACCCTATATGTTAATCCAGGTAAACAATGTATTAATTCCGTAATACATTGCTTTCATATAAATCTAATCTATTGGGGTACGCGGTGGACGCCAGTAAAGCTCCCAGTAGGCTTGATTTTTTCCGACATCTTCAACAATCACCTTCATATTTCAGCCAAATTACACGAAACCTTAATGAATTATACACCTAAACCTTCCTCATGAATCAGTCCGTCTATTGGTGAACACTGTATGAAAATCCGTTCGATAGTTTTTGAGTTAATCGCGTTCAGACGGACAGGTGCAGCGGGGGAACTTTGTTTCATAATATGTAGTGGTGTAGGGATATTATGCAGTATGAAGCACACTGTTATTTTAGTACACATGAGCTGGACTGACTTGTTTAAATAAATCTCAATACTTCAGATTCCAACTAAGTCAGATGAGACTAATTAACTTTAATGCTCTTCACCCAAATCAACAATAGTTGATTTGGGTGAAGAAAAGGCAGGCTCCTCAATATGCAAAATGGTTACAGTATGAGACATAAACGATGAATATAGTATTATATGAAAGACGATCAACATCGTCGTTCTCCTATGCGAATGTATAGAATATGAAAGAGGAAATCTGAAAGTGGCACCGGTGTGGCTTTGAAAATAAATGTGGATGGGTGGGAAGGGGAAGACCAAAGAAACGATGGCTGTGTGAAAGATGATAAGTCTAGAAAAGGGGGTGACTACCGAGATGACAACTAATAGAGATGTAGGTATGGAAGAAAACGACATGTTGCAACAACCCCGAATAGGGAAGATGACAAAAATTTTTTTTTGGTCCGTCTTTGTGATTATTAAAAAACATTGGACACGTATTGTTTCTTTTTTTACGTAATAAAGAAAGAAAGAAAGAAAGAAAGAAAAAGTATTTATTGAGACTCGCACAGGAAATCACACATTAAACTAAAACACACTAAACATAAATAAAAACCAAAGTAACAAAATTTAAAGAATGAACCAAACCTCTCAACATGATCAAACCATCTGAGCATACCCATATTTTTTTTTTTGTTTGTCCTTTCTGTAGTTTCTGCCTACCTCCATGGGAAGAAGGCGTGAGTTTATGTATGTCTGTATATGTAGTAATAATAATATTTTCTAGTTCAGACTAGCATCACATAGATCTTAAATTCTAATCCAGTAAACCTCTACAACTGCTGATATATCTAAAGATGTCATTAACCTACGCATCGTAAACTACAGCTCGCCAACATGATCACGATGAGAAAATCTAAATATTCGTGATTTTCTTAGGTCGGTTCTAAAATACATCGAGGTATTTTCTCTGCGAGTCGTACATGCAGTCAATGCGTGTTTTTCTTAAAGACGATAGAATTCGTTGGCAATTATGTTTACATTGGTACGATTGTTTATATCGTTGCACAATAAAAAGTGTTTTAATATCTTTAGTTATTTGCCAGACCATTTGATCATCATAAAAATATTTAACAGTTCATTAAAGAGATCAATGTAAGCTCTTGCATCAGCTCAGCTTGTTTCCAGTTTAAGCAGAATTGCATTGATGTAAGTACATAAATAAAAGGCATGTATATAATCGAATCCCAAATAATTCCCAATTTGTTTGCTTAAACTAAATAGCCAATTTTAAGCTTCGTGCAGACCAGCGCGACGCGACGCTAATGCGACAAACTCGGATGTAGCGCGTTTGTTCACAGTTCTTACCTAACCTCCTACCCTAATTACACGATCAATCAGAATCTGCATCGTTTTGAAACAGATTGCTAATCCGTACGTACGAAAAAAAAAACTGCTCAACAACGTAAATAACAGAATGAATGTTGTTGACCTGTCAAATTGAAACATTAGTCGGAATTGTCAACGAAAATGTGTTGCGTAATTAGATAGCCGGTCGGGATGCCCTAGATTAGTTACTGCGACCACCTTTGAGAAATGACTAGAAAATTATAAAAAAGTTACTAAGCTTTTATAGGATAGAATATTTTCATTGATAATCAAATATTTCCCTAAATAAGAGTGACACAAAATAAAAATCAACACGTTTTTCTCATAAAAATATGACTCAAACAATTCATACTATCATACAATTAGTATTAGCAAATAAATAGTAGACAACCTCGTGTTAAGATGACGAACAAATCATCTATCGCTTGAATCTAGACTAGATCATTAACCAGAAAAACTCGGTCAACCACCTTCATCAACCTACTTCCAACTTTATAACCTTACACATAACGTTCATATTTTTATAAGCAAGTAAGACAACGGCTACTGGCGTATTGCCAGCATCCACTTCAGCATCACTACCTGTTCCCTAAGACCTTGGGCCTGACACTGAACTCATTCAGCGAAGGTTGCAGTTCACAGCGGGACGTTTCGTGGGTATGTAGAATGTTGCAAGCTGATTGGCTATTCTTGTCGATAATAATATTATGGCGAATGATGCTGGTGATTAGAATAAGATTGCACAAGTTCAAATTTTTGGAGAAGAAATCTTAAAAGAGGAGGGAGGCTAGGTAACAAGCGTTCTCAAAGACCGCTAACGATCGTGAACTTCCCAAAATCTGCGCAGTAAACGCAATTATAAACGGATTCCGATCAACAAAATCCAGAAGTGTTTTAGTACAGAGAAGAATGTTGCTACAGTACATTCTTTTGACATAGTCCTTTTGCCATATTGAGGACACCTACGAAAAGGAGAACAGATTCTCGATGCAGACACAACAAAGATTTAAATACGCTCGACCGCTTCAAAAGATGGTCTACGTTTCACGTTCAGTTTGGTTGACAATGACATTTGAATAGTATTGTCTCGCTCTCTCGTTCTGAAAATCGTATCTATGTATCTATCGTTCCATTCGGGATGTCACACCTCTTCTCAGAATGGAGATACGTACCCTTCCACGCGACCTAAGCCCAGCGAGGGCAAATATAACAATTTAAATATTTGAAGGTAAAACCTTACAAATATCGATCACGTCTAGCTATCTAATTACGTAACAAATTTTCGTAAACGATTACGACAAATCTGTTTCATTTTGACTGTTCAACAACATTCCTTGCGTTATTTACGTTGTTGAGCTGATTTTTTTTTCGAACTTATGGAGCAATGGATTAGCAATCTGTTTCAAAACGATTCATATTCTGATTGATCTTGTATTACGCAATTAGGGTACCAATCTTGACGACCTTCGCATCAATTAGCGGCATATAGTCTACATTAATTTAATTAATCAAGATATTACCTACTTTAAATGCCACTCTAAGATAACCCACTGACTCATAAATGATGACGTTTGCAAGTGCGGAGTGCCATATTTGAACGCGCGTGTATAGTAGGTGACGCAACTTGCATGTAGTATTTTAACTAACATGCTTTTAAGATTAGCATGACCAAATTAAAAACGTTCCTACAAATGTTCCCACTAAAAGTACTGTTTAACGTAGCCTTTCTCATTTATATTGGGGTCAGCTTCTAGAAGAACACACAACATTCATACAAGCAGTAGACAGTTCTACAAAAGTTGCAGCGAAAGATGAAGCGCTTAGATTATATTTTGTCAGGCCATCTCAATGCCTAGGGACATTCATCATCACGATCATCATACCTAGCCTTGTTCCACCACTGCTGAGTATAGGCATCCTCCCTTTTGTGCCATGCTTCCCTGGTATGTGCGCGTCTCACCCAGGTCTTCCCTGCGATCTTCTGTAGGTCGTCCATCCACCTCGCTATTGGTTTGCCAACGCTTCTTCTAGCGTTTCTCGGCAACCATTCCGTTATAGGTCTGCTCCATCTGCCATCACCACGTCTACCCATTACATGGACATTCAGGCTTCCTGTACGCGACGCGAGAGCGGCACCGGCGCACACACGGCAAAAGGACTACTTTAGGAGGCCAAAAATAATAGATATGAAAAAATGTTTTTATTTGTACTTTTTAGGGTTCCTGATCAATACGTTATCAATAATAAGAATGAATGGGCACTCTGCAAGCCTGTTTCTATTACCCACAGCACTTTTATTTTGTTGTTTGTGCCCGTTGTTCGGTGTGTCGTATTATTTATTTACATTAAGTAGCGACGCTTTATTTTATTTGTGTTAGAACCCAAAAAAACATGTAAGTACCTACCTACCTAAAAAGGGAAATTGATAGGAGTAGAAAACTTAATACTCGTAGAAATAAAAAAAATTGAATTTAGGAAATGAAAAAAGTAAGTATATTTCACTATACATAATACAATAATACATACTTATATTGGTAGCTACTTATGTAGGTATACCTAGTTTACAATAATTAATAATCAGGATGCTTCATCATCATCTTCATGTTCATTGTCATCATCTTCGTCTTCGTCATCATTATTTCTATTGATGATGTTTTCTATTGAAGGATTTTCCAGCATTTCTAAAACCTCCTTAGCAAATGGTTTCCTTCTTTTATAGTGGCTCCTCCTCTTCGATGCAATTATAGGATCGGAAGCTATAAGCATCCAGTGCGCAATGTCTGTATTGGTGTGGATCCTGGAGGTCTTTCTAGCATGGAAAAGCCGTACGCTTTTAAATTCCTTTTGGCTGGTCTCCAGCACATCTTCTGATAATAAACCCACAGGTAGTGGCAGCTCCTTAATAATATCTGCTCCGTGTATCAGGAGTTTGTGGACAGACGCACTCATTTTGTACCAGCCATAACTATTAATACAAATTTTTGCAGTTTCAATAGTGTAATTTTTGAAATTTTCGTAATTTACGTTGAATCCGCATGATAATACGCTCAGGATGTTGGCGAATCTTTTGATTATTTCCGTATCTATACCTGTGATAGCAGAAGATTTAGTAGGCTCAGCAAAAAATTTCCTGGCCGTATTTCCGTCATTGGAATTCCCCCCTCCTTGTTTTGGTTGATCCACCACCAACCCCATTTCTTTGTAAAACCTTTCTGTTATCTCGTTTTTTCTTTTTTTAATTTTCTCTTTGGCGTCTGTGCCCCTGGCTTGCCATTGTTGCAACTCTATTTTATACGAGATGTGAAGTAGATACTCGTAACATCTTAAGTACGAATGGAGCACAGATATACCAAACTTGAACGGAGCCTTAGAGTATTGTTTCCTCAAAAGCAAATCTATGTTGTTTAGCTCCTTGGGTGTTGCTTTACATATGTTGCAAGCTTGCGTTGACGATGTGTCAGTTAAAACGTTGCAAGTCTTGCCATCCATCATTGTACATACAGCATGATGTTTGAAGGTGTATGTTTTGTCGCCAAAAGTTACTTTCGTGACCTGTAACCTTGATATTTGCGCTTCAATTTCATCGTAATGCAGCTTCACAGATTCTTTTGTCTCCTTCTCAATCTGCAGACGAATAATGCGGCTATATCTTGACGAGGAAGGACTAGGGTTTTGCCATATTATCTGTTTTCCATTGGTTGTGTTCTCTGACATTTGTAATGGCACTATAGTGCACAAAATAATGTTAGTGTCACCATACAATGAGTTCGTTGCAAAACATTGTTTATATATGGAATGACCGCCACTCCCGTCAAGACCCCATTTGTACACCACTTCAATGGGTGAGTTCTCTTCGTGATCGTGGTGTATAAGAAGTACATCCTGCTGTACATCTGCAAGTCTGTGTATCGTGTGGTCAAGAATATCTTGGACGGGGATTTGGACTTCCGTTTCTGATATTTTTATATTGTCTGGGTAGCACTGTTTCTTTGTCTGCGCTATAACATTGTATGCAGGATATATATTGGCACCCCGAGATTTCGCCCCTCTTTGCATGTGAATGTAATCTTCTTTACCCATGTCAGAGTCAATGATGAAGGCTAAAGCCTCCTCAGGGGAGTAAGGTGTGATACCAGAAGTCTTTGGTGTATCATGAATTTTTTTTATGCGTTTGTATCTGCGTGGGCTGGTGGTCAATGCCAGGTTCACCATTTGTGCAGCTGTCCTTTTCCCACTCTTTGCTAGGCTAGCTTGAGCAGCAGCACACAATACCTCTGGACTTGTTTTGGCAACAATTGGTTGAACTCGTCTTCTTTTTGTTCGTACAGAGCCCTCTTCGAAAGATTTTGATGGTCTGCCTTTAACACTTTGTAAGTTTGAAACGTTGCTCACAGGTTTCACTGCTGGCAACACCAAGTCGTTTTTTAACCATGCTGAATTGTACTTGGTGAATCTCTCAATCTTCCAATTCGAGTTCTTCCACTTTTTCAACAGTTTCGAAACAAACACTTTGAGAACACATTTTATTTGTAAAGCACTGTCTTTTGATTGTTTATAAATACTATGATTATCCAATATATAACTAGTTAATCGTTCCACACACTTAGACGATGATAATTTATAAAAGTTTTCATTTTGTAGCACTAAAATCAGATCCATTTTTCTAACATGTAATTTCGAGTGACTTGGATCACTCCGACTACCTGTAAATAAAAGAGGATAGTGTCACAATGAGTTGGTTTGAGTTCTCAAAATTCACAATAATTACGGCCAACTAACTACTAAATGCAAATATCAAAGTCAGAAAGCGGTACCTAGCGGAACTTTTTTTGTAAGTCCAAGTAAACATACATTTTAAAGAGAAATTTATCTAGAACCGCAATATAAGATTTTAATACAATAAGATTACATTATTTTTAATTTTACTGTATTAATAAAATGTACATACCTGTAGATTCCATATTCTTGACCACTGTTGATATTTAAACACGACACGAACGAAAAATACGTGATGTTACTTGACGGTTTAGAAAGCAACTAACCGTACACAATCACTTCGCTTACCTGCCGGACCCTCGCACTCCTTTGTTGTGAACATAACAAAGGCGACTTATGCGCTTTGTGATGGAACGACTATCTGACTTGAAAAATACAGGCGAATTTAGACTTTATCTTTATGTTAATAAATAGCTTTTTGGCCGCCTAAAGTAGTCATTTTGCCGTGTGTGCGGCGCCGGATCGCATGTTAGTGTATACGAATGAATATCGCCCATGCCATGCGCCGCACCGAGCACCGAGGAAATCTGAGATATTTTTTTTTTCATCGTGCGGTCCCGTCACCCCTCCTCCGGCATCATGTCCACACATTTTGCAGTATAAGCTGACCTCTCATTGCACGGAAATCCTGTTCAATGCGAGATCAGCTTATACTGGACGTGTATAGCTTGATATTTAGCCGTGTGAACATGAAGCGTTATAGGTGAACCACGCTCAAAGTACTTTCCCAATAACAGAACACGCTCTCTACAAATTGTGTATATTTTCTATACACCATAAATCACTATCTGCCATTTCACTCGAACTCATGTTTATATAATGCGGTGCCATTAAAGCCTTAAAGCGTGTAATGGACGTAGATACGTTATCGTTAACCGCAAGGTGAGCGTAATAAAACATTTCCCAACTTTGAGTTAGCTGCGAAAATGCAGGAGGCAATAAATTATCGTAAACTTAACTTGGGATTTATCGGCCTTTTTTATTTTATTTTATTTACTAGCTTACGCTGTTCCACTCCAGGGCAAAGGCCTCCCGCCACTGCTTCCATCTTTCGCGAGCCTGCGCGTCCTCCGCAGGTCGATAGGTTACGTCAAACCTTCTTGACGTAACCTGTCATCCAGCTCGTCCCGCCATCTCTTACGTGGTCTGCTACGACCCCGCTTCAATGTCTCAGGGCACCAGTTCTGTGCTATTTGGGCCCACAGTTTGTCCGGGATGCGGAAGACATGTTCTGCCCAGTCCTATTTACGTTGGGCAGTCTTTTGAGCCACGTCAACACGTCAACTATTTTTGTTTTGGACCGCTGTATTGTGTATTATCTGCCTTAACATAAAATAAGTCCTTTAAAGCCTATATATATCCATTATGTCAATGAAAGATGGACGTGAGGACCCTAGCCAAAATTACTATTTATTTCTCAAATAATTAGTCCGGCTATCTAATTACGTAACTTATTTTCGTTTACGACTAATCTGTTTCATTTTGACAGTTCAACAACATTCATTGCGTTATTTACGTTGTTGAATAGGATTTTTTTTTTAACTTATGTAGCAATGGATTAGCAATCTGTTTCAAAACGATTCAGATTCTGATTGATCGTGTATTACGCAATTAGGATACTGGTTTCCTTACGCTGTTTTCCTTCACCGATGTCAGTGATGTCTAAGATAAACTTAGATCACCCAATGTTGAGGAGGGCAGGTTTCCTTTCAGGAATAGAGCATCATTGATACCTGATAAAGAAATTTCCAAACATCGGCACCAATAAACTGGTGCATCATCAGAGATCTGAGACCAAAATCATGAATTTATTCACTGACAGACAACGCACAGCATAAACCGCTGGGTCTAGAAGCATGAAATTTTGCACACGAGTTCCTTATATTTCGAAGGCGAGCACTAAGGAAATATTTTTGTAAATTCACCCCCTAAACAGGATATATAGGGGGGTTGAAGTTTTCATGAAAGTTCGTCATTTTGCCGATGGGAAATCCCATCAGCCACGCGGCTTGTCGATAATAATTATATAGGGTACAATAAAGAATATTCTAACTTTGTACTGCCTTAGTAAACAAAACGAAGCATTCTGCAGAAAAACAATTTACTGAGTAAAAAAATAGATGTCATAGAAAATGTACAATAGGCATTCTAAGTTCAGCCCCGCTCTAGTTTAATCAAATGATTTCCCAGCACACTACACGTTGATGGTGCATGTATAGTTTGATTAGGGTTGACAACCCTGCTATAATAGTATCCTGCTACATTAGAGCCCTAAAATACTATCTTTCAAAAGAAAATAGTAGGTAACGGAACTACCCTATATTATCATATTAATACAAAATGGCGATGTATATAATATAATAATAGGGATGAAGACAAAAAAAATTTTTTTTGTCCGTCCTGTAGTTTATTAAAAAATATTACTTATAATTTTTAATTTTTTTACGTAATCAAAAGATTACGGCGATACATTGAGTTAAAATGTGCCATGACGTCACGAGTATGTAGATTTTATACTTACTTGTGACGTAGCAACCCCCACTCTAAAACTTTAATGCGTAGTTTTTTATTAATAAGACTAGCTGCCCCCCCCGGCTTCGCACGGGTAGCACTAAGTAGTTACATATCTACGGCACACCTACCTACCTACCCTACCTACCTACGCTACCTACCCTACCTACCTTACCTACCCTACCTACCCTACCTACCCTACCTACCCTACCTACCCTACCTACCCTACCTACCGGTTTTTCCGGCAATTATTCAAATTTTTCTCGCCGTAAAAACCATCCTTGAACTTCAACGAACATTTAAAATAAAGAATTGGCCAAATTGGTCCAGGCGTTGTTGAGTTATGCGCTTACCAACACATTTTGCGATTCATTTTTATATTATAGATAAAGCACAAAATAATATTTTTTTATTATCTGACTGACGGACTAAATAGAATTTATTTTTTTTACCCAGGCATCATCCCTATTATTAGTATATGAGACATCTTTTTTTTTATACCCTTTAATAAAAGCTCGAAGTGCTAAAAAAATTTAAATTTTCGAAACTTATGTAAGTACCCATACTTACCGAATATATATTTTTTTTCACTGTCAAGTTTTTTTCAAGCAATGGCTCCGAAAATACTATATGTATTTGATATAAAAAAAGTTGGCAACCCTAAGTATATCCATATTATATGCAGGTAAGTCTATGGGGAATCTAATAAATGCGAAGGCTGGTAATAATGCAGTGTTCCATATACAGCGGAGGTTGCTTTGAATTACTTTACGGAAATGAGATTGTTGGTTCAAAATGGAGTGGCACTTGGCGGGTTTTAAAGTTAATATTAAGCAAATTTATACGGGGTAGTGCTACTACCATCACACTTCTTCTTCTTTTCGTATGGTTAGTGACTAACCTGGTGTCAGACTTTTAAAGCCGCCCATGGGCCTCCAGACTTGACTTCACATGCCGTCGAGAAATGTCTCCTCACGAAGTTTTCCTTCACCGTTTTTGAAGAAAGTGATAACTTGCAACCTATTACTTGCAATCCATACGTTTTAACGTTTTCGATATTTTAACAAGATCAATGGTGGCATAGCACTTATAATATAAATAATAAAAACTTCAATAGGCTCGCGTCCCCTATTTATACGGACTTAAATATAACTTTCAAAATGTGGATGTGGTACCATCGAAGAAGTTCATATCTAACCACCGTAAGGACTATTCTTGCTTGCAGCGCTCGGCGGCAGTAGCACCGGGCCGGTAACAAATGTGGTCATCGTGTTCACGGGATTTTGTTTTGAAACTGGTTAGATATGAACTTCTTCGATGGTACACCTCTGCCTTAAGCTTCGTGCAGACCAGAGCGACGCGACAGCGCGACGCGACACCGGTTATTGTTATACCCTCAAGTTTTCTTAGAAATTGTATTGTTCGAGTCGCGTCGCGGCGGCGCGTCGCGCTGGTCTGAACGAAGCTTTACCCTTCGGGGAACACAGGTATGGTGTTGAGTTGTGTATGTTAAAAACCTTATTGCCAAAAAGCTTGCCTATTTTGGGGCTAATGTAGAACCCCCGTTTTAAATTGGCCCTAAACTAGGCAAGCCTGTACCTTAGGTACCAATATGGAGGGTAAGTTTACTTTTTACGTGAAACAACTAAAACCCACTTTTTTGTGGTTTTACGTAAGTAGATACACATTATTGAAGAAATAAATATTACACATGCACACCTCAACAATCCTCGAGTGATAGTGCTCTAATAAAGAGCCACTCGTCAACAATCAGACAAATCGGATTCATACAGATGACTCTACAAGCTAAGGCACCTGTCCCTGAGCCGGCGACTATGCTAGCTACTAAAAACGAGTTGACGAGCAACGAGTACCGAGTGCGCGACGGCGACGAGCGATTACTCGCTAGTATACGCCGATATAACTTAGTAGGTCTGAACATAGGCTCTGCGAACTTTCGCGCATGTTCTCTCACTCACACTCGCCTCATTTCACCATTTGGTTTCCAAAAAATGTTATTGCGCAGCCCTCTGCGCGCAGTTCGGAACTGCCAAGTTATATCGTCCGTATTGTATGCGTGACTGTTTCAGTGATTGTTCTGCCAAGCGAACGTCGCGTCGCTGAGCGAGTACTAGCTCATGTCGCTGCGACAAACGAGTATTTGCCGGCCAGCGGCGATGTGAACAGTCACGGATTTACTATTAATAGCATGTGTAAAGTGTAAATGTTTGGTCAAGTTTAAGGGAGTGGTACAGACCACCAAACCGAACAACTTTCTCTATGGGAAAATCGTATAACGAAAAAGATATCAACTGTCCCATAAAAAACTTCAATACCTACTCGACCCAAATGTATGGGATGGCTGATTATTTACTTATACGGGATGACGGGACCTAAAATCTTTTGTACGTTTCTTGAGCGAGAAAATCGCTGATAGCGAGTCGCTGCCTCGTCAGCGGTGGGACAGGAGCCTAATTGAGACAAGTGGGTTCTCCGTCTCGATTGCAATCAATGTTACAAATAATGAAATTTAGTCACGCGAAGTGATCATGTCTTCTGAAGAACTTATTCAAGTGTTTGCAAAAAAAGATTTCATTGTTTCTTCAGATCATTGATAGCTACTAAGAATTAAGTACCTACATAATAGTAATTGCTAGTTATAATAATTATGTTGTTCTAAACTGCTATTCCATGACACAGCAGATTTTTTTTTTTATATCCGTCAAAAATGTTCAGCTCAGGCGTTCAGAATCATGTACTGAAATTCTAATTAGTCCGTCAGTCAGATAATAAAAAAATATTAGACACGTATTTTTTGCTTTTCATATTTATAAAAAAAGACTTAAGTAGATAAAACGCATTTTAAGTTGGGGAGTGGGGGCCGCTACGTCACTAGTATGTATAAAATCTACATACTCGTGACGTCATGGCACGTTTTATCTTTTCGAGGTACGGATCCCGAACAAGGAAGAAAATTTCCTCAATATACAAACTTCAAATTCTGTTAAACATCGGCGTGGAGATAACATGTCGACTGACTGTAGTAATGACGTCACACACTATTTCACTATTAATCTATGCTGTTAATATTGAACCTCGTTGCATTGATTGACCCACATCTATGCGCTTATCTCTTGCCATGTGTTCACAGATCATAAGTAGACTTTGACACGGAAATTATATAATTTTTGTTTGGAATTTAATCAGCTCGATGATAAAATGTAAGACTTAAACATAATGCTCGAAATTATCTCTTAACGTAAGTGTCGTATAGGTACTATATGGATATTCACTTATTGCAAGAAAATCGGTAGTAAAGTATTCTAAAGGAACAATAGGGATGATAAAAAAAAAATTTTTTTAGTCCCTCTTTGAGATTAAAAACAAAAATTGGACACGTAGGTATTTTTTCGTTTTTTACGTAGTCTAAAGATTACGGCAATACATTGATTGAGTAGGCAATGCGTTAAAATGTGGCATGACGTCACTGGCCGGTAGATTTTATACTGACTTGTGACGTACCGAGTCCCCACTCCCCAACTTTAATGCGTTATATCTAAACCATTTTTTATTAATTGATAAAGCAAAAAATACGTGTATAATATTTTTTTATTATCTGACTGACGGACTAAATAGTTTTTTTTTTCCCTGTCATCATCCCTATTGTCTTGCTATACTAACTAATAAATTAAATATACAAAAACTTATCCCTTATTCCCTTAGGGGTAGGCAAACACTACAACGCTACTACGAATTCTACGATCCTTACATATTATTCCTTTTGCCTCGTTTACGTTCATACATCGGCCATCTTTGCTATACTTATTCCAGGTTTGAAAACTAAAGCCTTATAGTTACCGACTGAAAAATTATAATTAGTTATTTAGAGGTATGAGGAACGAGGGTGTAAAGTTCACTCATCCTCTTTTAGAACAGAGAGGATCTTCCGACCAGACCGGGTGTCGTGTCTGGCGGGCAACTGCCCAACGATTGATGTCGGATAATTTTATATAAATGTCGTTCGCGCGGTAAACTCTAATTGGGCGATGCAGGATTTGTGTGACGTCAGGTCTTTGATGTGTAGTTCGCATGTGGCGATGTAGATGGCGCCACAGTTAAAATATCATCATCATCATCTGCCAAGCCTTTTCCATACTATGTTCGGGGTTGGGTCGGCTTCCAGTCTAACCGGATGCAGCTGAATATCATGCAGGATTTGTGTGACGTCAAGATTTTGTCTGACGTCAGGTCTTTGATGCGTAGTTCGCATGTGGCGATGTAGATGGCGCCACAGTTAAAATATCATCATCGTTATCTGCCAAGCCTTTTCCCAACTATGTTCGGGGTTGGGTCGGCTTCCAATCTAACCGGATGCAGCTTAATATCAGTATTTTACATGGAGCGACTGCCTATCTGACCTCCACAACCAATGGGTTGTGGAGGTCTGATTACCCAGTAACTGTACTGGGTAATACGATACCCTTTGGTAAGACTGGTTGTCAGACTTTCGGGCTTCTGACGAACAGTAACGACTGTCAAAGATTCACGAATGACAGCCGAAACCAAGGACTATCGTGCTTTCCGAGGCACGGAGGGGTCTTGGTATGTAAAGATGGTCACCCATCCACGGACCAACCGCGGCAAGCGTAGCTTAACCTGATTTATCGACCCGTGCGGCTATTATTACTTAGCCACAAGTCCCTCGTGAGTCTAAAATAATTTTCCTTAATGTATTTAATAACCGCAAATGTAGGAAATTTATTAACCACATAGAATAAGTTTTATAATAATATTATGAATACGTAGTTCCGTACGTAGCAAAACTGAATAGTTCTCGCGAATAACATTAAGTATGTCACGATCAATTAAAAATACCTACTTAGTAAATTAGTGGCATTAAGCCCGTCTCGGTGCAATTTACTCTTAAATTCATTCACTGACAGACAAAGCACAGCCTAAAGCCTCGTGCGAGACTGGCGCGACGCGACCGACGACGGCGCGACGCACACGACACCGGTAATAGGGATGACGACAAAGAAAAATTTTTTTGACCGTCATGTAGATTATTAAACAATATTGGATACATACTTTTTGTTATTTATCGTAATCAAAAGTTTACGGCGATACATTGAGTAAAAATTTGCCATGACTTCACGAGTATGTAGATTTTATACTTACTTGTGACGTAGCGACGCCGCGCCGCGACACGAACAATACAATTTGTAAGAAAACTTGACGGTATAACAATAACCGGTGTCGCGTCGCGCTGGTCTGCACGAAGCTTTATGCGTTTTATCTAAGTATTTTGTTTATTAATCTGATAAACCAAAAAATACTTGTCTAATATTCGTTTATTAACTGACTGACGTACTAAATAGAATTTCTTTTTTTTTACCCAGGTATCATCCCTATTGTTGTGTTGAAGTTTTTTTGGAATCGCGTCGCGCCAGTCTGCACGAGGCTTAAACCGTTGGGTCAAGAAGCATGACATTTTGCACAAGAGTTCCCTTTAAAAGGTTAAATTAAATTAGCTAGCTAAACTTCAGACGTGATGGGTATCTATCTAACACGATAAAACAAAATATAAAAATGTTAATGTTTACAGCAGCAGCAGTAAAATACTATTAATAATGGTATTGAGTGGAAACGCTAAATTGCATCGTGAGCTACATATACTTCACAGTATAAAATTATACTGTGCCACTATCGTAACAATTAAAGTAAGCAACCGTAAACGATCAATTAATATTACGCTCGTGTTGTGATATAATACTTTACTTCGATGACTTCATAATTTATGAAAGGCAACAATATCATCAATTACGCCTGTTTTCTCAGAACGGGTAAGCAGATCTTAGACAGTCGTTACGGGTAGTCATACGCCCAAAAGTCTGCCAACCAGTCTTACCAAGGGGTATCGTGTTACCCAGTACTGAGTTGTGGAGGCCAGATAGGCAGTCGCTCCTTGTAAAATACTGGTATTCAACTGCATCCGGTTAGACTGGAACCCGACCTCAAAATAGTTGGGAAAGGCTAGGCAGATTGATATTGGTAAGCAGAGATTCCCATTTTTCGCCAGTTATGTTTAAGTCCCGTGGGGCTATTGTCATTAATCGCGGCCACATCCTGGGCTGCTACTGAGAAATTTTTGATGCACAATGTATACATTTGCCACATGCCCAAATTGCCCCACCTGGAAACTCACGCTTAGCAGTCGCGCTTATAACAACTATTCGAACGAGGCTGTCATCGACTCGCTCGAAATCAAAATAACAATCATAAATTCATATATTGCTATCTTTGTAAAAAAATATAGACTGTATCTGTATACATATGTCTGAAATAAAGATATTAAATATAATCGTTTTTCCTTCCATTCTCCCCTCCCGTCACTATCATTCCCTCCTTTTCTTCATGTCATCCCTCACACATACCAACCATCTTTTCGTTGGTCTCTCTCCGTCTCTACACATTTCTAATTCATTAAGAAAATTGTTTTAAATCATGAAAAAAACATGATTGATTCGGTAAGCTAACCAAAAGAAATTTAGTCTTTTAGGCAGTAAACTGAAACCTGTTTTCAGCACGTGCTTGAACTGGCCAGTTTTGAAACTAGATATTATTATTTATGCCAGGTCCGTAACATTAATTCTTTATGATACGGGTTCTCGAGGTCACGTAAAAACTCAGAGTGCCACAAAAAAGGGTGGTCTGGTCGTTATTGTGTGTCAATGGACTTATTTGTTAAAGCATGGATACTTTGTTGTAGTCAGGAACTCAGGAATATAGGATCACACAACATAAGTGGGCATTGTGAAGGCTGCGACAATTCGCTGGATGTTGGCAGCCAATACAAGACGTGGAGATGACTGGAGAATACTTATGTTCAGCATTAATCAACAGTGATTAAAGCGTCGTGCAGACCGGCGCGACGCGACTCTAACAGAACAATTTCTAAGATAACTTCAAGGTAGAACAATTACCGGTGTTGCGTCGTACGATAAGTCGCGCTAATCTGCACGAGCTTTTATGCCAAAGTTTTTCTTTCGATTATGTTGCATTGATAGGATTGGGGATACTTAAGGTGCCTCTACGAATGACTATAGTGAAAGAAGACCTGCGGATTAATTGCGTAACACAATTACAATTGTAATGCCTTTCATTTTGACAATTCAACAACACTGCGTTATTTCCGTTGCCGAACCAACGAATTTTTCAAAAGTATGAACCAATGGATAAGGATTTTTTTTCAAAATCCTTCGGATTATTATTCATAGTGTTACGTAATTGGGTGCTGCTACCTGGGCTGGGCTGAGCTGCCAGCCATTTTGAGTAAAAGAAAAAATACAAGAACAACATTGTTTGTAGGTCCAGCAAAATTAACGGCACATTCCTCGACGATCGTGTTCAACACCATGCAATGACAAATACAATGCCTTATGGAATGATAAGATGATACCGCGGCTATTACCTTATTATCAACATTCATTAATATATGACAGTCCATAAATTATTTGGTTGGTATGCACAACCAAATAAGCTTTAATATTTACATAATTTTGTCAAAGACTATTTATTTTAAATCTTATTACAAGGTTTTCTTTCGAATTTCAGAATGTAGCTCCGACTGAATAGGCACCAAAACAAACAAAAAAATATAAATAGGAAAACCTTCCAGTTTACTGAATTTAACATAATATCTTTGAAGGCCCTTTTCAATGAAAGCGGGTCTCTCCCTTTTATCTTGTTATAAACCAGAAAAACACACATTGATAAAATTAAAATAAATCGAATACCGGTCATCCCAGTTCATCAAAGCAGCATCTTGTCCCTTGTTATAACAAAGTGATACTAAACGGAGATAGGATCGCGATATCTTATGAACCCACACAATCCCTGAAGTCGATTGAACTGCTTTATTTTCATCACTACACTCATTTAAATCCATCTCCAAAATAAGAACACAATCCCGCCGTAAATATTTTTTAGAGCGCACGAAAAATTACTAAGAAAAAAAATCACAGTATATGTAAACTTATACACTAGTAGAAGAACACTAAAACATAATCTTGGTCAAAAAAACGTAAACAAAATACCAACGAAGGCTGCATTATCAGAAGCAGGAAACGTCGGAAATTAAAGTTATCTAATCAGTATCATGTTAAATATCTTTATCATTATCATCTGTGTTTCTGTTACAATGTCCTCGAGAAATCAATACCACCGCGGTCGATTATATAAATATTCAAGGTGAGATTACGTACAGAAATGCTTTGCGAATACAGTTTTGTTAAATAAAACAAATCTTTGGTTTTGAATGAAAATAAGTAGTTTTATCTACCAGCCCGCACTGGGACCGCGTGTTAGCTTACAGCCCACTCCCTCTCGACGAGAGGAGACGTGTGTAGAATATTAATACTCATCGTTCTCTCCTGTCCTTATCTCAATTTATTTGAGGACGGAACAGCATGACTTCCTCCATAGTTCTCTATGTATAGTCGTCATCTCGATAGTCACCCCCTTTCTAGCCATATCACGTTTCACACAGCCCAGCCATCGTTTTTTTGCTGTTCCCCTACTTTTTTAGCATTTTCCACAATCATACTCAATACATTCTTAGATATCTTTTTCTATATATAAATACATATAAAAGAAAGTCGTGTTAGTTACACCACTTATAACTCAAGAACGGCTTTACGGATTTATATGATTTTTGTGTTTTTGGATTTATCTTCGTCCGGAATAGGATAATAAGTAATAAAATGGATGTCAATCAATACCTTATCATCCCATATTATTAGGGTAGGGTAGGTAGGCTAGTTAGGATAGGTAGGGTAGATAGGACAGGTAGGGTAGGTAGGGTGGGTAGTGTAGGTAGTGCTACCCGTGCGAAGCCGGGGCGCGCAGCTAGTTATAAAATAAAAACAATTAATAATAATTAGATGTGCGTAAAATATTATTGTATTTTATAGATGTATGATAAATCCTTCTATCTTACTTCCTATTCCTACTATACAAATATATATTATTATAAATGTGACAGTTTGTATGTTTGTTACTCAATCACGCAAAAACGGCTGAATGGATTGGGATGAAATTGGCACACAGATAGTTTATAACCTGGATTAACACGTAGGATATTTTTTATCCCGGTAGTACGTTCCCGTGGGATAATTTCCGACCTCCACAAAAACCAATTGAAAATTCTCAAATATTTCTTATATTTTTTTTCCGTAAAGCAAACACTACTAAAACTACTATAAATAAAGTCGCAGGCAAAAGCTTCTATAGTGACTCTGCAACGACAATGACTCGGATTCCCTGCAAGGCATGCCAAGGTGGACAGTACAGCACTTCCCCTTTCACTAGAATGATGTCATCCATGTAGCAAGTATTTATTACTCAGTGCTTTTGGCTCAAAATGACAAGTCATCATTACCAAATCACACATGATGACATTACATAATTGGGTGCATCGTATAAAAGTGTTAATACAGTTAATTCTAAAAACGTGATCATGAATGAAATATTTTATATTTTATCTAGCAGCTTATCGTAGATTTTTCGATATTCTATATCGTAAAAACTCGTGGCTAAATAATAACAGCCGCACGCGTCGATCGAAGGTTAAGCTACGCTTGCCGAGGCCGGCCGTGGATGGGAAAGCACGTTAAGCCGTTGGTCCCGGCTGTCATTCGTGGATCTTTGACAGACGTTACGGGTCTTCAGAAGCCCGAAAGTCTGACAACCAGTTTTACTAAGTAAGGGGTATCGTATTACTTAGTGACTGGGTTGTGGAGGTCAGAGAGACAGTCACTCTTTGTAAAATACTGGTATGCAGCTGCGTCCGGTTAGATTGGAAGCTGACCCCAACATAGTTGTGAAAAGACCAGGCAGGTGATATCTATAATATCACCTGTCTGGGGCTGTACTATGACTTGTTAAAGCAATCGTCGTTCCAGTGTGAGAGAGATGAAGCTATACAGGACGAATAGCACTATCCTTATTTCACAACGGAAAGGTGATGGTTTTAACACGTCATAGTAAGGCACCTGGTCTTTTCACTTAAAAAAAATATATTGCATTAGGTAAAAAAATTAAAGTTATAAAAACTAAAACCCAAGTACGACAAAAAAAATAACTAAAAAGGTATAAACAAGACGTCACAGACAGACTAATTAAAAATCCGGAGTCACACGTCGTGTTGTGTATAAATCGAACAGATTACGTGTGACTTCGGGCTTTTTAATGTTCAAATTATGATGGGTAATTCAGAAGCTAAGAGGGAACAGATGAACATACATACATAAATATCGGTCAAAATCATAACCCGCCGCCGTAGTCGGTAAAAATAGATGTTATTTTGCATTCTAGTTTAATAATAATTTAATGTTAATTTAATATTCGGACGTATTTGATATCGCACCAGCCGTGCTATTCTGTAAACATCTCGCCGTGAAAACTTGGGTGAAGTGAGCTGTCAATAGTGTCAATCCCTGTGGAATGACAGCCCACTCCACGCTCACTTCACCAAAGTTTTCACGGTGAGATGGTTACAGAATAGTACTGCTGTTATCTGAATAGCGTTTACGGTGCATTTATTATTTGTATGTATTATCGTCATAGGAATATCGTTGCATCTCTAATTAATGACTTATTAAAACATTTTCGTACACAACTCATTATTGTACATAAAATCACGCCTCTATTCCCCGGAGGGTTAGGCAAAGGTGAACCTATAGTACACCCACATTTCGCCAGTTATGTTTAAGTCCTATGTGTATGTAATAGGGGGCGAGCCAATTGTCATCAAACATGCACAAATCCAGACTCCGGGCTGCTACTGAGAAATTGCAGCTGGAAAAACCTAATAGCACTTTGTCCGACCCGGGAATCATACCCGGACCTCATGGTCAGCAGTAGCGCTTGCTACTAGACCAACGAGGCAGTCATTATCGTAGTATATGCAAAATAGCACGAAGTGTTTATTCATGCGTTAAATCCATATTTTTTTCCGTCTGGCTAATCTAAACCACTGAAACAATCGTTATGAAATGTGACAGATAGGTAGCATGGGACCTGGAAAAGGACAAGGAGGATAGGCTACTTTCTTCCTGGATATTTATATTAAAATAAATGATGAAATACAAAATACACGCCGACTAAATTGAGGGCAAAAGACTGACTGACTTTACAGCATTTTGAAGTAAACGTTTAAGCGGATCGACCGCTTAAACTTTTACTTCAAAATGGAGTCAATGGAACAATGGTCAGAAGAAACCTAAAATATTGCGATACGATTTCACAATCAAAGCTGAATTTATTCTCTATTGTTTCTAATTAATGTATTAAGATTTTTTTTTTGTGGGTTTGAAATTATCAAATAACTTCTCCCGCTCTGGGCGGAGCGGGCGGGCGTGTCAGACTCTTACTGACTAAAACGCACCCGTGTTCCTTCAGTTGCCTGTACATTGCCACGGGCCACGGTATCCCTTTCGGACTTTCCCGCGAAATTTCTTAAGAATGGAAAAATAATTCTTATTTTGTCTGTTTTTTTCTTTGATGATGATGAATTGATTCAAATTCAAAAGTAATTTATTCAAACTAGGCTGAAAATCAGCACTTTTCGAACGTCAAAATTACAAGACACCCGCGATGAAACTTTTATTAAAGAACAGAATATTTTTAGGGACGACCTTTATTGGTTGTTTCTCTTTTCCAAGGTGAGATCAATTACAACAACGCATTTCCTAATAATTACAATCTTTATATCTCTATCTTCATCACATCATAAATAAAACTATACTTATTTATGAACAAACTACGTAACCGAGCGACCTTTTTTAAAATAATAATTAGTTTATCGTTGCTTTAGCTCGCAACATCATCAGTCAAGTCGTGGTCATAAACAACATTTAGCTTCTGAGTATTTTGAGTATCTTACAACACGTTATAGGAAACCGGTATGTTTCATGAAATTTTAATAGGCCGTCAGTATTTCTATTATTTTAATGCATTCTTAAGAAGTAGATAAATATTTGTTGCCGAAACCGAAAACATTTTTTTTTAATGTTTAAAGGAAAGTAATAATCCTTCGGCTTGTTCGCTTTAAAACTATAATACAGTTATGCGTTTCTGATTGCATTTGCTTAGGAAATGCAATGAAGTATAACAAATAAATTATCGCCTTCAGGCAATCAGAAACTTTCACCGCGTTACATGCACCACAAATCAGAGATCTACCCGTATATTTACAACAACAGACGCTCAGCTCAGCTGTATAATAGACTAAACAAAGAGATTTATGTATATAATAAGAAACCAAATGAATAAAATAAAAAATATCTAGTTGGATAAAACCGCTGACCTACTACGACACAGAGGCGCTGCTGGAGTAAAGAGTAACCCCACTCCTAATGCCACTTTGAACATCATGCATACACTCTAATTCATTCACATTCACACACCTTCACACTCACATTCACGCACGCTCACTGTCACTCACACACTTGCATGCCTGCATACGGGCTGCGTTTTTAGTTTTAATTCTCTTTTCTTTGTATTATTATTTCATTTAGCATCTTAACTTGTATAGAATCAAAAATAAAACAAGTAAATTGTACGTATTTAAGATATTGGAAGAGCGGATTCTCCTAACACAGGCTCATTTGCTTAAAATGAGGCTCCAATCACTAGTTGTTAAGGTATTTACTTGTAAAAATAATAAATCATCTTTCATTTTTTTTTTTTCCATTTAGGTACTGAATCGGATAACTCCTTCAACGCGTACCTACTATTTGTTGATACAGGGGTGCTTGAACTGTAGACACCGCTTTATCCGCGACCCATTTAGATGCTTTGATAGTCTGCCAGAGGACCTGGTTTAATTAAATGATTAGGTTTCTTTTACAATTTTTTTTATAGGTGCAACATTTTTTACTCTGAATTTTATCGGAACTGTTTCTTTTTGGCAAAGCCAGGCTGATCTACTACTGCCGGGGTTGCGAGTTTGTCCGAAAGGGATATCGCGACCCCGGCACACAGGCAACGGAAGGAACACGGGTGGTTTTTTGTCAGTAAAAGTCTGACATGCCCTCCCGCTCCGCCCAGAGCGGGAGAAGTTATAATTATGATAATTTCCCACTCAAAAAAAAAAAAAAAAGTTTGATCTACTAAAACCTAAGTTAAATTTTAAAAAATGTACGATCAACTGCATTCAATTTAAAGAGCGTTTATACTGAAAGTGGGCAACGTCGCAAATAGCTGTCAAATATCTCGCTGTTTTTATAAATTTGGCAATATTACTGTATGGAAATAAGAAATATGGCTAACTAGTGAACTAAAATAATAATAATAATGCTCATAAGCTGACAATTTTTCTCAAGTGTTTTTTTTATCTGAATCAAGTTGATATTGTAACTTCATAATTTTTTTATTCTTCTCTCAACTCAAACTCCCAACGTTATTGAATTCGGAATCTATTCCAACCTTTCTATACCATAAGGTGCGTAGAATGAATTGGCACACAATTAGATGCAACGTAATGTCTGGCTCTCAGCAGGCTTGCGGAAGTCAGACGGCATTTGTTCCGCACGAAATATTAACTTGCCATTGTCATGAATGAATGCGTTTATCTTCAAACAACAGCCGTACAACTAGACATTGAATACAGGTTTAGAGGCCTCGCCCACGGCGAGTTTTTGTAGCGATGCAGTAGCTGCAGATGCTGTCGCGCATGTGTATCGATACAGCCGCGATGCTGTCGCTGGCTGTGTGCCTTCGCCCAGATTCTGTATCGCTACTATCGCGATGCTGTCGCCTCCCTAGCGCCCCTCCCTCCGTTCCCCCGATGTCGTCAGAAACGGTCGTGCGTTTGCATCAATACAGCCGCGCGTTTGCATCGTTTCTGTTGTTCACACGTTGCAACCGCGACTAACGCGCGATATGCAGAAGCTCGTTTACAAAACGCGCAACAGCATCGCTACAAAAAGTCACCGTGGGCGAGCGGCGATCTATCCTACTATTTAATAAATATAACTTACCTGTTTATATTTGTACGCCGCTAAGGCAAAACATGACTGTGATATAAATTTAATGTAACATCTTGCATGCCATGTGTGTGTATACTTATATTTTGGATAAATAAATGATCTTATCTCATCATCTACCTAGTCTTTTCCCAACCATGTTTTTGGTTAGACTGGAAGCTGACCCTTCCAGTCTAGGCGGATGCAGGTGAATATCAGTATTATGGAGCGTCTGACCTCCACAACTCAGTTACTAGGTAATAAGATAACACTTGGTAAGATTGGTTGTCAGACTTTCGGGCTTCTGACTACTCGTAATGACTGTCCGAGATCTACAAATGACAGGCGGGAACAACAAAAACTAACAGATATTTTTTTCCTGGGGGCCTACTCCCTAAGCGAAATCGCTTCGTTCTCCGTTTCATTTACAGACATACCGTAAGTGAGAAGGAGATTGAAACGCCCGTAACGACGGCCGAAACTACGGATTTCGCTTAGGGAGTAGGCCCACTGTTCTCTCATCACAATTTGTTTGGGGTCAGCGTACCACTATTTCCTTTTCCAGAATATCTGTCAGTCGTCATTTCAGTATTCACACGCTTTCTAACGATATCATCTTTTACACAATTTGATCCTTCGTTTCTTTGGTCGTCCACTATTCTATAGCCTCATAAAAAAACCTTTATTAATTTATAGCCTTATAGCCACATAGGCCGTCAATATGTCGCAAATTCAGCGACAAAATAATGCGCAAGTGACTACCGATTATTTTAATTTTAAACTAGCTGACCCGACAGATATTGTCCTGCCTTTGCAATAACTCATAAAAAAATCCCATAGAAAAAAAAAACACTAAAAAACACGCTTTTACGTGCACCTATAGGCGTATTCACACCTTGAAACCTAATCGTGGTCCAAGTTCATTACAAGACCTTTCTAACAAGTCCAAACACGGCTATGATACGATCATCCATCATGAAGTTCCAGTTCATATCTTCCGGCTCCATCATCAGATCAGCTCGACAGTACCATGTTATTGTATTGTCATCAAAATCACATACAACTGCCAATTTTCATAACGCTACGATCTTTAGAAGATGGTTAAATTAGTTTTCTTAGATTTGATTACATAGTTACATACATACAGGTCGACCTAATAAAAGCATGTTAAAAATCGCCTAATCGGTCTAGTCGGTCTCAAATGATGCGCTTACCAACGACCAGAATTTCATTTTTATTTATACAACCTTAGTTTTTGTTTACCCTAAACCTCTTAAGGGGTCATTGTACTCATTATTATGAACAACTTTCACTATGGGACCAACGCCGAAATCGCGAAAAGAAAATCAGCTGTTCCATACATTTATGTTCGTATATCTCGTCGAAATGTAGGGAACAGCTGATTTTTTTTTCAAAAACTAAGATTGTATATGACATAGATATGGTCCCATAGTGAAAGTTGTTCGTAATAATGAGTACAATGACCCCTCAAGAGGTTTAGGGTAAACAAAAACTAAGGTTGTATATATAGAAGAAGAAAAAAAATTACGAAGAAAATGGATATAATTACCAGCGCTTGAAAACCCACATAATTAAACACTAAACATTACCTAAGAATTTTAAATACACTATATTATCCAATCACAGCCCACAAGCTTCTCAAACACGATTAGTTTTCGCTTTCAAAACGACTATTACTAGATAAGACCAGAACGCCAGATACATTTTTTTATCTACGCCGATCTAAACAAGTTTTGTAAGAAAACTTTATTGTTAAGGTGGATCCTTTCATTAAATTTACACTAGCTTTTGTCCAAGGTTTCGCCCGCGTGGATGTCGGAAAATATCCCATGGGAACGTACTATCGGGGTTACTCCTGTTAATCCAGGTTATAAACCATCTGTGTCTTGTTTGCCAAATTTCATTCAAATCCGTTCTGCCGTTTTTGCGCCAATCCGGAACATACATCCAGGCAAACGGAAAAAAAATCTGAAAACTATATTTTGATACCTGACCAATTCAATGTACAGTTTTGACTTCGTTACTATTTTCTTATATGTATAGATAATCAGAATTTAAATTGGACTAATTGTCTATGTTGAGAAGTACCATCGCTCATTATAGCAGCACGGCTCCGACACGGCAAATAACTTGTCATTCAAGTTAGGATTTTATGTCAAAGGATAATGTTGTACGAAAGTTTCAATGTGTGCTTTTATCCCGAAAGTCTACACTTCAAAATAGTAGAAGTCCAATAAATCAGTCGGTAAGCCAATGTCGAGATTGGGTGCGGAAGACGAAGTAAGACCGGTTTTTGTGGCGCGTCTCGAAAAAAGCCAATGAAAACTGTCTTTGTTTATACGCCTACATCCAGCAGCAGTTTAATTAAATTACCATAAATGCTAAAATTCCACTTATTTATAATTTAATAAATAAATATTGACATAATTATACTGGTCTAAATCACCAATCCGCACTAAGCAAGCGTAGTAATGAATGCTCGATCCTTTTCTATATGAGAAGAGGCTATGTTTTTTTGCAAGGTTCCCGTTCCCAGGAAATTGTGTTTTTCTTCTCGGAAATTACTATCGGAGTTCCCGGGAAATCGGGAAATAATTCATCATTACAGGTCCTACAATAGGACGTTACAGACTGATATATACAGGGTTATTGGTTATATGTCGGCAATCCATTAAGGGGTTGTAGGAGAGGTCATTTACAACCAAATGCCCCTTTTTGACTCTTATGCCAAAGTTAACAATTTTCGAGTAATTTGACATTTTATATTTTAAAATGTAAGTATGAAATAAAAATATAAAATTTCAAATGACTCGAAAATTGTTGACATTTGCGTAGGAGTCAAAAGGGGTCATTTGGTTGTAAATGACCTCTCGACGTATAACCAATAACCCCGTATATAGCTGTCTTAGAAAAGGCTTTTGCCCCGCTACCGCGCTGTAGTAGTAGAAGAGGCCTTTCCATCATCTTACCTGTCAGCTGGAATCATGTCGGCAGCGTCGTCCTCCATAGATTCATCGCCAACCTCCACCTCCAACTGCACGGGGGGCGGGGAGCTCATGTCCGGTGATCACCAATCGCCAACACCCTGAAACATGCAGCAAATCAGTAACTATTGTTGGTAACTTGGAAGTTCAGTAAACACAAATCGTGCGCCCGATGGCAGTACCTATCGGCAAAATATCGAACTTCCAAGAATCTCCTATTTAACCACTTTAGGGGGAGAATTTTCAAAAATCCTTACTTAGAGCTCCATTTCGTTATAAAAGGAACTCTTGTATAAAATTTCATGCGTCCTAAGCCCAGCGGTTTAGGCTGTGCGTTTTCTATATTTATTATATATACCTATAGTATGTATGTTAATATATTTAAGCTTTATGTATTTATACAAGTATGTAGTAATTTATTACGTTATACGTGTAGGTTTATTAAATATTTTAGTTGAAGACGTCGCACATTTATATTTTTCTCCTCTTGTTCTCACGCACTATTTTCTACATTTCTTTTTCATATTTTCTTTTTTTCACAGGTCTGCTGGAAGAAATTTCTTAAGAAATAAGCAGTACCTGTTTACTCATAATTATGATTATGTCGTCTCTGTATGTATTTTACTGTGTGTACATAAATAATAAAATAAATAAAAAGGATTTGGTCTTTGGATCCAATATTGATTGGACCCAACATTAAATGTAGGTACCCATTATTGATTTGGTCCAAAATCGAATACCTACTAAATGCCCCCAGATTCAGAACATACCTACTCATTTGGCGTTCGAATCGAGATTTATTCTATAGCCATTGTCATCGCAAAATGAATAAAGCTTCGTGCAGACTAGCGCGACGCGACAGCGCGACACGACTCGAACAATACAATTTATAAGAAAACTTCACGGTATAACAATAACCGGTGTCGTGTCGCGCTGTCGCGTCGCGCTAGTCTGCACGAAGCTTAAATGTACATCGGATTTTTCATGAGTATGCAAATCTAAAACAAGCGTCTTTGTTGTGCGGGGTCTAGCATTGAGTATGGTGTCGAATACAGACCACTTTGGAGCGACGCTGTCACAGTGATCGTTCGGACGCTGGTTGGTCGTGCCACCTACTGAACTAGGAACTGCTCAGTGTTTCCTTTTAATTTCAGAGTATTAATTAGTACAGCAGTGTTAGTAATTGACTCTGTAACAATAAACTGTGTAGAAGTTAAAGGAGGTATACTTTCGTGTACTCAATTCTGCCCACGACTGTAAATCTGACACTATGTATGTCACTAAGAGTATGTCTGATCACGATCCTATGTATCTGGCTTAAACGGGAGGAAACGCCCGGGTGTCACCACTGTGTGGATCGCCCGGAGGACACGGTGCAGCATACGGTGGAGGTCTGCCCAGCTTGGGCGGAGCACCGCCTTGTCCTCACGGAGGCGATCGGCGGCGGCGATCTCTCGCGTCCGGCCCTGGTTCAGGCCATGGTCCGGAGCGAGAGTGCATGGGAGGCCATCACCTCCTTCTGCGAAGCAGTAATGCTCGCGAAGGCGAAGGCGGAGCGCGCGAGGGAGAGGCAAGATTCGCGCCCTCGCGCCCCTAGTCGTCGCCCCGGGCGTCGGGAGCCGAGAGCCGACTTCCGGCCACCGTAGGCGCGGGCTTGCCGACGGTGAGCAATGGGAAGCTCGCCGTCCGATAGGGACCAGGCCCGGGTCGACGGCGCGTTGTGTTCCACGCGCGCCTCAAAGAGATGTCAGCACCAACTGACGGGGTCCGGAAGGGCCAATGCCTGCCGGGGTTGCGGGTTTGTCCGAAAGGGATATCGCGACCCCGGCACACAGGCAACGGAAGGAACACGGGTGGGTTTTAGTCAGTAAAAGTCTGACACGCCCTTCCGCTCCGCCCAGAGCGGGAGAAGTTATTTGATAATTTCCCACCCTCAAAAAAAAAAAAAAAATAATGTATCTGGCTGGATGGGATAAGAGCGGGCTGATAGAAATCTCCTGATAGTGAAAACAGTGCGAATAGACAATGGCGTGGACTGTTCGAAAACAGAGCTGCAACATGGTTGCGTTGATCCCTATTCGCGGGTCAAACAACTGGCCCGAGCCACAGGCTCATTCTACTTGAGATTCCTATCAGACAGACCTCGCTGCTAAGACCGAAGTCGTGAATGGGCCGAAACAGTGATAGCGGTATAAGCAGAGGAGTTCTGGACTACGTCATTGTTTACGTCGAAGACGGAAAAAATTATGTCCAAATAATAAAAAAAAAATTTTTTGGGTGGACCACCCGTAGCACTTAGGGGTTTGAAAAATAGTTTGTCCTATTCTCAGACCTACTAAATATACACACAAAATTTCATAACAATCGGTCAAGCCGTTTCGGAGGAGTTTTGTTACAAACACTGTGACACGAGAATTTTATATATTAGAAGAAGAAGAAGATGTACCTACATTCAGATCATCATCTTAATTTGAGAAGAGTTCGATCCAGTTATTTTCTTAGGTCCACTACGATTACATTAATAATTGACCCCTCAATTACCAGTACAAATAACAGTCAAAGGGAATTCAGGAAAGATCGGCACATTTGGCGCTTATAGTTAATTTTTATGCGCAGACACACGGACCAGAGGGAATTGTACTCAAATCTAATACAGAAGGCCAGTCGTGCCGATTCTCTTGTACACCGAACAAAATTAAATAAACTATCACTAATATTCCTTAATTTTGGCTATGAGAATCTTTAAGCTATTCCGTAACAAAAATCTCTTAATAAATAAAAAAACTGACACAACTAAGATCGAATTTGACAATCGCGACTCCACATGGTACTGGTTAGCCCCACCCCTTGGGGGGTGCAGCCTCGACGTGTTTTTTATGGAAACTTTGAAAATTATTACATGTTGAGTTTTAGGGGTTATTTAAGGGGGAAATTGATAGGATGAGTGATAGGATCATTTTCGAGACATAAGCAAAAGAAAAGATACGGTACTGTTTTTGCACCTGAAGTCGAGGTTTAATGCGAATTTTAGTTCATGACAACTAATTGTATTCCACACCATTTTTAATCGCCATTAAAAATAGTCAGATTTAGTTAGTTACATTTTTGGTGAAAAAACATAAATTCAGAATAGCAAAATTGCCATTTCACTAAATTAATATCGTAGTGTTATCAAACTAAAATATAGTTAAGTTATGTCACATTTGTCTATTTCAGAATGGAAAATCGTCGTTTGACAGGAATAAACTAAATTTTGGTGATTTTTAGTCTAGTTTAGAGGCATTTGTGACAAGAGAATTGGCACCAGTATTTAGGTTCTTCATTTACGCTACTGATGGTCGTTAAATCAAATTCGATAGCCTGTGGAATTCAGGCTAATGAGTGTAATTTATGAACGACTAGCTTTTGCCAGCGCCTTCGCCCACGTGCATGTCGGAAACTATACCACGGAAACGTATTGCCGGGATAAAAAGTATCCGATGTCCTATTCCAGGTCATGGTCTACCCGTGTGCCAAATTTCATCCAAATCGGTCCAGCCGTTTTAGCGTGAATGCGTAAAGCTTCGTGCAGACCAGCGCGACGCGACACCGGTTATTGTTATACCGTCAAGTTTTCTTAGAAATTGTATTGTTCGAGTCGCGTCGCGGCGTCGCGTCGCGCTGGTCTGCACGACGCTTAACAACTCACTTTCGCATTTATAATATTAGTTAGGATGATCCGTAACTACGCCTCTTCTGATAATTTCGTCCATTCTCGTCGTTCAATTCCACAGGAAACCAAGTCCGTCAAGTCTGTAATTTGTGTCTAGCAAATTCATTCATAGTAACTAATTAATGCGAACTAACGACCAAGTGTCATTGCCCCTTTAAACCAGTGCCCTAATTGCGTAATACACGATCAATCAGAATTTGAATCGTTTTGAAACAGACTGCTAATCAATTGCTTCAAGTTCGAAAAAAAAAATTTGCTCAACAACGTAAATAACGCAATGAATGTTGTTGAACTGACAAAATGAAACAGATTAGTCGTAATCGTTTACGAAAATGTGTTGCGTAATTAGATAACAGGTGATAGCTGCAATTTTTTTTTTTACACCACAACTTTTTTTTTCGAGTAATTATATAAAAACATTACTTGTGCTGTGCGTATGACCTCAAACGGGTATCGCACTTTAGAAATTGCTTTGTATGACACTTACAAAGTAATTTGTGTCAGTTTTACATGATAAAATCTACGAGTCAATGACATGGAATGTGTATTAATATTAATCTGTAGGCTTCTGTATGCTTTTTGAATTTTTATTTGCTTTGAGAAATTTTTGAATACCGCAATGTGCGAAGCGTTCGCGGATAAAGTGGATTGTTTAGTAAAAAGACACATAGGCCGGATAATAATATTATGGCTTCTTACGGTTAGCTACAGATGTCCCAAACCGAGAATGATAGGTGGTGGTGTTGGACACTGTAACCGAAACTCGGACAATCCAGCCCAGTCTAGCGTTATTGGCCTAAATTTTCCAGGCGTCGTGCAGACCGGCACGGCGCGCGACGCGACAACAAAACAATCAATCTGCCTAGCCTTTTCCCAACTATGTTTGGGTCTGCTTCTAGTCTAACCGGATGCAGCTGAATACCAGTATTTTACATGCAGCGACTGCGTACCTCCACAAACCAGTAACTGGGTAATACGATACCCCTTGGTAAGACTGGTTGTCAGACTTTCGGCCTTCTGACGACCAGTATGGACTGTCCACGAATGACAGCCGGGACCAACGGCTAACATGCTTTCCAAGGCACGGAGGAGTCTCGGTAAGTAAAAGATGGTCACCCATCCACGGACCAACCCCGGCAAGCGTAGCTTAACCTGATGGATACGTACGGCTGTTATTACTTAGCCACGAGCTCTTAACAAAACAATTTCTAAGAAAACTGCACGAGCCTTCAGTTTTTCTGATGCATTTTCTTTTTCTTTATCATCAGTGAACTTATTGTGTCTCTTATAAATTTATCTTTCTTTGCTTGTCTATCTTATTGGGTCCAAGCGATTTTGGTGTCATGTCAATGTCATAGTATCCCCGTCGCGTGTCACCAACTTGTATCACGCACGTTGACAAATATTCAAATATGAACTATGGATGGCGATACATCCACAACTACATGATAAACCAATTTGCAAATCCCAAACGTTACTGATGGCAGATGGTCGGTGGGCCCAAAGGTTCTGGAGTGGCGACCGCGTACCGGAAGACGTAGCGTTGGAAGGGCCCCAGGTGGACCGATGACCTGGTAAAGGCCGCATGAATCCGCTGGATGCGAGAAGCACCTAGGGAGGCCTATATCCAGGGCCGGATTTAAGGCAGGGCAACAGGGGCCATGGCCCCGGGCCTCCACAAAATTGGGGCCTACACAATTTGATTATTTTGATTTTAAAAAAAGTTTAGCTTGTCCAATACGCTAAATTTACCGTTTTGCATAAAAACGATTATCAAAAAGAACAATTTATGGAAATTTTCTTCTTGGATTTACTCCGAGAACTGGATTTCACCGAAATGATCAATGATTTTTCGACGAAAAAAGCTCGCAAAGTTCCATTCGCCTAACATTTATCTTTTTTTCTTTTGTATATGTTTAGTAGGTACCTATTATGTATAAATGATTGAAAATTATGTTTTTTTTTTTCGTCTGGTCCAAAAACACAATCGGTGCCTCCACTTCTTGATTGCCCCAGGGCCTCCACACCTTTAAATCCGGCCCTGCCTATATCCAGCAGTGGACGTCTTTCGGCTGAAATGATGATGATGATGAAGCGTTACTAATTGAATAAGGATTTAAACCTATTCATTACTCCAGAGCATATCAAATTACAGGTGGGTCAATTTTCATGAAACCCTTAGAGATACGAGTAATGTATGCAGAAATGCTTCGATGTAAATCCATATTCAATTCGTTAGGGAATTTCAATTGCTAAATAAAATATGGTCTCAGCAATAGTGGTAAGCAGCAATTTACATAATCACTGGTTTTTGCAATCATATCTGATGATCGCAGTTCGCAGTACTAGGTACCTATGTTTTACTTTTAAGTTCACAAGCAGGTTCTGATACTAACACCCCTGCATGCTTAGTTTAACCACAATAGAAACGAGTTTTGTCGACGGAAGAATAGATAAAATGACAGCACGCGTAGCATGACCGCCGTAGAAACGAGTTTTGTCGACGGAAGAATAGACAAAGTGACAGATTGTGATTGTTAAGCTGTCATTTTGTCTATTCTTCCGCCGACAAAACCCGTGTCTACGATGGTCATGCTACGCGTGCAGATAAACAATCACATTCTGTCATTTTGTCTATTCTTCCGTCGACAAAACCTGTTTCTATGGTTTTCATGCTACGCGTGCTGGTACAGTCTCCTAGTCTCTAGTAACTAGGTTAACACAAACATTGTGGTCAAATATTAGTATGAAACCAGATGGTTTTTCACAGAACCACAAGGGAAAAGTATTAGGTATCCTATTTAATAATTTGGCGCAACCGGGAGGCACGCATAATTTTGTATTCTGCCTATATGTAAGTACAACGGCGGACATCTGCAGTAAACGACTTTTCAACTTTATGCCCTTAGTAATAAGGTTGAAAAGTGGATCACCGCCAATGTCCGCAATGGTGAGAGAAATATACAGGCTACAGGTTCTCTGTTTATATTTTACAAAATTGTTTATTTTTTACATAAACGTGCGGCATAACAACTACCGTAAAACCGGCCATCATTGCCCATAGCGGATATCTTTGCCCGAACGTGAAAAATAAACTAAAATAATTTGAGTTTAGTATTTGAGTTCCAAACACAAAGTGCGCTGCGGCGCCGTGTGTCGCCGGCGACGGCGCTTTTGTTTTGCCGTGAACCGGACCCCACCCGGTGTATCGTCAAGTGCAATACCGCAAGAAAGAACGGAACTATATTGCGGGAAAATGGTTTGATAAAATGTACGAGCATTTAAATTTTGAACCTAATGTACAAGCTTCAGGGACCACTACGTACAGAAAATAGTGGGAGTTAACAACATCCTCTAAAGAACATGCCTTCTCAATTTCAGTGCCTATGCTGTACAGTTTTTTGATCTAGTGAAAGAGATCAACACAGGAAATGTTTTACATAACCAAAACATAGCCAAAACTGTCTTGGTGCATTACAATCATAGAGCAACATTCTCTTTATCACCCATTATTTAAATGAAATGTAGTAAACATGTCTGTACTATTCATATGTATATACCTACTTATTATGCAAGAAATAAACTTGATACCAGATCATATGTTTGCCTCAATACATGTCCTTATTCGGTCACAAGGTACAGTCATTACCCTTGTGACCTAACAAAAATCAAAGTCAAAAATGTAAGTTCAATAACAATACTTGAGAAGTATAAAATGCAATTGATTATATACTTAATCGCTTTATAGATAAGTTGCAAATTTAAATGTATTTAACAAAGTAAAGTATTGATTTCAAGGCTGTATTTAAATTGAAATTCAATAGTCTTTCACTTTTAATTTAGATTCTTTGTATTGTATCAAATGACATAACAGTCTAATACTGTTATGTCATTACAGAAATATATTAATGAAGAGTTAAGTTGAAAATAATAAAGTAAAGTATAATATAATAATAGCCACAATTAAGATTCACTGTTCAAGTTATCATGAATGCAATGAGACAACTTTAAAAGTAAGAATAATCTTGCTAATGTGCAATTGTTTTTAAACAATAATATTGTGATAACATCACATTTAAGACTATAATAGGAACTTGAAATTCCACTTCCTTTATGTTACTTGTGCTTCATAAAAGGATGTCTATAAATATGATGTTGTTGATTTTAAGTATGGTAGTCGGTATTTGTTTATGAGTTCTTTTCCTCTTCTTCTTCTTCTATTGTTTCTATGGGCTCCATGGCCTATCATATTTTGCCTAGGAAAATATGATATGTGCCATTTGAAAATAATTAATTGAAAAATTTCCATCATTTTCACATTGTGCACACGCAGCATGATCACAATAGAATCGAGTTTTGTTGACGGAAAAATAGACAAAATGACTCTGTCATATTGTCTATTCTCAGATTGTGATTGTTTATCTGTCATTTTGTCTATGCTTGTTGTCATATTACGCGTGCTGGTGTTAGAACATAAAGGAAGAGATCAGAGATGAACCCTGAAGGCCAATTCCCGTAATAAAACGTTCTGAGTGGCCTCTAAGTTTGATTCAGCCTTTCTTCTCTTTATTAGTTAGTTTGGAAACGCCAACCTCATCTAGTTTTTTAAAATATGATGTGTAAAAGTGTTTGTACTTTGTCCAAACCCACTTACAGAAATAAAATGATGTATCATTCAAAATCTAGTTATAAAAAATAGAAAAATACAAGAATTACCCATCTGGTTGGTTGGAGTTTGCCTTAGCCTTGTAGCGCTAAGGAACGAAAATAATTAGGGACAAAAATTTAAGTTTTTTTTTTCGTAAATCTTCCAAGTTTATTGTAGTATCCGGGGTAACCTTGACCATAGAAACCATTTAGGTTCTCAAAAGCATGGCCCTACGATGCACCGTTTTCGAGTAAGGAGCTTTTGATTATTTAAACTTTTTTTTTAAACACTATATTTCTAAAATGGTAGTTCGGATGAAAATATTTTCTGGAAATAAATTGTTGCTCTAGTCGTAAACCATGAGATGATGTGAAAAAACCCAGGAAATATTTAAAAGATTATATACTAAAAATAATCTGTCGGTCGATTTTTCACCTTGGATTTTCTTAGGCTCACGACAGGACAAGATCGACCAACACTTTGTTTTATTTTTTTATTTAACATGGAGTGACTGCCTATCTGACTACACTACTATTGAATAAATCAATATTTGCCACGTGTTTATAATCTAAGAGGAAAATCATGTTTAATATTGCGTGCATTTGATCACTGTGATTGCACATGTCATGAAATAATTAAATGTATATAGTAAAACCATATACATAAGTTTACCACTAGAGTCATATTTCACTAGCTTTTTTAATAATTTTATTTACTTTGATAAATATCTTACATAAAATAGAGGGTGGTTGTTAACCACCAAACTATGGTATTGCGAAATACTAGCGAATATAGGGTGGACCTTGCAAACTTGTTTTTTGGCTATGATTCATATTAAAACGAAATATCGTAATAAATTGGACGTACCAAACTTATTGCGATTAAAAGTAACTAAAATTGAAGTTGTTGCTAAAACTATACTTAATAACAAAAAATAGGAAACAAATAAATCCTTCTCATAAAAATAGCACTTCTTGTATTAAAATGTTCAATTGTAAATGAATGTTTTTTTATCTTATTTGAAAATTCCTTCATTCGTAAAGTTATGTATGCTTTTATCACCATTCCAACCAAGAGGTGAGTCCCGAATTTGGAAGTTTCTGTTAGGTGGGTCCAGGCAACTTTGGGAGCCACTGGCTAAGTAGATAAAAAGAAATGGGAGGCAGGTAGGGAGGTCTTTGCCCTGCAGTGGAACAATATGACTTAAAATTAAAATAATTTATACTGTGAGTGAACAGTGAAGTTATTAACAATATTTGTTTCCTTGCATTGGAACAACATGACAAAGCATAATTTTAAAAGGAAACCCAGTAAAGCAAAGTAGTGGAGTCTTTAAACTTAGGAGCGCAGTGACTATGAGCAATTATTTCAAATCTAGATCTATGTTAGCTGTGGTTTATGAATGAAGTTTTTTTTTTCTTTTTTTTTTAAGACACTGCACTAAAATGATCATAGATGGATGATGTTATTGATAATGAATCTTTAGTGAGTATAAGGTTAGTAAATTCTTCAAGGACATTTTGTTTGTTTCATGTTTCATGAATACAACATTTACCAGTTCTTGTTGTGTAAGTAAATATAAAATATTTTATAGCTTTTACTAAGCAACGGAAAGCAGGTAGATGCCTGATTTACAGAACACAAGGAACATTCCGTGAATTGATGTCTAAGCGAGTTTGTAATTACGTATTACAAAATACTTTAATGAATCTCATTTATCAATACAGACCATTGTCTGCAAGATTTTCGTAAATATTTACATTTGTTCGCACGGAACAATGGGGAATGCGAAAATTTGTGAAACCTCTAATGGATCACAACGAACTCAAAAAATATGCTACGGTTTCGCATGATTAGAAAAACTAACCAATCTCACGATGCTGTGCAATTGATTATGTACAGCCACAACAAAAGAAACGAATCATTACATACCTTCACTTTCTCGAAATGTGTTAAATCATGCAATCGTCACAACCAAGGTACCGCTGTGAAGCGCACAATAACACACCAACTGCTTCAAATTCAACAATATCAACAGTTCACAAAAGCACTTTCATCACAAAATTTTCACGGCAGAAAAATTTCACGACCATTGGCACCAATCCACGAAATTTTTTGACATTTCATTACAGTCCGATGAATACACAGCAATGAATTGACAAAACAAAGACAACTATCTAATGTTTTGCACCAAATTAATCACTATATAATGAATATATTTTATAATTACACGGTGATGATTAGAAAATATGATTGAGCCTTTTTTCTAAACAATAAAAATAAAAATACGCGAATCAATCGACGGATGCCCGAACGACCGAGATCCGATTGTGCTAGTACTAGTGCGTGATACAACAATAACCGGTGTTAACCGTCAAGTTTAATATATCGGTTTTTAGACGTTCCCGTTTTTATGTTTTTGCAATTTATAGCTTTAACACACCTATATGCATGCACTCAACATTAGATTATTACAATAAAATGGATTTTCACATTAGCTTAATCTTTGTTCTGGACCACATGTCGTCGGGTATTACTGATTTGATTCTCGACATAACATACCAATTATTTTAAAACATCGGAATACGTATGGTTTGTCCGAATCCTAAACGAGGCCCTACCACAGATTACTAATATGTAGCAACCCACCACCGTGAAACCCGTTGTAGTTCACTTTACTACGCTGCGTTAGTTTCTTACCCAGCCCCACCGTTAAGCTACAGCTTTCTAAAAGAGCGGTGGCCGCACTTAACGGCTGTCAGGAAAATGATGACAGCGGCAAATATTTAAATCGTTAGATTCGCTGTATCGCGTCAAAAAAAGCGCCTTTCTGTTTCGTTTTGACACCTCTGACACACAATAACGTAGTGACTACACTTGTTTGTCAGGGAAACATAACTTAATAATGTGTGAGCTCACTCTTCTCAGTATGGAGACGTTTTCTTGTGACTGAGTACGTTGAGGGCAGGCAAATCTAACGATTTAAATCTTTGGGGGGCAGGGATTGCTTTACGGTGTCAAAAATACATTGACTTACTTTCATTATCAACGTCTCTAAGACGTCTTTCGCCGATAAATTACGGCCATTACGTGAGCGGTCACCGCTACGGTTTCCTAGAAGAGGTGATAGTTACAGAGTGGTCATTCCTCATGCCCAGGGCTATCCGAAAATATCCCAAGGGTATCCGAGATTACCCCATGTAAGTTCAGCGATTCTTGATAGTTTTCGAGTTCTGGTTAAGTCTTAGAGGTGTTATATACTCTAAGAGTTAAGTATTTCTTTTTATTTATTGAATATGTTATGCGAAACATTAAAAAAAAAAACTTAAAAAAAAAAAAAAACAAAATTCAAAAGTCATTTATTCAAACTAGGCTGATAATCAGCACTTTTCGAACGTCAAAATTACATAAGACAGTCCCCCAAAACGCCCACCCTTCACCACTTCCTAGTGCGTTAGCTGGGAAGAAGAAGTGGCGCAACAAACTCCCCAGCAGCACAGCTGTCTGTTCAGTTAGAAAGAAAAAAAAATGACTCTATATAATAGTATTCAACATAATTTAACCTAATTTAAATTATTATCCATATATGTTAGCTAGCACACGCCAATATACCAAACAAAATCATCGAGAACTATACTCGGGCAGAAATAAAAACTAAACGTAAACAAAACTTAACGTCTTAATAAAAGCCTCCAGGCATAGGGCGTGCCCGCTTACATAAAGCTGTAACTGGAAGTTATAAATGATAAACTAGGACCATCGAGGTAAAATAAATAAACAGTTAATTACTAATAACAATAAATAATATGATCTATTGTCGAGGTCACTAGTTACATATTGCAATACAACTCATTAAAAAAAAACATTGTAATGAGTAGATTATGTCAACAGATTTTTTAACCATGCACTTTGAATCATGCACTGAATCCATGGTAAAAGTTTTCGCGTCAATGTCCCTGCCACCCTGTATTTTTTATCTATCACTCAAACATAAATTCCTTTTCGATAATTTCTGTATATTTGTATCAAGAAATTTATAAAATATAATTATAACTCGAAAAGTATCAAGAATAGCGGAATATACATGGGGTAATCTCGGATACCCCAGGGAATGAGGAATCATTTTTTTTTTATGACGTCTCTGTTTGGATCAGCCTGTTTACGAATCACTTTTTTTATGGGTTACCACTGGGCCCCTGGTTCTTATTCTGTGGCGGATTCACACCATCTGCGAGTCGCTCTCGTTACAAAATATCGGCTTGATTTACAAAAGAAACTCTTGCAAAACAAATACTTAAATCATTTAATCAACATAATATTACCTATAAAAATCTTTTACAGATATTAAACTACCTACTATTCAAATTCATATAAATATTAAAGTATTTTAAAAAGTGCTAACTATGACTTAGGGGGAGTTGAAAAACCCAATGGAGGGTACTTATTTAACATCTCCGCCATCGCTGAAGGATAAAAAGCCATGAACTTGAATCTTTCTCCCATCTTCGCAGGATCAACAAGCATTTCATAGGCTTTCTTTATTTTTTCTCGGTCTTCATCTGATTTTGCATTATCCATGAGTACCTGGAAATATCATAATTTTTCATGAAAACAATTTCGGCATACTTACATACATACATACATTACATAGAAAAATTTACCTACATCTTTTTTTCTCCAGATGACTGTAGAAATTGGTATGCCAAGATTTGATATTATGTAAGTGTAGTATATTCAGTACCCATTTGGCGCAGGAATTTGTGCAGAAAATAGCATGATAGAGGGACGTAATTGTTTTTTATAATATTATATGATCATTTCTTACCTTAAGTCTAAACTCAGCTTGACATCTCTCTAGGAATTCTTTCTGCTTGACAGGGCCCATGACCAAGGCATAGTTCTCACCAGATGGAGTCTTAGACGCTGCGACCCTTAGTTGCGAGAAGTCCACATCAGCTGTCAGATCACACTGGCCAGGATTTTCTAGAGGATTCACCACTTTGTGCTTATGGAAAGCCTGTAAATAATAATATTTGTTCTGTCACATTCTTCACGTCGTTAATAAAATAAAAAATCTGAGGACGAGAAACGAGAGTGGTAAAGAGTTAACTATGAAAATTGGGTGAAACATAAACAAAGAATCACAAATTCACAATCTTAATATGAAAGTCATGTTCTTAATTTTATTTCACATCCCTAATTGCATTACTTACCCTAAAAGTATCACCCTTTTCTCCTTCATGTCCATAATCTGCAATAAGGGCTATACCACCATACTTATCCACCCTCGTGGCCAGTTGTCTTGCAAGACCCAGACTTCGGGCACTGATCTCAAGCTCCGTTCTGTCACCAGAATCTAACGGTGGCCTAATGAGGGACTTGGAAGAGGTGGTCTCTTCTGCGGTTATTCTGTAGTAAAGTTTGTCTTGTCCGTCTAAGTCTATTAGGAGTTCTCGCCAGCCTTTATCAGTTTTCTGGAACGTGTTACAAAACAATATAGTAAAAAAAACAAACAAAAAAATATTTTATCCTCGACTTGGGATCTAGTGGAATATGTAGCTGCGCTGTGTGCTGGTACTTATTGACAGATTATAGCTCCATGTGTACTTATAGAATAAAATGAGTGTGCTTGAATATTATATGCTTTTGTTTGCTTTAATATTAACATTAAATACTGCGTACCTAACTATATTTTTACTTCAAAATTAAATTATGTTCTAAAAGTAATTGTAACTTACTTCAAACTTATGTATAGGCAGTACATCAAAGAACTCATGTGCAATGTACCAAGAGAAGTTATTGGGCACTTTCTTCAGGTCATTGTACCAGTACACCTTGATACCACTCACTGTTTCACCCTAGAAAATAAAATTTAAAATTATATGAACACATGTAATGGTCTATGACATTAGCCAGTATCTTCATCGTAACAGATTTTAGGTGTTAACAATAACAGATAACACAGATTAAAAGAGTCATCATTATCATCATTTTCCTGCCCTTATCCTAATTTATTTGGGGTCAGCAACGTGTCTTTTTCTTCCATTCTTCTTTATTAGTCGTCATCTCGGTAGTCACCCCCTTTCTAGCCATATCATGATTCACACAGTCCATCTTTCATTTCTCCGGGCTTCCCCTAGTCTTATACCCATCCACATTTATACACAACAACAACAGTAGCGGATAAGGGGCTAAAGCCCCCAAGCAAAGTCAACTCCAAAACCATCTGAGTTCTTCCATGACAAAGTGAACTTGATATTATTCTAATTAAACTTTTTAGCAAGTATTACACCTATGGTATAATAGTAATTAATTATGCTTAACTTAATAATTATTATGTTTTCAAGTATAAAATTTCTATACGATGTTTTGTTTACGTGACGAATTTCGAATCCGCGCGCCACTCATTCTGCCTTCTTCGCCAGCCTACCGCCCGCACTCGGCGTCTCCACGATCGCTCCACCGTGATACCTATTGCAAGTGTTGTGCGACAATCCTGGATAAGCCACTGCTCAACAAAAACTAAAAGACTATTTTTATTAAATAAAATACAATAATAACAGTACAACTATACGTACTTCATAGTTATGTGGCTGTTCAATATCAACTTCTCGATGAGATATACACAGTTGGTTAGCTTGAACTGATTGCATTGTTGAAGAGATTTCCACTAAGTGAAGACTTAGGTCTGGAGCTTTGTAGCCTAGACGATTGAGCACCTAGAAACAAATTTCAATATTAATTACAACTTCATTTAAAAAGGATAGTTGAATTAACTGAGTTCGAAAAGGGGTACATAATCATCATTAAGGCAAGTCTGTAATATAAACGATTTTTAAAAATTTATACTAAAAAGGTACTTTGCAAACATGGGTAATTCTTCAAAAATAAATAACAGAATTTATTAAATGGTTTAGGTACTTACTCTTAAAATATCTAACAATAATGTTGCTTTGCCAGGCCCAAGTTCGACGATCTGCAGAGGCTTCCCAGGGCCCATTTTCTGAGTCTCAGCATAGAACCAAACCCCCAATATTTCCCCAAACAGTTGACTAATTTCAGGCGACGTAACAAAATCACCACCCTCCCCAATTACTTCCTTTTTCATATAATATCCTTCAGTTGGGTTAGTAACAACAATATGCATGTATTCAGCCACAGTTATAGGACCGTTAAGTCTTATTTTTTCTCTAATTATTTCCAATATACTTGGAGCCGAACCCGGCGCAGGCATTTTCAAAGTTTTTGGGTCTGGACGTTTAACCACTTTGAAACCATACCCCCTGGATATTGTTTGTTGTATCAGGAGTTTGTTACACATCCTGAATATGTTGCGGGAATTCATTTTACCGGAAGAAAATTAAAATAATGTTTACGGCGAAGAGGTTAAATTGTTTTGACATTTATCACCATCATGACAGCTCCACCTCCACAGCTGATTTTGTCTTTGCTTCGAAAGCAAACATTTTGGCCACACTGTAATTATTGTAATTTTTTATTTTTATAATCTAGGTTAAAAAGATATATTGTTTTTGCTAAATCAACAAAATATGATCTGATAAAAAATTACTTCAAACGTGGAAACAAAAATATCGGAAAACATCGGTTTTTGTCTGATGAGCTATATTGGGATACGTTCTACTTTATCTACTTACACTATAATAAATTAATAAAAATACTTTATAGAATAATAGAGGACGGTTTCTTTATTTATTTTATTTCAAAAATACTTTGAGCAGAGTATAGGACCAGAGCCTTCTTTTATCAAGTTCTCTCATCTCTCTCCAAGGAAAAGAAATGCATTGCATGCTATTTTATTTTCGCTATTTGGACTATCCGAGTACTGGTAGTTGATACGAACTGTAAAATGTCAATTGTCAATGTCAAAAGATAAATATTGTCAACTATGCGCAATTCTGCGCAATGCGCCTGTAATCAATAGATAGAAAAAATTGGACAATTTAATAAAATTAAAGTCCATTTTCGTTCTAAGCAATTCAATTATTAATTACTGTGAAACGCTTATTCCAATTCATAGTAAAGTTTGAACCGTAAACATCTTATTAAAATAAAGGTTATGTTTTGGTGCACCACGTGAATTTTTACCGACTATACCTCGGATTCTGGCCTTTTCTTTGCGAGAAAGACACTAAAGAAGATGGGTCAAATGGACGACGAGTTTTACTCTGGCGTTAACGACGCTAAAGCTAACAAAGAGCCTGCAGAACGCAATGGCAGGATTATCGTCAGGAATATATCTTTCAAAGCAACCAACAAAGCTTTAAAAGAGCATTTTGAGAAGTATGGAACGGTGCAAGAAGTCAATTTGTTGAAGAAACCTGATGGGAAGCTGGTCGGATGCGGATTTGTACATTTTGCTGATGTCGCTATGGCTGAGAAAGCTATTGCTGGTACCAATAAGAAGCCATTTTTAGGTAAGATTGTCATTAAATGTAATTTTTATATGTGTTGTCATATGTATACTTTCCTATTCAAAAACTTGAAGCTGGCCATTATGGCCAGTTTGTTTAATACAGGGTGTCAGGGACATCAACGCGCAAACTGTTACCATAACTTCAGTAGACCTTTTGTTTAAATGATCTTTAATTAATTTCAATGCTGGTGTTGTTTTTTTTTTATAAGCATCTGGTCCATACACTGACCATGTAGGTATTGCACTTTTGTAAGAAACAGCAGGTTTTTTTAAATAACTGATGAAAAATGTCAACCCTGGTGTGTCCAGGTTCATGTACTGAATTCATTCTTGGGCGATTCTCTGTAAACTCGTAATAGGCTGTCCCGACCGTTTTTTTCAAAAAGTATATTAATTATTTTTTAAAAAATTACTCCTAATGAAACTTTAACCCCGAAACTTAACGGGCCCATTGTTTTTAGAACCATAACTATTTTCATTTTTTTTCTAGACGTGATAGAAGCTCTAAAAATACAGTCCCCTGGCTGTCCCCATCACTGTATTCCCGCCTAGAAACGAGATTTACGAAGAAAGTATTGAAACTACATACATTTGGCAGTTAATATAATAAGAAAAATAATAAAATTAATATTATTTTCGTAAACCAAGGTCTCATTAGGAATTTTATTATATTAGTAAACACCTGTAAACTTTGTCCCCAGAATTTCCATACAGTCCCCTGCCAAAACTTTAAACCCATAATAAAAAAAACTGTAATATTTACAAACGATTTTTTAGAGAGAAACGAAATGCAATTATTGTGAAGTTTGCAACCTTGCCGAATGCGGTGATGAGACGCCATTTTTTTTAGTGTCAGAGCGTCATTTGTGAGGTGCACACGCGTTTGGTCCGCTACCACGCACAGTCCTCTGGTAAGTAATAATATTTATATGTTAATTACTTTAATAATCGCTTTATAGTTTATTGTTTTATTATTTATGTCTAAATTGATCGGCACGTTCTTAAAAAACTATTTTACATCAGTTTTGTAAATATTGTGAAATCTAACCTAAATAAACAGTCCCCTGGCAACAGTCCTCTGCCTGAAAATGCAGCAGGGGACTGTTTTACACAACAGGGGACTGTTTATTTTGCGTATTGGTTATTGTTTTTATGTGCTAGTCTGTTTTATTATTGTAAGAATCATCTAAGTATCATTGCTTCGCATTATTTTCCTTTATAAACTTATATTATTTTACACAGGCTGATCGAAAACACATGATATGACTCCTAAAAATAAAAAGTTATCCCGAGAGGAATTACTACAGAAAAAGAGAGAAGCAGAGCGACTGCGAAAGAAGAAAAAATTACCCTGAAAGGAGAAAACAAATGGGAGAAAAGGAGAAGTTTAAGTACCAAAAGAAGAAAGAAAAAGTTTTGCGAAAATTAGTAAAGGACATGACACCTCGTGAGCACAGAGCTACCTGAAAGAAGTGGAAAGAACATTGTACTGTATACCGAGCCAAAAGACTAAGACTGAAAAGCGTCACTAATACTTTTGTACGAAAAAATACGCCGTTATCAGATCCAGAAGCAGATACTCCGCCTACAAGACCCGCCACTCCAGTTCCAGTTCAAATATCTCCAGCTCCAAGCCCAGCAGTCTCCAGTACTAGTCTACAGCAAAGAAAAAAGAAGCCACAAAGCGATGAAAGAAGTTTAACAGAGAAAGAAATGAAAAGATCGCACGTTTAGAGAAAAAACTTGAGAAGTACAAAAAAAGATTAGCGAGGTTTAATAGTAAAAACAAAAAGATCGTTGAAGATACACCTAAGACAAAGATTTTTAAAATGTTAAAGGAGCCTGATCAAAGGAAAGAAGTAGTCAAGAAAGCGTTGTTTGGCGACGTCATTAGTTAGCAGTTGAAAGAAAATTATTCCACATTGAAACGTACCAAAGAGACAAATCTTTAAAAAAGTTGTTACTAGCAATATTGTACAAAAGTACAGGCACTGGATACCTAAAGAAATGAAGTCGATGTCTAGATCTGGAAAAAATCTAATCTCAATGGCTTAGATGCACCTGTAGCTAAACAATTTAAAATACCTGATAGTTATAAAAGAGCTGTTCAGAATTTCTTCGAAGATGATAGTAATAGCCGTATGGGAGCCGGTAAAAAAGAATTTATAACTAGAAAAACTGTGAAGAAACAGAAGAGACACAGTTTTTAATCTTTATAAAAAGTTTATTACTGGGTACATCAAACATTTTGCCGACTCCGTCCATTTTGGGTTGTGAAACCAAACGCTCAAACCGCGATACATGTCTTTGCATAGTTCACAGCAACATAGACATGAAGCACAGCGCACTTCATAATTTAATTTCATTCTGTCACATTCAAAACAGTCCCCTGATGCCTCAAACAGTCCCCTGTCATGATTTTTTGGAAAATCGCTAATAACTCGCAAAATACGTATAAATTAAGTGGGCCTCCTTATCTAAATAAAATAATACTTAATTTTCTTCGAAATAGGACACGGTTTTTTGGCAAATGTCAAAAATAATTGCCAGGACAGCATTTGTATGGGACCTGTACGAGCTTACAGAGAAATGCCCTCTTACAGTTAGTGTGTCGATGTCCTCGACACTCCGTAAACCTTATTTTCTCTTCACGTGAACACTTGTTGTCCATCATTGAACTTCACAAGGGAGCAACAAAGCATATATTTATGTCCTTATAATCTTTCATCCTAGTATTTAAAAAAAATAACTTATTTCAGGTAAAACCCTTATTGCATATTATATAATATCACAATTATTATACAGAATTTATCCAGTAGTACACATACATTAAAACAAAAATATAATATCCTAACCAAACTAAAACTAAAATATGGCATTGAAAAATTCTTCCGCATCGCTGTTGACTGGTAATGTACCCGAGAGACTGGCGGCATTATCACGTTGTATGGCAATGCTTAGCCTCTGCCCAAGGGAAAAGCCAGCCCTTGAGTCACGGGAAATGTGAATTTTAAATACAGATTAGAATAAAATTAAATGTCAATACAATTCCACCATTATGATTCCTGAATGTAATAGCCAATGAGTTGGACAGCCCACTGGTGTGGAGCCTCACCCAAAGGACTAAGTCTCTCTTAGTTATTAGGTACTAACATAGTTTTTAAGTTCATACTAACAATATAAATGTAAATGTAATGGATCATTGGTTGTCTGAATAAATAAATAAATATATTATTATTAATTCAATTGATATGAGTAGGTACAACGAAAATCAACCAACCCAATCAACCAACTATATAGTTGGTTGATTGGGTTGGTTGATTTTGATTGTACCCTCTAATATTAGAGGGTTTGGTTTCTGCACTTATTCCTTCAGGTAGACCATTAGGCGTGCCCCAACCCAATCAGTTCATAGGCTCCAAATAAATTCCACTTTTAATTGTTATCTTTCAGACCGCCCTATCCATGTGGCTTTTGCGGTATCAAAGAAGGCATATGTACAGAATATGGAAAACAAAAATGCAAGACAACGGTTTGATAGTGCCAACTCTGAAGATGACCAGGAACCTTTTAAGAGTGAGTTATTTTGATATGTTATTGCAACATATTTTGAGTAAAAATACTTTGTGTAAAAAAGGCTGCAAGGAGGGTGAATTTATAAGCTGAAAAATATAATATTTGAATATTCTTCTTTTTTTAACAGTGGCACTTTATTCCTAAATTACTTACCCAGTAAATGGCAACAGTAATCACAACATTAGTGGCATTTGGGTTTCTCAAAACTGCACTTGAATGAGACCCACCCACTTTCCCTGAGTAAAGCTGGATAGTGTCTTGTGCGTAGATACGGGGGGCGGGGGGGCAACGATTGCAGTAACCCCTCACTGGGCCTCGAGTAAAGTCTAAAACTCTAAATTAGATATTAACATAGTTTTATAATCTGTGTCTTTATACATCTGTTACTAATATAGATAAGTTGTAGTCATCCTTGAAAAGGAGGGCACATTCTCAAGATTACGAATAATAGATGCCTTACGAATCGATTTTCCCAGTATGGAAATTTTATTAATCAATCTGCCTAGCCTTTTCCCAACTATGTTGGCGTCGGCTTCCAGTCTATCCGGATGCAGCTGAATACCAGTATTTTACATGGAGCGACTGCCTATCTGACCTCCACAATGCAGTAACTGGGTAATACGATACCCCTTGGTAAGACTGGTGTCAGACTTTCGGGCTTCTGACGAATCTTAATGACTGTCAAAGATCCACGAATGACAGCCGGGACCAATGGCTTAACGTGCTTTCTGAGGCACGGAGGAGTCTCGGTATGTAAAGATGGTCACCCATCCACGGACCAACCCTGGCAAGCGTAGCTTAACCTGATGGATCGACCCATGCGGCTGTTATTACTTAGCCACGAGCTCCTTCAGTATAGAAATTTTATGAGGAGTGAAATTTATATAAGCGTTAACGTTGTGTTTTATTCGTAAACCAGCTGCGTCCCGCGGTTTCACCCGCGTAAGTCTCAATCCCGTGGGAATATCGGGATAACAAGTATCCTATGTCCTAATCCAGGTCATGGTCTACCCAAATGCCAAATTACATCCAAATCTGTTCAGCCGTTTTAGCGTGAAAGCGTACAAACAAACAAACTCACTTTCGCTTTTATAATATTGGTTAGGATTCGGATATATCTCGGATGTTCTTTTTTTAAATTGTTTATTAAAAAATATATATTGCATATTTCACACTTCGATCTATATATTTCGGTCGTGCGAAACTTGATTACTGACACTTTACTGCATCCAATTAAAAAGCAAAGACAAGTCTAAATTATGATGTAATTATTGTTTTCATTTGAGTTATAAATTAGGGTGGGGGGTATACTGGGGGGAAGGCTATCTTTTTTTCACGGCTTGCTAAGACCGTGATCGGCGGCTGTATCAATATAACTTTAGATCCACTTGTTCTGCAAAATCATAACCATTACTACTACACAATAAATAAATAAAATGCAACCTAATTATTTTGCAGAAGAGAAACCAGAGAGCACAGAGAAGCAGACAGAAGAAAAGCAAAAGAAAGAGAGAGTGAACCGCAATGCTCGTCTTATAATCCGTAATGTGTCATTCAAAGCCACTGAAGAAACACTAAAAGAGCATTTTGCGTCTTATGGCGATATATTAGAGGTGAAATTGCTAAAGAAGCCAGATGGAAAACTAGTGGGGTGTGCTTTTGTACATTTTAAAAATGTACCAATGGCTAAAAAGGCTTTGCTGAACACTAATATGAAGCCATTCTTAGGTAAGTGTTTTGGTGTAAAAAAAAAAACATTTTAGGAAAGCTTAATTAATTTTATTTTCTTTACTTTTTAGGACAGCTTAATTAATTTTATTTTCTCTCTTAAATAAGAGGTAATTTCCACTAGTGGACTGTTAGGTATTTAAATTCAAGCACTTTTTGCTGTTTCTTCTGATTATGAAAACCAATAAATGCCAAATTTCAACTAAAATGATCATTCTCTTTCCCTTATCCCAATTTATTTGGGGTCAAATAAAATATCACTTTATATTTTTTTTTTTACAATAATTTAAATAAAAAAGATCTTTTTGTTTATAGCCTGCACTACACTACTCGCGAAGTTGATCGAAATTAAGGGAATACGAGTGTAGAAGGGCACTTCGTGCAACCTCCGCTTGCCTCGGGCGACTTCCAATCGGTTGTCGGTTTTTGCGCCCGAGTCAAAGGACTAGAAGTCACGTACTTCGAAGTTCGGTCAACTCGACGAGTACTTCGTCAAACCAACTTCGGGAGTAGTGTAGTGGGGGTTAAGATTTGCATAGTCTGTCCATTTACTGACTTACATTGCATTTAAAATTATCTTAGCTAATTTCAATTTTATTTTTCTAGCCTGATCTGTCCCTCAGTAGAGGGACAGATAAGTTGAAAAAAAAAATGAGGCAGGCCTTCGCCCAGTAGGGCAAAGGTCTCCCTCCATCATTCCTTTCATCTTTCGCGAGCCCACGCATCCACCTGCCTTTTGGTCTAAATTATAATTTTTCTTACAGGTCGTCCAATATCAGTGGATTGGGCAGTAGCCAAGAACAAGTACATGCAGCACGTAGTCAACCAACAGATGGAGATGGAAGAGAACATCAAGAAGGAAGAGTCGGACAGCGATGATGATGACAAGCCTCCGTTGACCGTGACCAGTGAAGATGTTAAGGATGAGGTGAAGAGTGAGAGTGAGTGTTTTCTTCTTTTCATGCTATTTAAGCACATTGTATTAAGAACAAAAAAAAGAGTTGATCTATGTTATAGAGGTTGGTTTCCGCAGTTAGTCCTTCAGGTGGACCATTGTGCGTTGACCGTGTATAGTATGCTGCCTAACCCAATGGTAAAAAGGCCTAAGTTTTATGTTGGGTAAAGTGCTTCATAGGTCAGGATAAAAATAAACACATCTTTATTTATTTATTTATATACAGGGTGGCAGGGACATCGACGCGAAGCCGGTTACCATGGATTCAGTACATGATTCTGAACCCCCCTGCGTTGAAATTTTTCGTCGGTTAAAAAAAGAAAAGTCAGCTGTTTCATAGAAAAGTGCAATACCTACGCGGTCAAAATGTATGGAACAGGTGTTTTTTTTTTATAACCGGCGAAAAATTTGTAACCGGCTTCGCGTTGATGTCCCTGACATCCTATATACTTTATTGTACACCAGATTATACATTACATAAAGAAAAAGTAATACACTACAAAATATACAATGGGCGGCTTTATCGCTTACTGAGATCTCTTCCAGGCATCTTTCTTATAGATACAAATAAACCATTGCTTCACAAATAGATAACCATTTTTATAGCAATTGTTTATGGTTTACTAATATTTTGGAATAACCCAACACTTTCGAATTCGCACAAAGCCGTTACTCTTGTCTTGATCGACTTTTTGGTTATCCCGAAACACCGATGAAAGTAAACAAAATACCATCTCACATTGAAATTATTTAAAAGTATTTCGTCCTTTCAAGGTGATTCAGATGCAGAGTCGGATGAAGAGGGCAGTGATTCAGAAAGTGATGGTGATGATAAAGACGACGTCAAAAAGGGATCGGAGGAAGATGATGAGGAGGAGGAAAGTGATGAAGAAGGTGATGAGGATGATGACGAAGACGATGATGAAGTGGATGAAGATGAACCAGAGGATGAAGTGAAACCGGAGTATCAACGGTTAGTTTTTATGCTTATTGGAAAGTATGCCCAAAGTTATATTGAGAAATGTAGTTAGAATATTTAACATGTATATGTCATAACTCTTTTAATTGAAGGCGCTTTTAACAAGAGTTTATTATGCCTAAAAACGGAGGTATTGCATTTTACACAAGCACACGAATTTTGGAACATCCTGTAACATTACATTGGTTGAATGAAAAAGTTAGGGAGGGACCACACTTATCGACGCGGTATCGGCTTGAGCCGGTCAGAACGGCTTTATATTGATGCCAAATAAAATAGAAAAAACGTCATTCGGCTCTTCTCGGTTCGGAGGCGGCGACTCGACACCGCGCTGAACTAAAGGCGACAAGTGTGGTGATACGTGATCGGCTCCAGCCGATTCCGCGTCGATAAGTGCGGTCACTCACTTTACCATCAGGTGATATGCAGGCCAAGAGCTTACCCGTAGTGGATATTTATTTTTATTATGATCACTTTAATTATAAATAGGCAAACTATTTAAGTGCTGTGCACACCTAGTTCGCTGTAGTTTATATGTGTTCCGACTGTATATCGTCAAAATTGCTGAAAATGACTGTCTCCAATACTAGTAATATTTCAACGTTGAATTATATTGTTTCCAGCATAAAGCTAAACGACGCAGAAGACGGGTGCACAGTGTTCATAAGGAACATTCCGTTCAGCGTGGACAACGATCAGCTGCGCCAGTTCGCGGAGACGGTGGGCGCCGTCAAGTACGCGCTCGTGTGCGTCGATCACCTGACTGAGCACTCTAAAGGATCCGGCTTCGTCAAGTTTGCTGTGAGTTTTTTAAATGTATTTTGTCTAAAGGATCCGGCTTCGTCAAGTTTGCTGTGAGTTTTTTAAATGTATTTTGTCTAAAGGATCCGGCTTCGTCAAGTTTGCTGTGAGTTTTTTAAATGTATTTTGTCTAAAGGATCCGGCTTCGTCAAGTTTGCTGTGAGTTTTTTAAATGTATTTTGTCTAAAGGATCCGGCTTCGTCAAGTTTGCTGTGAGTTTTTTAAATGTATTTTGTCTAAAGGATCCGGCTTCGTCAAGTTTGCTGTGAATTTTTTAAATGTATTTTGTCTAAAGGATCCGGCTTCGTCAAGTTTGCTGTGAGTTTTTTAAATGTATTTTGTCTAAAGGATCCGGCTTCGTCAAGTTTGCTGTGAGTTTTTTAAATGTATTTTGTCTAAAGGATCCGGCTTCGTCAAGTTTGCTGTGAGTTTTTTAAATGTATTTTGTCTAAAGGATCCGGCTTCGTCAAGTTTGCTGTGAGTTTTTTAAATGTATTTTGTCTAAAGGATCCGGCTTCGTCAAGTTTGCTGTGAGTTTTTTAAATGTATTTTGTCTAAAGGATCCGGCTTCGTCAAGTTTGCTGTGAGTTTTTTAAATGTATTTTGTCTAAAGGATCCGGCTTCGTCAAGTTTGCTGTGAGTTTTTTAAATGTATTTTGTCTAAAGGATCCGGCTTCGTCAAGTTTGCTGTGAGTTTTTTAAATGTATTTTGTCTAAAGGATCCGGCTTCGTCAAGTTTGCTGTGAGTTTTTTAAATGTATTTTGTACAAGACTGCGTCACAGCTAAGACATCGTCTTTGTGTGTATGTATGTATGTAGGATTCTTTATAACCTCGAAGCATCCTAACAGCTGGATGGATTTCAATAAATGAGGTGTCAATCGACTCGTCCGGGTTGCGTGTTGGTTATAGGCGTTTTTCTTAATGAACGTTTGTCTTTATTATTTTTAATGAAGTCTTCATTATTTTTAATGAAGTCTTCATTATTTTTAATGAAGTCTTCATTATTTTTAATGAAGTCTTCATTATGTTTAATGAAGGCAAAGTGGCAGATTTTAGACGTATATAAATAATGTTTGAAAAAAAAATTGTTACTTGACCAATTTGACCATATGTGGTATTAAAATAATGGGCTTGAGGAGAAGGGCTCCAAATATTTATACACTGTTGAAAAAAATATAACTAGAAAGTTCAAAACAAGCTCACTTTTCAAGCAGTCTGATGCAATTGGTGGCATCAAATCTGAGATAGAACTAAAATAACTGCCACGAGGTGCAAGGAGAAGGTGCTGCTGCGATGAGGTTTACTGTTTTAATTAAATTTAATCTTGCTCATTAGATCTTATAAGATTTACATGGGCCCATTTTCATCAATTTCGTAAATTAAAATAATTATACAAATTAGTTCGGGAAATATATGTTGCCGAATTTAGAATCACGCTTTCAGGCACTATCTTCCCTTTTATGAAGTAAAAAAACAACACTGCTTTGATTGAACCTGTCATGTTGATTGCAGGACAAAGAACACGCAGAAACCTTCCTATCCTTACCAGCAGACCAGCTCAAGTTGGAAGGTCAGACGCTGCAGGTGAAGCCGGCCCTCAAGAGAGAGAACCTGCAGAAAGGGAACACCAAGGAAGCTAAAGACAATAGGAACCTGTACCTGGTCAAGGAAGGAGGTATGTTATAAATTAGTTTTAGGATAGACTAGCTGCCCGCCCCGGCTTCGCTCGAGTAGCACTAAGTACTTATCTACGGCGCACCTACCGACCTACCTGCCTACCCTACCTACCCTGCCTACCCTACCTACCCTACCTATCCTACCTACCCTACCTACCCTACCTACCCTACCTACCCTACCTTTTCATTGTTTTTAAGATGTATTCTGCTATTCGGGGCGGAGACAAATCCTACGAACTTTATACAATAGCAATAGAGCTCAAATTGACTCAACGTTTTAGTCAGAAAACGTTTGTATGAGAAAAAGAAAAGGGCTGTTTTTACGGTTTTTCCGGCAATTATTCAAATTTTTCTCGCCGTAAAAACCATCCTTGAACTTCAACGAACATTTAAAAAAAAGAATTGGCCAAATTGGTCCAGGCGTTGTTGAGCTATGCGCTTACCAACACATTTTGCGATTCATTTTTATATTATAAGATTACATACACAGATTAGTCTTCACGTTGTTTCTAAGGTTAGCCTTTCGGCAATTCATATGCAGCGGTAACCACTTATCCAGTTGTCTGGCTGGATAAAAAAGGTTGCATAAGAATATTGATTGATTGATTGCAATTGCACATTTTTCGCCGTATAGACCATTATCTATGCTGCAGGATAATTGGAAACTAAAAAAGATTTTCGTAATAATACGAAGTGGTTTCGGGATTTGTCCAAAAAACCTACGTTTGATTAAGACGATTGGAAACTTTAATTCTGATTGGCTAATCTAACAGGCTAATAAAAGTACAACATCTTTATTCTGGTTGGGCAGAACAATCCTCGAATCCAACCAATCAGCGCATCCGTCAGTGCATAACGTTTATATTAGTCAATCAGCGTTCATAGTCAACGTCGTTGTTCGTGATTAACCTGAGATAAACTGTTTTTTTTTTTTTTTTTGCAAATACCTGGTATTAGCTCATGTATTTTTTCTTTTGCAAAAATCGTATGATTTTCGCTAAGATTTGAATTTTTCAATTATCCTGCGACATCTTAACCGTCAGCTTAACGAACTCCTTCCCTTCTTCTCTCTCCGTCTCTCTCTCTCCCGGAGTCCCCATCCCTTTTCATAAGGAGATAAATATCCCGAATATTTAACAATCGATTTCTCCTTACTCTCCACCGAATTCGGTTGATTTGTTGGCAGATGATGTCACCCCGAAAATAGGTCTAGCATATGAAGTTAAATTACATTTGAAAGTTGTAATATACCGCATGACTTTTTTTACCGTCTCGAAAAAAATAGGGTATAATAGGTGAACGGAGTAGAAGCCTATGGCATAGAAATTTTAATGTTTGAATTTTTTTCAATAACCTATAATGAAATTGATTTATCGGTAAATACCAAGCATATAAAGTGAACTTTTCATACCAGAACATGAAAAATAGAAATTAAAAAAGAACCCTACCCTCATACGCACCCTACTAGATGCGCGGAATTTATCATGATATATGATGGATAGTTTTCATGTTTTTTTTAAGGATATTTGGAACTTTTGTATCTCAATGGTACTAAGCAAATATTCCCGGGTATGGCTTCTGTTCCATTTACACAACACACCATATTATTCTCAAGACGGTAAAAAAATTCATGCGGTAGATGGGAAAAGCCTAACAAAATGAATAAATTATGTTTGCAGTGGTCGTAGCAGGCACGAAGGCAGCAGTCGGTGTGTCAGCCTCCGACATGGCCAAGCGGCTGGCGTTGGAACGGAGCAAGACACAGATGTTGAAGAATCTTAACAGGTTGGTTTCAGCTTCCCAGTCATGATTTTATGCGAAAATATGCCAATTTTTGCGAGTTTCACTTTTTTAGGGTTCCATACCCGAAGGATGCCAAACGAAACCCTATTACCCGTCTGTCAGCGGGTTGTATCTCCTGAACCGTAATAGATACAGTTGAAATTTTCACAGATTGTGTATTTATCTATTGCCGCTATAACATCAAATAATAAAAATAAAATAAAGTTAAAAATGAAATGGGGTCCCCCATACAAAACATGTATTTTTTTACTGAAGTACCTCTCTATATATATAAAAAATAATCCCTATTTCCCTTGGTCATGGCATTACGCGTGAACGGCTGGACCAATTTCGCTGATTCTTTTTTTTGTGTTTGTTATTGTAAGGAAAAGGTTATTATGGAAAATTTCAGAAAACTTAACGACTATTTTTACTTAGCGCGTTGGACAGTTAGCGCGTTTGATGAATTTGAATTTAGCAGAGTAGGGTAGGTATGTAGGGTAGGTATGTAAGTTGGTATGTATATAAGTAGGTAGGGTAGGTAGGTAGGGTAAGTGAGTAGGGTAAGTAGGTAGGCAGGGTAGAGTAGGGTACGTAGGTGCGCCGTAGATAAGTACATAGTGCTACCCGTGCGAAGTCGGGGCGGGCAGCTAGTTTAAAATAAAAATGTATGGTTAAGAAGAGCGTTTATTCTGAAAGTAGGTAACGTCGCAAATAGCTGTCGAATATTTTGCTGTTTTGATTAATTTGGCAATATTACTGTATGGAAATAAGAAATATGGCTAACTAGTGAACTAAAATATTAATTATGAAATGCAATAATTAAAATAAAAAAATGTATTTGGAAACTTTCCAAATGCCTTTTATTTCACCTAAAACGGTCACAACATCAAATTCAGTGTTATAATTATTGCAATTCATTATTAATATTCTATTTCACAAGTTTACGATATTTTTGATTTCCAGACAGTAATATTGCAAAATTAATTAAAACAGGTAAATATTGGGTCCCCACCTATGAAATTGGCGTTTTTTACTCACAAATAGAGAACCTCGTCACTTCTATGAATTAAAATATCCATCAATTGCTTGGTTTTATATCGAATAATGACCATCATAGACAACTACCAATAGTAAAAAAAACCTTATTACTTATAGTTTATAAACATAAAAAATACCTTAAAAATGACTCCTCATTTTGTTAGCAGAAATGATCACTATTTCTTTTAACTTAGCCAAAACTTATTTTTGTCGCTTAATCTAGTGGCATATTACGTTATCTTAGTTTTTAAACATTAGTGCATAAAAGTTTTAAAACATTAGTGTTCATGGTTATTATATAAATTAAGAAAATGTTAGTATGAAAAAAGCAACTTCTTTAAAATTCTCCATACAAAACGCTGATTTCATAGGTGGGGACCTAATATTTGACAGGTATTTGCGACGTTGCAAACTTTTAGAAAGAACGCTCTTAAAATTTCAAGTCTTTTAAAATACATTCCCCTAGCACAATTCCCTTCAGTTTCTGAAAGCGAATTGAATGTAATCTGAGAATTTCTATGTTGATTAGCTGTTCATAAATCGGCGAGAAATTAAAAAAAAAACCGGTCTCGCAAACGAAGTGTGTAACCGTACCACCATACAATATTTAACACGTAAAGTCCCAGTGGCGCCCGGTATTTATTTAGCACAGACTAAATGTTTTCTCATAATATGGAAAGGTTCCAAGTCTGGTCAAGGTTTATGAAAACCTTTTCTGATGAAGGATGAAGGCAGACTGTAATAGGGATGTTGAATAAAATTTATTTTTTGTCCTTCAGATAGATTATAAAAAAATATTGGACACGTATTTTTTCTTTTTTTACGTAATCAAAAGATTACGGTAATACATTGAGAAGGCAATACGTTAAAATGTGGCATGACGTCACTCCCCGATAGATTTTATACTGACTTGTGACGTAGCGAGGCCCCATTCCCCAAAGTTAATGCGTTTTATCTAAACCATTTGTATGATAAAGCAAAAAATACGTGTCTAATATTTTTTTATTATCTGACTGACGGACTAAATAGTTAAAAAATAAAATAAAAAAAATGTGTTTTATTTCAGGCAAAATACCCATATACAAAAAATTCAATAAATAAGTAGTAAAAACATTAAAAATTATCATTAAAATTATCTTTAAAAATTATCATTAAAAAATTATCATTAAAAATCGCGTTTTTGTTCGCCAGTCAACGTCCCTATTTCACGGACGATTATGGAATAACCAATATAATTTATTATTCATATTTATTTCCAGATTCGTATCACGATACCGCCTAGTAGTATCAAACCTACCAGCCCACTTCGATGACGCGAAACTGCGTCGAGTGTGCGTCGCGGCCGCGGACAAGCGAGCCACCGTCACCGAGTGCCGCGTCATGAGGGACTTGAGGACTCCTACTGGGAACGACGGGAAGCATCCGTGAGTATATTTTACTCTTTCAAGAAATTTTAATCATCTTATTTCAGTATACACCAGCGGTCATAAAAAGTGGGAGCAAGATGACATGAGACTGTGTTTTAAGAAATCTCGTTCTAAATATTGACTGTCATACGTTTTATGATTGTCACGATTCTGTGTCAATCATAGCATACCATAAAAGAGTCTATAAGGTTGGCCATGGGAGTTAGACGAACTGCGCAGGAGTTCTAGCATGCTGACCAAAGGCAGTTGAACAACACCGTGTGGTTTTAGTCAGTGAGTCTAACAGATCCCTCCAGGGCGGAGGACATCCTGCCGGGGTTGCGGGTTTGTCTGAAAGGGATATCGCGACCCCGGCACACAGGCAACGGAAGGAACACGGGTGGGTTTTAGTCAGTAAAAGTCTGACACGCCCTCCCGCTCCACCCAGAGCGGGAGAAGTTATTTGATAATTTCCCATCCTCAAAAAAAAAAAAAAAAGGGCGGAGGACATTCATGAGGGATTCCAAAAGCAAAAAAGTTCTATATTTAAGGTCTATAGAAGAATGATGTAATGCCAGGTTTATACGATGATAGTGACTGGACCCAGTGACTCGGAATTTCGGAGCCAGTCAATGGGTTCATGTAAACCAGGACTGCTGTAAGTCAGGCGGGGGAAGCTACTGGGCCCAAAAATGGACGGTTAGGACTACTTAGACAAATTACTTAGATAAAACGAATTTTAAGTTGGGGAGTGGGGGTCGCTACGTCACTAGTATGTATAACATCTACATACTCGTGACGTCACGGCACATTTTACCTCAATGTATCTCCGTAATCTTTAGATTACGTAAAAAAAGAAAAAATACGTGACCAATATTTTTTTACAAACTCAAAGACGGTCAAAAAAAAATTTGCTGGTCATAAAAGTTCAATAGCTAATCTGAAAATTATTGTTACAGTTCAAAAGGCTACGGTTTTGTGATGTTCACGCGACATGAAGACGCTCTGGCGTCTCTAAGGAAACTGAACAACAATCCTGATATATTTGATAAGAACAACGTAAGTATAAAGTAACGAAGTAGAGTTTAAATTATGAGAGACATAAGATTGATCTGCTAAGGCCCGAGTTCACCAACAACAACGTAATCATTGATTACGTAACCGCACTGTTAGAATTAAACAGTTGTTTAAACAAACCGCGTTTTTTACGTGTTCACCATTTATTTCTAACCAACGGTTAAATAACCAAGCGTTTTTGAATGAGTGAGTCGAAAATGACCGAATGATCGAATGGTTTAACAATGTTTTGTGAATGTAGAATGCCAACGTCCATCAATTTTCATTGTCAAACTCACAGAGTACATTTTTAAATAGGATATAGACATCTCTCGAACTCGTGAACTCGGGTCTAACTTGGTTAAAGAAGTAAAACATAGCTGCGATAAAACTAGAGCACATTTAAGCCCGGTTTCTACCAAAGCGAAGAGTAAACAACAAAATGTCATATTGAAGCTAAGCTGCGAGATGTAAAAATAGCGCAAACCTATTGCTTTTACGAGACAACTCCCCTCCTCTACGCTTTGCTGTCATTAATGACATTTGTGTCACAGTTTGAAGAATAATAATTACATTGATTTTTTTCTATTCCACAGAGACCCATCGTCTCATTCTCAATAGAAGACAGAACAGCATTGAACGCTAGAAAGAAAAGATTAGAGAAATCCATAGCCAATAATCCTCTAGCAAACCAAAATGGCGGAGATAACTCCAACACAAACAAGAAAAACAGGAAACGGAAGCCGGAAATAGCGCCAGACGAAAGTTACGCTAAGAGAAGGAAATTCGGAAAACTGAATAAGTTTAATAAGAATGATAATCAAGAAGGGGATGGTTCTAATAACTATAATCAAAATGAAGGAGGTAACAGATTTAATAACAAAAATAATCAAGCACAGGGCAGATTCAATCAAAATAACCAAAACCAGGGTAATAACAGATTTAACAAAAATAAACCAAATCAAGGTCAAAACAGATTTAACAATGATAATCAAAATCAAGGACAAGATAGATTTAACAAAAATAACCAAAATCAAGGTCAAAATAGATTTAACAATGACAATCAAATTCAAGGACAAGACAGATTTAACAGAAATAATAACAGAAACCAAGGCGGACCTAATGACAGATTTAATAAGAATAACCGGAACCAAGGTCCACGTAGAAATGAACCAGGACAGTTTGTGAGAAAACCCAGAGATTTCGAATATGGTGAATTCACCGGTCTAACAGCGAAAGAAGGCTCGCAACATAAAATGAGGAGCAACCATAAACTAAAAGCTCAGGCCGAAATCCATAGACAAACTGTCAAAACAGAGAAAAAGCAGAGCAAGAGGTCTCAGATACTCAAGATGGCGGCGAAAGAGAGGATAAAGGGTCCGAAACAGAAGGTCAATAAGAATCCTACTAAGAAAAGGAATAAAAACCATAATAGATCGAAGTTTGATCGCTTGTTGTAATGAAGAAATGTGTGAGTGTTTTGGGGTCTCTCTGCCTAAGCGATGAGACAACTTACGTGTATACAGGGTGTCAGGGACATCCACGCGAAGCCGGTTACCATGGGGTCAGTACATGATTCTGAAACGCCTGCGTTGAAATTTAACGGCGGTTATTTAAAAAAAAAACAGCTGTTTCATAGAAAAGTGCAATACCTTTTTTTTTTTTTTTTTTTTTAGGTTGGGATATTATCAAATAACTTCTCCCGCTCTGGGTGGAGCGGGAGGGCGTGTCAGACTTTTACTGACTAAAACCCACCCGTGTTCCTTCCGTTGCCTGTGTGCCGAGGTCGCGATATCCCTTTCAGACAAACCCGCAACCCCGGCAGGCATTGGCCCTTCCGGACCCCGTCAGTTGGTGCTGACATCTCTTTGAGGCGCGCGTGGAACACAACGCGCCGTCGACCCGGGCCTGGTCCCTATCGGACGGCGAGCTACCCATTGCTCACCGTCCGCAAGCCCGCGCCTACGGTGGCCGGAAGTCGGCTCGCGACTCCCGACGCCCGTGGCGTCTCCTGCGGCAAAGTGCAATACCTACGCGGTCAAAATGTATGGAGCAGCTGTTTTTTTTAAAATAACCGACGAAAAATTTCAACGCAGGGGGGCTCAGAATCATGTACTGAATCCATGGTAACCGGCTTCGAGTCGATGTCCTTGCCACCCTGTATTATATTATGTGATGATTATATTGTTGTAAATAATTTAAAGCGAATTATATTTTTGCTTGCAACTTATTTTTTTTATTTATTGACTAGCTTCCTTTAGCGGCGTGACATCTTTATAAATTATAGCCTATGTTACTCAGTGATAAATTGATGATATAGCATTCTACTGGGGAAATAGTTTTTTAAATCAAACAAAAAGTCTAATTTTTCTCTTTATTATTAGTTTAGATGTACTAGCTGCGCCCCGCGGTTTCACCCGCATAAGTCTCGATCCCATAGGAATATCGGGATAAATATTATGTAATCCAGGTCATGGTCTACCCATGTGACTAATGTCATCCAAATCTGCCGTGCTAACATAGGTGAAGTGAGCTGTCACTGTCACAAATCGACCGGCAGGATGATAGGGATTAACACTATCGACAGCTCACTTCACCTAAGTTTCACGGTGACATTTTTACAGAATTGACCGACTGTTCAGTCATGTTAGTGTGAAAGCGTAACAAACAAACAAACTCACTGTCGCATTTATAATTAATATTAGTTAGGATTGTAGAACGAACAGCTATAAAGGGTACGATTTTTAACGTTAGACTGCTTGATTTTAACTGTCTTGCTTTAGTACATACCGACGTACCTTATTAATATTATAAGGGAATTATACAACCTTAGTTTTTGTTTACCCTAAACCTTTTAAGGGGTCATTGTACTCATCATTATGAATAACTTTCACTATGGGATAGACACTGAAATCGCGAAAAAAAAAAATCTGCTGTTCCCTACATTTCGACGAGATAGACGAACATAAATGTAGGGAACAGCTGATTTTGTTTTCGCGATTTCAACGTTGGTCCCATAGTGAAAGTTACAATGACCCCTCAAGAGGTTTAGGGTAAACAAAAACTAAGGTTGTATATTTCTCTTATAATATTATAAACACTAACGTTGTATAACTAGGCCTCTAAAAACTTATTGACCTTCGATTGATGTACATAATTCGAAGGTCAATAAGTTTTTAGAGGTACATTAAAAAAAAAAATGAGCCTCTAAAATCTTTTTGGGCTTCTAATCTTCTTCTTTTCGTGTGGTTAGTGACTAACCTGGTGTCAGAGTTTTAAAGCCGCCCATGGGCCTCTGACTTAGCTTCACAGGCCGTCGAGAAATATCTCTCAGGCATGCCGGTTTCCTCACGATGCAAATTGTCTTAATTGGCATTGGCTTCTAATGATAAACATTAAAAAAATATTTGCCTGTTTTTTAATTTCTTGCATTTTCGCAGTATCAAAGTTAGGTTACCTCGACCAAATCAGTTGTAGGAAATTAAAATGGGAATTATATGAGGTACGATAAAAACAACCAGGTTTAAGTACAATTTTTATTTAGTTTATATTCAAAACCTTACAAAATAACAAAAATACCATTAGTTAACAAAAGTGTTCATAAATATAATTTATTTATTATGCTTAATTAAAAATATTCAATGGTTTTCTCAGAATTAGGAAAATGACTGATGTTATGTTGACTTGAAATAAATGCAATTTACAATACGGCTGGTGAATCATGGCCCGTCTGAAGATAGGCTCTCGAACTTTTGCGCATGTTTTCTCACTCACACTTGCCTCATGTCACCATTTGGGTCCCAATTTTTTTTATTGCGCAGCCTTCTGCGCGAAGTTCGGACCGGCCATGATTCATTGGCCGTTTTGTATGTACATACATAGAATAACGTCCCTAGTCCAAATATAAGCTTTATTACGCGGTGGTACTGGACTTGGCATATTGCCACAAATATTCGCGATATTCCGCTAATAGAAATTGTACTTTATTTGAACGTAAATAGGGTATATCGCACCTTTGGTAGAACAAGGGCATAATTGTCATAAATTGCCAAACGAATGTCTTTGTCCCTCCAGTTCAAAGGGCCTTTTTAAAGCATTTCTGCATATTTAAGTCATTTTGGCAATTTATGACAATTATGCCCTTGTTCTACCAAAGGTGCGATATGTTGTATTAGCCACAAGACGAGAATATGTTCGTGAAACGTCCCACGTAATAAAGAATTCAATAATAATGCATTCTCATTAACTTAAATTCAGCATTATGATAATAAGTCCTATCTCCTCACTGTTAACGAAAGACCGTCTGTACAAAGTTCAACGGAAGACATAATAATTAGTTATTTTCTATACGGGGCCCATATTATAACATAACATCACGACTGTATTAGAAAGGTTAGGCAGAGGTGCACCTATACTGCCCTGCTAAGCCGAAAGGCGGTATCCCAATCGGAGTAAGTTTTGAGAAAATTGACTTTTTGTAAATTGTAATTTAAGGAAACATAAGGATATAAAGAACTTCTGAGTGGTTTTTTTTAATGTTTTAAGTTAGATAGCGGTATGTGGCTTATACCATTAGATGCGAAATTATTATAGCTATTGAATGGTATAAAAAAAACTAAAAGGGCGTATCTCAGAGATACCGCCTTTCGGCTTAGCATGGCAGTATAGTGCACACACATTTCGCCAGTTATGTTTAAGTCCCATGTAATAGGGGGCGAACCTAGTGCCATCAACCGGGCGCAAATCCAGACTCCGGGCTACTACTGAGAAATTTCAGATTGAAAAACCCGATAACACTGTGCACGAAACGGGAATTGAACCAAGGACCTCATGCTCAGCTGTAACGCTTGTGACCACTACAGCAACGTAATATTATGTAACAGGGAGACCTCAATTATGTAACGTTAAATGCATTCAATAAATGCATGGTCGACTCAATTAAGTAGAAAATGATTTAAATAAATTGTGACTAAACCCATGGCCGCCGAATACCATAATAATTTATATCTGACCTAAAACTATGTAGTAATTGATGTGATTTATACCGTGTCATGTATGAAGCTCTAGCCACACTGAGGCTACTCCTGCGCAGGATTGGGGGCAGCGCGCATCAATTGCGAAGTCAGATGATTATTCGCGCTAGTTTTCGTCCAGCATTCCGCGCGGGGTCCCCTCAGTTTGGCCAGAGCTTGACTTGTTTGTTTGGGCAGACTTACAAAAATCAAGACGTTCATAGCTAATTTAAAGTGCGTGCCGTGTTACCAAATTAGACACGTAAGAAAAAAATACACTGAACTTGGATGATGAAAAACTTGTCAGAAAAACCTAGCCAGTAGTTGTAAAACCAAGTTTTTGGTCTCATAGAAACCGTTTCACCAGTGATCAAGTCACTGGTGGTTTTTTTAATATGAAGTGTAAAAGTGAAGCCGATATCCTATTTACAGAATAAACCATTTCATTTCATTTACTTAATTACATTTATAGCTCGATGAGTCATGTTGACGGTCAGGTCCTGTATCCTCTACCCATTGGGTCACTATAACTTCTTCAGTAGTCCGCATTGGTCCAGGTGTGAGTACAACTCTTGCTTGTATTCCTCAGGGTGTTTGATGTAGTGCAGTACGTGCGGTGACTTGTCCCAGCACTTGAAGTTGCACTGTGGGAACAACATGTTTGAATTTAGTAGGTATGCCGAGAAAATCAATACTAGCTACACCCCGATTAAAACTTTATGGCGGCTCGGAACATGAGGCGGGTCGCTGCGCAGTAACGAATACATGTGTCAGCGGGGGTGAGGGGTGCGGTACTGCGCAGCGAGTAGCGCACTTCCGAGCCGCCATTCAGTTTGAATCGAACTGCATCTAATTACGCAACACATTTTCATAAACGATTACGCCTACTCTGTTTCATTCTGACAGCTCAACAACATTCATTGCGTTATTTACTTTTAAATTGTTTTTTTTTTTACTTATGGTACAATGGCGATCTGTTTCAAAACGATTCAGATTCTGATTGATCGTGTATTACGAAATTAGGGTACTGGTTTGACCGACATCTCACCCGATGGTCCTTATCGGAGGGCGAGCTACCCATTGCTCACCGTCCGCAAGCCCGCGCCTACGGTGGCCGGGAATCGGCCTGCAATTACCGACGCCTAGGGCGTCTCCTGCGGCGGCTAGGGGCGTGAGGGCGCGAAATTTGCCTCTCCCTCTTCGCGTTCCGCCTCCTCCTTCGCGAGCTTTACTGCTTCGCAGAAGAAGGTGACGGCTTACCACGCCCTCTCGCTCCGTACCATGGCCTGGACCAGACGCGAGAGATCACTGCCACCGATCGCCGAGCGCCATTAACCGAGCTCAAATCCAGATTAACTCGACCCGGAGTTTGAACCCAGAACCACAAACCACAGCTTATAAATAAGTAGGCTTAAAAAAAAGTATGTTACCTTCATCCCACTCCTAACCCAGGAGTCGTGAACGCTTCTACTTCTCTTCTCAGCACCGACGAGGTCAGTCTTGGACACCAGGAAGAGCCCTGGAGCTCTGCAAGGCGTTTCATGGAACACCTCGGTTGCTTTCATGTAATGTTTGGTCGCTACGTTGTGAAAGACTTTCATATGGGTTCTGGGGAAGTGGAAAAATCATGTAAACTCAAGCCTGTATTCTCCTATGGGGTCGGCAGAGGTGTTTGGAAAACTTATATGTCGCCAGTTAGGTATATTGAAGACGGCGAACTTATGACATAAATCCTACGGACAGTGACAGTATTTTTGTTCCATCTCAGATTTGAAGCTACCGTTTGCATCAGGCTGCTTGAAAAGTGAGCTTGTTTTGAAGTTTTTAGTAACAGTCCGGTTTTTTTTTTTTTTTTTTTTAGTATCTGACCGCGGCTTATCTCAGACACTGTTAATACTAGAAAGCTATAATTTGGTATGGGTATACATATAAGCCAACAAAGTGGTAGAATAAATGGAGATAAAACATAAAAAAAACTGGTGTACCTCTTCTATGTAAACGATGTTTTTATTTTTTCTTGTCTATCCCATGGTGTGGGGTGTCATTGGAAAGTTCGTTCAAAAATATTGTGAGTGTGTGCAAAACATTTTTGAATTTAGGGATCCGTTTGCGGAATATTAAACTTAAAACTGCTAATTTTTGTTACAGTCAAGTGTCCCTCCCCCTGCCAGCTAAATGGTTGGTTTTAGATATGTGAAAAAAATCACGGCAGTAGTATATATAATGAAATTAAAAGGAAAACTATCACAGCTAAGTAGGCTCTACAAGTTAACGAGTAATAATCGACCAACTTACATTTGCAGTTGCAAAAAGTTTTTCAACCACAATGTTAAGTTTGTTCATGGGATCAATTCATCCCAACTACGGAACCCCTCATTGTGCGTGGTCCAAAACGCACTTGGCCGGTTTTTTTATAAAAGCCCATACCCATCGCGAGACCCAGATGAGTCGAGAGACAGCTCATGTATTAAGATCTATCCAGCTTCAAGGGTATAAATAATCCCACATATAAATACACAGATACACATGAAAAAATGACACTGTCTTTGCTGCCGCGCAGTTCGCAATTTATTTGCCAAACATGTAAACAAACACTCGTTTTAGGAAATACAACTGTACTGCCTACATATAAGGTTCAGTTTGCGCTACAACTTCATATTTGTTTATGACTCATTCAATAGTACAGTCTAAAATCAACTTTATTTGCACTTGCATAAAGTTACAAATAGACTAAAAAAACAAGGTTATAAAGAGACCTTTTGTATAAATGTGTCAATCAGGCTGTCCTAGTTGATAGACTAGTCAATTGTTAGCCGACCATCTAATGTATGCTACTAAAACACAAGTCGCATTGAAACAATACCTACTAAATTACTAATTATATTACCTATTCTCAGTGGATGCCATTATCATCAAAGTATAATGCGGATAGCGTTTTTATCAAAGTTTCTTGTTGCATTTACATAAGTTCGTCATTATCACTATGAAATTGTGAGTTTCCTTTTATTATTAAAAAGCATTCAGATGTTTTTGTAAAATATGAAGGTCGTTAAGAAGTTTATTTTGGTACCAAACACAAATCATTTATTGCAAGTGGGCCAATATAAGGCACTTTTTAACGTTTACGTTTTGAGGCGTTTAGTTTGTGCAGAATAAACCATATTTCATTCAAAATTAAAAAAACAAGTTATTTTTTTTTTAAGCTTTTGTTATCATGCATTGTCACGAGATCCAAACACGTATGCCAAATTTCAGCCCGGGAGCGTCAGTGGAAGTGGGTGAAATTGATTGCAATATTCCAGGTCATACATACAAGTGCAGTTAAATAAAAGCTTTTAATTAATAGAAAATAGAATAGATTCTAGGTGCCTATGGTGTCTTCATAGGAAACTACCTTTTGGCACTAAGAATGGAACATGGAGAAGAATGGGCAGGCAACTCCATTCTGCATTTGCACCGACACAAAGAAGTTATAACCAGATTTAAGCCCTAATGCTGGGGCATTAGAATCATTGGAACTTCCTCCCATTGCCTTCATCCTATTCTTCGTGCTGATACGAAAGAAGGAAAAGGGCAAGAAATAAGGTAGATACTTACTTAATGTAACTCCTGAACAGCTCCTGCAAGAACTTGTTCCGCGGGAACACAGCGCTGGGAAAGCCGACGGGGATCTCGTGGATGTCCGCGCCCGAGTCCCACACTTGCGACGCTATGCGGTCTAATACTGGCTGGAATCTGGGGATAAACGCTTTTAAATTAAACGGGTTTTAAATTACGTTGAAGGCTTCAAGTGGTTATCAATCAGCGTATAATGTTCCCACTGCTGGGACACAGGCCTCCTCTCTGTGAGAGGGAGTGGGCCATAATTCACCACTGCTAGTGGATGTCACAGTTCTTGGTTCTAGGATATGCCGGTTTCCTCACGATGTTTTCCTTCACCGTTCTGAGTTCAGTGGTGATGAAATAAATTACACAAAGTAAAGCGCCTGCCTGGGATCGAACCCACGTGACCTAAAACTGTAAGTCGAGGACGATACTGCTGGGCCACCACTGCTCTCGAGAACATTTTACTTTGAAGAAAAACTAAGGTCTTCGATGTCTCACCCTAAGTTTCGAGTCCTTTTTATCAAGTGGCTGTTTTAGATTCACGACTAGACGGCCCAGAATTTCCCAATGCTTAAGTATGCAAAGCAATATTCTTGTTGTTACTGGTTCTCAAGCTTATTTCATTTGTTTATTTTCCTTTTACCATTATTTAACACTGTCAGCGTGGACGTTCTTTAAATTTTTGACAAATTTGTGACAGGCTCGGGCTTTCATTTCTGCATAAATTCAGACGCAGATTTATGCCAGTGACCTTGAGTGGTTAGCTTGCGTGTCACGCAACGCGTCGTGCGTCCAGCCAGTAATAGGACTCGCCCATCAAGGAGCGCTGTCCCAAATTAGACGCATTATTAATTTATTATACATAAAACAAAAGGTATTTTAATAAAACACCTATACCTATATTAAAATGGTGAAGGTTTCAGAAAAATACGCTTGATAGATTTTGCGTCGTTCTCTGTTTTTTATCCACGTTAGACATAACTTTACAAATTAATTTAACTATTAATAAAAACATAATTTAAAATATTCCTATAATAAGTTATTAGGGCAATGCTCTAATTTAACATTTATTTTTCCAAATCATTAACACTACTCGTTTAGACGTGATCTTCAGTATAAAATCATTAAAAGTCGGTTATTGTCGCCTTAAATTTATAGAGAACGTGTACCTAAAAGATACACAGCGCTTTTACCAAGCAGAAAGATGTGTGTACTTTTGGTTACACAGTGTTCCAGACACTGTGTGCCAAAAAGATACACCAGCCGATCGATTCTGTAAAAATATCACCGTGAAACTTAGTTGAAGTGAGCGTGAAGTGAGCTGTCAATAGTGTTAGTCCCTAGCATCCTGCCGGTCGATTTGTGACAGTGACAGCTCACTTCACGTTCACTTCACCTACATTTCACGTTGATCTTTTTACAGAATCGACCGACAGGCGCTAATCATTCAATCTTGTTCGCCTCCCGCAGTCCAATACTGAACGTGAACCTGAGAGGCTAACTAGGGCACTTTTTTCTCTGCCTACGAGAAATCCGCTTCTGATAATATTTAAATTTGTTAACTTACTGCTTCTTGTTATTCACTGCGTGTACCAGCAGTTCCGCCCATACATACGCGCCGACCGAGAACCCGTGAATAACCAGTGGGTTCTGACTGTTCACCTCCATGAACCTTAGCAGTTGTTCTGCTATCACCTGAATATTAAGAAGAAATTCGTGATTCGTTATTTCGGCCGTATTGTACTATTATTTATTCAGCGAAGATGAACCGAATGAACACGTGAATTTAGTTTAAGGCTTGCTACTGACCATGTCCTTGAGTTCCGGATCAATAGTTTAAAAGAACTCATTTCATTTTGAGGGAACTCGTCATACAAAAGAGAAGAAGATAGAAAATGGCTAGAACATACCATACAGAAGAGTCAAGAGATACATACCTGTGATCCCTTCACCGGCCACATCAGCTGCCAAGGTGAGCAAGACACGGAGACCACGTCAAACCCATGGTCTAAGTAGAGATCAGCGTATTTCTCGACATGCTTGGGTTTAGCCATCATCCAGTTCATTATTATGCAGAGTGGCTTGTCGATGTTCTGGTTTAGTCTGAAAAAGTATAATATGTTTAAAATATATTAGTGTAACTTGTGCTCCACGTTTTCACGCTAAAACGGCTGAACGGATTTGGATGAACTTTGGCATATGGGTACACCATGACCTGCCATGCTATTCTGTAAACATCTCACCGTGAAAACTTGAGTGAAGTGAGCTGTCAATAGTGTCAATCCCTGTGGAATGACAGCTCACTCCACGCTCACTTCACCTAAGTTATCACGGTGACATGGTTACAGAATAGCACAACTGGAGAAGGACATAGGCTACTTTTCATCCTGGATCGCAGACGAAGACGCGGGCAACAGCTAGTAAATACTAATCTATTCATTTATTTCAGATAAATAACACCCATTGATTGCCAAACATAGATTATGAGAAATCATCAATCTATACAAATAAATAAAATTAAACGTGTCTGTTTGTAAACGCTCTTAACATCAAAATTGTGTTGTTTTACCTTTGTGAGACAAGAAATGTCTCCGGTAATTTAAAAATCAAAAACCATTTACTTTCAATAAATATTAATTAAGTAGAGGTGTGCCCACATAATAGGTACACCTCTATTCTTCCTCCAGAAATACTCCCCGTATTTCTTTAAATTATACGCGAAACTTTTGTTAATATAACTTACTTCATAGTTCTAGGATCTGCTTTTAACTTGACTTTATCATTGCTGATGTACACCATGTTTTGGTGTATATTCTGCGTGTGCGCACCGCGATCCACCGACATCGTCGCCACAGGAACGCATGATAACAGCGGACGGGATGCTACCTGCAAAAAGCGGAAGATTTAGTATGGATTCCGATGGTAGATATACCTAGTATGCCTGACCATACTACTTAAAGTTACTGTGCGTTTGCACTGGCGAAACATTCACAACAAAACATGTTGAAATATCTATTTTCTGTCAATGTTCCATACAATGTTTGACAAAGAGCGTTCTTCACCACATCGCACTTAGGAGAATCCGCAGGCACCGCCGACAATTTAGATTTAATGTGATCTTTTGATCTCCATTTTGGCATTTCGCTGGCTCAACGATCAGCGTAACACTAGATACATATCACATACTGGCGAAACCACAGAACAGATAAAAGAGGTCTTCGGACCTCTTTTATCTGTTCTGTGGGCGAAACATTCACAACAAAACATGTTGAAATATCTATTTTCTGTCAATGTTCCATGCAATGTTTAACAAGAACTAGAGATTTCAACACGTTTTGTTGTGAATGTTTCGCCAGTGCAAACGTACAGTTAGACATCATCTATCGATGTATATTGATGCTTTAACACGAGGTAACTACGCGCTGACTTATGGCTACACTGCTTAGCCCGAGAGTCGAACTCACGATCAATCCTGTCCTAAGCAGTCTCTATTTAAATTTTTGTTCATATTTGTGGGAATCTGGGCTGGCGAACCTTACTACGAAAAACTTCGAACCTTTTATGAATAGGTATGCATTTACTTATATGATTTCAGTAATTTAATTAGCTGGGAACCACCCCACATTTATATCGCCTGCGTGGCGATATAAATGTGGGGTAAGGTAAATCAACCCTCTGTCGACAGACTCCCGTTATTATAAATAAGACCCTCATATAAGACAGGACGACTTTCACCAGAATTTTATTGCGTTATACATTTATAACGCGGACTGGTCTCCGCAACTCCACGTCCGCGCGTATTTTGCGTAAGTACCTACGTAATATTATTAGACTGTGTTGGTCGAAAATCCTGCTCAAGTATAAGTATGTTTTGTATTTTTCCAAGATGTACGAAGAGACTTGACTTACATTCTTACAACAGATTAATCTTTTTCCGTGGTTGGCGGCGAAGCAAACTGCAGTCCGCAACCGAAACGCCTCCATAGCGACCCGCGACCTAGGAAAGTCAAACAATTAATCAATGTATAATTCCTTTAAATCCTACTACCTATAGTTTGAGTGTTTTTTTATTCAATTAGGCAAAAAACGGTTGAACGGATTGTGGAATACAGATAGTTTTCAACTTGGATAAAAAAAAATCCCGGTAGTACCTACGTTCCCATGCACAGTGTGTTATTTTGCCTTAGTTGCGGACATGCTCGTTTTATGTGTTTTTTGGAAAGCTAACAATCAAACAAAACTCTTATTTAAACTCCGCCGGCCCTAACTACTGTACCCTAATTACGTAATACACGATCAATCAGAATCTGAATCGTTTTGAAACAGATTGCTAATCCATTGCTTCGTACGTTCGAAAATAAAATCTGCTCGACAACGTAATTATAACACAATGAATGTTGTTGACCTGTCAAATTGAAACAGATTAGTCGGAATTGTCAACGAAAATGTGTTGCGTAATTAGATAGCTGGTATAATTTCCGACATCCACGCGGGCGAAGCCGCTGGCAAAAGGTAACCTTAGATAAAAAGGCAAACTTAGATGTAGAATCGGCAAAAAACATAAAACCGATCACCATCTGAACTGAGTGCGCCTTCAAAATCACGAATATTTATTACTGCTCGAGGTGAAAATTATCTTTACGCAAACGCAATAACTTGTTAAGTCATAGACCCTATAACCAAATAATTACATTCGTAAAATTGAAATGAATATATAATTGTGTCGTACTGTAATATTTCAGAGTATTCTTCAAAGACGCCTGTTGCTTGAAACTTATTTTAGAAGACAAGGAATTCACGACAGAATAGGTTATTTTATAATAATTAATTATGCATTCAATCAGATACTCCCTACATTGTTAAATATTTGTTGTATTTTATTATATGCAAATTTTGTCTAGCAGTTTTTCTTTTAAAATGTTTGAAGCAGACATACCTACAGACCCATTTAGTTATTCGCACGGTTTTTGCAAATTCTGTCTAGCAGTTTTTCTTTTAAAACGTTTAAGTACCTATTGACTTGACAAAATATTGAGATTTCTTATTATATGCAAGTTTAATCCAAAGATATTTTAAGATAGTAAATAATTTAATGTCTTTGGTTTAATCTTGTATTATGCGCATTAACCTCCCGGAATAAATTCATTAATATGATGGTGAAAACGGCATCAAAATCCGTTGCGTAATTTAGAAGAACAGCGCGGTTACACAGAGTCAAAAGCGACTTTAATTTATAATATGTATAGTTATAGAAATTGAGGTAATAATGATGATCATCAATCGCCATCATTAATCAATACTTAAATTCTGTATTTTTACGATTAAAATACGTTTTCTCAAACATGCTTAGAAATTTTTAGCATTATTTTGGCAACCTTCTTTGAGATAAATCGAAATTGCTGTACTTACTGGTCGAATAAATGCGAGCGCCCGGCCGGCAATGTTTGTATGAAACTCTATATCTGTCGTGTTCAGCGGCCGAATAAATTACTATGAAAACTCATATCTGTCATATACAACCTTAGTTTTTGTTTTTGTAAAAAAAATCTGCTGTTCCCTACATTTCGACGAGATATACGAACATAAATGTAGAGAACAGCTGATTGTTTTTTCGCGATTTCAGCGTTGGTCCCATAGTGAAAGTTGTTCATAATAATGAGTACAATGATCCCTTAAGAGGTTTAGGGTTAACAAAAACTAAGGTTGTATATAAAATGGAACAAACTTTTTACTTCAACACGTGGCATGGTTGCGGATTTTTTAATTAATTTACCTGGTTGTGGTTTGGCTTGTATAGTACTTTTCCCAAATAATGCGCGGAAATTCAAACTAAGTAAATTCATTATACATTCCAGAATTAATGACGAACAACGATAATTTTTCATTGCCAATATGTATATTATTTGTTTATTCTTTACTTTAAACAGCTCTATTTACAAGCCAAATCGAAATTTAAATAAAATCTTTCATAAGTTAGCTCTTTGGTTGCCATGTGCTGAAATAAAAAGTTAGTTTCTTTTTTTTATCATACGACAGATATGGTTTATTCGGCCGTTAAACACCACTTATGGCTTTCCATACAAACATTGCCGGCCGGGCGCTCGCGTGTATTCGACCAGCACGCGTAGCATGACCACCATAGAAACGAGTGTTGTCGACTGAAGAATAGACAAAATGACAGTTAAACAATCACAATCTGTCATTTTGTCTATTCTTCCGTCGACAAAACCCGTTTCTACGGTGGTTATGCTACACGCGCAGTACCGCAATTTCGTTTTATCTTGAAAAAGGTTGTCAAAATAATGCTCGAATTTCCAATATGTTTGGCCGCAACCAGGCATTGATGAACTCACGTATGTGGGCCGAGGCGAATTTGTTGCAGGCCGCGACAGTTATGTACAGTACAACTATTTTCTTAATTAATGTCCCTCGGGAATCATCGCATTTTCGAATAAACTATTACTAATCCATTGCTTCGTACGTTCGAAAAAAAAATCTGCTCGACAACGTAAATAACACAATGAATGTTATTGACCTGTCAAATTGAAACAGATTAGTCGGAATTGTCAACGAAAATGTGTTGCGTAATTAGATAGCTGGTATAATTTCCGACATCCACGCGGGCGAAGCCGCTGGCAAAAGGTAACCTTAGATAAAAAGGCAAACTTAGATGTAGAATCGGCAAAAAACATAAAACCGATCACCATCTGAACTGAGTGCGCCTTCATAATCACGAATATTTATTACTGCTCGAGGTGAAAATGATTTTTACGCAAACGCAATAACTTGTTAAGTCATAGGTATAACCAATTCGTAAAATTGAAATGAATGTATGCATTTAAAACACCTAAATTGTGTCATACTGCCATGCTATTCTGTAACATCTCACCGTGAAAACTTGGGTGAAGTGAGCTGTCAATAGTGTCAATCCCTGTGGAATGACAGCTCACTCCACGCTCACTTCACCTAAGTTTTCACGGTGAGATGGTTACAGAATAGCACTGCAGTAGTCATATTTCAGTATTGTTCAAAGTCGCCTGTTGCTTAAAAGTTATTTTAGAAGACAAGGAATTCACGACAGAGTAGTTATTTTATAATAAATAATTATGCATTAAATCAGATACTCCCTACATTGTTAAATATTTGTTGTATTTTATTATATGCAAATTTTGTCTAGCAGTTTTTCTTTTAAAATGTTTGAAGCAGACATACCTACAGACCCATTTAGTTATTCGCACGGTTTTTACGACTAATGCACTATTAAATGCAAATTCTGTCTAGAGCACCAACAAACCCATTTAGTTATTCGCACGGTTTTTGCAAATTCTGTCTAGCAGTTTTTCTTTTAAAACGTTTAAGTACCTATTGACTTGACAAAATATTGAGATTTCTTATTATATGCAAGTTTAATCCAAAGATATTTTAAGATAGTAAATAATTTAATGTCTTTGGTTTAATCTTGTATTATGCGCATTAACCTCCCGGAATAAATTCATTAATATGATGGTGAAAACGGCATCAAAATCCGTTGCGTAATTTAGAAGAACAGCGCGGTTACACAGAGTCAAAAGCGACTTTAATTTATAATATGTATAGTTATAGAAATTGAGGTAATAATGATGATCATCAATCGCCATCATTAATCAATACTTAAATTCTGTATTTTTACGATTAAAATACGTTTTCTCAAACATGCTTAGAAATTTTTAGCATTATTTTGGCAACCTTCTTTGAGATAAATCGAAATTGCTGTACTTACTGGTCGAATAAATGCGAGCGCCCGGCCGGCAATGTTTGTATGAAACTCTATATCTGTCGTGTTCAGCGGCCGAATAAATTACTATGAAAACTCATATCTGTCATATCGCACCGTGAGAATAAAAGGGACCTAACACAAAAATTGCATTTTGTGGGAAATCACAAAATTGTGTTCGTATTTTAGGGAGTTTTCAATCAAATATGTCATAACTTTTTCAAATGAAAAGCTATTTACATATTTATGCTGCCAGTATATTTTTTAGACTATTTTCAACTGGTTTAATACAAAATGCATTAAAAAAAGATTTTTATTAGTTTATAAAAACCTCGTTAAAAAAAACCTTCCAAAAATGAGTCACTTTAGTACTATATTTTTTTAAATATCATTGGCTTATTCAGATATAGGTCAGCTTCATTTTTAAAATTAATGCACGTCTTACAACTTAATTCAAATTAAGTCACTTTGGGTCCGTACATTGATGAGAAATTGGCCAATAAGACAAGAAATGGTTAAGTATAAAATTATATTTGTTAGTGAAACATAGTTATCATGTGAGATCAAATCAAAATAAACTAGAAAAGAAACACGTATTCAAAATTTACTTAGTGTTAAAATAGTTTAGGACTTTCAAAACCTTCGTAGTTCTTTTATAATTAAACATAATTTGCGACTTTTTTTTTTTATATACACCATTTTAGTCTTACGGATTCTTCACAGCAATCTATAAATTCTCAATACTTAATTCTTTATTGCCTTCCACAAAGAATTGAGTATTGAGTATTGAGAATTTATAGATCTCAAGACCCCCAGAGAGAGGGTCAGAGGGTTTTTTAGAGTCTCTCTGATCTTAGTTGAGCTATTAGAAATTAACATAGTACCTAGGTATTTAAATCATTAAATTATTTATTAAATTTATTTACTATTCATTATTTAGGATAAGTAATCGAAAGAGTAGCTCACTTTCGATTACTTATCCAAAATAATTATAATATTTGTAAGACTTTTACTAGTTGTTAGGTACAATCATCAGTCCTAAACGCCTTTCAGTAATCCACTGTTTATATTTAGCGCTCAGACGCCCTAGTGTGAGTTTCTTTTATCCATCTCGACTTTACGCATCGACCGCGTTTGGCGCTCCGATTGGCGCTTCACCGGTGAAGGCCGGCTGGCTGCCAATCGAAGCGCCGAACGCGGGCAATGCGTAAGGTCGAGATGGTTAAACGAAACTCACACTAGGGCCTCAGTGGAAAGTAGTCCACTACACAAAGTATCTATCATTTAAATCTAAGTATTTTAAAATCATAAAGGGTAACAATAATAATCGAATAAGTTTCAATATCTGATAATAAAGAAGAATCATTATTTTATTACACATAACAGCCAATAATATTACAAATTATTGTAATAATGTGTAGATATAATACAAGGGTATTTGATTTCCTTACCAAGTCTTTCAGATCTCTTTTCTTTTGTTTTTTTAAGCTAAGCGCTTGCGCATATAATTTATCTAATGTAATTTCTTCGTAATTTTTCATATTCTTCCTTTTGTTACGCATATTAATTATTCCATATTCATGTCTCTAAATAAGTTGTAAAGTACAGTTGAAATTCGTTTCCTTTCCTAAAACTTAGCATTTTAATATTATTCCTTAGTGTAACTTTGTGTATTACATGTGTTGAAGGCTCAATTATTTCAGATAATCAAAAACACATGAACCTATTTCGTCCACACCTCTTTGAGCTTGGGTTTTATCCCAAAAATAGCAGTGAACATCACCGTAAGCAGAAACATTATTGTCTTGATTACTTTTATTATTTAGTTCGGTTATTGTGAAGTTTAAACAGTTCATTTTTGAGCAATCGTAAAAATAGGATGGACTTGGACAAAGCATTACAGACCGCAAATCGTACACAGCACAAATATGAGTTTGGTCTATATTCTCGCGGTCTCTCTGTTTTTTTTACGACACTTGTTTATTTCAATAAGATGCATATCGTAGTTAGTTTTTAGTTTTACGTCTGCGGGGGCAAGTTCATAACCTAAACAAGTTTCACACCTATCTTTTTTTGGATGATAAAATAATTATTAAATGTAATAAGATACAACCAATATTCACATTCAGGTCTATTTTTTTCCTTTTGAAGTAAATTAAAGTCCTTCCAGAGATCTCTAATAGTTTTGCAGGTAGAAATATACTCTATAATAGTCTGAGCTGTTAAATAATGGGATTCTATTCTGGGTATCAAATTGATGTGATCTTTTATATCTTGTACAAGTGCTTGCTTCGATGCTCCGTTTCTGATATTTGTTACTGCAGGTTGCGTTACTGTTACCTAAAATCATAAAAAGGAGAAAAGTCAATTTATTTATTTCTTACTAAACGCACTTAAACACTGATCAGATTAACATTTAGATGACCATACTACCTCTGACAGACCATCTTTACATACCGAGACTCCTCCGTGCCTCGGAAAGCACGTTAAGCCGTTGGTCCCGGCTGTCATTCATGGATCTTTGACAGCCGTTACGGGTCGTCAGAAGCCCGAAAGTCTGACAACCAGTCTTACCAAGGGGTATCGTATTACCCAGTTATCTACTGGGTTGTGGAGGTCAGACAGGCAGTCGCTCCATGTAAAATACTGATATTCAGCTGAATCCAGTTAGACTGGAAGCCGACCCCAATTAAGTTGGGAAAAGGCTAGGCAGATGACTACCTCTGTCAGATTTTCTAAACCGTTAAACATCGTTGGACTATTATAAGTTTGATCAGAATCCATCTCATCGTCATCCATCTTTGGCATCTAGAAGTGACAAACAATATCCATTATTAATGTTATAATAATAAAGCATTAAAATAAAACCAAGTTCACAAAAGATACACCTACCTCAAGCTGTTTTAGCGGAAAGCGTAAAAAGAAACAAACAAACTCACTTTCACATTTATAATATTAGTAAGGATTACATAGGAAATAACAAAAATCCCTTAAATAAATAACAAATACTTAACTACTACTAAATATAACCTGAAATTACTACTATTCTTACCTCGTTTCCGCGGTCCGTTGGTAGCATTTGAAAAATTAAATCAACTCTTCGTTTCATCTTCTCGTTTTCATAAAACGACCTAAACAGAAATATGCACACACGTTAAGTACGATAAAGTGGCATTACCCTTAATAAGGCTTTGAGTTATTTCAATGAATTAATCATAAAATGACATTATTACAAATTGTACCGTTACACGGGTAAATTATTTAATAGAATAAAGACATATCTATAAATAAGTCATTGCATTGACCTTAGTTTTTAATAATAAAATGACCGAACTAGACTTGAGTCACAACAAATAGCTTTATATAAAGTACAAAAATGACTTAATACAAACATTGGTCACTTTACGATTAGAATTTTAACAAAATATGTACTTACTTTTGCGTAGAGTAACGGCGCACTAAGGTTTAGGTCACTTTAAAATGAACAAAATAATAACCAACCCGAAACACTGCGGACCAAACATTGAATCGGTCACTGTCGTTGCGGGGGGAGTGCTGAGACGCCCGCATAAGAAAGAGACGCAATGTTTATGTTTGCCCTTTTCTAGCACGAAATTGTCACTTTTTGATTCACTAGACGATGGACCATGTTATTAGGAGTAGTTTCAAGTATCTAACTCAATTCGCCGAAATTTTGAGTTCGGTCTCTTTCATTCTCACTGTGCGATATACAACCTTAGTTTTTGTTTTTGTAAAAAAAATCTGCTGTTCCCTACATTTCGACGAGATATACGAACATAAATGTAGAGAACAGCTGATTGTTTTTTCGCGATTTCAGCGTTGGTCCCATAGTGAAAGTTGTTCATAATAATGAGTACAATGATCCCTTAAGAGGTTTAGGGTTAACAAAAACTAAGGTTGTATATAAAATGGAACAAACTTTTTACTTCAACACGTGGCATGGTTGCGGATTTTTTAATTAATTTACCTGGTTGTGGTTTGGCTTGTATAGTACTTTTCCCAAATAATGCGCGGAAATTCAAACTAAGTAAATTCATTATACATTCCAGAATTAATGACGAACAACGATAATTTTTCATTGCCAATATGTATATTATTTGTTTATTCTTTACTTTAAACAGCTCTATTTACAAGCCAAATCGAAATTTAAATAAAATCTTTCATAAGTTAGCTCTTTGGTTGCCATGTGCTGAAATAAAAAGTTAGTTTCTTTTTTTTATCATACGACAGATATGGTTTATTCGGCCGTTAAACACCACTTATGGCTTTCCATACAAACATTGCCGGCCGGGCGCTCGCGTGTATTCGACCAGCACGCGTAGCATGACCACCATAGAAACGAGTGTTGTCGACTGAAGAATAGACAAAATGACAGTTAAACAATCACAATCTGTCATTTTGTCTATTCTTCCGTCGACAAAACCCGTTTCTACGGTGGTTATGCTACACGCGCAGTACCGCAATTTCGTTTTATCTTGAAAAAGGTTGTCAAAATAATGCTCGAATTTCCAATATGTTTGGCCGCAACCAGGCATTGATGAACTCACGTATGTGGGCCGAGGCGAATTTGTTGCAGGCCGCGACAGTTATGTACAGTACAACTATTTTCTTAATTAATGTCCCTCGGGAATCATCGCATTTTCGAATAAACTCAAAGCATTTATTTCAAACCATTTACAGGCACTTTTGAATTGTCAAATAGTCGATCAGTTAGTCAGAAAGCATTTCCGAATAGAAACGGAATGTTAATTTCCATGTCCGTCAATTATTAGATTTATCGTGATCGGGAATAATAATTTGAATTCAGAACTGAGTACTTTATTGTTGTATAAAGCTTCGTGCAGACCAGAGCGACGCGACATCGCGACGCGACACCGGGTATTGTTATACCGTCAAGTTTTCTTAGAAATTGTATTGTTCGTGTCGCGGCGCGGCGTCGCGTCGCGCTGGTCTGTACGAGCTTTAATACGTTATGCGGTCGGTCCAAAGAGAATATAACCACCGTGGTTATATAGTCTTTGGTCTGAACTAATTATATAGAACTGTAAACACCAATAAAGTACTTAATTCTGAATTCAAATTATTCAACATTATAAATCTAATAATTGATGGACATGGAAATTAGCATTCGTTTGTATTCGGAAATGGATTCCCGAGTTAAGAAAATAGTTGCACTGTACAATAAACATTTTCAGTTTGAAGTCTTGCTTTTAAATGACCGATTGTGACTACAATGCTATCGAAAATAGGTCAATTAATTAGTAATTGCGAGTCGCTAGTATTAGAGTCGGCTACGAAACTGGAGCTCATTTGATTCAGTCATCGATAACAGAAGGCAAATACATTATTTATGTTATGAAGTTCTTAACATAAATAATGTAAGTAGGTACCTATTTGCCTTCGCGGGCAAGAGCCTTATTTTACTTAGTTCATAATATGAACTACTAGCTTGTGCCCGCGGCTTCGCCCACGTGGATGTCGGAAATTACCACACACGAATGTTCTACCGGGATAAAAAGTATCTAGTCTATCCTTATACCTTATTAGTAGATAAACAATGTTCTAAAATTCTAGTAAGACACAAGAGCGGACGCCTAGTCAATAAAATAAATGAAGGCCGTGTTTCACTTCTAACTAAGACTCAGATAAATAATAACATAACATCACGCTTGTAATACCCGTAGGGATAGGCAAAGGTATACCTTTAGTACAACCACATTTAAAACAACCACCCAGATGAACTCTCTGACGGATAATTTCATAAAAGCATGTCGAATTTTTTAAATTATCTGGTGTGCAGTGGTAAAACAAAGTGTTATTTATTTATTTATTTATATATACTTATACTTGTACACAAGAAAATACATAGCAAAAAATAAATGATTATTACCAGTTTCCATTAAATTTGGCGACCCCATTCACATAGTAAGATAAAGAAAATGATAAGCTGTTATCAAATGTTTACATCATCAATAAACAAATTGTTATTATTATGTTAACGTAAACGAAAAAAATATAAAGTCAAAAAACATAAGTATATAATATATACACTTACATTATTATATACTTTCACTAACCTTTGTACCGTATAGGTACGTTTTACTAGAATAACAAACAATGCATGTATAACTTATATTGTAAGTTCTACAAAACACTACCTACCTTATATCCAGCTCAATTTAAAATACTTTTACACTAAAAAACATCCGTACAGTCAAAAATAGTTCTAAATGTCACTTATTTATGCAAAACTATGACCCGAAAGTGGGTTAATGCCCCTTGGCGTGCAGACGTGTGCCGAGGACGCAAGCCGCGTGTAAACTGACGCGGCGGCGGCGCTGCCAAAATCAGCTCAAGGATACATTAATAATATGAGGAAGCCGAAATGTCTAAAATTGCTTCCAATTATTGTGAAAGATGAGATGTTCCTCGGTATGTGGGCAATTGACTGTGTTTTGTTATTGGTAAATTTGTAGCGTAGTTACAACGCTAACTTTGATATTGTGGGGTAAGTAGGAACCGTAGATGTATTGTTCTGATTGTTGATATAATAGGTAAGTCCTGCCAAGGTCATGCGATGCACGACGAAAAACGACGGTGAATAGTTTCGAGGTACGTCGATAATAATTATTAATTGTTTGCTGGGTTTGCACGACCAATTTTGCAGCAATACCGGCACGACGCGACTCTAACAAAAAAAAACGAGAACACTTCACGGTAGAACAATTACCGGTGTCGCGTCGCGGCAGTCCGCACGGGTTCAAGCGAGCATCCCCACCACCGCGAACGTCGTGCAGATGGACTGTGTATAACGCGGACGTACGTCAGATCGTTCGTGGGTCGTGCGCGCTTGATCGTATTATAACCTCTGCGTCTGTCGAGAGTGAACATAGAAAATTATATAGTGTATTATCTATGCATAGAAATCAACCTACAGAAGTACAGACGTGTAGTCGGCGCCCATCGTGGCGGTCCATCTGCTGATGCATTTGTCGGTGTCGACTTCGACTGACGCGTCTGTCGACGTGTATAAGAGGCTGTAAACTTAAACTTGCTGTACAGCAGATTTAGCATTTAGAACTTGTGTCGCATAGTGACTGCACGTCAAAATGGATCGCGAAGCACTTTCAAGATTTATTGAAAGATATAAGTACCACACTTGTCTGTGGAATGTCTCAAGTGCGGACTACGTGATCAAACAAAAAAGGATAAATGCATTACAAGATTTGGCGCCCATTTTAGGGGAAGGTGCAACAATTGATAGCGTGCGTAAAAAAATAGACATAATTAGAAACGGTTATTTTAGAGAGTTAAAAAAAGTTAATGCCAGCACATGGATGTCCGCAAATAATGTGTATACGCCAACATTGTGGTACTATGATTTAATGTCTTTTTTGTCATCAGAGCAAGTTTCTAGACCAGGAACTGTTGGCCTTGAAGAACCGGTAAGCTTTTATTGATACCTATACTGTACTTACTGAAATTGTTTTTTTTTACAGTTGAAAGAAAGGGTTTTCTTGTTTTACCCGACTGCGGCGAAGCCAAAAGAGGAGGGTTATGTGTTTGACCCGTATGTATGTGTGTCTGTCTCTATGTTTCCTCGTAACTACTAAACGGCTGAACCGATTTTGATATATTATATGTCGTTAGGTTCGTCTTTATTGCGCGAGTGTCACAGGGTACATCAAAATTAAAAAAAAAATTGAGGATTTTTGGCTCCAAAATGTAGGTTCCGTGAAATATGCCATCATTGCCCCCAAGGGAAGCTTTGCCCGAAGAACCGTTTATAAGCATATCTTTGATGTGCAAATATCTTAATGTTATGGCCACATTGATTGACTTAGGTGGACAATTGGTTATATGTTTACTGGTTTTTATGTCATCTCCATAAAGGCCATATTCGCGTCAAAAAATCAATGTGGGCAAAGTTGGCTAAAAGTCCACAACTTTAGTAGTAGTCTGTAGTTCTATGTTTTTTTGGAAGAATTAGTATCTTTGTAAGGATACGGTATGAGTAGTTTGCAATACAGGAAAAACTTTTTATTGGTGACTCTGGAGTAACGTAAAATTTTGGGGTTATGCTTTCATAAAATTTTGTTTTTTTAAAACACCAAAACCAGCTGGTCGACCATTCATTCAAGCATGGACGTAAATAAATTCATATTTAGCGTTAACCACAGCAAAAAGTACGACACTGAAATATTTCTTGTAATTATAGTAAATAGAATCAACCACTTGAATAGGGTTACGTTATACAAATATGCTTCCCGTATTGCGCGTACGCAGTTTGGGAATTGCCATTTTCTCTTGATTTCTTCTGTAATTTGCTTCCACTCCTCAGTAGACGATGGAAGCTGAAAAAGGAATCAAAAAAAAATATAAGTATATATAGACCTCCACGATTTATCCGAAGAGGACACAGAGGAACTACTTGAGTTAAAATAAGTTCTCATTATTAATAATTAGCTGCCCGCCCCGGCTTCGCTCGAGTAGCACTAAGTACTTATCTACGGCGCACCTACCTGCCTACCCTACCTACCCCACTAAAAAGTATCCTATGTCCGTCTCCTGATTCTAAGCTACCTCCCCACCAATTTTTAGTCAAATTGGTTCAGCCGTTCTTGAGTTATAAATGTAACCAACACGACTTTCTTTTATATATATAGATGTTTCAGTGACTCTAACGTACGTTATTTTCTTTTAGGTAACTGAAGCATCTGCTGGAGGCCCAAGCCAAATAAGAGGAAAAAAACGAGGAAGGACAAAAACTCAAGAAGAGTTGGTAAATGTTGCCAAAAAGGTATTGACCGAAGACAACTCTAACAATGCTGCGGGTCAGGACAATACATTCGGATTATATCTAAACCAGCAATTACAAAAACTGTCAAATGATCAGAGGATATTTGCAGAAAAATTAATGTCAGAGGTTTTGTTTATGGCAAGAACAAACCAATTAAATGCTACTTCACTAATCGTCACACGCCCGTCCTCTCAAGCGTCTTCCACAATAACTGAACGTCAGATTTCTCAAAACTCACCATATGACGAAGAGTCTGATGAAGAGTATGATGAAGAGTGATGAAGAGTCATCACCCACACAATAGGCACTCTTATTCCTACACCTATATCAAAGGTTGTATTGAAACGCAAATCTCGGATCATACACCATCTTCTCAGACGGTTTTTCGGCAAATTCTTTAATTCAATAACAAGATACATTACAGGAATAACCAAATATAAAATTGAAAATAACCAATAACTGAAATTGAAAATTCTGCTCCAGTACAACGCAATGAATATTGTTGAACTGTCAAAATTAAACAGATTGTGATTGAATATTGTGTTACGCTATTAGGGTGCAGGTCAAAATAAAATTATTCTAAACAAATTACAGATTTTTTTAAAGTACTAAGGTGAGTGGGGGTAAGTTGGAATGGATTTTTGATTAGATAAACAGTGTTGATTTGAAACTGTTGTGAAACAAAGGGATTCAAGTGAAATGCATAAAATGATGTTTTGGGTAAGAAAGTACAGTCAACTTGTTTCTATAATGTTGACAGACATCTTTTTGAAACAATATTTTATGTAAAAAAAGGTTAATAAAATTGGTCTTCAGAAAAACAATATGTAGGGGAAAGACGAAATGCCGAAGGGGTAAGATTGATATAGTGACTAGAATCGTATTCATGGTCATTATGCATGTGTGGTGATCAATAAACCCTCTGCTCCAATAACCTAAATAGCTTGAAAATCAGTTACATTTAAAAATCGCTTTCTAAATGCAAGAAAAAATTATTTATCAAATAAAATATATCAATCTTACCCCGTTACAACGGCAGGCAGTCTGAGGTTCTCAAAATATTAGATTAGGATATTAAAAAAAAAAAAAAATCATGCTCATGACTGTCAAGTCGTAGTCGGGTCGATAAATAAAACACACGGTTTCATTTAGTATCATGTTGTTGACCTGTCAAAATGAAACCAATTTTACTGAATCGGTTACGAAAATTTGTTACACAATTAGATAGCAGACGTGTATAGTACACCCAAATTTTGCCAGCTATGTGTAAAGTCCTATGTAATAAGAGACAAACCGGGCATTAATTTACACTCCCGGCTCTTACAGAGAGATTCCTAATGGAAAATCAACAACACTGCCTGACCTGGGCATCGAACCCAAGACCTTATGCACAGCAGCTGCACGTGCGACGACCATCGAGGAACTTAAATAAAATAATTTCGTAAAAAAATTCTTTTCCAAAGGAAATTATTAGATAAAATTAACAAGAACATAACAGTAGGTGGGTATACTTAGTGCAAAAAAGTAACCACAATGGTTTTAGGATGATTATAATAGAACATTATAAATTTAGGGACATTGTAATGAAAACTTTAACCATGGATTCAGTACACGATTCTAGACACCCCAGCGTAGACATTTTTCATCTCCTTAAAAAATCTACTGTATCATACATTTTGATCGTGTAGGTATTGCACATATGAATAGAACATCAGACTTTTTTGAAATCGACAAACCTTTTCTATGTCTAGAATTATGTACCGATTCCATGATTAAAGTTTTTGTTACGATGTTGGGGAAGAGATTCCACCGTGTATTTCAGTTTGAGAACCTCTGACCTTTTCTAGGAGTTTCGTAAACGGGGTAAGATGGAAAGTTTTATATTACCATCTTAACCCGTTAAATTTTGCAGGGGAAAGTTTGAAAGGCACCATAAATCTTAAAATACGTGAAATATACTAATCACCACTTTATAGAGCATATTAAATTTCAAATATATTTATAAATATCGAAACAAAATGTTTGTTACTCACGTGTGTAAGAAGATACAGCAAGCGGGGTAAGATGGAAAAACTCAATTTTACGCGGGAAATGTGTCCGTACGGAAAATTGGCAAAAAACATACGTGCGCTCTTACGCAGACTGCGGGGCGGGGCAAGACAAAATGGTGTCTACAACGATATTGCCAGTAGTAAAAGAATTCCTTGATATTCGGCGTTATTGTATTTTTTTTATCTTTCCCCGTTTTTTATCTTACCCCCAGTCACCTTAAATGTTTATCAGTCTCACTCTCACTGTATTACATGTCACACAACTATACCTATGTACGTTTTACTTTTCTAATGATATGCAATTTCTAGTTGCGAAATATAATAATTTTGTAAGTTGTATTCTCTCTAAAAAATACAATCCAAAAAATTGTTTTATTCACTTACCTTTAGAGCAGAGGTTCTCAAACTTATTTCATCTACCGCCCACTTTGAAAATCAATTATTTTTCAGCGCCCCTCATTTTTTTACCTTAGCACATTTTTAAAGCCACAATGACATTCATTACTTAAATTAATTTAATTATAATGTGGTATATTAGTCTGGTCTGGAGTTTAAACTTACATTCTAAATGAGACTTTTTTTACCAGAGAGAGCAATTAGGACGCAAACTTCACTGCCCACTCTAGTACGAATATCTATCACATTCAAATCTTTCATGATATTATTCATTTGAGTGTAAGAGGTACTCTGCACGTTTAAGTTTTTTTTTTCATCCTTATGCTGCTGACAACATCAGAAGAAGTCCCATTTTTTGGCGTTTTGATAAAACGAGTGGCATTTTAAACAAATATAAAACACGCACGCTCATTTAATTCGTTCATTCGATTACATCTAGCAGGCTGGATGTGCACTCGATAGTGTTTATGCTACGTCCAGCACCGCTGCCTTGCGCGGACGTACAGCTGGAATATAAGGCGCTTAATGCACTAATAAGGCTGCCTGTCCATTGGCGCGGAGCGACGCAGCGGAGCGAAGTGAGGGAGTAATGCGGAGCGGAGTTGCGGACTGAGCGGAGTTGCGGACTGTGCGGAGTTACTCCGAGTTCACACGACGAGTAATTTGAGCGGGCGGTGGCGGAAGATCAGTTCCACGCTCCGCTTCCCGGTTTTGTAGTAATTTTTAAACTAGTTAGCAAATCCCGGTCCACTGAAGCGGAGCGGAGATTTTATGCAATTTCATTGGTTAATATTGGCATAGCTCCACTCCGCTCTTCTCCTCTCCGCTCCAATGGACAGTCAGCCTAAGGGTGCGTTTCCACTGAAGCGGAGACGAGCGAAGCTGAGCGGAGACGTGCAATCACAATGGTTGAAATCTTCATCGCGTCTCTCGTCTCGTCTGTGATTGGACGATTCCTGCACGTCTGCGCTCAGCTCCGTACGTCTCCGCTTCAGTGGAAACGCACCCTTAGACTGGCTTCAAAGATGGTACGGAACTTCGGTAAAACAGGGAGAATTTGGTAATTGATTTAGTCTTTAAGTACCAGGCGTGCGATCGAGCTATTAATTACTTTTATGACATGTGTTTTACTATTCTAAGACCCGTAATAAAGAACCTCACTCAAGACTCAAGCATTACTTAAAACTAGTTTCAACCAATCAAAAGGCTCTAAACGAGTTTTAAGTAATGCTTGAGTCTTGAGTCAAGTTCTGTAAACGGGCTTTATTGAGTTGATGGCAATAGGCTCGCCCCCTATTACATGGGACTTAAGCATAACTGGAGAAATGTTGATGTACCATAGGTACACCGTACACCTCTGCCTAACACTTCGGGGAATACAGGCGTGATGTTATTTATTTATTTAAAAAAAAAACTCCCACCCTCCCCCCCTTTTTTTGTTTTGTTTTTGGATGTTATGTGTTTAAATGACTATTTATCTCAACATCAAACAGACGCTGGTTATTGTACTAACTGGCTAAATACTCGTATGAGTATCCTTTACAGATGTTTTCCTCGAAGGGCTAAGCTGAAGTCTGCTTACCTTTTGGGGGGAATACAGGCATACAATGGGCATTATTTATTCATAGAGTAAATGTTCTTTTTCGGAATTTGAAGGCAGCAAGCCCATAACAAATCAAGGATCATCGTACAGTAGCACAGATGAATACAGCTATCTAATTACGCAACACATTTTCGTAATCGATCTCTTTCATTCTGACAGTTCAACAACATTAATTGCGTTATTTACGTTGTTGAGCAGATTTTTTTTCGAACTTATGAAGTATTGGATTAGCAATCTGTTTTAAAATGATTCAGATTCTGATTGATCGTATAATACGTAATTAGTGTACTGATGGGACACTCTGCAGTTTAGGTATGAAGCTAAGAGTACGCGGCGGGTCCGTCTTGCTGTGCAGATTCTTAGCGCAGTTCGACCTGAATTGCACTTTATTGTGTCGTAACAAGAGTCGCTTTTTAATTAAATGATTTTGCGGAGTGTCCCATCTGTATTAATTTGTGACAGTAGTTCTCAGTTCGAAATTTTTCCCGATTCAAAATTTCGTAACGGATTTCCGTATGTAAGGCCGGCCTAATAGTTCACCCGGCTCTATATATAAGTATGAAGAATAAACAAGACAATGCAAGTTGACACTTGCATTGTCAACTTTTTCGGAATTGCATCGCACTCCTCTGCAATATTTGTAATTAGTTTATGAATCCTTTTACCATTTCTCGTAACGTCACGTCAGCATGTTTTATATGAGGTATCGACTATCGTGCTGTGCGTCGACTCACCTTATTAACTGCCGATCGATTCTGTAAAAATATCACCGTGAAACTTAGGTGAAGTGAGCGTGAAGTGAGCTGTCAATAGTGTTAATCCCTAGCATCCTGCCGGTCGATTTGTGACAGTGACAGCTCACTTCACCTAAGTTTCACGTTGATCTTTTCACAGAATCGACCGACTGTAATTAGGTTAGTTCCTTCTCTTCTAGTATCATGTTTAAGAGCGCTGTCAAATATTTACCTGTTTTGATTAATTTGGCAATATAACTTTACGGAAATAGAAATGTGGCTAACTAGCAAACTAGAGTATTAATAACGAATTGCAATAATTGTAACACTGAATTTGATGTTGTAACCGTTTTAGGTGTAAAAAAGGCATTTGCAAAGTTTCCAAACACTTTTTTTACATCTAAAACTAAATATTCAGTGTCTAGATATGAATTATTGCATTTCATAATCAATATTCTAGTTCGCTAGTTAGCCACATTTCTTATTTCCATACAGTAATATTGCCAAATTAATCAAAACAGGGAAATATTTGACATCTATTTGCGACGTTGCCGACTTTCAGAATAAACGCTCGTAACTGGCTGTAGTCCCAGGAATTTGAGTGCAAAACATACCTAAATAGCGACTATAGATTGGAAGGGCAACTGTAGAAACATTATAGTTTTTTTGGGGTGCAATTAAATAGCCTCGACGACTGAAGATTTTATATTTCTGGTACGGTCAACAACGAGTCATTTCCAAAAATTTCATAGGTATTTCTTCAAAGATGACGCAAAGTTATTAGATAAACCGTTTTTTAGCATTTCATGTATAGGTACATGAAATGCTAAAAAACGGTTTATCTTCCTCTTCTTCTTAGTCGTTTTAAATAATTATAGCCTATGTCACTCAGTGATAATATAGCGTTCTACTGGTGAAATATTTTTTTAAATCGGTCCAGTAGTTTTTGAGTTTATTCGTTACAAACAAACATACAAAAATCTATGTTTTTTTCTCTTCATAATATTTAGATAAACTTCAACAAGAATTCGGTCAGTTCGACAGCGTTGGCGTCGGCCTCGCAAAGGTCTTCCGTAGTGCAGATGTTATTGCATAGCGAGCAGGACTAGAGGTGACGCATCGTTCGCAATGTGGCTCCACAGTCGCACTAAGCCTCATCACAGTACCACCTGACTAAGTTGTACCTGCAGCGGCCCTCCAGACTTCTTAGGGCAGATGGTGGCCTAATAGTTTAGAAGTTGTCATGCATTATTTTAATATTACACCTCTTCTGTTTTTAGGGTTCCGTACCAGAAGGGTGCCAAACGGAATCCTATTACTAAGCTTCCGCTGTCCGTCCGTCCGTCTGTCAGCGCGCTGTATCTCATAAGCCGTAATAGGTAGACAGTTGAAATTTACAGATTGTGTATTTCCGTTGCCGTTATAACAACAAATAATCAAAATAAAATAAAGTTAAAAATTTTACGTGTTTATTTATTTGTATTGCGTTTTTTGTTAGATATTGTACGGTGGTACAGAACCCGTCATGTGCGAGTTCGACTCGCAATAGTTCGGCTTTTTTTTAAAATTTTGTTCCTATTACTGACTGGCTAACATTTTTACCACAGCATAATCGCTGTTAAAAAAAAACATTCAAATATATTTTATTTTCTAATTATCCTCGTTTCTTCAATTATTATTTCAACCAATTAGGTACTTAATTTGGGACAGGGACATCGACGCGAAAACTGTTACCATGGATTCAGTACATTATTCTGAACCCCCCTGCGATGAAATTTTTCGTCGGTTATTAAAAAATGGCTGCTGTTTCATAGAAAAGTGCAATGACTACGCGGTCAAAATGTATGGAACAGCTAATTTTATTTTTTTTAAGACCGACAAACATTTCAACGCAAGGGGGTAAAAGTTTTCACGTCGATGTTCCTGCCACCCTGTATTATTTCCTTATTTATAAAAACAATCAAACGACATAAAAAGTTTTATAAAAGTGTATTTTCTATAATAATATATTAAACTACAGTGCATATTCTCTTAAACTAAAATGTAAAAAACCTTAGATACTAAACATGATATAAATTCATCGCTTTTATACTTTAGACCTGATTCACAACTTTGTAAAATTCATGTAATTAACAATTGTTGATTTTATATAATTAAGGAACCGACAAAATACGTATAAAAAGGAGTTAGTGTCTCTAAAGCTAAGTTTACATTGGTCGAGTGGTTAGTAGAGTGCTGTAGTCGAGTTCTGTTAAAAACATAACAAGCTAGTTAAAACTAAGATTGTAATTTATACTACTAGAAGTACTCGAAGTAAACTAATAACTCTGCTAATGTAAACGCACCCTGCAAGTCGAAGTCGAGTCAAGCTAAAGTAACAAAAGAAATACTTAACGACAGTCAAGTGTTTTAATGTTAGATTTCGTAAAGAGTGTTACATCCCTTTCATTCTCATAATTGAAATTAAATGATGAAGCGAGACAAAACATCATATTTAACGAGTTTAAAAATATCAGTTGATTCAATACACCAATGCGTTTTTAAACAAATCTATCAAAAAAACATAAAAACTAGCAACACTGTCACCCAGTGTTGCCAGCAAGACAACAAAAGTACAACAATCCAATATTCTTCATTCAATATCAAAATGTCAACAAATCAATGTTGCCATTTTATCGGCTAATAGAATAAACTTTTAATTTATCTTTTTTTAGGAAATATACGAGTAATTTCGCCATTATTTTTAGATTAGCTTAAAAAAGCTTATTGCATCAGCTTGTTAAAACAAAAGCTCGAGCATTAAGGGTCGTGCAGACTGACGCGACTTGTCGCGCGACGCGACACCTATAATTGTTCTACCGTGAAGTTTTCTTAGAAATAGTTTTATTAGAGTCGCGTCGCGCTGTCGTGTCGCGCCTGTTTGCGGTAGCCCTTATATTTTAAAAGTATTCTCCCGAGAGTAAAATTTAATTTATATGAACGATAAAATTAGGTTATAAAATATGCTTGCATTGTAGTTAGCGACTTGTTATAATTATTTTATTCAATTCCTTTTACATATTATGTGGAGACTACTTAAACCGCGTGAACTAGGCTTTAGCAGTCTTCTTCTTCATTTCGAGTTTTTAGTGACTAACCTGGTGTCAGTTTTAAAGCCGCCCATGAGCCTCTGACTTGGCTTCACATGCCGTCGAGAAATATCTCTCAGGCATGAAGGAAAACATCGTGAGGAAACCGGCTTTAGCAGTAGTGAGTCGCTAACTAAAATTCACATTATAACCGCTGCCATAGAATAGTACAGAAAGCGCACTCCGCATTTTAAGTATGAAGCTACAAGTTCGCGGCGGGCTCGACTTGTCGGGCCAATTAGGTGAGCGTAACGTAGTCAGAAGATCTAAGAGTTACGCGACAGAAGGAGAGGCAACTTCTAGGTGAATATAACTGTAGATAACTAGCGCTGAGAGTTCTTTTTTTTTTTTTTTGTTTACAATGGGAAATTATCAAATAACTTCTCCCGCTCTGGTCGGAGCGGGAGGGCGTGTCAGACTTTTACTGACTAAAACCCATCCGTGTTCCTTCCGTTGCCTGTGTGTTGGGGCCACGATATCCCTTTCGGACAATTCTCAACCCCGGCTGAGCGACCTGAATTGCACTTTATTCTGTGGTAGCAAGAGTTGCTTTTTATTTAAATGATTTTGCGGAGTGAACCGAACCATCTGTATTAATCTGTGCCCAGACGTAATAATAATAAAACTTCTATTGTGTCTCGTTTAGTGGCCTTCAACTGATTAATAGTAGTAAGGCATTGAAGACCGACGTACTCTTTAGTAAAATCCTACAATAAATAATTTTGTAAATTATTGTAATGGTAGATAAAACTGCCTTTTAAAAAGATATTTTAAGTTCATCATTACATAGTTGTGGTCGGTGCCCGCATGCGGTCAAAGCACGGAACATTCCTAATTTAAAATTATAAAGTAATATCATTCGGGAATCAATAATCCCTCATTGCTTATTTATTTTGTAGTACTGCCCACATTTATGCTGAAAATAGCTTTTTATTGCGTCCAAACCAATTTAAACACGGTCTCGATTTTTAACCGGAGTGTATCTGATCTGTTAGATATTTTAGTTCATTATCCACCCAATTCGGTCAAGCCAAATATCGAATGACAGAGTTTTAACTACGTACAGGTCATTTTCAGTATGGTTTTCGAACGTTAACCCTATGAAAGCAAAAGTCTGATCCCTTATGATGAAAGCAGCATTAGATTATTATATTTACAGCCTCTATTTTACCTTTATATTCCCAATAACAAAAGTACAAACTTGGAACAGTTACGATAAAAAAACGTATTCTACCCCGATTTATGAAAGTGGCTAGGCGACACTGGATGGTACTTTTTGACAGACCTACACCGTCCTCCTATATTTATTGACAGTGTAATGTAAAAACATTATAAAAGCCATATTTTTTAAAAGAGTAACCGTTTAAGTTTCTTGCCGGCTCTTCTCCATAGGAAACGACCAATTGGAACCGTGCACCTAGCTTCTGACGTTTCAGAAGTGCCCTTGTAGGTTTATGTGAAATCAAATATTTTGATATACTACAGTTGACTGCGATATTCTGAATGCAAAGACGGCTTTATATATTTTTTTTTCTAATACTTCAGCTCGCATCACAAGGGTCCAGTAACCGTTCAGAAACTGACCCATCTAACTACATAGTTCATTAGACCTTACATTTATAACCTCATCCTCATTTTCTCAGGCTGTGAGACGAGTCCGTAAGCGTCCAGGTGTTCGTACAGCGCCGCCACGTATTCCTTGGGGTGTTTCGTGTAGTGCTGCACGTGGGGGGAACGGTCCCAGCACTTCCAGGTGCACTGTGGATGGAAGAAAAGAGAATATTAGCGAAATGAGTAAATTAATTTTGGTATAAATTGGGGATCATGCTATAATAGAAACTACAGTACCCGGCTGTTAACATAAATATTAACTATAAGTTCTGGGCGGATTCAATTGAAATTGTCACCGATATGTTAACAAATAGTATGATGACATGATTCCTACATTTTTGCCAACAATTCATGTAAGCCAGAATATACAGTGGCGATCAACCAGAAAATCGGCAATAAAGCTTGGCGAGTCCCAAAACAATGATACAACTGTTTTAGAACGCAGATGTGTTGGAATTCCAGAGGCAAACGTAACAAACGTAAAATGTCTCATGTCACTATAATTTCACCGGCCTCTCGACCTGTAGGGCCACGGGGTGACGGCAACTCAACTTAAACCGGTAACCCTTATTTAACGGTATGACGTCATACCGAAATTTAAAGGTACCTTAATTTTTGGGTAATTCAGTCCCTGATTGATAGTACTTCCTTGAACACGCTCCTTCACAAAAATGCTCTACTAAGTACTACAAAAATGTACCTTGACGCCCATCTGGACCCAGCTGTCGTGCACGCTGCGGTTGCTTCGCTCGGCGCCCACGGGGTCACTGCGCGACAGTAGGAACAGAGCCGGCGCGTGGCACAGGTTGGTGTGGAACAGTTGGGAGGACCTGATGTAGTGGGATGTGGCTGCCTCGTGGAAGGTCTTCATGTGGTACCTGGAAAGTGGAAGATAGGGCTGGTTAAATGGTTTTGAAGGTGGTCTATCAGTCTTTTTGCCCTACTACCGCGAAGAAAACAGGAGGGTTATGATTTTGACCGGTATGTATGTATGTTTATCTGTTCCTTCATAACCACACGTAAGAATTTGACAAATGAAGTATCGTTGGGAGCGTCTGGATCGTCCGCTGGTTATAGGCTATGTGACGACACATCCAATTTAATATGGCGCCCGTTAGAGGACATAAAGTCACGTTTTTTTGTTTGTTAATTATTCTGCCATGTTGAGTATCAAATGAAAGGGCTTAATAAGGATTTTTAAGACAGTGACGTTTTGTTTATACCTTTTTATTTGACTTTTTTGTCGTAGTTGGGGTTTAGTTTTTATAACTTTTATTTTAAGCAAATACTTTATTTTAAACTAACCACTAGGTTAGACCATCGATTTCAGTGGGGGCAAAATTTTCTGCGGTAGGGCTCTGGTGGTAGGGCTTATTCTAAGTCCGCCTGGCTAGCTACCACCATCTTATCTAAGTCTGTCGCCATAGCAACAATGTTAACAGCATTGTTGTGTTTCGGCAGTTAAGAGGTAAGATAGTCAGTTCCTCTGTGGTTGATGATTCCGGGTGAAGCTAGATTCCACCTTTGGCCTGATCATCACTTACCATCAGGTGAGATGCAGGCCGTTGTGAATAAGAAAAAGACCTCTAAATGAAATAGAGCTTCACAGAAGGATAAAAGTTATCACATTCTAGAAGCCGAGTGATGAAAACAAGTCAGAATAAAGCTTCCTGACATTGATTTGACCTTTAGACTGGTGAATGCAGTTATCAAACAAAACAAACGCAGCTGCACACATGACCTAGCCATGCTATATGGTCAATCGGAAGTGGCTATGAATGGACGTGTATAGTTTAATAATTATGTTAGGAAACTCTTCAAGAATTAGCATTGTTATCATAAGGTGTGGCACGTGTTTGGTAAGGCACGTACCTCTGACTTTTTGCATTCATGTGCGTATTGTATAATTATCACTTGCTTCAAACATCGTGAGGAAACCGGCCTGCCAGATATTTCTCGACGGCATGTAGCGAAGTCAAGTCAGAAGCCCTTGGGCGGCATAAAGAAAGAAAGAATAATGTTTATTTGGACACAGTTCGTGAAACACAAAAAACAAAAAAAACAAAAAAGTGAAAATAATATTTTAACAATAATAGTGTGTGCCTCACGGCTGCGCCAAAAAGGTTCATTTCAGCATTAATGCCAGACAGGTGCTGTCTGACGCTGGTTTTCTAATGAACCTATAAGTAGGGACAAGTGACGGTGAGTACAAAACAGTTTCAACATACCTAATACATAATTTGTATACTTCTAAATAAATAAATAAACTAGTAATAAAATATAAATTACAAAAACAAAAATAAAACTTATATGAAAACAACAGGCATAAAAGGTCTATCATCAGATAAGTCATACCACACGAAAAAGAAGAAAGATCATAAGGTCGATTTGTTCGCTATAACTATACCTTGGTGTACACACGGGATTATAATAACACTTTTGTTCATAGGCCAGTCACACAGCCACATCTAACATTACTTTATTCGAAAGGTGTTGATGAACGATTACGGTGAAAGGTTATATAGTTGCAACGGAGTTTGGACTTCATCAAAATGTATTTTTGGTGTGACTTGCCGAAATCAGTTAATTTTATCATTTACTAGCTTCTGCCCGCGACTTCTCCGCGTGATATTTCGGCCCCCGACCCACCGCGTCGTATCTCATCGCCCGCCCGCGCTTTTACTAAGCGTTCTTTCCGACTTCTTTTCTTTTTGCTCGGCTCCTTAGGGCCGTAGCGTAATATTACATAAACCTTTCTCAAGAATTGGGCTATCCAATGCAAAAATAATATTTCAGATCCGACTAGTAGTTCCGGAGATTACCTCTTACATACAAACAACAACAAAAAATTGCTCTTTAATTATTACTAGCTGCCCGCCCCGGCTTCGCTCGGGTAGCACTAAGAACTTATCTACCGCACCTACCTACAACCCGGGCGCAATAACTTGGCACCTGGCACCTGGCGTCCTTCAGGACGTCCTTCAGGACGAGAGCGGGGCCTCGCGCGGGTTAGCGGGAGGGGAGTCGAGTTTCGAGCCAGGTGTCAAGTTATTGCGCCCGGGTTGTACCTACCCTACCCTACCTACCCTACACAAACATCGTTCTGATCCTTTCTGTTAGCAAGAAAATAAGTTTCGGTTGAAATATAGGTTCAGCAAAGTACACGCAAGATTTTTTTTTTATTTGTTACATCTCATTCGTTTCAGCCATTTAATATTGTAGAAAAAAAATATCTTCATTATTTTATCATTTCAATCGTACTGAATTGGCTTTCGAGATATTTTGACGTTCAAGATTGACTAGAGCAGCTTTTACGGTTGCCTTCTTAACCTAATGCATGCTTCATTTATGAATTAACAATAAATATTTTTATTATTCGTAAAAGAACGCAAAATCAGTAGTTTTGGAAATTATTTAAATTTACATTTTTAAACTTATGAGTACAAAGTTATGAATATTTTCCCAAATGAAAAAATGTCATTGATATTACACAGTACTAATTTCAGAACGCACCTTCTACAGTTGCCAGTGGTTTTTGTCATAAGCAGTGGGTAAGTAACTACTCATTGTTTAAAAACTGATTATTAGTAAGGGTAGTGTGTAACGCCTATTCACAACTTATACATTGTATAACAATACAACCGTTAAACAGATGTTTAACTTATTTATATTGGTAAGGCTGTAGAAGTATAGATATATATAATTCGGAATCAGGAATCTGCTGGATGCGGAAAGCACAGAATCGGTCGAAGTGGCGATGCTTGGGGGAGGCCTATGTTCAGCAGTGGAAGTCTTTTGGCTGAAATGATGATGATGACCTAAATTATAGATATACGTAATGTGTCTGCCTATGAAACCAGATATTTCTTATCTATAAAATATGAAACTTACATTGTGCATGAACTAATTAATTAGTTATAAATAAACCACCGACTGAATGTCTGGGATTGATAATGTAGTATAACCTCTAAAGCTTTTGTATGTTATAAATTGGACCTTATTATGTCTGATTAAGGTTCATTATAATTCATTAAGGAATTCGATAAGGAACAGCATGAACAGTTCATAGCTTTAGCTTTTTACCATTTCGGTACCTATTCACCTGCCTAGCCTTTTCCCAACTATATTGGGGTCGGCTCCCAGTCTAACCGGATGCAGCTGGATACCAGTATTTTACATGGAGCGACTGCTTATCTGACCTCCACAACCCAGTTACTGGGTAGTACTGTACCCCTTGGTAAGACCATTACTTTACTATTTTGGTATTATGAAAGTTATTGTAACTAGTCTTCTTTTCAGTTTTATCACAATTAATAAAAGCTTCTAACGTGCACGTCTTTCTACATTGTTCTCACATGTATAATTTCAACATGAATGATGTAACCAATACTTTGTAACAATTTATTTTATTTAAAAGAGTGTCCGTGGAGTTTCTTGCCCGTTCTTCTCCATAGGTACCTACTACGCTTTGGAATGGGCAACTAGCTTCATATTTTTGACTGACCGATTCCTTGACAATTCAAAAGTGCCTGTAATGGTTTAATTGAAATAAATGATTTGAGTTTGAGTTTAATAAAAAAACATTTTCAAAATTTTGAACATCATAAAAATGTTAATGAAACTACGGAGTTTTTAAACGACAAGATCACCGTATCACGAAAATAGTAGATAGTAGTTATTTTACCTGAAACTGCGCTGTTACGCAAATATTGCGCATAATAAGGTAGATAACGTGCCTACCTACATAATGACGCATTTGTTTAACACAGTTTCTGAATTGTTTACCGCCTATAAAATGATTGTTTACTATCGCTACTAGAAATTATCCTGGATTTACTAAGGTAGCCTGCGACATTCAAATTTTCTTCAGTTCTTTGCATTTTGCAGGTCAGTGTCAAGTTTTATGTTTATTAAAATATGATTCGCGACCGTAACAAACATGGCTTTACATAATTATAATCATTACAATCAGCAATACAACTCCATAAGTTTGCATACTTGTCAAATGTCATGATTTCATGAAATAGTCATTCAATGGGATTACATGAACTTAGAGAGTTGTATTGATCATTTTTATGATTATAATTCTATAAATAAACATTTGATACGGCCGCGAATCATATTTAGATCAACATAGAACATGATACTGACCTGCAAATTGCAGAAATCGTAAGAAAATTTGAATTTCGCGGGCTGCCTCGACGCGTTCGCCTTAAAATCCCCTTTCAAATAACGTATACAATGTTCGCGATTTAGTTTCCATACGTGTAATCAAATAAGTGTTTTGGAAATGAAACTTGAATACCGTCACACGAAGTTTAGTTTGCGCTATGACTTCAAACATTTTTAATTTAAACCTTTAATACTAGTCTGTAAGTCATTCTGAAAACAAATGACTTACTTTCAATAACATTGTCAAACTTTTATTGGTTGAATTCGAGGCTTTTGTCTAGGTTTTGATGTGCGTATTTTGTCTTTTAAAAAAAATGTGCGTTTTGTTTGTGCAGAATAAACAAATTTTCTTACTTTTTTTCTTTTCATATAGTTCAAATTAATAGGGATGTTGACTGGGGAAAAGATTTACTCCGTCGGTCAGATAATAAAAAAATATTAGACACGTATTTTTTGCTTTAACATATTAATAAAAAATGGTTTAGATAAAACGCATTAAAGTTGGGGAGTGGGGGCTCGCTACGTCACAAGTCAGTATAAAATCTAAAGGGGAGTGACTTCATGCCACATTTTAACTCAATGTATTACCGTCTCTTGATTAAGAAAACAAAGAAAAAATACGTGTCCAATATTTTTTAATAATCTACCCGAAGGACAAAAAAATATTTTTGTCAACATATTTAAATGGAAAGAACATCACTTTGAAACAGGATTTAAATAGACTTTAGAAAAAGTGATGGTTTACCTACAGTCAACAGATACATCGTTTATTAGGCAAATAAATGTATTTTTTTAATTATTTATATCTCTAAATAAATTAATACTTTAGCAAAACGACGATCATAATGTTTTGTAACACCAGACTTCTTGTTAGAAAAATTGTTACATCTATAATAAAGCTGAAGAGTTTTTTTTTTGTTTGTTTGAACGCGCTAATCTCTGGCATTTCCAGTCGGTTAAAAAAATATATTTTTGTATCTGATAGATTCTTGAGGAAGGCTATTTAACATCACGCTAGAACCTTTAGGACCCGAGCAAATAGAAAAAAAAATCATGAAGAACGCTAAGCGAAAACAAGGTAATAGGGGTAATGGCAGACGATGCGATGCGACGGCGTGAATCGGGGGAACAAGAAATTTCATTCAGAAAAAGTCGCGGGCAGAAGCTAGTACCTATTCGATAAAATGATTCTTTTGCTCATAAAAACTTGTCATCAATTTCTCAGTACCGACATATTAAATAGGCAGTTATTGTCAAATTGTTTCCCAAGGTTTTCTTCGGTCATTTACTTTGGCAAAGCGGTCAATCGCATTATTTTCGTACCTAACGTAGTGTGACCTTGATGTGGATATCGGCTGATAGCACATTATTACATTATCTTTGTAAGTCTTGTTTTTATTTCAATTTCTAAGATAATAATATTTATATAATTAATTTAAAAGCTAACAGTCTAATGTACAAGTAAATAAAAAAGGAGAGGAAAGAAGTGTAAGTAAGTAATGTTTGTAAGTACATATATAAGTAACAGTACCTGTACCCCTACCTCGACCGAGCTCTGCTCTAGTATAGGATAGTTGATACTAATTTCCATGCTGCCATCATGATAGTAGGTACTTACTAATTCCATGCTGCCATGATAGTAGGTACTTACTAATTCCATGCTGCCATGTCATTATTGACATGTTATTATTTTTTTGTTCTAAACTTTGCGACCGAGCTCTGCTCGGGTGAAGATATGGAGAATACATTTTTCGCCCCCATAAACCCTTAAATTGCAACTATCATCAAAGTCGTTAGAGCCGTTTTCAAGAACGTGATTACAAATATATATATATATACAAATATTGCTCGTTTAAATAGGAATATAATATTGAGGATTATTGTAGAATACTTCGTTTTATCTATTGTTTTTAATTTTTAAATGAATATGAAACTTGTGTTGTACTAAAAATTAAGTTACGGAGGATTTTTTTCTAGTTCAATGATAAATGAGTGGCAAATAAATAATTACTGTAAAAATAAACATAGTTATGATATAAATTAAATAACTTATTAAAAAGAGGCTAGATTTCTTGTTTGTATGAGGTAATCTCTCGAAGTCCTGATCCAATTACAAAAATATTTCTCAGGCAGAAAGCTACTCTATTGCCGAGTGCCATAGGATATGTTTTAAGGTATACTTGACAGCCAAGCGGATGGAATATAGTATATATAGTAGGTACAATAAATACTATTATTATAAATTTCTGTTGCAAGTCACTTTTCGTGCTATGCAACGGATTTTACAGCAGTTTCGACCACCATTATAGTATTTATTTCGGAAGTTCTACGCCACGTGTATAATACATTAAACTTACATATATCACTACTCTCTATCTTACTTCTTTATTATTTATATGTTATTTAATCATTTTAAGTATTCATATTCATGGTTGTATAGTAGCAGTATATTTTATGTACTATTTGTTTTATTTTATATTTATGTAAAATTCATTAAACCTGTTGATGACAACACAAGAAAAGTAAAAATAAAGTCTATGGTCGTTTGACATTTAGTGTAGATCTTTTGTCTGTGCTCTCTCTCTGCTACATGAAGAAAATATGGTTGTTGCATTGTAAGTTTATATTTAGTAATATTGTGCTTTTGTATCGTTTGGGATCAAAATTAAACATCATACAACTGTATCTCACGGTCTTTCACTCTATATTCAACAACCTGACTTGGTCTCCGTACGTCTTTTTCGGGTGACCACTGAAAATCAGCGCTGTGCTGTGGGTCTCCATAGCACAGCATCATGCTGAGTGGAAGCCTTCTTGTCACAGTCATGACGTGCCAGCAGCTGCCGACTATTTCTGTTTTGTGCTCGTTATTGTGTTTCATTTTCTTATTTTCTACTCGAGTTTATCATCTTTTTTTTTATGCACGTGTTTCTGTGACAATTAAACTTATTTTTCTTTCTTTCTTATATAAAGAAATCTCGACGTTTTGTCAAGTCGTAAAAACCGTGCGAAGCAGGGGCGGGTCGCTAGTACAGTACGTGCCACTAAAGATGAGACTCGACACACCACGTGGTTTGACTTGCGCAGTAGACGATTTATAGGTCTGTTTAGCGGTATGAGGTCTGCGCCGGGACGTCATCTGGGCGGCGGAGGGCGGGCGGCGGTCAAGGTCAGGCGCGGTCAAGTCTCATCTTTCGTGGCGCGTATTGTAAAAGATAACACGGTGTTCAGCGGAGCGATTGCACTTTGGACGCTCACCCAGACTGAACTTTGAACATCCGATCAATACTGAGCCTAGTAACAACACAGATAAATGTTAATCTTTGATATCATCCCATGAAGGATATACTGCATAATACATAAAATAATCTCCGATATTGGTGTCGTTTGTATGTCAAATATGTAGCTTTATCGCGAATTCTTTCCTAATCTAATTACGAAATTTTTATTATCATCACGTGCGAATAACGTGTGCAACTGTGCATCACCTATGCACAGTTGTTTGAAAATTGCAGCTTCAGTAATGTTTTATTTACTTCAGTCAGTTGTTTATAAAGTGCTCTCATGTTTAGTCTATCACGAGATAAGAATTATTAGAATAAAGAAATAATGTTATAATCACGGTTGTGAATGAAATTTACCGACCCCAACGTGGTTTGAACAGACACGATTACTCGAATGAACCCAAAGATTTGCACTAGCACCTTGAGCCTCATGTGTCATGGGGCTACAGAGACCATTGCAAATCAAGGAGTAGACCAGGAGGCGCGATAATGATAGGGAAGACGTTCCCTTGGGATATGGAAGGATTATTAGAGCCGTACCGGATATGCCTCCTAAAGTGGGCAACGGAATTGTGGAGAGACGTATGAGTCTTTAAGGTCAACGTTGTGGTCTTTAAAGGTTAACTTTAATGAATACAGCAAAGAGGTTAAAGACTCGACTTTATAATTATTGAAACTGCATTTTTAGGTATCGCTCATACATACATACCATTAAAAAAATCATTATGAATAAAAGTGAGACAACGTACTGCCTAAACTTGCTGCACTCTTCTGTAGTGCACTTCTAGAAATGCAGAGGAATGCAGACTTAGCAAATGCAATGCTAATCTAAGTAAGGCATTTTGCCCAAAGACGTACACGAAAAACGAAGATTTAATATTGTTCGCAAGGACCTAAGAAGCCATATTAAAGGGTTACTCACTCCATATAAGCTCGGAGTGTTTTCTGCATGATTTGGTTCTTGGGGAACACGGCCGCTGGGACGCCGATTGTGATCTCACTGATGTCGGCCGCTGAGTCCCACACCTGGGCTACCACTCGGTCCATTACGGGCTGGTACCTGAAGATAAGAGGGGAAAATAATAAAGAAAAAGCCGTTGATGGTCGAGGATTTAATGCAGAACCATTAATTTTAATGCAAGCTAGGTCAAATTGAAGTGCTACTAACTTAATCTTAACCCTTAACCCAATTGTGTGTATAATAAAAATATATGTATGTTTCGGTTAATGTATTTATTTATGTGTCGTCTGAAATAAATGGTATTATAATTTATTATTATTAATCGGTTGAAGCACAATGAACGAGACACAATAGAAGTTTTATTGCCATTACGTCTGACAGCGTTTAGTGTCCCGCAAAGACGTTGCCAGTCTAAAATTTGCTCTGTCTTGTGTTGCATCGTACAACATTGGGGAAATCTGACGCTATGTCGAACAATGCTTACAAAACAGCTAGATAATGTTATTTGCCGTATAAATCTATCCAGCGCTTGCCCCATACACCTTTGACATAAACGTACTCGAGTGTATTTTTTTTCTACTAAAATCGATTAGTAGGACAAAGTGGATAAGCACTTTAAACATTCCACTTTGTCCCACGGGCGAAAACTTAGTTGAGTAAAGTAGAATAAACTGATTTAGTAACTACTTATTTTGCACAAAAAGTTTGGAAAAACAGGAAATTTTATATATAGTGTTCTAGTAAATCAAAATCGTTTATTACCATAAAATGTGGTGGGTACAAAAGATGTTAAATATAAAATTCAGTGCAAAGACACATTCCGCCCTGCAGTGATGGCATGGAAATATATATTATGAATCGACAAATTAATAACAATTTTTAGATATTAAATTCCAGTTTTAGCGTTAAAAATTCTATGAACGAAAAGAACAATTCATTTAAGTCAATACCAATTTAAATTAGAATTTTAAATACACATTACATATTTAAATTGTATGTTAATAGGTAGCGACTAGGTAACTAACTTAAATTTACAGAGAAAGTAACTTAAATCCTGACTAATCCTGACTTATATTATAAATCCCAAGTCTCGGAAAGCAGTTCTTCTACAGCAAAATATATGAGATCTAATGTAAAACCATGTCTATTAATTTATTCAGTACCTATCTATTTATCATCTTTATTTCTTTTATAGATAGAATGACGAGGCCATCGCACGGCAACATAATTACATAAGAATAATCTACTTTTTTAAATATTCCTAATTAAAATACAGCGCAGCGTTAATATTAGGAAGATTTTGTTGCATGTAAATTGTAGGTTCTATTGCCGTGATGCGATGCGATTACAGTTCGTGTATCTAGAAAACCGGACGGAAATTGCGGTATATTTTAATGTTTCCTTGCTTTATAGACGAAACACTAATTGTGTACAAAATTTGAAGCCTGTGTGTCTGCTAGAAGTACCTTAGAATTTTGACGATCGGTGAGTGAGTGAGTATGTCACTGACAAAATTATGGAACTTTGACCAGCAATAGTTCTTAAGGCGAAAGCGTCAAGGTATCCCGCGAAATTAAAATTTTCTTACGTTTTTTGCAATTTGCAGGTCAGTATCATGTTCTATGTTGATCTAAATATGTGTCGCGGCCGTATCAAATCTTTAATTATAGAATTATAATCATAAAAATTATCAATACAACTCTCTAAGTTCATGTAATCCCATTGAATGACTATTTCATGAAATTATGACATTTGACAATTATGCTAACTTATGGAGTTGTATTGCTGAATGTAATGATTATAATTACGTAAAGCCATATATGTTACTGTCGCGAATTATATTTTAATCAACATACAACCTGACACTGACCTGCAAAATGGAAAAAACTCAAGAAAATTTGAATCTCGTCGGCTACCTCAGCGCATCCCCCTTAAACTTCAGGTTCAAATTGCGAAACTCTGCAGTGATAAATATCGATATCTAAAGATTATAAAACATTATTATACAACTCACAGCTCCTTATTCTTCATGACATGGGCACAGAGTTCGCCCCACATGTATCCTCCGACTGAAAAGCCATGCACCACCAGCGGATGCTCGTTCTCATTCATAGCCATGAACTTAATCAGGTCTTCAGCCACCAACTGTAACGGAAACCGTTCTTAGTAAAGAATCACTCTTCGATAATATTATTTACAGTACAGGGGACTTATAACCCTCCCGGGGTTGCGAGTTGTAGCGAAGGGGATATCGTGGCCCCGGCACACAGGCAACGGAAGGAACACGGTTGGATTTTAGTCAGTAAAAGTCTGACACGCCCTCCCGCTCCGCCCAGAGCGGGAGAAGTTATTTGATAATATTCCACCCTCAAAAAGAAAAAAAAAAGGGACTTATAATAACCGTAAGTAAATATAACACATCGAGCTATGGAAATAAACTTTTTTTGTAGAGATAATACCTACGCCAAAACCGTGCTTCGGGTGACAGATTTTTGTCCAGGAATGGGAGGCCTGCTTTGAGTGCAATCCCGATGGGTCTCTTGAACACATAAGATATCACAATTTGTCTTACGAGATAATTCAGAAAGAAATTCTGCTTTATCCTGAGAGAACCCTTCGATATTGATCGAGATTCCACACAAGCCTGGTTTGTTAGTTGACTCTTTGGCCCTGAAGAGGTCCAGTTAGAAAGATACTGTCACACAGATATAAATGAAAGAGGCGACGTTGCAAGACGAGCATTTTCTTAATCTAGACGTGCTATTTTTACGGTCAGGTACTGCACATAGTTATTGCAATGAATACTTTGGGATTTTGCCCGACCTGGGGATCAGGACCCCACGCTCAGCAGTCGCACATTTGCAATATAAACATAACATAATATACGAACATATATAAATTAAAAAATGTGTGTGTAAAAAGGCAATATATACAATAAATAAATACACACAATACAAGTAGGTTGTGGGTACAAACGTTCTCTACCAGCGCTGCGACACTTATTTTTAAATGTCGCAGCATCTTGCTGAGATAGGAGACTTGGCCTAGTACAGGACTTTCTGTTGTTATTTTCTTTATTTTTTGTTATATCCTTTTGTTTTTTTTTTAATGTTTCTATGAGTGTGTTAAGTTTAGTTTGTGATCTTCCTGTGCGAGTCAATAAATTTCTTTCTTTCATTGAAAGCATATTTTTTATATTTGATAGGTTTGCGTTTGACCCCATCTTACCTGATGGTAAGTAATGATGCGGTAAACGCTGGTTCACGCCTGCTATCACGTAAGGAGTATATAAGAAGACTACATATATATAGGCATGGAAGAGGATTCCAATGGCGCACAGCAAGTAAACAATCCATGGTAATTTCTCGATGTGAGAGCGAGAAAAGCTGAAGATGAGCGGCAAGGTAATGTGAAATAAAAAATAACATCGGGTGTTTATTGTTTGAATAGAATAGAAATAATTTATTTTGCTTATAATGTAGGTATACAGATGAGATGCAACTGAGACTATGAGACTCCCTCATAGTCTAAGTTATATTTTATCTGTGACTCTGTATTTATCTGTGGGGGCTTGTAATTAGCAATTTAGTTAAATATTTTTGTTACTATAATGTTATTAGTCTGTGTTCTTTAAAAATTAGGCTAATATTTTTAATTTGTATACACGTAGATATGGTTGCAGGCCGATTCCCGGCCACCGTAGGCGCGGGCTTGCGGACGGTGAGCAATGGGTAGCTCGCCGTCCGATAAGGACCAGGCCCGGGTCGACAGCGCGTTGTGTTCCACGCGCGCCTCAAAGAGATGTCAGCACAACGGAAGGGGTCCGCTAGGACCGATGCCTGCCGGGGTTGCGGGAAAGTCCGAAAGGGATACCGTGGCCCCTGGCAATGTACAGACAACTGAAGGAACACGGGTGGGTTTTAGTCGGTAAGAGTCTGACACGCCCTCCAAGTTATTTGATGATTTCACATCCTCAAAAAAAAAAAAAAAAAAGATATGGTTGCTTTAATCTGCGATTAGACAAAAAATCTAAAATCTCTGACGATGCTGACGATGGGTGTAGTACTGTAGTCAATATGACTTTTTTGTCGAATTCGTAGACCAGGAAAAAGATAATGAATTTTAACAGCGATCTCATGTCTGTCATATTTTACCTTTGCCAGCAATATCAAGTTTTTATGAATATTTTTATTGCATTCATGGCTCGTACGGGTTCACGTTCGTTAGAAAACCAGCGGTAGACAGCATTTGTCTGACATTAATGTCTTAATGAACCTCTTTGGCGCAGCCGTGAGGCACACACTTATTGTCAAAAGATTACTTTAAATTCACTTTTAGTTTGTTTGTATTTTGTGTTTCAGGAACTGTGTCCAAATAAACGTTTTCAGTATTTCTTTCTCGTTGGATAGTTGGCGAAATGAGGATATTTTTAGAATAATTCATTTGGGTTTTGGCCAAAACTCCATTTTGTTGAATATAAACGTCGGAGTTAAAACGATAACTGCACTCGATCATCAGAACCTTGTTAAAATCTTTTTTTTATACACCAGAGTGAACTTGCTATTGAATAATTAATCTTATCAGCCTTATCCGAACGTTTAAAATAGATTAGCTAAATAAGTTACGACAAAACAAAGACACGATGACATTTTATTTTAATATCAACCGTATAGCAATCGCATTACAGCTTAATTTACAATGCAGTCACAAACCTGTGTTCCCTTCAGTGGCCACATCAGCTGCCATGGCGTGCAGGACACGGAGACCACGTCGAAGCCTTGTTCCAGGTATAATGTGGCGTATTTCATGACGTGCTTCTGCCTGGCTAGCAGCCAGTTGATCATGACGCACATGGGTTTGTCGACCCGTTTGTCCAACCTGTTGAACCGGAAAATGTTTAGAGACTTTATTACTAGTAAAACGCATTCTTGTGTTTACCTTTAATTTATTTATATATGGAAATGTTTAGAAGTCCTAGGGACTTGTCACACTGGATGCGTTCTGCGTCCTACGGCCGGACCGTAGGACGCAGAACACATCCAGTGTCGATCCCTCAACTCGAAAATTGAATAAATTTTCACGCAGCCAGTGTGACAAGTCGGATAAGTCCCTTATTCTGTCTGAAACCAAGGTTGGGGTGCATCATCAATTTATCAAGCAGCTAACTGCTAAAGACCAACAGCAAACCGTATGTAAGTGATGACTTTTGATTGTAACGTAGTTCAATAAATAAATATTTTATTTTATTATCGCCTTAACACAACATAAAACATGACAAAGTGAGGGTAGTAATCTAGTAATCAAAACTCAAAACTCAAAACTCAAAGCATTTATTTCAAATAAACCAATTACAGGCACTTTTGAATTGTCAAGGGGGTCGGTCAGTCAGAAAGATGAAGCTAGACGCCCATTCCAAAGCGTAGTAGGTACCTATGGAGAAGAACGGGCAAGAAACTCCACGGACACTCTTTTAAAACATGATATGGTTACAAAATATTGGTTACATCATTCATGTTGAAGTTATACATGTGAGAACGATGCAAAACATGAAAAGCGTCCGTAACCGAAATAAAAAAAAAATAAACAATCCAAAAAATTAAATTAAATTAAAATAAGCCGTGGCAGTTAAGAGATGACCAGTCCCTACTGACGGCGCCCGTTCACGAACATGACGCATGGATTAGCACCATTCAGCTCAACCATTTTGAAGGGAGCTAAATGATCCAACACACGCGCCACCGTCAGCGAGACATTAGAGTGAGCATGACATACTCTCAGCCACCATGACACATTCAAGTCAATTAAAGACATACCCTGCACCTAAATGGTAGCATTATAGTCGGTACATAGCCCTCACACATGTTCTATGCAATTATACAATGCTAAGAGATTGAATTTAAACAATGCAAAGATAGTTTATTAAATCTTCAGCAGCTCCAATTGTATTTTCAAATGCTAATCAATTAGTTTATGCGCCCTTGTGGAGCAGGACCAGCGTTGGGCCAAGCATTTTTATCAGCAATATAATCTGCCAATTTATAATATGCTTGGCTGCATAGTGTGCGTTTAATATAAGATTTAAATTTCGTTTCATTCAGTTGAAGTATGTGGGGAGGTATTTTATTATAACACTTTAAACAGTACCCCATGAAAGATGAGTCCACTTTAGCCAGCCTGAAACCCGGTTGAACTAATTGGTCCCTATTCCTAGTAATATAATTGTGTCTTGCACCTCTTTTACTAAAAAGATGTAGATTTTTCCTTACGTACATAATGTTTTCATAGATATATTGACAAGGTACCGTCATGATGTTAATATCTTTAAACAGTTCCCTTAAAGAGTCGCGCCTGCGGAGGCCATATATGGCTCTGATGGCTCTTTTCTGCAGAATAAAAATAGACTCGATGTCTGCAGCCCGTCCCCATAGTAGAATACCGTACGACATAATACTATGAAAGTAGCTAAAGTAGACTAGCCTCGCGGTACCTACATCTGTAAATTGACGGATTTTTCTCACAGCATATGCTGCTGAACTTAATCGTCCTGAAAGGGATGTTAAATGAGGACCCCATTGAAGCCTTGAGTCAAGCGTGATCCCTAGGAAAACAGTTTTATCGACAAATTCTAGTTTCTCTTGATTCAATACTATCTCACAATTACTACTTTTGACATTAGGCAACGAAAATCTTATGCACTTAGTTTTTTTCCCATTTAATACTAAATTATTAGCAGTGAACCAATTTTGGACCTGCTGTAGGGCGTTATTTACGTCGTCAAGATTTGATGCACGTCTATTAATTTTAAAAATTAAGGAAGTATCGTCAGCAAATAACACCATTTGTGGTTGAGTTTTTAACAAATGGGGTAGATCATTAATATAAACTAAAAAGAGGAAAGGACCCAATATTGATCCTTGTGGTACACCCATTTTTACTTTTAAACCGATTGAATTGACACCATTTATTTGAACTTGCTGTTGTCTATCATTTAAATAAGATTTTACTAAACTGAGCGCAAGTTTTCCAAGTCCGTAATACTCAAGTTTTAAGATTAAGGTTTCGTGGTCGACGCAGTCAAATGCTTTGGAGAGGTCACAAAAAATTCCTATGGCGTCTTGGGCCTCTTCCCACGCCGTAAATATGTGTTTTAATAAGGTGACACCGGCGTCAGTCGTACAACGTCCCTTGGTGAAACCATACTGTTGATCATGTAAGATTTTATGGGTGTTAAAATGATTGAGCATTTGATTAAGCATTAACTTTTCAAACACCTTGCTTAAAACTGGCAACACGGATACGGGTCTATAATTATTGGTGTCTTTACTGTCCCCGGATTTGAAAAGTGGTATTACTTTACTATATTTCATTAGATCAGGGAAGACTCCTTGATCCACACACAAATTAAATATTAAGGCTAAGTACGGCGCTATAGTCTCAATAATGGAGGTACAAACTTTGATTGACATTCCCCATATATCTTCGGTTAATTTGATCTTGATTTGCTTGAAAGCTTTTATTAATGTTATGGGGTTTATATGCTTGAATTTAAATTCAATCGGGCAGGATGAAACGTTTGCTCTTAATAAATCAATAGAACGCGAGGGCGACGAATGTAAGGTTTCAGTAGTTTTAATTGGCATACTGGTAAAGAAATTTACAAATTCTTGAGCAACTTCTTTGTTAGTGCTTATAAGACCCCTTGAAGTTTCTAGTGTGAAATCATTATTATGTCTTTTATTCCTGTTTGTTTCGTCATTGATAATTTTCCAAACCGTCTTTATTTTATTATCGGCTGATTTGATCTTGTTGCTAATGTACAAGGCTTTAGCTACCTTGCAGGTATTTTTAAAAGTTTTAGAGTAAGTAGCAACGTATTTATTAAAAGTTTCAGAGTTAATATAAGGCTTAAGGCCATACAGCTCAAACAATTTTTCCCTACTTTTCCTAATACCCTTAGTCGCCCAGTCACTGAACAAAAAATTTGGGCAAATCGTTTTAGTTTTCTTCTTTAGAGTATTATTGAACTCGGTGCGCACTACCGAAAAGAATTCCTCATATAATTCATTTACATTTATTATAATATGTCCCGGTATACTTAACTTGCCAATTAAGTTATTATTAAATCTACTTAGATTGCTGGTTGTTATTTGTCTAGATTGTATCTGAATTCTTTGTAATGGTGTGTTGGACTTGAAAGCAACCGTTTGACCGCTGTGATCAGAAGGGAGATAATTTACAATGGCTTTGTCTAAGTAGTTGCAGCAACAAAAAACATTATCAATACATGTAGCTGTATTTGTAGTTATACGGGTTGGTTCTGAAAACACATTTGACAAATTGAATGATTGAAAGAGACTTAATAATCGGCTGCTATTTGAACTATTTTCTAAGATATTAATATTGAAGTCACCACAGATAATCAGTGATTTTTTACCCGTTGCAAGTTTTACTAGAACATCTTCCATTACTGACTCAAATGTGGAGTAGTTTTGATAATTTGGGGGTCTGTAAACGCACACTATAACATACTTATCTAGCTCAACACAGGACAATTCAACGTTATGTTCAACCGACAGATCAACTATATCTTTACGAGTCTTAGATTTAATAGAATTATTAACTAAGATTAGTGAACCCCCTAATATGTGAGGGACCCTTCCTTCACCCTGGCCACATTTTAGTGGATACCGTGATGTTTCTAATTACACGCATACAAACATCATCATTGACGTATGTTAACGCCAGTGTATGTACGCTTCCTGTTTTGTGCACAATAAGGAAACAAAACACACAGATGCTGTGAAACGTCACGACAACGTTCTGGCTTGGAAGTGCCCTTTGTTATCCCTGATTCCATCTAACAAAATTATTCATAGCAAATGCATGGTTATGTCCTTATCCAAAGGTTGTCGTTGCAAAAATGGGGATGATGACTAATATTAGTAACTAGCTGCCCGCCCCGGCTTCGCTCGAGTAGCACTTAGTACTTATCTACGGCGCACCTACCTGCCTACCCTTCCTACCCACCCTACCTACCCTACTAAAAAGTTCTAAGCTACCTCCCCACCAATTTTCAGCCAAATTGGTTCAGCCGTTCTTGAGTTATAAATGGTGTAACCAACACGACTTTCTTTTATATATATAGATGTTTGAACAAATAATGTTATTTCAAAGAAAGCATAGTACAATGAGATTTAATGGAAATATGGAGAAGATACGCTTTTAAAGTTTTTGGAAGGGAAGGGATTATTCCCGTCCTTTTCGCGTGTTACGGACAATATAATATGGCGCTAGTATGAAGGTACAAAGACGTGACGTCACTTCTGTGATGGTATCGTCACTTCTGTGATGGTATCGTCTTTGTCTAGCAGTTATTAACTTGTCTAAACGTTTATAACTTGGCATTTGTTCAAGCTATTTCAATTTATAAAAATATTTTTTAGATTTTAATTCAAATAAATAAATTGTCATAATTTTTTTATTGCAATGTCCTGTTACTGAATAGGCGACATGGCGTGCGCCCGTCATTTAGGCATCCAGCAGCTGAATTACCAAATTGACCTACTCAATAACCCAAGTCCTATTCTGTGTAGGATCATCACAATCTTGAATTGGCTACATCGTCAAAACGGAATCATTCTTCTTTCTTTGTCCAATTTTACTTTGTTGAGTAAGAAGTTGTAAGTTATAAGTTGGGGTGCACTTAAATACAGCATTAGCTTTCATGGGTGACAATACCTACTTAAAATGTAGGTCCAGGACATCCTGGGGAGTCAATATTCTAAACTCTTCGAAGTAAACTGATGACCAGTATTTAAAGCATCAGATTAACCATGTTTTTCGAGTTTTAAGTTTGGCATAAATTTACACTATATTTATTATTACGGGAGAGTCAACCCCGCCTACTATTATCTTGCTGACTGGCTAATATTTTGACTACGACATGAGCTTCTCTCTCAAAACGGTGAGGAAACCGACATGTCCTAGAATCAAAAATTCGAAGACATGTGACATCTACCAACCCGCACTGGGCCCGCGTGGTGGATTACGGCCCGTTCCCTCTCACTGAGGCCTGTGTCTCAGCAGTGTGAACATTAGAGGCTGATTATGCTATGAGCTTTTCTCTTACATTTTGTGCCAATTCAAAAACTAAACCCTTGTGCAAATTTTCTCACATTCCTATCAATCATCCGTCATCTAAGTACCGACGATATGTTTTTTTTTGCCCGAATCACGACGCTTTCGATCATACGATGTAACAAAGTAATAGATTACCAGTTCAGTGTTTATAAGTGTCAAATCGACCCACTCCCCCGATTGGCTCCCAATTCACTACTCGAAACAAATAGAGTGTACCTAATTATATCACAGCGTATCTATATGATTGCGTAACGTTTGACATACAACATCACGTGTTGGCAGCATTGTGAGAGTAAGCAGATTCGTCTGAAGAGAAAATAGGATATGACCTTCTAAGGAAAATATCGTTTGAAACCCTGGGGCTTATCATACATTTTATAGCAGCATGCTTAGCATGACCACAATAGAAACGGGTTTTGTCGACGGCACAATAGACAAAATGACAGATAAACAATCACAGTCTGTCATTTTGTCTATTCTTCCGTCGACAACACGCGAAGAAAACCCGTTTTTATGGTTGTCACGCTACGCGTGCAGATCAACATTGTAAGAAAAGTGGTGAAGTACCCCGCGATTTTGTACCAGGTACTCACCACTGTTAACTGTTACCTTGGCCTGCTCTGCTCATCACTTGCGATTTTTTAAGGCACTCCAACCCTAGACTTCTAATAGCCTGACTGAAACCGCGTTCAGCCAGAAATTAAAAGGTTTAGAAATATAAATCTTAAAGCAATTTTTAGGCTGCGTATCCACCAGAGATGAGCGAAGATGCATAGCGAGGAATGTCCGTAAAACTAACCAATAACAACGCTAGCTTAGCTCAAACTATGTCAGTGAAGCGATGTTATTGGTTAGTTTCACACACATCCCTCGCTACGCATCCTCGCTCATCTCTGGTGGAATAACTTAGTTTTAATAATCGAATTTAGCGCTTAATTTATATATGACATAGGTATAGTCAACCGCAGAGAAACATGCCGACTTGTGTAATTAAATAAATGATTACTGTAGGTATTTGCAAGTTGCTAGTAGCAGGAAATGTACTATTATTTTTAGCTCGTAAACAAGTCATCTAACTAAAGAGGTTATATTGGCCACATTGTTGGTCACAACTCACAAGCTAAAGTATAACTGAATAAGTTTTGAGCTTCGAATTTTGTTAAAAAACATCATAATGCTTTGACATTTCCCAACTATGATAGTTTTAGTGTCCAGTCTAACCGGATGCAGCTGAATACCAGTATTTTACATGGAGCGACTGCCTACCTGACCTCCATAACCCAGTTACTGTGTAACACGATGCCCTTCGGTAAGACTGGACTAGACTAAAAAAAAAAATTGTATGACCAACAAAATATTTGTACCGTGTCTGGGTGCGTGTGTGTGTGTTTTGTGCATGTGAGATTTGTATCAGTAAAAGCACTTACGATATAGAAGTTGCAAATATTTCTTCTGTTGTTTAGGCACGAATTATATGAGACTAGCTTTTGCACGAATTATATGAGAATGTCGAAAAATTTCACCGAGATTAAAAGTATCCTATGTCTTAACCCAGTTCTTGGACTACCCGTGTGCCAAATTTTATCCGAATCCGTTCGACCGTTTTAGCGTGAAAGCGAAACAAACACACATTCGCATTTAATATAAATTAGTTATGAAGTTAAGATTAGCTCCTGCAATGCCTTGCTGAAAATATTATTATTATTCAATCACCGAGATGGTAGCGGGTTCAACTGCACAGGATCCGCCAGATTTATGTACCTTTAACTATTGCCACCAGTCGAGACTATTTCGTTGCATACCGAAAAAGTGCTAAGTACTATAAAAAATATTACTCAGCTACTCACTTCATGGTTGCTGGATCTGCTTTCAGCTTGATCTTATCGTTGCTGATGTACTGGATATTTTTGGTGATGTCTTGCGTGTGCGCGTTGCGGTCCAGAGCCACCATCGCGACTGGGGCACAGGATAGCAGCGGGCGGAACGACGCCTGGAAATAAATTTATTTTGAGCAATATATCTAAGAAAGTCTAAGGGCTGGCGCACATCTGGCGTGGCGCAACGCAGCGCGGTTGTCACCGCCAAACAAATATCAACATTGCCTACTGTAAAATAAAGCCGAGAATAAATAACCTCTAAAGCTATGAAAGTTTATTTATTCTCAACTTTATTTCAACTGGAGCAAGGTCGATATTTGTTTGGCAGTGACGACCATGCTGCGCTGCGCCTCGCCGGATGAGCGCCGGCCCTACGACGAAAGCTTCAAAGAATCAGCCCATTTTTAGCGTAGTAGGTTAGGAATAGATCGCTAGAAACAGAGATAATGATTTGAAAAGTCAAGACCACACACAAGAGATCCCTTTACTGTGGGTCTGTTACTTATTGCACTGCATGGAATATGAGTTTGTTTCGTTTTCGTATAAGTGTTAAAAGTTTAACCTGCGTTTCCAGAGAGTTCTACCGAAGAAGAGTGATAGTAAGCACCTCGAGATACAAAGTCAGTAGGATACTGGATAACGAGGTACTCCGCCCTCGCGTCCTGAAGACTCAGGGCGTGGGTAATAATGATAGGTAATCAATTAGAAAAGGGGTTCCGTGCCTCAGAAAGCACGTTAAGCCGTTGGTCCTGGCTGTCATTCGTGGATCTTTGACAGTCGTTACGGGTCGTCAGAAGCCCGAAAGTCTGACAACCAGTCTTACCAAGGGGTATCGTATTACTCAGTTATTGGGTTGTGGAGGTCAGATAGGCAGTCGCTAGACTAGACTAGACTGGAAGTCGACCCCAACATAGTTGGGAAAAGGCTAGGCAGATTGATTTAATTAGAAAAGGGGGAACACAAAAATTACAATACAAGTTATAACCGTCTAAACTGGAAATTCATACAAAAAAAAGCCGAAATCAATCACGGTAATTACAAATTTAAAACAGGAATTTGTTTTGTATAGACAATAGGCATCATTAAATAAACCGCAAAATAAAGACGCAGTTTCATTAATTAATTAATGACTCAACTTTTAAGGAAAAATAAGTACTTAAATAAAAAAGTCATGAATGAATTTTTGTAATCGCATGATTTTGTAAATGCTACTAGATGTGACTCATACATAAATGGACTCGTGTAGTGTAGGTATAATGCTTAATTTTTTTTTTATCAGCATTACATTTAGACACGTTCGCGATATCAGTGGCCTTCCCCGAAAACAGCCACAACAAGCAGTCTGAAGGCAGTTTTATATTTTCACTTTACCAGCTTATCTACGTGTGACAGAAATCCTACATGGATAACATTCTAGGTTTTTGAGACCCAAAAATGGCCAAAAAGTCAAGTATTGTATGCAGAGCATTTTTGAGAAGCGCGATGTGGATCGCATGGCCTAGCTAGATGAAGTGACACTATTAGTGATAACGACGGGGAAAAAGCGAAAAACGTATGGGACTGACATGAGCTACCGAAAAGTTGTATGTCAATCCTCTCGGAATTCGTAGAAATACGAAATGTTTTGAAAGAGATTGCCATTTATCTAGTTCAGGGCTATCCAGACAACGGCCCGCGGCTTGTTTTCATACGGCCCGCGACGCATGTTTTAAAGTGTAAATTAATCAGAAAATAGTTTTGGACATAAATAGTTTGGATAATAGATTTCTTTGTCAAATACTTTATAAAATCTAAGTATAGATCTTCACTGTCAGACAGATTTAAGCCACTTTTTCATGCAATGCGTCTGGCAACAACGAATGTTGACGTTGATATCGATATGATTGTTCAAGATAAATTAACGAAGAACCAAATAAACGAATCATCTATATGATGATTTCTTTAATATATACTGTAAACAATTTAATTCTACCTTTATTCCTAAGATTATCTCGGTTAATAGTAACGCATCTTTCAGTGAATGGGCTACCATAGGTATTCATAAAAGTAGAACACGGCTTTATGAGCTGTATAATGAAAGGACTTATGTAAACACGGCTGAATTTAATTTATATGTTAGAAATTATTCAAAATTATTTAAGAAAGTTTGTTGTATGGCCAAGTCGCGTTATTTGAGTTCGAAGATTAAAAATAGTAGTAATGTAATTAAAACGACTTGGAATATTATTAATAGTGAAACGGGAAGGTCTGGTAACCGAAATATTGACTACAGCCTATCTATTAATGACAACATCATAAAATCAGATTCACAAGTCGCAGCGGCTTTTGAAAATTTCTTTTCGGATATTCCTATTTCAACTACTAAATCTCTAAACTCATCACCTTCTGTTGCTGAGTCTTTGCTAATGGAAAATGTTAATGTTTGCGATTCAGAATTTATTTTTGAACATATTACCTGTAGAGACATCATTAAAACCTTTCACACTTTAAATGTAAAAAAGACCACAGATCTGTGGGGTAATTCTGTAGAAGTTGCTAAGTCTATTATTGACATTGTAGCACCTAGTTTAGCTCTTATCTTTAATAATTGTATTGTCTGTGGGGAGTTTCCTGACCTTATGAAAAATAGTAAAATAATACCTTTGTTTAAATCAGGTAGTACATCAGACCCCACAAATTATAGACCTATTTCAGTACTACCTACCTTTAGTAAAATTTTTGAGAAATTAATTTTAGAGCAATTGCAAAGATTTTTTAATAAACACAAATTATTACATAGCAAACAGTTCGGTTTTACAAGGGGTCGTTCTACAACTGATGCCGGTGTTGAACTTTTAGGACATATTTATAATGCTTGGGAAGATAAATGCGATGCCTTGGGCATCTTTTGTGATTTGTCCAAGGCATTTGATTGCGTTCTTCACGAAACGTTAATCAGGAAACTCCGCCACTACGGGATCCGGAACACCGCTCTGGATCTTCTTACTTCATACTTGAGTAATAGGATTCAGAGCGTTGACGTTAATGGACAAAGATCTCCCGGATCTATAGTAACAATGGGAGTCCCACAGGGCTCGATTCTTGGTCCTTTCTTGTTTCTTATTTATATTAATGACTTGCCTTACCTCATAAAGGATAACCATGATATTGTGTTGTTTGCGGATGATACTTCACTTTTGTTTAAACTTAAACGTCAGCAGCTGGTTACTGACGACGTAAATAGCGCGATCTCACAAGTAGTTCACTGGTTCAATGTTAACAATTTACTTCTTAATGAAAAAAAAAACCAAATGCATTAAGTTTACCCTACCACACGTTAGGCAGGTGAAAACTAAGGTGTTGATAAAGGGCGAAGAATTGAATCCTGAAGATAGCACAGTATTCTTAGGCTTAACTTTGGATGCTAAGCTTCAGTGGGGCCCACAAATAGATAAATTGTCAAAAAAGCTAAGCTCCGCAGCATATGCTGTTAGAAAAATACGTAATTTAACTGACATAGAGACAGCCCGTTTAGTGTACTTTAGCAATTTTCATAGTGTAATGTCATACGGTATTCTGTTGTGGGGAAATGCCGCCGACATTCAAACTATCTTTGTTTTGCAGAAAAGAGCCGTTCGATCAATTTATAAATTAAGGCCGAGACACTCTCTCAGAGAGAAATTTAAGGAAATTAATGTAATGACTGTGCCTTCTCAGTATATTTTTGAAAATCTTTTATATGCCCATAAAAATATAAAATTGTTTAAAAAATACAGTGATATCCATAACATAAACACTAGGAACAAACACAAGTTTGTAGTACCTACAACAAGGCTCAAGAAAATAGGTAGCTCGTTCAGATGTCAATGTATACGCTTTTATAATAAGCTTCCAAGCCATGTACAAGATCTAAGCCTTAATAAATTCAAATCATTCATTAAACGTAAGTTGTGCCAGAAAGCGTTTTATACCATTAAAGATTACGTTGAGGACAAAAAGGCCTGGGATTAAGCTGCTCCAATTTATTTATTATTTATTTTTTACAGTCAGAACTTTGAATTTTGTAATATTTTTATTATTTTTTTAATCTTATGCACAACGATATGAATATTTACTTTGAGAAGTATAATATCATTATTATTTTTTATTATTGTGAACGTGAGGACTATGTGGGTCAGTTACTTTTAATGATAATCTGGCAGTTTGAGTACTTTATGCGGCCTACCCAAATGTCCTTTCTTTGGTATTGTTCGTCGAGTCGTTGAGCTCCTTAAGTTATGAGTTGAGCTACACGATTACTGACAAATGCGTGCACTGACTGGACAGGTCATCTCAAATCTGTATGGTTCTTTCCTCAAAAGACTATTTCAGACACAAATCTACATGGTCCTCAAATGATCAAATGATCTGACCAAGATTATTTCTGGGTTTTATACACATTGACATTAATGAATTTTTTATATACTATGACATGAATATTTACTTTTTAAAGTATTTTATATTTTTAATAATTTGTGAATGTGAAGACTATGTGGATCATTCCTTTTTATTTTATTTTCTCATTTAGTTTTATCATGGTCGGGCAGCTTGAGTAATTTATGCGGCCTACCCAAATGTCCTTTCTTTGGTATTGTTCGTCGAATCGTTGAGCTCCTTAAATTCTGAGTTGAGCTGCACGGTCACTGACAAATGCGTGCACTGACTGGACAGGTCCACTCAATCTGTGTGGTTCTTTCCTCAAAAGACCATTTTTAGACGCCAATCTACATAATCTTCACATGATCTGACCTAGATTATGTCTGGACTTTAAAAGAGACTGTGACCTCTGAGTTTGTTTCGGCCTTTCTTCTCGGAGTAGTCAGATAGGAAACGCCGACCTCATCTAGTTTAAAAATAATATGTTTGACGTGTAAAAGTGTTTTGTACAACCTATTTACAGAAATAAAAATCATTTATCATTTATCATTTAACGTATAAAGAAATGATTACCCTGTATTTTTTTTACTTGAAAACTGTAAATATTTGTTTCTGCGGCCCTCCAGCTTTTGTAGTAAATTGAATTAGCCCGCGAAGGTATGTAGTTTGGTACAGCCCTGATCTAGGCCAAAGCTTAAACTCATTAGTTCATTCATTCACTGACCGACAACGCACAGCCTAAACCTTACTAAGATAACGAAGAAGCGTACTAAGGAAGGATGCTTGAATATTCATCCCCTGAAGGGGTTTAAATAAGGGATGAAAGTTTATGTTGTGTGGTAGTGGTTTATGCCTCGGGCACATGGCTTGCATTACCAATAATTTATGTACCAGTGAAGGTCATAATGGGTCTCGTAACTGGCAATAGTGCAAAACTATCGAGTTCAAGTTCAAGGTCAGTCGAGTCATCGGCTCGGCCAAGAGCGAGACGGGCGATGAAAAAAGTTAGGCCGTACGTAGACTGGAAATGATATAATCGGTAGCGGTACTAATAATAGCATATTATGTGTATATATAATTTGCTGTAACGGATGTGGATGGTGCCAAAGTCCAGTTTACATCTCTGAATGTTACCTGTGTTAGTAAACGTTTTGAAACGGAGAGAGAAATTGCTTTAAAATTTTTACTTTATGATATTGAGTGACTAGCACGAGGCCATACCCATCAACACTGTAATTTGAAAATATTTATAAAGGCAATTATTTTTAAAAGAGTAACCGTGGAGTTTTTGCCGGCTCTTCTCCATAGGAAACGACCAATTGGAACCGTGCACCACGGTAGTTTTAAATATGCTTTAACCTAACTTCTGACGTTTCGTGCCCATGTAGAGACAAGTTTATGTGAAATAAAATATTTTGATTTTCGATTGTAACAAGCGGCCTCTACCTGATGATAAATTGTTACTTTAGGAATTTGCAATACCAGATACAAGTACCTATAGGCCGTAGAAACAGACTTGAAATATTATCATGTGCCTTCAAACTGGATACAGTTACTGTGGCAGAAATATGTATACTGGACTGGATGCTCCGGACGATTTAAAGGTACGATTCCGAACCCCGCTGCACGCGGCATACACTTACTTTGAAATTAATAGAATTTTGGTGTAACACTAAAAAAACACTAGGTCAATGTTCTACTTGGCAATATTTCAACGTTGCCATTCTGAGTAATGCATGAGTTGCATTCTGTGTAGTGTGCGATGCGCACCAGAAATAGTACTAGCACTTGTATATGGAATTTATAAAAGAATATGTAAATAAAGTCATTTACACTAGTAAATGACTTTGAATGACGCTGTCTAATCTAACAACACGGAAACGAGATTTAATATTCACACATAAACCAGCCGGTCGATTCTGTAAAAATATCAACGTGAAATTTAGGTGAAGTGAGCGTGAAGTGAGCGTGAAGTGAGCTGTCACTGTCACAAATCGACCGGCAGGATGCTAGGGATTAACACTATTGACAGCTCACGCTCACTTCACCTAAGTTTCACGGTGATATTTTTACAGAATCGACCGGCTGGTTTATGTGTGAATATTAAATCTCGTTTCCGTGTTATTAGATTAGACAGCGTAGCAGCTACAGCATTTTTTGCTTGAGTAACCTGCTATGTCCAAAGGTCGAGATGATCCGAGAAACGATATTTTGCAATGTGGAGTGTGGCTTAGAAATGCAAAATTAACTGAGGTTTTGTGGCTTCGGTCCAAAACTGAGTTTTGTAACCACGGTCTATTATAATACGTCGTTTAAAACGATGAAGAAATAACTAGCAAATAGTATCTAATAAATAATTGTCTATCATCAATTATGCATGGAATGACCAGACAGTGCAAAAGTGAACGACGATTTTATTTAAACGCAAATAAATTAAGAAATGTACTTATAGGTAACTGGAGATGGGCTTGGAGCCTTATTGCGTACCATACTTACAATGGCACAACTAGGCCCTTTGTACACGGCACGGTTTCTTTACGATATGGCGTATAAACTGCGCTGTAGAAAATACGTGTCTGTCCACAAGATTTCATGGTGATATAAACAACACCGACGAACGTGCCAGACACGGCGTATAAAGCTTCGTGCAGACCAGCGCGACGCGACGCTATGACGCGACTCGTACAATACAATTTCTGAGGAAACTTGACGGTATAACAATAACCGGTGTCGCGTCGCGCTGGTCTGCACGAAGCTTAAACCGCGCCGTAGAAAAGACGTGTCTGTCCACAAGCTTTCATGGTGATATAAACAACACTGACGAACGTGCCAGACGCGGCGTATAAACCGCGCCGTAGAAAAAACTATGTACTTATCTACGGCTCACTTACTACCCTACCTACCCTACCCTACCTACCTACCTACCCTAACTACCCTACCTATCTACCTACCAGGGTAGGTAGGTAGGTACTCTGCTAAATTCACATTCATCAAATGCGTTAACTGTCCAACGCGCGAAGATAAAATAGTCTTTAACGTTTTGTGAAATTTTCCATTTTTCTGCGCAATTTTCTTAATTTTTTCTTTCATAAGATTATTCTCCTGACTGTAACGAACACAACAACAAAAAATTTGTGAAATCGGTCCAGCCGTTCACGCATGATGGCGTTACCAAGGGAAATAGGGATTCATTTTTATATAAATAAATATATAGATAGATAGAAGATAGATTTCATTTATAGACGTCTAATTTAATATTTAAATATTTTTATAAAAATATAAAAAATAGTAGCCCACCGGTACCGGGAACAGGGTTCAAGCTACCGGTGGTCAAGGCTCCTGAGAGAGGAACCTGCTAAGGATACGCGCCGTGTCCAGAAGCACCGCTTTCTGGATCAAGCCTTTGATCCAGCTGCCTAACGAGAGCCTCCTCAGGTGTTAGTCGAAGCTCTTGGCTATTATGTCATTGGCCGTCACGACTATCAGCACAATGACTGCTGTATCCATCTTATTATTTATTCATTAACATAGATATTAATTTAATTTTTAATTTGTTCGGTTGTATTCCTTGCTTACGGTAATGGTGATATTAAAAGCAAAAAAAATTTCAAGAAATCAAATTAAAAATATTTTACTTCACATAAACCTACAAGGGCACTTATAAAACGTCAGACGCTAGGTGCACGGTTCCAATTGGTCGTTTACTATGAAGAAGCCGGCAAGAAACTCCACGGTTACTCTTTTAAAAATAATTGGCTTTTACAATATTTTCAAATAACAGGTAAGGGAGGACAGTGTAGGTTTTTCAACAAGTATTGATGGTGGTGGATGGTGAACAACAGTCCACTAAGCCTACAGCGTTCTCACATTCTCAAAATATAAAAGATAAAAAAAGATAAATTAATTAATAAAAATAAAAACAAATTTTAAACGAAATTACATGATTGTTATTACAACTGTAACAAATAGCGCCGCCACGAAAGGTGCTGATAATTTTATCAGAAATTCCCATGTCAGGATGGCCGAGCGGTCTAAGGCGCCAGACTCAAGGTTCCCTTGCTCACTAAACCTGAGTGCGAGTTGTTCTGGTCCTCTCTGAGGGCGTGGGTTCGAATCCCACTTCTGACAAACTGTTTTGCTTTTATTTTTATTTTATTTAACAAGTTTTATAATGTTTGGTACATAACCCATATCTTTAGGAACTCCTACTTCAATATTTTTGTGGTTAATTGTAAATTACACTTTTTATTATTACCTATTCAGGTACAAAACCATGATGTTTCTGTAGAAATCAGATATAACCGTCTATGTTTAGTGATATCATATCGAATTGGTGATAGTTATCTTTCAAATGATACATTATTCTATTTTAAACATACGATTGTTTGTAAATTCTGTCTGGCCTGTACTTTTTACCAAAATATTGTCGGCCATAATAATATCGTAGAGTAGAGAGAATTTTTGGTCAATTTTTAAGGGCGGGTCTAAAGTGTATTTTTATATATTGTTTCTAATAATAAATAAAATATTGCCAAGAATGTCCAAAAGGGTTTTTTTTTTATAAATAATGCCAGAATCCAGACAATCGTGATGTATTTGTCTTGTATTGCGCGGGAGTCGATTCGGACGATCATACTTTCTCAATGCAACTAGGCGGAACAGCTTGTTTATATTATCACGTCTTGATAGTTTTATATGTCATTCAAACATAAAGAATATTAAATTTTATTGATTCTTTGTTTATTTCACATTAAAAAGTAAGTACGTTTACAGATTTTTAATTACTTGTAGTTTGTATTCTCCAGTTCGGTTCTCTCGAAGTCAGCTATATAGATACGGAGGGCTTTCAATGTGGTACAAGATTAAATAGGTAAACAGATACCTACGTAGTTTTAGTGTAGGACTGTTAATTAAAGCTGTTCGCGATACAATAAGTCGTTTCTCTTGCAATTTTTACGATGGTACAGTAGGTATTAGACAGATCATACGAGTAAGATAAAATAATTTCTCTTTGCGTTGGCAATTGAATGCCTATAGTAAAACCCTGTATCGTGCCTTATCTAACATTCATAAATTATTCATTACTTAAATAGGCATCACCTTTTAAATGCGTGTTACCCACGTGTGTCCAGTGTCCACACGCAATACCTAAGTCAGTCATTCACGAAAAGCGTGTTCATTGGCCGCAGCAAAAATATTATCCAGCCAGCAAGTTGAGTCGGCCTGAGCCTGACTGTCCAGTCCGCCAGACGTACATTTATGCCTCACCACTCGTAGAGAGAGACAGATAGAGAAGACTCAGTCAGACAATCTATGCTGTCGAAATCAGTCGTGTGGATTCACATTTCTGTGCTACAACTTCAACTCTTTCATCTAGTATTTGAGACCATTGATAGGCGGATTATGTTCTTTCTTTGGAACAAGGTTGGTTATTCTGGCCTTAGAGGTCATTCATCAATACGTGAGGCGATTTTGGCGATTTTTCGACGCCCCTCGCCCCTTGGTGAGATGTCGTGAGATTTGGCGCGACCCCCTTACTGACTTAAACCCACCCGTGTTCCTTCAGTTGCCTGTAAGTTGCCAGGGGCCACGGTTTCCCTTTCGGAGTTTACCGCGACCCCGGCAGGCATCGGTCCTAACGGACCCCGTCAGTTTGCCTCTACCCCCTCCCCCCGCATCCTAATCTCACGTGAGAGGAGAGAGAATGAGAAATGGCGTTTTAAAATGCGTATTTTTTTTGCGATCTGTGCTTGTAGCGTTGGATGTATTTACGAAAACTTAAATCTGCCTAGCCTTTTCCCAACTATGTTGGGGTCGGCTTCCAGTCCAACCGGATGCAGCTGAATACCAGTATTTTACATGGAGTGACTGCCTATCTGACCTCCACAACCCAGTAACTGGGTAATACGATATCCCTTGGTAAGACTGGTGTCACTTTCGGGCTTCTAACGACTCGTTAACGACTGTCAAAGATCCACGAATGACAGCCGGGACCAACGGCTTGACGTGCTTTCCGAGGCACGGAGGAGTCTCGGTATGTAAAGATGGTCACCCATCCACGGACCAAACCCGGCAAGCGTAGCTTAACGTGATGGATCGACCCATGCGGCTGTTATTACTTAGCCACGAGCTCCTCCTTACAAAAACCGCTTACAAAAACTTAATTATTTTTATGTAAGACTACTAAGAACGTAGTCTAGAATCGCTGCGAAATCGAGCTCGAACTGCTTAAATTCATAAAAGAATATTCATTCTAATTTAGTCCACGGGGACTCATGTGTGGCATCAAGAGTGACTACTGGAACCAACATGTCGATGTAATTTTCATTAAAATCATCTGCTTCTTCAACCTCGCTGATTTAGCTGCCGTTGTCGCTTGCATACAGAAGCTCAGTAGCTCGACGTGTGACATTCCGTTCCATGAGTGTCTCGTGCGGTACACGTCTCGTTTTTGTGTAGGATTTAGCCATATTTTAGTGGAGAAATATGTTTTACTTAATTTAACCCAGTTTTCTCACGTTATTAAAGTTTCTCGCGAAAAAAAAAAACGTGATATTTGCTGAGACCCCCTCTCTCCCCCACGTGAAATTCGGCTCGACCCCCTCCCTCTCCTAAACGCCTCACGTAATTAATGAATGACCCCTTAAAACTCAAATGCCGCTGTTGTCGCTTACACAGAAGCTCAGTAGCTCGACGCGTGACATTCCGTGACTGTCTCGTGCTGTACACGTCTCGTTTTTGTGTAGGATTTCGCCATATTTTAGTGGAGAAACATGTTTTACTTAATTTAACCCAGTTTTCTCGCAATAAAACACTGTTTCTTGCGAAAAAAAAAACCTGATATTTGCTGAGACCCCCTCTCTCCCCCACGTGAGATTCGGCTCTAAACGCCTCACGTTTCACGTACAATTAATGAATGACCCCTTACAACTGAAATAATGCGCTGAGCGATATTAGTCTAGTCATCATGTATCAGCATACAATACACCCGAGCCTCTATAATATATTAGTTCTCAATAACAATGATTTACAAGCAACAATGAAGGTATCATCTGAACAGCGCGTGCCGACTGATTGGCTCGTTCAATACAAATGATGATAACTTAGTAACATCGGCAGATTCCACGCGACCGTCGAAAACTACTACTGATTGTTTTCAATCATTGGCTCAGGATAATAGTTCCTTATTTCTACAGAATTTTATCAGCATGATTGATGCTATCTAAGAAATTGTGTGAGTTATTTAGAATCATGTGGGTACTATGTGGTCTTCAAACGATGGCTTGGTAAAATTATGTCTATTATGGCAGTCAATAGCAGGCAGCAGGATCATGAGGAGTGATGAATAACATGTAATTAAAAGAGTGGTGAATATAAATGTTGATGAAGATGATGATGAGGAAGCCAAAAAGAAAAGAGGGATGGATTGTGTGAGGGTTGATACGAAAGGAGTAAATGATAGAGTGACTGACAAGGGAGCATGGAAAACGTGTTGCGCAGACTCCAAGTAACAAGGGACAAGGTCAGGAACTTGGTGATGATGAGCAGGCAGCAGGACTATCTTGTACTAAGACTTCAGACAGAGTCACACTAACGTTACCCGTGGGTTGACGGAGGAAGGCTCAATTTCGCTAAGCATCAGCAAGTAGGTACCGTAGAGGTTTTGTCCGGTTGCCTTTGATAAACTACCTCGACGATTATTGTATAAGTTGACGGCATGTTTAATGAGTTAAACACTTTTTTATATTTTTTATAGGATTAGAAAATAATAGAGACTCAGCTTGGAGATAGCAGAGCGCGCGTCATGAAGAAACATGAGTAAATTCTTTGATAGGAATAATTACGCATTTAATACTAAATTGCCACAAATGTCACCTAAACACAAGTTGTCTCTGGACTGCCCAAACAGTTCACATAACATTAATTTGATTCTTAAAAACAGCTGATGAAATAATGCATCTAGAAAACCACTCCGACCCTACATCACAATAACTTGTAATAACCGAGTTGAGGCAGTCCACGCACCTAATAAAACTATTTTTAGCACGCTAGGTTCAATATTACCAGCCGTAACTACACGCCATATACTTGCCATTTGGCAAGTGCATTGTTTATTTAAAAAACAATACAGTTCCTGTTTACTCCTGGTGGCCTCACACTATTTTGTGACAGGAGATATGTGGCACCATCATAGGTAATAGGTAATACGGGCTGATATCCGCAACTCCACGTCTAAGCGCGTATTTTGCGTACGGGTGGGAAAAGTCGGTTACTCGATCCACCCCAGCTCCTCAAAGAAGGCCAGCAGCGCCTTGGTGTCACTGACAATCTCACGTGGCACCATCATATTGCGCCCCTCATATGAAATTAGACGAACCGTGACATAATTATGTCACCATTCTGGAGCTAATGCTCAAAAGTTGGACTTCTTTACCGAAGCTCATAGGAACACTATATTTAGGTGTTGCGGACGAAAGAAATAACTCAAATGATCGGCATTTCCGGGCAAATGGCAGGATAAGTCAATGATATCAAAGTGGCGCCATGTCAACTAAAGCTAAATGCGTCTAAAATGCATTTTGCGTTTGATACAATACTCCCATCGGAAAAACACTTATATTGCTGGACATAATCTAGAAATGGCGTTTTACTAAACCATAACCTTCATAACACAATCCCTACTAACCTATATTTCATAATAAATACACATCGTAAGACACAATACGCACTACGTGTTGCGCTAGCGCACTGCAGCCACGTGACAGTGACGTCATCAGAGTAGTTGCCAAGTGCACATTATGCGGAAGTTGTATCTATCTATTCGAGCAACGTTTCGCTATGAGACGCGTTTACGACTTCTACGTTAGTGTAGGTCCTGTCTCGTAATCAAGTGGGACTTAATTTCATTACAGACAATAAAATTCCATTATGAAAGATATCTGGGTGGATCTACCACAGGTCTACAGCCTATTAAGAACCCAAAACATATAACTGCTCCAAAAAAAGAACACGCTAGACAGAAGTGTGAATCTTGCTGTAGTACACCGAGCGACGGTGGTGGACGAACACCTCTCTGACCTTGAGCTGGCCTAGCGTAGTACGAAGTTTCAATAGAATGAGACGCCAGTAAGTATATACTGGTTTTGTTATCTCTGACGGGCAGCCTACTCTACAACGTATAACCCTTCGGAATTGCTCTGTGACTGTCACTTATACAGGGTGGCAGGGACATCGACGCGAAAACTGATACCATGGATTCAGTACATCCAGCGTTGAGTTTTCGACGGTTATTAAAAAGAAAATCTGCTGTTCCATACATTTTGACCGCGTAGGTATTTCACTTTTGTAAGAAACAGCAGATGTGTTTTTAATAACCGACGAAAAATCTCAACGCTGGCCCCCATGCGTTGAAATTTTTCGACTAATGTCTCATGTCATGTCTCTTTCATAATCATGTACTGAATCCATGGTATCAGTTTTCGCAGCGATGTCCCTACCACCCTGTATAAGTGACAGTCATTTTGATTGCCAGTTTTGTTGTTTGGTCGAGCCTCTTTGGTTACAAGCAGGTGAAATCGACCTTTACATTTATACTTTAGTACTTCGTTACAGGCCTTTAGGAGACTAAAAGCCTGTAAAATCAGTCTTCACTTACACTGACAGACTCAGACTGATTTTGACTTATTTTTAGCCTTGGATATACAGTAATTGTATCTAAACGTTTTACGTTATACATCGGGTCCAAAGTACAGTGTACAAATGTAAATAAGGCCGTTTGTTCTTTTATCACACCAATCGAGCATGCCTACTTATTGCACATTAATCTGATAACAAAGGTTACTTTTAATCCAGTTCATAATTACGTCATAATTGGTTTCACGCCTTTACGAATTTGTCTTTCGACTTGAATTACGCATTCGACTTGTTAACATTAATACCCCAGTTGTTTGCAATGCTTTTAGACTTTAGACCAGATTTAGGGGGCCTGTTTTCCCAAAGAATTTATGGGCAATATTTCTCCCTTGAAAAAGACATTACAGTGTTAGAGTCCTCAATATTTAGAGATCGGGGTTGTCTCAGGGTTGTATATTTGGACCACGTATTTTGTCAAAGTGGCAAAGGAAATTACACTGTCAATAGTTTCAACTACTAACAGACACATGAATAATAGTTCGTAACTTAGACTATAAAGTCTGAATTCAGGATGAATTGTCTTATCTTGAACTACGGTAGGTATAGGTAACTATAACGTAGTTCTTCAGAGACTGATGCAAATACTCGTATAGATTCAGTGTTTGATGAAAGTTTTCTAGTGCAATTTCTATGTATGTATGTATGACACCATAACAAAGAGAATTCTAGTGCGGGCGTTTGTTAATATTGTTTTAGAGTTTGTGCATAAAATAGTAGGTACTTACAAACTTTCCATTGCTCCTTAATCCTACTTTGCCATGGTTCACTGCTAACGAAACTGCATTCTTTAAGGCACTCATTTTACCTGAAAATAAGAGAAAAATTGTAAATAGAAAGGTCAGGACCACGAAGGGAATGAGGGAATTATAGAACTTTTCAAATAGTCTGTGAACTTATTTAAATCCCACATATTATTATCGACTTGGGCCACATACACCTGCTATAAAATATCACGATGAAGCAAAAACAACAATAACGCTAGTTTGATTATATTTTTAAACCTATTAAAATATATCTAAAGGGCTCTTCCAAAGATGCATGTTAACTAGACAAGCATTCGTTTGACTGACAAATAAAATCCCTCTCGTGACTAAAATTTATATCAATTTTGAGTAATAGGCCATTTACTGTGCATCTGATGGTATTGTTGTCCGGAGAAGGTCTCATAATCACAATAGACATTAGCTACATGCAATAGCAAACATAAGCAAATATTCAATACATTAATCAGCTGAAGTATCAACAAAGACACCAACTTAGACGATGTACCTAGTACTTAAATGGTCAAGCACACATAAAAAAAAATCTTTAATAAGTATAGGTTAGTAGTAGATACCTGTTCGATAGACGCAAATGACGTAATGCAAATCAAATCAGAAGTAATTTAATCAAATTAGGCTTTGAATCAGCACTTTCATGAACTTCAAACATTCTAGGGGCCATGTATGGGAGAGTGAAATGGAGGTAAGTAGAGGACTCATTAACAAAAAATTAAATAGACTATTTGGACGACAGTTACTTATACTCATCATTATGAACAACTTTCACTAAGGGGCCAAACCTGAAGTCGCGAAAAAAAAATCTGCTGTTCCATACATTTATGTTCGCATAGCTCGTTATAATGTAGGGAACAGCAGATTTTTTTTTGTTACTAATGATGAGTACAAAGACCCCTTAAGAGGATGCAAACGAATGAAATTTCTCATTGTATAATGAAGCAAGAAATGAAGATCTTCCTATCACCAAATAGCTCCATGGATTCGTCACTACTGCCATCTTCTTTCATACAAATGGGTGTTTCAAATATCGAAGTAAATAATGTCGCAGTTTTAATAAGAATCTTCTGCTTGAATTCAATGTAACAACCATGTCGATGTGCCCGCAACTCAGACCAAATAAAAAACTTTTATACACCTGATAAAAAAATAATTATAAAAACCACGTTTTTTATTTGTTCTGAGGCCCACAGGTGCCGCCCAATCATTGCCTTATTAGTTATACATAACGTCTACGCTGATTTGAGATCAGGGTCGCGGGTTCGATACCCTCTTTGGGCAACTGGATCGAATTATCCTTCTTTTAGACTTCATTCAGTAGCGCTATGCAATGCCGACTGCATTCAACTGTATACTTACAAAAAGTACAAAAAAACGGCCAAGTGCGTGTCGGACCACGCATAATGAAAGGTTCCCCAGTCGGGATGAATGAATTTATCCCAAGAACAAACTTAACATTGTAGTTGAAAAACATGCTCTCCCATGCGGAATGTATGGGAGATCATGTTTTTCAAACTGCAAATTTAAGTTGGTCAATTATTACTCGTTAACCTGTAAAGCCTACTTAGCTGTGATAGTTTTCCCCATTGAGCGTGGTCCGACACGCACTTGGCCGGTTTTTTGCAAATGGTTCGGTCAATTTTAAAATAGTCTAGAAATGAATCATTTAGGCCTGATCGATTTGTTATGATACTAAATTTGATAAAACGCTCAAAGAAAAAAAAACTCTTGCTTAGAACATTTTGAACTGTTAAAAAATAAACTGTTTTTTTTTCCAACCGCGAATTCGAGCGATGTAAGTGATACAAGCAAACAACAAATTAAATAATATCGTTGTATTAGCTGCTATGACACACACACACACTCTAGCACTTTCTATACTTCGATTGATAATCACACACACACATAAATTGGCTTTGAATGATTGATCCACATACTCACGCACTTTATAAACTTCGATTGAATAATCAAACACACACTCACAGATAAATTGGCTATGTATTTATTTATTGTGGTCTACAGACTCATGCACTTTATCAACTTCGATTAATAATCACACACACACCTTATCAACTTCGATTAATAATCCTAACTAATATTATAAATGCGAAAGTGAGTTTGTTTGTTACGCTTTCACGCTAAAACGGCTGAACACATTTGGATTAAATTTTGCACATGGGTAGACTATGGCCTGGATTAGGACATACTTAGGATACTTTTTATCCCGATATTACTCGTAGCAGCTAGTCACATATAATTTTGATGACTTCGAAACTGATACACACATATAACTTTGAGTAGTAGCGGAAGTAAAGTTTTGATTGTAGGCAATAGAAAAACAATGTAACACACAAGTTCTTAAGAAAGAGAACCTGCTAAGCCATTCAATCTAAATAGGTGGACATTTTATTCCTATTGTAATTACTAATGGTTTCATTTGAAACAATAAGTCTTACATGGCACATTGACTTCTGATCCCCGGCGCAAACTTTATCACAATTACATATCTTGTTTATAAAAGTCATTGGTTGTTATATTCTTCGGCACAGGTAAAATGTGTGATTGTAGGTAATTGTAATAAGGTTTATTTTTTTCTAACACTGAAATTTTCTGAATATATTATGCATATATACATACAAATAAACAAAACTGAAATCTAACCGACACTTCAATATAATGTCAAAATAACAGCTTTTTACAAAATGCATCTTAGGAAATTATACAAGTTATAACAAAAAAAAGTATATTTATTGTCTGTCTGTGTTGTTCTGACTAATCCTCGAAATGGCTGGACCGATTTTGATGGGACTTTCTTTTTTTAAATTTAATAATTAGCTTCCATGCAGGCGAAGCCGCGGGCTGCAGCTAATCTATACCAAGTTTAATTTAAATTATGTGTGAATACTTATTTTAAATTAAGAATGTATTAAAATAACAAAAGTTTTCCTAAACTTTTGTTATTTTAATACATTCAAAAAATTTAAATTTTTGAATTAAATTGGGTATCATGACCTAGAATCGTAGATATTTAAATAATTGTTTGGACATAATATTATTTTATGAACCCTGTTATGGTAATAAAGGAAGTTAAAGTTTACAAAATATTGCAATGGCTGGTCACTGGGTTAAGAAGTTACTTAAGTATTTCAACTTTAATGTACTTTTTAAATGAGATTCTCTAACAACATTCAATAAAATGAGCCAAAGTGCCTTAACTGGACTTAAAGGTAAGTTTATTTGAGCCCAGTGATAAGTCAGTACAGTAAGCTGGACTGAGCACTGACTTACAACTGGTCTTGTGTATATGATAGTTTCAAGCCAGTCTAGCGCAGACCATGCGTTTGCAAGTCAGGCGAGCAGACAGGCACCTGTTCTATTTTTTCGGCCCAGTAGCTTCCCCCCACGCACCGCGCTAATCAGTCCAGTGTGACTGACTTTTGTAGTGTTCCAGTTTGAGTGTTTTTTTTTTAATGGCCAGCTGTAAAGCTGTTTTATCTTCCTTGATAAACTTGCAATACTCAAGTGTTCCCTGATTTAATATAAATTTTTTGGGTTTAAAATAAGTCACTTTCAGTTATATAATTTATATAAATGATGAACATTAGAAATTCGCCAGCTACTAGCAACATTGTAGAGAAATAGTGATGCCAAACATGTAACTATCCAGTGTTTATTATTAGTTTCAAGGTTATCAATTTACTCTATTATAGATCATGAATACAGATACCAAGTATCTGAATAGAGAGTATTTGTTTACTTCCGCTAAACATTTAGTTCATTATTCTCCGTATTTTGATGAGTTCTATTTTTTCTAAGAGTACAACCACAACTTCGAGTATATAACAATAAATACTTAATTACATCCCCTAAAAGACGACCCACTGACCCATTATTATTGTGTATTTTATTTATAATTACGTTGAATAACGCTATTACTACAATGATTAACGATATTATAAATATTTATTATGTTGGAACTGTTTGCCTACACGTTGTCGTAAATTATGACACATAAATAAACTAATTTGAATAGATTTCTACATAAATTGTATGTCTGAAGAATCAGTGCCATATTTCCCTTCACGCCGGCAAGTTCTAAAGTACACACTAGATATTACTGCACCTAGTAACGGCGAAGGCGAACAGTTACATTAATTAATCAATAAATACATAACTTACCGGTTAAAACTTAAAGTTGGAAACGACAAAAATCTGATAACTGTAACAGATTGAAACTTAGGAGAAACTAGTCGTCACAACCGAGGTATCACTACAAAATCTAAAATTTATTTTATAGACATAAAGAGGAACAAACACGCACTCACTGCGTGATTTGACGTGCCGTACGTATTTGAGTAAGTGCGGACACCACAAAAAATATTAGTTATTTAAATTTAAGAGGGTAACACTGCACTGATAATCCGCTAGTAAGTCAGATTGATTAGAATGACGTCCAGTGAAAATAAAGCACAACTTTCACAAATAATAATATCTGCTGAACTGGACGTGAGATAAGAGATAAATAATCACATTGATAGATAAAAATTGCCCAAATGGACATTATATTTCAAAACTAACACAAAACTGTACCAAACTTTGATTCCCGGACTTCACTTGTCTAAATGACAATGTCAAAATCACATGGCGTTGTTGTCATATCGATCCGCGATTCTGTGATCCGCGACGCGAGTCGCGACTGTCAGTGTCAAAAGAAAGGAACTCGTGTGAGGTGCAATGCAATGTGCTATTTACATGATTACTAAGTAACTAAAAAGCATCTAAATTAAAAGAATACACAAGTAAAAGTAACCCAAAATGAATGAAAATGATGGAAAAGAGTTTGCAGAACTTGGTGTCAAGACCTGGCTTATCAAGCAGTTATTTAGTCTCGGTATGTTTCTGTATTTCATACGAATCAAAACAGTGTTATTACAACATTTTGAGAGTCAGGGTAGAGCGAGTGCCCCTGGTTCTACGCACACACTTGTACAATATAATATTTACCGCGTCGATGGTATAGTCTCCGCTGAGATTCGCCACCATGACCGAAATTCGGTCTGCAGGACTATATCACCACATTTTAAGACGCAAATTATTGACTTCATTGGCCAGCAATTCCGCATAGCTGATCTTTGTCCTCCGTTTTTGATGCTTCTATTCTTTCTTCTAGTCTACTTATGAGTTAGTCTTAAACATTCTTTTTGGCTAGAGAAATTGAAGAAACGACAGTGGTCACCCTCTATAAAAATGAATAATCATTTACTATAAGTATGTGGGTGTACTATGGGTACAGCTCTGCCCAACACTGGGGAAACAAAGTGTGATGTTATTTTATAAATACCTACATATTTCATCCAAAAAAATTTTACATCAGTGTTTAATTAGGTTGCACAGTTTCGAAAAGGTAAAAAAATATTAAATTAAATTTTTAAACATTTACCGTTTAAAAATTTCAGGTATTAGAAGTCCAACACCTATACAAAAAGCTTGTATATCCCGCATATTAGCTGGTGAAGACTGTATTGGAGCCGCCAAGACAGGTTCAGGCAAAACATTTGCATTTGCACTGCCAATACTGCAACATTTGGCTGAGGACCCCTACGGGATCTTTGCCTTAGTACTAACTCCAACACATGAGTTGGCGTATCAGGTAAATAAAATAAAAAAATGAATTCAGGTTTTTTTTTGTTGTTATTCTAACTACATTTATAATATGTGTACTGTGCAGTTGTAAGGTAACTGAGTAATAAACAGAACTATACAAGGTCCCATTAAAATAGATGGAAAAAATTTAACACAGCGTCCAGTACGTCTAACGAAAGATATCGAAGCAAAAAAAACACAGATTAAAGTGATTTTATTTTCACCTAAAGTAATAAATGGCATTGAGTAACCAAAATTTTTTGTGTATTTTCATTAGCTGATATATTTTTCTTGTAAGTATCTAATGCGTTTTTCTTATTTTTTGGTGGTTTGAATGATTTGTAAAATTTTGTCCATCTATTTTAATGGGACCTTATATAATTGGACTGCGTTATGTAATAACGAATTAAGCGACGAAATCGAAAAAAAAGAGTTATGAATGCAGATCGACTATAGGTATGATAAACTATGTATTCAACTATTTTTGTGTTCAAAAATCACTCTTACGGCCTTATAATAAGGGGTTGAATCAAGCGACATTTCGAACTTTGCTAGAATTTGTGCACACATTCGTTTTGTATTAAAGAATTATGCGTCAAAGTTACAGTTACAAACAGTTTTCAAATTGCATAAACGAATTAAACACGTCCACGATGAAGATAATTCAGTTTTGCCTTTTGCTTTAACCGTTTTTAAACGGCAGCATCGAATTAACCACCTAAAATGGTATTTAATTCGTTAATGCGTATCACCACACGCGCAATCTTTCATCCGTTCGTGAATGAAGCGCCAGCTTCTGGCGTTTCATTCGTTATTGCATTCTATTTTCGCGGGTTTTTGCGTACGGGACGGGGTGGGGCGGCAGCGGGTGGTCTCATTACGCATCTAACGTAATAACGGAAGGATGTTTTGTTTACTTATCCATCATTTTTGTTGTTCATAAGTGAATTTATTGAAAAACAGCGTTAAAATGGATAAATTTAATAAGAATACTCGTGGTTACCGTTTCATTGCTTCATTAACAAGCAGTGATGCAATGCAAAGTAATTCTCTACAGGTATGTATCGTATACCTACTTACTACTCGTTTATTACCTACATTACATTATGTTGTCTAGTAATTCTGTTTACCTATTTATCTATACATATCCTATTAAAGATAAATAGCTATTTATTTATTTATCTACAATATATTTATCTACAATACTATACAGATAGTGCAATCCACGAAGACGCGCCCCACTCGATATAAAATCCCTCCTTCATCTCATACCATCTGATGCGAGAAAATATTACGAAAATTTAACTGGATCTCGTGATTTAGAAGATGATGTTGAAGGTTTTGATGGATCCATTGATTTTGAAGTAGAAGATGAAGAATAAAAAATAATATGGTACAGTGTATAGGTAATTAATAGAGTTAAGCGCACACGTATAAAGGAAGATGCGATCAAACGACGACCAATGATGGCATCACCCTGTGATAAAGCCCCGAAAACACACCACTTTCATAGGCACTACAACATAATACTTACAGAAGAACAGTGTGACTACTCAGGCTCGAAAGAGATGAGAATATACACAGACGGATCGAAGACCGACTCCGGGACTTGGGTTGGAGTCTTCTCACACGACTTTAACATAAAGATATCCAGCCCGCTGGGAATGTTCAACACCGTCTATCAGGCGGAGTGTGTGGGCATCATACAAGCGGTCCACGCCCTAAAAGCTAGGAGAGTTACGGACACACACATACGCATACTCTCTGACAGCGCCTCAGTTCTTCAATCCTTACGGAAAAAACATATTACCTCAAAGCTAACACTAGAATGTCACAATGCACTAGAACAACTAACGGTATCTAGCCGCAACACGGTGACACTGCAATGGATAAAAGGACACAGCGGTGCGCTGGGTAACGATGCAGCTGACGAGCTTGCCAGACGAGGATCCAGCACGGCAGTCTGTGGACCCGAGCCCATCGTACCCATCCCCTTCAACCAGATACGCAGGTGGCTACAGGAGTTCACCCACACTCAAGCCGAGCACTGGTGGACCTCGACACCGGGCTGCAGGCAGTCCAAGGAAGCCATGCCATCCTTGGATACCAGGCTAACCCGGCGTTTACTACGCCTGGATAGGAACGGCCTGCGCCTGGTGACGGGTACCATCACGGGCCACTGCTCGCTGAACAAACACTTTCACACAATAGGCATAACGGACAGTCCTCTGTGCAGGGCGTGCATGGAGGCTGAGGAAACCGTCACGCACGTGCTTTTTTAATGCACAGGCGTCACCCAGGTTAGAACACAGACCCTTGGAACACCCAGATCTTTCACAGATGTTCTGAACAGACCAGGAGATTTAATAAACTTCTGGAGGGAGGTGGGCTGGTTGGAGTAACCACCAACGGCCGCTATGGCCCACGCACAATGGTCCACTGTAGGACTAAGTGCGGAAACCAAACCCCACAACATAGAACATAAGTAATTAATAAAAGAAAAAAAGGAATAAAAGTATTAGTAAGATGTAGAAGTGTTACAACATTTGTTTTGTTTAAGTAAATTTTATTAAAATAACTGGATTTAATCTTATGTTCCAATTTATTTCACCCGAAAAAAATCGCAATAAAGTATCAAACGACAATAATGCCGTATAGTACGTTATTGATAAATAAAATGGTCTGAATATGGCTTAAAACACATTAACAAATTAAGCGGAAAAATGGCTATAACTACAAAACTGTATAGTTTAGCCTTATATTTTTTTAACTAATGTCAACTTATACATATTTTATATGTTCAGAATAAAAATTATACTCTTGACATATTAAATGTATGCACAGCGACCATTTTAAGTTTGAAATTTTTGAAGCTCATTTTCTCAGGATTCGTTAAATGGCGCTTAATCGGTTCTTACATAACGCAGTCCAATTATCATCATCTGCACTTATATTATAAAGAGAAAAGATTTGTATTTTTACTTGTAATTAATAAATTCAAAACTACTTGACCAATTTAAAAAAATATTTCACCAGTTAGAATGTTATATTATCTCTGAGTAACATAGGCTAGGCATAGGCATAGGATTTATAAATTTATCACGCGGGCGAAGCCGGTCGCGGAAACTAGTGTATTATAAAAATACTCTGTAATAATCATTGAATTATGATTTACATGAAAGGCCATCATACAGAAAAACCCTGAGAGGTTTTCGTTGTGTGGCTAAAACCAAATTGTAAAATATGCTAAGTCCACGTTTGCACGGACGTAAAAATATCGCGGCGGGATTTAATCGCGCATTGGATTTTCAACTCTCGTTGTTGAGCCGAGCGTTGAGAATCTAACGCGCTGTGACGCAGTCTCATCCCAGCAGGTTGAAAAAATACACTTGCATTTTCAACTCTCGGTGGTAAGCAGAACGTTGAAAGTCCAGTGCACGAAACAAAATCGCCGCGAGAAAAAAACTCCCGTGTGAACCTGGACTAAGTGTTTTGGAAATAAATAAATGAAATTATATGTATTTCTAGAAGTAGATCTAAGACACTTTTACAAATAGATTTTTAGGTCAATTATTCTATTATTGTACTAGCTGCCCGCCCCGGCTTCGCTAGAGTAGCACTAAGTACTTATCTACGGCGCACCTACCTGCCTACCCTACCTACCCTACCTACCCTACCAACCCTACCTACCCTACCTACCCTACCTACCTACCCTATCGAGGTCCGATGAACACAGTGAGAGATTATAATTTAATAAGAACTTTATTGAATATCAATAAAGTTCAAATTGACTCTAAATTTTATTTAGAAAAATGTGTATATGGGAAGAAGAAAAGTGCTGTTTTTAAGGTTTTTCCCGGCAATTATTCGAATTTTTCTCACCTTTTAAACCTTCCCTAGACCGCCACGGACATTTCAAGACCAAGATAAGATAAATCCGTTCAGCCGTTCTCGAGTTTTAGCGAGACTAACGAACAGCAATTCATTTTTATATATATAGATATAATCTATTGTTACATTCTTTATTTCATTTTTCAGATAGCAGACCAGTTCAGCATCCTAGGCCAACCACTCAAGCTAAGAGTATGCATTGTGACCGGAGGATCGGATCAATTGGACGAGTCGCTAAAGCTTGCCAAGCGTCCCCACATAGTTGTTGCTATGCCGGGACGTCTGGCGGACCATATAACGGGATGTGACACTTTTAATTTGAAAAAGATCAAGTATTTGGTGCTTGATGAGGCTGACAGGTAAAATAATTATGACCATAGTATGTAGAATTAAAATCCCCGCGATTAAATTATTTTTTACCATCCATACAGTTCGCGTCAAATAACTTTGCCGCTCTAAAGTACAAGGGTATGACTGCGCAGTGGCCATCTTCCTTATAAAACAGTACCGCGCATGCGCAACCTAACTTCAGACCCGCAAAGTTATTTGACGCGAACTGTATATATCATGGTAAATCATTGTTACCAATTTTAATATTAATGCCAATTTAAAAGATAATACTAAAATGACCAATATAAATGGTTAATCCCAAAATGACCGCGCTTGGTCCCCAATATTATAGTAGTTGCATATGATGTGCATCTTACCTCACAATTTGGTAATAAGCAACATTAAAGGGCCGGGGCCACGATAAAGTCGGTTCTGACGGCTAAAGCTTCGTGCAGACCAGCGCGACGAGACGCCGCGACGCGACTCGAACAATACAACTTCTAAGAAAACTTGACGGTATAACAATAGCCAGTGTCGCGTCGCGCTGGTCTGCACGTAGCTTTACTCAAGCACCGCGCGCTCATCAATCCAAATACTTTGAAAAAGAAAATGATTTTTTGTTATTAAAAACTACCACAATGAGTGCTATATACTTACGCATATGAACCCAACCCTACTTACAAACATGATTATTTTCAGACTGTTCAGTGAATCATTTCAAGATGATTTGGAGACCATATTCAATGCATTACCAGCTCAGAGACAGAACTTACTATTCTCAGCTACAATCACAGAAGATGTCAAGCAATCCAAGCTGCTTACTCTTAATAAAGAAGTAAGTTTTATTTTTCTTTTAATAATTCACCATGGAATTAGAAAAATAATGCTATTTTTTTACATACCAACTGCCGATCACTGCTAGTCAGATGTACCTACCTACAATATTTTTTTCTGAATAGGTACCAATTTAAAAAAAAAAGAAAAAGAAACTATTTTTTTTTTGTAAGAATTACTACAGATCAGCTATAATTCTCGGCATTCAAACCGGCTTTGACGCCGCGTAGGCGCTGCGTAACGGCATTCACTGGCCTATCGTCACTTAGACGTGATTGTATCGAAAACGTAGCGTTAGCGTCCGCCCACGCTGCGTATACGTTTGGCGAACGCCATCGCTGGTCCAAAAGTCATTTATTCAAACTAGGCTGAGAATCAGCGCTTTTAGAACATCAAAATTACATAAGACAGTCCCCTAAAACTCCCACTCATCACTTTCTAGTGCTTTAGCTGGGAAGAAGAAGTGGCGCAACAAACTCCCCAGCAGCACAGCTGTCTGTTCAGTTAGAAGTTACTTGAAACATTGAGCCATGCAAAGTATGCTCTTGTGCATAAGAGCGGTTTTTGAACTTGTTAGGCATAATTCATGTCGATATGTTGGTCTTAGGGATCGATAGCTTTGTTCTGAAGCTTTTTTAAATAAATAACCGTTTTTCTTTACGAACAAAGCAGTCTCGTATATGTAAAGACAAGGTAACGTTAGTATTTTTAAGATAATAAAATGCGATTTGCAACTTACTGTTGATTTAAGATTGCATATGGAGCTAATGCACCGCTTTTGTGCTTTAAAAATGTCAAGTTTTTTACAGGAATTTGCCCAGAAAATTACTCCATAACGTAATACGGTATCTACGTAGCCATAATACGCGGTCAAGACAGCCGCCTGATTTACTATTTTGCTGAGTTTATAAAGAGCAAAGGCTAGACAATAGTACGCAAAATAATTTACACTACGCAACACAAATCATTAAATTAATTATTTGCCATAATTATGTCAGCTAGCAGACGCCAATATACCAACAAAAAAAAGAAATAAAAATAAAAACGTAAACAGAACTTATCACACCCAAATAATAGGGATGTTGACAATTTTTTATTTGTCCGTCATGTATTTTATAAAAAAATATTGGACACGTATTTTATTTCTTTACGTAGTCATTAGATTACGGCAATACATTGAGTAGGCAATGCGTTAAAGTGTGGCATGACGTCACTGGCCGGTAGATTTTATTCTGACTTGTGACGTAGCGAGCCCCCACTCCCCAACTTTAATGCGCTTTATCTAAACCATTTTTTATTAATATGATAAAGCAAAATATACGTGTCTAATATTTTTAAGAGATAAGAGATAATATTCTCAAAAGACTATTTCAGACACAAATCTACATGGTCCTCAAATGATCAAATGATCTGACCAAGATTATTTCTGGGTTTTATACACATTGACATTAATGAATTTTTTATATACTATGACATGAATATTTACTTTTTAAAGTATTTTATATTTTTAATAATTTGTGAATGTGAAGACTATGTGGATCATTCCTTTTTATTTTATTTTCTCATTTAGTTTTATCATGGTCGGGCAGCTTGAGTAATTTATGCGGCCTACCCAAATGTCCTTTCTTTGGTATTGTTCGTCGAATCGTTGAGCTCCTTAAATTCTGAGTTGAGCTGCACGGTCACTGACAAATGCGTGCACTGACTGGACAGGTCCACTCAATCTGTGTGGTTCTTTCCTCAAAAGACCATTTTTAGACACCAATCTACATAATCTTCACATGATCTGACCTAGATTATGTCTGGACTTTAAAAGAGACTGTGACCTCTGAGTTTGTTTCGGCCTTTCTTCTCGGAGTAGTCAGATAGGAAACGCCGACCTCATCTAGTTTAAAAATAATATGTTTGACGTGTAAAAGTGTTTTGTACAACCTATTTACAGAAATAAAAATCATTTATCATTTATCATTTAAGCTATTGCATAGCTTTTATCGGAGACTCTGAGCGCGGCGACCGAATGTAGAAATTCCGTAACGAAAAAAAAACCTGACGCGAAAGTTTGTGAGGATGGATGGATGGATGTTTGTTACTCTTTCACGCAAAAACTACCGAATGGATTTTAATGAAACTTTACAGTAATGTGGCTTATATATCAGAATAACACATAGGCTACAATTTATAAAGATTTTATGTGATTTAGCCATAATATAACGATAAGTATCCAGTAAGTCGGAAAAAATCCTGCCCTCTGAGATCTATCTTTGCGTGCGCTGCCTAAACTGCTGGAGTTACATGAAAAGAATGTATTGTGGGGTTGTTTGTCTTAAAGAGTTCTAAATAAAAGTCCGCGACAGCATATATCTACCTTTTATGTGGAAGCCATTATAGCCAAAATAGTGAGCTATAAATACATTTAAATTGAATACTTTTTTTAAGTTGCATATTTTAGAGTATTTAGTTAATTCGTATCAAAATAAATACCTTCATCGCTTTCGGTATTTAATGTAGATAAAATTTGTCTTTTACACTAAGTAATTTGGACTAATATTTTAAAAGTTAGAACGATAAGAATGACCTGCGATGAGTCGACGGCGGGCGCGCAGAACGAGGGTGGAGGGGCGGGATAGGCAATGACGCGCGATCGCCGAGTGCGCGACCCGAACGCGGGCAGACTCGTGAGGGCAGACGTCATTGACGGTTGTGTAAATTCTGCGATTTAGGGGGGGGGTATAGGGGTATTTTTTTTAAAAAATATTTTAAATCAACAATATTATCTTCTTATTTTTGAATATATGCTATGCAATAGCTTTACCGCGGCAGTCCTCGAGTGCCACACGTATTTTTTTATTGTCTGACTGACGGACTAAATAGTTAACATTTCTATAGTTAGTATTCTTACAACTCTTTCAGAAGCTCCTAACATGGACGGAAACAGATAGCCAGCTGACAGTGACCACTCTAGACCAGCGATACGTGGTCTGTCCCGCGTACGCACGCGACGTGTACCTAGTGCAGACGTTACGGAAGTACCGCGAGACCAAACCGAGCAGTCATATCATTGTGTTTACTGATACTAAGAAGTAAGTGATATCTTTTGACCCAAATATCGTAATCCTAACTTAATATTATAAATGAGAAAGTGAGTTTGTTACGCTTTCACGCTAAAACGGCTGAACGGATTTGGATGAATAACGGATTTGGACATGGGTAGTAGACCGGGCTATGACTTGGAGAAGGACATAGGCTACTTTGTCTCCTGGATCGCTGACGAAGTCGCGGGCAACAGCTACAGCCCACAAACTGGGAATATTATCATTTATTATATTAATATTTAATCTTAAGCTGGTAATATAAATCCACACATTCTTTCGTTTTGAGTCTTTATCGCCTAAAACTATGTTTGAATGAAACAAAACCAGTCTAATTACTAAAAGAGGTCGAACTTTAGATCCAGTTAAACCATTTAGTTAGGCATTTTTGAATTTTGAACTTTATTCCGCAAGAGCTAAAGTTCTAATTAAAAAAAAAAAAAAACCGAGTCGAATTTATTAATTTTGTGTAATAAAAAATGAAAAAAGAAACTGATTTAAACCTGGGTCTAAAGTTAGAACTCGTTTTGTAATGAGATGGAGGTAATTTTGTGTAACAGCGGTTACACACGGTGACATTTTGCTGTTATGCAAACCCGCGCCGATAGCGCTAAAGCAAATCCTGGAAAAAGTCGCTATGTGTAGACATTGAACATTTAACAGTACTTAAAAAGTAATCAAGTATAAATCTACCTAGCCTTTTCCCAACTATGTTGGGGATCGGCTTCCAGTCTAACCAGATACAGCTGAATATCAGTATTTTACATGGAGCGACTGCCTATCTGACCTCCACAACCCAGCAGCCGGGACCAACGGCTTAACGTGTTCTCCGAGGCACGGAGGAATCTTGGTATGTAAAGATGGTCACCCATCTACGGTTCAGCCCCGGCAAGCGTAGCTTAAAACCAGCTGGACGGACCCGCGCTGCTGTTATAACTTAAAAGGTGTAGATAACTTTACCAATACAAGCTCTAGACTAATTTCCTTTATTTCTTTCAGAGAATGCCAAGTCCTATCAATGATGCTGAACGCTATATCCATGGACAATGTGTGTCTCCACGGCTTCATGAGACAAAAAGAACGGGTGTCCGCTCTCACTCAGTTCCGAAGTAACCTCAAATGTACGCTGGTAGCTACCAATGTCGCTGCGAGGGGCTTGGATATACCTACAGTGGATTTAGTGGTCAATCACAAGCTGCCCTTGGAACCAAAGGAATATATTCACAGGTAAATAAGAAAATATTGATATATTACTTTTTATTTTTGATGTGTAACCCTCTCGCATTCCTGCAATCTGTGGGAGTGATTTCGTGAAAAGGGACGGAAGTGTGTAACAGGAAGCCGGGGAAGCGCGCGCTATTTGATTTGACCAATGAGCGCGCGCGGTGCTAGAGTTGGCCGTCAGATGGTACCAACCCTTTTTGCGAGAGGTTGTAAACAGGATGATGACGATGATGAATACTGTTTATATCATATATACGTCAGCCAAGATGTCAGATGTTACACATCATATGCGATTACTATAAGGCTCGCATGTTTTTTTATTTTTTGTATAGGAGGTGATGCATGTATGAGGGGCTTATGGCTAAATAATAACAGCCGCACAGGTCGATCGAAGGTTGAGCTATGCTTGCCACAGTCGGGTCGTGGATGGGTGACCATCCGTTATATATCGAGACCACTCCGTATCTCTGAGAGCACGTTAAGCCGTTGGTCCCGGCTGTCATTCGTCGATCGAAAACATTATTGAGTTTCCTATTCATAATTTCTCAGTGGCATAGGCTCGCCCCCTGTTACATGGGTCTTAAACATAATTAGTGAAATATGAAAGAAAGAAAGAAAAATGCGTTTATTGGCATTACAAAAAATAAATAAAAAAATACACCTTAAAACTATAAGAACAGAAAACAAATACAATACAATATGGGTGCACTTAACACTCTGCCCACACCACGTGACATATTAGTATGTATGTTGCTCTTTTGTAGGAAAGAAGAACCAAAAACTTATACAAACCCTTGTCGATATTTACTGTTAGTGCTCATACACACGACCGGCACGCGTCGCCAACGTTAGAGGCAAGTGCAGTCGTTGTCAACGTGCCGCTGGTGTATTTTAGCACCTTACTCATTGAATATCATCGACAGGCCCTACACCGTCCCACAGCTGAGCAAAGCCCTCCACCAAATCCTTCCAGGGAGTCCTATATTATTCATTTATTCTCTCCGAGTAACATGACTCATATTATACAAATATTCAACACATTATACACACAACAGACAACACATAACATTACAATACAATACAAAACAACCATAACACTATCAACACTTACATTACCGACGACTGTAGGTGACGTGCAAGTCACTGCAGTGTCTCATGTATGGACAGTCGAGCCTGTCCGCTATCATCATCAGCACGCTGTTGGGGCTGCCGCGCACCCTGCGCACCAGAGACGTGCTCCGTTTACGCATCGTTGCATAGAAGCAGTCGACGCTAGCTTCGGCAAACATGCCCGAGGCACTACAGTGTCGCGGCAGCCCCATCAGCGCTCTGAAAGCGTTGTTATATATAAAAGAAAGTCGTGTTGGTTACACCATTTATAACTCAAGAACGGCTGAACCAATTTGGCTGAAAATTGGTGGGGAGGTAGCTTAGAACCAGGAGACGGAAATAGGATACTTTTTAGTAGGGTAGGTAGGGTAGGCAGGTAGGTGCGCCGTAGATAAGTACTTAGTGCTACTCAAGCGAAGCCGGGGCGGGCAGCTAGTAAAAATTAAATGAAAATACAATAGACGGACGTATATTTAGTACTACTGTGCGGGAATTTTAGGGATATGCCGGATGAATAAACTCAGGATGCTCGATGCAAGTAAAATAACTTTTAATTAGGTGTTAACAACAGGGGTTCTAATGTACAAGTGCCAGTGTCATCAAGACCGGCACACGTCACGAGTCATATGTGCTAATTAGGTGTATTGCTGCTATGCGATATTGATCAGGCTCCAACATTTCCCCGGGCGTTGAAACAACGGTTTCAACCAGATTCCGAAGTCACAGGCAATGGGCAGATTCTGTTAAATGCCCGTCGAACGATACCAGTGGATGTCCGAATTTCAGCTACACGTGCAATGCCATCTGTTCCAGGGTGAACTGCCACAATTCGTCCAAGTCTCCACTTCAGAGGAGGAAGATTATCCTCCTTGATTACGACTAAGGAGTTTAACTTCAAACCATCCTTGCAGGAACGCCATTTTGAACGCAGTTGTAATTCTGCAACATACTCTTTGCTCCATCTGCTCCAGAAATGCTGGCGGAGTTGCTCAATTCTTTGATAGCGAGACAGATGGTTGGCGGAGAGATCCTGGTAGTCAGGCTGAGGCAAGGAAGTCAGAGGCCGTCCAACAAGAAAATGTCCCGGCGTGAGCGGTGTATAATCTGCAGGATCTGAAGACAACGGCGTCAGTGGACGAGAGTTCAATATGGCTTCAATCTTGGTTAGTGCGGTGTACAGCTCCTCGAATGTCAAATTACAATTTCCCAACACTCTTTGAAGATGGTACTTTGTTGACTTCACACCCGCCTCCCAGAGTCCTCCGAAATGCGGGGTGTATGCGGGTATAAAATGAAACCTTATTCCATCGTTAGCTGCACTTTCACCCAAGGAAGAAGTATTACCCTTTAAAAATTTGGATAGGTCGTTGCACGCACCGACAAATGAGGTACCGTTATCGGAAAAAATATCAACGGGCTTACCTCTCCGAGCAATAAATCGGTACAAAGCCAGTAAGTAACTATTGCTAGTTAAATCGCCAACGAGCTCCAAATGAATGGCCTTGGTTGTAAAGCAAATAAAAATAGCTACATACACCTTTACTAACCTACACCCACGACCTTGACGACTTGCACACATAATCGGGCCGGCATAATCAACGCCTGTGCTCTCAAAAGGATAACCTGGACGAAGGCGTTCTTGTGGTAAGTTACCCATTAAGGGAGGTACAATCTTACCCCTCATACGGTGACACAGAACACACCACACACCTATGATAACAGGCCTTCGCCAAGTTGCGACCTCCTATTGGCCAGTAAGATTCCCTAATAGAAGCTAGTAATAATTGTGGGCCAGCGTGCATTAGCCTTTTATGCTCATAGTTAAATAATAATTTAGTAAATTCATGAGTGGACTGTAATAAAATCGGGTGCTTTTTGCTATAAGCAAAACTAGAATTATCGAGACGTCCTCCTACTCGCATTATATTTTTATCGTCCAAATAAACATTGAACTTTAGAAGGGCGCTCCTTTGAGATAAACTCTTTTTATGTAAAAGTAATTGGTACTCGGGAAACGACTGAATCTGACATTTAATAATGACAACGGTGAGTGCATCTCGTATCTCATCATTTGACAAATAATTTGTTATTGGATAACGCTTTCTACACGACTTAATAAATCGCAATAGGTAAGCAACAGAACGGACAAGCCTTGAGTAATTAGAATAACGACTAAAATCAATCAAAACTTCAGTTTTAGAATCGTTGACAACAGTGTGTAACACCACATTAGTTCGAATCTCCGGTAACGACTGTAGTCCTGGACTCGTAACTTTAGAAGGCCATTCAGACGGGTCTAGTCCTAAAAAATCTGGTCCATGCCACCACAGATCTGAACCCTGCAGAACACTAATATCTATACCACGAGATATTAGGTCTGCTGGATTTTGAACTGTTGGGACGTGCCTCCAAGTGCAGTTACCCGCCTTATCCAATACTTCAGCAACGCGGTTACGTACAAACGGCTGAAGTTTGGTAGGCATCGTCTGTAACCATCCCAACACGATGGTCGAATCAGTCCAACAATAGACCCGACTGATCTTCACTCGAAGTGAGCTCATTACCTTCTCATAAAGACGAGAACCAACTACCGCGCCACATAACTCTAGTCGCGGGATTGTTGTAGGCTTGATGGGAGCCACTCGACTCTTGGCTATTAACAAGCGAGTCATATACTCACCCTTACCATTAATACTGCGAATGTAGGCGCAAGCACCGTATGCGGACTCAGACGCATCTGTGAAAATATGGAGTTCTAGCTCCATATATAAATTGCAAACTACAATTCGCGGAATGCGAATATGATTTAAGAGAGGCAAAGACTTAATTATAATGTCCCATTGTTTACTAATCTCTTTAGGTAATGGTTGATCCCATGATAATTTGTCTAACCACATTCTCTGTAACAGTACCTTCATAGTGATAACAATAGGACCCAGCAGACCTAAGGGGTCGAAAATGCGCGCAATCACGGATAACAAGTCACGCTTTGTGTGCCCCATCGAAGACTTCGTCAGACTTATAGGGAACCCTAGCTCATCAGTGCTGATATACCAACCGAGACCAAGCAACTTGTCAGGCTCATTAGGTCCAATATTTAAGTCAAATGATGCAGGAACAGCATCGGACACTAATTGAGGGTCATTTGACTTCCACTTTCTCAATGGCATGCATGCCGACGCAAGCGCCTTGGTGACTTCAGTGCGAATTAATTTTGCTTCGTCTAAGTCATTTCCTCCGGTCAGCAGGTCATCGACGTAGAAGTCATGTTTGATGATCTCAGATATTTTAGGGTTCCTACAGTCGAGTCCTATTTGTATAAGGCATCGTGTTGCAAGGAACGGCGCACTAGCAGTACCGTACGTGACGGTGTTTAGTTCATAAACATTAATAGGCTCACTAATATTATCACGCCAAACAATTTGTTGCAAATACCTATCCGACGGGTGGATGACTATTTGTCTATACATCTTTTCCACATCCGCAGATAAAACATACTTGTGGAATCTAAAGCGAAGAAGTATAGATAATAGATCGTCCTGTACAGTTGGCCCAACCATCTGTAGGTCATTAGAGGACACTCCCGTCGAAGTAGGACAACTTGCGTTGAAAACAACACGGAGTTTGGTCGTGCTACTCGACTCACGTAGAATTCCATGATGCGGGATAAAATAACCAAAACACAAATTAGGTTTATTAATTTTTGTCATATGACCTAGTGAATCGTATTCTAATAAAAAATCATGATACAGTTTGCTAAAGTCTGGCTTAACCTTTAATCTACGCTCTAAAGATAGTAAACAATGTGTAGCTCTCTTAAAAGAATTTCCTAGAATAGAAGGATCTTTTTTAAGGGGTATGCGAACACAAAAACGACCGTCAGACAATCGTATCGTATTTTTAACAAAATTATTCTCACACGACTTCTCTTCTGGCATATAAGAATTAGACGATATCGCATTCACCTCCTCTAATTGCCAAAACTTTGTCAATCCTATCTTAAGTTTTTCCCAGTCACTATCGCTATCGGAAACCATATTAGAATAATTACATTTTACGTCATTTGACAGCAGTGAAATATTGTTCTGAGTAATTGGACCGGAAACTATCCAACCTAAACGGGTTTCAAATAGTACTGGTTTTCCGGTACCTAACTTTAGTCTTTGTGATCCTAACAACTCCCAAAACAGGTCAGCGCCAATTAATATATCTACATCAGCTGGGCTATAAAAGGTAGGATCAGCTAAAGTAATATTCGAGGGTATGTCGAAATCAGAAATATTTATTTCACGGCACGGTACGTTACTTGTAATGTATGGTAGAACAAAACAATGAAGTGCGAAAACAAAACTATCGTCTAATGACGTAATCTTAACCCGACACATTTTATCTATGTGCGAAGTGACATTGTTGATGCCAAGAATCGACCTATTTACTTGGCTTGTTATTAAATTAAGTTTTTTGCACAACCTGTCCGTTATGAATGACGACGTACTGCCGCTATCAAGAACCGCGCGAATGAGATGCACACAACCATTGTGATCCCGCAGTTTGATCAAGGCGGTCGATAACAACACATCTCGCTGCGTATGACTACATTGAGATGCAATGTTTGCTGACAAAGCTACGTTATTCGTATCAGTGGTAGCAGATTGTAATGACGACGGTGCAGACAAGTTGTTTATCGAATTACCACTAAGTGTATTCGCAATAGTGCTTTTAGAATCTATGTGAATCAGTGTGTTATGCCTACGTTTGCATAGTTTGCAACCTGGTTTTTTACATTTGTTAGCGTAGTGCCCCGTACGAAAACAGTTGAAACATACCTTATAACTGGGTAGCAATTTGAGACGATCGTCATTACTTAATGCGAGAAACTGTGGACAATTATTTAAAGTGTGATCGTTATTATTACATTTAGGACATGGTTTAGGGGTTAATTCAGTGCTAGAACTATTAGGAGATTGTGTTGCTACCATTGACTTGAGCTTAGGGCTTGATTTACCTATCGTTTGGGAATAATTATTACGTACCAGTTCTAGGGTCTCGATAAGATCAGCTCGATTACGTAAGAATTGCATAAACGCGTCAAAAGCAATCGCGCTGTCTTTGTTCATCCTACCTTTGTACTCCTCCCACTCACGATAGGTCTTTTGATCAAGCTTGCGAGTAACAATGTAAATTAAAAGTGTGTCCCAGTGTTTAACAGGCTCCCCTAACGACTCTAATGCTCGCAAATCTTTATTTAATTGATCGATTAAACTTTTTAATGCAACAGAAGATTCCCTTGAGATAGATTCGATATTGAATAATGCGTATATGTGATTCTGTACCAGTAACCCTTTGTTGTCAAATCGATCACATAACAACGACCATGCCACAGAGTAATTACTCGAAGAAAACTCAATAGATTTGATTACTACTGCAGCTGTTCCCTCAAGTGATGCTCTCAAGTAATGAAACTTATTGATTGCGTCTATGTCATTGCTACAATGAATTAGGCTAGTAAAGGTGTCGCGGAATTCAAGCCAATTACAATACAAACCGCTAAACTTCGGCAACTGAATCGTTGGCAATTTAACCGGCTTTTGCATGCTAACATGTGTACTTTTACAGCTTTCCATCGATTTACTATCCTTATTAAAATCACTCAGAATATTTTGGGCTCTGGCTAAGGACTTATAATAAAGAGACTCGAATTCAGATCGCTCAGAGTATTGCAATTTGAGATCATCTACAATGCATTCCAGACCTAACTGTACCTCATCATACCGTTCGTACAACGACTCGATCTTGCCCATACGCAACTGCAATTCAGACACATCACAGCTCGATAACTCTTTGTCCTTGAGTGAATCCAGAAAATTGACGAAAGCAGTCAAACGGCCTTTGAAGCTGCCTCGCTTTTTAATTAAATCTCTTTCCTCAGACATATTGGGAGACGAGTGTTGTCAACCTGAAATTGATACAGGAATACAATTATAACACAAACAATATAACTTGAATACACGCCCAACTGTTTTGTATACACTGTCTAAATGCTATAGCAAACAAAACAACTTATTATCTTTTAACTACCAAGTGTATAAACCTAAAATACTGTATACAATTCTGATACTATGTTTTATTGCAAACCTTTTATATGAACTAAGTTATAAGTAGGCTCAACTAACACCAATTATGTTGACTACATAAATGATTCTAAATGCTATTAATGTTTAACAATGACTTGCCCTAATATCTAACACTCTCAAACTATATGTATTATGTTAAGATACCTGCTAACAATTAACACCACTATTTAGTAGATTTAGTGAATTAGTTACAGCTTTATTTAATTTAAGTTTAATTAATGTAGCAAAATAAGCTAACTATACCGTAATCAGTATGATTTTAAACTTAACTTTGCTGTTGAATAAAATACTAATCACAATGCAACAAGTACCTAATGATTTTAATCTAACACAATACAATAGGTAATACAATAAAATAATACTGACCTTTAATATGACTATTTATGTATACTACCTGAGTGTTGGGTGACGATATTAGATTAATTATAAATGCTGTACACCGCTAATTAGCTTGCTTGAAGTCCATCCAATTCACCGGCAAATAACCTCCACTGCACGTGGATGATAGTAATCCTTAATTCTTGATTAAATCCGCTGATCTCCTTTATATTATACGTTATCCGGCTCGTTACGGACCATGTGCGGGAATTTTAGGGATATGCCGGATGAATAAACTCAGGATGCTCGATGCAAGTAAAATAACTTTTAATTAGGTGTTAACAACAGGGGTTCTAATGTACAAGTGCCAGTGTCATCAAGACCGGCACACGTCACGAGTCATATGTGCTAATTAGGTGTATTGCTGCTATGCGATATTGATCAGGCTCCAACAACTACTAAAGAGTCATGAAGCACCCGGTGGATTTCTTAAAGGGTTCTTTATGACTCATAAGCGGACAGTTAAGCGGATTAAGTTACTAAATATACGTCGTCTACAGTATTTTTTATAATGGATTTCCGCCTGAGGCAATTAACTAAAAAATAAATGATTATTAAACCTCACTTCAGGGTTGGCCGCACAGCGAGAGCTGGCAGGAGCGGCTTGGCGATATCCATAATCACGCCCTACGATATTCTGCGGCTCGGCGAGATTGAAGAGGCGATCAATACCAAACTTACTGAGTACAAGATTGATGGTGAGTTTATATTCCAAAGTGCACGTATTAAAGAAAGATAGAAAGAAAAATAAGTTTATTTGTCACAGAAACAAGTGCATAAAAAAAAAGATTATAAACTCGAGCAGAAAATAAGAAAATACGATAACACGAAATACGATATTAATAGATCGCTATTGAACAGGCTACGCGGCTCCTGTAACTTTTCAAAGTCAAAGTGAAATCATTTATTTCAAATAGGCTATTAAAAGGCGCTTATGAATAAACAAACTCGAACTCAACGCATTTATCAATTACAGGCTCTTTTGAACTGTCACGGAGTCGGTCAGTCAGAAAGATAACGCGCTTGTTGCTCGTTCCAAACTGTAGTCGGTTCCAAGGTTTCATGGGTGGAGAAGAACGGGCAAGAAACTCCACGGACTTTTAAATAAAAAAAAACATTTCCATATGGTTTAAATTCCAACGCTTGACGGGTGATACATTACTTTGGGGAGCGCATAATACATGCTGTACCGACTCTGCGATATCAGCTTTGCTCACCTTGTTAGATCTCCGAGAGCATGATTTTATCATACTATCCAGCAGTATCTGGTTCTGTCGAGCTAGAGGAGTTTTCTTTATAATTTTCTCACTTGATGATTCTGTATCATTTTCTCAGATGATGAAGCAGTAAAAATCTTCACGACCGTCAGCGTGACGCGTCGTGAGCAGGAAGCTCAGTTGGACAACGAGGAGTTTGAACAGAGAAAGAAGAACTACCGCGTCAAGCGATGGATACAGGTTGGAGTGGATCCTGAGATGATGGAAGAAGGGTGAGGAACCATTTATATGGAAATTGTTACTAGTAAATGGTTGGCAGGTTTAATATTAAAATAGATTAAAGTAGGTTTGTAAAAATGATAATAGTATGTTGGTAAAAATGATAATGGTATGTTGGTAAAAATGATAATAGTATGTTGGTAAAAATGATAATGGTATGTTGTTAAAAATTATAATAGTATGTTGGTAAAAATGATAATGGAATGTTGGTAAAAATGATAATGGTATGTTGGTAAAAATGATAATGGTAGGTTTTGATAGCAATGTTAATGTTGCCAATATACCACCAACATCGAGGTCAACTGAGAGGCACAAACACAGACGGAAAATTGAATAGTTTCCCAAAGAGATAACAGTGATTACTTATCTCGTACTTTTATCTCGTAAAAAATATGATTGGGTTTTTCAACTGAATACAATTTCAAGTGATTGCGTCGCTGAGCAACTTAATAATTGAATTATAACTCTTTGTAAACAATCTTTTTAAGACTCATCCGAACGTTTCAACTAAGTCATGTAACATTATTATCTTACTTATTCATCCCCCACAGACTAGAAGAAATGCGCCGAAAACGAATAAAAGCGGCCAAAAAGGCGAAACTAGCGAAAATCAAAGAAGTACAATCACGGATTCAGACTCAAAATCCTATTCAAAGCGAAAACCGTCTTCAGAATGAAAAACAAAACATTGACGCTTCAATCAAGGAAGGATTGAAGAAAGTCAACAAAACGCTTATGAAGAAAGATGAGAGATTCAAAGATGTCATAGGAAAAATAACTAAGATTAAACGGAAAGCTGAACATGTTAAAATCAAGAAGGATGTCGCAGAAAGTGGGTTGAAGAAGAAAAAAGGAAATAAGGGACTGTTGAGAAATAAATGATTGGTATTGAAATATTGTTTTTTTTTTTTTATGTATAGGCTGACCCGGCTTTATTAACTCCGTCGCTGCTCAAAATGTGCACTTTTCTAATTCTGCTCGTCACGTTATCGTGGACGTCTACGATTCTACCGTTGATGTAAAAACTTCGGTGCACGTTATAACGTTATCATGAACGGAAATTTAAAAGCGTCTTCATAATATACTTTCATACATTTTACTTCTTTGTATTATCGTGATAAGCCATGGGCGTTGCGTCGACAATCGCGTCACGTTAGAAATGATAAAAACGCACGTCGCTGAAATGACGTTGCATATCATTCTGTACTATGTTGCTATTTGCGTCACAGAAATTGCAAAATTGGCAACATCTGTGAGCATGATACTATATAAGGTTGTAGGCGATGTTAAGTTCACAAATCATTTGGACAACATTTTATTGCCAATATCAAATTACGCAACACAACATAACTGGCGAAATGTGGGTGTACTATACTGCCCTGCGAAGCCGAAAGGCGGTATCTCTGAGATACGCCCTTTTAGTTTTTTTTATACCATTCAATAGCTATAACAATTTCGCATCTAATGGTATCAGCCAAATACACTGCTATCTAAGTTAAAACATTTAAAAACTCCACTCAGAAGTTTTTTATATCCATAAGTTTCCTTAAATTACAATTTACAAAAAGTAAATTTTCTCAAAACTTACTCCGTTTGAGATAGCGCCTTTCTGCTTAGCAGGGCAGTATAGGTACACCGCTGTCTAACCCTTGGGGGTAACAGGCGTGATGTGATTGATGGTATTAAAGTAAACAGTCCTCAAGAACTCTTTCAAAACAAATATACAACCTTAGTTTATGTTTACCTTAAACTTTCACTTTGGGACCAACACTGAAATCGCGAAAAAAACATCAGCTGTTCCCTACATATTTTATGTTCGTATATCTAGTCGACATGTAGAGGACATCTGATTTTTTTATCGCGATTTCAGCGTTGGTCCCATAGTGAAAGTTGTTCATAATAATGAGTACAATGACCCCTTAAGAGGTTTAGGGTAAACAAAAACTAAGGTTGTATAAGGGAAAATTGAAATAAAAATAACAACTAAGTAGTTAATAATTTATTACATTTTATACATTGTAAAATTACAAATAAATACAACAGTGATATATTTATATTCAAGCAATGTTGCGACGATGGCAAATAATTTGGCACAAAATTGTAAAAGCTTTCGCGTGGTCGAAGTATTCGTATAGATTGCCCCGTATATTTTATATATTACGTGTCATAATTTCACGAATCGATACATTAACTTGAATATATTACTTGACGACCAATTGTATAATATGCCTTTGTCCAGTTGTGATGCTGCTGCTAATTTGATAGTATATTTTGTGGGAATGGTCGATCTTATTTTACACTACAGAGCAGAAAACTCGACATTATTCAGTACCGATGTATTCAAATAAGTGAAAATATATCGGAACTGACAGGGTATCGAGTTTAAAGTATTAACAAAAACTTTATTTCGAAACAAAATACGATTAAAAAAAAATACAGATATTAAGTAGTTAATCAGTTGAAGGACACTGAACGACACATTAAAAGTTTTATTGTTATTACATCAGCACGCGTAGCATGACCACAATAAAACGGTGTTTGGCGACGGAAGAATAGACAAAATGACAGATTGTGATTGTGAATCTGTCATTTTGTCTATTCTTCCGTCGACAAAACCCGTTTCTATGGTGGTCATGCTACGCGCTCTGGGGGTAGTGTCTACTTGTTAAACAGAATCGTAGAAAATTCTTATAAATTTATAAACATTGAACTATGATATTTTAGGTGTAGGTTTTTGCATATTTTACTAGCATTTACCGTGCCAAGTGTAATTTACTTACGCATAAAGTATAACTTGATATAAATTCTAATATAACATTAAAATCACAATAATAATTCATCTAATTACTACACACTAAAATATTGGAATAACAATTCAGTAACTTAAAATAATAACCGATTATAATTAATATGGGCAATTTTGAGCAAAATAAGAATACAATAATTATGTCACTCGAAAATGATGAAAGTTATGTATTTATTTTTCTACTTAAATATTTGGTTTTGAATAAAAAATACATAAACTGATGTGTATATACAAAAATACTTTAGTATCAAAGCACTTACAGCTACATAGTAAGGCCGATAGCTTTTAGAATACTAGTATTTTTCTTCACTTATAAATTTATTTTATAATTGAGGCCAAAGCGAGTGGCTTAACTTGAATATCATACTTATAACATTTACAATTTCAGAATAAGTGTGTAAATGTCAGTTTCGATAATGTTGGGCCTTATTTCAGAATATTAGGTCCTAGGCTGAAATCTCAGTACCTGAATTTAGACAATATTAAGTGCTTTATAATCTGATGTGAACTACTTTTTATTTACATTGTTTACTTGGGGAGTAACGCGACTAAATTGCACAATAGTTTTTACAAAATAGAATATTTTAGATGGTAGAATTATTTCTTTAAAAGTGCAAACTAAGTTCAATATGCAGATTTCAACCTAGGCGTACGGATTAGGTAAAACACGTTCATTTCAAGGCTGGGAGGACCCCAAAGGCGATGTTGTTGATCCCTATGTAGGGAAGCCTGTGTTCGACTTACTGACTTGAGTCACAGAATAGTACAGAAGTCGCACTCAGCATTTTAGGTATGAAGCTCTCGGCGGGCTCGTCTTGTCGGGCCAATTCAGTGAGCGTAACGTAGTCAGAAGATATAAGAGTTACGCGTTAGAAAGAGAGGCAGCTTCTAGGTGAATATAACTGTAGGTAATTAGCGCTGTGCGACCTGAATTGCACTTTATTGTGTCTTGGCAAGAGTCGCCTTTTATTTAAATGATTTTGCAGAGTGCACCATATGTTTTAATCTGTGCTTAAGTCAGTAAGGTAAGGGTGGTCAACCCTTAATTTCTGCTCAAATACATGATAACATATGTGTATGTGTGACCTAAATCCTTATATCACAAAAAATAACTTATTTATGACGAATCACATTTTACAATAAACTTCAATTTTAAAAGTTCTCGCCAACTATGTATGAGATAGGAGAGTTAAGACTATGTACACAGTGCACTTTAACTGTCTGTGGTATACCGTAAATTGAAGCAACAATAAAAGGTTCCTGTCTAAACACTGTTTAACACTTTCAGTACCGGGAGCCCTGCTGGAGGGTTCACTTAAGCGCAAACGTAATGTCAGTGGCCCCCTGGAAGGTCCACAGGCCGTTCACTATATATGTACGCATATGTATGGCGGTATGCCATATGAGCTCTATGAAAAGTGGACTCGAATGAGTTAAACGATGCTAGTTATTTGTTGCTTCAATTTTATTGAATGCCACACGCAAGAAACTTGCATCATGTTTAAGTAGCTTTATATCCAGCAGTGACCTAAAATCCGTCGATTCGATGAAATATGTAAATAAATATTTTACATGTCATGATTATACTGCAGTTTAACGGTAAATAATTTAATTATTCAGACATTTGCAGCAATGAGTTGATAGTCGCGTCTTTGTTACCGCCGTTCGCTTCCAGCACAGATTTGATGACTTCCTTGTCAATGCTCGGGAACATTTCCTCGATCTGAGAAAAACAGTTTTTGGTTAACTTTGCAGAACTTGTTGTGACGACGCGGAGGCTTGGGCAGAAAGGGTGACATGAAATACTACACTGATTGATGTAAGATTGGACTATATCGTGCAGTGACAAGTGGAAAGAATGGGAGCATTCACACTGAACTGGGCTCCGACTGTCAGTGAGACTACCAGCTCTCTGTGTTCCTGAGCATGCTCTGACTTAAAGTCAGCAAAATTATTTTTTTAGTAATTTTAATACTAATTTAAATTGTCCGTATATTTAAATCACAACTCGCTCCATCAAATAAAAAAAGAATTCATTATATACGCCCCTAATGTAACGTTTCGTCGGTTTTAGAAAATTTTGCACTTACGTCATTGCCGCTTTAAACGAGCAAACTGTCATTCTTTGACATTTATTGTAAGTATGATATAACACGGAAAATTGGCGTAGTGTCAATTTGATAAGCAAATAATTTTGTCGAAATCTGAAAGGCCTTGAACCAGAACTGTAAATATAGAGCTTAGTAGAATAAGAGCTCTTTACTGTCTTGTCACTACTGCGTTTAGTTCTGAAGGTTATGGGTTACGGTGTAATTACAGGCACATGAGCAGTGGCGGACTAAGCCTGTCGGGGGCCCGGGGCGGCAAAACCCCGCCCAGGCAAGAACGTTGAAATATTTAGCACGCTGCCTCGAAAAGGTTAGGTTCTATTTTGACTATTGATACAGAAATAGGAGATACTTTGTTGACAACAGAAAAGCTAGAACATCAGAGTAATAGAGGATAATAGCGCGCGCGGAGCGAGCTCGAAAATTTCTGCGTCCGGTACAGTAATTTCTTTTTTTTAACATTTATAAAAAAAATAGGAATTACTTTGTCAACCTATCAAGAAAAGTTTGAAAATGTAGCATACAAGAGCGAGCGTAGAGCGAGCATAGTGAGCTCGCAAAGTTTAGCACCTCACCCCGGAGAGGTAAGGTTTTCTTTTGAATATTAGTACATAAATAGGAGTTACTTTGCCGACTTACGCAAAGAAGTCTGAGGCAAAGAGAATGTAGGTTGCAAGAGCGAGCGAAGCAAGCTCGAACTTTTTTCTACGTTTATATTTTGCATACGTCGGTGGCCCCTAACTACAAACTAACTTTTACTTACTGGACATATTTTGATCATGTTTGAATTTGATGAAAAAATATTTCTAGAGTTTTGGGGGCCCCAGGACTGGGGGCGCGGGACCAACCGCACCTGCCGCCCCCCTCCTCTTAGTCCGCCAGTGCACATGACACATTTCAGCTTTACCTTTTGGATGGCAACGCATCTGCAGGGTATTGCAAATGCTAAACAAACTGAATTAGTTTACTGACCTGTTGCAGCTGCTCAGCAGTAATCTGCGGCGGTTGCGGTTGCTGTGGCTGCTGCATGTGTTGCTGCGGCTGTGGCGCGGGGTACATGGGCATGGCGGCGTAGCCCATGCCGGTGCTCGGCACCACCAGCATCGGGGGGAACGTTGCCACGGCTGCGGGGCCGACCTATGGTAGCGAAGTAGGATAGTTAAGTTGTGGTCTAATAATTATTTTAAAATAGCTTTGTCTACGCGCAGCCCACGGAACCCAGGCGCTCTGCCCGCGGGACCCAGGCGCACACACCGCGCTTCCCGCGCACCGCCCGCCGTCGTCGTCGCCTCCCGCGGCCCCCGACACTTGCCCGAGCGCGCCCGAGTGAGACGCACACGCACCCGTAACGAGACATCAACGCGTTATACGATAATTATTACTGTCGGGATTAATCGTGTAATTTTATTGTAATATACCAGTGATTTAACATACAGTCCACTTTCATTCCGCAAGGATGAAAGACCTAACACTGGTCCTTCGAGCCGGATTATCAAGCAACATTTATTTATATATTTTTTATTGTACACTAGAAAATACATAACAAAAAAAAAAAAAAACTACATAACGTACAACGGGCTTAATTTTCTGCTTTTAGCTTTGGCTGCGGCTTCATCCGTGTTGAGGACGGAAATTATCCCGCAGGAACGTACCACCGGGATGAAAAAGTATCCAATGTCCTAACCTAGGTCATTCATGTTCAAATCCTCCATAGCCTCTAAAACTGGCCCTGTTATTTTAAGGAGTATTGTAGCAAAAGTAAAATAAAACAGGTTAAAAACTACCGTATTTTAATTTAATTTACTTACAGAGTAACTTAGGACCAGGTTGATGACACCTTCCTTGCCGTCACCTTGCTTGCCGTTCAGGGAGAACCAGTTGTCAAATGTCTCACCCTGAAACAAGAATATGGTGATATAATAATAAAAGTCATAGTGCCTTTACTTTTTAAATAATAATTGCCGCCACGTTATAAACTGGCGTAAGCGCATGGGTGGCCTGCCCTATACTACAGAATAGTACACAAGGCGCACGCCGCATTTAAGGTATAAAGCTACAAGTCCGCGGCTGGCTCGTCTTGTCCACTCTGAAATGACGCGCCCCACTACCGCAGTACCCATAGAAATCCGCGTTACCGTGTGCGTAAATGCAGTAGTGGGGCGCGTCATTTCAGAGTGGATAAGCTTTTCGCGATAGAAAGAGAGGCACTTCTAGGTGAATATACCTGGTAATTAGCGCTGTGCGACCTGAATTGCACTTTATTGTGTCGTTGCAAGAGCCGCTTTTTATTTAAATGATTTTGCGGAATTAACCATCTGTATTAATCTGCTCCTACACGCCAAGTTACAAAATAAGACATTCATCGTTGTGGAGTCGTGCGCCCGATTGGATTTCCCATCGGCTAAAAAGGAGAGGTTCCATATAAACTTTCTATTCAGCCCTGCTAAACCGAAAGGCGGTATCTCAATCGGAGTAAGTTTTGAGAAAATTGACTTTTTGTAAATTGTAATTTAAGGAAACATAAGGATATAAAGAACTTCTGAGTGTTTTTTTTTAATGTTTTATGTTAGATAGCGGTATGTGGCTTATACCATTAGATGCGAAATTATTATAGCTATTGAATGGTATAAAAAAAACTAAAAGGGCGTATCTCAGAGATACCGCCTATCGGCTTAGCAGGGCAGTATACACCCTATTTAACCCGTTTAGACGACGGATTTTCAAAATTCATTCCTTAGTGCTCAAATTCGTTTACATATAAGGAACTCTTGTGCAAGATTTCATGCTTCTAGACGCAGCGGTCAAGGCCGTACGTTGTCGGTCAGTGAATTAATTTAAGATTTTTATTAAGTAGAAGATGGCAATAGCCAACAGTGGCATATAAAAGACAGAGAACACCATAAAAAATCTCACCATAAGAAATTCAACCTTAATCAATTCTCGTTTAGGTCAAATCTCACATGCTTATCGCTTCTAATTAGTGAAGCTTACCTGAAGCACTGCTGGTGGTATGGTGATGTGTGCCCAGGCGACCAGCTCGTCCATTGTGAAAGAGCACTCGTCAAAGATCTCCAGATAGATAGAGTTCACACCGGGAGGCAGCAGGCTAAGGAACATAAACGTGTTAAGTTAAAGAACAAACTCATACACTCATTTATCAAAATAGGCTAACGCTTTTGACGGTTCCATACCCGAAGGGTGCCAAACGGAACCATATTACTAAGCTTCCGTTGTCCGTCCGTCTGTCTGTCAGCGGGCTGTATCTCGTGAACCGTAATAGTAACAGTTGAAATTTTCACAGATTGTGTATTTTTATTAACGCTATAACAAAAATTATAAAAATAAAATAAAGTTAAAAAGAATCTATTGCCGCTATAATAACTAATTAAATAAAGTCAATTATTATACAAGAAACGTGTTTCCTTTTCAAGGATAAAAAAAAAATGTAGTGTTAAATATTGTACGGTGGTACGGAACCCTTCTTGTGCGTGTCCGAATCGCACTTGGCCGATTTTTGAAAGTCACATAATATTATTCAAATCTGATTGTAGTTCAGCTTCTGCATTCGACAATAAGCTATTCTTTATAAACTCAAACTCAAATCATTTATTTCAATTAAACCATTACAGGCACTTTTGAATTGTCAAGGAATCGGTCAGTCAAAAATATGAAGCTAGTTGCCCATTCCAAAGCGTAGTAGGTACCTATGGAGAAGAACGGGCAAGAAACTCCACGGACACTCTTTTAAATAAAATAAATTGTTACAAAGTATTGGTTACATCATTCATGTTGAAATTATACATGTGAGAACAATGTAGACGTGCACGTTAGATGCGTCCGTAATACAAAGATAAAAACAAAGAACAATTCAAAAATTAAAAATCAGCCATGCCCGCTAAGAGTTGACCAGTCCCAACTGACGGCGCCCGTTCACGAACATGACGCATGGATCAGCACCATTCAGCTCAACCATTTTGAAGGGAGCTAAATGATCCAACACACGCGCCACCATCAGCGAGACATCTGAGTGAGCATGACATACTCACAGCCGCCAGGGCACATTCAAGTCAATAAAAAAAGTATTACCCGGTAAATGGTAGCTCTTTAGTACATAGTACTCACACCTGTGCTCTGGAATTATATAATACAAAGGAGATTGATTTTATACAATGCAAAGATGGTCTTAAAATCTTCAGCAGCTCCAACAGTATTTTCAGATGTTAATCAATTAGTTGTGGTTGTGGAGCAGGACCAGCATTGAGCCAAGCATTTTTATCAGTGATGTAATCCCCCAACTTATAATATGCCTGCCTGCATAGTGTGCGTTTTATACAAGATTTGAATTTCGTCTCATTCAGTTGAAGTATGTGGGGAGGAATTTTATTGTAACATTTTAAACAGTACCCCATGAAAGATGAGTCCACTTTAGCCAGTCTAAAACCTGGTTGAACTAATAGGTCCCTATTTCTTGTACTATAATTATGTCTATCACCTCTTTTACTAAAAAGATGTAAGTTTTTTCTTACGTACATGATGTTCTCATAGATATATTGACAAGGTACCGTCATGATGTTAATATCCTATACGTTTCGCTAACATAGTATTATCCGAACTTACCAGTGGATGACCTTGTTCCACCTGGGTGTCCTGCCACCGCTGGGGTCCGTGTGGGTCTCGTATATGCAGTGACCCACACGCAGACGCACGTACGGGTCCATGCGCGTCAGACCTGTAGGGTAAATAGGAGGTTTGAGTAAAATTCTAACCACATTTTATTGTTGAACTAGCTTCTGCCCGACATCTGAAGCGACCCACCGCGTCGCATCACATCTCCTGCCCGCGTTATTATTTCGTTGTCGCTTAGCGTTCATTCTTACTTTTTTCTTTTTGCTCGCCTCCTAAGAGTCCCAGCGTGATGTTAAATAGCCTATAGCCTTCCTAAAGAATTGGGCTATCAAATGCAAACAGTTTTTTTTCTAATCCGACCAGTAGTTCCAGAGATTAGCGCGTTCAAACAAACAAACTCTTCTGCTTTATTATATTATAATAAATAATATAATATAATATAAAATACTAGCTTTTGCCCGTGGCTTCGGTCGCGTGGATGTCGGAAAATATTCCACGGTAACGTACTACCGGGATTACATACCTAATAGCCGAGGAAAAGGTCATTGACTCCTACCGCTGCGGGTGTGTAATGTTTGGCATAATAACAAATGCTCTAATTTCACTTAAACTAACGTTCATATGACATAATTTTCATAAGACATAATATCAAATGACATAAATTCATATGACCTAATATTTCGTATCATATAATATTCATTTAACATAATAACATTTAGTATAACGTAGCCGACGTAACGTAACGTAGTCGACGGAGCCCCGCTTCGCGGGGCTCCTACTTATGGGTGGTTTATAAAAAAATAACCACGAAGGGGATGGCGGGGTCTATTCGCTCGCTTCGCTCGCTCACACGACCCCGCCATCCCCTTCTAACCTAACCTATCCGAGTCGGGGTGCCCTAAAGTCCAGATTTCATCCAGGTGTATAGGGTATAAAGTGAAGAAAAAAAAAATGTTCATTATGTCATATGAAATTAGGTAAAATGAAATTATATCAACAATTCATTATGTCAACTGATCGTTATGTTAAACAAAATTATGTTAACTGAAATTATGTCAAGTGAACGTTAGATATTTTGTTATTATGCCAAACATTACACCCCCACCGCTGCGCCCGTGTTGCCGTCAACCATAATTATTTTGTTACGCGTAATTTTAAATCTATGGTATCTTTTAAACTATTCATTTAAATGATATGATGTCAAGGCAAATTTTTATCTTAAATGCCCAACTTGAATAACACTTTTTTTTTTTTTGTTTACAATTTTTTTTAATTTCATTACAAAATCTATTTTATTTGATAAGGATTAATATAATACCGGTCTTAATAGCTTTGGAAATAACAATGAAATTTTTATTAAATTCTGAAATATACAATTTATTTTAAGTATTTTTTACGGTTTACACGGCACACGCCAGCAACCTCCCAGTCGGCATGATTTTTTCCGACTCATTTAACAATAATCGTCATATTTCAGCCAATTTACACGAAACCACTTCACTTTGTTCATTGGGGAAAACCGTTTGAAGATCCGTTAGGTACTTGTTGAGTTTATAGCGTTCGCGTTCAGACAGACAGACAGACGCGGCGGGGGACTTATTTTTATAATATATAAGGATATTATATATTAAGTATAAATGGTTAGTGATTACACATTTATGTGGTGGGTACTATACACTTTTGCCTACTGCTCCATACAATACAGGCGTGATATTACGTTATGTATAAAATTTTAATGACTGGAATGTCAGAGTATTACTACCATTTAAATATTCGCATTGTTAGGTAAATTGTTTTAATAAAATTACCATAATATTTCTACTTATGCATCAATTTACATAACAAAAGTAATTTCTTCTAGGAATATTAACTTACCATAATTTTTGGAAAGTTTAGCCTGTGCTATTGTGATGCTGAGCCTTGCTGTCAAGGGTGGGCCTGCAGCTGGGACCTACAAAAAAAAGCTTTATAATGTACACACGGCTACACATCAAGCTATACATTTCCAGTTTATTCTGATCTAGCATTGTATAGGATTTTCGTACAATGCGAGGTCAGCTTATACTGGAAATGTATAGCTTGATGTGTAACCGTGGTGAGTACATTCCAGACTCCATACTGGTCTATATCGTCTCAGGATCGTGTTAAGTGGAAAAAAGAAAGGGAGACCTTTGCCTTGAAGTGGGACAATACAGCCTGCAGCCTGATTATTATTCCATAATACTCCGAGGATTGAACTTGATATTATATTATGGTCATGTCATGTAAATGACCTAATACGTGTAAACAGATGTTAATTTTTATTCTATGATGAAGAACTTTGCAGGAAACTTCAATTCCCAATTTGAAAAAAAAATACTGATTTTTTATGCGAAAAAAACTGATAGAAATTGCCACAATACGAATTGATTACGGGCTACACAGTACACACAACTTTTCCTAAATAAAATAATAATTATTTTTAATGTTTGTTTTGTCTTTTATGAAAACCTAAGTTAAAATTAAAATGAAATATGTAATAATGATATGTTCTTTATTTCAGATCAGAGATCCATAGTTAAAAATTACAGTAACAAAATAAATAGGTACAAAAAAATGTAATGAAAAAGATTTAAATATGGTTGTTTTAACTTACTGTAGCTCCACATAATTGCTGCTGCAGAGCAAGAGCAGCCTGATAGTCTGCGTCAACAGTGTCAGTAGCTCCATCAGCACGGAGGAAACCCGCAGGTAGGGGGCCTAAAAGTACCTAAAACAAATTATTTATGTATATGAGTTACCGCAACTAACGAAATGTGGATGCACCACACACCTGTGCCCACAGAAAATGGACTGAGCTACGCAGGGCTATAAATTATTATCAATACTTGAAAGTATCTAGAATACTCAATTTAGAAATAAGACTGCCAACAGTTTTACATCATAAAGTAGAAATATGCAGTTGATTGATTGCCAACTCATGCTAGCCAAAGCAGCATATTGAAGCTCAAACCATTAATTACAAATAAACCATTTACGGGCACTTTTGAACTGTCAAGGAGTCGGTCAGTTAGTCAGAAAGTTGAAGCTTGTTGCCCATTCCATCCATTGATCTCTATGGAGAAGAGTGGGCAAGACACTCCACGGACACTTTTAAAATCAAGATATTACATAATCTCGGTTAAATTGTTCTTGTTGCTTCTGAGAACAAAGTAAAAAAAAAAAATATATCATACTGTGAATAAAAAAACAGATTATATACATTTTTGGTATTAATTTGCATTCATCAATCCATTTACCAAATATTCCATATCATAAATACTTATTCATCTAAATTACTTATTGCATGATCTCTTAAGGCGGGCCTAACCCGAACGCAGTAGGCATTCAACGCTTACCCCAGCCCCCGCAACGAGTAGCGATACGAAACAAATAACGATGCGCGGGGGACCCGCGCGCCAGGCGCACCGCTCATAAGTTCATGAACTCGAGTAGGTCACAGAATAGAGCAATGCAGTAGATCAACTTGTATTCATTATCATAAGTTTATTTTTCTATTAAGTATTTTTTAAGGTTGTAGATAGATTAGGTAGGTATTATATAAACTTAAACTTAATGAATAATAATTAAAAATAAGTATAAGTAGGTACATATAATTTTTGTGAATAAGGTGGATTTAAAATCTAACTGACACGAAGATCATGAAAAAGTGCGCGCCGCGCGCTATTCAACTTTCGAACTTCGAATTTGATGCGACATCTTCGTGCTACAGTCTATAAAATCAACGGACGGACGGACAGACAGACAGACGGACATGGTGAAACTATAAGGGTTCCTTGTTTACTACGGAACCCTAAAAACTTACTCGTTATCCACCGAATCATTAGTTGATACATACGCTCTGCCCTTAGCCTGCAACTGCATTGCTCTAAAACATTGAAAACCGACGTAAACATTTCAAGCGAAGTTTCTTTTATTATTCCATTTTCAGTGGCGTAACATAAACATACAATTACAGCAATCTCGAGTAAATTTAGTAGTTCTTTTGTCTATCTGTGAAGGTTTTTATCAAAATGTAAACACATTGAGAAACTTCTCCTTGTTTTAAAGTCGATTAAAAACAGTCTGCTATCTAATTACGCAACACATTTTCGTTGACAATTCCGACTAATCTGTTTCAATTTGACAGGTCAACAAAATTCATTGTGTTATTTACGTTGTTGAGCAGATTTTTTTTTCGAACGTACGAAGCAATGGATTAGCAATCTGTTTCAAAACGATTCAGATTCTGATTGATCGTGTATTACGTAATTAGGGTACTGGTTTATGTAATTTACACTATACACTTTTCCTCTTGCCACTAAACACTGAATAAAGTTATGCATTGGATAACGTCTGTGTAGCCAAACTAGCCATTTATAAGATGGCAGGGACATCGACGCGAATGCTGTTACCATGGATTCAGTAAGTTGAACTTTTTCGTAGGTTATTTTAAAAAAACTTTGCTGTTCCGTACATTTTGATCGCGTAGGTATTGAAAATTTCTAAAAGACCGTTTTTTTTTAAAATAACCGACGAAAATTTTCAATGCCCCCTGCATTGAAATTTTTCATTGAGTTTTTTTTTTTTTGGTTCATAATCATGTACTGAATCCATGGTAACAGTTTTCGCGTCGACGTCCCTGCCACTATGTATATGTACTTTTATTTTATTTATAAGCTTTTCATAACTTGATATAGTGTTTTTAGTAAGGAGTGTACTGCGCATAAACGAATTTGTGCCTAAACGTTACCGAAAATAATAAATAATATTTTTGTAGGAAATGGTCATACTGTACATTTCTACACTATGGCACGAGTGTGTTGCGCGTATTAGGTACATGGCATAGACGAGACCTACACAAACGTTGCAGACACCATACAATATTATTATTTGTTGTGTTGTGGTGGCTGTGGGATATATAGCTTACTTCTAAATATTATTGCACTGTTGAATATTCAACTCTCACGTAGGCAATTCGCGCTTTTATTTAGGCATTTATTTAGATGATAAGATAAGTGAAAACGGACATCAGCAGTAAATAACAAATATTATAAGACTAGGCAAACGCTCTTATTATACATATTGAGATTTTATCAGGGCTTTGTAGCCTTGTTGAAATATTACGCAGGCACTCGGTAACTTTTATTACCGGCTTCGTTTATGCAGTTTGTCCTGCGTATCGCGTGAACACGTTCAGTAGGCCGCACGTCATGTCAGTGGCAACAAAAGCAGTGTCAAGCTGGTCTCTTATTCTAATAAAACTCCGTACGTTGGGCCACCTCAAGGTCATAGTGTTATTACTTACCACAGACGCGTGACGTGTGGTAGACAATACAATACCTACCTAGGCTAATAAACATTATAAAAACCACCCGGACCAACTCAGCGGTATGAACTATTTGATATTTGAAAATAGTAAACCATTATAACATTTGTACGCGTGGCGGCTTTATGCTCTGTGATATAGTTCCGGGAGAAAAATAAACCATTATAACTTTTGCGCGCGTGGCGTCTTTATTTACATGGGCATAGGGTTTAAATTCAACTGTTTTACACACATATTTGCGGTATGTAAATCTATTCCGCGTAGGTACTTACCTAGTTAATAAAGTAAAATATAATACATTTATATAATATAGGTGCCTATAATAATATTGTCAAAGCATCCTTACTTTTTTTATTTATTCAGCCTTCGTAGACCCAGCGATGACAACTTTTTTTTAATTTTGCCTATTTTGTTTTATAAAATAACTAAGTACCTACCTAATAAAAACTAACTATTTAAAAATTTAACTATAATTATACAGGTACCTATTATTATTTACAAATTTACAATAAATTTTTGGCTCAGCCGGTAACAGAACTTAGCGGGGGTGGCGGGTTCGCAAAAATTGGCATACGTCCGACCTCCAAGACGTTCCGCTCGGGACTAAATGACACGGGGCGAGCGCATGAAAAGATGAAAACGCTTGATTTTGGAATTAGTGGTATAAGTATTTTCATATTTCACATTATGACGGCGGTTTTCTATCACATTTTTTACGACCTTTATTATGGTATAAGTTTTATTATTGAAAGCCAAACAAACACAAAACAAACAAAATAAGAATTAGACCATAATTTAGACGTGTCTTTGCGATTTAAATGGATGCAGTAAAGTGCACGTAATCGTGTATCGGACGGCCGAAATACCCAGATCGAAGTGTGAAATATATCATGTTTTTTTCAAAATTTTTAACCTGTTATCTAAAAATAAAATAAAATAAAATACAAAATGACGTTTTTCCGAATAACCCGGCCTTAATGTAGGTTTATTTTCTAATATCATAAAGCGACATTAGAAAATAAACCAATACGGCAGACTGAGATTATTATTACAGAATATTTCAAATACCCCATGATGTTTTTGTGCTGGCTTGAATATTAAGTAGGAGACCAAAATAATGCTATAAGCTTTGTTTTATTCATATAGTAGAAAAGAACCTTGGTTATTCATTTAGAAAAACTATTGTACTTTATTATAAACATGAAAGTGAGTTTGTTGGTTTGTCCTTCTTTCACAGAGTAACAGATCAATGTTATCTTTGCATATAGATATATTTTTTTCCCTTTCTTGGCAATTGAGCCGGTGTCAACTATTCTGCCAGTATCACATTGAGATATAGATTAAGGGCCAGAGAATGACATACAGTCCAGCCATCGAGATAATGCATTCTTGACACCTGTCAGTTTCATATGAATGAGTGTGTGTTTTGCGAATTTGATCCTTATTACAACTCAACTGACAAAGTGTCAGGAACACATTCTCCTGACAGCAAAGCTGTAGGCAAATTTTTATACCAGAAAAAAGAAGAAGCTAAAAGAATAATATTTGACCATGAAGGGTCAAAGAAAGAAAAATAGGTTTATTGGTCATAGAAATGTGTTTATAAAAAAGATAAGAAAAAAAAAACAAATGTAGTGTAGATTAATAAGAAGCAGCACACAGTTTTTTATTCTTTCCAGTTTATAAAATTAGTAAATATAATTGATGTATTTTTTATAAATAGCTATGCTAATTAGATTGATATTGAGAACCAGTTACAAAAAACATATCAACAAACTTGTTTGAACTTCTTTTTTTTAATAACAGGTTTGTTCATATGTTATTGCATAATAATTTATTATTCATAATAAAATTTATACCTAGTTAAATTACCCACAATACTATTACTAAAATACAACGTCATCATAATATAGGAAATCCACTTCAGTTTAAAGAGACTATTCTTATTTATTGATAAAATTTGGTGATTCACTAGCAAGAAGGCTTATCAAATTAATTGACAGATCCAATTAGTACTGTATCAATGCATGAATTTACCATACATACTCACATACGACATAACAAGATCCTTAAAATTTTAGGTTATTGACCTTCCTCTTTGTCTGAAACCCTCTTTCAGGAATCCCTAGACTAAGTCTGGAAAATTCCCAGCGACGCTACTCGATGCCTACGTTCTTATAATAATAAATACAATAACAAGATTTTATTGCGAACGAGAACCGGTAATCGAGCTTGTTGACGGTACCAAAACAGCGTTCTTCGGCATAATATCATCCTAAATAATCGCAAAAACAATGATTCACACTTTCGCGAATCGTCGCTCAATTTTAATAATATTACGATTTACATTATTGCTTCCACTTACCCTTCGGCGACGCTCCTCGTTCCTGTCGGTTGGCATAGTCGACGTCATAATTCTGTTTATTAAATGTATTTTGATGTTTTCTCCTCCAAAATGAATAAAATATTATATATCGCAAAACGCAAACAAATACGAACGAGCCCCGGACGACGTCACAATGTCACAAATGGTCACAAACACAAATTCTGACAGCTGCTAGAGATGTGCCGTCGCCAAAGAATTAGTTTAGTTTTAGTAAGGATTTTAACAGAGATTTTAGTCGAGCCATGGTTTCGTCTCGAATCCCTGGTTCGACTAAAATTTCTATCTCCGGAACCACGTCTCTTGGAATATCACGCTCGTATTTCCCGAAGGATTGTGCCTCTGCACAACCCTACTAAAAGTTAAACTTCTGTGTATCCATATTTCACTTGTTATGTGAAGTCCCATGTAAAACGGGGCAAGCCTATTGCCATTAAGCGGGTTCAAATCTATACTCCAGGCTACTACTGAGAAATTCCAGATGGAAAAACCCAATAGTGATATTGGGTTTTTTCAGCCAGTGAATTGAATCCAGGATATTATGATAAGTAGCGCTTGCGACCACTACACTAACGCACGCTTCTTCTTTCTTAAGGAAAGTACGGAATTTGTCCTTGTTAATATTTTCTAACAGTAGCTGTCTCAATGCAAGGCAAAAGTCTCCCCCTTCCCCACCCTAGCATGTTTCCTTCCTCTTTTCCCTGGAGTTGAAGATGCTTATCTATCTAAACTTTTATATATTTATATTTATATTTTATATATATATATATATATTATTATTTAATATTATAAAGCTGAAGAGTTTGTTTGTTTGTTTGAACGCGCTAATCTCAGGAACTACTGGTCCGATTTGAAAAAATATTTTAATGTTAGATAGCCCATTTATTGAGGAAGGCTATAGGCTATATATCATCACGCTAAGACTAATAGGAGCGGAGCACCAATGAACAATGTTTCAAAATCGGGGGATTTTGTTTCCTATTGAGAGCTTCCGCTGCGTGCGCTGCGTAAACGGTTAAAGTTTCTCAAAAATCATGTATCATAGAATTGTTCCCCTTTAAAAGTTCTAAAAAAAAGTCCGCGACAGCATATGTCTATCTTTTAAGGTTAGCTCACTATAACGTTTTTTATGCTAGCCAAATTTCTTCTTAAATAATGCATTATTTGCGAAGGTGTTTTTTATAAACATTATTAATCCTTATCCAAATAAATACGTTATTCATCACAAGTATTTAATTTAAAACAAAATTGCCCTTTACATCATAATAGATTTACGCCAAGAGTGTTTTTCGCACGGGCAACTATATGTTGCCCTATCGAGATCTGGTTCTGGTGAAAATCAATATCTACTTCTGGCGGAAGAAAACAAAACTAAAAATATAGTGTACGCAGAAGTACTTTAAAATAACATTAGTTTCATTTTTTTGAGAATAACCTTTTTTTTTTTTTTTTTTGAGGTTGGGAAATAATCAAATAACTTCTCCCGCTCTGGGCGGAGCGGGAGGGCGTGTCAGACTTTTACTGACTAAAACCCACCCGTGTTCCTTCCGTTGCCTGTGTGCCGGGGTCGCGATATCCCTTTCAGACAAACCCGCAACCCCGGCAGGCATTGGCCCTTCCGGACCCCGTCAGTTGGTGCTGACATCTCTTTGAGGCGCGCGTGGTACACAACGCGCCGTCGACCCGGGCCTGGTCCCTATCGGACGGCGAGCTACCCATTGCTCACCGTCCGCAAGCCCGCGCCTACGGTGGCCGGAAGTCGGCTCTCGACTCCCGACGCCCGGGGCGTCTCCTGCGGCGACTAGGGGCGCGAGGGCGCGAATCTTGCCTCTCCCTCGAGCGCTCCGCCTCCTCCTTCGCAAGCATTACTGCTTCGCAGAAGGAGGTGACGGCCTCCCATGCACTCTCGCTCCGGACCATGGCCTGAACCAGGGCCGGACGCGAGAGATCGCCGCCGCCGATCGCCTCCGTGAGGACACGGCGGTGCTCCGCCCAAGCTGGGCAGACCTCCACCGTATGCTCCACCGTGTCCTCCGGGCGATCCACACAGTGGTGACACCCGGGCGTTTCCTCCCGCTTTATCCTGAACAGGAACCTCCCGAAACAACCATGTCCGGTGAGGACCTGTGTCAGGCGGAAGGTGAGGACGCCGTGGCGCCTCTCTAGCCACTCCTCAAAGAGGGGACTTATCACCACGATTGTGGCGTGCCCATTTGAGAATAACCTACAATCTACATGATATAAGATTACTAGCTTCCGCCCGCGACTTCGTCCGCGTGGCATAGTTACTTTGAGCTAACGCTAACTTTAACCCGCGACTTCGTTTATATAGGTGAGTAAGTACTGGGTCTTATAATCTTATATCATTTCATATTAGTATTTATATATATATATTAGTAGTTCATCTTATATTAGTTTAGATAAGACCCAGTACTTACTCACCTATATAAACGAAGTCGCGGGTTAAAGTTAGCGTTAGCTCAAAGTAACTATTCCACGCGGACGAAGTCGCGGGCGGAAGCTAGTGTTAATTAATTTGAATACAATTTTTTTTATAACAGCTGTGCTGCTGGGGTGTTTGTTGCACCACTTCGTCCTCCCAGCTTAAGCACTAGGAAGTGGTGAAGGGTGGTCGTTTTGAGGGACTGTCTTATGAAATTTTGGCGTTCTAAAAGTGCTGATTCTCAGCCGAGTCATTTATTCAGAATGACTTTTGAATTTTGTGGGAATAGTTCTCATTAGAAATAAATATTTGACCCCGACATTTTGTTGACACTATGCGCTACTTTTGTTTAAACCTGAGACTTATATAATGAGAAATTTGTATAAAGAAGATACTGCCAAGAGTACTAAGGGCCAGTTTCACCAATGAAACTGAATACGATAACCGCAATATTGTTGTGGAATATTGACACTGACAGCTCTTCGACGCGGTTTTTTGGTGAAATTATCTAGCTCTTAGTCTGGTTTCATTACCTACAGGTCAGGCAGGGGGGGGTTTATTGGCTAAAGTGGTGTAATGATATATAAATTAAAGGGTGTTTGTGTGTTTATATTATCATAATATAACAGTGCTCGAATTAACATTTCTGAAGTTTTCCAGGCAGAATGTCAATTAGATTATCTTCGAGTTGGTCATCAACTCTGATCAGGTTATTCCTGTTGTGCCTTCAGTCTTCACCAAAAAAATTATAAAATCTTTATATTTTATTTACATTTCCACTATAGCTGCTTTTTTACCAGTGGTAGACGCTTCCCTTTTCCTTATCTCGGCTTATAATATTGCTACACTTCAAACTAGATAGTTATGGATATAATTATCTAGTTTTTGTTTAGTTTGTGGTCGACATAACAGTAAACACATACAAGACACGGTGGCGGTTTCTGGACTAACACCAGTGCTGCCACCTATCACGAGCTTTTAAGTTTTTAACCCCACATATGATATAAGAAGTTCGAAAAGAAACCGACTAGGGAATGTACAATGACCTAACATCGAAAAATATAAATAACTACCTAATATAAATTATTTAGTGACAAAATGTTTACTCTTGACATGAGACAATGAAAAATCGCAGTTTCATATGTGACAGAGACTCACATAACCTTAAGTGTAAGAGAGAAGGCTATAGTTTAAGGTTTATGTTAAAAATGTAATTTTCGTCTTATATGTTGTACACCGACGTCGTCTACAAAAAATAAACGTCAAAGTAAGAAATCAAACTTTTGGTTTGATTTTTCTGTTTGTGTTGATTGCTACTTGTTGAATTAAGACTAAAAATTGCTGTTATATCATTCGTTTACAGCGAATTACGCGTTTTTGTGTCGTGGACTTTCGTGATTAGAAATTCATGTTTCCAAAACATATGTCGAGTTGATGTGAATTGGTTATTTTATCGATTATCGTGAGCTGCTGCTATGGATACACCTAAGGTAAGTTTAGATTTTAGTTGTTTAATCGTTAGGAACTTTACTCTAAAATACTGTACCAAAAAACGAGACAAAATGGATGGTTCATTCAAATTCTAAGACGTTTTCTACACACTGCCTACTTTTTTACAAAAGATCGCGTAAAATAGGCAAGTTATAACACTAAATAATTACTCTGCATCGGGTAATATTACTACAGTCAACGTCCTCTCTTCCTCCGCTTCGCTCCTCCTTTACATAATAAATAAAATTTAATAAATCGATTAAAAACATCATTACAATAGCCAATGTGAATGTTGATAAAGTTATCTGTTGTCCTTATCTATTTTAGTACAAAGCTGGACTAATCGAATGTTAGCCTATAGGAAAATACGTATTTAGTCATCCCACAACAACATTCTGTTCATTTTGTACTCATATTATTGTAAAGACCTATTGTCTTTTACTAGAAGAAGATTTCATTTGCAAGAAAATGATAAAATAAATAAATAATGATTACTTTATAAAATATAGACGGCTCCTGGCTACAATAAATTAATTGACTATTTGGTCAAATGTGTTACTAAAAGACCATTTCATCAGTCTTTAATAATATTGTCCCACTGCAGGGCAAGACTATCAACCCATACATCATTTGATTTATTAGCCTTCTGGACTTTTATAGTTTTAGCCTCATTAAGTCCTTCACTGTCAATTGTCTAGGATTAACTAAGTTATATAGATATATGTATTTGTTTATTTATTTATTTAGGATCTCCAAAAAAGGTCTTAGAATACATAATACATTAAATAACGGCCAATATTAGGTATTATGTAGGTGTACGCGTTCACTTAGATAATAATAAACTAGAATGTTACATTGTTTAGTTGTCTTTGAAACATACCAAGTGGCCTATTTAATATTATGATATCTGTGCCACAAAAACAACAATAATAGTTATGATTACTTAATTAAAATTATTTGGCTTTTAAAAGTATTCAAATATCTGTAGTATGTTTTAGTCAGTTTTCTAGAAACAAGATCTGGACGAAGCATAGTGTGTATATTTATTTTAACTTAAAATTTATTTCAGAACATATTTGTATACACATTTTATTTGACTAAAATAAGTAGGTACCATCAACTACCTTAACTTCGCTTGGCATTTGTATGGCAATCCAAACTTAAAGCTCTTTATGAAAACTCAAAGTTTCTATAGCCATACAAGTAAAATCAAAAAGATATTGCATCTTTTTCATTATAGGCAAACATAGGACGCCTGGCGAAGTTAGGGCAGTTGACCGGTACCTATTTTATTAGTACAGGCAAAAAATGGACCCAACCCATTTAAACCATCTTTTGCAACTACATTTTACTACACACCTATATTTTATGCAAATATATCGCACCCCTAGATAAAAACCCCACTAACTCAAAAAGTACGAGTTTCGAGTTAGTGGCTTTATCGAATTCCTGACTCGAAAACCTATACATCAATCGTCATTTCTGAAAAATTAGGTTTTTTGAGTTGCCGGAGTCTTCATCTAGGGGTGCGATATGATTCTTATTCATATCAAAGGACACATTGCTAAAGTCAGCAAATAGTCAATTCTTTCCCTAACATTAAACATTGAAATCTGTAGGCAAAGAGAGAAAGGCCCTTAAAAAAAATGTCCCAAGATTTGAACATGAATAACAAAATTGCTAGTTTTACACCCTTTTTTTTTTAATCATGCATTTTCAAATCTTATGCCAAGTCATTTGGTTGGTTATTTGTGCCAACCAGCCACATGCGATACAATATTAGATTTACTATTCAGACTAGATTGGCTTTGTGTAAGCATATATTCATTTGATAGTGTGGTCTAAAATATAAATAACAATAAACCAATGTCAATAATAATTATCTTCACTAAATCAATAAAGACTATTAAAAATCCACGCACAATGTAATACATTTATCAAATGGTACTTTGATATGAAAAGCATATCTATCATAACTGTTTTTATATATAAAATGCGTCTGATGCCCTTGTGTGTAGCAGACACCTAGGGAGGGGCGAGGGTAGTTACCACCCCAAATAATTAATTGCAGTCTGTTGCGACATAATAGTTAGTAGAACAACACACGTGTGTTTCAAATTCGGAAATGGAAAATAAATTGCGGAAATCTCGTCATCCCTTTCTAACCATCTGAAAAGTCGTAGTGCGGTCTCTTTTCCCCGCGCATGCTCCGAAAATCTGAACTCTGCCCTTTGGCATTTTGAAATACACTCTACTAGGACACAATAGAGTGTAACTTCGTTTGGATCACTAGCCACAAGTTTGAAAATGCGAATATTTTGACGATAAATAACTGTAATTCCCGATTACTGTCAGTTGAATTCGCGCCGCCACCGAGGGTAGACGCCTATTCGGTTAAAGGCGGGAATTTTACAGTTACAACATTTTGTAACGAGACCCTTCCGTGAAATTGGAAAAGTTTTATATTTCTTGCACTCGTTGATACCAATGGAAATGGATAGCTTCTTCCTTTACTTGGATTGGAATTAAAAGTTTGTTTCTCACAGAAATATTTTATGAAGTAATAAAATGAAATGAAATTGACAAAAAAGGTTGTTGTAACTTTGGCCATATAAATAAAGCGAACTTTTACGTGCAAAAACAAGTTTAAAGAAAATTTTGTTTTCTAAAATTTTCCAATGAAATAAAGTTCGCGAATTCCAGTCAGTGCAAAAAGAATGGCGCTTAGTTCGTTGACTCCATCAAATATGCTCGGGGAGCTAGGCCGCCTCGCAAGTTGGCTGAAAGGCGACTGCCTGGCCCCTGAGGAGTATGCTGGTCTTGCTGTTACCGAGAAGGTGAGGCTACTGTTAATTTTAAGTCAAGTGATCCTAAGCCTTTCAGGATGTGACCTTGATAACAGCAACACAATGCTGAAACTTTCTATACCAGCTCCTCAACTTCAACTGTCTTTAAATTGATCCATCGTGAAGGTAGCTGATACCTACTACCATAATCTGATGGATTGGTAATAGGCTATCACCAATCCATTTGCTAATCATGTTATGACTGATACCATTACCACGATAATGTCATACCTACTTACGTAAAAAGGATGCTGCTGTCCTCTTGGTCACTCGATCGCCTTTTTTAAAACCCCTGTTTTATTAATCTTTGTTCAACATGATATGACTATCTTTTTACTACAGTACATAGGACCTGCACATTAAAAGAAGGAGTGCTCATTTTTGCGTGCAGCTCTTAATCTCATTAAAATCCTCCTAACATTTATCTTCACTGAAGTTCACTATCTAAATTGTGGTCCCCATTATAGGAGTTGTTTCATTTTGCAAATGAAAGGTAAAACAGACAAAGACAGCTCGAGCAATCATTTACATAAGTTCTAATTAAACTAACACAACAGTACTTTTTGTAGTGTTTATAAGCGCAACCGCAAAAGAATAAACCAGCAAAATTGTGATAACTTGCACCAATTACCGTTCCGAAACGGGAAACCGATTTTTTCGCCTTTTCCAAATAACATTTAATGTGTTACATTGCCTGACCGTCAACCCTTTTGCGACGGAACAACATTATCGGCAACTTTAGCGCAGTTTCCAGATCAAATTAAAACCTTCTTAGAACCCCGTCACTTATAGAAGTGCACACTTCCGTTTGCCACCATCGAAGCATTGAAGGCCAGTGTTCGGTTACACGATTTATGTTGCCGCCGGAAGGATACTCCATTCCACGCGATTTTGGTTAACGGAGGAAGTAAAAAGTTACCCCAAAAGGCAATAAATCATATGAAGCTAGCAGAACGTGAAGTATTTTTAAAGGCGTAATGTTTAGTAGAAAAACTCTGGGTCCTTAGAAATTTACTGAAGTGCAATGATTTATTTCGACGTCTTTTGCAATGTTCCGTTCAACGCCTATTGACGGAGCAGGATCAAACAGAGGCTCATTATTAAACATTGTATCGAAAACTGGAATAATGAGAAAGCAAGATTTCGTTTTCAATGGGGCAATGTGCCAAATCCGTGCTGGTAACTCCATTAGGAAGGTAAGCTACTGAGCTTCCTGATATATGTAGTTTCCGAACTGGGCCAAGTTACCTGGCAGTAGCTGTTAACTTTTAAATCTTAAGCTAAAGAGTGTGCAACATTCCTGTTCTCTTTATATACTTACAGAAACTCAAGCCTTCCCATGGCCTTCCATGGCTGCTCTTTAATTATGACATCATATTGCAGGCTTTTGCCTTAAAGTATTCACGAACATCCTTGGAAGACGAGATAGTCTCTAGGTTAGTCCTAGTTATTTCTGTGATGATAGGACACATACTACGGTTTAGAATGGGTTTAAGCTAGTTGCTTCATCTTGACCGACTCCTTGACAATTCAAAAGTGCCTTTAAATTGTTTAATTGAAATAAATGCTTTGGTTTTGGGTTGAAACAGACAATTATATAAGAACTTTCTGAAAAAGTTCTTATAGTATAGTATAGCAATATAAACACCTGTCTGTATTGCACATTTGGGATCAGTAACTTTGAAGAGTAGCGTATAAATTGGGTAAATGTAATGCCGCGAGGGGCGTGAGCAAACGAACACAGGGAGGAACGCCCGCAGGCACGTATAGCAAAGATTGATGGTCCTCCAGTCGTGACCGACTGAGCAGTCCTAAGTACTCGTAACCTACTAACAACGATAATACGTTTCCTTTATGGACTATCATTTATGCTGAATGGATATGTTTCGAATTCGATACTTTCTTGAAGAGAAGCATTGTCAGTCTTAAGTTAGGGCCTGTTCAAATAACTTTACCGGTATCATATGACCCTGACTTGCCTTGAAACGTTTGGTCTATGTCTAATAATATTAAGAAATAATTAATTTAACCCTTTGATAAATAGTAACATGACCTTTTTTCCACTCTAACGCAACTCGCGTAATGCAACCACATCCAGAAAAATTGTGTAATTGAAACGGGAAATTGAATCTGCTCGAACCACAAAGACAATAAAAACCCACAGATCCTTTAAATCCCTTCGCAGTAAATCCAAATACGAGGTATAAAAAAAGGAAATAGAATCGTAAGACTTAAGTCACATATGTGGCTTGACCTATTCGCTTTGAGTACCTCGCTTAGGTCAGATTAGATAGGCTGAGACCTTTTTAGTGGCTTTGACCAGAAATAAACTGTTACAGAAGGTCGACCACAAAGAGATTGATGAATAAAGTTTTAGCTACAATCACACACATCGAAAAGGTTTCGGGAGCTTTCATTAACGTTCGCTCTCGAGATCTAACGTTTGATTCAACCAGTAGATTGAACATAACTTCGCGTTTGAACATAACTTCATAAGTACAACATGTTATTGCAGTCACCAATCCCGCTCCTCTATCATTGACGTTTATAAACCCTTCATGCAAATGACATGGTCAATGTATTCACATGCTTCGACGATGTTTTGGTCGCAGCAAATTGTTCAATGCCTCGTTTATCGTTTTCGGCTTATTCTTGGATAAACCTTCTGTACTGTTTACATGATGTTCTTCACATGTCATGCCGCCTTATCTTTGGTTCCTTACTTCACAGCTGAGCGACTTGACGTCTCGTTATTGGTTTTCACGATTCATTGAGTCCCGTTTCTCTTGGAATATTTGGTCCTATTACTTGGCATGCTTTGTATTAGTTTGTGGGTTAATCGCCTGTCTTCTTCATGAATGCTTGCTTTTTGATTTCGGGCATGTGATATTTATTTCACCTCGGATTTTATCCGAGTGTTTTCATTTTGACTCACTAACCAGATTGATACCTACGTGACCAACTTAGTTTTATGGGGATTAACTGCCTTAACCTCAATAAACTTAAATAATCCAGTTGATTTGGATATTAAGTTTCGGTTACACGAAAAGACACTGTAGACGGCAAACATGATCCGTTTTAGTGCTTTTATAAAGCTGTGGAGCATAATCCAAGTATTTACAAACTCTGGAATGTTCTCTGTGGCATAAAGAACTTACACGACTCCTCTTCGTACCCCTACCTGTTGCTTGAATAGATACTTCATCTAACTACAAGCGTACTCGTAGAAAGAGCGTCGATACTTGACCCGTTTTATTCCATACCTGGGCACTCACTATATCTAGGTATCTACATAGTTGTATATTATTTAATGGTACTAGTTATTGGAGTGCCTCGATAATAGAACAATGAACTTCAATTAGATAGTGGAAACAGATTAACGAAAACAATATGGTGTAATGTTGTTCTTAATTAAGTCGTGATATCAGATATTTTGGTCTGTAATGTTGCGTCAATATGCTCATTTTCTTCTTTAGGAATCGATGCTTATTTTAGGCCGGTCGTATGTTTAATATTATTACAACTTTCACCATCTCATTGTGCATCTAGGGACCATATGCTCTGGATTTGATGTTCAGATTTTAACGACTAGCAAAGGGCAAAATAACCAATTATTATGTTGTGCGTACCCCCTTTGAGAATAGTATTGATAGAAGTATTTCGACGGCATTCGGATATCGAGGGCTTCTTTTGCACACATGTTTTTAGTCCATACTTTGTTTGATAAAATACGTTGCAGATCTTTATTATCCAGCTACAATGTTCTCAATCGCCTTATCTTTTATATTGAGACACTTTGTGAGCTTGATATCACGTTTATCAACATTCGGTTCATTGTTTCAGAAGTAGCACTTAACTAAAATTGAAAATATCGATCCGGAACTTATTGTTTACACGAATTGGTGTTGAAATCGATTACATCATTGCCGTTTTTGGAAAAATTTGCCTAAAAAGGCCAAATTACAGTAATTTCAGCAGCCCAAAAGACACAAAAAAGTTGGAGTCAGATGGCAGTCGTTCCAAGTTTCCACCGCGTATGGACGCAGACTAAGAAGATTACTTCATTTAGCTATCCTAGTAAGAAGTTATAAAAGTTCTTAAAACTTTGCAATAATTAACTACCGTTGAGTATTTATCTTGTACCTCAACCACAAATTAAGCCTTAGCATCCATAAGCGACCCTTAACTTTTAATAACCTAACAACGTCAAAACCTGCGAAGACCTCAACTGCTGAATTACACCTATCTTGAAATGGCTTTAACAAACAATCAATCTGTCTAGCCTTTTCCCAGGTATGTTGGGGTCGGCTTCCATTCTAACCGGATGCAGCTGAATACCAGTATGGAGCGATTGCCTATCTGATCTCCACAACCCAGTAACTGGGTAATACGATACCCCTTAGTAAGACTGGTTGTCAGACTTTCGGGCTTCCGACGGCCCGTAGGGAATGTCAAAGTTTCACCAATGACAGCTGGGACCAATGGCTTAACGTGCTTTCCGAGCATGGAGGGGCCTCGGTATGTAAAGATGCACACCCATCCACTGACCAATCCCGGCAACCGTAGCTTAACCTGATGGATCGACCCGTGCGGTTGTTATTAATTAGCCACGAGCTCCTCGAAAAAACCAAATCGCGGATGGTGATGTGCTTGAATATGTAGCTCAATTTACCTGTTTACGATTATTGGCCGAGAGTTGCTAGGTACCACTGAAAGAACTCCAACATTTTCCCATCTTGGAAACGAGGACTTACTGAAATCGATAAAAAACTTGTACATTTATCAGTGCAACGCGACATGAATGCGTTTAATCAAGAACATTCTTATCACGTTCCAATCGTTTTCTCTCTGCATCGGTGTCGTGAAAATGGATGAGAACAGACCTTACGTAATTCTGCTCACGCGGGGCTAAAAATTGTGAAATTGCTCCATTCTCGCCTCAAAATGGAATGTCTCGAAAAACGAGAAGTTTACGCCTGAAATGGTTAATATTCACGTTGTGTAAATAAGTTCTTGGGGAGTAAAATTCGGTCATGTCTCCAGCTTAGTTTTTGTGCTTTTATAATCTGTTATAAAAGACAGATTAAGGACTAGTTTTTATTGTAGGTACAGGGTTGTATTATAATAACTAACTGCAAAATGGTGACACATGTTCTGCTCAGTCACTGAACACTTTGATTAAGAAGTGTAGGTACCTACATAGTTATTTTAGGAAGGTTCCGAACAACAACAAGCGAGCAGAACTAGCGACTAGCGAGCAACGAGCAGCGAGTGCGCGACGGCGATGAGCGACTACTTGCTGGTATGCGTATTATGTACCAAGCCTGATTCTCTCAGCGAGTGTTCTGCCCGCCAAGCGAGCGTCGCTGATCGAGTACTCTCTTTGATAGCTCATGTCGTTGCGAAAAACGTGTACTCGCCAGCGGTGTGAACAGTCGGCGATCAACTATTCATATATGTATTTCTTTTACTGACACTCTACTACAAACTTTTGTACGTTTCATGAGTGAGAAAACCGTTAGTCGCTTCCCCGTCGGCGGTGGGACATGTGCCATACTCTGAATTTCTAAAACAAAAGGTCAGTAATTAAAATGTAACCCTGTGCGTAAAGATGGTACCACATTAAGCTCAATTTACAAAACCTAATTTTTTTTCTACCACCACACCCCGCATTGTAATTCGATCTTTCCCATTTCTACCAACACAACAGGTTTATTTACTATTCTATAGCGAAGTAATTGTTTTTCCCACCAACAAACTACCCTTAATTGAGCCCGGTGGTATAGTAAATTGACTTAGAACAAATCTATTAGGTCCAAGGTCTGACCGTGTGCCAACAAAAGGTATTGAACTAGAAAAATATTGATATTTCTAGAATATCTATGAAAAGTCCTGTTTCACCTGTTTTCGGCCTTTCTTACTTGCTTTCTTTTTGTACTGACTGCAGTGTTTATTTATTCTAGTTATGCCTATTTAAAGAACTAGATAATAATACTGTTGTAGATTGTATTGTATAAATTTTGACAGTCGGGCGAACTGTCAATAGAGCTGTCAAAATTTCTGCATTTTTAGGCGCCATTTTGAAATTATTTTTTGCTTTATTACTGGCCCTAATGACATTATGGACGGAACAATCTTAAGAAGCTTGTATTTGCTTTAAAGGGTCAGTAAATAATTTAATTATCTTTACCACTTGCGTGACCAACAACAACTATAATTTAGACGAGTTTAGAAATTGAAAATGGAAATAATACACATGCATACACATCAAAACGTTTTTCTGACGCACGCTACGGAATATGTTTAGTCGATTTATCATCGACTAAGTGCGACTGTTTAAAAAATCTCATCTAATTCAGAACATCACTTCTTAGAAAAACACATCATCTTAATGTTCTGTTTAAACGGTTCGTGATTTATAAAGGATAATAACATTTATTTTGAGCTTACGCGTAGGTATATCGTTTAAATTCACGGGCACGTACGTTTTTTCTTTGAGAGTGTTTGTTTGATGTCTCGCCACTCCTTTGTTTAGAACCCACCTTTTGTCCTTTACTCCACTTACAAACTACGTTCCTTTGTAAAAGGTGGGGTAAACTAATTATGAGATTCTCCACTATGATGCCTCTGAAGAATAATGGAACACCCATTATTCTTCTGCTTATGGTATACAATTTCTGTGACCTCTTTAGACTTTTCTCTGTTATTAATGGGACGTTTTGCTCTGGATGCTTTACATTTTTTAATGTCACAATGTAATAAATTAAATTCTTTTTGAGACTCATTTCTTGTGAGACTGCCTCGTTGGTCTAGTGGTCGCTACTGTTGAACATGAGGTCCTGGGTTCGATTCCCAGGTCGGGCAAACTGTTATTGGGTTTTCCATTAAGAATTTATTAGTAGCAGCCCGGAGTCTAAAGTTGTGCCCGGTTGATGGCAATAGGCTCGCGCCCGATTATATGGCACTTAAACATAACTGGCGAAATAGAATAGAATAGAATAATTTTATTCCGGACAGAGTCCATAGGGTTAGTAACAATTTTACTTAACATCTAGTGTTAGTAGGTACAGACACGGATAAACATAAAATTAAAATTCAGCGTGGAGCTGCATCCACCTCCGCAACATCGAGGAATCCCACCGATCTGCGAACACACTGAGAATACTGTTGGTGCCGCCGCGAACACGTGACATCAGGGATGCACATATTTTTCGAATAATCAAAAAAGAAAAAAAAAGAGAAAAAAAAAAAAGAATTAAATGAAATGAAAATAACAAAAACAAAAAAAAAAAAGCGATGATATATTTTAATGATATGAAATGTGGGTGTAAGTACTATAGGTGCACCTCTGCCTAACCCGTCGGGGATTACACGCGTGATGTTATGTTATCTATGTTTCTTGTAAGGTAAAGATTAGGTACCTGGTAACTTGAAGGCGGCGGGTTTACAGCAGTAGGACAGCATAGCTGTCTAATTACGTAACATATTAGGTCCCCACCTATGAAATCAGCGTTTTGTATGGAGAATTTTAAAGAAGTTGCTTTTTTCATACTAAGGTTTTCTTAATTTATATAACAACCATGAACACTAATGTTTTAAAACTTTTATGCACTAATGTTTAAAAACTAAGATAACGTAATATGCCACTAGATTAAGTGACAAAAATAAGTTTTGGCTAAGTTAAAACAAACAGTGATCATTTCTGCTAACAAAATGAGGAGTAATTTTTAAGGTATTTTTTATGTTTATAAACTATAAGTAATAAGGTTTTTTTTACTATTGGTAGTTGTCTATGATGGTCATTATTCGATATAATAACCAAGCAATTGATGAATATTTTAATTCATAGAAGTGACAAGGTTCTCTATTTTTGAGAAAAAAACGCCAATTTCATAGGTCCCCGGACCCAATATTTTCATAAACGATTACGACTTATCTGTTTCATTTTGACAGTTCAACAACATTCATTGCGTTATTTACGTTGTTGAGCAACTTATGAAGCAATGGATTAGCAATCTGTTTCAAAACGATTCAGATTCTGATCGATCGTGTATTACGCAATTAGGGTACTGAGTTCCAAAGGATTTCATTTCACTTTGATGTTTCAGTGCTCGGAAATCTGAATAAATAATATCTATTACCCCTCAATCCAAATAGTCTAATTCATTATCATAAAGAAAATATATCAAGGAATGTATAATTAGTAATTACTTAAAGATTCCTGTATTTACAAAGTTTCTTGACTGATATAAAAGATGGAAATACCTAACGTACTTAGAGTCTTTTCTGCTTCAGTAAATTCTCTTTTGATGTTTCATAAAAGTTATCGGTAAACGATGGATGATACATCGTAAAAGTCTGAGAAATCATAAAGTTGGTGAAATGCTCTCTGAATCTGACGAAGATAGCTGACAGCACTCAATTTTGCTGACAGCGAACATTAACTTCGGAGGTTAAGGGAGGAATGGATGAGAAAAAATATTTAGATGTGACAGTGCTGACTTGAGTTTATAATGCTGATATAACGTAATATATAAAAAGCAGCACGGTTTGGCAACAAAAAATATGATTTTGTTAAATGAAATAGTTGAGCGAATTCTTCCCATTCTAACCCTCTCGGGGGTGATTCGAAATTCTTTCTAGGTAGACCATTGCTGTAAATATATAACTACTAGCTGCCCGCCCCGGCTTCGCTCGAGTAGCACTAAGTACATACCTACGGCGCACCTACCTACCTACCCTACCTACCCTACCTACCCTACCTACCCTACCTACCCTACCTACCCTACCTACCCTACCTACCCTACCTACCCTACCTACCCTACCTACCCTACCTACCCTACCTACCCTACCTACCCTACCTACCCTACCTACCCTACCTACCCTACCTACCCTACCTACCCTACCTACCCTACCTACTCTACCTACCCTACATACCCTACCTACCCTACCTTTTCGTTGTTTTTAAGATGTATTCTGCTATTCGGGGTGGAGACAAATCCAACGAATCAAAAACCATGAAAATTGGTCCAGCAGATCTCGAGTTATAAGTGTTGTAACAAACACGACTTTCTTTTATATATATAGATTAAAATATTTTTCATCTCTTTCGTCATCATCATCATTTCAGCCGAAAGACGTCCACTGCGACCATTACGACCGATTCTGTGCTTCCCGCATCCAGCGGTTTCCTGTGGCCTTCACAAGGCCATCGGTCCATCTTATGGGAGGCCTTCCAACCTCATTTTCATCTCTCTAGCCCCTGAGAAATATTTTATCTTCTGTAGTTAGCTAGGATATGCAAAAGATGTCTCTTAACTGCTTCTTCTTTTGTGACTTTTAAGTAGCAAGTCATAACACAAAGTAGGAGTGGTTCAAAAACTCGTGACACGTGTCACACTCATTCCCATAAATATGCATGTACGTGATTCGACCGACAGCCACATTCACATGTATTTCAATGAAATCATTTACATGCACACTCACAGGCGTTGTATCTATCCTTAAATTAGCTATAGAAAACATTTCATTGCAAAAAGTATTCTGTAAATCATTCAGACTACGCAAAGGTGAAGACAAAAGCTAGCAGAATATTAAACAACAATATTTTAGTCTGCAATGTTCAGTAATTCCATTATTGACATTTGCGGAGGGCTGATAGTCCCATACACCCTTTGTTATGTCCTCTGGGTGACCGATGTGCCCTGCCAACGATCGTTCTATCGATTCTGGCTCAGATTGTATTACGGGCTTTAATATCCTTTTATTTTTCGTATGTCTTCTAGAACCCTTTTCTACTTTCCTATTTCTGGGTTATTGAGAGACAAGAAAAACAACGGCTTATATATTTTTTATTCGGTTTTCTACATTGTCCTACCAGATATGGTTTTGTCTTTGTTACTAAATATTGTTTTCCAACAAAATTTCCTTTATTTCTTAAATGAAACGTAACCACGACGGATACCGTATCCCGATTCCACTTAGTTCCCAAAATGGACACGCAATTTGAAACCAATTTGGCGCTAAGGTCGAACTCAAGAGTACGAAACGTCAAAATTCCAATGTCGATAGATCGGAATTAAAGTCAAGAGTAAGCCCGCTGATAAGTAAAACCAAAAAAAAAACAACATTACATGAAAATGTACTTAATACAAATGGGCCGACCTAATTTATCCAATGCTTCATGAGATTCAAGATTCAAGATTCAAGATTTATTTATTGTTGATTATTGAGATGTAACAAGAACTAGGCGAAATTGTTTCTACGTGTGTTTACGTTTCAACAATCCGTACCTTAGGAAACCTTTGTTAATAGAAACCACATCCTGCTCCATTTTAATATAATTATCTTATCCAAATCCTTCATTTGAATACTTTCAGTTTCCTCATTATAATAACATGCATTTTCTCGGTACGTCTCCCTAACTTGGAATATGGAGTTGTTTATCTTTCAAACTGGGTAAATCATATTACAATATGCCCGGCGGAACTACCAACTTTCTTCTTCTTCTTCTCAGAATTTTCCGATAGCGATGGTCCTTGTAGTTCCTGACTATTCAAAAGCGCTTGTTAAGGACTTTGCGTGTTACAAGAAGTTTTTGGTTTGACTTCGACACGTTCGAAGTCTATTTGACGGTAAAAGTTCGTTAAAGTAGGGAGCTTACTTTGAAAGAAAACCTTCAAAGATTTGGAAAGACATATTGTACCCACTTATAATTCAGTCAGCAAGAATCAATCGCGTTTTTTGTTGTGATGTTCTATCATGTCAGTCAGAAACAAAGTTCTGGACAGAATATTACCTCTTTTAAGTAACCGACACCCCGTGTGAATGCTGTGCTCCTGACCTAACCATGTCCCATGTCTTGGGAGAGTCCAAGGTGTCCATACACCTGCACTCCTAAAGACCTAAAAAACGCCACTGATACTGCGATTGGCGTGGCTACCTCTTAGGCCCAACTCATATAACGTAATATCATATTTTCTCCTTAGCCATCGACTCGAAAAGAAGAGTAACTGTCAAAAGAATCACAGACTTAAAATGTACCCTTATATCCGAAACAAGGCAGTGTGGCGGTTAATTCATTGAGGTCGAGATCCGTAAGTGAATGAGTGATCCGGCCCGGGTATTTACCGTGGCCTTTAACGTACCCCGGTTAGGTTTGTATGTGTGCGTATACTCCGTAGGTATTTGTGAACCAATATTTAACGAGCCTCTTTTCTTTTTACCCTTTTTGATAAGAGGGCTTATGGTTTGGGTACCGCAATAGCATTACCAAAACAACCATGTATTAACCCAGTCAAAATCCCCATAGAAAAAAATGTTTTCTGATTGTTACCACATGAGCCTCGTGCAGACTGGCGCGACGCGAAAGCGCATCGCGACACCGCTAATTGTTCTACCGTGAAGTTTTATTAGAAATTGTTTTGTTAGAGTTGCGTCGAGCTGTCGCGTCGCGCCAGTCTGCACGAGGCTTAAATAGACTCTCAGTAAGATTCTTAACAACACCCTCACGGCTCGGACAGGTTTTTTGTTACATGCTGCATAGCAGTAAAAGGCTCTTGTGACGCGTAATCAAAATTGGAACTAACGCCGCCATCTTGTTTTTCAATTCATTTCACAAAACAATTGCGCAAATGTTTACCAACAGCGCTTAATCCTTTTGTAGGAGTGTATCCGATATTATTATTTAGTCGTACCTACCTTGTTTCTCAATTCACGTACACTAAAGCTTCCAGAATCATCACAGACAATCCCGCCTTGATTCTTCGAAAACTCAATTATGTAGTACCCGAGGCGTTTAGCAAACCCCGCACACATTTTGCTGATATTATTACTACATACCTTTAGTATATCACTGGAGATCAGACTTCTACGTATTGAATAATAACGTTCTCTGCTATAAAAGATACGTTGACATTTCAAGTTAGTGGTTTTAGGCTATGGATTAATAACGCTACAGTTCGGCTTCGGGCTATAGAATATTATTTCTGAAACCAGTTCGGCCGTTTATTTTAGTTTTCTATTTGCGTAATTTCAGCTCGCTTTAGGCTTGTTATGCTTTTGTAAATACAGTCTAATAATTGAGCTAGGCACCTGTATAAAAAGTGGCTCAATGTTATTGGAAGGTAACCTTTTGAGTTTTACTGAAAGTGTTCAGTATCAGAGTGCCTTGTAAAGAATTTGTATAGAAACCCCTAAATCCCAAAACAATTTTGCTGCCAAAAGACAGTACTCTGCTCCAGTTTGATGGACCTGGCAGATGAGACTACTCCATATCTCTGCTAAGTGCTGAACACCGCATTGGCAATCCCGTGACTTCGTAATGTAAAAAAACGTTCGTGGATTGTAAAAAAATGTGTTCGGCATTCAAGATATGAAAACATTCTCGAAAGTTGCACACAGCCTCGCGTTCTTCCGCAACAAGAACTGCATTCACAACTTTAGCATTGTTGTAGTGCGTATAAACTATGAACTACATAGTACATACAGTAAACAGCGAAGTAAGCCGCTCCAGCTCAAGCTTTCTCTAAAGGGCAAAATCGCGTGCTGTACAATATAATACATCCCACATAAACACGGACAATTGAGAGGTTTTCTCCGCAGCGGACCGAAGAGAGTTCAATAAAAAGCTCTCGATATAAAAGAATTGGTAATCGTCTAAGCAGATCTTTCCTATATGAAACTTAAAGAAAATGAAGCGGATGAGTGTGAGTGATCCTTAATCCAAATCGAACACAATATTTTACTGATTATTGGTTTATACCTCAGGCCTATAGCACTTAAGTCCCCTCTTTGAGGAGTGGCTAGAAAGGCGCCACGGCGTACTCACCTTTCGCCTGACCCAGGTCCTCACTGGACACGGTTGTTTCGGGAGGTTCCTGTTCCGTATAAGGCGGGAGGAAACGCCCGGGTGTCACCACTGTGTGGATCGCCCGGAGGACATGGTGGAGCATACGGTGGAGGTCTCCCCGGCTTGGGCGGGGCACCGCCGTATCCTTGTGGAGGCGATCGGCGGCAGTGATCTCTCGCGTCCGGCTCTGGTCCAGGCCATGGTACGGAGCGAGAGGGAGTGGGAAGCCGTCACCCCCTTCTGCGAAGCAGTAAGGGCCCTCGCCCACGGCGACTTTTTGTATCGATGCTGTCGCGCGACCGTGTCGGACGACATCGAGGAGAGAACGGAGGGAGGGTGGCGCGTGAGTGGAGAACCGAGCATCAGTGCAACACAGACAGGTCGAGAGTGCTGTTGTCCGTCACATGCAAAATGGAGTCGTTCGACAGAAGCGCGACAGTATCGCGTTTGCATCGCGACTGAATCTGGGCCCGTGGGCGAGGGCACACAGCTAGCGACCGCTTCGCGACTGTTTCGATGCGGACGCGCGACAGCATCGCTACAAAAAGTCGCCGTGGGCGAGGGCCCTAATGCTCACGAAGGAGGAGGCAGAGCGCGTGAGGGAAAGGAAAATTTCGCGCCCTCACGCCCCTAGCCGCCGCAGGAGACGCCCTGGGCGTCGGGAACTGCAGGCCGATTCCCGGCCACCGTAAGCGAGGGCTTGCGGACGGTGAGCAATCGGTAGCTCGCCGTCCGATAAGGACCAGCCCTGGGTCGACAGCGCGTTGTGTTGTGTTCCACTCGCGCCTCAAAGATATGTCAGCACAACAGAAGGGGTCTGCTAGGACCGATGCCTGCCGGGGTCACGGGAATGTCCGAAAGGGATACCGTGGCCCCTGGCAAAGTACAGGCAACACTGAAGGAACACGGGTGGGTTTAGTCAGTAAGAATCAGACACGCCCTCCCGCTCCGCCCAGAGCGGGAAAAGTTATTTGATAATTTCCCATTCTAAAACAAAAAAAGAAGAAAATGCCTATAGCACTTACTGTAAATTTTGACAACATTGATACACCCAGCTTAATTAATGTTTTTATGTGCTCTTTCTGCCAGACCCACTCAAAACATGCATCATTCGCTTCTCAAAATTAGCCCCCAAGTTTTGCTCCCGAATTAGACGATCAAACTCCGCATTAGTACAAATTATTTTAATTGTCTCTTGTCTCAACTCAAACAAAGGGTTAAACTTTAAGCCCTTTTATCTGAGCACAACCCCTTTTAGCTGTACCCGAAATAAAAAGTTTCGAACGAAGCCGAGATTATCTTTAGCCCACGTCAAAGTTAGTTTAAAAGTTCACACTCTGAAATGCCAATAACCTGCTACTTGGTAATACCGGTTAGGTCGCGACCTGTTTCAAGAGTGTCAGATGAAAGGGCTTTCGCGAAAGATCGATACAGTTGTCTTGTCATATGCTGCAACGGTGCAACCGCCTTTTGCGGGGAAGCAGGCAAAGGTGAAAAAAAAAATCTTTCTTTCTAAGCGTTTTGGAAAACGGGTAGAACAGATAAACACGACTTACATAAAATTATAAATTTCGCTACTCGTGCCTGTCTGTGTGACCGCGTTGTTCTTCTCAACTCCGCAACGAATTTTGATGCGATTTTCACCATCATTTAGGAAATTTATTCCGTAAGGTTTATCCTACACTATTAAATGAGCAATTTTGATATATACCGCATGAAATTTTTTACCGTCTCGAGAATAATATGGTGTGTTGTGTAAATGGAACAGAAGCCATACCCGGGAATATTTGCTTAGTACCATTGAGATACAAAAGTTCCAAATATCCTTAAAAAAACATGAAAACTATCCATCATATATCATGATAAATTCCGCGCATCTAGTAGGGTGCGTATGAGGGTAGGGTTCTTTTTTATTTTCTATTTTTAATGTTCTGGAATGAAAAGTTCACTATTTATGCTTGGTATTTATCGATAAATCAATTTCATTCTAGGTTATTGAAAAAAATTAAAACATTAAAATTTCTATGCCATAGGCTTCTACTCCGTTCACCTATTATACCCTATTTTTTTCGAGACGGTAAAAAAAGTCATGCGGTATATATATATATATATATTTGTAATCACGTTCTCGAAAACGGCTCTAACGATTTCGATGAAAGTTGCAATATGATGATGGTGAAAGTTGGTTTACGGGGGCGAAAAATCGATCTAGCTTGGTCTCATATCTGGGCAAATTAGTTTTTTGCGTATTTCCACCCTAGCCGAGCTCGGTCGCCCAAAGTTCAGAACAAGATGGCTACCTTAGGACAATAACATGGCAGCATGGAATGAGTAAGTACTTACTATCATGACAGATACTATACATGGAATTAGTATGAACTATCCTATTCTAGTAAATGAGCATTGTCTATTTTCACCCGAGTAGAGCTCGGTAGACTAGGTACTGTGTATAATACGTTAATGTTGACTGACCCAGAATAAAGAAATCTTTATGTTTTGTCAATTCGATAAAACCGTGAGTAGCAGGGTCGGGTTTAGTTAGAATATAAACGTAAAACGGAGTAAAACCTCAATGTTGTTCAAAGTCAAATATTTGCTTAGCAATTCTAAATACAATTGCGGAGGGATTAGGACGGCTTAGTAAACAAGTTGAATATATTAATGGATTACGGACAAATAAAATAAGATTTTATGCACAGAGCCACCACAATAACGTCATGTATCGAATTGCGTTGCACCACGAATACACCAAGCATGCTGCATATGCACAACTGAAATATTCATAGAGTATCGTGGCTTAACTCAATCTATCCGATATTTTACATCTGCATACCAAATGCTTTCCCGATCGATGTTCTTGCCGCCTTGCACGGTGTATTGCGTGCATAATTAACAATGCTGTGCTGTCTAATTACCAATTATAAAATGGAATTCCCTTGAGGAACATTTACAACACAAGGTAAATTATTCTTCTTATCTCTTGGTAATCAAAAATACTAATTAGGTATTTATTATAACCAGCCCGTAGTGCCCCACTGGTGCTGGGTCAAAGCCTCCTCCATTGGAAGCCTTCTTGTCACAGTCATGACGTGCAGCTCCCGACTTTTTCTATTTTGTTTATTAATACTACTCAACTTGTCTTTTTGTATGCACGAGTTTCTGAGACAAATAAATTATTTTTGTTTCTTTCTTTAATTTTTTTCCATTGTTCACGATTTTGAGCAACTTTATGCCCTAAGAAAAACATCCTAGTTCAGCTCGCCATCTTCTTCCTGGATTACTGCGGCCCCGTATCGCTATTTGACGGCATTAACCCTTTGTTCTGCGGGCCCTCAATTCCCCCTTAGTCCTCGTTCGCTCCAACTAAAAGTAAATAAAACAAAGTGTAAAACGTTCAGCAGAGCTGGGGTGGCTCCAATCAATGTCGAGTGGGGTTTTTGAGTAGTGAATGCTTTTAGCGGCCGCGGGCCATCCTTTTAATCCGCCATTAATGGGTTACTTTGGCACTAATCTGAACTAATTAACCCTTCCGTAACCTCATTAACAAGGAATTATGTGTATGTAATACTAGCTGTGCACTAGCACAGCCTGCACAGCTATAGTCTATAGGTTTAGTTAGTTCAATAAAGGTAAACAAATCATAAAACGGGTTTTTATAGTTGACAGTTTCTTGTTTAAAAATAAGATAAACCAAACTAAAGGACACGGCCGGATTTTCTAGAGAGCTATGCCCTGACAAAAAATATTCATGTACATTGACATACAGTACGTCATTTTAAAGCTTACATGTATATCTTTACAATAGTTTAAGTTTAATGATCAGAGAAGAAGCGAGAGAAACTGTAAATAGGTTTTTTTTTAAGTGCCTAGATATTTTGAATAGCAATGATCTTTATAGGCGAAAAATAGCAATGAGTTTTATAGGCGAAACAATACGAGAAATAAAATATTATCAATGGATATAAAGTGTGCGTTTCTTCACTAGCCGACACGACATTCATTCACATCGATATCAATGTGTTCCATATATTTTCATAGAATTACGCGTCAAGTCAGCTAGTGAAAAAAAGACCCAAAAATCTAAATACCTACCAAAAATCAAAAACTTATTGGTAATCATATTGATGAATATATATATTGGTAATAAATAGTCTCTGGCTAGACCTTTCAATCGTCGTCATAGGCAGGCCACGTTAGCGAAGAGCTCGTCGTCTACAGATATTTCTGGATATTATGAATTCCTCATAGCGACTTTGCAAAAAATATACAATTGAATAGACACTAAAACAGCACTTGAATTTTTATTTAAGTACCTAATTAAGTAGGTAAGATTATATCTCGTCTACTTGCTTTAAAGACATTTTAACCGGTTCAGGACCTGCGGCGAAAAACATCTTTGCAGTTACTCAGACAAAACATTATGGTTTGTATTAATAATAACTACTACTTATTAGGGCGCAGACTCACTCGACTTATAGTTTGCGGCTGACTGTTTGTCTGAGTGAGTATTTTCAATAGAATGGCCACACTATGCACGCAGGCAAATAGTTGGCGGCCTATATGCCAAGTAAGACTGCACCCGGGTCAGTCCACGCGCACGTGCCGCGAAGCGACGCTGCGCGCAGTTTGGAAGATAGTGATACAAAATATGACTTTATTTACTACACAAAAATATACACATTTAATTAAGATAATTCGAATTATCTATGTCTCGCGGCGTCGCACTACGCCGCGCTGCGCCTGGAGATGCCTTGCGGCGTAGCTCGACGCATCACGACGCAGTGCTGCTTCGACGGTAGACGCGGCGTGCAACAGCGGGGCGTGCGGCGTTAGAGTTGGTACAGTATGCCTTCGCATTCGATTAGTGCCCACACTACTGCTTCGACGGTAGACGCGGCGTGCAACAGCGGGGCGTGCGGCGTTATAGTTTGGTACAGTATGCCTTCGCATTCGATTAGTGCCCACACTACTACTTCGACGGTAGACGCGGCGTGCAACAGCGGGGCGTGCGGCGTTAGAGTTGGTACCGTATGCCTTCGCATTCGATTAGTGCCCACACTACTGCTTCAACGGTAGACGCGGCGTGCAACAGCGGGGCGTGCGGCGTTAGAGTTGGTACAGTATGCCTTCGCATTCGATTAGTGCCCACACTACTACTTCGACGGTAGACGCGGCGTGCAACAGCGGGGCGTGCGGCGTTAGAGTTGGTATGCCTTCGTATTCGATTAGTGCCCACAGTACAATTCAGGCACCTTGATATACACAAGCAAGTCCATTATCCACAGTAGAATATTAACATAAGAAGCGTAACCGAAAGTCCGATAAACGATAGCGTGGGGTCAAGTTAAAATATCCAACCGAGGAGCATAAACACAACACAGTAATACGTGATAAGATTAACGCAAGAATGTACAGAGCACAGGGCACAGAGTGACAGGTGACAGACAGGTAGGAGTGAGGCGTATTTAATCGTAACAGATAGAAAAACAGATATTTAAAAATAACAAATAACAATTGTTCCCAACAATATAACTTATCTGTTACTTAAAATAACAGACCCTCAAACACTGTTACCGCGGCTGTTACTGTTAATTCATTATAACAACCCCCACACAGACTGTTACTTATGTACATACACACACACAAAGGAAGGAGTATTGCAAGCTTATCAATTTCTCTCACTTCTTCGTTAAGGAATGACCTTGTTAAAAAGAGAAACACCTATTATTTACTTCGAAATATGTTTACTTCTCACTCTTACTAAAGCGGTTAATCTACGCTAAAAAGAGAAACATTTCGTATTTATTATCCCAGTTGGTGGTCTAACTATGCGTTTGAACTGGCGAAACATCACAACAAAACATGTTGAAATCTCTAGTACCTGTCAAGCATTGTATGGAAAATTGACAGATTGATCATTGACAGAATATAAGAACTTTAAGAACAAACATTTACGAAAAAGTGACTCCTAAATTAAGTCGTGTTACCAGTTACTGACCAGTGACCATTATAAAAAAAAAACTTAAAACGAAAAGAAATAAAGAAGATATTCAACTGAGATTTAAAGATAATACGTATTTATCGTCTGTACAAAAATAAAAGGCTGTTATTTAATAACAGATATTTGGATCAGTTATTTTTGTGTAACAGTAACAGTGATAACAGATATCGTGTTTAGCCTGTTACAACCCATCTCTAAAGAGCAGCTTTAGTGCGCGCAGTTTACACGTCAAAGTTACTAGGACGTTCGGATACACACTCTCGAATATATTGTCGATGCATAATGTGTAACGTGATTCGCATCATGGCTTCGACAGCTCGAAAAATGGTGTCTATGATACTCTTGGAACCGTTGACTTTTATAGGTATTTCGACCTTAGCAATACAATTCTGGCACTCGTGGGTGTTTTTTATTTTAGTCTGATATTCAGGCGAGCTATAGACACAGTGTTTGTCTTATGCATGTATCCAAACGCAACTACACTTGACGTTGCTATAATTATGTCCAAATTAAAAACCACACTCACAAAATCAATGAACACACATGTTTTTATGGCATTTTTTGTCGCCTGTTCTAGAGAAATGTAATTGTTGCGATTTATTTTATTATATTTAAGAAGTAATTTTCATATATTAATAATGACTGTACATTAATTATTCTGAATTGATTCTGAGGGCAGAATCCGGCCATGTCATTTATTTTAGATTTTTACAATAGTTTCCTCTTCTATAAATGTATGTAAGACTTTATCGTTTATTCATAAACTACTCTTCGTAGATCTATGTAACTGCTAGCGCACAATTTTTTTGTTAGATTTATCATAAATAATTATATAAAATTTTGTAATCTGTGTATTGTAAAGAGACTCTAAACGTCAACGTTGCTAAATTCAAGAGTTCAACTGTAGGGTAGTATTACATACACATCTTTCCTTGTAGTTTTCTACCTAAAGTTTTATTATTTTGGGATAAATTCCTTCAGATTATCGAGATGTTTTAGATAGTTTAGCAAAGAAAGCGCAAACACAAATACTGTCGAATTAGAATGCCATAACCGCATATAAATTTCATAACACACACTATCACATACTTCTGACAACCAATGTGTGTTCAATTGGAAAAATTACTACTATTATCTGACGTGTTTATCCAGACCAGTAGATCGGAAACCTGTTTAACATAACACAGTCAAGTTTGGAGCTTATTTACAAGTTACGAGACGATCCCGAGACGAGTTCTCATTTTATAAAAGGGTGCAAAAATTATGGCTGAAACATCTTTTGAGAATATTCAGGATATTGTCCAATAAGACCGAGGTTATGTCGTTATCCTTGAAACGATAGAATATTTTATGTAAGTTTGTCGGGTACAAGTGTCCTAGCAAACAATGTACGTGTCTCCAAGGTCTCGTACGTAGAAATGTTATTTTCTGTATTTGTTAGACTGAATGTGGAAGCAGTCAAACCAATTTGCGGAATTGATTCAATCAGTCTTTTAATGAGCATCGTAAGACTGGGGTATTATTTTACAACAAGCGAGTCGGCGGCTTATTAACTATACATATTTGTATCAATCCGTCATAAGACCACTGTTCATGAAAAGATTACAAAGAGTGTTGTAGTGTTATGTTGTGTGTGTGTGTGTGTTTGATTCAATCCGTCATAAGATCACTGTTCATGAAAAGATTACAAAGAGTGTTGTAGTGTTGTGTTGTGTGTGTGTGTGTGTGTGTGTGTGTTTGATTCAATCCGTCATAAGATCACTGTTCATAAAAATATGAAAAGAGTGTTGTTGTGTTGTATTGTGTGTGTGAGTTTGATTCAATCCGTCATAAGATCACTGTTCACGAAAAGATTACAAAGAGTGTTGTAGTGTTGTGATGTGTGTGTTGTGTAAAACTATTTTTGTTTCTGTTCAGTACCAGAATAAATTTAAAAAATAATAATTTAAAGAAATATATATGTAAGCTTCACCATGTCTATAGTACATTATTATCGCGGCCAGCAATTAGCGTATTGATGGACAAACGTGAAAATGTAGGCCGAGGCGAAGTCGAGGCACACATACGCGAGTCCAGCAATGCCTGGTTGCTTCTAAGGCTTGTATAGTACTTTTCTCAAACAATGCGCGGACAAACTAAGTAAATTAATTATAAATTTTAAAAGTGGCCAATTTTCATCCTATTCTTTTCCAACCGACCAACTATACAATCACTGCAAAGTTCTAAATGTTCGGCAACACTTCATACACACAGTCATTCTGCAACACCGCAAAACCCCGTACCGAATTATAGAAAATAAAAAACGTAGTAAACGTCGAAAAGATGGGATAAATGCATCCTACCGCGAGTACGCTCAACTTTTGTAAAAAGATTTTTTCTTTTTCTTGGTCCGTTCCTATACAGCGTGTAACAGAAACCCTATTGCTATCCTTAAGCACTAAAGATAACAGCTGGTATAGAGTCACTATACGTAGTTTCAACTCAAAATAAAATACTCTAAGAATTGATACCAAATTTTCGGTTTCATATGTTTCTTAAATTCAAATCATAACAAACGTGTCACCGCACTACGTAGGTCAATAACTTTCCACGTTACTTGCCAATATCATGATACATCTCCTCCGTAATTCAGCGCGCCTAGTACAGTAGTAGCCTACAGCAGGCGGTGTTCTTTGTCGGCGCGAACTGACGAAAGAAAAAACATACCGACGACGCCGCCGCGCCGCCCAATGCGATTGCGCGCGCGCGCACTAAACCGTACCTACTTTACCATGATGTAAAAATTAATGCGTAATTATTGATTTACAAGTTATTCGTTAATATCAAGCCAGAAATTGCACGTAAAAACTGAGATAACAGAACTTACGTAAAAAATTGAAACAAAGTTTAGGTAGGTTAACTAGTTTCATCTCTTATTATTACTTATTACCGAGTAAACAGTAAAATGTTAAAGCTTTGCTTATTTTAGTAAATTGACTTACATTTTTAAAGATGGGGTTCGATGTGGTGACCTTGGTATTGTATGCACAAGGCCGCTCGCTTGTTCATGGACACCTGAACATTGCGTAGCATGTCTGGTGTAATGGTCCTGAAAGCGGCCTCAACCCGCACTTTCATTAGGTCCATTGTATCACACTGCACTGCGTACACTACATTTTTACCGCACTGAACTGATGCGCGTATCACAGGGATAGGAACTAGTGCACTAGACGGAGACGCGGACCAGAGTCGACTGACGAGCAAAGCAATAACAAACAATAATGCTAAATAAAGCTTCTATTCCCTGCTATTCTGGTACTTAAATATTATTTCGTTAATAAATAATAATAGGTTTACACACATTATGATGCTTTCATTGTGTGTGTAACGACGTAATCAGGGATCTGTGAGCAAACGATTTTCAATTCGGCAATAACAATTCCTGTTACTCATGCGGTCCTAGTACTTTTATTAATTTCTTTCTACATTTAGATGCAGTTTTGCGACATTTTTTATTATTTATTGACTTCATTTGAATTATAAAGACTAAACGTGCTCAAACCAATAGAACCCATGTACCTCTTCAAACAGCACCGACAGACCGTGAACTTCCGATAATTCTTTCGGTTAGTCCTACAGACAAAAATTATGCGTTCGTGGTTCGTGCTATTATTTTGTAATAAAACAAAACTATTACCTTGTTGATAATAGTTTATTGATAATTATTAAAAAATAAACATATTTTAACAATTATGAACGGAACCCACTGTGATTTTATTTGTACTAGGAGTAGCATAAGTTGCAAAGAAATGAATTGAAATGATGTTTTGGGTTCAGTTGGACATAAATCGTTACTAAATCCTTTTTCTATTCTAAGTTCTAATGGCAAATAATAATGTTTATTTAAGCAATTAATTCCTGGTAGGATGCACGTAAAGATTCGATTTTTATGATCAATGCAATGGTACGAGCTGACGATTTTTCGAAACAAATCGTTTTAAAGCGATCTTCAAGAAAATCGATTCAATTGTAAGGTGAATCGAATCTCCTGGATCGTATGTGTAAACATTATTATGATATTGCCCAAAGTATTGTGCTGACAATCATAAACAGCGAATAGGTAGGTTTATCTATTTAAAACAAGATCAATTACATACATATGCCGCCGACACTTTTTAACTTCTCTGCACACTTTTCTTTACAGGAATATTGTTTTTGAATTAGGTAGGTATTTACTGTGTTGTGGGTACGATGGTAAGGTGGGTGGTGGGTGGAAGATTACTATGTAGATAATAATTATCTACAAAGTAATCTTCTAAAGGACAACTACGTAAAAAACCAACAAGTGTGTAATGTTTCTAAATATTATTTCGTTACATTTTGATACCTAGACCAACTTTATTAATTGTATTGTAACTAGTTCACAGACATCATCAAAGTTTAGGAAAAGTCAGTAATAATATTTTGTAAACAAAAAATAAACATGCGGAACCTTTTATTTAGAAATACCAGGAGTAAGAGGTTTATTTTTACTTACAAATAGTTCGCTGACACCGATCAGCTGACTTAGTGCTAGTGATGTGTTTATTTCAATTTTAAAACTTCGGTTTCTGGTATCAATGTATTAAAAAGTCTCATAACTTCCAAACATGTAGAGATAGGATTAAAAAACCCTTCCAATATCGTTTAATATCATCCAAAGAAGCCGTGCCCTTGGTATGTATATACCCTTTCCGTTACACGTTGTATAATTAAATAAACGAAGAGTGTCAAATCTACGGACTACCGTATTACAAATGCATAAAGAGTGTGCACTCGTACCTCCAACATAAGTCATGTGACGAAACAGAAAAAATCTTAACATACAATCACACACACACACACATACATTTATTTACCTTAAAATTATTTTATTTTCACTTTTAATAAAACGTATCTTAATCTTTAATTGTCCATCTCAATACTCCAAAATTGTAACAGTAACATCACAAGCAGTATGTAACCTTTTACGTCATTATACCTTAGGGGGGGGACCGGACTGCTTCTCCTTAACACAGGTTTTCATAACCTAGCTAGGAGAGCAGTGCAAGTGCTCACCAACACGTTTGTAGATATAGTATTTATTTTGTAAAACAGATTTTTTTTATGTGCACTACCATGCCTTGTTTTTTGAGGAAATAAACATATTAGATTATAAAAAAAAACAGAATCAATCAGTAACAAAGAAAATTTTTCACGCGCATTGGCGTGAAAATTTTGATGTTCATTTGTTTCTTCTTTATTTTAAACAGCTCTATTTGCTAAGCCAGTTGGAAATTGAAATAAAAGCTTTGATAAGTTACCTCCTTGTTCGCCATGTGTTCTTAGTTCCATTTTTAAATAACACGACAGATATGAATTTTCATAGTAATTAATTTGGCCGCTAAACACGACAGATATGGGTTTTCATAGTAACATTACCGGCCACCATTGCCGCAAACAAGCGAGCGCTTGCTTGTTTTTGACCAGTACAGCAATTTCGATTTATCTCGAAGAAGGTTGTCAAAATAATATTCGAATTTCCAAGCATGTTTGAGAAAAACAACCTTTCGATTTTTTTGTAATTTTTTTTTAATGAAAATTTGAATAATTTATTTTGAATTTATTTATTTATTGATTTAAGAACAATGGGCAACTTATTAATATGTAGCTGAACATTGTATAGATAGAGTAAGTTTCTTCGAAACTTAGAGTTTTCGTATTGTTCAATATCAAGTTTTGTTTCGGCAATTTGATTATTTTTGTCGAAAGTTTGGTAAAGTTATTGTTTTCGTTAAACCTAGCTTTATGATTAATTTTCCAATACTAAATAATAGCTACCAAGCTATTATTTAGTATTAAGTTTTGAGTTAACTTTCGAATTTAATCTTGAATTTGAAAGGGCAATTTCGACAATTCTCTTTGAAGATTTATTTATCTGGAGATGGCAAATATTTACTAGATCATAATATACCAACTTAGTATGAAACGAGTAGCAGCAGTTAGATATACATAATGACTTGCTATACGCACAAGTGTGATCATTATAAAGCGTGTTTAAACATACCGACAAAGTTGTATAGAATGAAATTTAGTTCAGAGCAATATATTCCAACAGTTGGAACCCTCATTAGTTATCTGAGGTACACAGCGAACCTTTGTCTGTTATCTACGCTACACACAACGTACACGTTCATTTTAGGACACAGATTTATACCAACATACACAAATCGTAAATGGCCAAAAATTTACATAAAGTCAAATTCGTCGAGATTAAAATCATAAAAAATTGTAACGCTACAATATTTCTTATTAATTATTATTAAATATGCCAATAAATTGCCTTTTGCAAGGACAGTTTAAAGATGCTGTCTTCAGTCTAGTTAGGAACGACCCATGATTAGGAGCGAAAATCGTGTCGTGAGGAAAGTTTTGAGTTTGAATGTGAATGCAAATAAAAGTAAAGGAATACTAAAGAAACGATGAATGGAGTTCTGTAAGATTATATAGCTAAAGGGAGTGACTATACTGAGATGTATGTATAGAAGAAGACTTGCTGCGCCTCGACTACAAACAAATAAATAAATAAGGGTAGAGGCACAGAAATATGTAAGTCAGCTGATACCAACTCCCAGATCGTGTCGTTTACGTCTCTTTAGATCTACACTGCTTTTCCACTTCAATACCATTTACTTTTATTTGTTCACGTGTCAGTGATTTCATTATTATATTCCCTTGACCGCTATAGAGTGCTTTTAAAACTACTTACTTATTGTAACAGAGAATGCCCAACCAAAACTAGCGTCGTTTAAAAAAAATATGTACGATATATATGGTAGGTATCAAAAGTGAAATTAGTTTCTTAATAATAATCACCATTAGCGTCACAGCGTGCACAAAGCGGAAACATTGCAAGCGTTGAATAACGAGTTTCCTGTTGTCAAAAAGAGATATATATTGCACCATGCGGTTATGTTGTCCATATTCCACCATCGAAACAACGTAACCAAAGTCAGTTAAGCACTGAGATTGCTAATAGTCACGACTATTGACAATGATCCAAACAAATAGCAACGAATGCAATGAGTGAATTTAGAATCGGGCCAGGCCCTCATTAATGCATATCAAGAACCTAGATTATGTAGACGATCATAATATGAACCGGCAAAGGGCAGCGGTTATAAGATTAGAATAATCACCCTGATCTCAGAAACTTTCAGAAAGCAACTGATAATATGTATGTAACAGCGATGTATTTTTTGTAATAAATGTCTACCTACTCTTTTTACAGGTCTTTCTGTATACTACTATATACTGCTAACCAGCTTAATGTGCATGAAAATCTATATTATTAAAAATTAAAAATTTCAGTACCAATCAGTTTTTAAAGAAAGTAATTTCAAATTTTTTATCTACAATGAATGCCCCACATAAGATTTTTTAAATTGACATTCGGTTTTTTGCCCATACATCTTTGGGCATGACCCTTTGTTATTAGTCAGATTGTTTTATTTTATGAAAACCCGAATTGATATGATGACGCTCATGGGTTCTGTCACTTGAAAGCTTTAAGATCTTGTATTAGTTTTCGGAACACTGGTCTTATGTTAAAATTATATTTACGACATTTTCGTCCTCCTACGAAGATTTCCAAAGGTTTAATGATTTTCATGTGGGAATGTATTACCTTGATACTGTATTTTAACGCCTACGATCTACGGGTTTGTTTTGACAATACAACAATAATCTTAGAATCTAATAGGCTTAGACTGAAATCAAAAGGTAATGCTAGACTTGTAGCAGATTAAGAATGAAAACACTTTCACAATAACGGGTTTGCAGTCGTGAACTTAAATAGTTTTGCCGTCTAGCTGTTACACCTTGCTAAAGTACGAAGCGTTCGTTTGAAACAGTTAATCTTACGTTTGATGTCGATTAGATAATACCACAAACAATACTAAAATTAAATTCCATGTCAATGAGGTTAACATTTTTCATTTTATCTTCTTGAAATAAATACATATTTGACGACGATGTTTGAAAAAGCGCTGTCATGTTTACTCGAGACCTTGAGTGCTGAAAAGCGCTGGGAACTGGCAACATTAAACGAGGAAAATATAAAATTCGTTAAAGTTGTTTCATTTTTGAACATGAAGTTATAAATTATGCCTCTCAATCAAACTGCCTAGCCTTTTCCCAATTATGTTGGGGTCGGCTTCCAGTCTAATCGGATGCAGCTGAATACCAGTATTTTACATGGAGCGACTGCCTATCTGAACTCCACAACCCAGTAACTAGGTTATACGATACCCCTTGGTAAAACTGGTAGTCAGACTTTCGGGCTTCTGACGACTCGTAACGACTGTCAAAGTTCGATGAATGACAGCCGAGACCAACGGCTTAACGTGCTTGCGTCTCAGGAGTCTCGGTATGTAATGTTGGTCTCCCATCCACAGAGGAACCCCGGCAAGCGTAGCTAATCCCGATGGATAGACCCGTGCAGCTGTTATTACTTAGCCACGAGCTCCTCCTTATGAATTATACCTCTATTATTTAAAAATGTCAAAAGAATACTATAAAATGTGACGTAGGTTTTAAAACTAAATTCTCCTCTGAATTTTCATCTCCTGTCATTTTAAAGGTCAGTGTCCATTTACATCAGCTATCTCCTCTGACATCTAAGTATAAAGAAAACCGACCAAGTGCGTGTCGGACCACGCACAGTGAAGGGTTCCGTAGTTGGGATGAATATATCCCAAGAACAAAGTTAACATTGTAGTTGAAAAACATGTTCCTCCCATACATTCCAACTCCAAATGTAAGTTGGTTAACTACTACTCGTTAACTTGTAAAACCTATTTAGCTGTGATAGTTTTCCTTTTAACTTCGTTATACATAAATATATATTATATATACTTACTTACTGCCGTGATTTTTTCCACATATCCAAAAACAACCATTTGGCTGGTAGGGGACAGACACTAGACTCTAAAAAGAATTGCACTTTAAAGCAAAATATTGCACAAATTTTACGAATAAAATAAAATCTTGAAAAAAAAAATGTTTTGTGTATCTTCCCTAAATACACAAAACAAAAAACTTGTTTTGTTTTAGCCACTTAGTCGGCGTGATTAATATGTAATAGGGTGTCAGGGCCATCGACGCGAAAACTGTTACCATGGATTCAGTACATGATTTTAAACGCCCCTGCGTTGAAAATTTTCGTGGGTTATTAAAAAAAAAATCTGCTGTTTCATAGAAAAGTACTATACCTACGCGGTCAAAATGTATGTAACAGCTGTTTTGATTTTAAATAACCGACGAAAAAGGTTCAGAATCATGTACTGAAACCATGGTAACAGGCTACGCGTTGATGTCCCTGTCACCCTGTATACCCGTGCCAAATTACAGCTTTCTAGTACTAAGAGTTTCTGAGCTAAGCCGCGGACAGACAGACAGACAGACGGACGGACATGGCGATACTATGAGGGTTCCTTGTTGACTATGGAACCCTAAAAAGGAAAGATCTTCTCTGAATCGAATTACGACAGAGGCTCGGCTTTAATTAGAATCCAGGAAAACATTCTAATGAAGGTGTTGTCAATTATCTGGAGATTGTTACTTGAGAGAATTTAAAGCTTTGGAATCTTTATTTGTTAAAAGAAATTCGTTTAATAGTCTTAATAATGTTTAGTGAAATCTTTAGTCATTTTATTGTTCACTTTAAGCTTTGGAATCTTTATTTGTTCAAAGAAATTCGTTTAATAGTCTTAATAATGTTTAGTGAAATCTTTAAAGTAATTTTATTGTTCACTTTTAAGATTTGGAATCTTTATTTGTTGAAAGAAATTCGTTTTATAGTCTTAATAATGTTTAATGAAATCTTTAAAGTCATTTTCACTAGCTGACCCGATACATGCTGTCCTGTCCCATAAATTAAAAAAAAAAAACACTCAGTTTTTCTCGAATTTTCGCATTTTCCTGACAACTTTTAAATTTATTATTTCCGTCAAAACCTGATTCTGACTATTATGAACATTTTAAAACAAAACATTGCCAAATTCCCAGCATTTCTTAAGCTCATCACACACATTGAAGATAATATATATTATAGCGCTAAAAATCCTCTACGGTAAAATATATATTGTCTTCACTGTGTGTGGTGTTCATTAAATCGTACGGTGAGCGATGTCTGAGATAATATACATATATTTTATATTCGAAACTCAAAGCATTTATTTCAAATAAACCAATTACAGGCACTTTTGAATTGTCAAGGGGTCGGTTATTCAGAAAGATGAAGCTAGATGCCCATTCCAAAGTGTAGTAGGTGCCTATGACGAAGAACGGGCAAGAAATTCCACGGACACTCTTTTAAATAATTATGTGGGTAAAATTCAAAATTCAAAAGTCATTTATTCAAACTAGGCTGAGAATCAGCACTTTTCGAACGTCAAAATTACATAAGACAGTCCCCCAAAAACGCCCACCCTTCACCACTTCCTAGTGCTTAAGCTGGGAAGAAGAAGTGGCGCAACAAACTCCCCAGCAGCACAGCTGTCTGTTCAGTTAGAAAAACTTGATTCTATATAATAATGCTTTAATGCAAAAATAATTTACATAAGCACAAATTGCAATCAACTCATAAAATAAAAACATTTTAATGAGTAGATTATGTAGACAATAAATGAAAACAAAATTTAAAATAAATTGACTTACAGTCAAATAAAATAATCCAAACAATTATATGAGCTCATATAGTATCATGTAGTCTTTGATTCTAAAAACACTTGTTTGTTGCTTGGGGTACATTGGAGTAGCTTAATTAGTCCCAAGCCTTTTTGTCGTCTAAGTAATCTTTAACTTTATAGAAACCTTTTTGACATAGTTTCTGTTTAATAAATGATTTAAATTTATTGAGGCTCAGTTCTTTGACATGGCTTGGGAGTTTGTTGTAAAAACGTATACTTTGGCACTTAAATGAATTACTAATTTTTTGGAGCCTAGTCCTCGGCACAAGAAATAAATCTTTGTTTCTAGTATTTAAGCTATGAATGTCGCTGTGTTTAGAATATAGATTTATATTATTTTTTACATGAATCAGGTTCTCATATACATATTGAGACGCGACCGTCATTATGTTTATTTCCTTAAATTTATCCCTCAGTGAATGCCTACTACTTAGTTTATAAATTGCTCGAATGGCACGTTTCTGCAGCACAAATATAGCCTGAAAGTCGGCCGCATTTCCCCACAACAAAATGCCATACGACATTACACTACACTACACTATGGAAATAACAGGTACATCATTCATGTTGAAGTAAATTAAAATAAGCCGTGGTAGCTAAGAGATGATCAGTCCCTACTGACGGCGCCCGTTCACGAACATGACGCATGGATTAGCATCATTCAGCTCAACCATTTTGAAGGGAGCTAAATGATCCAACACACGCGCCACCGTCAGCGAGACATTAGAGTGAGCATGACATACTCTCAGCTGCCAGGACACATTCAAGTCAATGAAAGACATACCCTGTACCTAAATGGTAGCTTTATAGTCGGTACATAGTACTCACACATGTGCTATGCAATTATAGAATGCTAAGAGATTGAATTTATACAATGCATAGATAGTTTTTAAAATATTCAGCAGCTCCAACTGTATTTTCAAATGCTAATCAATTAGCTTGTGGAGCAAGACCAGCGTTGGGCCAAGCATTTTTATCAGCGATATAATCCCCCAACTTATAATATGCGTGGCTGCATAGTGTGCGTTTAAATTTCGTTTCATTCAGTTGAAGTATCTGGGGAGGTATTTTATTGTAACACTTTAAACAGTACCCCATGAAAGATGAGTCCACTTTAGCCAGCCCGAAACCCGGTTGAACTAATTGGTCCCTATTCCTAGTGATATAATTGTGTCTCGCACCTCTTTTACTCAAAAGATGTAGATTTTTCCTTACGTACATAATGTTTTCATAGATATATTGACAAGGTACCGTCATGACGTTAATATCTTTAAACAGTTCCCTTAAAGAGTCGCGCCTGCGGAGGCCATATATGGCTCTGGCTGTTATCTTCAAAGTGTGTGACGACATTTACCAACGAACAGCATTTTATTTTTATTTATATTGATTATTTAAATTGGTCCTTTGGTACTTATATTTTTTCTTTACTGACTATGTTATGCCTTGCATCTTCAGTATCCACAGTTTAAAATTACCCTCTGCTGGGAATATGCTCTGTTTCTTTTATATCAACCGGATCTATCCAGTACTGGTTGCTACCGCTCTCCTTGTAAATATTAAGGCCTATTCAGATATAAGCGATATCGCTGTCGCGTTCGGTAGCGATATTGGTCTACATAATCACCTACGCTTTAAGAGGCTTACAACAGCTAAAGCGCGGTCACTGTCGGACTGCATAGAAATGAAAGAGAAGCGCGATGACACGACGCAGGTAATTTATTGCAAAATATGAAGCAGTTAGCGATTTACAGAAAATCTATTGATTGGACTGGAAAATTAAAACACTATTATGCTAATATGTAGCTTGTAGAATAATCTGACAAAAAATCAGAATGATTGCATGTAAATTAATATGATTTTTAATCGTTAAAAGAAATTTTTAGAGGTATCTTCATGATTTTTTTCTATCGTATCAAATTAGTTGTATTATGTTTTCCACACACTATCATACTAGCATATATCCTGAAGAATATCATATATTTTTCTGATTTTGTTTACTGCAGTGGATCATATTCTTTTAGGCATTATAAAACTTGCGTTTAGGAACGTTTAGGTCCTGTAGTCCCCTTAACCTGTGTCATTCATAAGGTGATATTGAGAGCCAGCGTTCTCGGCACAACCTCAGTTTGTTTCGCCATTTCTTCTCAGGTGTAGTCAATTATGAAATGTCGACTCCATCTAGCTTTTTTTTTTGCTTGTAAAAGTGATCCCGATATCCTATTTAGCGAATAAAAAATTTAATTTTAATTTCATAACAAAAATCAAATGCTTATCCCGTGTTATTTTTTCGTAATTTTCCGTTTACATTTCGCGAATCCGTTTAAAAATATTATTTAACGACCCGATTATTTAATTAGTTGCGGTTAATTGGGTCAAACGTTATTAAAATAACATTTCGTGGCAGTTTGTCAAGTTTTCGAAGAATATCTGGCGTTTCACAAATTGAATTTACTTTTATAATTAACAAAATTAACTTTCATTACGGAGCCAGCCATTTCCTCCTTTAAATTATTAGGTTGGTACCTACGGAGCTGGTTAGAACTTAGAACCCACCGGATTCTCGTGCAGCGCCAGTTTTTATCAAAATAACGAACACCCGGTACTTGTCAAACTCTACTTTAGGATTTTCGCGAAATTTCCGGGAAAAATCTTACGTTTTTGAGACGAAATTTGAAATTCAAAATTTCTGCGCAAAAACGTTTGGAGAAGTGGATATTTCCGACCTTAAATAATGCTAAAGAAGAGTTTGACTAGTTCTCAACTTAAAGTCTACAGCGATTATTAATCAAAATCAATAATCACTTTATAACTGCGTTGGGGCTTGGATGTTACTATGCTACGTAATCTGAGCGGCTGGATAGCATTCCCAGAAGAGCTAAATACCCCTATCTTCGAACCTGGTTCTCAAAGTACCTTGCAAGTTGTTGTGCGAAGACATAATCCTTCATGTATGAGGGCTTACTGTAACCGATATCTCTCTGTGAATATATTTACATTTCAAATACAGGAGTAATCTGTTCGTTGGAGCTGTTATTACTTCCGACTTCGGAGCGTACCGTTTATACCTTACTTCTTTCGTAAGCTGTTGTAAATCCTTTTTCAATTTTATTGCTCGTATTCCGATCCGGGAAAAGAAAAGGTACAGAGTAATTTCAACTCGCCCTGAATACTTTTCGTATGAAGTTATGGGTCAGCCCATTTTGGTTTCGTTTTGATTTTGGCTTCAAGTTAACAGCCATTTAGAAATTATTTAGGTTTTATTGTTTGTAATTTTATTGTATTGCGTTCAGCAGGCAATTAGGCCCCAAGCATCATAAGCTGGAATTTACTTTTGTTCATTCTTTTTTGAACGAATTTATAAAAACAACCCAAGGTTTCGTCGTGACGTTGGTAGGAGTGAGTTGCAATAAAAAACAAACTGAGTGGCACTTTAGCAAAACGCTTAATCATTTTGTAATTTCGCAGGTTCACTCACAAAGTCGTTAGGTACGACTTTTAAATATGGTATTTCAGATTTGTTCCTTTAACTGGGTCCCGTTTCGAGGCCTACTTGGCTGCATTTGCTACTTTACCAGTCAGTTTTGATCTCGTTGCCAAACAGCAAACAGCTTTGACACTATTTTCAATTTTCTTATTGTAACGTGGTCCTCCTGGACCACATCCAATTACACTATCATAGTAATCACAAATTCCAATTTTAATGACACCTAAATCTCATACTTTTAGTAAGTTACCACACCAACTATTACCCTGACTTCGGTAAGCTGCTAATTAATTACAAACTTGCAAATGTTCCCCAGGGCAGGTTTTGACATATTTCCGGCCATTCAAACTATAATCCTGATTGTAAATCAACATTCTGTCTCAAGAGGCTTTGCACAATTGCACAATCGCCCTCGTTATAACAAAGCCTGTAATTCAGAACCGTGCCAAGATGGCGTGCTTATATTTGCCGAATATCTTGCCACAGAGAAGGACGTACATGGAGAGCTTCAAAATACCAGGCTATTTATTGTACGACGGCAGGGCAAAAGCCTCTTCTGTTAAAGCACGACCATTGATCACCTCGCTGCGTATTGGCTATTTGTGACTTAAGCTTTGTGCAGACTAGCGCGACGCAACAGCGCAACGCGACACCGGTTATTGTTATACCGTCAAGTTTTCGTAGAAATTGTATTGTTCGAGTCGCGTGGCGCCGTCGCGTCGCGCTGGTCTGTACGAGCCTTTACGTTTACTTGTAGATTTAAGATATTTAATGTATCTCAGTGGTCAATGATTCGTAAGACAAGAAGCACTGTCGTTGAATAACTGTTTTGTGGCATGTTGGTAGCCGATTGTCGCAGCGTTGCTTTAATTTTTTCGCAGATGTCGTTTTCGTTCCTTGCCACTCCATTTATGTATTTCTCTGTGCTGTCGACCCATTTGGCTTTGCATCTGTCGCATTCGTGTCCCAGTTTCTCGTTGTTGCTATTAGCTAGTGGTAGTTTTGTGCGTAATTTCGGGACAATTTTGGCAATGTGTAGTGCATTATGTAAGTAAGTTGAGTGATTTTTGTGCTTTCCACTACTTGGAGCGTTTATTACTGATACTGGAACGTTAATGTGGTGTGTTGTTATCTTTTAGAATAACACAATATCACTGCACATTGTACAGTTTTTGTATGCGTAATCATGTCCGGAAGAGAGTTGATTATTAAATTGAATGCGAGTTTTTTTGGAACAAATCTATAGCCATTAAATAATTTTTCGTGGAATGTTTTTAATATATGAATTTATCTAAGCTGCAGATTTATCGTGAATCCTTTTGGTCTCACAGCTTATTGACTTCTTAACAACTTTAGGCTCTAACGAAAATTATCGCAAAATGAATGTGTCAAATTGTCAAGTGCGTAAACTGCTGCAATTGGCTGTTGAGAAATCATTCAACCAATCACGGCAGTTTACGCGCTTGACAATTTGTCACAATTTTGCGATAATTTTCGTTCGAAAAACTTGTCCTTAGTAACATAGTTGCTGCTTCTAGAAATCTAGAGTAGTTACTTTTAAACCTCAGTCCACTATCAAACAAACCTTTGGCCCTCCATTTTAAATGACCATATAAATCTTCTTTCAATCAACTAATGTGTTTGTATGCTGTTTCACTGAGACTTGCGTGTACTGACTTGGCAAGTTCTATATCGTGTGTCATGGTGCGGTTTATGTTTATTCTAAGCTTGTTTGAATTTAGACTTTATGGGTTGATTTTAACGTTGCCCAGCACTTAAAATTTCTTCTTTTCCAGTATCGTATTTTTTCCATACGGGTACGTAGAACCCGCGACATTGCATGTAGCATATTTATTACTTTATCTACGTGTGTATTTATTGAAACTTGTATGTGGATTTATTTCTGGAAAATACAGGTTTCGTTACATTTCAGTTTTCCTGGCAGCTACATTTCATTTTTGTTTATTTCCATCGCCGCAGGCTGTTCAGCGCTCTGTATTTGTAATGCCCATCAATAAAGGCTTTTAGGTATATATACATATTGGTAAATATCAACATAAAGGATACACTTATGTCTCTGTACTCCACAAAACATTTAGCGATCGCTGGCGACCAGGTAAATCTACCACCAGTTTATAATGACCCTCGGATCCACAGAGTATCAAAACTGGGAGAGTTGTAAGCTAAAATTTCACGATTTAATTGGAACATGACGTATGTGTCTCGTGTTACTCTATGTTACATATAGCTCTATAGAGTCCAACAAAAGCCTTTGATTCAAGCCGCAAGCTGTTACAGCGTGTAATTGGATTTAGTATCTACTCGTCTTCATTGGTAATTTCTTCTTTATTAGAATTAACTCGCTTAGAAATAGAGTTATTGCTTGTTGGTAATTGAAAATTGTGTAGTTAATGTATAGCTTAGCTATGTATATGTTTAATTTCTGATGGGATTTTACCTTGACTTAAGTTTTTATATAAATGATAAATGATTTTGTTCCTGTAAGTAGGTTTGTTTGTACAAACACTTTTACACGTCAAAAATAAATTTATGTTTTAACACTAGATGAGTTTGGTGTTTCCTATCTGACTACTCTGAGAATAAAGACCGAAATAAACTAAGAGGTCACACTTCACAGTCTCCTTTAAAGACCAGTCGATCCGTTCTGTAAACATCTCACCGTGAAGAGTGAGGTGAAGTGAGCATGAAGTGAGCTGCCCATAGTGTCAATCCCTAGCTTTAGGTGCAATGACAGTTCACATCAAGCTCACTTCACCCAAGTTATCACGGTGAGATGTTTACAGAATAGCACGGCAGGCATAATCTTGGTCAGATCACGTGAGGCCCATATAGATAAGCTATACCGTGCTTTTCATTGTCAATTTGCTTTAACACAATACTGAACTTTTATCCCTTTTCACAGACAATTACTATTCGCGAAACGAATTAGTGATAAAACAATACCATCATTTCCACGATAAACATTGCCATAATTTATCAATTGAATCGCGTCATTTTATATATGCTGAATTCGATCTCCATCATAATATTTGTCATGTCATTGCACTCAATATTAATTACTCCTCGTTGCCAAACGAGTACCTATCCGCCAAGTTTACGTACGTATATAAAACTCCAATATTGAAATAAAAGAAAGAAAGAAAGAAAGAAAGAAAAAGTGTTTATTCTGCACAAACCAAACGCACATTACAAAAAAAAAAAAACAAAACAATACCACTTTACATATGAGCCAAAAGCCTCGTATCCATCATTCACAACAGAAAAGTTTGACAAATTTGATCTATTCCCCGCTGTCAGGGTCAGAGGCCAAAGACAATTACATAATCTGTTGCGACATTTACAAAATGAAAACAAACAATCAAACCTACAAAATACCGATTGCAAAGTGGAAAAAATAACAGTTTGTGTAACAAGTAACAACAATAACAAGAACAATTAAGCTGTGCGTCGTATCTGTGCAAGAATAGGTCATTGCTCAGCTGAATGCAGTGACTTCGGACGAACCTATTGTCAACAGCGCTGATTTTCAGCAAAGACCTCGCGAATGACGTAATGACGTCCCCCCGTGCGAGAATAATAAAATTAATCAAGGTAAGCAAAAATTCTGAAATTATAGTACATATGCATAATAATTAAAATAAAATAAAAATATATATATATCTGTATTTATACGTAACATATAAAAAAATAAAAGATACTTATACTGAGAGTTATAATAATTACAATGAAAATAAATAAAATAGACAGTAAATTACTGCGGTGTGTTTCATAAACCTACTATATTAGTAGTACTTACCTATAATTTCATATAGGTACCCCACCATGGGAATTGCGATGGCATGGCGGCCATTTGCAAAACCCATGGCGTTCGCAAGCGACAACCATGCTTTTGTACAGAGCGGTAAATTTGCTAAAATAACCAGTACAGCCCAATAATGATTCTATATATATTCTTTTATTATTTTTAGTGGGCCGAATGGGTGTTCGATCTCTTTATGCTCAATGTAAATCGATGGACGGAGTAAAATCCACCGACATATAAGTACAAAACGAAACTGATCCTACTGGTAAGTATTACAATCTATACTTAGTTATTTGTATTGCTTTGATTAAAATCAAACAGTAACCAAAACTTCCTTACATTAAATAAAATTGATAAATCTTCCCACTCAATCGACTTATACCTACCTATTGTCCCACATAGATTATGCGGTCAGTGGGTCGTAACTGCGTCAGAAAGACAGCAAACACGCCCCAATGACTCAGGACTACCACTCCTCCTGTGACAATGACACATACCGGATCCAAACTGGGAGGAATCAGACAGGCCACTCACACTGCTGGAAAACCATATCCATTGCCCGTAGGCCATGACCCTCAAGGTAAGACCAATATGAGCAGCTATTGTTATTATGTAGTTCCAATCATTTGGACTGCTGTATCTGCATGAAATATTTCTTCAAAATACTCAAAAAATGTTTTTTTGTTCTCAGGACTCTTACTGGTGGAGGAAGGTTATTCCAACAGTGCGTGGCAGCATATCTGAAACTCCCCCTGAATGCTGCGGTCCTATGTGTTGATGTACAAAGGGGTCTGGTAGAAAAACGTGGTTCGTATTTGCTCTGTCTCCAACTCAACTTTTCAAACAGATAGTGTGGTTTTTGTGTTTTGACTACTCCAAAAAGTAAACTAGCCATATGTAACTTTCTCCTAGCAGCCATTTTCAAAATATTATTTTCGTTTATAAAAGGAGTGACATGACTTCTACGAGGTATCTTTACACAGAACCGTGTACATGCATTTTGTATACGTTGTATTAGCTTCTCTGTTCTTGCTAACAGGCACGGGCCATACACGGTATCACAGTAGTTAAGTCTTGATAAAATAAGGCTATCCACTAATTGTTTACGTAGATCAACACTCAGGTAGTCTCTAATTGAATATAGAAGTTTCAATCTATAAAAACAATTCCTCATGGAGTTACTGATGTGTTTCTCAAATCGTAGTTCCGGATCCATGGTTAACCCAAGGTTACATGCTATCTCTGCCCTATCAACTTTTTCCCCCCTGATAGCAACTTCTGGCTTGGCTGACAGTATTGCGCTGATCATTTTCCTACTTCCTAAAACCATAAATTTGGATTTCAGTGGGTTTAATACCAGTGAGTTATTTTCTGACCATACCATCACTCTCTCTAGATCGTCGTTAATTTTATTCACTGCCTCTAATGTATCAGCTGGTTTAAAAGTTATATATAATTGTATATCATCCGCGTACATGTGATATCTGCAGTGCTGAAATGACTTAATTATGTCTGCGCTATAAAGGATATACAAAAGGGGCCCTAAAATTGATCCCTGAGGCACACCACGTGGCACCTGGCGAGGAGGGGATGACATCTTTGATCCATCCTCCATCTGGATTTCAACGAGCTGTGACCTATTTTTCAAGTAGCTAGCGAACCACTGTATTGTTTCTGTTGAAAACCCGTAATAGGCCAACTTGGAAATTAACAGTGTGGTGTTTATTGCATCGAAGGCCCGTGAAAAATCCAGAAGTGCAAGGATTGTTCCCTCTCCCCTGTCCCGTGCCTCTAGGATATTCCCCACTACATCAGAAAGAGCTGTGGCTGTCCCACGGCCTTTCCTAAAACCAGACTGAAGATCGGGTAGCATATTGTTTACCTCTAAATATTTCACCATTTGGTTATAAACCACCCTCTCTAAGACTTTCGATAAACAAGGCAAAATGCTAACAGGACGTAGATCTTTAAAAGTAATAGGGTTGCTGATTTTGGGTAAGGGATGCACAATAGCGCACTTCCACAAGTCCGGGAAAGTGTGGGTATCTATCGACTTATTTACGATTGTAGTAATAGCCTGAAGGGTGGTTGGTAGCGTCAGCATTATCATATCCAGACTCACTCCGTCAATCCCTTTTGCGTTTGTCCCCAAGCTCTTAATAATTTTCGAAACTTCCTCTTCATTAACAAATCGCAGCTCAAATTGAGTTTCACCAAATTTATTAGTCTCAAAATAAGATAGTTGCGATGTGGGAATCATGCACTGTCCGGGTACATTTAGGAATGCCTTGTTTATGTTGTCTGGGTCATTAAATTGTCCGGGAAGCGTACCTTCACTATGTTCCGAGAAAACATCTGATTTAAGATTTTGCCAAAGCTTTTTGGGGTTTTTTATCTGACTATTTATGTGCCTGTCAAAGTATACCTTCCTTTCCTGCATTAGTGCTGTCACAGATTGTTTTTTTAAATCTAAATAATATGTCTTTGTAGTGTCTAACTTGTCCTTATGATAATTATTTTTTGCCTCGTCTCGCAGCTTAAACATCAATTTAATATTATCTGTTATCCACGGCGTGGGTCGGTCCCTAAATATCTTACTCTTTATGGGGGCATGTAAGTCATATAATTGAGTGATTAGAATATTAAAATTTTCAATCATGCTATTAACATCAGGCAGTGAACCAATTTCAAACCATGGCATTAATTTCAAATCCACTGCAAAGTAATCCACCAATATATCCCTTAGAGGCCGATATACAACTAGCCTAGATTTACTTTTTACCTTTTTTATGACAGTATCACATACAATGAACGAATGATGACCAAGTTCACTGACATGACTGACCAGCACATTACGAACCCCCACATCGGTACAGATCACGTCTATGAGAGTACTACTATCCCCTACAAAATGAGTTGGTGACTGCACTACCTGATTTAGATTGGTATAATTTAGGAATTCCGCCATATCTTTAGTTTTTGTATTGTTTGTATCCAATAAATTTACATTGAAATCCCCCAGTAGTACCAAATGATCGTAAGGTGCCAATGCGCTAATACTGTCAGTTATTCCATCCAGAAATTTTGACAACTCAAACCAGGGTGGCCTGTATGCAGTGCCAATCAACAACTTTCTACCATTAACAGTTAGATTTAACCACATCTGTTCCACATCAGTCTGCTCTGAGTGTGGCCGTACTCGCGCCCTAACTCCCGTTTTAATGTAAAACGCTACACCTCCGCCTCGTCCCCCGCGTGTAGTCACAGGGCGCGGCACGTGCTTCAACCTATATCCCGGAACCTTAGGCGCGCGTCCCTCCTCCCCTGGTCTCAGCCACGTTTCGTTGATTGCCATTATATCGACTGAATGTTGCGACATGGCAATCAGAAACTCGTCCTGGTTAGTTGCCAGAGAGCCCGCATTGAACAAACCAAACTTTAATAATTTTGATTTAGTCATGGCATGTAAATATTAATAGCTGTATAATATAATATGTGTATTTATATAAGGATAATATTTGATTAATATATTTATTATAGTACTTTTGTATATTTCTCTTGTGTAAATAATTATTGTAAATAAGCTCTAGTTCTGATAGTAAATAAATGGCTATGTAACCTTTAAAATAACTCTCCCAATGATTATGAATTGACAATAATAAAATATATATATTGTTTGTAAATAATGTTGTCGTTTGTGTATAGATAATAATATGTGTAAATAATATAACTATGTTCCTCATTTGATTGCAGTACTCACTTTGATATTCCCAGCTCCCCAGATCACGACAGATACGACACACAAAAACCATTATTAATAAACGATTACAGTAAGAAAAACTATGAATTAATACAAAAAAATGTGCAGCATCAAACATCAAAGATTTATTTGTTAGTGTCCGTGTAAGGTCCAATAAACTGACTAATGTCTTCCTCAGATGTAATCCTGTGAGTGGATTCTCCAGGCTTTTGCCGGACCAAGATGCGACCGCGCTTCGTCCATACGAACCGCCATCCATGAATCCCTGCTGCTGCCCTTGTCCGACGAAACAACTGCTGATTCAACCGGGTCAGCCTCTCATTGACAAAGAAGCGTACGGGTTTCCCAGCGAGTCCGAGACTCTCTGTTGTGGCGTCACGTCGCACTCGGGCGCCGTCCAAAACGGCGTCATGGTGGTCACGTCGAGCGAGGCGCACCATGATAGCGCGAGGGCGGGGCTCTGTTGAGACTATGGGGCTTGTCGCTTTAATGTGTCTGCCGCCGACTCGCTCTGCGCTCACGATGTCGCGGTCCTCCAAAGCAACTCCTAGCTTTGTGGCAATTAGCTGAAACAGGTGTGTTGGGTTTTCTGCTTGCGTCTCAGGTACGTTCGCTATCACCAGATCGTTTGCCATCAGCTCCTGATCCCTGTCATTGAGGTCCCTCTTGAGCTGTTGAACCACACTCTCCACCGCATTTAAATTTGCTGTCGGATCGCATCCGGCATCGTCACGCTTTTCAAGCGCCTCCAGTCTTGACTCAATCCCATCCATGCGCGTGTGACACGAGTCGTTAGATGCCTTCAGCTCGGCTACGTCTTTCCTGAGCTCTGAGACTTCAAACCGCAAGGTGCGTATCTCCTCCACTACCAATCTTAGAGTGGAGCCTACGTCCGGCGGAAACTCAGGGATCACAGGCGACGACGACGACCGTGCAGCGATTGACAGGGGCGTCAACGGTGTAGCCGTTGACAGAGGCGTCGGCGAAGCGGCAGTTGACAGTTGCGTCGTCGTAGGCGTCGTAGGCTCCTCACTCTGTATCTCTGTTACACAACCTCGTACCGGCGTTTCGGCCTTATTGTCCCTCCGGACATTTTTCCTGCACTCAGGACAATGCCAGGCAGAGACTATGGGGCCTTTCGCAGGGAGGGCGACGCACACTCGGTGATAAGAGACGCTACATTTTGAGCACCTAGCAGTGTCAACCGCTGACACGAATTTACCGCATCCACCGCACTTCACAGCCATTATTTCTGCAGGAATGAGTTCAATGAACCTCGAGATATTGTGACACACAAAGTTTGTTTATTTAGGACGTTTTATTGCGGCAAACTTATTTTATAAAATTGAGGGTAAATTTTATTTTATTAATTTTATGGTTTCGAGTTTTTCTATTTTGAATTAAGAATTATGCACTTTAGGCGCACTCACAAGATCTCACTACACTGTATATGATGTATTATGTTGCTAATGACTTAATTAAAAACTCTCGAGACACTTTATCGACGCTATTTTATTTTATTTCCGTAAAAAATTCAGACAACGATCCCACCAGTAGAAACGTCAAAACGTCAGTCTGAAATGAAATGCATGCAGTGTACATACATAGAGTATGTACCTACCTTGCTGAAGTACCTACATTCGTGCATCGATTGGTGCACTCTCATTTCAACCGTCGCTTCGTCCAGACTGAATACTGAAGGAAAATATTCAGTGCAAATTGGGAGCTGTTTTTACATAGAAAATATGCTTTATTTTGTGGTTTAAAAGAAGATGGTGACAAAAATTTAAATGAGTATGCTTAGATGGATTGTTCATGAAGATAAAGAGATAAAGATATATTTATTTGTAAACATGTGTAACATTATACATATAAATGCAAATGTGGATGTCAAAGTGAAAGATTCGAGTTCAACATGTTTTGCCACCATTGGCGTACAAAATTAATTATAGCCACTTAAACTATAACACTATTTAGAAAGAGAAAAAAAATAAAAATAAATTGTAATAACAAAATTAAAATATAACACAAATAGATTAGAAACTGTCATTTAAAAAATGTTGAGAGGATGAGTGAAAGGCGACTAATAAAAGGTATTTACAAGGCAGATGTAATTGGAAACGCGGAAGGGGATGCCCTAGGAGGACATATAAGTGGTGGTAACCTTATTGGTGATGTTCTTTAGAAAGGTCAGATGCGTAGTACTCGCAACCGGCGTGCGTGTTTAGTCAGATGTATGAACGTAAACGAAGCAAACAGAGTATGTAAAGATCGTAGCAGGTGGCGTTCTGTACGTAGTCGGGTCATAAATACTGTCATAGGTTCCGAATTTTGAATTTGGAATGCAGCCGCAAAAATCAATAAATTAGGTTCGTATTTTGAATTTGGAATGCAGACTCAAAAATCAATAAATTGGGTTCGAATTTTGAACTTGGAATGCAGACGCAAAAATCAATAAATTAGTTTTCAACATGGAGTGGACACAAAAAGAAGACAGAGCGCTATAATTGCGTTGCATCGTTGTAAACTTGAAAATAACACAATGGTTCGTTTATCGCGCTATTAAACGATACGTGGAAGATTCAAGAATAGAAAACAGAGAGAGGAGTGGTCGACCTCGTACGGTTCGCAATCCAGCGGTGATCAAAGCCACCAAGGCATGAATTCAAAGAAACCCCGTGCGAAAGCAAAAACTGTTGGCTCTTCAGATGGGTTTAAACAGAACCACGGTGAAAAGGGTGTTGGATGATGACCTCGGGCTTACCGTTAAAGAAAAGACACAACTCCTGAATGCTCGTTTGAAAAAAATTGGCTTCAACGATCACGCGTTTTATTGAGACGGCACGTGGGGAAAAAATACCGCGAATTCTTATTTTCAGATGAAAAAATGTTTACAGTTGAAGACAACTTCAATAAGCAGAATGACACGGTGTATGCTCACAACAGTGACGAAGCGAGCTCCCGCTCGTTCAACGTGGTCATCATCCCTCCTCGGTGATGGTTTGGCTTGGAGTGTCGTATTTGGGCCCCACTGAGATGTTCTTTTGTGAAAAAGGTGTGAAAACCAGTGCTCTGGTGTACCAAAATACGGTTCTGCAAAACCTCGTAGAGCCTCTTACATGAACAATGTTCGCAAATCGCCACTGGGTATTCCAGCAAGATTCTGCACCGGCTCATAAAGCCAAGAGTACGCAAAACTGGTTGGACGCCCATGAAATTGATTTCATCAGGCATGAAGATTGGCCGTCCTCCAGTCCGTCAATCGGAAAAAGCCTGCGCAAAACCCCATAAAATTTTGGAGTCGCTGAAGCCATCCCTCACCAAGGCAGTGGCCGAAATGGACCTCAATGTCGTGCGTGGTTCTACCGATGACTGGCCTCGCAGATTACGGGCTTGGATTGAAAATCAAGGAGGTCATTTCAAATAAACTAATATACATGTAAAACTATGTATTTTTACCTATCTTTCCATATATAAATTATTATAAGTAATAAAATTGAAAACGTGTCATTTATTTCACACTTGATATGTGACAGAACTTATGACCCAACTACGTAGTTTCTACCTACCCCCATGGGAAAAAAGCGTGAGTTTATGTATTTATGCTGTATTTTCTTCTCTAGTAACGGATTTTTCCTTATGTATTATATATTATGTATTATGTATGTTTACAAATCAGAGATCAAAGCTAGAACGCTTCTTTCAAGATAAGCAGAGTATATTCCAAGCGTAACTTGGGTGGAGCCTTTTGTTGTTTACTGTAAAGAGAAAGGGTAATTCCAGCTGCTTTTTCTCCCGTGTAAAGCTACGATTTTACTCATAGTAGAAAAAAGAACACTACAAAGTTCTTAGATTTGATTACATAGTTACATACATACAGGTCGACCTAATAAAAGCGTGTTAAAAATAAATTTAATTTCGGTAGTCGGTGTCTTTGGTTTAGAATTTTGTTTTTTACGACCGACTTCAGAAATTAATAGTATATTATGCAATTAGTGAATAAAGGACGGATTTAAAGCGAGGGCCTTACGAGTAGATGAATCACGAGCAAGTGAAGGATTCTAACGACTGAATCACGAGCGTAGCGAGTGATTCAAGTGTTAGAATCCTGAACGACGCGAGTGATTCATGGCCCTCGATATAAATCCGTTTTATTCATGAGTTGCATACTATACTTTATACCATGACTACGAGAAAAAGAAAGATTTAAGCGAAAATAGACATTTAATTAAGAAAAAAAACCGGCCAAGTGCATGTCGGACCACGCACATTGAAAGGGTTCCGTAGTTGAAATGAATTTATCCCAAGAAAAAACTTAACATTGTAGTTGAAAAACATTTTCTCATACGGGATGTATGAGGAGATCATGTTTATCAAACTGCAAATTTAAGTTGGTCGATTATTACTCGTTAACCTATAAAGCCTAATTAGCTGTGATAGTTTTCCTTTTAATTTCGTTATATATACTACTGCTATGATTTTTTTCACAAATCCAAGTATAACCATTTAGCTGGCAGGGCGGTGGGACACTTGACTCTAACAAAAATTTTCGGTTAAAAGCTTAATATTTCGCAAACGGATCCCTTAATTCAAAAATGGTTTTACCAAACTCCCAATATTTTTGAACGACCTTTCCAACAATACCCCATACAACGGGGCAGATGAGAAAAAAAAAATATCCCCACTTTACGTGTAGGGGAGGTACCTTAAAAAATAATATTTTACTTAATTGATTTTATTTTACCTCTTTCTCGGCGTGATTAATATGTATACATATGCCAAAGTACAGCTTTGTAGTAATAACCGTCTCCGAGCTAAGCCGCAGACAGACAGACGGACATGGCGAAACTATAAGGGTTCCTTGTTTACTACGGAACCCTAAAAAGGAAGGTTAAATTAATTAAAATGTACATTACAATTGAAACAATTACTAAAACTAAGAGTAATTTTTCTTATTATTGTTATTAGGATGGTCAACTTGTGAAGCGATATATATTTCCTGTGTATCGAGTATTTTTTCGCAAGGAGGTTGTATAGCATTTAGATGGAGGTCGAATATATTGGTGTGTTCTAAATTCAAACACCAAAATAGTGATTAAAAGAGCTTTTTATTCACTGTTTTCAGTGAATAAGCTTTTTAGAGGGGGAATGGTATAATAGTATATTATGCAATTAGTGAATAAAAGACGGATTTAAAGCGAGGGCCATAGATGAATCACGAGCAAGTGAAGGATTCCAACGACTGAATCACGACCGCAGGGAGTGATTCATGACGATTGAATCACGAGCGTAGTGAGTGATTCAAGTGTTAGAATCCTGAGCGACGCGAGTAATTCATGGCCCTCGATATAAATCCGTTTTATTCAAGAGTTGCATACTATACTTTATACCATGACTACGAGAAAAATAAAGATTTAAGCGAAAATAGACATTTAATGAAGTAAAAAGGAAGGTTGAATTAATTAAATTGCAAATCGGAACAATTACTAAAATTAAAAATAATTTTCTTATTATTACTAATAATAATCAACTATTGAAGCGATATTTATTTCCTGTGTATCGAGTATGTTTTCGCAAGGAGGTTGTATAGCATTGAGATGGAGGTTGCATATATAGATGTGTTCTAAATTCAAACACCAAAACAGTGATTAAAAGTGCTTTTTATTCACTGAAAACAGTGAATAAAATAAGCTTTTTAGAGGGGGAATGGTATAAAGTAATTTTTCACTCTGTGGTGTTTTTTTTGGAAGACGGCTGTTCTTTTCTTTTATTTTTCGTTTTGCTGTGGTACCTTTAGACTAAGTGGGCAAAATATGTGTTATTAAAAAATAACCATCAAAATCAATTCATAATTAGCAGAGTATTACGCGATTATAATCGCGTAACAAACATATATAAAAAAAAGCATACACTCGAATTGAGAACCTCCTCCTTTTTGAAGTCGGTTAAAAAGAGGTAACAAGGAAATCTGGTCCTCTGGTGCATGATATCTATACTTAAATTATAAAGAGGTAAAAGTAAGTTTGTACGAAGGGGTAATCTTCGGAACTACTGATTCGATTCAGAAAATTCTTTCAGTAATGGGAACCTGCAGTATGCATAGAGTTATAGGATGATGTTTTAATATGTTATTATTAAATATTGTAGTGTATTGGGACCAAAAAATAAATACATACAAGACAAAAATGTTAAATGATGATAACTGCAATATTTAAAACTGTGGCGCAGCTACCAACGCCCGACTCCTAGTGAGGGGGTAGGTTGTTCCAAGACGAATACGTAACAAAGGTATTTTAACAAATATTTCAAGAAAAGAAAATAAATAATATATATGTTTTAGTTGAGTTCTACGCGGACATAGTCGCGGGCACAAGCTAGTAGGTTATATAGATTATAAATTTTCAAACCTAGTACTTTAATGTTAATTTTAACACCTAAGAAAAAAACTAACTTAAGATTATAAAGTAAGGACGCTTAAAGCTTCGTACAGACCAGCGCGACGCGACACCGATGATTGTTATACCGTGAAGTTTTCTTAGAAATTGTATTGTTCGAGTCGCGCCGTCGCGTGGCGCTGGTCTGCACGAGCCTTTAATCCTGTAATTTTTAGATCATTATGTTGACTTTTTGTGGTAAATTAAACTAAATCTTTACTTTATCATTTCATTAGTAAAATGTTCTGGGGCGAAAACACGGCGAAAAACAGAAGACAATTAAGATAACTCCGTGCCCCGCGGACTGAATAATAATTTGGTCCGTTTTCCTCGAATTTTCTTCAACAAGTTAATTTGGGAGTTCTGGCCATAAAAAACGTAAAATGTATCACTTTCGTATGATCCCGGGCAAGTCGTAAAAAGTATCTTTACATCAATGGCAATATGACGTTACGAATAGGCTATCGTATTGCTTCCCATGGGTGTCGTAAGGACCACTCTGAGATTATATTTTATTATCATGGGCTATATTTTTCGTAGTTAGTAGTCAGAAGAAATACTGGCCAGCACCCAGTCTAACCTAACCTATCCTTTGTCTTACCCAATTATAAGGTTCGACTGGTTTGGTCCAAATACTCGTTATTTGATTAATTTTGAATAAAAATTGTCGTCATGTAAGAATTAAAAATCATATTTTACTTTATCGATTAAATTTTATCAAAATGTATCGAATCGGTGTGGCAATAACGATAAGGTAGTCATAAGAGGTGGAGTTTGATTGCCAATGTAGTTGGATGCATGAATGGAGCTTTCATACATTTTAACACAAGGATTCCCTGTATCCGTTGTTGACGATGCTCAAACATTCCAAGCGGAACAAATACGTATGGGTAGATCAGATTCTAGAATTCTAGATAGACGATATTGAAATGGATTCCTTGAATGAATCAAAGCTACTGATAGTACTTATACAGGCAAACTTACCGACGTCGTTTTGCGATATTTGCTTTGTGTATTAAGGTATTAGCCAGTCACTACGGCGGCAGCGAGATTAACTGGGACGGATTGCGCTGGACGTAATGTATCGCCACTCCTAAAGGAGTGGCCATTTTGTTTAGGGAGCACACCTATCTATCTGTTAAAACCGTTTTAGGCCGAAATTAATATTGTATCTCAATTTCAATTCGCGGTCTTTGATGGCTGCTTGTGATTCGTCCTCTCAGACTCAGATTGGCAAACTCGGCCGTTGATTTGTTGATACTTCACAGACAAAGATCAAGATTGGGATTTAGATACTTACTTACATGATTAATTTCGGGCGTTAGTCATCACTAAGTTGTCCTTCGTGATTTCGTCGCTACTAACAAATCAATAAATGCATTTCAATAAGTTTTACTATGTAACAAAATGTAGTAAATAAAGTTGCCTGTTACGTCACTAGCCTTTGAATTGAATTGGGAACTTTGCCAAATACTGAATGAAGGCCGAACAACAGCCACGTCTTAAAGTTGGTCTGACTGCATTATTAAGGTAGAATTAGACTGGTGTGTCAGTGGCGGTTTACCTGAACTTTCAGACTTTTAACAAATCATGTTTACAAACACTGTTTCACAGTGTCTGAAAAGCTTTTGAATTTAATTTGTCGCCTTTCTAATGTAAAGTGATATGCATGGCTAAGTTGTTATTTTCGCCAACCAATAACAACTAATTAGATTTGTCAGATTAACCACTCAGGGAGATTTGCGCAGTTTCTGGAATGAAAATGAATGAAAACGAATTATTAAACGCAAGGCAAGAGATGCGACTGGCTGCTAATTATTCAATGTTTCAAATGTTTTCTGCTCGGTTTGGTTGGCGGAAGGGCTTGTTCTGAGTCTGCCTGGCTGCCTACCACCATCTTATCTAAGTCTGTCGCCATAGTAACAATGTTAACGGCATTGTTGTGTTTCGGCAGTTAGAGGTACCTCAACAAGTTCCTCTGGTTAAGGATACCGGGTGAAGCTTGCTTCCACCTTCGGCCTGATCATCACTTACCATCAAGTGAGATGCACGCCAAGAGCTTCTCGATTGTGGATTAAAAAAAACAAGTTTTCGCGCGTTTGACAATTTATTAGCAATTTTTTTTATTGTTCTAGAAATCTGGGACATTTGGGTGTATTTCCGGGTTACAATGATCTCTCCCAAAGATAATATTCTGTCACCACACCATCGGCATTCATCATGATCTCGATCGGTATAATGACGCCAAAACGTTATGAAATGAAAGCAGATTTTTTTCCCGAAAGCGGGCAAGCAAACAGGAAAATATGCAAAAACGTTTAAAATGGTTATGTCTAAATTGAAAAAAAACCGATAACGAAATAAATATATGTAATCGGATCAACCGTTCTAGGAAATGTGATCAATACGATAAAGAAGACTGCGCGATGTCGCATTGAACTAATTCCATTTTAATATTAAGTTCACTGCAACTGGCGTAGGAACAACTTAAGGCTTGTGCAGACCAGCGCGACGCGACGGCGCGAAACGACTCGAACAATACAATTTCTAAGAAAACTTCACGTTAAAACAATAACCGGTGTCGCGTCGTCGCGCTGTCGCGGCGCGCTAGTCTGCACGAAGCTTTAAGTTCGTTTTATTTATTTATTTTCTCTCGTGCACATCTCACATTTTACAAAAGATTAATTGTCGTTTTTTCGGCACTGCTAAACATAATGTTGGTTTACTGACGAGTTAGTGAACATTAACATAAATTGAAGAGCGTTTATTCTGAAAGTGGGCAACGTCGCAATTAAATGTCAAATATTTCGCTGCGTTGATTAATCTGGCAATATTACTGTATGGAAATAAGAAATTTAGCTAGAACAAGTTATAATACGGGTAGTTCTAATTAAACAAACTATTCAGAAGATACAAAATAGTCGTTTTGACTGTGAGTAGGTACCATCTGTGATGTTTGTGTTTAAAAACAGAATCAAAACCGTTGTGTTGTGCTTGATAGTTTGGTAACTGTATCAACTTGTAACCACTATTAATGTCAGTCGTGGTTACAAGAGCTTTCGTAATTATTGTAATTTAATACACCGCAAACAACTAGTAGTAGATAGATAATGCAAACAACAACGTGTGTAATGAAAAGAAATTATTTATTATGTAATTAAGATATCGGAATCACTTTTACATGTCATATTAAAATATATTTAAAAAAATAAGCTAGATGGAGTCGACATTTCCTATCTGACTATAAGGCCCGTATTACAGAACCTCACTCAAAACTCAAGCATTACTTAAAACTCGTTTAAAGCATTTTGATTGGTTGAAATTAGTTTTAAGTAATGCTTTAGTCTTGAGTGAGGTTCCGTAATACGGGCCTTAGTGTGCATCTCAAATGCTGGTAATGGGCCATACTTTAATCAATTGAGGTTTTTTAGGCCACTTTTATACCCCCTTATAAGTACCCCTTGGTGATACGTCGTGAAATTTTAGTCGACGATGAAGCATTTCATACCATCTTGGGTTATGGCCGCGGCTTCGCCCACGTGGAGGTCGGTAGTTATCCCAACGGAACGTAAGTACTACCGGGATTTAAAGTATCCTATGTCCTAACCTAGGTCATGGTCTGTCTGTGTGCCAAACTTCATCAAAATCCGATCAGCTGTTAAGACGTGAAAAGGAAACAAACAGACAGACAGAGTTACTTTCGCATTTATAAATACTTAGCTTTTGCCCGCGGCTACGGCCGCGTAAAGGTCGGAAAATATCCCATAGGGACGTACTACAGGGTTTCAGAGTAGGTATCCTATGTCTTAACCCAGGTCATGGCCTATCCGTATGTATGCCTTTCAACTAAATCCGTTCAGCTGTTACGGCTCGAAAAGGTAACCAGATTTTAGGGTTGCGTACCTCAAAATGAAAAATTTAAACCCCTAAAGAATGACTTCGTTGTCTGTCAATACCCTTTTTCTCAGGAACGCGTGGAGGCATCAAGTTGAAATAGATATCAAAAACTTAGATCTACGGTCCCTTGGATCTTGTAACGAAAATCAACCTTCAAGCCAACGCAATAAAAAAATACGGCCTTTTCTGCCACAAAGTCAAAGTCAATCAATTTATTTCAATTAGGCACATAAAAGGCACTTATCAACGTCAATTTTACAAAAAATAGAATTTATTCTAATCACTCTTCCAAAAGGTAGTTTTCGTATGGAGAAGAATGAGCAAGAAACTCCACCGTTACTCTTTTAAAATGTTTTACAATATTTTGTATACATTAATTATATGTGAAGACGATGCATCTAGAATAAGATTACTATAGCTCACCAGTTTGGCGAGAAGCAAGGAAAATCCGAAAATAGGTAATTTGTAGTTACATATGAACAGAAATTCATAGGCCGTCTTTTTTTTTTTTTTTTGAGGATGGGAAATTATCAAATAACTTCTCCCGCTCTGGGTGGAGCGGGAGGGCGTGTCAGACTTTTACTGACTAAAACCCACCCGTGTTCCTTCCGTTGCCTGTGTGCCGAGGTCGCGATATCCCTTTCAGACAAACCCGCAACCCCGGCAGGCATTGGCCCTTCCGGACCCCGTCAGTTGGTGCTGACATCTCTTTGAGGCGCGCGTGGAACACAACGCGCCGTCGACCCGGGCCTGGTCCCTATCGGACGGCGAGCTACCCATTGCTCACCGTCCGCAAGCCCGCGCCTACGGTGGCCGGAAGTCGGCTCGCGACTCCCGACGCCCGGGGCGTCTCCTGCGGCAACTAGGGTCGCGAGGGCGCGCATTTTGCCTCTCCCTCGAGCGCTTCGCCTCCTCCTTCGCAAGCATTACTGCTTCGCAGAAGGAGGTGACGGCCTCCCATGCACTCTCGCTCCGGACCATGGCCTGAACCAGGGCCGTGTCTTGAAGTAACATTAGTCTGTACCTATTTAATTAAAATCGGTACTCTCCAATCTATTTAAAGTTCTTTTTCAGTTGAAAAGTTAAGTATTTCCTCAATCTGGATTTGGAAATTCGGGCAGCCGAGCAAGCACAGCTTTGAGACGGAACCCTCAGGGCGCAAGTCCTACTCACACTTGTCCGGTTTTTTCAAATAAATAAAACATGTTTATAATATATGATTCTAAATTCCTTAAAATACTAATTATTCATTTGACTAATAATAGCGATAATAATATCACCATTAATTTGTAATACCTACTCAGTGCCGCCATTGACCACGTAATACCTACAATCCTACATATTAGTAAGGTTAGTTTATGACTTTAAATTGTAATAACTTTTGACAGAGTGGGCCGATTTTAATTAAATAAAGACTAAATGTTAATTTAAGATACGGACTATGACTTAATTTCCAATCCCTTAAATCTCTTGAAAAGAAAACAACAAAAACAATATTACATGTGAATTTTAAAATCAACCCCTATTTTACCCCTTTGGGGGATGATTTTACAAAAACGGTGAGACGCGTAATTCTTTATTTCTTACCAAAAGCATAAATTTGAATTTTCATATCCGTAACTTAAGAAATGCTGGACTTCCCATACAAATTTTCATCCCCTATAAGAATTATTTTTGAAACAAAAAGTACCCTATGTCCTTCCACAGGATACCATCTAACTCCTTGCCAAATTTTATCGAAATCCGTTCAGTGGTTTAGCCGTGAAAAGGTAACATACAGACAGACAGAGTTACTTTCGAATTTATAATATTAGTATGGATTTAAATATTTATATATTATATTTATATAAAAATCAATTGCCGTGCATTAGTCTCGCAAAAACTCGAAAATGGCTCGATCGAATTGATTATTATTATTCTTTGTTTTGTTCGCCTCAGTACCGTTTAGGAAATAAGAAAATTAGGAAAAACCCAAAGGAACAGCCGAAAAATCGACAGCGTCAGCGGGTCAGGACAACGTCTGACGGGTCAGCTAGTATTATATAAGTATAGTACATATGGATATTTATTACATTTAAAAGATTATTTTGTAATGTAGGCGTGTACTCAATGGGTCTCTGCGAAACAAACCTCGAGCTAAGTGCAAAAAGCCTTTTTATGTATTGTTCTTTTTGGAAATAAATAAACTATAAATTATTTTATAGAGGGACAGTGTGATTTTTGTCTTTTTTTTTTCTTTTTCATTTTTTTTTTTCTTTCTCAATTTGTTTTAATGATGGTCTGGCAGTTTGAGTAGTTGCTGCGGCCTACCCAAATATTCTTTCTTTGGTATTGTTCGTCGAGTCGAGCTGCTTATGTTCTGAGTTGAGCTCCCACGATTACTGACAAATGCTTGCACTGACTGGACAGGTCCACTCAAATCTGTGTGGTCCTCATAAGGTTTGACCAAGATGATGTCTGGACTCGAAAAGAGACTGCGACCTCTGAGTTTGTTTCGGCCTTTCTTCTCAGAGTAGTCAGATAGGAAACACGGTCGGTGTTTCCTATCTGACTATTTGTTCCCAAAATATGTTCTAAAGTACGTCTTACAGTAACTAAAACTGCGTATAATCGAACAAATTCACTTAATACGAAGAGATTTGTCGTCCAAACGTTCGATCCTGGCATTAAACCTTTCTTCCAGGAAAGTAAACAAAGGGCTCAATACTGCGGGTCCTGACAAAGGGTAAACGCCATATTAGAAGCGGATTCAGAAATTGTGAGGCTTCCACCAAATTGTGGACCTTTATTATATCGTTATAGATCGTTCTTTCCGACTTGTTTTTTTGCTCGGCTTCTTAGCGTGATGTTAAGGCGACGATAACTGACTTTTAAGGATTTTATACTGAAGATCACGTCTAAACGAGTAGTGTTAATAATTTGGAAAAATATATGTTAAATTAGAGCGCTTTCTTAATAACTTAATACCTGTATGTTTTTTTTTATTATGTTTATATTACAAGTGAAATTAATTTTGTAAAGTTTTGTCTAACGCGGATAAAAAACTGAGAATCACGCAAAATCTATCAAGCGTATTTTTCTGAAACCATCACCATTTTAAAGATAATTTAATTATTGATCTTTTAGTGTACGTGTTTTATTAAAATACGTTTTGTTTTATGTATAATAAATTAATAATGCGTCTAATTCGAGACAGCGGTCGTGGATGGGCGAGTCCTATTACTGGCTGGATGTACGACGCGTTGCCTGAACGGAGTACAGAACACACAAGCTAACCACTAAAGCTCACTGGCATATATCTGCGTCTTAAAGAGCCCTTCCTTCCTTAACAATTGGGTTATCAAATGCTAAAAGAATTCTTCAAGTCCGTGTTCAAACAAACAAATTCTTCACTTTTATTATTAATAGGATATAGATTTTCTTGCTCATTGGAAAAGAAAGTTTGAATCTTGTGTCAATGCTAAGGGGATTTTGCTGCTTAAATTAGCCAATTAGCTCTGCTCATTGAATTACCTACGATACCAGTTTATTTATGTGTGATACAGGTACCTACAGTGAATGAAGTTATACTCTCACGGCGAGGCGAGGGGTGGATAGCGTGGGGATGAAATGTTTATTTTGCATATAAACCCTACCAATGTGAAATGAATGCCAATAAATTATATAGTCTTTTTGGAATATGCTCATCAAGGCCTTCTATTGGATACCTAGCTACCTTGTAATAATAACTAAAGATTATTTTTTTCTCCGCCGCCATAAACTATGTCACTAGGGATGATGTAAGGATTCTAACGATACCCCATACATCCAAATCTGTTCAGGCATTTAAAAGTTATGTTGGAAAAAATAAACTCACAAGCGTACATGAACCCTGAAAACATGAACTCCTTTTTGGGCAGTCGTGTAATAATAATAAAAACAAGCAAATAATTGACCTTGGCTTAAATTTAGCTCGCCCTTTAACACTTTTTTAGAACACTATGAGTTCATGCGACAATTCGCTAAATAGGTCCTTTTATGAAAATTGAAATCCGTTCTCCCAACCATTGCTCGTGCTTATGACCCCAGTAGCAACCTCCGCCGCGAAACCGTAGGTAGCACCGAAACCGCAGTAGTTCAGTTCAACTGGCTCGCGTCATGTTCCGTTACTCGAATTTCGCGTAGCGGAACATGACGCGAGCCATTTGAATTGAACTACTGCGGTTTCGGTGCTATGGTTTCGCGGCGGAGATGTGCTACTGGCGTGAAACCATAATACATCATAAATAATAAATAAATAAATATGTTATGATGAATTTATTCCTAAAGAAATATCTTCTCAAAGTGAGTGCCAGACTATGGCGGAAATTTTGTAACCATTCACAAAGGATTTCATTATATTCAAGTATTCACTCTCAAAGCTTTGATAAATTACGCCCTTTTTGGTTTCCCATTTTTATACAGGGTGGCAGGGACATCGACGTGAAAACTGATACCAAGGATTCGGTACATGATTCTGAACCCCCCTGGGTATTGTTCGTCGAGTTGAGCTCCTTCACTTTTGAGTTGAGCTCCACGATTACTGACAAATGCTTGCACTGACTGGACAGGTCCACTCAAATCTGTGTGGTTCTTTCCTCAAAAGACCATTTCAGACACTAATCCACATGGTCCTCATATGACTTGACCAAGATTATGTCTGGACTTTAAAAGAGACTACGACCTCTGAGTTTGTTTCGGCCTTTTTTCTCAGAGTAGTCAGATAGGAAACACCGACCCCATCTAGCTTATTTTTAATATTTTTTTATATGACGTGTAAAAGTGATTCCGATATCCTATTTACAGAATAAACAATTTCATTTCATTTCCTGCGTTGAAAATTTTCGTCGGTTATTTTAAGAATAAACAGCTGCTCCATACATTTTGACCGCGTAGGTATTGCACTTTTCTATGGAACAGCAGATTTTTTTTTAAATAACCGACGGAAAATTTTGACGTACATTGGTTCAGAGTCATGTACTGAATCCATGGTATCAGTTTTCGCGTTGATGTCCCTGCTATCCTGTATAAAGAATATAAGAGATCTGAAGAACTTGTAAGAAGACTGTATACAGTATGTCGAAGAAAAATACACGCTGTGAACTGCTTATTGATCGACGACGAAAGGCTTATTTCTATAACACTCTCAGAAGATAACAAATTTCAATATATTTAGCTTTTGCCCGCGTGCCGGTCGGAAATTATCCCATGGGAACGTACCATCGGGATAAAAAGTATCCTATGTCCTAACCCAGTACCCCAATTGCGTAATACACGATCAATCAGAATCTGAATTGTTTTAAAACAGATTGCTAATCCATTGCTTCATAAGTTCGAAAATAAAACTGCTCAACAACGTAAATAACGCAATTAATGTTGTTGAACTGTCATAATGAAATAGATCAGTCGTAATCGTTTACGAAAATGTGGTGCTTAATTAGATAGATGGTCACGGTCTACCCAAATTTCATCCAAGTCCGTTCAGCCGTTTTAGCGTGAAAGCGTAACAAACAAATAAATAACTCAATTTCGCATTTATAATATTAGTTAGAACTCACTTCGATTGTATCCTAACGATATTGAATACAATCGCTTTTGAAATTGGTAAACCGAAAACTCGGTCTAACAACCTCGCTTTGGTCGAACCTTTTGTTCGTCACTATAATCGTATAATTGGTGGCGTAGTTAGTGACTACTATAAAGGAAAACGGAGGTTTATAACCCATTAATTGAAGTAATAAAAATGGCCCGGGTAGTCTTAATACTGCCGTTAAATTAGTTCTGAACGAGCAGTTAAGTTTTTTACTTACTGCAATGTATTAAAGAAGTGATTAAATTGGTTATTAGATATCTTTTCCAGAACGTAACAAAAACACACACCCACACTTAAACTCACGCCGTCTTCCGTGGGGATAGGTAGCAACTACAGAACATCTGTTACGATCCTTACATCATCATCATCATCCCTTGTCCCATGTTACGTGGGTATCAGCGCGACGGGTTTTCTTCCTCCACTCTCCCCTGTCAATCGTCACGCTATCATTCACTCCCTTCTCTTTCATATCATTCCTCACACAATCTATCCATCTTTTCTTTGGCAAGGCCTCTTCCACTCCATCCATCGACATTTATGTTCATCACTTTTTTAGTCACATGCGTTTCTTCTCTCCTCATAAAAAGGAGTAGATACGTATGGATCGTATTGGCATGTGGCCCATACGATCCCTACGTACCTACTCCTTTTGCTTCGATTACGTTCATACATCTGTCGATCGATTCTGTAAAAGTATCAACGTCAAACTTACGTGAAGTGAGCGTGTAGTGACCTGTCACTGTCACAAATCGACCGGCAGGATACTAGGGATTAGCACTATTGACAGCTCACTTCACGCTCACTTCTCCTAAGTTTCACTGTGATATTTTTACAGAATCGACCGACTGGCCATACATGTTTGCCAGTTGTGAGGACTATACATAACGTATCTGTCCTTTATGATAGGATAAAAGGAATAACAAAAAATGTTTTCACATTTTAATAACGTCTACTATTCTTCAAATAAATACGTCGTCATGGCCTCAACATACTTTAATGCTTAAGTATAAAATTAGGTCAAAGTTCTTTGCGTAAATAGTAGATTGGAGCTTAACCCTTAGCAAACTCAATAATCACTCTTTAATCATGTTAATTAATTAGATATTGTGGTTAAGTGAGGGTAAGCGTAATTAATAAATATTCAAGATGGAAGCCAGGACTCAAGACTGTTATTCGCAATATTAATCTATTTTAATGAAATTTTAAAATGAATAAAAATATTCCTAAGATCCGCTTTCTTCTATAAAGGCTGTGTGTGTCATGTTACGCTATGCCGAGCCAAGGCTCAGACGAGATAGGAATACCAATTAAGCTTAGCAAGCGTTTTTATATAACTTAATAAATCGTAATATTATATTGTAAAGAAGTCCTAGAGATTATCTCCTTGGTTTTGCCCGTATAACAAATTGGTTTGTGAATCATGCCAATCAGGTCAAGACGGCAATAATGTTGGAAATTCACTTCAATATATTTCTCTTGCAGGTAGAATTCGAGGAAGTAATATAATAATATTACTCTATATATAATATCCATTAATTATAGCCGGTAACTGTCTCGTTGGTCTAGTGGTCGTAAGCGCTACTGCTGAGCATGAGGTCCTGGGTTCGATTCCCAGGTCGGTCAAAGTGTTATTGGGTTTTTCCACAAGAAATTTCTCAGTTGCAGCTGGGTGGATGGCAATAGGCTCGCCACGGGACTCAAATATAACTAGCGAAATGTGGGCGTACTACCTATAGGTACACCCCTGCCCTACCCTTCGGGAAGAACAGGCGTGATATTATGTTATTTTGTATAGGAGGGGGGGGGGGTTGTTTTTTTTGTAGGATATTTACTTGTTTTAATATTTTGTGTCATCAAAAGAAACCTCCTCATTCAGTTATCGGAGCAGCGTAGAATGGGTAACTAGAATATAACAAGTGTAAATAAAACTTTATTTACTCCTCAAGTAGGTACCTACATACAACTCTATTTACCAAAGACATGTATTCAGTTACAAGAACCATATTCCCATATACATTACCTAATTAAATTATGTTTGACACGATGTCACACGAAACCTTCGTTCGCGACTCGCGACAACTTCGGAAATTGCGAACTACCCTCAGTAATGAACTTACAATATCAATTTCACCGCTCGTTATTTTGTTACAGGTAAGAAGTTACCCGAGTACGGTGTGGGAAGTAAGTTTATGACCTTCAGGCCTTATGTAATATGCATGACCATAAAATGTTACTTTACTCTACGCAATAATATAAGAGACTCAAAGAAGTGGTAGGTTTTTACAGATTTGGCGTATGAATATATTATTATTTATTTTAGCGTACCTATATATTTTTTTGATGGAGGAAAATGGAAGACTAGAGACTAGACTAGAGTGCAATAAAAAAAATACACGTATTTGCAAATTCTTTGATTGTGGAACACGACTTTGGTAAGAAAGAAAAACTATATTAAAGAGGTCCCATGTTGGGCGCCAAACATCTTGAATTGACAAGTTCGCTAAGTACTTATGTAATAAGACTATGTTGTTGTTGTTAATATTTTTGTGGACTAGTCGTTGTAGAGCCATAATTAAAAAGATAAACATATTTTCAAATTCATTGATTGTGGAACACTACTTCGGTAAGTACAAAAAAAAAAACTATTATCAAGGTCCCACGTTGGGCGCCAAAATGTGCTCGTACAGTCCGCGGGTTAAGATGGCAGTTCAAGATTTCGAAAAAGGTTCATACCTGTGTGGAAATCTTTTTCTAAAGCTCTTTGTGCAATATTAACCCCCGTGTACAGCTGTACACAAAAATGCCAAGGAAAATACGTAAAATACCAGATTAAACAGAACGTTAATAATTTGATTATTCTTCAAGAGCTTTACTTTAACGTTAATAAACAAACAAAGGTCGTTATTTTATTTAGATACGTACTCCGAATTTAATAAGTCATTTCTCGAGAGTTTTAGCCTTGTTCGGCAAATACTGAGAATTTTGTACAAAAGTAGACAACGGTAAAAGAGGCTGGAACTGATTTATGATTAATTCAAGGGACCGTGTTTTTGTTCTCAATACCGTTTATTAATTCGCTACATCAGCGTAGGGAAACAAATCTTTGAAAAAAAAATCGGTTATCATATTTCTGTCCCTTGGCGTATTAGGAGGGTAGTAAAACATATTCAATATCGAATTGGCGGCGTGTGTAAAATTCTAAATTGTTTCCAAGGAATAGGTAGAATTAAAGCAACATCAGTTTACTTAGTTTAAAATTTAATGTTACGCCTTAACATCAAAGGTCTCCTATTACCAAATTAGCACGAAAACCATTAGTAGTCATTATTTTAAGTGTAATTTAAAAGATAACGTTAAATTTATGTAACTTAAAGACTTATCAAGACAGCTAAAAGTCGTCTTTTTTATTAGGTCAAAAGTGTTGTCTATAAATGAAAAATAATGACTACAAATATTTAAAGTCCGACTCCCTGAACTTATCCTTAGTATGACTGCCATTTGCACTTAAGAGTCCTATTAGTACTTTAATTTTATTTATTGTAATGTTGTCTTATTATATTGAGAAACAAAAACCAATGAAACGTATTCATTGTAAAGTTTAAATCGTTTTAGTTTATTTGATCAAATTGTGTTTATTTGGAATATAATGGTCGCTGAATCAAGACATTTATTGCTTTTGTTTACGATTTTTTCCGTGAAAACTCAAGGAATTTAAAGAAATTCTGGAATTCCAATAAACAAGTAAAACATTAAACTTATCTTTTAGTAATTTTAGCTTTTATTAGAAATGAATGAAACAATGTGAATTTGAGCGTCAAAGTTCCATCGTTTTTCTTGTAAACTGAGTTCGTAAAATATTTGTAGTCAATTACAGGAAAAGTAAAATTAAACGTTACTTCAACTTACAAGAAAGAGAATGGCACTATTGTTATTCTTAATCAAATAATTAAAATATCTTACTTCTGCTGAAAATTACAACGTCTAAAATCATGAATTTGCGTAAAAAATGTAATAAGACTCTTAACATTTAGACTGTCCGCAAGGTAGACAACATATACTTAGTTACTTAGTAAAACTATGATTTATGTCACTAGGCTAGTTGGCACTAAAAGTGTGAATATTTAATCACAAAGCTCAGTATTTCTGAAGAAAGGGTATAGTAGACAACATTTCAAGCAAATGCCCGGGGCTCAACTTGTACCTGCCTACGAAAATGTCCTAATTTGCTAACTAGGACGAACCCCGCGACTTCGTTCGCGTGAATTTAGTATATTCTCCTACAAATACCAACAACCCTCCCATCACCAAAAAAAAAAAAAAAAATATGATAAAAATCTTAATTATATTTCGACGAATGGCCCGCACTCTTTCTGTTTTTTTTGCTCGGCTCCTAAGGGTCGGACCATGATGATAATAGCCTTTCTCAAGAATTGGGCTATCAAATGCAACTTTTTTTTTCAAATCCTACTGTCAGCTCCAGAAATAAACGCATTCTAACAAAAAATCTAACTCTTAATTTTTTTTTATCAGTTTAGATTGGATGACATAATTATTTGTTTAATATTAAATCATATTTGTCTTTCCTAATTAAGTATCTATGTTTCTTTGTAAATATGATTACACATTTCCGAGAATACAAAATAATCTATTATTAAAATTCGGCTCAAAGGACTGTTTCCTGTTATATTTTTTTAACTTTTTTTAAATGTGTGTCGAGCTCGTCCCGCCTTCTATACCATTCCAATTATGAAACGAACATAATATCTACATGATGAAGTTAAAACAATATTTTTAAATAGCATTTGCTCGCGGCTTTGCCCGCATGTAGGTCGGAAATTATTCCACTGGAATGTACTACCCGGATAAAAGTATCTGTCCTAATCTACGTTATTGTCTATCCGTGTGCCAAATTTCATCACACTATTGAACAGGTAACGACAGACAGAGTTCTGTTACTTTCACATTTATAATATTAATTATGGATTTCAGTAAATCTAGATGAATTCGTTGCCTCTGTCTCTAGAGGTTTTTTTTAATGCAATGAATGTTGTTGAAATGCCAAAACGAAAGGTATTGCAATTGTTAGTATGTTACGCATTTATCCCGCTGGATGTCGAGCAAAGTGTTTTTGGATTTTAAAGTATCAGTAGCGTGAATCCTGGCTTTGTGCCAGGATGATGGCAATAGGCTCACCCTATATTGCATTGGATTTAAACCGTAAAGAGGCGAAACATGGGTGTATGTGGGCTTCAGAGAAACGTCACCCCCTAGCAATGTAAAAAATCAAGGAGGTGAGGTTTCTCTGGAGCCCACTGTACTGGTCATTTATGCATAATTCTTCGAGGAACATAGTCGTGTACCTATACATATACGTATATTATCATGATTTGATTTATTTAAGAGTACATGCACACATTACAGAATAAATAATCCCAAGGCAATTGTATAGTGCAATTTACAAACTAAAATTCTGAGTAGACCATGACCTGGAGAAGGACATAGGCTACTTTTCATCTTGGATCGAAGACGAAGTCGCGGGCAACAGCTATTGTTAACAGTATTGTGTTACCTAACATACATTAGTAGGTTAGGTAAAACAGAATTTAAAAAAAACGTAACCAAAGAAAAAAAAATTACAAACAAAATAACTCCAGGGTAGCCCGCGAAATTCATTTTTTAATAAAATTTTTGCAATGTGGAGATCACTATGAGGCTGTATGTGGATCTAAATATGATTCGAAACCGTATCTAATAAGTATTTATAGAATTATAATCATAATCAATACAACTCCCTACTCTAAGTTCATATAGGTAATCCTATTGAATGTATTTTTCATGAAATCATGATATTTTAGGATTATTCTGTCATGAGGAGTTGTATTGCTGGTTCTAATGATTATAACTATGTATAGCCATATTTTTTACGGTCGCGAATCATATTTTAATCAAGATACAAACTTGCAATTTGAAAAAAAAAAACGAAGAAAATTTGTATTTCGCGTGTTACCTTAGCGCGTCCCCCATAAGTACTTGTAAATATAAACAAGATGTAATCAAGTGAAAAAAAAACATTATTTATACTTATCTAATTATCTTTCATCCATCTTCTCACAAAATCATTCAAAACATTCACGAAACACATCCATCCATCTCCCGACAAATAAGTTACACTCAGGTGTTGATGTCAGAAGTGCATTGAGCATTGAGATGTTAAGCAAGTTTAAATTGATATGGATTGAAATTACGTTAATGTTAAATACGACACGCGATATAATGGTTGGTAGATTTTGTTTCATATTTCGCAATGAGTAATGTTAGAAGTTTACGTTACCGTATCGTGGAGTTCTCGTGAGCTCTTGTTACAATAGTTTCTTTTCATTTTCGTTCGAAAGTTTACCTGTATCTTAAGTGTGTCTTACACCTTGACAATGTTATGTATCATAATTGAAGGAAAACATGTATGCTGGAAATGAAATTGAAAACTGAAATTTCATCTACATATGTTTGTAAAAGGATAAAGAAAAATGTTAGTCTTGCTAGCTTGAAACTAATTTCAAAACTTGGTCTTTTCACCCGAGTGCGGTGAAGCTTAAATGGATATAAGTATTATGCACTAGCGACCCGTACCTGCTTCGCACGGTTTTTATGATTCGACAAAACATCGATATTTCTTTATCATGCTTAAGACCAGGGCATTCTAAAGACAATAACCAGCTCAGAACAGAAATTGTCGAAAGCTGCACATCGGCGTCTTGACTGTGACAACTCCCCCACTCAGCCCGATGCTGTGCAATGGGGACGGCACTGATTTTCAGTTGTCACTCGAAAAAACGTCGGACATCAAGTCGTCACCCCAATTGCGTAACACGATCATTCACAATCTGTTTCATTTTAACAGTTCAACAACATTCATTGCGTTATTTACGTTTTTGAGCAGACAACTTTTTCGAACATATGAAGTAATGGATTAGCAATATCCTTCAAATTGATTCAGATTATGATTGATCGTGTTTTACGCAATTAGGATGCTGGTTTAAAGATTTGTACGGATTAAACAAATAGGCATAAGCTATTCGAATACGAGTATACTTAGTTCGTGCTATGAGAGAACTTCTTTTTGCGTCAAAAATGCACACGAAGCTTCCATATTGATTCTCTCATAAATTTAATAGGTATAAAGAAAAGCCTTATTAAGAAATCCCGAGAGCTAGATAAAAACGGGATCCAACTCAATGCCAGCTGGATTACGTACGTAGGGTTCCGTACTCAAAGAGTGCCAACGGGACCCCATTACTAAGGCTCCTTTGCCCGTCCGTCCTGTCATAGGGCTATATCTTTTGAACCGTAATAGGTAGACACTTGAAATTTTCACTTCACAGAGTATGTACTATATGGCCTCTATATCAACAAATAACAAAAATAAGATTAAGTTGAAAACGAAACGGGGTTTTTTTCGCGACTTTTAGAAAATATTGTTAAATACGTGGTACGTGCGAACCCCTTCGAGGCCGACTCGCACTTGGCTGCTTTTTTCTTTTTGCAACCGATCTCAAGATGGGGGAAGGTTTGTTACTGATAGGTACTGATAGATATTAATTGGATCGCTCTGAGAATAATCTGCTTTGTATTTTGTTCGTGATTGTTTGAAGAGGATACGTAAATATTTATCTCATAATTGTTTTGTTATTTGTGATTATATAGAAAATATATTTCCGGTAATTCTTGTGGATGTTTGAAAAATAAAAATATTGCATAGCTGTAGGTACAACAGTTATTAATTAAAATAAAAAGGATATGCAGTAATATTAAAAGGCAAATAAATTAAATACTAACAGTATTTCTTCCCGAAAACTCATTCAGATTAAAATACATGATCAATTAAGGCTACGTGCAGACCGTGCACGAAAAAAGCCCTTTTTCGTCAATAATTTATCTAATTGTAAGAAAGCTTGAATTAATTGAAACATCAAGTCTGTGTAAGTACAAAAGTACAGTTTTCGTGGTGCTAAACCATTCGTGCCAATCACAGCACCTGTTATTTTATTTTTATGAATAGTTGCATCAGTATTGCGCTTTCTAAAATATGGTTTATTTCGCCATTGATTTACATAATGAAGATATTGTATAATCATAAAATAAAATATTGATTTAATTTCCAGGATAGCTGAAGAAAAATGTGTGATTTTTAAATTTCTTGATATGGTTTGCTAAATAATAGGAAAAAATACATGAATGACAGGTTTAAAAAAAAAAGTTTTTTTCAACATTATTTTTCTGCTATATTTTCTTAGTAGCAGCCCGGAGTCTGGATTTGTGTCTGGTTGTTGGCAATAGGTTCCCCCCTCTTACACGGGACATAAACATTACTGGCGAAATGTAGGTGTACTGTAGGTACACCTCTGCCTAATCCTTCGCTGAATACAGACGTGGTGTTATGTATGAATGTAAAACAGTTCTTTTGTGAAACATTGTACTATTGCTGATTTCTCATTTTCACTACAGAACAATGGCCACTTGTATTTATTTTTCTCTGTTGTTGCGAAGGAAAATAATTATTTTCTTTACATACAAATGTTAGTAAAAACACGGATACAAAAACCCGGTAGCTATCAGTGGCGTATGCACGGACAGGGTATGCACGGCTAAAATCAAAATAAACCGGTTTCAGCTTGTTTCGGTCGGTGGCCCACCGACTTCCTACCAGGGACCCGACTTTTACCGCACGGCGCCATTACCTTTGCATGACGTTAAATCTGAATATCCGTTATAGATTCTCTTTATCTTGATTTGTAAACAAAATGCAAGGGAAACAATACAATGTGTTTTGTGTGTACACAACCAATTAGTCAGTAGGTAATAATTATATATATATTTTTTAAATAACAAGGATCATCACCTATTTTTTTAATTACATCCAACCCAGGTACACACCTTCCCTTTGCAATTAATTTAACTTTTAACTCAAAAGATAACGTTGAAAAAGCGGCTGATTTTAATTTATTGAAACATAAGTGTGTTTCAATTAATTGAAATCTGCCGCCAGCACAGGTTTCACAGGTATAATTTTCCATTTTGTACAATAAACTTAATACTTAATTACTTATACAATCAATCTCTTGCGTCAATAAAAATAATAGTTTGAAAAAAACTTTGCAATTACGAATTAATACGAACGAATAAATTGGGTTAATCCGACAAAAAAGCTCTCTACAATCAACAATTAAGCGGTGTATTTATGGCTTCTCAATTTTGACGGGTTGCAATGTAATCTATGCTTCCAAAACACAAACACGTGCACACATATTCACGCACACAGTCACACTTTTGCTGTGTACTACACGAGAATTCATAACATGCGTTGTATGGAGAATAAGCAACGCGTAGTACTGCTTTTGCTCACGAGAGGGCTGCCTGCGGCGGAAGGTGTTCGCCGCTCCAAGAAGTTAGTTCCAAAAAAAAACTAATAGATGGCACGTGATAAACACGGGAAGCCAAAACGCTATGCGGTGAGATGGCGAATAAGTTAGATTAATTTGATACCATGTTTTTTTTTTAGTTATAGTTATTTATCATTTAGAGGGACATGTATGTATGGGACTACAGGGTATGCAGAGCCTTTTTGCATGTATGGAGTCCACACCCCTGGTAGCTATGTTCTGTTCAATAAGCTCACTTGCGCACGGGCGTTTTTTTTTACCGCCTACTGGATTTTCAGCTGTCGGCGCGTTGACGTTGAGATCCCAACAGAGCGCGATGAAAATATCTAATACATAATATTTCGCTTTCTCACAAACAGTGAACAATATTAATATTCTTCAATTCTCACTATTTGCACCTACCACTTTTTGTCTCTGCTTCACCAAAAGGTGGACTGGTAGAAAATGCCTATGGCATTCAGTCCACCTCTGTACATTTCTGTGCTTGAAGTATTAAATAAATAAACAAAATTGATCAACGATTTCATGTACGGCTTCTTAAATTTTACTGAAAAAAATCACATTTTAAAAATACAGTACGGCGACCTCTTTTATTCATAAGCCTATAAACTTTTTAGTTCGTAAAATATGTAAAGTTGACATTGTCACCCGAAAGCATGACAATTTGCTATTTAATATACGAAAACAGATTTAATTTTTTTCAATAATAATGAGGTCTAACAATTTTTCCCAACGTAGAACAAGCCGTTTAAGTGATTTTTGTTCAAGTACATGTACACGTGTTAATAGGCCGCGGAAACGCGTGGCGCGAGCTGGGTGCCCCGACGATAACGATGCTGTTGCCACGTTGCCTGACAACTGGACGCCGCGGCACAGCGGCCCTATCCTCGCCAACTACCTCAAACAAAGAGAACAAGACCATAAAACTGTTCTCGATGACATCGCCAATGGTGCAGCTGCAGTTAACGAAGACATAAACAAAAGAGTCCGTGCGCTTGCTGAAAATCTTTTGGTTCATGTACAAGAAAATCAACGTAACATAGATTGCACGATCGAAAATTGCGACGACGGCCTATCGCCTCTATCAGTCAAAGCTCGCGATGAAGCTCTAAAGACGGTACGTAAAATTATGGCAGAACGCTTCCCGTTTATAGCGGATTTCAAACAGGATGCGTTACGTTTGGAAAGGGAAAGAGCAGACAAGTTGAGAATTCTTCTGCGTGCTCAATTTCAGCGTGTCGTTGCAGTTGGGCACAGAACTCCGAAGAATTTAATGCATGATTTCGATGAACGGATTTACGACATCAACCAACAGCTCCTGAGTAATTCAAAAGCCTACACGGAATTGGAAGCAGATTTACGAGGTATGTCTGATGAAGGCATCACACGTGCGCGGTCATCGCTCAATCAGTTATGCCTTGGTATTGGAATGGCGGTCAGGGGGCGTAGTGCATTAATATGGTGTAAGGAGAAGAGAGGTTCGCAGCAGCGAACTCATAGTGCTATAAACTTTAGTTCTGGTGATCCTCCTGAAGTTATATTAGATCAAGTTGAAGAGCTGAATGCAATCATATCGCCTTTAGTTGAAGCTTACCGCAACGCTGTATTGAAGATGTTCTCTGGCTTTTCTAGTAAGCTAGCTGAATTAGAAAAGGATCTCGGTCATGAAGATTTACGTGGACCTAATACAATTTCGAAGATCGAAATTTTAGATTTAGATCGATTACTTGAACGTCAATTTAAACGTTTAACTAATAGTCTGATTAATAAGCCTAACACAAGTTTATTTGAAATGACCGGTGCTAATGTCATTTCAATGCAGGAAAGCGTTAGGTCGTTGGGAGAATGCCTTCGAGAAACCTGTTCAATACTAAATCATGCAGGTCATCTTTGGGACGCACATATTTTACGTTCAGCTCTCGCTCAAAAGCTAACAATAGCAGCTGTAGAAGATCTTCTTACTAGTCATGATTCAATTGAGCTAGCCAATGAGGTTCCATTTAATATTGCATTAGAACAGTTGCGGTGTTCCCCTGATGCAGATAAACTACAACAACAGTTTGAAGCAATATTGGTTTTGTTAGATAAAACAGCCGGCATGCATTTACAACATAGTGAGGCAGAACTAGGACGTTTAGAGGAATTTATGAATGTCCCCGCATCCATGGCAAATACGTTACTTGCAGAATTTGATGTTTTTTTGGAAAAATATCCAATAGCTCCTACACAAGTATTGACAAGGATAACTAGCCTGTCAGTTGCGGGAACTCCACAGAAAAACGATAGTCTACCATCATCAGTACAGCTGCCGCTACCTCGTGCAATTTTTCAAACAAAACTCCAAGAAATAGCTCTAATGAACTGGAGAAACGGTTTCCTTGAATCTTTTAAGAGCAACATCTCCATGCTCCCAGAAGAATTAAGACATCACGCTCAACTGTGGGTTGAACAACGCAGCGCAGCCTTACACATGCGTTATTCTTTAAAAAATGTATCGTACACCATACGCTTAGAGCGTGTCAAAGCTGCTCGGGAGACACGCCTCGCAGAGATGCGTTACCACGATTTGAGGCTAGAATCACACTTAGGTGCAATTTATGAGCTTGTTGATCGTTTACCTGAAGAAGCATCAGAATTCGCAGCTTTAGATGCCCCTATGTTGTATCCTTTTTGTGAAGGGATTGAACGTATGAAAGTGAACATTGATAATATCGGTATCCAAGATTCGTTAAACCCTGAAGTGAAGAAGATGAAAATGAAGAGTTACGCTCCCCGTCTTGCTAAGCATCGTCAACTGTTTGAAGAATCTCTTGATGTGGCAATAGTGGAGTATAAAAAGCTGTTGGAGCACCGTATTCATGAGGCAAGAATCTCAAATGTGCGTTACATTTCACAAATAAAGTTGTTTAGTGAAGGTGGCCAGTATGCTGCACTCGAAGCAACGAAAACTTGCATTGCCTTGGGGAAGGGAGCTGATTCTTTAGAATCGTGCTTGACTAAGACTTTAGACGTTTTGAGCCATCGCCGCTTACAATTACTGGCTCTTGCCGACCATATGATGCATCCGCTGCAGCGTATAGTAGAAGAATCTGTTAAAACGCCTGGTAGAGCGTCTGGCAGATCGACTACCAGGACTACAGAAAAGAAAAAGAAAAAATGAGACAATAAATCGGTATTGATTATTAGTTTCCGATTAGCTGAAAAAAAATCAATACTGCTATTGAAATTTCGAGAACGGCTGATGACTTTTTAATGGATTTAAAAAAGGACGGTTTCATTCGAGTCGTATATCATGTATGTTCGCAATTTTCTCTAACGTAACGTAAATTTATACATTTTTGCTAATGATAACTATCAAGGTTGACAGCTTTTGATTATTCAGCTATAAAGTTTAATTTTACAGACGTTTCAGTATTTTTTCATTTCCTTTGTAATTTTAAAATCAAGTTTTCAATATATTAGAGCTCTTTAGAAAATGTTTCTCTTCTACTTTTTAAGCTGAGTTGTCATGTCGCATAGAGCCGTGGCTCGAGATAGCGTGAAATCTCTGCCTTCTTGGTGCCTTCGTGGCTAGTTTAGTACCAGATAGAACATTTTACCGCTACCCGTGCGAAGCCGGGGCGGGGAGCTAGTTCATAATAATAACAAGTAGGTATCCGTTTTCACATGTTTCGTCATGCATTTTTTCAATATCTATAACAAACATTAAATGAAATTCTGGAAGTAGGCAACGTCGCAAATAGATGTCAAATATTTCGCTGTTTTAATTAATTGACAATATTACTGTATGGAAATATGAAATATGGCTAATTAGTGAACTAAAATATTGATTATGAAATGCAATATTTAATATCGTCACACCGAATATATAGTTTTAGATGTAAAAAAAACAAGCGAGCCTTACTGATATCTCACCTTGGTAATAAGCAACATTAAAGGGGCGGGGCTTCGTCAAGGTCGTGACGGCAAACTCTAGAACCGCGCGCGCTCATTGGTCAAATCAAATAGTGCGCGCTTCCCCGGCTTCCTGTGATACACTTCCGTCCCTTTTCACGAAATCACTATCACTGATCTGATTATTTAGATTTTGTTTGCAGGAAAGCGAGCGGAAAGATGTTACACAACACAAACGTATTTGGAAACTTTTCAAATGCCTTTTTTACACCTAAACCGTTTACAACATCTATTTCAGTGTTATAATTGCAATTCATTATTAATATTCTAGTTCACTAGTTAGCGATATTTTATATTTCTAGACAGTAATATTGCCAAATTAATCAAAACAGGTAAATATTTGACAGCTATTTGCGACGTGGCCAACTTTTAGATTGAACGCTCTTAAGCCGTGCCGTAACATTAACAAGGTTAGCGTTCATACGTGGAGTTCATGTGTAAACGTCTGGGCACGCCACAATTGTGGCGATAAGTCCCCTCTTTGAGGAGTGGTTAGAGAGACGCCACGGCGTCCTCACCTTCCGCCTGACACAGGTCCTCACCGGACATGGTTGTTTCGGGAGGTTCCTGTTCAGGATAAAGCGGGAGGAAACGCCCGGGTGTCACCACTGTGTGGATCGCCCGGAGGACACGGTCCACCGTGTCCTCCGGGCGATCCACACAGTGGTATCCACCGTATGCTCCAGCATACGGTGGAGGTCTGCCCAGCTTGGGCGGAGCACCGCCGTGTCCTCACGGAGGCGATCGGCGGCGGCGATCTCTCGCGTCCGGCCCTGGTTCAGGCCATGGTCCGGAGCGAGAGTGCATGGGAGGCCGTCACCTCCTTCTGCGAAGCAGTAATGCTCGCGAAGGAGGAGGCGGAGCGCGCGAGGCAGAGGCAAAATGCGCCCCCTCGCGCCCCTAGTCGCCGCAGGAGACGCCCCGGGCGTCGGGAGTCGCGAGCCGACTTCCGGCCACCGTAGGCGCGGGCTTGCGGACGGTGAGCAATGGGTAGCTCGCCGTCCGATAGGGACCAGGCCCGGGTCGACGGCGCGTTGTGTTCCACGCGCGCCTCAAAGAGATGTCAGCACCAAGTGACGGGGTCCGGAAGGGCCAATGCCTGCCGGGGTTGCGGGTTTGTCTGAAAGGGATATCGCGACCTCGGCACACAGGCAACGGAAGGAACACGGGTGGGTTTTAGTCAGTAAAAGTCTGACACGCCCTCCCGCTCCACCCAGAGCGGGAGAAGTTATTTGATAATTTCCCATCCTCAAAAAAAAAAAAAAAATGTGTAAACGTCAACAGTCGGTAACTGATGGCCGGGTTTAGTTACGTCAAAATGGCGGACTGAAAACGAACCATCCGTGGACCGTTTCAGCTTTCAACATAGGCTAAAAATACCTATTTCGGGATTGATTCATTGATACGCCAGATGTCGGAACGCGTTCTAGGTGCTCCGAATCAAAATATACATGCTACGTCAAATTGAACTGCCGGTCGATTCTGTAAAAATATCACCGTGAAACTTAGGTGAAGTGAGCTGTCAATAGTGTTAATCCCTAGCATCCTGCCGGTCGATTTGTGACAGTGACAGCTCACTTCACCTAAGTTTCACGTTGATATTTTTACAGAATCGACCGACAGGCCGACTATCGTCTCGACACAATGGGAACACTCGCTCACACATACCTACTCTTTACGCTCTAGATCACTTACAACAGCATTATAGCTTCAAATTTACAACAGCATTATAGCTTCAAATTTGTGATTTATGTAAATAGCATTATAAAATCTGTGCGTTACAGCCAAAGTGTTACTTTAGCCCAAGATAAATTTAATGGGTTTCGTGCTGCGTTTTTTATTGCACGGCAAAGCTTGATAGATAACTGGAACGGTCCTCTTCCATTAAATGAAGTTGTTTTGTTGGTTTTTTCTGCCGACGAGGTGGCATTCTGTTTTACTTTCGTATTGCCAGGTGTTTGTTTGTAGAAAATGTAAGTTTTTTACATCAAATTAATTAACTTAGCCTGTCGCAGTTCTGAGCTAGATGCGATGGTGAGGTTGGTGATTAGATGAACCAAGGGATTTTTTCTTGTGTTTTCCATCCGAAACTCTTAACATCATTATTTTCAAGGGTCTTCTGTCCGGAAGGTCTTAACCCATTTGGCAACCCAATCGATTGTAGGCACTAAGTTTCCATAGCTATGATTATAATTTTTCGTTTATATTATATTAACAGGAGGTTAGTAGTTTATCAAAACAGGAACTGGAGGGAGGAGGGAGACTGGTTTTGGTCAATCTTGTTAAAAGCCTTAATCCAGCTATGGACTGCGATAGGCTGCATTCTGCGACATATGACTATTGTAAATGCCTGGCATTTGTACTTTATAAGTCAAAGTGACCATATGGATCAGGTATAGCTCTAGAGTAGCATTGCGTAGTAATAAATATGATAAAAAAATGCAACATTAGGCTCAACCATCGTCTTAGTTGGTCAAAGGTTTGCCTCAAAACGTTTAGAATATTATCCTCAAAGCTAAAGAAACAGTTGGTATGCATTACATGTAGCAAAATTGTCAAAAACATAATGTGGCGGAAATCAATGTTACCGTTTGCTACTGTAGTTGGCCGTTGTACTCAAATGAGTACTAACATCACTCTATGGGCAGAATATGTCCCCCCTTTTTTCTTACTTTTATAATTATTGATTTGGTTAGTTTATGATAGGAAAATAAGCATTTCGTAAACAAGGGTTAGTACAGGATCTGCAAGGCTTTGTTGGCCTATGGTTCTAAGACAGCACATTGGATAGCTCCTGTGACAACAGGGACCATAACAACAACAGAATCAACTGGGACTCAGCATCAATATGTTGAGTCCCTGTTGCCAGAAAATTGTGTACATATTATGTGAAACTGCTGTTGTTTGTGCTCGCTCGTTGTAGTTAGTCAACTTTTTGCTAGTGTATCCAACAATTTCGAAAGCTCTATATAAAACGGGTAAGCTGTTTCTGCGTAAATCCTTCACATTAAAGCTTTCTCTGAAAAGCTTGCCGATGCGATATGAGCTTACAACACTTTGATAATATAGATCGTATTTAAACCATTCATTTTCAGTTTCAGGACCGACACACTGCAATAAATCTGGTACTGAGCAGCTATCTAACTATGTCAAATATTTTCGTAAACGATTACGACTAATCTGTTTCATTTTGACAGTTCAACAATATTCATTGCGTTATTTACGTTGTTGAGCAGATTATTTTTTCGAACTCATGAAGCAATGGATTAGCAATCTGTTTCAAAACTATTCAGATTCTGATTGATCGTGTATTACGCAATTAGGGTTCAGGCTGTCAAATATAAAGTGAACAGCAGCGCTAATTGTAAAACCACGTGTTAATATTATCTTAAATTCAGTAGAGACTATATTAATTAAGATCAACATTTCACCACTAATTAATATGTTCTGAATAGATACAGTGTACTGTCGTCACAATCAATCTGCCTAGCCTTTTCCCACCTATGTTGGGGTCGGCTTCCAGTTTAGCCGGATGCAGCTGAATACCAGTATTTTACATGGAGCGACTGCATATCTGACCTCCATAACCCAGAAACTGGGTAATACGACACCCCTTGGTTAAGACTGGTTGTCAGACTTTCGGGCTTCTGTCGACCCATAACGACTTTCAAAGATCCACGAATGACAGCCGGGACCAACGGCTTAACGTGCTTTCCGAGGCACGGAGGAGTCTCGGTATGCAAAGAAGATGGTCCCCATCCACGAACCAACCGGGGCAAGCGTAGCTTAACCTCATGGATCGACCCGTGCGGCTGTTATTACTTAGCCACAAGCTCCACTTTAATGTCGTCACATGGGACTCAATCCTGTCTTCGGCAAACTGAATCCCTTTAGATATTTCAGAGACGACGTCATCGTTGTCGATCATCTATGCAGATATTATTATGCATACATAATGTTCCATCAAAGCAGTTCATAACTAACCACCGTAAGGAATATTCTTGCTTGCAGCGCTCTTCAGCTATAGAACCGGGCCGGTAACAGATGAGGTCATCGTGTTCACGGGATTTTGTTTTCAAACTGGTTAGATATGAACTTCTTTGATGGTACATATCGCATGCTTAATGGAATACTGACTTAATCTAAAAAATACGAATTTTGGGTTAAGTCAGTATTCCATTAAGCATGCGATATGTACAGGATGAGTTTTCGAGATGGGGCAGTAAGGGCAGCTGCCTTAACCGTTGTAGCTACAGGAAAACGGTCTTAGGAGACTGTACTTAGCTTTTTGAGACATTTTGATCTGCATTTATAGATTTTGAATAAAAAATACAGTCGGCCAGAAAATGGGGAGTTTTCGCAAATAAAATTATAATGCGTATTCGATGGAAGTTTAATTTTTTTGTTTATTTTGGGCTAGTCTGTCCATCATAAAAAAGTTATTTGGATTTTTTTCGTACCCAAGGTATCGATAAAGTTTTATTGCGATTTCTGAGTTTTCTAGTCCTCAAACCTCAGTTGGTCCAATAGAGTTTTTTGATCCAAAAGGCATCAAAAAAAGTTTTTGTGAAAAATGCACATTTTCTTGCCGACTGTATTTTTTTTTCAAAATCTGTGAATGCAGATCAAAATGTTTCAAAAAGTTAAGAACCGTCTCCTAAGACTGTTTTCCTGTAGCTATAACGATTAAGGTAGCTGCCCTTACTGCCTCATCTCAAAAACCCACCCTGTATATCTTCCTCGGTACCTCCTCGTCTTCATTAAAAGCGCTTATCCTAAAAGTTGGCAACGTCGCAAATATCTGTCAAATATCGTTGCTGTTTTGATTAATTTGGCAATAATACGGCAATAATACGGCAATAATATGCAATAATATGGCGTATGGAAATATGAAATGTGGCTAATTAATGAACTAAACTATTGATGGCCCGCTTTATCCGACTTGGGAATCGAACCCAGGACCTCATGCGTAGCAGCAGCGGTTGCGATCACTAGATCAACGAGGAAGTCAGTTCAGCTGGAAGTGGCTTAGAAAGAAGTGCATATAGGTAAACCGTCAGGACAAAACAGATAAACTCCGTCATATTGCAGCGGCCACTCCTTACCACTGGCGACAAAGGCAGAATAGCTATCTTAAAAATTATGCAGACATTCAAACATATAGAGAAACTAACCAAAATCCCATAAATTATGGCTTTTCCAAAACCACGACTCTTATATTGGTTTCCCAACCAAATCAAAGAACTTGGAATGGTCCGCTTCAGAAGGGCTTGACGGAGTTGGTTAATTGAGAATTCCTTATATACTATAAAAGAATTCCTTCAGTTTAAACTGAAATAATCTAATTGTATACCAAAAATTTGCATGTCATTTATGTTATGATTAAATATGTTAAGAGGCTTACAACAGCTAAAGCGCGGTCACTGTCGGACTGCATAGAAATGAAAGAGAAGAGCGATGACACGACGCAGGTAATTTATTGCAAAATATGAAGCAGTTAGCGATTTACAAAAAATCTATTGATTGGACTGGAAAATTAAAACACTATTATGCTAATATGTAGCGTGTAGAATAATCTGACAAAAAATCAGAATGATTGCATGTAAATTAATATGATTTTTAATTGTTAAAAGAAATTTTTAGAGGTATCTTCATGATTTTTTTCTATCGTATCAAATTAGTTGTATTATGTTTTCAACACACTATCATACTAGCATATATCCTGAAGAATATCATATATTTTTCTGATTTTGTTTACTGCAGTGGATCATATTCTTTTAGGCATTATGAAACTTGCGTTTAGGCACGTTTAGGTCCTGTAGTCCCCTTAAGCTACTGTTGCAAGAACTTTTGTAACCATATTTATCTGCAAATAAATCTTTGACTTTCATTTGTATCAATTTTTAAGTAAGTTTCGTCTTCCGCATTTTACTGGCGGGCGCCGCATCCAATCTGGCGTTTACGACCAGTAACTGCACTCGTAGTATATTGCGCTCAGCCGCGGATGTTACTTTTTAATGTTTATGTCGTGCAGTGATTTCGACTGTGAGGTCAGATTTTGGGTGTTGTTCTGACTTTTATTTGGTTCCATGATGTACCTAATTAGCTGTAAAAATCTATGGGTATGTCTTCGTTTTTTTAGTTTGGATGTTTTCTGGATCTAAGCTTCGCAGCAAAGTCAAATGATATACACTCGAGAGCAATGAATCCGGGTCACTTAAAGAATGTTAAAAATTATTTAATAGACAATGTAATACTCCTTAAATGAAAGTAAAAAAAATATGAGTCACCATACATTTTATTAACACAAAATTACATAAAGAAAAAAACTGCTGATCTCTCCTTAAAACAAAAATAGGAAACATGAAATTTTTGAACTTTATTACGATTTTCTTGAATTTTAATACTTCGTATTGCCTCCTCGTGCTTCCATTACTGCGTTTACGCGGTTTGGCATGCTGTACACCAAGTTCCTTATACGATTTTGGGGAATATTCTCCCATTCCTCTGTGAGAGCAATTTTGAGCTCACGAAGCGTGATTGGGGGAGGGTTTCGTTGTTTTACGCATCTGCCTAGCTCGTCCCAAGCATGCTCGATCGGGTTGATATCCGGGCTGCGCGCTGGCCACTCCATACGAGTAATGTTCATCTCTTGAAGGTAGTCATTCACAATCCTACCTGTATGAGGTCGGGCATTGTCATGCATAAATATAGCATCCTCACCTAAATTGACCATAAATGGACCAACGTGATCATTGAGGATTTCTTCCACATATCTTACGCTAGTTAAAGAGCCGTTTTCTATGATCACCAGCTCTGTGCGACTTTCAGAAGAAATTCCGGCCCACACAAGTACAGACCCACCACCGTAGGCTACTTTTTATTCGATGCATGCTTGCTTGAATCTTTCCCCTGGTCTTCGATACACTCTGTGTCTTCCATCGTGCTTGTAGAGCATAAATTTTGATTCGTCGGAGAACATAACTTTTGACCAATCTTCAATACTCCAATTTACGTGGCTCTGGGCATATCTTAGTCTTGAAATACGATGCCCACGCTCCAGTTTAGGGCCGTTTGCAGGTCTAAGGGGTTTTAAGTTAGATTCAGCAAGCCGACGTCTTACTGTCCATGCACTTGGGTTACTTCCTCCGAGGCGTCGAAACTGATTTGTGAGTTCAGTTCCTGTGAGAAAGCGATTTCGAAGCATGGTGTTCACCAAGTATCGGTCTTCTCGTGCTGTGGTACACCTGGTTCTGCCCGTTCCTGGTCTGCGTAGGTTAGAACCAGTTTCTTCGTAACGTCGGAGAACTCTTTGTACTGTTGACAGCGACACACCGACAGTCCTGGCTGTATCGCGCTGACTCCGGCCGGTTTCCAGCATTGTAAGTATTCTGGTGCATTCTTCAGGCGTAAGCGACATAATTTCAGCTTGAATAATGAATATAGAGCACTATCAACATGGTTTATGTACCCACATAAATGACAGATTACAAACAAAAGCAAAACCAAATGCTGTAATTTCGTAGTTCCATCTTCGAAAGTGGCCCTTTTTCAAATTTGATTTTTTTATGATATAACTTTACAATAACTAAGAAGTTTTAATACCTTCATTTAAGGAGTATTACATTGTCTATTAAATACAATTTATTGCATTAACCTAGCATTTTTAGTTTCCGAGATTTTTAGGATTCTTTAAGTGACCCGGATTCATTGCTCTCGAGTGTATTTATCAGGCGATTACCCTAATCAGTTTATTTATTTATATATAGGTACTTTATTGTACACCACAAAAATACATAACAAGAAATAATAGTTAGTTTAATCAGATCGAATCGTTTCTAATCTCCACACACACAATGAATTGAATGGGAACTTACTTTTTACGTGGGTCTTAAACTTAGTTGGTGAAAAGTGGGTGTTCTGTAGGTGCACCTCTGCCTGAACCTTCGAGAAAAACAAGCGTTATGTTATGTGGAACTTACTTTTTCTGGAACTTACCTTTTCACACACACAGATACAAAACAGACAACACAACACACACACAACAATAAAGACACACAACACAGATACAAACAACACACACAGATACAGATACAGATATTCAATGTGAGATTCACAACAATATCACTATTATGAATCAAATATGTTATTGGGATTGGTTTGAGCACTTTCGAATGGACTTTTGTACGTGGGCCATGGCGCCTTCCTCCAGAAGCAGATAAGGTCTGGTCCTAGTCTGTTCAAGACATCTGCATAAGATCTGGATGACCTGAGTGTTTCTGTTTTAATTTGGGGTCACAAACTATCTCTCTTATAAATGTTTTTTCCCGCTGGGGAAACGGCGTGAAGATAACTTTTACCACTTATGCGCATCCCCCGTGTTAAAGTTTTGGGAAAGTTATATCTCTGCTGAGACTAATCAAAAGACGATATATCAACCATGTCCTATGGGATCTAGCAAGTCCAGACACAAACTTTTATTGTGGGTTTTGCTGTGAATCCCTTTGAGAATCAACTTTATTTATAAACTAGCTTCAGCCCACGACTTCGTCCGCGTGAAATTTGTAGTTCCCACGACCCACCCCGCCGCATCACAACGCCTGTCCGCGCCATTCCTTCGTTTTCGCTTAGCGTTTTTTCTGACTTGTTTTCTTTTTGCTCGGCCTGTAAGGGTCCTAGCGTGATGTTAAATAGCCTATTACCTTCTTGAAAAATTGGGCTATCAAATGCAATAATATTTTTTTTCCTACGACTGGTAGTTCTAGAGATAGGCGCGTTCAAACAAACAAACTCTTCAATTTTATTATTAGTAGAAATATAAATGTAGTTGGTATAGGAGCTCGTGGCTAAGTATAAGCCGCACGGGTCGATCCAACAGGTTAAACCTACGCTTGCCGGGGTTGTTCCGTGGATGGGTGGCCATCTTTACATACCGAGACTCCTCCGTGCCTCGGAAAGCACGTTAAGCCGTTGGTCCTGGCTGCCGTTCGTGGATGTTTGACAGTCGTTACGCGTCATCAGAAGCCCGAAAGTCTGACAATCAGTCGTACCAAGGGGTTTCGTATTACTCAGTTACTAGGTTGTGGAGGTCAGATAGGCAGTGGCTCCATGTAAAATACTGGTATTCAGCTGCATTCGATTAGACTAAACTATCACATTTGTGCCTTACTATCGTACACATCGTTTTTTTAATCGACGCTGGTTTTATTTGGGCATTCTCCTTTCGCGCACAGATAGACTATGACCTGGGTACTTTCTACCCCGGTAGTATGTGCTCGTGGCATAACTTCCCAACCTCCACGCTAGTGAAGCCGCGGGCAAAAGCTGCTCCTAAAATAAAAACACAATCATAAACAAACTCAATCTCGAGGGTGACCTACATTATTCACGTAAAACTATAACGCATGCTCTTGAATGAGTACCAACAGCCGACAGAATACCAATGAGGGTTGAACATAAACTGAGAATATGACGTTTTTTGTTGTGAGCATTCGACCTTAGGTTTTCCGGTGAGAGTTAAAACAGTGTTTGAAGTTTGTGTGATCCGATCAAACTTCATCGATTCTTGGAGCTTATTTTAGGAATTTGAGCTGCATTAAGCTTCGTGCAGACAAGCGCGACGCGACACTGGATATTGTTATACCGTCAAGTTTTCTTAGAAATTGTATTGTTCGAGTCGCGTCGCGGCGTCGCGTCGCGCTGGTCTGCACGCATTTATTGAGGAGTAAAGAATAAATAAAAGAAAGTAATTTCTGAAAAGATTGATAGGTTTTATGAAGATACCTACACATTGAGGACTATACACACATATCGGGGCAGTGCCCGGGACGTGACAGGGCCGTGGCACACACAAGGCACGCACTGAAGCTCCGTCGCCGTCCGAACACGTACATGTGTGAACGAGTTCATACTCGTATAATAACACAACGATATTTTTTTGAGCCCCTGACGGAACACGGACCCGTCCACGTCCCAGGCACGGCCCTAATATGTGTGGAATTGTGGATAAGAGTTTAAAAGATCTCTCATCTAGAAAGAAGAGAATTAAAATTCTCGAAGAAAACAATTTATTATCACCGATTACTTCTTAACCTTGTAAGTTTGATTCAGTAGCGATGTAGCACAAACCCGGAAGATGTCGGTCGTTATTGAAATTTATTGGATTTAACCAAGACCTATTGAAGGCTATAAATATATTAAACTACGTTACTGTAACTATACAGGCTGAATTTTAATTTATTGACAATCTTTTAGGGGTGAAAGTACTCACTTCTTCTTGTTTTCTTGTCGATGATACTCTTCTTCGTTGTTTTTTTTATTGAAACGAAGTTCTTTAACGCGACCTGGAAACTTTTAGAAATCGTCACGCTAATAAGTTTTAATACTTGCGACTGTCCTTTTTTAATTCAAAGAGAAAGAAGAAGAGAGAGAGAGAACGACGGCAGAAAAAAAAAAGAAAAAAGTAAAGTGATTCGGTCGGAAAATTTTTTCGTCATTGGTGTCGATATCTTAATTTTCGAGGGGTGCTAAAGCCGATAGTGAGATCAAAATGTAAATCCAAGATGGCGGCGGATTTTTGTTTTTATTTTAAATCATACGTGAGAAAGATCTTCGTTCCTGATCCTCCGTCCGGTCCCCCGACCGAACACGTTTTTTTATTTTTTATTTGGGGCAAGTATGTGGCCACGTTGGTTGCGGCATCAGTGATATTCTTTAGGATTACTGATCAATCCAACACCCAGTGCAAGGTGCGGTGCTTCTGATCAGACTGTGCCCCACATGCTGGAGTGTCCTAAGTGCCTTTTCACCTGCACCTCGGATGACCAAAATGTACTCATGAATACATATTGTAAACAACTATTACTATGAACCCTCGTGCAGACTAGCGCGACGAGACGGAGCGACGCGACTCGAACAATACAATTTCTATGAAAACTTCACGGTATAACAAAAACCGGTGTCGCGTCGCGCCAAAGGCTCAAATATTGCATCTGTGACTGTGGTGCCATACAAAATTGCTGTAAGCCCTGAAAACGTACGGTAAACAGCCGATTTCTTTTCGAAATCTTCTGAGTCTATCGTATCGCTAAATTCAATAACTCATACAAAACCCGAAACTGATAATATTATGTAGCTATTGTCCTTTCATAAACGTCAATCAAAACCACCCATTAATTCATAACTTGACCTTCTATCTTCACATAGAAGTATATAAGAAATTGTACGCGAACAGTAACGTATCGATTTTATTGTAATAACAACAAGGTCGGACTTGTCATAACTTGTTCATGTTAATAGACAAGTAGACATGTTGAGTATTTGGGTTTATGGTACAACTTTCTGAATATGTAGGTGTATGGCCGAAGTTTGGGTGAAATGGTGTAAGTTTAATTTGGACTCTCATTAACATGGACGAGGGTAACTGTAGCCACTCTGAAGCCTTCAGGTGCGCTACATTAACTGCGTTCTAGGTCTTTTAAATATTTGCATTTCATCAAAACTGAGATTACTTAGATCTTAGGGCTTATACACACGGCGTTTTTTATACGCGCGTTTCATGTACAGAAAAGAAAGAAAGAAAATACGTTTATTTGCGGTAAACATTACGCAAAGAAAGAACAAATACACGAAAAGATCTCTTTTTGGAATTATTTTTATTAATGATTTTTTGGAACGGCGCGTTTTCTGCCTACATATTTTTTTTTTACAAAAAATATAACAACCGAAGTCAGTTGTTTTTTTTTTTGTAAAAACTTGCGCGAATACGCGCGCCTATGACGCGTTTTTGACGTTCGAAAAGTGCTGATTCTCAGCCTAGTTGAATAAATGACATTTGATTTATTTTTAAACGCGGTGTATACCCTTGGTATTATTATAAATTCATAACTATCTAGCCGTATGCGAATAATATTACAAATTTGATTGTGTCTATTTTTTTTACCTCAACTGAAGAGGTATTCTTATTTTGTTCTAACAGACGAGACGTAGAAAAAATTGCCTATTAGTCTTACGAATACAACGAATAATTCAAAGGCCCTGAACATTTTACAAGTATACCTAATATTATTTAGGTATTCACAAAGATTTGTTCTGGACGAATAAATATTCTCCTTCTTCTAACAGAATTATGTATAACATCTTTTCCATCATTCATGACTATTAGGACCCAAAAGTCCCAAAAGGTTATGTTGGAATATTAATGACGGAAAAGGCTTAGTATGAATAATTCTCTGACCTCATTAGGTCGTGCAATACACAATTCAGATATGGCAGTGTTAAAGTTGCGTCCAGGGCCAAGTACAAAATAGATAATATGTATGAACACGCACGCACATAAACATGCTTAACATAAAACAAGTGCAAGTCTGCCCTGCTAAGCAGAAAGGCGTTATCTCTGAGATACGGCCTTTTAGTTTTTTTTATACCATTCAATAGCTATAACAATTTCGCATCTAATGGTATCAGCCAAATAGCGCTAACATTAAAAAAACCACTAAGAAGAATTTTTTATCCTATGTTTCGTTAAATTACAATTTACAAAAAGTAAATTTTCTCAAAACTCACTCCGCTTGAGATAGCGCCTTTCGGCTTAGCAGGGCAGAAGTGCATTTGCGACTGGCATTAGTTTTAACACAGTATAAGGGGGAAGTGCACATGAGTGATTTACAGATTAATAATCATTAAAATTTAATTAAGTGAATTATAATTTTGTAAATAAATATTTGCTGTAGTCGCAAATTATATTTGGATGAAAATAAAACCTGACACTGATCTGCAAATTGCAACAAACGTAAGAAAATTTGAACGTCGCGTCGCGAGTGAGCCAGGCGGTATCGCCTTAAGGCCGCAGATAGGCGCGACGCGACGGCGCGACTTATGAAAACTTCATGGAAATTGTCCTACCGGTGTCACGTCGCGCCTGTCTGCGGGATTCTTTAAAATCTCCGTACGTTTCTACACGTGAATAACTGCGGGAGCCTGTTTTCGCTCGTTTTAAGGAGCCCACTTTCTGTATCTATTTATTTTGTAGTCGAGGATCAGTTGAAATAACTTGAAATCCTTTAATGACCGCAGAGAGGCAGCTAGGAGTCTCAACTGGGAATTAATTAGGGATCTTGCCACCGACGTGGTGCCTGATAAATTGGTGTTCGGTAAACTGTTATTTTAGAGGGCACGAGTTGACTTGATTAAACTGAGAAGAGTTTTTGGCTGCCTAGCTAGTCTCCGTCGTGATTTATTAAAGTAATAGAACATTCTTTTCGTTTTTGCAAATATGTTTTTCGTTACATTACCGAAATAATTCCTAATATTGTCAGTTTCTTTTATAGTGAGTATGTTTACCTTAAGCCCAAAAAAATATCCATCCATCAAATTCATACATAATTCGTCGGTACCTCGACTTAGAAATCCAAAACGTAAGGCCGTGAAACTGTGTTGTATTTTTGCAAAGCAAAGAGGAGCAGTCCTGTGGTAAACGAGCCAGAATAATTATATTAAGCAGTTGAATAGTTCTGCGATGGACGTAAATACAACCTCCCGATATATAGTAGAAGACAAATACATAAAGAGGATAAATATAGATAGTACCAATCAAATCAATTTATTGTATTTCCAGATCATACAATCCAATTTGTTGGTAATTATATAGTTACACATCTTAAACACTAGTGTTTGTAATTAATAATATTTGGCAAATTTTGGTCATATTTACTAGTAATGTCAAAACCATAAATATCAATTATTTATTAGCTATAAGTACAAGAATATTTGAGATCGGGGATGAAGGCTGCACCTTAAGAGCGTTTATGCTGAAAGCGGGCAACGTCGCAAATAGATGTCAAATATTTCGTTGTTTTGATTAATTTGGCAATATTACTGTATGAAAATATGAAATATGGCTAACTAGTGAACTAGAATATTAATAATGAATTGCAATTATAACACCGTATTTGATGTTATAACCTTTATAGGTGTGAAAAAGGCATTTGGAAAGTCTCCAAATACTTTTTATTACATCTAAAAGTAAATATTCGGTGTTACGATATTAATTATTGCATTACATAATCAATAATTTAGTTCACTAGATAGCCACATTTCATATTTCCATACAGTATTATTGCCACATTAATCAAAACAGGTAAATATTTGACAGCTAATTGCGACGTTGCCAACTTTTAGGATAAGCGCTCTTAACCATTGCACACCATTAATGTACGGTGCGTACACTTGCAGAGTTGTTGTTGTTAAGGTTGTTGTTTAGGTTGAAGCGCGTAGAGAAAAGATCACTTAGTTCCCGTTAGGTTTATTACGTATAAATAGTGTTTACAAGTAATACTGTTGACGATTCCTTTCTCTAATGTTAGTCACCGCGTAGCAGTAATCGCACTCATCGATTTATTGTAATGTTACATGTATATTTATAGTAATAGAAATGACGCACGTCTGGTGCAAACCACCGCGTCAGCAAAACATGTACAGTGTAAGACTGTACAATTAATTAACATTAGGAGTAATTGCTTCACAGATTTTGAAAGAATGGTACAGTCAGCTAGCATTACAAAAAAATCTGACTCCTATTCAGTAAACAGACACCTTTGCCGTTAATTAAACGTAATAAATAAAATAAGCACTCAGCAATAGCGTCGTATTTATTTTCAGTGAAGGTTGCCAGGAATGAAAGGCTTTGAAGTATACACTTGCACCTCGTAATTTTAAACCAACATTGATTTAAACTTTGCAAACGTAAAGTTAGTATTGCAAAAACAAGAATGCTTTGATCGCAAGAGCTCCTGGAAGATGGCGCGAAGGTAGGGGGCGGTTTAAAATGATGGTGAACGCTGGGTTTTTTTTTTTTCTAGAGCATAATCTATTGTCGAACCGTGTAATCAGTCTTGTCAAATAAATGTCAGTACCTTGGCGACCGAACTTTGCTCTGGTGAAAATAGAGAATGCTCATTTAATACTTACTTTTAGGTACTTACTAATTCCATGCTGCCATGATAGTAGGTACTTACTTACTAATTCCATGCTGCCATGATAGTAGGTACTTACTAATTCCATGCTGCCATGATTATGTCATTTTTCTAAGGTAGCCATCTTGTTCTAAACTTTGGGCGACCGAGCTCTGGTCGGGTGAAAATACGGAGAAAAAGAATTTTCCCATATATGAAACCTAGCTAGATCGATTTTTCGCCCCCGTAAACCTCTATATTGCAAGTTTCATAGAAATCGTTAGAGCCGTTTTCGAGAACGTGATTATATAAATATTGCTCGTTTAATAGATAAAATAAATTTCATAATTTGGGTTGTCCATTCAGCGTTGTTCACCCACTGATTTATTTAATTAATAAATTTCGACGCTTGAACACAGTAGACGAATTATTATTTTATTTCTTCACACACATTTTTTACACACAAAAGCGGACCATTAATTTCAATTTGAGAGAATTTTATTAGACTATTATGCAAGCAGGCGAACCGTAAATTCAAATTACCAACTCTTCCTTTACATAAATCCCTTTACGCGAATGTTCGGGCAGAAATATCACTGGCCTTTTTTTTTTCAGAGTTGGTCCTATATTAAAAGTTGTTCATATTCATAAATACTTTCACTCCCTGAAAGATTGTCTTTGAATTTAAAATTTGCTTGTATAATTATCTAGTATAATATACAAACAATGCACGTTGAAAAGTCAAAGTTTCCGAATAGCTTTGTAAAGTTTCAAACGCTATCTAACTCGGCACTGTTACAACTATGTTTTACATTTTCTAATTACTCGCGGTGCCTGGTTTCAATGCTGTAATGAACCCTAATGTGCTTTGTACTCTGAGATAAATTCGTTGTCGGTTTCAGCTGTATATTTAGATTTAGGTAATAAAGTTGCTTTGTGGAATTGTTATATTTCTTGAGTCTGCTCAAGTTCTCGCTCATTAAAACTTTTTAACAATCAGCAATGGTGCCAGTTGGTAGGCTGACTGTGATGAACCAACGTGCAGAATCTTTAAATTCAACCGTTTTTTTGGCTAAAATGCACGATCCAATTTGAATGTTAAATTTTGACGTAAACCAACTAACAATGTTACTCTTATCTCATTGTAATAAGGTTAGGGGCATGAGGAACAGGGTGTAAAGTTCACTCATCCACCATACAAAAGGGAGGATCCTCCGACCAGACGGGTGTCATGTCTGGCGGGCAATTGCCCAGAGGTTGAAGTCGTGAGCTTGTATATATGTCCACCGCGCGGTAAACTCTAATTGCGCGATGCATGATTTGAGTGACGTCAGGATGATGTGTGACGTCAGGTCTTTGATGCGTAGTTCGCATGTGGCGATGTAGATGCCGCCACATTAGGATAATGCTGCGAGTTTGATCAAACTCTTTGCACATCACAAAAGCAGCTCTTGGGTCCGTTCGTTTCTATATCTTGTTTTTCTTAGACCAGCTTGCATGATGTACCAATAATGTCAATTCAATACTAATGTCCAGAAAACATCTCACTATTTACATACGAAGTGGACAATCATGACACAGAATAAAATATAACCCTTCCGATCAGTTCATACCCCGTATTGTATCGCAAGGAATTCACCCACATTCCGCACACGCTTATCTCTTTGAGCGCTTGGAACCTTGCCGGCGTGAGCATCGTCAAAGGACTCGCAAAGGCAATTGTTCACCGCGTTCACTGCCTAAGGCTGTCAAACATGATTAATATAGGAAGTGTATAGAGTGCCGCTATTTGCGGCATAATAGTGGCGCTGCGTCAACCCGGCTAAAGTGCCGTAAGCATTACATTGTCACTGTCACTTGTTATTTTGTTTGACTGTTGAGGTTAGTTCGCCGCCCTTTGTATTGATTGATAGTATTTGTTTTAGATAATTATATCAAAAGTCACTATAATTACTGAATTTACGAAATTAAGTAGCAAATGAAAATGGCTGAATGGTAGGTTAGGTTAGAACTGTGACCACACAACGCACAAGCCCAGCGAGTGGAGCGAGCGGTGCCGCGACAGCGGCCGGCAAGTGCCAGGTTCCGCTTAGGCGCAAGAGAATGTAATGTTTTGGGAATGTGATGTTATACATCGAACTAACCTCCACAATCAAACACAATAACAAGTGACAGCGACTCTATAACAATGCAATGAATATGGCACTTTAGCCAGGCCGATGAAGCGCCACTATAATGCCGCTAGCGGCAATTTATCCGATAGAGATAGAGTGCCGCTAGCGGCACTTTAAACACTGACATTAATATATGACTGAAGCAATCCCTAGATCGCCACCTAAGATGTATTACTGTCTAAAGAGATACCAAAATCCATTCCTTAAGAAAAGTAAGGCTAAAAGGGAATAAATATATTATGTTTCATGCCTTATTTCATTTACTCAGAAAACAGATATTTCTATTGGAATTACAATGAATTACAGGCACGTACGTATTGCGTTATTCCCGTTTCGCGGTGGGGCGGTTTTTATATTAGTAATGCAAATGGCGGTTACCAGCCCTTCTACCTGCTTTTATTTTAAACTCGACCTTGTTTTTGCCTTGGGGCCCTAAGGTTGGATTTGGACAGTGTAATTTCAGTCACACATTGTTATCCTTGATAACTTTTATTAATTCTCTTTAGAAATAAGTTCAATTCGTTGAAAAATATCAAGCAATATAAAATAATTATGTAAACCTTAGCCTCTAATCGTAATTTAGCCCAGTACTCTAATGGCGTAATCTTTTTAATCAGATTGCTAATCCATTACTTCATAAGTTCGAAAAAATAAATCTGTTCAACACCGTAAATAACGCAATGAATTTTGTTGAACTGTCAAAATGAAACAGATTGAAATATGTGACGTAATTAGATAGCCGATGTTGTCATGGATTATCACGATTACGTATATTTATCATCATCAACCATATTATTAACCATACCAAGTATCTATTATCAAGCCACTACTCGACATAAACATCTCCAAGTAGACACAATGTCTTTCGCTGACATTTGTTTTCAAGATACAACCTAAACTTGATTCAACGTTAGGTAATAATTCTGACCATATCTTGAAACTTTCTAATATTTCAGCTGTGTTTAAACATAACACACATAACATTCACGCCTGTGTTCCTGAAAGGGTATAGTTTGTCCACTCTGAAATGACGCGCTCCATTACCGCATTTACGCACGGTAAAATAATTCGGATTTCGATGGGTATTAGGGGTCGTCCATAAATCACGTGAGGCTCGAAAGGGGGAGGGATTCAGAAAATATCACGAAATATCACAACGGGTATGGGGGCGTAGTGAGATATCACGTGTATATTTTTTTTCGTTTTACGCGCATTTCTAAACCGAAAAGCCGCCCCCCAAATAAAATATTCTTCTTTCTTTCTTTCTATTTAAAGATAAAATATTCTGTATTTTTTAACCGACTTCCAAATAGAAGAGGATTTTTTTTTTAAAGATACTTTGCACCAACAAAGTACACGTGACTTTTCGTTAGTCTAAAACCTCACCACTTATCACCTGTACATTGTACGACCCCTCATGGGTAATGCGATAGTGGGGCGCGTCATTTCAGAGTGGACAAGCTTTACCTATAATACACCCACATTTCGCTAGTTGTAGTCCCATGTAATAGGGGGGAGCTTATAAACGTTAAAACCCTAGCCCAAAAAGTTTTAATTAAACCCTTCTAATGTAAGTCTTAGCCACTATTCTGTCTTTTGTTACCTTATACAAATTATGTAGAAACTTTAGGACCTTGAAAAGTTTGCTACAGACAAAAGGAAGAAAGTTTTAGAATATGCGGCTTGGCTTCTTGTTAAAAGCCAAAGCTTGTAAGTTACATTACAAGGTTATTGCAACTCACTTTGTGTTGGAATTGTTTTAAATTATGGTCGACCGAGCTCTGCTCTGTTGAAAATAAAGAATGCTCATTTAATAATATAGGATAGTTCATACTAATTTCATGTAGGTATAGCATATACTAATTCCCTGCTGCCATGATAGTAAGTATTTACTAATTCCATGCTGCCATGATAGTAAGTACTTACTAATTCCATGCTACCATGATAGTAGGTACTTACTAATTCCATGCTGCCATGACAGTAAGTACTTACTAATTCCATGCTGCCATGTCATTAAATCATCTAAGGTAGTACCTTTGCCTTTGATCTTTGCTCGGGTGAAAATACGGAGAACAACTTTTTCGGCCTCGTAAACCACTTCATTGCAACTTTCATCGAAATCGTTAGAGCCGTTTTCGAGAATTTGATTACAAATATATATACACAAATATTGCTTGTTTAATAGTACCTATAGGATATGCCTGTGTTGTCCCACCGCAGGGCAAAGGCCTGCCTTCTCTCATTCCAGTTTTCCCGGGCTACTAGTCCAGCTCATCCCGCCATCTCTTTCTGGGCCTGTAGCATTTATTTTTGATACTTTATTTCAATAAAAATATAATTCCGGTTGTCATTATAATATATTTATGAGTTGTTAATTCTGACAAACTTTATGATGAGGGTTATTTTAGAATTAACTCTTTGGGTTCTCCAAAGAGGCAAAGAGTACCTACCTATATCCTATACTATTAAATGAGCAATATTTCTATATATATTTGTAATCACGTTCTCGAAAATGGCTCTAACGATTTCGATGAAAGTTGCAATTTAGGGGTTTACGGGGGTGAAAAATCGATATAGGTAGGTCTTATTTCTGGGAAAAATCATTTTGTCTATTTTCACCTGAGCTCGGTCGACCAGGTACTAAAATGTAAAATGATTATGTCGACCTGCTATCTAATTACGCAACACATTTTCGTTGACAATTCCGACTAATCTGTTTCAATTTGACAGGTCAACAACATTCATCGTGTTATTTACGTTGTTGAGCAGATTTTTTTTTCGAACGTACGAAGCAATGGATTAGCAATCTGTTTCAAAACGATTCAGATTCTGATTGATCGTGTATTACGTAATTAGGGTACTGATCTGTTTGTATGATTGCAATTGTATGTACCCTAATATTCATTTAGGTACGAAAGTCGTCTTTCAATGTACTAGTAGGTAGGTACTTACCTACTTTGATTCAGTGCGTCTATTGTTTACTTCTTTATGACAAAAGTTGTTAACACTGATAAAGTCCAATTTAATCAAACTTTATGTGTAACTGTATTGTATTGGCTAAAGTGGTTATCTTTATAAGTGCAGTAACAATGACAGTTTATTTCTTAATCAAATTGTTTAACTTTCAAATTGCTTGTGAAATTGTTATTTCTTAAAGCCAATTTCAGGGCAAAAAGTACCTTATCCAGACAGTTTCAAGAAACCTATCTGCTAAATTTAATCTTAAATCTTAATCGTGTTTTTGTCGCTTAACCGCACAAGATTGCCAGGCATTCCATTTCTTACACAAAACATTTGTAGGAATTATTTGACATTTTCGCAAAAATATTTTTATACTGATCCTGACTTTAAATTCTCTGTTCACAATATTAATAAAAACAATGCCCCGAAGAGAATAAGGTTATATTTAGCTGGGGGCATAATAAACGAATAGAAAGAAAATACGTTTATTTGCGGTACACAGGACGCAAAGAATGAACACAAAACAAATAAAAAAACGTTTAAAAAAAAAACAACCGACTTCCAAAAAAAACACTACAAAGTGAAAAATAACTTTAAGTCGATGGAAAATATTCAAAACCAAAGACCGACTTCCGAAATTAAAGTTATTTTTCACTTTGTAGTGTTTTTTTGGAAGTCGGTTGTTTTTTTTTTGTAAAGAGTTTTTATTTTTCACTTTTTAGTTCTGGTACGAGTACGTACCCCACACAAATTCGAATACCACTACCTGCTTTAAAAATAAGTGACAGGAAGTTATCATCATATCATCCACATATATACTAAGTGGGGAAAATACGTATTATTGAAGCTTACTCGAAAACTATCCAAGCAAAATTAATAAAACTTATATGGGACTAAATTGGGAGCATATAAAAAAAATATTTTCAAATTCGGTCCACAATTGACGGAGAAATCGGTGGACATAGGTACATAAATATATATATATATATAACCTCCTCCTTTTTGGAAGTCGGTTAAAAAGAACAAGTTGGGGGAAAATATGCGTTACATTCACGCAAAACGGCGCGGAATGCTCTTTCTTCGGGCATTTTCCGTCCACCAATGGTAGGTACACGGTTGACTAAAGAAATATGGACGCCTGATTCTTGGCACTTGCCTATTGGCCTATTAGCCTATATAGATACCTAATAATAATTTTATTGTCTCGTAGGAATCACAATTTCTTATTGACATGTTCATTAAGAAATTTTGATTATGAATGTAGGCGAATACCATAAAACGATGCAAGGATTGCGACAAATTGTGTGAAAGATGCTTGAAAGGGGGTGAATTGGCACACCTAAAAAAAAGTTTTTCTTGATTATATTTTACTAATTTGTCGGCGTGATTAATATGTATACATATGCCAAATTACAGCTTTCTAGTACTAACCGTCTCTGAGCTAAGCCTCGGACAGACAGACAGACAGATGTGGCGAAACTATAAGGGTTCCTTGTTTACTACGCAACCCCTTTTTTTTGAGGTTGGGAAATTATCAAATAACTTCTCCCGCTCTGGGCGGAGCGGGAGGGCGTGTCAGACTTTTACTGACTAAAACCCACCCGTGTTCCTTCCGTTGCCTGTGTGCCGGGGTCGCGATATACCTTTCGGACAAACCCGCAACCCCGGCAGGCATTGGCCCTTCCGAACCCCGTCAGTTGGTGCTGACATCTCTTTGAGGCGTGCGTGGAAAACAACGCGCTGTCGACCCGGGCCTGGTCCCTATCGGACGGCGAGCTCCCCTTTGCTCACCGTCCGCAAGCCCGCGCCTACGGTGGCCGTAAGTCGGCTCGCGACTCCCGACGCCCGGGGCGTCTCCTGCGGCGACTAGGGGCGCGAGGGCGCGACTCCTGCCTCTCCCTCGCGCGCTCCACCTCCTCCTTCGCGAGCATTACTGCTTCGCAGAAGGAGGTGACGGCCTCCCATGCACTCTCGCTCCGGACCATGGCCTGAACCAGGGCCGGACGCGAGAGATCGCCGCCGCCGATCGCCTCCGTGAGGACACGGCGGTGCTCCGCCCAAGCTGAGTAGACCTCCACCGTATGCTCCACCGTGTCCTCCGGGCGATCCACACAGTGGTGACACCCGGGCGTTTTCTCCCGCTTTATCCTGAACAGGAACCTCCCGAAACAACCATGTCCGGTAAGGACCTGCGTCAGGCGGAAGGTGAGGACGCCGTGGCGCCTCTCTAGCCACTCCTCAAAGAGGGGACTTATCGCCACAATTGTGTCGTGTACTACGCAACCCTAAAAACAATATTTTATTTAAGGGTGGTTTGTATCCCGAGTAGAAACCAACGACAGAGTTTTAAACAAGTATTCCGACCCCATCAGTTATTTTCGACCAATAAGGTTGGACGTATGGAATAAACAAAGCGAAAACGTTGGCATTTCATTAACGCAGAGGGAAAAGTTTGATGAAAACTGCCCGGAACAAGTTGCTGTATGGCAAGTGACGGTTGATTTAGTACTCGTACTCTAGAAAACTGTTGGATTGTTCTTGATGTACTGTCTACCCTATCGGCCTTATACCAAACTAAGGTTTAACTTTAGATTATCGAGTCATTTTTTAATTTTGAACTTTCTTCAGACGAATCATATTTTGATCAAGATACAACCTGACAAGGACTTGCAAAATGCAAAAAACGTAAGAAAATTTGAATTTGGCGGGCTGCAACTGCAGACCTCTTAAGGGCGGTTTTCACAGTTCAAATGTTACTTGTCGCGAGCGCTTGACCATACGTATTGAGACTCGAAATTGTGTTTGAATGTGTGATTCTACTTTGACTGCGACAAACGTTGCTGGAAAGTTTTAAACGCAATCAATCAACCCGTTCGACTTCGACCAACATTCGCTGACCTTTTTGTAAGTAGTTTTTTAGACCTTTTTGTTCGTTCTGCAAATAAAAGAAAATGTTGCAATGAATTATTGCGACCTCATCCATCGCTTTCCATCAGATGAGATCGCAATCAAGAGTAGGCCCATTCTGTTATAAAATAAAATATTTTTCTAATAGCCATCGTTAGGTATAGAAAATAATTTTCTCAACAAAAATAATCACTCGCTCTTCCTGACGCGTCTGCCTCACGCGAAAACAAGTGAAATACTACAACTAAACCGAGAGATCGGGAACTGTACGGTCGGATATGACACGCGAATGATACGCGGATGCTACCGTCAATAAAACCGTTATGCACGGGTATGATACGCTGTTGATACGTTCTAGTGGGCATTGTAGTCCGTGTCATGTTTCTTTCCGTGCCTGTACGTTCATAGCACGGTCATGGGTACCACGGGGTAGTGTATACTGGGCAGACGTGTTCGGTGCGTACCCCGTATAAACTAATATTATAAATAAAAAAGATATTCAATCCAAAAATATAAAAAAAGACGTTGCCATGTCAACCGCCGAACGCAACACGTCTGTCCGGATTCGCAACAAGTCAATCGTCATCCTGAGGATGCCACGTTGAGAGGTGAAACACCTGTAGATTTCTTACAGGGTTCTTTATGACTCATTAAGAATAGTTAAGCGGATTAGGTTTTTAAGAATATACGTCGTCTATTGTATTTTATAATGGATTTCTGCACCGGAGTCAATTAACTATGTTCAATCCAATAAAATGGATATAATAGTTGTAAAGTTGTGAAAAGCCTAAAAAGGGTTATTTTTACTTTCCGCTCAGGTCTGGCGGTCTAATATTCTACCAGGCCTTTATTGTGATGTAACAAAGAATTTATAGACATTTTATTTTCCTCAAAAACTTGAGAAGGGTCTTGTTGGGAACTATAAGTACCTAATAAATAAATAAAAAGGGTTGCTCGTCTTACTCAGTTTGTCCTTACGACTTGAGCGAGACAAGTGTCTAATAAACTTTATACGATTTTATGACTACATCGTGTAAACATAGACGGTTAATTTCTAGGTACCGCTATAAAATAGATTGTAAACTCTTCTTGTTAAGGCGAAAACGACAGGGTAGCCCGCGAAATTAATATTTTCTTATAAATTGTTTTTTGTTTTTTTTTGCAATTTGCAGGTCAGCATCATGTTGAACAATATTCATGAAGTTTTCATAGAAATATTGTTCTCTAGACAGTCGCGTCGCGACTGTCTACGGGAGCCTTTAACAAGTCCACGTTACAAATAAGCTTTTGCTTGGAGGCGCCTGCACCCGCGCTTGAACCTGATTTGTCTAAAATCTGTCGTCATAATATACGCGCGTATAGGCAAACACTGCAGCGCATAGCTCAGCTCCTAAGCTTGCCGAACTTACACCATATAGACCCACAAAGGCCAAGGATCGGTCTACATAAGCACACTAGAGATGTGCTAGGAATTAATTATCTGTCTACATATTCTACGAAGAAGTTAATAATTATCCTTTTCTCTAATTGTTGCAGTTGGAAAATGTGCAGCTCCTGGACAAGTACAATCTGCGGAACCCGTCTAAGGGGACCTTGTACTTCGCGACCACACACCTTATATTCGTGGACCATGAGATGAGGAAGGAGACATGGGTATGTACACTTGCTTATTAACCCCTTCTTTTCTGAAATAAATGCGAAACTGAGTTTGTTTGTTACGCTTTCACGCCAAAACGGCTGAACGGATTTGGATGAAATTTGGCACATAGTTAGACCATGACCTGGGTTAATACATAGGATATTTTTTATCCCGATATTCAAACGGGATCGAGAGTTATGCGAGTGGAACCGCGCGGGCGCAGCTAGTCAGCTTTAATAGCGTACCTGTGAAGCATGTAGGTGGTGTAACTATGAATGATAGGCTGAGGAATTATGTGCAATTACGCATAAATAAAAAATAAAAATAAAATAAAAATGTGTTGACACACATGAGTTGGAGATCACCTTTTAAGCAAAAAGATGCTTGTGTTAGGTGAAATCCGCTCTTCCACATATCACGAAACTAAAAGTATGCAATTAAAAAAAAAAAAAAAAAAAAGAACAAAAACAAAAAAATCAAATTAATATAAAACAGAGTAAAAAAAAGTAAAAAGAAAATACAAAAAAAAAGAAGAAAGGAGCGCACTTGTGTGATGGATGCGAGTGAATTTTTGTGTGAGGGTGTGTGTACGTGTGTGTGTAAGTAATAGTGTGAGTGTGCATTGTGTTTCTGAGTTATTAAGTGTAAGTATAGTTTTTTTTTTTCTTTTTTAGATAACTGATTAAATTTAGGTTTAGGTTAGCCCTGCGACAATATCTTGGGATCGGAAGAAGACAGGTACAGCTTCCTCCACTAACAATTTCGATACCGCGGTCCTTTTAACTATATTTTATAAAAGATTATTGATGCGAATATATCAAAGCCTCAATGTCGTCATAGGTTTTGTTCGTAAGCCAGTTAGTCACAGCTAGTTTACAGTCACGGAGTTTCAAAGGATATATGTGTAACTCTTTATTCAGAAGGTTGTATAATCGGGAAGATTGCCTTTCATATTGCCTCTCGGCAAAAACAGATCTGACTGAGACAGTTGGAGCGACTAAGAAGTTTCTCCTGCTACTGATACTCGGCTTTGTGGGATCATACGGAAAGGATTTGTGCTTTCTCAGGATAAGATGGAGAAGATAAAGTTTCCTTACAGATAGGAGGTCTGAGGTTAGGTAAAGGCTTTGGGTTGGGAATCTATAAGGTTTAAAGAGCATAACCTTAAGGAGAGAACGCTGCGCCCTCTCAAGTTCCAAAAATTTAATTTTTGTTGACCCACCCCAGCATGGTAGACAGTACGCAAGAACCGATTGGGCCAATGATACATAGACTTTCTGCAGAACAGTCTTTGAGGCAACGTGTCGCAATGTTTTAAAAGTCCAAATTAATTTTCTAACCCTGTTCATGATCAGCTCAGTATGCATGTGCCAGGACAGGCGCTGGTCAATCATGATGCCCAGGTATTTAGTGTATTGTAACCTATCAATTTTTATACAAGAGCAGTCGGAAATTGGGGGGTTGGCACAGCAGTGGATCTTAATTTGGAATTCGAGTGGAGGTTGAGTGCGTGCATACTTGGTGAAGCAAATGTAGTTGGACTTGGAGGCATTTAAGGTGAGGAGGTTACGATTTAGCCATTCTGCAATCATTGAAAGGCCTGTTTCAGCTGACCTTTTAACTTTTGCCCAAGTTAAAAGGTCAGCTTAAAAGGTACGCATGCAAGAACAAAAAAAATGCAATTGCTCGGCAATTTCAACAATATCTGATTTCATGATTAATCCGTTTATATCTGTGTCAAACGAATCAAGCTCCTTCCATAGTTTTGTGGAAGTTACAGGCGAGAGATTCTGAACCAAAACTATTCAGAAGCTTTCAGCGAATCTTCAAAGCTTTTAGTCGTGTCCGTACCCTTCAAACTGTCATTGCTTACAATTCTAATAAGAGGGTATTTAAAAAAATGCCTTCGTATTTTTTTTTCCACCTTCGGCTTGATCATCACTTACCGACCATCAGATGAGATGCAGGCTAAGAGCGTCCCCGTAGCGGATAAAAAAAAACAAAAAATGGTGAAGTTGTATGCGTTTTAAAATCTATGCTAGACAGAGACAGCACTACTAGCACCTGACGTCACGACACAGGAGTCATAGTAACTTGGCGCTATTCAGTAAAATGATCGTTTTCCGTGAAATTATTCTTCTGTCCAGAGAAAAATAATTACAAAATCGTTCACAACTTCTCAATTTTTCCACCGTTTTTTTTTCTTCGCAAATCGTCTTTTCTGTAACATTGATTTAAAATGAGTCTTAATCTCTACAGGATGTCCCTGGAGGCATGGATCAAATCGAATAGGGACGTGAGCAAGGTCATTTCCAAATTCATCGGTCATTAAGCTGAAACAAATGAAAAGTTGAAACTTACAAAATTGAAAAACTACGACCTCTTTGTTAATAAAATCTCTAACTTTTAACTAAACAAATAAGAATATCCCAGTAATTCATACCTCCAAAGAATCTGTATGACTTGGGCAAGTTTTTCTAGCACGTAGTAGACTTTGGCTAGATTAACTTTTTCCCATGAAACTCGCTCGAAAATTGAGTAAAATTTTTGCCAGACTGAAGTCTTTGCAGTAAATGTTTTTTCTTATTGAACACATGTTTTCTAACTGCGTAAAAGTATGGCAGCAATTTTACTGAATTTTCGAGAAGCCCACTCACCTACGGGAAAAAATTATATTTTTTCTTTGAGCACTATTCGAAATGATTAATAAAAATAAAAATTGCTCATAACTATTGAACCGTAAAAAATTGCATCAACATTCTCAGGGTTAAAAAGTTTGGAAATGACCTTGCCCACGCCCCTATTCGATTTGATCCATACTTCCAGGGACAACCTGTATTAGTATACAGGCAGTCCCTGGAAGTATTATAGTTAATATAATAAAGCTGAACAGTTTGTTTATTTGCGAATCGAATCGAATTTGAAAATTATTTTTGCATTTGATAGCCTTGAGGAAGTCTTGAGGAAGGTTATAGGCTATTTAACATCACGCAACGGCCTTAAGGAGCCGAGCAAAAACAAAAAAAGTCAGATGGAACGCTAAGCGAACAGTACTCGCGCGGGGTGATGTGACGCGACGCGGTGAGTCAGAGGAACAAGAAATTTCACGCGAACGAAGTCGCGGGCAGAAGCTAGTTCTTTTACATTTCTGATAGTAGTTAAATACCCTATTGAGTTAGTTAGCGATTCAATGGCCTCCAAAGCGGTCTTAGTGGTCGTTGAATAGATGAAACCTTCATTACGTTAATGAATTGAATTTTCTACGAAAGCGGTTCCGTCATATTATAACGACGGTTATGGAAAGCTGTCATTTTGAGAACTTAATGTCAAATACAAGTCAGTATTTGACATTAAGTTTTCAAAAAACGCTCTATCAGTCTCAGTCGATATTGTGTGATCGTTCGCCGTTTTCTGGAAACCAAAGCTTAACACTTACGGGGTATGCGCTGCGGTAGCCCGCGAATTATTATTTTTTAAGTTTTTTGCCATTTGCAGATCAGTGTCAGGTTATATCTGGATTATGTGAACTTAGAGAGTTACATTGATGATTTTTTTGATTATAATTCTATAAATAAATATTTGATACGGCCACGAATCATATTTAGATCAACATACAACCTGATTTTGACCTACAAATTACCAAAAACATAAGAAAAATTGAATTTGGCGGGGACGCTTTCGCCTTAAGTGGAGATACGGTCAACCACAAGTCAGTTATAACATTTGAGGAACAAAAACCTTTCTTACTGCTATTAAATAAAGGCGCTATGAATATCAAATTATTAGCATGGACATGCTGTTGGCTATACAACCAAAGTTTACTGAGGGATACTTGAGGTGACTACTTTACCTAAGAGCACTTTAAAGATTCAATCTTGGTGCTCGAAAATAACGATTTTCGCGACCGCTTTTACAAAAACAAGATTAGGTGTCTAAATTCTAGAAACATGCTCAAGTACCGATCTCTTTATCACATCTAATAGCATAATAAGGCTATAATGTTGTTGTGTTGAGAGTAGTGGTGATGAAATAATTTACACTAGGTAAAGTGCCTGCCTTTTTTTTTTTTTTTTGAGGATGGGAAATTATCAAATAACTTCTCCCGCTCTGGGCGGAGCGGGAGGGCGTGTCAGACTTTTACTGACTAAAACCCACCCGTGTTCCTTCCGTTGCCTGTGTGCCGGGGTCGCGATATCCCTTTCGGACAAACCCGCAACCCCGGCAGGCATTGGCCCTTCCGGACCCCGTCAGTTGGTGCTGACATCTCTTTGAGGCCCGCGTGGTACACAACGCGCCGTCGACCCGGGCCTGGTCCCTATCGGACGGCGAGCTACCCATTGCTCGCCGTCCGCAGGCCCGCGCCTACGGTGGCCGGAAGTCGGCTCGCGACTCCCGACGCCCGGGGCGTCTCCGGCGGCGACTAGGGGCGCGATGGCGCGACTCTTGCCTCTCCCTCGCGCGCTCCGCCTCCTCCTTCGCGAGCATTACTGCTTCGCAGAAGGAGGTGACGGCCTCCCATGCACTCTCGCTCCGGACCATGGCCTGAACCAGGGCCGGACGCGAGAGATCGCCGCCGCCGATCGCCTCCGTGAGGACACGGCGGTGCTCCGCCCAAGCTGGGCAGACCTCCACCGTATGCTCCACCGTGTCCTCCGGGCGATCCACACAGTGGTGACACCCGGGCGTTTCCTCCCGCTTTATCCTGAACAGGAACCTCCCGAAACAACAAAAATGTCCGGTGAGGACCTGCGTCAGGCGGAAGGTGAGGACGCCGTGGCGCCTCTCTAGCCACTCCTCAAAGAGGGGACTTATCGCCACAATTGTGGCGTGCCCAGCGCTGGGTTGCGACAATCGCACTCTCCATGCCGCCATGAGATCCCGCCGGAGCTCTGTCCGCTGTGCCGCGATTTCTCGCGGCAGCGGAGTTACGCCCCGGCGTTTCGCCTCCTCGAAACGCCGGGGCGTAACTAAACTAAACTATAATGTTGTTGTGTTGAGAGTAGTTGTGATGAAATAATGTACACTAGTTAAAGTGCCTGCCTGGGTTTGAAATCTGATAGATATGTTTAAGTACTAATTAGTTACCGAACAGTGGTGTATGCTTATGTATAGTAGGTACGGGCCTAAGACATAGATATTTTCTAGACCTGGAAGTTTTAGAGCATCAGCAAACCATTGCATATATCTATTCTATGCAATGTTGATAAGACAATACGTCAATAAATGAAAACATGAGTATTTTGAAACTGTCAAATAAATCCAAACATGGAATTTAAAACGTGATGTTAATTACAAGCTTTTATTTAACTTGCTTTGTTAGTTACTATGTATGGGTCAAATCTTGCAAGCTGGATTAAAACCACTTCCTCTGACTCTACGGAGTTGAAATTTAACATGGAGGTTCAGTTTTGAAGACAATGCATTTTTATAATGTATGATCATATTCTTCACCCAGGATTGGCTCCAGACGAAGGAAATCTTCATCGGTCAACAGTTAAGACACAAAATTTGATATACGCATTTAATTATGATATTCTAAAGTTCACCATGACCTGGCTGCTGCACCCAGGATTGGCTGCAGACTTTTTAGTAAATCAAAAACTTGTTTAAAAACATGTTTTTACTTAAATTTTATTCTTCTTCTTTTCATGTGGTTAGTGACTATGACCTGGTATCAGAGTTTTAAAGCCGCCCATGGGCCTCTGACTTGGCTTCACATGGCGTCGAGAAATATCTCTCTGGCATACGGATTTCCTCACGATGTTTTGTTTCACCGTATTTGTAGCAAGTGATAATAAAAATTAAATTAAATTTTATTTCAAGCAAATTTAATAGCAGTGCTAGGCCGACTATACGAGTAGGTTTTGCTAATCTTTGACTAGCTATGGTGACTAAAATATGGGATATATTCGGTAAAATATTTGTATGCAGACTAGGAACTCAAAATCAAAAGTTATCAAATCAAAATCAAAATAGTCTGAGAATCAGGATTTTTCGAACGACAAAAAGACATACTTGAAAGGCAGTCCCCCTAAAATTTAATTTAATTTAATTATCACTTGCTTCAACTAGTGATAATTAAATTAAATAAAATTTTATTTCAAACAAACTTAATAGCAGTGCTGTTCCGACTATAGGTTTTGCCAGTCTTTGACTAGCTATGGTGACTAAACTATTGGATATATTCGGTTGAATATTTTTATGCAGATTAGGAACGACATAAGATATACGAAGTTAAATTTATTGTCGTATAATGTCGTCTCCATCTTGAATACTAGCGACCTACTCTTGCTTCGCATGTTTTTAACGACTTGGCAAAAAATCGAGATTTCTTTATTATATTAATGTTTATTGTACACATTAATCATTCGGAATAATTCTCTAAATGATAATGAGAACCGTCTCAAAATCCGTTGCATAGTTAGGAAGAACTACGCGAGCACACATACAGACACTAAAGACGACTTTAATTTATCAAAATGAAAAGTAATTTATTCAAAATGGCTGAGAATCAGCACTTTTCGAACGTCAAAATTACATACTCGTAAGTCAGTCCCTCACAACGTCCGCCCTTCCTCACTCCCTAGTGCTTTAGCTGGGAAGAAGTGGCGCAAAAAACTCCCCAGCAGAATAATTCGTATAGAAGTGAGCGCTAAGAAAGGCATTTTGAAAACCATACTTACAAGTTCAATCTTCCACAGATCCTTCTGATGCACATATCTACAGTGGAACGGCTGCCGATTACGACCACCGGCTCCCCGCTCCTGGTGCGCACAAAGACCTTCCAATCAGTATTCTTCGTCATTCCTCGGGAGAGAGACTGCCACGAAATGCACCAGACACTCCTCAGGCTCAGCCAACCAGGTTTGTCACGGATGCATTAATTTGTTTGAAAGATTACAGTCTTGTTTTGCCCACCCTTGTCTCATGTTACATGCCCAGGCCCTTTGTACACGGCACGGTTTCTTTACGGTATGGAGTAGAAACCGCGCCGTAGAAACACATGTTCGACAACAAGCTTCCATAATGATCCATACAACACGGGCCTTAGGCCTGTGGTATCTACATCTCCACATACGAACTACGCATCACACTGACGTCACGCGAAATCATCGCGCAAGCAGGGTTTACCGCACGATCAGCATAAACAGGGTTATTGGTTATATGTCGGCAATCCGTTAAGGGGATGTAGGAGAGGTCATTTGCAGACAAACGACCCCTAATGACCCTTATACCAATGTCAACAATTTTCGAGTAATTTGACATTTTATATTTTAAAATGTATGAAATAAAAACATAAAATGTCACATCACTCCAAAATTGTTGACACTTGCATAGGAGTCAAAAGGGGTAATTTGGTTGTAAATGACCTCTCCTACATTCCCTTAACGGATTGCCGACATATAACCAATAGCCCTGTATATATAACTTCCCGACATCAATCGTCGGGCAGTTGCCCACCAGACACGACACCCGTCTGGTCGGAGGATCCTCCCTTTTCTATGGTGGATGACTGAACTTTACACCCTGTTCCTCATACTAAGGCCATTTGTATGCACACGTTTTTCTTGCAATTTAGTATTATAACAACCATATCCAATTTTTGAGGTAAATTTTATACCCGACTGACCCAGAAGGGGGGTAGTTAATTATTTGATTAGATTATTTTTCACATAATCATTATGTTAAATTAACGTGTTCCAGTTCACATAGACGAGCTATATTGCTTCTTCTACAAATCAACACCAGACGACCTGCCGAAGTCGGCTGGTTGGAACTTCTTCGACATTCAGACGGAGTACCAGAGGATGAACGTGCCCAACGACCAGTGGGTTCTCTGCAATGCCAATAAGGATTACGAGGTAAGAACGTTTAGTCAGCTCATAGTAGTAGTGATATTAATTTATTTATATATACACACCAACGACATGTTTGCAAAGTTAGTAACAATAAGTAATCACAAATCTTCAATTACTCTGTAACTGCATCAATTATTGGCTTTTGGGTATTTGGCCACAGCATTCTAACTTCCCAACGAATATAATAATGTTGTTAATAATAACGAGGATGAATTGTATCGTATTATATTTTTGATTCCCTAAATTGGACATTTATTTCTGTCTCCAATGTCAAATCACTATTGCTCTAATGGTTACGGTTAGAAAACTAAATTCTGATCGAACAACCTGTGTAGTTATTATTGTGCTCAATAATAAAGAAGAATTGTACCGTAAAGGCAAAAAAATTGTACTTATTTTTGGGCGCGTACAAGATTGTGATTACACGATTATATTCTATACATTTTATACATTAAAGTCGCTTTTCGTGGCTGTCCTCACTACGTACCAGATTTTGATGTGGTTTTCACCATAATTTAGAGAATTTATTCCGGAAAGTTTATCTGTATAACACATTAATATTAAACTTACACATAATAAATAAATCTCCATGTTTTGTCAAGTCGTAAAAACCGTACGAAGCAACGGCGGGTCGCTAGTTAAATTTAAATATAGATAGATAAAATGCCCCCCCCCCTCACACCGAGAGGAGGCCTGTGTCCCAGAACATCAATAGGCTGAATATGTATATACTCGTAAGTATGTAGATAAAAATTTGGTCATCCCTATTCGGTTGCCGGTAATAACTCTCCTTTCCTCACCAGCTCTGCGACACATATCCAAGCGAGGTGTACGTACCTGCTCGCGCGTCCACCGCAGTACTCCTTGGCAGCGCAAGCTTCAGGTCGCGGGGCCGGCTGCCGGTGCTCGCGTACCTTCATCACAATAAAGCTGCTATAGCGCGCTGCAGCCAGCCACTCAGCGGCTTTTCTGCCAGGTGAGTTAACCTTGCACAGAATTTTCAGAACTCCAAACGCGCGCTTTACTTGTGGTTACCGATTGTACAAACATGCTGTGAATTTGTTTGTAAGTGCAGGAGCTCTCGGTATCGTCCGAGACAACGGTGAAGTAGTCGGAAGTGTGTGTGCGTGTGTGTTGCTGTCGCTACTCGTCTCAACGCACACATTCACAGCGTGTTTGTACACTTGGTTACCACAAATAAAGCGCGCGTCGCTTCGTGAGATAAAAATATTATACCCGTTAAAGGCAGAACGAATTTTAAAAGAACTACGGCTTTGCATAGCGTTGCCTTTGTCGTTTATACAGCTGTGTGACAGCTTTGTTCTTGTCATTCTCCTGCCCAAATTTATTTGTGGTCGGCGCAACATGTCGTTTTCTTCCATACTTCTCTATTAGTCGTCATCTCGGTAGTCACCTTTTCTAGCCATATCACCTTTCACACAGTTCATCCAACGTTTCTTCGGTCCTCCCCTACTCTTATAGCCATCCACATTCATACTCAAAACTTTCCTCACGACATTTTCCTCATTCCTCGTAGGTTCGAACCTAGACAGGCTCTTTACTTTGAGCAAATTATTCCATCACCACTGCTCTTAAAATGGTCAAGGAAAACATCGTGTGGAAACATTGGCTGATTATTAACTTTGCCATTTTTTTTTTACCGAGTATTTTATTTAGTTCGAGGGCTAGTGTATAATACTTGGAAATCATATTTGCAGATGCATGGAAGACGAGCAAATGCTGGATCTGATCAGGCGGGCGAACCCAAACTGCGGCTATATGTACGTGGTGGATACCAGGCCTAGGGTAAGAATATGAATATATTCATATACTTATTCTTTTCAGGCAACGTTAGAGGACTAACACATTGGGACCTACCAACCTCTGGCTACCAACCCTAGCCAAATGAGGTAGCTAAATAAGTAGCCAGAAACACGCAGGCGTCCGGCCTGGCGATCAGTTCGCCACTGAGTGAGGGAGGCGTAACTTAATTGTATACAAAATACTGGCGACTTGACTACGCGTCGCCAGATCGCTAGAGTATCCAATCTCAACGTAGTGGCCGCTATCGGCCGCGGTCGGTCGTGGCTACGATTCCAAATTGGCGACGTCGCCAGACCGTCTAGGTCGTTTCTGGCGACCAACTCTAGCACTGCGCTCATTGAAATAGCGCGCGCTTCCCCGGCTTCCTGCCCCCCGGCACCCGGCTTCACTTCCGTCCCTTTTCACGAAATCACTCCCACAGATTTAATTATTTAGGGTTTTTTTAGATTTAGATTGCAGGAAAGTTATGTTTTAGAACTAGATGAATTCAGTGTTTACTATCCGACTACTCTGAGAATAATTTATTGACTCTCATAAACTTATTCAATGTGTGTATGCACTAGATCAATGCTATGGTGAACCGTGCGGCTGGCAAGGGTTACGAGAACGAAGCATTCTACGAGAACATCAAGTTCCAGTTCATGGGCATCGGCAACATCCATGTCATGAGGAAGAGCCTTCAGAAACTGGTTGAGAGTAAGTATTAGACTGTTCGCAATCGGCATACGATCGGTGGCCAGGTTTTTGTAGGAGCTAGATGAAACAGAAGAGGTCAAATGTATCAACGCACGCGTACTACAAAATGTAGGTCATATAATGTTGTTACTTTCGGCGACTTAATTAAACTGGTTGTTAATTTAATTGTATAAGTAGGTATATAATTAATGTACGCAAAATATTGTAAAACATTTTAAAAGATTAACTGTGGAGTTTCTTACACATTGCTCTCCGTACGAAAGTACCTTTTGGAAGGGGCGACTAGAATCAACTCTATTTTTTTGTAAATTTTGACGTTCAAAAGTGCCTTTTATGTGCCTATTTGAAATAAATGATTTTTTTGACTTCGATTACTGCCCGCCCGGTTACTGTAACTAGTTTTAAGTGTAATGATTATTAAAGTATGATTTTTATTGTTTTCAGCTTGCGAACAAAACACTCCGACCATGTCCTCATTCCTCAATGGATTAGAATCTTCCGGTTGGCTCAAACACATCAAGTAAGTTTATATTTTTATGCAATCACCCACCCGCCCTCGTCCCAATTTATTTGTAGACGGCACATCATGTTTTCTTCTATAGTTTGACCGGAAACACTGTTTCGCGCCTTAGGAATGCGCGGCGAGGTGGGGGGCAGCGTTCACGAATGAGCATCGGGCGGAACCACGCGCCGTGAGCATTTACGGATGAGCGTCACGTTGCTCACATACCTAAGGCGCGGCACAGTGGTCCCGGTCAAACTATATACTACATCCCTATCAGCCGTCATCTTAGTTTTAACTTCCTTTCAGACCATACTTTTTTCACACAATCCATCCTCGGTTTCCTAATTACTTTGGTCTTCCCCTACTCTTATTGCCTTCCACATTTAGAGCGGCCACGGCTGATTTAAATTTTTGAATAGTTCTTTGTTTTATCTTTGTATTACGGACGCTTCTAACGTGCACGTCTTTCTACATTGTTCTCACATGTATAATTTCAACATGAATGATGTAACCAATACTTTGTAACAATTTATTTTATTTAAAAGAGTGTCCGTGGAGTTTCTTGCCCGTTCTTCTCCATAGGTACCTACCACGCTTTGGAATGGGCAACTTGCTTCATATTTTTGACTGACCGATTCCTTGACAATTCAAAAGTGCCTGTAATGGTTTAATTGAAATAAATGCTTTGAGTTTGAGTTTTGAGATGCGCAAAATTTTATTTACGACATTTATCATGTCTCATTTTATGTATATCGGAATGAGTAAATACATAAAATTATCAGAGCCGACTGACAAAAGCCTAGAACACAGGATTTTCTGATGACTCTAAATAATAAACTTTGTTAATAGTGACGTAAGGTGCAAAATTGTACGAAAGTCGATGCAAGACAATGATTATATAGTATCATCCTTACTGTGCTGTGTGTTGAACCTTAGAAAATTAATAAATTCGCGGGCGTGCTAAGATATATTTATTTGCTCAAACATGTTAATACATACAAGAATAAAAACTTGGATGCAGAATACCATAAGATTCAGACATGTTTGCCACATAGTATGGCGTAAATTAAATAATAATAATAATAGTTTTCAAGCCAATGTGTTTGCTAAATTCACGCTAAATTAATGAATAATTTATCGTGAATTTAGCAAACAACAAATTATTAAAAAAAAATATATATATATAAATAAATAATTCTGGCAGAATTCATGAATATTATTATAGTGTGCTTTGTTAGCTAAAAAGAACCTATACTTGGTATTTGAGTATAAAATTAAGATTTATTTTTCCAGAGCTATCTTAGACACATCATGGTGGATCGCTTCTGCCATAGAAAGCGGCGTCAGCGTGTGCGTCCACTGCAGCGACGGCTGGGACCGCACCGCGCAGGTGTGCTCGCTGGCCGCGCTGTGCCTCGAGCCACACTACCGCACCATCAACGGATATCAGGTGCGTTATATTATATTACTAAAGTTTGACCAAGACCGCTGTTCCGCGCCTTAGGAATGCGCGGGGATTCAGGGGGCAGCGTTGACCAATGAGCGGCGGGCGGGACGCCGCGCGCCGTGAGCGTGGACGAATGAGCGGCCTGCACTGCCCCACCGTGAGCCGCGCACATACCTAAGGCGTGGAACAGCGTTCTCGGTCAAACTAAAGCTGACTCGATAGATGTTTTACTGTCCTAATAAATACAAAAATTCTATAGTTTTTTTTTTTTTACTTTTCCAATTTTTCGAGATTTTTTTTTCTTTTACATACATACTTGTTACGCCTTCTTCCTGTGGGGGCAGACAGAAACTTTTATCTTTTTTTTGCCGAGTTGATAGCTATAAGCTCGCCCTCTATTACATTACGGGACTTAAAGATAACTGGCAAAATATGGGCACTATATGTGCGCCTCTACGTAACCCTTCGGGAATACAGTCGTGAATGTCATGCTATGTTTCTCATTACTCACTGAAGTCGTTGTTCCAGGCACTGATAGAGAAGGACTGGCTGTCGTTCGGTCACAAGTTCACGGCCCGATGCGGACATATCGCGTGTGACGGCCGCGAGAGGTCGCCCGTGTTCACGCAACTATTAGACTGCACCTGGCAACTGTTGCGGCAGAGGCCTGAGGTTTGATACTTTAATATAAAATTTATAAGTAGAGCAGTGACTGAACTGAGAAGATTCGAATGGAGATGGACCGGCCACACTGAGAAGAGAGAAGAGAAATGGAAAAAGAAGTGACACTATGGAACCCTTTTTTTTTTTTGTTGGTGTGAAATTATCAAATAACTTCTCGCGCTCTGGGCGGAGCGGGAGAGTGTATTAGACTTTTACTGACTAAAACCCACCTGTGTTCCTTCCGTTGCCTGTGTGCCGGGGTCGTGATATCCCTTTCGGAAAAACTCGCAACCCTGGTCCCTATGTTACCCTAGGGAAGAGGAAGAAAGGGAAACCCTTGAATAGATGGCGGGATAAGTTGGAGAGGACTGCGGGAAAGACATGGACTAGACAGTCAAAGAACAGGAACATGTGGAAGGGCATGGAGGAGGCCTGTGCCAAAGGACATACAGAGACTCAAAATTGAGATTAAACGTTTTTTAATAATATACAACTGTAACTCTGAAAAAAGGCTATAAATAAATAAAATAGAGCAGTGATGGCCTGTGCCGTGGGTTCAAACCCATGTAATTTATTTCATCACCACTGCTCTTAAAATGGGGAAGGAAAACATCGTGAAGAATCCGGCATGACTTAGAACCAAAAATTCGAAGACATGTGACATCTTGTTAGATGTCACATGTCTTCGAATTTTTCCCGCACTGGGCCCGATGGTGGAATACGGGGTGTATTCCACCATCGGGCCCAGTGCGGGAAAAATCTAAAAAACCTCCCTCTAACAGAAAGGAGGCCTGTGTCCCAGCAGTGGGAATATTATAGGTTGAATTATGCTAATAATGACCGACAGAAACGAAGCTACATGTTATTCCAGCTCTTTAAAATATACCGTTAATTTCAGGCGTTCCAGTTCAACGAACGGTTTCTGCTGACGCTCCACGACCACGCGCATGCGTGTCAGTACGGCACCTTCATTGGCAACTGCGAGAAAGATAGGCGTGACTTACGGTACGTGTTAGTCTAACTGCCAAATAACTTAATCACTTTGCGGAAATCCATTGAAAAATACAATAGACGAAGTATATTTAGTAATGTAGTTAGCAGTGTTCACACTGCGTTCGGCGCTTGACGTGGCAACACGTAGTGTCCGGGTTCGCAACAAGTCAATCGTCATCCTGAGGATGCCTCGTTGAGAGGTGAAACACGTTTATATTTCTTACAGGATTCTTTATGACTCTCTAAGAACAGTTAAGCGGATAAGGTTACTAAATATACTTAGTCTGTTGTATTTTTTAACAGGGACTAATAAAGTAAAATAGGAAGACAATCTCGTTCGACATCTCGAGCGTATTGGTCGAGATAACGAACAAGATTTCGAGACAGCGTACGTGGGATTACGCGCACATTGGCTTCTTGAGAAGCTATCTTCAAAATAATAATCATTACTAATTTGTTGCGTTATGAAGGCAGCATTTATCATGCAGATGATTATTACTTAAATAAACGTAGATTTTTTGTCTGGAGAATCAATTTAATATTGTTTTATATACAAAATATAACACCGATGATTTAAGTAGGTGTAATTTCCATATTCAATAAGTTTAAGCATTTTTGATTAGAAAAATGCATTAGAAGTAGGCGACATATCGATCTCAAAATTCCGAAATCTCGATGTCGCCAGATTTCTGGGTGAGATCTCGATGTCGGCAGATTTCTGGGTGAGATCTCGATGTCGCCAGATTTCTGGGTGAGATCTCGATGTCGGCAGATTTCTGGGTAAGATCTCGATGTCGGCAGATTTCTGGGTGAGATCTCGATGTCGGCAGATTTCTGGGTGAGATCTCGATGTCGGCAGATTTCTGGGTGAGATCTCGATGTCGGCAGATTTCTGGGTGAGATCTCGATGTCGGCAGATTTCTGGGTGAGATCTCGATGTCGGCAGATTTCTGGGTGAGATCTCGAATGGCCAATCTTTACCCCAGCCTTAGCACGCGAAACCACGAATTGACAATCTCGACATTCCCTAATTAGTAAAAACTCAATATTTTTTATGTGTTTCCAGGTTATCAGAGCGCACATTTTCCCTGTGGGGCTACATGGCGAGTCATTTGAACGAGTATAAGAACCCCCTGTATAACCCCAAGTCACACCCTGATGTACTGAAACCGGACTTAGGTGCCCAGAGTATCAGGTAATTTTTATGCTCTGTAAACACATTTGAAATATACAATTGCCTGCAAAAATTGCCGGCGAGCGGTGTCTACTAGTCGGGTGCCGCGGCATACCGACGGATGCTCCGGTAAGCTAGCGGACGCTCACGGTAAAGCAAAGGATAAATGATGATGATAAATAATTTTTATTTCTGTAAATAGGTTGTACAAAACACTTTTACATGTCAAACATATTATTTTTAAACTAGATGAGGTCGGCGTTTCCTATCTGACTACTCCGAGAAGAAAGGCTGAAACAAACTCAGAGGTCACAGTCTCTTTTAAAGTCCAGACATAATCTTGGTCAGATCATGTGAAGATTATGTAGATGGTCTTTTGAAGAAAGAACCACACAGATTGAGTGGACCTGTCCAGTCAGTGCACGCATTTGTCAGTGACCGTGCAGCTCAACTCAGAATTTAAGGAGCTCAACGGATTTTTCTTGTTAGTGTGCGCCGTCAGATAGAGGAATCCTCTTCGACGGCGCAGGCCCCGACTCGTCCTAGTTAAGGGGATTTTTATATGGTGTGTACATAATAAAGAGTATTGTATCCTACTCGTGTAACGTGCAGGTTCTGGCGCGGCATGTACTGCCGGCACGAGAACGGCGTGCACCCGCGCGAGTCGCTGGCCGACCTGCTGCCCGCGGCCGTGGAGCACTGCTCCGCGCTCGAGCATCACATCAACTACCTCACCAAGGTACAGCCGGCCGACGGGCGAAAATCGTACAAATACTTTGAAGAAAGGCTAGGCTTACAGTCTCCGCTTCGCCTCTGTGGACTGTCAACCAAAGTCTCCGCGTAGAGGACAAGACAATTTTAAACCGACTTCCAAAAAGGAGGAGGTTCTATGTTCGACTAAGTTTCATTTTTTTATGTATGATCATCGATATTTTCGTCAATACTGGACCGATTTTGAAAATTTTAGAGGGAGCTTGCGCGGTGGTCCCATATAAATTTTATGAACTTTGCTTGGGTCGTTTTTGAGTTAGCTTCAATACTACGTATCTTTTAAACTTTATTTTAGAGTCCGCGCCAAGACACCCAAACAGCATTTGAATGCTTGTTTTTAACATGTTGAACTAGAGAAACCAGCTCTGCTTTGCATTCCTCTCGATATCCGCTGAACCTGTAAAAGAAGAAGTTAAAATCAACTCAATTTGGTACAAATTCTTCCTGATTTCATAAAAAGTGTTCAAAAGTTCCTGTTGAAATAATATCCTATACTATTAAATGAGTAATATGTGTAGGTATACATAATATATATTTGTAATCATGTTCTTGAAAACGGCTGTTACGATTTCGATTAAGGTTGCAATAAAGGGGTTTACGGGGGCGAACAATCGATCTAGCCAGGTCTCATATCTGGGATTTTTTTTTTCTCTTATTTTCACCCGAGCAGAGCTCGGTCGACCAGGTACTTAAAGATAATTTGGCAATCCACATATAAAATATTCTTTTCATTTTTATAGCGAATAACCACCTTCAAGAACCTTCTATCTGGCAAGAGGGCAGACAAGAGCAAAGACACCACTGTGGTCAACTATCAGAACGGAAACGTCAACTCCGTGGAGATCGAGACCAAGACTGAAGCACTGCAGATTGATAACAAGTAAGTTTACTAAAGAGACCTATACCCTAATTGTGTAATACATGGACCGCTTTCCGAATTAGAACGTAATCGCTCACAGCGCTGACATCAATAATTGGCGTTCCGATTTAGTTATCACGATTATGACAACTGAGGGCTATCAACAATAATTCGGAACGCTCGTGAACGATCTCACGGTGCTTGCTAAACGGAAAATTTGTATATCATATTTCTTTGTATTTAAACTACGAATTTCTTCTTCTTCGTTGGTTAAGTGGCCACGGTAGCCAGAAGCACAACTTCGAAAATGTCACGTTAGTCTAAAGTTATGATGCGACTCAAAACAAAACAGCACAACTGTCATTTTTGACAGCGCTTACGGTAATATTAGTAAAAGGCATGGTCAGCGTTATCGCAAGATGCCGCATGTCAAGACGTCATCTAACACGATTCACGATACATCGTTATCGCGCTCACGGTTATTCGGTACGGGCGTTAGCACACTCAAATCGATTACAGCGTAACTCGGAATGCAGCCATGAGCAATCAAAATCTGAATCGTTTTGAAACAGATTGCCAATCCATTGAACCATGAGTTCGAAAAAAAAATCTGCTCAACAACGTAAATAACGCAAAGAATGTTGATGAACTGTCAAAATGAAACAGACTAGTCGGTTGACCATGCGTCATGTTCGTGAAAGGGCGCCGACGTCAGTAGGGACTGCAGCCTGTTTGCCAATTTTGCATAAAACACTATCAATTACTATCTGAATGATTTTGAAGATGGTCATCTCTTAGTAGATATGAGCGCCGATGGTCAATCTGTCGGCGGCGGCGCGCCAATTTTTTGAAGTCGGCGGCGGCGGCGTCGGCGGCGTGACCTTCAATAAGCTACCTTCATTTAAGAAAATAAATAAAACAATAATTTACGTATATTTAAGAATTATTATAATTTTGACGTGATAAATTTAATTGACAAGATGAATTTTAAAAGAGAAAACAAAATTAAAATAGTCTGATATCCAGTAACTTAGCTGTTAATCAATAGGAATTCAGGAACTTAAAACACGGTTTAATTACGTTATTAATAAAGAATAATTAAATAATCAACAAGGATAGTATATATCTCCAACTCAACAAAATTTGTAAACATTATTAAAAACTTTAACGTTATTATTATTATATAGGAACTTAAACACACTTTAATTACGATATTAATCAAGAATACCTAAATAATCAACAAGGATTGTATATATCTCCAACTCAACAAAATTTGTAAACATTATTAAAAACTTTAACGTTATTGTGGTGTGGTCAGTGTCCATAGTTTGAAACCGAGGAGTAGGAGTGCCACTGCTGATTTCGTTATCGGAAAACAGCGTGGGATAGGCGCCAACAAGAAGACGAGTCCTCACGTTGGTCGAGATAATGAACTTCTGTTCAAAATGCTTTTGACAGACATAACGCTTGTGATCCTCTGCCCTCAGGTTTCGCAAGCACTCTAACCATTTGAGTCCTATCTCATGTTTGGGAAATCGAAATATTTTAACGTCCTTTCGTTTACTAGCGCAATTCACAATATAGCAAGTATGGAACATACTGCACGTTGTAATTACACTATTACAGGTTTAAATTTGAGAGGATAAGTTACGGAAATAAATCAACGTAGAACTTCACTCGATCAACTTTAAAAACTGTAATGGCGGGGTGTAGACAACCACAGACTACGATAGACTTACAACAAACAAATATGGCGTAAACATGGGCGACAAAGGGGAAAGGGACGAGAGGCGGTTGTCACTTTGAGGAGTTTCACCCATAGACAATTAAGTCTATTAATGCCAGGATTTTTTGTTCTGAGATTACCAGCCGTGGGTTAAACTGAATGCCGCCGCTCGGGCTCGGCGCGCCGTTCGCCTAGGACCGGCGGCGGCGGCGCGGGGAGAACCACGGCGGCGGCGGCGCGCCGACGCGGCGCTCATATCTATCTCTTAGCCACGACTTATTTAAATGTTTGAATTGATTTTATCTTTTTATTACGGTCACATTTAACGTACATGTCTTTCTATATTGATCTCACTTGTATAATGTGAACATTAATGATATAACCAATATTTTGATTTAAAAGAGTGTCCGTCGAGTTTCTTGCCCGTTCTGTTCCATAGGTACCTACTACGCTTTTGAATGGGCATCTAGCTTCATCTTTCTGACTGACCGACCCCTTGACGATCCAAAAGTGCCTGTAATTGGTTTATTTGAAATAAATGGTTTGAGTTTGAGACTCGCACAGACCAGGGAAGCATGGCTCAAAAAGGTGGAGGCCTATACTCAGCAGTGGTGGAACAGGTCTGCCATTGATGATGATGACGAATGAGTGGAGACTGTCTGTGAGATGCACAGTGCAGCATTGAGGAAAAAGTAAGCTGTGGTTGCTCCATTGTAGGTCACAGTGACCCATCGAACAACACAGAGCTGTTGCTGCAGTTCAAAAGCGTTAAGGCGTCGATTTCGCAAAGAAACTTGCAATAAATCGGTCGTCTTGACCGAAGTGGCCCGATTCCAACCCGATCCTGGACGGCGCGTGAATAAACCAGTCTCCCGATAGCGTTTGTACACTCTATGAATGGACGAGAGGCTAAAAGACATCGCTCATTATAACAAGACCGGTCCGACACCGATACCCCCCTCTTTATCTCCGAAAATAATGAGCCTAAAATTTTGAAAAAAATACGGATAGTAGTTCTTTACATAAACATTACAGGAAACCCAATAAGAAGACTATGGTTTTTAAATTAAATGGTAAATCTCTCAATATTGTACGAACATGTTTTTCAACTGCAAAGTTAAGTTTGTTCTTCAATCCGGAATTTGAAATTCGGGCAGCCAAGCACAGCCTGCAGATGGAATCCTCAGGGCAACAGTCTTACTAAAGTATAATTGAATGTTTCCAGATTGATGTATGAGTCTGGCGGCACTCTGACCGAGCTTGAGTGCGCGAACCACGACCATCCTCTGAAGGACACCGGCGCTCCCCACACACCTAACAAGACACCAATTATTACTGAGGTAAGATCTGACATGCTGACTTTGGATTTTCATACAAACATTGCCGGCCGGGCATGTTTTCGACCAGTACCGCAATTTCGATTTATCTCGAAGAAGGTTGTCAAAATAATGTACGAATTTCCAAGCATGTTTGAGAAAAAAAAACATTTTACAAAATGAGAAAAAAAAATAAACATTTACAAACTGAAAAATAACTTTAGTTTCGGAAGTCGGTGGCGAAAAATGAAGCAAACCTAAAAGCGAAAGAAATGTAAAAGTTGGTCTCATCATGAAAAATTATTAATAATCTTTACCATAGTCCGCAAAAGCACAGCGTACAAAGGCAGTTGTTAAATTTACTTATTTTCGACTTTATTTCAACTTACATAAAATTGATTTTTTTTGTGGCAGTATAAACTTCCGGTACTAAATATTAGTGTCTCATCAACAGAGGGCGAGTGACTCGATACCGGCAAACTACGCGTTGTTGGAGAAGGAGGTGAACACCGTCGCGTTGGACTGGAAGAGTATCAAGAACGTCACCGAGTGCAGTTGTTCCACGCCTCTCGACCATTTCAGTAGAAAGGTATGTACAATTGTACCATCATAGAAGTTCATATCTAACCAGTTTCAAAACAAAATCCCGTGAACACGATGACCACATCTGTTACCGGCCTGGTGCTAAAGCCGCCGAGCGCTGCAAGCAAGAATAGCCCTTACGGTGGTTAGATATGAACTTCTTCGATGGTACATTCACATCCAAAATATGTTCGCTATTTTTGTCGTAATCGCGATAAAATAATCAGCTGTCTCATACATTCGAGTCGAATAGGTATTGAAATTTTGTATGGGACGGCTGATATTTTTTTCGCGATTACAATGTTGGTGAAAGTCGTTCAATTTGATGATCTGCACACATTTATGAAACACGTGGTATAATCCGTGGGCAGCACCACTGCTGGGGCTGCGGGCGCTGCGTGTGCACGCGCTGCGTGTGCGCGCGCGCCGCGCTGGCCGCGCTGCACGTGCCGCGCGCCGCGCCGCTGTGTGCCGCCTGCAGCCCGCACACGCCCGACTCCGAGCAAGGTCCGTTACTTATTCATTTATTTACTAGCTGACCCGAAAATTCCGATAATTTACACAAAAATTCCATAAAAAGAAGTACTTTCGTTTTTTTCCCGATTTTTCCATTTTTCCGAGTAAATTTTTCTTTCCCTAGAAACCTTATTCGGTCTACATTAAGGAACATTAAAAAAGAAACAAATTGGTCTAACTGTTCTCAAGTGATGCGCTTACCAACGAGGAGCATTCCATTTTAATTATACAATGTGTAACTGAATTAGTTCACATTATGAAAGTAGTATGTTCAGAGTCGTTTACTGAATGGAAATCAAGCCAAAATGGACGATTGCTGTGTAGTTTGTTGCCCCACTTCTTCCCAGCTAAAGTACTAGAAAGAGGTAAAGGGTCAAAAGGTCTGTAATTTTGACGTTCGGTAAATGCTGATTCTTAGCCTAATTTGAATAAATGACTGGTATTTTGACGAAGTACCTACTCGTACTACGCTAGATCCTTACCCCGCGTCTTATTTAAAAGCGATCGTCGCACGAATACACGATCGTTCGAACTTTTTGTTCGGTGAACCTGCACGCGTGGTCGCGTCGACAGAGGGCGCTTTCCGGTCTTCCGAACAAAAACTGACACGGACGCGACCGATCGCATATTCAGACGACGAGCGCTTCTAAATAGAACGCGGCCATATACGTGTGTAACTGTGTGCGTGCGTAATGCCCGGTTGATGGCAATACTGCCTTGCTAAGCCGAAAGGCGGTATCTCAACCGTAGTAAGTTTTGAGAAAATTGACTTTTTGTAAATTGTAATTTAAGGAAACATAAGGATATAAAGAACTTCTGAGTGTTTTTTTTTAATGTTTTAAGTTAGATAGCGGTATGTGGCTTACACCCGAATACTGAAACGCCACTCAAAACTTAAGCGTTACTTATGACTCGTTTAAAGCCTTTTGATTGGTTGAAACTAGTTTTAAGTAACGCTTAAGTTTTGAGTGGCGTTTCAGTATTCGGGTGTTATACCATTAGATGCGAAATTATTATAGCTATTGAATGGTATAAATAAAACTAAAAGGGCGTATCTCCGAGATACCGCCTTTCGGCTTAGCAGGGCAGAATAGGCTCGCCCCTATTACATGGGACTTAAACATAACTGGCGAAATGTGGATTTAGTACTATAGATATGCCTGCGGGGAAATACAGGCGTAATGGTATGTTAAGTGCATTCGAAAATAATTTTTCTTTTACAGAAATCGTGACACCAGCTAACTGAAGACCTGTAGAAAAGTATGCAGTATTGAGTGTAATCCTCAGAAGTATTTCCAATGTAACTAATAATGCAGATTTTTATTTAAGTAAACGAAGATTCATAGGTATTTGTTAACAATTTAGTTACCATTCACAGCGCCCATTATAAAATAGTATAATTAAATGGATGTCAGGAATTTATCAGTATACAATGTGAAATTTAATTCGTTTGCATCCTCTTAAGGGGTCATTGTAATCATCATTACGCACAACTTTAAGCGGCCAACCATGAAATCGAGAAAAACAAATCTGCTGTTCCATACATTTATTTTCGCATAGCTCGAAACAATGTAGGGAACAGCAGATTTTTTTTTGTTCATAATGACCCCTTAAAAGGATGCAAACGAATTAAAGGACAATGCAACCGATTGGCCCAAAAATATGAAACCCAATGTGCATAATTGAAACCTATGCCAAACGTTAGTACTAATCATCCATGACAACTTTTACTATGGGGCCAAATAAATCTATCCTAGTAAAAAAATTAGGAAGGGTAAGAAATGTTTAAAAAAAGTGTCGATTTTTATATGACTTAATTACACTTATTATTTAGAAATAACTCTGTATCTCATTATAAATGAACTGTTATATAGTTCTTATGGGAAATAAATATCTTTAAACCTAAATAAATAATAGGTCCCACACCTATGAAATCAGCGTTTTGTATGTATAATAACAACCATGAACACGAATGTTCTTTTATGCACTAATGTTTAAAAACTAAGTTAACGAATATGCCACATAGATTAAGCGACAAAAATAAGTTTTGGCTAAGTTAAAGCGTTTGTTACCCTGTATATTTTTTTTACTGGGATAGATTTATTTGTCCCAATAGTAAAAGTAGTCATGGATGATTAGTACTAACGTTTGGCATAGGTTTCAGTTATGCACAACAGGTTTCATTTTTTTGGGCCAGCGGTCAAAGGAAAAGTTGCATTGTCCTTTCACATTGTATTATCACAACCAGCTATGGCGAGCTTAAACATGTTTGTAAATATACAGGTGGAACTGAATTCATTGGTATCTTGCCAGGGCTTAAAGTACTCATGAATGTTAACAACTTTTAAAATACTAACTTAAAAAATAGCATAATCAGCCTATAATGTTCCCACTGCTGGGACACAGGCCTCCTCTCTGTGAGAGGGAGTGGGCAGTAATCCACCTCGCGGGCCCAGTGCGGGTTGGTAGATGTCACATGTCTTGGAATTTTTGGTTCTAGGGCATGTCAGTTTCTTCACGTCATTTTCCTTTTGAGAGCAGTGGTGATGAAATAATTTACACCAAGTAAAGCGCCTTTCTGAGTTCGAAACTACGACCTATTCGTAAGTTGCGACCTTTACCACCTATTCCAATCGTACAGTAAGTACATAAGAGAGATTCTGATTATCGTTGTTTCAAACTTCCTATGATAAAAGTTTTTCATATTCATGAGAGACATTAAGCCTTTGGAAGAATTCTAATGAGATCAAACTGAATCTGTAACTAATATGATTAATACAGGTTATAATGCATTTTAATATGTTAGTTGTTAAGTGTCTCTCGATGCCAATCTAAACTAATATCATGAAGAGAAAATATTAGATTTTTTTGTACGTTTTTTTTGTTTGTTTGTAATGAATCAACTCAAAAACTACTGGACCGATTTTAAACATTCTTTCACCAGGTAGAATGCTCTACTATCACTGAGTAACTTAGGCTATAATTTATATAGATATGACGCAGGCGTAGCCGCTCGAGGAAGCTAGTACAGTACGACACAACTTAGATGTAGCATCGGCAAACTTCGTAAAACCGATCATCATCCGAACTGAGTGCGCCTTCAAAATCACCAATCTTTATTACTGCTTTAGGTGAAAATGATCTTTACGCAAATGCAATAACTTATAAAATCATATAACCAAATATATTCGTAAAATTTGAAATGAAAGAATGCAAATTTTCATTTCCATTGAATACTACATCTAAGTTGTGTCGTACTGTACATTATAATGACTACTATGTCGTGACGTCATAAGCCATTTTCTGTTTGCATATTTAATCTGCACTCAACTCGCAGTCCACGGCTGGACATAGGCCTCTCCCAGGCTGTGCCCCAACACCCTGTTCTCCCTTCCGCAACCAGTCTGTCCCAGCCACTTTCTCAAGGTCGTCGGTCCATCTCGTTGAGGACCACGCTATGCTTGCCGATATGCGGTCTCCACTCCAGGACTCGTCTGCTCCACCCACCATCGGTCCTTCGACAAACATGGCCTGCCCACTGCCACTTCAGTTTGCTTACTCTGCAACCTATTTCGGTAACTCCGGTTAAAGAAGAAAGAAAACGGTTATTTGACGGATAATTTCATTTCTGATTTAATCCAAGAAATTCCGAGCATAGCTGCTCCATAGCGCGCTGAGCGACCTTGAATTTGTGGATCAGGCCGACTGTCAGTGTGTCAGTGTCCACGTGTCGGCACCGTATGTCATAAAATTAAGCTTCAGTTAAAAGTTATCTGGCGATTGAAAAGTCAGTTCTTAGTTTATACTTACTTGTTATTGGCATTGAGAGTATTATTTGTTTCGACGCTTAGATGTAGTTAGGGCAAATTGTTACGATCTCGATGTAAACAATCGCGCCGATTCTCTTGTACACCGAACTTAACTATCACTAAAATTCCTTACTTTTGGCTATAATAATATTATAGGCTATACTGAAAAAAAAAATCTTTAAATTAAAAAAAAAATTTGAAACAACTAAAATCGAATTTGACAATCGCGACTCCACGTGGGACCCGTGGTTTGCCCTACCCCGTGATTTTTTTTAGAGCTGCAGGCGCGGGGTTCATCTTCAACGTGTTTTATATGGAATTTAATTACCTACATGATGAGTTTTAGGAGTTTATGGGCTTTTTAAAGGGGTCGAAATTTTCATTATTTTTGCGATAAGACACCATTTTCGAGATATAAGCAAAAAGAAAAAAATAATTCAGTATTGTTTTTGCACCTGAAGTCGAGATGTTGGTGTGAATTTTAGTTCATGACAACTTATTTTATACCACACCTTTTTAATCGCGATTAAAGATTTAGGTTTGGTCTGGTTTAGTTTTTTACAGTCAAAATTTTAGGTGAAAAACGTCAAATTCAGAATAGAAAAAATGTCATTTTAAATTAATAACTCAGACTTTTTGTCTAGTTTAGTTAGAGGCATTTGTGACAAGAGAATCGGCACCAATAGCTGTTTTTTAAGTAATGTGAATGATTTAGAAGATTCTGGATACCTACCTGTTTCAAATGATAAAGTAATTATTTATAATTTTAGTATAAAAAAAAACTTAATTTATCTAAAATATTACTGTCGGTCGATTCTGTAAAAATATCAACGTGAAACTTAGGTAACGTGAGCGTGAAGTGAGCTGTCACTGTCACAAGTCGACCGGCAGGATTAGCACCATTGATAGCTCACTTCACCTAAGTTTCACGATGATATTTTTACAGACTCGACCGGCTGGTTATTAAGATTGTTTATCTACTGTAAGATATTGAAATCATTAGCACCTTCAGGGGGTGAAAGTACTCGCGAATATACCTACACAAATTTTATTAGTTGACCAACACTAAAATATCGAAAAAAAATATGCTGTTTCATACAAAATGAACCATTACCCAATCAAAATGTATGGAACAGTTTCTGTTTTCACTATCTCAGAATTAGAGTCATATTAGACTATCATAGAAATATGATCAGAGATGTACGAGTCATTTTTATATGAAGAAACTATCTCGGTATAGTAACTTCACATGATTCATATCGTATATGATCATAGATATGGGATCCTATTTGACAGAAAGTGTACAAATACGATCATAACCGTCTAACCTCAAAAATGGGTAAATCAAACACAGCTAAATCGTTATCCATCTTGATTAAGTATGACGTTTATACGATCACATAAGTGTAATAAGTAAAAATTAAGAACTGCATAATTTAACTATGATCATAGAATTTGACAGATAGGAAATTATATTTGTATGATAAATATATGATAGTATAATTGGGGCCTTACGGCCCATACGACACGACTTCGGTCTTAGCTGCGAGCGGCGCGGCAGGCGGCGCGGCGGCGGCAAGCGGTGCGTGTAAAGCTTCGTGCAGACCAGCGCGACGCGACACCGGTTATTGTTATACCGTCAAGTTTTCTTAGAAATTGTATTGTTCGTGTCGCAGCGCGGCGTCGCGTCGCGCTGGTGTGTACGAGCCTTTACACGCCACGTACCCCTCAGTAGCGGCTAGCGGCAGCGGCCGAGGTGGACGTATTTAGGTAGTCAGAACGTGCTCAAAATTATGGCTATAATTTTTTGTTTATAAGTCCGCCGCCGAGTCCGTCACACCTACACCGCTATCCGCGCCGCTCTGTTTCGTGGCGTCGCACTAATTCGCTTGTACTTTTGATCTCGCCACTCCCCGCACCGCGCGCCGCTGCAGCGATTCGCTCCGACAAAACCGCGCGCGTTTTCGCTATGAGCGGCGACTCGTGGCGTGCTTCAAACATTTTCATACTTTTGTTCTTACCGCTCGCCGCCCCGCGCTTAGCCGCCGCTCACCGCGGCAAGGTCGTAAATGAGGCCTTAGGGCTAATTTGATCTAAGTATTTTATCCATGGAATACGGCGGAAAAAATTATCATCTGAAAGTTTTTGTATAGAAACACTGTAATAAATTAAAAAAAAAAATCCTTTATAATATGCGATGTTGGTAAAATCAGTACGTATTCCGTGTCCTAATAATATACGCGGTCGTCGCGTTTACTTTGGTCGGCGAACCCAAACGCATCGTCGAGCCGTCCGAGGACGTCTTTCCGATCTTCAGAAGAACTGATTGACAAATGATCGCGACGATCGCGTATACAAATTAGAATACGGCCTTAGTGTCTTGTCATATAGACCATTTTGCTAACAAGCCAGGTGTAGACGCCCCGCGAGGCAAATGCTCGGCCAATACGCGGCCGGTGTCGCGAGGCAGGCGCAGGCGTCACCAACGCACGCCTTGCGAGGTGACTCGTCCAGTCTCGACTCGACACATGATTTCAATCACGCCCTGCACGCGTAGTATGACCACCGAAGAAACGGGTGTTGTCGACGGAAGAATAGACAAAATGACAGATTGTGATTGTTTATCTGTCATTTTGTCTATTCTTCCGTCGACAAAACCCGTTTCTTCGGTGGTCATACTACGCGTGCTGTTTACTTTATCAAGGAAAGAAAGAGTAGAGATGCTTCCATTAAAAAGTAGTGGTTCACGACAGAGTAAATACCTTGCCTATCCCTTCGTTACGTTTCTTACTACGGAAAAAGTTCAAAAATATATAGAAAACTAAGAATAATGTATAATATGTACATTTGTTAAGATAATTTCTATGCTTGTAAATAATAGGTGTAATTATTGTTTAATATTGTAATTGCAAGAAAATATATGTATATCAGTGGACAAAGAATTGTATTATTCGTTTTCAATAATTCTTCTCATTTGATTCAACCATTTAGTTTGCTGGTCCGTGTGAACGGAGCGAGTCATCGGAGGAAAGAGAGGTGTGCAGCGGAGTGTCCCTGTCTATATTAAGGACATGAATTTTTTGGGATTTTATTGGATTATATTTTCATACTTTAGCACTCCGTTCCAATGGATATGCATTCTCAGAGCCGAAGCACAGCTCGACCGGCGGATTACGTGTCACTTGCATGCAAGGAAAGAAGGAAGTGAACGACAGAAGTGAGAGAAACGGATGTGGCGTATTTGTCACTGGCTGGTGTCATTTGCTTTATTCAGTGTGACCAGTAAAAAACAAATAGGTACCCATATACCTTGAAAAATATGAATACGATATTATTCTGAGCCGTTATAAAAAAGCCATTTTACAATGGATTATAAAATTAGTTTTTATCACATGATAATCAGCACCCTAATTGGGTAACACACGATCAATTACAATCTGTTTCATTTTAACAGTTCAACAACATTCATTGCGTTATTTACGTTGTTGAGCAGACAAATTTTTCAGACATATGAAGCAATGGATTAGCAATATCCTTCAAAAATGATTCAAATATTGATCGTGTGTTTCGCAAACATGTTTCGGAGATTTTTATGCCAAGAATTAATGAAATCACGGAAGTAAACCCAAGAGTAAGTAATTATTTTATTTATTCGCACTACTCTTTACCAAAGCAAAACTTTTTCATTTGAAATAATTGATTAAGTAATTTACTTTAGTAGCTACCGAAACGACTAATTGCAATAAAATTCTATCTCAAACAAAAGAAAAGAAAATAAATCTAATTGGTTGTTTCACTAACAACCAATTAGATTTATTTTCTTATAATTGGACAAGTAAAAATGTACACGAAAGTGTACATTTGCTGTCACACCATATCGCTGCATTTAGTCAAAATGTTTCGCCAAATACTGTTACTTCTCTCCGTTATTTATATAACTAATGGTGAAATTAATAAACAAGCCGAAACAGATTTCCCTGAGAAGAATCGTATGATGGGAATAGACGCTATACATGATAAATCTAAGATAATTGATAAGGATACGATTATAACGCGTAACTTGAAATTGGAGAAGCGAAATCGCGGACCAAAGCGTAAGCCTCTTTAAATTTGTTTTGTGAATATTATCGTCATCAATTTTCTTAAATATCTTTAAAAGTTTTTAATTTAAAATTATAAAATATATTTGAGGTCCTCGCAACAAGCCCTTCCATTTGATATGTCAGACCGTTCAGTTTTTTTTTTTTTTTTTTTGCACCCCAAAACTAAACCCATATTCAAAATTCATTTATTTACGTTACACGTCCGTGTTTGTGTCACAGAAATACATGTGGGTACCAAATTTCAACATATCGGTCCATTAGATTCGGAGCAAATTGGCTGTGACAGACGGATAGACAGACAGACACACGAGTGATCCTTTATAGGTTCCGTTTTTTCTTTTGAGGTACGGAACACTTAAGATTACTTGCTTCGATATTTGTTTCTTTTGTTTAAGCAATTTCTAACAAAATCGAGGAAGATCAAGAACCAGACTGGTCGTACAAACCTTTCCCTAAGGAAGTTACTGACCATGTTGATCAGTTCAAAAAGAACATGACGGAGTGTCTAAAGGAGGTACAATCCAACGACAAAAGACCGGTGAAGCGTCTGTCTCCAAAAATGGAGTCACCGGTCCATGGAGAATGTCTTATTGCGTGCGTCTTGAAACGTAATGGTGTCATTATACATGGAAAAGTTAACAAAGGTAATAAAATAAGTACTAGTTGGCTTTATGTAATGCTTAATTAAAGATAAATGAGTTGAGCTGCACGATTTCCGACAACTGCACTGACTAGACAGGGCCACTCAAAATCTGTGTGGTTCTTTCTTCAAAAGCCGTTTCAGACACCAATCTACATGGTCCTCACATGATCTGACCACGATTTGCCTGGACTTTAAAAGTGACTGTGACCTCCGAGTTTGTTTCGGTCTTTCTTCTCAGATTAGTCAGTGACGAACTCCGAACTCATCTAGTATTTAAACATACGTTATTTTTGGCGTGTATAAGTGTTTTTTTGAACCAACTGTTATCAACTGCTTTCTATAACTCGATGAGTCATATTTAACCCGGGTACCTGTTTAATTTAAGTTTACGTGTTTTTGTGGTAACTACTTATCCAATATTTCTTTTTATTATAGATAACTTAATATCTCTTGTAAGTAAGTTTTACGCCAAAGATACTAAGCTCATGAAGAAATTGGAAAAGAATTTGGATCGTTGTATTGAAATAAGCGTTCGCCATCAAGATGAGTGTGTGTTGGCGTCAAAACTCAACGATTGCACTAATGATCTCATGGCCAGTAATAAGCACAAAATAATGGTCAATTATTAATAAATGTGTGCCTTTATAACACGATGATAAAACACTTAGTTCTTATTAATTTCGAACCTAATTTATAAAATCTAATAAAGACCTACAATGGCGCCGATTCTCTTGTCACAAATGCCTCTAAACTAGACTAAAAATCACTAAAATTTAGTTTATTCCTGTCAAACGACGATTTCACATTCTGAAATAGACTAAAGTACATAACACAACTTAAACTATATTTTAGTTTCACAGCACTAAGTTATTACTGAGTTTTTAATTTAGTGAAAGTGGCAATTTTGCTATTCTGAATTTCACGTTTTTTACCTAAAATTTTGATTTTAAAAACCAAATCAGACTAAACCTGACAATTTTTAATCGCGATTAAAAAGGTGTGGGATAAAATAAGTTGTCATGAACTAAAATTCACACCAAAATCTCGACTTCACGTGCAAAAACAGTACTTACTGTATTTATTTTTCTTTTGCTTATATCTCGAAAATGGTGCGTCCTATCGCAAAAATAATAAAAATTTCGAGCCCCTTAATAGAATCTGTTAACCCCTAAAACTCAACATGTAGGTAATTTTTTAATTATAGATTTAGTGAATTTTATTTGCAGAATAGCTCTTAGATTCTCATAGCCAAAAGTAAGGATTTTTTGTGATAGTTTAGTTCGGTGTACAAGAGAATCGGCACCAATAGCGGAGGTAATATTCAGGTTTTAGAAAGCAACTTACAATTTACGAGGGAAGTATGGACTTTACTGGCGAGTGGCGTCAAATACCCAAATAGTATCAATGAAGTTTTTTTTTTTAGTTTCACATCTCGTTGTTCAAGAGCATTCGCGGAACATACACAAGAGGCGCGGCGCGGGTGAGGCGACGCGACATTGCGGCGCGGACATTGTGTGTATGTTACGCGCCACGTCGTTCCTATACATTTGGTATGAAATATGAAACGGGCGACCGAACGTCCGCGCCACACTGTCACCACACCCGCGCCACTCGCCATTTGTGTATGGCCCGCGCCTAAGGGCACCCCCTGTGAGATACGAACCGGACAGGGTGGATCACAAGTGGGTAGTTATTATTATCAGGGGAATTAAAAGCTACAGGGCCTACAGGCTCAGCTTCGACGCGGGCTGGCGCATCATCGAGCAAGCCGACCCTTGCTCGATGATGCGCCAGCCCGCGTAACAAAAAATAGAGTAAGAATACTTTAACGTTTTTATTTTACCTCGATTTTACTCGAATTTATAAACAACAACCATTTTAGATATTTTTATCATTTTAAGTGTTACGTATTTATTGTGCAAGTTTGTTAGCTTATACAACACGACACTGTAATATTGTACGTTATTACTGAATGAAGAGAGTCCAATATAGTATAGTAATAGATTGGGGAGAGTCCTCACACGTGTTCACTATAACCATGAATCCCAAGGGGGACCTAAGACGATCAAAGTAGTCAAAAAGCCTAGTATTGACTAACAATACTTTCGCTTGCCGCCATGTTGGCATCATTCCTTGTCTAGTTTAGCTCAGAATAATGCTGAAAAACTTAGTTTCAACACCCTAGAATCCCGATTTGACGTTTCTCATTATACATGCCGCGCCCGCGGTAGCTCTGTATGAACGTCTTTGTGCGTAAAAGAAGTCGCTTATAATCGCTTAAGTTGTTTACAAACAAAATATATATCGGGTGTAAAAAGACACTTTCCGAAGCCGAAAGCCACATATTCTACCCATTATTTGCATCATTTTTTTCCACTAGACCATACCTGGGAATCCACTGGTTCTGGAGATATTGAAGGTCAAAGTCGCATTTTTTTTTTTTACTTTTTCACGAAAATGAATTCTACGCGATAATACGAAACTTTTTTCCAAACAAACATTACCTGAATTTTTGATTTATCTTAACAGATTACGCATTTGAAGTTACAAAAACGCAATGAACAACAAGTACCTACCTACGTAGCGTAGGGGCGGAGCTTAACTAACACTGAATCCGTTCATTCAAGCGTGGGTTCGCGTTACATGGCGCGCAATAAAAACTTGTTTTTTTTTATAAAAAAAAAAAAAAATTACGGTTCCCAGCAATAATTTTTGCGCAAAGCTACTTAGCTATACGTACAGTATGCGTAGTTTACGGCTTTGTGATGTGTCTTTTTACACCCTGTATTAGCCGGCTGTCAAATTCTTGGTCACGTGATAGAAGCGACATCTGACTGAAGAGAGCAAGTAACAGTTTTTAATTTATTCCCATTTCATGAGTTAGTTCGCACATCTATAGTACTTTGTGGCCTTACATGTGTGGGAGTAGCTTTAGAGTAATAAAATTAAATACTCTGTGGTGGTATTTATTCTCGTAGAGTACCTGCCATGCGATTCTGTAAACATCTCACCGTGAAAACTTGGGTGAAGTGAGCTGTCAATAGTGTCAATCCCTGTGGAATGACAGCTCACTCCACGCTCACTTCACCTAAGTTTTCACGGTGAGAAGGTTACAGAATAGCACTGCTGTACATGTTCTGTGTATTTATTACTCACTCACTCAGTGATCAGTGATTGATCATTCTGGAAGGTCGCTCTGGCGTCCGAAATACTGGTACAAGGAAAGTGTTGTTTTTGATCCAAGTGAACCATAGAAAACATGAGATGAAAATTTGAGATTTACTTCGTGTAATGCTTTGTTCTCAGTAGGAAAGAAGAAAGGGTACCCCATGACTGACTTGAAAAAAAAACGGTAAAGAATATCGTTTTTAAGTGGTCATCCAGCACATAAATAATTATGTTGTTGCTATTCCAATTCTACTTTAGAGTAATCGAACAGGGTGTGGGATTTCATGTTCAGTTTTTTTAAATAAATTTGTGGCTTATCGTGCTAGCTCGTGTTTGGAAACTCAGTCCAGAGGTCCCGATCTTTATTCCTTACAGATAGAGGAGATAGTTGGTTGCTATTAATTTCAATTATTTGTTCTTGAGGAGCTCGTGGCGAACAACTGCCGCACGGGTCGCTCGATATGGTTAAGCTACGCTTGCCGGGGTTGGTCTGTGGATGGGATCAGGATCTTTACATACCGAGACTCCTCCGTGCCTCTGATAGAACGTTAAGCTGTTGGCCCCTGCTGTCATTCGTGGATCTTGGACAGTCGTTACGGGTTGTCAGAAGCCCGAAAGTCTGACAACCAGTCTTACCAAATGGCAATAATACCCAGTTACTGGGTTGTGGAGGTCAGATAGGCAGTCACTCCATGTAAAACACTGGTATCGAGCTGCATCCGGTTAGACTGCTAGGCAGATTGATTGTACTTTACAAGTTACTGGTACCTGAATGCCGGGTACCTATCTAAATCTAAAAATTTTGCATTCCCAAAATGTTGTGTTGTTGGTGTCTTTTGCAAATTTTCAGTGAGTTACAAATGTGGACAGTCAGTATCCTTGTTTAAAATCTTTATTTTTCTTGACAAACATGAGCTCTTATTTAGGCCCTTTCCTACATCAGTAATGGTTTTCTATTGGTTTCACTCAAAAGTGATGGTAACGGATGAATGGTTGTCATGAGGAGTTTTCGGTCAGTGGGTCGGATTTGGGTTTTCTGCTATTTTGGGATACTTTCAAGTTGAAAACCAAAAAGTTTCCTGTTGATATGTTTTAATGTTTCTTAGGAGTCTTGACAACTTGTGTGTAGATTGCTAAAATCACTATTATAATAATATTTTGTTTTTTTGCCAATATGTTACATTACTCTATATACTGCACAAGTAATCATATTTTTTAGTTCTGCACAAAAGGGAATGTTAGTTATAAATTATTCTCTTGTGGCTAAATGTTAACAGCTGCATGCATTGATCGAAGGATAAGCTAGGCTTGCTGTGATCGGTTTGTGGATGGGCGACCATCCATTACATATGAAGGGCACAGGGGAAAAATATGCAATGTCACAAAGACAATGAACTGAGAAATTGCTAAATTAATATTTTGATCCTTGAAAAAAGGTACAATAAAGTTTCAAATAGAAGGAAAATATATTTATTTATAAAGAAAATATATTTGTTTCTGTTGTGTAGTAAAAAAAAACCTTTTCATTCTTATGTTTATTGAGTTAGCACAGGAAAACAGATCGAAGTCAGAAAATACAGGCAAATAATATGCAATGTCCATGAAATATTTATTGTTTAATTATCAATATATTTTATCAGTGAGAAGTATTGCTTAGCTTTTGGTCCACAAAACTTTGACCCTGGGCCTGGATATCCATAAATTTTGCCTTTGAAACTGGAAGGCTGTCTTCATAGGATTGATCTGGCAGTACAAACTCACCAGCACTATGAGAGTCATTATGGGATTTCAACTTTTTTTTAGGTGCCATGAGAATAGATGACGTCCAAGAGGAATTGTAATGTTCTCTGTGAAAAATCAATCTTGGATGATCCTTTTCAACCCTGATTTCTCTTATGGGTCGAGATAAAAAAGGACATGTCTTCTTATACATTGGGGATAGAAAGGTTGTCCATTTTCTGACAAGCGGTTGATCAACTTCAATCACATTAAAGGGGCATGGCTTCTGTCTAGCTTCACAAATCACTTTTACCCACTCATCAGGTGTCTCACAAGGTGATTTCTGGTTTATGCAACCCATATTTCTGTCACATTCTAAATATGAGTGCCCGCGAATGGGAAATATGATTTTAATCACATCCAAGCGTTTTGCACAGTGTACAACCATAGTGTATGAAACGAAACACAGTATAATTCTTATTTTGCCCACCGCAGGAATCACAAAATATCACTAGTTCTCGAGTATTTTTATCAAGCATGTTAAATATATAGTGATGGAGAAATGAACAAACTTCGTCAGATCCTTTTTTTGCTATAGTTTCTGGGTAGCAGAAGAAATATGATTTGGATGTAGATAGTTCATGGATGTTAAAAAGATTTAAGGTTAGTTGTGTCGTCTAGAATCAAACTCCGCTAAATCCAGAAAGCCAAATTTTTCAATAATAAACTTTTTTCCCCATTATATGTTACTTAAGTAATTTTCTGTTGTTAATTTGGAATAAAATAAGTAAGACCGATTATAATAATTAAATACATTAATTTGTTCTTAGTCTCGGAAATATAAATCAATTTGTGGCAAAAAAATAAGGACGTGGCGGGTTTTGATATTGAGATATGGATCTGGCGGTTTTTGATACACAGAGTGATGGATGTGGCGGATATTGGTACTCACGACCCCATAGTCTCAATGATTGTACAGGATGTTCTTAAAAGTAATAAAACATTGTTTTAATATGTAATGCGAAGAAGTACGTTTATTAACAGTAATACATAATATAAACTATTTAAATGTTGAACCAAATTATACGAAATTTTCATTTTCTTCCAATGGAACACATTGCAGATCCTCATGTTCTTCAAAATTGTCATTGCTTTCTTCAATGTCTTTGTAATATTTTAAAATGTCCAGAGCCCTCCAATCTTCACCATAATGTTTTTTCAGAATGTTAGTGACATCTTTTATTTTGCTTTGGTTCACTTTATTACCTTTTCGTATGATTGCGGGCTCGATTTCTGAACATCTTTTTCCTCTTTTAGTCACATATTTTGCTATATTAAATTCGTTCCGATAATTTTCTTCTCCTTGAATGCTCACATTCTGTCGTCTCTTATTCATTAGAAATCGTTTAGATGGATTAAATCTAAAGTGCCAACTCCCTGGAGGTTTGATGACTTTGGAGACTTCATCCTTCCAATTATAAACTTCAACATCTTCTCCTAAATGGTAAACAGTCGCATGTTTTTTGAAAACATCCACATAATCTTGTGGATCGCATATTATGGACAGTTTTTTGGTTTCTTTTTCAATCTTCGCAAATATTCTATCTGGTGGTAAGAAACTGTGGCCAACCATTGGAAAAACGATTTCAATCCTGTTTACTTGCGGTGGTGCATATGAAATAGTATATTATGCAATTAGTGAATAAAAGACGGATTTAAAGCGAGGGCCATAGATGAATCTCGAGCAAGTGAAGGATTCTAAGGACTGAATCACGACCGTAGGGAGTGATTCATGACGATTGAATCACGAGCGTAGCGAGTGATTCAAGTGTTAGAATCCTGAGGACGCGAGTAATTCACGGCCCTCGATATAAATCCGTTTTATTCAAGAGTTGCATACTATACTTTATACCATGACTACGAGAAAAAGAAAGATTTAAGCGAAAATAGACATTTAAAGAAGAAAAAAGGAAGGTTGAATTAATTAAAATGCTCATTAAAATTGGAACAATTACTAAAATTAAAAGTAATTTTCTTATTATTGTTATTAGGATAGTCAACTTGTGAAGCGATATTTATTTACTGTGTATCGAGTATGTTTTCGCAAGGAGGTTGTATAGCATTGAGATGGAGGTCGCATATATTGGTATGTTCTAAATTCAAAAACCAAAATAGTGATTAAAAGAGCTTTTTATTCACTGAAAACAGTGAATAAAATAAGCTTTTCAGAGGGGGAATGGTATAAAGAGCCATTTAGTGCACATACCTACAAGAGTTGTGTTTTTATTTTGGCCCCCGCAGCCGTCAGCAAAAAGTTTCAATTTGTTTTTATTTTCTGGAATATCCAGTGTAGTCAATTTATGAAATACAGCACTTGCTATTTCGTTAGACGATTTTGAATGCTCATTTTCGCACCAGTAATAGGAATGCACGTTATTCGTTGTCAAAGCGGATTTAGAAGTGCCAACGACGATAGTAAAGTTATACATATTAAATTGTCGGCTAAAATAAGCTGCTTGATCCGGCAATTTTGGCAGTGCGCAATTTTTTTGGCAGTCGAATGATAGTAATATAGTATCTTCAGGCTCAGTTTTTAATAGGTTGTAAAATGCCTTGGCTTTTAATGTATGTATTCGTTTCTCTGTTTGAAATTGTTGTTTATCCTGACTTGTAGTGGCAGTGTTAATTTTTCTTGTCAGCTCAGAGCACCGAGAGCATGTATCCTTCAGGGGCGAACCAAAACCAATATTATACTTTCTATTGAAAATATTCCTAAAATAAGACTGTTTTACTTGCAAGTGAGGTGTACCTTGAACTTTATCTTGATATAATTTCCATATTTTTTTTATGTTTAATTCTGGTGGTAAATACAATCTTACCGCCGATTTAGCTCTACAATAGTGTGGTTCAGCTGCTTCGAAGGATTCAATAAATGTTTGTACACTTGCTTGTTTTTCCCCGTAAAGTGCTATTTTGTGGCTGCCACCACGATTTTCTTTGGCGATACTGCCTCCATCTTTAAAAGATCTTTGAATAACTCCTGTGACTCTATCTTTTCCTATCGTTAGTATTCCTAAAAATGTATTTTTGCATACTCTAACCTGTTTGTGAGGGTTTTGTATAGTTATATAGTATTCAACGCTTACATTTTTTGGGCCTCTAGATTGATTTACCAGTCTGGTTCTCACACATTTGTTGAAACGACAGTGTTGTAGTATGAAGTTGTCTTGGTCTATTTTATTTTTTAATTTGAAAAATTTGCGGTGCGTACGTGCTATATCTTGCATTTTTAATGTCGAACAGGTAAAAGTCTTATTATTTTTGTGATTGCATTTTGGAGCACTTGGAAAGCGTTTTGAAGAATATCTGAAATAAAAAAATAAAAAATGAAACTCAAGCAACGGCTAAATACTCTTAAAAAGCGGCCAAGTGCGAGTTGGACTCGGTTTAATACATGTAGGTAGGTACTAATATTATCGAGCAAAACAGAAAAAATATAAAATAATCTAATTTGATGAGGAAGAATGCCAGGGTTCATCGTCACTTTCTCCGACCTCTTCTGTTCCATATTCCGAATCTGAATCATCTTCAGATTCTGGTGATGGTGGCAACAAAATAGCTATCGCTTCTTTGGAAAAAGATTCCATTCTCCTCTTTGGTTTTGGCCTCAGACTTGTGAGCAGTGGATCCGAGGATAGTAGAAGGCGATTCATTACATCTGCATTGCAATCTATTCTCGAAAACTTCCTCGCAAAATTATATCTATACATTCTGAAATGTTTATTCCTAGCTTCAGCAGCCTCTTCCGACAGTAGTCCGATAGGCAATAACGCCTTTTTCATGACTGTAGCACCATGCATCAAAATTTTGTGCATAGTTGGACTCATCGGATGCCAGTCGTAGAGTGAGACGTAGACGTTTGCTGTCTCCCAACAGTAGTCAGCAAATTTTTTCAAGTCAACTTTATGGCCGCTTGAAATTACCTCTAAAATTATTTTCAATCTGAATATCAAATTGTAATCGACACCGGTAATTTCTGCAGCCTTCTGTGGGTCACCGAAAAATCGCCTGCTGGTATTACCATCATTTGTGTTGCCAAACCCAGCTTTCGGCACATCCACAATTAATCCAGTTTCTTTTTTAAATCTTTGTTGTATGGTGGCTTTTCTTTCTTTTAAGCCTAATAGCCGCGTAACAAAGTGGAAAAATACTAATATCACAGAATTGTGGACGTTTTTGGGCATCCTTTTTTTCATGGGCACCGCTAGGTTGAGTAAAATAGCAGATTATTGGAAGAAGAGTTCCTACGTGAAATTTAATATTAATAAATATATGTCTAGGGACAGATTTTTATTATTATTAAGATGCCTTTTTTTTAACACAGTGTATGAGTCACGAATTAAATACTCGAAAATTGATTACCTATTAAATTATTTTAATAATATTATGAAAAACTTAATTTATCCTGAAAGGGAATTGAGTATTGACGAATCAATGGTTGGATTTAGAGGGCGAGTGATGTTCCGACAGTATATTAAAAATAAAAAGCATAAATATGGCATAAAATTATATGTTTTGGCCGACCCTAAAGGACTAGTACATAGAATCCATATGTACAAAGGGTCGTCCGATATTGAAGTTGGCGGTACAGGCCATGTAAATAAAGTGGTGATGCTTCTCCTGAAAGACTATCTTAATAGCGGCCATTCCATATATATGGACAATTTTTACAACAGTGTCCAGTTGGCAGAAACGCAAATAACAAAAAAAACCTACTGTTCCGGAACATTGCTTGCCAATAGAAAGAAAAATCCAAAAACTGTCGTCATCAAAAAACTGTTGAAAGGAGGAAATATTTTTAGATATAATGGTAATGGTGTTTGTGTCAATAAATGGAAAGACAAGAGAGATGTGCTCACTATTTCCACTGAGCATTCACCTCACTTGATGCCAGTGGAAAATAGGCGTGGTCGTGTGGTCAACAAACCGAACATTGTTATACAATATAATAAATATATGAAAGGTGTTGATCGACACGACCAAATGTTAGCCTACTACCCATGTGAGCACAAATCTATGAGGTGGTACAAAAAAATTGGCATCCACATCTTACAAATGATGCTATTAAATTCCTTCTTTTTATTTCAAAAAGGTACAAGCAGTACTCTTTCCTTAGAGTCATATAGGGAAAAAGTACTGCTTGAACTTCTTCCTCCTATAGCTGACACATTAGCGCCTCAGAACGTAAGACACATGCCTAAAGAATTGGACAGAAATGAAAATGGGTGTCTTAAAAGGCGCAAATGTGTCAGGTGCTGGGTGAAGGATAAAAAAAGGAAGGACACTAAAGTAATTTGCCCGGATTGTGATGTCGGACTCTGTCTTCCATGTTACGGTCCACACCACGACGAAATGAGATAATAATCACTAAACACTAATAATTAGTGGTTAGTGATTATTATCTCATTTCGTCGTAACCATGTAACTATGTATTTGTGTGTATAACAAATTTTGTAATAAATGTTTTGAATAAATATTAATTAGTTTTATTCTACTACTTACCTACTACCAAAAAAAACAACCATAAAATATGGGTCTGATATTATTACTCTAATAAATCATTCATAAAATCTTATACCACTAAATGGCAACACTAAGTATGTGTTCAGATTCATTCATTCACTCTATACGTTTAGTTTACGTACGAACAAACGATGAGCAAAAGCAAATTAAAAAGAGAAAAATAACAGGTAACGCTTGATCCCCAGCAGCCTGTATACTACTATCCTTTCTTTATATATTTTTGTTTTCCTAGGTATGGTATATCCTATCACTTACGCCACGAGAACCTTACATGATATACCTAAATATTTTTAACAAATGACGTAGGTACGTTATTAGACAGATTGTATTGAAGTTTGAAAAAGCCCAGGCCCAGGGCCTGCCATGGCTGATGGCCTGAAGGACATCTTCCACAACTTCTTTCGTGTATGCAAACCGACATCCACGCGAAAAAAAGTCGCAGGCTATAGGTTATAGTAAAAAAAAACGATTATACCTTTTATATTTTTTTATTAAGTTCATTGGTAATTTGGGAGTTCTATAAAAGTTCAATTTCCAATTATGTTGAATTGGAAATTGAACTTAAATAGAACTCCCTATTTGTTAGCGGCCATCCTGGCCTCGAGGCCCGCCACTCTGGCCTCGGCGGCAGCCACTGCCGCGCGCCAGCGCTCGGACAAAGCCGCCACCTCGGCCTTGTCCAACCGACGCCGCTCCTCGAAGAGCTCTGGCAGGCTGAGGCGCCGGTAGAGGCGCAGCCGCTCTTCAATCATCGGGCGCTGCTCCTGCCGAAGCTCCTCACTTCGGGAGCGGCGCGGTTGGTGCGGTGTACTGTAAAATATTTTAATATTACGTTCATATTATCTACTGACATCATGATAACAGGACAACCTGACATTGAGAGAATATACATAACAAAAATTCACACTTTATACACCTTGCTTTTGCAAGACAGAAAGTGAAACAGCTTATAACTCTAGCTAATTGCAAATAAAACTCTACATACATGCTTCCTTGTTCAAGAAGTGGCTCGGTTCTAAAACAAAGAAGATTAATTTGTTAAAAAAGTTACACTACCAAGACTATATTTGATTAGATATGAAATTAACTTAAATTTTTCCTAGTAATTGGTTAAAAATGCCCATAGCTTACGACACATCACAGTGAAGAGGACACACCATGTTAGTAAAACAAGTCACTATAACATCATTGTGTAAGTAGGTAGGTTATTACTCCACCCCGCACTGGGTCTGGGTCATGGGTAGATTATTGCCCACTCCCTCTCACAGAGAGGAGGCCTGTGTCCCAGCAGTGGGAATATTATAGACTGTTTATGATGGTATGAGGTAAGTTATTCACAGGCCTCCTATAGTTGCATAGCTATGAAAGTAATTGAACGCTCATGACCCACAATTAATTACTAATCAACCAGTCATACTTACTCGGCCTGATCATGTGTCACACATGTCGTCATGTCACCGAGGCGGAGGCAGTCGCCGATGCTAAAAAATAAAACAAAACTCAAACCATGCAAGAAACAAATCAATTAGCATAATACAGGCAGACTGCACAACATAATATCCATAAACACTTAGTATGCCCAAAGCCTCAAAAACATTCCAGTAGCTGCCACACCATGTTAGTAAAACAATTCCCCACAATAAGATAAACATTCAGAGAAGCTTTCAATCATTGCATCATCCATACCAGATAGTCGCGATCATCAGATGCGCACATATGGACACGACTGTAAAACATAATAAGTCACTTGACTTGAATCTTTCTGCAGATTGTCAAAGTTCTATTTTTTAAACTTGCTGTACCACGTTTAAAAGTTATTATAATAAAAGATGTAGGTACTTGTAGGTCGCAATGCTTGCAAATGAACTTACCAATTGAATACGTTTCCCATTATTGTAGTAATCTGAAATTAAAACAACAATTCTTTTAAAATAATATTAGCACTTAGCACTACTTAAAAAATAATTTCTAATTATATGAACAATTTAAACTTACGTTGCGATCTCCATACAATTGAAAACTTTTTGACAGGCAGAACTTGATGATAGCAGTAAGTACCAACAGTCAGTAAAAAATAATCCACTGTTGATTTCCTGTTTCATTTTCAACTTATATTTTATGTGAAATTATTTATTACGCTATGTGTATGCGACAAAATGAATAAAAAAAGACATCAAAACCGGCCAAGTGCGAAATTGACTCCCGTTTTGTAGTAAAATTGGAAAGTGCCAACTTTAAGAAAGTTTTTTGACGAAGAAATAATGTTCCTACCCGTAGAAATTTATTGGGTGATCTTTACAAATTCAGTTGATACGATACTGTAATATTTAAATATGACTATAATAAATATATCGTCGTCACCATAATATCTTCACAGATTTAGCAGTACGATAAATCTTAGTTCGCTTATAACTCAATAGATGGCGTGTGTAACAATTAACATTTTACCCTTTTTACGTTCCATCTGGGAGCCGGATGCTCGGCACCGAAAGTGCTTCACAAAAAATTGTTACCACAACAACTGTCGTGTGAAACAACCTTTACTTGAGCGTATTATATAAATATAAAAATTAATAATTGTTTTATGACTGTCATAAAACTTGAAAATTTTCAAACTCACATAAGCGTCGTGCCGCACTTGGACAACTATTGAACGCCGCACTAATGCGTCCAGCCGCACTGGGTAGACTTTCTTCAACCGCGCATACGCGTTCATAGCACCACACGAAATGTTTATTGAACGCGCAAGTGCGTTTGCCGCACAGGGTTAGTGAGCTAATTAATTAGCGTTTGCATAAAATTCGCTAATTAATTAGCACGTAATGCGTTACACCTACTGTGCGGCCAACGCACCTGCGCGTTTTTCGGATTTTTACCATGTGCTCGCGACGCGTATGCGCGTCCATACAATTTACGTAACTCTCTTCGAGTGCGGCGTGCCGCACCTGTGCGTTCCATTGTGCATCTTTATTGTTTCGAAAACATCGTTAAATAAAGGTCGGTAAGGGTGTCTCACACACAAGTTACATACGATATTCGGTTGGTACATGCGATATTTGGTTGTTACATACCTAAGTAATGTGTTACAGTGTCAGGGTGGTATAAATTCGTTCGTGGTATAGGTACCCACAACTCACTTTCCGAGTCGTGTTTATACGTAGCTAATTATTGACATTGATTTGTGAGCGTGCAATAAAAAATTAAGCTTTAATTTAAAAGTTTATAATTTTTTTGTTTTTTTACCCACGCCTTTCCCTTTAGGCGTGGGCAAATCCGGCCGAAGGCACGGCCGTTTTGTGGGCCGGTCGTCAATTATGACGGCTCTCTTCGCCGCCTGCAGCAGAGCCGTCATAATTCCCCGAGCACCGTCATTAGTCTCGGGGACGCTTCCCCCTGGCCCGCCGCTGGTCCCGGCGACGCTAACACCGGGCGAGCCGCTGGTCCCGGCGACGCTAACACCGGGCGAGCCGCTGGTCCCGGCGACGCTAACACCGGGCGAGCCGCTGGTCCCGGCGACGCTTCCCTCGGGCCCACCCATGATCCCGACGGGACCCAGTGACGCCGACGGGACCCAGTCACTGGGATTTGTATCCTCGTCTAGCCTAACAAAAAGTTATAGATATGTAATAGGACCTATTGGTTCGATTATTATCTATGGAATAATAACTTCAAAGAAAACTACTTAAATACACATATAATAAACATATTACAGCTAAACCTTTGTAATTATAAAAATTATGAATACTTACAGAAATTCCAATTCCATGACTCTAAAAAAACTGAAAGAAATTTAAACTGTGATCTCCGGCTAGGTACCCGCGGTAAAAAGTGAAGTGTCAAATTTAAATCTTAGCTCAACATTTTGAACGAGTGAATGAACGACAAAACAAAATAATGTTACCATATTATTGTTTTTTTATATTATACTATGTTATTATGTTTTTTTTATTATATATGTAATATAAAATTAGATGATAAAATAATAATTCCATGGAAACGATGCATCATCATGATTTTGTGTTGATTTATTGTTCAGACTGCGTAATGGTGGCCATACACGCTACGAGAAATGGTTACGATCAAACTGTACAGTTTGAACGGTGCAGTTTATCGTAGCTGGCATACAAGCTATACACGCTACGAGAAATCGTTACGATCAGACGGTACAATATGGTGCCGACGCACACGTGTCAGTGATGGCTTCGACGGACGACGTTTTAGCAATTGTTGGATTAATATTCGCCCTGAAGGAAAAAAAGGTGAAGCGGAAAAATCGTAGCATCTGGTGTAAAGAATGGCTAATGAAAAGAAGAGTTCATTCTCATGTCAATTTGTTGGCGGAATTAAAGGTTTTTCCAAAAGACTGGCATAATTTTCTAAGAATAGATCATGATACGTACTTACATCTACTGAATTTGGTAGCACCAATTATCGAGAAGCAAGACACTATTATGAGAAATGCTATTCCACCCCATGACAGGCTTGTAGCTACTTTGAGGTTTTTATCAACAGGAAGAAATTATGAAGATTTGAAATTCTCTAGTATCATTTCATCTCAAGCCTGTGAAGCAATATATAAGGTTCTCCGCAAAGACTATTTGAAGGTAAGAAATAAAAAACTACTAATTACTTAGAATGTAATGTTTATTAATTTGTACTTATAATGATGGGTTAACATTAAGTAAAATTAGACAAATAAGTAGCCGCTGAATTTTGCATTTGTTGGAACTCTTCTTGTTGAGAAGTTTGCATTATTGGGGTTTGGAGAATTGACTGGGAGCCTGGTTGTGTTTGGAAATCATAATTTGAATTCTGATAAGGTACTGGACTAGGATTGTTTCCAACAGGGCTGGGAGTACTTGAAACGGGGCTGGGAACGTTGTAACCATAATTAGTAAAACGCACACTGGTTGAATCCATCACTTGGTGTGATATAGTCAAATTTTCCATCTCTGCCAGAAATAATGTTTCGTTAATTATTTTTTCGGCCAAAATACGTTGATGTTTTGTGAGGTCTCTCAGCTTAGCTGCGACGTTTGCTCCATAAATATCAAATCGATCATTAGTAATTGCTGGCCTTTTGAAATGGTTTTGAACAGACTGTAAAACTTCAGTAGTTAGGTTTTCATTTGCATTCCTTTTTGGCCGACTCCTATTAAACAACGTGTTTGTAGTTGAACGAGTATCGGGAGTTGACTGTGAAGTTGATTGTGTGGCTGGAGGTGACTGTGGAGTTGACTGTGTGGCTGGAGGTGACTGTGGAGTTGACTGGGCGGCCGGAGATGCTTCACTTTCAATTTCCTGAAACAATTATTTTTTTTACAGTTCCCACGCTCGAAAGAAGAATGGAAGGATGTGGCCAAAGTGTTTGAAAAGAGATGGAATTTTCCGCATTGTCTAGGCGCGATGGATGGAAAGCATATATCAATTTTTCTTCCTAATGGATGTGGCTCAGAATATTTCAACTATAAAAACCATCATAGCATGGTGTTATTGGCAATCGTTGACGGAAATTATCGATTTCTTTTATGTGATTTTGGAACAAATGGAAGAATTTCAGATGGTGGAGTACTCACAAACACTAAGTTTTTTGAAAAACTTGATAATAATCAGTTGTGTATTCCAACCGAAACAGCTGTCGCAAATAGCACTAGAAAGTTGCCTTATGTGTTTGTGGCTGACGATGCGTTTCCACTTAGAACAGATTTAATTAAGCCATTTAGACAAGCAGACTTGACCACAAATAAAACCAGAATTCTAAATTACCGCGTATCACGAGCAAGGCGCATTGTCGAAAATGCGTTTGGGATCTTGGCATCTCGATTTAGAATTTTTCACACAAAAATTAGTATTAATCCGAAGAGAACAGAGTCAGTCGTGATGGCCAGTTGTGCTTTACATAATTATTTAATGAAGACTTCAGAAAGTTCTTACTGTCAACAAGAATGCTTCGACGTAGAAAATGTTGATGAAGGGTCAATAACCCAAGGATATGATACAACGGATTCAGCCATATTTAATTTGCAAAGAAGAAATCTTGGTAATACTTCGATTGCCGCAAAAAAAGTCAGAGAAGAGTACATGGAATATTTTGCAAGCGAAGGCAGCGTTCCGTGGCAAAATAATTTTATATGTTAACTCTTTGAGAATAAAACATTTAATAAAAAAGTTATTTAGTTTTATTTAAATACCTACATGTTAATTCACTCAGGCTAGATTTCACCAACCTCCTAATAAGTTATTAGGGACTTATTCGGCAAATAAACTCCAACTTTCCAAACACAGATTAGGTATATAAAAAGTGGTTTATCACCAGATATAGTTTCCAATAACTTTATTAGGAGGTTGGTAAAATCCCGCCTTAGTATTAATATGTACGTATTTTTTCGAGTCTGCTTCAATGTGAAAGAAGGAAGGATTCATGTAATAATATAAATAACTATGGAGCATTCTCAATATGGCCGGATTTACTTATTATATTCACATAACCATATTAGTGCTAGTCTACTCTGCTGGCACCACAGGGCTAAAAACCATACAAGAAATAAAAAAAATCGTAAGAAAAGCCGACCTTACTGTACTCTGTATAATAACCAGTGATCGGAGTAGGTAGATTGAATTGGGGTCATTCTGCTGGAATTTCCCAATTGGTTGAAAAAAAAAAATCTACCTACTCCGATCACTGATAATAACACGCAAACAACTTACCTCGTTGTCTGTTGATTCGTCGTCCATATTAGAACGTGAACGTCTTGGTTCTTCTTGGTCATCCAAAAACAGCAACATAGAGTAATACCATAGTTTTGGTTTATACACTTCTTGGGTTCCTGCTCCTGATTTCTTCGAATCAGCGATCTTCTTACGCTCTTTTTTGTAAGTAGAGCGAATGTTGTTTATTTTTTTTACAACAGCATCTTTGTCAGCACTAGGGTCTACTGTTTTAAATTTTTCAACCAGCTTAGTATATGCTGCACGTTTTAACTCACGATTGTGATACTCTTTGCCTTTAATATTCCAAAGACAAGGTTCACTGCGATATAAATCAATAAATTCTTCAAGCCATTCGCGATTAGTTTGAGACGCCATGACGCGTGCGCACGTCCACCCGAATTTCGACCGACTACAAAACTGAACACGAAAACGGAACGAGCGCATACACGTTACGATCAGTCGGCACAGTTCGTCCGATTCCGATAAATCAATTGAAATTTTCGTATTGTTCCGTTCGACTGTACAGTCTCAAAAAATCGTGCGAAACTGCACAGTTTCATAACATACATGTAGCGATTTATCGGTACCGTTCGAACTGTACAGTCTGATCGTAACGATTTCTCGTAGCGTGTATGGCCACCATAAGATAACAAAAATATTCCGACACCCTTTTGTCTTAAGGCTTAAATTTAACATTTTGAACACAATTGATTTATGCACTATTGTACTAGGTATTTCACTATTGTATTATACTGAAGCTAGGTGCCGCGCCGGTGATATAAAAGACATTTTAAACAAAAAGGGTCCGGCTGCGGCGGACCCCTTTTGTTTAAATGTCTTTTAAGTTTATTGGACTACTAATCTATGCCGATTGTTTTAAATAATATTTTTTAACCAAAATTAGGTGTTATTTAGTCACTTCTGTTTTGCTTTCGTGGTGAACAGACGTACTCTCCGTGCTCTCCCTTTCGTTATTCTCTCGTGCCTTTTATATTTTGACCATTGCTTTCTTTCTGGACCTCTGATTTGCCCCGTGATTACTTTGGCTTGTGATATTGGACTCTGAAAATACCTCGCGATTACCTTGGCTTGTGATTTTGGACTCTGATAATACGTTGTGATCATTTGGTGTATCGTACTCTGGACTACGTGGTTTACTTTGTCAAGTAAATACCTTGACAAGAACTTTTTGTGTGAAGTGTGGTGAATCTTCGTGATTTTTCTGGCTGTACATAGTAAGTACCAACAGTTATTATTATGAGCTATCTTTTACTTAATTTACTTGAAAGCTATCTTCAAAAATATGGTATCCATATCCAATATTTATGTAGCTGACGCCAACTCGTCGTAATACATCAACATTGACGACTGAGTCCAGCTATAGACAGCATGTTTCCATTTATCCAAATTTCGATACATTTCGATGTACCTATTGAATTTTTTCATTCACCCATGATAAATTTGAAGCAATCTTTATCTTTCTCCTTCAACTTCTTCTATGTAAATAAGCATCTTTTTCTTGATCAGCTCGTATTTCTTCGTCTATGGCTCAGGAAACTCTCCAGCTGTTCTTTTATTTGGCTACTTATCGTATTGATTATGTGGCACAAAATGTACGATGAAACATTGTTTTTAGATGGCACGTAATTACGAAGATGTGAGACGTGACCTCAATGAAATCTTCGGAGAGGATGTTAACGAAGACATTGAGTCCGACGGTTCTGACAGCGAAAGCGTCACCTCCGGGGCGTCAGACAGGTAGGGAACCCAAGAATTAATATCTAATTTTATAATTGTATTCTTAAACGTAGTGTTTAACTCCAGCATTGAACGGTATTTTTTTCTCCTTTATAGCTCAAGAGTTTCCTCCGTTGTATTGTCTCCGGATGGAGAGTGGACTGAGGAGACAGCCATTATAAATAATTTCCCATTTACTGGGACCCCCGAGATCATGATCGCGGAAGCATCTATTAAAGGGCCAGTAGATTATTTTAAAGCTGTCTTCACTGAAAATTTTATGACCAACCTAGCGGCAATGACCAATATGCATGCCCAAATTTTGATGTCCAGGCCACTTAACTGTAGCTTTGTCTGAATCTAACCTCACTTGACATTTTTTTATCGGAAGCTTGTAAGAAAGGTGCAAAACACTTTCAAACAAGCGAATTCTAGCGTGAAGAATAGATAAGCCAAAATCCAAGGCTTCTATATCAACAGGCATTTGAATGTTTAAACGATTGAATTGCTTAGAAGTAGCTCCACAAATGTAACACCTCATTGTTGAGCTGGTTTGCGTAGCAGCATTGCACACTTTAGCATCCACCATTGTTAATGTCAAAGTATGCTTAACATTAGCGAACAAGCCATCATTTACGAATTGACTGTTTTCTAGAAGTTCTATTTTTGTTGATATATATTCGATTTCTTCGTTTGTCAAGTCAGTAGTTTCTTTTGCAAACCTTATTCTTATTGGTCTACAATAACGTGGTGAGGAGGGAGTCGGATTCTGCCATACAATTTTTTTTCCACATTTTAATTGTAGCGGTACTAAACAGTTTTGGAAGATGTTAGAGTCAGAGGAGTCTTCATTTTGCATTTTCTGTTTAAATTGGGACTGTTGCGAGCCGTCACAACCCCACTTATAGATAAGTTCCAATGAGCCACGTTCTCCTTCAGTTAAATGACTTAAATTGTCTTTTAAATAAGTAAGCAGCCTAGTAACCGTGTGATTTAATAGGTCTTGCAAATTAACTTCTGCAATTGTTTCAGATACAGTAATTGAGGACTTCGGTGGGTAGCACTTTTGCTTTTCTTTCTGTATTAAACTATAACAAGGGTAATATTTCTTGTTAGAATTTCTGACGATCTCATATTGTTTTCTTGAAAGATCTGCTTCAACAAACATTGATAGTGCTTTAAAGGGAGATAATTGTGTGTCACTAGCTTGCAGCGATTTTGAATAAGCTCGTTTGTATTTTATTGCTCGCTTTGGTGACTTCATGACTTCTGACAGTAAACGGGACACATTTCTATAGCCAGACGTCTCTAGACTAGTTTTGGCTGCATGTACTAATGCTTCTTGACTGGCAGTTGACCGTAGTTCACTGGTTTTCTTCCGCTTGTTTCTGTCAGAGAGTTCGTCAAAAGGTTTAGATGGGCGACCGGCTCGCTTTTGTGGTAGCGAAACAAGAGGTATCTCGAACGTTCCTTGAAGCCACGTAGCATTGGCAGAGACAAATTTATGAAGTATTCTATTTGCCTTTAACCATCTTTTCTTTAAATCACTTTTGAAATGTGAAAGGTCATTGGGCAACTTAGTATGGAACCTATACCCACGGCCTACAGAAAACAAAATGGGTAGGATGTTTAGTTAAACGTTCCTAGAATATACACTCGAGAGCAATGAATCCGGGTCACTTAAAGAATGTTAAAAATCTCGGAAACTAAAAATGATAGGTTAATGCAATAAATTGTATTTAATAGACAATGTAATACTCCTTAAATGAAGGTATTAAAACTTCTTAGTTATTGTAAAGTTATATCATAAAAAAATCAAATTTGAAAAAGGGCCACTTTCGAAGATGGAACTACGAAATTACAGCATTTGGTTTTGCTTTTGTTAGTAATCTGTCATTTATGTGGGTACATAAACCATGTTGATAGTGCTCTATATTCATTATTCAAGCTGAAATTATGTCGCTTACGCCTGAAGAATGCACCAGAATACTTACAATGCAATGAATCCGGGTCACTTAAAGAATGTTAAAAATCTCGGAAACTAAAAATGATAGGTTAATGCAATAAATTGTATTTAATAGACAATGTAATACTCCTTAAATGAAAGTAAAAAAAATATGAGTCACCATACATTTTATTAACACAAAATTACATAAAGAAAAAAACTGCTGATCTCTCCTTAAAACAAAAATAGGAAACATGAAATTTTTGAACTTTATTACGATTTTCTTGAATTTTAATACTTCGTATTGCCTCCTCGTGCTTCCATTATTGCGTTTACGCGGTTTGGCATGCTGTACACCAAGTTCCTTATACGATTTTGGGGAATATTCTCCCATTCCTCTGTGAGAGCAATTTTGAGCTCACGAAGCGTGATTGGGGGAGGGTTTCGTTGTTTTACGCATCTGCCTAGCTCGTCCCAAGCATGCTCGATCGGGTTGATATCCGGGCTGCGCGCTGGCCACTCCATACGAGTAATGTTCATCTCTTGAAGGTAGTCATTCACAATCCTACCTGTATGAGGTCGGGCATTGTCATGCATAAATATAGCATCCTCACCAAAATCGTATAAGGAACTTGGTGTACAGCATGCCAAACCGCGTAAACGCAGTAATGGAAGCACGAGGAGGCAATACGAAGTATTAAAATTCAAGAAAATCGTAATGAAGTTCAAAAATTTCATGTTTCCTATTTTTGTTTTAAGGAGAGATCAGCAGTTTTTTTCTTTATGTAATTTTGTGTTAATAAAATGTATGGTGACTCATATTTTTTTTACTTTCATTTAAGGAGTATTACATTGTCTATTAAATACAATTTATTGCATTAACCTATCATTTTTAGTTTCCGAGATTTTTAACATTCTTTAAGTGACCCGGATTCATTGCATTGTAAGTATTCTGGTGCATTCTTCAGGCGTAAGCGACATAATTTCAGCTTGAATAATGAATATAGAGCACTATCAACATGGTTTATGTACCCACATAAATGACAGATTACAAACAAAAGCAAAACCAAATGCTGTAATTTCGTAGTTCCATCTTCGAAAGTGGCCCTTTTTCAAATTTGATTTTTTTATGATATAACTTTACAATAACTAAGAAGTTTTAATACCTTCATTTAAGGAGTATTAAATTGTCTATTAAATACAATTTATTGCATTAACCTAGCATTTTTAGTTTCCGAGATTTTTAGGATTCTTTAAGTGACCCGGATTCATTGCTCTCGAGTGTATATGTCGCATTAATGCAGATAATGGGAAAAACCAAAAAACAACCAAAAACTAAAAAAATAAAAAATAAAATGTTAAGCTTAATTATAACAAGGCTTAGCACATGTGTATTGGTTACTTGATAATATACATGTCATGTTTAAAAAAATAAAATAGGTAAAAATAAAACAAGTATTGAAAAGTTTTTAAGTTTTATTCGACATGATCAATGTCTACAGGAATAATTGTATCATCTAAAAACCCCGCAGGCGCATCTATTTGCTCTTGATGTCGGGCCCAAGACAAAAAATATACTACGCTAGCTATATGCGCGCAGCATCCAATGGTACGGCGGCCGTGGATACAAGAGCAGTAGTAATCTTTGATACTATCTCTACCCTGTCTTGTTGGGTTCACCAATATGTAAGTATAGTATTTTTTGCTCCTGATATGTCGCGACTGCATTCTTCCTCGTATTAATATTTTGTTGTTAACCATTTCACGGTGCCGGTATAGTTCAACAATGTACAGACTAGAGATGGGCTGAGTGATGATTTTTCTGTATCGGTGACTGCATGACAATGACAAAAAAATATCGGTGACGGGAACAATGACAAAATCATCAATGATTTTTATTTGAGTATTAGATCTCGTCACTTCATTTGTGAGTAGATAGATACTGAATGATCGCGGAACGGCTTAGTGAAATTATCATTAGTTATTTATGTAGGCATGAGTCGAGTTTGTCAGTTGGCCGCGTAATTTAAATTTTCTTAGTTTGTGACATTCATTGCAGGTTATTTAGGTATTGATTTATCGTTATGGAAATCATCAATATGTTTCCATTAGTGATATTTGCTGCAAGATATGACTATTTAGTATATCATGGCAATTTGTCGTAAAAACTTGGTCGCGTAAATATGCATCTCCCCAACAAGTAATATTCCAATCTTCCCTTCATGCTTTTTCCAGGCTTAGGACTAGCAAAGACTAGCAAAGTAACGTCGTAATTCACAGTCACACCGCCCGCTGCGCCCGAGACGGCCCGATACCGTCCGATCCGAATCACCGAAGTTCGCGTTCATTGTCTTCTTGTAATGATTTTTAAGCATTGATGATTTTGTCTTTGTCATTGCATGATGAAATGATTTTAAAATATCGATGATTTTTACATGTGACATGATATCGGACTCATCTCTAGTACAGACCATTTGGTCGCAAGTGTTCGTGAACGTATGATTTAGCGATCCTTAAATGATACGTAAATAGTATCAAATCTTCGAAAGTTAGTTGTGGAAAGTTATCCAAAGCTGCATTACTTGCGTCAATTGAAATAAAGGCTACTCTTTGCCTATTAAGATTGTGCTCGCTCACATAATCTGCCAACTCATTTCTTCTATTTACATTTTCATTAATAATATGTATGAATTGCTCGGCGTATATGGTGTTCTCGTATGGACGCCGAGTAGCGTTGATGAGCGCTGCGGTAATTTTGAAATCTGCCATCATGTTTGGTAAGGAAATATTGAAATAGGTGTGCCGAAATATTTTAAAATCTTTTTTAAAACGACCATTCATAGTTTCGACCACCCACCGGGTCATTGTGATAAGTCTCGACTTATTTGCATCGTCTGTTGTTAGTTGTTCCCTTCTGAATCTGGATGGTGGCATATGGGGATTATAGCCATATTCTTGTATAGAGCGGATTGAGTCTCGGAAGCCACGGTCTAGTATAAAGACATCGTTAGACCGTAGAAACCAATGCTAAGTAGAGTTTTCTTCTTCCATTAGGCTACGCATAATTGTCGCATCCGATGTTGTTGCTGCATATGGCCCTAAAACATCTAAAATGTAGCCATCTGAGCAAACTATCAAAAAAGGTTTTACTAGGTTCCTGAATTTATGAAGGCTATATGTTAGTCTTTGGAATAAAAAATTGGAACTCTTTTGCACATATAGATATGTGCCATCGAACACCAAAATGGCTGATTCGTGGTCGCTCCCGAAAATATGAGCCGGGATGGAAAGATTTCGAGCAACCACCTCTTCTCTGGTCATATGATCTAAGCCCAGAAAATGCGGAACGAAATCATCAGTTAAACATTCTCTTGCTAATCTTATCTTTCTCTCCAACGTTCTTCTGGACATTTGGAATTTCGTAGCCAACCGTTCATCTGGTTCACCAGTCCTTATTTTTGACAGATAAATACCTAAAGCCGTGGCAGGACGATCAGTTCTGTTATGAAGAGACGGTGTTAGTTGTAGGACAGTGTTAAATTGCTGTTTAGTTACTCCTGCCCAAAAATGCAGTTCATTATCGTCAACCGAATTAATATTTTCAAAATCCAATTGGTTCCTTCGTTCCCAGCCCCATTTGTACAAATCGATAATATCGAGTACATGAGTACTATTGAAATCATGCATAATCCTCTGAGTATTCAGTTCTTCCCAATCATTTCTTTGTAAATGTGAATGACAAACACGGGCAAGTGGAGGTATATAAAAATTATTTGTATGCAATAAATGGAACTTAACATACAATGGCACTACGTGCGTAGCCATATTCCTGCAGTTTTGGAACATGCATCGTCTAGCTGTATTTGGAGCACGAGAATATCCTTGTAGGGAAATAAAACCAGGATTCACTTGTTGACTCACATCTTGTTCTTCCTCACCAGTATCTTCTACTCGTTGGGGGAGTTGATCTTGTACTTGTTGAGGTGGATCGACTTGAACTAGTTGAGGTGGCTGATTTTCCCTAGGCTGATTTCTCAGAGTTGTATCCAATCTCACCCAACAAGCATGGCATATAGATCGTGAACCATCAAAAGGAATCTGAAGAAAAAAAGGAATAATATTAACTCACAATACTTTATCAATCCCATTGGGTCGTTTTATAAAGACTTACACCCGTATTCACAAACATTACTATGAGGTCTCACAAACGTCTCAGTGTCTACACTGGGTGTAAAAACGTATAATTACACAATACTTGAGTGGCGAACTGCACTATGAGACCCTTAAAATGAATGCATAGGATAGGCCAGCTACCTACATTAAGCAACACATAGTTCCCAGCTTATTGTTTTAGAATACGGCAGTAAATCTTTTATACACTTGCTGTATAAGTCTATAGATGATAATTCGATAAATGATGCTTGAGAGTAAATGATTTATTATCAAGGCCAACAGCATTATTGTACAAATGGAACAATAATAAAACAAATCTGGTAAGGCACTCACCTCACGTGGTGTTATTTCCTGTAATAATAACTCGGCGTGATTTCGGAACCTTTCAAGAAAAAGTTCTGTGAGGCTGTGTTTTCTGCGCCGCAGCACAGATCGGCTACATGAAACACAACTATTTTGTCTTTCCATATTATCAACTAAATCCAATCCAAATGCAAACTATAATCCAATAAACACGCCAAAGTAATCGATAAAAACAATAGAAGCTCAAGAAACACACAGATCGCAACGACAAATGACGAAAGACTGCGTGCGTCGATGTTAGGTTGCGCGCGACGCGAGCGCAACGACGAAACCGGTTTCTGCTTGTCTGAAGTGCGAGCGAGACGGCATATGCATGCCACTGACTGCACACTTTTAGCGCGCAAACGTTTCTTTTGTTTAAGGTGGATCTAAACGGGCAACATTTTTCTGCAATTTGTAGCTGCACTATTGGCAACTTATTGCCCGGCCATCACAAAAATATTTTATTGCCACGATGGCCGAGCAATCTATGGCCGAGCCATGTGTTGCAATATGTCTGCAATAGTATGGCGCATGATGCAGACTCCTAAACGAGCCACACAAACCGGCAACAATGGCTGACGAAATCACACTCGTCGCAGCAGCCTATATTGTTTTACGAGAAAAATCAAAAAGGAAAAAGCAGAGAATGTGGATTCGACCTTACTTCAATAGGCGTGAAACATTAGACAATTTAAGCCAAGAATTAATGCTTGATAAAAAATTATTTGACAACTTTTCTAGAATGTCAAAGAGTGACTTCGAGTATATTCTAAATAAAATTGGACCGAAAATAAAAAGAAATGATACAAACATGAGGAACGCAATACCGGTTACCACAAGATTAGCGATAACTCTACGTTATTTGGCAACTGGAGATTCATTTAAAAGCTTGATGTATCTATTCAGAGTGTCAGATGCTTCGATTTCTGTTATAGTTCCAGAGGTTTGTGCAGCTTTGATAGAAGGATTAAAAGAATACATCAAGGTAAGTTGACATTGGTTTATTATGTAGGTTAAGTATGTTATTTTAATCATAAGGTGTAATTATAAGTAGGTACCTACTTAACTTTTAATTAACGTGTAAGAACTAGATAGGTATTATAACAAGTTATGTTACCAAGGTACATAGTATTATTAGGTAGTAATAATTTTTACTTTTGTGATTCATCATATTGGACAGTATATGACACAAGTTCTTCATAAGCAGAATTCATAATCGACTGAGGAACTGACTGATTATCCAAAACATGCTGCGAAGTAGTTTGCTCTGACTGAGTTTGAATTGAAGTATCAGGAACAATAACATACTGGATATTATTTTGAAGTGGTAGTGTGGGAAAGTCAGAATATTGGCTTTGTGATGTGCTAGCTCCACCTCTACTACTGTTATGAGGACTTGGTGTAAACCGAGACGAAGATCGACTTCTGTGCAAAGACATATCACAGTCGAACAGAATTTGCATAATTTTTAATTCTGCTTGAGCACGGGTGTAATCATCATATTTGCTTAGCTTGTTTGCTATATGCTCTCCGAAACCAGCACATTCATTTCTTTTTGTTTCACCAGCACCACGTATAATGTTTTGAGCCTTTTCTAATAGTGGATCTGTAGTCTTAGATCTCTTAGCACGTGTTTTTGGACTAGTATCTAAGATTTCTACAGAGTCAGTTGTTTCTGAATCCACGACTTCTTCTGGGCCAGCACTGTTGTCAGTGTTTGCAGTTTCCACCTGAAAATACATAAAATTGTGAATATAATTTTAAACTTTTTTCAGATGCCGTCAGGAACAGAAGAGTGGAAGCAAGTTGCGAAAGATTTCGAGGATCGTTGGAATTTTCCTCACTGTTTGGGTGCAATGGATGGCAAACATATCCGAATTATCTGTCCACCGAACAGTGGGAGTCAATATTATAATTATAAGCAGTTTTTTAGTATAGTGCTATTTGCTGTAACAGATGCACGTTACAATTTTTTGTATGTACATGCTGGTGTTCAGGGAAGTATATCTGATGGGGGAGTTTTTAGACATACAGCTTTTGGGAAAGCACTCCTGAGTCAAACTCTTAACATACCACATCCTGAATCCCTCCCAGGCCGTGAAATGTTAACACCATATGTTTTCCTGGCAGATGATGCATTTCCACTAACAGAGAATATTTGCAAGCCCTATACGTTAGATTTGAACATAGGTTCTCCTAAACGTGTATGTAACTATAGAATATCTAGAGCACGCCGTATAGTTGAAAACTCTTTTGGTATCTTGGCTTCAGTTTTCCGGATTTTACATACAACTATTGATGTTGAGTTAAAATATGTACAAGATATAGTTATGGCCTGTGCATATTTACATAATTTTTTGCGACGAAATACAAGATCACGATCTGTATATTCACCACCTGGGACCTTTGATTGTGAAGATATTGATGTTGGTGGAGTAATACCAGGCTCGTGGAGAGATGATGAACAAAGATTAACAGATTTAAGAATATTGGGAAGGAATGCAACCACAAGGGCAAAAGCAGTGAGAGACGAATTTATGCACTATTTTATGACACGGCAGGGGCGAGTAGCATGGCAAGATAAATATTTAACTAGTAGAAGATCAAGATAAAAATATTTAGAAGGAACTAGTTCACGTTATCAAGTTACTATGATACGTACCTACTTACATATAGTAAAATATTTTCCTACATTATTAATGTCAAAAATACTTAATTAAATAGATACTTACATTAGGTGTTGCATTTTCACTGTCTAATCCTGTATTCGCGGTGTTTTGAGTATAAACAAACGATATTGCATCATAAGCAAACCATTTCACGGTTTTACCACCAGCGCTACCACTTTTATTTTTTTTCTGCTCATTAAGAGCGTATGTTCTCAGGCTTCTAAATTTTTTATAGGCTTCGTCGCTGGTTATGCCGAATTTTTCAGCGACTTCATTCCATCCATCTTTTTTTGCGATTCTATCTTTGTAAATTCCGCTTTTCGTATCCCATAACTCAGGATGTAAATGAATTTCATTGATAAAATCAACCACCGTCTCGTTAGTCCACGTATTAGTCATTTTTGTTTATTATTAATTCACTTAACCCGAAAACCAAAACAAAACAACGTGATAACTGCACAGAATATAGCAATTAGTCACGGCACGGCGTCACACTCACACAGCCGCACTCACAGCCAACTTCACGTCGTGTAGAAAAGGATGCACTATATCATAACAATAGAGAGCGACTGAAACAACAATAAAACTGGCTGGGCAACATTGCAGTTAAATGGATAGCTCAGCGATCGTCCGGCAACCTATCAAAACAATATCGGCCATTCGCTGCAATATCAAACATGTGTGGCTATATGTCCGGGACATTGCTGCAATATTGCGTAGTATGGCTGGAATTGCTCGCAATGTTTCCGGCCACTGTGTTGCAGCCACATATTGCAGGAAAATATAGCCCGTTTAGAAGCACCTTTATTTAACAGAATGCTTCACTGAAATTGTTTTATGTACACATTTATAGTTCACTGAACACTTATTTTTTATTCATATTTTACATTTAATTCCCATGGTTTAAAAAAGAAATAACTACATAAAATTAAGTATAGGTCAATACTTAATAATTTAAAACTAATTTGGTTTGTGTAGGAAAACTTTCGTTAACTGGGTCAGATTTTGCCCAATGACCTTTTATGTTTCAAAACTTTTAATTGTTCTTCATTAAAGTTGTCAGACGATAAAAGATAATTTTTCAAATAATCGACTTTTTCATCAAAAGTGTGTAATTCTTGTTGTTGCATTTTATTGAACAGGTATTCTCTAGTCACAACTTTGTAGTTAGAGACCCCTGGTAACCCTAAAACAATAAAAAGAAAACAATTTTTAATTTGCTTGAAAATAACGGTTAATACTTTTTAGGTAACACCAACACAAACGCATACGTTTCGTCGAAAGTAGCGAAAAGTAGCACTCAATTCGTAAAATATCTATATAACAGTTTTTGTCATGCGTTACAATAAAAATCGTTAATCGGAAGTACTCGGAAGGATAACTATAATCACTTTGAAATTTAAAATTCAGGTAAAAACTGCTTAAAAAATCAAGATAGTTGTAAATTGATTTTGAACCTTAGAAATACATGTAAACATTAGTAAATCTTAATAAATAAAACTGTTCTTACCTGTATTATGATGATCCATAGTAGTTTTGGTTAAATAACTCACTATAAAAAAGTACTGAGGGCTCAAACGCAGTACGTTTTTAATGTAACCGGTAACTGACGCGAGCGCATGCGACAACGAGTAAGTTCCAATTGGCTTGCTAGCTACGGCGCGGGCGCTCCAGTCCCGAAAAGGGTCGTCTATTGTTCTGTAGCTACCTGACTCGCTGACTAGTACTCATTTTTGCTTTTATGTTGGAATTTGTTTTTACCAATTTCACCCGGCTAGGAATGCAAAATACCCCTATGTGCGTAGTCCAATATAGGCTTTAAATGTGCCCAAATTGCCTCAGGGCCATGTTCATTAGAGGGCGATATTGAAGCGAATGATTGTGGCTTTTTTTCTTTGACATACAGAACGCCGGTATGGATGGTTACTTGTGATTTAGATGCACCAAAGTGCATGGACTGCACTTCAGTTGACAATTTGCACACGTAATTTTCACTAAAATCAATGTGAATGGCCACTTCAGTAGATTTTAAGTTTTTAATACACGATAAATATTGTGAGTATTGATGTTTTATATTGAATACATGTTTTCTCATCATTATGAGTTCTTTATTAAACAATTCTGTCAGTGATTTCAATTTTCCCCGAAGTTCTATTTTCGCCATCTTCTTTGTACTCACCTTTTGGCCATCGTTTTTAATAATATACTCATGTGTTTGCATAGCAAATTCATTCCAAGTAACAATTTCATCCGTATAGTGTGTGTCCTCGTTAAACTTTATGCGTTCATTGCTGCACGTGGAACATTCTCCATAGGCGCATTCTTTAGAATCCAAGTCACATACCACTTCTAATAAGATTTCGTTTAAATCTGCATTCTCAATCATTCCTAAAGAATGTAACTTTTTAACTTTCATGAAGAAGTTTTCATGCTTTACGCACCCACATGTTTCTCTATCAGACAGTTTCGGTGACATTATATAGAAAGGCTTGTACTTTTGGAATGATGATTTTTTTGCTCTACCTCCATTCATTCTGTAGTTTTTGTAAAGCTCCTTCAAGGTACCTAGTAGGTATCGCTTTTGTTTTTTTAATTTTACCCATAGTTTTAAATTCTTTTTTCCCAGCTGTTGCTCGGCTTACATCGTCTCTATTATAGAACTTTATTATTTCGTTTATAATTATATTATTCTTTCTAACTACGTTTCTGGCTTGACGAGCCTGACCTTTTAATCCAAACACAGATTTCGTTATTTCACTCTTCTTGCTATATTTTTTTACAATGTCATGTTTTATTATTCTTTTTAGAACATTTCGTTCATCGTTTGTCTTGGTCTCCGTGTATGTGTCTTGAATGGCATTCACTAAAACATTATGAGTTAAAAGTTGTCTCTTCACCGTTTCTTTTTCTTCTTCAGAAATGTTAGGGAGATTTTGTTCTATGAAACTGTTAGACTTAGATAACGGTGTCATTTCGTTTTCATCTGGAATGACGACATGTGGTTCAGATGTTTTTAATTTCAGTTCATCTATAACCCCAATCAATTGTTTATTCTTCTGCATAAAACGCCTACATTTCTTCTTCAACCTTTGAATTTCCAACGCCATTGTTTTTATCTTTTCGTCATAGCATTTTTTTTGAACATCCAATCTTCAATAATACTTTTTTTTTTCCGCGAGTATTTTTCTCTCTGCCAATCTTACAGCATCAATTTCAGCACCATTATCAGTGGTTCCGTAAACTGCTGCAACTTTGCCGTAGTTTTATAGAAACATTGACATATTTCGAAAAATTACAATCAATTTTCACCCTTGTCAGGTTGGGGATAAAGCTTACATTAATGGTCATTGGCAGTGTACTTAGAACTATGATTACTCTGTTTCATTTTCGAAATATAACAGTCTTAATCACTAGGCAAAGTTGGGCCACAAAACTGTAACATTGCCTGCTTCAATTTTGACACTCTAAACAACTTAAGTACATCATTCCTGCACTTGAAGTTAACCCTTATTAATGGGACATAGGGATAAGAATTGCAAAACAGTCACTTTTTGCTTATACCACTAGAGACAATGCTAGGCAATGTTGTGTTCGACTTTGCTGTTAGTTTCATACTTTATTTGATATTGCTTAGGGTTGTCGCATACACTATGGAGTAAAACGACCTAAAATGTGTTTAATACTGTTTATTATATAAAACTGTATTTTAAAATGAAATTGTATTCTCATCAATTATAAAGAAAGAAATTAAATTGTATAACATCCAGTATTTGTTTTGGTTAGTATTAGTAAGTACTTATAAAAATAATCCACATTATAAATTTTTAACAAAAATCTATTATAAAAAGTTAGAGCTTAAAACTATTCTCATTGACATCACCTATTTAATGTTTGAGGTTTGGTTTGTTTGTACCTATAGTCTTTTTATCTCATTAAGGTTGGTAAATTATTCCACTTTCAACCATATAATCAGTCTTAAAAGTCACATGACCCGCCTTCATAAGATAAAAAATAGGTAGGTACTTAGAACCTACTACACATAGTACAAAATAATCAAATCAGGTATAAATCTTTATCAAAAATCTTAAAACAAACTTAAACATTGTCATTGGTGTTCTTTCGTGCCTATTTGTTTAGGTCTTACCTTGTTACAAAATAATCAAAATTGTAAATATAGAACAGTCGACCGTAAGTCAGTGACAATGTCTTACTATAAGCTGAGCTGTTCTGTGAGTATTGACACATGACATACCTATACTAGAGAGAGAGCTTATGTTGATTCTGTTAGCACAGTCAAGCGATAAAAGGGAAAGAAGCTAACTAGCGCCACTATCAATTACTTACTTCTATTCTAAACATAATATCACACTTTTTGGTTTCTTTAGTCTTTTGATTATTGTTACATTCAATGTAAAATGTTTTATAACGGATTAATAAATATTTGACATTGGAATTTTGCAGTCTATAATAAATTTTAATTCACCACGACGACCAACTAGGGGCTTAGGTAATTTTTTCTCAATATCGAGCAGTGTAATTACAGATATGTCATCGACTAGGGGCCATGAAAAAGATCCTTTTGAATTTTTTCTCAAATATTTCGTTGTGAATTCGTTATCTCTACAATCAATTATTTTACCCACATAATATTTGGCATTTTTGCTGTTCAAAAATTTAACCAGAACGTACTCTCCAGTTTCTAGTTTATCATTAGAAGACTTATCTTCTTCCATTGAAAACAAATCGCTGTCATGAACGCTCTCTGTGTCGCTATTAGAGGGTATAAATGGATCATCATCGGAATCATCGTGTAAAGAATATGATGACGATACTGACGAACTGCTAGAATCGTGATCGTTTTGCTTATTTGATGAATTTAAAACTATATTGGAAAGTATTTTTATTTGTTTTCTTTTTTCAGAAATGGTATTTATTTTATCAACAGGTGATTTACGGAACAAAAAGCGGTCTTTTGAAATGTGTAAGTTTTTGTCTACACTGGTGCTAGTACCAGGGAAAATAACAGAATTAACATTTGCCTCTAAGTCTTCATTGATTTCCGATAGTCTATTATTGGAATTCAATCTGAAATCATCTGTAGAAACAGATTCTCCTGGTCGTGTACATATTTTTTTGTTACGTCCTTTTGTAGTGTTGCTGGTAGACGGTGACCTGGAGTCCTTCAAAAAGTTTAAGAAAGTTTCGTCGATGGTCGTTTGTGGTTCCCTGTTTTCTTTATATTCTGGAAGTTTTCTTAATACTGCTTCTGGTCGTAGGGGGTATATACCTGTTGCCTTGAACCCATTCTTGATTATTGCATCTGAATTCATTTTTATTGTATCAATTAATGTACGGAGTAATTCTGGGAATATTTGTTTGTTCAAGGAATTTGCCGATGGATGTCTGACTTTCCAATCTAGTAAAATATTTTTCCATGCTCTTTTTAACGGTCTAAAAAAAGAAACGTCCAGGGGTTGAGTATCGTGCGTTGAGTTCGGGGGTAAAAAAACAAATCTTATATTGTTTTCCTGGCATTTAGCTATAATTTGTATACTCAAATGTGATGATAAATTATCTCCAATCAAAACTTTTGGTTCTCGATCTTTTTGTGCCCAGGGTAAAATCATATTATTAAACCAGTCTTCGAAACAGTCGGTATCAAACCATCCGAACTTTGTTTTATTAAATCTTGAACCTGGCGGCCCACCTTCGCACCAATTGGTCCATAAATGCACATATTTATATACTATATACGGCGGAATAAGTTCTCCTGAAGCTGTGGCAGCAAACATAATTGATATAGCAGTTTTAGAATTATTCAAAATTTTGTTTGGGTATTTGGTTCCTCTTTTAAAGATGCATTTTTGCGATCCTGGGTCATCTGATAAATTAGTCTCGTCATAGTTTACTATGTTATGTGGTTCAACATTCGCAAGACTTTTTTTAAGGTTTTCAAAATATTCCTCATATTCACTTACTGTTTTAGCAGCGCGTGAAGTTTTTATATTTTGTGTAGATCGCAATGTCAATCTCTCTTTGTGGCGACTAAGAAAATCTCGAACCCACCTTTCACCTGGTAATTTGTCGTTAAAAATCCAAGATTTATTATTATTAACTAAATAGTTGCGTACTTATCATACGCAACTCAAGACGAGTCAGTGGACACCCATATTCTCCACAAAGTATTAGGGCATTTGCTATTTTTCTCTCGTCTTCTTCACTTATTCTAACCGGAGAACCAATTTTTTTCAAATGAACTAATTTAACTTTATTAGCAATAGTTCGCCGGGGGATCCCAAATTGCTTTTCAGCCTGGTAACTTGACAAATTTTTATTTTTTACGAGCTCTACAGCAACATTAAGAAGACTATCTTCATAATCTTTATACCGCCTGGACCCTGGCTTTCTTCTGTTTCTCATTTTTAATCTAAAAGAAAGAAACCACGACTGAAATATTAGGAATCATGCAGTTTATAGTAGCTGTTAGTGTAGCTGCTAAATGTGTCTCAACAGAGTGGTTACAACACATATGAAGTTCATTTTTAATGTAGGTACAAATGATAAGCTTTGTTTTATAATGTTATGCAACATGCATTTCATACCAACAGCAAAACCATTACCAAAATTAAGATTTTAACTAACCCGACTACCTACCGGAAAAAACTACCCTATCTCACTCGAGATGATGTTTAACGATATCACAAAATCTAAATCAATTCAGCCGTTTAGAAGTTATGGTAATTAAAAAAGCCACAAACATACATATAACCACATCCACATACGAACGCTGAAAGCATTACTCTCCTTTTTTGAGCAGTTGTGTAATCAACGGTGCTAGCGACAGCCCTAGCTCAGGCAAAGTTGGGTATACAAGATCGAAATGATTGTGACAACTTTGCCGAAATATTTATAACTTTTTTATTTGTCACAATAAACGTTCAAAATTAATTCAGAATTATAGGATAACTTACAGCTTGGCCAGAAATAGTAGAAAAAAATTGAGGTCGCCACTATCGTTTATATGGCATCATTTATACTACAACCAAAATGAATTTGATACTTCAAGTATTTTTAATGATAAATCTGAATGTGGAAAATCGTTAAATCAGAAGCTAAATTTCATTTTTTTTAATTTAGTAATTAAAAACCATAGGAGAGTAAAGCATCTTTAATATAGTAACAATATTTTTTCTAGTCACTATCTAAATACTCTACACCTGACATGTCCGATCCAAGTTCTTGATCATCTTCAGAATCTGAGCTACTGTCACTGCTGTCCTTACCAACACGAATTACCAGTCTGTCTATATCTTCATAGAGTGTTCTTCCCCTTTCATAGTAATTATGTTCTATTTTCTTTATGTGTTCGACACAATTATTCCAATCTCGGGACCAATGCTATTAAAAGCTTCCTCAGTTGCTTTTTTTATGTCAATTGCTCCTCCCACATTACATGCAGCAACTTTTTGCTTTGCTATGCCCCAGATGAGCTCGATAGGATTTAGGTCACAGTGGTACGGAGGAAGCCGTACCACTTCATGACCATGTTCCCCCAACAACTCATCTATTTGGTAAACTGGTTCTGGCTTGTGCTTTTTAACAAGCATTATTTTTAATGCATGTAATATTTGCCTTAATTTCTCACGGCCTCCTTTGTAATCTAATTCTTCTTTTGCCACAGCCAACAACTTTCGCAAAGTTGGTGCTATTTTCTGTACGGTGTAAGAAAACTGAATTTTCTGACGAATCGCACAGACACTAAAATCGTCCATCTCTATTTTTGAACGTCCTTTTCTATGCTTGGCTGGTGTTATGAATTTGCCTTCGTTTTTATTGCCTTCGTTTATTATGCGTCGAACAGTGCTTTCTGATTTTCCTGTAATCAAAATAAAACATTAATGTAGAATGACGTGCGTGACGATCAAAAAATGCAGTCGCTCTATACAAAGTCATTGTGAACCCGATGTAAACATAACCTCTAAAATTATATTAAATCCGTAAAAAACTTCGATGATGTGGTATTTTTTGAAGACCTAACCGACTTTAACTGTAACTTAGATCATGAACTATATAAATTATATAAAATGAGAGTGAATAAATACCTGTCATATCAGCAACTCGTTTGTAAAGGTCATCCAATTCTGTTAGAAGTTTTCCGGCATGATATTCCGCCAAACACCTCTTAAAAACATTGTAAATAACTTCTCTGGCACCACTTTTTATCGTCTTGCCCATTTTCAATAATAATTCACCGACTAATACGTTTAATAGCTACGAAAAATTAAATTATTTCACAATCACTGTTGCCAACTCGGTGTCAGGTATTGGGGCTAAATGGAGATCCAAAAAGGGCTAAATGGGGGCTAAATTTGGGCAAAAAATTTAAAATAGGGAAAATTAATATTTTTTATAAAATTAAACAAAGTAAATATTTTTTTTAACAATTGTTTACTTAACATTAACCAAAAAATTCAAAAAAAAAAAAAAATCAACTTAGTTAATTAAAAATACATTTTAAAAGTCGATCTCCTCATCGGAGGAGGATTCATCACCGTACATTTCACTTGGATTTTGCGAAGTTGATGGTTGAGGAGATTGATTATCAGTTCCAGCAGGGGCCTTGTTCAGAATAAATTTATATTTTTCTTTAGATCCAATTTTTTTTAAGACATCTTTTGGGATGTCGTATGTGTAGCAAGTTTGACCGAATTTTATAAGACCAAATCGTATTTGTAATATAGAATTTAGTGTGTCAAAATTCATCCTATTTCGTAATTTGTTTTTAATTACGTTCATTGTGCTGAACACCCTTTCAACATCTGCGTTTGAGTGTGGTAACACGAGCATAATAAATGCCAATGAGCACAGTTCTTGATACGGATTATCATTTCCTGCATCTTTATATTGCGATACTTCATGCCAAAATTTTACGGTGTCATTAGTATTTTCCCATTTGTTAGTTTGTATGTTTTTCCATTGTGAAACAATTTTGTCAATTGTATCGCCATTTAATCCAAAATGTTCCGCTAATTTAATTATTTCCATGCCCTTGTCTGGTTTTAATACATGATCAACGCTCATAATGTTCATATTTTGAAGTGTCTTTATGTTTTCGGGAAGCCGTTGCTGCAATTCTTTGGTCAGTTTGACGGTGAAATCAATACAACGCTTTCTAATCATCTGTTTATCGTTTAAACTGTAAGTTTCAATTGACTTTTCAAAGCTATAGCCAAGGTATGGCATCGGATCTAAGTAATTGGCAATATTGTCTTTGAAAATATCAATGGAGTGTCGTCTTCCAGGAATCACAATTTTATCGCATAGGACCTCTAACAATTTCACTAAAGATTGCAGCAGTTTTGTTGGGTCACTGTTTTGTCCTTCAAATGCCTTTAACGCGTATTGTACTTGTGCAAGAATAGTTTTTATATAAACCAAATACGCCTTCCAGAATGGGTTATTGTACATGTTAAACAGCGTTTCGGCCGTAAAGCAATTATTTTTATTTTTGGCAATTTCAAAAAAAAGCTTTAACTCATCCCATTGATCCAAAATTCGCTGCACGGCAGGTTCTATGGAAAGCCACCTAGTGGCACATTTTTTCAAAATTTTTAATGGCTTTTTTCCGCAATTTATGGTTTCATAAATTTTTGCATACTGGAGACGGCGTTCAGGCGACAAACAAAACCAATTGTAAGTTTCTCTTATCAGGTACTCGATGTTCCGCGGTATCGTTTCCTCGGAAGCATGACTGACTGCGAGTTGCAATGAGTGACAAACGCATCTTACCAAAACTAAATGTTTTAGTCCATATTCTTCTTTTAAAATTTGGTAAACGCCATTATTTATTCCTACCATGACACTAGCATTGTCGGTCCCCAGGCCTACCATATTCTGAAGGTTTAAACCAATGTCTTGAATAGTTTTCACGATCCCATTTACAATTCCTCTGGCATCTGCAGTCTCTAATTCAGTGATTGAAAGAAATGTTGTGATAATTTTTTTCATTGATCTGCTATAGTACCTGATTACAAGGCCTAAATATTTTTGAACTGATATATCGGTCGACTCATCAATTTCAAGACTGTAGTTGGTATCACCAATATCCTCCCTCAGCGCCGATTTAAAATGGGGCGCTAACACATTTCTTATGATTTCACTACATTTAGTACGATGTAGTTTCATGGCACAAGCAGCGTTGGAGTCTGGAAAAGCTTTAGCACACATTTTATTAAGATGATCGACTTGCATAACAGCTGCGTGCTCTGCGATGTAGAGCGAAAGCAGTGCTTCTGCATTATGTACACTGCCTTTGGATTCCGCTTCTTTTTGTATAGATATCGTGGTCTGGCCCGTCGAAAATGGTTTCAATTTCTCTATATGTTTTTTCGACTCAGAGTGACGCTTCACTTCGTATAACTTTGCTGTAAATTCAATTTTACAATAAACACACATTGCTTTAGAATCATTTCCACTGACTGGTTTTAACCATTTTTTATATGCAGGATCATTCTCCCATTCTTTTCTATAGTGTTGAGCGTAATTAGTCTTCTTTTTTAAAGGAACTTCCATTTTTGCAATTTTCACACGTAATATCACCAAGAAATCTCACTGAATTTAAGATTTTATAACAGACTAATAAAGTCAAAAGAATATGAAATAAACTTCGCAATTCGGTACTTCGGTACGAAAAAGAAATAAAATAGCATTAATGTAAAATTGTTAATGTAAGACAAGGATAAAATCGTAGTTGGATTTTGGGGGAACTCCCTGATAAAGCCAAGCGGCTACCACCTGTCTCTACGATTCAAGTAGGAGGAAAAGAGACAGGTAGTTTGACTTGACGTGACATTGTGTGTTGCCCGCTTAGCTTAAGTGCGTTTAGTTAATGCTTTGTTATGTTTAAATTTCTTTCTCGTTGTATCGTATGATTTTTTAAATATTTGTAAGTACTGTGTGCCAGAATAAAGTTTTCTTAGATGGTTTCGGGGCTAGAAATAGGGCTAGGGGCTAAATCATGATTTTAAGGGCTGAATAAGCAAAAAAAGGGCTAGATTTAGCCCCGAAAGGGCTAAGTTGGCAACACTGTTCACAATACACTTTTTTGTTTTGATAGTTTGACTGATGTTTGACATTTCTTTCGAGTTGCCATGTGTAGAAAAAATTAGTTCATATTTGTTTAATTTCTACTCTTTCTGGCCAAGCTGTACAAGTAACATATACATATCGAAACTTTGTCGAAATTGTAAATATTTATGGACTTACCGAAAAAGTTTGTCGCGTAGCTTCGAAGCCGGCTATCACTCGTTGCGTTTGACAACTCGCTGTCATGTGGTTTTAAAGGAAACAAACATGGCGGCGGGTTTTTCGTGTTGCCAGGTAATGATTTAAATAACTACCAACAATTTGAAGTTGCTACAACCAATATTTAAAAAGATATTGGTAAATTCATATAATTGGCAAAGTTGGGTATGCGAGGCAATGTTACAGCGTTTTACGGTAATATCATTTTCATGGTTTGATGTCGTATCTTTTGCCTTCGTTCTGTGGCGGTTCTGACTATCTCGCCACTGTTGTCTTTTTAATTTTATAATTTCTTCGGAACATTCTTTAATTTTCTTCCGCTTTTTATTCCTCTCTGCATTTTTCTTTTTGAGTTCTTCGTATTTCAAGGGATTTTGGTTTCGCACCCGCTCACGAAATCGTTTTTGCCTTTCGGCATTCGTCAACGCCATCTGTGACATTTTTGATAACTAAATAAACCGAGATTTTTTGCATTGGTACTTACGTAATATTTCTCTATACTCCATTTGAAATAAGATTAGACATTAAATGAAGTTTTTTACAGTCTGTTAAACTAATTCTGACTTCTATTCCGTAGGCATAAAGAAATTAAAAGCAAAAAAGTGTCATAGCACCAACGCAATAGAAATCAAAATCGGTTGAACGGACTGCAAAAAGGGTTTATTTAAATGTCTAGGTAATCTTATTTCAAATGCAGTATAGATAGCAGTTAATAAACTATTAATGTATTATGTCCTAACAAATGAACTGACGCACTTTACTCAAACAAATAACTTTTGTGAATGCATATTTTATAACGCAGGTACGTTATATATGAGAAGATAATCGCGACGTCACTATTTTCGTAGTTTTTTGTCATTACGTACTGGATGATACCAATTGACAGTTATCTTCTTATTTAAAACGCATTGTAGGTAGGTACAATACAAAACATATCAATCAGGTGACCTGTTAAATATTAAAACTTTTTCAAAATTATATGTTTAAAAAAAAATTAAGTACCTACAGGTTTTTTAGTAGTATAATAGGTACATAGCGTCTAACAAAATAAAAATAAATTGAGCATGTAATATTTGAAGTAATAAAAAATGCACTAGTCATCACTAGTGTATTCTCAGCTTAACAATCGGTCATGACTGTAACGTTACATATTTTGTTACACACTGTTACATTCATTACAAAAATGACGTGAGACATTTACTAAAACTGAAATTAAACTTAAATTGCGGATAGCCAAGGACTGCGAAGTAGTTTTATTCTTTTGTATAATAATAAACCTACATAAACTCGTACGATAGTGATACAAAATATGCATACTTGCCTTGTAATCCAACACTTTAAAACACAATTTTCTTTGGGACAAATCCGTTGCTGACACTTACCACCATTTTACACGAAAAATAATGACAGCATTTATTTGTTTAATGTTGGTATCATGCTCAATAGTGTTGCCACGCAAGAAAATACTAGAAGTGGCCTGATTACTTTTATAGTGTAGCAGTAATTGATGTTACTTTCATGATGTTACACACTCAGTAAAATTTTGGACACTTTTTTAAACATTAATAAAAAAATATTAGTTACGTTATTTATTGAAAGCTTTTTATAAAAACGTTGGTTATGTATAACAAAACTTCAAAATAACTTAAAAATACGGGATAGCCATTTGATTTCGTAACCAATGGCAGTTTTTGTTACAAGGGTGGTAGTTGGACAAATAGTTTTTGTATGGAACTAAAAGGAGTAGGATGAAAAAATTGCGAAAAATAAACAATTTGTAAGAGAAAGCTTAAATTTTGTGGAATTATCTAAAACAACACAAGGATACCATTCAGTACAATATACAACATACGAGTATCTCATTGATCTAATAACGTTGATGTTATAAAATAAATAAAATCGGGAAAAGCAAAAAATTACAAATGTACAATTTTTCGCGGTTTTACCCATATTACTCAGTGACTATGCATGTTACTGCAAAGTGTGTTTTGGCGTTTCGTTCTACCAAATTTATACTTCACAATGGCATTGCCAGTTCAAAAAACATAAAAATGTGACATAGCATGTTTTTCCCCTGTACCCTTCATATTAAAAACCTCTGTGGCTCAGGAAGCACATTTAACTGTTGGTCACGGCTGCTATTAGTAGTTCTTTGACAGTTGTTATGGGTAATCAAAAGCCGAAAAGTCTGACAACTGACAACCAGTCTTACCAAGGGGTATAGTGTTACTCTGTAACTGGGTTGTGGAAGTCAGATAGGCAGTTGCTCCATGTAAAATACTGGTATTCAGCTGCATTTGGTTAGACAGGAATCCAACCTCAATATAGTCTGGAAAAGGCTGGCAGATTGATAAATTATTTGTTTGGACCGTATTTGTTGGTTATCTGTTGGATAGTAAGTCTGTATCCAATTTACAAAACCTTGTAAAGGAAAACCTTATTTTATGGTTCATTTATATCTTTGACAAACCATCAACCATACTTTTGAGTTTTAATTTTTAATTAGTTTTATTTTAGGGTAACTGACTAGTCATTGGACATTTAGCTTAACTTTTTTTTTACTCTAGTAGTACAAAAATACGGGACATACCATAAGAATAGGTATATCAATAGTTGAAAAGTGGGTCTCTCATAATTATATTTGACAGTCATTGGACAGAATGTAAGATGGCGTTGATTGATTATAAAATACTCTTTTATTAACTAAAAACAAATCTAAATTAGGTTTTTGTCACTTGGGAACTTTAAAAATAATAAACAGAACTCAACACATAAAGACAAAAACTCCCCAATGGTTGGATGCACAAAGGAGAATGGGCATATTTGTATGAAGGTTTGCCCAACCATTGTAGCAATATAGGGGAGACTGGGGATACTTGATCCCCCATTTTGTTTTTTGTCCGTACTATCCTCATTTATTATCGTATTTTAAATGTGTTTGTTTTAAAAGACGTGAAATTTCATTTGAAGTAATTGCTTTATTTACTATTAACCTCCGTTTATAAATAATATAAATATCCTACCAAAACTAAAAGAAGACAATGGTATCAAGTGTCCCTTACTTATGGGTGACTTGATCCTCCCCTATGGATGACTTGATCCAGGGGGGATCAAATCTCCCATATGTAAGGGACACAGGGTACTATTGTTCCGTTTTCAGGATTATGTATTTTTTGTTTGAAATAAAAGATATTGATATTACTTAAATCATTTTTATTGTCATCTTAACAAAAAAAAATACTTCTAATTCAGTCATATACTTTTTATATCAAAACACAACGAGCATTTGTGGGTAGTATCTACCATATCTAATATTGCATTATCAGTAAGTACTATCTAATAAACAATCAACAAACAGTATTTACTTAACTAATCTTAAAGGTAATCAAGTCTTTTAATTTCAACTGAGATTCATTTGCCTAATCCTATCGACCTATTTGATATTAAACTTTCTCAGGGATATTGGGAACTCGATGCGAATAACTCTTTTTGACGATGATTTTTGCTTTGGATTCGGTAGCTTCTTCACTATTTGATATTTTGCAACTGCACCAATATCATCTTTAACGGGCCACTTGAACACTTGTCGTTTATTTTCTTAGCGTTTTTGTTTCTTTAAAGTTTCTTTATCTAGAGGTATTCTCTTTCGAGCACCATCTCTTGTTTTGTAATTCCTCGGCATAATGAAATCTGAACGAAAAAGAATAACTTAAACTGAGGGACACTTGATCCGGGGGGATCAACTCTCCCATATGAATGTGTACCAAGTGTGGGGCCTAACCAGTACACGTTAAAAAATTATTTTCTACAAAAAATCTATTTAGTCTTCGCTGTTTTTCTGTATTAACAAGATCACGACGACATCGACAATCACTCGTGTTAAAACACTTAACCACTTCGAACAACTTTCACAAACAAAATTCAAACTTACGAAAAGTATTACTGGACCGCTCCAAACACCAAACAATCTGCCATTTGAAAAGCTGTCAAGTTTGACAGATGACACTGCGTTAAAAAGTTTCTGGGTATCATAAACAAAAATTGTTGCCAGTCGAAAATTATACAATGCTTTTAGATATTCTGAAAATATCGTGTATCTTGTCTCCCGAACGGATCAAGTGTCCCCAGTCTCCCCTAGGCTATACGGTTATAATTATGTTGTACTAGTTGCCCTCATCACATAAATGTATTTTTTTTTACTCTCAGCGACGTCAAAGTAATAAAAATCATTGCGTTTAATTATTAAAAAAATTGCATCTTTAGCAAATAACCTAATTGTTTAGTGGGTTATTGTCTTATATTTTAATTTTTACGGATATTTTATATTCATTTCATAATATTAAATGTACTATGGAGTATGTATGTAGCCTGCTGCTGCATGCTATTTTATTTGAAAGTGGTATGGTGACTGAAGTTCAAAGGGGGATAAATTAAAAAAACACATGTGCATTGATCGTTATTTTTATTTGAAACAACAATACATCAGCAAAAACAACTAATTATAAGCTTAAGACTTACACTTTTACCTTATACGATAGAAATATAGCACTTATATTTTGCGTTAAGCTTCGTACAGATAAGCGCGACGCGACAGCGCGGCGCGACACCGGCTATTGTTATACCGTGAAGTTTTCTTAGAAATTGTATTGTTCGAGTCGCGTCGCGCCGTCGCGTCGCGCTGGTCTGCACGAGCCTTTATTCTTAAACATTCTCAAGCCGGGTCCGCTGCGCCAATTTTCTAACAAAACATGTTATCAAAACAAGTTAGCAAAACATGTTATTAAAACCGCCCGTCCGCTGCGCCTATTGCGTTAAGTGTTTTTGTTTCATTTCAAAAATGAGTTCCGACGAAGAAGATGTGCAAGCTGTTATAGCAATAGTAGATTTAGTGTTACAAAGAAGAAGCAGGAATAGATTCCGGGTCCGACCCTACCTGCAACCTCGTTCGTTTAATATTTATCAAGAACTGAAAATTGATGATAGGTTTGGAATACAAAATTTTTTTAGATGTTCAGAGAGTGATTTTGAAGAGCTGGTATCATTAATTTCACCAGATATAGAGAAGAAAACCACATGGAGGAACGATGTGATTCCTCCTGACATGAGATTAGGTGTTACTTTACGCTTTTTAGCGACCGGAGACAGTTACACCAGCTTAATGTATCACTTAAGAATCTCTAAACAACAACTATCGGAACTGATCCCAGAAGTCTGTTTAGCTCTCTACAATAGACTGAAAAATGTGCATCTAAAGGTAAGGACCTATTTTTTTATTAATAAACTAATCTTATCACATTTTAATAATTGAGGCTGTCAGCGCAGAAGTGGCCTATGCCACAGTTTTTTATGTGTTCACATTTTACTACTGCAAATAATTTGGTGGCATCTGGGAATAGTTGGGCACCCCGGTGGCGAAGCAGGGGGTGGCATCTGGGAATAAAGGCTAGGGACGTTGGTGTACTTTCGGACCCTTAGGGATCGAAAATACACCAACGACGCGAAGTGTTAGTATACAAAACCATTACTTCTTTTTACTTCTTTCTGGAGTATAGGTAGATATTAAATGAATACTCCTTTTTATAAATTAAATCTTTATTCTTATAATTGAACAACGAAATTAAAGAATACAACACCATCCAAACAAACTGGCTTCTACGCTAATGAAAGCTAAGTCTCGAAGTACCTTTAAGAGACTAAAGAGAACTGCGCCACAAGACCTCTTGTAAGAATAGGTGAATGATAGAAGATGGACATGTCACTGGACATGTACCATGCACAGCCAGAATACCTACATTCATAAGCTCCAGCTAAATGTCCATAGATGACAGATTGCAGGAAATAAGATAAAAAAAATAATAATAATAATTGAACAGTAGGATTCTAATTAAATTTTAAAAGGTATTCGATTGCTTGTTTTGTTTCTAGTGATGATTCAATTTGAGATGAGTCTGCATCAGGGTTTATTAGTTGATTTTGTAATATCAGCAGCTGTGAATCTGGTAGTGAATCTTGTCGATTTCCAGTAACTTCTTTTATCGATCCATCATTTGAAATAACTAAATAGCTGTTTGATTGAATCGCAAGTGGATTCGATGATTGTGTGTCTGGTAGTCTATTGGCAGAGGTGCTAGCAGTCGGACCTGTGCTGGATGATGTGGTTGCCACAGTTTGTACGTCGTCGGGCTGTTTGTAATATTTCTCACTACAGGCAATCGGACCTGAGATAGGCATAACTTGTGTGTTGAACTGCCCGTAGTTAAAGGTGTTGGAAGTTAGACTTGTAGTTGGCATAATTTGTGTGTCGAGCTGTCTGTAGGTAGAACTTTCAGTGGGACTGGATGGACTGGCGGAATAGGATACATCATTTAAATTATTAATCTCCGAATGATCACTCATACTAGAACCAGATCTAGTTGTATACTCCATGTTCTCTATTTCATATTTATAAAGCAGATTTTGAATATCTAATTTTAGCTTGGTTTGTAGAATTGGTTGAAATTTGCGCATTTGAGCAGCAATGTAAAGTCCGTATGTGGTAATTTCATCTTCTAATTCCGACGTTTTACTTTTTCTTTCTTTAATTGCTTTCAATGTAAGCATAGCCTCTCCATATAAGCCAGAATTTCGCTTTCTTTTTATTGAGTCCGATCCCTGGGCTTTCAGCGGTGGTGGTGTCAGCGTAGTCGGTGGTGGTGTCGGCGTAGATGGTGGTGGTGTCGGCGTAGATGGTGGTGGTGTCGGCGTAGATGGTGGTGGTGTCGGCATAGATGGTGGTGGTGTTGGCATAGCTGGCGGTGGTGGCGGTGACATCTGAAATAAAACGTTTTTTTTTTAATTTTTACAGACACCTTTAACTGCTGAAGAATGGAGAAGAATATCAAGAGGATTTGAAACTAAATGGAATTTCCCTCATGCCTTAGGGGCTTTAGATGGTAAACATGTGGTTATGGAGGCCCCAGCAAATACAGGAAGTCTGTATTTTAACTACAAAAAAACATTTAGTGTTGTACTTCTGGGCATGGCAGACTATGATTACAATTTTACCTATATAGATGTTGGCTGCCAAGGCAGAATCTCTGACGGAGGGGTCTTTCGGAATTCTACATTGTTCAGAAGTTTAAATAATAATACTTTAAATTTACCCGAAGATGAGCCTTTACTTAGTGGAGATGTGAATTTGCCGTATGTTATAATAGGTGATGATGCTTTTCCATTAACACATTACTTAATGAAACCCTATAGTGGAGAACATCAACAAGGATCGTCGAAGAGAGTGTTTAACTATAGATTATGCCGTGCACGACGAATAATTGAAAACGTATTTGGAATCCTAACTTCAGTGTTTCGAGTGTTCAAGAAACCCTTGACAGTGGAAGTGGGTACAGTAATACCGGTCATTTTAGCTTGCGTTGTTTTACACAACTATCTAAGGCGAAATAAAACAAGCAGAAGTATATATACGCCACCGGGCACTTTTGATAGTGAAGAAAATGGTGAATTGGTTGAGGGCCCATGGAGGGACGAACCAGCAGCAGAAGGTTTACAACCACTTCCAAGAATACCTAGAAGATCACCTATAGATAGTCGGCAGATTCGTGATAATTTTGCTTCGTATTTTGTCAGTGAGAGGGGAATGCTGCCATGGCAAAACTCTGTCTAATTAAAAAGTACCTAGTTTGTGATTGCAATCTATATATTATTATAGTAATTATTAAGTACTATTAAAATTGTAGTGCACAAAATATATTTTTATTGTAGTAAAATTGACAACCTGTATTTTAACTTACTTAGGTACCTATTTATTATATTATTTAAATTCTGACCACAGCACCTTTTGGATAAGGAACCCTAAAAATAACTAGAGAGTAGGTAATTTCTTTTAAAAGATTTTTCCTATGACTATACTTCGACCATTTTTCTCCTTCCACTTAGATCCACAGTCACAGTCAGTCACATTACAGCCTCTCAAAATAATTAAATTAGGTAGCCTATATGCCTATCAAACCATGTTTGATTTATTTAAAAAAGAACTTCAACTTACCGTATAATTAGATATGGAGTTTTGAGGAATGTTGCAAGACATCAAATTAGCCATTTCTTGGTAGGCAAACCATTTCGAAACGTAAATTTCATCTGCTCCGCTGCCTGTTTTGAGTCCTGTAACTTTCTTTTTTTCCCTGTTATATTGCCCCTTGAGGCTAATCCATTTAGAATTAATTTCTTCTTTTGTTATATTAAAAATCCTTCCTATTTCTGATAGGGCATCTTGTTTCTTATGCTTGTCTTTATGCTCCTCCAGAGTCACATCCCATAAAATAGGTCTATCTCTTATTAATTGTAATAAAAACAAAGTATTGTCTTTGTTCCACTCCATGGTTAAATACTTATCACGGCTTATCACAAACAAAAGGATTAAATACTCAAAGCACACAAATAATCAAAACATAACCTCACTTTTGAACTCCCGAGTGAACGAACAGAACGAATGAATACTTGACGTCTTGCTTCAATGAGCGCGAACACAAAATGCGACGCTTCCCCTCCCCGCAGGCGAACGCGGGGGATGTTATCCATTTGTCTCGGCAAACATGTATTTGTGTTTTTCCTAACAAAACTGTTAGGCCACGCCCCTATTCTGTTTTGCAAACATGTTATGATGTTAGAAAACACGAAAACACGGCGCAGCGGACCCGGCTTCACTGTCCACGCGCAAGGTGTGCGCGGGGGCTGCGAGCGGTCGCGGGGAGAGGAGCCGGGACTACGTGCCGCGACACTGCTGCGACTAGTGTTGTGAACCGATTACAATTTTTAACACCGGTATATACCGATTAATTATTAAAAAAAACCGGTTTTTTAAGGTTTTTTAGGTTTTTTCTAAAAAAGTATGTATTTATAGGCTTAGTATTTATTTTTCTTCACATAATCAGGTAGGTACAATTAGGTACAATACAAAAAATTCAGGTCATCAATCATAAAAGAAATAGTAAGAAATTTTATAGTTCGCCGGTTTCCAACAAATCGTAGTTTTGATTTATGAAGCAAATTTGGTCAACAGCATCTGGTTGTAGCCTGCTCCTTCTAGAGGACAATATGTATCCTGATTTTGAAAACATCCTCTCCGAAGGCACGGATGTTGCTGGTATGGCCAAATACTTAAGCGCTATTGCATCTAAAGGCGCCAAGTGTTTATTGCTGGACCAAAAAGCTCCTGCACTTTTAGCTGCTTTTGTGATCTCGGCTTCTCCGCTTCGTGGATCTGTGTCTATATACATGCGTAAAATATTAATTACAGACGCAGTTGAACCAGTATTGGGTCTTCTTTGTTTTAAGAAGTCCAGCAGTCCAGGTTTTTTCTGTCCTGGCTGCTCCGAAGTCTCTGGCTGCTCTGAATTCGATGGCACAGAGCTATCGGCGGAATCTTTTAAGTAATGGCATAATTCTTTTCTTATCAACTCTTTCGCCGACAGCATGTTTTCTGGGTGACGAAATCCTGTTCTTAGTGCTGGATGTAAATATGTAGACATTTGCGACACAGTTCTTGTCTCATATGTCAAGAGTCTGCTACTTATATTTCGCCTCACTGATGAGTGAAACATCTTGCCTACATCTGTTGTGAGGGAAATTTCAACAGTATTCAATTTTTCAAATAGTCCACATATTATTGGAATGACTAGTGAACTAGTCGGATATTGATCAGCGCTAACGAGTTTTGTAGCTTCCTCGAATATTTCCAAAATGTTGATAACTTCCCTTACTGCTTCTTCTTCGGAAGCAGTTAAGTAGTCTGGCGCCTGAACCAATTTCCTACACACCAATGCGAGAACGTCACTTAACTGTAGTATTCTCTTCATCATGTAGAATGTGCTGTTCCATCGTGTAGAAACTTCTTGTATCATCTTTAAAGGCGTAGAATCGGGTTTTCTTTCTTTCTGAGCTAATTTAAGCGCTCGCCAACCTACAGATGACTTTTTAAAAAACTTTACAATTGCTTTACATTTATTAGTTATGTCCTCCACCTGAGAAAGCTTCATAGAATCGTCCAAAGTTAAATTAAGCGTATGGGCAAAACACGGCATGTGCCTTATTCCCAGCAAATCACACATCTTTACCATGTTACTACCATTATCAGTGACAATAGCAGAAATTTTTCTTAATATTTTCCACTCTGTTAGTAAGTTAGTCATAATTTCAGCTAGATTTTCGGCTGTGTGCGAAGTGGGAACATCACACGTAGTTAATACGTAGCTTTTTAAAACGTTTTGGTTAAAAAAATGTATTGTGACAGTAAGGAAACTATCCATGTTTTGATTCGCCCACATATCAGCGGTAAGTGCAACATTCTTAATATTTTCAAGTATTCTAGCAAGCTGTGACTTTGCACTCTGGTAAAGCTCTGGCATTAGTTCATACCTTATCTTCTGTCGCGTTGGAAGTTTATAGCTTGGATTCAATACTTCAACCAGCTTTCTAAAACCCTTGTCTTCAACTATAGAGTACGGCTGATAGTCCGTAGCTATCATCATTGTTAAATATTTATCAATTTTCTTTTTGTTACTTGCTGCGGTCATTTTCAGAGTAGTCTGAAAAATGGGGCGCGGTGTCTCCGTTGGTTTTTCTTGTGCACGTGCAGTAGACGTTCTCTGTGTATCCCCTGGCTGATCACCCACTTCACCTCGATCCACCTCCACTGTAGCCTGAGGATGATTTCTTTTAATATGTGCTAACATATTCGAGGTTCCTCCTCCAACTTTGATCACTTTAGCGCATAGCTTACACTTTGCACTATCATTGTCAATCTTCTCAAAATAATTTCTAGTAATTGATTTACCTTTTACTTTAGGCATTGTTCGCAAACAAATCTGTCACCTCCAAAGAATTCACGAGCAAAACTAAAATATTTTCGTATAGTGAGTGAGGTTAGTTGCATACTAAAACGAGGTATCGGGGATTCCCCTAACATAGACAACGGAACAAGACTTATTTTCGGATACACATCAAAGACTCGGATTGTCTTGGATACATGTTTTGTAATTGTAATCGGTTTTTTAGTGTGAACCGGTAATTATCGGTTTTAACAAAAACCGGTTTTTTTTAGGTTTTTGTGAAACCGGTTCACATCACTAGCTGCGACCGCGCCCCGCCGCCATTCGGACGACAGACGCTATAGAGCGCGTACGCGCCTCAACTAGTATTATATTCATTACCAATACGTGCGCGCATCTTACATGTAACTATTACATATTAAATTCTATTAAGTCATACAGTCCGTTTCACTCATTCCCGACATTTGGCGACCGTGTGCAACAAGAAAAACTGCGAGTTGGAGCGAAACTACGAGTGGGCACGAGGCGTGTTCTCGAATATTCGACCCGGCACGTGGCTACGTGCGAACCCCGCAGCCCACCGCGTGCGTGCGACTTCGAAGATCTACCTGGAATCGGGCATCGCGTCTGGTGGTCGTTCCGAGGGGAGTAAGCTCGTTCCTATTGTTTTTTCCGTTCCCGATTTCCGCTTTGTTTGTGCATCTAGGGTTAACAGCTTCCTCTGGTCAAGGGGCAGCAAGCTAGCTTTACGCACCGTGGGCGCTTCGTACCTATCCATATTATAGGTGCCTATTCATGTACAGCACGTCTATAATCGTGCCACATGTGCATGAAATCTATATTATAGCTACTTAACTTTCATTTCGATAACACGTCTATAATCGTGTAACTGTATTCACTTGTACCTATCACTGATGGTTAAATTTCTGCACTAATTTCCTTGGGTTTGGATAAGTTTGCCAATTTCCGTGTCTCGTGCACCAATTGCACAGCTTAAAGCCTTGCACTGCATCCCTGCTTCAAATAGATTTGCCGAACGTGTTTCAGAAATTCATCGGCTGCGACTGCGCGCCGCCTCCCAGCGCCCGCCAACGTGAGCGCCACGTGGCTACGCTGACTACCGGGGCTCCGCAAGCGGCCGGCATCGAGTCGGGTCGCGTGCTTGCCGTGACACCGCGGGGCTGTGAGCTACGTCTGGAGTTTGGTTTGATGCACATTTTATCTATTTCATTGTTTGGTTAGTCTCAGTTTTATAAAATTCAAGATGCCAATTATGGATGAGTGCAAAGGTGAATTAAGTGATTTGATTAAAAAACGCGGTACTATTAGAGGGCGTTTAACCAAATTATCTGAATATGTCCAGGAAATGCAAAAACTAACCTCTCTAAGCAGTATAAATTTAAAGGAATTAAGTAGACGTTTGGATAATTGTCAAGAATTATTTAAACAATTCAATGACATTCAAACATTAATTGAAAACAGCTGTGATGAATCTGCTATGGATGAACAAATCACATTGAGAGATTCAATTGAAACTAAGTTTATTTCCGTTATGTCTATTATTGAGGATATATTAGAAAGGCAAGGGTTGGACAAGAACCCAATTGATGATGCATGCAGTAACAAAGGTTCTCATGCAAGTTGTCTATCACAACAAGGCCTACATTCAATAAAATTGCCAACAATACAATTACCAACATTTGATGGCTCATATTTAAAATGGTTAGAGTTTAGAGACACATTTGAATCGTTAATTCATTGCAATGACTCAATACCAGGCATCAATAAGTTTCACTATCTGAGATCCTCCCTCAGGGGTGGTGCCATTGAAGTGATCAAGTCGTTGGAGTTTACCTCTGATAATTACAAGGTAGCATGGGAGTTACTTTGCAATAGGTTTAATAATAAGAAATTCCTCATTAATAATCATCTCAAAGCGTTATGCAGTATTGAAACCGTTGCTAGGGAATCACATAAAGACTTACGGAACTTAGTAGACAATGTTTCAAAGCATTTAAGAGCGCTCAACACTCTAGGGCTTCCAACTGATCAGTGGGACATGTTATTGATATTTATAGTTACTGGGAAATTAGATACCAGTACGAGTGTAAGGTGGGAAGAACATAAGAATATTTTACCTGACTTGCCATCAATAGATGATTTTTTTAATTTTATACGCAGTCGTGCGGATGTCTTAGAAACTACATCCGTCACATTACAACCAAATGATAAGGGTTATCTTAATAAGAATAATCAAACCAATAATTGGAAACATAAACAACTTAATCATTCTAATTCTTTAGCCTCTTCAGTTGAAAACTTGAGTGAATATTTATGTTTATTGTGTAGTGAGCAGGGTCATCGCATTTACCAATGTAATAAATTTAAAAATATGAATGTACAAGACAGGCTTAAAGAAGTATCTAAATTAAAATTATGTTCAAAATGCCTGCGTGAAGGTCATAATACATCTCGTTGTCGTATGAAGGTTGCATGTAAGTTCTGTAAACAAAACCATAATAGTTTATTGCATGTTAACAAAGCTCAAGATAAGGAGGTTACTGACAGAGACCCAACTACAGCAAGTCAACCACTACCAGTATCATTGTCTGCAGTCTCCATCAGTCAGGTTCTGTTGTGTACTGCTATGGTAGAAGTAGTAAATGAGTATACTCAACAGACTTACCTGATCCGAGCTCTATTAGACACAGGCAGCCAATCTTGTTTTGTGACAGAGAACCTGAAAGGCAAGCTAGGACTACCAATTAAAATAACCGAACCTTTACGGATTTCCGGTATTAATAATGTTTCTTTTAATATATCCGAGCGCTGCAATATTAATATAAAGTCGCGATTAAATTCTTTCAATATGGAAATAAATTGTCTAGTTGTACCACAGATTACAGGAATGTTACCGAGCGCACCTGTCAATATACAGGAACTTAATTTACCCAGAAAGATTATGCTTGCGGACCCAGAGTTCCATCATCCCTCTAAAATTGACATTTTGTTAGGGGCGGATGTTTTTTGGAACATTGTAGGGACAAAGCGTGTTTCCTTGGGTGTAGGTAAACCTATCCTACAAAATTCAAAGTTCGGTTGGTTAGTCAGTGGCCGTTTAGGAGAATGTAGCCAGAGCCACTTGACATGTAATTTCACAAAGGAAATTCATAACGATCTTAAAAGGTTTTGGGAAATTGATGAAATGAATAGTGTCAATAACACTTCACCCCAAGACAAAATAGTTGAACAACATTTTTTTGAAAATATGAAGCGGCTTCCCAATGGTCGATTTTCTGTATTGATGCCATTCAAAGAGATTCCTGAAAAGGCCCTAGGCGATTCTTATTTCTTGGCGAAAAAACGGTTTCTTAACTTAGAGAAAAAATTAAAGAAAAATGATCAACTTAAACAAAGTTACAATGCATTTATTGAGGAATATAAAAACTTGGGTCATTTACAGGAGACTAAACGTCCTGTATTTGGATATTACTTACCTCACCATGCGGTAATGAGAGAACAAAGTGAAACCACTAAATTACGCGTTGTTTTCGATGCCTCTGCCAAAACGACTTCAGGAAATTCGTTGAATGACATCCAGTTTGTAGGTCCCGTTGTACAAGATGATTTGTTTGCTATTTTATTAAGATTTAGAACTTATAAATATGTGCTAACTGGGGATATACTGAAAATGTATAGGCAAATAGAAATAGATCCTTCTCAGCGGCATTTGCAATTGATTCTGTGGAGGGATGATTGTTCTCAACCTATAAAAGTATTGCAACTAAATACAGTCACCTACGGGACAGCATCTGCACCATTCCTGAGCACGAGGTGCCTTGTTCAGTTAGCTCGCGAATGTGCTAATCCTATAATTTCTAATATTTTAGAACATGATATATACATGGACGATTTAAACACTGGATGTCAGTCTGAGGAAGAATTGAAAGATATATATGATGAGGTCACTAGAGTTTTATCTTCAGCTTGTTTCCCTCTTCATAAAATACGTACAAACTGTCCCAAGGTATTACAAACAGATACTAGTTCTAAAACTCTCGATCTGAGCAAACATGCCACAGTTTTAGGATTAAACTGGTCACCATCACCAGACACATTACATTTTACAGTGGATATGGACATGAATAAGAAACTTACCAAGCGTACTATCATATCATTAACATGTAAAATATTTGACCCATTAGGGCTGCTATGTCCATGCATAATTAAAGCTAAAATGATTTTACAGCAATTATGGAATGAAAAGTTAGGCTGGGATGATCCTGTGCCACACCATATTGAGAAAAAGTGGATAAAGATATCAGAGAATATTGACAATCTGTCTAAAATAAGTGTTCCTAGATATGTAGTATGTGACTTTCCCAAGTCAGTTGAATTACATTGTTTTGTGGATGCTTCCCAGGAAGCATACGGAGCCTGTCTCTATCTACGGACAATTAATAATGATAATACTGTAAGTGTTAGGTTGTTGTGTGCAAAGGCGAGGGTCACACCCCTAAAGACCCAAACTATTCCCCGTCTTGAATTGTGTAGCTCAGTGCTTGGTGCTCGGTTGTCCACAAAGGTACTCCAGTCCATTCGATGTCATAAAATAGATCATAAGGTAATATGGACAGACTCAACAGTAGTACTTGGCTGGATAAATACACAACCAAATCTTTTAAAAGCATTTGTGGCCAATAGGGTTATAGAAATCAATGAGTTGACCCAGGGTTTCACGTGGAGGCATGTTCCCACACACCTCAATCCTGCAGATCTTGCTTCAAGAGGTGTTGATCCTCAGCATCTGCAGGAGGAACCCTTGTGGTGGGAAGGACCATCCTTCTTGAAGGAGGGATCGTCTGCTTGGCCACAGCAAACTCATAAGGCAGTGGAATTACCTGAACTAAAGGTTCATGTCCAAACAAAGGCTGACGATGACAGTCTTAACTCTTTCATTAATTTTAATAATTATTCTAAGTTTAACCGCTTAATTCGTGTGGTGGCTTATGTATTGCGGTTTTTACATTATTGTAGAAACAAGACTAAATTGCATAATTCCCTACAAACAAGCGAAATAATTAAATCAAAAACTATTCTTGTTAAAATATGTCAAAACGAATCGTTTTATATTGAATTGAAGTCTCTCAATAAAGGTTTAGGAGTATCTAAAAATACCAAAATATGTAATTTAAATCCGTTCCTTGATTCTGAAGGTTTACTAAGAGTAGGAGGTCGTCTTGACAATTCAAATTTTGATTACAACAAGAAACATCCAATTATATTAGATTGTAAACATAGACTTACCCTGTTATTAATGCAAAATGAACACCAACGTTTATTTCATGCAGGTCCGCAATTGTTATTATCTTCTGTGAGAGAAATGTACTGGCCGATAGGCGGGAGGGCCTTAGCACGCAAGGTTAATAAACAATGCATTGTATGCGGGCATAAACGCTAAAATTTGTACCTAAGAGCTGGATTATGAGCAAAAAAAAATTATGCTATAAATCAATATATGATATTAAAAACGGATTTTAGATTATTTTGTTTATATATGAATCAAATAAGTTTTTAATTATCATAGAGATATTAAAAGATATTAAGAATAATATAAGCAGAAGACCTACTTTGAGTCGTGTCCGTTACCAGAGTATTTTGAGGTTATGGTTTCAATAAAATACATTTTGATGATATTTTTTGTATTTATTCTGACATACATTATCTAAGTTATCAACAAAACAATTAGGAACTCCCTTATTAAATATAAAATTAGATTATATTTAGTGTAAAGTGTCTGTTCCGTGACTTTGAGTCAAAACTACACAACAAACTTTCCGTTTTACAAATCTCTGCGGGACGGGTTTGTTATTTTTGGACACTTAACATATAGTAAAGGTACATAAATTTAAACTTTGATACTTATTTTAAAGGTAATTGTAATAATTTTCGAAAATAATCAACAATTAAAGATATTTTAAAATGGGACAGTCACGGACATGACCACCGGTAACATGCATGACCCTGTAAGGGCGAGATCACAGTAAGCTTATAATATTATGAGATCCGTACAATAAAATTAAAATAAATTCTTCTAACAAAATTATTTTGGAAACAAATTCAAAACTTATCAAAATTAAGGTATTGATGAAGTGCTTACTTAACAATCATTACTTACTTTATAATAATTACTTAAATTATTGAGGCGGATTTTTCAAAGACTTAAACAGTGATAATATATATCAGTCATGTATTAAGATTAGTCAGTCTCTTCGTCATTTAAACATTTATCACATAGATAGTCTCTGATAATTTGACCTCCACAGCAGTCCCAACAGAAATTATTACTGCAAGACATACATTTTGCTATGCAGTTAAAAACTAATGGTCCACTACAAGAGCTACATTTAAAAGAGCGTTTTACAATCGTTCGCAAAGATTTGGACTGTTTTCGAGTTGTTCTTTTGTCGGTTACTTTTGAGCTCCTCAAATCCTTCTTTTTTGCTTTGTCAGAACCTTCTTTATTCTCTTCAGTTAATGTTAAATCTACTGTAACTAATGATGGATTGACTTTGGTTTTAATTTGTTTTATAGGCTTACGTTTTTGTTTTTTTTTGGGTTTCATGTGAACTGACTTGCTATCATCAGAAGAGATGTAATCAAAAATCTCGTCAGCATCATTAATTACAGCACCATTTTTAGATAAGGTAATGTCCATTTCATCAGCCTTGGGCTGTCTTCGAGCTTCTTTCTTGTCTACGACTGTTTCTAGACAAACTGACATGTCATATTTGATAAACAAACTGCCCGACACAACCGGACAAGTAATAACAACATCAGACAAATTTGCTTTTAAAGCAGGACTCATTATCAAGTTTAAATCAATCTTTTCTGCACTGTGAGAATCTTCAGGGTTCTCTTCAGATAATGTTAAATCCACTGTAACCCGTGATGGACTGCCTTCTGTCTTGAAGTTTCGATTTTTTGACAAGTGTTTTTGAACTTCATTGGAAATCATGTCAACTGACTTTCTATCATGAAAACTAAAATCACATAATGCAGAAGCATTGGAGGTCAACAGCTCATCAGCATCATGAATAACAGGTAAATTAAAAATAATTTCTTCATTTAAGTCTTGGTCATGTAAGTTTATTGATTCCACGTTCATTCCATCAGTCAAACTTCTGTAGTGTGGTGCGTTTTTAATTATTGTTTTTTTTACTCTAGCATCATCATCATGTGGTAAGTTTTCATTTACAGTGTCGATTTCCATCACGGTATCATTTTCAGGTAAATCGACATCCATTGAATGACTGAAGTCTTTGTGGAGTAGTAAACTTTCATTTCTTGATCTAGCACCATTATCTGAAACAGCTTCATCAACTTCCTTATCAATAAAATGTTCATTTCCGGAGAGTGACATTGTATTAGTTCCAAAATTATGAATTTTTGGATTAAAACAGCAGCAAAGTCCTCTTTGTTCACCACAAAAGCATCCCAGGTCTCTGTACAGCACAGATCCAAAGTCTTTGGTAATTATTTGGTGTACTTGCATAGTCCCCACCAATGTTGGTAAGTTTTGTGGCAAAAGCGACGCCACATCTTTTATGTCTTCTTCAGAAATGTACCATACTTTGACCGTACGCATGCAGTCTGTTAATACTGAAAACGCATCCACAGCATTGCAGACATCTCTTCCGAAACAAACTTTTCTGTCTAATGCTCTTTTAACCGTTCCACCTATTCCGTCTGCGACTCCTTTGCCATGGCCACTTTCAAAAAACGACCATGTACAATAGTCAAAACCAAATCTTTGAGTGAAAGCGCTAAGTAAATAAAAGTTATGCTTTTGCCGGTACTGGCTCGTAGGTCCGTCAGAATAAAAGTGTATGACTGAGATTTGAGGGTATTGCATTTTTATGAATTTCAATATTGGTCTTAAGTGTGCCCAGATAGCTTGAGGTTGATGAACTGAGCTTGGAGAAATGGTACAGAATGAATGAGATTTGTTTTTCAGGTAGATCATTCCGGTATGTAGAGAAACTTGTTCCTTCACGTAGTGTGCACTTTGAACTTCTTCATACATTTTTGGCTCGTAATTCTGGGAGAAGTCGCAAATTATCAAGGCTTCGTTATCTTTTAAATCAGTAACTCCAGTTTGGTATTTTTCTTGCTGATGGTTTACATTATAGTAGTGTTTTTTGAATAATTTTAAATCACTTTCAAATAATTTCAGTAGCTCTGTCAAAGTACTAGATTTCGTCTCTTTTGATGTTTTGGTTGTCGTTAGCCGTTTATTTTCTGGTCCTTCTTTCTTTGTGTATTCATGAGTTTTTCTTTCCCATTTCATCCAGGCGACAGTTTTATTCAATGTCTCATTAGTAGCGTTATGCTGTAAATGTATGTCTCGGCACGTGGAACATTTAGAATACATGCATAAATGAGATTTTAAATCACAAGATACATCTTTTAGTACTTCTTTCAAGGTTGGTTGTGATATTACACCAAGTTTTCTCAACTCCTTAAATTTTAATTCGATATTGTCGTGTTTAATACACAAGCATGTTTTTCGGGACCCAAGATGTGGAGCCAGTACATAAAATGGTTTGTACTTTCTGAATGTAGTAAATTTAAATCGTCCTCCTTCAGATTTATATTTTTCATATAAATTTTGCAATGTGTCTAACAAGTACCGAATTTGGCATTTTTCTTTGTTTTTGGTACGGCATTCTTTTTTTCCAGCAGTGCATCTGCTAACGTCATCTCTCAAGAAGTACGATTTTATTTCTGGATTTGTACTAATATGTGGCCTTTTCTTTGCTATTCTAGCTCTTCCTGATAACCCCAATAGTTTTGCAACGTACGTTTTCCTTCCCGCGTTAGCTACCAAACTCTTAAATATCCTCTTTTCCGTGTGCTTAACACAGTTTTTGTATGTAGTCTTTAAACTGGCTTCTAAAATTTCTTCGCGAGCTTTCATTTTATTGATTGTTGTTTTAAGACTGGCAATTGTTTTTTCTGAATTAACTTTTTGACGATAGATTCTCTTTCGTAATTTCTCTTGGACAGTTATTAACTTTTGCACACGTTCTTTTTCAGCTTTAAGTGTTCTTGTTAATGTTTTGCACCTTTTTTGTAAATATCTTAATTTAAATGCGCCGTTCATATCACTATCATGTCCTTTTTCAACATTTTGATCTGTGTTTAAAGTCGGTGTTGGTTTAGTCTTATTATATTTGTATTTTTGTTCATTACTTCTTTGCCTTCGCTTTTGTTCACGCCATTGTTGCCTTATCTTATGGATTTAGTTCCAAAACTTTTTTTCTCTTCATTTTGATTCGCTGTAAATCCTTTTTTTTAACTTCCTCATATTTTTTAGGATCATTTTTAATTTTTTGTCTATAACGTCGCATTTTCTCTGCCGGTGTCAAAGCCATTTTGCATTCTGAAACAATAAACGCTAAAATATACAACGTGTAACGTTATAAGCGCAAAACCTCTTAGGGGATTGTTTAGTCCACCAAATTGAACAAAATTTGTTCTACGACTTCTGGAAATTTGCAAATATTTTTTCTGGATTTTCAAAATCAACATTTGATCTGGCCAATTTGTATGGAGAATCAAACATTTTCAAGAATTTCCAGAAGTCGCTAGAACAAAAGTTGTTCAGTTTGATGGACTTAACTACTCCCTACGAGGTTTTTCGCATTTAAAGTTAGTTGTATATCTACGCAAAACTATCAAAAACCCAATGTAACGCAACCTTATAGATGTCATGTCCGTTACTTTCTTAGTCAGGCCCTTACGTGACCACTACACAGTATCGGACAGGACGGTAACAGAATATGGTTCACCTTTAGAAAAAACCAAAAAACTGGACTTTAAAATGGTTTTGGGATACGAGCAGTATGAAAATTAACATTGTTTATAATTAATTTGATATATTACACATAATTAAACAGTATTCTAACGTTAGATTTAAAGAAAAATGTTAAAAACTTACCGGACAGCGCCTCGACAAATAACCTCTCCTCCCGATGTCGGCGTCTTCACTGACGTTTTTTATTCAAAATGGCCGATTAACCATAGATATAGTAATTTTATTAGGTTTTATTTTTACGTGTTGCCATTTTAAGATAAAAAACACTACTACATATTAAGAACTACGCAAAAAAAACGGGCGGTAACGGTTCAGGACTGTCCGTTTTCTTGTTTTAGGGGGACAGATTTAGAAAAGTAAAATGTAATTCACCATTTCGAATAAAATAAAATCAAATAATAACATGGAAGAACAACTGAAAATACTATCTTGAAACTCAAAAATAAGCCTTAGTCTGGAACTAAAATTTCAAAATAATTGATATCAAATCTCAACGACAAAGATTGGGACAGTACTACAGTAACGAAAGTTTAGATTTAAATATCGATTTTCTTGAAATTAGCTTACTGTTTTCATACATTGTAGTAGATTTATTTAATTCTTAGTTTTCATTTTGTCTGTTAAGTTTCATAAAAAATACCAAAAATCGAAATGATTTCAAAAACAGGTATAATTATCTATGGGACATGTTACTCATTCCTACGTACAAGTTTATACGTTTATGCCCATGCACTAGATTTCGTGGTAAGACTATACAGCCTATAATGGGCAATTTACCATCAGCTAGGATGAGGCCTACTTTCCCTTTCCACTCGACTGGTACTGATTTCGCTGGACCATTTAAAATCTCTAGTAAAAAGGGGAGAGGTAATCGAATCAGTAAATCTTACCTCTGTCTATTTGTTTGTTTAAGTACCAGAGCGGTGCACCTAGAGTTGGTGAGTGATCTCACTACATCAGCTTTTATTTTATGTTTGCGACGGTTTGTGTCGCGCAGAGGTAAGCCCTATGAAATTTGGTGTGACAATGGCACTAACTTCGTGGGGGCAAACAATGAACTGGGTAGGGTGCTCAGCTCCAGTCGTGACTCAGTCATTGATTACACTAGTAATGAAGGCATTATATTTAAATTTAGCCCGGCTTATTCACCGCATTTTGGTGGGCTCTGGGAGGCGGGCGTAAAGGCAGCCAAATATCACTTAAAACGAACAGCAGCCAATGTGTCCCTTACTTTTGAGGAGTTGTCGACTCTTTTTACACAGATAGAAGCAATCCAAAATTCTCGCCCTCTGTCTCCTTTGTCTTCGGATCCCTTTGATCTTAACCCGTTGACCCCTGGGCACTTCCTTATCGGACGGCCACTGACGTCGGTGCCCTCTTTTGCAGCGGAAGACTCAAGACCGAAGTTCCACCTCATCTGCAAACTACGCCTCGAGTTCTGGAAGAGGTGGTCCCAAGAGTACATAGCGGAACTCCAGCAGCGATCGAAATGGAAAACTCCTTCTATCGGCCCTACAATTGGAGACATGGTATTAATAAGGGACCAGAACCTGCCTCCGCAATGCTGGCGGCTTGGCCGCATTACACGTCTGCACATGGGCGCAGACAACACGTGCCGTGTGGTAGACATCTACACGTCCAAAGGGACCATACGCAGAGCCATCCACTACATCATTCGGCTGCCGGGTGAAGAAGAATCTATTGAAAGTTAGCTCTTTCAACGCCGGGAGCATGTCCACGCGCAAGGTGTGCGCGGGGGCTGCGAGCGGTCGCGGGGAGAGGAGCCGGGACTACGTGCCGCGACACTGCTGCGACCGCGCCCCGCCGCCATTCAGACGACAGACGCTATAGAGCGCGTACGCGCCTCAACTAGTATTATATTCATTACCAATACGTGCGCGCATCTTACATGTAACTATTACATATTAAATTCTATTAAGTCATACAGTCCGTTTCACTCATTCCCGACACTCACCATTGAAAATAATATGATCTAGAAAACTTGCCAGGCTTTGAAAATCATTTTGATGTCTTGCAAATCCCAAGAACCAAACTATACTCATAATGTGAGCACAAGTTCCGATAGTACGACTTCCAGTTAAGCACGAACAATAAAGGTGCGGTAAAACCTCTCTACCTGTCATATTGGTCTTAACTAAAATATACGAGTAATAGGTTTTTCTCGACGTATGTCGTGAATGAATCTGGCCTCGTAATAAAACGAAATAAGTCCAAACCTAACGGATTATGAAATAGATGCAAGTAACTGTTACTTGCATCTATTTCATAATGCGTTAGGTTTGGACTTATTTCGTGGCACACTTCTATAGTATATATACCACCCCATAAATGTTCACCGACTTACGATTTGGCCAGTTTAATTTGGTATGTTCCAAGAGAAATTACCAATATGATATGCTACATCTATTCTTTCATAAATAATATAAATAATCTCGCTAGCGTGGGCATTATTTTCTAAAGGCGCTCTATGGGTGTCCCTTCGTCCAGCATACTCACCATGGAATCCTGATATTTCATGAATGTCAAAAAACTGTTCTGAAATAGTGCTAAATAGTGCCCAAAGGAAAAAAATAGTGCTCTTGTACTTGCGAAGTTATAGCCATAGTTCGATGAGTATGCTGGACGAAGGTTTCGCCCAGCATACTCACCTCCGTCCGGAGAATCTGTATACGCTTCAAACATAATTCATACTTCAAAAAATAGTTCCCAAATAGTGCCAAACGGTGCCCAAAAAGAAAAAACAGTGCTCGAATAACTTCGGAGTTATAGGCTTCGTTCAGTGAGTATGCTGGGCGTAGGTTCTACGCCCAGCATACTCACCTCAGTGCGCGAATATCGAACGAGCTATAGGTATAATTTACGTCTCAAAAAATTGTGCTTGAAATAGTGCCCAATATCAGTCCAATTTTTGCTTGACTTTTGACTTAGAAAACCATTAAATTTTAATGTAAACTTCTACATACTAACGTAAAATGGGGTACAGTCGTCGACACATGTTTTTGGACAAAAATATTAAACTTTCTAATTGTAGACTTCATGTTATTGGAAATAATTATGGTATTTTCTCACATGTCAAAAACTTTCGATTAAATGCATTATTATATATTTTATAAATAATAATAAATGAATGAAACTTTAAGCGTAAATGAAGTCTATTACTTCATTGCATTGTGTGTTTGTCTGAATAAAAACAGTCATTTGCAGCCAATAAAATTAATATCTTGAAAAATTGTAAAAAGGAAATTATACAGTTTCTTTTTGTATATATGTTGCAGGCAAAACTTATAACCAGTCAAAACTAGTACTGTGACATAGTTATACAAATTTTTAAAACTCTTTCCAATAGTTTCATCAATGAAAGGTTTAGCAATAAAAAACATTTTTAATTACTTACGTTATTTATTACTATTTAAAGGGCCAAAGTAATCAGAATTCTAGTTAACTAGTTCACAGCTTTTGTTAACATTCATAATATAATCAATGTAAATAGAAAAAATTGTAGTTTTAATATTGTATATAATATACTTATAAAAAAATGTTTAGCCAAATATTGGTAAAACTTTCTAAAATATAACACGTAGGTACTTGTACTTTGTTTTACTGCTACAACGTTTTAATCACAATAAAATTATCTTACAAATAAGTATAAATTGAGCAATCACAGTTTATAATCACGTTTTTTTTATTAATATTAAATACCCTATAGTAATTACAAATTAACAATCACAGTTTATAATCACATTTCTGTAAGTTATTAATAAAATAACTTTTACAAGAACAAAAAAAAAACAAACAAACAATAACAAAATAGGAACTAACAAGTTAGGACCGATCTTCATCTTACATTCGCGTATAAATAATGCAGTGTGGTACAGTATATTGGGAATTACTACAAACTTTTTTACTAAGGTCATCATAGCAGTTCCAAGTTCTCTTTAGCAATCGATAGCACTTTGACTTGTAATGCCCCATGCGTCCTGATTCACCATTTGTAAAATCTATTACCGACAGAATTTTAAAGGTGTCACCGTTTATTATGATCTCTTTAGGAATTTCATCAATTTCTATTTCAATTGAAGTATTAATTTCAATAAATACGAAGTCTAGTACTTCATATTTGTATGCGTTTTTACCGTTACATAATTGGTATTTACATTTCCTTTCAGTATCATTTACTAATAGAGCTTCATTAAGGGCTCCAATACCTTGAGTCGTCAATATGTTTACATTTATTGGAATCCAACTACATTTTGTGCCAGAACCTTTATTGATTTCACAGTTCTGGTTTGTACAATTTAAGTATCTATTAGCACTATAAAAACCATAACTTTGTATGTTATCTATTATAAAAGTTACATTACACTCACAATTTTTGCAACTACTAAAATCGGATTCCACAGTATCATATATTTTAGCCAATACCTTAGAACGAGTAGTGTAAATATCTTTTGGTTTTCTAGCCTTCTTAGTGATTTTCTTTAGATTGTCATACGTGATCAAACTTCTGGTCAGTTGTGAAAGATCGTTTTTTTTATCATTGATATATTTTCTAATATTAGGTCTATCTAAATATGCAATTGAAAAACTTTGGACCACGGAATCAAAAGCACACGTATTAATAAACGTGAATCTGTATGTTCCTGAAGTAGAAACACTGCCGTTTTGTAAAATATGTAATTTTGTACGACGATTGATTCGTTTTTTATTTTTCTTCTGTTTAGACACCAGTCCCCGCCAGTCTTCAATATAATTTGGTTCGCTCCTAAAAATTGAGTTTTCATAAAATGATTCATCATTGACGAGAGTATTTATTTGTGGTGTGTTATGGTCACTTATTTCATTTTTTTCATCGACAATATTTTCAGTTCCTTCTTGAACATCAATCAAGTCACTTTTGGCTAAGCGTATGGAACCGGTTATCAAAGGCTCGTGTTTAATAATAAACTCATCTACGCGGTACTTATTTGAATTTGTTTTAAAAAATAACTTTTTTACGTCTTTCATATAACTTTCTACATTTGAACTGGTTGGAGTACAATAATTACTGTTAAAATAAGTCATCATTATATTTCCCCATAGTGGAAGTTTTTTAAGAATCCTAATCAAAGTGTCCTTTATTTCCGGCAAGTAATAAATATTTTCGATTTCAGTTTCTTGATCACACAATTGTTTAATTAAATCTTCTTTCTCCTCAAGATCTTTATACATTTTCAGAAGCGGGTTTTCTTCTTTATCTAATCCCTCCCATAAAGAATGTTTAATTGGAACGTGATTTTCCGAATCTACATTTTGTATTTCACATTCCTGCAAATTAGTTTTGATCCGGTTTTTTAATTCTAAAATCGCCGTTTCACACCGTGTTAAATTTCCATTTCTACTGCCGCGGTGTTTATTATTTGCTATAATATAAACATTTTCTATAATTTTCTTTACCTCTCCGTATGAAACACATTTTTTAATCAGAATCATACAATCAACAAAAAATTTTGTTACTCTAGTGTCTATATTTTTGAAAATACTTTGATTGTACAATGTTTTTATGAAATGCGAAGTATCAAGGCGAACATAACAGGTTGGAATTTTTTTGGTTCTATTTTCTAAAATATTAAAACATGTATTTAAGTAGTCAGAGGTGGATTTATAACCACAAAATACTTTTACCACCGCACCTACTAAAGCTGCGGAATCATCAGTTACTACTTCATTTGGAGGTTTTCCATTAGCCAACCAAGATTGTAACCAGCAGCAGCTAGCAATAGTATCTAAAGAGTGACTTTCTGATATACACTGTGAAATTGGCACGCTACTTTTAACGGTTGTATCTGTCATCATAACATACAAAAATATAGGACTTTGCGACTCTTGAGATAGTTGTGTGTGTTCATTGACGACAGGCCGAAGATTTTTATTAAATATAGAACCTGTTGCGTCTATAGAAACTCTAATATAATTAAACTCTTTTTGGCATTTTTTATAATAATTCTTTTGATCGTCCGTCCAGTAAAATGTATAAAATGGAAAAGCAGAAACATATCTAACACATTTATCAAAAGGTGGTGAAACACACATACAAGTAAGTGACAATATTGGGTTGGGATGGAAAACATCAACTTTTTTATTTTCATGTTTAATTCGATGTAGTGTTTGTAATTTTGGCAATACTGGAGGTTCCTTGTCATTTTTCTTCATTAAAGTTGAGGCTAATTTATATCTTATAGAAGCTGCTGCTTCGTGTTGTAATTTTTCACCTAATTCCCTTATTTGGTAATACCGTAATCGGTTTTTTTTACTGGTGTTATGAGAGTACTTTTTATTTTCATTAATTATGCAACATTCTAGTTTAATTAAATTTTCCGTTTCTAAGTTAGTTGTTATAATTATTTTTGCGTGACATTGATTACAATATCCTGTGCATTTGATTTCGTAATTGTCTTTCACAATATTATTTTTAAAACACCAAGTGCATAAAGATCTTATTTCTTTCCATAGATGCATTTGAATTACATTAGTCCATTGGTTTGGTTTTAATTTACGTCTGACATTATACAGACTACCAGGGGCGATTTTGCTATTTCGGTGATAAAAATACCTTTGAGGCTTAATACTATCCCAAGTTATTGTATCCATATAAAATGTATGCGTACTGGTGTTCTCCGAAACACTATTAATGCTTTCGTTTGATGACGATGTAGACTTTTGATTTATCAAATTAGAATCATTATTACGAATTATTTCTTTTTTATCAACACCAAAAAAGTATTCGTAATTTCGTTTTATGCTTAATATGATTGATTTAATACTCATTTTGTAATTTAACCGTGTTTGAATTTGTTTATAAATTGAGTCATTTGCGGAAGGAATATTTAAAAAAAAGTCATCTTTGAATTCTGAAATTACTAATTTTTGCGTTTCTAATGAAACCTTTGGTTTAGGCCCTCGTTTTCCTTGCTGATCCATGTCGTTAGATTCACAAGAATTATCACAAATTATTATGCCATTTGTTTTCAATATTAACATAATATGAAATAACAACTAACTAACTAACATATAAATCAACATCAATAACATTATGAACACTTGTGTACTTATACTACCTATATTACCTGAAAATACCAACTATAGATGTAAAAAACATAACGGGCCCCACCGCTCACGCAGTACGAGTCAGAAAAAGTTGTCTTCTAACGTGGTAAACATTGTGTCTTCAAGATAATCTGAAAATAACACGTATTTAAATAATTTAATATAGGTATGACAGGCTCCAGCCTTCCTCTAAAGGTACTTAAGCACTTACGTGTTTTCCATTATTTTAGCGTGATTTCTATTATAAATAGCGAAGGGGCAAAACACGAGGCTGAAGACGATTTCCCGAAGTCACAACTCCCATAGAAAATGTGATGAATAGGTTGACGACACTTAAAAGTTTAAGTGCATTCGCCGGATGACAATCGGTAATAGTCTTCACTTCACGTCATATTATCTAAAAAATACATCTGTGTTAATTCTATAGTTACGTTTATACTTACTACCGACGCTCGCGCTGACTGATTCTACCTATTTCGATATTGAAATGTAACTAACGTGAACTTAAGACGAGAACAGATCCTGACGGGTAACGAGGACAAGCTTGTAATAAAAAAATTGAAGAAAAGTAAATTATATCCTAGCAAATAAGACAGTGTTTCATTTCCAGTAGAATTGGAGGATAAAACCAGGCCTCCGCAGAAGTAGGTATATAAATAGGTATTTGAGATCCAATTAGATAAACAAACAAGTTACATTACGTTATTATGTGTGTACCTACCTACATCAAACCTTTAAAAAAGTAACTAAGTAGGTACCCATTTTTAAAACTTCTTAAGCATGTCCTTAATTTTAAGTGTACAGTGTCATATTCAACGAAAAAATGAACGTGTTTTTGTAAAAAACAACTCGCTTGCTACCTAGTTTTACAGTGCAATTAATGAATGAGTGTAAAATCAATTTAGTTAAATGCCACTATTATAAATTGAAATATACTTACTGATTTGGGTGCAGCTCCTATATTGATTACGTACTAGATACACAATTTTATATAGGTAAATAATGACATCACCAACACATTGTTTGGTTTTGCAACCCACTATGTAGTCAAACTCAAAAGCCGGCGTTATTATAATGATGTGCGACGAAGTAAACAAACAAAGAAACTGAGAAGCGCTTGTTCGTTTCGATTGCTTTGTGACACAAAATGGACCCTTATCACCTTCAAAATACAGATCAGTCTTGTCTAATAATCGTAAGATGTTAGGGCAGCGCCATCTAGTATTTAAACATAAACATATTCATTTGCGTCGCGGGCGCCGCGCGTCGCTTTGTGACACAAAATGGACCCTTATCACCTTCAAAATACAGATCAGTCTTGTCTAATAATCGTAAGATGTTAGGGCAGCGCCATCTAGTATTTAAACATAAACATATTCATTTGCGTCGCGGGCGCCGCGCGTCGTAAGCCCCATACCTATTGACCGTACGTGCATCCATTACTGCCACACTATATTGAACTTTATCACATGAGGAATACAGGTCAATTCCGTAAACGTTGTGGTACCGTCCGATTATTTTGAATAATTTTGTCAGTTGTAATGTAAGCATTAATAACAGCAACTTTATTTTTCATGCATGATTTACTTCATTTGATATCTTAATCCTTCAAGCGCCGTGATCTAGACAAAATATATAAAATCATTGTTCCTAGCTACCGGGGTCCCATGCGACGCGCGAAGGCTTAATCATATTATTATAAAGTATTATTAAAATAATGTGTAATTAATAATATTGCGATTCTAAAGTAAATACTCCCTTACATAGACAATTAATAATTTACACAAGACAAAAATTGTTAGAAAGAAAGTTAATAATATTGTATTCGACTGTACTCAATGTAATGTATGTAGAAGTTTACAATCAAATTTAATGGTTTTCTAGGTCAAAAGTCAAGCAAAAATTGGACTGATATTGGGCACTATTTCAAGCACAATTTTTTGAGACGTAAGTTGTACCTATAGCTCGTTCGATATTCGCGCACTGAGGTGAGTATGCTGGGCGTAGAACCTACGCCCAGCATACTCACTGAACGAAGCCTATAACTCCGAAGTTATTCGAGCACTGTTTTTTCTTTTTGGGCACCGTTTGGCACTATTTGGGAACTATTTTTTGAAGTATGAATTATGTTTGAAGCGTATACAGATTCTCCGGACGGAGGTGAGTATGCTGGGCGAAACCTTCGTCCAGCATACTCATCGAACTATGGCTATAACTTCGCAAGTACAAGAGCACTATTTTTTTCCTTTGGGCACTATTTAGCACTATTTCAGAACAGTTTTTTGACATTCATGAAATATCAGGATTCCATGGTGAGTATGCTGGACGAAGGGACACCTCTATGGCCCGTATTAATAAACGTTACTCAAAACTCAAGCGTTACTTAAAACTAGTTTCAACCAATCAAATGGCTTGAATCTAGTTTTAAGTAATGCTTGAGTATTGAGTTACGTTTATTAAAACGGGCCTTAATGCATTAAGAAGAGCAGCGGCAATTCGTATGTCAGTAAACATATGGGTCGTAGCTCTATTAAAATAGTCCTGACGGAATAACTTGAAAGTCTCGTTTGATGCGGCCATTAATAACTTCTACTACCCAACGTACTATTGTTACAAGCCGGGATTCATTTGCTTGGTGAGTGGTAAGTGGCGTAGCGTTACGGTCTTTTGACGGTGGCATATGCGATTCATAGCCTAAGTATCTCCTTCATGGAGAAGGTAATGTAATGGTGTTTCTTCCTCATTGCAAATACGGGACATTATTGTTGCATCCAGAAGTCGTGGCTAAGTATGGGCCAAGCACTTCTAAAATATAACCGTATGGACAAACTACAACAAATGGCTTTAACACATTAAGCGCCATGTGTATCTTTTTGTCACACAGTGTCTGGAACATTGTGTATCCAAAAGTATACACATCATTCTACTTGGTAAAAGCGCTGTGTATCTTTTGGGCACACGTTTTTCATACATGTATTATGCAAAAATGAAAGCCATTTATACCAAAAAAATGCGACAGGGCAACTGTCGCATTTTTTTGGTATAAGTGGCTTGGGAATTGGTTATTTTTCAAAAAAGTTATAGACTTTTGAATTTTAGGGATTTTTTTTCTCGGATACATAAGCAAATAATCAATAAAACCATTTATACATTTTAGTGTTTTTATTATATCTCACTTGATATATGGCAATAGGAATGTCAAAATAATAAAGAATAATTATAATTGAATTTGAAAATAAAAAACACGAGAAAATTAGTGACAATCATTGAAACAACTTTTACAAAAGGCAACTTCACAAACAGAACTTTTGGTTACCACTTGGGAAGCTGTTCGTAGTTTTCCGTCGACGGTTTTCCCTTTTCTTCCGTATTTTGTATAGCATTAAGAACAACGACCTTTCTTCTTCACTCCGTCTTTCATATTGGTGACCAGGTAGTGTTTGGCACTAACTGAGGTGGATGTGGCAGTCACTGATGCGTTGGCTTTTATCGGTACTTACTTCTTGTGTAAAAGTACAGACAAAAATATTGTTTTTTTATTGCCAATGAGAATAGCCTCTTAGTTATTTTGTATTGTTTATTTGCGTTATATCAACATTGTACCTGTGAAGTGAATTACCCGATGCATATTGATATGATGTTGTAGAACATATTCAGCAAATCTAGGTGTGTGTGGTAAAATGTGCCGCGGCCAGTCTTGTCGGACACTCCGACCACAAGTCACACAATGTTCTCTATGTGGTTCCATTTTCACCAAAATTCGTTCACTTGCAGTACATAATCAAAGTCCGTTTAGAATAACCGAATCGTAGGTAATAATAAACAATGTCCAAACACAGCAGAGTCGTCAGTAAGTATAAGAATCAAATCACTCTGAACGCACGTTAGCACCAGAACAGTATTCACGAATGAATGGCGACATGGGCATGAATAGTTTGTTTGTTGTTGCTTTGTTTTAGGTTTGCATACTACCTCGCTCACTCGCACTTATTATAAGCGAGAGCGAAAGCAAGCCTTATCAACAGTAGACACCTTTCTCGCTCCCTCACACGATGTGTGACTTACTCAATGTGATGTAAAGGAACCTTAAGCTCCTGTAACTTTTTACTGATGTAGATTTCAGTATCGCTGTCATACAACAAATTGTTTGCTTAAATTATATCTTTCTAATGATATATTACTCAAAGTGCTACAATACTTGGGCAAATCTGCCCAATTTCTTTGTACTTACCATACATAATTACACGACGTCACACACACACGTACACTAAATATCTGCTAAACTGAAATTAAGAAATTCGACATTTTTCCGCTGCGACTACGCACACAGAAAGATGTTGGGTTAAAAAATGGATAGCGAGAAGAAGCACTTTTGGAGCATCTAATACTTTGTGTCGTGAATTACAATTGGAAGATGAAGAGACATTCAAAAATATGTTTCTACAAAAAAAAGATAGAAATATGCGTGAAGCTATAGCTGCTCGTACAAAATTGGAAATAACTTTAAAGTTTCTGGCTACAGAAGATTCCTTTCAAACATTATCAGCAATATTTAGAGTACCTAGGTGTACCATAAGTTACTTTTAAGTTGAAGTTTTGCAAGCTATTTACGCAACGTTGGAAGATTTTATTAAGGTATGTTAGAATAAAAAACAATTTCACTCCAAAAATCTATATAATATCTACAAGTATCTATTTATTCAACATCAGTCTTGCTTTTATGAGGTAGAGCTATTACAAAAATAAAAGATAATAGGATAATTCACTTATAGTTAAACATCACTGTCACAAAAAGATAAATTAATTATTCTGCATCCATGGAATCGTTTGCAATATCATGTTGCATGCTAGTATTCCACCACTGTACGTCGCCATCAGTTCTAGAAAATGGCGAATCAGGCATTGGAGTTGTCTATTGCAAATTTCTCAATTTAGACTGAAAGGTTGCCTGGATTTGATCTTGAGCGAATATCATATTTTTTTTATTAAGGTTTCGAAAGCTGGATGCAACATATTTCCTTTTATCAATAGCATCTAATCTATCGATAGCTGAATCGATGTCCAAATAATTGAATAAGTATTTCCCTTTCTCTTTGTCTCCTCCTCAAAGCATCTGTGGCAGATGTAGCAGGCTGATATGTGATCTGCCGGAAGTTCTCTGATTTAAAATCATCTTGGGTTATTAACTCCGGAGCACTCACTCCGGCCCTTATGCACATATTATGCAAAACATAGCAGGCTAAGAATATTCTGCCTGCTCTATCAGGATAGTAGTTCAGCTCCCTCGCTGCCAAGAGACACCTCCATCGACCCTTGAGTATCCCAAATGTACGTTCAATGGTGTAGCGGGCACGCTTGTGCACAGCATTACGAGTAAACCTGCCTTCTGGAAACCTGTCTTCTACAACATTACCTACAGGTGTCATAACATTCCCTTAAAGAGTTCATCCTGAATCACCTGTCAAAGTAAAATATTATTGGTTAAATTTTATTAATTTTACGTATATGTACTTATAGTGTTTTTGAAAAATGTTAACTAATTTATACTCGCCTAACAGATATGTTGTCTCGGTGAGACTACAGATGCCCCTTGATGTCACATTGAGACCAAATAAATGCATCATGCATGGCTCCACCAAAAGTAGCATCCACATTTAAGATAACTCGGTCAGAATCGCATGTCTGGAATGAAATGAAATGAAATTGTTTATTCTGTAAATAGGATATCGGAATCACTTTTACACGTCATATAAAAAAAAAAAAAAAAATAAGCTAGATGAGGTCGGTGTTTCCTATGTCGTAGGTCGTAGTCTCTTTTAAAGTCCAGACATAATCTTGGTCAAGTCATATGAGGACCATGTGGATCAGTGTCTGAAATGGTCTTTTGAGGAAAGAACCACACAGATTTGAGTGGACCTGTCCAGTCAGTGCAAGCATTTGTCAGTAATCGTGGAGCTCAACTCAAAACTGAAGGAGCTCAACTCGACGAACAATACCAAAGAAAGGATATTTGTCTAGGCCGCATCAACTACTCAAACTGCCAGACCATCATTAAAACTAAATGAGAAAGAAAAAATAAATGAAAGAGAAAACATAAAAATAAAATATCCACATAGTCCTCACATTCACAATAATTAAAATAATATGATACTTTACAAAGTAATCGTGTGCAGTTTGAATATAATTTTCAACAATGTCAATATTTATATAAAACTGGTTTATTGTGATGAATAAGCAAAATGTCAAGTTTTATGGTTTTCACAAGGCTTAGCAGAGCGAGCAGCTCAATCCCAAGCTTTTTTATCTTCTAAATAATCTGAAATTTTATAGTACCCTTTTTTACAAAGTTTGGTTTTAATACAGTTTTTAAATCGTTTAATGGGTAAGTTTCGAAAACGTTTCTGGAAGTTTCTGGAAAACTCTTATGACTCTTTGAATATATCATGTTCTTCAAAATCTAGTATTTTTTCCACAAAATGACTAGCCACTTGGGTGTTAGCGGAGTGGAAATGTTTTCTATTGAAAAACCGCTCCTCATGCTCACTGGGCCTCACAATAGCAATGTGTGTACAATCAATCCACCCAATCACCCAGTAAATTAAAATTCCATAAAATCTGAAAAGAAACAACATAATTTAAAACAAAAGTTTCATTCAATGGAACTGGAAGTTATCTCTGATATAGATTCTCCCATCATAGTTTTTTTTTTCTTATCGTACTTACCATACTCTTCTTCGTACTTCGCGTCCTAAAAATTGTGCTCACTACATACATTTTGTAAGTAATTAATCATAATTCTTTATTTATCTCAACATCATATTACAGGCACAGGTTAACAAAATGCACAATCTTAAATAGAGAAAGGTGTTGGACGATCGCGAGTTACAGATCATCCGGCTCTCTTAGATAGGACATGTTAATTTACAAAACAGTAGTTAAGATATTATTGGTATAGCAAAAATTTGAAAGACTAACAAAATTAAATTATTAGGAATTAGAATAATAATAAATAGTAAAAATTATAAATAATTTTTAGGTATTAGAATTAATAAACTTTCACTCACTTCCTCTTGATGACATTTCTTTCAGTTGCATTTTGTGGAAATTTTATATACTTTCTGAGTATTTCGGGTGTATTCATTGCAAATGAGACCTCTCGCCTATACATCGGGAGACGGTTTGCTGGGCCATTAAAGCATCATCATTCTGTCCCACAGGACCTGCACTGAGCGTAAAACTTCAAGGCAACAAGTATCTAAAATTTAAGAATGATTAATTGTTATTAAGTTGCTACTAATATGATAGTTATTATAGTACAAAAAACTACTGCGTTTTATGTAGCAGAAATACCTTTGTAGCAGGGCAGTGTTGGATTTAGACCTTCAGAAAATTATTGTCTATGGAAATTAAAATTATACTACTTGTCCAAAATTATACTACGTTTCGTTTTTCTGCGTTTTTGTTTTGAATTGAAATAAAATTGCATTCGTAAGTGAAAATTTGTTTTATTATTTATAAAAATATTCGTAAAATCCTTTGCTTGTTACACGAATTAATCAAATTGAGGCAAGTGGACGTCGATCTCAGCTAATTCGTCAATCGGAACTTCGTCCTTGGCATTGACACGACGCAACATGTCGTCAGTCGGCATAAATTCGATACAATTCTTAGATTTACTTTCTTTTACAGCATCGCAAGAAAGTATCAAGGAATCAATGGAGCGAGTTGCAAGTTTATTTCTTAGTTTTGTTTTTGCCAAGTTTACTTTGCTGAATACTCTTTCACAATCAGCGTTTGCGTGAGGTAAAACAAGGCAATCAAGAGCAAATTTGGCGATTTTTTTAAACGGATAGTTTTCAGTCATATCACACCAAGCGCTTAGTTTCGCCCAAAACACGTCTGGTCTTTTTTCCATCTTTATATTTTCATCAAACTCGATTAGTGGCAGTGTACGCCATTGGTCGTCAAGAATTTGCAATAAAATAATGTCTTCTAAGTCAATTACTCTTGGAAAGTTTGAGGCGATAGACAGAATGGTTGGATTTTGTTCTCGGACAGATTGGCTTAAAGCATTTTTAGGACTTAGTAAATTAATTTTGATAAGCGCCTCGTTGTTAAAATCCCACCTTTTTCGCATTTGCACAGCAGATTCGACAAGAAAATCTTTGCACCTATTCAAAAATTCTTTCCGCCTAGTCATATCTGTCTTTATTTCAGGTGTGTTAATTTTTGTTGCTACGCCGATTCCTAAGTAGAGAAGCTCGTTAGGTAAGTGTTTTTTTTTGTCATCTGGATTGATATCAGCTATGTTAGTTTGGTTAACATACCTCCGCTCCATAAAACATAGCAGCAGTTCCGTGTATAAGTCCTTTACTCTGGCATCCAGCTCTGTTACCACAACTTCCGCGGACTGAAAGTATTTGTTGAAAGTTGTAAACTTTGGTAGTACCCATGCTAGAAAATCAAAATATAGCTTCATATATGGATCCAGAAGCAAATCGAGTATTGCTTGCCCTGACAGAGATCGTTCCGACAGTGCCATGTCAGTGAAAAACAACTTCAAAGCATCCCAATTGCTTAAAACACGTGCTACTACTTGCTGAAGTGACAGCCATCTTGTTTGTGATGGATGCAACATTTTTTGTGGCTTAAGATCAAAAAACTCCTGAAATTGCTTTAGCGCTGCTGATCGTTTTGAGCTATTGTGAATAAAACTGAATATATTTCGTGCCAACTGTTCGCACCTATTTGGTAGTTTTTGACATGCTGCACTGGCGCAGAGATGGGCGGAATGACAAGTGCACTTTAATATGATAATACCAGGACAATCTTCTCTGAACCTGCTTGCAACAGAATTTTCGCGTCCCATCATAACATTACAGCCATCTGACCCGAAACCAACAATATTTTTTAAAGGAATACCGTGTTCCGTAAAGGATTTTTTCAGTTTAATATATATATTTTCTGCAGTTGCTCCTTCGTTTACTGCACTGGGATCATCAGCGCTGAAAATTTCATGAAGATTCCAGAATTTGCTCTCAATACGGCCAGAAGTCTCGTTGAAAAACCTTACTACTACACAAGACGCTTTTGTCGTAGAAATGTCTGTCGATTCGTCTGTCATAACGCTGAATTTAGACATTTTTAATTTATTAGCTAATTCTTCTTTGTGCTCTGGACCGATGCTTTTATATATGATTTTCGCAGTCTTTTTTCGCGTAATGTTAGTTTCTTTCAAAATTTTTGAATCTGGAAAACATTCTTTCAATACTTTTCCGAGGTGGTCAGCAGCATTAAAAGCTATATTATGTTCTGCAAAATAAGCAGCCAGCTTGACTTCAGCAACTCGTGCCATCTTAACAGTGTTATTCTCCTTAGATGTACTTGGTGATGAAAAAAAAGATGTGACCGGGTTTAGCGCACGAATAGAAGATAAATTTTTCTCATGTTTTTGCCCTTCAGAATGAGTCGATAAAACATGCTTTGCGGCCATCATTGAAACATTACATACTTTGCAGCGTGCTTTGAAATTATTTTGAGGATCAACAGTAAGCCACTTACTAAATTTTGGGTCACTCTCCCATTCGGTCCTGTATTTTTGCTGTCTATGTTTTTCCTTCACTTTTAGATCTCCTCTTTCAATACGTTTCTTCTTCGGCGTTGAAACACCAGACTTTTCTTCGTCCTCGCTTTCACTCATCCTTACAAAATAATTACGACCACAAAATAGTATTTTATCTGTACTTAATACACGCACAAACACTGTATTGTAAGTATTATAACTATTCTCATTAGGAAAACTGTACCGCAGCTACTTATTTATGACTTATTCACTGTCGAGTACTCGAGTCCCGGCTTGTGTGTAATAATAGTAATCGAAAACAATCCTATGAAAACTTCTCTGTCACACTCATTCATAAAATACATCCATCCTACTCTGTCATAATGGCCGGTATAGTAAAACATTACGTGGGAATTCCCTGCCGGGCTGCCTAGCGTCAATGCCTGATTTGGTGTTGCCATACGTACAAAAAATTAAGGATATTAATTAAAAAGTAAAAGGACCGACCAACAACATAGGTATTACATCGGTCGACTTGGAGATAAAATTATGGTATTTTCGCGTAATATAGTTGCCTTACGATACTACATACTACACATTATGAAATAATGGTACAAATAGTATAATTATACTACGAAATCCATCACTGTAGCAGGGTCAATTTTTTTTTTTTTTTTTTCTTTCTATAGAGATGGGATCCTGGCTTGAGGAGTGTCAAAAATTCAAAATTCAAAAGTCATTTATTCAAACTAGGCTGATAATCAGCACTTTTCGAACGTCAAAATTACATAAGACAGTCCCCCAAAACGCCCACCCTTCACCACTTCCTAGTGCGTTAGCTGGGAAGAAGAAGTGGCGCAACAAACTCCCCAGCAGCACAGCTGTCTGTTCAGTTAGATAGAAAAAAAAAAAGACTCTATATAATAGTATTCAACATAATTTAACCTAATTTAAATTATTATCCATATGTTAGCTAGCACACGCCAATATACCAAACAAAATCATCGAGAACTATACTCGGGCAGAAATAAAAACTAAACGTAAACAAAACTTAACGTCTTAATAAAAGCCTCCAGGCATAAAGGGCGTGCCCGCTTACATAAAGCTGTAACTGGAAGTTATAAATGATAAACTAGGACCATCGAGGTAAAATAAAAAAATAGTTAATTACAAATAACAATAAATAATATGATCTATTGTCGAGGTCACTAGTTACATATTGCAATACAACTCATTAAAAAAAACATTGTAATGAGTAGATTATGTCAACAATAAATTAAAATAAACAATTATATGAACTCATATAACCTGTCAGTAGGTAAGCTAATTCTGGTGAAAGAACATAAACATTGTCTTGAGTTAATCACAGAAAAGAAAAGAAAAAGAAAGAAAAAGTGTTTATTCTGCACAAACCAAACGCACATTACAAAAAAAAAAAAACAAAACAATACCACTTTACAGATGAGCCAAAAGCCTCGTATCCATCATTCACAACAGAAAAGTTTGACAAATTTGATCTATTCCCCGCTGTCAGGGTCAGAGGCCAAAGACAATTACATAATCTGTTGCGACATTTACAAAACGAAAACAAACAATCAAACCTACAAAATACCGATTGCAAAGTGGAAAAAATAACAGTTTGTGTAACAAGTAACAACAATAACAAGAACAATTAAGCTGTGCGTCGTATCTGTGCAAGAATAGGTCATTGCTCAGCTGAATGCAGTGACTTCGGACGAACCTATTGTCAACAGCGCTGATTTTCAGCAAAGACCTCGCGAATGACGTAATGACGTCCCCCCGTGCGAGAATAATTAAACAAGGTAAGCAAAAATTCTGAAATTATAGTACATATGCATAATAATTAAAATAAAATAAAAATATATATATATATCTGTATTTATGCGTAACATATAAAAAATAAAAGATACTTATACTGAGAGTTATAATAATGACAATGAAAATAAATAAAATAGACAGTAAATTACTGCGGTGTGTTTCATAAACCAACACACCCACAGCGACCAACTATTCTTATCATTTAAGTAGTCGTTGATAGAATAGTATGCCTTTGAACAAAGGTTGGATTTTACTTTCGTTTTAAACGCATTAAAAGGCAAATCTAGCAAAGAAGAGGGTAACTTGTTATAAAAGGTTATACCAAGCCCAACAAATGAGTTATGAACCTTATGAAGCCGGTGAAAAGGAACTCTTAGTTTTTCCTTATTTCTAGTGTTAACATTGTGAAAATCACTGTTTTTAGTGTATAAATGTATATTTTGCCTAATATATAAGATGTTGGCGAAAATGAATTGAGATGCCACTGTGAGGATACCAATATCTTTGAAAAAATCTCTCAGAGAAACTCAGATGATGACCATGCCTCTTTCTTCAGAGTGGGTGGTGAAGTGGGGTGTGGTGCCGCTGGCAGGTGCTGATGCGGCGTGTGCGGCGGTCTGTTGGGTGAGGCCCATCATCCTGGCTTTTTGCAGGCTTTCTACTCGGAGCTCTAGGTTGTTTATCCTTTGACGATCTGCCACCATTTGTGCGCTCATGGTGGAGATGGTGGTGCTCATTTTTGCACGGCGATTGCACGGCGATTACGATTCCTGGGTAACAGGGCCAGGGGCACCATAGCCTGGCAGCCTTCTTCGGAAAATGATCGACTGAGGCTGTAATTAGCTACAAACCCAGAGACGGGCACTAAATTAGTATTGAAGGAATCACGAAATCGTCTGCGATTCCTTCTGCGCTCCAAACGCTCTTCTCTGATAGCCTCTTCCACCAAAAACATACGTAATGCCATTTCGTTACAATTTTAAGTATGGTACATTCACTTTAACACTTTAAACAAATATAAAACTCAAGATAATTGTAATACTTCACTAGATTCGATAGGTACCTACGATACTCAAAAGATAGCTATGTATTTAGGTGTCGTGAATTTTGACATAAATTTCACGATGTAGCTCTTTGATTTTAGGCAAGCAAGCGCATGAGTGGCTTGCGCAGTAGCGAACAAAGGACTGGCGCGTGAGCAATGAGCTTGCAACGAAACCGAACTTCCACGAACGGAGCGCGCAAAATTAAGCTCAACAGACAGGTAATGCAATATTAAATTTAAATAATTCAGATAAAAAATTGCATCCAAACACAATAGTAGTCACTATTGTGTTTGGATGCAATTTTTTGCAATTTTTTTGAAACATGGACATAAAAATAATTTATTGCAATTTAGAATGTATTATATTCGTGTAAATCTTATCTGTACTTAATAAATCAATTAATAAAAACTTACTTTTTGCCCCAGTTTCGTCGTTTTGGTGCACCCACCCGCCCATAGCTTTCAGCGTCGAGCAAATTTCTTCCCACAGTCGATGATTCAGCGTACGAAATGAAAGCTTACTTTTTGCCACTGTTTCGTCGTTTTGGTGCACCCACCCATAGCTTTCAGCGTCGTGCAAATTTCTTCCCACAGTCGATGCTTCAGCGTACGAAATGAAAGCTTACTTTTTGTCACTGTTTCGTCGTTTTGGTGCACCCACTCATAGCTTTCAGCGTCGTGCAAGTTTCTTCCCACAGTCGATGATTCAGCGTACGAAATGAAAGCTTACTTTTTGCCACTGTTTCGTCGTTTTGGTGCACCCACCCATAGCTTTCAGCGTCGTGCAAATTTCTTCCCACAGTCGATGCTTCAGCGTACGAAATGAAAGCTTACTTTTTGCCACTGTTTCGTCGTTTTGGTGCACCCACCCGCCCATAGCTTTCAGCGTCGTGCAAATTTCTTCCCACAGTCGATGCTTCAGCGTACGAAATGAAAGCTTACTTTTTGTCACTGTTTCGTCGTTTTGGTGCACCCACTCATAGCTTTCAGCGTCGTGCAAGTTTCTTCCCACAGTCGATGATTCAGCGTACGAAATGAAAGCTTACTTTTTGCCACTGTTTCGTCGTTTTGGTGCACCCGCCCATAGCTTTCAGCGTCGTGCAAATTTCTTCCCACAGTCGATGATTCAGCGTACGACCGTCGATACTCCTCAAGTTGCCTTGAGCCAAATCTCGATGCTCCTTAAGGAAATTGAGGAGAGCATCAATTTTTGCCGCCGTCGGTCTGGACATGGTGACTTGTTCTTGCAGAATGTTTGTTCATAACTTTAATTTCGAACATGAGCAAAACGATAAACCCAAGGGGCACTGTATCACGGGTTAATATAGTTTTATCATCTTTTGACAATCGGCAAAGGCAATCTGTGTACATGTATTGTTGTTATTTTATGTTAAAAATAAACGAACAAGTTAAATGAACAGCGTAAATGTATATTATGGATAATTCCTAAAATAAATGACTTGAATAAATACTTCTATTTTTTGGGCGATGGGTCGCTTTTGTGCGGTGGATTGAAGGGTGGAAAACGACAGGACACTAGTCACTGTGAAGACGGACGGTGGACCACGGTGGAAGTACTAAAATGAAAATACAATATTCCGCTGGCTAAGATAGCGACTACTGAAATCTACTCGGCCTACTGTCTCGTACCAGATCTGAATCGGAACTAACTTTAGGTGGGACAAGTAAGGCCTTTTATGTGCACCAGTGGCGTCACTTTCTCCCTGCCATTTCCCACATTTTGCGTCTAGCAACAATACTGGCTATGCTATTGTTTATTTAAACCTATTGAAACTACATCTGGTGCGGATAACAATGCTCGCGAAACTGTTACTACTAACTATAAAAAGTAATATTATAACCAATGCACATTTTATGAAGTAGACAATAATCCACGTTTACACTATCACTGACAAAACATTTTAAGGATAATAAACAATGAATTTTACAATACGCGACCAAATTCCCGAGCGCCGCACCGTCCCAAACCAGAGAACGGATTACCCATTCATAAATGTATACCGTTTCAAACAGTTAACCTCTTTATCGGTTACTAGTTAAAACGGTTAACAGAAATCTTGGTAAACCCATTCGTATCGGTATTTAATTTATCCGGCTTTTTCTGTAATCTTAAGGTTAACAGAAATCATTTTAGTACAACCCAAATTTATGGGTTACTAGTTGAAACTGTTAACCGAAATAAAATAATGTGTAAGTATTTGGCTGACAATAGAAAGAGATAGCGAAAGCTCTAAGTAAACAGGGAAACGACCGCGCCTCCCCGCTCTGTTGCTAGCGCGTAGTGCCTAAGATCGTGTTGCGACTTGCGTGTGTGGGCTTGAGTTGAGCCAGTGTCCTGCTGTTACCTACAGGTGCCTGCCCTGCTGCTATTTCGAAATGGTAAGTTTTTATTTCTTTCAAATAATTTGGGTAGATATTACAATGAATTAGGTATCCGATTTTACCTATACACCAAGTTTATAATTAACATTATTTTAAAATGTATTTTAATAACCTAATATTTTTAATTATGTAATATTGTTATAATTAGATTACTTAGATTAAAGACAATTGCTGTGCCCTTCCTATCCTTTTACGATATGGCCATAAATTATTTGTATTTGCGTGAAAAAATTACAGGAGCCGGCGTCGCTCACGCTTAAAGCTTTTATGATTACGAGAGCAACTTGAAAATGTGGCTTTTTGTTTGTTGAGATATTTTAACGATTTTGGTATCAAACGAAAGGTCTAGGTCTAAAACTATTCTTCCGTTTGAATTATGTATATCGGTCTACTCATTTAGGGAATTAGAAGAATTAAGAATAGTGAAAATTAAACTAACTAACTAAAACATTGCGGGTGAAGCCGCGTGTCGAAAAGCAGGTTGATAATAAAGACCTGCAGCAAATCGGAGTGGTGTACAGTTCGGACGTCGGATCTTGGCGGGTCTGAAGTTAGGCTCCCGCAATTTTAGCGCTTGAAAACTCTAACAAAAATGAAAGAACTGCAAATTACATTTATTTGTTTAAACCATTTATTTTTTTACGAGTTATCAAGCGCTAAAATTGCGGGAGCCTAACTTCAGAAACGCCGAGATCCGACGTCCGAACTGTACTTACCTAGGTGTGACGATTTTGTATTTACAGAGAGGCCAAGTTCAAAGAAGATGGACAACAGAACTAAGTATATAGATGGGATATTGGAGTAAATGAACCTATTAATTTTTTTTTCAGACTGACAAAAGTAATGATAATGATCATCCAGTATCACCGTCAATTTTGCAACCGCAGAACCCATTGAGACGAAAGAATAAAACATCTGATAGTAGCGATGGTACAGTATCTGTCTTCCTTTACTAATATTATTGAGTGTTATTTATGTACCTATACTAAGGCAGCCAAGTCGAAATTAAGTGCGAACATGGCGTTTTAGGAAAAAGTCTTAAAACTTGATATTGACGCTCGATATTGACTTGGCTGCCTTAGTATGAATTAAGTAAATAGGTAATACCTTAAAGGCTTTAATATGGCATAGGTTTCAACACTGTTGAGAATTTAATCCAAACTCTGTACTTTAGCCATGGTACATTGTAAAATTTATTGTTTTAATTTTAGACACAGCGAAGAAGTTGAACGTTGTGTACATTGACGGAGTAAATACTGGCCTACCTGATTGTACCTGTTCCCGAAATGAAAAGGCACTTACTTTTCGTTTTCTCATAAACAGAATTCCGGATAAGAAATTAGAAGCGTTTTGGGACGAAGTATTGAATGTAATGCAAAAGTATTCATCTGAATAATTTTATAATGATTTATAACAAATGTACCTACCTACTGATTTTTTTATTTCATATGGGCAAATAAAACGAACAATATACTTATATGATAGTGAGTTTAATTTCAAACATTACAAGTATAAACATTGTTAATCATAAAGCAAATCTTCGTTTGATTTTATTAAAATGATATTGTTTAATGTTTCATCCAGTAATCTATTTCTTGACGGCGACAATATAAATTTAAGTACTGAAAACAGTCTTTCCACTGTAACCTGCGTTGTTGGAGCAGCCACTGCAACTTGTGCTAAGTGTGCAAGTCTATGCGATTTTGATGACCAGTACTCTATTGTATTTTCAGAAAGAGCAAGTCGTGGGGTAGCTAAATATTCAGCGATATAAAAATCTAAGTCCAACGCAACAGTACCTCCTGGTGCCCGAATTCTTTGACTGAGGTTTAAAATATCTTCAAGACTTTGCAGATCGGACTGGAAACTGTCACCTGATATATAATTCAAAGTTGTAGGATCACGTGAGCAACCTGGAGATGAAAGTGAATTTGATGTATCACCTTGTTCTTCCTCCTGACTTATTTCATGCACACGTGTCTCTACCGCAAGCATCTGTTGGTGAAGATCTTTAATCCAGCGCTTCGATTTCTGTCTCTCGTCTTCAGATAAGATCAATTTAAATCTAGGATCTAAAAATATTCCCATTAAAAAAGCCTTGTTATCTAACAGAGTTTTTTCTCGCCTTTCCATAGCGGCCACTAGATCGTGTGCTAAGGATAAATTATTTTTTTTAGTTTTTGTCTTGCAAATCATCCAAATAGAGTAAAAATCACCTACAGTAAGCTGTTCTTTTTGAAGTCTTGCAGTGGCTTCTTCAGATGGCTTTAAGGTATTAAGAATATTATTTATTTCAATCCACACATTTTCATTTAGTATTTCGCAAATTTCGTCACAGTTGTCGCAAAAAGTTTTAAGTTCTTTTAATCTTTCTAACATATAGTACGTAGAGGACCATCTAGTGCTGCAATCAAGAATTGGCTTTTTTAATTTTTCCAATCTTATCTTCAATTTCATAAGTGGCCGACGTAGTATTCTTACAACACTACGACATTTTTCAATTACAACTTCATGATCATGTTTTAGAACGTCTTTAATGCACAATTGCAGAGTATGTGCTGCACACGCAATCTGTCGGACCTCGAACAAATTTCCTATTTCAACGTTTTCATTAAGAATTGATGCATTAAAAGATTCTAGACCTGATTCTAAGTTAAGATTGTGATATTGTAGTTCGTCTTCATCTTCACTATCACTGTTTTCTGTAACAGTCGCACTGTTATCTAATTCTTGATTTAAAAGCTTTGAAATTTTTATGTAGTTTGAACCATTATCTGTCGTCAACGAATAAATATTGTGTAAATCAATTCTAAAATTCGCCAGTACGTCTAAAAGTGTAGACTTCAAATTTTCTGCGGTTTGACTGCAGAATATTTCTTTAAGGGCCAGATTTCGTACCACAATTTTAGTATTTTTTATATATTGTATATTTATACCGATGAACTGCCGGTCCATACATGTAGCTGAGTCCATCTTCACAGATACAAGCTTTTGTGCCACTTCTGCTGCTAATTTTTCATGAATCGTGTATGCTTTTTCTTTTATTAACATTCTAACCTTTTTGCTGTTCGCTTCCTCTACAAAATCAGCGGATATCAAAGCTTTCATCTCTCTAAATGCTTTATCTTCAAGTAATGAGAACGGTCGTCCATGAATTGCTACAAGTTTAACGCAACAGTCTAATAACTTAACGCGCTTTTTCTCCTTTTCCTCGTCTTTTCGGTTTTTACTTGTAGGCTCGTTCGCTTTAGTAGTCATATTTTTGTTAATAGTCAACACCTCTTGATATTTGTCTTCATGTTTTAATCGTAGATGATTCTGTAAATTACTCGCATGGTTACCCTGGAAATAAGTAATAAGAATAATTTATTTCGTGGCAGGACACGACCTGCTTAAAATTAATTGGTTTAACCTTAACCTTTTTATAACATATTTCTATATAACCATATTTAGTGTATTTTATAATTTTCTTCGTACATTTTATGACGATATAATACCAGGCTACCGCCACTCGGCCGTACCTACAGCGATAAATGCCTACAAATTCGCGAGGCGCTGGCGCCACTCCGACTGACGGGTGTCGCTGCTCACGCGTAGAGCTCGCACGTGTTTGGTGGAAGTTTTAATATTAGTTACTTTGTAGATACTTACTAATAATATGGACTCATGTCTGAATTTAAGGAATTTGTTTTTTATAATTACGAGAGCAACTTGAAATGTGACTTTTTGTTTGTTGATATATTTTAACGATTATGGTGTCAAATGAAAGGCCTAGGTCTTAAACTATTTTATCCGTTTGAATCATATAAATGGGTCAACGCGTTAGGAGATTAGAAGAATTAACAGCCCGGCTACACACTCGACGAGTGGCACGGGAAGTAGCGAGGAAAGGAGGCAGAGACGTAGTGTGGCCACGTTACTCGTCATCGCGCTCGTCATGCTCATCGTCCAGCCCGTTTTGTGGGTTTTTTCGCGCGAGTCAAAGGGCCGGAAATACGAGTGGGAGTGGCTGGCCACATATTCGCGCTGCGTCAGTCTGCATCGAGCGCTCACGCAGGAAGCACGCATACACAGTTGTGGCATTTTCTACGATAAAAGTGAATTATGTCGTCGCCAAGCTCAAATGGAAATGAATGGTCAAATTAAAAAAATATATATATTTATTTATAATATTTGTAGTCCGCGGAGCCCATTATTTGGGATCCACAACACAAATACTCTATTTGAAACATATATTCGATGAATAGATGTGATCCATCATCTCCGTTGGGGAGGACGACGACGACGATGTTTATTTCTTTTTAGCCGACTTCAAAAAAAGGAGGTTATAAATTCGACCCGTATGTATGTAATATTCCCAGAACTGCCCGGTTTTCGTATATGTTAATCTATATCAGCGTCTGAACAAATGTGCCAAATTTCAAAAGTGTATGTATGTATGTGTGTATGTATACAGTATGTGTGTATGTATGTAAATATGTATCTTTGTTCCCGCATATCTCCGGAACTACAAGGCCGATTTAAGTATGTAATTCTTTTTTTGTTGTACTAGGTATTGTTCAACTTAGGAAACACTGCAAGTTTCATCAAAATCGGTTCAGTAGTTTTTGAGATAGTACGGAATTTTAACTGGCTTTTTTTTCGGGAACTAAAAAGGGTGAAATAAAAAACTTTAAAAAGTAAACAGACTTCACTAAAGAAATAAAAATAACTTTGTTATTTTTATTTTTGGTGTGCAATAAAGAATATATCTATCTATCTATCTTTTAATTTCGGAAGTCGGTGTTTCTCGATATTATTTGTTATTAAACACCGACTTCCGAAATTATGACTGATATAGATTAACATATACGAAAACCGGGCAGTTCTGGAAATATTACATACATACGGGTCGAATTTATAACCTCCTTTTTTTGAAGTCGGCTAAAAAGAAATAAACATCGTCGTCGTCGTCCTCGCCAACGGAGATGATGGATCACATCTATTCATCGAATATATGTTTCAAATAGAGTATTTGTGTTGTGGATCCCAAATAATGGGCTCCGCGGACCACAAATATTATAAATAAATATATATTTTTTTTTTTAATTTGACCATTCATTTCCATTTGAGCTTGGCGACGACATAATTCACTTTTATCGTAGAAAATGCCACAACTGTGTATGCGTGCTTCCTGCGTGAGCGCTCGATGCAGACTGACGCAGCGCGAATATGTGGCCAGCCACTCCCACTCGTATTTCCGGCCCTTTGACTCGCGCGAAAAAACCCACAAAACGGGCTGGACGATGAGCATGACGAGCGCGATGACGAGTAACGTGGCCACACTACGTCTCTGCCTCCTTTCCTCGCTGCTTCCCGTGCCGCTCGTCGAGTGTGTAGCCAGGCTGTTAATTCTTCTAATCTCCTAACGCGTTGACCCATTTATATGATTCAAACGGATAATATAGTTTAAGACCTAGGCCTTTCATTTGACACCATAATCGTTAAAATATCTCAACAAACAAAAAGTCACATTTTCAAGTTGCTCTCGTAATTAAAAAAAACAAATTCCTTAAATTCAGACATGAGTCCATATTATTAGTAAGTATCTACAAAGTAACTAATATTAAAACTTCCACCAAACACGTGCGAGCTCTACGCGTGAGCAGCGACACCCGTCAGTCGTAGTGGCGCCAGCGCCTCGCGAATTTGTAGGCATTTATCGCTGTAGGTACGGCCGAGTGGCGGTTGCCTGATATTAGTTCCTGGTTAATAGGATGCGCACGCACTTTATACCATCCATCCAATCTGACACTCTCTTCCGCTCCGTACATAGCGAGAGGAGACATTAGATGACTTCACACCCAAAAAAAATTGGTCTCTCGTTTAAAGTAACATACTGTATATGTATGTCATCATCTTCATGCCCTTTTCCCAAGTTATTTGGAGTCGGCGCAACACGTTTTCTTCTTCCATTCTACTCATACATATACAGTAGGTATATGTATACACATAAATAAGAAAACATACTGTATATGTATACCTACACATAAATAAGAATTTTCTGGTTAATACCCTTTATCATCGTTCAGCCAGAAGGCATCCACTGCTGGTTTTAGGCATCCCCTTTGCCATCCAAAGCTTCGTTTCTTAGTAGGTAGATACCTACCTACCTACTTCTATTCCTAGTAGGTACAGTTCGGACACCGGATCTCGGCGGGTCTGAAGTTAGGCTCCCGCAATTTTAGCGCTTGATAACTCGTAAAAAAATAAATGTTTTAAACAAATAAACGTAATTTGCAGTTCATAGTGCAGTTAAAAACTGTTATTAAGCATTTATTTCTTTAATACCCTTATTTTTGTTAGAATTTTCAAGCGCTAAAATTGCGGGAGCCTAACTTCACACCCGCCGAGATCCGGTGTCCGAACTGTAGGTAGATATCAAAGGATTTTGGAATGGTGGCTTTATAAGTAGGTAGGTACCTACCTATCTAGGTAAAATATAAAGCCACCATTCCAAAATTCTTTGATCAACATCGGTTATAGTTCTACTCTAAGCAGGTACCTAGTAACTTCATAAAATAAGAATTAAAAAAGACTGCGGTAGGTAACCTACTTAACGGATAGGTAGGTGCGAGCAATAGGTAAGTAAACACAGCCCGCCTACCCCACTGGCACTTGACGCGAGCTGATTCTTCGAGCTAAATAAGTAGATAGGTAAGTCTGTACCTATAATACTTACCTACATTAAATCGAAAACAGTAGGTACCTAGTAGAGAATTTATCATACTGCTTTTAGACGAAAACTAAGTATTATTTCATAAATAAGTCGAGAAATAAATAACAAATTAATTAAATGACGTTAAATAAGCAGGAGTTACTTACTTTTAATTTATTTCCGCATTCCTTGCACGAGCTGAATTTGGCACTTTCATCAAAATTAAAATATCTATGCACAGCGTTCGATATTCTACGAGGCATCTTCAAAAATTCACGTCACTCCAATTAAATACAAATGAATCCGTACCGACCCGAATGACAATTACCGGAGCAATGATCAATGTGCATGAAGTAGGTAAACAAACAATGCGAACTTGCAAAGCGTCGCGTCGTTGTGCGGGCGGTGGCCGTCGTCAGCGACATCCTATATCTATTTCTTTCTATCATATAAGTGCGTTAATTCTTGAAAGAGACGGCGCGTGCGGCGAGCGGCATGTTTGTGTGTACGTGTGAGTGATCGCGACGCCGCGACCGCCACCGCAGTTGATGTATTATTTTGAACTTTATGCACATATACCTTTATTTTTCTGATTAGTAGTAACAGAAATGATTCGGTTAACAGATATATTCCTATTATCCGATTTACGGTTGTGTTCATAAACTCAAATATTTGTCGATTCTGTTAACCGAAATTATTACGTAACAGATAGTTTCTGTTAACCGATAGATGAAAAGGTTAATAACAGATACATTTCAGTTATTAACCCTAACCGTCCGTTCCCTGTCCCAAACATGTGGCTACTTTCTAAAATGTTTTACAACTCAATGGTATTTTCCTATTTGATTCCCAAAAATAAAACTAACACGTGATTATAATTTCACTGTAATGCCGCATTTAGTGCGGCGTAAAACGCGCACGTGCGATTCATTTACGTTTATAAGTTTTTTTTTTTTGTTTTTTTACCCACGCCTTTCCCTTTAGGCGTGGGTAAATCCGGCCGAAGGCACGGCCGTTTAGCGGGCCGGTAGTCAATTATGACGACTCTTTTCGCCGCCTGCAGCTGAGCCGTCATAATCCCGCGACCGGCACCGCCGTTGGTCCCGGCCACGCTACCCCCGGGCCCGCCGCTGGTCCCGGCGACGCTTCCCCCGGGCCCGCCGCTGCCTTCGGCGCCGCTTCCCTCAGACCTAATGAAAAACAAAGGTTTTTTATTTGGTCTGAGGTTACAGCTAAACCTTTGTAATTGTAATTATAAAAATTATGAATACTTACAGAAATTCCAATTCCATAAAATCTACAATTGGAACACACAACAAAATTCCAGACTGAAAGACAAGGCCTAGCGTTCAAAATAAAGAAGGGAGTAAGGGAGTTGTCGTTCAATTTCCGCGCACTAACGGCTAAATTGCAAACGACAACATACTATCTTTTTAGTTTATGGCCATTCAATATCAGGCTATCATCACCGTCATCGGACCGTACTGCCTAGTTTTACGAGAATTGTAATGACAATAAAATAAAAAAACTTGAGGAAAAGTTCATAGTTTATTGAGGGAGCTATGATGAGTCGCTTGGACAAGAACGATCACCAGGGCTCCCCATAATCAACACGCTCTTGGAGCCACGCCAGCCACACACTGCGAGCCGGTGGTTCTGGCGCTTGCGCTGCTGGTGCAGGCCGGGGTCCGTTCCTGCAAAAAAAAGATTTGTAGTTAAAAAAAAGGAAACTTCCGATTATGAACCAACATTGAAAACCAAAATGTAACAAATATTCTATAATGTTCATGGTAGATCATATATGTGCTGTTAAGCAAGTATGTACTCACAGCATGACCATGTACTCGCCGTCTTCCGGCCTGTATACCAGCAGCGGGTACAAGTTTAGTTCCAACAGCCGCATACGATCCGATTAGAACTAACATTCGCCGAATCTGTCGAAGTAAATAAATGATTAAATCATAATTTCTTCTGTATAGGTACGTACGCGTAGCGTTTTGAGGGACCATAAAAATTCGGCGTGTATTATTATTATTCCGTTATTAAGTTTAACCTAATAGCCTAAAGCTATTGAATTATTTAACAAAACTGGCACTAAACAATCAATAACGATATATACCTCGTCCACCGCCTCCACCACCAATTGTAGTGCACTAGCCGTGTCGTGGGCCTGGTGCAGCTGCTCCACTGTTTCATACACGGGTTTAAAATGAAAAAAAAAAAAAAACATTAAAAATAACAATAAGTATGTACCTACCTAATTAACACAATATTGCTTACATGAAATATTCATTCAGATGTTGATACTTTGTCATTGGTGGAGGCTACTGGTGCATCAGCACCAGACCCACAACAAAAGACACAGCGAATGGCCCGGCTCCAATAGCTCATAACGTCACCCTTCTCGCTAACTGTCATAACTAGCAATTGATATTTTTCCAGTGCAACGGTTTTTCGGTCGGGCGATACAATCATGTTCCTGTAGTCGCGTCAGTTGTGGCTTTAATAAAGAATTAATGACTTTCTTATATTGCTTTTGGTTTACTCTTTAAGTTAGTAATTGCCCTAAAGTCCTAAGCTTTCTATTTATTTATTTCTATCCATTTGAAGCAGATACGCCACTCTGTGAGAACTTTGTTTTACAACTTGTGTCTGTTACGACGTGAATAATTGGTATAAAAATATAAATAAAACTATATTAATGTCTTATAAATTTAATAAAAGTAATAAAAATGTTCGTTCATAAGCTTAAAAGTTACTAGTTACGCTTAAGAAGTTACAAAAAATTATTTTTTTGGCAATTTAGATGTGTACAATTAATTGGCAATTTAGTAGTGACATAAATTGAGACTTACCTAACCTTCTTTTAAATAAATTTTATTTATTTAATACTCTAAGTAGGTACACAAATAAGGCTACTTCCCATTTGGTAAACTTCCCATTTCGTAAACCTCAAACTGTACCTACTAAAAAGTTGCGTTTGGTAAACATTATACATTTCATACATTTAGTCCCATTTCGAAAACATTTCAATAATTTTTTGTGTTATATCCCATTTGGTAAACTTTCAGATGAAATGGGTACAGTCAAGTAAAAAAAGAAAAACGAAACTAATGATAACATTGTCATTTATTTTGTTAAATATTTTTAATCACAGGTACAATAGTCGGATTATGTGTACGTATGCCATTTACACATATTGATATGTAAAAACAGAAATAAAAAGTGGGGTGTACAAATAACTTTCAAAAAATTTAAGAAAAATCACAGTTCGATTTGACTATTTCGATGACAAGTTTTATTTTTTTAATAACATAAGTCAATCTAGATGCGAAATCAACTTATATAAAAAAACAATAATCACAGATTTGGTACTATCTTTTTATGTTAATGTACATTAACATAAAAAAATACATACGAAATCAACTACTTATAAAATATAAAAATAAACAGTCACTGATTTGGTACGTTAACGTAAAAAAATACATACTAAATCAACTATAAAATATAAAAACAATAATAATCACAGATTTGGTACAATAACATAAAAAATACATGCAAAATCAACTTTTAAATATAAAAACAAATAATAATCACAGATTTGGTACAATAACATAAAAAATTTACTACCTACACTACAAAGTTAAAAATCAATAAATAAATTATAAAGTGATACAAGCAATTCTTGATAATTCGTTCAAACAATTTTCCAATGATATTTTTCCACTTTTGTAATCGCCGAGAATATTGTTAATTCGTATATCATTTTGGATAGATTTTTTTCTTCGTTTTGATATACTTTCTCCATTATTATAAAAGCTGTAAAAAATTGTTATGATTAATTAAAGTAATAATGTATAATTTTTATCATATGTGTCGCCTAAAAATACAGGTCATTGAAACAAAAATATGTACCTTTTCAGAAGATTTTCATAATGTTTAATATTGCCTGATATCGTTTCGAAAAATAAAAGAATTGATGGCCTTTTTCCAATTTCACTATTGAAACTCCAATTCCAAGATTCCATGAGGTTTGTAGTGCGGTGTCTTTGTGCGTAGCAGCACCAAATATTCATCATATCTTCATTTTCCAACCACTGATCCACAAAGTAATCATTGAATTCAGTTATAGCTTTTTCTTCAAAACTGTAACAGAATTAATTCGTTGAAGATTATGATACGAAAAACCATATATTACCTAGTTTCTAACGCATAAAAATGGCTGTAGAAAATGGCGGTAGAAGAAATATCCAGAACTAAACGCGTTCATTTCAAAATCATTTCAATACTGCAAAATTAATTTACCTTTGACTCATAACGTATAGCCATCCATCGTTTATGTCTTCTTTTGGTAAATGTGCCAGAGCCATACATAGTTTGACGTGATAGTGAGATTCTTCATGTTGTAATAAGCCAAGAGATTTTGCCTTTCTTAATAGCGCTCTGCCAAAGTGAACAAAACACCCCTTAACAATTATGTTTGGAAATGTCTTTTTAATTGCATTTATTGGAGCTTTTTCGAAATCCAAGGTAATAATATCGGCTGTCCACTCTGGTAAATGAAATTTTAGTTTGTAAAACAGTCTTTCATATGTAGTTTCTTCTTTGTTTGTCAACACTGCATAAAAAAATGGTACAATATTTGTCCCAGTTTCTGTACTTCCTATGTCTCCGTGTACAACGTATAGTTGAAGAAACGGCTTTGCACAACATTTGAACGTTCCGTCCGCAAAGTAGTGACGGACGTCATTTAAATGTGCAATTGCACTCTTTGAACCAAACACAATCATTCTATTTTCACCGTCAATCTCATCAAACAATAAATTGTCTTTAAAACGGTCAGGAATCACGATTTCTGTAGAGTTAGAGTGCTGAGATTTTGTGATTCCTAGTTGTCTATTTCTGTGTCTATACAATGTGCTTTTAACTTTGTCAAAATTTGGTAATTCTTTAATAATTTCATAACCATTATCTTTCAGCTTTTTAGTACATTTCCTGTATGTAGCTGGAATCGGCTTCAGATCTTCACATATAGTTTGTTTACATTTTTCGATGGCTACTTTCACTTCATTTTTTTCAAAATTCGGAATACAAGAACTGCAGTGAGCATTTTCTCTTAATACATGGCTTCGATTTGAATTCAAAGTTACACTTGCTGAACATCCATCTTTTCTATTAACACAGCGCCACCAACTTGAGTCCTTATTATTTTTCTGTTTATAATATTGATGCCCAGCGCGTAATAAAATTTCACCGCCTCGTGTACTATTAATAATTTTTAAATTCACTGCACCACTAGAAGATCCCTCACCCGACATTGCAACGACCTTGCACTATGCATAAAACGAGTGAACTGATAAGTTAAACCCGGTAATAGATATAATTTACGTATACTTACTTATGTCTATCTCATTCACACCTTTTGTTTAAAACGATGGTAAGGACAATAAATCCCTACCTGAGAACCCGCTCGGTGCTTCTTTTGCGGGAAAAGCACGTGGTATTTTTAGTAGCATCGTGGTATTTTTACAGACTTTAATACGTTTTTTTTACTTCTTCTTGATCAGCCATTCTTTTTGATGGTCGAGATACTATCTCAAGACTGAAGCATTTAAAAATATATACATCTCTAATTTAATACTAACTAGCGACCCGCCCCGGCTTCGCACGGGTGCAAGGCTGATACTACATACACCACACAAAACTGTAAAAGTTGTATTTTAAAACATAGCGGCTCTGGCTTTGCACGGGTATAAATAACATTTACCTATGTCACTCATTGAAAAAATAAATAAAATCGATCCAGTAGTTTTAGTTTATTCATTACTGACCGTGGTCGGCACGCGTTAAATTTAGAGTTTACCCCCTTCCCCCATATCATGAAGATTTCCTGCTATCTTTGGAATATCTAAATTCATACCTACATTATTTACTTTTTACCTTTTTATAATTTTTTTTGTTTATTTTTTATTTTTTTTATTTTTTGCTTGTTTGTTTTTTTTTGTTTGTTTTTTTTTTACAACAATTATAATATTTACAAAATGTCTTTATATACAACGTTCACAGCTTTCTTGTCATTAGACAATACAAACATGTTTTCTCTAGAGGTTACTCTTGAAAGAGCGACATACAGTTGGCCATGTGTAAAACAATCAACGCTCAAATCTAAACCTGCAACGTTGAAGGTTTGACCCTGCGATTTATTAATGGTCATTGCAAAAGATGTCTTTACCGGAAACTGTAAACGTTTAAATTGGAAAGGTAAATCCGATGGTATCAGAGGGATTCGGGGAATCAAAACATCTTCTCCGGTACCACATCCTGTGAGTATTGTGCACTCTATTATGAAAGTTTTCAGTGATTTTACCAGCAAACGCGTGCCGTTGCAAAGTTTAGGTGGATTCAGGTTTCTTAATAAAATAACAGGACAACCTACTTTCAACGGCATTTTGTGAGGCGGGAGTCCAGACGGATTCAAAGAGTTTAGAAATTCTGTAGGAAAATGAACAGCTTCTTCCAAATCGAGAACAGTATCGACCGAGTAGTATATTTTCGTCGGCGCATCAATCTTTGAAAGTATCAAGTTGTTTACCTTATCTACTTGTTCGTTAGTTGGTGACAGAATCGCTCTTTCTTTAAACCAAGATATTGTCTTACAACTTATGTTATCAATGTCAGGATAGACATTGTTGACTAACTCTTGGATGTTGTCAATCAAAACACAAAGGTTTTCCAGGTTAATCCTTCCCTCAGTTTGTGTTAACTCTCCATTGCCAACTTTTAGCAGCATCTCTGGAAATAGCCTGCTCTCACGTGAAGATGACGAAACCCTCATATTCGTTTTTAGCTCTAATTTATTGACATGTGGCCAAAGGTTAGATCTTTTTAGGGAAGCATTTATTTCGTCAGCACGTGTTCCTCGAGTCACAACGGGTAAGATTTGACGGAAATCTCCTGAAAACAGAATTGTACATCCACCCATTGGTGAATTTTTACTGCGCAAATCGCGCATTGTCCTATCTAGTGCTTCCACAGACGCCTTGTTTGACATGGTAGCTTCGTCCCAGACTATTAATGAGCAGTCACGCATCAATTTTCCTGTATTGCTCTGTTTAGAAACATTACAGACGCTGTTATTATCATCAGTGGCGATTTTTAATGGAAGCTTGAATGTAGAGTGCGCGGTTCGGCCTCCTTCCAAAAGCGTAGCGGCAATGCCGGATGACGCAACAGCTAACGCAATTTTTCCGGTAGATCTCACTTTTTTTAAAAGCAGATTGATTAAAAATGTTTTTCCTGTACCTCCTGGGGCATCAAGGAAAAACAATTTCCCTTCATTGTTATCAATTGTTGATAGTAATGCAGTAAATACTTTTTTTTGATCGATGTTTAATCGAGGCTCATCTTGAGCTATATTTTGTAACAGTCTCGTTTGATCGTATGATGTTTCTCTTGTGTATTCGGCACTGTTAGTTAAATCCGAGTTAGTAGTATTAGCTGGGATCGGCAGCCCAAAATCCTTGATCGATTTACCCGAAAGTAATTGCACTACTTTGTTCAATTCAAATAATGCTTCGTCAAATATGTTTTGATCATATTGTATATCATCTGAGTTTAATTCTCGCCGTCGCCGAAGCAGAATATCAGTGGCCATATTTTCTTGAAATTTATTCCATAAATTAACAGAATCAGTTACTTGACAAAACGCTACTATGATGGCAAATAAATATCTTAATGATGTAGCTGAACTACAAACAGCTGCTTCTGATAATGTGTTTTCCCAGTGAGAATCGTCTTCCAAGAGCCCCATGGCTTTGCATGCTGCTTGATAAGTATTGTAAACAACACCTTGTACAGTTTTTAGGTGTGCAAACGATGTCGGGCCTTTTACAATGTGCAGTAACATTCTCAGGTAAAAGCATTCGCTGTTGATGGGATGAATGACATAGACTCTGCCAAGAGCATCCGTTTTTTTTACTCCGGGGAAACCATTAACTGCAGTTCCTTGTTTTCGCCGTTGAAAAATTTTAGAACTCTGGTTCCATGATTTTTTTTTTTTTTTTTTTTTTTTTTTTTTTTTTTTTTTTTCAAATTCAAATTCAAATTTATTTATTTGCTAATATGGGTAATAAAATAAAGTTGTTAAAAATAGAGCACAGTTCAACCATATTACACCTTATGGCATGCAAATTACATGTTTTGTCTACATCACATGTTTTGTCTACATCATATTTCATTACATCACATTACATTATCGTACACTTAGCCAAGCAACCATCATTCACAATAAACAATAACAACAATGAACAATGTCAAATAATTAATAGTTTAGGTAAATTAAGTTTATTTGTTAAATTAAATGTCACTAGTAATAATTAAAATGTCATCATTAATAAATAATTGTCAAAATATATTTCTAATAAATGTCAAAAATAAATAATAAATAAATAGTAATAATAACGTCAATAATTAAACTAGTGCATTATTCACATATATCATATTTCCATACAGTATGTCTTTACATCCTCAATTAAAAATTCCTGAATACTATAATAATATTTACACAGCAAAAATCTTTTTAATTTCTTTTTAAAATCATCCGTGGATGGACTTTCTAGTATAGACTTAGGTAAATGATTATAAACACGTGGTGCCATACTGAAAATGCTCTTGGCATATAAAGCCGTATTGTCGGATTTGCAACAAATTTTGTCACCATGCCGCTTACTTCTGTACTTTTCAAAAAGATACTTGTTAGTTCTTGCAAAGCTAGCAATCTCATAAATGTAGATACACGGCAATGTTAATAAATTATGCTTGATAAAATACGGTCTGCAGCTATCAGTCTGTTTGATATTAAACATACCCCGAATACACCGCTTTTGCGCCTTAAATGCCATATCCTTATTGGTGGAATTACCCCAGAATATGATGCCAACGTCTTATTAACAACGTCTTGTATATTGTTCTCAGTGAAATATACTCTTTGTCTATTTTCTAAATGAACTGCAAGATGGACAATTGTGGGAGCCCGGTCGTGAACTTCGAATGATAAAATCCTCCATACAGCTTCAGAGCTGCAGATGTAACGTCCAGACTGATATTTTTCCACTTCATTTGGTGATTGTATGCCGAAAGTGGCTTGATCACTGCCTTTATTAATGTACTTAGTAACATATTGGATTGATTTTATTGAATTGCACAGCTCTACGTTTATGTGGGCATCAAAAATTTTCAAAAGGAGCGGATTATAAGGAACGATCCATCGGTTATCAATGTCATGGTTTCGGACTGTAGCATTTTGCCCACCCTGTTCGGGCGATCGTCGACGATATTTGGGATATCCGTCATCGCTAGTACTTGTTTGAGTTTGGAACAACTTCGGAAATTTTTTGCTGCATTTAGAATCTCGCATACATGGAGAATTTGGGTTTAAAGCCCCGCATGGGCCGTGTACCATATGTTTCTTTACGATTTCGTACAGGATAGGATCTTCATCTTTATCCGGTAATTCAGCTGAAATTACCCTGTCAATTTGGTTTGGTCTAATTTTTTCCACCAACCACACCAGCAGGTGTACATGTGGCAGGCCACGTTTCTGCCATTCTATTGTGTACATGTGACAGCGTGGGAGACCGAATATATGAGACTTGTTAATGAGGTTCAGGAGTTTCTGTACTTTTAAATGGAAGACTCTGTTAACTATATCGTATCTGTCTTGTGGATTTAAATTTGAGTTAATATTTTCTTTGATTTCCAGCCAATTTGGGTTACACGTTGCAGTTATAAATAAATCAGGTTTGCCGTAATTTCTGACGTAAGTCATGGCATCTTGAGATTTTTCGTGTAAGTATCGGGGTCCACCTGTGAATGATGAAGGTAGTATAACCAACTGCCCAACACCGTTGCGGTGTTCATTCGCCTGTAAAGCATCCTGAAGATGAACGTAATTTTCAGCTCGCAATTTAGTTTGATTGTTACGGATGTAGGCCAATCTCTCAGATTCAATTTTCGCGTATTGATCTACCAAGTATTGGTTTGTTAACATTCCATATCTAAGCAAAGTGTTGAAATTGTTACGTCTTGTCATTATACGGTAGCAATAGTAGTTCATACATGACACTGTTTTACGCAGAGGTGTACCACCGATTGGGTCAACTTGAGAATTATTAATGGCATAACCATTTTCTCCACGACATAGCATCAAAGGATATTGTAAGCTGTCATAAGATCTATGTAATTCTGATATTTTTTGCAAATTATCATCACGACTATGCAATACTATGTCCCTTTTATCAAATTGCTGTCCAGCTATCACCACTGCTACTTCACTCGTGGAAGGCGCATTGTATCGTCCTCTGTGTTCTCCAACAGGAACTTTATTTGCATGTATTACTACGTTAAAGTCAGGAGTATCAGCAGGAACACTCTCAATCGCAGTTTTGAAAGACTGTATGTAGCAATTATGAGAATGTAACATATCTTGGAGAGATCTAATCAAATCTCTATCAATTGGCTGTGCAACATTTGAACACCGCGTAGATGCTTGTGTATCGGGATCTGCAATAAAATATATTTGTAGAAATTTGTGATCATCGGGTCGAAGTGGTAGCAGACTCCCAGCTAAGTGGTACACTTGTCCTTGAATTTTAAATGTAGGCATGAACCCACGCTCAACGACTTGATTACTCTTAAAAGAGGTCATTTGAAATGCGTTATTATAACGGCGTATATTGCGTATGAATTGTTTGGATTTCTGATGAGCGCCCGTAAGAAGAGAGTGGAGTGGTTCAGGTGGAGGGAGAATTTCTTCTAATTTTACTTTTCCTTGTAAGCAACACATGCCTTTCGATTCGTCTTTGAATTTCAATGCCAAGCAATGTTCACACACAACTGACATTGTACCTATTGATACTATATGATCGTCCTTGTAAGAAATCGAAGGATCGTAATTCATGGCAGAATTTTCTTTATTTACCCATAAATTAGAAACTCTTGCTGATGATTCTCTGGCTCTTTGTATTCGATGTCTATCCCTATCTTGGCTGCGGCGAACTTCACGCTCTACTGCAGATTCTCTCTCTCTCTCAGCCCTACACCTATCCCGAAGCTGACTTAGTCGAGCCTCACGCTCTATTGACGATTCTCTGTCCCTCTGAACCGTATGCCTATTTCGATCCCGGCTGCGGCGAGCCTCACGCTCTGCTGAAGATTCTCTCTCTCTCTCATCTCTATATCTATCCCGCAGCTGACTTAGTCGAGTCTCACGCTCTACAGATGATTCTCTGGTCCTCTGAACCGTATGCCTATTTCGATCCCGGCTGCGGCGAGCCTCACGCTCTGCTGAAGATTCTCTCTCTCTCTCATCTCTATATCTATGCCGCAGCTGACTTAGTCGAGTCTCACGCTCTACAGATGATTCTCTGTCCCTCTGAACCGTATGTCTATTTCGATCCCGGCTGCGGCGAGCCTCACGCTCTGCTGAAGATTCTCTCTCTCTCTCATCTCTATATCTATCCCGCAGCTGACTTAGTCGAGCCTCACGCTCTACAGACGATTCTCTGTCCCTCTGAACCATATGCCTATTTCGATCTCGGCTACGGCGAACCTCACGCTCTACTGAAGATTCTCTCTCTCTCTCAGCTCTATATCTATCCCGAGCCTGAGTGAGACGCGCCTCACGTTCCGTTGATGACTCTTCATCTCTTACTGAACGTACTCTTCTGGCATTAACTGAACTTCGACCTATGTTTGAACGACGACGTCTTCCCGACATGACTTTATAATATCTGTACAATTACTTTATAATTTCTGTACAAAATTTACTCATGATTACCTATGCACAAATTATCATGTTATTAATATGTACCACAGTAAAAAAAAAACTTTAAAATGACCATTTAGAAACAAAAGATAATTGACAATTATAAAAAACAAAAGATACCTATTCTATTCTTATTTTTAAACTGAAATACCTCAACTTAAACACAGATTCTAATTAAATTAAAAATACCTTAAAAAGCACAAATTATCATGTTATTAATATGTACCACAGTAAAAAAAAACTTAAAATTGACCATTTAGAAACAAAAGATAATTGACAATTATAAAAAACAAAAGATACCTATTCTATTCTTATTTTTAAACTGAAATACCTCAACTTAAACACAGATTCTAATTAAATTAAAAATACCTTAAAAATAATTTCCGTTTGACTACAAACAAAAGATAATCAACAATCATCAACAACAAAAGATACCTATTCTAAAAAGTAAGTTCTTTTCTAAACTTAAACTCCTACCTCACCTTAAATTACGATTTTTGAAAACAATTTCCCTAATATTAAATTGATTTTTATTTAATCTAATCTAACTTTATGTTCTTATAATTCCTATAAGCGCGATTTAAAAATTAACATTAGAATAAAATATCAATTATTATATTTTAAAACTATCAATAAAACAAACAAAAAACAGAACTATCATACAATAATTACTTATACGTCGTCCCGCTGAAAAGCACGTTTTTATTAATGTTATTTTCCTCGCTAAAGAGCTCCGATAATAAACGCGTCCGATCGCTACAAAATTCAAAGTGCTATAGAGAAAATCGAACTAGTGGGACGTCGCGACGCCCCCGCAAGGGGGCGTGGCGAGCGGGGTCGGGGCTTCGCCCCTCGCCCGCGGAGGCCATACGGTGACCCGCTAAAACGGGCCCCTCAATTTGTTTGCCTATAGCGGCCTGTGGAAGTGACGCAGGCAAAGTGCGTCTGTGTGATTGGTTGCTATGAATATTTCTGTAGGCGCGCCACGACGCTATTTCCTAATAGCGTCGCTTTCTTCACGACATCTCGGCGGTCTGTCCCCGCCAGGTGAGACCCCCAGTTGCCTGGGGGAGGCCCGACGAAGACGACCAGCGACGAAGATGCCGACTCGACGCACCTACAGGTAGATATGTAGCTTTCCCTCGCCCCGCTTACAGATCTAGCCGTTTACGGATTGAGGGATAAGCAGTCGTGTTTGTGTGAGCGGCTTGTGTTGTAGTGTAACACCGCTCAGTGTCAACGTGCTTCGCGACCCGCATCGCGCTCGCACGTGTTGTGTAGGTGTCTGTAGAGTAGTGGTTGTCTGTGTTAGTTACGCGGCGTGTCTATATTAACCTAGAACGCGCCACGCAACAGATGTATGTGTACATCTGTGGAGTCTCATTATATCGAGTAAGCTGCGTGTAACCTGGGTGCGGCTTACTCGAGGCGTCAATCCGGTGGATGGGGTCAGTTGCCCGCTACCAGGTCGCGGGGCAGGGCTAACGCGTCAGGGGGGCGCGCGTGCAATGGCGCTAGCTGCCTGACGTGAGGCCAGGCAGAAGCGTCGGCACGCGCGAACATCCCCTTCGCGAGTCGCTTCACGTACTCATCCAGGCTCTCTATCCCGAGATCCCTGTGGAGCACGTCATTCCTCACAAAGGGAGGAGCGTCTACAATGGTCCGCAGCGCAAGGTTTTGTTGCGCGCGGAGCAGCTTGCGGCTCGACTCCCCTGTGAGGGCGAACCATGCTGGGGCGGCATACGTGAGAATTGGGCGCACGTACAGCTTGTACACGCCCAACTTCACGCGTACCGGGATGCGGGATGAGAGCACCGGCCTGAGTAGGTTGCGGGTGACCCTACCCTGCGCGGCGACCAAGCGGGCATGTGGCCCCATCGTGAGCCGGCGGTCGATGGTCACACCCAGGTACTTGGCCCGGGGCGACCAATCGACGTCGACTCCATGCAGTTTCAAGGGGGGTGGGAGGGGCGCGAATCCAGTGATCAGCGCCTGCGTTTTACCCACGTTAACCGAAAGCCGCCACTTAGACAGCCATTCGGGAAGCAAGTTGAGTGCGCGCTGCATCTTGACCGCCGCGTACTTCGCATTAAGCGATGTAGTGATGTACGCGGCGTCGTCTGCATACAGCGCGAGGATGGCGTCTGGTGTGGTGGGGATGTCGTCGGTGTAACGTGAGTAACACGCAGGCGACACGCAGCTGCCTTGGGGCACGCCCGCGAGCACCTGGCGGACGCTGGATAGCGCCCCGTCGACCACCACCCTGAAGGTCCTGTGGGAGAGAAAGCTAGACACCACCTTGACGACGCGACGGGGCGCGCCTGAGGTGGACAACTTGTATATCAGGCCCTCGTGCCACACACGGTCGAAGGCCTTCTCCATGTCGAGGAATACTGCCACCGAGTATTCCTTCTTGTTTCTTGCGGCTGCGAGGTGATGCAGTACCCTCGACAGCTGGAGCGTCGTGCTGTGTTCAGCCCGGAACCCGAATTGCTCCGGACGAGGCTCTATGTGTTTCATGAGATGTCGCAACAGGAGCACCTCGAACACCTTGGAGATGGTCGGCAGCAGCGTTATTGGCCGATAGCTCTCCGGCTTCAGGATGTTCTTCCTCGCCTTGGGCAGCATGATGACGCGCCCCTCCTTCCAAGAGGCGGGAAAGGTCCCGGTGCGCAGTATCGCGGTATACAGGCGCGCCAGGGCCGCTACTGTACGGAACGGCAGGTGGCGCAGCGCTGTATTCGAGATACCGTCCGCACCGGGGGCCTTTCGTGGCTTCGTTCGTAGGATGGCGCGTCTAACTGCGCCAGGCGAGAGAGAAAATCGCGGCCTCCAACGCGCTATTTATAGGCACGCTGCCGCCGCGCCGCCCCGGTCGACTCATCGACCAGAGTACCGTCGCAAGCGCTACGTCCCGCAATTTTAAATCTATAATATCTTCGAAAATATTAATTTAAATCGAGTGCTGTAAAGGACAATATAGATCTATATTAAATCAACAATATATTTAAGCTATTTAATTGGATAAGGATTAATGTTGTATTGGTTAAAATCGCTAAGAAAAGAAGCCATTATTTGTCGTAAAAAGTAAATGACAAAAAAATGTTATTGTGAGATATCCATAAGAGATAGACATATACCATCGCGGAGTTTTTTGTAGACCTTTTCAATATGTACAATTAATTAGTACATTGTTTTGATAAATCTCGTAAGGTTCAGCGTGCGTTTGCAATGTAAGCGAAAAAAAAAAGATTATTTAACGACATCACTTCAGAAACCTCAAAAATAACAGTATTTCTCCACTAATTAATAGATGTTATTATTAGTGATGAAACGATTATTACTTAGCGATTACGATTACGATTTCGATTAGTGCGCTTACTAATCGACGATTGCGATTACGATTACGATTATTACTGATTTTTAATAAAACATATTATTGATAAAAAAGCATGATATTTATTAGCATAATCACAATTAAATAAGGAATTAATAGTCAAAATTAAGAAATTTTAAATTTTTGTTCAAGAAACATAACATTTCTAACTTTTCAGGCATCAATCTGTTCCTTTTTTCAGTTTGGATCAATCCAGCAGTGGAAAATAACCTCTCCGATGCGACGGACGATGGCTTCATTGAAATATATTTTTTGGCTATTTCTTTTAAGAGAGCATATTGCGTTGCTTCTTGCCAATACTGAAATACATTAGTATCTTGTGGCAAATTAATTGATCTAAGATAAGAATCAACTTCTTCGCTAGCTGCATTATCTGAGAAAGAATGAATAAGTATATTAAATTATTAATAAATAATACTAATTAAAAATTTAACTAGTCCGTTAGTTACCTATTTCAATTTAACCATTTCCTGCAATGTTGAATTGTAAAACATGGATTTTATAATCCATTTTAGATAAAGAAAAAATAAAAGAAAAACAGAATAATTACTAATTATTACCTTGGAATGCTACGAGAGGATCATTCATGTGTGTGTCCTCTATTATCTCTTTGCAAATATCCCAGATTCCTGATTTACTGGAGGATGACTGTGAAGCAGAAAGTACATTTACATCGATCGGTTCGTTTTCAGCTACCGGATGCCTACGCTCATTACAAAGAGCCTTCAATGCTGTTTTAACGTTCATTGAAGTTGAAGCTTGCCTAAATGTACGAGTCTTAAATCTTGGGTCCAAAGCTGTAGCTATCGCATAGGTCATGTTATTCTCAATTTCACCAAATCTGTTCTGTAATTGTGCATACAATGCTGACGCAGTTAATTTGACGCATTCGCTTGTTGCTGTTTCCTCATTTCGAGTGGATTCCAAAAGTCTGAACATGCTGGTGACAATAGGTATGACTTCAGACAATTTCGCCATATCTTTGCTAAGTACATTGGTGAGATCTTCAAAAACAGACAGCATTTTTGTCAGTTCATCAATGATTTTCCACTCCTGAGTACTGAATTCGTAGTCACAATTAGTTTTCAGCAAAACTGCTTGTATTGCGACTCGTTGTTCATACAATCGGCAAAGCATGTAATACGTCGAATTCCAACGTGTCGTCACGTCTTGTATTAACACATGTTTTGGCACATTGTGTTCTTCCTGACTAGCCCTAAGTAACTTCATCGCTTTGGTAGAGTGACTGAAGTGGCCGACGATTTTTCTTGATTTTTCTATTATATTTTTTATGATTTCATTTTCGAATAAGCTGTTCTTCAACATTAACTGTACTGTATGTATCGTGCATGGGATGTGTTCGATTTTGGAGTTAGAAATAAGTTGATCTAAGTTTTTTACTGCCTTAGAAATATTGCTCGCGTTATCAGTGACAATACTTTCTGTTTTATCCGTGATTTCCCATTTTTGTAATGCACAATAAATGTTTTCTGCTATAGTTTGAGCGGAATGAGTTTCACCTTCATATGGCATGACTTCAAGACATATTGACTTATATTGAAAGTCATTTGTGACTCCATGAGCAGTGAAACTTATAAAATCATTTACATTCGACGAAGAATCACTTGTCCAGAGGTCTGTGGTTAAGCAAAGATGGGAAAATTGTTGCAGTTCACGCAAAATACGCTTTTTGACCAGTTCATACATCTCTGGAATCACATTTTCAGAGAAGTGTGTCCTTGATGGCATCTTATATTTGGGGCAGACTTTAGCTATTAATCTGTTAAAGCCTAGATGATTCACCATGTTCAATGGCTGCATGTCTACGCATATCATTTCTGCTATCAATTTTGTGATGGCGATCGCTCTAGGGTCATTTGTAGCAAACGGAATATTTTTTTCAAAAAGTTCTGTCAAAGTTGTTTGTTTTTTCGTTGGAGGCTCGTCGGATCTACTGGAAGTAGGAATGAGAATGGATTCAGATGTTTTTTCCGAAATTTTATCTGAGTGAAATTTTTTCACATGGTTCCACATATTTGTTGTATTTTTCCCTATGCAAGAGATTTTAGCTTCACAGTACTTACATTTCGACTTTTGGGTCGTTTCAGGTAATTTTTCAAAGTGCAGCCATATATCACTGGTTAGTTTTCGTTTAGAAGATGACATTTTTGGCGTTTTTTGCAGATACACCTCAATAAACTAAACCAAACACTTTTCAGAATAAACTAAACTATAACAGTAATACAATAACAATTAACAAGTGAAATAAAAATATTCACGAGAGCATTACATTCCGTGCCTTGCAATCAAGTCAAATGCGCAGGGGATTCCCCGAACCTAGCCCGTAACTCTATGCCCAAACCTAAACACACTGTCAACGTCAAACCTGGCGAAGTAGCGTTCGGATACGCGCGTGAAACAAAGTGTTTACATTATAGCGCATTTACAAAGCATGTTAAATTAACAATATAAATAAATAATTAATCGCTGCATAATCGTTATGATAATCGACGATTACGATTAATCGTGAAATAGCGATAATCGTCGATTACGATTAATCGTAATCGTAATCGTTTCATCACTAGTTATTATACATATAAACCTTCCTCTTGAATCACTCTATCTATTTAAAAAAACCGCATCAAAATCGGTTGCGTAGTTTTAAAGATTTAAGCGTACAAAGGGACATAGGGACATAGGGACATACAGACAAAAAACACGACTTTGCTTTATACTATGTAGTGATTTGACACTGACTGTACCGTACAAAAATAACAATACTAACAAAGTTTACCAAATGGGATTAAATGTATGAAGTAACGAAATGTTTACCAAACGCAACTTTTTAGTAGGTACAGTTTGAGGTTTAGGAAATGGGAAGTTTACCAAATGGGAAGTAGCCCAAATAATTATACAGAGGCGGACTTAATGCTTAGTATACATTTTGAGTTTGTTCATAACAACTAGGTCTTAGTTACTTTAATATCACAATCACAGTCTTTGCAAAAATATTAGTATTTAATTGGATTTGCTTTATCTAGGATTAAAGCGGTCAGTAAACATAGGAACTCGAAATCAGGTTAATAATTATGTTATAATTAGGTAGACAACGTCTTAATATTAACGTAAGAGCTAAATTCTAAAGAACAACCGACTAGTAAAATCAACAGTAAATTAGTAATCAAACAGATATCATGAGATATTATAATCAGTGAGAAAGTGACGTATAAAATGCCACATGCTCGGGCAACTTAATGACTGGGGTGTCCCCTGTTGTTAGTGACAACAAGTCATTAAATTTTTCCAACGATATTTTGGGCGGTGTCGGATTGAGACGACCTATTTCCTCTCTCAAGAAAACAGAGACTTGTCTTCTAAGAGAAAGAGAGCGTGAAATTCCTTCATCGTGGCTATTCTTGAAGTAAATCTTGTCTGGTTCAGCCTTCTTGACAGAAAATTCCATCATTTCTGTCCAGTTTAAGCATCGGCCCTCATCGTCTTTTCGTATAGAAAGCATCCTAAGGTCGGCTGATAATTTTTTTAAATCAAGGAAATCTGAGTATTGGAGAACATTGACTTCGTACGGTTTATTTTTCCGTGCCAATCTAAAAATTGGAGGTAGCTGGCTCGGTACAAAAATGTCCCCACTTGTTTTCAGAGCATAGCCGATGGTACTGTGTACTGAGTCTCCTTCGCTTTGTCCATGACATGGCACGGAAAAACGTAAAGTGATTTCCTGAATATTTGTGGCATTGTTTATGACATACAGTAAGGTGCTTGCCACGATAGAATTTTTATTCTGTCCACTGCATCCATCAGCAAATAGGTAAACAATAGTGATGCCCTTTGCGTCGCTCTTCTTGAGAAAGTCATACAATGAAGTCGAAATTTCTGACGACCCTCTTTTGCTTGCTCCCTCATGCCATGTATAACATGAACAGGCTCCAGAAGTCATATCATAAATTGTGAAATTGTACGCTGAAAGCCGACGTTTATAAAAAACAGCATTTTCATTGCTAATAGGCAAACTTATGACTTGCTGGAGGTCAAATGTAGCACATTGTATTGTGGTTGGGTTCTGCTGTGATGCTAGTTTACATTTATTTCTTTCTGATCTAAACAAAGTCTTCTCCTGTTGGTGCTTCCTATACTTTTCGCAAATCTTTAATTTCTCTTCCTCAGAACCTTTTAAATATGTCATGCACAAACTACACTGATCCTTTTTTGGGCGGTGGAATGATAATTTTTTTGATTTAAAAACCCTTCTGTATGACGAAAAGCTCGGCTTCACGGAACTATTTTTATTCTCTTCTTTAAACATGTGGTACATCTTGGGTAGCGTCAGCTCACAATGTAGGTATTCTCTGGATGAATTTTCCCTGCAGTAATGAGATTCAACTTTCGGAAATCTCTCAATATGCTGTTCTATCATTTTTCGAACTATGGCATCATTTTCAATGAAGCATTCTCTACGCCCTCCTCGTCTTTCTTTTTCGATGGTACCGGCGTCTGTAACTTTTTCAAGTGACGTTCTAACGGTACGAAAACTTATTCCCAAAGTCTTTAGGAAAAATGTTTGGCAAACTTGGAGAGACTGATTCTGTAAAGAAAAAAAATATTGAAGAGTTGCTTGCCTCCTAGATTCCGGTCCAGCAGTTCGACGTTTAACAGGTTCTTTTTTCACATGCCTCACAATAAACTCACGCTGCGACTGAAGATTTCCTTGGTCCCAATAACTTTGGAATATATATTCACGAAACTCATCCGTGAAACGATAACAACTGCGTTTACAGTTGATGATTTGACAAAAAGGGCCAATTTTCCGTTCCGGTACAATCTTTTTATGTACTTGAGTATACTGTTTGCCCGTGTTTTTCTTAAACTGATTCATTTTTCTTACATCTGGTTTTTTTGTTTTGGTTCTTTCAACCTCTCGTGGCGACCCCTCAACTTCGAAATCTTCGGGAATGACCTGAGTATTGCTGGAAATAACACTATCAGTACCATGTATTGGTTGTAATATACTAGGCGATAGTAACCGACGATGATCATCACAATTAACATCACTAAAGTGATCCCAGCACACTAGAATTCTGCACCTAAAACAGGAACTATTAACCTCTTTATTGCACCCAGCAGCTTCGCAAAGTTGGTTTTGCATTTGTGTTTCTGATGGTAAATCATAGATTTCGAATTCTTCTAAAGTATGCATAGAATTGTCGGAATGGTCTACATCTTGGGCCTGTGTTAGTGATGACACGCCATAGATTTGTAAGTCTTCTAAAGTGAACATAGAATTGTCGGCATGCTCTATATCTTGGGTCTGTTTTTCTGATGACAAGCCATTGATTTGTAATTCTTCTGAAATATGCATTGAATTGTCAGCGTGCTCGTGCTCTTTATTAATTAGTTTTAAGTGTGTGGAACTCTGTGGCATTAATTCAACGTGCTGATCACAAGACAAATCATTGATGAAATGATCCCAGCATATGAGTATAAAGCACCTATGGCAAGAGCTAAATACTTCAGAACAGCATCCAATAACTTCGCAATGTTGTTCACGTTGACAATCTACGTAATTTTTTGTTAAGACAGAGACACTAGTTGAATCTGATGGTAAGTCTTGCAAATAATTGGTTCTTCTCTGTCTCTTGGGTTCTAGGACATAGTCAGGATCCTGTGGATCTTCTATGTCAATATCGCAATATGGATCTTTTTCCTCATTTTCCACAGCCAGTTTTTTTTTCTTGACAATATCTATTAGAGGTTCGTCATCTGATGAGCCTTCAAATTCGACATACTCATTTTTTGATACTGTTTCAGTATCCCGCTCTGTCATTATTACCACGCCGTAGTACCATTTTTTATTGTAAAACATTTTCACCTTTGACCCAACGCAGTTTATTTTTTCTCCTTTGCGAAGACATTTCAAATCTTTTATAGGTACACAATTTTTTGAGCCATCCCTCCACTTTACGATAACATCCATTTCAGATTTGAGTCGCATTATTCTAGTAATAATCTGAAGCAACCAAAATATACAGTTTAAAAAAATGGTTGGTTTCGACTTTGGATTAGCTAATAAGGTGTTTATAGGTAAAATGATCAGTATTAGGATTCTAACAGACGATAAGTAATTTCACGGGATTCTTGTTTAGCAAGCGAAAATGGATATCTCAAAATTATAACTGTGAACAGGCCGACGTGCAAAGCTATAAGTTATAAGCAAAGTTATATAAACAGGCCGACGTGCAAAGTTAATTATTTATGTAATAATATAGTAGGTACTTACGAACAAAATCCTATCGTTCTCAATGCGGCGTCGACGCAGCCCGCGATCGCAGAGACGCGACCTGTCACACTACGAACAATCTGTCGACTGACTGATGACTCAACTGACTGAATAGATGTGTCTCGTTTTTTGATTCACTCACTCGCTGTCCACCCGCCCGCACCCCACCCCCGGTGCGTACCGCAGTGTGACTTAATGCTATGGCGGTAAGCTTTAAATTCTTTGATCTAGGTATACGACGACGTAAAGAAAACAAAATTGTAAACATTGTTAACAAAAATTCTAGCTAAGTGCCCTATGTACAATCGGCCAAAGTTCCGCATGCTCACCTTAAAGGCGATAATCGCATAGCACGACTCACGACTCGATCGCACAATGCACGAGTTTTGACCAATAGGATGCACAAAGCGTATTTTAGTGGTGTTCGTATTAGTATAATCATGTATAGAATGTGTGACACTCACACTAGGAGCGTACTATGCTCACTTGTTTCTGCTAAGAGACGAGTTTTTAATGGGCACGGCCAGCGCGGCGCGGCGGCGGCGTGAGCTCTTTGTTATTGAATTGAATTGTTATTTTATTATTGACAAGAATTAATTTTAGTACTCATATCTTCTGTTTGTTTGGTTTAGAAAATGTATTATTGATATTGCAGTATTTACAAAAATAATTTGTAATAACTAATAAACTACAATTTATATGTATTAATCCACTTTAATATTTTCCTCTCTCTATCGGGTCTATAGATATAGGTTATTTATGAACACTTTCACTGCCTCTCCAATTTTCACCATATCCTATGTGATGCCGCATGCCGCAGCAACCGCACCATATTCCCTTCACAATAAGATGAGACATTGAAACGAACCGTTTTATTACAGTCCGTTCCACCGATTTTGACTTCTATTCCGTAGGCTTAGGATGGCATTAAAGGCAAAAAAGTGGTTACAATACCAACTGTTTACTGCAGCTGCCATTTGTCATGCCACCAACACAATAGCATTCAAAATCGATTGAACGGACATTTATGGTTTGTTTACCTTTTATCTCACGGCTCCCTGAATACGTTAGGTATAGGTGCGTTGACCGGCACTGCATGAAGGTATCAAATGTTTATATTGAAATTTTTTGTGTTTAATCGACTTTATTAAAAGTAAATAACTATCTAAATTTCTATGTGTTTGTTTATACTTGGGCAATTTGGGAATACTTGAAAATTACAGTAATATTTGAACCAATACTCTGCGCAGTTCATACAATGTTATCAGAGCTTTTTGTTTGTAGCTAACGCAAGGCCGCAAGCCGCACAACTCTTGCAACTGAAATAAAAATAAGTTCATTATCTAAGACCCATTGTTATTTAGTGGGAATGTCTGGAAATTCGGTTAAACAATAGAGGACGGCTTAATACAAGGGCCATACGTTTTTTTATTACCTTAGGATTATCTCAAATGTTTTGCAGTTGTTCCTTGTATTTGGTTTAATACTTTTAACAGTAGGTAATTGTAATAGAGTCTGGCAAACGAAAGCGTGACCTGAGAAAAAGCGGCAAATTCAAAAAAATTACATGTGGTATTACTAATTATAGTAGGAAAAAAATGTTTTGACACTTGTTCTTTTTTGTATTTATGACAATCAATTTGTATAATAGTTGTTGGCAAACTTAATTTCTTATTTAAGGAACACACCACATCTTTATAAATATTAACCTGTGGTTAAAAACACACTCCAAAAAAACATTTTTTTTAAAGACTCCGTTTGGTGTGACATAAGGTGTGACGAAGCCTTGACTGTCATGGATGTGAGTAAAAAAAAACGAGTGTATTGATTTATTTATTAGAATGTACATAATATTTACCTACTTAACATTTACTTTCTTCAATAACAATTTAGTACATAGTGTTTAATCTAGTACAGGATCCAATGGCTATGAATTCAAAAATAACAAAAATTAATGGTCATTGCTATTAGTGTCATGATATTGCAGGTTGAATTTTTGGACTCTGAGTTTGATTATAATGATTAAATAATAAAAAAAACTGACATTTATTTTTACCATCCCATATTGTATGTATGTATAACACCGGGCCCCTGAACAACTAATTTACTATCATGCATTTTGCAAACTTTCCAGGACAGCGATTTAAAATCATATCTTATTTCCTATTTGTTATTTTCAAAAGTAAAGTACTGCTAAGTAGAATATTATGTAACTAATGTAATTATCCATAAAACAGTGATAGTTAGTTATGTATGTTTGTATTGGTTAGTCATCATACTCAAAATCAGAGTCCAAAAATTCAACCTCTAAGGATTCATCTGTATCAGTAGAGTCATCATCACCTACACTTATTATGAATGGTTGTAATACTTCTTCTGTTATGTGATCTCTTTCTTTGTATTTATTTTCCACATTTATTACATGGTCCGTCATTGTTTTCCAATCTTCTGCAGTTATTCGGCCAAACGAGGTTTTTATCAGTGCTTCTGTTTCTTTTGCTGGCAGATTAATGTTTTTTTTTGCCACCATACGCTTAGCTGAGCTCCATATTAGCTCGATCGGGTTGAGATCGCAGTGGTAAGGTGGCAGTCTCAGTACCTCATGGCCGTATTGTTTCAGAAGCTCATCAGCTACGTATAGGGGTTCGGGTTTATGTTTGTTAACTAAACATATCAATTCTGCTTTTGTTAAGTAATCTTCATAATTTATCCCATTGGAATCGAGCCACTCTTGTATTTCAGCTTTTCTAGTTTGTGTCGTAGGAACTTTATTCTGTTGTACAGTGTGGTAGCTCGCATTATCCATCACAATTACACTGGGCTCATTCAAATTTGGTATTAATTTTTCTTTTAACCATTTATTAAAGTTTTCGGCATTCATATCATGGTGATAGTCCGCTAACCTGGATTTTGTACTAAAAACTAACAATGCATTTGGCACAAACCCTGTTTCAGTACCAGCATGAACTATAATATATCTTTTCCCTGAAGATATATGTTCCAGTGGGCTTGATTGCGGGGTACCACTTGTTGTTGGACCTTGCCATGACATTTTTGGCTTATAATTTTTATGTACATACGTTTCATCTAAATAGACGATTGGTTTGCCTTCCGCTCGTTTTACTGCAATTTCACGCAAATACCGATGTCTCCAAGCAGCAATATCATAACGTTCAACAAGAACCGTTCGTTCATTTTTATTTTTCTTGAACTCGTATCCATTTGCTATCAATATTTTACGTAGAGTTTCCCTGCTTCCATTAAAGCCAATGCTAGAACGCATTTCTTCTAATAATGTTCGTAATGTCGGTACCTCCTTTCTCACAACATAAAAATCATTGATTTTATTTCTTATTGCATCAATATCAAAATTATCTAAATCCGACACTGTGCTTTTGTGAGGGCGTTTTTTTCCTGGAGTGCTCCACATCCCTTCATTCACAGACCCTTCCTTTTTAATTTTTTTTAGTGTCGTGACACCAACCTCTGCAAAACAAAGTATGTTTAAGTACCCAAACAGTTTGATGACATAAAAAAAGGAAAAAAGAAATACGGAATAGACAATGGGAAGAAAAAAGTAAGTATCGGTTCATTTTTCGTTTTTACGTTTCAAACAATGAACCACCTTTTTTTTGAAGTCGGTTAAAAATAACACAACTTTGTGAAATGGAACAAACACATAAAATATTCTAAATCGATGCAGATACATACCAGTTAGTGAAGATATTTCTTCTAAGAACTTAGTCTGAGTTTCAATTAAAGATTTTTTTTCCAAATTCCTAAACCTTTCAACAATGTTTTTCATTTCGCAGATTCCTTGAATATCTTCAAGATTATCTGTAAACAAAAGAAACGGTATCATCATTATCGTCAATATTATTATATCAAATAATCAGCCGACAAGGATTAAGATTACAAAGTCATACTAACCTAAAAAATCCGACATCGCATCTAAACATTGTTGTTTCTCTTGGAAAACCACTTCTTTCTCCTCTTGTTTTTGCTTGAACTTACTGATCATAGTATGTAGCAGCTTTCGCACATTACTTTTTATTGTTTTACCCATATTACGGCAATTATAAATGAAAAATAATTGAGTAACACAAAATACTGTACTGACAACAGTGACAACTCCAAAAGACTTTGACGTGCAATTGACAGATTAATAATGTTGCCATATTAAAACTAATAAAAAAAGTCCAGGTCACGCTTTCGTTTGCCAGACTCTATTACCTTTTATTCATTAAAATAATACAGGGTGAAATTGAATTCATGGGCATCCTTTTAAGGGGTCATTGTACTCATCATTATGAACAACTTCAACTATGAGACCATACCTGAAATCGCGAAAAAAAAATCAGCTGTTCCCTACATTTATGTTTGCATAACTCGACAAAATGAAGGGAACAGCAATTTTTTTTTCTCGATTTCATATTTGTTCCCATAGTCAAAGTTGTTCATAATGACGAGTACAATGACCCCTTAAGAGGATACCCATGAATTAAATTTCAGCCTGTATAACGAACAAGGTATCGTTGCAATTAAAATGCCCAGGCATGCCGTGCAGGATGAGCACTTTAAGACTGGATTATAATCAAACCAACACTTTACTCTTTTATAATTCATGCTCTAGTCAAAGTTTGACAATTCATGATTTTAAGCGAAATCAACGCTACAGGCGCGTTACCGGCATTGCATGTCAAGTTTTTTTTTGACAAATCTAACAATGATTCAGTTCCTACGCCACTTTAAAATTCAGAAGCTTATCAAGTAATTAAACTAAACTATAATTTGTGCCTTGGCAGCAGTGAGAGTGAAAGGATTGAAATAAAATGTTGGGTACTAGTGAAATATATATTTTTAGTTTGTGTTCATTTAACATTATGCAGGATTAAAGATTTATTTAGGTTGATATTTAAATCTTATCTGTATAATAAAAGATGTATAGTAAGTGCTTTTTGTATGAAACTATCGGCTGTAATCTCAGTGTGAAAAAATAAACAGTTAGTTAAAATCTACTTGAGAACAATTTTAAGGATTTGCTGTTGTAGAAAAAAAAAACAATATAAGTAACTTAATTTATTTTTAATAGACTTTTTCAAAACATTAAAGATTCATCCAGAAATTAACATATTATAACAAAAAATTACACAGAAATTATCATCAAAATGCAAAATATTATAAGTGAAAAGATTCTTACTCATAATATCATTTATAAACTGTATTTATCTACACTTATATCGTAAAGTTCAAAATATGAAATCAACACAACAATGACAAACAGACAACACAACAACAACAGGCAAAAAGCCTGTCAGTAAATAAGATTAGGAGAATATTGCTCGTGCAGTTCTAATGAAATTGAAAAGTTTTAAGATTAGTACAATTTAAGAATCTTAATAATTTTTATAATTTGCAATAATTACATTACACTACAGACTAGGTTTATCAAGCAAATGAGATCAATTATTTATGAGGTGGACGGATATGATGACACTACTGAATATGTAAAATAACAAACTAACGAGATCGGGGCTTACGACAACATTGATTGTAAATAAAACAACAAATCCACCAATAAACGCAACATGACACTAAATTGACATCAATAATTTTACAAGAAGACTTCAAAATTGTTGGCAATATTTTAAACTATGATTACGGTCTACAGTCTACCCTGTGACATTAATCAACGAAGTAATATAATACAAATTGGAATAATAAAAATAAACCTAATAAAAATAGCTATACAGGGTTATTTGCAAGCCGCCGGAGTCGCGGGTTGTTCGAAAGAGATACCATGGCCCTGGCACAGGCAACTGAAGGAACACGGGTGGGTTTTAGTCAGTAAAAGTTTGACACGACCTTCCGCTCCGCCCAGAGCGGGAGAAGTCATTTGATGATAAAACACTAATAAGCTCGTAGGACTATAATACTAACATCATAAATAACATCTTTTGTTGTATGACTTTTAATAATTCATAAAAAAATAATTTCATAATACAATTAAAAATATTTATTTTGATCGCTCTAAATTTGAACAACTCTACGCGGTACCAATATATGTAAGTAGTTAAATAAACAAACAGTGCGTTGCGAATGCAGGGTCGCAGCGGTACTTACTACAAAATACAGATCTAAAAAGTGTTATTACAAATATTACAACAAAAACTTGAAAGTTTACTTTTGGTATTCTAAAAAGTCATAGATCAAAAGTGGTTGTACTAATATAGTCCTACCAGGTGTTAGAAAAATAACCCTGTATAATGTAATTATACAGTATGTTAATTAACGAAAGGCGTTCCCGTTAACCCGCAATAGTATAGCGTCCACATGCTACCAAAATATGACCATTCGAAAATTCATGAAAAAAAATCTGCTGTTCATTACATTTATGTTCGCATACCTAGCTTAACAAAATGTAGGGAGCAGCTGATTTTTTTTCGCGAATTTTTAAATGGTAATATTAATTGTAGCATGTTTGGACTATTGCGGGTTAACGGGAACGCCTTTCGTTAATTAACATAGTGCATGTTAAAAATTATATTAACTTAATATTTCGTCGCTGCTCCTCCCGCATCTATCACAGCATCGCAACGGCTACGCATGGACCTAGCCAGGACTTCGCACAAATTCGAACCTCTGAATGTGTCCCAAACTTGTTCGCAATGTGTGACAAGTGCTTCCTTCGTTCTTTCTGCTCTACTATCCCATCTCTGGACCATTAAACCCCACAAATTTTCAATGGGGTTTAAGTCTGGCGATCGGGAGGGCCATGGCACTGTTTTAATTTGTGGTTGCCCTCGCAACCACTCTTGAACAACCCGCGCAGGGTGTATCGGGCAATTGTCCTGGAAAAAATAAAATTCTGGCACGTCCAGTTGTGGATACACCGTGCGCACTGTGGGTACCATGATGGTTTGTAGCACCTCTAAATACGTTTGGCCGTTTGCCCTCCCTGGTATAAAAGCGAGCTCGCCTGGTCCAGCAGCACTCATCCAGCCCCACATGTTCACTACAATTCTTCCCGATTCTGCATTTGGGTTCACATTTCGAGGTTCGTATCTTGTGTTATCTACACGCCATAAATTCCGACGACCTTGTTGGCTAGACCTAAAGCACTTTTCATCAGAAAATATGGCGTAAGAGAAATCGAAGTCCCTGTAGTCACGAGCGAATCGCACGCGAGCAGCTTTCTGCTCCTGCGTCAAAATAATTTTTTTTGCGGGACGTCTGTGATGGACTCCAGCTCGATGCAACTCGTTTCTAATAGTTTGCATCGAAACTTCGTATTCTTGTGCGAAACTGCGAGTGGGTGTGAACGGGTTCTCTTCATACGTGGCTATCATATTATTTAACTCGTTTTCGTTTATAGCCCGGGGTCGAGGTGCACGAACGCGTTCTGTAATTTCTCCTTCTTCATATCTTCGCACCCAGCGGCGCACCGTTGTTCTCTAACGAAAAAAAAAAAAAAAAAAAACATTCAGCATCGATTTTTTACATAATATAGGAACTAAGTATAATAATACGAGTACACTACAAAAGTCTTATTCAAAGGGCACAACTAGTACACTATAAATAAAAATTATAAGTATTGAAATACTTAAGGTGTGCATTTTGGTTGACTTCATGATAAATAAACTCTTAACTAATTTAAGTAGTTATAACATTCATAACTATATTTTAAAATACAAGTTGTAAATGCAATAACTGAAAATCTCTTAAGGGGTCATTACTCATCATTATAAACAACTTTTACTATGAGAACCAAACCTGAAATCGCGATAAAAAAGCAGCTGGTCCATACATTTTGACGAGTTACGCGAACATAAATGTAGGGAACAGCTGTTTTTTTTTCGCGATTTCAGGTTTGGTCCCGTAGTAAAAGTTGTTCATAATGATTAGTACAATGACCCCTTAAGAGGTTTTCAGATATTGCAATTTACACCTCGTATACCTATGAGTAAGAAAAATGGCATAGCGTAAATTCTAACATTGTATGAAACTGTCCCAAGCAAATTTGTGCTTTATCTCTACTATTTAAAAGTGTTTATCCCGTGCGGGCTGGCAACGTAGCATTTCTAAAGGTTTTTCGTGGTTAAATACCAACGATCTAGTGCTTGGCCGAAAAAATAGTAAGTACTTGCTATTTTATCGGCCAGCCAAGCACTAAATCGTTAGTATTTAAAACTATGTGTGCTATTTTTTTTAAGTTTTTTTGGTAAGTATTACGAGCACTACTAACAAAAATTTACATTATTGTCAATTACTTTCCATCTGCAGTATTATGATAAAATAAATGTTAAAAATAATTATAAAAAACAATTATCTTGTGCTTGGGCGAAAAAAAATTGTAGTTTGAAATATAATGATCAAGCCTCTAGAAATGCGACGAATGCGCTCTGGTTTTTCTAATTAAAATGCGGCAACGACGCTGTGAGATAAGGCACCATTGTTTAGGTTGTTTTGGTTTAGGATTTATTATCGGGTCATAAAAGGCTCCAACAACGTCTTTGAAAGCAAAAATAAATAAAAAGAACAAACTTATTTGAATGCATTACTATAAGTAGGTAATATCTTATGAGACTTTTAATAAGAATCCATCTGAAAGTTATAATAATTTTATTATTTTTATATATAAATCTGCCTAGCCTTTTCCCAACTATGTTGGGGTCGGCTTCCAGTCTAACCGGATGCAGCTGAATACCAATATTTTTCATGGAATTTGTTTTTAAATTGCAATATAAGGAAAAATGCAAACTATGAAATAATAATATTACTATCACTTTATTTATTTCTATATCTCTCCCTCTATCTGAATACAAAAACATAACTTACTTGCATGTTCAACTCCACTGCTATTTGGGATATATTTAACCCTTGTCTATGCAAAACAATAATTTGATTCCTTTCTTCCTGAATCAGGTTTCGGGTCGTCATGGTTGCACCACGTTAGTCACAGCCCACACACAATACACACACAGTCCAGGATACAAGCTAGGGTCAAGAAGAGGCTTTCGATCACAGTCCGGTATACAAGCAGAGGTCACAGTTAGGCAGGCAATCAGTCCGATAGAAATAAACAGGTCGTAAAATGAAATGGCGATAGGAATTTAAGGGAAGCGTCAACAATTAGCGAGAGCAAATTGGCACTGCCGCGCTCTAGCTAATGTTTGTTATTTTATGTTACTCGCTCATTACTCACACAAATGCATATTGTCTCTAATTGGGGGAAACTAGGAAGGGGTGTGGTTTGTCACTAGCTGCGCTCTCGCAGGAATATTTTCTTAAGTGAGCATGCTTAACTTGGGCCGATAGTACATACTTCAGTCATTTTGAATCGTGACGAAAACAAAAAAAATCTTGCTAACTGTAATAAGTTCATACGGCAGGTAGCGTGAATATTTTTTCCCTCCTTAAGCACATACACAAAACGAAATGGGCATTTTCACAAAAAGTTATAGGTCATAAAAGAAGTAAGATGTAATTTCAACTTCGTTTTTTATGCGAGATTGTACTTGTTTGCATTGCCTCAACTTTTATATTTTACGATTCCCAGCTTAAAACCAATAATTAATCACGTAATTATGAGAAATAAAATAAAATAGAGGGTAAGTCAAGGATATTTCGTCAGGTTTGTTACTTAGATTAAAAGCGATTAAAAAATAAACAATCAAAACAATCAAATTTTCTTTAATACAAAATAAAAGAACACAAGTTGGATCAAATAAATCAATTTGAGAAAATGCGATATATTATTATACAATGTGGATCTGGACTTACGACATTAAATTAAAACGAGCACAGTACTAGTCCATCGAAACATTTTAAAACACGAAGATTAGTAGTTAATGGAAAATTTAAGAATTGCAATTTTCAAACAAAATTAATAGCAAAATCAACTGCATAAAATGGAAACACGCTTTATCTACGAAACGTCACTGACCTGTTGCGCGGTGTGGTGCGGGATGCAGCGGGCGGGGTTGCGGGACGTAGGTGGACGTAGGTAGGTACTTTAGTCGGAGAACAACAAATCCGCGGCATAAACGCACTAAGTTGCGCGTTGTTAATTAATAAAAGATCACTAATTGAATAATTAATCACATATTATCACATCACAATCAGAATTTAAATCATCAAGTACCTAGTCAAATTTTTAAATTTTCAAAGTGTCCACTGTTGTTCAACACTGACTGGCATATCTCTGGATAACAGTTGTTGTACTTTTCTGAACTTGTAAGGTCGCCGTGCATGCCGTTTCAAATATCTATGGACAGTTGTGTGACTCACTTGAAACCGCCGCGCTGCGTTCCGGAGGCTAGAAGTCGGGTTATTTTCAAAATGTTGTAATATCCGCTCCTCGATATTTGAATTTGAAGACACGCCTTCTCCTTGAGGAACGGCCGATTCTCTCGTAACATCTGAACTGCCAGGGTAAAAACACGGCTGTTGGTAGGGCACGTTCGTGTGTCACCATATCTCTCCCGATATGTACGCAATGCTAAAGCCGCATTTTGGTGACATTCTCCGTACATAAGTACCATGTCAGTGTACTCGGCAGCTGTGTAGCTTATTTGAGGCATAATATTACCTAAACTAAAAAACTTACAAACCTAACCTAAATCCAAAAACTAACTAATAAATGCATAATTAACTAACTAATAATACACTAACACTTAACAATATGTCACAATAACCTGTGCACTAATCTAACTATCATAAATCGTCTTTAACACAATAACAACTAAAACTTTTCATAAAATCACAACAATGCGCGCGCGGCTCGTCTTATGATAACAAAAGTAGGCGTGTGCTCTCATCAAAGGGCTCCGCTGTGCACTGACTGACATAGTTAAGAGTCAATAAAAGTCTTTTTGCCGAAAAACTTCCGCTCACATACACACTCGCAGTTTTCTATGCACCACTAATGCATTATTTGCGTAAGTAATATTTCTTTTTCTTTCTAATTGTAGTATTTTGTGGGAGTGGGCGGGGCGCGTAAGAGTGGAATGGTATGACACCTTTCTCTGTCTTTCAAGCATATTGAGACGTAGAGAATAGAATCATACGTTTTTGCACAGGTTCCTGACCTTACAATGTTTACCTATTATTACGGACTCAGATCTACATCATGTTGAAAAATAAGAAAATGAAAAATAATTTCCTGTGGCTAAAGTATTCATTGGATTTGATTGATTTTTTGTATACGGGTAAAGAACATGACACTCTTTACGTGGTTTAAAGGAATGTCAATCGTCCTGCTCCACTTTGTATAACCAAGAAAAATGCCTTATAATTACAATTTTGTTACCAGTGATGACATTAGAACATTACGATACTCTATTATTGAGTTTAAAATACGAAAGCATACAATATGAATATAAAACTTATTCTGTTATTCAAATTTGTCATTTAATTAACATTGGAATTTAAGTAATTAATGCTTTAAATTATCAAAAAAAAAATTTAGACTTGAAAATTTGGGGGACAGTAACAAAGCTGACGGTAACAAAATTGTTATGAAGCATTTACACTAAGTTATGTTTTCTTAGACTAATGAGGTACTTTGTTTCATTTTTTTTACTTTTTTTAATCACACAAATAAACTACTAAAAGTACAATTTAAACTTATCCAAAAAAAAATAATTATCTTGTTATTCATAAGCAATGATGTACATTTTACACGATAAATGGTAAGTAGGTATTTTTACATAATTAATAACAATGACGAATAGTGACACGCTTACATCAGTAAGCCCTAGCGAAAAACTATCTATAAATCTTATATTAGTGTAAATTATTTAAAATTTAACTTTGTGTACATTCTAATATTTGGTATCATCAAACAATACTAATAATAACGACAGTTAGTTGTGTTTAAGGTTGAGCATATTATTAAATATGTATAAAACTAAAATAAAATTTATATATTTAATCATTATAAAAGTAGGAACTACGTTAAGTCTATGATGTTTAAGTTACTTAAAAATACCTTCAGACTATAAGTATAGGAACGATACAGTTATTTAGTCATATTGGTTGCATATATAACTTAAAAATCAAATAGTAAAAAGCGTTTCATAGAAACCATTTTGACCTTTTGCCACAATAGTCACAAATAAATGAGTAGTCAAATTGTGCCCAGCACACCATGGCCATGTCTTTTAGTCATGAACCTGGTGTGCTGAGCAAAATCGGCTTGTCATCTAATTGTGGCTGTGGCGGTTAAAAGACCATAAATAAAAAAAAAACAAAAATCAATTTACACAATACTGACATTCATCAGTAGGGTAATGATCATAGACACTAAAATCACAATAACTACACCAAAAATATGGTGATTTTAACAAAAACTTGATATCTTGTCTAGTCATAGGCAGAAAGAAGTGTATTAATCTTGAATTTTCCATGTCAACTGTTTTCTTGCATCCATAGCAATATTTAGATAAAATAAAATGGGTCTCTTTCCATGGCCATTGAAGTCTGTTATCATAAAATAATATAAAATCGTTATGAGTCAAAACTTTATCAATATCAATCTTGATTCCCATATTGTATAATCTTCTAGTTGCTAAAGCAATTACAACAGGATTAGCACTAGTTAATCTGAAAACAAAAGAAAAATATATAAAATTGACGTTAAATATTTACATAGACTGAACTGTATATAAAAAAATATTCGAGTTAGGTACCTTCATCTGCAAAGCAAGCGTCACATATGTAGTCAAAGTAAGTAGGACCCTTGACACAATCGTCACAGTATACATTTTTACACGCCAAGCATCTTATAATTTTGCCAAGGATCGAACACGAACATTCGTGGCACTCTGCAAAAGACTTAGTGGAGATATGTTTTACACCTGCTTTGGTCATATTTAATTTATCTTCTTGATCGGTATTTGGTTCTTTATCAGGTAATAAGATCAGGGGCAGCAAATCAATATTCATCAAATCGGATTCTCGTTCATTTTGGGAACAGTTACTAATACTGATGCAGTCATCTTCTGTACTGTACATATCGATAAAATCACGAAGTTGAGCTGTGTCCTGATTATCTTTTGCTACTATTTTTAAGGGCAGTTTATCAGAATTACGCTTGAATAGGCTAGTATTCATTTTTGAAGTTGATGGAATCGAAATATTTTCTTTGTCATCGTGGTAAATTGGCTGTAGAATAGTGTGGTTTTGGGGAGAAAAGCATTTGCAATTCCCTCGTGAAGGTTCACAAAAACAGCTCACATCTCTAAATTTAATAGTGTTTGTCTCAGTTGTGGTTATGATCTGGTGTAAGTTCATAGTCCCTTTTAAGGGAATCAAACCATTCGGAAGTATCTCCGCGACTTTGGTAACTTTTTCTTCTTCAATCAAAAAGACTTTAACGTTTTTGACAGTTGATTGTAATACAGTGTAAGCATCAATGGCATTTGTGATATCAAATCCGTAGCATATTTTTTTGTCCAATATTCTCTTAATACAACCGCCAATACCATCAGCTACGCTTTTACCGTGGCCACTTTCAAAAAATGACCACGTAGATGATTGCAAGTTATATTCTTTTGTAAAGTGTATGAGTAAATAGAAGTTATTTTTTTGCCTATATTGCGAAGTGGGTCCGTCGGAAAAAAAATGTATTACATTGACATTAGGAGAATTTTCTTTGATAAGGTCGAGAATTGGGGTTAAATGCGCCCATATGGCCGGAGGCTGGTGATTATTGCTGTCGGAGATAGTACAAAATGATTGTGACATATTTTTCCAATATATCATGCCAGTATGCAGGGTTATCTGAGACTTCGAAGCGCCAAAATGCATGGACTGAATTTCTTCTGATAGCTTTGCTTCAAAATTTTCTGAAAAGTCGCAGACAATAAGAGCTTCATTGTCTTTTAGTGTCGCCACGGCGTTTTGATATTCTTTCAACTGTTTAAGCATATTATAGTGATGCTTTTTGTATAATTTTATTGAGCTTTCAAAAGTTTTTAGTAATTCTTCAATTGTGCCTGTTTTAGTGGATTTTGCAGTTTTTTTCGTCTTAATTAGTTGCTGGTCATTACTATTTGATTTAAAGTAAGTATGATCTTTTCTTTCCCATTGATACCAAGTGGCCAATTTATTTTTCTCGGTTTGATACGAGCCTGTGATTTCTATTTCTCGTCCTGCACATGTTCTACAATCGCTATACATGCATGAATAATTTCTCGTATTACAAACCAATTGGTTCAAAAATTCTGAATGCTTGTTATGTTTCAATATACCACGTTGTTTTAGTGCAACAAACAGAAAATTAAAATTATTATGTTTAATACACGCACATGTTTCTCTAGAGTGTATATGTGGAGATAAAATAAAAAATGGTTTTTGTTTAAAAAATGTGGTAAAACCATAACGCCCTCCTTCACTTATATACTTTTTGTATAGATTAACCAAACTATCAAGTAAATATCTAATTTGTTTCTTGTCCTTATGTTTAGTTTTTGTTTGTTTTTTGCCTGCAGTATTACGGCTTACATCGTCTCTCATGTAAAAGGATCGTATTTCTTGAATTACTTTTATGCCAATTGTCTTCTTTTTTACTTTAATATATCCGTTTTTCAGTCCTATTAATTTTGCAACGTATGCCTTGTTATTAGAGTTATGGATTAATTGTTTAAATAAGCGTTTGTCATAATATTTTTTACAATTTCTGTATGTATTCTTTAATGTATGCTCTAAAACTTCTTCACGCGCTTTCATCTTGTTTAATGTTTCTTCCATCATGTTTATTTTGTTTGTAGACTTCGCTTTAATTCTTTGGTATCTCTTTTTATATTTCTCTTTTAGTTTATTTACTTTGTTCTAATAATTCAAATGTCTTCTGAATTTATTTTGAAGTATTTTATATTTGGTATTAAGTTTCTTTATTATTTTTTCCGAATCACTATCACTAGATTTTAGTTGAACGTTTTCCATTTTTTCTTCTTCCTTATCTTTTGGTTTTTGACTATCATTTAGTTTTTTTTTTCTGAATTTGTTTTGATAATATCGCCAGTTTTGTCTTTGCACTGCTTTTTCTACGTTATCCATCTCCGAAACTTTTTTCTTCTTGGATTTTATTCGCTCTAAATTTTTTTTTCTCTGTTCCTCATATTTTTCAGGATTTTCGTTTTTAAGGCGCTCCCTGTATCTGCGCATTTTTTCCGCTGCGCTTAACGGCATTAAGACCAGTATCTACAATTAATAAACCAAACAGCGTCAACACTTGCAGAAGAAAATTCAGTTACAACACACACACAATACACATACAACAACATAGTCTTGTATTATTCAAACTACCATAGAACTAGAAAAATCAAGCCTACTAAAATAAAAATCTACACAAAATTACAGACTAATCAAATGTTAAACTGCTCAGTACAAACTTACATTTAAAATGCAAGACGTGAATTCAAAATGCAGATCTGAAATAAATAAAAAAAGTCTTGTATTATTCAAACTACCATAGAACTAGAAAAATCAAGCCTACTAAAATAAAAATCTACACAAAATTACAGACTAATCAAATGTTAAACTGCTCAGTACAAACTTACATTTAAAATTCAAGGCGTGAATTATTCAAAATGCAGATCTGAAATAAATAAAAAGCTCTTTTAATTGCTATACTGGCGTTTAAATACTTATTTATCATAACCTCCTTTAGCCCAAGTTGGTAAAGTAGCATGTGTAATCTTCTTAACAGTCAGTTTTGTTACTTTGCTTGTCAGGCCTCTATGTTACCACACAAAACTGACGTAACGTTACCTTACCTTTGCGAGATTTATATTAAATTTAAATAGGTACAATTGCAGTGATTCGTCATAAAACTGTTTATTTACGGAGCTACATGTTAAAGCTTTCAATAACTACCACAATCATGTTGTTTACATATTAAATTATACAACATTTTGGTAACTTACCTTGACAGAAAGTTTTCTACCGAACGATGAGAGCAACTGCGCAAGCACTTCCCACAGAGTTTCGGGCAAAACTGACGAATATAAAATGGTGGATGACTTAAAGCTTCTGGTGGTGCTATAGATAAATAAAATCTACCAAAATTTTTGTAGTTTTCATGGAAAAAATACGGTAACAAACTTGATGTGTCAGGTTGCTCGCAATTACATTTCTATAATTAAATTTCCATAATTTAATCAATTAAAGATATAATATTTGAATTATGCTTTAAAATAGTCTACCACAATCTCTTGAAGAAATAAAATACTATACCTGTAGTCAATTCTAAGGATAAAATGCAATTATTGTAAGTTCAATATAGCTGCACCGTCCAGGGACAAGTCAAAATGCTATCTCCCAATCACTTAATTAATATTAAATTTAAATAATCGAGTACTTGGGGAATGAAGTTATTAATGGAATAATAACTAGATGTCTACTAAAACTAACGGTAATCGTTTTTAGTTGATACAGGTAATATTCGAAAAGAAAAACGACTATATTTTCGAGGGACAGGACTTAACACACACCTATGCATTTTTGTAAAAATGCCCAAATACGTGATTATCTTCTAAACGGTAAACAACACAGATGCGACGATTAGAGAGAACTTTTTCGAAACAAAGTTGTGAACACGTAGGTAATGGTCAGTGCAGATACGTCAGTTTGTGAGATAGGACAGTTAGCGGGGAGGGTGACGATAATTGGTAGCAGGAATACACACAATAATTATTTATCTTCGCTAGTTGATCGCGGTATATTCGTTGTACTCTGTGATCGCGGTAAAAAGTGAAGTATCAAATTTAAATCTTAGCTCAAAATTTTGAACGAGTGAATGAATGACAAAACAAAATAATGTTACCATATTATTGTTTTTTTATACTATGTTAATATGTTTTTTTTTATTAGATAGGTAATATAAAATTACATTAATGATTCCATGGAAACAATGCATCATCATGATTTTGTGTTGATTTATTATTCCGACTGCGTAAGATAACAAAAATATTCCGAAACCCTTTTGTCTTAAGGCTTAAATTTAACATTTTGAACACAATAGATTTATGCACTGTTGTATTAGGTATTTCACTATTGTATTATACCGAAGCCAGGTGTCGCGCCGGTGATATAAAAGACATTTTAAACAAAAAGGTTCCGGCTGCGGCGGGGTCCCCTTTTGTTTAATGCCTTTTATGTTTATTGGACTACTAATCTATGCCGATTGTTTTAAATAATATTTTCTAACTAAAATTAAGAGAATTAAGTAAATTAAGTAAACTGCAGACGGTGCCGGTGGATCGAAAAAAAACCCAAAGTGATTTTAAACTAATTAAATTAAAAGGAATTATTAAAATTTAATATGGTGAAACCTATTGATGCTAGAATATGGAATGAATATTAATTACTTAAAAATAAGTAATTGCTACTGTTGAATTTTGCTGCGTCGGCTGCTCGTGGCTCGACGGATGTCATCGTTTGCAGTTTTCATGCGGTTGGCGTAAACACGTAGGAATGTGCGGCGTCGACGATATCCATTAGGGATCCGTATTTAACACCTCCATCCGCAGAACAGCAACTATTTGCTAATATTGAGAGAAAATGTTAATCAATCAATCAATCAATCAATATTTATTCGTGAACACAGGTATTACAATAAAGGTCTTATGTATACATTTTAGTCGAGCTCTATGTCCTACCAATGAAATTGGTGTACAAATATATTAGGTTTTTAGTAATAAGTCTGAATCTATACAATACAAAGTCACGAATGATCGAGTAAATAATGTCAATTAATCAGTTATAATTTTATTTTTACGAGTACATGCATGTCAATGGTAAATTATATTAAAGGGCTAGTAATGTCATATTTCATCATATTATAAATAATGTCAATTATATGTATTATTATTAATAAATAATTAATCAATTATAATTTATTTTTACATGCATGTCAATGGTAAATTATATTAAAGGGCTGGTATAATGTCATATTTTATCATTTAAAAATTCTTCGATAGAGTAATACGTGTTATCTATTAGAAATAAATACAATTTACTTTTGAATTTGCGGACAGTATCTTCACTCCTTATACATTTTGGTAACTTATTATAGACCTTTGGAGCCATTACGAAAATACTGTTTCTGTATAGTGCAGTACTAGATCCGACTGTTTGTAACCGATCAGAACGGCGCTGACTAGTTACTCGAGCAAATTTATGTAAATTATTCTTGACAAACATAGACGTTTCGTAGATGTACTCGTACAATGACGGCATGGTTAATAATTTCGTATTTTTAAAAAACGGCTTGCAGCTGTCGGTTTCCTTCAAATGTTGCTGGGAGTTCATCTCGTTTTCTGGTCACGTCTTCATACGTATGGATCTTAAGTGTTTGTTGCTTCTCTTTTTCGCCTGCTCTGAGGTTCCAGCATTTGTATCTGCGGCTTATTACCAAAATTATGAGTATGGTTGCGCATAGTACAGTGATATAAAATGGTATGGTTGTATGGTACAGGGCAACCTGTTGAATCTTGTCGATCTGAATAGGGCTTCCTATCAATACTTTGTTCTGGATGCTGTGAAGTTCTTCTAATTTGACTGAATTGAAGCTGATGGATGTTCCAGATACACGATCTCCTTTCTTTCCACATGCCACCCACATCGAGTGTCGTGAATTGGGATTATATCCTTCTGCCCTACGCAGACGTATAAACTCGAGTATTGTTCTATCGATCTCCCCGTTTCTGGATGGAGAGTGACCGAGCATACGGCGGATTCCGCACACTGGGGTAGTTTATAAGTAATAAAATAGCCCATTTCTCCTTAGTCCTTTCAAGGGCGTATAACCCGTGACTCACCCATATCCTATCATCCCTTGCTCTATCTTGCTCACCTCAGCTTGAGGCCACTTCTTGTCCGGAGATGGTAGGTGCAACTAACCCTTCGATTTTTCGTTGTCGCTCTTGGACTTGACTTTCCTCGATTTAGTGGTTCATACGGTGCTAAGAGTCTAGAAAGATAAATATCTTGATCTACCTTCCCACGCCGTTTAAAAAACAACTTTCTGTTTTCTAGGATATCTTGTAATGTAAATTTTTTACATTTGAAAGTTTGATTTATTCTTCGTTCGTCCTGAAGTTTTGTCACACATTCCAAAAAAATCTTAGTTTGTCCCATAGCACAATTAAAGTTGTGCTTCGTCCCAAATAACAAGTACATTAAAGGTACAGTCAACAAAAAAATAATGTACTTATTTGAAATTTTTGAAACAATAATAATTCAATAATAACACAATTTTAAACATTTAGGTATAAATCATCTTTATTATCCAGTATCACAATCAAAATCACAGAAATGGTATAATAATCATCTTATCATTACTACAGTGTAAATAGGTATACAGAATAGTCAGATCTGTAATAAACAATATTTAAGACAATTATATTATTTTAATTACCAAAAATTTTACCGACCAGTAATTAAATGAGAGTAATCAAAACAAGCGTTTAAAAAAGCAATCATTTTTATAATTTTAAAATTTCAAAAACACCATGCCCTATTTAAAATTAAATCAACAAAAATTGTGATTATTACTCAATCATGGATAAAACAAACATTTTAAAATCAACATTCATATTATAATATAAAAATTGGATCAACAGTAAACTAAGAGATAAATTTCAAAAAACATAACTAGGTAAAAATCAACGTCTAACTCACTGCAATTAAAATACAAACGGGCTTATTTTTTCCAAACAATGTCCCAAGGAAATAGAACCATTTAATAAAGCTGCTATTGAATCATTAATGATTTTGTCATACATAATAACGTCTTTATGTCGTGGTCTCCCTTGACTTAACACTCGAGATTGAGCGTCATTTTTTATTACATTCAAAAAACTAATCATGTTCAGTTTTCCAGAAAATGTTCTATTTAATCTAGCATTACCACCTACTGGGTTATTCGTTCTATATGTGTCACCATAAAAATCCCATTTTCCATTTAAATATTCATTATCAAGCCACGCTGACACAAAATAATTATTAAATTAATCGATATTATCTGTTCTGGGACAATCTTCCATAATGTAAAGCCAGCCATCACATTTGAGTTCTGATGGAAGCAAAGCTAAAGATGAACACAGAGCAATATGCTTCTTGAACATTCTGTTTTTATTTAGTTTCAATGCCTTAGCTCTTTTCCAAAGAGCTTGAGAGAAATGGAAGTAACAGCCTTTGCATGTGACGTTTGGAAATATTTTACAGATACCATTCATGGCCGCCTTTTCATAATCAGTTCTGAATGAAATGGGATTCCAATCAGGAATTTGCGATTTAATAAGAGAGAACAGAGTTTCATATGTGGATTCCTTTTTGTTCATTAATAGTACATATAATAATGGCACAACATTAATTTTTTCACTGGTACTCCCGAGATCACCGTAAATGACATACAATTGTTTAAATGGCTTCACCACACATTTAAATGTACCATCCGCTAGATAATGTTTGACGTTTTGGAGAAGTCTTCTGCTTTCTTCTTCAGCAAATGCTATTATTCTTGTTTTCTTATAATAATAATCAAAAAATAGAAAAGATTTGTAGCTTACTGGAATTTGAACATCAGACGGTTTTCGAAATGAAGATTTCTGGATTTGCTGCGATTTGTTACGTGCACTGTAGAGACTGCCCTTAACATTACATAAGTTTGGTAATTTTTCTTCTACAATGTCGGTTCCTCTGTCCTTTAATCTTCTTAAACCGGCATTAAAGATAGATGGGATCGATTTCCCATCCGCAGCTCTTGCTTCTTTCTTGCAGCGATGTAATTCCTCTTTAATGTCATTTTTTGATTGACTAGGTGTGCAAACGTTATGATTTAAAATCTTTTGAACACTATTATTCACTGTAACCATACCACCACGGCACTTTCTGTTCACACATCTCCAAATTATTGAGCAATTTTTGTTCTTTCGTTTTTGTGTGTGTTCAAAACCACCATATAGCAGAACAGGTTCACCTCTTCTGGATTCTATAAATGTGATCGGCTCCCGTGAGGTAGATGGTAAACTAAGATTTGGTTCCATTGTAGAACAACTGAAATTAAAGCATAAATGATTTAGTTATAAGCTTTTTAGTTATTATTTGTTTATTGTTATTATTCTTTATTAGCAATTACATATTAGCTTGACATTATTGTTACCTTAATTAGTATTATTTAAATATAAGAACAAATATTTGATATTTAACTTCTAATTTATCAATAATACTTCAGATAAAAATATTAACTTACCTATAACAAATTCGATCAATTCTCAATCTCACTTTACACACACTTTAACCAGGTGTCGAATGAGTACCTGAATGCACTGTGCATCACGGGAGCTAGCGTGAATCCCATTTTGCAGATAACGAAAACTAATGCTATTAGCCAAATGAGTCAATACAAGCAAACAAACAAAGGACGCAATAAAGAAGGGGTGGTCATTTTTTTACCTGCTCTTTTGAAAAAATTCCAGTGGCGTCAGTTGTTTACAAATAACTTGCTCACTAAAAGCGGCTAAAGAGTGTTATTATAAAATAATACGGGCAAATTTTCTCTCGCAGAGAAGACAGAGAGGAGCGGTTGTTTTAAAAAGTTGATGTTAAATATTTAATATTAAGTAACCCTTTTTTGCCGATTGTACAAAAAAGTAAGTTTGGCATATACAAAAAAAAAATGGGCCGAAGAAGGAATATATAATAGGACGAAGCGGGAATAAAAAATTAAAATTATATTTTGGGACGAAAGAAGCATATTGTTTGGGACGAACCAGGATTTTTTTATGTAGGACAAAACTCAGTGGGCCAAACGAAGAATAAATCGAAAGTTTTTAGCGACTTGTGATCACATGGACATCTATAATTTATGCACAAGGGATCTTTATCTGTGTAAGTCCTGAAAAGATACATAGAAAAAGTAAATTAATTCGATAAAACCTTACTAAGAGAACAGGATATTGAACTAAGTACCTACATTAAAATGTCACTTACGTTTTACGATATTCCGAACGATCTTTACGCTTTTTTTTCCTTGAACTAGCATTCAAGGTCTCGACTAAACCTTGCTCATCCATTTTCAATATGATTTTTACTTTATAATAACTTCCAAAGTTCAAAATTTCATCTACTCGCATCGAAAGACAGAACGTCAAGAATAACATCTGTCAGTGTCATCTGTCGACGTCGTTAGGCATATCTCTAACGTCATATTTTTTTTATTTTTTTTTATAGTGTTGCTATGATAATGATATTCAACGTACAGCCGTCATCTTTTGACTCGATACCGTTATTTACTCGAACGAAACGATTTTTATTAAAGTTGTTATGTATGGAAAAAAATATGACCTTTTGAACAGAAAAATAAATAAAAGATGCTATTTGTAGAAGAAATATGCCTGTTTTGTTTAAAACAATCCAAGGGAACATTTTAATGCAGAAATACATCCGTTTTGATTGGAATCCAAGTTTTTTGGATTTTATTATATGGGAAATACGCTCCTTTTGAACAAGTTTTTACGCTCATTCGATGGAGTTTTCTGCTATGAGTTCAAAAAAAAATAAAAGTTGAAAAGTGAAATACGACCTTTTGAACAGACGCTCCTCTTAGTCTCATGTGGGGCCTAGATGACTGCGTTGCATTCTTATTGACTTCTCACCAAAGTGTTGTATAAAGCGATATTCGCCGAAATGAAACAATACACACTCACTTCGATGATTTATAATCCAAAATTTACAACACGCACAATCTCTCGCTCAAACGTCTCACCGCCAAAATGTACCGCCGCAGCAGGAAGTCAAACTACTATCCCCTTTTTATTATTGTAAAATATTCGAAGCACTTACATAAATACTTGGAACAAAATTCATAAGAATGAAAGCTATAGGTTCATAAACTACATTTTTATAATTGAGTATGATTTACAGTACTATTTTCAAGATAATAAAATGAATGTTCGAAGATTAAGGACTAGTTATTAATATTTAAAATGAACACAACATTTAGTGTCTCGGTGGGTTGAAAGATGGCGCTAGTAAGTCTGTTATGTAGATTGCAACAATAGATCTTCATGGCGGATGTTATACTAGTTGCTTTCAATACCGGTAGATGGCGTTGGTTGTTTATTGTTGACGATGCGAGAGTAGATTGAGGGCTCACAGATGCACAGCTGGCGGATAACCGTTACACATTACAACCACTTTCTTTCACATTGTTACATGCATTAATAATAATATGAAAAAAAAATACACTTACTTGTAGAACACTTCTTGTCTCAGCATCGCAGACAAGAAAAACATTCCTCAAACTCCGTGCACCCTGACCTCGTGCCGAGGCTTGTTATGTTACAGTGGAAGGGCAGAGGGTGGCGCTTTTGTAGGGATCAATGGTGCTGGGTTTATCGAAGTGGAAGGTGTGGTGTCTAGTGGTGCGGTAAACGGCGAAGCTGGCGGTGACGTGGCTGGTGGTTGTGATGTGAGTGGTGGCGGTGATGTGGTACTATCTGAAATAATAAATTACAAAAATATATTAATTTTATGTCACTAATACTAACATAACATTTAATAGTCACTGATTTTACCTCTCCTAGCTTTGTCTCCTGCTCACCTGCCATACCATAGGCACTCTCCGTGCCTATGATATTTAATACTTTGGTGCTGGTGTTTGAGAGGCTAGGTATGACCGTGTTATGGCTTGTTTCAGCTCGGGCTGAATTTACACGTAAACCATCAGTCCGTGCCTACTTTTTAAGATCCCTACAAGTCTGAAATAATTATTCACATGAATATCATAGGTATAAAGCTTGAGAGTATTCTTGATGTCCAGAGGTCTTCCAAACTCTTCGTCTTTTATCCGGCCTCATACCGAAACGAGATTCATCGGAAAAGCAAACACAACACCAGTCTTCTTCCTCGCAATTTCTGTGTTCGCGAGCCCATTGTAAACGGGTCCTACGGTTGCGGGGTGCTATAGGTGGAACTCTCAGCGGCCCTCGGGAACGCAGACCCACTTAACGTAAACGATTCTGGATTGTTTGGTCGCTTATCAGCAAGCCTGGAGAGCCGTGGAGCCTCGTAGCCAACATCATGGCGGTCATGGTACGATTCCGTCAAGCAGTATTTTGGATGTACCGGTCCTGTATGCGAGTGGCGATACGGGATCGTCCTCCATGTCGCTCGGCCACGCTGCCCGTGATACGATAGCGTGTCCAGAGGCGGCTTATGACCCTCTGTGTAGTGCCAAGAGCGACAGCCACAGTACGTTGCTTGGAACCAACTTGCAATACCCCTGGTCTTTTAAAATGCATAAAGAATAGAGATAAAATTCACATAAAATCTAAAAAATCACCAGATAATATTATTCTAAAAACTACATATTCTCGATATCGTAATTTTTGCAATAACTTACTCAGAAAACTTAAAAAGTCTTATGAAACCGGTCAGCTTGAAAAAGCCAAAAATAATCCAATCCTGCCCAATCTAGGGTGTCCAAACGCCTCCTGCCGGAGGCTCTATGCGGGGGTCGTTCGGTCCATGGCCCTTTACGGGGCACCGGTGTGGGCACGTTCTTTCAGGTTGCGGCCAGCCCGCCGGTTGAGGGACAGGCAAATGTCGCGCCCCTAGCCGCCGCAGGAGACGCCCTGGGCGTCGGAAATTGCAGGCTGATTCCCGGCCACGGTAGGCGCGGGCGGTGAGCAATGGGTAGCTCGCTGTCCGATAACAAGCCCGGGTCGACGGCGCGTTGTGTTCCACGCGCGCCTCAAAGAGATGTCAGCACAACGGAAGGGGTCCGCTAGGACCGATGCCTGCCGGGGTCGCGGGAAAGTCCGAAAGGGATACCGTGGTGGCCCCTGGCAATGTACAGGCAACTGAAGGCTCTTACTGACTAAAACCCACCCGTGTTGGTGGGTTTTAGTCAGTAAGAGTCTGACACGCCCTCCCACTCCGCCCAGAGCGGGAGAAGTTATTTGATAATTTCCCACCCACAAAAAAAAAAGGGGGGACAAAACTCGGGAACCTAAATATTATATTATATATTACATTTATTGTATACATAAGAATGTTGTAGTAAGTAAAAGGCAAAACTAAATGTGTAACATATTTTTTTTTAATGAAATTCTTACATCTTTGTACTTAGATATTTGTTTTCCAGGAAGTTTTCTTAATAATGATATATAAGGGTCTGAAGATGTTAGCAAATGTTTAATTAAATCCTAATTAGTTCTGTGTCTTGATGTCTTCAATGTATGCCCCAATCTGGCTTTTCTGATTTCTTTATTTTTGGCTTCGGAAGCCTCCTCGGACACATGTCCTATCGGTACCACCGAATTTTTATTATATTTGCTCCATGTACCAAAATTTTATGCACTGTTGCATGTTATACCATGGGTATGAACTTCAATATATCTCCCTGGTACACAGTAGTTATGATATGATGATATGTCGGTATCGATTTCATAGCCTGAAACTATGGCTGCAAGAATTGTCCCAAAACGATGAATAAGGTTTTCATTGAGACCAGTAATCTGCGCTGTTGTGGCGTAATTATAAAAAAAATGCTCGTGCGGTATTTCCGTCATTGCTTGTACCAAATCCTGGTTTAACTTTGTCGATTATAAGACCAATTTCTTTAAAGTTTATCTTTATTTCTTCTTTAGTTTTTTTGAATATTTCTTTATTTTTGTCTCCTCTGACTTGCCACTCACAAATGTTCATGCGATAACTAATATTTAAAAGACATTCCATTGTACGAATGTACGCATGTAAACTAGAGATTCCAAATTGGTACATATTCTCATCAGGCTCTCTAACCATTGATGCCGAATTCATTTCCTTTGATGTTGCCTTGCAGATAAAACATCTTTGAGTAGATTTATTTTAATCTAAAACGTTACAAACTTTACCATCAATCATTGAAAGTATCATCTGGTGCGTGATCGAGATGGTTACGCCTCTGACTTCCACGAAAATTGGCATTAACATCCGTATTTGATTTTCAATGCCTTGGCATTCTTCTATGATCAATGCTTCGCATTCTTTCTTATACATGTATTTGATAATTCTACAGAATCTTGGTGATGATGGCCGAGGATTTTCCCATATGACTTTCTGTGCATTGTTTACAAGTCTTATTGGAACTAAAGATATGATAAACAAATATTCGTCTGTGCTATCGGTATCTTCAAATGGTTGCTTGTATAAGCTATGACCGAAGACCCATGCATCCCCATTTGTACATCAAAGTGTAATTCAACACACTTGTATCTAATCTTTCTCCAAGAATATTTTTACATATTCTCAATGCAGTATGGTTCAAAAGAGAATCCAGTCTTACTACCGCCGATGTTTCTGTTACTGTTATATTTTCAACAGGATGATAGCACTGCTTTTAGAGATGTAAAGAACTCGAGTCTTTTGAGTCCTAAATTTTAGGCTCAGCTGACAAATGCACAGCTCGACTCGTTACAACAACACCCCCAGACTAGAACACTTAAGTCTACATAGAGACTCGAGCGCAACATGGCGCTCAGGTCTTGATTCGAGCTCGAGTCGTTTCACGTGACGAGTCGCGCTCAAGTTCTTTTCCATTTGGAGTTCCTTTATAAAATAAAAAATAGGAAAAATAGGAAATAGGGAATAAAATATAAGTCGGAATAAAAATAATATAGGAAGTCGCGGGAAATAGCTAGTGTCAAATAATCTTTCCTATTAAAATAAAAGAGGTAAATATAAGAAAAAATATTTTACTCATCATGAAACATGATTCTAAACATAAACAAATCACATTAAGTACCTAATTACTTAATATACCAATATTGGTATATTAACGTTTAATCAAAAAAGTCTAACCATGATGCTAGACACATTGTAGCTTGTATCGTCTTATTACTAAGTCTGTTTCTTTTTTTTGTGATTAAATTACCAGATCTTGAAAATGCCTGTGCGCTCGGCACACTTGTTGCCGGAATACTGAGTATATCAAACGCACATTTTTGAAGGTGTGGTAATCTATTAGCTTGTTGTGTCCACCATAATATAATATCAGTGTTTTCTGTTTCTATTGGCATCATTAAATACTCTTGAAGTTCATCCGTAATCAATGTTTTATTCCTATAAATAGTCGAAAAAATGGCGATCATTGAGTTCGTGGGGCACCCATTTGTCAAGCTTTTTTACCTTGCCAATTTGACGCAAATGGTCCAATATTGTTTTGACGCTAACGTCGAAAGCTGCTGCTAATTCAGCCGTAGATTGTGTATCATCAGCTTCCACAATCGCCTTTAATTCGTCATTGTCGACCAAAGTCTTCGGACGACCGCGAGGTTCATTTTTCACGTCGAAATTTCCAGAACGGAAGCGAGCAAACCAATAACAGGTGGTGCGTTGGTTTGTAGTGTTAGCTCCGTAAACGTCGTTGATGTGGCGTGCTGCTTGTGCCGCGTAGCTGCCACGACGGTACTCATATTCCATAATTACTCGAATTTTTAACGTATCCATGATGACGAAAAAGATTGAAATGCGATGAAAATGTAACACTAATCAATAAACAAATGACTACTTTTGGAAAAAAAAACCATGTTTTTAAAATAAAATTAATTTGAAATTAGAATTCTTAGCCAAACAAAAATTATTTTGATTTGAAATGGCCAGTACTGCAGAACGGCAATTTCATAGGTAAAGACCTAATATACACTCGAGAGCAATGAATCCGGGTCACTTAAAGAATCCTAAAAATCTCGGAAACTAAAAATGCTAGGTTAATGCAATAAATTGTATTTAATAGACAATGTAATACTCCTTAAATGAAGGTATTAAAACTTCTTAGTTATTGTAAAGTTATATCATAAAAAAATCAAATTTGAAAAAGGGCCACTTTCGAAGATGGAACTACGAAATTACAGCATTTGGTTTTGCTTTTGTTTGTAATCTGTCATTTATGTGGGTACATAAACCATGTTGATAGTGCTCTATATTCATTATTCAAGCTGAAATTATGTCGCTTACGCCTGAAGAATGCACCAGAATACTTACAATGCTGGAAACCGGCCGGAGTCAGCGCGATACAGCCAGGACTGTCGGTGTGTCGCTGTCAACAGTACAAAGAGTTCTCCGACGTTACGAAGAAACTGGTTCTAACCTACGCAGACCAGGAACGGGCAGAACCAGGTGTACCACAGCACGAGAAGACCGATACTTGGTGAACACCATGCTTCGAAATCGCTTTCTCACAGGAACTGAACTCACAAATCAGTTTCGACGCCTCGGAGGAAGTAACCCAAGTGCATGGACAGTAAGACGTCGGCTTGCTGAATCTAACTTAAAACCCCTTAGACCTGCAAACGGCCCTAAACTGGAGCGTGGGCATCGTATTTCAAGACTAAGATATGCCCAGAGCCACGTAAATTGGAGTATTGAAGATTGGTCAAAAGTTATGTTCTCCGACGAATCAAAATTTATGCTCTACAAGCACGATGGAAGACACAGAGTGTATCGAAGACCAGGGGAAAGATTCAAGCAAGCATGCATCGAAGAAAAAGTAGCCTACGGTGGTGGGTCTGTACTTGTGTGGGCCGGAATTTCTTCTGAAAGTCGCACAGAGCTGGTGATCATAGAAAACGGCTCTTTAACTAGCGTAAGATATGTGGAAGAAATCCTCAATGATCACGTTGGTCCATTTATGGTCAATTTAGGTGAGGATGCTATATTTATGCATGACAATGCCCGACCTCATACAGGTAGGATTGTGAATGACTACCTTCAAGAGATGAACATTACTCGTATGGAGTGGCCAGCGCGCAGCCCGGATATCAACCCGATCGAGCATGCTTGGGACGAGCTAGGCAGATGCGTAAAACAACGAAACCCTCCCCCAATCACGCTTCGTGAGCTCAAAATTGCTCTCACAGAGGAATGGGAGAATATTCCCCAAAATCGTATAAGGAACTTGGTGTACAGCATGCCAAACCGCGTAAACGCAGTAATGGAAGCACGAGGAGGCAATACGAAGTATTAAAATTCAAGAAAATCGTAATAAAGTTCAAAAATTTCATGTTTCCTATTTTTGTTTTAAGGAGAGATCAGCAGTTTTTTTCTTTATGTAATTTTGTGTTAATAAAATGTATGGTGACTCATATTTTTTTTACTTTCATTTAAGGAGTATTACATTGTCTATTAAATACAATTTATTGCATTAACCTATCATTTTTAGTTTCCGAGATTTTTAACATTCTTTAAGTGACCCGGATTCATTGCTCTCGAGTGTATTATACATAAGGTATACCTACATTATTATTTCCGCGTTCAATTTCTTCTGCGCTAAAAATGTTTCAGGGTCCCTTTGTTTAAGTCTTTCCCTGTATAATTTCTGCCTTTCAGCTGGCGTCATTGGCATCTGAAAAGAAAAAGTAAATTCCCTTCACCGGCAAAGCTTAGCAAATACAATTCAGTTATAAAGCAAGACATTCGCCATCATGCATCTGGGTGGCGAAACGAGTAAAATGTATGAGCATTTTACTCGTTTCGCCACCCAGATGCATATATAAAATACTAGCTGCTGCCAGCGAGTTCACCCGCGCGAAATTAGAAATTCATCCCAAGGGAACCTACTCCCGGGATGAAAAGTATCTGTGTTATTCCAGGGTATGATTTACCCGTGTACCAAGTAAATCCATTCAGTAGTTTTTGCGTGAAAGAGTGACAAACATACATCCATAGGTACATTCTTGCAAAGTTTCGCGTTTATAATAAGTAGGATGTACGCAATATGCGCTAGTTATTTTTATGCTGACTGGTAGCTCGAAACCGATAATAGGCCATTGTTTTCATGGTGTGACGCGGTGTACGAGCTGGAACAGCTGATAGCGATGGCCAGGTTAGTCGAGGAGTCGCTGGCGGGGGGATCCCCCACAGCACATACTTCCTCATAGTATCCCCTGGGCAACGCCGTGTCTGACCACCGTAACAGAGTGGCAGACCGGCGGCTAAAGTGTGCTATGAATTTTAATTGCGAACATTGTTGCGGACGATTCGTTAACATGACTGCAAAGCCGGCAAGCGATGCGTCCGGCCGTTTTATCCCGAGTCGCTCTCCCCAGGGCGACTCAAACGGCCCTTCTCAGGGCCAACCCAACGGCCCTTCTCAGGCCACCCCAACGGCCCTTCTCAGGCCACCCCAACCGCCCTTCTCAGGGCCACCCCAACCGCCCTTCTCAGGGCCACCCCAACGGCCTTTCTCAGGGCCACCCTAACGGCCCTTCTCAGGGCCACCCCAACGGCCCTTGTCAGGGCCACCCCAACGGCCCTTCTCAGGGCCACCCCAACGGCCCTTCTCAGGGCCACCCCAACAGCCCTTCTCAGGGCCACGCCGGCGGCGTTTTGACGCCGAGAGGAGCTGACCGCCCACGATCCGCGGCCAGCTTGTTCCGAAGGCCGGACGAGTCTTCGGACTCCGATACCGAGTCCAATATGGACACGTCGGCTGCGGAAAGCGGAGACCGCTACAAGCGGAAGCGGTCCGAGGGCTCCTCGGAGTCGACCGCAAGCCGCAGTAAGGCGAAGAAGAAGTCGAAGCCCAAAAAGGCTTCGACTTCTTCTCCTCCGACTCACGAAGTGGGTCTAGTGGACGCCGAGCGCCAATTAAACCTGGCGAAACGGGCGCAGCTCCAATTAGACTTGGAGGAGAGGGTTGCCGCCAAGGAGCAGCAGGCGCAAACTGCCAGGTCGAGGGCTGGGTATGGGGCATCCCACGTGCTCTACGCTGACCACTCCCTGGCAAAGCTGGCGCGCATGGCGGAAGAGGATAAGGAGGAGGTCCTGGAGGTCGCCTCCAAATCCTCCAACTTGAAGGGGACCTTCCGAAAGGCCCTCAAATGCCGTGCCGCCAGCATGCACGGCATCGTCACAGAGCTGGTGAAGCGGACGGCCACTGACGAGACGCGGCAGCTGCAGGCGAAAGTGGATCGCCTGCAGGCGGAGGTCAGCCAGCTTCACCAGAAGCTGGCTGAAGCCACGGCCCTGCCTGCCCCAGCTCCAGTGACAGGAGGCTCCTCCTCCACCCCTGCCAGCCTCGAGGCAGCCTTGAGGCAGGTCGTGATGGAGGAGAGAGCCTTCATAAGGGCCTGCTTTGCAGGCATTGAGGACCGGCTTCTGCCGGAAAAGCGGCTCCGCCTACCGCTAGCGGCGGACAAGAGTCGCCAACCAAAGGAGCCGGAACCTGCGCCTCAAGCAGGCCCGGTACTGGAAGTGCAGCCCTCAAACGGCAAGGGCAAGGGCAAGAGGACCAAAGCGGCTCCTCAAACCCCTACCACAAGCGCGGAGGGAGCGTCTGGGTCCTCTGCCACTCCAGCAGCCCCAGCCCAGAACTCGAAGGAGGAAGACGCCCTTCTTCCCTCCACCACCCCGTCCAACCAGTCGTGGACGGAAGTGGTCAAGAGTCGTGGACGGAAAAAGGGCAAAAAGTCGGCCCCCAAGCCCGCTGCGGCTGCTCCCGCAGCCAAACGGGCTCCAGCCGGTGGGAGGAAGCTGGTTCTTCCCAAAACCGCGGCCGTCGTGGTGACAATCAAAGACGTACGAGTCCGTCCTGAGACGGGCTCGTACGAATGCTGATCCCTCCCAGCTAGGGATCAGCAAAATAACGTGCCGCCGAACTCTCACCCGAGCTCGAATTTTCGAGTTCTCGGGGGAGCAGAGCGGCACGAACGCGGACCTCTTCGCAACGAAGTTGCAAGAGGTCATCGCTGATGTGGCAAAGGTCGCCAGGCCCGTTAAGACCACAGCCTTGGAGGTGGCCGATCTGGACGATTCGGTCGCCAAAGAGGATGTGGTCGCGGCCGTCGCAGCGGCTGGAGGCTGCGACGCTGGCGCGGTGAGAGGGGGAGCCATCACACTCGGCCGCCGCGGCATGGGCATCATCCGCGTCGAGCCGGCCGCCGCGGCTGGGGCCGTCCTTGCTGCGACCAAAGGACGGTTGCTGATTGGTTTCAGCTCGGCTGTGGTCCGGCCACTTGAAGGCCAGCCTGCGCGGTGCTTCAAGTGCTGCGCGTTCGGCCACGTGTCCCTCCAAGTCCGATTGGAGGGAGACCTGCTTCCAATGCGGGAAGGAGGGACACGGGTGGGCCGCGTGCACCGCCACCGCGCCACACTGCGCGGCCGGGCAGGAGCTGCAAGCCCCCCGTCAAGAAGGGCGTGGTGCCGGCGCAGGTTGGCCCTGTTGCCACTACCGCCGCCGTCGTCGCCGCTGTAGCTCCAGTGGCGGCGGCAGCTGAGGAGGGTGCGATGTCGGAATAATAATTTCCGACTACCGCATCCTCCAGACGAACGCCAACCACTGCAGAGCGGCCCAGGACCTGGTGGTGCAGGTCATGGCCGAGTGGTTGGTGAACGTAGCGGTGGTCGCCGAGCCCTACTTCGTCCCCGGCAGCTGGCTGGGTGACGAGGACGGCTTGGTGGCACTAGCGGCGCGGTCTTCCACAGACTCCCCTCCCCTCTCGCTATTAGAGAGGGGACCGGGATACGTGGCCGCCGCGTGGGGAGAATTCGCCCTTGTGGGCGTGCATTTCTCCCCAAACCGCCCTCTTCAGGACTTCGAGAACTATCTCGAAGTCCTGGCCGCCGTGGTCGGCAGGGCGGCGCCGCATCAGGTCTCCGTGCTGGGAGACCTGAACACCAAGTCGGTGACCTGGGGCAACCCGGCCACCGACGCCCGCGGGCGGGCAGTCGAGCTGTGGGCTACCTCCTCTGGACTCTCCCTCTTGAACAGAGGCAGCGTCCAGACATGCGTGCGGCGGCAGGGCGGCTCAGTGGTGGACGTCACTTTCGCCACCCCTGCGTTAGCCGCGCGCGTGCTGAACTGGCGGGTGGACCTGGTGGAGACTATGTCGGACCACCGTTACGTGCGGTTCGACATCTCCACCAGTCGCCCCGGAGAGACGCGGACTCTCCCGGGGCGATTAACGTTCCCACGGTGGGCTCTCGCCCGCCTGGACAGGGAGGCAGCGCGGGAGCGGCGTCGACGGGACCAGGACGTCGGGGACCACCTCTACGAGGTGTACCTGGCGGCAAAACTGGTCCTCGATCGGGCCATCACCGCCGCCAGAGACTCCGCGAGAGCAGTAATGCTGGAGGGTCTATCGCCAGCACCCCTCCTTGGGAACTCGAGGCGTGGGTGCTCGCTAGAGTGTATGAATGGAAGGCGGGGCGGAGGGCGATTGGACAACGCTCCGCCCCGGAAGAGCGGGAAGCCGTCCGGCGGGAGGCGGGGGACGCCATCGTCGTTCACTGGACGAGGGACCTCGCCACCGCAGTCTTCGGCCGCCGAACCCTCGACGCGATCGGGCCGGTCCTGCGGAACTGGCTCGAGCGGCCGCACGGGTTCCTCTCGTTCCGTCTGGTGCAGGTGCTGTCCGGACACGGTTGTTTCGGATCGTACCTGCATCGGATCGGACGGGAGGAGACGCAGTCGTGCCACGACTGTGGCGCGGCGGAGGACACGGCGCAGCACACTCTCGAGGTGTGCCTGTAGATGTAATTTTTGTAGCGTTCAAGTAGCCAATAGTGATGATCCGCGGCCGCTGCGCCGGTGTGATTCATCACAGCTTCTTAACAAACGGGTTGAGCATTACTGCAGATGTGTACTGTGAAGAACTGAACACAATGATGGAGAAGCTGGCACATCTCCAACCAGCATTGGTCAATAGCTCGTCTCCGCTGCTACTGCACGACAACGCGCGACCTCATACTGCACAGCAGACGGTCTCCAAGTTGCAAGAACTGGGGTTGGAAGCTCTCCGTCATCCGCCCTACTCACCAGACCTTGCGCCTACAGACTACTACTTTTTCCAGAATTTGGATAACTTCTTGGCGGGAAAAAAATTCAATACCCGAGAGGCAGTACAAAATGCCTTTGAAGAATTTGTTGCCTCCCGTCCAGCTGATTTCTTTAAGAAGGGCATCAATAAACTGCCACTGCGTTGGCAAAGATGCATTGATTGCATGGGTGATTACTTCGATTAATACAAATAAATACCCTACCTACCTACCCGACCTATTATTACTGATTGTGTCACCGAACTATTGAAGTTAAATTATAAGATGATAATTTTGTGTGCTTTTCCATATTATGAGCATTTATCAAATAGGCAAAACAACTAGATTCACATGCTAAATAATTACATGCATTTCTTAGTTAGTCACCATAGTGACAAGTTTATATTTTTTGACACCAATTTTTTGTTGATAAGCTAAGGTCGACTAGGGATACTGTGTATCTGCCCATTAGTTTTAGACGTCAAATAGCTAGGCTATTAGCTTTTAATATTAACCCAGACATAATTAGTATGTCTAAGTCATCTACAATTAGTACCACAGTTAGTAATAGAACCTACGCATACATATAGAACCTAGGTATATCTACTCAGGTATAAAGATAAATTATATATACCTGAGTAGATATACCTGAGTGACCTACGAAAAATTGTAGCCCATCAAAAGGTATATCTACTCAGGTATATATAATTTATCTTAAAATAGTTATAAATAGGCATCTATGCATATAATTTAAAGAAGATTCGACAACTTTCTCCAAATATTGTAGATGTCTTATTAAATATTAATTTTATTAACTTATTTGTTTGTTAATTATAGTAGTATATTTTTATTTGCAATTTTTTTGTTATCAATGTCACATGTAATCTAACACAAACAAATCTAACGTTTTTCGAGTAATTAAAGTGTAAATTTTAATAAATAGCTCAAAATTATTTAAATTCATTTAAAAAAAAAATCGAATTCAAGTTTTTTTTTTAATTTTTGCATTTTCTGAGAAGATTTACTGCAGTAACATATATATTTTTTTTCACCATCGGAAAGTAGAGATTTCAACGAACAGAAACCATACCAACTTTTTGAAAAAAGCTGATATTTTGACGGGTGAATTTTCGATTGAAAATTAGGGTGTTTTTTCGATATTAATTCAAAATAAGGTGAAACAATAAATATTTTTAATCAAATAAATTACAGCGTATTTGGGACATAACAATTTTAACAAAAAAAAAACCGACTTCAAAAAATTTATATTTCAAAACAAATTAATATGCACTAAAAAGTAAAAAAATAATTGCGTATTTTTCGACAACTTAATAGATCAACTAAATTTACTAACTCAACACATAGGTACCTATGAATACCAAACAATTATCAAAATATTTTTAGAGTTATCCTAAGTAAAATGAAAAGAAAAATATTAGACTACTTAAAAAGCAATCAAATTATTACGATAACATTATAATGTAAGTAGGTAGGTACAATTATTGTTATTTTTGGAGTCGGTGTCAGCCAAGGAAACGCCAACAACCTAGCAATAATAATACGAACTTACTAACTATTAAATTTATAACTAAAAATGAACTTTTATAGGACAATATCTGCGACCTTCAAACGACAAAAACGTAACCAATGAATATTAATAAACGAAAATATATTGTGACAATATATTTGACCTTGAAACGACGAAAATAACAATACCTAATAAAACCAAACAAAAGAACTTTAATAAAACACTAACTAGCAAACGGTGAAATACGAAAATATAGCACACGCGTGAGTAGCGAGGCGAGAGGCGATAGTATGGATGGCAGCGGTGCGGCCGCGGCGGCTCCGCGCGGCGACCCCCTCACCATCCATTGCCCCCGCGCATACCCGCCCGCGCCCGCGTGCTGCGTATCAACACGGCACGGGCGGAGTGGTGTGCGCACTCATACGAGTGTGCGTGGCTATTATAATTTTAATAAAAAGAAATCTCACGTTTAATTCCTACTTACAACTGGTGTAAAACTGTAATGTTTTGTAGTGATAATAGGTAAATAACAAACCTATCTTAGTTGGCTGACACCGACTCCAAAAATAACAATAATTGTACCTACCTACTTACATTATAATGTTATCGTAATAATTTGATTGCTTTTTAAGTAGTCTAATATTTTTCTTTTCATTTTACTTAGGATAACTCTAAAAATATTTTGATAATTGTTTGGTATTCATAGGTACCTATGTGTTGAGTTAGTAAATTTAGTTGATCTATTAAGTTGTCGAAAAATACGCAATTATTTTTTTACTTTTTAGTGCATATTAATTTGTTTTGAAATATAAATTTTTTGAAGTCGGTTTTTTTTTTGTTAAAATTGTTTTTTATTTCTTGATTTTTAGTGAATTACTTGTTTGAGTATGGGTAGACCTACTAAACGCGCTGCTCATATGAGACAGCGCCGTTTAAATGAAAAAGAGGAAGACAGGGAGAATCGCCTATCGCAACAGAGGAAATCTAACTCAAGGACGATTTCCAAAGAGACTTGCAAAGAGCGCGAAAATAGGCTTTCGAAAATGCGGGTTTACATGAAAAAAGTTTTGAATAGGGAAACCTTCGAAGAACGTAGTCACCGTCTCGGCTTGATCGACGATCGTCTATCGAATGAGATGGAAGAGCAACGTGCCCACCGTCTCAGCGTGATACACGATCGTTTATCCCAAGAGACCGAAGAGCAACGTGCCCACCGTCTCAGCGTGATACACGATCGTTTATCCCAAGAGACCGAAGAGCAACGTGCCCACCGTCTCAGCGTGATACACGATCGTTTATCCCAAGAGACCGAAGAGCAACGTGCCCACCGTCTCAGCGTGATACACGATCGTTTATCCCAAGAGACCGAAGAGCAACGTGCCCACCGTCTCGGCTTGATCCACAATCGCCTGTCTAATGAGACGGAGGAGCAACGAGCTCACCGACTCGGATTAATACATGATCGCTTATCAAACGAAACACCTGAAACACGTTCACTTCGACTGAGCAGAATGCGACAAGCCAGTCATATTTGTAGGGATATCGCGAATGAACAATCTTTTGAAGCGGCTATTAATATTTTTGCTGATGTACCATGTGCCGTTTGCAAAAGAAGTCTTTATCCACAACAGCGTTCCAATTTACGAGCAGATATGTTTAGTACGCTATTACCTGAAGAACTGGTTACTTTAGGTACAATAACAACGTGCTCTCGCTGTTACAATAATATTCGAAAAAGGAAAATTCCAGCGACTGCATATTGGAACAAAATGATGCCTGCACAAGTACCGCCTGAATTAGCCAATTTGACATACGCTGAAGAACGGTTTTTAAGTCACATTACACCGTTTTTAAAGATTGTTAAACTTGATAACCGTTTCAGTCAAAATTGGTGTAAAGGACAGGTCATTTTATTTGCAAAGGATGTTGTGGAAATAGCTGAACAGTTACCACTGACACCACATCAAGCTGGTTTAGTTTTGGTAGTAGAAAGTCTCGAGAACCTTTCATGTTCTAAAGAATTCGTCGTTGATATGCAAAGACTGAATCGAGCATTAACTTGGTTAATTACCAATAACCATTTGTACAAAGATGTTCAGGTGCATTTTGAAACTGCGTTAAACGTACCTCATTTAGTCCAAATAGCTGAAAATTCTGTTCCTGAACAGAATGCTGTTTCTTCAGAAATATCTCCAAAACATTATGTCACTTTAAATGACAATAAGGCAATATTACGCGGATCATTTAATCAAGGAGATTTACGATTTGATTTATCTCGAGGTAAGCAATGTACTGGGATAGCGGCTGTTGCTTGTGCAGCATTCACTCTATTAGATCCAAACAAGTGGTCTAAAAGCGATATCGATTACATTGTAATCATTGGCGATAAATACTACAATGACTGCATTGCTGCTAGAGATAATCCTGCGCCCGGTGAAGTCAACCCTGAGTACCTAGCTGTAACAGACCTTAGTCCAAGACTTATATACAACAGAGAAAATTTATTGATCACAGCACTCGAGGAAACCAATTATAATGGTCACATAGATAATGATAATAGTTCTGATGGATTCCCTAACTTGAAAAATGCATTATTAAGGTTTTTCATGGAGCACTCGAATGGTATACTTACAGCAAACGCTGTTTCCATAGCAGTACATTGCAAAACTTTGGGTAACAATAAAACTTACTTTTTGTTTGATTCCCATGCACGTGGTCCCAAGGGAGCTTCTGCTCCCACAAATGGTACCGCTTGTTGCATGCAATTTAGTGATCTGGACCATTTGCATGCCATTGTACGTCGTAATTTATTTGTGTCGCCAAATAAAGTACCAAAAGGAAACTTTAGGGATAATCTTAATGTTTTCTCGTTAACATCACTAGTTATAGCTCGAGACACCCAAATACAATCGCCCATATTGCAACAGTCGACACTAGTAAGGGCAGAGAGTCCAACATATACACAACAATCGACACTAGTAAGGGCAGAGAGTCCAACATATACACCAGACTGTTCCCTTCTAACAACAACGCAAGTCATGCAGTCACTCCCAACTAAAAGTCCAGCAACATCAAACCATGTTCAATTACCAATCAATGATTCCTCGGGCACCATTTACACCGAATCAACAAGTATGCTCCAAAACATAGATGATAATGTACCTAATTTAGAAAGTGTTGTAAATATGAATAGCTCTTCAACAGATGATACAATGAGATTGGCAGCCATCACAAGGAAAACTGCACCACCATTGAATTTAGAACGTGAACGCCGTATGGAGGAATTATGTTGGTATTTCCTATTTCCAAATGGTAAGAATGGCTTTGGTGAGGAAAGAGATATTGCGTGTACCCCACTTGACTACTTCCAAAACCGGGTAATGAGTGCTGACAGTTCAACAGAAATGATTATTTATTTTATGCTCTATCCGTTGTAGAATATTTTCGTGCCAAATCAAGTGTATCTGTGTCATGTAGGATGCGACAAGGTCACGGAGAGCAAACACCACAGGGGCTAGTGGATAACATGCATCTCACCATGAGAAATATTCGCGGATCGGCATCATATTGGCAGAAATGTTGCTCTGAATTGATTGCAATGGTAAGAACTTTAGGACCTCCCACATGGTTTTTAACATTTTCCTGCAACGATTTAAATTGGTCCGATATGTTAAAAGCTTTGCTAATTGCCGATGGAGGTAATGTCGAGAACGCTGAAAGCCTATCATTCCCGGAGCGCTTGAACCTGGTGCAAAAGCATCCGGTAGTGGTAGCACGACAGTTTACACTGCGTGTTAACGCTCTCATGCGGTTCCTCAAGACGAACAGTGATTGCTTGGGTGGGCCTATTGAAGACTTCTGGTACCGAGTAGAGTTCCAAAACCGCGGTAGCCCACATCTGCACATGTTGGTCTGGTGTAGAAATGTTCCGGAATTCTCAACTCCAGAAGGAATTGCCGTAATTGAAAAGGTGGTTTCATGTTCAATAAATCCAAGTGACTCTACTTTACGTAAATTAGTCGAAGATTTGCAAATTCACAAACATACGGCAACATGTAAAAAAAACCGCCAAGCTGATGGTTGTCGCTTTGATTTCCCAAAGCGTGTAAGTGATCACACTGTTTGTCTAGGGCCAGATGAAGCACTTGCTAATAATGGTCGATTCTGTTTATTGAAAAGAACCTCAAATGAAACCATGGTCAACAATTACAATGCGGTTCTTTTAGGACTATGGAAAGGAAATATTGACGTCCAACCGTGTGGTAGTGTCACTGCTGTTGCCTATTACGTCGCAAAATATGCGAGTAAATGTGAACCACGTGATACAGGCGATGTAATTCGAAACGCTATTACGAATGCTAAGAGACAAGGTGGTGATGTTTGGAAACAATTGTTCTCAGTATCAATGACTATTTTAAGTCAACGCCTGGTGAGTGCACCCGAATGCGCATACAGATTATGCCATTTGCCATTGAAAATGTCGTCGCGTAAGACTGTTTTTGTCAATAGTTGCAGGCCAGCGGAACGTTTCAGACTTCTGAGATTCGACAGTGATGAAACCAGTATTTACAATAACATATTTGATCGTTATATATTACGCCCAAACGAGCTGGAGAGTTTAAGCCTTGCGGAATTTGCCGTCCGTTTTGAAACTGTCTCTAATGCGACATGGTCAGAGGACAATGGCGATGCAGAACTTAGGGACGAAGATATTACGCCAGTAAGGTATATCAGATTGCAGGACAACACTAGAATGCGTGTAAGAAATAGACCGTCAGTATTACGTACCCGTTATTATACAATTAATAGTGACAAAGAAGCGTATTATTACAGTTTAATAGTATGCCACATAGCATTTCGTAATGAAAGCGAGTTACTGTTAGAAAATGAAACCGCTGAAGACTGTTTTATAAGACGCCAAAGTGATCTTCGTCCGTTGCAGGGTAATGTGAGCGCAGAAAAATTTGGTTACGCTGAACAAATTATTCAGCAGCCTGTTGCTCAAGCTACCGCACTTAATGCTGCGCGCGAAACCGATGTCAGCAATGCACCCTTGTTATGTGTTGGTGAACAAATTGTTCATGACGATGATAACTTTTGTGAAGACATGGAAGAACGAGCCGTCATGTCAGATGAATTGTTCCTGGGAAGCATTCGCGGATTAAATGTCCAACAGAGGGATTTATTTCAGAAAGTATCTACGGCAATCGAAAACGATTTGCAAAGACAAGAGAGTCAGCTGTTGCTTTTTATCACGGGTGGTGCAGGTAGCGGGAAATCATTTCTGTTGAAGTTAATCGTGGCACATATTAAGCGTTGTTACGCACCAACAGTAGATATACTACTGAAGCCTAACTTTGTGGAAGTTGGTTCGCTTACCGGAGTTGCTGCTCGTCAAATTTTTGGCAAAACACTCCATAGTATTTTCTTGCTACCGATAGAAAAGAAAAATACTATGACATACAAAAAAATTACTGGTCAAAGACTCGAGAACGAACGACGTAAATGGCGCTTTATAAATTGGCTGATCATAGACGAAATTTCTATGAACCTAAGAATAATCCACCTAAGACTCCAAGAATATAAAAACAACGACAAATTATTCGGTGGAGTCAACATTTTGGTATTCGGTGATATATTTCAGCTTCCTCCGGTGAAAGGAAATTGGTGTTTTGTGCAGCCATCGTGGTATTCAGCGGAGGTTAATTTGTGGCATCAGTTTTCTTTTTGTGAACTGACCATAAACATGCGACAGCGCGATGATACCGAATTCATCGATTTATTAAATAGTTTACGGGTAGGGGTTAACGACGGCTCAGCTGCAATTATTATGTGAGCGGCGTCACGTGCCTATAAATGGTGAATTTGCGGATGGAGTCGCCGTTCGTATTTTCCCCACAGTCAGGCAAGTCGACGACTACAACGACAAAATAAGCAAGGAAAATGCAAAGTTGCACCGAACTTATAAAATTAACGCAGTGGATGAGTCACGTGAGGTAGCGACATATGGCAGAACACCACCAGAGAACGTGATTCCTAAAGACGTCAACAGTTGTGGTGGTTTTCTGCCATCAATAAAAATTGGCCTTGAATCCCGGGTGATGTTGAGACGCAACATCGCCGTATCAGAAGGACTGGTGGAATGGAGCTATGGGCATTATAAAAAAAATCAAATGGCCAGCCTTGAGGAGAGACCAACTGGAGGACGGCGAGCTACCAGATGCCGTCTATATTAAAGGTCATTGGGCATTTTTGACCCAGTACCTCAAAGTACGCGTCCATTATTGAAATGTAGTTTGTTTTGAAGATTTAGGGTTAACATTTCACGGAATGTATTTATTTGAATCCAAAAGTTTGGGGAAAAAAAGTTATGTGGTTCAACGCAAAAAATTGTATTTTCCCACTTATTGATTTTCAATCATTAACTACTAACTGCGAGACGCTCGCTGGTGCTCATAAGGCGCAATCCTCGTTACAGTACAGAGTTTAGAGGCCCTTTCTTTCATACAATAAGCCCAATACCGGTTTTATGGACTTGGGTTTAACCTTACGATTGGTGTTAAATCACTATTTTTACCCAACTACGGCAAAGCCAAAAGGAAGGGTTATGATTTTAGCAGTCTATGTATGTATGTATGTAAGTATGTTTGCTTTTACGTGTGTTCCACCGTAGCGCCTAAACTACTGAACCGATTTTTTACTGCTAAATAATGGGTAATATCGACTTTGGGCTGTTTCACTCTATGGCAGTATATTCTCGTCAATTAGACCAAAAATAATCAAAAAATGACAGGTAACACCGAAAAAATTCGAAAAATGTCGAAAGTGACGTAAAGCGCGCGTCAATATCAAACCCGGTTTGTGCGGTAAACGATACAAAAGCCCTATTGTAGTGGTGCTATATCGGTTAAAATGGAAAACGAAAATAGTTGTGTGTTATGTGGCCTATCAGTGCTACGTCGCCGAAAACATACACTTACACAACTCCTGCTCGAACGTCACAGAGATCATGTTGAAATATTGTTACAAGAAATCATTCCACGTGAGGTAAGTACAAGTGAGATTTTTTGGTTTTATACAGAAAAGTATTTCACCGTATGGAGGTGTTACAGGTTGTAAAATGTTTGAACTACGGATGGACACTTCTATATTTGAAAAACTTGCCATATGGAAGGTTTTAAAACTGACCGACAATTAAAAATAGTACCCCTGAGATAATCAGTCGCACAATAAACTGGTTTATTCAGTCTACCTGGAAAGCTGCATTGTTCAGTGTGTAGTTATCATTCAATAGTGAGGGAGCTACATAACTGTGTTTGATGGCGTCTGTAAAACAACATTAGGTAAGTGTAATAGAGAGCATTAATGAGTTTTTTTTATGTTTAAGATACCGTTAAATGGCACGAGATCCGTATGTCATCCATGTTGGTTGAGGTTAAGTCGTCGTGTGAGAAGTCAACATATACCAAACCAGCCCGTACTGGATCAGCCACCTCAACAAGTTGAAGCAGAACCAGATCACGAAATCGGTGTTGTAGAACCTCCAATGGATATGAGCTTTGTTGCGCTTAATGGATATAAGCGTGCATCTAATACCGCAAGGCGTTGTATATTTCGAAACTGCAGAATGGCGGTGGCACATAATGTCCCGATATATGCTAGGTTTTGTCTGCTGCACGATCGTAATTTTTACATACCTCAGCTAGCCCGGGTATGCAATACTCATTTCACCAGTAATGAATGGGAAGACTTACTGGATGATGAAACAACCCATGAAAACTTCAATCACGACCATGTACTCGATATAATAAACGTATATAAATGGGGCTTCGAAAACAAAAAACAATTGGACTTCGGAAATATTAATGACATAGATGATAATGTATTGCACTTTTGGACAGGTGTGACGAAAAATGAGTTCAATATGATCTTGAATGAGACGCCTTCATTACAAAATAGGTCAAAGCGTCCTGCCACGGTACTTGGTATATACTTAACCAAACTAAGAACTGGCGAGCCAGATGAGCGCTTAGCAACAAAGTTCAATATATCCAGAAGAACACTAGAACGTGACTTCAAAACAGCTCGGGAATGCTTAGCACGGGAATTTATGCCACAGCACCTGGGGTTAAATCATATATCCAGAGAAGAGGTCGTAGCTAGAAACTTGCTAATACCGAGTCATTTTTTTAGTGGTAACGATCATCAAGCAGCGATACTTGTTTGTGATGGAACGTACATTTATGCCCAAAAAAGTTCTAATTTCCTGTTTCAAAGAGAATCTTATAGTTTGCATAAATATCGTAACCTTCTTAAACCTTTTTTGATAGTGTGTACCGATGGTTACATACTCGACGTGTTCGGACCGTACAAAGCTACGACGTCGGATGCCACAATCATGAGTGGACTAATGCGTGAAGAATCTCCACTACATGGATTTTTGCTACCTGACGACGTGTTCATATTGGATCGTGGGTTTCGGGATGCAATCCAAGCTATCGAAGAATGCGGTTATATTCCACATATGCCACCAACAAGACAAAGACGAGAACAATTGACAACAATCGATGCCAATAAATCGAGATTAATTACAATGGTCCGATGGGTCATCGAGACTATAAATGGCAGATTTAAAAAAGATTTCAAAATATTTCGTCACGTTTATTTTAACGTTGCCGCGAGTCATATGATAGTAGACTTCAAAATAACTGCAGCGATTATAAACCTTACTCGTCGACCATATGAAAATCATGTATACGCTGAACAGTTTGTAGCGATTATCAATGAAAAAATGCAACAAAACAATGAACTCGCCGACTATGTTCTATCAAACAATTTGAACAGACAAAGAGTAGCATTCGTGACGCTTGACGGAAATGATCCAGATTTCAATGATTTTCCACAGCTTACTTATGAGGAATTGATACTATTTACATTAGGATCCTATCATTTAAGAATTGCAAGGTCATATTGCGCCGAACACATGCGGCAAAATGGCGTATACCATATAGAAATGTACCGGCATCGAGAAATGGTCCAAAACAAAATATTAATAAGAAGCCGAATCCAGTCACGCCATGTGCGAATGAGACAATATTATATATATATTTTGATTGATCCCACTCTAAATGGAAGGCAAAGTATTCAAAACTATTATTGTTCCTGTATACACGGCCGCCGTACCGTTGGAAGCTGCGCGCATGTTGCGAGTGTGGTGTATTTCTTATCGTGGGCAAGACATCAGGAAGGAATAGATGCACCAGCAAGGGTTTTAGACGATGTCACGATTGATATTAATGATGTTGAATAAAATGTGAAAAAAATGTGTTTTACTTCTCAATATCCTACTTTACTCTCTAAAAATAATGTAGGTAGGTAAACCATTTTCAGGTTTAGTCGGGGATTACTCATATACTAGTATTTTTATAAATGGGTGCTTGGAATAACGCGGGAGAGACTGCGGGGAAAAAGATAGAAAAGCTCCTAACATTCATATAACTTTTAGGAAGATCTTTGTCCATTTTTGTAAGCATTTTATATATTTAAAAGGATATAGATATACGAAAATCAATTTTTATATTAATTTTTGTTTTGCTAAAAAAAAACACTTTCCCATACTTTTGAGGAATGCGACTCATCTCATTGAGTAGTATTCATGGTCTTTAGCATACTCCGATTAGTTTTGTTAGTGGTCGCTGGTGGGTCACCGGTTCGAATAAAATGCCCATTTACCTTTGACGACGAGTCTATTGGGCTTAGACTGAAAGACCATAACGGTTGGATACCCATACCTCCATCTAGTACTACGTTTCAGGCATTAAGAGGTTACGGAGATGTGGAGCGCCGTATGTTGCCTCTAATATTAAGCTGGGCGGTTACAGTTCACAAACTCCAGGGTACCACCCTTGAAAGAGCTGTAATTGACCTTGGCAAAAAAATTTTTGCTAAAGGGCAAATATATGTTGCACTAAGTCGTGTCAAAAGTTTGGCAGGCATAGTTTTATCCGATTTGGACGCAAACAAATTATTAAACAAACCACACGACGATAGATCGTTGCAGGAAATGACTAGACTACGAAATCTGTCTTTCAGTAGTACATAAGTACGTCATAATACACCTTTTTTTTACGAGGCAAATCATCCAATGAGTCCTCCCACCCTGGGTGGAGCGGGAGGGACTGCCAGACTTGTACTGACAGTCATACTACTGTCATACTCATCCACAGTGTTCCTTCAATGGCCCTTTACGTTTCAGGGTCACGGTTACCCAGGGACAGTACCGCGACCACGGTCCAGCTAACCAGCTAACCAGCCAGTTTTGTTCATGTAACCGAATATCTCATCAGAACAAAACGTTGTAAGTGCCCTTGAACATTTTTTTTTTCGAAATAGTTTTTATAACCTTTGTAGTGAGTACAGGCGTGATAATATGTTGTGTGATGGCGTAAACAATGCTTAGATATGCTATAGCAACAATTGCGGTTAATCTGCTGTTATTTATTGAAGAGTTCCCCCGATTTCTACAAGATCCCATCATCAGATATTGAAATGGTGATAATGGGGCCACACGGGAAGCACAAGCTTTCAAATAAAAAAAGAATCATGAAAATCGGTTCACTCAGTCGCAAGTCACGAGGTAACAAACATAAAAAAAAAAAAAAAAAAAAAAATACAGTCGAATTGAGAACCTCCTCCTTTTTTTGAAGTCGGTTAAAAAGGTAAGTTTTCACCAAATTTCGTTAACAAAAAAAAAAAAATTGTAAAAGATAAAAATAAAAAACCAAAAACTTGGTTTTATGAATTTTTCACATAAATTTTGAGGTTATGTGAAAAAAGTGTAAATACAAAAGTTTTAGATCTTTTTATTACATACAACTTTGCCATTTGACTTTTGTCGATAGGACTTTTAGTTTTGCCGGAAATCGAGAAAAACCGTTTTTTACCCTTAAAAACTCACCCCCATACCCTTCCCGACCTCAGATCGCCCGTAAATTATTTTTCCTTTCATTTTTATAATATTCCCCTCCTTTCCTAATGGGTTTCATCCTACTATTATTTTTTTTGGTTTTAAAAATTATCGACCCTAGTCTATAATGGTTTAATTGAAATAAATGCTTTGACTTTGAGTTTACTATACGATGAAGTAAATGAATCTTTTACGAGTTATTTGCAACGAATACAAAATTACATTATACTTAAGGGCGTTATTTCTTAATTGCATTGGTCCTAAATACTACCAAGTTTTAAAGAAAACTGCTCCCAGTACACCGGAACTGGGTGAAGTAGCACAGCAGCATAAATTCTGCTTAAGAACTCAAAATGAACATGAAACTATTGCCAATTATGTAGCAGGTTTGAAAGAAATAGGTGGGAAATGTAACTTTACCTGCAATAGCTGTGAACAACTGTGAATTTATGATTATGCTGTAATATTGGACTCTAATTTAAAGGACAATGGGCAAAAATGTATGGACCCTGGTACACCCTTCCAATAGAGACGACATATATGTCGTTGGATAGGTCTTAACAATTTAAACAACATTTACTATGACAGCTTTGTTGAAATGTTAGTCCGTTCGAAGATACAGGTACCGAAATAAATGAATAAGATTATCTCAGTTTAAGGGAAAAATAACAACAATATCGCTGTTTTTAAAGTATTCCATAAATAAATGATGAAATGATGAAAAAAGTTTTTTTTATACCGGGTCTTAGGAAAAGTATTTAGAAAAAATAACTAGAATGTCGCTGTTTTTTTAAGATTTCATAAACGAATGATGAAATGTAATGTAACACATACTTTGGAATTAAAGAACTGTTTTTTATTTATACCGGGTGTTTGGAAAAGTATTTTGGGAAACTTAATAGCTCAGGCGGTTACAATAACTCTTTTTTATTAGCAGTTATATTTTATTCTTAAAATAAAACGAGATTGGGAAGAACAGTACGTGGCGCTTATGTAGGTAGGAAGCTGTACATAATAATTGTTCCACAACAATGGCTAGTTACTACGCCGCCTTGCCTATTATTGTAAAGGGTGGTTGCAGAAAACTGTCCCTCCCCCCCTCTCTAAACCGGTTAAGTTCTTTGTTAGCGTAAAGCACGTGCAAGCGTTGGGATGCACTAGTGACAGTTTAGTAGTTTATTAGTACTGTGCGTGAGAGTACATTTTGTTTCGTTATTTTTATGCATTACTTCTTAACTACGTTGACTTGGCAATCTTTTCGGACACCGGCATATCTGCTTATATTGTTAACCCGGCTATCACTTGGACACTGTGCTCTGCTCTGTTTACTGAATTCGGCTATCATACTGGACTGAACTGCTTAACAATCGGATAATTGTGTTGTAATGGAAGGTTTTCGCAACTGTGTTGTGTGTCGGCGGGGACTTTATCGCGGAAGGTACCAGCAACACGTTTTGACGGATAATCTTCTAAGAGCGCGACCAGAGGTTGCTGCATATATACAACAACATGCACTATTGGAGGTTAGTATTTTATTATTATTATTTTATATATACAGTCAAAATGAATTATAACAACAGACATATTTTGTTACATGTAGCAGCTATTATTCGCCTCGTTTTACTGATAGTGTTCCAATACGTAGCATACGAAAAACGACTACTTAAGAGTACTATTTCGCACTTAAAACTGTCAATAAGGTGATAACAACAGATAGGTACAAACTGGATAGACTTGAATTGTGTTTTTAAGGCAGTAAACTAGTTCTAATATAGAAGTTCACTGGTTCTCATTAAAAGAACACAGAGATACACTGCAGGTACAGTTGCTCGGTGCAGAACCTAGATCAATTCTATGAGGTACACCCATAGTCCTTATGCTGGAATTGGATGCTTTAAATGGATGGCCGGTTTGCACTTGTGACGTAACGATAGAGCGCCACAAGTGCAAACCGGCCATCCATTTAAAATGTACTACATACCTCGTTGTATGCACAAACACTAGCGACACCATATTATTAGAAAGAAATCGCATTCATACCGCCTAGTGACACGGCGCTGCTGTATGAACAAGATTACAACTATGGCGACCATGAAGTTTGCAGACTTGGCTGTATGGGCTCAGATCCATTTGCCTTGTCAAATAAAGAAAATGTTGGTTGTTGACATGCGTAGTTCTCTTATTAATTATCAACTACAGTGTAAACTCTTTATAACGAAACTCAAGGGACTGAGCATTTTTTATCGTTATAGAGAGTTATCGTTATATGGAGTGAAGAAATGTGTATGTAATCATTGTTTTTCCAAATGGTAGCAACAGTCGATTGACTTAGTTCGAAACGTCTTCCAACGTCACTTTTCTTTTATCCCTTTTCAATTGCACGTATCACACAAACTTTTTCGTCAACGCATAACGCTTTTCTTTTACTGGCCATGTTAACAGTTTCAAAGTTGGTTTACGACTGATAATACGATAGGTACCCAGTGTGTTGGGTTCAAGACCATCACTTCCAAGAAAACAAAGTATAGTGATGCACGTGTTCGAGGCAATTAAGAATAACAAAAGCAAAACGGCTGTTTACGACCCCAGAAGTTTCGGAGCCCTAAAGTTTTTTGTTTAAAAAAACATAAAGAACAATACCGATAATAAATATTGACTGACTTTAGTACAGCCATTCTCTATTACGAAGAATGAACACATTTATCGCTATAAAGAGTTTATCAATATGTGGGTTTTAATGCAAACCAACCAAATTGTGCTCACTTCTACGTTATAGGGAGCTTATCGTTATAAAGAATAACGTTATAAAGAGTTTACACTGTATTTACTATATATTTTTTGAGTCTCGTATCTTAAGTGTTCTGATATAAAAAAAAAAACACTGTAATTAATTAAATATATATATTTTTTTTCCTTTTCCAGGTAGTGTTTGACAACACACGAAGCGTATGCCATCGATGTTGGCAGAGAGCTGAAAACTCCGTTAGACCACCTGTTGTTCCAGAACCAGAAGTGCAAGAAGTTAACGATCCTGACGAACAAAATGTTAACGAACTCCATGTTCCCGAGTACAAAAGAGCTTCTAGTACTCCAGCACATTGTGTCTTTAACAACTGTGGTAATAATACACGTCACCGAATACCAGAGGTCATTAAAGTCCACATCTTTTGTGAGCACAAGTTGTATATACCCAATGGAGCTCGAGTATGTAGAGAACACCTCGAAGGAAACAATTGGGATGAGCTGCCTGATTTTTGCAATACCACTAATTATTTTACTGCATCCCAGTTTAGTGATATTTGTGACATATTACGAGCAGCTATTAATCGTGGATCGAGATTGGATTTTAGAGGACGAGGTGCCATAAGTAACCAAGAAATGCATTTTTGGGTTGGACTTAACGGTGATCAATTCGATGCCATTTTGGAGCAAACTCCGTCACTCAGCGAGAGATGCAAGGATCCCAGAACCGCTTTGGGCATATACCTGACAAAAATTCGTACAGGAGATTCTGATGAAAGGCTCGCAACTTTATTTAATATGTCGAGAAGAAAACTAGAACGTTATTTAACTATTACACGTGAATGTCTTACGAATGAATATGTAATACGTCACCTGGGGCTAGACCACATCATCGACAGAAGAAATGTATTAGAAAGAAACTTATTCATACCAAGAAATCTATTTGGAAATGCAGAAAATACCAAAATAATTCTAATATGCGATGGAACTTACGTTTATATCCATAAGAGCAGCAACTTTTTATTTCAGCGACTGTCTTACAGCCTCCATAAGTTTTCAAACCTATTGAAGCCATTTTTGATTGTGTGCACGGATGGTTACATCATTGATGTTTTAGGACCATATGCCGCCACGAAAACTGACGCGCAGATAATGCAAGACATCATGAATGATGAACAAAACCCATGGCATGGTTTACTTCAAGAAGATGATGCATTTATTTTGGACCGTGGCTTTAGAGATAGCTTGGATGCAATTGAAGCATGCGGTTATGAATGCTATGTACCACCAACGAAAGATCGACGAGAGTCACAGCTTACTACGGAACAAGCAAATAAGTCACGAGCTGTTACTATATGCCGATGGGTAGTGGAGGTGGTGAACGGTAGATTTAAGCGCGATTTTAAACTATTGAGGCAAAAATATTTTAATAGAGCGCTGCCACACATGTTTGACGACTTCAGAATTGCTGCATCGATTATTAATCACTTTCACATACCTATTGCAGACAGCGTATACGCAGAAGAGTTCTTGAATCATATAAGAGAAACAGTGGACTTGCCAAATCTTTTATATACATATGTGGAAAGAAAGCGTTTAAACAGCCGTAGAGCAGACTTTCAACGGATGGAAGCTAATAACATTGAAAACTTCCCAAGACTCACTGAACACCAAATAATTGTATTGGCTTTAGGTACATACCAACTCAAACTGGCAAAATCTTACTGCGGAGAACATCTTCAAAACGGTTTATACCTTATAGAAACCTACAGGGAAAATCAACTTGATGACTTGCCAGATTATGGTATTCATGAAGAAGTGTGGCTGTTACGAGGGCGGATCCAGTCCCGACACGTCAGAGCAAGAACGTATTATTGTTACGTTTTGATAAATAATAACCACATTGAAGGTAGCAACCACATAGTTCAACACTACTGCACATGCTTGTCAGGACGGCGTACTATGGGCACATGTGCACATATTATATCAATTCTATGGTATTTAGGTTATGCAATTCACGAGGATTTCAATGCACCGGCAATGTTTCTAAATGATGTTATTTTGGACAACCCGTGAAAAATGTACGTTAATTAAGACAAAATGTAATAAAATATTTATAAAATACCTGGTATTATATTTTCCTAAACCATGAACCGCCCCGTTTGGTTTCATGTCGGTTAGTATTACGGGTGTACATAATAGAAATGATTTGTTTCTGCAGAGCAGTTAAACCTCTGTGTACCTTTAATGAAAACCAGTGCACTTCTCCTGAAAAAAAAAAGTTATATAATAAAGTAGGTATACAAGCCATTCTAACGTTAGGACCGCGGGTATACCTCACATAATTGATCTTGTTTCGGCACAGAGCATCTACTTGCAATATACCTCTATAAACTTTTGATGATAGTCAGTCAAACGAAAAATACACTAGTTTTCATTAAAAGTACACTACAAAATAGGTGCTCTGTATAGAACTAGATCAATTCTGTAAGGTATACCCGCGGTCTTAATGTTAGATGTTTATGTAACTTATTATCAAAAGAAGTACACTGGTTGTTGTGGCTTAATTATTATGTACACAAACAGTTCGTAAATAGTATATATTAATGTAAAAAATACAGGTTGTTAATTAAAATCTTTTGTGAAAAAATACTTCAAGTACAGTGTATTAATATTACATAAAAAACGTATTTATTTGCAGTTTTCTACCTACACAAGCGCAGGCGGCCACGTGTTATTATTCCCAATCTTGTTTTCTTTTTTATGAATAGAATATAACTGCAAATAAAAAATAATTATTGTAACCGAATGCTTTTGAGTTTTTCAAAATACATTTCCTATTACACGGTATAAATAAAAAAATAGTTTTTTAATTCGTAAAAATGTGCTACAGTACATTTCATTTTTTGTTTATGGAACACTATAAAAAAACAGCGACATTGTGATTATTTTTCCCAAAATACTTTTCTAAGACCCGGTATAAAAAAAGCTTTTTTTCATCATTTCATCATTTATTTATGGAATACTTTAAAAACAGCGATATTGTTGTTATTTTCCCCCTTAAACTGAGATAATCTTATTCATTTATTTCGGTACCTGTATCTTCGAACGGACAAACATTTCAACAAAGCTGTCATAGTAAATGTTGTTTCAACTGTTAAGACCTATCCAACGACATATATGTCGTCTCTATTGGAGGGGTGTACCATTCTGCCCATTGTCCTTTGTTATATGATTTTACCATGTTCTCAAATAACAGTGGTAGGTTGAACAATTGTGGAATGAGAACTATATTTGACAATTTAAAATATTATATTATGGACTCTGACATTTCAAATAAAAATATAACTCATGAAACTGAAACAAATCCAGAAATTCAAAATTCCTCAAATAAATCAGATTTTTTTCGTATATAAAAATATAAATATTCTTCATCAGAATATTAATGGACTTGCTAAGAAAATGGATTTATTATCTGTATCTTTGTCGTCTCTCCAAGACGAAAAAAATCCAGTGGATGTCCTTTGTCTCACAGAGCATAATAATATGCTGAATACAGATACGGATTTAATTAGTATTCCTAATTTTATTCAAGGGTCCTTCTTCTCAAGGAATAACCGTCGAGGGGGATCATGTATTTTAGTACGTAATAATCATGCCTTTAAACTAATTACTACTCTAAAACAATATTGTGTTGAAGGCGTTCTGGAGTGCTCAGGTATCGAACTACTAAATCACAACATCTTAATATTTTGTATATACAGACCACCAAGATCAAAACCAGATGACATAAACACATTTTTCGACACTTTTAACCGACTGCTTGGGAAGTACTGCTACAGTAAAAAGAAAATAATAGTGTGTGGTGACTTTAACATAAATGTATTAAATAAGAACAAAATTACTACAATGTTTATGGAAACACTAGCTTGTCACAACCTACAGTTAGGATTACAGGAACCAACAAGGACTATAAGTGGATCATGCATTGACAATTTCATTTACAACATTCGTGGATGTAAATGTAAAACTATGGAGTTTGCCTTATCTGATCACACAGCACAATTACTAACTTGCCCCGTAAAACTTAGCTGCTGTCTAAAACATTGGTATGTAAAAAAGCGAGATTACAGTAAGGAAAATATTAAGAAGTTTAATGATTGCTTAAATTCGATTTCGTTTAGGGATGTTTTTGAAAATAATGACCCGCGGGAAGCTTTTGACATTTTGTATGATTTATTTACTTTATTTTATAATTTATGTTTTCCTTATATTCTAATTAAAATACATTCTAAAATACGAGCCCGATGGATGACTCCAGGAATTAGAAAATGTTGCATGCGTAAACAGCAATTATTATGGAAGTATCGCAAGAATCGAAATGACACAAATAAAGCCAAGTTTAAAAAAATTGCGAGTATATTACAGCGTGTTATAAAACAGACAAAAAAGTCTCAGAATAACTATTTTATCCAAACTGCTCAAAACAAGTGTAAGGCTACTTGGAACGTAATTAATAAAACAATCAGTAATGTGCCAAAAAATGAAATTAATCAAATCAATAAAGATGATAAACATTGTACTGATCCGCAGACCATAGCGGACTGTTTTAATGATTTTTTCATAGAACAAATAAAAGGGAATACAAGTTGTGTTAGTAAAACAAAGACCTTACCTAATCACTCGGAAACATTATTTATGTATCCAACTACACCCCAAGAAATAAACAAAATAATGTTAAACTTAAAGAACACCAATAGCACTGGTTATGATAGTATATCGACTAAAATTATAAAACAGACACCAATTAAAATATCTAATGTTTTAAGTCATATTATAAACCTATCCATCCTAAATGGCTACTTTCCTGATCAACTTAAATTAACAATCATCAAACCTCTTTTCAAGAAAGGTGATACTTATGATATGAATTGTTATAGGCCCATAGCACTAGTACCGGTATTCTCTAAAATCTATGAGAGAGTTATTTATGATAGGATTAATGACTACTTTGAAAAGTTTAATTTATTTGCTAAAGAGCAGATGGGTTTTAGGAAAAATAAAACCATTAATATGGCTGTCTATGATTTTCTCACCACAGTTATAACTAACTTAGACCTGCGTGCGCATTATATATGGATCTAAGTAAAGCATTTGATTACGTGGATCACCAAATATTATTAAATAAATTATATAGTTATGGAATTCGGGGTACTTCATTGGATCTGATAGCTTCTTATCTTACCAACAGAAAACAGTCCACATTAATTAGTCGAGTATGCATCAAAACTAGAAAACAAATTAACTACACTTCGGAATACAAAGAAGTCAAACAAGGTGTTCCACAGGGAAGTGTTTGTGGGCCCATTGCTGTTTATCATTTATATTAATGACCTTCCTAAAGTAACGAATCATCCCACTATACTTTTTGCTGATGATATACTGTTGTTTTTGCTGGTAAAGACAAGCTATCCTTAGAATAAATAATTAACAGAACTTTAAGTGACATTATGAAATGGCTAATTAGTAATAATTTAAGAATGAACTTTGACAAAACAAAAATCATGATATTTCGCAATCGTAAAGCTCAATTTACTGGTATTAACATTGATTATACAGGGAATAGAATTAATGAGATAGAGACTACAAAATTTTTAGGTATGACAATTGATTATAATTTAAATTGGAAGTCACATATAGATACGTTAAATCAAAAATTAAATAAGCAATCGTACGCCCTACATATGCTAGCTAAAATCGTAAACACCTCTGCTGTACTTGCAGCCTACCATGGCTACGTGGCATCCTTAATAAAGTATGGCATCATATTCTGGGGTAATTCCACCAATAAGGATATGGCATTTAAGGCGCAAAAGCGGTGTATTCGGGGTATGTTTAATATCAAACAGACTGATAGCTGCAGACCGTATTTTATCAAGCATAATTTATTAACATTGCCGTGTATCTACATTTATGAGATTGCTAGCTTTGCAAGAACTAACAAGTATCTTTTTGAAAAGTACAGAAGTAAGCGGCATGGTGACAAAATTTGTTGCAAATCCAACAATACGGCTTTATATTCCAAGAGCATTTTCAGTATGGCACCACGTGTTTATAATCATTTACCTAAGTCTATACTAGAAAGTCCATCCACCGATGATTTTAAAAAGAAATTAAAAAGATTTTTGCTGTGTAAATATTGTTAAATTGTTATTTTTGCTGTGCAATTAAAAATTCCTGAATACTATATAATAATAACGACTAATACAGACATACTGTATGGAAATATGATATATGTGAATAATGCACTAGTTTAATTATTGACGTTATTATTACTATTTATTTATTATTTATTGTTGACATTTATTAGAAATATATTTTGACAATTATTTATTAATGATGACATTTTAATTATTACTAGTGACATTTAATTTAACAAATAAACTTAATTTACCTATACTATTAATTATTTGACATTGTTCATTGTTAGTATTTGCGTTAAAAATATTGTTATTGTTTACTATGAATGATGGTTGCTTGGCTAAGTGTACGATAATGTAATGTGATGTATTGAAATATGATGTAGACAAAACAAAACATGTGATGTAGACAAAACATGTAATTTGCATGCCATAAGGTGTAATATGGTTGAACTGTGCTCTATTTTTAACAACTTTATTTTATTACCCATATTAGCAAATAAATAAATTTGAATTTGAATTTGAACAAACTACTTTTGAAACTCACCTCAGGGTACTACAGTTCATTACATCTGGGAGTGGCGCGAGGAGGCAAAATACCGAAACTCCGAGGGCGAAACTCCGCTGCCGCGAGAGATCACGGCACGCGTGGAGGCGGTGGAGGAGGCGGAATGCATGACGAAGAGGCAAGATTCGCGCCCTCGTGCCCCTAATAGCCGAAGTTATCCCCATTAAATAAAAATTTTGGGTCAACGGGGAATAGTGAACAAAAAGTTCACTAATCCCCATCAATGGGGATCATCCAACGGGGAAAAGTGGAATAAGCCAAGGAGACGCCCCGGGCGGCGGGAGTCGCTAGCCGATTTCCGGCCACCGTAAGCGCGGGCTTGCGGACGGTGAGCGATGGGTAGCTCGCCGTCCGATAAGGACCAGCAGTGCTATTCTCTAAAAGACAATTTCAGAGCTGTCAGCTGCGACTAGCTCGTCGTCGAGACAGCCTTGAGATCGACCGAGCGCGTAGCGCTGATTCAAACTGTATTCACTAACGTATTTGTGCTCGTCGACGAACCCTAGGCTGTTCCCTCCCGTCGCTGTTTCGTAGACGAACTAAGGGCTTGAAACAAATTCTTCAAATGAGTCATATAGAATAAAAAACAGCAATCTGACTTTTGACTTAATAACGGTAATTAGGAAAAGTAGTTTCATTATTACAAACAGCATTATTTTTAAATGTCTATTTATAATTACGTATGTTTTAGATTTTTGAATTCATTATTTTAAGGTTTAAATAGATTTAATTTGAATTAAATTAATTGTTAATAACTAAAATTATCAGATTGCTGTTTTTGATATTGACTTCCAAACATTGCTGAGTATGGTAATTAACAAAGATTAGATTGCTGTCTTTGATTCTTGTCAAAATGAAAAACACATATGGTTGTCAAAAATAAAACTTCATAATTTACAACAATCTTTTTATTTGGTTCGCTTATCACTAAAGTAATGAAGAAGGAGATTTTCATATCAAAAAAATTACACACGTAAAATTTCGGACAGTCTCACTGCAGTAAATCTCGTCTGTAGCAGTTGTTTCCTGTAAAGCCTCCTGGCTTGCCAAAGTTTCTCTGTAAAACGTCAAATCCGGTAAACTTTCCCATTCCATTCCAAAACGTTTTCCTAGTAATTTTTTCACGTCATTCAATTTTGCCTTGTTAACTGCCACTGTATTCAGTATAGTGACTTGATTAATCATTTTGAAATTTTTTCTTGGCTTACAAATATTTTGAGGCTTTGCAATATCACTCTTGTAAAAAACTTCGCCCCTCACAAGAACATTGTCTCGTTGCTTAGAACGACGTAAAATAAAGCGTTTACACTGATTGAATTGTATACTCCAACTTGTAGTTGGTTTCAATACGGCTTTGACAGCTGTTTTCCAGTCATAGACTGGGCAATCTGTGCTGATTTTTCTTAATGTTGCGTTTTCAGATATAATGTCTGAAATATCTTTTGGGTCAAGTATGACTTCATTCCTGCGCAACTTTTTTTCAATTATGCCAAAAACACGGTCGGCGGGCATAAAAGAATGACCGGTAATGGGAAATATGATTTCTATAACCTTGACGTCAATATTTTCTACCAACCATTTGCAACACATGCCAATTAAGATACAATTTTTATTCTGTCCGCCGCATCCGTCTGCAACTAACCGTATTCTTGTAATGCCTGTTTTGTCAGTTTGATTAAGGCGATCATACACGCAAGATGCCACCAAGTTAGCATTTTTACCTCAGAACAATAACAAAGCATAGAAGGCGCTTTACGACATTTGAAGTGTACGCTGTCATAGACAAAAGAGTATTAGCTAGTGATGTGACTATGCATAAAATAAATATCGATATCGACTTCTTAGTTTATGGTATCGCTCCATGGCAATCAATCTAAATATGCTAAGGTGAAATAAAAAACTCACTTCTGTCTGATCAACTTATTTATTTATAAACACAGGATAAATGATTAACAAATTGTAATTACTAAGAAAACGCTGAAATAATTTTAAAAGAGCGATTGGCCCCGGAACGAGTAACAAAAAATTAAAATCACTGTCCTTTAAAAATTATAGTTTTTGTTAGGAATGTCCTTACTTTTTCTACAGGAGAAGATAATTCTTTTGCGATATAATGAATTCTAATTGTTAAATATTCTTTGCTTATCAATTTAATCAACAAATTTCTATGATCATCCAATAATTCATTATCGAATGAATGTTCGAGTAAATCATCAAAAATTTAAGTTTGTTGGTAGCAATATTTGCGATATTTTATTTATCATTGACAAAAAATACTTGGGTTGTCCTAAAACTTTGGAACCTGCACGAATTTCGTATTCACGTAGGATTTTTTCAGCGGTTTTACAGACTTTGCAAACCCCATCGGAGGGTTTTATAAGACCACCTCTATCTTTAATAGAAATCAAAGAAAATGATGCTTGGCTGAATTTTTCTTCCAAACATTGGACACCTTTTTCGCAGCTTAATTCTTTTTTTATTTTCCGCACTACAAAGCCTGCTACATAATGTACAACGTGATTTGCGTACTCCGTCAAAGTTCGTGCGCTCAAAACATAGTCGTGGTCAAATGTGGCACTTGACACATCTGTAAGTTCGACAAGCCTGCTATTTCCTGTGGTCGAATTTATTATTTCTTTATATTTTTGAACGTTATAATTGAGAACTGTTACAGTTTCTAATGGTACACAATTACCGGTTGAACCATCTTTAAATTGTGCGTGCACAAGTAACCTTTTATAAGCAGCACGGAACATTCGAGCTGAAGGTTTGTTATTGAAACCACATTTTGACCTGATAGCTCCGAAAAACAATTCTATGTGGTCCTGACGAATACATCATAACGCTGTTTTTAGGGGCGACATATTTATCGTATAAGGCTATTAAAGATATCATACAAATAATAAAGCCCCGAAAGCCAGTTGACCTATTTGAATTGATTACAAGTTGAGTAGTTTTCCATTTAAGAATTTAAGATTTTTCATATATTCCTCAGCAGCAACAAAAAATATTTTAGTTTCATCTATATTAAATTTGGCGGTTGCCCGTTTCCATCCTTTTTCCCTCATGTTTCTGTTTTAGTTAACCAGCAATGATGAAATATGTGTGCCTTGCTATTTACGTGCACAGAGAGTGTTTGATAGCTCTCACAGAAGTTCTGCCCCTGTTGCACCTTCCACATCTAGTGTAGGCGGTAGTGCACAGCCTATATCTTCGCAACAGATAGAGCAAGTTGTAGAGGTAATTCCGTCAACACCTGGACATCCATTGAATGAAGCATCTACTGAACAAATATTGCCCACAACTTACACAGCTGACACAACAGAAATTGAAGAGGTTGGTCCGTCAATCACCAGACCTCCATTGCAAGTAACATCCGCTGAACAAATTATGTTGCCTAAATTAAGAAGAGCAGCTGATACAGTACGTCTTTTCTTGTTTTTGGAGTGTAATGACAGCGAAAAACGACGTGTGTCTGATGTACTTAGAAGGATTAAGATATTAAGGATTTCAATTTCTATATACCCAGAAATGCCAGAATTTGCAATTTTCACTTAGGCGCCAGCTTATTTCATGAATTATACGCTAGTGAAAATGCTATATCAACATTTAGTGCTGCACATATAGAAGAAATTGTGTATTTACTAGCAGATGATTCAAAATTAGATTTTCTGAATCCTGAAAATATTGATGACCATCTTTTTAAGTACTGGTTTGGACGGACAAAAGATGAATATAATGAGATATTAATAGAAGTACCGCGATTAAACAACCACAAAATAAAAAGCGGTTTTAGTGCATTTCTGTGTAAAATGCGGACTGGAGATAGTGATGAAAGAATCTCAGCATTATTTCAAATACCCAGACGAACTCTTGAAGAAAATATGCAGCAGGCACGAGAAATTCTTTGCCAGGATTATGTGCCTAGACATTTGGGATGGGCACACAAGCCCAGGGAAGAATTTGTTGCCAGGAATTCTTTGCTTGCTGATCATCTTTTTGGTGATTCTGAAGCGCCCACCGAAGAAAAACGTTTTATTGCCATTGCTGATGGCACATATTTAAGCACTCAAAAGAGTAGTAACTACTTATTTCAAAAATAAACTTATTCCCTTCACAAATATTATGATTTGGTTAAACCCTTTCTTATAGTTTGCTGCGATGGTTACATCATTGAGGCAGTGAGTCCATATAAAGCCACCAAAAACCATGCTTCAATCATGAATGACCTTATGTCAGAGCGAGGTGTATTTACGGATTTGTTTAGGGAAGATGATGTTTTTTATTTTAGACCGTGGGTTTAGAGACTGTGCAGACAACATGGCACCCAAAGGTTTCTTAGTACATATGCCCGAAACAATTTCGACAGGGGAAAGGCAACTTTCGACTCTCCAAGCCAATATCTCGAGATGTGTGACGATGAATAGATGGGTGGTTGAAGCTGTTAATGGAAGGTTCAGTACGGATTTTAAAATATTCCGTGCAGATTATTTAAATAAAAGGTGGGCCTCACATTATGCAAGATTTTTCAATTGCTGCTGCCTTATTGAACCATTTTGCTGTTCAATTCAGGGAACGAATAAATGTCCATGAGGTCATTCAGACAATAGATGAAAAAATATTTGAAAACAATGAACTCGCTCAAATTGTTCAAAATAATCATTTAAATATGAGACATACTATGTTCCAAAATGTTACACATTCAAATATAGAATTCCCTGAATTGACAACAGAAGACCTAGAACTAATCGCTCTGGGTACATACCAAATAAAGCAAGCAAAATCATATGTCGGGGAGCACCTTAGAGCCCACGGAATGTATGCTTTAGAAGTTTGCCGGGACAACACACCTCTAGAAGGGATTTTTAATAACAGCCAACCATTTATTATACGTGCCAGAATTAAATCTAATAGCAAGTAAGTCCTATTTTACATACATTGCAGTTGATAGAAGGCTGGAGGGGCGAAGTGCCATATTAGGATATTATTGCCACTGTCCCGTAGGGACACGGACAGTAGGCTGCTGCTCTCATATAATTAGTATATTGTGGTACATGGGTTATGCCAGACACCAAAGCTATGTTGCTGCACCAGCTTCGTTCTTAGATAATCTTTTAATTAGATAGGTTTTAGAGGTTATCTAGGAAGGACCAGTAACAAGATAGAACGAAGATACAATTACTGTATCAAATCAGTATTTATTATAATCATCCATCCTCCTGCCCTTATCCTATTTTTTATCACAACCTGTATAAAAAAAGAAAATAAACGAAATAAAGATTTTCTAAATAGGTCGATTAGGTAGGTTTTCTAGGTCTTTACCTATGAAATTGCCGTTCTGCAGTACTTGCCATTTCAAATCAAAATAATTTTTGTTTGGCTAAGAATTCTAATTTCAAATTAATTTTATTTTAAAAACGTTTTTTTTTTCGAAAAGTATTCATTTGTTTATTGATTAGTGTTACATTTGCATCGCATTTCAATCTTTTTCGTCATCATGGATACGTTAAAAATTCGAGTAATTATGGAATATGAGTGCCGTCGTGGCAGCAACGCGGCACAAGCGGCACGCAACATCAACGACGTTTACGGAGCTAACACTACAAACCAACGCACCACCTGTTATTGGTTTGCTCGCTTCCGTTCTGGAAATTTCGACCTGAAAAATGAACCTCGCGGTCGTCCGAAGACTTTGGTCGACAATGACGAATTAAAGGCGATTGTGGAAGCTGATGATACACAATCTACGGCTGAATTAGCAGCAGCTTTCGACGTTAGCGTCAAAACAATATTGGTCCATTTGCGTCAAATTGGCAAGGTAAAAAAGCTTGACAAATGGGTGCCCCACGAACTCAATGATCGCCAGCGCAAAGTACGCGTCGAGACGTGCCTTGCACTGCTCAACAGACACACAAATGAAAGAATTTTGAACCGCATTGTTACCTGCTATGAAAAATGGATTCTGTTTGATAACCGCAAGCGCTCAGCAAGTTGGTTGGATCCTGGTTCAGCACCTAAACAATGCCCTAAACGAAAAATTACCCCTAGAAAAGTGATAGTCACTGTTTGGTGGTCTAGCGCCGGTGTGATTCATCACAGCTTCTTAACAAACGGGGTGAGCATTACTGCAGATGTGTACTGTGAAGAACTGAACACAATGATGGAGAAGCTGGCACATCTCCAACCAGCATTGGTCAATCGCTCGTCTCCGCTGCTACTGCACGACAACGCGCGACCTCATACTGCACAGCAGACGGTCTCCAAGTTGCAAGAACTGGGGTTGGAAGCTCTCCGTCATCCGCCCTACTCACCAGACCTTGAGCCTACAGACTACTACTTTTTCCAGAATTTGGATAACTTTTGGCGGGAAAAAAATTCAATACCCGAGAGGCAGTACAAAATGCCTTTGAAGAATTTGTTGCCTCCCGTCCAGCTGATTTCTTTAAGAAGGGCATCAATAAACTGCCACTGCGTTGGCAAAGATGCATTGATTGCATGGGTGATTACTTCGATTAATACAAATAAAAAATACATGAAAAAAATTCGTTTAAATTTTTTCATACAAAACGGCAATTTCATAGGTAAATACCTATTATGTATAGTTTTATTCAACAAGCCTCTTGTTTAAAAATAAAAGTTCTTAATTGTGTATAAAATCGCGTCTTTGCTAAATTGCTTTTCGTGGAGGGAGTTCCAGGAGACCTACCTATGTTTGTGATTTATGTAGGATGGCTAGATATGTATTCCTCGTACCTACACTTCGTTTTCGACCGCTTCTGTGGTCTAGTGATCGTAAGCACGACTGCTGAACGTGGGGTCCTGGGTTCGCTTCCCAAGTCGGGCAATTTGAAATTATCAGGTATCAGCCCGAAGTCTGAATATGTGCCCGGTTATTGACAGTTGGCTCACCCCCCGTTTATCAATCAATCAATTCAATCATGTAACTGGCAAAAAGTGGGTGTAATGTATAGCACGCGCTGACGCGACGCTACTCGCGCGTGCAACCTGACTTTAGAAGGAATCTCAGTCGCAACTAGACACGTCGCGCCAATGGGAGCCTTAAAACTACATAGGTAATCTGCTAGATATTTATGCTTCTTTCAGCCTAGTTTTTTTCCAGTAATAATTATAGTTTCATCCTATATCAATCTAGTCTATGCTTACAATATTAATTTCATAGGTATCTCGGTTTGACCAAGTCACTATACACCGTGACATTTGAATCACAGTTTTGTTAGAACAAACGTTGTTCAGACCATGGTCTACAACCATTCTACAGCATCCAATAATAAAAAAAACGTCATTAGTTTTTGAAAAAACACAAATTATACAAAGTTAAAAATGTCGGGATTATCATTACTCCCTACAACACAGACACTGCGGCGCGCTCGCGTCTCAAAGTTGTTGCGGCGCGGCGCGCACCTCAAGTACAAAGTTACGTAGGTAAATTACCTACAAGTTTAATTTAAACGTTGCTCTAAACTAGGTTTCAAACTCAAATCTCACACACACAAACAGCAGATCCGGATAATTAAACGATTAATTATCCTAACAACATTTAAATTCGCCAAAATTATGTTAAAAGTTTTAAACTAACTAAGTACATACTTGATATTGTTATTTATTTAATAAAAATATTTTATTGTATCAGAGTTACGATTTAAAATGACTGTGAATAAATAAACAAGTAAGTAATTAATTTTAACATGAAACTAAACTGCTATGTGAATTCAATTAATCAATCAATCAGCTGTTTCGACAAAGTTCACGCGCGGCCATCGCAGTTTAGGTACTCTAGTAAACATCTAAAGACACGCGCGCTGTGCCCGCCCGCGGCTCAAACTCAAAGGAACCGATGCGCCGCCGCGCCGGTGTCTGTAGTCGCCCCGTGTTCCGCCACGTGCGGTCACTACGACAGAAAGCGTATCAGCCAGGCAGCCAGCAGTGCATAATTTCAAGGATTAACAGACGCGTCATTCATTGGGCATTTTAAAAGTCAAAGTTTTGCCAGCAAATTCAATTGACATATTATTATTATTTGGGATAATAATTTTCCACACTTTAACTGACTTTAGTGCACTTAACCGACAAAAAAATGCTGTCTACTGAAAAAATAAGTAGTATGATATTACAATCATTACATGTACCTAATTTGAAACTGTTATTCTTATTAGACTTTGTTTTTTATTAACTTTTGTTTCGAACAATTCACCAAATATTATCCATTTTTTTCTTCATTCTTTTTTAAAACGTTCCCCCCGCTAGTACTTAATTATTTTTGTAGCTAATGTGGGTGCGTTTACAAACTCTCACCTGCATCTTCCTGTGCGGGAATCGAATTTGTGACACGTAATGCAGCAGCCTATCGCTCAGTCACTGCGCCATCGGTACCGACAATTATTAGGAAGCACAGCACAACTTATTATTACGTGAGTTTTGCTTTCTGCTATTTCATTAATTTATGCGCCGAAGAGTTTTAAACTTGCTTTCTTATGGGTGCTAGTGTACTTCCTGATTTTCTGTCTTGATTTAGTTATTTTCGGAACTTCTTAGTATGTGTGTGTGAGTATGTATGTCGTGTTAAATGTTTTAAACTGCGTCAACCTAAAAAAAATTAGTACTAGTTACACTTTAATTCCGAACATCGAAGCTGTTGCCTGCTAATGCATCCCGATCACAAAACATTATTACTCAAGAGCCGGCGCGGCGTGCGGCTCGCTCACGTACGGGACACAGCATTGTCTAAATGCTGTGTGTGAAAAAAAGGGAAATGTACCTACCTCCATAAACGAAATTTAGTGAGCACTTATTTTTGTACGTCTTACTAGAAAATACCAAACTTAAAAGTTAACTTCGGTAGGTATCTTATCACAGTTATCACTGATAAGAGGCTACTTTAAAACAGATTGTTATGGCTTGGTATGGCTTTGGCTATGGTCAATTTTGGTAGGTATTTTCTGGCTATGCACGAATGCACGACGCGACGACGCACCGTACTGACGCGGACGGCGCGGCGAGGTGACTGACCTCTAATTTTATAATTTCGTTCTTTGCGAACTTACGGTAGGTAGGTACCTACTATCAGACATAGTTTTAATTCTTTTCTGTAGGTACTAGGTACGGGTACCTATTGTATCTAACGTGGCATTAATAGGTATTATTTATTTATTGCAATATTACAGGAACAAGACAAAAACAAAACTTACCACAAAACCGGGTTAGCTCCGCGTGCACCAAGACAACATTGACTCCAATTTTCCCTTCATACTTATCGGGCTTAGTAGGACCGTCAGAAATTCTAGCTGAAGTTAATTATTAATTTTGGTGAGTAAAGTAGGTACCTACCTACTTAGTTACTTGCTTACATCACAGAGCTTCGATGCTTGCGTTCGAAGTACTCGAGTATTTGTTCTTCGAATGCGATTCGGCACTGTGAATTGGCCTTGATCCAGTAGCCACTGTGTAGCTGCCAGTATTGTAGCAGGTGTGGTAATCTGCGGGTTCAAGATCCCTCGCCTACGCAGCGCTGCTAAATGTTCTGGTTGAGAGTACATGCGCCTAGCTTCCGCCAGATTGTCACCAGCAATTGCCTAAAAACGCACCATATCCAACCACTCCACATTTGAATATGAACTCATTTTCACTAAAAACGCGCGATGCGTGCCTGTGACGTAAGTACATCGGACGCATACGTCGCTCGCTCGATTTCGGTAGACTGGCGACCGCTTCGGCGACCCGCTCGGCCGGCGGCAGTCAACAACAAAAGAAATGGGCGGAGCGGTACTTCGCGCGATTGCATGTGATTGGCTTATGATTTATTTGCATTTCGGCCCGCATTGGCCGGACATCCTTCTAGTCCACGTGGACTTCTCTTTGAATGATCGCTACCGCGATGAGTACTTTGATGTTACGGTTAATGTTTGAACACGTTTGAGCAACATATGACTAATTTGAGAACGCCTAGTTTAGTTTGTTTTAATAACATAATTGATGCTATAGAAACGTAGTAGACCATGGTCTGAACAACGTTTGTTCTAGCAAAACTGTGATTCAAATGTCACGGTGTAGTTCCTAGCTCCCAGACATTTTTTATTTTGAGTAGGTAATTACTTATATTTGGACAGAGAGATGCAGAAACACGATGGCATTGTTGGTAAATATGTCTATTCTGTTTGATCACCTTTTTCAAACTACATAATAAATAAAAAATATATTTTATTATTAAATAAGCACTATTTAGATGCGTTTTAGGTTATAATCTTTTACATTGCATATCTTTTTTCTCCCAGCCTCTACGACTTACTGCCCATTTGCTTTTTTGCTACTTTTATATAGTTCTACAACTAGTTATAAGTTTCCATACTGTACGATGCTCCTAATAGTGGGTCCCATTGTACATGCAACTTCGCCATCCCCCTTTATGTCAAGGAAATTTGTAAATTAAAATAAAATAAAAAAGTAAATTAAAATAATTATCGTGTACACAATACAATATAATACAAATAATTTATTAACGCTTAACTGAACTTCAGACATACCTCTGATTAGAAGAACGTATTTGAATGTGCGTTGTCACCGGCTCTTGGTTGCCTCATCATAACTGTCGTGTCTCCTAGTGGGGGGGTCACTGAGCCTGTACTTCAAGAGTGCAAGTAAACGCCGCATATAACAACGCGTTGCTGCAATAAAACGTATTTGAGTTCGTGTGGCACTTACAACGTTATGGTTTGGCACCCCTCAGTTTACTCAAAATTGGTGAGCAACTGCTGGTAATTAAAGAAACTGAAGTGTCCGTTTCGTTTCTTTCACAATTTTCGGGCAATCATGCAACTTTATAAGTTCCTTTAATTAAAAGGCAAGGCACTTTTCGTTTTAAAAAGAAACCCGAACCAAAAAGGCAAGTGTTAGCCTAAATCACGCCGAGCTGCAAGTGGCAGTGGCGGCGTAAGCGCGCAGGGGTGACGCGGCGCTCCTGATTTAGGGTTTTTTCTGTAATGCCATGTATTATGCATTTGCATCAACGCCATACTAGTATATATAGTAGTACTATATCGCACTGATTCACTAGACTTAATTTTTTCATAGTAATACACCTATATGGATTCGTTATATCTGCTTTTTCTTTTGATCATATCTTCCAAGGTGCGGTCGTAGTTCTGTTCGCACGGAAACGCGTTCAATAACTTCGCTTGCCATTCTTGCCAAGTAAATAGGATAGTATTTAAACTTTCGTACAGCGTCTTGGTCTGACTTTGCATATTTTTTGATGACAAATATTTGTCATTTGCAAATTTTGGAATACTTACCTCAGATTAAATTACATTTCATGATGACAAAAATAATTTTACAAGATTATTTTGTTTTAAGAGAACCAGCATACCATGCCCCACTGCTGGGCAAAGGCCCCTCTCCCGTTTTTCCCTGTTGTTTATAAATTAAGCTTTAAGTTTGCAAATATCGAATAATAATAAAATACTTACAAGGATATTTAAATTGTTTACAGTTGATCGTGGGTTATGTTTGTCTTTCAAAGAATCTAAGCAAACCACTTAGTTTGTTCTATATCTTCTAGATACCTGTGCCCGATTTTCGTCAGTCTTCTAGCTTTCTTTTTTCACGGAAATAGTGAGAAGTTAATTTCTTTAACTTCCTCTAAATTACATTTTTGTCTATGTAACATATTGACGCTTTTGCATTCAGCGCGTCAAGTCGTTTATTTCTATCCTTATAATCGGAAATGCAAGGGTTCCACATAACCAAATTTTCTTGAAATTGTTCAATAAGAAGCAATACTGCATCATTATCCCAATTAAACGGCATTATTTTTCGTAAATATGCACCGCGCACAACCACAACACTACTTCGTGAACGCCCGCGAGCGAACTGACCTTGCAAGCAACCCACGCGGCACGCCAACATACCCATGCCGGCGGACTGTAGGAAAGCAAAGCCGTCTCAAAACCGTTTCACACAAAAGCCGTTGGTATGAAATAAGAATAATAAATTAATATAATCTAACAAATAAGCTTTCTTTTCGCTATTTAATTGTATTTGTTAAACATAATGTATATAAATAGACATCAAAGCTAACGTGTTCAATAACGTAATTTTGACGTATTACGTTGCTACAGTTTAGCGCCTCATTACTCGAGAGTTCGCTTGTTCAGCCACTGCCTAGAACAATAAAATAAAAACAACTGAACATTTGCAATTAATTATTACAATGAATTAAAAATGAAATAATTATATCAAAATACTTTAATGTCAATTGATCCTACCTTATGTGAGGCAATTTTATGTTTTACTAGACCCCAGATCAATTCAATGGGGTTTAGATCGCAGTGATAGGGTGGGGGGAGCCTTAACATCATGTGACCATGCTCACTTAAGAGTTCATCTATTTCATAGATGGGCATGGGTTTGTGTCGTTTAACAAGCATGAGCAGGTTCGGCTTCCTTGCTGATGCTTCAAACGGCACATTGTTCTCAGACAACCACAGCTTTATTTCGCCAACTTTTGATGCAGGGGTAGGTAGGTGCCTTATTGCGAATCACTGAATGATAGAGGGCGTTATCCCTTACTATAATTGAAGGTTTAGACAAATTCGGTATTAGTTTCTCCTTAACCCATTTAGTATAATTTTCTTATTAATCTCCGAGTGGTAGTCATTTTTATTTTTCCCACAAAATATTAACAACGCATTTGGTACAAAATCATCCATCCCTGCATGTATGATAATGTACCTGAGGAAAAAAAAATCACGTAGAACGTGTAACACATGCAACACACACAACGCATTAAATAAAGCATGCTTCAGCAACAACTTACCTTTTGCCTTTGGGCACACTTTCTTTTATTCCACTGACGTTAAGAGACTGCCAGCATTTTTTTAATTTATAGGAAGTTGATAAATAATGTCGTCTCGATAAATAATGTCGTTTCTCAGATCATCCGGTAAATTCCTATGTTTAATAATCTTGTCCTCGTTCACGTTTTGTAGCAATATTCGGCTTTTCCATCAAAGCTTGCCTGTCTGATTGGCACTTTTTGTATCTAAAGCCCAGGGCTATTAGAACTTTTCGTAAGTGTTCACGACTCCGTCAAACCCAAGTTCTTCTCTAACCACAGGCTTAAAAATGAAAGTAAATGTCTCTTAGTGTACTTGATAAAAACTTAAAACAGATTGATATAAAAGAGAAGTCTAAAGTCCTACTTACAATCTTTTTTACCGTGTTTTTACACGGTAAAAAAGATTGTAAGTAGAACTTTAGACTTCTTGAACTGAATTGAATTGAACTTGAATTGAACTTTTTGTCTGATTGCACACAAGTCAAAATTGTCCAATTCTTTATTAGGTCGCCCTGCTCTATGTTTCTTTGGTGTGGAGAAAACACCTTTGTTTCTTTGTCCTTCTATTGCAATTCGCCTTATACTCGTAGTACTGATGGATTTACCTAAAAAATACTATAGCTATTTTTTTCAGTGATTTATGCAATATTAACAAAAAGTATCAAAATTATACGAACGCGCTGCATTAAGAATGTGTTTTGTAAACATAACCTCAAAGTCGTGAATGTACATTTAAATAATATTGTATGAAAGGTTTATACTAGATATTGCACCTTGAAATACACACATTACATCTGATTACATGTATAAAATATAATTTTACCTGTCATTTCAGCGGTTCTTTTATACAGATAGTTGAGATCGGATAAAATTTGTCCGGCCTCGAGTTCCGCCAAACATCTCACGTACACTTTATAAACTATCGCTCTTGCGGAGCTGCGAATAACAGATCCAGGCCTGAGCAGACGTAAAGACAGGGGAATAGGAAAGACTAAGTCTAGGATTCAAGCTGGGCGGCCGTCAAACACAGAACCCACAATTAAAAGAAAGCATGATTAGGACAGAATATTAAAACGAATGTCCATAACGCGCGCTAAATTCTTATTTTTAATTTGACTAATTCATGCCAATTGTATTTTTATTAGCTATGTCGAAGAAGAACGAGCAGCTAGGGCTTGTCGATGAAGAAAACAGTGTGTCTATGATGCGTTTGGCATTATAGATTTTAATCTCGCAACGAGTCCGCTACTTTTGCCTGTCATAGCTTTAGCTCCATCGCTACAAATAGCGATACATTTTTTCCAATAAATGTCGTAGTCGCAAGTGCTTTCTAAAAACATATCGTACAAACACTGGCCAGTAGTGTTTGCAGGAAGGGCTTTGCAAAACAAATTTCTTCCATGATAGTCTCATCAGCAACAAAGCGCACAAATACTACAAACTGAGCACAATCGGAAACATCTGTATTCGTCAAACTGCAAAGCGAAATGTGGGCTCTTTTTCAATTTATCGACTACTTGTTCTTGAATATCATTAGCCATGTCGTTTATTCTGCGTGAAATAGTATTATCAGAAAGCTGTATGCTTTTTAACTTGTTTGCCTCCTGCTTACTGACCATAATTTCAACCATATCTAAGGGTGCGTTTCCACTGAAGCGGAGACGAGGGAAGCTGAGCGGAGACGTGCAATCACAATGGTTGAAATCTTCATCGCGTCTCTCGTCTCGTCTGTGATTGGACGATTCCTGCACGTCTGCGCTCAGCTCCGTACGTCTCCGCTTCAGTGGAAACGCACCCTTAAGCTGCTGGCAAAATAAGATTTTCGGCAATCGTGTGCGGCTTCTCAGCTTTAGCGACGCCATAAGCAACTTTGTAGCTAGCTAATAATGCTGACTCGTTGACACTGGATGTCTAAAAACAAACAAAACTATTTAAAAATGAATAAATAATTTACGAATAAAAAATAAACGCGCGGGAGAGCCTTGCACACCAAAATTTATTACAATTATGTTATATGTATGCAAACAACAAAAAACTAAACATCTTAAAACACCAAACAGCAACACCAAAAACAGCAACATTTAAAATAAGACTCGACTTGAGCTGGATCGCATAAGCGCTGACTTGAGCGTCTTTACAACACTATGTGGAGACTAAGACAACACTATTTTATTACCTGAATCATAGTATTTTGCTGCTGTCTAAGAGCTTTCAACTCCCGTTCAAAGAAATCCAACGGCTTATCAGCTTCTTTTTGATGCTTGGTTGTGAAATGCCGTATTAGCTTTGACGGTTTCATACTCTCACGTGGTAAAATCACTTACCAAATCTGACGAATAAGATTCGATTGTAACAGATGAAAATGACAATGATGGTCGCAATGTGCTAAATGTAACAATACTCCTTTCGCTCCGCAACCATAACAATTTAGAGACTTATCATTGGGTACTACCGCACTTATTAATTAATTTATTACACTCGTCACGCACGTGTCCATATTGTTTACAGTAAACACATTTAGGTTTCGCTTGTTGATGTTGATTCGACGCGTTATCGTTAGAACCCGTGTTCGACGACGCTGTTGGTGCTGCGCTGCCCGCGCTCGGCGACGCTGGCGTTGTGGAGCGGCGCGTCTGTAGCGCGGGCGCCCGCGCTGTGCTGCCGTTGCGGTTGGCGGGGCCGGCGATGGCGTTCGTCGACTTGGTGGAGCAGCCGCTGTATGGCGAACCGGGCTGCGGCTGAGTACGCATTTCGTTATCAATGGAACGAGCGAGGCGAAGCATACCCGAGAAATTCGTGAAGTCCTCAGGTGTTTTCGTATCCGTGCGTCAAGTAGGCCGTATACCATGTCGACTTGCGCTTTATCGGATATTTCGTAGGCGGGAATTTTTTAAAGTAACGCACGGCATATAGCGACGAACACGTCCGTATTTTGATCGCCTTGTCTTTGGTCAAATAATTCAATATATATACGGTGCGGAGGTCTTTTATCACCGTAGGTGTTGATTAATAATTCTATGGCATCATTCCATGTATGAATCTCCTTCTTTACTCCCTGGTACCAAATTGCGGCGTTATTCGTGAGCACCATAGAAAGGCCCCTGAGGGCATTTTCCTCCGAGACATTTGCGCAGTCCTTGTAGCTCTAGATGGCGTCTATGAAGGCGTCCTCGGACTCGTCGGCGTTACCGCCGAACAGGGCGGTGCAGTGCGTGAAGGTGCCGCTGCCGACGGCCAGAGATGTAGATTCAGACGCAGAGTTTGGAACTGGAGATGACGGTTGGCGACTGATAACTTTCTCCAACAGGCGCTCGAACGCTTCCGTTTGGGATTGCTGCATGGCGGCCACTTGTCCTGATACGAAACTTGCAACGTTTACATTGCCGCCGTCGCTCTCGGCTTCGTCACCTGAAAGCGCTGCCGCCCGATCTCCGCGCGCCCGTGGCATGGTGATGGCGAATACACGCGAATAACGCAAATTATTATGAAATTACCGAGTTCGAACGAGCACATATAACCACTCGCGACACGTTGGGCAGCCACTTGTAGGGGTTCGTGGAATTGAAATTGTCCGCACACTCGTTACACAATGTTTTAGCATTTAGGTACAAGGAAGTTACTTATAATAATGGTGACAGGACGTAGACGGGCACGCGTGCGTGTTCTTTTATTTAAAAGAGAGTGCGGTAAAATAAAAGGACACGCACGCGTGCCCGTCTACGTCCTGGAAAGAGGAAGAGGGAAAGAGAGTGCGACAGGGGTATGAGGCGCGGGCGGCAGGACGCGGTTATTAGGTTGGTGTCCTGGAGGTGCGCTCGCTGTCAGCTTAACGGCGCTGTCATTTGGGTTTTGAGACGTTCGGAAACGGTGCGCGCTACAAAAGTAATTTCAAAAAAAATATCCCACGGGAACATACTTTCAGGATAAAAAAAATTGGCGTTTTTAGAAATCGATTTCAGGAGAGGCTTCCGGCTCGCAGTTTCGATCGTCTCTAGTGATATTATTCGGTTGTAAGTGCATCGATCAAAACTATTCAAATCGTCTCTAGTAATATTATTCGGTTGTAAGTGCATCGATCAAAACTATTCAAACATAAACAAATACCTACTTCCTTACGCAAAGCTACTCTTGCCGTGGTTTTGTGAAATCGGTTTGTCTACACTCGAGAGCAATGAATCCGGGTCACTTAAAGAATCCTAAAAATCTCGGAAACTAAAAATGCTAGGTTAATGCAATAAATTGTATTTAATAGACAATTTAATACTCCTTAAATGAAGGTATTAAAACTTCTTAGTTATTGTAAAGTTATATCATAAAAAAATCAAATTTGAAAAAGGGCCACTTTCGAAGATGGAACTACGAAATTACAGCATTTGGTTTTGCTTTTGTTTGTAATCTGTCATTTATGTGGGTACATAAACCATGTTGATAGTGCTCTATATTCATTATTCAAGCTGAAATTATGTCGCTTACGCCTGAAGAATGCACCAGAATACTTACAATGCTGGAAACCGGCCGGAGTCAGCGCAATACAGCCAGGACTGTCGGTGTGTCGCTGTCAACAGTACAAAGAGTTCTCCGACGTTACGAAGAAACTGGTTCTAACCTACGCAGACCAGGAACGGGCAGAACCAGGTGTACCACAGCACGAGAAGACCGATACTTGGTGAACACCATGCTTCGAAATCGCTTTCTCACAGGAACTGAACTCACAAATCAGTTTCGACGCCTCGGAGGAAGTAACCCAAGTGCATGGACAGTAAGACGTCGGCTTGCTGAATCTAACTTAAAACCCCTTAGACCTGCAAACGGCCCTAAACTGGAGCGTGGGCATCGTATTTCAAGACTAAGATATGCCCAGAGCCACGTAAATTGGAGTATTGAAGATTGGTCAAAAGTTATGTTCTCCGACGAATCAAAATGTATGCTCTACAAGCACGATGGAAGACACAGAGTGTATCGAAGACCAGGGGAAAGATTCAAGCAAGCATGCATCGAAGAAAAAGTAGCCTACGGTGGTGGGTCTGTACTTGTGTGGGCCGGAATTTCTTCTGAAAGTCGCACAGAGCTGGTGATCATAGAAAACGGCTCTTTAACTAGCGTAAGATATGTGGAAGAAATCCTCAATGATCACGTTGTTCCATTTATGGTCAATTTAGGTGAGGATGCTATATTTATGCATGACAATGCCCGACCTCATACAGGTAGGATTGTGAATGACTACCTTCAAGAGATGAACATTACTCGTATGGAGTGGCCAGCGCGCAGCCCGGATATCAACCCGATCGAGCATGCTTGGGACGAGCTAGGCAGATGCGTAAAACAACGAAACCCTCCCCCAATCACGCTTCGTGAGCTCAAAATTGCTCTCACAGAGGAATGGGAGAATATTCCCCAAAATCGTATAAGGAACTTGGTGTACAGCATGCCAAACCGCGTAAACGCAGTAATGGAAGCACGAGGAGGCAATACGAAGTATTAAAATTCAAGAAAATCGTAATAAAGTTCAAAAATTTCATGTTTCCTATTTTTGTTTTAAGGAGAGATCAGCAGTTTTTTTCTTTATGTAATTTTGTGTTAATAAAATGTATGGTGACTCATATTTTTTTTACTTTCATTTAAGGAGTATTACATTGTCTATTAAATACAATTTATTGCATTAACCTATCATTTTTAGTTTCCGAGATTTTTAACATTCTTTAAGTGACCCGGATTCATTGCTCTCGAGTGTAGTTCGGATAATCGATACTTTAACACTAATCGATTCGACACTAATCGGATTTTAATTTCGTTTTGATGTATCTGACGCATGCCTATAATGGACTCAGGGAAAAGAATTGGCAGCACTGAGTAAAAATTGAAATCCTCTTGAAAGATCTGCCGTCTCATTGAAACGACGTTTTCAGAGTCAATTTAAAGCGAAATATTGCCTATCTAAAGTATACCTTTTCTGCTCTAACTTTATCAGTGTGTAGGGAAAAGAACAGGACGGGCATATAACATCACATGTTAAACATTAGAAAATAATCCGCGCTGGAATGATCATTCTTTGAAGTCTGTGGAGGATACGCTATCAATCATGGCGATGCCTTTGTTAACATTTTGGTTTTATTGATTTCGGTAATGTTTTTGTTTATGCATTGTTTTGCCTTGAATGTTTTATATTTTTCAACATACAAAATTATATTTACTATTCTCTTACAGAAACATGGGCCTATGCTAACACAGTTTTGGAACATTTTTCTTGTGGCTTGTGGAAGTCGGAAAAATCTCTCGTACAAGACACTGCGTGCTCTGTTTTCGTTTTGTACTGGCTGCACTAAGACTTTCATTGGCTGTTTTGCTCAATAGCGAAAAGTACCTAAGTCGATAATATCACTACAAGTAAGTAAGCCAATATAAATAGGAATAACCTGTGTAAGAGAGTACCTTCGTATCTCATTAGATTATTGTAGCTTTAGGTACATTATTGGTGAATCTACTTATGGACAATCATTCCTTTGTTGCGTAGACACAAGCATCTTAAGTGAGGTTAACTATTTATTGTGATTAAAATAATTATTAAGTATCTTTACTATGTCCGTCAACTTCACATTCTAACTGATTTTTTTAATTGATATTCATGTACATAAGTAGATGTTGAAATAAACTATTATAACCACTAACCAAATAACAACTAACTACAAAACATATTTAAAATATTTTCACAGGTGCTGCTAGAGCTGAAAATACAAGAATACCGCTACCCAACATGAATCTTGTTGATCAAACATGGATTGGATAACCAATCTTCTGTATTAATCATTGAAGGTAAGCTTTTTGACACATAGTTAAGAATCAAGCATAGCAAGTGACTTAATTATAAAGTTATGAATATATTTCCTTGGCCGAACTTACTATTTAGACACATCATACATTTTGTGTGTGCCTAACTACTGTTTACTACAAAAATGTTGTATTATAAAATATCTGGAGACTGAAATATCAGCCCTAAATAAAGAAGAAATTATACAACCAGCAGCAATGACTAGGCTGATGGCTTTTGTCCAGCCATGGGCCTAATGAAGGCCTAGTTGATATGCCTACTTCACTTAGCCACATAATGTTTAAGTACTTTATTTGAGCAGAAAATAATAAGATTTTGTTTTAAAACAGTAGAGTTCCTGGGGCGTTTCACCTGTGAAGTCATGAAGGCAGCATGAATGATGTCACCCATGCTGTGTTGTACTGTTGCTCTGCTACTTCAGTTATCAAGCTTCTCAAGAACTAAAGTAGAAACTGAAGATTGATAATGAACGATAATCTTCTTTTTTTTTTTAACCTGTTCAGTCGTGTACGACAGCGATATAAATGTGTGTTCCTATTTTGTTAATTGATAACAGTGTAAACTTTAATAAAGTGTTTTAATTATGAACTATAAAGGTAGAAATAAAAATAACTTGTTAAGAAATATTTAAGAATTGAATACTATGCTTTTTATTATTAACACAGCCAATTGATTATTATATTGATACTATTTAGAGGTATTTGCCTAAATTAACTGTCGTTTTCGTTCATTAGGTAACAGTAAATAGAGAGAAATAAATTATGGTAAACAAAAACAAGTTTTATTATATCTTCAATAGCATTTATTCACATTATTATGAAATATTTGGACATGGTTCAAAAATAAATAGGCACAAATATATTACAAGGATTAGAGGAATTTGGGATCTAATGTCTTTTTCTGTGAAAGTCATGGATTATGTATGTATTAGCCGCGCAGATAGAGAGTAGATCTGAAAATGGCGTCCGCTCGCATGCGTTCTCGCTCACTCTCTATCGCTGTCTATACTCACACAGAGAAGTACGCGCTACAAAAAAATAGTCAGTCAGGATTCGCTTTCCACGCTACTTGACGCACTCCGAGTAATCGTTAAATTCGTTCCGTTATTTTGTTGTTTTCGTTGTTATTCATTGTTGTTTTTGTTGAGTTTGATTGTTATTTGTTTGCGTTACGTTTGATTGTTATTTATTTTCGTTAAGTTTTTGTTACGAACGTTGACATTTTGTGATTGATTGACAATGGCTTCACGAAAACGTGGAAAGATTCTTCACAGTGATGCACGTGAGATTGTTTACAACGTTATAAAATACTTTGACGAAGAGAAGAACTTGGAGCGTTATCATCCGTTAAAGTATAGCGCCGCACGCGCAGCGATGGCGACTAATTTATCGATGGCTACTATATCGAGAATAAAGAAAGAAGGTAATTACATGGTACCTACACATTATTTTACGCGGTTGCTTTATGGGCGTGACCAAGATAGATAGATAAATCAATTTATTTGAAGATGATTAGCCTTACCTCGATCGAGTATGATTTTTTTATATAGATTTTCTGGCCTGGAAACGAGTGTGGTTTTTGTATAAATCGTTTCTGGCCTGGAAACGAGTCCTTTTGGCAGCGAGTATGACTAAGTTCAGTGTTGCTGACCATCAGCCATCGTCATCATCCATCACCATTAACATTCATCATCATCATACACCATAATCATCGCCCACCATTATCATCATCATCATCCATCGCCAATATCGCCATCATCATACAATCATCAGCATCACCCACCACCCTCATCATCCACCACCATCATCATCCATCATACATTATCATCGACATCATCACCCACCACCATCATCATCATCCATCATTATCATTCAACATCATCCATCACCATCATCAATCCTCATCCATCATCATAGCTGTAGATAGTGTAGATAGTATCATCTTCAAAACTTGAAGCATCTGAAAATACGGGTCCACAGACGCCCCGTATCGATCAAGTCATTCATGGTGTTGATCGTACTCACCGGCGCACATACGTAGATTTCTAGGAATTAGGCGGCCATAAGTCGAAATTCCAATAATCGACTAATGACAAACAATTTTTTTCCTGGAATAGTAGACTACCTGACGAACAATAGCCAACCCCACCCACATCCCTAGACTGCGCGAGCGCGCTGCATTACTAGTCGAAACTTGATTGTCGCACTTACTGCACGTGAAAGTTCTTGACGCCCTTTTCGTATATCATTTTCTTCGGTGAATATTTTATGTGTCGTGTCATATTTGCTTGTTTAAGTGATGGATACCAATAATACAGGTAAGCGTTTATTAAATTAATATGAAATTGTATTAAATATATTGTCAATAAATGACTTAATGAGCCGTAAATAATACCCTTTTTTAGAAATGTTTTTTCTTTATATTATATATTATTATATTTTTTCGATTGAAATTTTTCAATTTCAATCGAAAAAAAACACTACTTCCGCACCTTTCCGAGTTACATTTTTTATTTCATTATATAGTATAAATTCTTATAAAGAAAACTGCTTAAAATCAGCTGCTAGTTTTTGCTAGTTTTAAAAATAAACGAGTTTGAATTTTTTTGACAAAACTAGGAAAAAAATCTGATTTTATGTTTTTGTGTTAATATTATTTTTTTATTGTTATAGGTTCACCTGGCTGCTCGGGGGTGAAAATGTTGACTCGTAAATACCTCTTCGATAAAATGAACGAGCAACATTCATTATCGATAAATGAAAAAATTAAATATTTAGAAAATTATTTACTCGTGTGTTACGGGGACACAGAGAACATAAAAATGTGATAAAAAAGAAGTTTTCGTATTTTAAATGTGATTTGATAAAGAGGTGGTCTCGGGCGCATAGAATACTTGAAAACTTTTTGGCGGCCAATAATTCTAGGTTGGAAGGAACATTTGAGATCCCCGTAGACACGCATCAAAGGCCAGGACAACCTACCAAATCTTTTACCGAATCTAGCGAAAGAACAAAGAGAAGAAAAACTGAATGAGTCCGCGCATCTTACGACGAAGAAGTAATTGTTCACGCGGCACAAGTAATTTTACAAACAGAAGGAAAAAGAAACGCGTCTACTGTTTTAAAAGACATTACGAATTCTTCTGCGTCTGCCAGTAATTGTAAAAACAGACATTCAAAGTCTAAAGAAATAGAGCCCCTTACTCCTCTGCAAGCACTGACAATGTTTGTTGAAGCCGATTTGACCAGAAGACAGTAAGAAATTATTCGAGCAACGAACAAAAGATTCTATCCACATTATGAATTATTATTGAAGGCCAAAGAAGATTGCTACCCACCCAAGGAGTCATTACGAGTGACGTCTACCTGCGCAGAAGGAAACTTACAATCTTTGTTGGATCACACTGTAACCAGATTATCCCTCTTCTTAGAAGAAGTCTTACTCACACTTGATGCCGTTGAAAGGAACTCGTTACTGTTCATCTGCAAATGGGGTTGTGACGGCTCTCAACAAGCCCAGTTTAAACCAGAGACTCTCAAACGAAGATGAATCTGATGCTAATATTTTTATAAGCTCATTTGTGCCTCTACGAATTGTTTGTGGTGAGGATAAAAGTAAAATCGTGTGGCAAAATCCAACTCCATCTTCACCTAGATATTGCCGTCCAATAAGATTTAGATTCGTAAAAGAATCTACGGACATCACAAAAGAAGAAATCAATTATGTAAAGAATAGTGTAAACTCATTAAACTTGACGAAAGTTGACCTCAATGGAGAGAATTTTTTCTTTCAACATAGTTTTAAAATGACTATGGTTGACGGAAAGGTCTGCAATGCAGCTACAGACACCAAATCGACCAGCAGATGTTATATATGTGGAGGTACATCAAAAGATTTTAATGATTTAACAAAAAAAAATGATGTGCGCCCTGAAGCTCTTGAATTTGGCCTTTCCGTATTACATGCAAGAATTCGGATATTCGAAAGTGTGCTGCATTTAGCATATAAATTGCCCGTGAAAAAATATCGCGAGAGACGAACCGAAGAAGAAAAAAATCTAGAAAAGCAGAAGAAACTTGATATTCAGCAAAGATTTAGAGAGGAGACAGGTCTTTTAGTCGATATGCCAAAAAGTAACTTCGGAAACTCAAACGATGGAAATACCAGCAGAAGATTCTTCGAGAACCCTGAATTGGCTGCAGAAATCACTGGGATAAGTTATGACTTGATTATTAGATTAAAAGTGATATTAGAAGCCATATCAAGCGGCCATAAGATTGACGTAGCAAAATATGATAAATACGCCATGGAAATTGCGAAACTATATGTTGAGTTATATGGCTGGCATCCTATGACTCCAACGATGCATAAGGTCTTAATTCATGGAGCTTCAATAATAGAAAATTCGTTGTTGCCGATAGGGCAACTTTCGGAAGAAGCTGCTGAGGCCCGCAATAAACATTTTAGGTCTTATCGCCTAAACTTTGCTCGCAAGTTTTCGAGGGAAGAATGCAACTTAGATATTTATCATAGGTTACTATTAACATCCGACCCATTTATTAGTTCCATGAGAAAGACCAAAGAAACCGCTTCAAAATTATTTTTGCCTGAGACAATGCAGCTATTAATTCCTGCTGAGCCAAACCGACCAATGACTCAAGACAATTTTTATGTTCTTTCACCAGAATTAGCTTACCTACTGACAGGTTATATGAGTTCATATAATTGTTTATTTTAATTTAATTTTAATTTATTGTTGACATAATCTACTCATTACAATGTTTTTTTTTTAATGAGTTGTATTGCAATATGTAACTAGTGACCTCGACAATAGATCATATTATTTATTGTTATTAGTAATTAACTGTTTATTTATTTTACCTCGATGGTCCTAGTTTATCATTTATAACTTCCAGTTACAGCTTTATGTAAGCGGGCACGCCCTTTATGCCTGGAGGCTTTTATTAAGACGTTAAGTTTTGTTTACGTTTAGTTTTTATTTCTGCCCGAGTATAGTTCTCGATGATTTTGTTTGGTATATTGGCGTGTGCTAGCTAACATATGGATAATAATTTAAATTAGGTTAATTAAGTATGTTGAATACTATTATATAGAGTCATTTTTTTTCTTTCTGACTGAACAGACAGCTGTGCTGCTGGGGAGTTTGTTGCGCCACTTCTTCTTCCCAGCTAACGCACTAGGAAGTGGTGAAGGGTGGGCGTTTTGGGGGACTGTCTTATGTAATTTTGACGTTCGAAAAGTGCTGATTATCAGCCTAGTTTGAATAAATGACTTTTGAATTTTGAATTTTTTTTTTGAATTTTGAATTTTGAATGGAAATTGATGAAAGCGGCGAAAATTTAAATGTAGATGAATAAGTCTCCAATGTATGATTGATTATTTTTAGTGATTATCTATTTAGCTTATGTAACTTTAATATTGTATAACGAATGTAAAGATCCTTTTAATAATATAATATATTTACTTACTTATTAGAACAAAATAAACTTTGTTTTATTTTTAATACATACCTGAAAGTATTACTAAAACGTAGACAGCTGTCCCTCCTTGGGGAAAGCCGTGAGTATGTCATATGTATTTTCAATATAATATTAAAAAACACTTTGAAATCAACTACGATCTCGAATAAAATATTTTTTGATAAAAAATCACAAGTAGGTGCGCCTAACCACCGTGCACCAACAAATAATTTCGATAAGTTATTTTGGAACACAGAATTCTTTTTATGTAACTATTTTGTAATATAAATATCACATAAAATAATTTTGGCCGCCTAAATCCTGAAAAACGATCTATGTGCGGCGTGTGCGAAACTGCGAACGGCGTCGGTCTATAACGATAACTGACAGTAATAGTAATATTTTACTCTTATTTCAGGTAAACTTGCAGAACAAACCAATACCAAGATCCGTACGCCGAGTAAGGGCAGAAAAGGCAAAAATAATACGCGTGTCCCCATGGACAGCTTCGATATTTGTGCCATTAGAAATATTGTTGCCTCAATATACGACGTTCGAAAGGAGGTACCTACGCTGAACAAGATTCTGGCGTCAGCAAGAGCTGATTTAAACTATAAAAGCTCCAAAACGACATTAAGAAAGATTTTAAAAGAAAAGCTCGGATTTAAATTAAAAAAATGCCGCCAGAACCGATTGGTGCTCATAGAACGCGATAACATAAAAGCGTGGCGAGTTAAATATTTACGCCGCCTCCGACAAAATGATGCCATGGGTGCGGAAAAAAAGAAAGTTGTATATATGTTGGATGAGTCGTGGATCCATGCCCATTATACTGTCAGCAAGTGCTGGCAGTCATCCACCGATAAAGGCGTTCGCAAAAATGATAGTCCCGGACAAAGGTGGGTGATGGTTCATGCCGGCTCAGAGGATGGGTTTGTGGAGGGTGCAGGATTATTATTTAAAGCTAAATCAAAAAAAGGTGACTACCATGACGAGATGGATGGTAATAATTTTACGAAATATTTAAAAGAAAAACTAATACCAAATCTGCCTGAAAACTCCATTCTCGTCATGGATAATGCATCCTACCACAGTATGCAGTTGGATAAAGCGCCAACGACTGCAACCCGCAAAGCGGACATAAAGATATGGATGCAGGAGCACGGTGTCTCATTTGAAGAAGACTGGACTAAAGCAGAGCTGCTCATGCAGCTAAAAAAGCATCGCCCAGAGAAAAAGTATTTGGTGGACGAACTTCTGCGTGAACATGGCCATGAAGTCCTCAGACTCCCTCCTTACAACTGCGACCTGAACCCGATAGAACACGTTTGGAATTTAATAAAACAACGGGTCGCAGATAAAAATGTGGAGCAACACGAAAACAAAATTGAGGAGTTCACAAAAGAGGCTATAGCTTCAATTACGCGAGACGACTGGAAGAAACAAGTAAACCACATCAAAAGAGTCGAAGAAGAATACTGGAATCGCGATGTAGGTAGGGAGAGTGAAATAGAGGACTTCATTATCAGTGTCGGTATGAACAGCGACAGCGAAGATGAAAGTGACGACTATGAAGACCAGGACTGTGAAAGTGGCCAGTCCATGGAGGATTATAATGAATTGATGGAGGGAATTGAACCAATTATGGGTTCAGATGACCAGGATACTGCTGGACTAAGCGGTTTATAAAACCTTTTCTCCCCTGTTGGTCGTTTCAAAGCCATAAAAATAAATGAAATTTACTTCAAATTCTCTGTCTGATTCGTACATTTTTAAGCTAAATCCTTTTCTTGTGTCTTGTAGAGAACTAATAATCATTTAATTAGGCAGGTACCGCCTGTCTTGTTTAAAAACCAGCGTGAAATGATCGCGCAAAACATGCGTACGCGTCGGCGGCGTTGGTCTAGTGTGCATACCTATCACACACGTCGGCGACGTCTCAGACGTGTGCGTCGGTCTAATATAGTTCCGCCTTTACTTTACTGGCCTAAGGGATAAGAACGTGACTTTATGTATGTATGTGAGGTGGTATTTTTGTAATATGATTCTGATGTCACAATTAATAAAGACAAATTTTAAAATCCAGTGATATTAATGTACCCTTGCTCCTTATTTATTTAATTAATATTTTTGTCATTATTTCTACTATTATTAATTAATAATATTAAAAAATAATAATATATAACAAAAAAAGTCAATAAAAATCGATGTTTGAGAACTTGTTTTGCCAACCGTACCATGCGTACCCGCCGCCATTTTCAGATCTATTCTCTATCTGCGCGGCTTATACTGCTTGCTAATTTCTGTGAAAGTCATCATGGATTATGTATGTACTGCTTGCTAATTCTTGCTGTAAGCGCATGAGAGTAATTTTTTTTCTGAATAATGTAGATGTATAATGTGACTGACACCTGAAATATAAAAAAAAGAATTTAAGTAAATCCTCAATATATTCCATGATCCATTACATCCATCCACAAAGTCTAATAGGCCTCTCCCATTAACACTTCAATGCACAATCTATCTACTTTATAGAACAGCAATATTCTGCTATATACAACAATTAGGTGCCTACAATTTACTTTATATAAATGTATGGTAAGTTTACGTTTGATGGTGCATTTCATAGTCACCAACAAACAATATGATTGTGTGTAACATTGCAACCATTTCAAATTACCGTCCAATAGCCTTAATACCGGTATTATCAAAGGTCTTTGAGAAAGTGATTTATAAATCCCTTAACTCGTTCTTTGAAACAAATAAAATACTCGCTAAAGAACAATACGGTTTTCGTAAAAATAGAAATATAAACAACGCAGTCTATGATTTAGTTGCTAAAATTATTAATAATGTTGACAAAAGAAATCCTATTGCCGCAGTACTCATGGACATGTCTAAGGCATTTGATCACGTGGATCACACAATATTACTGGGTAAATTAGAACGTTATGGTGTCCGAGGAAATATATTGAGCCTAATCAAAACGTATTTAACTGGAAGAAAACAAATAACGGTTTTAACTAGAATTTGTCCCAACTCTAAGAGAGAAGTTGCTCACAAGTCATCCATTAGGTATACAACTTGCGGTGTACCCCAAGGGAGTGTCCTTGGGCCCTTGCTGTTTCTCATTTTTATAAATGATTTGCCGAAGTGTACCGACTATCAAACTGTCCTGTTTGCTGATGACAGCACAATCATTATACCGTGCAAAAATTTAGAATCATTTGAAAATGATATAAATAATGCCATCCATTGCATTATAAACTGGTTAAATAAGAATAAACTTAAAATAAATTTAGAAAAAACACAGATTATGACGTTCGAACAAAGGAAAAAAAAACAAAATTTAAATATAAAATACGCAGACCAAAAAATACCGGAAACCGCTAGTGCCAGATTTCTAGGACTTTACTTGGATAGTCATCTTAATTGGAAATATCATGTAGAAACTGTGTGTAAAAAACTAAACCAGTATTCGTATGCGCTTTACAATCTTGCGAAAATTTCAAATGAATCTGTAGTTTTGATAGCATACAAAGCGTACGTCTCATCAACGATACGTTTTGGAATAATGTATTGGGGAAATTCCACTGAAAAAAACACTGCGTTCAAAGCTCAAAAGAAGTGTGTGCGTGCTGTGTTTAAACTGAAAAAGACTGATAGTTGTAGGCCATTATTCAGACAATATAAACTCCTTACTTTGCCCTGTATGTACATCTACGAGACAGCAGTATTCGCAAAATCAAACGTGCATTTATTTCAAACTCTTAGATCGAAACGTCGCAATAGAGAAATATGTGCTATTCCACACAAGACTGCGCTTTACTCAAAAAGCTTTTAGGAATGGCACCCAAGTTATATAATAAGTTACCCAATTGTATAAAAGATCTTGACAGCATACACCATTTCAAAAAGGCTCTTCTTAATTTATTAGGCCAAAAAGCTTACTACACAGTCAATGAGTACCTAGAAGACAAATTGTAATTTAATGACATTTTATTTATTTCCATTTTATTAGTCAATAACTTAATTGTTTTATTTAATCTATTTAATTTTAATGCTATTATCTGCTTAAATTTATTGTTATTTTAATTAATTAATTATTGTTATAGAAGACAAATTGTAATTTAATGACATTTTATTTATTTCCATTTTATTAGTCAATAACTTAATTGTTTTATTTAATCTATTTAATTTTAATGCTATTATCTGCTTAAATTTATTGTTATTTTAATTAATTAATTATTGTTATAGTTGAGTTCATTATTAATTTGACTGTTTTTATTATGTTTTTTACCAATTAATCATTAGAAATTATAATTAGAAATATTTGTACGCCGTTGACGGCAAGACATAGCGCTCATTTATTAATATTGACATCTGTATTTTTGTTTACCTATGTTCTACAAATAAAATATTTGAATTTGAATTTGTAAAACTGTTGCTGTGCAAAACACACATTCAATGTTCAACACTAAGAAAGAAAATAATATTGATATTAAGTAGGTACCTTAAACAGACAATGATGTGGAAATAGATCTATGTATGGTGATGTGATGAGTATGTTCATTGATGTCCTTACAGAATCCATTGACATAAAATGCTTCAAAGTATATTATAATATTTGTTCTTCCTCTATTATATTTGCTTTTCCAATGAAGTACAAGCTCGACTGGGTTGCTTAGCTTGTGGCTTATGATAAGTTTGTTAGGGTACGAGGTACGAATTTGTCTTTCCTTAAAATGCCACCAAAATACCTCGTTTCTGAAATATCATATTATACATCTTTAATTAAGGTTGTAAGCACTTGTAACAGAAGAAAACTTTCACAATATCCACCTCGCTGCTTCGATATTTTACAGACCACTAATATTGATTTATCATTGAGGTTTTACACAAAAACACATTCACAATTAATGAAGACGACGTTCACTTACATAATTTTGTAATAATTAAGGAGATTAAACGAGTAAATCCCAAAAATATTGTAAAGAAAATTGATTGCGACCAGTAAGCCGCCTTCGCTTTAACTTGACAGCACGAAATCGATTTCATATAAATTTTCAAATGTCAAAATGGAAACGTAATTCGAATAATAGCCTTTTTAGACGATTATCGTTCACTCTTAAGCGTCTGAAACAGAGCGCAGTTGATATCACAGATTTTAGAGTTACGTAATTCCAAAATTTTAAAATTAAAGAAATTGTAATGAAATGGAATGCAATTTTACTCAGTTGGTTTGGGAAAATGTGTTGCGTAATTAGATAGCTGGTATTCTTATTCATGAAGTCAAGGAGCACATCTTAAGTTTTCCTGTTAAGACATCGCATTATGCTTCCAAGGAGTACCTTTACTTGCCAGCAGATTTAAATATCAAAGCAATGTATAAGCTTTATAAAGAACGTTTTCCATCTTCAACAGTAAAACAATCTTTTTAAAGTTTTTAAAGAATACTTCAATTTGCATTTTGGGAGACCCCAAGTTGACGTCTGTTGTGAATGTGAAAGGCTTAATATCAGGATACAGAAACCAGACCTGAACGCAGCAGCTGTTATGACTGCAAAGGCAGAATTGGCAGTACACAAAAGAAGAGCGAAAAAATTTTACGCCAGTATTAAAGAAGTTCATGAGCTGAGTAAAACAAGAGATGATGTTCTTGGATTATGTTTTGATTACATGCAAAACATTTCACTTCCATGTATCCCAGTGCAGGAAATGTTCTATTATCGACAGCTTTCTTTGTACCCTTTCTGCATAAAAAATCTGAAAACTGATGAAAGTCGTTTCTATCTTTATCACGAGGGGATTGGACTAAAGGGCCCCAATGAAACATGCTCATTTTTATGGCAATATATTCAGGAACAGGTACCTCTAACAATAAGAGAACTTTACATCTTTACAGATGCATGTGGTGGACAAAATCGTAACCATGTAAAGATAAGCTTATGTCAAGCTCTTATAGATACAGGCCGATTTGATAAGATCTACCATTGATTGCCCATCCGTGGTCATTCGTTTTTGCCCAATGATCGATCTTTTGGTACAGTCAAGAAAGTTCTAAAAAGAAGAGACAGATATTATGAACCCATGGAAATTTGCCAACTAATATGCAGCGCACATCGAAAGTTCACTGTTTCAATGGTGAAAACTGAAGACATATTGGACTTTAAGGGTTGGTGGACGAAATTTTATAAAAGAGATGCCATATCTATTGAAACACAATCTCGTCAGATTCCACGGAATCAAAAGCAGCTTTTCTTAGTGTCCCACTTCATGGAGTTTGAGTATATTGCAGATCAGAAAGGGAGTGTGATATGTCGCCCATTCATACAAAACATGGGGCGAGTTAATACATTCGAGTTACGAAGGAACCGATCGGTTGCTCCAGCTTTACCAGAAGAAAAGGCGTACAGTGGTCCTGTACCCATCAACATCAAAAAGATCGAAGACCTGAGACGCACTCTGCAGTACATTCCACATACTCATAAGGACTATTTTGTCAACATTGTTGAAAACTGGCCTAATACTAGCGCAAACTATGATAGTGAATAAAGTTATACAGATTAGCAGTGAGTTTTTCTTTACTTTTATCCAGTTGAGTAAGAAAAGGAACAAGTCAACTACTTTTGAATCATTGTTTAGTAAACTATTAAATGTCAAAACAAGAAGAAAAGTATTGTAAATTACGTATTTTATACTAATTTAACGTACAGGAAAAAAAAAACATATCGATTCATTCATATTGAAGATATTGAAGGTTTTTTGCGTCTCCTGAAAAAATGGACGTTTGTGACCTGTTCCTTTTCTTAATTAACCGATTCTTGTTCCTATTTCTTTCTGCCCCATGACCAAATATTTCATAATAATGTGAATAAATGCTATTGAAGATATAATAAAAGTTGTTTTTGTTTACCATAATTTATTTCTCACTATTTACTGTTACCTAATGAACGAAAACGACTGTTAATTTGAGCAAATACCTCTAAATAGTATCAATATAATAATCGATTATGTATGTGTGTCAGAATGGCTGGTTGCCTGTGGCTTTGGTCTATGAGAGATGATTAGAAAATTGCTACATAATTGCTTATATTTGCTACATTTAATAAATAATTGCTACATACTATATATATTTAGAAATAACATTTTTTTTTTGTACAGCCATCCTGACGTTTGGTTGGCTGGTCGCCTCCTTGTTTAAAGCCAAGCATGCAGAGTTTCCCGAAATGTATTGCGTCAATAATTGTTACATATTTGCTTCATTTATCTAATTTAGTTGTATCTTCAAACATATGTTAAATAAAGGAAGTAGCAATTATTTTAATTATCCCAAGGAAAAGTGCCTGATAAAACAATAAAGGCAAATACTTAGTTATGTTGAATCGGTTTAATCGTTTAGGCTCTGGCAACAGCGTAAGCAATGCGATTCTTGCGTTAAAAAAAAAATGTACCTACCCTCAATAATCCAATAATTATCATTATAACAATTATTCTTAGTCATTGCTAGTGCAGATATCGTATTGGAATCACAGTCTAGGCTTATTTAATTTTATTCAACAATTTAAATAGATCTATGTTATTATAAGGAACAAGTACCTACCTATAGAACCAATTTTTAATTCGTGTTTTGGGTAACTATTATACAGGGTGATTGGAAGATGGGTGCAAAGCTTTAAGGTGAAGATAGTATAGACAATTTAGAACCATTTAAGCCATGGTTGTCTTAGACGAAGTCTTACCAATTTTTTTTTTTTTTAATAAGGTTTAAAAGACGAATTGTACAAATTTTTTATTTTTTCTGAGCTTTAAATTAGAGATGCCACGAATATTCGGCAACTATTCGGTATTCGACCACTTTTTTGCTATTCGGTATGTGGCCGAATAGTGCGTACTATTCGGCCGAATACCGAATAGCAAATCATGTAAAAAAAGACACGTTATTTTACTCAAAATTATGTATTTATTTCAAAATTATAACATTTTAGTACTTAAAATTAATCAGTGGTAAGTTGTGATGGCTAAAAACGAGCTTTTCAGCATTTTTTGGTAGCAAACGATTGCGCTTTTCATCGTAAACGTTACCAGCCTCAGAAAATAACCTCTCACTATAAACGCTACTTCCAGGCGAAGAAAGATAAACTTTTGCAAATTTCGAAAGGTTCGGGTATTGTTTTTCGTTTGCTGACCACCACTTGTAAGGATCGGCCTTCCGATCTAGGCGAACTATTTTCAAATAAAAATCCAACTCGTTTGCCACAGCATTCTTCTTCACGTCCTCCTCATCATTAGCATTTCCCATATTATCTGTAGCGACTTCTTCAAAGCAGTTCCAGAAACTGTCGTGTATTTCAATTTCAACAGTCCTATCATTTTCATTCAAGTTTCTTTTCTTACGCGCTGGAGAAGAATCGTCATCGGTACTACTTAATTTTTCACTGCAAATCTCATAATATTCCCATATGGGCGATTTTTTATTAACCGGTGTCATTTTATAAGCCTTTTGACGAAAAAACAATTGAAAATGAACTAAGGAACAAACTTCTTAGCAAAATAGTAATTAAGTTTCACATAACATTTATAAACTAACAAAGCGCTCCGTGACGCGATTTACTCGCATTTGAAACAAATACAAACAATGTTTGCTTGCACCCCGCCACGCGCGCGCGCCGTCGCACACTGGTCCCGAATGATAAAAAAGTGGACATTAAGAAATTTTTGACAGAAGGTCAACGGATTCGGCAGATTTTTTTTTTGTAGACAGCTGATGCAATTACAAATCACTTTTATAGATTGAGTTTTTGCCAAATAAGCCGTATTTTCAGAGAAAAAAAATATTGAAATATTTTTTGTATGAAAGAAATCCTAATTTTGTCTTTATCTTCCAAGATTCAAACGTATTCAAAATAAAACTTAGCGCAGCTTGTAGAGGTGCTAATTGCTCACCACTTTGTCATAGACACTCTTCTGCGATTTTGTGCTCCTTTTGAGTTACAGGCACTTTAAATATTTTTTGTATAAAAAAATTCTAATTTTGTCTTTATCTTCCAAGATTCAAACGGATTCAAAATAAAACTTAGCGCAGCTTGTAGAGTAACTCTTACAAATATATGAAATTATCAGTATCAAATAAACAAACAAGGAAATCTCAAAACGTGTTCAGACATGTTTATGTACAGGTAAGTTATTGTGTGACTCGTATGTAAATTTTTTTTTGTATAGAGTCATTGCTTAATTACCCTATAAGTGACGATTTCGGCTCTATTTGGTCATCTAGTCGAACGCGTCGAAAACGCTGAATGATGAATAGGTATATAAATTGCAATTAAAAATTCCCTTTGTAGTTTTGCGGTATTTATGTAGGAGCACATCTTAGTATGTTTTATTTTCTCGTGACTCATCCAAATTGCAAGAATATTTGGCTCATTATCTAACTACCCCATTAAGTAATGAGGTAGTTAGGTAATGAGCCATTATCTAACTACCCCATTAAGTAACGGGATAGTTGGGTAATGAGTCATATATCAATAGTATAAGGGCAAGCGGAACCCGTTTTTGTTCATTACGCGTCTTGTGCTCGTAAAAACAACACAATTTTTTAGCAACTATCACCACATTGTAACTTTTATTTATTTGCCTGTAACATTTTTGTATCAAAATGACTACATTTGTGACTAATTTAGACATTTTTTCTTTTTTGAGTAATAGTGGGTGCCTTAAAAATAGTGATTTACTGTGTCAAACCATTATAAATCGTATTTCAAGTGAAATTCCAAACGAAGAGCTCAGTATTATCAAAAAGTTTTGCCAAAATTATACGTCAAACCTAGCTAGAAGATGGGACAATTCAGGTAGAAACGAAAGATTTGGTGTTAAAAACAAGGAGTGGTTGGAGTCTAAAATTTTGTGGCCAACTTTAACTTCTGTGAATTTTCCTATGTTGTTTGATCCAGAATATACCATAGAGGACATTTCAGTAGACGTAGAAGAGCATAATTTATCGTACGAAGAGGAAGCGGGTGCATCTACATCAGAAGCTACCACAAATACTCCCAGAACTAGAAATAAACGACCATTTGAAGATTTAACAAATAAGCAGAAGAAAAGACGTTCTTTGTCTCTTTTGGAGCATTCCGAAGAAGAGCTGTTCTATGCTCTTATTGCTAAACTTAATGAAAACGGGCGCACTGTTTGTTCTAAAGTTATTAAGTGCCTCTCAAATAAGCCAGAAAAGGTGCAAGAAGTAAGTGACTTTTTATATAAAGCTTCTGATAAATCGATTTCCGAGGAAGACACCTTAGCTCTTGCCACAGCATTGAGTTTATCAAAATGGCAATATCTAACTTTGAGGTCCATTTTAAGTACAAATGGCACAGCGGCTTTTCCATCTTACCAGAAGTTACTGTTGAAGAAGAAAGAATGCTATTCAGCAAAAGAAGATATTGTGATATCGGAGTCAGGAGCTAAAATTAAGTTACAGGCAGTTCTAGATTTAACTGCCGAGAAGATTTTGAAAGTGACTGGTTCAAATATTAATGGTGGTGTTTTGAAGCTAGTTAGTAAATGGGGCTGTGACGGAGCTTCTTCACAAAGTTGTTACAAACAAAAACCAACTGGTGACATATTTTCAGAATCTTCTGTATTTATGGTTAGTTTTGTGCCACTTCGCCTTATGAGTGACAACGATGTGATAGTATGGGAAAATCCGCGCCCTTCTTCAACAAACTATTGCAGACCAATTATGTTCGAATTCAAACAAGAAACAAAAGAATATATTCAGCAAGTAGAAGCAACATTACAAGAAGAAATTCAGAACCTTCTACCAACAAAGTTATTTGATGGCGAATTTGAAGTATTTCATGAATTGCATATGACGATGATCGACGGCAAAGTATGCACGGCACTTTCACAGACACAGTCTGCAGCCAATTGCAACATTTGCTTAACAAATCCGAAAGATATGAACAACTTGAACCTCGTTTTTAACAAACCAGAAAACCATGATATGTACAAATATGGTTTATCTTCACTTCACATGTGGTTGCGATGCATGGAATGTATTTTGCACATATCTTACAACTTAGATTTCAAAAAATGGGCGGCTCGGGGTGAGGACAAACTGCTCCGAAAATCAAGAAAAGAGTTAACGCAGCATGAGTTTTTTGTTGTAACTGGCTTAATGATTGATATCGTCAAACAAGGCTTTGGGACAACAAACGATGGCAATACAGCTCGACGGTTTTTCAATGATTACGAAAGGTCAGCTGAGATAACAGGAGTTAATGCTAATTTGATTAAGAGATTTGCTGTAATTTTGCAGGCAAATCTTCTGGGAGAAATGTAGATATTGAAAAATTTAGAATTTATTGCAGAGAAACAGCAGAACTTTATGTCAGCGAGTACTCGTGGTATTACATGCCTTCGAGTGTACATAAACTTTTAGTGCATGGTGCAGATATTTGCCAGCATTTTTCTTTTATTCCAATTGGTATGATGTCCGAAGAAGCCTCAGAAGCAAGAAACAAAGATTTTCGTTCAATCAGAGAAAAGCATACTAGAAAGATAGGCAGAATGCAAACAAATGAAGATATTTTACACCAGTTACTTATCAGCTCCGATCCGTACATTACGAACATAAGACCGAAGTTCACCAAAATTCAAAAGCAGCAGAGGTTTGAAGAAGCCGAAAATCTTCTAAAGGATGACGTTTCACCCAATGAACTCGATTTAGAAGTTGCTGATGAGGAAGAAGTATACGTCGACATTGAGAATAATCCCCCACAAGATCCGCTAGCATAATTCACATTGTAACATACGCACGTTCATGTTAGTTTATTTAAGTTTGTAAGATTGTAATCTAGTTTATTTAAGTTATTAAGTTTATAGGTACTGAGAAAAAATGCGCTTAAAATTAATTTATGTTCTAGTTTATTTAAATTTGTAAAATAATAGTTTACTTTAGTTATTAAGTTTACAGGTACTGAAAAAAAATGCGCTTTGTTTTATTTTTTGTGTTTGTTTTATTCATTTATTTATTCATATTATGTTGACGACAGCCCTAGCAAAGTATTACATTTGTAAACAAAGACTACCCACTGTTGGGGTAGTCAAATAAAAAGTTGTATTTTACATTTCATATGACTTATTAGGACAAAGTAGGGTAGAACAATATTGTTTATTTTTATTATACCCTGATATTTTATTGTGACAATGACTTGACATTGAATCTTGATCGCACGAACATTGCTCTGTGAATTAACCTGTGAAAATAATTGTAAAAGCGTGTGTTTTGTTGTGGAACTATAATTAAAAGACTGTTAATAGTGCAAGTGCCGTTTATTATTGAAGAAAGTGACCAAAACAGATAAGCACGCCAAGATCCCTGCCCTAAATCAAATACATATTAAGTGATAAAGTATAAAATAAATAAATAAACAAAACATGCATGTAAAGATAAATTAAGCGTTAGGGTTACAGGTAGTTCAAATTTTTTAAGTACGCCTTAATACAATACCTATATTATTATATAGGTTTGTATTTTGACGGTCCTAAGCCCGTTAAAGTACGAAGGAAAAGTTTTAATTGCAATTTATACCTTTTTATCATTCAGCGTTTCCGACGCATTCACTAGCGTTAGATGACCAAATATAGCCCAAATTGTAAGTAATCGGCTAATTAAGCAATGACTCATTACCAAAAAATGCTTATAATCTGAATATGAGTCACACAGTAAATTACCTGTACCTGAACATGTCTGTACACGTTCTGAGATATCCAAGTTGTTTATTTGATATATTTAAAATAAGACTTTTTTTAATAGAAAGACATTTATAAGAGTTACTTATTAATGAAGAAAATGTTATTACATCTTAGTCTATCTTTAACAAGATTATTTCTAATCCGCCTGAATTAATTTTTTAACTCTGAAAATACGGCTTATTTAACAAAAAATACATCTTTAAAAGTTACTTGTAATTGTATCAGCTGTCTACAAAAAACTAGTAAAGCTCATCCGACAACGAAAAATTTAAAGTGCCTGTAACTGAAAAGGAGCACAAAATCGCAATTGAGTGTCTATGGCAAAGTGATGAACAATTAACCCCTCTACAAGCTGCGCTAAGTTTTATTTTGAATACGTTTGAATCTTGGAAGATAAAGACAAAATTAGGATTTTTTCATACAAAAAATATTTAAAGTGCATGTAACTCAAAAGGAGCACAAAATCGCAGTTGAGTGTCTATGACAAAGTAGTGAGAAATTAGCCCCTCTACAAGCTGCGCTAAGTTTTATTTTGAATACGTTTGAATCTTGGAAGATAAAGACAAAATTAGGATTTTTTCATACAAAAAATATTTAAAGTGCATGTAACTCAAAAGGAGCACAAAATCGCAGAAGAGTGTCTATGACAAAGTAGTGAGCAATTAACATCTCTACAAGCTGCTTTAAGTTTTATTTTGAATACGTTTGAATCTTGGAAGATAAAGACAAAATTAGGATTTTTTCATACATAAAATATTCAAAGTGCATGTAACTCAAAAGGAGCACAAAATCGCAGAAGAGTGTCTATGACAAAGTGGTGAGCAATTAGCCCTTCTACAAGCTGCGCTAAGTTTTATTTTGAATACGTTTGAATCTTGGAAGATAAAGAGAAAATTAGGATTTTTTCATACAAAAAATATTTAAAGTGCCTGTAACTCAAAAGGAGCACAAAATCGCAGAAGAGTGTCTATGACAAAGTAGTGAGCAATTAGCATTTCTACAAGCTGCTTTAAGTTTTATTTTGAATACGTTTGAATCTTGGAAGATAAAGACAAAATTAGGATTTCTTTCATACAAAAAATATTTGAATATTTTTTTTCTCTGAAAATACGGCTTTTTTGGCAAAAACTCAATGTACAAAAGTGATTTGTAATTGCATCAGCTGTCTACAAAAAAAAATAAGCTGAATCGGTTGACCTTTTGTCAAAAATTTCTTAATGTCCCCTTTTTTATCATTTGGGACCAGTGTGCGTCGTCGCCTGCCGCGCGAACGCAACGAGAAAAACAGGTTGTGACTTGTCTTATTCCAGCTAACGCGCCCCCACCAAGCATTCGGCGGCCGCATATTCGGCGCTTCGGCCGACAGCGTTGCCGATATTCGGTATTCGGCCAATTCACTATTCGTGGCATCATTACTTTAAATGTCTGTAAAAAAATGTCTAATGACACAGAAGCCTAAAACATGTTTTGCTTGATTGCTTACACATTACTTTAATTAAATAAATAAAAAATCAATTCATTTATCATTCAATTTGGCCATAATTATGCAGTTTACATTAAATTTTGAGAATTTCCGAAAAAAAACTAAAAAATTTGGTTAAAAATATTTGATAAGACTTCGTCTAAGACAACCATGGCTTTAATGGTTCTAAATTGTCTGTACTATCTTCGCCTTAAAGCTTTGCACCCATCTTCCAATCATCCTGTATAATCCTTGGTTTTGGTGTTTGTGACGATGAAGAGGGGAAGAAAGTTCGTTGTGCCACTCGAAGAGCAAAAAAAGGTTTTCTTGCAATACAAAAAGTATTTTTCAAGTAAGTCAGATTTACCAGCATCTACTGATCCATTGTTTAGTGAAATTAGTACTGGCTTAGACAATAAGATTACGAAACAGGCACTGTACATTTCGGTGAAGAAAAATTTTGATTATTTCTTTAGCCCAAATGATAATATTTGCTGTGAAGAACCAAGCCCAATTACTTTTTATAAATGTGATAATAGAGAAGAAAAAAAATGCAAAGACGTGAACAACAAATCGCTTGGAAAAACAGTCATTTATGATTTTTTTATTGATACGTATCAATGGGAGCGTCTGCAACCAATAGCTAAACGCATAAAATTAAATAAAGGATCTGAGTCTGTTTTTAGAATGAGAAATCTTTTGCCTAAACATCAGTGGGCCCATCAATTGCGTGAAAAAATTTGGGAGGTCCATCCAATAGCACACACTTGGACATTTAAACAGTATTCTATTTCTATGAACACCAATATAACGTGCATCGGATCTTGTAAACAATGTGAAGCTGATGCGAAAGTTATTATTAGCTGGCCTTCGGATAAAATAGCTCAGTGCAAATGCATAATAACAAATTACGACGAAAATTTCATTCATCCTACAATGAAAAAAATAAAACTATCACCTGTAAAACGAACTGAAATAGCTGAAGAACTTAAACATGTATCCGCTATTTCATATCGTAACTCAATGGCAAATTTAGTTGTTAATTCCGATGAGCCTGAACCTACTCATTTACCAACAACAGGGTGCTTACGTCAAATAAAACACGAACATAAGAGTAGCTCACTTTTTCATCGAAACCAAATACTTTCATTATGGCTAATGACCCAAATATCGCCTTACAAAGAAGCTATTAAACATATCTCAGTGTATCCATTTTATATTTATTATTGGGACCCTTGCCAAGATCAATATTGCAAAGAATTTAAAAATCATGAGGTATCAGAAATGTCTTTCTGATACCATTTGGGTAAGTGAGATACTACTGTGACCTTCATATGTTTTCATGACACATACATAAAACAAAATGTGTTTGGTGATTGTGACATTATTTAAAGGGCCAAATGGTTTGAAAATGCTACCGGTGGCGTCTATACTAACAATCAATTTAGCAGTTTTTTTATAGCATAGACTGGCGTCTATGGACACTATATACAAATGGGAAGCATGGCACGTGAGCAATCCAAAACCAGACGAAATCATCGTCGATGAGTCATCCGCGCTGATTGGTGCTTGCGTAAAAGCATTTACGAAACAAAACTCTACTAAAGAATATGTTACAGAATCTTACAGAAAACTGGAGGAAGACGAAAAAAGTGACGATTGCTACATTAGAATAGACACTAGTCATTTTGTTAAAATAATTTTCAATTTAACTTGTTTTAAACATGTCGACAACAGAGTAGAAGTCTTTTATATTAAATGTCTGTTAGCGTTGAAGGAATGCGTAAATTTTGAAAAAGCCAAAGAAATTTTGAAAGATATTATTACAGTTTGAATGAACACGACGGCATTAATAAATCCAATACTCCTTCTAGGTGTGAGTTGGCTAAGAGTCGATTAAAGACATTGAATCAGTTTCAGACTTTGGATACAGAGATAGTGATTCAGGATAGTAATAAAATAAATGATCTGCCTAAAGCTGTGGAAAAATCAGTGTTTGAAAATAAAACCAATACCAAATTAAGTGAAGAGAACAGATTTTTTAAATGGTTTACCACAAAAATTGAAACAGAAAAATTACTCGTAACACTAGATACTGAAGATATAGGCAGTCATGACAATTTGTACCATTATCCTGCTTTTATAAGAATTTTATCACGTTTACTGACTTTGTTTCCTTTGTGGTCAAACGTAATGAAGAATATTTATGATTCCGATATTGAGGCACCTACTTCTTCAAATGTTGAATCATATTTTAAAACTATAAAAAGACTGTTATTACATCTAAGCACCAAATCTCACAGACTACGAACAGATGAATTCATTATGAAACATTTAGAATTCTTAAAAGGAGAGATTAAAGTTGCACCGAGAATATCGTTACTGCCGAATCTTACTGTACAAAGAAATACTGAAGCAGATTTTCCTAAGAAGGAAATAAAACGGGATTCCATAACATCTACGCGGAAAAGTAAATAACAGGCTAAGGAGCCTAAGGAAGAGTTTACTGCTGATTCTATTTTTGCTGAGGACCCTACCTTCATCGAAAACTGGAAAGGTAAAGGGAGAGGAAATGTTACTAAAAAAAGAAAAACTTTGAAGCCAGTTATTTTTTTGTCTAACGGAAGCAGGCTACAAATTGGTAAAAAATACATTATATTGAGAAATACTTGCGCGATTGATTCGGTATGTCAGGCTTTAGCTATAGCATATATCGATGGCTATCGTATAAGTCAAACAATACATGAGAGTGAAAATTTATTCTGTAAACTTGTCAAACTCATGAGTGGAAGAGATACAGAAGAAGTATACAAAATAAGATCTGAAATGGCGTAAGTCTATTTTTCAAAAGTTGAACAAGAATCTTCTGTGGAAGTGAGATGTGAGTGCAATGTTAATAATATATTTGAACGCATTTTAATAGATTGTATATACAGTGCAGATGAAAGTGAACATTGTACAGAATCAGATTGTGAAATCAATAGAGTTCAGCGTAAGATACCTGTTCTACACGTTGATATAAATTCGTGTCCGTTACCCAGGCCAGATGTTGTCGAAAATGGTCATTTGAATCTTATAGATAATTAGTTGTGCGGCTTCTGTAAATGTTGCGCACATTTTTAAAGGAGAACGGGCATTCTAGCCTAGTAACCAATAACAACATGCGATATATCATTGGAAAGGTTTTTTTATGTACTTTAACTATTGTTATGGTGGGAAGTCTCAAATCGCTGTGTGGAAAAAGTTATTGCACAATAAAGTCATTCAAGAGCAAAAAATGTTTCTTTTTTTTTTCGGCATTTCGTAATATTAAAGTGGTATATAACAACAAGCAATATGTCATTTTATTTAGGTACTACAACTCAGTCTGTACTGACTAAAATATCAACCTGCGTCAATATGCGCGGGCGCATACAAAATGTATATTAAAATATCTGCAACTTGTCTATACCACTGGTTTCTTATGTTTACTTTATCGCCTTCAATGAGACAGCCAGTAAGCGAGTGGCAAGGGGTGTTTGCGGGGGTGAGGGGAAAGTGAGCCACGGCGCCCAACACAGATGGCCCGCGCGTTAGTCGTTATTTTGATTTGAGTGTAGCGAGTACGTTTTACTACTACCATTTTCATTCGTCATCATATCAATCGACTACGACCTTTGGCTTTGTTTATTGGACTCTGTGATTTGTTACATGTTATACCACTGGCTTTGTTTATCGGACCCTGTGATATGTTAAATGTTATACCACTGGCTTTGTTTATCGGACACTGTGATTTGTTAAATGTTATACCACTGGCTTTGTTTATCGGACTCAAAACTAAGCTATTAAATAAGGCCTATTTAGTCATGAGTGAATACCACAACAATTGTGTTATGTGCCAGCGTGGGCTGCACAACAGAAGGTATCAGCGTCACATTTTGGCTGAAAATATTCCACAAGATCGACCTGAGCTTGCAGATTATTTACGGGAACATGCACTATTGGAGGTTTGTTGTTTGTTCATTACAGTAGATATTTTATAATAGGGTTATATTGTGTTCGTTCATCTTCCATTCATACATAAATAGCGTTAAAGACAGATTAAACGCAAACATATTAATTATGGTCATTCAACGGTGCCTTTTTTAAGTAATTAAGGGGTGTTTCCGTTTTCATCCCAAGTTTTCATCCCACGAATATTTTATTCCGTTTTCTACCCAAATCTTAGTCCGTGTTCTACCCACAATCATAATAATAGTTGTTTTTTCCGTATTCTACCTAAAATATATTCCGGTTTCTACCCACTGCAGTTTATAATTGTTTTTTTGTACAGACAGAAAAATAATCTTAAACTATTTAAACTTTGTATACTTATAATTTGATGAATAGGTACTTATTTACGACGTCACTTCCTTGGCACAGACGCGCATACACACACACAGGCACAGACACTATGTCTATTTCATTCAGCCGGAGAGGGAGTGAAAGAGAAAGCAATATTTCTAAAGAATATTGCTAATCTGTTATACCCTTTGTTTCTCTTATCTGTTAGTTAGTCGTAAGTGATCGACAGGAGCATAGTTGCTGTGAAAGTGATATTAAAGCAGTTAAAATGCAAAATCCAGGTCCAAGTACCAGTAAAAACATTGATTCCGAAGTTTATTTTACCCTGTCAAAAAGAAACAAGCCAGTGTTAGTGTGTGGTGGTAGAGAATTCCATAAAAAAAGAGTGAATAAGGACAATTCCATAATATGGCGATGTGCGAAAGCGCCTTCTTGCTTTGGCATTATAAAAACAATGGACAGTGAAATTATTAATAGAAGTGGACACAATAGTAATTGCCATGCTAATTATAACAAACTTTTAATTAAAAACTCTATGAAGAAAATAAAAGAACAAGTCAAATCTGCCGATGGTCGCCCTATTCAACAGATCTACGAAGATGAAGTTTTATTAATAAAAGAACAAGGGTTAGATTTAGTAGAAGAAATCCCCAAGTTCTCAAGTGTGAAAACAGCATTTTTCGATGCCCGAAACAGAAGTCAAAATGTTTCTAAATTAGTATTTAAGAACAAAAGTGAAGTAGAAATACCGAACACCTTCAAAGATTTTTTACTGTTTGATTACGAAGATAGCAATAATAGAATAATTGCGTTCGCTGCACATGAAGCTAGAGATCGAATGAGTAAACTTGCAATGTTTTTTGGAGACGGAACATTTAAATGTTGCATACGACCATTTATGCAGCTATATGTCATTCATGGTGACATGGGCAGCACAGACACTACAACAGGTATCACACCACTTGTTTACTGTCTTCTTTTAAACAAAAAGAAATCAACATATGTAACACTCTTCCAACTTATCAAATCGCAAATACCAACCTGGAAACCTTTAGAGTTTCTGACAGATTTTGAGCCGGCAGCCATAAACGCTTTAAAAATTGTTTCGCCAGAAACGAAGACAAGAGCTTGTTATTTTCACTTTTGTCAATCAATACATAAAAAAGCCAAAAAGCTTGATCTAACAAAAAAAAACTATTTGAAAAAACATGTGGGTTTAATACTTACGTTACCTTTAATACCTCAGGAAATGATTGATGATGCCTTCCTATATATTATGGAAGACTGTCCCACCTTAAACAATATTGTTAAATTTAATGACTATGTTGTCCAAACATATATGAATGGTGGTAAATATCCCCCAACATTGTGGTCCGCAAATAATAGAAGACACCGAACTACAAATGCACTAGAAAGCTGGCATGCAACCCTAAACCGCTATGTGGCAAAAAAGAAGACTCTCAATATGCTCCAATTCCTCACAATTATAAATAAAGATGCCAAGTTACAAAACACGCGTTTTACTGGACAAGTTTCATCATCAAGGCCACGTAACAATGATGTTTTGGAGAGAGAGAAAATAATTAATTCAGCATTAAGTGATCTTTCTTGTGGTAAAATTAGCATCGGACACTGTCTGGAGAAATTAGTACCATTTACTTTTTAATTTATTGTAAATTATTTGATAATTTTCATATGTAAATCATAAAGCTATAATTTAAATCTGTGATTTTATATGCACAATTTGGTAATAGTTACGATCTGTGATTTTTAGATGTATAATTTGTAATAGTTACGATCTGTGAATTTTAGATGTATAATTTGTAATAAAAAAAATAAAAATAAAATAAAAATTGTTTATTTCGCAACCATAATAAAACAAAACATTAGTGATTGGAGCCTCCTTTTAAGCAAAAAATGCCTGTATTAGGAGACTCCGCTCTTTCTCAGCAAGTTATTTTACAAAATAAACTTAAAAATTAAATATTAAATATGTGAGGGTGTGTGTGTGTGTGTGTGTATGTGTATGTATGTAAGTATTAAATGTAATTTAGGTAAATAGGTAATAATAATAACAGTATCCGGGTGAATGTGTATATGTAAATGGGGATGAGGGTGGGTTTGAGTGTGTTTGTGAGTGAGTGTGTTGATATAAGCGAGTGAGTTATGTGTTGCAAAGTAGCAATAGTGCCTCAGTATCCTCATAAGAAAATGGTTTAATCCAATTTATTATAATATTTTTACATGTATGTGCTTGTTTATTGTATATATAAATTTCCTTGTTTACTCTATTATATAGTTGAGCAGATCTTATATTGTATTGCACAGCAGCGAATTTCGTTTTAGTTTGAGGGATTTGAGCAATCATGTCTTTTCGTCTTTTGGATATAATGTTTGTATCGTAAGGAAGTGTCTTATGTTTTTTTAGGACCGTATATGTAATGTATAGTTTTCTCACAGAAAGCAGACCACTAATCTGGTATAGACTGTCCGTAGGGTATCTTTTCTTTTTGAAATACATAATTTTTATTAGTGCTCGTTGTCCTCGTTCAACGTCTATAAATCTCGTTTTTGCCGCACCGCCCCATATTGGGATACAGTAAACTAAAACTGATTGCACGAGTGCCATATACACTTCATTAAGTAGATTCCTATGAGGTCCTACTTTTTTATTTATGTTTGTAGGGAGGACATGTCGTAGTGTTTTAAAAATCCAGCCCAGTTTCCTAACTCGTCCCGTTAAGTGCTCAAGGTGAGCGCACCATGATAGATTTTGGTCAATCATGACGCCTAAATATTTAGTCTGCGAGACTTTACTAATTCCAGGGCAACTACAGTTATTTTTAACAACGTGATCACATGAATGTATTTGGACGCTAAATGCTTCGTTTGGTTGTGAACGATTTGAGATGGTAAAGCAAATGTAGTTGGTCTTAGCTGTGTTTAGTGTGAGAAGGTTGTCATTGAGCCAGTTGGTTATTTGGACCATGCCCAATTCAGCTTTGAGCTTGACATCAGACCAGTCATTCCCGGAAAAGACAACAGCGGTGTCATCGGCATAAGAAAAAATGTTTGCGCCATTGACTTTTAAGTTGCAAAGATCGTTAATGTACGCTAGAAATAACGTAGGGCCCAGTACGCTCCCCTGGGGCACGCCGAATGAGACGTCCGCGTCATCACTAATATATGATCCTATCTTAACCCTCTGCTTTCTATTTGACAGGTAATCTTTGAAAAAATTGAGGGGCGTTCCTCTTATTCCGGCTCTTTCCAGTTTGGTCACAAGGGTTGGAACAGAAACGGTGTCAAAAGCCTTTTTTAGATCCAGAAATACCGTCAGGCATTTCTTCCCTGCATCGAGATGCGCGGTAACCAATGAGCTGAGGGCAGCCACTGCGTCTTCAGTGGATACTCCCTGTCTAAAACCAAATTGCGCTGATGATATTATTTTAAATTTATTTAGGTAGTTTATAAGTCTCATATTAGTTAGTCTTTCAATAATCTTAGACAGGGCTGGTAGGATCGAGATAGGTCTGTAGTTATTGACATCATCTCTGTTCCCTCCCTTGTGTACCGGAGTAATAATGGATTTTTTCAATTTGTCTGGGAAAATGCCATTTTTGAAACAAAGGTTAGCCAGGTGGGCAATGATAGGAACTACATCTTTGCAAACATATTTTAAGAAACTAGTAGAGATACTGTCCCATCCTGGGGCACTGGATGATTTCAAGCTCATCAAAATTCCTTCGACTTCCATTGGGTCCGTGTCCAATAACACAAAGGAATTAGATTGAGCAGGGGAAATGTTTAGTCGATCAGAGGGCATATTATTAGTCCTGGGTTGAATTTGCTCAGCTAATTCTTTTCCAATTTTCGCAAAGTAATCGTTTACATAGTTAACTGATTCAGTTGGAGACGGTCTGATACTTAGCAAGGCTGCACTTGGGCTGTTTACATTGTTTGAGTAAGTGATAGATTTTATGTTTTTCCAGAGTAACTTTGAGTTTGTGACTGATTTAGTGATTAATTCTCTGTCATATTTTCTTTTTATTTTTTTGATGAGATTATTACAAAAATTTCTGTATCGACAGTATGTGATTTTTAAAATAGTATTATATGGATCTGAACGAGAGTTTTTTTGCAGTTTATTGCGATTTTTAATGCAGCGTAATAATCCTGGGGTGATCCAAGGTTTGATTATGCGTTTACTGTTAGGAATGCTTGTTATTGTAGTATTATTATTAATAGTGTCAGTTAGTTTCTGTATGAGTAGGTCAGTCAGTAGGTTAGGGTCATCACAAAATAACAACTCAGCAAGATTTTTTTCCTGTAAATATTTTAATGCTTGTTCGAAATTTATAGTAGTAGTAGTTTTGTTTATAACCACTTTGTTTTTTATTTTAGAAAGAGATAAGAATGTTGTGTAATGGTCAGTAATTGTAGTTTGTAAGATAGCAACTGACGCCGACGTCTTTTTTTTGTGAATTCGCAGCATGAAGTGGTCCAGGCAGTTCAGCTCTCTGGTGGGTAAAGTATGACCAGGTAATATACCATGGGCCGACAACATGTTAAGGTAGCTATTTCGGTTTTTTCGTTCATGAGGCAATTCAGCGTCCTTGGTCCTAATGTTAATATTTATGTCCCCCGCAATTACTACATTTTTCTGTGAAACTAATGAATCTAAATGTAAACTAAGTGAATCCAAAAAAAATTCGGGATTTGTGTTTGACGGGGATCGATAAATACACAAGATAGTATTATTTAGTATGTCCAATTGGAGACAAGACGCCTCAGTTAGTTTTATTTCTTGAACATGAGATTTTAACGAGTTTTTTATATAAACCACTACCCCATCATTCTGATTCAGGTGCCGTGTTGTTACGTACGAGTGATAGTTACTAAGTTGTGGTATGGGTTTATTAGTATTTAATCTGCATTCCGTTAGTATTATTACATCGGTTTCGAAATTAAAAGTAGATAACATAACAAGAAAAGCATCAAAATTGCAATATATGCTCCTTATGTTTTGTGAGAAAATAGTCAAATCATTATTTTTTACGTAAATATGTTCAGTAAGATTCGAACAATCGCATTCAATTGATCTCGCAATTTCAAGTTTGTCTATCTCATTGACCGTTTGTAATGTGTCAGCCATAAGAGTGATATAATAGAATGATAATCACTACAAGGGCCGTGTAAATAACTCTGTTAAGTCTACTGAGGTTGTAGTATATAAGAGGACAGCGGTATGGTTTTATTTTTTGTAACAGCATGCATGATAGCTTAAAACTTAGTATTGTTATACGTTTAGATGTAATTATTTGTGTTTCGTGAGTGTAAAAGCTATGTGATTTGCATAAATGAAGTATTGTATTTATGTAAAGTGTGGATGTCTTTTGAAAAGTGTATGTATGTTTATTAATGCGTATCTCTGTTATTGTGAAGGTGTGGGGCGTGTGTGATGAATGTATATATTGGTTATTATTCATAATCGGCAAGTGTGGTTTATAAGGACTGAGTGTATGTTGATTTAAAGCAATATTAATGTACGTTAATGGGTCAGTGTGGATATTATGTACGAGTATGTGAGGGTATGAGAAAGTCTTTAAATATACAATATAAACAAAAAGGTACCTTATCACTATGTCCGTGGAATTATAATCACACGGCGTCAGACAGAGCCGCAAAAAAATAAAAAACACAAGGTAGTTCACTATAAACACTATGAATATCGATAGGAATGACGTTATCGCGGTTAAACACATACTTTGTTGGCAAAAAGAAAGACCGGCAAAGAGTCACATTTTCACTATTAGTTGATGAACTTGTTCTTCGGTTCTAATGGTTATGGTTGGTGCAAGGTCATCCTTCTTTACATAGACTTTTCCATACGCAGTCCAGCAGTATTTATATGCACCCGACCTTGTTAGTTCACGGGCCAAGAAATGCAGACGAGAGCCCTTTGGGGTCAGATGCTCGGACAAGAAGATAGGTGAATCTTCTTCTGTTTTAAAACCGAGATGCTTGCAGCACAGCTTAGACTTGTGTTTTATGTTGAAACTCTTACCCATTTTCATAATTTCATTCTTTAGCAGAGTGGAGCTGGTTTCAATAACAATAGGCATCTTCTGACTTTCATTGTTTTTTCCACGCACTCTGTAGACATCTTTAATGTCGTACTTCGCTATGGAGCAGTTTATATTCTGGGAAAGGCTCATGACCATATCTATAAGATCTTGCTTAGACTCATTGGTTATTTTCGGAACATTTTTAATGACGAAATTACTTTTACGACTTCCTGTTTCTATTTCTTCGAGTTTATTCTCCAAAAGTGTAATATACTTTCTGTCTTCCTTCGACTGGTTTTCTAACTGAGATATTTTCTTTTCAAGTTCTTGATTCTGTGACATAAGGTTGATAATAGAGTTTTCGATGTTAATGTTGGATTGTTGTATTTCTTTTAATGCTGTCGAGACTTGCTGTGTCTCTTTTTTTTGACTAGCCAAGAATAAATCCATCATTTCTTTTATTTCTTTTTTAAAATCCTGTAACTGATCACCAATTGAACAATCTTCACGACTTCTTTTAGCCCTCAGAAATACATAACTAGGTGGCGATTTGTTATCATCGGTTCCCACCAGGCTAATCTCCGATTCTGAGTGAGATTTATCCATTGGCGTAGCTGTCGATATTAATTAGATTGTTTACGTAGCAGCTTCGTGTCGGTATCGTCTTCTCTTTACGTCACGCAGTGAGTAGGTTTCAAACGGCGTACGCGGCAGTGTGAAGTCAGTGCAGGGCGATGACGTCTCGCGGCAGACCTCAGATGGCAGTGCGGGAACAGGATGGCAATTATGGATGTGTGTCTCTTTCCCTCGCGACGCGCGGGTGGGAAGGGGCGCACCTCCGCGGCGCCGGAGACCCAGTAATTAGAGTAGGCAATTATATCTATTTGGACACTGTGATATAAGAACTATTGTCGTATGCGGTGAATAATTGATTTTGAGCAGCAGCGTGACACACGTCTGTCCTCAATGCACGTTTAGACGAAAGAGGACAGTACTAGTTACGGTCTGTGATTTTTAAATACATAAGTAATTGGTAATAGTTACGATCAGTGATTTTTAGATGTATATGTAATTGGTAATAGTTACAATCTGTTATTTTTTTAGAAGTAGAATTTATTGATAATAGTTTGTGATTTTTTAGATGTAGGGTTAATAATACTTACGATCTGTGATTTTTTTAGACGTAGAATTGATAATAATTACCATTTGTGATTTTTTAGATGTAGGATGAATAATACTTACAATCTGTGATTTTTTTAGACGTAGAATTGATAATAATTACCATTGTTTTCTTTCCAGGTTATATTCAATAATACGCGTTTAGTGTGCCACCGGTGCTGGCAAAGGGCTCAAAATGCAATAAGAAGAACTGTTCAAAATGTCCACCCAGAACAAAATGAAGCTGCCACCATTCAATCTGCTATTTATAGAAGAGCACCAAACACGAGTGCACACTGCATTTTTAATAACTGTCGTAACCAAGCGAACTCACATATAACAGAAGCGTTAAAAGTATATTTACTATGTGAACATAATCTGTATGTACCGCATAATGCTCGTTCGTGTCGAGAACATCTCCTAGCCAATGCGTGGGATGAATTAGTGAATTTCTGTAATGTTACACAAAACTTTAACAGTGCTCAATTCGACGATATTTGCGATATATTAACCAAAGCAGTTCGACATGGTAAACAATTAGACTTTGAAACTGTAGGTGCTATCACTGATGATGAGATGCATTTTTGGACCGGGTTAAAAAATAGGCAATTTGATATAATCCTACAAGAAACTCCATCTTTGCTAGAAAGTCATAGAAAACCGCGGTTGGCATTGGGTATTTACCTTTATAAACTACGAACCGGAGAGTCAAACGAACGACTAGCCAGTCAATTCAATACGTCTCGACGAAGTATACAAAGAATATTAAAGATAGTAAGATATTGCTTACTAAGAGAATTTGTGCCACAACACTTGGGCTTTGACCACATTCAAAGAAATGATGTTTTAGAACGTAACCTAACAATACATAAAGGAATATTTGGAAATCAAGAAAATACTAAAGCTATGATCATTTGCGACGGAACGTATGCATACATTCAGAAAAGTTCCAATTTTCTGTTTCAGCGTTTAACGTATAGCTTACATAAGTTCCAAAACTTGTTAAAACCCTTTTTAATTGTTTGTTCAGACGGTTATATAATAGATATCTTAGGACCTTTTGCTGCCACAAAGTCCGATGCATCCATCATGTCCGACTTTGTTAATGATGAAAACGGCGTTTTCCATTGGTTTTTTGAACGAAATGATGTTTTAATCCTCGATAGAGGTTTTCGTGATTGTGTTCCGGGTTTAGAAGCATGCGGTTATAATGTTCATTTGCCACCAACAAAAGACAGAAATGACAGTCAACTATCTACCGAACAGGCCAACAAATCGAGACTCGTTACTTTGTGTCGGTGGGTAGTTGAGGTCATTAACGGTCGTTTTAAACGTGACTTCAAGTTGTTGCGTCAAGATTATTTTAATACAACACTACGGAATCTGTTTCCAGATTTTAAAATTGCAGGTGCACTTATTAACTCTTTTCGTGAACCTGTGACTGATAATGTAGACGCGGAAATGATATTAAATTCAATTAATGAAAGGATCAACATACCAAATCATTTATACAATTATGTAAATGACAACAATCTTAATAGACAAAGAATCGCATTCGTGGCGATAGATGTAAACCAACAATTAGATTACTTTCCTCGTTTAACAGAAAGTGATTTAAAGCTTTTCACTTTGGGATCATATCAGCTTAAACTAGCGAAATCATATTGTGCAGAGCATTTGCACAATGGCCTATATATAATTGAAGTGAAAAGAGATGATATAATTGGGGATTTGCAACGGTACAATATGCCTCAAAATGTTTGGTTGTTAAGAGGCCGTATACAGTCTCGCCATGTAAGGGCAAAAATATATCTTTGTTACCTTTTGGTTATTAGGGACGCAATTGGCATTAGTGCGATAGCACAATATTATTGCACTTGCTTGACAGGGCGCCGGACAATAGGGAGTTGTGCCCATATAACCTCTATTGTCTGGTATCTTGGTTTCGGAAGGCATGAGCCGTTTAATCCTCCAGCGGGAGATTTAATTGGTATCATAATTGATGAAGATTGAAAAGGAGTTTTTTTATCTAACTGTAAAACTTAACTAATGAAAATAATATGTATTTGATTTATTATTATATTGTATATTTATAAGGCATGTAAGGGTGCGCTGGAGTATTTAAAACTTTTGTTTTTGTTTTAAATCCTTTAACTTGTATCTATTGTCACTAATGACCGTCTCAAATGTTTCTTTAGCAGAGTATAATGTTGTAAAACGTTTAAAATTCATTGTTATTGATATTAAATCTCAAAAATGTTTTTTTCTCACTTGTTTGTTTTATTTTTTTAGAGCAATATTAGGGTCTCCAGTCCTTACTTATTTTCTCAGAAACAAAATGTGTGGATAAAGTAGTGTATGTGTGTATGTAGGTACTTCGAGTTTAAGCATACCAGCGCTTGTAGCATGAGCTAAAAGTGAGAGCGAGATATGTCACATCTAAACGTCAAATCCATACAATTTTTATCAATTGATAAAAATATACGTAGGCATATGTACATATCATTTTACTTGTGACATATCTCGATTGAGTTTTTTTTATGGATTTGACGTTTAGATTTGTCATATCTCGCTCTCACTCATCTTATGCTACTAGTGCTGCTAGCTTCAGCCTACAGCCAATTTACAGTGATGGTGCTAAAGGAATGACCCTTAGTGTGCGAGTACAACTCGCACTTTACAGGTTTATTTTTTTTTGGTACTTCTCTATGTTAGTTTTACAAAAAAAAAAACCTAATATTGATGATAAACATAAAAATAAACACATATTTTTGTGAATGAAGTCTGGCTTTATTTAGCAATAACTTTTTCCACACAGCGATTTGGGACTTCCCGCCATAACGATAGTTAAAGTACATAAAAAAACCTTTACAATGATATATCGCATGTTGTTATTGGTCCCTAGGCTGGCTTCCATACATTTTTGCCCGTCCTCCTTTGTTGCGCTTATAGTTTTTTAATTATTTCACAAAAACATTTCCTGCTGGCGTAACGTTACCGCAGCCAGACCTTTTTCTTTCTAATGGGAATATTTAAATAAATACTAGCTATAGAATTAGTTGTCTAGATGAAGTAAATGTTGTGCCTTATTTTGTATTTGTTCTTTCATCGGTTGCGAAGTTATTCGAGATTTTGCTGGGGTAACGTTTTTGGTTTTGCTAGATCTTTGAAACGGTTAAGCGGATTCTTATCATATTTTGTACAAGACTTCTTAGGAATTAGTTTAAATTTGTTCTGCAATAAAAATACCAAAAAAATGCATAGCTTAAAGGTTATTTCATTAAATAGAAAAACACTTCAATCGGTCCCAGCACTCTCAATAAGAGGTCTAAAGACTTATTTTAAACGTTATTTTAAAGCTTGTAACTGCCTTCAAATGTATGTGAAGTTTCATTAGTATCCTGTAAGTATTTAAAAAGATATGATGATATTCAGTTCTTCACGAGCACGGTCTTGATGCGGGCGGTGTTATTTGGCCACTGGATTGGATATATGAACTGAATGTTATGTCAATTATTAGTTGTTTAGTTCAGTTGTATATCAGTAAAATTTCAGCGTAGTACATTGGATAATTAATGAGATAATACGATTAAAGTCATTAGGAAGTGAATGATCGAGGTAACCCGACCAAGTTTAGGTGGTTACGAAAAAGCGAAAACTCAGAACATTATGCTATCTTTTGAAATGTTCAGTATAATACACCTTACAATTTCGGTACAGACGCGTACACTGTTAAATACATAATAATATCTGTACTATGAAAACATTATTATTATCTTCCAGTTGCACATACTTATCAAAAATCACCGATATAACATGTCGTTCGGTAGGACGCGGGAGGGGTGGGGTGAAGGGGTAATTCATTGTTTGATTTATTCCCTTTATGTCGAGTCCCGTTAAGTCGAGCCGAAAACCTTGTCTCGCTTCTATTACCCCTATGTCGAGTTTAGTTTTCTGTCCCGTTTCTATTCCCTTTATGTCGAGTTTATTTACCACGCTTTTATTACCTTTATGTCGAGTTTAATAATATCATATTTTAGAAGTACAGTCACGTCCAATGAAATGTATACACGCACATAATTTAGAATCAATTTTTACACAAAAAAGAATTTAAAAATAACTAATGACTTTAACCTTACAGCACTATGTACTATTATATTTTTAATTAACCATCAAAGTGTCATAATTTCAGTGTATTTTTTTTTATATTCGAAATTATGTGCATGATGAAAAAGTACCTATCTTTTAAAATATTAAGTTCATTTATTATAAATGAATTAATAATGCAAATGTAACTATTACGTTAGTACCTACCTACATATCAAAATATAAACAATCAAAATACATAAAACACAGTATAAAAATACATAAATACGTAATGATACAATGCACATGTTTTCAATTTATGGTTCAAAATATATAGGTAAGTAGTACCTACCTAATAAATTTCGAATAATATAATCGTTATAAAGTACAGCTATTAATCGAAATCCAAAGCCGAAAAGACCCCACGTTCAAATGCTTTTAATTTACATCTCTGACTGTACCTGTTCACCAAACTCGACATAAAGGTAATAGAAAGCGTAAAATATCAATACTTTGGAGAACAATAGACTTCCAGGCTCGATATAACGGGACTCGACATAAAGGGAATAAATCCATTGTTTGCATAACGCACTAAACATCTATAATAAAAGGTAATAGAAAATTTCAAAATAGCAAAATTACTATCTGTAATTTTAATCTGTGATTATTTTTAAGTATAAGTTTATAATACTTTAAAAGTTCAATTGAAATGATTATTTTACCTGTTAATAAAAATTCTTTAATAAACATGTAGTTTTTTTTTAAACTTGTGTACATGTCTGTACTAAAATTGTAACACTATCCTACATATTTTAGAAGGTACCATAATGTTCTGAGTTTTCGCTTTTTCGTAACCACCTACCTCGGTCGGTTACCTCGGTCATTCACTTCCTAATGACTTTAATCGTATTATCTCATTAATTATCCAATGTACTACGCTGAAATTTTACTGATATACAACTGAACTAAACAACTAATAATTAACATAACATTCAGTTCATATATCCAATCCAGTGGCCAAATAACACCGCGCGCATCAAGACCGTGCTCGTGAAGAACTGAATATCATCATATCTTTTTAAATACTTACAGGATACTAATGAAACTTCACATACATTTGAAAGCAGTTACAAGCTTTAAAATAACGTTTAAAGTAAGTCTTTAGACCTCTTATTGAGAGTGCTGGGACCAATTGAAGTGTTTTTCTATTTAATGAAATAACCTTTAAGCTATGCATTTTTTTGGTATTTTTATTGCAGAACAAATTTAAACTAATTCCTAAGAAGTCTTGTACAAAATATGATAAGAATCCGCTTAACCGTTTCAAAGATCTAGCAAAACCAAAAACGTTACCCCAGCAAAATCTCGAATAACTTCGCAACCGATGAAAGAACAAATACAAAATAAGGCACAACATTTACTTCATCTAGACAACTAATTCTATAGCTAGTATTTATTTAAATATTCCCATTAGAAAGAAAAAGGTCTGGCTGCGGTAACGTTACGCCAGCAGGAAATGTTTTTGTGAAATAATTAAAAAACTATAAGCGCAACAAATTTAAAAATGTGCGCAACATTTACAGAAGCCGCACAACTAATTATCTATAAGATTCAAATGACCATTTTCGACAACATCTGGCCTGGGTAACGGACACTATAAATTCAACCATTAATGATTTACAAGAAGCCGCAAATACTTTAATTAATTCTCAAGAACTTACAGAATGCCGGCGTAGTAAATGTAAAGGTGTTAAATCATTTAGTTTATCTTTACGAGATCTTATTGCATTTGAATTTCATTCCAATCAATTCATTTCAATAGATGATACACCAACATCTCTTTTTTTACAAGGATCAGAGTTTGATTTACTGTCTATAATAGAATTCGAGCCCCCAGTATGTGAAACACGAATTGGTCACTACAAAGCTCATTGCAGACGAAATTCAGAATGGAAATGTTACGATGACCAATCGAAAAAAGTTACGAAAGTAAAAAGAAGCTAATACCAAATTGTATAATATACGCGAAAAAATAATATGGAAATTAAGTAAATAATTAGTTGAATATTTTTTAAGTAAATTGTAATATTATTAAAATGAATCTTATGAACGACCCGACGTTTTTATTTACGATATCCTTTTAATGTGCTTCCACTTACCTACTCATAACATAAAGTAGCAATAATAGCCTCCTAAAGTAGCAAAACCGTTGACTGAAGACACACTGCAACTATTTGCCTTTATTGTTTTATCAGGCACTTTTCCTTGGGATAATTAAAATAATTGCTACATCCTTTATTTAACATATGTTTGAAGATACAACTAAATTAGATAAATGAAGCAAATATGTAGCAATTATTGACGCAATACATTTCGGGAAACTCTGCATGCTTGGCTTTAAACTAGGAGGCGACCAGCCAACCAAACGTCAGGATGGCTGTACAAAAAAAATATGTTATTTCTAAATATATATAGTATGTAGCAATTATTTATTAAATGTAGCAAATATAAGCAATTATGTAGCAATTTTCTAATCATCTCTCATAGACCAAAGCCACAGGCAACCAGCCATTCTGACACACATAATTGGCTGTGTTTATAAAAAGCATAGTATTCAATTCTTAAATATTTCAACAAGTTATTTTTATTTTTGAAAATGAAAATGAAAAAGTGAAAAGTGTTTATTAGTTTTAACAAGTTTCCTTAAATAACTAGGTAGTGATTGGAGCCTCCTTTTAAGCTAATAAAGCCTGTATTAGGAGACTCCGAATTTTTACCTCTATAGTTCATAATTAAACACTTTATTAAAGTTTACACTGTTATCAATTAACAAAATGGGAACGTACATTTATATTGCTGTCGTACAAGAATGAACAGTTTAAAAAAAAAAAGATGATTATCATTCATTATCAATCTTCAGTTTCTACTTTAGTTCTTGAGAAGCTTGAAAACTGAAGTAGCAGACCAACGGGACAACGCAGCATGGGCGACATCACTCATGCTGTCTTCATGACTTCATAGGTGAAACGCCCCAGAAACTCTAGTTTTAAAACAAAATCTTATTATTTTCTGCTCAAATAAAGTACTTAAACATTATGTGGCAAAGTAAAGTAGGCCTTCATTAGGCCCATGGCTGGACAAAAGCCATCAGCCTAGTCATTGCTGCTGGTTGTATAATTTCTTCTTTATTTAGGGCTGATAAAATATTATGATTTTTTTTTTTTGTAGTAAACATTAGTTAGGTATACACAAAATATGTGTCTATGTAGTAAGTTCGGCCAAAGAAATATATTTATAATTAAGTAACTTGCTATGCTTGATTCTTAACTATGTGTCAAAAAGCGTACCTTCAATGATTAATACAGAAGATTGTTTATCCAATCCATGTTTGATCAACAAGATTGATGTTGGGTAGCGTTCTATTCTTGTATTTTCAGCTCTAGCACCGCCTGTGAAAATATTATAATTATGTTTTGTAGTTACTTAGTTGTTATTTGGTTAGTGGTTATAATAGTTTATTTCAACATCTACTTATGTACTTAAATATCAATTAAAAATGTCAGTTAGAATGTGAGGTTGACGGACATAGAAAGATACTTATCGACTTGTCTTACGCCCGAATACTGAAACGCCACTCAAATATTTAAGGGCTGCTTAAACGTTTGAGCAGCTCCTAAACTTTAATTTCGTATAGGTACCCAAACGCCTTTTTTGAGTGGCTCTTAAATAATATAAGTGCTTCTTAAAATAAAGCATTCTCAAACACGGTTCAAAAGTCGTATATAGGAACGCTACTCAACGTTATTTATCTGTCAAATCAACTGTCAAACTGATTTGAGCAGCCCCTAAATCTGAGAGTGGTCGCGAGGTCCCTCAAATCAAGTTAAATCTATTGAAGCTTTTCAAATAGTGATAAAAATGTCTCTATCGTCCTTGTCTTCACTTTCGGATCACGAAAGGCCAACTGTGATGCGCAGAAATGAAGAAAAGTTGAACGCTTTTGAAAAGTACGACGACAGGGAGTTTCTTTCACGGTTCCGCATCTCGAAAGAAACTGTATTGTATTTGGACTCAGTATTCGGTAGCAGTATTAAACCCTTGACCAAAAGAAACCGAGCCATACAGCCAGTGGACCAAATACTTATAGCTCTCCGGTACTATGCGACAGGCAGCTATCAACGCGTAATAGGGGATATTTTTGAGGTTGAACAACCCACGGTGCATCGAATAGTGCATAAAGTAACAGGCAAGATAGCCAGCTTGAAGTCAAGATATATAAATATGCCAACACCAGAAGAATTTCCAGTTGTGGCAAATGAGTTCTTTGCAATAGCAGGATTTCCAAGAGTGGTGGGAGCTGTGGACTGCACTCATATTAAAATAAATTCTCCAGGTATGTACTTACCAACTCCACTGTTAATCATGTGCCCAAAAATGTCTGATTAATGATAATATGTATTACACAGTAACAACAAATACAACAATTAATAAGTCTTGTGTTACATTAGCAATTATAACCTTATTTGTAGAATTGTTTCTACAAAACTATGTTAGTAGGTAAAGTTTATTGTCTCTTAATATAACTAGAATTTATTTTTAGGTGGTGCCCAATCTGAAGTTTATCGGAACAGGAAAGGCAATTTTTCCTTAAATGTGCAAATGGTATGTGATGCAAGTCTGCGCATAAGGAATGTTATTGCAAGATGGCCAGGTTCTGTACATGACAGTACCATCTTCAATGATTCACCACTATGTGCTCAATTAGAGCGTGGGGACTTCGGGACAGGTATTATTCTTGGGGACAGTGGATATCCATGTCGGCCTGATCTGCTAACTCCATTATTGCATACAAGGACGGCTGCTGAAGAAGCTTATAATCGATCCCAAATAAGTACCAGGAATCCTGTGGAAAGGCTCTTCGGTGTTCTTAAAAGAAGATTTTATTTGCCTACAAAACGGGATGGGCCTAAATATAAAAAACATACCACCGGTCATTGTAGCATGTGCAGTGCTTCATAATATTGCCCTGTCGCAATCGGTTGAACTTTTGGAGGAGGATATTTTTTTACCCTATGTTGAGGAGGAACCCACAGAACCAACCTATAGGACTTGAAGCAAATCAAAACTTTATTATAAGGACCAATTTAATAACTACACATTTTTCCACTTAAAAATAGTTTTATTTCAATGCAATTTAGTTTTCAGTTTCTGTAGTCTCAATTTCCAAAATTGCATTTCTATTTTGTATTTATTAATTTCCATTTTGTTTATGAGGTATTTGGTTTCTAATTTGGCATTTCTTAGTTTTGTCCGAAAATATTGCTGTTTCATTGTAATGTGTGTAGGTTTCAATTGTCCTGAAAAATGTTATTAGTACAATATTAATAAAAATTTCATACCATTAACACAAAGAACAATAATTAAATAATTACCAGCAGAGGATGGTCTTAGAGGTTTTTTTTTTCTTGGGGTCTGATGACCATTGCAGCTGGCTGGTCATCTATTAAGTAAAGGAAATGCCTTGATGAAAATATTTACCAGCTATGTTTATTGATGTAACTGTACAAGGTTATATTGTCTGCTATACTCATGTTGGCCATAGTTGTGTCTTGGTGATCTAAAAAAATATCCACTTACCTATAGTATGCAATACATAAATTAGGGATTATTATTAATATTTAAAAAATGAAACTAAATTTACCAATGATCTGGATTATGGCAGATGATGATGATGAAGATATAACTTCACTATCTGGTTTTGTATTCTTAATAATTATAACTTCTTGTTCTGTATCACCTATAAATTTAACAAAAACATGATAATTATTATTTTGTGATTTCAAAGTATAAAGATATTATTTTTTATTTATTACACAAACCAAAATATATTGCAGCATCATCATAGAAATTAGGTAACGGTTGTATTTGAGGAGCAGCCATAGCTAAAATCTGTGCATCTTGTTCAGAGAGAACACTTTTATAAGCTCCACCACCAGTGCGATTGATTTCTTTCTATAAAAATAAAAATTACAATCACAAGATGATCTAAAGATCTGTGTAACTTATCAAGAAATATTTAATTTATACAAACCTTATCTATTGATGCCTTCTTTTGTATCTCTTTAGTGGTTTCGTAAAACTTAAGACGCTTAAAAAATATTTAAAGAAATTAATAAAGAAATATTATGATAAAATAGATATCATAAAAAAGTCAAGCCTACATTTGCTTTGGCTATATTCTTTTTAGACCTCTGTTTGAGGTTTTCATAGAGGAGCCGGAGTTGTTGCCATGTCCTACAGCCGCTCACAGCGACAGCATTATACAGTTGGCACACTGTATCCCAAGCCTCTCGCTTCTTCAAAATTATGTTGGCATTTGTTTCTTTATTTTCAATTATATTTTGATATCTGAAATATGCAACATATTATTTACAACATGAAACAGTTTGAAATTAAACTTAGGATCTGTGAAATGTTCAGCTGAGTATGTGTAAACGTGCATTATCTGGCCGTATTTATACTTGTAAGAATAAAAGTACTTGTACATAGACATAAATCGTGTATTTATTCTAAACCTTTCAGATGGTAAGTGGTCACAAGTTTCAGTGGGTAAATAGTTGATTGATACAGACAACGGTTGCCCTGGCCACCCCTGGCTATGTACGAGTATGTTACAGGCATGTATTGTATACTAACAAACTATTACATGCACCAGGCTCTTGCGGTTAAATAAGTATAAAGTACAGTATTTCATTATTATGTAGGTACTTACTTCTTTATCAGTTCCAAGAGCATATCTTTCTCAGCAGGTGTATAATTTCATCCACGTTTCTTCTTGTCCTCCATCGTGAATCAATTTTGTTAATACCGATTATTACTGATCAAGCTAAATAATCGCGCGTAAAATGTCAAGTGTAACGTTCCAATCTACGACAATTATCTCAAGAAATTTTCTTTTCTTACGACGTCTTCTTTTGATATTTATGTAAATAAATACATAGTTTCAATCGTAATTCAAACCAAACTTACATTATACTGATATATTTCAACTGATTAATAATATTATAAAAAATATTTGTTCAAAGAAGACTGCGTAAAACGAATACGAGACGTAAACTAAATTATTTTGTAACTGAGAACGTGCTGATAACAATTTTTGAGCAGGATGTTGCCATGATGTAAACATTTGAGGACTGCTTGGGTAATCATGGTTTCGAATTGCTTAAGTGGCGTTTGTGTATACCATTTAAATTTGAGGGATGCTTATATTTAAGTAGCTTTTAGATGATTATGAGATTTGAGTGGCGTTTCAGTATTCGGGTGTATGACTCGCATGCTGCCCGGCGACTTTACGCAGAGCGGCAACACTTGGAGTCGCTCCGTCTTCGCGGGTTTCTGAACCCCCAAGTCCCATCACCACGGACGATCGTAGCGGCGACACAGCGGCAACTAGATCATGGACAGTTCCATACACCGGCACATGCACAGGGCAGAGGTCGACCGGCCGTTATTTTGCCAGCGCTCGACGAAGAGATCATCGAGTACTTCGAACGGGATCCTCGTCGAAGTACGCGCCAGGCCGCGGCTAGGTTTGGCGTAAGCCAGTACTACGTCTGGAAACTACTAAAGTCTGAAGGACAGCATCCTTATCATTTTCGCGGAGTTCACGCAAGTGGTAGGGCCAATCAGTCAACAATTGGGCTTATGTCTATCAGACTCAAGGCTTCCCACAACAAAAGAGAGGCCTATGATTTCCCTTAGTGATTGGAGTGCGGTTCATCTTAAGAAGAATCACGAACTGGCTCTCGAAATAAATGAGAAAGAGTTGTTAAAGGATACAGCATGTTCCCCACCTCGGACCGAATGGTTCATTCCCTATGACCCTTGTGCATTCAGGATACTTCACGGACAACGTAAGCCCAGGGGATCAGGAACATATGAGCCACGGGTTCTTGCTCGATATCTAAAGGGTGAAGAAGGTGAATTAGCCAAGAAAATCGGAGAGCAGGAAAAACTGTATTACAATCACATGAGAGATGATATTGTGCAACTATGTAGGAAAGAGCGAGAATTAAATGTACAAGGAAGGGTGTTCTGTAAACAGACTTACGAGATGAGGCTCCTTCAGGTTGCTCTAGAAAAATCACTCAGTGATAATATTCTTCCCTTTATTCGGGAACAAACAATGACAAGTACAGAATTGGAAGTTACTAAGAGAATGGACAAAGTGGCATCAACTATCTCGAAGGAGGGGAATTACAATATAAACCTAGATCTGTCCAAATGGAACCAACTGCAAAGGTTAGAACTTAATAGAGGAATTTTTAATGAGTTGGATCAACTCCATGGAAGAGAAAATCTCCACGAAAATGACCCCCAGAACAGAATTGCGTTTTGTCAGTGGTTGATCGAAAACCAAGATAAGAACATTTTGTGGACGGATGAAGCAACTTTTACGCGAGTTGGAATCTTCAACCAGCGTAACGAACATTTTTGGGCTTTAAATAACCCACATGTTATTCGCGAGTGTGCGCATCAAGTGCGTTTTAGTGTTAATGTGTGGGCCGGCATAATTAATGGCCATCTCATAGGACCGCATTTCGTGGCAGGACACTTAACAGGTGGAACCTACCTGGAAATGCTACACAACGTTATCCCGGACTTATTGGACGACCTTCCGCTAACAGTGCCCATGGACAATCTTTTCTATCAGCAAGACGGGTGCCCGGCTCATTATCACCGCGCCGTGCGAGAGCACTTGAACTTGGTGTTTCCCCAGCGCTGGATCGGACGCGGCGGGCCAGTGCTTTGGCCACCAAGAAGCCCGGACCTAACTCCGTTAGACTTTTACTTGTGGTCTGAGCTCAAGCGCCTAGTGTATCGTGAGGAACACGAAAATCGCGACGCGTTAGTAGCTGCGATAGTGGACGCTTTTGATATCGTACGTAGGGACACAGACACCTTATTTAAATTAAAAGAAAACCAAATAAAACGTGCGCGATTGTGTGTACAACGGAATGGCTTACACTTCGAACAATTACTCCGTTACCGGGAAGTGCCTACTCGTACTTTTGTAAAATGTAGTAAACATTTAAAAGTAGTTTAGCTGATTAAAATTATTGTAAATAAGTTGATTCAAATTTTGTAAATACGCCTCAAATACTTTTTTAAGTATCTAATTCAGAAAATTCGTTTTCTTAGTAAATTTTTCTTAGTTTTCTTTTTTAATTTAATTTCGTGTTCAATAAATTGCAGATAAAAAAGTATTTATGACGGTCCTAAGCCCGTAAAAGTATGAAGGGAAAATTTGAATAACATGTTGGATAACAGCTGATTGAAAAGCACGTGGTAGTAAGTACGTAACATGTATTGTAGGTACTACTGGCGTCCCACGCGCCGCCGCCGTCAAAGGAAAGCGATGCATAAATGGTCAAACCAAAATAAGCTCTCGCACGTTGTGGTACGGCATAATAGTTTGCACGCAAAAATACAAGAATCCGTCAAAGCAAATACCGATTTATTAAATGTTTAAAATAAAACAAGCTCTCGCGTAAACGGCATAAACTAGCCCGCGCGCAATATTATCAATCGGAGCCGCCTTCGAACCTAATCCTGTCGACCCGGGTCAACGCCCCGCCGTCGTTCGGCCGTAGATATCGGGAGGTATGACTATTGGTTCGTGATTGCTTTCGAGTTTAGTTTTTCACAATGTTAAATATGCCAGTTTTTGTTTCTAATATAACATAACTACGAAACGATCGTATTACATAGACAAAACCATTTCGCTGCGGGAAAACAACAATTTAAATTTCAGCGTGTATATAATAAAAGCATGTTGTGATATTATATATTAAACTTTATTGCAGACTGTTGTGTTGATAAAGTCACAGTGAGTGAACAAAAGCACTCAGCGTGTTCATCACAAACGAAGACACTTATTTCACCTAAAATCACACTAAATGAAGACCACGAGGAAATTGAAGAAATTGCGTTATTTGATTCGGTTGATATGGTTAATGTTAAGTTTATGGAGAAAATTCACCTAATGTGCTAAGCCTAGATCTAATGGATATTGATGGAATGCTTTTAAATACTGCTACAGAGTTAAACTCTCCAGAGCCAAGTGAGACCGAGCCTGTTAGTTTGTTGACAAACAATGAACTAACTGTACTCCCTACCACAGAGTTAAACTCTCCGGGGCTAAGTGAGAATGAGCCTGTTGAATCCTTACCACGTATTAAAAGTAAAAGGGAGTGCAAAAACGACAAACCAGTACCAACAAAAAATAGCGATAAAAACTTACAAAAACATCATACTATGTTTCTAACATGCAATAAATGCAGTTACTCAATACTTGGTGCTAAAGCAAGATGTATGAGTTGCAAAAAAACATACTGTATGGACTGCATTGGAGGTCCCGTTGCTTTTGATTATTTGTGTGACACTTGTCTTGATCCTGATGATGAAGGTAGGTAGGCTTACTTCGTGTTTTTTTTATATGAATTAAATTTATACAATAATTATGTTTTTTTTTGTTACAGATTAAATTAACCTCTACAATAAAGTTGATTGTCGGTGGCAGTGAACCTGAGCATTAAAAAAAATTGTATACATCGTAGACATCGACAAAATTTTAACGAGGGATGATTTACTCCAATATTACTATTATGGATTAAAGTGGCCATGGGACGAAACCCATTTCGTTTTAGCCAGTCAGTGTTGGGAGTGTTATGAAGATGTACCTCAAATAACGGATTTTGGTATCTGACCATACCATTTTGCCCTATCTACGACTAAAACTCATGTTAAGAATTTGCTAGCGACACATTTTTGGTGCGATTTTTGTGGCGTTTTGATTTATGATCATTATGTAAAAGATGAATGTACTTTTTGTTTTCCATAATCATTATGTTTGTTATTTGAGGCTTCATTTAATGTTACAATACCATAAAATAACAACTTTGTTATCTCTGTTAATTACTTAGAAGACTGATTAAACTAATTTGAAAGAATATTTTTGCGCATACAAAATAAGTGTTGATTTTGAATAATTTATATAAAGATAATCTTTATGTATGACACTTATTATAATAAGTAGTATAATAAGTGTCACTTTTGAAGAGTCAAAATAAATAATTATGTTTGTACACACGGCTGCATATCAAGCTATACATTTCCAGTTTATGTTGATCTCGCATTGCATAGGATTTCCGTACAATACGAAGTCAGCTTATACTGGAAATGTATAGCTTGATGTGTAACCGTGCGTACCAGAATACCTGTTAAATTGAGAAACTATTCGAATGAAAAGAATATAAATAATAATAATAATTAATTTAGAAAACTGTTGATTTGGACAAACTCTAATTAAAGGCTGATTAAACTAAGGTTCTGTAGTTTAATTTTCGTTTCATCAACCATCTGACTATTTATAATTTTTATTAACTATGTGAAATAAGCTTTGCGTTTCCGTTTTGTAACTCCACCATTCAATTTTGTAACTGTCCCATTTTTTTCATCATAAAATTTAATTTAATTTCCAATTTTTACAGGGCACCAGCTCATTATTTGTTTAGACTATAAATTTAAAAATACTCTAATCTTGTTAACAATTTTCGACAATGTGCAAAACAGAAAATAACAAAGCTTAGTTCCCAAAAGTAACAAAGTGGATATGTTTTTACTAAATCACAAAAAAACTAACGCATTTACTAATTGATTTATATAAAAATTTTAAGAATGTTCGCCAAATCTTTTTTAGACAGAATGGGCCGTACAGTGGCGAAATTCCCAAATAATGTACCAGGCGTGGATTGGGCATACTCTGTGCTAAAGCGCCACAAATAAAATTATAGCCAACTTGTTGCAGCTAACATAAAGCAGGCACGAGCGCAGGTTTCTAGAGAAACTATAAAATAATACTTTCAAAATTTAGAGCCTACTATAAAAGACGTGCCGAGTAGCAACATTTTTAATTATGATGAGTCCAATTTAAGTGACGACCCTGGTAAAAAGCGATACATTTATCGAAGAGGAATAAAGTACCCTGAAAAAATTACTAACTTTTCTAAAAGTTCCACAAGTGTCATGATGTGTGGGTCTGCAGATGGAGTACTTTTACCGCCTTACGTCATTTATAAAAGCACCCATCTATACAACACTTGGAAAGAAAATGGACCTCGTGGACCGCCTTGTTGTGATGAACCATGTTGCTCCCGCGGTACCAGATATAACAGAACTGCAAGCGGCTGGTTCGATTCTGTTACATTTCGCGATTGGTTTATGACATGTTTTTTGCCACATGCAAAAAGACTGAATGGACGCAAAGTTATGATTGGCGATAATTTGTCATCGCATTTGGATGATGACGTTTTACGCACATGTGAAGAAAATAACATATTCGTCTGCCTGGTGCCAAATTCAACGCATCTACTTCTGCCGCTAGATGTTGCTTTCTTTCGGCCCATGAAGGAAGCCTGGCGTTTTGTACTAACTAAATGGAAATTCGAGAATACGAGACTGACCACCATTCCAAAGGATGCTTTTCCAAATCTTCTTAATAATGCACTAATAAGAATGAATGAAGCTAAACCGAAACAGCCTCAACACTCTTCAACGCCATCACTAAATATAACATCTGCAATTAAACGAAATCTAACCAAGTCTTTTGATGCCACGGGCATATTTCCATTTAATCCGGATCAAGTTTTTAAGCGCTTGCCACCTGATGACAATAACGTTGTCGAACAATCTGAAAGTGTTCTCTCAGAATTATTAAAAGAACAGAGATTTGGAGGACCATCACATAGCATTAGAAAGAAAAAGAGACTCGATGTGGATCCTGGTAAAAGTATTGCGGCAGACAAAGATGAATGCAGTACATCTCAGGAAAATTTAGGAATTGAAAGACGAAGGAAACCAACCAATAAAAAATATAGGGATATACTGTCCAGTGAGGAAGAGGACAGTGAAACCATCATAAACTCGTCTCCTTTGCCAAGAGAAGAGGTAGATAATGAATTGGCTGAGGAGCGATATTTACTAGCCAAGTTTTATTCTGGTCGTGGTAAAAAAACATATCGTTATGTTTATCGCATCATCCAAATTACACCCTTAGTTGTGGTTGGGTTAAAATCTGCCCAAAATAAAAAAAACATTTAAGCTGATTCCAGATGACATATCTGATATAGAAATTTCAGACGTTGTGGCATATTTGCCTAAACCTATTATAAGGGTCATACCCAAAAATTTAAAAAAAAAATTTCATGCAACATAAAACCGTTATTTTTATATTATATCAAGATTAAATACATTTAATAGTTATTTTGTCTTGAAAACTTATCATCGTTCATTAAGAACTAGCGCTATACATACTATTTTTTTTCTGATATATTATCCTTTTGAATGTGTAAAAATCATCTTCTGTAGACTGTTCGGATGACAAATATTTGAGTTTAAGTGATGGTTAAAAATACATTACATACTTTAGATACTTTTATTTCGTTTCATTACATCAGTAATATTATCAAATATACATAACACAACGTTTTATAAAATATATGATTCTAAATTTTGAAATAAAACGAATAAACATCTTGTTCACAGATTTTAAGTCTACTTCTGTAGACATATAAAATAAGTCAAAATTTGCCAAAGATGAACGCATCGTTATTATTCTGCTTTTTGTGGTGGTAGCACTGTATTCTCTGTCATTTGCTCGGTTAGGAATTTAACTTAAAGTGCGTGTGACGTGAAAAATCCCAATTTTATTAAATTACCCAAGTTTTCGGTCGAGATCAGTGCTTCTTTCCTGTGCCAAGGATACCTCAGTAAGTACCCTTTTCAAATAAATAAAAAGATTAAGACAATATATGCGTTTGGGCGCGGTATGCAAATATCTTATTTTGCTTAAATTCTAACCTCGTAATGTAGGATGCCATCTTTGATTTACGAAAATATGTCTCTCGTGTCTCGTGTCTCGTGTCGTGTGATCTTTACTGTAGACTTAGTGTCTACAGAAGGGAGCTATGTCAACAGAAGTGAATTAGTAATGCAATTTCAAAATGGAGATTCATATTAGAATGTGTGTGTGCGTGTTTGAGTGAATGCGTGTTTATGTATGTGTGTTTGCGTGTTCGTGTGGGTGGGTGGGTGTTTTTAATCCTTTTTTTAGCCGAATTGGATGATTATTTTGTTTTTTTATGGGCTACTTTTTGTGCGATTCCATATGCGTTTTGTCTTTCACGCCAGATATGCTCATATTTTCTGATCACTTTTTTTGCATTCTGTTTTTTGCCGCTTTTATGCATTTTGTTGCTTACAGCGCATGAAGGTTGGGGTCTTTTGTTCCAGGTAGATACTATGCCACGAACGAGTCGATCAGGACAGTTATCCGAAGAAGAAAAAAAGAAGCGAAGGCGTCAGCAGAAAAAACTTAGTATACCGCCGGGCTTGCGCAAAAATGGTTGACACAGCTCTCGAAGAAAGAAGAAGGAACGATAGGGAGAGATATAAAAGAAAAAAACAGCTAGGTCAAATTAATACTGTTAACGACTACACGCCAAGAGAACAAAGGCAGATAAGAAAAATATGGAGGGAAAAAGCGAAAAAAAAACGTGAGAAGGAAAAAATTAAGAAAAGGGAACGTGATTATGTGCAAGAGAACACACCTCCATCAAGTCCTTCGTTTTCTCGTGTACTTGTTGGCAGAGCGGTGGCTACACGGAATAGACGACGGCTTGTTGCAGAAAATAATTATTTAAAGAGAAAAGTTCTTGAGTTAGAGTCTAAAATGGCCAAATATAGAATGAGATATATCAGAACAAAAAGTAAACTGGAAAAGAAAAAAGAATGTCCTAAAAGACGAATAAAAACGATGAAGACTCAAGAGATAAGAAAAGCAATTCATGACTTTTTGCTGCAAGATGAACACAGTAGATTGACATCTGGAAAAAAAGACACAATCACAAGAAAAAAGATCAAGAACCAAATACGCTTTTTAAATGAGTCCCTTCTGAACTTACATAAGGCATTTGTAAATAAAACTGGTGTGTCTGTTTCCTATGAAACATTCCGAAAAAATAGACCATTTTGGGTTTTGTTCCCCAAAGTTGATGCTAGGAACACTTGTCTATGTGCCATACACACAAATAACGATTATATTATTCGAGCATTATATCATTCAAAAATAATTCCATATGCGTCTGCTTCTTCTTTGATTGAAGTCTTTGTGTTACAATAATGCCCTGGCTGTAATCTGCTTGGAACGAAATTGCTCAGATTGCAAAGAAAAAACTATTGAGTGTAATGAGTTTGTTGGCAACGATACTATATCTTTCGAGAGATGGGTGACCAAAACTGTAACTGTCGTTATAAAAGGAGAAGAAAAAAGTGCAAGAAAACTATTAAAGAAAAAGTACAAACTATAAAAAAGGCTCTTGTAGAATTATTAAACTCAAATTTACCCACTTTTATGAAACATGTTGCTTATGTGTTGCATCAATTTAAGGCTATTCAAAATATAAAATCACAATTAACACCGATAGATGGACTTCTCCATATAGATTTTTCGGAAAATTATCAGTGCAAATACGGTCAAGAAATACAATCTGCTCACTTTGGAGGTTCAAAGATGCAATTATCCTTACACACTTCTGTCTACTACTCAACCCAATTAGAGCCTCCACACAATTATTCAGAAAGTACATCGTTCTGCACTGTATCAGAAAATGTAAGGCATGATCCAGTTCTCATCTGTGTTCATTTACAGGCATTGGTAAATAGAATAAAAGAGTTATCTCCAGCTTTGAAAAACTTGCATATTTTGAGCGACGGGCCTTCTACACAATATCGAAACAAATCCATGTTTCACTTGATAGCATCATACTTAAGCAAAGAATTTGGCGTTGATTCAATCATTTGGCATTATAGCGAAAGGGGACATGGCAAAGGTGCACCTGATGGAGTCGGTGGTTGCATCAAACGAACTTGCGATAGCCACGTTGCAAGAGGTCATGATATCGCTAATTTGGATGAGATGATGTTATGCTTGGGTAACAATTGTAAGGGTATTGAAGTTTATAGGATCAATGAATCACTAGTTCCTGAAATCCAGCAACTAATAGACGCTAGTACCACACGACCTTTCAAAGGTACGTTCGGAATTCATCAATTAACATGGAGTATTAAAGAGCCAACATTTATCCACGCGAGACGTTTAAGTTGCTTGGTGTGTGCCCCTTACCAGATATGTCCACATTATGAAATGGGTCGAATCGAAATAAACCACATCAGGGATACGGTAATGCCTAGCACATCTAGAACCATGGCCACTCCTGATTCATCCTTATACAATTTGTCACCGGATTGCCTTGAACGATCAGCATCACTAGACTCCTCATCAGAGTGTTTGCCTATCCAAGATTCACCAACGGCTCCAGCTACTCCTGAAGCTTCGACTGAGCCAAATTCACCAGGACTCTCAGATAGACTGACACCAGATCTTTCTATCGAAAAATTTAACGAAAGGCATAGGCCCCAGAAGATAAGAATTTATTCAGACGACTCTGAACCTTCTGAAGATTCTCCACAGAAAAAACGGCCGAAAAATTTCATGTGGGACGATTCTGACGAGGTAATATACGATAATATATTTTAATATTCTATTCTTTAATATGCCCACAGAAGCATAATGTCTGTTCTGTGGACTAATTTTTCTAATTTTTTTACACGAAATTGGTAAACATTTTTGATTATGATTTGTTAACGGGTTAAAGAGAACTTCATTTTAAGTTTTTTTTTCATATTTTCTATTCTTTATGTTATTGATACATCTTTATATTAGGCCCTTTTTGTTCTATTCTGTAGACAACACGATCTCTTCTGTGGACGTAAAAAAACTAAAAACGTGATTTATTCCTAAAATATCCAAGACTGATCTCTAGTGATATTATTGTAAGAGTATTATTATCTAACTTTAACTAAATATTGTGGCGGCATCTACACCGCCACATGCGAACTACGCATCAAGGACTTGACGTCACACAACATCCTGACGTCACTCAAATCCTGCATCGCGCAATTAGAGTTTACGCGCGGTGGACATATATACAAGCTCACGACTTCAACCTCTGGGCAATTGCCCGCCAGACATGACACCCGTCTGGTCGGAGGATCCTCCCTTTTCTATGGGGGATGAGTGAACTTGTATATATGTCCACCGCGCGGTAAACTCTAATTGCGCGATGCAGGATTTGTGTGACGTCAGGATGTTGTGTGACGTCAAGTCTTTGATGCGTAGTTCGCATGTGGCGGTGTAGATGCCGCCACATCACTCACTCATCACGTTTCGTACCAATTCGTGCAGTTTTATTATTTATATTTTTAAATGTTCACTTTTTGAGTATGACCCATAAAGACTGATGCAAAAGGGGACGAACTGTTTGTGTTTCCTTACGAAGTTAATATCTGTGAACTCAATTAGAGGGGCTCACAAATAATAATTTCTCAAATTTTGTTGATTTCGTTGCCTAATTAATGATGAAACGCCTTTATGTTAATTTAAATGTTATGTTGATTTTTTAAGATTATAAATAAGAGTAATAAGACTGTTAATTTCAATAAATATATAAGTATTGAACTACACTCGGTTCCAAAAATAACGGGTCAGTCACATAAACCCGAATATCTCCCGAACTACGTATGCCATCCTAATGAAACGAAGACTGTTCAATTGAGAATTTAATTATACAGATAAAAAATAAAATAAAACTTAGTTGCACCCACAATATTAATCTCTAAATTTAAAAAAAACTAAAGTAGTCATATTTTTCTTAAGATTACATTTTTTTTATGATTGTTTTTTTGCTGTTTTTCATCACTTTCTTCATTTAATACTTTGTATTGCCTCCACGAGCTCTTCTGACAGCTTCCAGGCGATTAGGCATGCTGTACACCAAATTTCGGAGCCGGTGCTGAGGAATACCTTCCCATTCCTCCACCAGTGCTTGTTTGAGCTCGGGAAGCGTGATTGGTGGGGGGTTTCGACCTTTCACGCATCTCTGAAGCTCGTCCCAGGCGTGCTCGATGGGTTTTAAGTCCGGGCTTCGCGCTGGCCACTGCATGAGTTCGATACCGACCTCTTCAAGGTAGTCATGTACAATTCTGGCGGTATGGGGACGCGCATTATCATGCATTAATATGCCATGCCGGTCCATCCTGGCCATGAAAGGACCTACATGTTCATTGAGGATCTCTTCCACGTACCTCTCTGCATTTAGAGTTCCATTTTGAATGAGTACCAGCTCGGTGCGGGCCTCAGCAGAAATCCCAGCCCAAACTTGTACGGAGCCTCCACCGTACGCCACTTTTTCCTCCACACACGCTTGATGGAAGCGCTCCCCTGGTCTTCTGTACACCAACTGCCTACCATCATGCTTATAAAGCATGAATTTAGACTCGTCCGTGAACATTACCCTAGACCAATCGTCTAGTGTCCAGTTTAGGTGCTCGCGCACGTATCTCTGTCTTGCAATTCGATGTCCCCGTTCCAGCTTGGGGCCATTTGCGGGCCTCAATGGTTTCAAATTTGCTTCAGCAAGACGTCTTCTTACTGTTTGAGCGCTTAAATTGCCACCTCCAAAGCGAATAAAGTGAGTTTTTAGACCAACAGCAGTTTGAAAACGATTTCGGAGCATTGTAGCCACCAGTTGTCTGTCTTCCCTGGCCGTTGTGCATCTTGGTCTGCCATTTCCTGGTCTTCCAAGGTGTGATCCGGTCTCTTGGTACCGCTGGACTACCCGCTGAACAGTCGACAAAGATACACCAATGTTTCTGGCTGTTTCACGCTGGCTCCGCCCAAGTTCCAAAAAAGTTAGGATTCTGGTACATTCCTCTAGCGTGACTGCCATGCTTCACCTCACAGAATAATAATTATGCACGTGGAAGACGTTCACGATATTTTTTTTTGTGACAGAATAGAAATGGAAAGCATCCATAATGACATGAAACAAAAATATTGTTTTTAAAAATAGTCATTTTTTGGTAATTTTGTTTTTCTAATGAAGTTTTTTTCATCAACCAGTTTAAATAATATGCTATTAGAAGCGCAACTAAAAAGTCTTTATTCTGTTTTTTATTTCATTGATCTAACTTTTACAGTTCTGGAGGTATTTCAATTGTTGTGACTGACCCGTTATTTTTGGAACCGAGTGTATATATTCAGTATTTGCATTTATCAAAGAAACCCCATCACCTTAAAACAACTGCAGCACAAAAATTTGTTGACCGATTTTTTTTATTTTTTTTGTGTTTTTGTTCGTTTTGGGGTTACTATCAAAATACGTACCAAAAACTAGTATGATCAAAGTAGCCCCGATGTCAGTATGAAGTTGATCGCGATGATTTTTTTTTTACTCAAAAAGGAGTGTCCAAATAAATATTGCTTTAATGTAATTAAATACAACCCTTAAAACCGATATTAACCCTCTGCGGCTGACGTGTTAGTCCAACAGACACCGCGAAATATAAAGTTCGGTTTATTACCGTTAATTTTCAAATTTGAGCGCCACCGCTCTTAGTACCTTACTGTCGTGAGCTCGCGCGTCGGTCAGTGTGCGGGGGGCGGTCGTAGCGAGCGCACTTTTGAGTAGCGGGAGGCAGGTGTCCACGAGTCTACCACACCAGTGTTAAGGTAAGTTTCTACTATACTACCACCTCAATAAAATGGTTATATTTTCATAGTGTCTCCTAAACTACTACATCAGTAAATTATTTTAGTTTATCTTACGATAAGGTATTTTTTTGGTAATAATTCTCGTTATTTTGGAATTCTATTTTATTTACGTATTTTATATATATCTAGACCAATATTATAAAGAGGACAGATTTGTATTTTTGTTTGTAATGAAAACTCAAAAACGTACCTAATGGACCAATTTAAAAAAAAAATTCACTAGATAATAGAATGCTATATTATCACTGAGTTACATAGGCTATATGGCGAAATAGTATGTATAGTCCACGCGGCTGAAGTCTTGACGGAAAGCTAATTGTACCAACATAATTTACAAGAAAAACTTGTTTTTTAGATGGCTGACTCAAGTAACAACCCTCGGCCAAGTTTTGTAAGTCACGAAGATCAAATAACAGAGTGGCTGGAAGAGGAAAGTGAGCATGAGTTTAGCGACATTGATGATGAAGATGACGATCTGACTTTCGAGCCAGAAATTCAACACATTGAAGAAGATCCAGAGCTCAACTTAGAAGCGCGTCAAGAACCTGCCCCAGTGGTTGAACGCCAACGATCTTCAGATGAGTCACAAGACCACTACACAGGTAAAAACGGCTTCATTTGGAGTAAACAAGAGCGTTCTAGGACATCACGTATTGCAGCTCATAACTAGATAAACCAAATATTGTTACTTTGATTGTTCGAAGCTAATTTGCCTTCAGTGCTCGAAGCCACTATGTGAAAATTGTCAAACAAAGCTTTGATTTTGAAAGTGTCTAATTTTGAAGTCAACCAACGAATTTATCGAATTTTTTCTAGACTAATTACTGTAATTGTTAATTTTTTAAATGTCTAATGTTAAATTAAAAAAAGTTGATTTTGTAATTTTTTCTATGTCATTAATGTTTAAGTAGAGATTCTTAGACTGATTTGTGATAAGTCAATAAACACTGTTTAATTATGAAAATACAAATTGTTTTTTTTACTTAAATATTATTAAACATAAAAAATAGGCTAACAATCTTATAAATATAAATATAATAGCTACATAATTTAATTACATAAAAATATTTGATGTTGAAATGGTGTCTCATGTACCACACTAGTAAAATTGTAAAAATTGACCCACGTCAGCCGCAGAGGGTTAAATTTATTTTTTGTTTATTTTTCAGCCTTCTTAGTACAGAAATATTTAATTCCGAATTTTGAAATTGATCAATGTAACCCCATTTTACGGTACCTGCGTTATGTGGGACGAATCAGGGCGTGGAGGAAACGAATTATCGTCAGGTTTAATCAAGTGGTTTGAGAAGAACGTCCTCAACACGCCGACAAGAGAAATCACTATTTGGTCCAATAATTGTGCAGGACAAAATAAAAACATACATATCATCATGTGTTACTTATGGTTATTATGGAAAATACCCAACCTGCAATGCATTAACCATAAATACCTTATGAAAGGTCATACTCATATGGAGGTGGATGGTGTACATTCTAGAATTGAGAGAGAAAAAAATAGACAGCCGCAATTTTCCATGACCCCATGGGACTGGCACCAGTTCATACAGTCCTGTTCTTCAGAGAAGGCACCAATTGAAGTTATTGACATGTCAAGTGAAGATTTTAAAAACATACTGAATATCCAAGAAGGCCCTACAGCGCCATTTATTCACCGCAAAAAAGGACAAATGGGTCAGTCAGTGCCTTACTCTGAAATAGTATGGATGAAATTTGAAAAAGAAGAGTATGGCACAATGAGTTATAACTAAGACATCTTTTAATCAACAAGAGTTCGAAAAAGTGTCCTTAATAAGAAATAGAAGGAGATCCCCAGAAGACTTTGTCATGCCTATATTGCAGCCTATTCGATTAGGCCACAAACCTATAAGTACAAAGAAAGGGAATCACCAGTTTCGGCTAAGCGTGGACAAGATGCCCGGTTAAAATTATTTTTACTAAACAATATTATTAATTCTGAAAGAAATATTTTTGCGCATCGCATAGTAGCCAGGTAAACGTGTAAAAAGTCTAAATAAAGAGTATTTACACTGTTTCCACCAGGTACCAAGCGTAGCCATTTTGTATGACGTATTGTTGCCAGCTCGGAAATAAAATATCAATTTCAGTCTGTAATCAATTAGAATCGTGTTATCAATTATGGTTACCAAAAAAAAAAGTGTTTGTCTGCACAACGAGTACCAACCAATACTATAAAAGAATATTATACTTATTTACATTGTTTTAAAACAAAACAAAACCGTTAGTGATTTTTAACATATGTATATTTTTTTAGTTTAGATTATTAAGCTATTGCATAGCTTTTATCGGAGACTCTGAGCGCGGCGACCGAATGTAGAAATTCCGTAACGAAAAAAACCTGACGCGAAAGTTTGTGAGGATGGATGGATGGATGTTTGTTACTCTTTCACGCAAAAACTACCGAACGGATTTTAATGAAACTTTACAGTAATGTGGCTTATATATCAGAATAACACATAGGCTACAATTTATAAAGATTTTATGTGATTTAGCCATAATATAACGATAAGTATCCAGTAAGTCGGAAAAAATCCTGCCCTCTGAGATCTATCTTTGCGTGCGCTGCCTAAACCGCTGGAGTTACATGAAAAGAATGTATTGTGGGGTTGTTTGTCTTAAAGAGTTCTAAATAAAAGTCCGCGACAGCATATATCTACCTTTTATGTGGAAGCCATTATAGCCAAAATAGTGAGCTATAAATACATTTAAATTGAATACTTTTTTTAAGTTGCATATTTTAGAGTATTTAGTTAATTCGTATCAAAATAAATACCTTCATCGCTTTCGGTATTTAATGTAGATAAAATTTGTCTTTTACACTAAGTAATTTGGACTAATATTTTAAAAGTTAGAACGATAAGAATGACCTGCGATGAGTCGACGGCGGGCGCGCAGAACGAGGGTGGAGGGGCGGGTTAGGCAATGACGCGCGATCGCCGAGTGCGCGACCCGAACGCGGGCAGACGCGTGAGGGCAGACGTCATTGACGGTTGTGTAAATTCTGCGATTTAGGGGGGGGGTATAGGGGTATTTTTTAAAAAAAATATTTTAAATCAACAATATTATCTTCTTATTTTTGAATATATGCTATGCAATAGCTTTACCGCGGCAGTCCTCGAGTGCCACACGTATTTTTTTCGATTCTAAAAATCGATTTTTGTCAAATTATTTTTTTTCCTGGCTAGTCCTACTGTACCGCTTCGCCAAGTGGAATGACATCTGAGCTTTGACATTCGCTTTGCTCTCGTGCACTGTGGATATTATTTTGCTTACTCGCCGCTTCGAACTTTTATTTTTCTTATCATGGACTCCGATACCGCTCCTCACGATGACCCGGCCTTACCCTCGGACACTGAATCTGCACCTGACGTTGAACCTGGCGCTATGATGGACCTCGAACCGGCTTTAAATGACAACCACGGCACGAACTTGGACTCCTCTGCTACACGTACTTCGAGCGAGAATGAGGAATCAATGCGATGCGTTAATTGTGGCGTTGATGTAATGCATCGCAGAAGACACACGTTGCAGCTTATTGAAGTATTATCAATAATCCGGCAATGGACTGCTCCTCAAGTCGTAAGTACATTTTTCTAACTAGTGTTTAGTTTGGTTTCTGTCTCGTCGTTTGTTTATGTAAACTAAATAAAAATAATATTTATACCATTCCCCCTCTAAAAAGCTTATTTTATTCACTGAAAACAGTGAATAAAAAGCTCTTTTAATCACTGTTTTGGTGTTTGAATTTAGAACACACCAATATATTCGACCTCCATCTAAATGCTATACAACCTCCTTGCGAAAAAATACTCGATACACAGGAAATATATTTATAGCGCTTCACAAGTTGACCAGCCGAATAACAATAATAAGAAAATTACTCTTAATTGTAGTAATTGTTTCAATTGTAATGTACATTTTAATTAATTTAACCTTTTTTTTAGGGTTCCGTAGTAAACAAGGAACCCTTATAGTTTCGCCATGTCCGCCTGTCTGTCTGCGGCTTAGCTCGGAGACGGTTAGTACTAGAAAGCTGTAATTTGGCATATGTATACATATTAATCACGCCAAGAAAGTGGTGAAATAAAATCAAGAAAAAAAGATTTTTTTAAGGTACCTCCCCTACACGTAAAGTGGAGATATTTTTTTTTTCTCATTTACCCCGTGGTATGGGGTATTGTTGGAAAGTCGTTCAAAAATATTGTAAGTTTGTGAAAATCATTTTTTAATTAAGGGATCCGTTTGCGAAATAGTAAGGTTTTAACTGAAATTTTTTGTTAGAGTCAAGTGTCCCCCCCCTGCCAGCTAAATGGTTGTACTTGGATTTGTGAAAAAAATCATAGCAGTAGTATATATAACGAAATTAAAAGGAAAACTATCACTGCTAATTAGGCTTTATAGGTTAACGAGTAATAATCGACCAACTTCAATTTGCAGTTTGGTAAACATGATCTTCCCATACATTCCGTATGGGAGAAAATGTTTTTCAACTACTTACATTGTTAAGTTTTTTCTTGGGATAAATTCATTTCAACTATGGAACCCTTCAATGTGCGTGGTACGACATGCACTTGGCCAGTTTTTTTTCTTAATTAAATGTCTATTTTCGCTTAAATCTTTCTTTTTCTCGTAGTCATGGTATAAAGTATAGTATGCAACTCATGAATAAAACGGATTTATATCGAGGGCCATGAATCACTCGCGTCGTTCAGGATTCTAACACTTGAATCACTCGCTACGCTCGTGATTCAATCATCATGAATCACTCCCTTCGGTCGTGATTCAGTCGTTAGAATCCTTCACTTGCTCGTGATTCATCTATGGCCCTCGCTTTAAATCCGTCCTTTATTCACTAATTGCATAATATACTATTTATTTACAGGTTACAATTCATAGCTTGGTCTGTCACTCATGCTGGACATTAGCAATAAATAACTTACCTAGACAGCAAAATGAACCAAGCACATCAAGCGGTCATCGAAGAGAATTATGTGTTAATTGTGGATGTTCTATACGGCGTACCAGATCTCATATTCTCAACACAAACTCAGAGAGAGAAGCACATATAAGAAATGTTATCAGCCAGTGGATAGCACCACAACAAGTAAGGACAGATTAACTTTTTATTTAGTTTATGTTAGAAAGTGAATTAGAATTATCCTACTAAAAATATGTTTACCTATCACTTCACTTACTTGTTTACCGAAAAGTTACTTGAACTCTCCGTGAAAGAGCAATATTTTATTTACTACGTAACAGAATAAAATATTAAATATAATCTCTGGATAGTAAAAACAATTCAAAATCAATTGTTACATACTCAATTGATTAGTGTTTTGAAATGGCACTAACTTAGAATTAAATTGTTTTAGATTCATGGCTCAGATCGCATTTGCCATCCATGTTGGCAACGAGCGGATAGAGTACCAGTTCCTGCTCCAGCTATCGCAGTTGTTCCACCTACAATTAACTTGCCGAATTTCACAAGAGCCCCTGACACACAAGTCAATTGTTTTTGTCCAGATTGTGAATCACCACAGCGACTTGTAGTCCCAACATGGCTAAGGGTGAATTTGTTCACAGATTTTAATTTCTATGTCCCTAAAAACTGCAGAATATGCAGAATTCATTTGCTGCAAAATAACTGGGATGAACTCCTAACAAATTATTTACATCCTTGTCACTCGTTTACTGCAGAACATGTTGAAGATTTTGCATCATTTGTAAAAGAAAGAAATCAAACATTTGATTTTCAAAATATTGAAGGGATGACTGATGACCTAGTCCATTACTGGATAGGGCTGTCCAAAGACCAATTTATAAATCTGAAGGCACAGCTGCCTAGATTATCTGAGATGCGCAATGGTTCATTGGCACTCACAGCTTATTTAATAAAACTTAGAACTGGGGACAGCGATGAAAGGATTTCTACTTTATTGAACATTGCACGCTCAACTCTATCAAGATTAATGAGCAAAGCTCGGGATATACTTAATCAAGATTTTGTACCTGGTAACTTGGGTATAGGTCATATTACAAGGGAAGAAATAGCTGAGCGAAATCTGATTATACCTAATGGTTTGTTTGGTGGAAATGGCAGGAATCCAATTATTATAATTGATGGTACATATTTATATGTTCAAAAGAGTTCAAACTATTTGTATCAAAAAAATACTTACTCGTTGCACAAGTATAGGAACCTCATGAAGCCATTCCTAATGGTATGTACCGATGGATACATTATAGATGTATTAGGCCCCTATCCAGCAACGACATCTGATGCTAATATTATGCAACATGAATTCAGCAATGAATCAAATACATTGCGGCAATACTTTCACGCAGGAGATGTCTTTATACTGGATAGGGGTTTTAGAGACTGTGTGCCTCTTTTACAATCATGCAATTACTCCACACATATGCCTGCATCTTTACAAGAAGGTGAAACTCAATTATCAACGTTGGCAGCAAATAAATCTAGGTCTGTGACAATATGTAGATGGGTGGTAGAATGTGTCAATGGTATATTTAAACATTCTTTTAAAATATTTAGACAGGAATTTTTTAACTTAGCATCTAAGCATGCAATAATAGATTTCAGGGTGGCTGCCGCATTGATAAATAAGTTTCACCAAAGATACAGTAATAGAGAAGATGCAGGCCAAATCTTAGAAATTGTGAATGAAAGAATGTACCTAAACAATGCTCTTGCTGATTATGTTATTGAAAATAATTTAAATAGAAGACGTGCACAGTTTTTAAACATAAATGTAAGCATAAATAATGTATCATTCCCAAGAATGACATACAGTGAATTAATATTATTTAGTTGTGGTACATACCAATTAAAACAAGCGAGATCATACTATGGAGAACATATAAGGAATGACGGGTCTTATACAATTGAAGTGTGCACGGAGAGAGACAGCAACCTACTGGAAGGACTACCCACGACAGGCAATTGCACTCTTTTAAGAGGAAAAATACAAAGCAGGCACATAAGCCGAAAAATATATTTCGTATATATATTATATAATAATGATCTGCAGGGCAGAGACGCTATAAAAGAATATTGTTGCAATTGCCTTGTTGGCCGAAGAACGGTGGGTTGCTGTGCTCACGTAATGACCATTGTTTGGTATTTAAGCTGGGCTAGGCACGAAAATAATGTAACACCGCCAGCCCAGTTTTTAGACACTATTTTAATAGTTTATGACTCTGAATAAAGTCAAAATAACAAATAAAAATTAATAGTTTTATTTTATAACCACTTAATACAACCCTATATGTGTAAATAATCAGATTATATCAAAATACTATTGGCAAATAATATATTATAGAAAAGAATACGCATAGGTAATGCAAAGATTTTACCCGGCAAGATTTCAATTTTTCACATGGCAGTTGAAGCATATTCTTGCATCTTGCTACAACTTTATTATAATATTTACTTTCCTATAGGTAAGTAGTTTTTATAATGCAAGTCTTTTAATAATAAAGATCTTGTCCACGCTTAGCCAGATCACCCTAACAAACTGAGCAATTCCCTTTCAGGATTTACAGAAAGCTCTGCAATGGATTCCACCCATTTTTCATAATTTTTATAATACATTAGCCCACGACAGCACAGCATGTGACTTACCAGAATAACATTAAGTGTTTTGTTTCATTTCAGTTATTATAATAAAGATTTTAAAATACAAAGATTTTTATTTTTATTAAATAAAAAATATTATTTATAATGTTATTTAATTTTTAAGGTCATTTAACCCTTTTGCAGTTAGAGGGAATATTTTTCCCACCAATAAAAACCAATAAAAAAAAAACAATATTTCTATTTGCAATTTTATTTTTCGACCTGACAACACTAACGTAACATTATGACGTTTGTTTCTGTTTTTATTTGACATTGACAGATTCATTTTTTCTCAAAGTTCTTGAGTTGAATATTCAAAACTGGCGGTTTTTTGTACTGCGAGAGAAATCGGTACATATCTTTGCAATAGAGTGGTGAAAAAAGGTAAGTTCTTCTAGACGTTGTGCTTTTGAATGTTATTTCATAGATGTAAGACGTATTTTTTATGTATCTGCCACGAATTTTCATTTATATCGATTTTTGTTGGTGGGAAGAATATTCCCTCTAACCGTGAAGTATCCGCTTTCTACTAATAATAAGGTTAGAGAAAATATTCCTTTATTGTGGTTATGGTAACTGTTTTTATTGCTTTGCGACTAAGGAATAAAGGTTTTGGTGGTCTTATTATTGCTTTTCCTCGGGGCTTGGTGTGGTTTTTGCATGGCTTTTGTTTTTTATTTGCAGATTGATTGAAAATGAAAATACTCGGTGATGACGATATTGAGAATGAGTTGTACGGTATGTTCGGTTTGTCAGAACCGGAAGAGTCTGAAGATGGCGAAGAATCAGAAGAGGATGACGTTCCGTACAATGTCACGAAATTACAGCGAATTTTAGGGGATTTAGATGAACCAGACCTTCGATCTACTGCAACAATACGAGCATCGTTATCGCCTCAACCATCTACATCATCTGATGCGGAGGTCCCATGCGGTGAGCCTTTACTTATAATACCTCCACCTACTGTGACAGAACCTGTTGCGTCTTCATCTGCACTGCCGTTACCTAATGTGCCGCAACCAGCTGTACTACTGCCTGCTGAGCCTCCTACGTCACGTGAGTTACCTGTAAGGGGTAGAGGACGAGGAGCTAGGACGGAACGTGGATCTGGAACGGGACGTAGATCTGGAACAGGACGAGGAGCTGGAACTGGAACGGGACGTGGAGTTAGGACGAGGCTAGGAAGTGGGGCTGGACATGAAGACAGCGATTCATCCGAAGATAATGCGCCACCAGAATCAGACGCAGAGTCAGAAGCAAGTGATTCTGACAGAGATGAAGAAGCGTGGAAAAAAACCTCGTGGACTGATATTAGGCCACAGCTTGAGTCCTTTGATAGTGTTCCAATGACTCCGACACGCGTGTTACCATCTAATGCCAGGCCTATCCGATATTTTGAAAAATTTTTTACTCAAGAAGTTTTTGAATTGATTATTACAGAGACTAACCGATATGCGTGTCAAAACAACGTAATAGGCTGGACAATACTAGAGATAAAAGAATTGAAGGCTTTCCTAGGTATCTTGATTATTATGGGATACATTATTTTACCTACTTTCGAATTGTATTGGTCATCGGATCCCGAATTTAGAGTTGACGAAATAGCTTCCACCATGACATTCCGAAGATTCAAGCAAATTTTACGTTGTTTGCATCTAAATGATAATTCTAAACAACCTGCCAGATTTAGCCCCGAGTATGATAAACTATTCAAAATTCGACCATTATTGACGCTTATCAACACCGCTTTTCAAGAAAATGCGCACAACTCTTCATCCCAGTCAATAGATGAATCAATGATTATTTTCAAAGGAAGGTCTTCATTGAAGCAGTACATGCCTATGAAGCCGATAAAAAGGGGTTTCAAGGTGTGGTGCCGCTGTGACAGTACAACTGGTTATCTGTACGAGTTTGAGATATATACCGGAAAAGATGGTGACAGAGTAGAAGACAATTTAGGAGGAAAAGTGGTCACGAAGTTAACAGAAAAATTGAAAGGAATGGTGGCAGTGCATGTTACGTTTGACAATTTTTTTTGCAGTTATAATGTCATGAATTATTTACATGTAAATGGTATTTCTGCGAGCGGTACTGTACGCAGGCAACGAGCAGACTTACCGAAACTTGTAAAAAGCAAAAGAAAACTAAAACTAAGAAAAGGGCAGTACAAATGGAGAGTGAAGGAGAACGTGGCCTTTGTAATCTGGCAAGATACTAAAGAAGTTTTATTTATGACGAATGCTTTCCATCCGAAGGACAATGAAACATCTCTATCCAGGAAAGGAAGAGACGGTTCTAAGACAGATGTAGTGTGTCCTGCAGTAGTGAAGGAGTACACAAAAAGAATGGGTGGAGTAGATCACTTTGATCACATCAAAGGGACATACTCAGTTGGGCGAAGAAGCAAACGGTGCACTAACGAGCATTTTGCTTTCAAAATCGGACAAAAGTAAAAAAATCCAAATGTAGCTAATGACACCAAGACCATAGTTATTTTGTACCTAAGTTAACGTACTATCCGGGAAAGGGTTTGAAGTAGACCCTTTCCGCACCCCTCCGCTGCACAGGTAGTCGGAATCTAGACATCGTTCAGAACGCACGCCTTTTTTTTGAGGGTGGGAAATTATCAAATAACTTCTCCCGCTCTGGGTGGAGCGGGAGGGCGTGTCAGACTTTTACTGACTAAAACCCACCCGTGTTCCTTCCGTTGCCTGTGTGCCGAGGTCGCGATATCCCTTTCAGACAAACCCGCGACCCCGGCAGGCATTGGCCCTTCCGGACCCCGTCAGTTGGTGCTGACATCTCTTTGAGGCGCGCGTGGAACACAACGCGCCGTCGACCCGGGCCTGGTCCCTATCGGACGGCGAGCTACCCATTGCTCACCGTCCGCAAGCCCGCGCCTACGGTGGCCGGAAGTCGGCTCGCGACTCCCGACGCCCGGGGCGTCTCCTGCGGCGACTAGGGGCGCGAGGGGGCGCATTTTGCCTCTCCCTCACGCGCTCCGCCTCCTCCTTCGCGAGCATTACTGCTTCGCAGAAGGAGGTGACGGCCTCCCATGCACTCTCGCTCCGGACCATGGCCTGAACCAGGGCCGGACGCGAGAGATCGCCGCCGCCGATCGCCTCCGTGAGGACACGGCGGTGCTCCGCCCAAGCTGGGCAGACCTCCACCGTATGCTCCACCGTGTCCTCCGGGCGATCCACACAGTGGTGACACCCGGGCGTTTCCTCCCGCTTTATCCTGAACAGGAACCTCCCGAAACAACCATGTCCGGTGAGGACCTGTGTCAGGCGGAAGGTGAGGACGCCGTGGCGCCTCTCTAGCCACTCCTCAAAGAGGGGACTTATCGCCACAATTGTGGCGTGCCCAGCGCTGGGTTGCGACAATCGCACTCTCCATGCCGCCATGAGATCCCGCCGGAGCTCTGTCCGCTGTGCCGCGATTTCTCGCGGCAGCGGAGTTACGCCCCGGCGTTTCGCCTCCTCGCGCAACTCCCACATGTGCGCGAGGACTTTTGCCTCCAGATCCCATGGCGGTAGTCCGGCAAGGAGGCTCGCCGCCTCACGGGAGACCGTGCGGTAACCTCGGACCAGCCTAATGGCCATGACCCTTTGGGACGCGTTCAACCGCTGGGCCGGTCGCAGCCTCAACGAACGCGCCCACACCGGTGCCCCGTAAAGGGCCATGGACCGCACGATCCCCGCGTAGAGCCTCCGGCAGGAGGCGTTTGGACCCCCTAGATTGGGCAGGAGCCGCTTCAAAGCAGCCCCAGCCCTCTGCAGTTTGGGAGCCAAACGTCGGAAGTGCTCAACGAAGTTCCACCGGCTGTCGAGGACGAGTCCCAGGTACTTCATCGTCGACTCGACACCGATGTGAACCCCTCCTGCCGTTATCCGGGAACCCGACAGTGGCGCGTTCCGAGGACCATAAAAACACATGGCCTCGGACTTGTGCAAGGCCACCTCGAGTCCCAATTGCCGGATCCTATCGACGATTGTCGCAACCCCGCGTGTCGCCAGTTCGGCCGCCGCCTCATGCGACCTCCCCTGCGCCAGGACCAGCGTGTCGTCAGCGTAGCAGACTACACTGACGCCGCTAGGGAGGTCGGCGCGCAGCACCCAGTCGTAGCCGATGTCCCACAGATGCGGCCCCAGGACCGATCCCTGTGGGACACCGCACGACATCTCTCGCCGGTTCCACTCTCCGTGGTGACCGGGGTAGATGACGGCCCTGTCCGTCAAATAGGCCTCGACCACTCGACAGAGGTAGGTCGGCATCCGGTGATACCGGAGTGCCTCCCTAATGCAACTCCAGGGCAGGGTATTGAAGGCATTGGCGATGTCAAGAGACACCGCCAAGACGACCCCACCCCGGGCAACAGCATCCCCCGTCGTGAGGGCTCGAACGCGCATGATGGCATCCACCGTAGAGCGCCCCTTGCGGAAACCAAACTGGCTCTCCGCCAAGTCCGGTCCCACTCGCACCAGCCGCCCGACAAGGCGGCCTGCAATCACTCTTTCAAAGAGCTTGCCCACCTCGTCGAGCAGCACAATGGGCCGGTAAGCGGACGGAGAGTCCGCCGGGCGCCCCGGCTTTTTGATGAGGACCAGTTTCCCCGTCTTCCAACGAAGCGGGAACTGGCCCCTTTCCAAGCATGCGCTTGCTTTGCAAGCATGTGCTTTAGAACGCACGCCTACATTCTCGATACGCTCTATTTCTTGTTAACTTTTAGTTACGAGTTATATGTTTTTTTGGAGTTAAAGTGACAAGTTTGAGTTATGGATCCTTTGGAACAAGGTATGTACTTAATTTAAAAACCAAAACATTAAGACTTTGTTAAAAAAATTATAGCATTTAGGCCCATCATCTAAAGAAGGGTAAAAAATTGGTTTTTCTTTGTTTTTCTTTGACAAAAAAGGGGTTTATGTTATAGTGTCGAGGAAGATCGAGTAAATTTTTTTTTTATATAGTATTCTATAGGATATTACCCTGCTATAACAGTAAAAATACTTTCCACATCTTTCCACGACTTTGAATTAAAGGACTTTAAAGTGCATAGGTATTTTTCAATTTTGTAAACAATTTTCGCAGGTTTGACATGTAATGTCATGGAGATGTCTCGAAAATCGCTTTTTATGCTTTTTAAAGAAGAGAGCAAGAAGCAAGCAAAGCAAGAAAAATTGACGAAAAAGCATCATTTGTGGAACTTAAACTGCGAGAGATGATGAAATGCCCCGAAGATCAATATCACACCCTAAGTCTAGATCTTAGGTACATGGCCCTACCGTAGTGGATCATGCCATATTACCTATCGGTCAGCTATCTGAAGAGGCTGCTGAGGTACGGAACAAGCATTACCGCTCCTACCGACAAAATTTCGCAAGGAAGTTTTCGCGGTTACAATGTAACGAAGACGTCTTAAATAGGCTTCTTCTTACATCAGATCCATTGATCAGCTGTGGAAGAAAAAGGAAACCCAGCAAAAGCCAGCCGTTTTTAAAAGAAACAATAGACCTTTTCAAGCCCGAACCTTATTTGGTTTCGTGGTATTTCGTGGTATTTGGTATTCGACGATTCATTAATTCATCCATTAGAAGAATAAATGTATTTTTTTTCAAATATGTACTTATTTCTACTAAAATATACTTTTAATAAGCTTTTCCATGTATTTTCATTTATTTCCAATTTGAAAATTACTCAAAATATTTTTGTCCGATTTTGAAAGCAAAATGCTCGTTAGTGCGGTGGTGGCTTCGCATATTTTATTTTATTTTTGATGCCTGCATCACAAATTCATTTTTACTCCAGGGAAAGAATGCGAATGCAACCAAATTGTCCAACCTGGAGTATCGTATCTAGCTAAAGCTATACTAGCTAAAGGACTTATTGGTTGTTTTTCTTCCCGAAAACGTCGTGCTGATGGCGTCAACTACGTCGTAAGAAAAAAAGTTGCTGTATCTGAAAATTACCAAAAGGTAATTCACATTGTTGCACCGGAAATTCGCTTTTCCAATGTTGGTGATCACTGGTATTATTATTTTCTTATTGGTATTCAATTGTGTGATTTTAATAAAGTTATTATGTAAGATTTATGTTGTTTTTTTTGTTTCTTGAAAAACATACCGCTATTTCATTAGTCTCAAACAGGTAGAGGGAATATTCTTACCACCAATTAAAAAACAGTAAAAAAAAAAAAAAAAAAAACAATTTTTATTTTAGGCATATTATGTAACACAAATCCGAAAACCAAATCTTTCTATCTCATCTAGATCCTTATAACCGTTAAAGGGTTAAACTTTTTAATATATTTTTCTATGATGTTGTATCGTACCTAACTTATTAAATAATTAAATTTACTATACATTATTCGTTCCTACTGCTTTATAAGACTCTGGTAAGATCACAGCTAGAGTACGCCGTTCCAATCTGGAACCCCTTCTATGACAAATACGGCTCTAGAATTGAAATGGTACAGAAGAAGTTCCTGCGATCGATGAATTATAAGTGTTTCCAGTCAAAAATTCCATATGTGCAGCTATTGAAACGGTATGGAGTTCCAGATCTGGGGTCTAGGCGGTTATTACTTGATGTCATAACCCTGCACGGTATATGTAATAACAAATTTGACTGTATCGAACTTACAAGTAAGTTGTGTTACAAGGTGCCCCGCAGTGTTATTTTAAGGGGGGTGCGCGTGCCTCAACTGTTCCACACGGATATATGTCGGACTAATGCTGGGGAACGAGCACCTCTTCGCCGTCTTGTTGATGCATACAACGCGCATTTCATGGACCTTGATATATTTTATCTATCTAAGCAAGTATTTAAGAAAATGGCACTGGATATTTTGTCCGCAGAGTAAATTGTTTAACATTAGGCAATCTCAGCGCTAATAATATATGACAATGATTCTTTTGTTTTGTTTTGTTTATCGCTTTATATTATCACTTCTTTTATCACTTCTTTTAATTTTTAGTTAATTCGTGGACAATGGTGTGGGTTGCATGTTTGTCAATTCCTAGCTTAAGTAATTTTCTGTATTTTTTAACATGTAACTGTTTTTTGTCCCTAATAAATAAATAAATAAATTATTGATGCAGGAGAGACGTAAGTACCGTCATACTGTAAGATATATAGTAAAGCCTCAAAGTTAAAAACCTTATGTCCGATAATACAGCCTTATGGAACTATATTTGTTGAAAAAATATCTCAATATAATAGCTTAAGTAACCATCATAATCATACTTTTTATTCGACAATGATACGCTAATTACTTTTTATACTCTGTCCATTTTAATTTCTAATTTCGGTTATGGACATCTTTAATGAGCTCTACTGAATCTACACTAATATTATAAAGAGGAAAGATATTTTTGTGTGTGTGTATGTTTGTAATGTACAAGAGATGTCAGCCAGATAAAGTTTACAGCGTGTCCCGCCGGCGTGCCACGTGGCGTGCCGCAAAAGTTTTCTTAAATTAAGCGTGGCGAGTTGCGAAAGAAATATGCCTTGATCACACGTACCGAGCAAACCGGCGAGACAGTGCTCTCGGGCGAGTACTCGGTACGTATAAACATAGCGCCGAGTGCACGGCCGAGCGCTCGGCCGAACAAAGTGGCGAGACAAACTATTAAATTTATACAGTTATATAAACTAAATCCGTGTCTATGGAACTTTAAATCACCTGAATACAAGATAAAGCAAAAACGGGATGCAGCATATAATTCCATAGTTAATGGAATGAATATAACGGGATTCGGTACACTAGAAGTTAAAAACAAAATAAAAAATTTACGGTCGACGTACCAACAAGAAAATAAAAAAATTCAAGAATCGAAGAAATCCGGAGCGGGTCTCAGTAATGTGTACACTTCTAATATTAAATGGCTGAAAGAGATGGAAGAGGTGTTTTCAAAAGATTTAAACAAAAATGTTTTTGAGAACGTAAGTATTTTTTATTGTTACTTTTTATGTTATAATGTAGATAGGGGAGACTGGGGACACTTGATTCCCTATTTTTATCGCTAATTTACTATATTTTTTACCGTCTTTGAATGTATTATACTTCCCGGTTTATAATTTCAATATTTATCAAACATTCGAAAGAGGCCAAGTTATTTTATATTTCCGTCATAAATTAATAAATAATCAACTCTTCCTGATATAATATCAGGGAGAGTAGTTTTCGGCCGAATTACCATGAAAAAATACCAGTTCACCGTACATTTGGTAGATTTCTACTGTTATTACCGATTAAAATATCTATAACATCGTTAAAATATGTCGCCTAGAGATGAAGTGTCCCTAGTTTTCCCTATTTCTTAAATAAAATTATGAAATCATTCTGTTTTGCCACGATACGGCACCTGCCCCACTGAAGAACTCTGCATATTTATCTCGAAGCTCCCTTGCTGTACGTGCTGCATTGTTGGTGCTATGATCAGTGATAGTTGGCAAAGTAGCTATAAGTTCTCGCCTCCAACTCCCCTCAGAAACAGATCCTGAATCTATATCTTCTTCATCAACACAACCCATTGGAAAGTAATGGCCGGGAGACCGGGACTTGTGAGACGTAACCAATTGTGCAGCGCACATGAGGCGCGAATAATTTTATCGGTGGTTTCGTCATTAGTTGGTATAGGTTTTTGAAAAATTCTAAACCTGCTTGCCAGAATACCAAATGCATTTTCGACGATTCTCCGTGCTCTAGAGACTCTGTAATTGAATATTTTTTGTTTCGTTGAAAGATTTGTGCCACTGTATGGTTTTAATAAATATGATTTTAGTGGAAACGCATCATCTCCAACTAAAAATCCTCCTTTTGGAAGCAAATTATTCTCAAGATCACTACGTAATTTGCTGTTTTTGAATATCCCCCATCTGAATTTCTTCCATTAGCCCCAATATTTACATATCGAAAACAATAGTCATGGTCCAATTCTCTGTAAATACGGAGGAATATAATTCAACTCGACGCAAAATAAACAGCACTCACGAAACGAATAACCGGCTATTGATTTGACAGATAGATCTCTGACACCATGAGTGGTGTTGCCAGTTATAATTAATTGTTAATCGACTTTCGACATCGATTTTTCAAAGTAACAATACAGTAGTATGGATTTTTTAGGTCATTCAGTTATTTTAAAATAATTATTATGACAGATGTATATTGATGCTTAGAATAATCTTATTATTTTGGATAAAAAGGTTACCTATTTATTAAATATACATAGTTATTTTTGTTATTTATTTTGATGTTACGTTATAATTATGTTTATGTGGGTCTAGCAATAGTAAAACGATACCAAATATACAGTTGAGACATTGTAAAATAGACGCCATTAAGTATCGATATCAATCAATCGATTCCGATGTTTGTACAAAATATTTTTTGACATCTGGCAACATTTAATTTAGGTTTCGTTGGCGGATGTACTAAAGATTCAGTTAAATAAACATTTATTACGTTTTTCAATGATAGGGTAAACTAAATGTTCATAAAAAACGAATATACATAAAAAAATAAGATATAAATTTTGTATAGCGTGAAGTTACGACACGGCGCCACAAAAAGGGGCCCGTTCGCGGTCAATCTCCTTTGGCAAAATTGATCCCTGGAAGTACCATTAGCCTAGGAGGGGAAGAAAAGAAGAAAAAGATCATCAATGAGCTCCAAATGCCAACTCTCAAAGAGAATTTGGATAGTAATTATAGTTTGCAAGCAACAGAAGATGCCACAAAGTGGAATGAATGCCTAAATCCTCTGTTGTTTGCTGAGGTTCATAAATGTTGGTTTGATAATGACATAAGGAGATCAAACAATCTGCCTTTAGTTAGTGAGGAAGAGGAAACATCCAGTAAAATATGTGCCATAGGATTTTACTATTTGCTTATTAAGAAAATACACTTAACGATAGGTTTCTTATTAGAAAATGATTTATTCTTTACACGTATAGCTTGGTGTGAAACAAAAGAAGAAATGTTGAACTCACACAATAGGGAATGGTTTAACAAAATAAAAGATAAAATGGATGATAAAGATTATATTGATGCATCTACAGGATTCTTAATGGGAATGCTCAACGCTGGTTCAACAAGTTGCAATATGTGGAATAGAAATCCCTAACATTATTGTAAGATGTCTTAGGTCAAGTGATGATTCGATGTCAGTCTTTGTGGCAAACAGCATCCCAAACTTAGTAAGACTTATTGGGACAGTTTATAGTGTTTATAGGTTATTTGGAATAAACCCGAGTAAGGAAAAGAGCATATTGTTTCCAGAGACATTCGGAGAGTTTACGAGTTGGTTTCAAGATGGGGATTTTCTGGGACAATATGGTGTTGAGACCAGCTCCTTAAAACCAATAGGAAAGAATCCGCAATATGATTTTAATAATATTCCCTCAAACACCTTGCAACTTATGAGAACACACACTATAAATGTTTTAGGTGCTATATCAAGACTCATAGTTGGAATCAATAATGTTAGGAGACTCTGGAATACAAAAAAGACAAAAAAAGGAAATTTCTGAAGAGGTTTTATTTTTGGCTGGCAATGGATGAATCAGCTATTAGGTACAATAGGTTAAAGAACCAAGATGATAAAGAATATTTTTATAAATTAATGGATCTTGGAAATCCTTTTTCGGAACCAGCTGAAGAAACATTATTGTATAGTAAGGATGTAGGAATATTGATGGCAAGCGATGAAACAACCCCTAGAAATGTGTTTTGCTATATAAGGAAAAGCAACAATACCAACAAAAGTGACTTATCTAAGATTGCAAAATCATGGGGTAGGGCAAATAAGTACCTACCACGTGCTGTCGCCATTGTCAAATCCGATTTTAATTGTGTCAAATTTATGTTTAACTGTTGAGTTTTTTTTTTTCAGAATAGCTCTAATCTCATAGCCAAAGGTAAGGAATTTTAGTGATAGTTTAGTTAGTTAAGTTTGTTCTTTCGACCACCGCTTTGTTCCGACACGCACTTGGCCGGTTTTTAGAGTTTTACTAATGACTATAATGTTTACAGTAGGTACTATGTAATAGAGGTTTAATTTCACCTCCTGCGTTGTGTTTACTATAGTGAGCAATTGCATTCCAATGTTCAACTTACGCCTGTGTCCCCCCCTACTACGGTATCTCACTATGAAAATGTGGTATGTATTTTAATTATTAATTGTGTGAAAGGGAATGGAAGATGAGTTACTCAAATGTTCAGACGAGCTCAAATACAGAAATAATCATGGAGTTTGATTTAAAAACTGCGTGTAGTTTGATTCCTATAATGAACAGTAATAAAAACAATATCAAAAGTATCACTGACTCTATAGAAATGTATGCAGATATGTTATCAGAAGCGGGGAAGAAATTACTTATAACATTTGTGCTGAAGAGTAGACTATTAGAAAATGCTAAACTACGAATGTCGAACAATTACACTAATCTACAAACGATCTTGTCAGAGATTTACGTTCCACCGTTACCTAAAAAGTCAATTACTGCTATACAATCGCGGTTACAGAATACAACACAAGGCTGGCGCACTATCGACCAGTACACTACGGAAATAGAAAAGTTATTCACTAATCTGACGATATCGCAAGCAGATGGTAATTCTCAGAATTATGCTGTGTAAAGATCCAATGTATTAGAAATAAGCAAGACGTAGTACTGCTTTTGCTCACGACTCTCGAGAGCGCTGCCTGCGCGGTGAATTTGCTGCGCGCAGCCGAGGCGAGTGTTCGCCGCTTCAACAAATTAGTTCCAAAAATAAAGTAATAGATGGCGCGTAAATCGCGTTAGTGATATTTTTCTAGTTATAATTATTTATCTTTTAAATCGGCATGTATGTATCTACAGGGTATGCAGAGCTTATTTGCATGTATGGAGTGCACGCCACTGCCTACCCCCCCCAAATAAACAAAAGAAAAGCCAAATTGGACGTATCAAATATTCGACAATAGATAAAGCTCCTTACATCGTCCACGTATCCCGTATAGAATCGCAATCCAACTCAAGTACCACCTTACACCCGGTTAATTTTGGAAAAAAAATAATGACCAACAACATCATCTTTCATGAACAACAGTACGGTTTCACCAAAGGGCGTTGTACCACTGACGCTGGTGTCACCCTAATAAAGAACATTTTTAATGCCTGGGAAGGAGCACAAGATGCCATTGGAATCTTTTGCGACCTCTCGAAGGCGTTCGATTGCGTAGACCATGAGACACTTCTGCTGAAACTGGAGCACTATGGGATTAGAAATACAGCTCTTGATTTACTAAGATCATACCTGAAAGATAGAAAGGTTAAAGTTCAAGTAAACGGCGTAAACTCATTAGGGTCTGAAATGGCAATGGGCGTTCCTCAAGGTTCGATATTGGGTCCATTCCTCTTTTTAGTTTACATTAATGATTTACCCCAATTACTCCAAAATCAACCGAAGATGGTTTTATTTGCAGATGACACATCATTGATCTTTAAAATCAACCGACGGTCACAAAATCTTGACGACGTGAATAACTCTATTCTTCAGGTCCAAGATTGGTTTACGGTAAATAATTTGGTACTAAATAAAAAAAAAACCAAATGCATTAGATTTAAATTACCTAATGTTAGAAGTAGCGAATGTGACATCTTATTGAATGGAGAAAAGCTGGAATATATTAATCAAACAGTTTTCCTAGGAATCACGCTAGACGAGAAATTACAATGGGGACCTCATATAACATCTCTTGCGGGGCGGCTGAGCTCTGCAGCTTTTGCTGTTAGAAAGATAAGACAGTTAACAGATGTAGAAACCGCGCGTTTGGTCTATTTTAGCTACTTCCACAGTATTATGTCGTATGGCATTTTACTGTGGGGTCGGGCTGCTGACATTGAATCCATATTTATTTTACAAAAGAGAGCTGTCAGAGCCATTTATAATCTACATCGTCGCGAATCTCTCAGGGAACTATTTAAAGGGATTAATATTATGACAGTACCTTGCCAATTCATTTATGAAAATATTATGTATGTTAGAAAAAATCTACATATTTTTAACAAAATAAGTGATAGACATAATTTTAATACTAGAAATAAAGATAAAATAGATCAACCATTTTTCAGATTATCTAAAGTATCTTCATCTTTTATGGGGTACTGTGTTAAATGCTACAACAAAATACCTTGTGATATATTACAATTAAATGAAAGAAAATTTAAAACTCATATTAAAAGTACACTTTGTAAACAAGCCTATTACAAATTAGAGGAATATATCCAAGATAAGAATGCTTGGAAACATGCTGGTCCTGCTCCATAGGACAATCTAGAATCTAGACAAAATCAAACTGGTTGCTAATTTAAGTTGTATAAATTATTATTTTTACGAGTATTACATGACATTGATTTTGCATTCTGTGATTACTTCCTCACACACTGACTTATTAATTGTAAATTTTTTAAGAAAATCATCTACTTTTACAATGTTTGTAAATATGTGAAAACCGTACATCTATCACATCATTAATTAATTTATCTTTCGTGGCTTCATTTTTATTAATTCTTCTTTTTACCTATTGTGGTAACCTATTTTTATTTTATTTTTTTAGATGCATCGTCTTCACATATAATTATGTAACGAATGTAACACATACAAATATTGTAACAATTTTTAAAAGAGTAACGGTGGAGTTTCTTGCCCATTCTTCTCCATACGAAAACTACCTTTTGGAAGGGGCGACTAGAATCAATTCAATTTTTTGTAAACTTTGACGTTCAAAAGTGCCTTACAAGGGCCTATTTGAAATAAATGATTTGACTTTGACTTTGACATCGCCAACATAGTTCGTGGTGGAGTTAATAGGGTTGGTAGAAATCGCGTATCTGTTGAGTTTGCTTCCCCTCAGAATGTCAACTCTTTCTTGGTTAATACTCTGTTAACCAAGTACAGTTATACTGCCTCTAAGCCTACATTCAACATCACAAGGATGGGAGTATTAGTAACAGGTGTTCCCTCAGATTTATCGGAAGAAGAAGCGATTAAATATTTGTCTGTACCCTCAGGATGTGGACAAATCCTTAAAGTTTGTAGAATTAATAAGAAAATTCAACAAGACGGAGATAATGAGTGGAAACCCACAGAAACGTTTGATGGACAAGTGTTACCCAAACGAATCTTCTGCTGTTACACATCCCTTCCCGTTGAGCAGTACATATATTCCACCATTCAATGTCGCAAGTGTTGTAGATTTGGACATGTGGCAAAAGTATGTAGGTCAAAACCACGATGCAGTAAGTGTGACCACGATCACCCAGTGATGGTTGCAACATTTCTGAGGGCGAGGCCTTTTGTATTTTATGTTCGGGTAATCACTTCGCTAATAGCAGGTCATTTCCCGAGCATGGTAGACAGAAGGCTATTAAGACCGTTATGGCTGAGAAATCTATTCCTTATGCTGAGGCTAGCAAAATCATTCCAACAGCTTGCCGCAACTATGTCAACATCACAAAAACTTCGATTTCTCAGTCCTATCGAAAGACACCCTAAAGCCCATACTTCCTAAGACCCATGCCCCTTTCCCCGTCTTATGACAAAGGTTCTCATCAGCAGAAAATTAGTTCCCACCAACTTTCACAGCCTAATGGCTGCGCTCTCAACTATAATAATAATAATCTATCTTCCAATAATAGTACTTCTTCTATTATTGAACTTCTTATAAAACTCTTACCTTTCGTTATTTCTACTTCTAATTCCCAATCACTGTCCAACGTTGACGACCAACTTCACACTCACACACACACACACACACTCTACACTCTTCTACACTTTTCTCTTAGACATAAGAAATGGCGTATCGCCAAGTTTTTCTTTAGTGGAATGTGAGGAACGTGTGGCATAAAAAGCACGACCTCATATTTCTTTTAAATAAATACAAGCCATTGACTTGTTCCATAGCTGAGACTTGGCTTACTCCAAGTGTTAGCTTTCGTATGCCACATTTCAACGTTCTCAGATGTGACAGATCAGATGGCTATGGAGGGTCGGCTCTCTTATTCAACAACCGGGTTGCACTGTTACCCTTTACTTTGCCTTCACTTACGGGTGATATGAGCATTGCCGCGGGGAGGATCGAGGGCATCACAGTGTTTTCCATCTACATTGATGTGCAATATAGATGAAAAACACTGTGATGCCCTCTCATCTCCGCTCATCATGATTTTTTTATAATTTTAAAATATATTTTTGCTAGTGTTCATGGTCCAATACTGGTCATGAGCGACTTTAACTGCCACCATTATCGATGGAAGTCTGAACGCTGTGATGCCTTTGGTGTAGCTCTAGTGGATATTTGGGATGACTTGAATCTTTGCATTTTAAACGATGGATGCTCAACACGCGGATCTCTTCCAGGACAACAAAAGAGTTGCGTAAACCTTACATTTTGTTCGGTTGTAGCAGCATCAACTCACTAGGAATGCACAACCTTGTCTCATGGTAGTAATCACTACCCTATAGTCATATCCTTCACACAATTGCGGAGCAATCCGTTGTGGCTCTCTGGGAGAGAAGTAACTCTACATATAGTAAATTTAATCCTGGTTTTGAAGCGGGGTACACTGGTCAGAGTGCTGTACGAAATAGTGCGAGAGAAATATTAGAATATTGGAGGATCTCGTCTGTTATTATATTCGGTGTATACAAGAGGTTTTACGATATGAACTGCAGGACTTCTGTATCTAACGTAGTTAGACTTCGTGAGGCTTGTGATCTCTCTCCTGAGAAGTTTAGAGTAGTTAGAATGGTCATTGACCCAATTACTCAGGAGGTTAGGATAGCTCCGATAGTAGCGTCATCAATGTCCAGTGGTACATACGAGGCATTCTTTGACGGTGTAAAAATAGTTCAATGGAACGACATAAAGAAAGGTAATGTAGCTGTAACTGATAAATATTATTTAACGGGTAAATCTCTCAAATTGATGCAGGCGCAATTGATGTATGAAAGTTGTAAGGACGTAAATATTGATGGGTTTTCCACGGAATATATTGACGTAAACTTTGTTCAGGGTGTACCGGGTTGCGGAAAGACTCACTGTATCGTTGAGAATATCCCCGAAGAATCCGAAAAGAAACTGACAGTCATGGAAACACGTGAAGTTGTTGAGGTTAGGTCATGCTTAGTGTTAACTCCCACTCGTGAAAGCTGTAAAGAAATTAAGTCTAGATTAACGAAGAGAGGGGTAAACAAGGAAACAGTTAAGGCAACCGTGGCTACAGTCGACTCGTATTTATTGAATTATGCTAGTAAAGGGAATCTGAGATATGATATGTTGATAGTCGAGGAGGCATTAATGTTGCACGCCGGTCAGGTTGCGCTCGCATTAATAGTTTCTGGAGCTAGATCTTTAATGTTTATAGGTGATGAATGTCAAATACAATTTATAAACAGATTAGGACAATGTTCTCTGCGGTATTCTAATTTGATTGAAGTTTTCCCGAAAATCAAAATACGAGAACTTAACATATCGTTTAGATGTACCTTATCAACCGCTGCTACATTGAGTTCAAAGTATAAGTCCGGAATGTACTCAGTTAACGATATTACTAACGAGTGTTCTAATAAAAAAAATGTAGGATTCTCGGACATCAAGAAACTTAAAGAGAACGTTGTCTATTTAACCTTCAAACAATCGGAAAAGGATGAACTCATTAAAAAGGGATTCGAACCCGTGTTTACAATCCACGAATTTCAAGGAAAACAGGAAGATAATGTGGTTGCCGTTAGAATTAGTACTAAGAAAGAGGAGATTTACTCCTCAACTGAACATGCTCTGGTTGCCTTTTCGAGACATAGAAAGACTCTTACCTATTACTCACCTCTATCTGACGATGCGTTGGGTTGTATGATAGCGGCTTCAAAATTCAAACCAATTGCCTTGATGCGTAGAAACCTTAAAGCTAAGTCGGAAGTTAAATCTCCAAAAATTGAAGGACTTATTCCTAAAAGAACGATTTCTGAGTTGGTTAATGGAAAGATCAGACAACTACGTAAAGAGAATCGCGGTGAAAAACAATGTACAAAGTCCACACCAACAAGAACCATGGTGAAACTTGAAGGTGGTGGATGTCGTCCGCAATATAGAGTTATTGATCAGCCATTAAAAAATATGAATAATGTTACTGAACCAATTTACAGTGTAGTGAAAAAATATAGAGACTTTGATGTTCCAACTTTAATACCAGTTTTGGAAGGTAAATTAAAATTTTCATTAACTAAGTCACCGGTTCTTATACCTAATCTGGAATTGGCTGATATTTCTCTATTGCAGACCTTTACGACGAGGTTTTACCTGGAAATTCTATCTATGATTATACTTATGATCCTGAGATGGTTCAGAATTCGGACATTATCTTGAATTTGGAAGACACAATGTATAATCCAGATTACAAGTTCAACAACTATAAAACCGTGAGATTTGATAGATTGAGACCAAATTTGAGAACTGCTGTTCCAGTAAATCGGCCTAATACTCAGGTTGAATCCCTGTTGGCAATGATTAAGAGAAATCAATCAGTACCTGATTTGGGTGGATACGCGGATATTGAGGCATTGGCTGATACTATGTTAACACGTTTTAACTCTTTATTGAAACCGTCTTCACTAATCTTTTAGATATATATAAAAACAATAAAATTCTTCCGAATTCTGTATCAGTGAGGAACTGGTTATTAACTCAGAGTGGAGAGGCCTTATCTCAGATTGAACAACCTGAAGATATTTTAGTCAGACCACATCAGGTTTACAATTTTATGATTAAGTCAACTGTTAAACCACAATTGGATACTTCGGCACCATACAGTTATGCTGCTCTACAAACTATTGCTTATAGTGATAAATCCATAAATGTAAATTATTGTCCAATGTTTAGAGAGCTTGTTGATCGTGTGTTACCAATGTTTCTCGATCACATTGTTGTAAATACCGGTTTGGCACCTAGTGATCTGGATGACCTACTAAGTAGAATATGTAAAGATGGATCATTGGATATAAGTAAGGCGACTTCCCTAGAAGTAGATATGTCAAAATATGATAAATCACAGGGTAAATTGATGCTTGTCTTTGAAGAATTTTTTGAGACAGTTTGGGTTCGATGAAGAGTTCATTCTGTCTTGGGTTCGTTCTCATGAGCGTACAATACTGAAAGTATAAATAATAAAATTCGTTGTTCCGTTGTTACCAGAGAAAATCAGGTGATGCTAGTACTTTTACAATGAATACCTTTTATTTAATTGCAATGTTGGCGACGTTATTACCTTTGGAACGTGCAAAATTAGCGTGTTTCGGTGGTGATGATAGTCTTATACTCGGTGACGAGGAATTTAATGTCAATCTTAGTTCAATAACAGCTATTTTGTTTAATATATAATCAAAATATTTTAGAAATTACAAATATAATTATTTTTGTTCAAAGTTTGATTGCAGGATAGTGAGGGCAACGTTAAATTAATCCCTGACCCGGTTAAGCTTGTCACGAAATTGGGTAGACACGATTTGGCTAATTGGGAACACCTTGAGGAGTATAGAATATATAGTCATATCCTTGGTTAATAAATCTTATTTAGAAAAAACTTCCTCTCCACTTTTGAAATATAACCTGTCCAAACCAGATTGGACAAAATTTGGATCATTATTGGAGGAGAAAATTGATGTTCTTCCAAAGGACAATGGGCAAAAATGTATGGACCCTGGTACACCCTTCCAATAGAGACGACATATATGTCGTTGGATAGGTCTTAACAATTTAAACAACATTTACTATGACAGCTTTGTTGAAATGTTAGTCCGTTCGAAGATACAGGTACCGAAATAAATGAATAAGATTATCTCAGTTTAAGGGAAAAATAACAACAATATCGCTGTTTTTAAAGTATTCCATAAATAAATGATGAAATGATGAAAAAAGTTTTTTTTATACCGGGTCTTAGGAAAAGTATTTAGAAAAAATAACTAGAATGTCGCTGTTTTTTTAAGATTTCATAAACGAATGATGAAATGTAATGTAACACATACTTTGGAATTAAAGAACTGTTTTTTATTTATACCGGGTGTTTGGAAAAGTATTTTGGGAAACTTAATAGCTCAGGCGGTTACAATAACTCTTTTTTATTAGCAGTTATATTTTATTCTTAAAATAAAACGAGATTGGGAAGAACAGTACGTGGCGCTTATGTAGGTAGGAAGCTGTACATAATAATTGTTCCACAACAATGGCTAGTTACTACGCCGCCTTGCCTATTATTGTAAAGGGTGGTTGCAGAAAACTGTCCCTCCCCCCCTCTCTAAACCGGTTAAGTTCTTTGTTAGCGTAAAGCACGTGCAAGCGTTGGGATGCACTAGTGACAGTTTAGTAGTTTATTAGTACTGTGCGTGAGAGTACATTTTGTTTCGTTATTTTTATGCATTACTTCTTAACTACGTTGACTTGGCAATCTTTTCGGACACCGGCATATCTGCTTATATTGTTAACCCGGCTATCACTTGGACACTGTGCTCTGCTCTGTTTACTGAATTCGGCTATCATACTGGACTGAACTGCTTAACAATCGGATAATTGTGTTGTAATGGAAGGTTTTCGCAACTGTGTTGTGTGTCGGCGGGGACTTTATCGCGGAAGGTACCAGCAACACGTTTTGACGGATAATCTTCTAAGAGCGCGACCAGAGGTTGCTGCATATATACAACAACATGCACTATTGGAGGTTAGTATTTTATTATTATTATTTTATATATACAGTCAAAATGAATTATAACAACAGACATATTTTGTTACATGTAGCAGCTATTATTCGCCTCGTTTTACTGATAGTGTTCCAATACGTAGCATACGAAAAACGACTACTTAAGAGTACTATTTCGCACTTAAAACTGTCAATAAGGTGATAACAACAGATAGGTACAAACTGGATAGACTTGAATTGTGTTTTTAAGGCAGTAAACTAGTTCTAATATAGAAGTTCACTGGTTCTCATTAAAAGAACACAGAGATACACTGCAGGTACAGTTGCTCGGTGCAGAACCTAGATCAATTCTATGAGGTACACCCATAGTCCTTATGCTGGAATTGGATGCTTTAAATGGATGGCCGGTTTGCACTTGTGACGTAACGATAGAGCGCCACAAGTGCAAACCGGCCATCCATTTAAAATGTACTACATACCTCGTTGTATGCACAAACACTAGCGACACCATATTATTAGAAAGAAATCGCATTCATACCGCCTAGTGACACGGCGCTGCTGTATGAACAAGATTACAACTTAAGATTACAACGCGTCTTCACTGGTTCTCATTAAAAGAACACAGAGATACACTGCAGGTACAGTTGCTCGGTGCAGAACCTAGATCAATTCTATGAGGTACACCCATAGTCCTTATGCTGGAATTGGATGCTTTAAATGGATGGCCGGTTTGCACTTGTGACGTAACGATAGAGCGCCACAAGTGCAAACCGGCCATCCATTTAAAATGTACTACATACCTCGTTGTATGCACAAACACTAGCGACACCATATTATTAGAAAGAAATCGCATTCATACCGCCTAGTGACACGGCGCTGCTGTATGAACAAGATTACAACTATGGCGACCATGAAGTTTGCAGACTTGGCTGTATGGGCTCAGATCCATTTGCCTTGTCAAATAAAGAAAATGTTGGTTGTTGACATGCGTAGTTCTCTTATTAATTATCAACTACAGTGTAAACTCTTTATAACGAAACTCAAGGGACTGAGCATTTTTTATCGTTATAGAGAGTTATCGTTATATGGAGTGAAGAAATGTGTATGTAATCATTGTTTTTCCAAATGGTAGCAACAGTCGATTGACTTAGTTCGAAACGTCTTCCAACGTCACTTTTCTTTTATCCCTTTTCAATTGCACGTATCACACAAACTTTTTCGTCAACGCATAACGCTTTTCTTTTACTGGCCATGTTAACAGTTTCAAAGTTGGTTTACGACTGATAATACGATAGGTACCCAGTGTGTTGGGTTCAAGACCATCACTTCCAAGAAAACAAAGTATAGTGATGCACGTGTTCGAGGCAATTAAGAATAACAAAAGCAAAACGGCTGTTTACGACCCCAGAAGTTTCGGAGCCCTAAAGTTTTTTGTTTAAAAAAACATAAAGAACAATACCGATAATAAATATTGACTGACTTTAGTACAGCCATTCTCTATTACGAAGAATGAACACATTTATCGCTATAAAGAGTTTATCAATATGTGGGTTTTAATGCAAACCAACCAAATTGTGCTCACTTCTACGTTATAGGGAGCTTATCGTTATAAAGAATAACGTTATAAAGAGTTTACACTGTATTTACTATATATTTTTTGAGTCTCGTATCTTAAGTGTTCTGATATAAAAAAAAAAACACTGTAATTAATTAAATATATATATTTTTTTTCCTTTTCCAGGTAGTGTTTGACAACACACGAAGCGTATGCCATCGATGTTGGCAGAGAGCTGAAAACTCCGTTAGACCACCTGTTGTTCCAGAACCAGAAGTGCAAGAAGTTAACGATCCTGACGAACAAAATGTTAACGAACTCCATGTTCCCGAGTACAAAAGAGCTTCTAGTACTCCAGCACATTGTGTCTTTAACAACTGTGGTAATAATACACGTCACCGAATACCAGAGGTCATTAAAGTCCACATCTTTTGTGAGCACAAGTTGTATATACCCAATGGAGCTCGAGTATGTAGAGAACACCTCGAAGGAAACAATTGGGATGAGCTGCCTGATTTTTGCAATACCACTAATTATTTTACTGCATCCCAGTTTAGTGATATTTGTGACATATTACGAGCAGCTATTAATCGTGGATCGAGATTGGATTTTAGAGGACGAGGTGCCATAAGTAACCAAGAAATGCATTTTTGGGTTGGACTTAACGGTGATCAATTCGATGCCATTTTGGAGCAAACTCCGTCACTCAGCGAGAGATGCAAGGATCCCAGAACCGCTTTGGGCATATACCTGACAAAAATTCGTACAGGAGATTCTGATGAAAGGCTCGCAACTTTATTTAATATGTCGAGAAGAAAACTAGAACGTTATTTAACTATTACACGTGAATGTCTTACGAATGAATATGTAATACGTCACCTGGGGCTAGACCACATCATCGACAGAAGAAATGTATTAGAAAGAAACTTATTCATACCAAGAAATCTATTTGGAAATGCAGAAAATACCAAAATAATTCTAATATGCGATGGAACTTACGTTTATATCCATAAGAGCAGCAACTTTTTATTTCAGCGACTGTCTTACAGCCTCCATAAGTTTTCAAACCTATTGAAGCCATTTTTGATTGTGTGCACGGATGGTTACATCATTGATGTTTTAGGACCATATGCCGCCACGAAAACTGACGCGCAGATAATGCAAGACATCATGAATGATGAACAAAACCCATGGCATGGTTTACTTCAAGAAGATGATGCATTTATTTTGGACCGTGGCTTTAGAGATAGCTTGGATGCAATTGAAGCATGCGGTTATGAATGCTATGTACCACCAACGAAAGATCGACGAGAGTCACAGCTTACTACGGAACAAGCAAATAAGTCACGAGCTGTTACTATATGCCGATGGGTAGTGGAGGTGGTGAACGGTAGATTTAAGCGCGATTTTAAACTATTGAGGCAAAAATATTTTAATAGAGCGCTGCCACACATGTTTGACGACTTCAGAATTGCTGCATCGATTATTAATCACTTTCACATACCTATTGCAGACAGCGTATACGCAGAAGAGTTCTTGAATCATATAAGAGAAACAGTGGACTTGCCAAATCTTTTATATACATATGTGGAAAGAAAGCGTTTAAACAGCCGTAGAGCAGACTTTCAACGGATGGAAGCTAATAACATTGAAAACTTCCCAAGACTCACTGAACACCAAATAATTGTATTGGCTTTAGGTACATACCAACTCAAACTGGCAAAATCTTACTGCGGAGAACATCTTCAAAACGGTTTATACCTTATAGAAACCTACAGGGAAAATCAACTTGATGACTTGCCAGATTATGGTATTCATGAAGAAGTGTGGCTGTTACGAGGGCGGATCCAGTCCCGACACGTCAGAGCAAGAACGTATTATTGTTACGTTTTGATAAATAATAACCACATTGAAGGTAGCAACCACATAGTTCAACACTACTGCACATGCTTGTCAGGACGGCGTACTATGGGCACATGTGCACATATTATATCAATTCTATGGTATTTAGGTTATGCAATTCACGAGGATTTCAATGCACCGGCAATGTTTCTAAATGATGTTATTTTGGACAACCCGTGAAAAATGTACGTTAATTAAGACAAAATGTAATAAAATATTTATAAAATACCTGGTATTATATTTTCCTAAACCATGAACCGCCCCGTTTGGTTTCATGTCGGTTAGTATTACGGGTGTACATAATAGAAATGATTTGTTTCTGCAGAGCAGTTAAACCTCTGTGTACCTTTAATGAAAACCAGTGCACTTCTCCTGAAAAAAAAAAGTTATATAATAAAGTAGGTATACAAGCCATTCTAACGTTAGGACCGCGGGTATACCTCACATAATTGATCTTGTTTCGGCACAGAGCATCTACTTGCAATATACCTCTATAAACTTTTGATGATAGTCAGTCAAACGAAAAATACACTAGTTTTCATTAAAAGTACACTACAAAATAGGTGCTCTGTATAGAACTAGATCAATTCTGTAAGGTATACCCGCGGTCTTAATGTTAGATGTTTATGTAACTTATTATCAAAAGAAGTACACTGGTTGTTGTGGCTTAATTATTATGTACACAAACAGTTCGTAAATAGTATATATTAATGTAAAAAATACAGGTTGTTAATTAAAATCTTTTGTGAAAAAATACTTCAAGTACAGTGTATTAATATTACATAAAAAACGTATTTATTTGCAGTTTTCTACCTACACAAGCGCAGGCGGCCACGTGTTATTATTCCCAATCTTGTTTTCTTTTTTATGAATAGAATATAACTGCAAATAAAAAATAATTATTGTAACCGAATGCTTTTGAGTTTTTCAAAATACATTTCCTATTACACGGTATAAATAAAAAAATAGTTTTTTAATTCGTAAAAATGTGCTACAGTACATTTCATTTTTTGTTTATGGAACACTATAAAAAAACAGCGACATTGTGATTATTTTTCCCAAAATACTTTTCTAAGACCCGGTATAAAAAAAGCTTTTTTTCATCATTTCATCATTTATTTATGGAATACTTTAAAAACAGCGATATTGTTGTTATTTTCCCCCTTAAACTGAGATAATCTTATTCATTTATTTCGGTACCTGTATCTTCGAACGGACAAACATTTCAACAAAGCTGTCATAGTAAATGTTGTTTCAACTGTTAAGACCTATCCAACGACATATATGTCGTCTCTATTGGAGGGGTGTACCATTCTGCCCATTGTCCTTTAAATTCAAAATTTTCATATCCTTCTGGTCACTGCCATGCCAAGAGCTGTTATGAGGGTTTTATAAAAGCTATTACCTCCAGTGCATATTCCTGCTTCCCATTGAAAAACAGTGCCCGTAATAAAATTAACCGAGTGTAAGGTGGTACCTGAGTTGGGTTGCAAATCTATACGGGATACGTGGACGATGTAAGGAGCTTTATCTATTGCCGAATATTTGATACGTTCAATTTGGCTTTTCTTTTGTTTGCTTCCATTCCGAGATGGCCGACGTCGACCCCGAGACCCAACCGTTTTTTATGGTAATATTGGAATTACTACTATGTCAGTAATAATCAACGATTTTTCTTTCAGCAAACTTGATGCAGCGCATAATCATTGATGCTGCTTATAATGTGACAACCGCTAGGACACAGGCCTGCCTAAATGAAGTGTGCTCTATTGTAACAGAGGGTAAATTAAACATGGAGCAAAAACTGCGTATAAGTGCCCTATGCCGAAAAGTTAGTCACGGCACATCGCAGATGGCCGTTCAGTACCAGTCCCTTAAGATGAGAGCTGTCCGGGACCACTCTACCGTCCAAACACTCGAAGATCATTTTGATCTGTCGCAGCAACTGCAAGCCCTTAAGCTGTCAATCGGAGCTTCAGTGAAACCGGTAACGGGAACTACCTTTGCTGAGATGGTTAAAAAAGGTACCAATAATTTTATACAGCCGATAAAGTTAAGCTCAGTGGCCATATACCCTAGCGACAAACTGAAGTCGAGTGAGGAGACAAAAACACTTGTCCAAAAAATTATATGCCCCGAGCAAATGCAACTTCAGGTAAGAGGACTCCGGCCCTGGTTCAGGCCATGGTCCGGAGCGAGAGTGCATGGGAGGCCGTCACTTCCTTCTGCGAAGCAGTAATGCTCGCGAAGGAGGAGGCGGAGCGCGCGAGGGAGAAGCAAGATTCGCGCCCTCGCGCCCCTAGTCGCCGCAGGAGACGCCCCGGGCGTCGGGGGTCGAGAGCCGACTTCCGGCCACCGTAGGCGCGGGCTTGCGGTCGGTGAGTACCGAGGCGGGATTGTCCGAAAGGGATATCGCGACCCCGGCACACAGGCAACGGAAGGAACACGGGTGGGTTTTAGTCAGTAAAAGTCTGACACGCCCTCCCGCTCCGCCCAGAGCGGGAGAAGTTATTTGATAATTTCCTACCCTTAAAAAAAAAAAAAAAAAAAAAAAGGTAAGAGGACTACGTAAGACGAAAAATGGCGGTGTCATTATCAGCATTGAAACAAAGGATGATATGATCGATGCAGCTATCAAATTCAGGCCTTACAATAGACGAACCCCCAAAAAGGAAGCCTAGGAATAGTAGTTCTCGGAGTGCCCTCATCCATGCAAGAGAAGGAAGTTTATACTTGTTTATTCCGCCAGAATCTAGCAGAGACCTTTCAGGATTGTAGCCTCGAGACTTTTTTGAGCTCCATTAAGGTAAGCCATAAGTCAGGTAAGAAGAAAGCTGAGACCTGTAATTATATAATAGAAGTGTAGCGTCACTAGTCGTTATGAATTGTTTTAGGTGAACGAAATAAATACTGACATAACTTTGTTTACTTAAACCGAATACTGTATTTACAATATCACAAAAGGTATGTAATGTCACGGATGTACAGATTTTATTATTAGTAGATAATATGTGAATAACAAGCGCCTGAGTCACCGACCGCTGGCAGCGGCGGCCGCGCGGCGAGCGAGCGAGACTGGGCTAACCGCACGTTTCCGCTTTCGCTACCGTATGCATCTCGCGCGCTTGTTACCAACACTTATAAATGTAGGTACTCTCCTATCTGCCTTCTACTTGTGCTTGTGTAAACCTTACTGTGCTTCTTCTTGTGTAGAAGCTTGAAGAATGGAAGGTGAAAGTCTACACTTTCACCTTCCATTCTTCAAGCTTTTATATGTGTGTCGTGTGTGGAATTTGGATATTATAACCTAGCTAGTGAACATACCGGCTTTCATTCATCACCCGTACGTACACCCTTCAGAAGTATCTGCAGACATACGTAAAGCCCTAATATCAAAAGACAGAGTGTTTGTAAACTAGTCGTCGTGCCCTGTGAGAAACTTTACTCTAGTCACACGCTGTTATAAGTGCCAGCAGTACGGACATGCAGCCAAGTCATGTCGGGAGACCACAATTACCTGTGGCCACTGTGGTGATCAGGGTCACTCCATTAAAGAATGCCCAAAGAAGGCTGAGGAAGTAAAATGTGCTACTTGCTTGCACTTCAAAAAGCCGAGCAATCACAAGACAAGTGCTTCTGACTGCCCAGCGAAAATAATGGCTGAAAAAAGGTACATCAATTCTGTTGATTATGGAGGCGCCTAAGAGCGCCGTTAATTACGTATTTTTTTAGCCTTTGTTATTGTTTTTATAATTATGATTAATAATTTAATTAATGACATAGATAATTTCTCTGTATCCGAATCCCAGGTTTGTGACGTTGAACACTGTTAACAATATCTCTCTTCCTACACTAGTCCACTTACCATACTAACCCAAAATATTCGCAGTATTTTTAAAAAAATCGGCAACGTCTACAAATAAACTGTGACGTGATTGTATTAACCGAATGTTGGCTTTCTAAAGAATATAACATACCACTAATTCCGGGATATAATGTATAAAAGTAGAAGGGACTTCCAACCAATTCGATTGGTCACCCTTAGGCGACTATCAAGGTGCGAAGGAGCAATTTCTTCTGCGACAAACTGGAGCGGTTGTCGCTCTGAAAATGCGTATGTGGCGTTTAGGCAATACTGGGATGACTCCATCATGGCGCACATCGTCACTGAGACGAATCGCCATGCCACAACGATCGCACGTTCGTCCGTTTCGTTCGCCCGCGATTGGTATGACACGAACGTTCACGAAATTTTTGACCTATTTTCCTTCTGGATGATGTTCGGAATCATTTGGATGCCCTCCATCAAGTCTTGTTTTACCCTCAATCCTCTTTTGCAGACCAACATGTCTCGATTTAAAAACCTTGCAGTACAGCAAGAATGATGTTACTATTAAAACTGAAAAACGTTCTTGATCTAAAGATAATAAACAAACAAAATCATTTCTGTCTTGTTTGTTCACAAGATCATTTACTATATAATTGTGATAAATTCAAAGACATATGTCGTTCAGGGGCGACGGCTTCATACAACCACATTCTTACCGGCTTCCCTTCGGAACCACGACTCTACTTGAGTTTCCTATTACTGAATATAATATAGTACATAATATATAAATGAAATGGTCGGTCAGTCTAAAGAGTCCCCAATTTCAGATGAGGAGGAATATGACATGGAGAACATGCCTGACATCCACGACGTATCTCCGATATTAACTGGACAACCTTCCTATCCAGCCTTTCAAGGACAGTCTGCTCAGGATGTTTTGACGCAACTGCGTATAATAAAGACCCTATCAGAGCGAGCATAATCGGCAATAAAATTTAAAAAACTCAAGTTTTGCCACCACCAAAAATATTTTGAAGCCTTTTCTAAATATTATACCTCAAAACAGAATGTCCTTTTGGAGAGAACTCCCTACTTTTAATTAGATTCATTTCATAGAAACCGTTTTTTTTTTTCAAATATTTTTTATGCCATAATAAATCTGATTAATAAAAGACTTAATAAATATACATTGATCGTTTTTTTTTCCTTTAAATAAATACATATTTTATTCGATAGAAAATTCATATTTTTTTGTATGCATAAATGACGAAAAAGCGGTAACTCAAATTTAAATTGAATAATTACTAAGCGGTGTAGCAGTATCTCATGAAAAAGGTATATCCACATACATTTTTGAAATTTAACTATTGTAGTAACAAATAGATCCAATATAATATATAAATTCTGTATAATAAGCAAAAAATTCATTAAAATAAAAGAAAGATAATTTTACAAAACTCCAATTATCTCGAAACTAGCTTTCCTTGAGATACCGCTTATGCGCTTCGTGGGCAGTATAGCAACAGTTTGCCACAGAAAGAAAACAATTTTAGGCACAATGTAAATATAATGTTCAATAATATGACATTACACAATAATAATTTTCATGTCATTGACACTAACAAGTATGTTAGTAAATATTTATATGTCACAAAATACAATTTGTATTCAGCAAAATGTTTGAAAAGACAAAATAGCTTTATTGCTATACTTTATTTTTATTGATTTAACAGCCAAGAAATTGGCTAATAAAACTGTAGCTTCTATTAAGCAATTATCTGACCTTTTCATTGATTCAGCCAATAACTTGGCTACACGAGCTGACTGATTAATTTATATTAGAAATTGAGACAATAGAGAAAACTTCTTACATAATTAATGGAAATAATTTAAAGGAGACGGGGATTTCTGGGCCTGATTGTAATAAGTTGACGTATGGTTAAAAAAAAAGGTTATATTTTTCTATTACAAAATGTGAAATATCAGCCCATTTTACAATCTGGAAATTGAGAAATCCAAAAATTAAGTTATGGCTACGAACAAAATGGAATATCGATTAAATTATAATCGACTATCGTGACCGAGTTCATACTACACTCGAGAGCAATGAATCCGGGTCACTTAAAGAATGTTAAAAATCTCGGAAACTAAAAATTATAGGTTAATGCAATAAATTGTATTTAATAGACAATGTAATACTCCTTAAATGAAAGTAAAAAAAATATGAGTCACCATACATTTTATTAACACAAAATTACATACTTAAAGAAAAAAACTGCTGATCTCTCCTTAAAACAAAAATAGGAAACATGAAATTTTTGAACTTTATTTCGATTTTCTCGAATTTTAATACTTCGTATTGCCTCCTCGTGCTTCCATTACTGCGTTTACGCGGTTTGGCATGCTGTACACCAAGTTCCTTATACGATTTTGGGGAATATTCTCCCATTCCTCTGTGAGAGCAATTTTGAGCTCACGAAGCGTGATTGGGGGAGGGTTTCGTTGTTTTACGCATCTGCCTAGCTCGTCCCAAGCATGCTCGATCGGGTTGATATCCGGGCTGCGCGCTGGCCACTCCATACGAGTAATGTTCATCTCTTGAAGGTAGTCATTCACAATCCTACCTGTACGAGGTCGGGCATTGTCATGCATAAATATAGCATCCTCACCTAAATTGACCATAAATGGACCAACGTGATCATTGAGGATTTCTTCCACATATCTTACGCTAGTTAAAGAGCCGTTTTCTATGATCACCAGCTCTGTGCGACTTTCAGAAGAAATTCCGGCCCACACAAGTACAGACCCACCACCGTAGGCTACTTTTTCTTCGATGCATGCTTGCTTGAATCTTTCCCCTGGTCTTCGATACACTCTGTGTCTTCCATCGTGCTTGAAGAGCATAAATTTTGATTCGTCGGAGAACATAACTTTTGACCAATCTTCAATACTCCAATTTACGTGGCTCTGGGCATATCTTAGTCTTGAAATACGATGCCCACGCTCCAGTTTAGGGCCGTTTGCAGGTCTAAGGGGTTTTAAGTTAGATTCAGCAAGCCGACGTCTTACTGTCCATGCACTTGGGTTACTTCCTCCGAGGCGTCGAAACTGATTTGTGAGTTCAGTTCCTGTGAGAAAGCGATTTCGAAGCATGGTGTTCACCAAGTATCGGTCTTCTCGTGCTGTGGTACACCTGGTTCTGCCCGTTCCTGGTCTGCGTAGGTTAGAACCAGTTTCTTCGTAACGTCGGAGAACTCTTTGTACTGTTGACAGCGACACACCGACAGTCCTGGCTGTATCGCGCTGACTCCGGCCGGTTTCCAGCATTGTAAGTATTCTGGTGCATTCTTCAGGCGTAAGCGACATAATTTCAGCTTGAATAATGAATATAGAGCACTATCAACATGGTTTATGTACCCACATAAATGACAGATTACAAACAAAAGCAAAACCAAATGCTGTAATTTCGTAGTTCCATCTTCGAAAGTGGCCCTTTTTCAAATTTGATTTTTTTATGATATAACTTTACAATAACTAAGAAGTTTTAATACCTTCATTTAAGGAGTATTACATTGTCTATTAAATACAATTTATTGCATTAACCTAGCATTTTTAGTTTCCGAGATTTTTAGGATTCTTTAAGTGACCCGGATTCATTGCTCTCGAGTGTATTTAAAAGATGCTTTTACCAGATGATTAATTCAAATACATTAATTATTAGAATTAACGTATTAAACAGTTTAAACAAATTAAATATCTATGAGGATAAATGTTAAAATCGATTCACGTTTGCTAATCGATTATTGTATTTTTAGTCTATAGTCAGTCACTCGTTTCGTATCGTTTAGTGCGTGTGCGTTTTGAGTGTTTCCTCCCATAGTTTTATTGATATTTTCTTCGATACCGGACACGGAGAGCCTCGCTTTTACGTTGGACTTGGACTTGTTTTGTTGGATTCTACGACCAGCCTACCGATTGGATATTATCACAATGGATCGTTGTGTAAATTGTGGCATAGCGACTAGTCGCTGTAATACACTGGGTCATCGAGCTTTAGATGACGAAATGATATTAGCAGTGATTCGTCAATGGCGTGCACCACAATCTGTAAGTACTTACTCACCTCCTGTTTATTAGCTCACCAGGGTCTACCACGCTGGCTTGCAATCTTCACGATATTTTCCTTCACGATTACATTTACAAAATAATAAAGTATGAATAGGTAAACATTTAAAAATCATATGAAGATTTACATTACATTGAACTAAGATATATATTTTTTTATTGTAATAGATATTTGCACACCTATTTAGGTAGGATATGGTTTAAAGATTTTCTGTTCTATGTATCACCTCATGTACCAAATAAATGATTTGAATTAAATAACTATCGGACAGAGTCGGTTGGTTTAAAAAAAAGTTATCATGTTAACTGATATTAAAAACTTTTTCCATCTTTCAGGTAAACAGCAGTGACCATGTTTGCCAAGCTTGCTGGGACTTGGCTCAAAGACCACCTCACGGTGAACCAGACACACGTACCAGACAACGTAGACATCTTGGCCACCGTAGTGTTTGTCTCCGATGTGAACGTTCACTTGCATCTAGAGTCAGCCATTTACTTCACACCACCTCACCTCGCGAATTGAGAATTTATAATATTATTCAAGAGTGGATTATACCTAGAGCTGTAAGTTGAATCAGTTTACATTTGTTTTATGTGCTTTTGTTGTAAGTCAAATTGAGTTTTTTAATACTTCAATGATTATGTATTGTTTGTTGCAGATAGAAGTACCTAGTCGCATATGCCATACTTGTTGGGTTGCTGCAGACAGAGCTGCTGTCCATATGGTCTCTGGCCCATCAACTTCTTCCCAAGCAAGCCCAATTGAAGAAATACAGCCAGGGTGTCTGGCGGCAGATTTACATTAAAAAAATCGAATATTTCAAAAAGTTATAAACGGTGCGGGGGGGAGGGTGGTGTCATTAGAACCACTGATCGTGCGGATTTCTCAGTCACGATGTCGCAGTGGTCGGGTGAGCATCGCGCATTCGCTATCGAAGCGTTTTTCAAGAGCCACGATTCTTACGTACTCGCTCGCCGGCAGTTTTGTTCACATTTCAATATTCGACGGATAAGCGATGGACAGAGTATGAATTTAATTCGTTCGTGGGTGGAGAGGTTCCGCGCAACTGCTTCGGCTATGAACACACCACGGCCAGGGCTTAGTCGATCGTCAAGGACCCCGGAAAACATCGCACTGGTGGAACGGAGTTTACGTGAAAATGCACGACTTTCAATACGGAAAAGGGCAGCTTCACTGGGACTTCCAAGAGCGATTGTTCATGAAATTTTGAAAAAGGACATGAAGTTCCATCCTTTTAAAATTCAAATCATTCAAGAATTAAAAGAAAATGACTTTGTGTCACGCAATTTTTTTTGTGAAACCATGTTGGAGCGTTTTCGCACTGCGAATTTAATTTTTTGGAGTGACGAGGCTCATTTCCATCTAAACGGACACGTTAACAAGCAAAACTGTCGTTACTGGGCTCCAAGAACTCGCAATCCTCGATTGAAACACCAAAACCATTACATTGCCCAAGGGTAACTGTTTGGTGCGCTTTATCCGCGAGTGGGATAATTGGGCCATTTTTTTTTGAAAATGCACGGGGCCACGCGACTAGTGTGAGAATAAAGGTGAGAATTATGGACACATGATTTCAAATTTCTTTTTGCCGAGCCTGCGAGCTCATCCATTCGTTCTCATCACACACGTGGTTTCAATAGGATGGTGCGACTGCACACACGGCCAGAGCTTCAATGGATTTGTTGCGCGAAAATTTCCATGAAAAACTGATAAGTCGCTTTGGGGACATCCCGTGGCCACCAAGGTCCCCCGACCTAACCCCAATGGATTTTTTTTTGTGGGGCTACCTCAAAGCGCGAGTCTACACCAACAATCCGCGAACTGTTGTGGACTTAAAAGAAAATATTCGGCGAGAAATCGGCGCAATTGAACCGAGTTTACTGCAGCGTGTGGCGCGGAATACGAGGCTCTGTTTTTGAACAGTGTGTGCAACAAGATGGAAGACATTTGGATGACATCATATTTAAAAAATAAAATCCGCATTATGACTCTGTATTTTAACACTTTTATTAAAACTATACGAATAAAGGTATTTATTTTATTTTATTTTGAAAACCTAAATCTGCCACCAGACACCCTGTACAAGTTCTTCCTGCTGAACCTCCAGTTGAAGAAGTTAGAAGTATTCAGCCTGAACCTACTATTGTATTACCAGATTACATGAGGGCTGTTGAAACAGAAAGTAGGTGCTTTATTGAAGGATGCCTGAGAACAGAGAGGTACAGAGTTCCACTTTCTACTAGAAAGATGTTGCTCAGTCGGTATAAATATTATGTACCTGATAATAATCGTCTATGTGATCGACATTTAGTAATAGAAGCATGGGATTTTCTTACCAGTTTGAGAAATAATTATGTACAGACTTTTACAGCAAAACATATCTAGAACATGATGTCCTTAAAAGGAGTTGTAGAATCAGGATTACTTCATTTTGAGAGTATAGATGATATGGAAGACCATGTTGTGCATACGTGGATAGGGTTAAACAAAGCGCAGTTCCATCAAATGTTTAATGAGGTTCCTCAGTTATTAGAAATTCCTAGGGGGTCCCTAGCTTTAGCAGCATATTTAATTAAGCTTAGAACTGGGGATTCTGATGAGAGGTTGTCAACTTTATTAAAAGTGTCTAGGCGAACTCTAGAAAAGTGGTTACACCGATTGAGAGATCTGCTGTATGAGTATTTTGTACCTAGACACCTAGGTTTAAATCATATAAATAGGCAAAACATAGTGCAAAGAAATCTGTTAATACCTAACACATTGTTTGGTAACTTTGAGGGAGTAGATAGGCCCATTGTAATATTTGATGGAACGTATTGTTACATTGAAAAGAGTTCGAATTATTTATATCAAAAAAGAACATATAGCATGCACAAATATCGCAATCTTATGAAACCGTTTTTAATGGTATGTACCGATGGGCATATAATTGATGTGCTGGCCGTGCTGGGCCCCTATCCAGCCACCACTTCAGACGCTGATATAATGAAAAAGGAATTTTCAAATGAAAGACCATTACTGGATAGGGGCTTTCGTGATTCATTGCCCTTGTTGCACCAATGTGGATATAGGACTTATGTGCCTGGTTCATTAGAAGAGGGTGAGACACAGCTTTCCACTAGTGAAGCAAATAAATCGAGAGCAGTCACCATATGTCGTTGGGTAGTGGAGGTAGTAAACGGCAGATTCAAAAGAGATTTAAAATTATTACGGCAAAATTATTTTAACGTAGCTAGTAAAAGTTTCATGAAAGATTTTGAGGTGGCTGCTGCTCTTTTAAACAATTTTCACACTCCTATTATTGATCGTGTAGATGCTGGAGAAATATTAGTACAAATAAATATGAATATGAATACAGAAAATGAATTAGCAGAATTTATTGTAAGAAACCATTATAATAGGCGTAGGGCTGATTTTCAAACAATAACTGTACAAAATGATAACCTATATGATTTTCCCCAGCTTACCGATACTGAGCTAATAATAATATCACTAGGCACATATCAAATAAAGCAGGCACGTTCCTATTTTGGTGAATGTAATGGATATGTGATAGAAGTGTGCAGGGAGGTCAGCAGCAGCCTATTTCGAGAGCTGTCAGCTACAAATACCTCATGGCTACTTAGGGGCCGCATTCATTCGAGACATACAATGTCGCCCATGCGCATGTGACCGCCCGTAATATTCTGAATATTCATGAAAAAATGTCGAAAATAAACTTCAAAAGGGGGGGTCTATCTATAACATTTTTCATGTTATTCAATTTTTAATTTTTTAAGTAGAGTTTGTAGATTTGCTTTCTATTTTTTGACACATCTCCGAAGTTTATGGGTCGATTTGGATTCTGTTTATTATTTCCAAAAGCTTATGAGTTATTTTAACAGGTTAATTAACATTTTTTCAAAAAATTATCGACTACGAAAAAAAAGACGGAATCGAAGTCATTTTTTCGGTAAAAAATTGTGTATTTATTTAAAAAAAACTAGTGTAAGTCCATAAATTATCCGCATAGGACGACTTTTTTCATTATTATTTGTAATCTACTACATATCAGCTAAAAATTCACAGAACATTACTAATACCTATCTCTAAAAAAAAACCAGCAAATAACTTGTTGAACATTTGCAACTATTCAAATAAAAAGGGTCGCTCAGGTAGAAACCGGTTCCTAGAAACAGCTTTTTAACAATTGCGTCCCTACCACGTGCACACCCGTGTCGGCTAGCGTTACTTCATTCAGTCGCTTGATTACTGACCTCGTGACGCTACGTGTTTTGTGATTTGTGCACTACTTAATCTTGTGAGGAAAGTTTGTTTAAGCAAACTTAACTACTCGTATCATTGCAATGGTACGATTGCGTGATCTACCGCCGCGCCGTCTCATGTGGCTGACATGCATTTCATTTACGGTGTTTGTAATGGAAATGCACGCGCTGCTGTCGAAGAGTACAGACGTCGATATCCAAGTAGACCAGTACTTGGGTACCGATCCTTCATTGCCGTACATCGTCTTTTTTGCGAAAGAGGATTATTTCCGCAACGAAAGGAGCCCGGCGTGATTGTTGATGTAGACGTGGAAGAGGATGTGTTACGATTAGTGCGCGCTAACCCTATGCTAAGTATTCGTCTCCTATCGATAAGAGTAGGTATACCAAGAATAAGAGTTTGGAGAATTCTCAAAAAAGAAGGCCTGCATCCTTATCATTTCCGACGTGCACAACATTTGGGAAATGTCGATTACGGTGCGAGATCTGTTTTTTGTAATTGGATAATTGCACAGCAAAGAGCTAATCTCAATTTTATGAGGAAGATTTTGTGGACAGATGAAGCCACGTTTACAAGGGCGGGTATAACAAATCATCGCAATCTTCATGTGTGGGCCACTGAAAATCCACACGTCATTAGAGAAACAACTTTCCAGACTCAATTTTCCATAAATGTATGGGCTGGAATGATTGACGATGAACTTATTGGCCCTTTCGTGTTACCAAACAGACTAGATCAACACGCATTTTTAGATTTTATAGTCAATACGTTGCCGTTGCTTTTGGGGGAAGTATTGCTCGAAACAAGAAGGCGGATGTATCTGCAATTAGATGGAGCTCCAGCACACTTCGCACGACTAGTTCGTGATTATTTAAATCAAAATTATCCGCGATGGATTGGCAGAGGAGATCCCATTGCTTGGCCGCCGCGATTTCCCGACCTTACACCCTTAGATTTTTATCTTTGGGGCTACATGAAACAAAAAGTGTATGCCGCACCCATTGAAAGCCGCGAGCAATTAACGGCTAGGATTTTTGCTGCTGCTACAGAAATGAAAGAAAACCGTGAAGAATTACGTCGTACAATAAAAGTGTTGCCATGAGGGCTTTAGTTTGTTTACAGGGTGGGGGCCATTTCGAAAATCTAATTAATTAAAATTCTTGTATTTTTCATTTTTTTAAGTAAAAATCTGGCTATTGCTTGTTTGTTTTTATTTCCATTATCGTCCTCCTTATTAGTTTAACCTTTTAGTACTCACTGCGAAGAGCGGGGACATTTAATTGACTTTCACCTTTTCTTTTCCTAAATTTGACCCTTAGAGTTTTAGAGTTTTACTTTGGATTTAGTTACAGTTTGGTTTAATAATGATCTGTGAATTTTTAGCTGTTATGTAGTAGATTACAAATAATTAAAAAAGTCGTCCTATAGGGATAATTTATGGACTTACACTAATTTTTTTTAAATAAATACACAATTTTTTACCGAAAAAATGACTTCGATTCCGTCTTTTTTTTCGTAGTCGATAATTTTTAGTAAAAATGTTAATTAATCTGTTAAAATAACTCATAAGCTTTTGGAAATAATAAACAGAATCCAAATCGACCCATAAACTTCGGAGATGTGTCAAAAAATAGAAAGCAAATCTACAAACTCTACTTAAAAAATTAAAAATTGAATAACATGAAAAATGTTATAGATAGACCCCCCCTTTTGAAGCTTATTTTCGACATTTTTTCATGAATATTCAGAATATTACGGGCGGTCACGTGCGCATGGGCGACATTGTATATGTTAACCTATCTAGCTTTTTAATTATCTACCTAACTACCTACCAATCAGTTAACGGCCTGCGCAGACTACCCTGCGCAGCCCTAGCCGTTACAACCCAGAATGAAGGGAACTGCTACCTCGATCTGATTAATGGTTACCTGACCGACACCCATGCCAGTGATCCAGCGGCGAAATGTGTGGTACCAGCATGACGGCGCACCGCCACACATCGTGAGACCGGTTCGCGAGCAGCTGACGAAGATATTCGGCGACCATTGGATTGGGCAGTATGGGCCCCACGCATGGCTTGCACGATCGCTAGACTTAACCCCTCTGGATTTATTTTTGTGGGATCGCAGCATTATGCTGAGCGTTTTGCGTGTATGTGACTCATATTTTCCCCCAAATTGTTGTTTTCGTGTTTTTTATTAAATTTTATTATTAAAATTCGTTCCTGTGCGACCGCTGTTGAGATCCGTCAGAAAATCATTGATGTTTTTGATGAACTCCAGCAGCGGTCAGAGCCAGAAGGAATCCTGGAGCGGGTTAATCAAAATACGCTGACTAGGGCGCGCGTCTGTCTCCGCGCGGTCAGCAGTTTGAGCCCAATGAGCACTGTGGAATTTATAAGAGCTGTAGCATTAAATACTCGTCTATATTGACTTTTTCTAATGTTGCTGACTGAAGTAATAGTAACTCACATAATTAATGCATCTATTACATAATTAATGCATTATGACATTGTTTTTTACTTTTCGTGGTACTCACCACCTACAATTTAGATTTGTTGATTAAATAGTGAACTCAAAATAATACTTCTCAATGCTCTTGTTTCCCAAACCGAATCCAAAGACGAGGCCGGCTGTGTCTCATCGGGGTCGTGAGTTCGATTCCCAAGTAACACATTCTTGGAGGTTTAAAACAAATCTGTCTATTGACAGTCTATTCATGGTTAATCTTTAGATCGGGGCTTTCTAAAGATGGTTTCAATAAAGAAAATGTATTCTTATAGAGTTTTTTTAAAAGGTATGCCAGAAAACATAAGGACCGGGAAAATGAGATTACATACGAGCCTAATTATAGACAGTCCCAAGTCTTCACTAAAGAAGAGGAGTTGCATTTAGCCAAGTACCTAGAAAAAGCTAGCAAACTCCATCATGGGCTATCTTCTCTGTGTGTTCGGCAGCTAGCATATCAGTTGGCTATTCAAAACCAAAAGCCAGATGAGAAAATAAATAAATGGACCAATAATATTGCGTCGTGAGATTGGTTCCATGGCTTTATGAAGAGAAATACACAATTGTCACTACGTGTACCTGAAGCGACCAGCCTGAGTAGATCGACCAACTTCAATAAACATAACATTGGCTGTTTCTTTGAAAATTTACAAAAACTATTGGTTAAGTATCATTTTGGACCGGAAGCTATCTGGAATATTGACGAGACGGGGCTGAGTACTGTACATAAACCTAAGAAAATTGTTGCTACTAAAGGTGTAAAGCAAATAGGGAAGATGACATCAAGTGAACGTGGTGAATTGGTAACTGCGTGCTGTGCTATAAATGCAATGGGAGGATACATTCCTCCATTCATGATCTTTCCACGCAAGAACTGGCAAGATCGTATGTTGAACGGTGCACCTGCAGGTACAAATGCGAGCGTATTTCCTTCAGGCTGGATGACTGCTGAGAATTTTATAAAAATTTTACAACATTTAAAAAGATACACCAAATGTTCAGTTGAGTGTCCGATGTTGATTATAATGGATAATCATGACAGTCATATAAGCATAGAATCATTAAACTTCGCTAAAGAGAATGGTATAAGTCTTTTGACAATACCTCCCCACACGTCTCATAAAACACAGCCTTTAGACAGAACAGTGTTTGGACCACTCAAAGCCTATTATGATACTGCTTGTAGCGATTGGATGGACCAGAATCCTGGCAAAACTATAACGATTTATGAAACATCGGAATTACTTGGGAAAGCGTTTCCAAAAGCTTTTACACCTCAGAATATTCTGAGTGGATTTCGAGTAACTGGGATGTCTCCCTTCAATAAAGACATTTTCACCGATGATGAATTTCTCTCGTCGTATGTTACGGACAGGCCTTTAGTTACTGAAACAAATCCAGAACGCACTGATGAGAATGACCAATCACAAAACTGTGAACTTTTGTCTCCACAAAGATCAGCTTCAACATCAATTCTATGTGACGCAACATTGACACGTCAAGACTTTGAGATTAACCCGAAAGAACCTGAAAATACCACACAAGATGCGATTATACCGGAACAATTCACATCAAACTCTGTCAATCCAAATGAGATCCTGATATCTAGTACACACAAAACTCATACAAAGAGAGCTGCTCCATCAAATCCACAACCAGGTTGTTCAAAAATCTTAAATGTTTTAAGACTCCTGAGGAAATAAAACCATTCCCGAAAGCTGGCTGCCGAAAGGTAACCCAGAAAGGTCGTAAAAAAGGATCAATAAAAATCTTGCAATGCAAATGTGTGATATGAATACCTGATGTTATTAGTAGTTTCTAGTTGTCAAAGTTATTTGTGTTTGTTAAATTTCCTTGAGATTAATATAAAGAGAGTTAATGATAGTTAGTGATTTAAAAAGATTGAGTATTAGAAGTTATTTAAGTACCAAAGTGATTTTGAAATGTTGCTAATGTAAGTCTAACCTTTAGGTGATGGTCAGTTCATATAAACACTGCTAAGACTTTTGAAGCTCTATTTTAAGAGTTAATAATTTGTGATATGAATAGAGTTATTACAAGATACTTTAATAAATCTGTTAATACTTATTAGATTTATGAAAATGTAGAACTTACTTTGAGATTGAGACTCAATAGTCACTAAAATTAATACTTAAGACATATAAAGCTAATTATATTCATAATTTTGTTATAATAAATGATACTTTTATAACCAAACCACATTTCATTTATTTAAAGTTTGCATTAGGGGGACTTGATCCCCTATGATCAAGTCTACCCCCAGAATGTGGGACACTTGTTCCTTTTGGAAAGTTTTGGGAAAATGCAAAAAAAAAATGAAGCACTCATAAATATAATAATCAAATAATGGGGAACAGTAATAAACATGCATGTAGTAATAAACATGTATGTATTATTATTATAGAACTAAATATGAAAAAAATATAAGCAAGAAACCAAAATGGTGATCAAGTGTCCCCAGTTTCCCCTAGTCAGCATTATGAGTCATTTCAAAAAAGTTATAAAAATCGCATTTTTCAAAACAACAAAGACCACATTGAAACTATTGCCGTCAGTGTTACAACGGGAACGCCTGTATTTGATTATTTTATCATAATGAGAAATGCTCAAGCCAACCTATCCGTTCTGCCTCAGAAACCGATGAATGATCATGTATTGCCGTTGAAAAAGGCTAAATACAAAGATGTTATGCAGCTGGTCAAGAACTATGTTCCACCAAATAAACTGTATCTGTGCTCCAACAGCTGCACTTTTAAGGGCCCTGCAGAACAGGGCCCTTAAAAGTGCAGCTGTTGGAGCGGCAGATGACATTTCTAGCGACGACGACGATGATCAAGCTGAAGTTGACCTTTAAATTAGTAATTTTTGTTAACCACTCGTTCGTTTTTGTTTTTCATTTGATTGTATAATCTTTCACGAGATGATTAATAGTTGTTGTATTAAAAAAATACTTTTGATATGTACTATTGATGTGTTTTATTATATAAAGTACAAAATAGGGTAGTATTTTTCTTTAATTTTGGTGCAAAACGGAGGTAGATCCAAACTTAAAAAAATCGTAGTAATTCAAAAACTTTCTTATTTACCTCAAAAACTTAAGTAAAATATATAAATATGTTTATATTATATTATACCATCTACCTCTTAGAAAGAAAAGAAAGAAAATACGTTTATTTGCGGTACACATGACGCAAAGAAAGAACAAAACACAAAAATAAACAATTTGGGGGAAAATATGCGTCACATCCACGCAAAACGGCCATCGCTCAGCATAATGCTGCGACCCTATGCGAGACAGAGCCCCAACGCTGGTTTTCAGCGACAGCCGGCGTTGACGTGATGACGTCAACCGGTGCAGCATATAGTGAAATAACAAAATGAGACAAAAATTAAATGAATAAATACAATACTTAGTCCTAAATGTTTATATAAAATAAAATATTTAAAATGGTAACATTTCATACCGTCGGCGCAGCTGTCATAAAAACTATTTGTTTGACGTTTTGACATATTGGTTATGTAGTGGTTACATAATAATTATAACATTGCGCATTAAGTAATTAGTGATATGATGCAATGCATAATATGTAAAAACAAAGGATGCATTGGGAGATTGTGTAGCTATGGTTCTTGTAAATAGTGTTTGTGTAAATGTTAGAAGGTGAAAATGGCAAGCTCGGTGACATATATGAGATCAATGGTACCTCTTAGACATTAGTATAACCAATAATTTTTTTAAACCTTTTTTTTGAATACCTACCTGAAATTTTTGAAATTTGGACTTGCCTCCCTTTTGCTGCAAGGTCCTCAATTGGAGTAATGCAATTTGTAATGGAGAATATAAGTTCACTTTAAAGTTTTGCAGAAAAGTTATTAATGCACAGATTAGTTCATACATAGAACTATTTTATTGTGGTACCCACTGCACCTACTTCTGACTGTGCAATCCATCACCCTCTTTTGTTTTGCTGTCTAAATTAAAAAACAGACCTATCACAAAGGGGTTTATTTATAAACGTTGCTTAAAGATTAGTGACGTTTACAATACGTGACCAAGGCTACTAATTAGTCAATTGTCATGTGAACCCACATGTTACTTTTATTGTTCATTGATCATTAAATTCTCCTACTCCCTATACTGGGATGACCAAGACTAAAGCTAGTATGTTAGGACCTAAAAAGACAAAACAAATTGCAGATACTTTTGGTCAGAGCACATTGTAGGGGCCTGCACAATGCGCTCTGACCAAAAGTTTGACCCAAAACTGGTAAACTAAAACCACCCTATCCAAAATGTAATAATATCACCAGCGTCAGACAGCATCTATAAAATAATACCAGCCTATTGTTGTCCCACAGCAGGACAAAGGCCCCTTGTCTTACAGAGAAGGCACGAGCATTGATCACCAAGCTTGCTCAAGAGGTTTCCACACAATGTTTTTATGTCAGCATCGCAACAACGTATGTCTAGCATTAATGTTGAAATTGACCTTTTTGGTAGTGTTTCATGAACTGTTTCCAAATAAACGTTATTCTTTCTTTCATAAATGTGTTTTTGACTCATCACACCTTCAGGTAAAACCTGAAATGTTTAAGAGATCCTCGAATCCTCAGATGACACACTTTATAGCTGACAATGATACGCCATCGCTATTTGTGATTTTTATGACAGCCAGATTTAAGTATCATTTTAATCGATAGTAACCACCTCGCGCCGCTACTTCTGAACGGCTCTAAAAGACGGAAGTAGATTTGTTTTGAACTTACGAGTGTTTCTCTATCAAACAGAACAAAAATCCGTAAGATAAAAATAAGACCACAATCCCCACCAAACAAACCCGAAGAACGACAAAATTCTAAATCATTCAAATTCTAAAAACTATCACTGTGAATTTCCAGTTCGATAGATTCTAATATATTGAAATACACAAATATAGAACGAGAATAGATACATTTAGATAAAGGAGTACGAAATGCGAGATACAGCTAACAACGATCAACGAAACGAAATTATCGACTAATTTTGACAGATGCCATAGAGATTATCGATAATATCACTGACCACAGATTATATAGTACTTCACAGACAATTTTATTTTTCACAGGTTCCACAGAGAAAAGAATACAGGCCATTCACTGAACTTCTCTCTTGCTATCATGTCGGCACTATTGCTTGTCAAGCTTAGTTTCAATATCCACTCAGACAACCAAAAGCAGGCTGGCCTCCATTCCTGATTCGGAGACTTGAATGCTTGCGACTTGAATGCTTGGCGGGACAAGACGGGAAGACAGAACAGTGCTACCAGTCCTGAGGATTGGTAGCACTGTTCTGTCTTCCCGTCTTGTCCCGTGACAAGATTGAATCCTGTCACGGGACAAGTTATAATGAACGCACAGTAACCACATTTTGTCGTTTCAAACAGGCTAACAAGACGCGCGAGAACGCTCTCTTTTTGGATTTCTCGAAATTTTTCTACGCTTCTGACGTCATTTTAATGACCGTTAACTTAGCTCAATTAATGTTAGTAAAGTTTTAAATCAATGACAATACTTTTGCTTCAGATAATATGATACCGAATGCAATGGTTGTTTAATTTCACATTTCTATTAAGAACCTTCTCCTTACAATAACAAATACAACAAAAAAAGAATTAGCGAAATTGGTCCAGCCGTCCAGGAACGACATATTTCCAAAATATATAAAGGCATCACACGTGTGTGATATGTGAAATATGTCGTTTGATACATTTTATATTATATGGATTTATCGACGTATCGAAATAATGGATGTCGACAAGAAATATTGATTTAACGATACATCGATATTTTTCTACAGGGCTATTGTTCTGTGACTTCTGTGCATCTGCCGGCCGATTCTGTAAAAATATCACCGTGAAACTTAGGTGAAGTGAGCTGTCACTGTCACAAATCGACCGGCAGGATGCTAGGGATTAGCACTATTGACAGCTCACTTCACCTAAGTTTATTTTTACAGAATCGACCGGCTGGTCTGCGTCTATCATCAAATTCACTTCACTGTAGGTGTGGGTCGTTGTAGAATTTTTGACGGACGAAACGCAACCGTTTTACCGATGACGAAAACGGTTGCAGAAAACGGTCGTCGTTGCAACTGGTTTGAAGACGGCTTATGGGGCGAAACTTATCGTCGAGTGAATTAGTTGCGATTTCTTACAACTATCAACGATTTGAAATTTAGGAAATGGTTTCGTCGCATGACGAACGACAGCATTGACAACTGGTTTAAATCTATATGGGTATTATCGACTCTAATTCTCATCATTCTCATTCAATTTCATTGACAAAAAGTTCACTTTTTATTGTACGGACTGTTTTGTAAACGAACGTGGAATGTTGGACGACGACGCGACGAGTGTGATAGATAGTTGGATCATTGCGTTCTCGAGTGTAGTCGTAGTAATTCGAAGACTGCTTTGTGCAACGAAGACTGTTGGAACTTAACCTAACACGTTTTCATCGTCGCAGAACACAAAACAGTCTTTGTAAACGGTTCGTCGTCGCAACGCCCACCCTTACTTCACTGCCATTACTGACAGTGACAATGACAAATCAAACCTGTGAATAAATGTTAAAAAAGTCGTGCTTTGTTCTTTCTTGGCATGCTATAATTAAGTTTTTGTCGGTCTCTTGAATTTGATATAGTGATATTTGCATTCGCAGTTATATATATTTAAATTTAAATCTCGACTTGATTAGAAACGGAGAGATTGGTTTAGAAACGTCGTCTTAGAGCATGCGTTAATATTTCGGTTAGTGTCCTTAGCATCGATTTACATCAATGGTTTACATCAAAGCTAAGAAGCTTTAAATAGGTTCCTAGTCTGTGAAATGTTAGTTTTTTCGCTGGAGAAAAGTCAAAGCGAAATAGCTTAATTGAAAATGCTTTCTTCAAATTCAAATTTATTTATTTGTATTTGGTATAATCTTGATAAGTACAAGATTTTATGAAATAAAAACGTATCACTACGTGCTGCCTTGCAAGGTCTACAAACATTGGTCAGTGGGTCGTCTTAGGGGTGGAGGTAGCCTATACATATCGACGCTTGAAAGGCAATCCTCACTAAGCGACATTGAGTAAACTTTACAGGAGAGTGATTTAAAGGTGAAATATTTAAAAAAAAAATCATGAAAATGTTCCTAATTGTTCGATTAAAATGATGTTAACACTCGTAGAAATCATTTTTTTATAGCTATCCAAATTGTCAAAATAAGACACCTGACACTTAAAAAACACCGGTTTGTGTCGGTTAGATAAAATTTACCTGATTTGATAAACAGTTAAAATTATCTAAATCATCACTGTAGTGTGTGCAGTAACAGGTAAAAATAGGTAAACTTACTTAGTTTAGAATTTAGAAACAGAAAGATTGATCTAAAAAGCTCTGACAGTTTAAAATAAATCAAGTAAATTTACCTATACATTATTTAATGATTTTTGTGATTTTGGAAATTGTATCTTAGTTATTAAAATTACCCCAAACCTCCCTTCATAACTAACATTTAACCAAGAACTGTAAAGGTAATTATTATCATGCACTAAAATAAATGAAATCAATTATTGTTGAATAAAAGTCTTTATTGAAAATTAAACAAATACGCTACGTAGTGCCGACCAGGAAACTAATTATGACATAACATTCAGTCTGAGATCAATATATTTTTTAATTGAACAATTATTATTGCTGTCGCAATTATACGTAAATTACCTATCATCTTCATCGCTCAGTTTAAAAAAAAAAATATAACTCACAATTGTCAGTAAATGAATTATTAATAAACTATTAATACATAGTAAACAAACCAAATAACATTCTAACAAAATAACAGCAAGATTAACCTACTGTGAAAAGTGTAAAAAAATTTGACACAATTATTAATATTGCTGTAATAATTATAATAACAACACTTATATTATTCTCACAGCATAATCAGTCTCTAGAAACAATCAAGATATTTTTCATATAAAAAATATAGCAATATAAAAATAAAATCCTTAATCTAATAATTGTACCCTTACAAAATAAATCTTTAGTATGAATTGCAACGTGAGATCTTGTTAGTTACCCAATCTAAATGTTAATATCACAATCTTCAATGTCTGATTCGGGTAGACAATCTTTGACATTTGTTGCGCGTGGAATGTTCATAAATTCATGTTTGAAGCAGTTAGGAATAACTTTGTCCACGCAAAGTTTGACTAAATCGTCATATTTAGCTTTTGATATGGGAAGCTGTGATCGATAACAAGGTAAAAGAGATACCTTGGTTTTAGACTGAATTCCAACATCAAAGGACGCCGCAGTAGGATTCATAGATGTTTTATATTTAACGCTTTGCTTGTCTTTTCTGAAAGTCATAATACGGATCTTGCTTATCTTTCCAGTTAAGTTACCTTTATAATATTTGTCACTAATACTATCCCATCTGTAAAAATCTTCATAACTCATTCTTTCTACCTCGAAAGGCGCTGGTTCTTGTCTGGCAGTTGCAAAAACTGTAAACCATTGTGATGGTGCGTAAACAGTTGTATTCTTCAATCTATTTTCAATAATAGCATGCACTGTATCTACGGGCATGTAAGTGTGTCCAGTCAAGAGAAAGTTTATTTGAATAGTGTCGATATTTTTACACTCCTGTAATGATGAATGCAACATTGCCAACACAGTACGGTTGCGGTTTTGGCCCGGACAACAGTCACAATACAGAAGTAATCGAGTGACGTTTCCTCTGGCATCTACCGATTGAATATATTTGTGCAATATAGATGCAATCTCGTTAGCGCCACGTTTACCATTGCTCTCGTCCCAGTAGTAACAGAAAACTTTACGAGTTCCATTTTCGTAAACACACAAATTGTACACAGCTAGTTTTCTACTGTAGTACAAAAGCATAGATTGTGCATAGGGTGTGTTAAGTACTTTTTCGAGATCAAAACTAGCACAAAGAGTTGAAGGATCATCCTTATGAATATTTTTGTGAACTTTAAAACGGGCATAACTTTCTTCTTTTTCTAGTTCATGTTCTTCCTTTTCTTTTTGTTTTTCGGGATTATTATTATTTTCGTATTGAAGACACTTAAGGCACTTGTCTTTTTTAGGTACATGGAATCCAATATTAAAATTATCTTGAAATATTTTACGAAAAATTCTATCACTTACTACGTCCACACCCTGATCCACATAATGCTGCTTGTAAAGTTTATACAAGTTGGTGATATTTTTGTATTCTTGGGGAAGGTAAACTTTGCTTGAGTCTTGACGACAGTAGTGCGAACGTACAGCTGGTAAATTTTTGATGAACCTGTTAACGGCATCTATAATGGATTCTTTAGTCTTATTTGGTGGTTCACATTTCCCTCTCATATCTTCCCGTGCACATCCCCAAGAGTTGGTGATATTTTTGTATTCTTGGGGAAGGTAAACTTTGCTTGAGTCTTGACGACAGTAGTGCGAACGTACAGCTGGTAAATTTTTGATGAACCTGTTAACGGCATCTATAGTGGATTCTTTAGTCTTATTTGGTGGTTCACATTTCCCTCTCATATCTTCCCGTGCACATCCCCAAGAAGCATTTTTTACAATACTGTAAATTGTTTTATCAGAAATGTTCAGAGTGGCTGCTAAAAATTGTTGGCAAACAAATCTTCTACCTTCTCCTTCGTTGATAAAATATTTGATAGTGTAATTGCGCTTATTAGAATCGGTGCGTTTCCGTTTAATATTTTCTTTTTGAGACAAGGATACTAACCAATCACGGCGACGTGTCTTGTCAAGATTCCAAAAAAAATTAAATAAGCTTTCTCTTCTTTCATCAGACAGAGACCCGCAGTCATTGCCACATTTCTTGCCAGAACAAGGATTAGCCAATACGGTTTTTGCTGGTACAACGACACCTTTATTTGTTATATATTGTTGACCGGAATGTTTATTTTTTGACCGTTCTTTTCTTGAATTGGGTTTTTTTATTCTCGTCGCAGATTCTCCGACTACATCATCTTCGGTATTGGCATCTTTGAATTTTGACCCCTTTTTAGTGTAGCTTTTATTTCTTCTAACTTTTCGTTCCGCTGATAGCAAATCATCTTCTGATGTTATTCCTTCTTGTCCTTCTGACCAATTATCCGAATCAGCTATGTCACCATAAAAAGTAGAAAAGTCTTCTTGATCTGACATATAATCAATATATTTAATATCTTTCTTGCATTTTCTTTTACCAACTTTACTTTTAATTGCATTTGATACGATAGATTCTTTACTTGGTCCTGCCGATGTAGACGGTACATCATGATCGGACGTAAGTGATGTATATTGTGTGTTTTCTTCAACCTGGTGATCATTCAAAGTCGGTTCTTCAATGTCTGGTTCAGCAGTTAAAGTGATATTAAATGCGTGATCAACCGATATACGTGGAGCAGTAATCGATGCAGTCGTTTCAGTGTGATCTGTTGTGGTGCATAAACTATCGGCAAGAACCGGAAAAGTCAAATCTTTCGAAGTGTCGATGCTGATAGAAGCTGACTCTAATGTTTTGTTAAACTGCTCTGTGTTGCTATTAAATGACGAAGCCGCAGACTGCAAAAAAAAAAAAACGATTCGATGATGTCAGATTTATACTGTGTATTTTTACTAAGTGAACCTACAAGATAAATAACTATTATTTATTTATCTTGCAGGTACTCAAACAAATTATAAAAAAGTAGGTACTTACTGTGCTTAGATCATAACTCAATCGTCTTCGACACTGCCGAACATTTCTTGCAATGCCGGCATTCGCCAACGCCATCTCGACTATGGATGAACTACGACGTTTTACCTCGCGACTCATTTTTAACTGCAAAGAAAAATAAAATTGATTTAAAATGAGTACTTTGTTCCATCTAAAACATAATCGGGTTTAAAAATAATCCGAAGCGCAATGCAGTTTTGAAAATAGGTACTACCTTTGCATAATTTGATTGAATACTTACCATGTCTTCATAGAATGCGCGCCAAAATGGGAAGTACGTCCTCCCTAAGCGACGGCGGGTGCCTGAATGAGAACCCGTATAGACGTGTCACGACGCGTGTCGCGCATACCTACACGACGTTTTTTAAACGCGTGCGGTTCCTTAGCGACGAGAAAATATAATTTTGCGTACGGGTAGATTTATCTACGCGCCATACTTAGCCATTTAGCAAAACAAGTAAGACTATCTAACCGACATCATTAATATTAACCGTTGTCAAATAAAAATATCTAAGGATAAAAAATAAATATTATGATATACAAGTAAAAATATCTAAGCTCTAATATTCTTCCACTTTATTTCAGATTAACTTATACAAATGACACTGACACAAAATATATTATCAAGTTAAAATATATAACCACATAAATTACAATTGCTTTGTGTAGGTAAAATCTACTAAGTAATTTCAAAGGAAAAATTCTTAACAAGTAAAAATACGTAAATACAAATAAATGAAAAAGTCAATACATGAAAAACCGACTAAGTTCATATTCCTAATTGTTAGAACGTCATAACTGCTGGATATTCATAAAATCACTATTTTTTGGTCGTTTGTAAGCACAAAATGTAGATTTGACCAAAATCACGCAATATCTAAGCGACAATAAAACTCGTCGTAGAACTATGAGACCTAGACCAAACGACGCAGAAAATTCTGGCGGTTCGAATGGTATATATAACTCATTTTACGGATTTTTGTCGGTTAGTAAGGATTGCCTTTCAAGCGTCGATATAATTATAAAAATACTGAACACCGCCCTAAGACAACCAAATATTGCTAAGTAAATCTTAAATAATAAACTTCAACAAAAACAAAATAATATAAATTAAGGCAACTGTAGTAAGTATATAATAATAACATAAGTATGTAAGTAAATAAATAAATAAATAAATCTGAGAAAACAGTACATATTAGATTTTATTTTCTTTTAAATATTCATAGAGTGTAGCAAGCTTTCAGAATTAGGTACGGTCTATGAATTGTTTTTTTGTAAGTATTTAAGTCTTTTGAAGCTTTTATCTATTTAGGTAGTTTGTTAAATATTTTTGGAGCCATTTCTAGGAAACTTTGAGAATGAGGCGGTTTGGTGGGTTTTTGTCTTAAGAGCACCTCGATGGGGTTTCAAATTGGTTATGGTCATTTTTGATTAACATGACAACTTCATAAATATGTAGAGACGGAAGTGTTCATAATTTTAAATTAATAAAAATAGGTTTGTAACTGTCAGTGTTTTGGATCATGCGTACTTCACGAAGACACATTTTTTTGGGATTTATAAGGTTCTGCGATTGGCGACCTTGCTTCAATTGTGTAAAACCTCGTGCACACTGGCGCGACGCGACACCGGTAATTGTTGTACCGTGAAATTTCGAAGCAATTGTGTTTTAGACTTGCGTCGCGCCAGTATGCACGAGACTTAAGGCATAGCAATATTAATTCAGTTTTTTTAATTATATGTTCAATGTGTGTTTCCATGTCATGTGCTGATCTAACCAAAGCCCTAGAAATTTTGTTTTGTTCTGCCTTGATCAGAGAGTCATCTTAGGGCATGTTTCTGTTGAAATTGTTTCTAAAACTGAATAGCACCACAAGATTGGTTTGCGTCTGTCTAAATAGTTTCTAAAACTGACCTGCACCAGAGTATTGCCATCATCTTTTTTTCAACCAAAGATTATCATAATATCGACATTCTGATCGCCGTTGTTGTACACATTGTATCATGGGCATACCAAGCTTTTGGCCTGCATGGGGCAAACCAGATTTTTTTTAAGGTAGTAAAATAAATAAAAATAAATGAAGTGTCTTTAAAATGTTGAATAAATTAATGATATGAAAATGCCTCCATGGCTATATAATATTTTTTATTCCAAATTAATCTGACCTGGCTTACCAAATGGTTGTTTTTTGGTTGTGTTTTATTTGCTTAGGAGTAAGGGGGTATTATCATAGGGTCATTCTACCGAATGGATGATAATAAAAAAAAACGTTTTTACAAAATCAACTTTTTATTTTCTTAGTAGGTACTTATACTTATAGCTTGCAGCTAATTATAATCTTAAAAATAGAATCAGACATCAATCACATTAATATTATGAAAAAATTGCACATTTTGTTTTTGACACATCGACAGGGTTCATGCTAATTTCGTCGTGAGTGACAGTTTTTCTAAAACTACTAACTTAATATGTAAGATTATATAGCTTGCAGCTAATTATAATCTTAAAAATAGAATCAGACATCAATCACATTAATATTATGAAAAAATTGCACATTTTGTTTTTGACACATCGACAGGGTTCATGCTAATTTCGTCGTGAGTGACAGTTTTTCTAAAACTACTAACTTAATATGTAAGATTACATAAAATAATAATCAGTTCGAATTCCTTTTGGTGCCAACAGGTTAATATGTCGTGTTGTGCTCTGTAGCCACGCCACCTAATATTTTTTTATTATGATATAACCCATTTTTATGTACGGTTGACGGTCATGACGTACATGCATTGTTTGTGAATGTACGACTTTTAATTTAAAAGAAAAAAGTAAATTAATGTGGCATTGCTGCGGCACAAATTTTCCCTTATAGTGTATTAAATTAATGTATTTTAGCGATTACTTCAGATTGAAAGGAAACTTTTAATAAAACAGATTTCATAAATAGAAGTTATTTATTATAAATCCGTGTTATAACAATGGTTACAAAATATTTTACCTACTTATGTAATAATTTAAAAAAAATCAACAGAAAATCTCTCAAACAAAGAAAAATCTGTAAAAAATACATTACACCAGATTTACAGTGTATTTATGTATCTACATGTTATTATATTATTGTAAACTCAAAAAAGTCCCGAGTTAAATAACGACGAATTACGACGGTAACAATATGTTTTATAATGACCCAATCCTCCATTTTCATTCGAAGTAAGTACTTATATCCTATTACTGCTCAAAGTTTAAACATTTTGTCAATAAATAACATTTTAAAGGAGAGGTCCAGAAATATATTTAAATCCAATAAAAAAAATATGAAATTGTCCGAAATGACATAATTTGTACATATTTTTCCATTACAAGCCCTTACTTTACAATCAGTTATTGTTACATCTTCAATCATAGATATTGCTGAATTGCTCAATGAACTTACACCATAGTCAGATAATGTAAACTTTAATGGTAGAATACAACATTTTCTGGTTTCAGTTTTTTCGCAGACTGAACAATTTTTTGACACAATTGCACTGAACATTTCATCATATAGAACTTCTTCTATCACAAAAGTTAAATTACAACCGCAATCAATCACTTTAGTCCAGGAATATTAGGGATTTCACCTGGGAATGAGAGATAGGCTAGCTATAAACTTGTATACTTGCTTACTTACTTACTTACTTAAAAACCTTTATTTTGGTACCCTTAAACTTGTCTCAAAACTTACTCAAAACTTACTTATCGTAGGGTGTCCGCGACTACAGATATTTGGAATATCTGTAGTCGCGGTAAAAGGTCAAAAAAACGATTTTTTACACATTTATTGCAAATATCTCGTTTCCTATGGGTTTTATGCTATTTGTATTTATTATAAATTTTGTAGAGGATTAAATTCTCTACAACTTTTGTTTAAACATTTTTTTAATATATTGAGCCATTTTCGAGATAGTGGGCAGAGCGCACGCAGTGTTTAACTATTTATATATAAGTAGGTTTTGAAACAAGTTTTAGGGTGCCAAAATAAAGGTTTATACAAGTTTATAGCTGACTATCTCTCATTCCGAGATACTTGCCCTTATTCGACTAATATTCCTGGACTTCTAGATATCCTTGAACTGACAATTTCGTAATAATTATTAAGAATTTCGGTTCTCATTTTTAATGGCCAGAGTGCAATAATAGGTCGGGTTCGATCCCCGGTCGGGTAAATTTGGGAAACGAACTTTTCTAAATTGGCTCGGGTCTGGGTGTTTGTGATATCTTCGTTGGTTCAGCCATGCTATTCTGTAAACATCTCACCGTGAAAACTTGGGTGAAGTGAGCTGTCAATAGTGTCAATCCCTGTGGAATGACAGCTCACTCCACGCTCACTTCACCTAAGTTTTCACGGTGAGATGGTTACAGAATAGCACTGCTGATTTCCATAACACAAGTGCTTAAGCTAAGTAATTGGGGTCAGATCAATGAATATGATGTTGTCTGATATTTATATATTCATTTATATTTAAGGATATTTTTTTCATACGTAAATACTGCATAGCACGTATACGAGTACATTGGTGCCGATTCTCTTGTCACAAATGCCTCTAAACTAAACTAAAAATCACTAAAATTTTGTTTATTCCTGTCAAACGACGATTTCCCATTCTGAAATAGACTTAAGTGACACAACTTAACTATATTTTAGTTTGACAGCACTAAGATAGTACTGAGTTTTTAGTTTAGTGAAAATGGCAATTTTGCTATTCTGAATTTGACGTTTTTCACCTAAAATTTTGATTGTAAAAGACCAAACCAGACTAAACCTGACAATTTTTAACCGCGATTAAAATGGTGTGGTATAAAATAAGTTGTCATGAACTAAAATTCACACCAACATCTCGACTTCACGTGCAAAAACAGTACTGTATTTATTTTTTCTTTTGCTTATATCTCGAAAATGGTGCGTGCGTCCTATCGCAAAAATAATGAAAACTTCGACCCCCGATATGAAACCCTTTAACACCTAACACTCAAAATGTAGGTAATATTTTTTCATATTTTCCATACAAAAAATGAAAACTTCCATATAAAATACGTCGAGGCTACACCACATGCGCGCCTCCGGCTCTAAAAAAAATCACGCGTTAGGGCAAACCACTAGTACCACGTGGATTCGCGATTGTCAAATTCGATTTTAGTTGAGTTAAAATATTTTTTAATTTAGAGAATTTTATTTGCAGAATAGCTATAAGATTCTCATAGCCAAAAGTAAGGAATTTTAGTGATAGTTTCGTTAGTTTAGTTCGGTGTACAAGAGAATCGGCACCAATGGCTATATTCAGAATTTGTTATAACACGGATATATAATAACTAACTTCTATTTATGAAATCTGTTTAGTTTTATTTTAATTTTCCTGTCAATCTGAAGTAGGTAATCGCTAAAATACATTAGTCTAGTACACTGTATGGGACAATTTGCGAATTTAGAATTAAACTTTAGAATTAACATATTTTTTCATACTTAGCACGTGTACATAATACGCAGCGTTCGTACATTATATAACTTCAGAGAAATAGCTGAAATTGTATCTACAAATGTTGATTACAGGTGGCGTGGCTACAGAGAATTTTCCGCAGCAACGCCACATTAATTTACTTTTTTCTTTTAAATTAAAAGTCATACATTCACAAACAATGCATGTACGTCATGACCGTCAGCCGTACATAAAAATGGGTTACCTATATCATAATAAAAAAATGTAAGGTGGCGTGGCTACAGAGCACAACACACAATTACAAATCGTAATAGGTATCAAGTTATAAAGTACAAAAAATTACAAACAAATCTACAGAAATGATGCAGTCAGTACATTCCTGTAGAATATTAATTACCTATATGTCGGAGGATGACCCACTCCATCATCATTAGTACTCATCGTTGGTCCTCTTATTAACTGTGGGCGTCGGTGGGTAGTGTTGGAAAGCAAGAGAACAGACTTGTTCACATAAATCAAATTATAATTCTATTACAACACATTAGTTATGTAGTCACGTATAGCAAAATAGGTACTAGGTACGTATCACAGAACGCGCGATGGTTTAGTGCCGCACGCGCCGCCCGCCAACCAAGAAGTGCCGTGCTTCCAAAATCGATGGCGCGCGTGCCACTAACTCCATCGAGCGCCACCAGATGGCGCTGGCGTGCCGGATACGACTCGATTGCGACAAATTGTTTAAAATAAACAATTGTATAATATTTTTTTTTGACTGTATATGTCAATTGATTTCTATTTTATTTTCATTTATTATTGACATAATCTACTCATTACATTTTTTTTTATGCGTTGTATTGCATTATATTAGCGTCCTCGACAATTGATCATAATAATATTATTCTTGCCTAACTGATTATTTATTTTTACTTCGATGGTCCTAGTTTATCAGAGTAGTCAGAGTACCTAGTCAGTTTATAAAGAGGTATAGAACTTTTGTTAGGGTGTGTTAGTCAGGCCGCACACCAGCGCCACATGCTACACGCATCGTACATTTACATCGCCATAGTCATTGCGCTACAATTCAGCTTACTACAAATGTTTCGTATACGCGCACATCGGAAGCACAGTTGTCACGTGCCACCGCTTTGAGAATGTCGACATCATCGTTTGACGACGACGATTTCTTGATGTGGCGATTACTGAGAAAAAAAAGACGTTATTGGGTGCGTCCGTCCGTTTAATCAAAATTGTAAAATTTACGGGAATTTCAAAATTTCGCAAGAATTACGGTTCGACGAAGAAAAGTTTCATTTATATTATCGAATGTCTGAAAACACATACAAGCTATTATTAAATTTTGTCAAATCGAGATTAACAAAACAAAATACCCATTTCAGAGAGTGTATTTCAGCTCAAGAGCGTTTAGTCATCACTTTAAGGTATGTATGATTTAAATATTAGATATTGACTTTCATACTGAGGAGTCTCGGTTGATTGTTGTGCAGGGGACTCATTATATTCATTTTCCGATTGAGGAATTGTAGACGGTATTTGCGAAGGCATCTCATTATATTGGTTTTCAGATTGAGCAATCTCGGTTGCCCATTGCAGAGGATGGCCATGATTTAGAACTTGAGAAAAAATTTGAATTTGACGAACAATGATCGACGTGGGGGCTGCTTGTACTTAATGTTTTCTATTAACCTCCTGTTTTCCAGAAAAAAAAATTTTGGATATTATTTGAAGCTTAGGTTTTTTGGTCTAACAGGGGTGTACACGTCCAAAAAAATGAAAAAAAAAAATATTGTTGTTTATATATGTATTGATTTTACTTATGTCATATATATATGACAAATGGTTCTGTATATGAAACTAGTACTGATACTTATGTCATATGTATATGACACTGGAATTCAACTCCAAATAAAAGTCAAAGTATATCGATGGTCCCAATTAAGAAAGTCGATAGTGACATTTTGGCGATTTTCACGTTATTACATCATTACATAAGCTATAATGAGTTCTACAATGTGCATATTTAATTTTATCAAAATTAATTCATTTTGACACATTTTCCAGTATTAAAATTGTCGATAATGATTGCGCGCCCGTAGAGGAATGCACGATGTGACATTACGTGCTGTCTCGCTCGTACCGCACTGGGACTGTAAGGGCGCGGGGAACGGCGGTTCTGCCACTTCGCACTTTGTTGGCGGGCGGAGCGCACGCACCTCGTTGTTTTGACTGCTTTGTTTTTTTCGCGCCTTATTTGTCAATTTTATTTAGGACTCAGCAATGTCGCATCGTTCTAAGCGCATACTTAATATTGTATTAAAACAAGAAAATGATAGCCAAAAAAACGAAACAAAATTCCCGAGGATAAAGAAAAATGTGGATTATACGACGCGGAACCTGGTAAGTAGTATAATAATTATTTATATATTCAATTAATGTACAGTTCCTATGCAAAGCAGTCATGGGTTATTTACGATTTTCAATCATTAATGATTTTTAAATTAATGACGACCGTTCCCTTTAAAAATGTAGGTAATGGTAGATCCGACACTTTTAACTGAACTTGAACATTCCGAAATTCTCCGAAGTGCCACTTCCTACTTTCTTAGTCGGACTTTAAGTAGGTCTGTTTGTCGGTAGTGTCACATTCGACACTGTTAAATGTTTGCTAAATCTGTTGATTTGTCGGTTGTAACACATATGACATTTTTAAACTGAACTAATATTAAATGGTTGGTTCCATGTGACACTACCGACTTTTTCAAATGGCCACAGGATGTGTTTTTTTGACGGATGTATCTCTGATGATCTTTCAAAAATTCATAGCATTGATTTCGTTTCAATATTTTAGGAATGGACATTGTGTCTAGCCTTTTAAGATATTCAAATAATTTTAATTTATTTTCAGATCGAGCTTCTTCTCCAATACCAGCCAATTTTGAAAATGATCTCATTCAGCTACAAGATTTGTTGGGTGATATTGTTAGTGACCAGCATTCATCTCCAACACCTTTTGATGAACATTTTATCACTACTGCTGAGGTCGAGACGACTGTCAATGTACCGAAAACCCCTGAAAATATTGAAATTTCTGAAACGATTGATTATGCACCAACGACTTCTGAAAAGGCGAATTTTTCCGAGAAGACCGATATTGCATCAATCACCGCTATTGAACATGAAAATATGGTAATCGATGTAACACCAGTCCCATCCCCAGTTCGTTCTCATAGCGAAAACTGCGCTTTTGCCCCATATGTGTAGAAGACTGTATGATGAGCCTTGATGACGTCTATGATAATCTCCCAACACCTTCAACAATGACAGATGTTTCTACTGTTGTAACACCTTCTACACACACGGTTTCTAGAAAAAAAACTTACAAAACTGACATTGGCAAGAAAAGACTAAAGCACAAAAATAATTGGATTGTGGTACAAAGGAAGAAATTGAAGAATGAAGGAAAAGCTTATGAAAACTATAAAGGAAAAGAAATAGCAGAAAAATCATTGGGTGAAACTTGTGGAAAAACTTGCCGCTACAAGTGTACAGAAAATATAGAGGCAAAACAAAGAGAGAAAATTTTTACAAAGTTCTGGAGACTAGGCGATCGCAAAAAGCACTGGGAATTTGTGATCAAATACTCGAAAAAAGTTCCTAAAGGACGTAAAACTACAGAAGAAACCAAACACAAGCGGGAAAACACTTTTATCTACTACTTACCAAACTCACAGAAAGAACCTAAAAGGGTTTGTAGAAAGATGTTTTTAAGTACGATATCTTCTGGTGAACGAATTGTAACTACGGCGTGGAAAAAATATGACGGAGAAATCGCTGTTGCTGAAGACAAACGGGGCAAATATGAACACAAGCCTAGAACCATCGATGACATGATGGTGCAGAGTGTGAAAGACCATGTGAACTCGATTGATCGTGTTGAATCACATTACACACGAAAAGACTCCAAAAAGTTATATCTAAATAATATAACTAGTACTGCGCAGATGTTCCGTTTATATGAGGAATGGTGTGGATGGTATCCAGGTAAATACACGAACAAGGCGAATAAACGCCAGTACCGTGACATCGTGAATACAAATTTCAATATTGCTTTTCATCTACCGAAAAAAGATCGTTGTGATATTTGCCATGTGTTTAATAATAATGACTTCCCGAATGAAGAAGAAAAGCAACGATACATTGAACATCAGGAGCACAAGAAAAAAGCTCGTGCTCTGAAAAATGCTGACAAAGCCGATGGGAGTAGGAATGAAAAACTTGTTGTTGGAAAGTTTGACTTTCAAAAAGTTCTGCAAACACCACATGGAGAGGTAAGCACTTTCTATTATAAGAGGAAATTAAATGCTTTCAATTTCACCATTTACGACGTAAATAAAAAAGCTGCAATTTGCTATATGTGGAATGAGGTTATTGCCAAAAAGGGTGCGAATGAGGTTTCTAGCTGCTTGTACGCTTTTATAAAAGAAAATGCTGAAAAAGGGGTTGAGGAGTTCAGGTTTTGGTCGGACAACTGCGCAGGGCAGAATCGAAATCGCATCGTGTTTGCTTTGTATCTTCTTGCTGCAAAAGAATTCGGAGTAACCATCATTCACAGATTTATGGAGAAGGCCACACCCAAAATGAGGGTGATAGTGTCCACGCAGTGATCGAGAGAGCAAGCGAACATAAAAGTATTTATGTACCAGATGAATGGTATGTTTTAGTGCGTTGGTCAAAGACTGAAGGAGAACCGTATGTGGTGAAAGAGATGAACAAGGAGGATTTTTTCAATTTCAAAGGACTGTTGGATAATAAAAACTGGACAAAGGATATAAATAATCAGGTGATGAGATGGACACAAATTCGTGAAGTAAAAGTCAATACAAATGTCTATGATCGCATAGAATATAAATATGATCTGGGTGAGGAACCAAAGACTTTAGTTGTTCTAAGGACAGGGAATAGAAATAACCAGCGCACAAGGCATTTTGAACTCAATCAAGCATATTACGGTGAATGCATCTCCATTCCGTACGATAAGTATAGAGATCTGAACTCCATGTGTAAGTCTTTAGCAATCCCAAGGAAATATCATTCCTACTATAAAGACTTGCCACATGTGCCCCCCAAAACAAGACAAGTTAGTGATGATGACGACAGCGATAGTGACTAATAATTAAGCTGTTAATCGTTTTAAGACGATTTTTCCTTATTTTATATTTTATTACAAGCTTTTTTGATACTGTTACAAGAATATTTTTGTAGAGAGATTTGATAATACTTTATTTGGTTAGTTATGAAACGTGATTTTGTTACCTATAAGTAGATACCTCTGGTATTGCAAACGTCTATAGGCTGCGGTAACCACTTACCATCAGGGGCCTAAGTCTACTAATTTATAAACGTCACAATGGTCTCTCAATGGTAAGTTTTTGACAGATTTGCCATACAAAAACTGTCAAAAACACACCATTGAGAGACCATTGTAACGTTTATAAATTAGTAGACTTAGGCCCCAGGTGGGTCGCATGCTTGTTTGTCACCTTAATGGTATTAAAAAAACCAAAATGAAACTGCAAGACTGATTAAAAAGTAGTTCCTATACTATGCTAGATTCTAAGATTGCTTATATAGATACGGTGTTTAACACTTTAAAGATTCAAGTGCCATATTTATTTTTCTAATTTTTATACACCTCTGAAAGATGTTGCATAACTGATTTTAATGTATGGTTCTAACGGACCATTATTTTAATGTGATATTGTCCAAGAATACTCTTTTTTTAATAGTTTTAAGCCAAGTCAAGCTATAAGTATCATTATACGTACGTACCGAATATTGTTATAAGTAGGTAGGTGATTTCTAAGTATCTTTCATGTCGTATAAATAAAATTCTAAGCCGTGAATGTATGCAACCTACGTTATGTTTCTTGATTAATATATGTTCGTTTCTTTATTTAATTTTTTCTTATGTTCACCGCACCTCCCAACCCATATTCGACATTTTTAATTCACAATTTAACATTTAAAAATGTCGAATGTTCCACTTCCAACCAAGTTCATCAATAGAAACCCAATTAAAAATGTCGAAAGTGTTACAACCGACAGTCGGTCAGTATTTTTTTCCGTGATACAATATCGCATGTGCATTTTCTCGCAAAATACAAGTATTTATTTAATTTTAAATATTACATAATATAAAGATACGTATGTCTAAGATATATTTCAAGTTTAAGGTTTCTGCGATTTGTATTTTCTTCTTGGGCGAGAAAACAAACTTCAAACTGCTCTACTGAAAAGTAGTCATTTTGAAGATACGACTTTCTTAATTGGGACCATCGATATTATTAAATCAATATGCATTTATTATTATTATCACCTCTAGTCAGTCTTTATAATCATTTTTATTAACTAACATAATTATAATTTTGAATTTTTCTCTATGAGTCTGGTACCTAGATCCAGTTTGAAAGTGCCTAACTGTGGTATTTTATATTTGTTGACTCCTTTTTCAGCTTCTCTTTCTTTGTACAAAAACCACGCGTTACTGACTGCCAAATCGACCATGTGAGATATAAATCTTACTGTCCATTTTCTGGTGCGTGATCTGGAGGGACATACAGACAGCATGCGATCAGCCATGTCAAGTCCGCCCATGTATTGATTGTATGATTTGACTACTTCTGGCCTTGACACAAATTCGTAGATTTTATTTTTCTTAGACCATCTACGACACTGATCTTGATTTTCACTCGAATTAATTGTAGATAGGAGAATAACTGGTTTATTATCTAGCCAACGAACTATGTTCAGTACTTTGTCACTTCTGCATTTTGTTTCACAATAACCTCTGGGCTTCTTTGCAAAAGCTTTTTCGTCAGAGAGTTGGCAATTTTTGGGAATCCTATTTTTTTGTATGGTGCCTGTTGCGTGAAAACCTTTTTGTAATAATATTTCAGCCAATTTCACCGTAGTGAAGTACCTATCAAAGTAGATGTGGTGACCTCTCACAAGCGTTTTACACAGACTGAGAATAGAAGCCTCACCAAGAGTATATCCTTCTGCAACCAACTCGGGACAAGTAGTGTCTCCTTGGTATGGAAGCATGTCTAAGACAATGCCTTGTGGAGTTGACAATACAAAAATTTTCAGGCCAACAGGGTTGGGTTTTCCTGGACAATATTGCCGTATCCCACACTGACCGCTGAACGGAACTATCATCTCATCAATGCTCAATTCAATACGTTTTTCTTGTGTGTGACACCCTCGCAAGACAGACTGAAAAAGTGGATTTACCTTCCATATCTTAGTTTTTAGTTTTTCCTCGTCTGATACATCAGTATCAAAAACTACTTTTAGACTATTTCTTATATTAAAATATCTGTTTCGTGTCATAGCCTTTATTATAACTTGAATCCCGTATTTCTGAGACCAAAATAATGCTATTTTTGGTAAATTAATAGCACTCATAACCATCTGGATACCAAAAAAGATTTTCAGTTCTTTGACTGTTAGACCCAAGGTACAGCCTTTTCTCAGTATATTGGTTCTATTTGTAGCAGTTGTCATTTTTTCCAATATATCATCATTGACATACTGTTTGAAATAATCTTCAGGTGTCCATGACTCAGTCTCAACTTTTTTGTAACTGGGTTGGTAAAATGGGATTTCTAAGGGTTCAAACTGGCCATTCCATGCGTCGGATATAACCGTAGCTGCTGCTTGACGTGAATGTCCACGGGTACCTCTAGTTCCCCCCCTTCGACCAGTTGGGCGGGTGCGGTTTCGGCCTCGGCTCCTTCTCTCTACTACAGAAGATTGCAGAGATACTTCTGATTCCGAATCTACTTCCTCATCTGAAGAGCTGGAAGATGAAGTACTGGATGCTTCGTCTTCTTCAGGTCTTGGTGTAAAAGCCGTATCCTCATTTTCATCAGCATCAGAGAGATCTATGTCTGATTCTTCGAGTCGTGATAAAAGTTCGTCATCGCGTAAGACTGTAAAAAAAAACTCTTTGAGAACCAATGTAATATATTTATGACATAAACAATAACTCAATTTTCATACTGAGAACCATTGTAATACCAGTATGACATTAAAAAGTTTCGGATCACAATGCCCAGAATACTTGACCATTTGAAGAAATATTCTGTTTATTAGTTACGTGGGTATGTTATTAGTACAAAACAAGTATAGTTTTTCTGACAAATAAAGTGATACAACAATAATTTTCGGATAACTTACCGCGTGCATCTGAGCGACGTGCCATCTTCCTCGAGCCGTTTCAAAGAGAGAGTATTTTGACGTGTCTGTCAAACTCAAAATGACGTTTGGTGCAGTGTTGCTAGTTTACTAAGGTTACACAACTACCATAAATCGATTAGTTCCGAACACAAATCACAGATGACTTTAGAACGAATTTTTAATTCTTTATGTAATATAGGTATGACGCTGGCATCCAGGAGGTAACTCGAGTACCCCTCTTTGAAAGCCCAATTGTTGTTGCTGGGACATGGATGCCATGTGTGGAACTAAACTTAAAAGAAACATTTCACATGGATCTTTTTGTTGTTTCTCAGATTGTTGTTTATTTTCCAGTCTTTGTTTTTTTTGTGTAAAATATTCAATTGAAGGGCCCAGTTGCAAAAGTCCCTAAGTCCACTTAGGGACTTCTTTACCTGATGCCACCATCGTGAAGAGCACGTCAAAATTAGTAATACCTCTTATTTTTTAATTTTCTATAAGTGCCTAGGTCCAAGATATAAAAAACATTTTTAGTGAAAATTATTTGATTTTGGGACCAAAAAGTCCCTTAGACGGTAATAAGTCTCTACGTAACAGGATTTAATGTAAAAAAGTCACTAATTTGCTTAATTTTAAGTTAAGAAGTCACTAAGTCCAACCGAATCGTATTAAGAAAGCAGGAAGTCCTGACAAATTGCGTCAAAAATCCCTTGTATCCAAAGCTTAAAATTCTTTAAAAAAACTATGTTTTGATCTAAAAAATGACAGTTATTCAGTTTTTCTTTTGCAAAAGTGGTTTGAAAGAGTAAAACTTGCTAAAGTTCTCAAGAAACATGCAGAAAAAGGAGGAAGACAAGTTGAAACGGTAAGTTATCGTATATTTATCAGGCATTTTAACTGTCCTTGGCGGTCCTCATGTTTTCGCAGTGTTTTAAAACTTTTCGTTATTTTGTTTCATGTACTACCCATAGACTTATGAAAACAAGTGGTTTATTGCATAGGTCGGACTCTGATCATGATTCTTCTGGATCTGAGTGGTCACCTAGTTCAGAATCCACCAGCAAGCTGGAGAGAACTATGTCGAAAACAGCACTTTCTAACAAAATGAATGTTATTCGGATTTCTGTACCTACTTCAAAAGTTTCCAATAATGCTGCCCAACTATTGCAGAATGAGCCTTCTTGTTCAAGAAAAATAAAACATACAACTGTTACTAGAACTAAACATTCTAAACCTACTGCGAACAGTTCTAATGCCATCAAAATGTGTAGTCGGAACATAAAGATCTTGCCTAATATAAAACTGACGAGGCCTACGCCTAAGTCTAAAACCACATCAAGAACACCATCAGATTTGTCCGTTAAGGCAACCGCCGCCGACGACGGTATCACGAAAAACTATAAAAATGCAGTTATGATCACAGTGCAGCGAAATCAAGTTTCGTCCCAAGTTAAACAGTTATCCAAGCCTAAATCTCAGCCAAAGACAACAGCTATTAATACACCAAACTTGAAACCGCCCACGAAAGTCTTAAATCCTAAAGAACCGCCTACTCCAACAAAAAAAGAAAATTATGAAAACTCACTAACATCAGAACACAAAACTCAAAAACATCGTGAACAAAATTTTACAGATACTACACTAAATACTGAAAATGGACTTATTGACGATACAAAAGAGTTTATTTGTCCTCTTCCGGAACAAAAGTTGGTTAATCTTGATAACAAAGGTTTGGAAGATAAAACGTCACAACTAGAATTCAAGCGCAATTGCCTGGAAACTGAAAATAAGAGTACATGTGGTATGACTGCTGTAGTATCAACAGAATTCATGTCAAATTCCAAGAATATTTACCAAGATAAACAGACAGACAAGACAGACATTGTGGCTATACCATATCAAGTAGAAATTGATACACCATCCTCTTCGCGAAACAAATCAATTTCTAATGACTCAGGTGCTGAATCTGAATCAATTATTGAAAATTATCTGGATATAACAATTTCATGTACTGAAAACACACCACCAAATGACGACGATAAATTTGTCCACGAAGATCTAACAGAAAATATTGAATCAGAATCTATTGTGTTTAAGCCAGTAGAGCATGTGGAGCCAGATTTGAATATGATAGTCAACCCAGAAACTGGAATTTTAGAATCCTCAACTGCTAACTATGAAGGAGATTGTAATTTATCCTTGAAACGGAAGTTAATCAACCCTGAAACAGGGGCCCTGGAAGATGACTTGGAATATGTACCGAAAAAAATAGAGCAAAAAATAAAACGAAAATGTAGACTACTGAATCCTATGACTGGAATTTTGGAAGAAATAGAGGATGAAACTGAAACTTCTGAAGAAAAATGTACTGGTAAGAAAAAAAGAAGAGCGCCAAAATCATGGACTAGACAGAAAGCTCAAGAAGAACGACTAAAAGATCATACAAGGAGAAATATTCCCAACTGCCGATGCAAATGTAGAAACAAGATTTCAGAACTACAAGCTGAAGAGGTCTTTCAAAAGTTTATAAATTTGGATACCCATACCGAACAAAACATTTATTTACAGGGATGTATAAAAGAAGAAGTGCCCAAACGATTCCGTCCGCGGCAAAAGGGACCACGACCTAGAAGATGTTTTTTGTACACTTTGAAATTAAAGAAAAAAGATGTAACGGTGTGCTGCTCAGCATTTTTAGCAGTGCATGGCATTAAACGCGATCGTTTGAAAAAAAAAATATTGCAAAAACACAAGGATATTGCAGATGGTAGAGGAAAACATGATAATCATCCTAGAAAGGTGCCTCAGGAATCGATTGAAAAGATCCACTCCTTTATTTCAGGTTTACCAGTCCACGCTTCTCATTATTCTAGGACTGATAATAAACACCGCAAATACCTTTCAGCTGATTTGAACATCGCAGAATTACATAGACAGTTTTTAACAATAAATCCGGATTTGAAAGATGTTGTTAAATATGAAAAGTTTCGAGATGTTTTCAATCTAGATTTTAATATTTCGTTTGGTTCTCCTCGAAAAGATATTTGCAATGTATGTGAGAAATTTAGAGTTGATATTAAATCAGCTGAACTGGCACAGAAAACGGAAGATCTGAAACGACTTAAAGACGAGAGGGAACTGCACCAGACGAAAGCTGAAATATTCTTTAAGAAACTTACAGAAGCCAGTGAAGACACAGATGATCATACGCTCGCAATTTGTTTTGACTATCAAAAAAATTTACCCTTACCTGTCACAAACGTTCAAGATGAGTACTACCGCAGGCAATTGTGGTTGCATAATTTCGGAGTACATAACATTAAAGAAGGTACCGCTGCGATGTATCTCTATACAGAAAATTATGCCCTAAAAGGACCAAACGAGGTGATAACGGCTCTGAACGACTATATACAATGCAACAAAAAGACAGAGCATACACATCTCAAAATATTTTGTGACAACTGCTTTAGTCAAAATAAAAATAAATATTTATATGCTTTTCTCGATCAGTTGTGCAGCAGCGGTCTGTTTGAGAATGTGACAGTAGTTTATCCTATTCCAGGGCATTCAATGATGCCCGTGGACAGAGATTTTGCCCAAATTGAGAAGAGGAGACTGAAGAAACAAACGATCTACTCAGCCGAATATTATGTTGACTTGATTAAAAGCAGTAGAATCTCTCAACCTTTTGATATTGTGTTTATGCAAAGAAATCTCCGAAAAAACGTCGGAGATGAGAAAGTTATTATAGTGAAAGACTATAAAAAACTGTACGAAGACTACGTAAAGCCTGTCCCAGGTATATCTGCTTGTAGAGAGGTGAAATTTAGCAAACTGAATCGACCAGCTTTACGTAGCACAATGAATGGTCCTTTCAAGACATTTACGTTTTATCGTACAGGTATGCAAAGACATATAAGAGGAGAACCTGAAAATGCGTATGATGGTCCTCTAAAATTGAAACCTGGAAAAATTAAAGATATAATTCACTTGCTTCAGTTTGTACCTGATGAAGAGTTATATTTTTACTCAGACGTACTGACTACTAACGAGGCTAATGGTTCAGCTCAAATGGTAGTAGATTCTGAGGACGACAATGAGTAAACTTCGTGTTTAAACTTTAGATTTTATAAACTGATTTTATTTTTTTCTAATTACTTTAGCAGAAGTCTTGAAGTCCATTCAGTTTTGTTATTTTAGTCATAAGTCCAATAAATACTAAGTTAAAAGTTCTTTACTTACAAAAAATAGTGTATAAAGAGGCTAAGTCCCTCTGTTAGGACCTAAGTCCATGACATTAAAAGTTGATTTACTCGTAATTTTAGTGTGTAAACGCAATCTTTTTTAATCTAGATTATACTTTGATACATCCTTAACACATTGGCGTTTCTTTTTTACACTATAACCTGGTAGAATAGTTTCCAAACCATTTTACAGTACTTTCTCCTCCGTACTGTAAAACGTATTTTTGGGACTTAGGGACTTTTGCAACTGGGCCCTTCAATTGTATATTTGTCTGCCTCATTCATGTGTTTCCGGGATTTTGATGGTCGTGGAGTCTGTATTGATAAGCTTGAAGAATATGGACTGTGTACAGCCGAACCAGCTGCAGGCGTTTCATGTCTCAGTGAATCTTCCTCGGCAGATATGAATTCGGGAACATTGTTTGAAGTTTCCTCAATCAGGGATTCATGTTCAGAACGTTGTTCATATTCTTGTACAGGTATATTACCCTCTTGTGGTCGGTTTTTTGTAAAAGGGCTTACATTTTTTAAATATGGCGCTAAATAGTACTCCTTTTTCGATCCAGCAGCAGACCCACTTTTAGATTTTGTATTCAGAGATCGTATGTAGGCTGAACGTATGGATTTCTATTTGGACTTACAATCATCACCTGCAAAATCCAATATTATTATTAAAATTACACGAATTGTTTCAGGTACTTGGCAACTGGATCCTCATTTCGAGCAATGTCTTACGTATTTAAAAGAGTAGAAACAACTATTGGAAAAATTATCGATGAAACTTGTAAAGTTATATGGACCGTTTTACAACCAATGTACATGAAAATACCTACAACAAATGATTGGCTAGACATTTCAAAAGGATTTCTTGAAAGATGGCATTTACTTAATTGCATTGGAGCCATGGACGGAAAACATATTAGAATGAAGAAGCCCATGTCCTCTGGATCTTCATACAAGGTGGGCCAAAAGAAGTCATCCGATGTTGTCTGGCTCTTTTTTTTTCTAAATGAAAAACTTCGATTCTGTTTTTTGATTATGTTTATTTGAACCTTTAGAATTTTATTGGTCAAGTCGAGAAGATTATATCGGCCAAATGGGCGCCGTCACAATTGATTGCCATACGGGCTCGTTTTAAGGCATTTTTCATCACTTCGGCGAGAACTTCGGGCGACAGATTCTCGCACTCGTGTCGAATGTTGTCCTTGAGGGCTTCCAGAGTCTCGGGCTTGTTCACGTAAACACGGGACTTCAAAAAACCCCACAAAAAAAGTCTGGAACGCTTAAATCGGGCGATCTTGCGGGCCAGTGCAAATTGCCAAAACGAGAGATGAGATGACCCGTTAAACGCTGCCTTCAGAATATCGATTGTGGCTCGCGCAGTGTGTGCCATTGCTCCGTCCTGTTGGAACCACATGTCCCTCAGTCCTTATTCGTCCAATTGCGTGCAATGTTGTCCAACTCGGTGTGGCCATCATAATTTGCCAGTCGATTGTGGGCTTCTCTATATCTTCAGCACGGTCCATTAGCTCGTGTATGCTGTCCAAATCTATGTTTTCTAATTCTAGGTTATAGTGAATGTGTCCCTCTGGGACAACTATTACTGGGAAGTGGTATGATTTCATCTATTGTAACAGTACTGATATGTGTTATTAGAGTTTATAACACGACGCCTTACGCCATCTACCATATTGTGTGCACAACATTACGCCACCTGAGTAGATCACATCACAAACAAGATCAACCATCGATAAGACGATAACAGCAACAGTACCTACAGACTACTAGCGACAACTAACATTCCGTGACGTCAACGAAGGTTACAACCACATACAAGCATGAGATGGTGAAGACACACACTAAGCTGTCAAACCGACTATATAAACGGTCCACCATGGAGGAACGAGCACTCGCTACTTAGAAGGCACAGTGGTCGATAGCCCCGCAGTCACCACTGTTGTCATAAGCTTGACCTGAGCGGAGGCCCCGTCGCCCTCAGGAATACCCTAGCTAGGAGGTAAAGGGATAGAATAGCCCTGCAGTCCATCCCTAGGACCATTCATAGGTTTAACCTCAGTCTAACTTTGTTTGCTAGTCTGTCAAATGTTTGAAGTAAAGTGAATAAACACCTATCTGTCATCCAACGTTGGTTTTATTCCACCGCCAACATTATATTGGCGCCCAACGAAAATCTTCTACCCGCAACAATTTGTTTACGGTGTACCCACATATTGGCGAATAAACAGGAGCCTACCCTTAAGAGAATTTATATTTTTGACAGTATTGACATGTCTGAAAAATGGTGATGATGACTCAGGAGCGGTTCACTGCGCTCATAACAAAGGTGACCAGAAGTGAACGAAAGTGGAAATAGACATTTTAAAAGTTTTGCTGCGTGCACAAAGCGTTACGACGGTGAACGAAATTTTAATAAAGTTGAAGAATTTGTGACCGGTATCTCAGTTTACAAAAAAAATGAGAAAATCAGTGACGAAGACGCCCTGGAAGGTTTGACTTTGTTATTGTCTGGTGCTGCTGCTACGTGGTGGAACGGTGTAAAAGGCGACATTAAAAAGTGGACCCAAGCTCTCGACGCCATTAAGTCTGCTTTTGCGCCGAGAATGCAGCCACACGAGATTTATTTGGAAATATACTCAAAGAAGCAAACAACTGAAGCAATTGACGCGTTTTTGTGTGAAAAACGTGCCCTACTCGCTCAGTTACCTGCAAAAAGACACAAGGAAGAGGAACATTTGGACTTTGTTTACGGACTACTCAATATAACCTACAAAAAGGAGATTGCTCGCACAGAAGTGAAGACGTTTGCTGAACTTCTGGAGCGTGGTCGTCACATTTAGAGTCTGCTCAAGGAAGCTGGTGAAGAAACGACTTCAACACAATCTGAACGGAAGCCGCTCAAAAGATGTTCTTTTTGTGGCAAGAAGGGTCATCTTTTTGACGTATGTCGCAAAAGGATGGCAGAACAAAAGGAAACGGTAGTATCTCAACAAGAAAAGAAGCCAGTCATCACGTGCTATGGATGTGGAGCACCTGGTGTATACAGAAGCAACTGCAGTACCTGTAAAAATAAGGAAACGCCACCAAAGCCCGTTGCATTTTATACGGTACAAAATAGTTTAAAGATACCAGCCAAAATACCGACAATAAAGGTAAACATAAAAGGAGACGAAGGCTATGCATACATAGATACTGCTGCCCGTCGCAGTGTTGCCAGTATGCAACTGTATAAAACGTTACTACGAAAGGGAACACAGTTTGACCAGCGAGTAACTGACATCAAATTATCAGATGGAACGGTGAAAACATCAAACTTATTAACAACGACTACTGACATACGTATTGGAAAACGCACATTACCAATTACTTTGTCAGTCATACCAGAAGCTGTTGACAACCGTACGCTGTTAGGTATCGAATTCCTAGAACAGGCAGGAATTATACTTAATGCATCGCAACGCAATTGAAATTTTATTGACGAACCACAAACTACACACACCGGCACAATTAGCGGAACACAAAAAAAAGGTGTCTTTTTTTTCTAACTTGAGGGTAAAAAGACAAGTGGATCTTTTATTTAAATTATTACCCTCTTAAGACATATAATTTTGAGACTTTTTGACAGTCAGATTAAATAAAACAGAGATTATACCCTCTTACGTGTTTTTTGCCAATCCGCGATTTTAAGTGTTTTTGATAAGAATGTTTGGTGGTGCAGTCTATAGTGACCCTTGCTAATTTTGTTGTTGTTGTTTGGAGACTGAACATTGTATTGCATACAAAATGAGTGATTTATCAGCAACTGAAGTCGCCAGAGCTGTAACAATGACTGACGAAGGTCATACCTACCGTTCAGTGAGTCGATCGTTGGGTGTTTCAGTTTCTGTGATCCACCGTACTGTGCAACGATACAGACAGACAGGATCTTACGTGCTTAGGCGGGGACAAGGCAGAAATCGTGCAACCAGTGCTATAGACGACCGTTTCCTAAGGGTGCAAACTTTGAGAAATCGTCGTCAAACGGCTGTTCAGACCAGAAATCTTGGGACCAGAAGTCCCCTTCTAGGTATGAGTACTCGTTGCTTCCCAGTGCTAGTAATTTGGTGTTAGGGATAATTGTGAGATTTTGTTTATCGGGAATGGAGTATAAGTGGATAAGGTCGTAACTTTTTGTATTAGTGGATGGGATGTCTAATATAAATATATAGTGTGTTCTGTACTATAGTCTTTTACACTAATAGATTTATCTATACTATGAATATTTTTTATAATGTTATCTACTGGTCTAAATTGGTTTTGTTTTTGAATATCTAGCATCTCCTTGTGGGGATATTATGCTGGGATGTATTGAGTTAGTTGAGCAAAATTTGGATATATAAATCTAAGAAGTGCAATCTACTAACTACTATATTACTAATATTAGTGGTATTTTTCAACGTTGAAGTTAATCTATTCTGGTTTTCATTTAAAACCTTAATCTGTTTACCGAATTCTTCAACTGCATGTGTTGCTATAAATAGTGATTGCTTTTGAGGAATATTTATTTTATTTACTGTGTTACGTAAACTAGATATTTCACTTTCAAATTTAACAGCGTCTTCGTAATCTAAGTTGCCCGTAATAGTTTTCACAATTGAACCTAATTCGTTGATTATACTACGTCTATATCTAAAATGCGGTGCAATAAACAATATTTTCTTATTTATTAGATTTACGCTACTATCTATTTGGTCCTTATAAGTTCTATGTAACTCTTCGTTATTTTCAGCGGTTTTAGTACTGACGTATAACGCCATGAGCTTTATAGTTGTTTCTTGTAAGTACGATACCCCAAACCAATACCCCACTCTTCAGGCACAGATCTTTGAACTTCTGGTCTCATTCTTTTTAAGGGGAAAATAATCATCGGAGGTGTTGTTACACCATCAGCCCCAAAAGTAAACATGACCGTCACACACGATTTTGATTGAGCATGGTCTATTTAGTAAAAGTTTTTTGACCCCTTTAGAGTGATTACTTTAGTATTTTTGGGACACAAAATAAAATTAGTCTCATCTCCATTGTATGCTCCAGATGGATCACTCAGAATATGAAAAAGATAGTTTTCTTTCAGATATTTTTCGACTTGCTTAAACCAATTTCTAATTTGCTTCTCCGACACCTTTGAGCTAGCTAAAGTTACGGCCTCTGATGTTCTAATTGAAAGCTCCGGGTGCCTCTTTAAAAATAGCTTATTCCAACCCTCCCCTGGAGTGTTATCTATAAAACTGTTTGGTCTGGGATGTTCATCTAAAAACAGTTTGACGCTATTCGTAATGTCCTCTTTACGTCGTGGGAAGCCTTTTCGACAAGCTGTAATGATCTATTGAACCACATCACTTTCTTCCTTACTGGAAAGAACTGTGTCTGGACCAGGTCGACTTTTTACAAATGATTTTGATAGGCGAAACTGTAAAGTTGCGCGCGGGATATTAAATGTTTTTGCAGGAGATTTTTTACCCATGCCATTTCTTACAGCTTGCAAGGCGTTTTTTAAACTACTATCACCCGGTCCCTCATTCGCATCTGCCCTTTACTAGATTGATCCGGATGCTCATCACACATTTATAAGCAATCAATGAAGACACCTTTCAATAAAATAGAGACAATATTTAATAAAAAGTAAAACATCTCAATATTGCTTCACGTGCACGCCATCACCACACCGGCCACTGGGTGTCCACATCACTGCACTGCCGCATACAGCGCCGCACTGCCACTCCATGAATCGTGTGCACACGTCGATGCACCTGTAGTTCTGCATCAGCGCCAAGGGCGCATCTTCATCAGCTTCGACGACGACGACGGAAGCCCCCGTCGCACACAGGCGAAAAATCAATAAAAGTCGGGACATAACCTAAACATTTATGATTATCAAAGGAATAGTGTAAATAAAGGTATGCTAAGTAATGAAAACAACATATTAATTATTTTATGACATTTTTATCATACATATTTCCATGGTAATATCTGGTTCTTCCAACAGATTTAAAACATTTTGGCACATAGGAACCGACTTTTTACTAACTAATTTTCCTAGTCCTGTTATATTAGGATCGGAAGACACTAAAAGTCGTTTGTAGGTGTCTTCCATAGCCAATTGCCTAGAAAATTTCCTAGAAAATCGCTCCCTGTAGTTTCTTACGTCCTTATTCCTGCTTTCTTGCGCATCTTCACTCAATAATCCTATGGCTATTTCGCATTTTTCTATTAAACTTGACCCATGGATAAGTAATTTGTGCAGTGTGGGTGGCATATAGTACCATGGGTAATTCCATACAAAAACAGCTGCTGTTTTGGTGCAAAATGTTTTCAGTATCGTTTGCAGTAATTTCTTGTTGACAGTGCACTTTTTCAGTTTCCAAAAGATTCTCATTGTCTGTTATTTTTGCAGTCTTATCAATTAGCTGGTTTGCAGTATCAAACACGTCAATTATTTCATTATCATTATCTTCTGTGTTCTGAAATGTGAATAAATTTGTTTGAATTATACCGTTATATATATTATACAGTTATTATACAGGGTGCCCGGTAATTAATGGATAACCTTAAAATGGGTCATGGTACAACTAATCGCCATTCAGAAAAAAAAATGAAAAAGCAAGTAGTACCAAAGATATGATTTTTTTAATAATAATCGGTGTTTTTTGCTACCCTACTTTACATTTTTGTACACCACGACCACAAATTAAAGAATTCTATCGGTTTTTTATTGTTATAGTAAATTACGTTAACTGAGCTGATAGATAAGCAATAAATATTATGACTACTATTACACTGTTTTTTTTTAAACAACTTGAATGTTTGTTCTTGGGAAAAATTTGTGAAAAATATTCATTTTGACAAAGTTTAAGAATCCGTAGCTTAAAAATAAAGTATGCAAACACAAGTGACCGATTATTTTAAAATATTATGCGCTTAAAGCAGATTTCAAAATGGTATTATTCATTATTGTATCTAATGTAAATTGTGAATTATTGCTATTTGTGTAGAAAAGGTGTGAATTTTGGTTTAACAACAAAATTTGCAATATTGGAAAATTTATTTACATTAAATGTACCTGACCATTGGGGTTTAATAAAAACATTAATAGACGTTAGTAAAGAATAGTAATACTTAAATAAAGTCGCTTTAATACCAGAAATATTTTAACAAATACAAATTGGGTTTGAAATAAATGTCGTGTGAGCTATACACTATATTCCCATTAATATTCAAGTAATTAATTAAGAAAATCAACAGCTACATTTGAGTATACTATCAAAACTTGGCTAAGACATAAGCCAAACAAATCCCTAGATTAAGTTTTTGTACGTGTTATAAATAAATACACGCATAATTCGTTCTACAAAGCCCCGTCGTGACTGCAGAAAATGTTCAGTAAGAACATGTCTTCGCGGCCGTCGTAGTGAACGTTCACATACGATACAAACGTCAGCCATTGTCACAAAGCAAAACAAAAATCCAGTATGAAAGAGCCGAAGTCGTTAAAAATTAAATCGAATTGATCAGATGAAATAATATACAGCACAGGACACAGTAAACACTAGCGAACGACTGCGCAGGGACTGCCCGACAGTATTGCCGCTTAGGGAAAAATAAAGTCACCAAACTTCTACTAAAATGTCACTAGATTGGGTGAAAATTTTAATTCAAAAAAAGTCAGTCTAAAGGACAATGGGCAAAATGGGCCCACCTCCAATAAGAATGACGTGTATATTAAATTAAAGGTCTGTTTACATACAACTATTATCAAAAAGGCGCATGCCAGAATTCGCTGTGTGGTTGGAGTTATTCGATTTAGAAAAGTTGATATTTTTAGGTTAATTTTTTCTCAAGATAAGCTTAGTAATTATAATTCACATACTTATGTGTTATATTTCAACAGGTAACTCGTTAACATTTGCATTAGGTATCCGTAGATCGTCCCTGATTGTGTGATTTAGGTTTTTTAAATGTCAGTCTTTATTTGTTAATACATAATGATAATTAAAATAATACTACATCATTGATTTCAAGCTGATTTATTAACAAGCCAATTATTATTATAAAAAATACATTTATTACTCATTTCTCTTAATCAACAATCACCTCATTCAAAAACATAGCAGGACCATCAAACTGACTATATCTGCCGTATCCCAGATACCATACAATAGATACAACGTGTGCACAAGTACCTATTGTGCGTCTCCCTGTCAGACAAGTGCAGTAATGCTCGACGATGGTATCTTTTCCTTGCCGACGTGGATTTATTAATACGTACGTATAATAAGTCCTGGCCCGGACGTGTCGTGACTGTATCCGACCCTTTAATAACCACATGGTATGGTTCTCTGGTAGGTTAGGAAAATCGGCGATCTGATTTTCTCTATACACTTCTAAAGTATAGATGCCATTTTGAAGATGTTCGGCACAATATGACCTGGCCAGCTTAAGATGATAGGTCCCTAAAGATAAAAGTTTTAAATCATGTTCCGATAAGACAGGGAAGTTTTCTAGTTGCGGCAGGTTTGCATCGATGCGTTCAAAAGCAGTTCTTCTTCTGTTAAGGTTATTTTGATCCACGTATTGAAACAAAATATTCGGCCTGTTTATTGAAATATTAATTAACTCCAATATGGTTTCTGCATCATCATTATTCACAATTGGCTCGTGGAAATGATTTGTTATTGCTGCTGCGATCTTAAAATCTGCCATCATATGAGGGAGCGCGCGGTTGTTATAATCTTGTCGAAGAAGTTTAAAATCGCGTTTAAAACGCCCGTTTACCACCTCAACTACCCAACGGCAGATCGTTACCAAACGAGATTTGTTTGCTTGGGTGGTGGTGAGCTGAGTCTCGTGTCTATCCTTTGTAGGCGGCATATGTGCTTCAAAACCGCACGATTCGATGTGTGGCAGACTGTCACGGAAGCCTCGGTCAAGTATAAATACATCATTTTCTTCTAAAAACCACAACAGGGGATGTTCTTCATTGGCAAGAATGTCGCTCATGATGTTTGCATCTGATTTTGTAGCTGAGTACGGTCCAAGGACGTCTACAATGTAGCCATCGGTGCAAACAATAAGAAACGGTTTCAGCAGGTTCAAATACTTGTGAAGGCTATACGACTGCCTTTGAAATAAATAATTCGTGCTTTTTTGGATGTAAATATACGTGCCATCAAATATTAAAATAGCTTTGGTGTTACTATCATTTCCAAAAATTCCTTTTGGAATAAGTAAATTCCTGTTAAGCACGTTCTCTCGGGTTAAATGGTCAAAGCCCAAGTGTTGTGGAACATAATCATCAGCCAAACAAGATCTGACCGAATGTAACAGCCTCTCCTGCGTGCGCCGAGATATGTTAAACAAGGTCGCCATTCGTTCATCAGGCTCTCCTGTGCGAAGTTTACTTAGGTACACTCCTAGGGCTGTCCTCGGCTGTCTTAATCTGTTTAACGAAGTGCATTCTTGCAGAATAGTATTGAATTCGTCTATGTTGCGACCCGTCCAAAAAAACATTTCGGCATTTGATATGCTTTGAATACCTTCAAAGTCTAGTCTGGCATCTTTTAGAGCAGCTGTTCTCAACGCTTCGCAAATGGAATTACACTGTTCAGTATTAAAATCATACGACACATTGCAGTTTCCTGGTAAATCTTCCCATTCATTACTATTTAAGTGTTCTCGACAGACTCTACTGTTCTCGGGAATAAAAAGCCTGTGTGTAAGTAATATATATGTTTTCACTGATTCTGGTATTCGGAGGCGGCTTGTATTTCGGCAATTGTTATATATGCAGTGTCTACTTGTGTTGGGTGCTCGCGAATGTCGTGGATTATTTTGTGGTAGCGGTTCGTCAGGTACTTGAACTTGATGATCTCCCTGTGCACCTGCTTGAATCCTGTTCGACTCATTGGTAGCTCTTTGCCAGCACCGATGGCATACTCTTCTTGTGTTGTCAAATACAACCTGAAATATGAAATTATTTCAAATAGAATCAAAGCATGATTAAACACTATCTTGTTTAAGTTAAATAAAAATACTACTAAATATCAAGGCGGTAACGGGTTCAGTCAACGACATGACAACCTGTACTTTGGTGCGGTTGCGTAGTGCTTACGTGAAGATTATTTTTGATTGCTAGAATTATAGCTTGACCTGCTAGAAGTACAAACTGATTTGTATACAGGGCCACCAAACTGTTTGTCTTGTCTATGCCACCAAGCGAACTACAAGAGTAGGAGCGGGGTGAGGAAGTGTTGATTGGCGGGGGGCGAGGAGTGGCCATTTTATATGCAATATTATTATCTATTCTAAGCCTTCGTGTAACACCGTCAATTCGCGTCATCAGAATCTCGATTATAACAATAAATAGTAACTGATAGATCATGATATTATTATACTAATGTCAAACAGTCGCGGGGCAATAAAATGTGGAAACAAGACGCCGTCTGTTGCTTTCTCTGTCGCACATAAGTAAGCCAGCGCACACTATTCTTCTTCTTTCTAGGAATTGATAAGCATTTATCGATAAGAGACGCGCCGCACGCATCTTTCCTTGGAGCACCAATGATTTATGGCACTGCAGGCAGCGACATTAGTATAATGTATTTAGTTTTTAACTCTACTGTCAAAAGAGGGTCATGTTTTTATCCAAAAAAGGTAACATTTTTGACAAAAACTAGTGTTCTCGGCAAACTAATAATAGTTTGATGACGAATAAAGCACTTAGCTCTTGTTCTGTGACGCGTCCGATAATTGTATGAGAAAACCGGTTTCTGAGAGCTGCTCACATCAGAGAGGCTAAATGTTTGATCAATTACGTGCGTAACCTAACCAAAAATAACTTACGAGATATCACTCACACACATAAGCCTCACTTCACTCAATATAGTAATAAACTATAATATCTAACTGCTTACCTCCAACTGAGCATGCTCTTGTATAAACATTGCAAGCGGCGGTTCGTCTTGGGGTAAATTCGCCGCGAGTACATGTTGTTGGTATCTTCTATTGTGTAAACCACGACGGCACATAACACAACTTCGATAGTCCATTTTCCGAAAATTGAGTTACACAAGAATCAATAGTCCAAAATCAAAGCCAAGTTATCGTTTACACAAGAATCAATAGTCCAAAATGAAAGCCAAGTTATCGTTTACAGAAGAATCAATAGTCCAAAATAAAAACCAAGTTATCGTTCACACAAGAATCAATAGTCCAAAATGAAAGCCAAGTTGTCGTTTTTAATTAGATAGGATGTGGTTCAATGGGATACAATATGCAACGTCTTCACACACACAAAGGTAGCGGATGACTGATTGAGTACGCGATAGCTCTTGTTCTGTGAAGCGTTATTGTATGCGAAAACCGGTTTCTGAGAGCTGCTCACATCAGAGAGGAAAGGCGGTCGGTAGTAGCCGCAAGCGAGACAGGCGAAGAGCTTTCCTTTGTTTGTTGTCACCGGTCGGTCAGCCGCCATTTTATAGCAACGTCTGACTCACGCGCACACATCTAGCACGGTCAGTCTACGAGAACTGAACAGTTTGGAGACGATCTGCAAGTACCTAATGCAAATATTAGTCTTTCATCTGATTTTTTTCTCGTACGTTTTTTTTTTTTTTTTTTTTCATTGAACTTATACTCAATAATAATGTAATACATGATGCAGTAATAATTGGTTTAAACATTCGCAAAAAAAATGGTTTTCTAAATCAAAAACTTCTATTTTTAACCTAAAAATATCAACTTTTTTATATCGAATAACTCCAACCACACAGCGAATTCTGGCATGCGCCTTTCTGATAATAGCTGTATGTAAACAGACCTTTAATTTAATATACACGTTATTTTTATTGGAGGTGGGCCCACGGTTCATACATTTTTGCCCATCATCCTTTACTGATTAAAAGTATTTTTTTTAAACATATGAAAAGTCAACGAACAATAATTTGAATTAACCAAAAACACTTTAAAAATTAATTAGTTGCATTAAATCTTCATCTATTATCACTGTATCATCTTCGTCCAGCATGGTGGAAGTGGACGGTTGCTCTGTAGTTGCCGTGGAAGTCGAACCTTGCGGTTGTAATATGGAAGTAGATGGCACATTACTCTTATTTATGTTTTTAACGGCTTTCGTCATTTGGGACAAGACTTCATTGGGTAAAACATAACTTTTGCAGGTTTCTTTTAAACATTTTAGCTGATTCCGTATGAACAGTATTGAATTCAGAGTTGTTGTTGCTAATCTATTTCGTAGTTTCGATTTAACAATGTTCATTATACTGAACGTCCGCTCTACTTCTGCGTTCGAGTGTGGCAGCGACAAAACTGCAATGGCTAAATCTGCTAAATCTTGGTATGCGTTAATACCTGCAGCATTTTTGTATTTGTTCACTTGCGCCCAGAATTTTATTGTATCGTCATTTGGAATTACGTTCCATTTGACAAAATTAATATTATTCCATTGCTGTAATATTTTTTCAATTTTGTCCTCATTAAAGCCAAGTTCGATAGCAAGTTCAACAATTGAAGTATCCTTTAGTTGCCTTAAAGTGTTTCTTACTGATAACTGTGTCATTTTTTGAAGTGCTACATAATTGCTGGGCAAGCGGTTTTGTAATTCTTTTGCAAGTTTAACAGTGAAATCTATACAGCTTTTTCTAACAGGGGCAACTGTTTCATTTGTTAATTTGGTTTTAGTAATATGAGATTCAAATAGGTATCCTAGGTGAGGTACTGGGCTTAGATGATCTTCAATTTTTAATGTTAAATAGTCTTTCTCGGTTATGACTCTATTAGGTATCAAAATTCTATTACATATGGATCATAATAAGGTCATCAACGAAGTAATTAATTGAACTGGATCTATGTTCTCTCCTTCAAAAGTTTTTATTCCAATTTGTACATCATTCAGTATATCGTGACGCAGACTTCGTGTCAGTTAAGGCGTTAATCATTTTCCCATCAACCATGGTCATTATTAACTTGTGCCTTACTACACATTCTTCCTCAGTTGCAACTATTGTGGACGTTAAATTTTCAATTTGAGCTAGAACATTTTGAGCTATGGATCTTAAGAGTTCTGGAGTTTCATGACCCATCTCTAACTTCAACGGATCGCAATATCTTGGGGATGAGGGAATGTCTGTTGAAATGCTGGGTCTCTTTTTCTTTTAGACATACTGATAACACAAGTTTATAAACGAAAAATCCACAAATTAAAACGTGCACTAAACAATAACCAAACAAAACCAACAATACTCAAAATAACCTCACTTACTTTACCGAGTTGACAATTGACTTGACAACCGAGGAATACATTTCGTTATATGTATTGTTACACAAACATTGCAAGTTTTGTCAAGTTTCGGTGCAAGGACTAAACGCAACGCAATGTTGCAGTTCCAACATGCCGTTAACTCGGTTTTCTAAACGCGATCAACGAACGTGGCGTTTTGCTCTGTGAAATGCAATCGATGTTAAACGAAATCAAATCTTGTTATTAACCGCAATTAGTATAAGCGCAGTTTTACTGAACGCAGTTTTGGAGACGATCGGAGAAATTGGCCCTTCCTTAGTCTGGTTTGGTTTTTTACAATCAAAATTTTAGGTGAAAAAGGCGAATTCAGAATAGCAAAATAGCCATTTTCACTAAACTAGTAACTCAGTGCCATCTTAGTGCTGTCAAACTAAAATATGGTTAAGTTGTGTCACTTTAGGCTATTTCAAAAAAAAAAAAAAAACATTTTTGTAGTAGTGCTCTTACTTACTTCAGAATGGGAAATCGTCGTCTGACAGGAATAAACAAAATTTTGGTGATTTTTTGTCTAGTTTAGAGGTATTTCAAATCAAATCATTTATTCGCATAGAATGTAGGTATTGTACAATAAAGTTGTTATAATGGTATAATGAGCCGGGTACATTCTGCCTGAGTTTTGGCACGCAAAATTTTACCAATAATGTCATCAATATGCTCATGAGCAAAATGATAAAATAGATAATAAATAATTTAACAAGTCCTGATCATGCATAAAAATGTTACAATTAATGTCAATAATATTAAACAGTTGACATATCACACATGGGGTCATTCAAAAAATCATTTATGGAATAATAACATTTCTGTATCAAAAAAGCGAGTTTATTTTTAAATTGTTAAAGGGTGTCTTTGACTTTTTATGCTATAAAAAGCAAGTAAGTAGTGTAAGTTTATTAAATATTATTGGTCCCATGCAGAAAACATTTTTTCTAAGTAGTGCTGTTTTATAGCCACCGACAATTAGGAGGTTTTTGTATTGACTTCTCACGGGACCTTTCTTGGTGTCCGAGACCATAACAAACAAAATTTTATTTCTTTTTACAAAAATTGCCATTTCCAAAATATATAACGACGGAAAAGTAAGAATTTTTAAAGACTTGCACAGAGATTCACAACTATCTCTAGGTTTAAGACCACACATAGCTCTAACACAACGTTTTTGGGCTTTAAAGACAAGAGAAACGAGAGATTTGTGACAAGAGAATCGGCACCATTATCTATTTTCTGGATTTGACCACAGAACGGTAGCCAGCCTTTTAAATCGCCTCCAAAGGTTGTGAATTGTACGTTTGGAAGTATGAAATTGCGTTTTTCTCTTTTCACGTCCATGAGATTATCGCTACTTATGTGTGCATCTAATTTTGTATTTGACGTCTAACTAACATGATCCATCTTGATTTGTACTAGATAGCACTTTCCATCTCGTTTTCTGATATAATCTCGTCATCGACGCAACTCATATTTGACGTGTTTGTCTAACTCCGTGAGTTGGTTTTGTAGTTCCAATACTTTTAAGTACTGACCTGTGATCGTCATTGTACGTGCTTCATTTCCTGAATGGAGTTCGAGAAGTTTCTCGAACACGTTGGCGTTCAAAACACCCATTAGTTACAATTGCAAGTTAAGTCGGAGAAGCAATGCCAAAAATCTTACTTCCGACGATCACTGAAACTGATGAGCCAAACTTGAGCGCAAATGGAACCACCAGATAGAAAATGTAGAACATTTAGCACCACATAAAACTCTCCCAAGCTGATCTGCCAATCTACTTCAGCCTTTAAGACTACTTCACGTCAGTCAAAAAAAAAATATAACTTCCGTTAGACAATACCTACAGAGTGTTGGGAAACTTGTATAAGCTATGTTTTAAAATAAAAAATGCCGATCGGATGCAAAACGTGTGTTTCATTTAATGAATTTCTAGTACAGAGTGAAAGTTGACATTGACCGGAATTATCGCAGATAACACTTTAGTGTTATCTGCGACATTGATCTCTGTGATGGCAACACAACATTTATGTTGTGTTGCCATCACAGAGATCAATGTCTGTAATACAAATCGAAGATTTAAACGAACCTTTAGTTAAAATGGTTTCCAAAAACAATTTGCCGTTCAGCACCGTGGAAACCGAATCTTCTAAAAATTTTATAAATAAATTAAATCCTGCCTATCCAAATCCGTCGAGAAGAACACTTTCAAATACACTTTTACAAAAATACTACAATATTAAATGTGAGGAACTTGCTTCAGTGTATAACTTTTAAGGACAGACACACTAGCGAGAATCTCGCTAAAGAAATCAAACAATCGTGTGAAAAGTGGGGAGTGGTAGAAAAAATTCAGGCAGTCGCTACAGATAACGCAGCCAACGCTCAAGGTGCAATCGCGGCAGCGGGTTGGAGGCAAGTACCGTGCTTTGCCCACACTCTAAATTTAAGTGTCCAGGTAGTTCTGTTGAAAATTAATGAAACGCGGGGGCGAATCAAACCTATTTTGGATCTCTTTCGAAGGAGCCTATTAGCTGCAAAGCGCCTTAGAGTGATGCAAATTCGCTTAGGCGAAAACGTCCTCAAAATAAAACAGGACGTAGTGGAATATGTCGTATGTTGAGTTCCAACGAATACTTGAAATAAAACGAGCTTAATAGCAACGTTGGCGAATGACACCCACGCGTACTAAATTTAGAAAGTGAAGATTTGCTTATTATGACCAAAGCCTGTGTCATTTAAAAGATATTTAAATTCAAATTCAAATTCATTTATTTTGTGTACATAGGTTAGAAGATGTTAAAATATAGATATTACAGAGTCCGTCTATGTCCCGCCGATAGGCATACAAAAATTCTCAATTTTCAAATAAAATTAAATCATGTCATTTATGTATTCACAATTAATTAGGTCTACAATTTATAATAATAACATGTCAATTTTCAAATCAAAATCATACAGCAAATTCACAATTAATTAGATAAGTATACAATTTCTAATGATAACATGTCAAATTTCCAAATTAAATTAAATCCAACACTAATAAATTACATTACATTCATACTGCATTCACATTAATTTAATTCTTTTTCAGACAGAAAGTCACTTATGGAGTAGTACGCTTTGCTCACTAAAAAATTGCGAAGCCTTATTTTGAATAACAATACCGGCAATTCCCTCCAAGATTTGGGTATTTTATTATAAATGACCGGAGCCATACAGTAAACACTTTTGCGCATTAGAGTTGTCTTACAAGATATAGATATTGAAGACATAGCAAACTATTATCGCGTCTATTACGTGGAATTACATCATTTAATCGTTTAAACCGATTCGGATTCGACCTCACAAACACAGCTACTTCCCATATGTACAAACAGGGCAGTGTCAGTAGTTTATGTTTCTTGAAATATGGCATGCAACTATCCGTACTTTGGAGCTTGAGCATCGCTCGTAAGCATCTTTTCTGTGCTTTGAAAACAGTATCTTTTTCAGTTGAATTACCCCAAAATATTATTCCATAACGTAAGTTGGATTCTACGATACCATAATAAGCTGTAAGAAGTGCATCAACATAGATTATTGAGGATAATGTATGCAGAGCGTATGCCGATGAACTAATTTTTTTGCATAAACTATTAATATGTGCCTTCCAATTAAGTTTTTTATCTATTATAAGACCCAGAAACTTGGTGTGTTCAACTTCTTCCACCACATCATTGTTATAGTGTACGTGGAGGTTCATGCTAGGCATTCGTTGACTAAAAGACAGACAGACAGCCGCTCAGAGACGCAATCGGGCAATGAAAACTGTACTTTATACAGTTAGTACTTTTTTATTGTGAGCGCGTGCGCAGGCGACGTGAAAGTGATGGTGGGGGCGAGACAAAACATTTAATATTTTTGTAGGTATTGTTATAATGGTGTTTTAGGTGTATTATGTTTTATGTATTATGCACGCACAGTGTTGCCTTCGGATAATTATTTATATGTTCTATTTGTTTTATTGTATATTTATTGAAAATTCATTACTGACTTGGTCTCCGTACGTCTCTTTCGGGTGACCACTGAAAATCAGCGCTGTGCTGTGGGTCTCCATAGCACAGCATCAAGCTGAGTGGAAGCCTTCTTGTCACAGTCATGACGTGCCAGCAGCTGCCGACTATTTCTGTTTTGTGCTCGTTATTGTATTTTTCTTTTGTTTATTTTTACTCGAGTTTTTCATCTTTTTTTTTTTTTATGCACGTGTTTCTGTGACAAATAAATTTATTTTTCTTTCTTCTTTCTTTCTTTCTTAAAATGTACAAGTTTTGTTTTTTTCAAGTTTATTTTTAAATTGTTTGCTTCTAACCAATGCACAATTAATGTTAGAGTATTATTTATATCCTTTTCATAAGTTTCTGCACACATTAAGACAGTTACAGAAATAATGAGCGCCGAGAAGTCGGTAACAATTTCAGAAATAATCACACATTACATTTATTAACAAATAAAATAAACACAATTCTAAAAGAGACTCACGATTCACCTTTACCTATTTCTGTGGCTCAAAAACTAAATGACCAATTACAAGAAAGATTCAAGAGAATCGAAGACAATAACTTGTTTTTAATAAGCACCCTACTCGACCCAAGACTAAAAAAATTTCCTGAAACCCGTCAAACAAGCTATGATAGAGCCAAAACATTATTATATGGCCTGGCGGCACGGGTAGTATTGCCGGCAGAGACTTCGGAGCATGAAGACTCTACAACAGTTGCTGCCAGTGCTGCCACTGCTTTACTATTTTTGCACAATATCAAAAAGGGCTCTATAGATTTCATTAGGATTCTCGTGTATAGATGATGTAATTCTATGAGCCATATTATTTTTCAACTTATTACAACGACTATGGAGATCTGCATGAAGAGATTTATATGGAACAGCCGCAATCTTTTGTTCAAGAGGGGAGTGAAGGCAAGGTTTGCAAATTGAAGAAAGCCATTTATGGCCTCAAACAAGGTGCCAGGTGTTGAAATCAAAAGATTCATAAGCATATTATAAAGATGGGTTTTTCTCGGTCTAAGTATGACCAGTGTGTCTACACAAAGAATTATAAAGAATTTTTCACTGTCAGCTCTATACGTGAATGATTTTTATATATTCACAAATAAAGCTGTAGAAGCCAAGACGGTGATACATCAGATTGGAAGATCCTTCAAAATAAAGGATTTGGGTGAGGCAAGAGAATGTCTTGGAGTTCGGATCGAGATGAAGAGTGTAGGTGAAATTCACATGTCTCAAAAGAAATACATTTCAAAAATATTGGAGAAATATGGAATGTTGGACTGCAAATCCGTTAGTACACCGGTTGAAGTGAATCTTCGCCTGAAATTTGGTGAAAAGAACGACAACACGCGGTATCAAGAAATTATCGCTTCACTAATGTACCTGGCATGTTGTACAAGACCTGATATATCGTATACAGTTACGATGCTAAGTCAATTTAATAACTTCAATGATTCTACTTCACATGGCGGCACTGAAACGAGTGTTTGGGTATCTAAACGGGACAGCGGAACTATCGCTGTGTTACAAAAAATGCAATAAGCCTTTAGTGGTCACAGCAGTTAGTGTGGAGTGTATTAGTAGGAACTCTTCTTGACGTAAATAAATAAAACTAACTAGGCTGAATGAAGTCTGAAGTCTCAATAATTTATTTTCCAAAACACCCTACTTATATACACTAATCAAGATACACTAGGCGCTAGCATGTTATTATTAGAATTCAATCGACCAATAGCGATGAGACGCGGGGCGAGCCGCGCGCGGGGCGCTGAGTTGCACACGACACTATTCGCCGCGAAGGCATAAATAGGAGTCGTATGCCGAAAGCGGGCCTTTTCGCCGGGCGCCGTCGTCGAGTGAAGACTGGTCATCATCGTCATGTGTCCACGTGTCCATCTACGTGGTTCCGAAGCGTGAAGTGAAGATACGGAAGGTGCTGCTGCTTCTGCTTGCGCTTACAAACCGCTTCTTTCGAAGCGAACCGGCGAACGCGTGCGGCGTTGTGATGATGCTCGTGCCACGTCGGTGTTTGCTATCTTGTTTCTTAGTGTGCCGATTACGTACTCGTCTTTTTCAAGATGATTGTTTCACTGTTTCTTGCGGATTGTCAAAAACGTGGTAAGGTTACGTACTTGTCTTTTTCAAGATGATCGTTTCAATGTTTCTTTTAGAATGTCAAAAACGTGGTAAGGTAACTGGTGTGGTGGTATGTGGTAGCTGGTATTCTGATGATTGTGTGATAGGTACTGTGTCACTACGTAACTTCAGTGGTATGTGGTAACTGGTTTTCTGGTGACTGTGTGACAGGTACTGTGTCACTACAAGCCTTTGGTTGCCTATGCAGATGCAGATTGGGGAAATGGGCCTGATTGGAAATCTTTCTCTGGTTATACCCTAGTTTTCGGTGGTGCTGCGGTGTCTTGGCAGTCTATAAAACAGCGTTGTGTTGCGTTAAGTACTGCTGAAGCTGAGTACATCGCAATCTGTGAGGTCGCTAAGGAAGTGATATCAGTAAATGGTTTATATTGTGAACTGACTGGCCGGTATAACGCTGCTGTTACTATTTTAAGTGATAGTCAAAGTGCCAGTAAGCTAGTTTATACTCCTGCCATTGGAAAACGTTCCAAACATATAAATATAAGATATCATTTCGTTTGGGAGTTAGCAGAGCAAAGAGTTATTTGTGTTGAATATTGTGAGACTGCCCTTATGCCTGCTCATATGATGTCGAAGGGAGTTGGTAAGCAGAAACATTTGTTCTACACACAGCATAGTGGATTAAGAGGGGGTGTTCGACCATGAAGGTTTATAATGCACTATGTTCTAGGAGTAAGTAGAGTCTTCTTTGGTTGTTGCCTAGCAACCGTTATGTTCTATTCTGTCATCCTGTGTTTTTTCAGATGAAGTAAATTTTTGTTATAATAAAATGTAAATAACTTTATTAAACCACTGTGTTACACTGTGTTTCATTGAGTGTCAATTTTATAACGTATGGTTTAAACTTATCACGTTTTTTGTGTCATTTCCCAACTATCATACGAGTAGAATGACCGTTAAGCGAACCAAAAGATTATACTGACGTGTTTCTTGCTGTTAGGTTGGCACACGGGATATCAATGAGAGTTTCACTGGAGGCTGTGAAGTGTGTAGGGGAAGTGATCAATTGATTAAGACTGAGGCTATTCAGAAACTCGTTGTTTTGTTTTGTTTTTATGCAGCTTGTGTTCAGCAAGTTCACATTAAAATCATCTAGTAATATGTAATGGTCACAATTTCCCAGTGAGCTAAGCGAATCAGTTATGGCAATGGAAATGAACAAGGTCAAGCCATGGTGGCCGATATGCGGTACAGCATACCGGCCACCATGGCTTGACCTTGTTCATTATACAGGGTGGCCCAAAAGTCGTGGATCAAACGCAACTAGGGGTTAGATGGGGTCACCAGCTGTAAAAAGTTGTTCTACGGGAGGTTCTTAAGGCCAACCCTGCAGAGTTATAATTTATTTTGTGTTTTTATGAGAATATTGACTTTTTCTAACTAATTCTTATTAAAATTCGAAAAAATCTTCATCCTGTATCTTTTTTATAATTTTCACTAGATTGGTACTGATGAGTCCTTGCGTTAGACATGCTATTTATGGTTGTTTATTGGGTGTGTTGAAGATAATATTAAGTTTTACGTTTATTTTTTTCTCAAATCATAACTTTTTATTTACTTCGGACCACACTGTGAAAAAAAAATACTCTACCGAAAAGTGACCCTGTATTACAAGTTTTGGCGCATTTAATAGGGATTCTGAAAAGGTATTACACATGGCCATGAGTGGCTCTAATATGTTTCTAGGACGGAAAAAACAAAACAACGATTGTGAAATAATTGTTTTATTAAGCAAAACATTTTACAATAAATGCTCAAAATTACTGCCTCTGACCATAATACATAATCTGCACCGTCTAATAAAATTCCTACGTAACCTACGGAATGCACCTCTGTTGTTAGTAACTTGTACCCTAGCAAATTCGAGCTTTTGTCGTAGTTCTTGTTCGCTATTGTTCTCTCCTTGGTAAACTATTTCTTTAAAATAGCCCCAAAGAAAAAAATCTAATGGATTTAAATCGGGCGACCGGGGTGGCCACGCAATATGTCCGCCTCGACCAATCCACCGGTTGCGGAAGCGCTCGTTCAAATGATCTCTAACTACTCGAGCGTAGTGAGGCGGGGCGCCATCATGTTGCAGCCACATTTCTGCTATTCTTTCTTCTGGAACTTCAGCTTCGTGAAGAATATGGTTTAAATTATTTTGCAAAAAATGTTAATACTGAGCACCATTCAGCCTTGCTGGCATTTCATGCAGCACCAACTGCTGGCCAATTATACCAGCCCACATGTTAATACCAAACAGATGCTGGAATCGATCATTTCTTATGATATGGGGGTTCACTCTGGAGTAAAAATGTAGATTGTGGATATTGAATACTCCCATTCTTCTAAAAGTTGACTCATCCGTCCATAAAACCTTGTTGAAGAACTGCGGATCCTCTCTGTGGTATCTTAGCATCTCTCTGCAAAACTGCACTCTAGGTTCATAGTCACCGGGCAGCAAAGCTTGCACCCTTTGCACGTGGTAGGCGTGATATTTGTTTCTGTTAATGACACGTTGCACCGTCGATCTTGGAATCCCGAGATTACGGGATATTTGGCGTTGACTTATACTAGGATCCAATCTTAATTCTCTCAGCACTTCATCTTCATTTTCAAATTGCACCACTGGTCTGCCTGCTCTCGGTGCATGCTGACCGGGTAAGACTCCCTCCATGTACGAATTATGTACGCGCATAAAGACCCTGTAGTCCGGAAAACGATCACGGTTAGGGTAGCGTTGACGATATTCCCTGGCAGCAGCCCGGGCATTACCGTCGCAAAAGCTATACAGGTAATGCATTTCTGCATACTCCCGTTGGGAGTATTCTCTCCTCGCAGCAGCCATCTGTCCACTTTTGTAGCCAATCCGTCCGATTCCGAATCTAGTCCGATTCACACAGCACTGGTCACAGGTAGGCAATCTATCACAAGTCCGAAAAACAAAGCGTAGGTCAAAGGAAAGAAACTGATCACAAGTCGTCGTAAAACCGAGAAAAAGAACACGTGCGTACTCACAGGCAGGAAGCGAGTCACTAATGAACAATTGAACACTAAACATTCTAAAGAAACTTCATTCTTCTTCATTCTTCGATCAATAATAGTACTAGATACACAATCCCATGCAAAAGTTCACTTTAAAACTGGCACCAATTGTATTTACCTAATCCTAGTGGAAAAAAATATGCATTAATGTAATTTCAACCTTAAATACAACTACTTAAAGTTATGTTCACAAAGTTATGCAAAAAAAGCAATAAATTTTTACGACCGAAGCTAGCTGGTCAATACATCAAAAGAAATTCAACCTTACCCGTATGATTTAAGGTCAGAATTACAAAGTGTCAAATAGCGAACAAGAACTACGACAAAAGCTCGAATTTGCTAGGGTACAAGTTACTAACAACAGAGGTGCATTCCGTAGGTTACGTAGGAATTTTATTAGACGGTGCAGATTATGTATTATGGTCAGAGGCAGTAATTTTGAGCATTTATTGTAAAATGTTTTGCTTAATAAAACAATTATTTCACAATCGTTGTTTTGTTTTTTCCGTCCTAGAAACATATTAGAGCCACTCATGGCCATGTGTAATACCTTTTCAGAATCCCTATTAAATGCGCCAAAACTTGTAATACAGGGTCACTTTTCGGTAGAGTATTTTTTTTTCACAGTGTGGTCCGAAGTAAATAAAAAGTTATGATTTGAGAAAAAAATAAACGTAAAACTTAATATTATCTTCAACACACCCAATAAACAACCATAAATAGCATGTCTAACGCAAGGACTCATCAGTACCAATCTAGTGAAAATTATAAAAAAGATACAGGATGTAGATTTTTTCGAATTTTAATAAGAATTAGTTAAAAAAGTCAATTTTCTCATAAAAACACAAAATAAATTATAACTCTGCAGGGTTGACCTTAAGGACGTCCCGTAGAACAACTTTTTGCAGCTGATGACCCCATCTAACCCCTAGTTGCGTTTGATCCACGACTTTTGGGCCACCCTGTATAGCATTTTTTTTTGCCGTTCAGTAAGGGTGTTAGCCACATTTGTTCGACTGATTCGAACCTGCAGCCTAATTACGTAATGCACGATCAATAATAAATTGAAATGAATTGAAACAGATTGCTAGTCCATTGCTTCATAAGTAAAAAAAAAAAATGTGTTCAATTTTTTTTTCGAACTTATGAAGCAATGGACTAGCAATCTGTTTCAATTCATTTCAATTTATTATTGATCGTGCATTACGTAATTAGGCTGCAGGGATCGACCGCAGACTACATAGAGGTTGTCAAAAGTTGGAAGAATAAAACATGACAGTTCGTTTTATCTTTAACCGGTCAAGTACATACTGCGTCACGCTAAGCGTGGCTTAGCGCCCATTTTAGGTGTTGATTTTTTGGCAAAGGCTCCCACAGTAAGCCTCAATTACCCCGCTGTACCGTAGGTATTCACAATAGATCACGTTTTTTTTGCTGTTATCAGCAAAATATCAATGAGTGCTTTTAGAGCTCATTGGAAACATAATAACTACAAGGAACTACTGAGAAATATGTAAATGAAACACAACAAATACTTATACAATGTTTTATTTATTTTTATATTTATTATATGTGCTGTGTTGCATTCTCAGAAGAAATATTTCTATTAATCGGGATATATCTGTGCCTTTCATCGTTTTATTTGTTAAACAACACCAGTTAAAAATGACTATTTTTACCCCATGGTCAAGGGAGGCCTTTTCAATTTCTTTTTTATGTGTTTCACAAGAAAGGAAGTCTGATGAGTACCTAGACATAATTAGGCATTTTATTATTTCTGAAATGTTATTTTTTGCTGGAGAATGTTCTAAGTACTCATTTGCTTCTTCTGTGACTACTCCGAACGCTCTCACTGCATTTTCAGAAGGGTAGGTCAATTTAATTTTCTTAATGGTTTTATATTCATTTTTTTTTTGCACCCGATTATACGATATTACAAAGAAAATCGATTGAAATATGATACGGGAACTACGCTGGCTTCACGGAAAAATCACGTGATATAGACGAAATGACTTAGAATTTAGACGGCACTGATAACGAAAAAGCTAATAGAAAATGTTACTTTCATAATATAATATATTTTCAACTGTGAACTTTGCTGAGCGTCAGTAAATGGTTGTTGGAGTGCCAGTTGTGTAAGCAATGGTTCCGAATTGCTTGAGTAACCTGGTCATGACAGTGAGTCTTGATGTTGTGGGGATAGTTGTGAGTTGGATGAGTGACAGTAACCTGGTGATGGCAGTGTGACTTGATGTTGTGGAGACCTGGTGATGGCAGTGTGACTTGATGTTGTGGAGATGGTTGTGAGTTGGATGAGTGACAGTAACCTGGTCATGACAGTGAGTCTTGATGTTGTGGGGATAGTTGTGAGTTGGATGAGTGACAGTAACCTGGTGATGGCAGTGTGACTTGATGTTGTGGAGATGGTTGATGGTTCCGAATTGCTTGAGTAACCTGGTCATGACAGTGAGTCTTGATGTTGTGGGGATAGTTGTGAGTTGAATGAGTGACAGTAACCTGGTGATGGCAGTGTGACTTGATGTTGTGGAGATGGTTGTGAGTTGGATGAGTGACAGTAACCTGGTCATGACAGTGAGTCTTGATGTTGTGGGGATAGTTGTGAGTTGGATGAGTGACAGTAACCTGGTGATGGCAGTGTGACTTGATGTTGTGGAGATGGTTGTGAATTCAATTGTGAGTGAGAGTACCTTGGTGATACATGTGTTGGTGTGAAGTAATTATATGGTTATTGGCGAATGGACGGAATTGTATTCTAGTATTGGAAGCTTCTTGTATGATTGTCTTGTTGTTCAAGATTATACATTATTCTGTATATTTCCATCTTTGCAATATCTCTTGTACTTTCTTGTAAAGCTATCATCAATTTATTACACAATTACTCGCAATACAGTAAACATGTGTCTGATTAGGGAACCTGAAAGATATTTTGTAAAACTTTATAAGCTTCATCACTGCGTTTCTTCATTTCATCACACTCATTTAATTTGCTTCGTTTCGTTTTGTTTTTCAAAAGTTTTAGGAATTTTGAACGTTTCTTCCGTTGTTGCTTGTGTGGCATTTTCATCTTTGTCTTCCTCGATCTCTTCCACGTCGAGAAAATCCTGTGCGCAAATTATTTTACTATTTTATTCATTTCAGTTACCTCGGATGTCAGTATAACGGTTAAAAATTGAAGATGATTTCAACAGTACTTGGAACTTTCCTCATTGCCTTGGCGCAATTTATGGTACACATGTCCTAATACAAAGTCCCTGTCACAGTGGTTCTGAATATATCAACTATCACGGCACTTCTAGCATTGTTCTGTTAGCTTTGGTGGATGCTGACTATAACTTTACATTTGTGGATTGCTGATGTCAAGGTAGAATAAGTGATGGCGGTGTTTACATGTATAGAAAGATTTCCAGAAATGAACTGGATTTTCCAGCATCAACTAATTTGCCCTTCAAGGAGGAACCACTTCCCTACGTATTTGTGGCAGATTGTGCATTTGCTCTGACTGAAAATATGTTGAAGCCGTATGCCGCACTCCACGCTATGGGAACAAAAGAAATAATTTTTAATTATCGTTTGTCTCGTACTCGAAGAATAGTAGAGAACGTTTTCGGCATTATGTCGGTTCCTTTTAGGGTACTTAAGAAACAATTTTAATTAGAACCAAAGCTGGTATCCAATATTTTTATGACGTGTTGTTTACTGCACAACTTATTAAGGCGATCTAAAAATTCACGACGAATATATACAGCCCCTGGTACTTTTGATACTGAAAATGAAGGTGGAGTGCATCCAGGCTCGTGGCGAAATGATCCTGAAAGAAATACTTTCTTGATATCTATGAGGAATGTACCAACAAGAGCAACTCTATCTGCTTAGACCATAAGAGATAAATTTGCTGAATATTTCCTAACAGATGGCGCTGTAGTATAGCAAAATAATTGCGCTAATTGAGCAGGATGGCGACCAAAATAGCGGCAGTGTAAATAGTAGGGTTAAGCTATAGCTAAGCACATACGTTATACACACAAGTTGTTTGTTACTTAGTTGGTTTAGACAGTTAACTAAGGGCCGATTTTTCAATCCTCAGTTAAATCGTTAAATAGTTATCTAGCGAATAAAATTATCTGGCTGTTTATCAGGTGAATAAATATTTTCAATTTTTCAATCTTATAATAACGGAAGAATAGTTATCTGTGGTCTTTGTTAACCAATTCCACACTACCATGTGCAAGCGAGACGCACAGATACAGTATTCAACGTGTTAAATAAGAATAGAAACAAAACGTATGTTTGACGAGATTTCTTAACTTTTGTTTTGAACCACAGATGGTCAGCAATTACGCGACCTTTTTTTTGTTGTTGTTTGTAGCAATCTTTATAGCAGTGGGCATGTATTTAGCTAAAAAGGATCAGTAGGCGTCTAATTTCAAAACCCGCTATAACAATATCGCTTCGGCCGTCAAGGAAACCGGGATTTCGTAACTGGTATCCATGAAGGCTTTTTTTATACGTCTACGGTACACATAAGTTCTCCACTACTACATGACCATAATAGTAATTAAGGTCATGTAGTAGTGGAGAACTTATATGTACCTACCTATATCTATATATATAAAAGAAAGTCGTGTTTGTTACAACACTTATAACTCGAGATCTGCTGGACCAATTTTCATGGTTTTTGATAAAAACAATGAAAAGGTAGGGTAGGTAGGGTAGGTGCGCCGTAGATAAGTACTTAGTGCTACTCGAGCGAAGCCGGGGCGGGAAACTAGTTATAGATAATTGAATGCCTATTAAAAGTGATGTAAATCGTCATTGCGATAATTGTAATTGGTATTAATAGACAATGAAAAATAATAATAAATAATTGGATAATGTAAATGATTGTATAGAATAAATTTATTTAACTGTTATTATTGTTTAATGTATAAGTGTAAAAGTTATTAATCAATTTAATTTGTACTGAATATTTGCACGCCATGAAAAATGGCAGACATGTCGTGAGCCACTCTTATTTTAAGATCTTGCATGTATGTATTATTTTAATTCTGTATACACATGTCCGAGCAAATAAAATTTATTTCTTTCTTCTTTCTTTCTTTCTTTCTTACGTAACTGGTTTCCATGAAGGATTTATTTATACTTCTGTGTAAATGGTTTCCATGAAGGATTTATTTATACTTCTGTGTAAATGGTTTCCATGAAGGTTTTATTTATACTTTTACGTAACTGTTACATAAACTTTTCCGTATGTCTGGCCACTTATCATTTAGAAAGACGTCATATATCAGATAATAAAGTTGCACTTGATATTGATAGAATGTCAAAAGTTAATTTTTTTGAATGTAAGCTTGCTCTGACTATTGTTATATTACTGAAAATGGATTTAAGGGATATTGAATTCATCTCAACGAGAAGAGGAGGCGTTGCTGCACTACACGGAGGACATAAATATCATCGAAAAAAAAAGTACACGATTTTTCATAATTTTTGATCATTTTGGCTGTGCTGTAATTATAATCGTGGATGCCATGGCAGCATTACTTTAAATGAAAAAAACGAAGTCAACAGTTACAATTCACATAATGAGTGTTTGCCAAACAATGAACAGAATAAAGTTTTGAAGGAACTTGATAAACTGAAACACGCAACAGGATCTAATTTTGAATCAATTCAAAAACAGTACAGTGAAATAGTGTATATCGATACCTTTAGACTCAAAGGGCGTAAACGCCACTTTGGCCAAAATGACTTTTTAATGCAGTTATGTTCAGTTTTTTTTGCTGTATCAATCTGTGTAATTAAAACTGCGAAATTCGCAAAATTAAGGCTAATACGGCCCACGTGATTTTTGGAGATTTTTTAAAGACTTGAGGCGTATTTGATATTTTTTTTTATTTTATTGGTTATTTAGGTAACATGCACAATTATTAAAAAACTTAAAGGTCGTAACAAAGTCGTTAACCAAAACTTGAGCATACGCCCTTCTTATTCTCGTATAAAAATAAAGTTGACTCATAAGACTTAACGTTGATGCCGCAAAATTTTGGCCATATCATCGCTCTTAAGCCAAAAATGGTTTATACACCCCTATTATTCCGTTATAAAATTAAACATGACTTATACGCCCTAACTGAGATTATCTCGAAAAAATCAACTGTGTCCTATACTATAAATTAGTTATTTTATCATATGTAGTTTTAGCGTATTACGACCGAAAATAATTTTGAATTACACTAACCAATATAGTCTTAAGAGCGAAAGTTATGTTTGTAGATCGAAATACTCTCACGCCTGTGCTCTTACCAACCTGAACTAGTATTTGATAGTTGTCTCTTGCACGCCCGCCAATAACGCCATTATGTGCAAGCGAGATAGCGGACGAGCGACGATAGCACGCGCCGGCCGGCCAGCTTCAGTTGTTAGTAAACAAGCGAAGAAGCAACGTAATTTTATTCTGGAACTACATTAATTGTGTAATTTGTTTCGAAACTATGTGAAAATGGATAAGCACGATAATAAAAATAAACTGGATGCGTTAATACGTCGACGTGAAGTGCTAGCTTCGTTGGCTGCCCGTCGTCGTTTAAATATTTTGAGGTAAGTTTGAATTAAATACAATACCTATTATTGTTAGGTGAAATTTTAGTGTGTGATTATTAGCAAGGTGTTATGTTAAAAACTAATTAAAGTTTGTAGTGTCATCTCTATGAACGTTTTTGTGAAGGTTTAATAATTAGTAAAATCCTGTAGGTATGTACGTATGTACCTACTGGCGTTCATCGCAAGCACGAAAGGCCAGTACGCACAGGCACTTAGTACGGGTTAGACAGTGTTATATAGATAAATAAAACGTTCAATTATGCTGTTTTTTTTCACACGTAGTAAATAAATAATTGTCAATCTTATAATATTATACGTAAATACAGCTTCTTTCTGGCGTTTACAACGTACAGACTGCAAAAGACACTATAACTTGTGGCGTATACGACCCAAATAGTTTAAAACTTTTGCTTTCTATGCTTTAAATACTCAAATTATTACTCGTGTACGCCAATACAACTATTTTGGCATAGACGCTTATGACTCCATTAAAAAGTTAAAATAGTCATTCCTCTTAAAATTATGATTTCAGTTAGAAGTATAAGATCTGCCGGCTATTTATGTATTGAAAGTGATGATTTATTTTTATTTTTAGCTCATCTACGCCTAAACAGTATCAAGAGGAAAAGACAGCAAAAACGACAAATGCGAATGCCAATCAAGTTTTATCTTTTAATAGCAACAGCAGTGATATAATAGAGGACAGCGATATAGAAAATTACTACCGTGAAAATATTGATAAGAACCTAGTAGTCGATTCTAGCGGTAACAGTAACGACAGTTGTAATACTTCAACGTTTAGTTTACCACTGGTACATCCGTTTTTCCAAAGTCCACAAAAGCTCGATAAAAGTGCGAGCGCACAGTCGACCAAACCTGAACCAAAAATTCATATAATTTCCGACGTAATTATAGTACCACCCATCGCTACCAATGATATGCCAAACAATAACTCCTGTTCTGAAATAACAATACATTCCATTAAAGAACCTACTAAAACGTCTCCTACGGCTGATAATATTGCACCAATCAACACCTCGCCTGATGTCCAGAACGCAGCTGCAAGTCTGCAAACAACTTTATTTGATTTAGATACTGACATCGATGATCAAATAAACTCACCACCAGTCACGCATGAGGTCAGCATACCAAATCAACAACCTGTTGCATTGTCTCCACATACCAATGATCATGATTATATTGACATGTATGAATCTATACCTGGACTTTCATCTGAAAATAGAAACATTAATAAAGTAAAGCCCAAAAATTTAAACTCCTGTTCTGAAACAACAATACATTCCATTAAAGAACCTACTAAGACGTCTCTTACGGCTGATAATATTGCTCCAATCAACGCCTCGCCTGATGTCCAGAACACAGCTGCAAGTCTGCAAACAAATATATTTGATTTAGATACTGACATCAATGATCAAATAAACTCACCACCCGTCACGCATGAGGTCAACATACCAAATCAACAACCTGTTCCTGATCATATTGATATGTATGAACCTATACCCGGACCTTCATCTGAAAATAAAAATTGTAATAGAGTAAACGATACACCTGAAGGCAGAAAACGGTATTTTAGACAGACAATAAATAAATCACATGTCGACTTTTTATCAGACGAAGAACAAAGAGACTTTTCAGCAGGAAGCTCTGATTTGTGGTCGAATAGCGAATCAAATACTTCAAGCGACCACATGAAAAAGAAAAAAAGAAAGAAGAAAACAAAGAAACTTAAGGTTACTAATGAGAAAGTTAAAGACAAGGAAGCTGCCACTTTGATCAAGAAAAAAGAAAAACGCTGTAATATCAATATATTACGAAAAAAGAACAAGGCTGAAGGAAAAGCTTATGAAACTAAGACAGGCGTAACTATAGAAGAAAAAAAAATTAAAAAAAACCCATGCATCGAAAACAAATGCGTTAGACGTTGTTTTGAAATTACGGAGGAGAGAAGAAAATCAATATTTAACCATTTTTGGAGTCTGGACACTCAGCGAAGACGAGATTGGATTCTTAGATGTGTTCAAAGAGTTCCTATTAAGAGGAAAAGAACTAGTACACCAGAGAGTCGTCGAACTGCCACGTATGAGTATTTTATTAATGACGGCGAAGATCATAGAAAAATTTGCCAAAAATTTCTTATACACACTTTGGATATCACTCAAAAATATCTAACATATACAATTCAGAACTCTGAAGAAAATATGGCCAAGCAAGATATGAGAAAACCAAATGTACCGCAAAAGTATTCTGAGGCAATTAAAAAATACGTTGTTGAATTCATTGAAAAATTACCTGTATTGCCTTCACATTACAGTCGACCAAAAACTGACCGAGTGTATCTACCCCAGGAGTATAAAAGTACGATGCACATTTATCGTATGTACTTAAAAGACTGCAAAATAAATGGCTACCAACCTGTTAGTGAATCTATTTTTAGACAGATATTCAATGAATACAATATCAGCATTCATGTACCAAAAAAAGATAAATGTACCATTTGTACTCAGTTTGAGAATAACAAAGAAACAACCAAGGACTGCAACAACGCACCCGCCAAGGATGAAAAACTTCAAGCACACCTAGAAGAAAAAAAAGCCACATACCGGAGGTTTCAATCTCATCAAAATATAAAGTTATCAAATGATACCATCACAGCATCTTTTGATTTACAGAAAGTTTTAAACACCCCCTATGGTGAAAGTATGCTCCTTTATTATTCGCGTAAATATGCAGTCTACAATTTTACATTCTATGAAAGTGGGACACAGGATGCATTTTGCTTCACCTGGGGTGAAACTGATGGCAATCGTGGCAGTAACGAAATCGCTACTTGTTTATTAAAATACCTAAAAGACATAGATAGTAGATGTGTAAAAAATCTCCTTTTATATTGTGATTCTTGTAGCGGCCAGAACAAAAACAAAACCGTATTAGCTGCACTAAATTGGTTTTTGAAGACGTCAAATAATTTGGAAGTTATACAAATAAACTTTTTGTTGCCGGGACATACTTACATGCCGGTTGATTCGGTTCACGCAGTGATCGAAAGAGAAGTTAAAAAACTAATAGTATGGAGCCCGTCTCAATGGCCCGCATATTTCCAGTCCGCCCGGAAGAACCCAAGACCCTACCGAGTAGAAGTCCTCGATCACACAGACTTTCTTAATTTTGAAGAGCTAGCTGAAAAAACATTCACACCCTCAGTTTTAAAAAAAGTGCGCATCCAACAAATAAGAACAGCGACTTTTAAGAAAAAGTATCCCGATGAAATAAGACTAAAATATTCAATGATTGAGGACGCAGAGGAATTTCGAGTAACATTGCATGAAGGTGATCTAAAAACAAAGACTGTAAAAAGAAAAGGGAAAGGAACAGCAAAAGCCATGAGTAAGTTGAAGGGTAAGGGTAAGGGGAAGTCAAAGGCAAGCACAGACAACACAAAAGATACTGTTGCAGTGGTTGATGACTCCAGACAAGACATTCCAGGACATATAATAAAGCCTGCCTACAATGCCAGATTGCCTATATCCAAGGCTAAATATAAAGATTTGATGAGACTTTGTAATAATGGAACCATTCCAAAGACTTATCACGATGAGTATCGTCGATTTCCTTGTGAAGAAACCGTTTGTGACTTTTTTCCACATAGTGATTACGAAGAAAACCAAGAAATTGATGAAGATTAGGGATTCAACACTTTCAATTGATTTCCATAAAAATGAATATTTCCTTTTTTTGTGGGGTCATTTAATAACCAATTTATTTTCTTCTTTTTTTAAAGTAATTTTATTGTTAGTTAATTAAAAGCATTTTGTCTTAGATGGGGCTTCTAGTCTTTTACCATAATTTAATTAAGTAGTTATTCTTGTTGTGATGATTAAGAATGTCGTAACGATTCCAAAGAATATCTATAATTAAAGTAATGTAGAGAAAAAGCGACTACAGTAGAAGTGCCCGTAACTCTTACCCTAAAGTTTATAGAAAAACGCACTTCTTCACAGGCTCAGGCTCAGGCATAGACTCTAATTAATGTCAAAATGATAATAAAAATTTTGAAATGATTAATTGTTTTTTGTTATACTGAATCCGTATCAAGCTCTTGTTTATCTGGGTTTTAGTTCTAGTAAATCTAAGCCATGTTTTTCAATGACAACTAACCAGAAGTTTGAGATTACGATGGCCAACTTTTTTAGTAGAGGTTTTTATGAACACTTATTTATAAATAAATAATAACAAGGAGATGACTTTGATTTAAAAATATCAATCGAGCAGTTAAAAGCATTGTGTAATTATTAGCTAAACTTCTCCGGTGACTGTGTTATATACCCCTTTGTTTACAACAATAGATTGTAGTGACGTTTAAACCCTAACCGTTTATCATAATAGTGTGAATTAAGTACATACTTCTCCTTTGACTGTCAATACACCCCTTTTCAGCAAGAAAGGACGCTTTAAGTGACCTATACACCCTAAGCATTCTACAGACAAAGTAAAATTTTGGGTTGTAAACAACATTTTTTTTTTTTTTTGGGGGCGTATAACAATCCTATTTTCTTTATTTATTAATTTATCCTAAATAATATATAACGGTACTGTTTATCTGAAATATTTAAGAATTTGGGCCGAAAATGAACTTACTCAGTCTTGAAACAAAAAAGTTATGATTTTTTTCTTAAAATATTTTTTGTTTTTTGCTTTTCCTGAAAAGTGGCATTTTGGCGTTTACGCCCTTTGAGTCTAAAGGTATCGATATATTGGAATGTGAGGGAATAGATTTGATGGCTGAAATTCCTCCATATGAAAATAAGAAAACGGGTCTTTTTAATAATCGAAATAAAATCCTTGGAGTGCCTAAAATGCGTTTTCCAACTTCTTGTGCCGTGGTAGTTCCAAAAAAGTTTCAACACACATTCCTTCTAGCTGATTACATACTTTAGTGAAGAAGATGACAAGCGAATTCTTATATTCTGTAATAAAAATATCCGATACTTAGTAAAGTGCTTTAAACATATATTGTGCGATGGCACATTCAAGTCCTGCCCAAAAGTTTTTAAGCAAATATACACAATACATGGCTATTATGAAGAAAATAAATCTGTAACTCCATTGATATATTGTCTACTCCCAGATAAGACCCAAAAAACGTACGAAACCATTTTTCGGCTTATTGAATCTTTTCGAGGTTGGAGGCTGTCTAAAGTAACAATGGACTTCGAAAAGTCTGCTATGAATGCTGTACGTCAAGTATATCCAGTAATCGAAATCAAAGGTTGTTATTTCCATTACAACAGATGCCTATTCCGAAAGAGTAAACAGTTGAAAATTTCAACACCTGTCAAGAAACGACATGTGTCACGGTGTGCCGGAATAGCACGATTACCACCGGAATTTATTGCAAGTGGTATTAAGTATGTTATGCGTAGGAAGCCCGCCGGTGAAGATATAAATAGATTCAATACTTATTTCAGAAACCAGTGGTTAGACAATACTGACTTTGAGAAAACTTGTTGCTGTAGCAAGGAACAGATCAGAACAACCAACAACTTGGAAGGTTGGCATAGCCGGATTAATCGGTTTATCGGACAGAAAAATATTACAGTAGCCAATTTACTAGATATATTAATTAAGGAAACCAAAGTCAGTAATATTTTTAAAACTAACTGTAAGAAAAGTAAACGCTACCTAGAAATTGATACCGAAATTAATAATGCTATAAACGATTTGTAAAACGGGCAAATAACTGTGGGCCACTGCATTGAAATAATTTCACCATATGCATTTTTATTTTAATATTTAAATTTTATATTTTAAATAAAACAAGATACGAGGGTGCGTTTTTAAGTTCGCGGAATGGGAGGGTAGGATATAAATAAAGGTAATTAACGGGGTGGCCACTACTTCAGCCACTCAATATAAGTATAAATACCAAGTTTTATCTTAATTGGATCATTAGTCTTTGAACTATCGTCAATCAAACAACTCAATCGGGAAGAAAGTGTGAATTATGGAAAAAATCGAGTACCGTGCCGTTATAAAGTTCCTTACCAAGCAAGGAAAGTCAGTTCAAAACATACTGGAAGAGATGGAATCCGTTTACGGGGACTCTTGCCCGGGTAAAACCATGGTTTACAAGTGGCACAGTCTCTTTAAACAAGGCAGGACCTCACTCGAAGACGATCCAAGGGCCGGACGGTCGATTGAGGTGACTACTCCGGAAATCGTTCAAAAAGTAGAAAAAATTGTATTGGAAGATGCCAGACTAAAGAAGAAACAGCTTGCAGAATTAGTTGGAGTATCGGATACGACAATTTTCAAAATTCTACACGATCATTTTGGTATGACAAAGGTCAGTGCAAGATGGGTTCCAAGAATGCTCACGCCGCCTCAAAAACATCGCCGCGTGGAGTGTTCTCGCACGTTTTTGGACCTCTGTAACGAAGATAAGGATGGCCTTTTGAGTCGAATTGTTACTGGAGATGAAACTTGGGTTCATCATTATGAACCTGAGTCAAAACAGGACTCTATGCAGTGGCACAAAAAAGGCACACCACCACCCAAGAAGTTTAAAGTGTCACAATCGGCTGGAAAAATCATGGCAACCATCTTTTGGGATTCGGAAGGAATCCTGTTGACCGATTATAAAGATAAAGGCGTTTCTATAACCGGAGAATACTATGCTTCAATCCTCGAGAGGTTAAAAGAAAGCATTAAAGAAAAAAGGAGGGGAAAATTGACAAAAGGTGTGCTTCTTCTTCACGACAACGCGCCTGTTCACAAGAGCCGTGTTGCGTTGGCTGCCCTGCATAAAGTGGGCTTCGATATTTTAGACCACCCACCCTACAGTCCAGACCTGGCTCCCAGTGATTATTATCTCTTCCCAAAACTTAAAAAAGAACTTCGTGGGAAGAAGTTTTCAACCGATGAAGAAGTGAAGGCCGCAGTTTCAGCTTATTTTTCGGACAAAGACAAAACATTTTTTTATGAAGGTATACATAAGCTAATTGAAAGATCTGAAAAATGTGTTAGGGTAGCAGGTGAATATATTGAAAAAGAAAAATAGTTTGGTATATTTATTTTCACTTTTTACCCTCCATTCCGCGAACTTAAAAACGCCCCCTGGTATAAATAGTACAACTATGTTTTCAATTCAATATTCATAACTCTCAGTTGTATTAACAAGTACTTACTAGCTTTTTTCGCTTTCTTCTTTCGTAGTCAGTTACGTAGGTGGCTTAAGGGAGATTGGATAATTACTCCTTCGAAACCAGTTACATAGTAGTATAAATAAATCCTTCATGGAAACCAGTTACGTAGACGTATAAAAAAAGCCTTCATGGATACCAGTTACGGAACCCCGGTTTCCTTGACGGCCGAAGCGAACAATATTGAATAGAAATTGCCTTTTTGTTGTCTTCTGAAAGCTCTTTCAATTCTCTACAAAGTGAGCAACTCATTTCCGACCATAAACCTCTATAACAGTAGTAAATTGAGCCTTCAACCTATGCTTGGAAACAAAACCCGCTAAAATGGTATGGGTGAAATTCAAATTCCACTTTAACGGAATTGACCAATCACAGCGCTTGGTTCACACGACGCGACCTGTCAAACAGTGTGGCGGACTATGGCGTCTTGTGTTTTGCAGTGAAGGAGGATGATTATGTTTTATTGATTTAATAAAATAATAATGGATGAATTGATGCAGTTGGTAACTAAATGTGATCCTAAACACTCGAGAAAACGAACAGTTAATAAAGCTTTGTGGAAACGTGAAGTGGCTCGTGAGAAACGGTGAGTAAATAGTTAACCTAATCTTAGTATAAAAACCGTTGAAATAAGTTTTATGCAACATGCTGCAAGAAGAAATAAAATGGGATGAGAGTCAAACGCTTAAAATATTTTTGTTTTCTTTGATGTCTCAACTTTTTTTAAAGCTGTTTGACTAAGATAATATTTTTTTTAAACTTACATTTGATTCAAGCAGCTCATCGGATTCCGAAACAGAAAGTCGTGAAGTAGCAAACATTAATTTGTCAAATATATTCCCAGTAGTAGAAAATAACACAGCAGTCTGTCTTGCAACTGAGGCTGCGCTTACTAACCAGACTCCTGAAAGCTTCAATGGGGCGGCAAATTCCACTCTATTGGATACTAGGGATCCTGAAAATTCTATAAACCTTATTCAAGATGGTATTGATATCCCATCAGAGACAATAAAAATAACCCGAAAACGTAAACTGAACCCAGAAAAATGGGCATGCGCACAAGCAAAGATATTAAGAAATAGAGGACAGGAATATACATCGAAATCTGGTAAACTTGTGGCTGAAAAATCAATGAAGACTCCTTGTGGTGATAAGTGCAAACAAAAATGTACGAATAAAAAAACAGAAACCCAGCGAAAAAACATTTTTGATACCTATTGGAGTTTAGGCGACCTGCAGAGACAAAGAGAATTTATATTACGACATACTTCAACTATTAAACCAAGATATTCTTACAAAGTTCATAATAGTAACCGCGGAAACAATAATGCCTTTTATCTGACAGTAGATGGCGAACGTATACAATATTTTAAGACCACCTTGGACATATCTGATCGCCCTATTAGAACGGTTTTAGAAAAAAGTCAACCCTCGGGATCTTTGGAGCTAGATCAACGTGGTAAACACAATAACCATCATGCTATAGATGCAGCCATTAAAGAGGGTGTCAGGAAACATCTTGATTCAATACCGAAAATTAATAGCCACTATTGTCGAGCAGATTCTAAACGTGTCTACATAGATGGTGGTAAGACCGTAGCGGATTTACATAGAGATTATGTAGCTGAATGCCAATCGAAAGGTCTACCAAACGCTACTTATATTATGTATTATAATATATTTTCTTATGAATATAATATATCCTTTTTCCAACCAAAGAAGGATCAATGCGAAGATTGCACAGCATATGCTAATTCCACTGAAGAAGAAAAAAATGGACTGAAGGAAAAGTACGAAAAACATCTAGAAGAAAAGAACTTATCAAGGGAAGCAAAAGAGGATGATAAGAATCACACAGCAGATAACACTATCGTCTGTGTTTACGATCTCCAAGCTGCTATGAGTTGTCCGAAGGGCGAGGTATCTAATTTTTATTATGTCTCTAAGTTAAACTGCTATAATTTTACTGTATGCAATATCAAAAATAAAGATGTTGCTTGTTTTGTTTGGCATGAAGGCCAAGCAAATAGAGGGGCTGTTGAGATTGGGACCTGCATTCTGATGTACATTAAAAATTTAAAACAAACAGCTGAAAACCTTAATTCCAAGTTAGATTTGGTATTTTATTCTGATAATTGTTGCGGGCAACAAAAAAATCATTACATAATAGCACTTTATATGTATATAGTCCATCATTTTGATTTTATTAACACAATTACACATAAATTTTTGATTAAAGGATACACGCAGAATGAAGGCGACAGTGCCCATTCTGTAATTGAAAGGCAAATACAGAAAACTTTGAAAGCAGGCCCTATATATACACCAGATCAGTATACCCACATAATTAGGAATGCAAAGAAAACAGGTACCCCATATAAAGTTTATGAACTGAGTCATGATGATTTTATTGATATAAAAAGTTTAGCTACATCTATAGGTAAAAATTACAATAAACGCCTCAGTTATGAACAAATTTTCTGTGTTAACTGTGTTTTCGACTTGTTACTAAAAGTTGAGCCTAGTGGTTTTAAATTATTGTTAAAATATTGTCGTCCCGAAAACGTAAGTAAAGTGATATTTGAAGATATTTAAAAAAACTATCGTCAGTTGAATAAAAAACATCCATGTTTTCATCAACATAAGAGTTTGAAAACACGCAGAGGCAAAGCACATTAAAACTGCAAACAAAGCAAACGTCAAAACATTATTTATTCCTTAGAATAACGTACTAAATGGGGCTTGAAGGGACAGTTAACTTTATTCCCCAGTTACGGGCTTTAATCGTCCCATACTGACTATCTCACTATTGAAAAATCCAGAATCATACTATCTATGGAATAAACGCTATTCGATTCTTTATCTGAGGATTGAAAAATCGGCCCTTAGCCACTCAAGCGTCCAAGCCGCGCGGCGATTCTCGCCCCCCCTGTCCGCGCATGAAATTTGACTTTCTTTTTTATGACCGCGCGAGACTCCCTCAACAAAAACGCGTACTACTGAAAAACTGCTACAGCTACAGTCAAATAAAAAATACTCACGGAAAGCTCAACGAATCCAGAATTTAATTTGGTTAAGAGTAAATTACTCAAATTAATAATAAGGGATGAAAATAAAGATTAAAGTTGATAATATTAAAAAAAATACCGTATTTATTTTTTATTTCGAGCTTTACAAGAAAAGTATAACAGTTACTGTTAACAATTATTTTTTATTATAATAGAACACTATATACCCTTTAAAATGATACCCATATCTCAATATTAATATTTACTTTTCTGTCAAGAAAAAATAAACAAAGTCAAGTACTTCTCAAAAGGTCCTCGGGCCTCGGGCGACGTAAAGATGTGACAAGATGGCTGCCCGGCTAATGGCGTGCGCACACGACGAGGTTATTTTAATGAAACACAAATATTCATGTTCGGCAAGTTTATTTAGCAAACACATTTTTATTATATCTAAATATATATATAAATGTTTATTATATATATAAGTATATTATATATATTGGTTTATTATTTATCTATACTAACATTATAAAGAGGTAAAATTTGTTTGTATGTAAGGGATAATCTCCGGAAATACCGGTCGGATTTGAAATTATGTAACATCACGCTACGACTCTTAGGAGCCGAGCACAAAGAAAAAAAGTCAGAAAGAACGCTAAGAGAAAAGCAAGTAATAGTGCAGGCGGGCGATGGGATGCGACGCGGTAGGTCGGGGGTCAAAATTTCACGCGGGCGAAGTCGCAGGCAGAAGCTAGTTTAGTTTTTTTTTTTTTTACAGATTTTTTTTGTGGTATTCCCTGAAACAATGCTCAATGCATAAATTTATATCGCACTGAATGCATTTCCAAATTGTCCTCGTATCCCGTTTTCGGCGTGTGCACATCCAGCACCGCGCTTTTTTAAGATTAGACCGCGCAGGGAAGTGGTCATGGTCAACATGCGGTCGGTCGTTTTTACGTATTGTCAACTGACCTTGTCCAGTCCTGTTCGCGTAAAGTCGAGGTTCAGTGGTCAAGTCGATGCGTCGATGTATTTTAAGAAGGTCTTCCGTCAAAATGGTTCGAAACTGTCTATGTGATATTTTCGGGTTTTGTGATGAAAATATCACATAGGCATTGAACACGGCAGTGTTCAGCAACCTGCAGAAGACCTTCTTATACCAGACCTTGTTTTTAACCCGTTCCACCGGCTGAGCAGATAGAAATTGATCTTTTCTATCCACTCCGCCCATGGACTTATTATAATCAATAACTATTTTGGGTTTATATGTCAGTCGGTTGTATTTATTTTGAATCCCAGCTTGTAAGTGGTGGTATGTCGAGATCATGCTCACTAAATTTGCATCTCGCCATACCATCACAGACAAGTCTGACGTGTAGCTTGCCAATACCTCACCCTGTCGTAGGTCAGACTTGGTTAGATTCTTGAGCGAGTCAGGCACAAATTCTCGATTTAATCTTAATGTGCCATAACAATCGGTTTTCTGCTTTTTCAAGCAACGCAATAACAGGGGACTGTTATAAAAATTATCCATTATGACCGTGTGTCCACGATCAAGCAGTGGCTCTACTAGGTCAAACACAATTTTTGCGGTAGCGTTGGTGGGACGTGCAAAGTCATGATCTGGTCGGTCAACAGTCTCGTCGTTTTCAGGCCGGTCATGCGATGTGCCATTGGGTTGGTCTAATGTGTCTTCATCCGGTCTATCTACAATCGTCTCGTTATCGGGTTCGTCAACAGGCTCGTCATGGTGTCGGTCAACAGTCTCGTCATCGGGTCGGTCAACGGTCTCGTCCTCAGTAGGTCTATTGGTCGGGGCAGTCTGAGTATTTTTACCTACGTAAACAAAAAACTTCCATAGATAGCCTGTCCGAGACTCGCAAAGTTCATAAGTTTTTACGCCAACTTGGGCGGCTTTAGTGGCAATTTTTTGAGCAAAGCTCAATCGCCCGTGCCACTTCAGCAGAGATTCATCAATGGCAAGTTCTTGGGCAGGCATGTAAAGTGTCGAAAATTTGTCATTGAGATAGTCAAGCACCGGTCGAATTTTTGAAAGTTTCGTCTTGTCGGTTATAGTCTCGTTGTCGACGAAATGATACATCGATTTTAGCAATGAGAACCTATTGAATGAAATTATTCTTGAAAAATACGGCATGGTCCCGAACCCGTTAAACGAAAAATATTTTTCCTCCTCTGGTAACGGGTGCAGGCCTTGCAGTATTAACACTGCTAAAAACGTGATCATTTCGTCGGAGTCAGTCGGCGTCCATCTATGCAGACGCGAAGTTGGAAGAAGCTTGTTCTCAGCTTTTAAGCGAGCTATCTTCTGCTCTGCATAGCGGTTAGTTTCGATGCACAGTAAGTCAATAAAATTAGAGTCAATCATTCTGTAAAAAACGTCAACAGGCGTCTTGTCAGTTACGTCAAAAGTCGGTCCCGATAACCCTGTGAAAGTCTCTCGCTGTCCAGTAAATTTCTCCCTATCCTTCTTCCAGTCAAAATTGTAGTAGTCATCGTCAGCCACTATCTCGCGTAAATGTCGGTCATTTAGTTCGTCCTCAGCCTGCAAAACTTCTGTCTCAAGTTCCGTCATGTCAGTGGCACAAGCTGGTTCAACTAATGCGTTACGCATGACCGGCAGAAAAGAACCGTCATTGTCGTCAAAGTTGAAGTCAAAGTCACCGTCACCGTCACTGTCATCGTCATGTAACCAATTGTCAAGAGTTTTCTCAAAATGTTTGTCTGTTATATCTGAAACAAATAAAATACGTATATCATCTGAACAAATATACATAAATTATGTGGGTAACACCACGGGGTGGACTTACTAGTTGAAGTCCTTGTTGAGGTCTCCACCTCCACTTCTTGCCCCAAGATGATGAAATCTTGTAGAAAATAATAAGACATAATATTTTTTTTTTTTTTTTTTTAAACAACATGTAAGTGTGTGTGTGTGTGTGTGTTATTCGGATGATGGTGGTGAATTATGTGGCCTCTTCTGAGGAGTGCGTGAAGCCCACTCCAAACTTAGGGCAGTTGACAGTCGGCTCGGCGAACTGTTCGGGGAATTAGGAACAGTATCGGCCTCTGGCGTACCCATATCTTCCAGATCCTGCATGTCCACGAGCTCTGGTTCCGCTTGATACTGTTCAATTGCGGCCTCTTGTTGTGGTTCGGGCTCTAGAATAGGCACAACCTCGGCTGCAGGCTCATCGCCTGCCGGTTCCTCAATTACCGGGCAAGCCTCTCGCTCCGGGGATTGTTTCCTGCAAGATAATTGTATCATATAAATCTCATTCATAGTAACTAAACAAGAATATCGAACGCATTGATATCATTATGAAGTAATTACCGTGTTTGCCTCTTACGGGGAGGCGCATCTGGCAGCAGAACCCGCTGCAGCTCGGCCTGACGCTTCCGAGCGGTCAACTCCTGCCGGACTTCGGCAGGCAGGGCATTTATACGGCGCTTTGTCAGGGCTTTTTCAGCCCTGACATTTATTAACTCTACACTGCAAAAATAAAATAACCTACTATACAGACTCAATGTAGACACGAATACATCTTTGTTTACATTTACTGCTCTTGTTGAACTAAGATAAAGATAATATAAACCGTGTTACCAATAAATTAAACTTTAAAAAACACAATTATACTTACGACAGAGGCTCCTCTGGCCTATTATTGCCACGTCTGCGGCCGCGTCCACGGCCACGGCCCCGTCCCTGTCCCCGACTCGGTCCATTTTCTGAACTTGTGGAACTAAAATCAATATTTTAAATGTATTTCATTGCATTACATTATATTTAATTGAAAATGAAACTTTATGAAACACAATTATACTTACGGCAGAGCCTCCTCTGGCCTATTAGGGCCACGCCCGCGTCCTCGTCCTCTTGCTCGACGATTCGAGCGACCATCTCCTCGACTCGTCGATCTAAAATCAATGTTTCTAATGTATTGCGTTGCAATACATTGTATCTAATGGACGTGAAAGTAAATTATGTGTACTTACGGCTGAGGCTCTATTTCATCTTGGTCACTGTAATATATATAATCATGTTAATAAAACTTATTTGATATACTTTATATACATAATAACACACACCAAAAATAAATGTACACACGGCTACATATCAAGCTATACCGTTCCAGTATAACTGACCTCTCATTGTACGGAAATCCTAAACAATGCGAGATCAGCTTAAACTGGAAATATATAGGTTGATATGTAGCCGTGTGTACAACCGCACTCACTGGCGGTCGACCGCTATTCACCCTTAAGCATAAGGTTACACACTAGCAAGTTGTACACTAGCAGTGGCAGACAAAGCAAATTACGATAAAAATAACAGTAATTGTAGGAAGATCATTAGTAAAAATTGGCTTGTAAGCATTTGCGTATTTGCGTGCAAATATTTTTTGCGTAAATTCTGGCATTCTAATGCACATGCATATTTTGAGTGCGTTCTGAGCGAATTTTGTTATTATATTGGTAAGTATTCCTATTTTTCGTTTGTCTTTCAATATTAAAAATAAATTTAGCGATGCAACGATACGCATTTTCGCCGATACGATACCGATACCGATACTCCTTAAAAAATATCGTCGATACCGATACCGATACCGATACGTCTAGTAACTTAATTTAAAATTTAAATAATGGTATAATATAAATAAAACAAAAGTTTAATTAGTTTATTAGGCATTTTTATTAAAAAATATAACAAGTTTCAGTCTTTGAATGACATAAGGACATAGTAAGTATTATTTTATTTAATTAATAATGAATTTAATTTTTAATAATTAAAATTAACATTAACAAGATTTTTATTTAAAAAACAAAGCATTCTCAAATTTTGCGGAGAAAGCCGGTTTCGCAAGTCCGTTTGAATGAGACCTGCGGTGGAAAATAGACGCTCAGACGCGACAGAACTCATTTGAAAACTGAAGTACTTTTGTGCCATTTTTTTCAAATTTGGGTACAAGAAGTCATTTCGCCAGAAGACGAATGGATCGGCATCTCTCGGTATATTAGGAGACCTAAGGTATCTGTCAACTTCTTCTTTAAGCGAATTACAACTCAGAGTGGACAGGGGTTCGTCTTCCTCGGCTTCTTTTATAATATTTTCACAAACGCTCCAAAGCCCACCAGTCGCAGGCACCTCAGAACTTGTACTAGGTGTAGGTATGTTGGTATCTGAAACTGTTTCGGTATGCAGAACTACATTAGGGCTTAGTAACTCAAGCAGACGTTTCTTTACAGCACATATAGAAGATTGTAATTGAAATACTCGTGCTTTGTAACGGGGATCGAGCACTGTGGCAAAGCAATATATTTCTTCATTTTCCAAACCATCAAATCTTCTATTAAGAGCGAGTACCAAATGAGCCGCTAATTTTTCCGGTTGCGATAGATTCTCGCTTTCTGTTGAACCACCTCTCATATTTTCTAACAATTTACGAAGACTGTTAATTAATGGAATGGCGTCAGATAATGTAGCAGTGGCTTTGCTAATTGACTTTGTAGCCTCTTCAAAGTAATGCAATATTTTCACCACATCCTCCAACATTATCCATTCTTCAGTTGTAAGTTCTACTTTGCAATTTATACGAGGTAGACAAGCTTGTTTAGCAACTCGTTGTTCTAACAACCGCCTTAATGCCTGTAGTGTCGAGTCCCAGCGTGTAGAGACATCCTGTATAAGGACATGATTGGGAATATTGTGTGCAACTTGCATTTCTTTTAATATTTTATTGCTGCTTGTAGAATGACTAAAATGTCCAATAATAGTCCTTGCTTTATTTATCATTGCATTCACCTTATCTTCTTTAAAAAGGCTGGATTTAATCACCAGTTGCAATGTGTGGGCCAAACATTTAACAGGTAAAACAGGTAGGTTATATGTTTCTTGAATCTCTCTAATAGCGACACTCATGTTTGGAGCGTTATCAGTAACTATTGCTCGAACTCTATCTTGTATACTCCAGTCTTGAAAAGCCTTGTTAAGATTACTTGCTATGTTGATACCTGAATGCGTTGGTCCATCGAATGGCAGAACCTCAAGGCAGTAATTTTTGTATTCAAAATTGGCATTGATCCCATGAGCTGTCAAACTAATAAAATCATTACAATATGAAGAAGAGTCACTTGTCCATATGTCAGTGGTTAATACAATATGCGGCAGTTTTTTTAACAGCTCTAGTACCTTAGCTCTCACTCGCTGATAAATGTCTGGTATAACTTTTTCAGTAATATGGGTGCGAGAAACCATTTTATATTTTGGGCATAGCTTTTTTATTAGTCTTTGGAAGCCTACCTTGTTTACTAAATCAAACGGCTCCATGTCAACACAAATTTCCTCAGCAATAGTGCGAGTTATATCTTTGGCGCGTACATCATCATCGTTATAAAATGACGTCTTATCAATTATCTCAGTCAGAGTTGCTTGTCTCTTTGGTTGTGGGCCGTTGTCGTCGTCGCACTTTTTTTTCTGTGTTGTTGTTTTCGACGTTGAAGTGGTTTCTAATTCACTTGAATGGTGTCTCGTCATGTGGATCCATAAGTTTGACGTGTTATAATTTTTGGAGCTGGTGCCACGGGATACGTTTTCTTTACAATATACACATATTGCTTTGGAATGATCAAAGCTTGAAACTTCAAAATGTTTCCATATAGCACTTTTTTGTTTTGAAGTTGACATGATTTATCAATTTAATTTACAACAACAAATTAATTACGTTACGTATTTCTGTATTTAATGATAACGCAAGAAAAAATACTACGAACGAAGGCAGACGAAAGCCACCTAAGTGACTAGTGAAATGGGCTACGCGAGGCCAAAACGGGTGAGAAAACAAACTGAATAAAGCGCGGGGTTTCCCCGAGCATAGAGACCGTGCCTCGTTTGCAGCGAAATAGATGAAACCAATCGCGCGTTTACATGACTTTTTTTAGCGCGAAATTTGAAAAAGTATATCGGCAAATCGGCCTTATAAGTATCGCCGATACCGATATATCGGCAAATTCAGAATATCGCCGATATATCGGTATCGGTATCGGTATCGGTTGCATCCCTAAATAAATTATTATTATTATTTTTCAACATAAAAGTAAATAACACTATAATCTAAAATCTATAATTATAGATATTTTTTTATTCTTTGATATTCAAAAACGAAAAATATAAACACCACACCTATAGTAGGAACATAAACACCAATACAAAGCCACAAAATATTCCCAAACAGATCACCAAACGCTCAGTCTGAACAAACCGTTATTCACGTTCTAAGTCGACATGTCCACCGGGACTCCAGTCCCCAACACTAAAATCATTATTAACGAGTTGTATTTTCATCACTTCTAGACTCCATCTCAATATATTTCGTTTGTAAATGGCAATTAACGTGCTAATAGTAAAGCATTTTCTTACATTTAGCATTTATTTTTAACAAAAACAACAAGTAGAATATAATGTAAACAACTTTAAAATCATCAAAGTTGTGATCATATAACTTTTGCAGCTAAATAATTCCATGTAAACGTTTTGAAATTGTCGCAGTAATGCATATTTCGAAAAGGAAATATCTTCACGTTTAATTTGATGTACAATAACAATAGAAATAGGGTATAAAAACAGCAAACTTACCACATTTTTGTTTGTTTTCCAGTACACACTCTAACCTTGTTCACAACAAAGAAGAACTGTCATTTTCTTTTTTTTTTTCTGAATCGAATGTTGCCGTTCCACAGGTTAAATTTACTCTGGCGGATGACAAATTTAATAGAGCGCCATCTCCAATTTTTTACTGTACAACAATCCAACCAACTTTTATCGCGGTACGCGTTTAAACCGAACGATGTTGCTAGGGGAGTGTTCTCCCCGTGATCGTTTAAGGTGAAAGTTTGTTCGGGGAGTGTAGTCCCCGAGCACGCTTGAGTGGTTAGGGTACTTAAATAAAAAACCGGCCAAGTGCGAGTCGGACTCGGACATTGCTCGCGCTAGAGCTCTTTTCATTTTAAATTAAAAAAAATCGCAAGCACAAATTGTTATTCATAATGATACTGTGAATTACAAAGTTATGTTTGCAGTTGCAGAAAATCGCCCATCCTTACATAATAATATTATAAAACAAAGTGCCCCGCCGCGTCTGTCTGTCTGAACGCGATTAACTCAAAAACTACCGAACCTAACCGAGTTTTCACCAATGGACGGAGTGAATCATGCGTAAGGTTTGAGTATATAATTCATTAAGGTTTTGTGTAAATTGGCTTCTGTTGGCTATTCTTATGATATTTTTTTATGATTGGAATAATGCACTGCTCGATTCTTAATTTTTCACTTCTTGAAGTAATTTGGTTTTTATAAAGTTAGCACTAATTTTCGCACCCGAGTTTTCCAATCTCATAATCATTGGTTTATACTCATCACCAACCTGCCAGCATTAATGTGCCGAGCCATTCGTCATTCACCTCGAAATCTATATTTCTCAGTTTGTGAGCAGCACTCATGATCCTGTTAACATAATCTTCTATACTGGCGCTTGATTCCAGTGAGGTATTGATCAATTCTTTCAACAAGCCCACTTTTCTAGTTAGCCCATGGTCGTCAAAGGCCTTATGAAGATTGTCCCACACCTCTTTGGCAGTTTTACACTCCTGAACGTGAACATAGTTTTGAGTGTTTATCAATCAAATAAGTTTGGATTTGGCCTTGACGTCCTTCACTGGGTCGACTATTTTTCCAGCACTATATTCGATGCAGTCCCACAAGTCCTCGTGCTCCAGATATGTTTTTATACAGAATCTCCATGTCGAGAAATTCTCTCGTCCATTAAACTTTTCGATATTGAACATACTTGAGCTCATCTTGACAGATTTTCAACAGTAAGTTCACCAAATCTAACATACATTTAATATCAAATTCTCAACAATTTCCAATGGATGATTTTAAATGATGTATGACGCATAATCTTAATAAACTGTATTTGATAAATTAATCTCAACTAAACTTTTACTGTCATGTGTTTACAGCTTCAAGACATAGTCCACGCACTCCACGCAACACACCTCGAAGAAATTCAAAGAAGGTTGCAGCTTCACCAGAACCAACTGGATACAGAGCGACAACGGCTCATAAGAATTCAGGAGAAGAGAGTGGAAGCTGAAGTGACTAATGCTGCCGGTTGGAGTAGTGTTGCGCAGTCAATTGACAATTTGGCTAAAGCTATAATTATAGGTGCCGATAAGATTGCACAATCATTGCAAAATCAGCATTAGATAAATATAATATATAACTCACCTGCTTTTGGTTGCGCAAGCGACTAAATATTTTTTCGTAAAGTGCTTCTGGTCGTTAGAGCTACCAAGAAGACTGTTTCTATTTTCGGCTCTATTTCGAATGCAGTAAGGTTCAGCGGGTCAAAAATTGTTTATAATATTAGTTCAATAATGTAGCAACACAGTGAGCGCCATTGTTAACCTTTTAACCGCCTACGTCGGATTAATCCGACAAATTATTTTCGGGCCCATTTTGGCTCCAACGTAAATTGTTAAATTATAGACACAGATTTTTCGTGAGTAATAGAATAATGAAACGTTCGAGCAGGGTATTTGCAGCACACTCTGTAAGTCAAATGTGCAAGTAATAAATGAAGGATCCTCTTGACATCTTAATTTGGCCTTAGCTTCATTACATTGACCTTTTCTTATTAAATGTAAACAATATTCCGCTTCAAGGTTTTTTTTTTCATCAGAAGATGCATTTTCATATTTAGAGCATAAGGCACAAAGGTATTTTTTTGGCTTGAAGAAAGAAAAATTATAATTATTACAAAATATCCTTCTGTATGTTTTTTCACTGACAGCATTAGCAATATTGTTGTTAGTACAGAAATAATTTTTATACAAATCAAACATTTTAGAAATAGACAATGTAGAATCCAGATATATATTTTTTGTAGACTTTCTTGAATAGTGGAATTTCATGACAGGGAAGCTCTCAATGTGTCTTTTTATCATAGCCATACTATCTTCGCTAGTTTTATTGCCAGGAGGTTTGCATCCTCTTCTATCTGTACGATCATAGACACCAAAAGTATTACAACCTTTAATAGCTGTATTGATAGGCCCATTCGAAATGCACAGAGTTTCTTCAAAAAAAATTGCACAAACTCTGTGTCTATCCTTAGAATTTTCTAAATAGTAAGATTTAGATACAGAACGTGCTTTATCACTATCAGCAGCTACTTTACGACGCTTTGGCTCATTTCTCTTTACACATTTCAGAATGAAATCTTTCTGTCGCTGATAATTAGCAAGACCCCAATAAGTTTTACGACAATAATTTCGTAAAACTTAACTCATTCCTTTCTTGTTCTGAAAAGTTACTATTGCATTTATATGTACAATTTTTAAAATCTACAGCTTTGGGGGCTTTAGCCGAACACTGTTTTTTCTTATTTTTATAAGGCAAGCACTGACATCTCTGAAACTTTGTGACATTTTCTTTCCATGAATGTGGATCGCTTTTTCTACATCTAGTTAGTTTTTTTTCAATATCTTGGGCAATCTCATAATCTGAAAAATCTGATATATCAGATTTATCACCTGATGGCAAATAAGTGATGTCAGAATCTGCACTAAAGTCTTCATCACTATGTTCATAAGGGACTAGTTGCATAGGCTGAACTATTTCCTGTAACAAAATAATTGTTTACCGATATTATGTTGTTCAATGTTCTAGTGACTCAATTAAATTTTATTGACTATGTAGATAAATACTTACCAGCTCACAATTATTATTTTGATTATCAATAGTTAGAAACGCTGTTTGATTATTTTCATTGTTTTCTATCTGCTGTAAAAAGAAAGAAAATAAGTACCTATGTTATTAGATATCATGAAAGTGAAGGCAATAAACCATACAACAAACGAAAGGTATACAAGATCCATAAACCTACTTCTGTTTCTGTTGCTGGCACCACGTTAGGTTTGTCCACTGTTTTTGAAGTTGTTGCAATAGGGAATATTCATGTTTTTCTTTTTTGTCTTAAATTAATAGTTTACTATTTTATAACTTAGAAAAAAATATTAATGGGCTTCAAAATACTCTAGATATTTATAAAATTAAAATTTAAATGTTTAAAAAAATTTAAGCAGTTCAAACGCCGCCATTTTGCGCGCGCTTTGCGTGACGTCACATGGCACGTCCAGTGGGTGTTTACCTTAGTGTTTACTGTGGACTTTTCAGTTACTTCGTAATATTTACAGTTTTAATTTACATCATCCATAGATTGTAAACTTCTACATTCGTGACGACAATAGTCGTGCAACTGCAGGTAAGAAGGAGACCTTAACAAAAAATAAGGTTAAAAAACAGAAAAGGTTTCTCTTGAATACAGTTAGTAATTTATACCGTCTCTTTAAAATAGAATGCAGCGTACCTTGTTCATTAGCTTACTTTGCAAAAATGAGACCATTCTATGTCATGTTTCCATCAGTAAATGCAAGAGATACGTGTTTGTGTAAGAAACACACAAATATTCAGTTCAAAGCAACGGCTATAAGAAAAAAAGGTGCTATCAACACTGATAAGTGTGTAATGTGAACCAAAAACACTGTATGGTTGGAAACTGTGAACAATGTAAAAAAAACAAAGTTGTTGATTTAGAAAACATTAATCCTGAAGAAAATGTGTCATGGTGGGAGTGGATTCGTAAGACAGAAGATTTTACTACGGCAAATGGTACTCGAAAAGTTATAAAGAATGTTAAAGAATAACAGACTGGAAAATTATTCGACTTAATTAATGTTACTGGACTTGCGATCAGGCTGAAATACATAACACCTCCAGTAGAGGCCAAAAACATAGCTATCGGGCAAAAACGAAAACGTGGGCGTCCTACAAAGGCAAAGTGCGCTTTATTGGTGCAATAATTTAAAGAAGTACTGCAGAGATTGAGTGGACTGATAATGTGAACATTGTAGGAGTAAAGACTTTGTTTAACATTTTGAATTATTATGGTTCGTACTGATTAGTATTAAAAAAACATTTTTAGTAAGCATTACATTTTATAATGTGTTCATTTTTTTTATTAATAAAGCTTCATTGGAGATTAATTGGTGTTTGATTCAAATACATTTTGCAGTGCATTATCTGAAGTAAAACTAAAAAAATAAATGCTTGTTTGTAAAATTAGGTGTATTACTATTTTTACAAATTTGCAACAGTTGTTAAATAGATGCTCGTTATGACATATTTTAATTAACATATTTTGGTGCACATTCAGTATATTTGGTGGAACACAGGCAAAATTAGGTAAATGAAATGGGAATAAATTGAAGTACTTTTAAATACCATCCTAAAACTAATTATAACAGTCCACATTGACTTCAATTTTATGAAGTGTAAAAAACATAAAGAACAACTAAAAGAATATTTGCTTCACAAAAGTGTTGTGTTTTTCACCATGAATTGGTGCAAAGAAGTCAGCAATGTTCTCACTGGCAAGAGCTACTATAATTTTTGTAATAGTGATGAAATTGACCCCATCTTCATACGGGCTCGAGAACATAATAATAAAACAAAGGGTGCGAAACGTGAGAGGCAAACAGGTGTCGAAATTAATTTTTAATAAATTCATTCAATAATAATTTTTGTGTTATTAATCTCGTTCCCTTTGCCCCATTACATTTATATTTTGTTTATTAGATCGCAGTATAAAAGGTGAAACCGGAAGGGTGTTCAAATTTTCTTACGTTTTATGCCATTTGTTGGTCAGTGTCGGGCTGTATGTTGATTAAAATCTAAATCCATGTTTGTTACGGTCGCGAATCATATTTTAATTAACATTCAGCCCGACTGACCAACAAATTGCATAAAACGTAAAAAAAATATGAATTTCGCGGGCCACCAGGTCAAATTTCGACATAAGTACCTACATAGCTATCTGTGCGTATATATATTCATTTAGTTCCTTGCTTGGCGTTCAGAGGGCGCTGATCGTTAACTAAACCAGAAAACGTCAGTTGCCAGTTTATCTCAGTTTATACACCGTGACATTTGAATCACAGTTTTGCTAGAACAAACGTTGTTCAGACCATGGTCTACTACGTTTCTATAGCATCAATTATGTTATTAAAACAAACTAAACTAGGCGTTCTCAAATTAGTCATATGTTGCTCAAACGTGTTCAAACATTAACCGTAACATCAAAGTACTCATCGCGGTAGCGATATGGCATTCAAAGAGTAGTCCACGTGGACTAGAAGGATGTCCGGCCAATGCGGGCCGAAATGCAAATAAATCATTAGCCAATGACATGCAATCGCGCGAAGTACCGCTCCGCCCATTTCTTTTGTTGTTGACTGCCGCCGGCCGAGCGGGTCGCCGAAGCGGTCGCCAGTCTACCGAAATCTCTCGAGCGAGCGACGTATGCGTCCGATGTACTTACGTCACAGGCACGCATCGCGCGTTTTTAGTGAAAATGAGTTCATATTCAAATGTGGAGTGGTTGGATATGGTGCGTTTTTAGGCAATTGCTGGTGACAATCTGGCGGAAGCTAGGCGCATGTACTCTCAACCAGAACATTTAGCAGCGCTGCGTAGGCGAGGGATCTTGAACCCGCGGATTCCCACACCTGCTACAATACTGGCAGCTACACAGTGGCTACTGGATCAAGGCCAATCCACAGTGCCGAATCATGCCCAAGGACGTGGTACTGGTCCTCAGTACTTAGTCGCATTCGAAGAACAAATACTCGAGTACTTCGAACGCAAGCATCGAAGCTCTGTGATGTAAGCAAGTAACTAAGTAGGTAGGTACCTACTTTACTCACCAAAATTAATAATTAACTTCAGCTGGAATTTCTGACGGTCCTAAGCCCGATAAGTATGAAGGGAAAATTGGAGTCAATGCTGTCTTGGTGCACGCGGAGCTAACCCGGTTTTGTGGTAAGTTTTGTTTTTGTCTTGTTCCTGTAATATTGCAATACTTAAATAAATAATACCTATTAATGCCACGTTAGATACAATAGGTACCCGTACCTAGTACCTAGAGGAAAGAATTAAAACTATGTCTGATAGTAGGTACCTACCTACCGTAAGTTCGCATAGAACGAAATTATAAAATTAAAGGTCAGTCACCTCGCCGCGTCAGTACGGTGCGTCGTCGCGTCGTGCATTCGTGCATAGCCAGAAAATACCTACCAAAATTGACCATAGCCAAAGCATACCAAGCCATAACAATCTGTTTTAAAGTAGCCTCTTATCAGTGATAACTGTGATAAGATACGTACCGAAGTTAACTTTTAAGTTTGGTATTTTCTAGTAAGACGTACAAAAATAAGTGCTCACTAAATTTCGTTTATGGAGGTAGGTACATTTCCCTTTTTTTCACACACAGCATTTAGACAATGCTGTGTCTCGTACGTGAGCGAGCCGCACGCCGCGCCGCGCCGGCTCTTGAGTAATAATGTTTTGTGATCGGGATGCATTAGCAGGCAACAGCTTCGATGTTCGGAATTAAAGTGTAACTAGTACTATTATTTTTTAGGTTGACGCAGTTTAAAACATTTAACACGACATACATACTCACACTCACATACTAAGAAGTTCCGAAAATAACTAAATCAAGACAGAAAATCAGGAAGTACACTAGCACCCATAAGAAAGCAAGTTTAAAACTCTTCGGCGCATAAATCAATGAAATAGCAGAAAGCAAAACTCACGTAATAATAAGTTGTGCTGTGCTTCCTAATAATTGTCGGTACCGATGGCGCAGTGACTGAGCGATAGGCTGCTGCATTACGTGTCGCGAATTCGATTCCCGCACAGGAAGATGCAGGTGAGAGTTTGTAAACGCACCCACATTAGCTACAAAAATAATGAAGTACTAGCGGGGGGAACGTTTTAAAAAAGAATGAAGAAGAAAATGGATAATCTTTGGTGAATTGTTCGAAACAAAAGTTAATAAAAAACAAAGTCTAATAAGAATAAAGGCTTGTGCAGACCAGGGCGACTTGTCGCGCGACGTGTCGCGTGGCGAATCTGCGATATTATCGCCACGCAACCCCTTTCACACTAGCGCGACTTGTCGCGCGCGAATAGCGCGCGACACCGACAAAGGAATATTCCTTTGTTCTTGTCGCGCCGCGAATCACGTAGCGGGCGCTACGCGACACCAAGAGAGTATAAATTGCGGTGCATTCCGAACTGAGCTCAGTAGTAGACGATCTTCGTCAGAGGACGAAGGTAGGTCTGTATGTGTTTGCTGAGCGTGGGGTCCTAGGTTCGATTCCCCGGTCGGTCAACATAACCCAACCTAACTAAAGTAGGTATCAAGCTTGACCACGCAAGCATGAATGACGAAACTAGCGAATTCGGTCGTGTGTTTACGAAGAATTTATTTAAAAATCAAGATTTTTTCATTTAGTTTCCAATTTATGTGATTTCGGTAAAATTACAATTTCTACATGTAAAGTGTACTTTCGGCTGCAACACGTTTTTATGGCCTTTTTATGAGTAGGTAGGAATTTACGTATCATTTTGAAATCATCTTAATTTACACACCCGTAAAGTTGACAACATACAAGTAGGTAGGTATATTGGAACTAACCTAGGTACCTACTTACTTTTAATTTACATAGGTATCAAACGAATTCCGTACGTACCTATCTACGTTAATTCTTCTCTAATAAAATGGTGCTCAATATGTTGTAATGATCGATATTTCAGTTAGCAAATCCGATACTAGATGGCGTTGCTAGGCTCGCCACAATAGTTTTATTAAAATAATATTTGAGACGATTGACAAGTGAGAAAATATATGTCGAGATGTATGTCGAAATAAGAACGACATATTCGCCAGAGTCTTTGAGGAGTCATTTGGTCTCGGGACATAGTGTCGGATTGAAGTTTCGAGTTCGCGAGTTCGATCCCGGCTCGGAGATGTACTTTTCTGCTTTAATTTTCATTACTTTTATTTTGTTAATTTATTTATTGTTTTCCTTTTGCTTTGTCACACATCTGCATATTGTTTAGTTTGTTTATTTTGTTTTCCGTCATTACGATTCATGTTGTCCAGTACGGCACTTGCCAATTAATTAAGGTAGTTTTAAGGTGTTAGCATAAATTGTTATTGCAAATGGTACTTTATTAATTAAATTGTATAAACTAGCCATGTTCATCTTTCAATAGTCAGTTTACTGGAACCCCGGTCATCACAATGTATATGAATAAATACCTATGCATAACTGGCGAAATGCGGGTGTAGTATAGCTACCTACACCTCTGTCTATTCCTTTGGGGGAAATACTCGGTGATACCGAGTATTTCTCCCAAAGGAATAGACAGAGGTGTCTTAAACATCACGCTTGTTGTAATGATCCAATTATAAAATTACTGAATAATAACTTAAAACTAAAATAGCTAAGCTAATAACTAAAACAAGTCCTTTGAACTCGCCGCGCGCCGCCAAAACCATTAGTAAATCATTGCAATGTAACTCTTAATTAATTGCAATAAGGTATCAATTAGAATGATTGACATTCGCGAGTATTTTTTTTGAGAAATTGAGAAATTATTGTTTTACTAGGACCCCACGCTCAGGAAACCCGTGTTTATAGACCTACAGAGCTCAGCTCGGAATGCTCGGAGTATACATGGCCGCACAATACGAGAGCTGAGCTCACTTCACAGAAGTGAACGAGCTGGCTGAGGGGCTCACTGCTTGCATGCAGAATGAGATGGCGACATGCACTTCAACCGCGTCCCAGGGCCGCTATAATAAGCTCCCCGCACATATCGTAAACATGATAGACGTAAAAGGCGTTTGCGTAAACAGTGGCGACAAGATGCCCCACTATGAAAAACCAGATCAATCGGCTCACGGACAAGGTCAAAAGGCACACACCATCGAGGGCTGGGTGAACTACATCCACTCCGCCGACAGCGACTGGACGTCGGTACACAGGATCTGCCGACGTCTAAAGAACACCCCGGCCCCGGTGCCCCCGCTGCTAAACAACGACGGGGCGCTTCGATACACGGCTGCAGACGTTCGACGTTCCGTACGATAAATATGTTATCTACCATGTTTTTTATCCCAAGAACAAACTTAATATAGGTACTTAACTTAATATGCCTAAGGCATTAAGTCCGCCTTTGTACTTTTTTGAGTGTGAAAAGTTTTAATAAATAAATAAATACCTATAGTAGTTGAAAAAAAAACTCATACATTCCAACTGCAAATGTTAGTTTGTACGCACAATATTGAGAGATTTAACATGTTACATATTTTAAGACCACAAAGTTCTTATGATCTATAAGTAAGTAAAGAACCATACTCCTATTTTTTTCAAAATGTACTCTAGTAGTGGTTTCGTAGATGCATGCACGAGCATGCGGGCATGGTCAATTTTTATTTATTTTCGTAAATATCTTTAAATACCTACTTAAGTATATTTAATTTAAAATTATAAAAAAAAAAAAAATTGTGATTCTCGCAATAGGCCCTTTCATTTGCTAAGTCACAGGATACAGGTTGTTTTTTTTTTTTTACGTCCTTGTTTGGGTCACGGAAATTCATAATTATGTGTACCTACCAAATTTCAACTAAATTGGTCCATTAGATTTGGAACAAATTGGCTGACAGACGGAGAGACAGCCAGCCAGCCAACCAACCAGATAGACACACGGGTGATCCTAAGGGTTCCGTTTTTCATGCAAACGTACGGAACCCTAAAAGTGCAAAAAAAGAAGGCGCTTTATTCGCGCGAACGCAGACACACCTGACTTCTATTCCGTAGGAATAAGGATGGCCTCAAAAGCAAAACAGTGGTTACAATACCAACTGCTTACTGCAGCTGCCGTTTGTCATGCCATCAACGCAATAGAAGTCAAAATCGGTTAAACGGACTGTATAAAAGGTTTAGTTAAATGTCTAATCTTATTTCAAATGGAGTATAGTACGCTTGGGTAGGTATATTGGAACTAACCTAGGTACCTACTTACTTTTAATTTACTTGCCAAACTAATTCCGTAAGTACCTACCGATCCGAGAATTCTTCTCTAATAAAATTGTGTTCAATAAGTATAATAGGTAGGTACCACAGATGAATAAATACGCATAACTGGTGAAATATGGGTGTACTATAGGTAGGTACACATCAAGCTATACCGTAAAACCTTACAAGATTGCCCAAATAATCTGAGTTTGCCCAGCAAGGTACTTTTCACAAATATTAAAAAAACCGGCAACTTTTTCTTTTTGCGTTGATTTTTTTGGAAGAAAGAAGAAATTTGAATATAGGTATCTCTGGTAACACTACGTAGCTGATTTTATTGAATGTCACTTCAGTCGGCTGTCAAACTGTGTCGAAGTGGGTAGTGTATTTTGTGGGCCAAAAGTCGTGCAAAAAACTTTTTTCATAACTTGGTTTGTGATTACAGCAGGTAAGTAAGTTTTTTACCACTGTTAGTTTGTAATACTTATAAAAGAAAGATCGAATATCTAAAGCGAAATCTCTCTTAAATTCGAAAATATGATGGTGGGCAATCTCAAATTAGTTTTTCTATAGCAGTCGTTACGACTTTGCCCACCAAAACATTATCGTTAGGGTTGTCACCTCATTGTTAAATTAGATCTGAGATAAGTAGATACTTTGCTTTTAACATTCATTTTGGTAGCTAATTAATGCTGATAGAATGAGAGGGTATACAAATAAATGAATTTGAATTTTTTTCAATTTGAAAGGACTTTAGTCCTTTCAAATTCAAAAAATTCAAATTTTTAAAAAAACCTAAATTTGGTTGTAAAAGTTACATTGAATGTATTTGCAATCTACGAAGACTAAGAATGAGCAATAAAGTTGATTTCTATTACTTTTTTAAGATTTTTGGTCTGTTTGTTGATTTCTTTGTATTTTTGTAGGTGCACAAGTCTCAATGAAATTTTCGTTTTAGTCTTATTAAAAGGTCTGAGAAATATATTAAATATTATTATGCTATCTCTTAAAGGTTGAGCAGTAAACTAAGTCTCGCATTATGTTACTTGTATTTATTATTGATGCTATTATACCGAAAATTTGTTTTTTCTCACACTGTATACATAGTGGTTTCTTGGGAGCTCATTCACTTTGTATAGGTTAAGCGTATTTGTTAATCTTGCTGAGGTCATTTTTTTTCTCATTAATTTCAGGATGAATAAAAACACAAAAAAAAAAACAGAAGAATATTAGGATCGAGAGCATACAGAAATTATTCAGAGGAAATGTTAGAGTTAGCGGTTGACATGGTAGAAAATAACAGAATGTCAAGTCGGAAGGCAGAAAAGAGGTTCGGGATCCCTCGACGGACGATATTGAACAAAGTTAAAAAAATTCACTTAAAACCAGCTGGAGGACAAAAGAAACTCACTGACGAAGAGGAAGAAAAACTGGCAAACGTGTTGTTAGCTTCAGCTGATTACGGCAGCATTCGTTTTAAAATACTCCTAATTTTATGATTGTTAAAATATTTTTAGATACATGTTTAAGAGCGAGTCACGTGATCCTAACGTACCTGCGTACACCGAACTGATTAACAATAAAAAGTGACAACCCTAGTTCAACGTTTTATTTGAATGATAAATAAAAAAAAAAAAATACAACTTTGCCCACTCTAATTTGACAGGTACTATGAACGTTTGAACGTTTAGTAATAAGGACCTATGATAGATTGATTATTTTCTTATAATGATCTCTAAATCGTATGTTCTTAAGGTAGAAAATACCGAAGTTACGGAGGTTTCTGCAAAATGGGCAAACTTGTAAAAAGTACTAGATATTTGGCCCGCTGTACAAATTGAAGTTTTTAGCACATAAACATTCATTGTCTTGTTAATATCATATATTGTATGTAAAGAAAACTACATTTGTAAATGATGTAGCACAATCACAAATTGAAAGTATTATTATTTAAAAAAATATTTAAAGTAGAATAAAAAATATACAACAAATCTGGGCAAAGTTGTACAGTTTTACGGTAATGTCCAGTTTATACAGACCTCGCATTGTACGGAAATCCTATACAATGCGAGATCAGCATAAACTGGAAATGTAAAGCTTGATGTCATGTGTAGCCGTATGTACCTACACCTCTGCCTAATCCTTTGGGATGACAGGCGTGATGTTTAAGAAATACTCTGATGTTTAAGAAATGCTCGATGATAACTTAATTCTAATGATAATGAGTGATCCAATTATAAGTAGCTGCGCCCCGCGGTTTCACCCGCATAAGTCTCGATCCCGTATTATATAATATCCTATGTCCTAGTCTAGCTCATGGTCTACCCATGCGCCAAATTTCATCCAAATCCATTCAGCCGTTTTAGCGTGAAACGTCAAACAAACTCACTTTAACATTTATAATATTAGTTAGGATAGTAGGTAGGTAACTACAAGTAGACTGGTCACAAGTAGGTACAACTGCGCGTCAGGTCTTGAATGTAACACAGCTAACACAAGCGTTCGCATTCAGACGTAGGTACTCGAACTGACTCTCGCACAGCTGATATCACGCACTCGCTAGTGGAGCCCTACTCTGCCGCGCCGACCGCGCTATACACCGAGTCCGCTAAAAGTACCTACCTACGACGAACGCAGACCATTTCAACTCGCGCTGCCCGCCCATTAATAGTGCACCTGCCATGTTTTGTCTCTGCATCACCCTAAGGTTGACTGGTAGAAAATGCTTCAGACATTGAAGCCGCCTTTGTACTTACGGTATTTTTTTTTTACTTGTGCATAAAGTTTTAACAAATAAATGTTAGTGATAAAAATTGTTAATTTGTTTATTAACGCATTCAAGGACGAGACACAATAGAAGTTATATGTTATAAACTCAGACTAAATAAAAAACCGGCTAAGTGCGTGTCGGACCACGCACAATGAAGGGTTCCGTAGCTGGGATGAATTTATCCCAATAAAAAACTTAACATTGTAGTTCCAATACGGAATGTATGGGAGATCATCATCAGCCGGGGGGGGGGCTTGACTAACAAAAAATTCTGTTAAAAGCTTAAACATAACATCCCCACTTTACGTGTAGGGGAGGTACCCCATTGTCGGCATGATTAATATGTCGTACGGACAGACAAACGGACATGGTGAAACTATAAGGGTTCCTTGTTTACTACGGAACCCTAAAAACCAAGACAGAGCGCTGTGAATAATACAGTGAAGCATGCCAAAACTACACCTCCGCTCTGTGCATGCACGCTCACACGCACAATCTACTACCTTTTACAATGACACTACAATCAAACTACACCACACAAAGTGTACACCACACAAAGTGTACACTATGTTGACGAAACCAGCTTCACTTCACTGTTGACAGCACTCTGTCTTGGTTTTTTATTTGGTCTGAGGTTATATTATAACGCCTATGGGCGTTTAGTGTCCCTCAAAGTGTTAATAAACATTTTACCAACAATATTTACATTGAACAGTTTTTGATTTTAGATGTCTTACATAACTAAAATGTTAATTAAGAGTCGCGGGAAGGGTTGCCAGGTGTGTCCGGCTTTTTACAATCGTGTCCGGCCAAATATACACAAGTCACCTATGTCCGGCTTTTGTCAGACTTTACAGATTACATATTGATTGTGTTAATTACTTTCAATGTGATTATTGTTTTAGTTACCTACCGACTTTCAATGTGAAGAAGTTACAAATTACCTACTTCATTAAGAACAAAATGTGATTCATAATTAAGAGTACAGTAAGTATCAAATGAATAACAGTAATAAAATAGGTACACAAATACATATCGGGTGTAAAAAGACACTTTCCGAAGCCGAAAGCCACATATTCTACCCATTATTTGCATCATTTTTTTCCACTAGACCATACCTGGGAATCCACTGGTTCTGGAGATATTGAAGGTCAAAGTCGCATTTTTTTTTTTTACTTTTTCACGAAAATGAATTCTATGCGATAATACGAAACTTTTTCCAAACAAACATTACCTGAATTTTAGATTTATCTTAACAGATTACGCATTTGAAGTTACAAAAACGCAATGAACAACAAGTACCTACCTACGTAGCGTAGGGGCGGAGCTTAACTAACACTGAATCCGTTCATTCAAGCGTGGGTTCGCGTTACATTGCGCGCAATAAAAACTTGTTTTTTTTTATTAAAAAAAAAAAAATTACGGTTCCCAGCAATAATTTTTGCGCAAAGCTACTTAGCTATACGTACAGTATGCGTAGTTTACGGCTTTGTGATGTGTCTTTTTACACCCTGTATATATATGCCATTCAAAAGAGTTATGTTATTTTCGTCAATGTTGCCACTAACCCAGAAACTACCACGAATTGTCAAGATTGTAAATGACCTTAAAAAAATCGACAAAAATCAAGTAGGTATACCTACTGTACCAAGTTTAAGGTGTCACGCACGACATGTGCAAAATGGGAATCAAGGACACATTAGATAAACATTAATCAAAAATCTAAAGTAATAAAAACAATAAGAAACCTCTATGCAGAAGAAACAAATGAAGAATAGATATTTATAAAATAAATACGGCAATTTAGATTTTTTTCCCTAAAATACGGCAAACCAGACAGTGACATACGGCAGTTCTGATTTTTACGATAACAACACTGGTAGCCAGTCTACGAAATCTCTCGAGCGGGTGACGCCGTATGCATCCGATGTACCTACTACGTCACAGGCACGCATCGTGCGTTTTTTTGTAAAAATGAGTTAATCTAATTATTTGAATGTGGAAAATTGAGAGTCAATGTTGTCTTGGTGCACAATTTTCCAACGAGAGTATTATTATTTTGATTGTATTTATTTTTTTAAACAAAGCGAACACCCGTGCTTCCTATCCTAGAGCGCGTTTGGGCGTGGAATGGCAAACCGCGATTACCGCGAGTAGAAAATGTATGTGTAGAAATAGTAGACTTCTTTATTTTTACATCTAGAGGACTACATAATAAGCCACAATTTCTTATTAGGTAGGTACATACTTATTTTGAAGTTAAAATATGACTATTGGATCTAGCTACACTAGTTCCTATTCAGACCTCATTTTTAGGGTTCCGCACATCCGAATGAAATAACGGAACCTGTGTGTCACAGCCGATTGGCTCTGTATCTACTGGACTGATGTGGGTACACATACCTACATTCAATAAGCTAACAGTCTACATCAGTTCCGTTGCTGCGGCTGAGGTGGGCCAGCTAGATATAAACATAATGTCAAATTCCGCGAATAATATAGGTACCTATGGCACTGTTTGGCGTAGGTACGCGGCGCGGCGGCGGCGGCCGCTACAAAAGCTACTCATTCCTTTGACCGCGCTGCCGCGTGCCGCCAAAACCATTAGTAAGTCAGTGCAATGTAATTCTTAGCTAATTGCAATAACGTATAAATTAGAATGATTGACATTTGCGAGGAGATTTTTAGTTGGAAATAGAGAAATGATTATTTTTTTGTAACGGTAGTCAATCATCCTTATTTATACCTTAAAACAATGAGAAAAGAGTCACATTGCAATGACTTACTATTTTGCTTATGATTTTATTTCACTTTGGAATAGTCTGTCAGTCTGCCTAGCCTTTTCCCAATTGAGTTGGGGTCGGTGTCCAGTCTTCCCGGATGCAGCTGAATACCAGTATTTTACATGAAGCGACTGCCTATCTGACCTCTACAACCCAGTAACTGGGTAATACGATACCCCTTAGTAAGACTGGTGGTCACTTTCGGGCTTCTGACGACCCGTAACGACTGCCAAAGATCCACGAATGGCAGCCGGGACCACGAGGCACGGAGGAGTCTCGGTACCTAGGTATATAAAGATGTCACTCATCAACGGACCAAGCCCCGCCAAGCGAAGTACGATTAATCGACCCGTGCGGCTGTTATTACCTTTTGGAATAAAACGTTAAATAAAACTAAGCCCTCGGTTAGCACGGATGTAAAGCATCACCGTTCGTGCTCGCGTGGGCAAGTTTAGGTACCTCGGTTAGGATGGGTTATGTTGACCGACCGGGGAATCGAACCTAGGACCTACGGTCAGCAAACACGCACAGACCTGCCTCCGTCCTATGACGAAGATCGTCTACTACTGAACTCAGCTCGGAATGCACCGCCATTTATACTCGGCTGTCGCGGCGATATCGACGCGATATCGCCGCTACAGCCGACAAAGGAATATTCTCAGAATATTGCTTTGTCGGCTGTAGCGGCGATATCGCGTCGATATCGCCGCGACAGCCGAGTATAAATGGCGGTGCATTCCGAGCTGAGTTCAGTAGTAGACGATCTTCGTCATAGGATGGAGGCAGGTCTGTGCGTGTTTGCTGAGCGTAGGTCCTAGGTTCGATTCCCCGGTCGGTCAACACAACCCAACCTAACCTAAGTAGGTATCAAGCTTGACCACGCAAGCATGAATGACGAAACTACGAATTCGGTCGTGCTTTTACGGAGAATTTAATTAAAAGTCAAGATTTTTTAAATTTAGTTTCCAATTTATGTGATTTCGGAAAAATTACAATTTCTACATGTAAAGTGTACTTTCGGCTGCAACACGTTTTTATGGCATTTTTATGAGTAGGTAGGAGCTTACGTAGTTGAATCATTCATCATTTTGAAATCTTAATTTACACACCCGTAAATTTGACAACATATACACCATTTGAAATAAGATTAGACATTAAAACAAAACTTTTTTACGGTCTGTTCAACCGATTCTGACTTCTATTCCGTAGGAATAAGGATGGCCTCAAAAGCAAAACAGTGGTTACAATACCAACTGCTTACTGCAGCTGCCGTTTGTCATGCCATCAACGCAATAGAAGTGAAAATCGGTTAAACGGACTGTATAAAAGGTTTACAGGGCCTCAACGTGACTAAACGCAAGTTTTATAATGCCTAAAAGAATATGATCCACTGCAGTAAACAAAATCAGAAAAATATATGATATTCTTCAGGATATATGCTAGTATGATAGTGTGTTGAAAACATAATACAACTAATTTGATACGATAGAAAAAAATCATGAAGATACCTCTAAAAATTTCTTTTAACGATTAAAAATCATATTAATTTACATGCAATCATTCTGATTTTTTGTCAGATTATTCTACAAGCTACTTATTAGCATAATAGTGTTTTAATTTTCCAGTCCAATCAATAGATTTTCTGTAAATCGCTAACTGCTTCATATTTTGCAATAAATTACCTGCGTCGTGTCATCGCGCTTCTCTTTCATTTCTATGCAATCCGACAGTGACCGCGCTTTAGCTGTTGTAAGCCTCTTAAATGTCTAATCTTATTTCAAATGGAGTATAGTACGCTTGGGTAGGTATATTGGAACTAACCTAGGTACCTACTTACTTTTAATTTACTTGCCAAACTAATTCCGTAAGTACCTACCGATCCGAGAATTCTTCTCTAATAAAATTGTGTTCAATAAGTATAATAGGTAGGTACCACAGATGAATAAATACGCATAACTGGTGAAATATGGGTGTACTATAGGTAGGTACACATCAAGCTATACATGTCCAGTTTATACAGACCTCGCATTGTACGGAAATCCTATACAATGCGAGATCAGCATAAACTGGAAATGTAAAGCTTGATGTCATGTGTAGCCGTATGTACCTACACCTCTGCCTAATCCTTTGGGATGACAGGCGTGATGTTTAAGAAATACTCTGATGTTTAAGAAATGCTCGATGATAACTTAATTCTAATGATAATGAGTGATTCAATTATAAGTACTTAGCTGCGCCCCGCGGTTTCACCCGCATAAGTCTCGATCCCGTATATACAATGTGAATTTGAATTCATGCGACACCTGTTAAGGGGTCATTGTACTCATCGCGAAAAAAAAATCAGCTGTTCCCTACATTTATGTTCGCATAGCTCGTCAAAATGTAGGAAACAGCTGATTTTTTTTTCGCGATTTCAACGTTGGTCCCATCGTGAAAGTTGTTCGGCTGTGTAGCCATGTGTACATTGAATGTTTTCGTAAGATTAGACCTCAGACCAAATAAAAAACCAAGACAGAGCGCTGCGAACAATACAGTGAAGCATGCCACACGCACATATTTACAACCTGTGCCGTACTGCCGTGCTGTTCACTTCATTGTTGGCAGCGCTCTGTCTTGGTTTTTTATTTGATGTGAGGATTAGACATGTACATTCAATAAGCTAACAGTCTACATCGGTTTCGTTGCTGTGTGTGGCTCAGGTGTGCCAGCTAGATAGAAACATAATGTCAAAATCCGCGAATAATATAGGTACCTGGTACCTAGGTGGTGGCAAGTGCGGCGCGGCTGACAAAAGCTACTCATTCCTTTGACCGCACCGACGCGTGCCGCCAAAACCATTAGTAAGTCAGTGCAATGTAATTCTTATATAATTGCGATAAGGTATAAATTAGAATAATTGATATTTGCGAGGAGTTTTTTAGTTGGAAATAGAGAAATGATTATTTTTTTTGTAAAGGTAGTCAATCATCCTGATTTATACCTTAAAACAATGAGAAAAGAGTCACATTGCAATGACTTACTATTTTGCTTATGATTTTATTTCACTTTGGAATAGTCTGTAGTGTGTTAGGGTAGGTTAACGACCTATTAATTTAACACTACTTTAGCATTGATATTAAATGTTTATTAACATACAAATAAATCATAAAACTAATAACAATAATGCGCGGCGCGAGTCGCGAAAAGACATGCATTCGCCGTAGATGTTTGTAGCGGACTGGCGAGGGCGTCCGAGGGCCAGGGGCGCGGCCATGCGCGGGAGAGCAGTGGCGCGGGCGGCGCGCGGCGGCGGTCCGATCGTCGGGTGTTCCACGAATTCGCCTCGCGGTCGTGTCGTAGGTATTTAAGGCCACCTTGTTTCAAAGATTTAGGCATTTCACTCACCCAGTCGACTTGCATCCGCGTTACGCGGGAGCCGACTTGATATGAACTCCGGTGACCTTTGACGGCGGGCGAGAACGCCACAGTATAGCATAATGCAGTAGGTAAGGTAAGTTTAATTTTATTGACTGTATTCTTTTAGTATACTTATTGATTATTTTATTGACTATATTCCTTTAGTAAATTCTTTTAGTTTATTGAAATAAAAGTTTATTGGACTTATATAGGTATTGACTGTTAACATAATTACTCTTACTAAACTTTTTGAATTAGTGAGTTGACAATGATGATTATAGGAGAGTTTGTGGTACCTACCTAAATAATACAAACATCAAATGAAAACAAACATCATCGTTATGTACAATATTTATTCTCATTTATTATACTTACAGGTTGATTTAATACGGGATACAAAATGCTTATTTTAAATTAAAATTCATTATAATTTAGAGTTCTAGTGCTAGGTCCAGGCTCATTTTCATTGATCGATATGGTCATATTATGACCCAAAGTTGCATTTGGATCTTTATTGAGATTATAGTCCTGGCCCTCACTGAATTGATCCGCGGGTGACGGAATAGGACCTGATTGCAAATTAATAATGTTTTGCGATGAAAAATTCTCATTTTCTTTATTTTCGGATTCGGTGGATTCGCATTCAAGTGTCAGATTCCGTATAGGCATACCACGAGTATGTCTGGGATTGACGATTTCTGGCAGCATACATTTATGGTAAAAATGTGATAATTTTGATTCCATCTTTGATTTCCAAAATTCATCATCTCTTTCGATTCTTTCGATATGTACTGGTTCTTTTTCCCCGGCCCAAATACCAAATAGACATTGCCGTCGTCCTGTTACATGCAGTTGTCCTTGCACTTGAAAAAACCAATTACTTTTTTTATTAATTGTTGTAGTCCGTGTCTTTTTATTATATTTTAATATCTGGATTTTATTTTCTTCTATAGCCTTTGTCAAGCCAATTTTTGACGCCGAAAAAGGACATTTAACTTCTACCAGAACATCATTTCCAATAAGCCCGTCTGGCGTAGCACCAATAAATGGGAAATCTTTATCTATAAACAGTCCACAAGGCTCAATAGACACATTTTCTTCTTGTTGTATCTTTTGCAACGCTTGCTGCTCATTTTCAATACCATGTGCAATAGATACAACATGGCTTATATTTGATTTATACAATATATTTTTTACTAAAGGGGCGGTGTCTTTTGATACTTGTCGTTTGCAAACAGGGCCAAAATTAGAGGCAGTAATTAGGTTTTTCCGAATTTCTAGCCATTCACTACTGTCTCTTTGTAATATCGTATTACGCTCGATTCCGTCTCTGTCAGCAGTAAGAGTTTCTAAATTTTTAAGAAATTCTTTTTTGGCTATTTCTAGATCACATTCAGACATATCTGGATCGGAACTAGCAGGGCCATAATCATTTTGTTTTGATACTGCCACTTTCTTGAATTTTTTAGCTGGATGTTCCAAACTGCTTTTTCTTTTCTGGGCCCTCTCTCTTTCTCTTTTCCTTTCCACAACTTCCGCCAATCCTGCTGGACCTGCTGCTGCCACAGGACCTACAGCTGCCGCAACTTCCGCCACTCCTGCTAGGCCGGCTGCTGACAGATTTTTATTCGTCAGTGTTTTAAAGACATGCGATATTGCTGTCTTGTCATTAAATGATACCACCGCAGCGGAGACCCTTCCTTGGTAACCTTGTTTCAAGGCAAAATTTATGCGTTTACCTCCTATAAATTTTGCTATGACATTGTTGAAGCATTCGACAATGTTTGTATTTACGTTTTCTACTAAACTTCGTGATTTTGCAGCTACATTTGAAATTATCGAGTTAAGTCGGAAAAGAAATGTTGAGTTTTGAATAGATTTCAACCCGTCGCTAAAAACATTTCCTTTATCACAGTTGTAATCTTGACACATTCTGTGATCTCCGTATGCATGTGATAGGGAATTGATGATATCATTGTGGAGCAACTTTATAGCAATATCTTTCGTATTTTCTGATGTACTATGGTGTTGAATTGATTTGACTATTGCTTTTCTCAAGGACATTATTCTCAGGTTCGTCAAAGTTTTTCTACAAGCCAGGGGAAATTTTGTCTCTGTCACCAGACTTCGCATTTTTTTGCACAGATTACGCAAAATGTGATTTCTGCATTCTATTTTTTCTACTGTGATATTATGGGATTTATATGGATCTGCTTTTAGCACCTTTGCATATGTCGAGGCATCTCCATCTGCAATCATTCTTTTATAAATAATGCCATACATTGGAATTGATTGTAGAAACCCTTCAGTTATTATTTCGCCTTCCATAGAACATGATGAACCATCAAAATTCTTATAACATTTGTGCTCATTGGGTGGAGAATCCTTGCTTTCCGCGCGAGCGCACACAAGGCAGTATTTATTTTTTACCGCCAGAAAAATAATTTTGCCGGTTCTTCTTCCAATAATTGCTGCAGTCCCAGACGCAGCCTTATAGTTGGATCCGTACGATCGAGCACACCAAGAAGCGTCGACGTAAACATCAATCACTGGTATGCTATTTTTGGTGCGACCTTCTGCGATTGCCAACTCTTTTTCTTCTTCAGCAGCAGCTTTCATGGATTCGGCTGCTGTGTTTTCAAAACTATCGTAAACTTGTTCCTGCAGTTTGTTGTGAAATTTTGTAGAAAATATGTGAATATTCATGGAGGAAAAAAGCTCTTCGAATTGAGAATAACCAATCCCTGAGGCTACCATACCAGTGGTTGCCGCAATATTTACGTCTATATTTGCTGTGTCAGTATTTTCGGATTTTATAAGGCAAAGTTGTTTGCACATATTGCATTCAAATTTAAATACGGACAGTAGACCAATCCTTTTTTCACTAATTAGCCGAAAATTTCCCGCTTTGCAGTCAAATAAATTGTTGTGACGTGCTTTTTCCTGTAATTGACTAAACAAGTAATTGATGTCAATGATGCGTCTCCCTAAAACTGGTTGAAACTCGTGTTCTTGATTTTCCGACTCTACGAGAAGAGGGTCATCTTGACTAGATTTTCTGCAACAATAAGCGACATTAAATATTTTGTAAAATTTGAGGTTATTTAGGTCAGCCTTATGGGACAACAAGTTAAGTACAAAGGAGCGCTCTCGAAACTTACTCAGTATAATCAAATTCACCTGCTGCTAGGCTGATGTTATGTTGGTCCACAACAGAATTTGATGCACTTTCATGTTTCATTTCTCTGAAAAATAAATGCTAGGTATAATCCAAAAATGAAATTAGTACATGGAAGTCTAAAATCGTAATAAATACTTCGCAACGAACTTAAATATAATAATATATTGGTATTGTTTGCCAATAAAGCGTTTCAGTGTAGAAGTATTTGTTATATAATACCTAACTGAACGGAACTCTAGTGTCAGAGTTTTTAAACCACCTACTAATAAGCCTCTGACGTTGTTGTGTAACGACCGCCATCTAACGGCCGTTTTCAATATCAATCTATCTGGATTTATACCTACCCGAGTTTGGTTTTTGACATTAGCGCCATACATTTCATGTCAAAAACCAAACTCGGGTAGGTATAAATCCGGATAGATTGGATATTGAAAACGGCCGTAAGTAATCATAGACGGCAACCAGGATCAAGGGTTTAACGTGCTCTTCAAATACTTCAAATACTATAGCAGTTAGATTAGTTACAAACAAACAGGTAAGTATAGGTATGTATTGTACTTACGCGTGCTGCTCATCGGTACATTTATTCGACGTGAAAGTACCTTCTTTGGTACAAGATCTCAATGCACTGAAATAAGTGGAAAAATACATTATATACATTTCATTTCAACTAATATTGGTAATAAAAAGTAACAAATACTGTGATATCTGCCTAATAATCTTCCTAAAATGCCAGAATTTCGGTGAAATAATCTTAGTACCTACTAAGTATTTTTAAAAATAATAGTTATACTGATTTTGGTAGACTGTGTCCCATTATCTTCCTGAAACGCCAGAATTTTGGTGAAATAATCTTAGTACCTACTAAGTAGTATAAAAAATAATATGGTTATACTGATTTTGGAAGACTGTGTCCCATACATTATGGCAAAGTATCTAAATTCAAAAGTTACTAGTTTAAATTTCATATTTCTTACCGTTTATTCGTACTTATGCTGCTTTAACTATACTGTGGCATGGAGTAGGTACCTACATACTAAGTATATTATTCTCAGCTACAACTAAAAAAGATAATAATAAGAAATAAATAAACAAGTACGTGCAAGTACTGTACTTACTTAGCATTTCTTTGTAATGCATTCGTCCTGTTTGTCTTTGATATAACTCGTAGTGACTTTTTTCGTTTATTGCGTTTGTTAGCCATAGTGACGACTTGGCGAGATCAATTTTAGTTTATTTTCGAAAAATTATTGCACGTCACACGTCGCGTATCGGGCGGGAAGAGCACTGGCACAGGTACGTCGTCGGTAAGCGCCACCGCGCGACTGACGAAGCCGGCGGCGTCGCGCCGCTCGCGGGTTTGTGGGTATTTAGACATCATAAATAGGAAAATAACACTCCAACATCCACCTTAGCGATTTGTACTAGAAAAATGATTTATCTAAAGATTGGTGTAAAAATAAAGTCAATAAGTTTATTATTTTAGGCACAGTATTGAAAATGGTTTTTAAAAAGAGGCAACTTTGGATTTTTTTTCTATCGAGCGAAGTTCATCTGATTAAGTTACTGTAAGCGAATTGTACTCTGTAAGATCTTCAACTGAAACATATATTTTTTTCAGAATTTTACGTCAAATTTTGACTGATTCATATTGATTTTAAAAACAGCATTTGCGGTACAAAGGGCCCTTAACGGCGTGCGGCACAGCGCGGGCGTAGGGCTCCGCTGGCCGTAGCGCGCGGTCGAGCGGTAGGTAGGCAGTAAGGCGGTGTACAGACAAGTGAATTGATTAGGCAGTGTTCACACGGTTGTGGATATTTAATTATGAAATTATTTTATTACTGTTGTGTGTATATGTATGTATTTGTGTTGTATGTAATATGTATGTATGTAATATGTATGTATAGCCTACAAGTCTGTCAGTCTGCCTTTTTTTTTTTTTTTTTTTTTTTTTTTTTTTTCGCTGAGAAATGCGTTACGCATCCCCGGCTCGTGGGGGACGAGTCGGGGTATGTGGGACTCCTGTCTAAATGCAGTATACCCACTAAAACTCAGCGGTGCTCCCGCATCGCCGTGATGGGAGGGCCATGGGAAACCGGCTCAGCCTTTACATCCACAGCCCTCCCGGCGCATGCCCGCCTAGCTGGCGGGCCCCACATGCCCCCCACCTGGGTGGTGGGGGGCTACGGGAATGGCCGGGAGCACCTGGCCATTCCCGTCCGGCACTGGTGGAGGCCTGTGCGATGCAGGCGAGGGTGCCCCCGCACCCGTTGCCTGCTGGCCTCCACCTGGGAGGAGGAGTCGGAGATGACTGTCGAACTGACGTCTCCTTCGACCCCTCCTCCGCCTTCGGCTGTCAGTCTGCCTAGCCTTTTCCCAATTGTGTTGGGGTCGGTATCCAGTCTTACCGGATGCAGCTGAATACCAGTATTTTACATGAAGCGACTGCCTATCTGACCTCTACAACCCAGTAACTGGGTAATACGATACCCCTTAGTAAGACTGGTGGTCACTTTCGGGCTTCTGACGACCCGTAACGACTGACAAAGATCCACGAATGACAACAGGACCACGAGGCACGGAGGAGTCTCGGTACCTACCTATATAAAGATGTCACTCATCCACGGACCAAGCGAAGTAGGTACGATTGATCGACCCGTGCGGCTGTTATTACCTTTTGGAATAAAACGTTAAATAAAACTAAGCCCTCGGTTAGCACGGATGTAAAGCATCACCGTTCGTGCTCGCGTGGGCAAGTTTAGGTACCTCGGTTAGGTTGGGTTATGTTGACCGACCGGGGAATCGAACCTAGGACCCACGCTCAGCAAACACGCACAGACCTGCCTCCGTCCTATGACAAAGATCGTCTACTACTGAACTCAGCTCGGAATGCACCGCCATTTATACTCTCTTGGTGTGGCGTAGCGCCCGCTACGCGATATTGCGGCGATTTGCAGCGCGACAATAACAAAGAAATATGCTCCTTTGTTGATGCCGCTGTACTATTCGGGTTTCGCATCACGTGACGCGATATATCTGTGTCGCGGCGCTACAGGTCGCTCCTGTGTGAAGTGTCGCGCGCGTTTTCATAGAAATTGTTCTACGGATAAAATATCGCAATATCGCGTAGCGCGACAAGTCGCCCTGGTCTGCACAAGCCTTAACAGTTTCAAATTAGGTACATGTAATGATTGTAATATCATACTACTTATTTTTTCAGTAGACAGCATTTTTTTGTCAGTTAAGTGCACTAAAGTCAGTTAAAGTGTGGAAAATTATTATCCCAAATAAAAATAATATCTCAATTGAATTTGCTGGCAAAACTTTGACTTTTAAAATGCCCAATGAATGACGCGTCTGTTAATCCTTGAAATTATGCCCTGCTGGCTGCCTGGCTGATAGGTACGCCTTCTGTCGTAGTGACCGCACGTGGCGGAACACGGGGCGACTACCGACACCGGCGGGCGCGGCGCATCGGTTCCTTTGAGTTTGAGCCGCGGGCGGGCGCAGCGCGCGTGTCTTTAGATGTTTAGTAGAGTACCTAAACTGCGATGGCCGCGCGTGAACTTTGTCGAAACAGCTGATTGATTGATTAATTGAATTCACATAGCAGTTTAGTTTCACGTTAAAATTAATTACTTACTAGTTTAAAATTTTATTCACAGTCATTTTAAATCGTAACTCTGGCACAATAAAATATTTTTATTAAATAAATAACAATATCAAGTAGTTAGTTTATAACTTTTAACATAATTTTGGCGAATTTAAATGTTGTTAGGATAATTAATCGTTTAATTATCCGGATCTGCTGTTTGTGTGTGTGAGATTTGAGTTTGAAACCTAGTTTAGAGCAACGTTTAAATTAAACTTGTAGGTAATTTACCTTACGTAACTTTGTACTTGAGGTGCGCGCCGCGCCGCAACAACTTTGAGACGCGAGCGCGCCGCAGTGTCTGTGTTGTAGGGAGTAATGATAATCCCGACATTTTTAACTTTGTATAATTTGTGTTTTTTCAAAAACGAATGACGTTTTTTTTATTATTGGATGCTGTAGAATGGTTGTAGACCATGGTCTGAACAACGTTTGTTCTAACAAAACTGTGATTCAAATGTCACGGTGTATATATTAGTCTATGGCCCAACGCACAGCTAGTCGGTGCATCAGACAAGTTGTTGATGCTTTGAACCACCCTGCTGTCATGGCAAAATGGATTGTGTTTCCGAAAACACGACAAGACAGAGCATTTATAAAACAAGAGTGAGTACTTAACAAACGATTAAACAATGTTTAAATTATTAAGTGCATGTAATGTAATTTAAATTAACAATATTATTGTTTCAGGTTCCAGAGAAGATTTGGCCTGCCTGGTGTAATTGGGTGCATAGATTGTACCCACGTAGCTTTAGTAAAGCCCACTGATGAAGGGCATCTTTTTTATAATAGAAAAGGGTATCATTCATTAAATGTTCAAATGGTACATATTATATTTATTAAACTGTATGGCATGTTAAAGCTAAATAAATCACTTCTTAATAACAGTTCTGTTTCAGATTTGTGATAGTAATCTTCAAATTTTAAATGTGAATGCAAAGTTTGGTGGAGCTACACATGATTCACATATATGTTCTTCTAGTAGAGTTGAATCATATATGCGTGAACTTCATCAAAATAATAAACAAGCATGGCTATTAGGTAGGTATTTATAATAGTAAAAAGATCTAATCTGTAGTTTTCCTGTGTTTTGTCTAAAAAAACTAATTTTTCAGGTGACTCTGGATACCCACAACGCCCTTGGCTTATGATACCTATCCTCAATGCAGTTCAAGGTTCTATTGAAGAACGATACACTCAAAAGCATGTGCAAGCCCGTAACTGCATTGAGCGCTGTTTTGGATTACTCAAAGCACGGTGGAGATGTTTGCTTAGAGACAGGGTTCTTCATTATCATCCTCATGTAGCTAGCAATATTACAATGGCATGTTGTGTGTTACACAACATAGCTTTGAAAGCTGGCTTACAACCACTTCCTGCTGCACATGACGATGGGGATGATATAACCATGCAAGATCCCACACCCACTGCAACTGTGGGTACCCAAAGTGAATTAATCCAAGGAAGAGCCATGCTGAGATGTTTATTGAATAGGTTATAGTAAGATTATTTTAAGCTTTAAATATTAAGATTTTATTTATTTAAAATTGTTTGTATGCCATCTTTCGTAAAGAAATAAATTGATAAATAAAACGCAAGGTGTTAACAGAAACTTTAATTGCAAGTCGTCTCTTAATATAAAATTTTTGAAAACTACACCAAGTACTCTGAGAAGTTCAGCCCTGCTGAGAAAAGGATATAATGTTATAGTTGACATCCACTTCAATCATTCCCACAGAGTTAATGTAGCTCAATCGTTATCCTTGCTCCGATGTTCGAACGATACGAAACAAATATTTATATCTTATTTCGATAGAGGTATGACTGCCGCGGCCGCTAAGATGTACCATGAATTAAATATTATAAGTACTTATGACAGCGATGCCTACAAAATCTTAGCTAACGCTCAGCATAACCCGCTAGATCGTCAAGTTGTGTATCTTTACGAACAATGGCGTAAACAAAATTATGGAAATAGAAATGAACAGACTGTGTTACAAATTTTGAAAAGAAAACAAGACGAGTTAGGGAAGTTGGGTATAGACTTGATCATACTGGAGAATCCTACTATTTGTGTAATTATTACACCAATAATGCAGCGAGTTTTCACTAAAGGATTAGCCGATGAAATAGTTTTTATAGATACCAGCGGATCATGTGATCAATCAAACACATGTGTGACATTTATTTTTGCAGCTTCTAATATTGGTGCGTTGCCTGTTGCAATAATTTTACACGCTAATCAGACAGAAGAACAATACAGTTTAGCGTTCAAAACTCTGAAAGAGTTCCTCGAAAATAAATTCAACAAATTATTTTAGCCAAGTGTAGCCATGACCGATGACAGCAGAGCTGAAAGAAATGCGTTGAAGTCAGTTTTACCTAACACCCGGCTTTTGCTTTGCATATTTCACGTTAATCAAGCAATATGGCGTTGGCTTTGGCGAACAGAGCATAATGTTAATAAAGATGACAAACAATACATAATGAAACTGTTCCGCAAAGTTATGTATTCAAATACTATAGCAGAGGCCGAATTAAATATGTCCATATTGAATGAAGATGTAAAAGTCGCGACAAATTATAAATTGCAAAATTATTTAACAAATATGTGGGCCCGACGAGAAGAATGGTGTTTGTCATATAGGCATGACATTATCAATAGAGGACATAACACAAACAACTTTTGCGAGGCGTCTATAAGAATTTTTAAAGATATTATATTGCAAAGATGTAAAGTTTTCAATATGTGTGCCCTGCTGGATTTTATCACTGACACGTTTGAAAATTACCACAAAAAAAGATTGTTGCAATTTGCTAATGGGAGAGAGCGAAAGTTAACAGTAAGCTACGAAAAATTTTGTCAGAAAAGTAAGTCGATAACTCAAATATCACCACTTGATGACACGTCTTACTTAATAAAAGAAAAAACAGACGTGTATGTACACTCGAGAGCAATGAATCCGGGTCACTTAAAGAATCCTAAAAATCTCGGAAACTAAAAATGCTAGGTTAATGCAATAAATTGTATTTAATAGACAATGTAATACTCCTTAAATGAAGGTATTAAAACTTCTTAGTTATTGTAAAGTTATCATAAAAAAATCAAATTTGAAAAAGGGCCACTTTCGAAGATGGAACTACGAAATTACAGCATTTGGTTTTGCTTTTGTTTGTAATCTGTCATTTATGTGGGTACATAAACCATGTTGATAGTGCTCTATATTCATTATTCAAGCTGAAATTATGTCGCTTACGCCTGAAGAATGCACCAGAATACTTACAATGCTGGAAACCGGCAGGAGTCAGCGCGATACAGCCAGGACTGTCGGTGTGTCGCTGTCAACAGTACAAAGAGTTCTCCGACGTTACGAAGAAACTAGTTCTAACCTACGCAGACCAGGAACGGGCAGAACCAGGTGTACCACAGCACGAGAAGACCGATACTTGGTGAACACCATGCTTCGAAATCGCTTTCTCACAGGAACTGAACTCACAAATCAGTTTCGACGCCTCGGAGGAAGTAACCCAAGTGCATGGACAGTAAGACGTCGGCTTGCTGAATCTAACTTAAAACCCCTTAGACCTGCAAACGGCCCTAAACTGGAGCGTGGGCATCGTATTTCAAGACTAAGATATGCCCAGAGCCACGTAAATTGGAGTATTGAAGATTGGTCAAAAGTTATGTTCTCCGACGAATCAAAATTTATGCTCTACAAGCACGATGGAAGACACAGAGTGTATCGAAGACCAGGGGAAAGATTCAAGCAAGCATGCATCGAAGAAAAAGTAGCCTACGGTGGTGGGTCTGTACTTGTGTGGGCCGGAATTTCTTCTGAAAGTCGCACAGAGCTGGTGATCATAGAAAACGGCTCTTTAACTAGCGTAAGATATGTGGAAGAAATCCTCAATGATCACGTTGGTCCATTTATGGTCAATTTAGGTGAGGATGCTATATTTATGCATGACAATGCCCGACCTCATACAGGTAGGATTGTGAATGACTACCTTCAAGAGATGAACATTACTCGTATGGAGTAGCCAGCGCGCAGCCCGGATATCAACCCGATCGAGCATGCTTGGGACGAGCTAGGCAGATGCGTAAAACAACGAAACCCTCCCCCAATCACGCTTCGTGAGCTCAAAATTGCTCTCACAGAGGAATGGGAGAATATTCCCCAAAATCGTATAAGGAACTTGGTGTACAGCATGCCAAACCGCGTAAACGCAGTAATGGAAGCACGAGGAGGCAATACGAAGTATTAAAATTCAAGAAAATCGTAATAAAGTTCAAAAATTTCATGTTTCCTATTTTTGTTTTAAGGAGAGATCAGCAGTTTTTTTCTTTATGTAATTTTGTGTTAATAAAATGTATGGGGACTCATATTTTTTTTACTTTCATTTAAGGAGTATTACATTGTCTATTAAATACAATTTATTGCATTAACCTATCATTTTTAGTTTCCGAGATTTTTAACATTCTTTAAGTGACCCGGATTCATTGCTCTCGAGTGTAGTTGATTCTGAAATGGGAACGTGTGACTGTTTATCAGGGAAAGGTGGACGCTACTGCAAGCATGTATGTGCTGTGGAACTAAAGTTTGGCATAACGATTACTACATCGTTAAATTTGACTGAAGATTGTCGCCAAGATTTGGCCAAATTGGCATTGGGAGACGAATATAACCCCTATTTCTTCCAAAATATAACACTGGATTCAAATTACGTGGAGATGGCTGAAAAAAGTCAAGGCACCTCACAGCAACAGTTTACGTTGCCGATTAATGAACCTGATAACACAGAAAATAATATTTCCACAGAGTCTTCAATTCAAGAAAATTATATGATTACTGTAGACGCAATTGAGTCTGAGTTTATTAGAATAATCAAAGTACTTAAAGAAGAACCAAATCCAGTAAACACACAAATACTGAAAAAATATTCATCTGAACTATCTCGATTGCAGACTCCTTCCTCTATTGTTTCATACATGCATGATAAGAAAATACGACGTTCACGAAAAATAAAGGTCCAACCTACATCTATTTCGAGACGGCATCAAAAACAATTACCCAGCAGTGGTAGAATTCAGTCCGGCCGTCCTGTTAAAAAGAAACGTGCACACAATATCGCTGTGAACGGGTCCCCTATGTTGTTTCGAACGCCGCTGTTGCGACACACGCTGTTGCGAATTATTTTTCCACTGCCTCACAGGTTCGAAAGCTCATGGACTCGAATGAAGTAGTCGCGAAAGACGCTGTTTCGAAAAACATTTTCACTGCCTCATACGCTCGAATGCTTGTGATTTCGATTTATTTAGTCATAAAGTGTACAGAAAAGTATTTAAGCAGTAATTAAATAAAATCAACAAATTCGGTGTCAACATCATCATTTAATATTATTATTAACAAAGTAACAATCAAAAATATTAGTACCTCAACTGTACATTTTTTTCTATGAGTACTGAACACAAAATCTAAGACTGATCTTTATAAAAAATTGTCTAGGTACCTAAGTGGTATTAATTATTAGTGGTATTTTTCAGAAATTAATCAATTGCACATGTGTTAGTATTAGTTAGTATATACGAGTACTTAACGCTAAAGCTCTTATAAATTCAGGCGTGCCCATTGTCCTTTTTTTTTTCAAAATTGCTGAAATAGCATTCTCTGCAACTCTTTGTTTTTTTTTTGGTGGTGTCTGAGGTAAATTACCCAAAATCTTCTCGATTTTTTGTTCCGTGACACTTTGCTCCTCGATAAGTTTTCGTATACATCCATACAGTCCAAGTCTCTTATTTTCTAACAATGAATTCCAGCGGCGATGCCAGGCTTCTACACTGTTTTGAGTACGTGGAAGGAACAAGTTGTTATTTCTTTCTATAGACCATAGGCTCGGTGGAAAAAGTGGTTGTAAGCGTAAACCTTGAATTTTGTCATCTATGTTGCGGCTTATCAGTCGTCCTAAAACATAGTACTCTTCAAAATAATTAGTAACTTCTTCGGCTTCTTCTGGGAAGAGAGTATGTTTAAATTGTCTGAAGATATTTGGTATATCTTCCGCAGGTAGATAGGCAAACGCTATATAGCATCGCATTTGTACCGCAAAATTACTATCTGCACCATATCGTGCACTTAAACCACAAGCTTGAATTTTTCTCCATATACTTTGACCTAAGTGAAACAAACAAGCACTTTGAATTGTGTATGGAAATTCGATTCGAATAGCGTTTATTATAGCTTGTTCAAAATCCGACATGATTTGCCCTGGATTCAACTCAATGTTAAATTCAGCAGAATATTCTTTCAGTTGAGAAAAAAAAACAATATATGAGTGGTATAGTTTCAAAACCCGCTAAAAAGAATCTTAAGAAAAATTGGAAAAGTGAATTTTAAAAATAACGACATCTACGTACGAGGGGGCGTTTTTAAGTTCGCGGAATGGAGGGTAAAAAGTGAAAATAAATATACCAAACTATTTTTCTTTTTTAATATATTCACCTGCTACCCTAACACATTTTTCAGATTTTTCAATTAGCTTATGTATACCTTCATAAAAAAATGTTTTGAAAAATAAGCTGAAACTGCGTCCTTCACTTCTTCATCGGTTGAAAACTTCTTCCCACGAAGTTCTTTTTTAAGTTTTGGGAAGAGATAATAATCACTGGGAGCCAGGTCTGGACTGTAGCAACACGGCAGCCAACGCAACACGGCTCTTGAAAACAGGCGCGCGTTGTCGTGAAGAAGAAGCACACCTTTTGTCAATTTTCCCTTCCTTTTTTCTTTAATGCTTTCTTTTAACCTCTCGAGGATTGAAGCATAGTATTCTCCGGTTATAGAAACGCCTTTATCTTTATAATCGGTCAACAGGATTCCTTCCGAATCCCAAAAGATCGAGGATCGTCTTCGAGTGAGGTCCTGCCTTGTTTAAAGAGACTGTGCCACTTGTAAACCATGGTTTTACCCGGGCAAGAGTCCCCGTAAACGGATTCCATCTCTTCCAGTATGTTTTGAACTGACTTTCCTTGCTTGGTAAGGAACTTTATAACGGCACGGTACTCGATTTTTTCCATAATTCACACTTTCTTCCCGATTGAGTTGTTTGATTGACGATAGTTCAAAGACTAATGATCCAATTAAGATAAAACTTGGTATTTATACTTATATTGAGTGGCTGAAGTAGTGGCCACCCCGTTAATTACCTTTATTTATATCCTACCCTCCCATTCCGCGAACTTAAAAACGCACCCTCGTACAACAGACCGAACTTTTATTGGCAGAATATTAAAATTTGAGCAAGATAACCATATAAAATGTCAATTTGACTTGTGACTATGGCGTCAATTTCGAAATATAACGGAAAACATTTTGATTTTAGTGGAATTTGATACTAACCTTACATTATAGAGGATTCTGAAACTCATCTGTCAAAATTTAGTGGACTTTGAAACTCAACGGCGAACAAAACAAAATGGCGGATGGATGGTGTAATGCCAAACATCATTGAAGTATGAATCTCATTGATCTTTTTATTATGAAATAGCAAAAATATTGATGAGGAATTAAAATGAACAATGATTGTTCATTAAACTTTCAATGAATTGCGACATAATGAATGAAAATGGAGTTAAAAAAATTATGTATAAAAAAAAACTTCTTAAATAAAAAATCAGACATGTTTATAATATTCTTCAAAATGTGGTTCACATAAGTCACAAGCATCTTGGCCACTACTTTCACTCAGGATACTATCAGTTTCAACATTGAGCATATCTTCAATATTTTTGTAGAAATGCAGATTGGGATCATTCCTCCATCCGCTTCCAAAGTGTTTTACAAGCAGTGCTATGACATCTTTTGTTTTTTGTAAGTTTGGAACAATTTTATTTGGTTCTTTTGTGAGTGGTGCAATCATAGTAATTTTCTTGTTTTTCTTTGTAATAACTTTTTTGCCATGCACCTCGTTTTTATACGTGACTTCCCCTTGTACCAGGATATTCTCTGTTTTGGTACGGGTCAGGAAAAATCTCTTGGATTTTTGAAACTCAAAGTGCCAAGATGTTGTGTTTTTTATTATCGGTTCGTACGCCGTTTTCCAATCATAAACTGGGATCGAAGCTAGATCGACGGCAGTTGTATTATCTTTCACTATTGAAATATATTCCTCGGGTGAACATATAACTTCTTTTTTCTTTACAATGCGTTCGACCTTTGCGAAAACGCGGTCAGGGGGTATAAAGGAATGCCCAACTACAGGGAATATAAGTTCAATTTTCTTGACATTTCTTGGGGCTTCGTTGTACAGCCATTTTGCCTAACATGGCTATCATGCCGGTGTTTTTATTTTGACTGGAACAATCGTCACAAACGATTCTCAAAATTTTGACGCTCTCTGCAATCGTGCTATTTTGCAAGTAATGGTAAACAGCGCTAACGATTTCGTTGCTCCCTTTGAGATGCGTAGTATCATTCCAGTAATAAGAAAAAACTGTTTCTTTGTCCAATTTTGATTTCGAGCTCCCTTCGACTATTGTGAAGTTATAAAAACTAAATTGCCTACTAAAGTACGCAGACTGGTCCGGCAGTTTAGGCAAAGCCTGGTTTTTCTGGCAATCAAAAGATATAGTTTTGAGGTTTTTATTTTCTTCTTGCAGAATACCATAAAATGCCTTGTACTTTAGCCTGTGGATTCTTTTCTCAACAATAAGTTCATTTTTTTTATTTGGATCTTTCTCCGCTTTTAGCTGTTCTTCTAGGGAAATACAAGTAGAACAAACATCTGTTCTAGGTGATCCAAAACCTAAGTTATAATAGGTATTAAAAATGTGGCGAAAATAACTCTGCTTAACTTTGAGGTCGTCATCCCGTTCTGCGTTATACACTCGCCACATTTTTTTAATGTTTAATCCGGGAGGAAGATACTGTCTATTTGTTTGTGAACGACAATAATGACTTTCTTGGGCTTTGAATTTTTCAATGAACCACTGAACTGATGTTTTTTTTGCTTCAAAGATTTGACTTTTTCGATCTCCACCTCTCCGCTCCTTAGGAGGAGACCCATTGGATGAAAAAAATCTATTCATTACCCCTTGAACTCGGTCTTTATTTATTGACAAAGCATTGAGGAACGTTTTTTGACATACTGGAACCAATGCTCCTTGCTTAGTCTGTATGTGATATTTTATACTGACATTTCTTTTGGAACATGAGGACTTTTTTTTACTTGCTTTTATGTTGCAGTATCTTAGGATGAAATTGTCCTGCAGGATTTTAGAACTGCACTTGTAAAAGTTTACATTGAACCTACGTATATCTTGACATGACACATTGGCACAGCGAAAAGCTTTCCTGCTGTGGCCACAATCTGGGAAACTAGGTAATTCCTTACGTTTGTACCTAAAACAATCATAACATTATTTCATAATTTTTTTAAACTAAATATTATCTATTTTTATTCAAGACAACAAACACATAAAATATGCACACTAAATTACCTACGCGTGTGGTAGGTTTATAAGAAAATTGTAAAAACGAGATAGGCTTTACTCTTTTTACGTTGTTATTAAGACTTCGAAAATTCAAAAACATAAGGTGTCACATCTTGCATAGTACTTTTCTAAGAGTTGAAGCCTAGCTGAAACCCGGGTTTTTTACTCACCGCTCCTGACGTTGTACTTCGCGCTTCCAAGATTGCTTATTGCGGGTCTTCTTCCGGGATTTCCTAGGGTCACTTTTTTTAACAAATTGTGCCAATTCTTCCATTATTTTGTATTAAAATCTAATTAAAACCAGCAGCACTTCAACAACAATAAAAGCAAATTGCCATACTGTTTTGTCAACCACGTGATTGAAATGGATTGCTCCTATTGGTCGACTCAATTATAGTGGGTTTTGAAATTAACAAACATTATTTTAGCGGGTTTTGCTACGGATCATAGTTATTGTTACTGAATTTACACTGCTTTGCGTCTGCAATCACGAGTTCCTACTATGCAGTGAATAGAAAAAAGCTGAGTGAATATTGTAGGGCAGGTTTGAAAGGTACCATCGACAAACCACATTTCCTCCTCCTCCGCAGATTCGATTCGGTGGTGAATAACAACAGGCGTTGGTTATTCCCATATTCATGGTTGCGAGCCAAAAATTTTACTCCATTTATTTTCTTTAAATCATCCGGTATGTTTATTTCACTAGCACATGTTGGTTCTTTAGGCATATTCTTCTTTCTAGCTCTTTGTATGATTTGCCGCAGAGCATTCTTGTTAGGTATCGAAGTTGTGCTACTTGAAGGCAACGAAGATAAGTTTTCACGAATTATTTTACCTGGTGAGTCATTGCTCTGAACGGCAGATTTTTTTATATTTTCCCTTAAATTCAATTCGTCAACGCGATCTGCAAATTACAAAATAAAAAAATAATAATAAAATAAATTCGTTGAGGTTATATACGTTTATATATATACGAAAAAAATAATCTACATACCTGGTTCAGGAGCATGATTGTGACTGGACATTTCCTTGATTATAAAATGTTCTTCACTAACTATTCGGCTACTAACAGTACTTCGACAGTTTACAGCGGCATTTTTATTCACGCAACACCAATAATGTACGATTTTTACAGTTTTATTGTGAGACATAATATATCCATCTATAATTAGATTACTTTTTCCATATCGAGTAGTCACAGGACGAATAAAACTATTCACGCTCATCTTTCAATGTTTTCTACATCACACTTTACGTTGGAATAAGATATTGCAAAAAAAAACATATTCGTGGGTACATCTAAAATCGTATTTAGAAAATACATATACTTTGTGTTGGCCACCTACACTCACATTTTGAAATGATTGCGTTTGGTTTTTTATTGAAATCGATGAAACTGAATGCGTTGCGTTTATTCTATGCATTATTTTTATCTTGGCAGGAATGGGAAGCAAAACTGCGCAATTATAAAACCTATAAATAGGTCCGACGCGAGACTCACGAATAGGTAAATAATGTTTGATGTACGATGTAAACAACAAACGTAAAACAGTACGTTAATAATAATATTAAATGTTGATGTTGACACCGAATTTGTTGATTTTATTTAATTACTGCTTAAATATTTTTCTGTACACTTTATGACTAAATAAATCGAAATCACAAGCATTCGAGCGTATGAGGCAGTGAAAATGTTTTTCGAAACAGCGTCTTTCGCGACTACTTCATTCGAGTCCATGAGCTTTCGAACCTGTGAGGCAGTAGAAAAATAATTCGCAACAGCGTGTGTCGCAACAGCGGCGTTCGAAACAACATAGGGGACCCGTTAAAAATAATGGATGAAATAAAAATGCGCACAGTACACAACGGATCACGGGTGAAGTTAGACTGCAGTGCGAAATCAGTGGCGCGCGCGCAAGCAGGTACAGACGCAGGTATATGCATGAGAGAGACAAACAATCAAACGAGAGAAAAACAATAATCTAAATGTGCGCATGCGAGACAGCATTTTTCTCACAACTCTGAATGTGATGCAACTCTCAGCCGGTAAGCATTCATTAGAACTGGTTTTCGGGCCGAGCGAGATTACGTTTGATCGAATATATAATAGATTCCATCAAACGTAATCTCGCTCGGCCCGTCGTGGTGTATTGTAGTATTAGTATGGAGTGGTTGTTGTATTATTTTTGTGCGAAAACATTTTATTAAAATAATAGTTAACTATCGTCCTAAACCAAACTAAAAAAAAACCCTGGGACCGATTTCTTTTTATTTATTTTTTATTTATCTTTTAATGCAAGTAATCATTTGGAAGTACTTCCATGTCTGGGCAGCATATGGCCCAGAACCGGTCAATGTCCTTTCTTATAATGATTTAATTAAAAAAGGCTTACTAACAAGGTGTACAAACTTTACTATTAATATATTAAAATTAGAATAAAAATCTAGTATCCAGATTCGAAGTAGGAATCGGAATGAACGAGCTTCATGGTCACGTAGGCCACCGCGCCGCGCGTCGCTTACACGTGCCGCACAGACGCGTTTCCGTCAGTTTGCCAATTCGTTGTATGTGTGTCATGATGGTACATTTCCACCGTTGATGAACCGTCAGCGATATAGGTGTAAGGCCGGCGCGTAACACGCTTGTCTAAAGTCAAAGTCGTCAAATGGTAGTTTGTTGATTGTGATTTCGTGGTATTTTGCTATTTTATCTTGCTGATACGCTGACCGACTATAAATTAAAATAATGTATTTAAACAGGACAGAAACTATTAAGTAAGTAAAACATTTAATATGAACTATGTTCTTAAAATAACATTTTAGATGTGTGTTTCGTGTTTTAAATAGATGTTGTTAATTAATTTGCACTACCACGTGTTTCAGAGATCGTACCGCCGATTTTTATAAAGAAGAGACGACAAAGCTCTCGTACTTACTCAAACATTACCCCATTCTAACGACCAAAAAAACAATGTCAACAATGGATGTAGCTGCCATGCTATTCTGTAAACATCTCCCCGTGAAAACTTGGGTGAAGTGAGCTGTCAATAGTGTCAATCCCTGTGGAATGACAGCTCACTCTACGCTCACTACACCTAAGTTTTCACGGTGAGATAGTTACAGAATAGCACTGCTGGTGTTGTATGTGTAGGTGTTGACACGTTAACTGCCATGTCAGTCACCGGTGCCTGACAAACTCACTACCTGTTCAGGCCATGTCAGTCACCGGTGACTGACACCGAAGCATCAAATTCAAAAGACCGTTGTGTGCCGTCTGGCAAGTCTACAGTGTTCTTTTCTGTTAGAAATGACTGACATGCCCCCCAAGCAAGACATATTCAACATGGCCTTCGACTTTTATATCTAGAACAAAAGTTATCAAGTATTTTTTTGGAAAATGAAATAAAACACAATGATATTTTAAACTTATATTATTTACTGAGGTAATCACATATTTTGGGGAATTATGACGTTAAACAAACAAATTATATAATAAAAATTATTATTTATGTTCAATATTATAACATTCTAGACAAAAATGAGGTTCATTTGGGCATTGAGGGCAGTAAGTTACAACTTGCTTGGTCTTTTTTCTGGCAAATATCCTATCAACTGTTTGTACATTTATCTTATAACATCTAGAGCAGTATTTCCGAATTTTCTTCACAGCCCCTTCTTTTCTTGCTAGCATATGCTTTTCCTTGTATTTCTTGTAAATAACAACTCTGGTTCGCAGTTTTCTTTGTCTGATTCTGTTAGCTATTTGCACAAATCCTTTCTGTAATCTACTATTCCTACTCTTAGACTTAGTAGTTTCTTTATTCATTATCTAAGAATTGAGCAAAGCTGTATTCAGTAGTAATTCCACAGCCAGTTTTCTGTGCCATTTTACAGACTTTCGTAGGGGTGTTGAGTAGGCGATCATTTGATCCGACAGGTCTACAGCTGCTTTTGCATTGTTGTAATCGGTCACAATTTTAGGTTTTATTGTCTCCTTGCCTCTTTTTAGTGTCCTGGAAAATCCAATTGAATGTTTCGTCGAGAGTAAATAAACATCTCGTTTATCTTTCCATTTTAAAACTGTTATCCCATCATCACTTTCTCTCGCTATGAACTGGCCTTTTTTCAGCTTAGTGGAAACTACAACTTTTGGGAAATGCTTTCTGTTTTTTCTTAAAGTGCCAATCAGATGTGTTTCGTTTTAAAGTAGTTCTCTTGCTAAGCCTACGCTTGTGTACCAGTTATCTGTGTATAAACAGTGTCCTTTATTAAGTAGGTCCTGGCAAAGGTTCATTCCAACTCTTTGAGGGGTGACATTGATTTGTTCATGTTGTTTACAAGCGTAAATATTGATCCTGTATGTGTATCCTGGTAAGGTACACAGTTTGAAAAGTTTGATCCCGTACTTGTGCCGTTTCTGCTTATTATATTGGCGGAATACCAAACGTCCTCGAAACGGAACCATACTCTCATCAATGCATATGTCTTGACCAGGAGTATAATTTATCTTGAAATTGTCACATCTAGCAACTGCTTTACGCGGTGAAGTCGGTCCGATTTATTATTATCATCATCTTGGGAAAAGTGGATCATTTACAGCAGCAGTTCAAATCTATTTCTAGACATTACAGTTCGTGGAAAGTTTTGGCCCATAATCTCATCCTTAGACCAACAATCAGCAATTTTTGGAATCTTCACCAAACCCATGTACAAAATCAAGCAGAAAAAATGTTTCAACTCGGTGAGGTTAGTTTCAGACCATGAGCGAATTCTTGCATTTTTTTAAGCTTCTGCCGTGCGAGTTATTTTATTCATTGCGAAAGCATTAGTACATTCAACAATATATTGCAAAAGACTATCTGTTACCAAAAGAGCATAAAAATCAGCTGCAGATTTGGTAGTCATCGACGTGCGGACAGAAGCTGGCATGCCACAACATTCAGTGAAAGGAATACATTGCGCTGGTTGCCTTTAGGGTTTGTCCACTTAGATGATGAACTTGTGTCTAAATCTTGGATAGCGCGTCCAATTTCAGCATCACTACCTTCACTTGATGACGGAATCCGCAGGCGCCTGTAACTCGATCGGCGGGGAGGGGGATGAATCTTTTCTTCATCATCATCAGAACTTAGGTTTAAAGTTTTATCGAGAAGATTGATTTCTATGTTTTCGATCTCAGTTATGAAGTCTTGAGTAATCTCAAAATCTTCGAAGTGATCCATTATGATAGTAAACAATATTATAACAAACAAATAAATACGCTATTGAAACTGTTGTTCGATGTAACGGCGCACATAGGGGTATTTCGCTGATTTAGCCGGCCAAAATTATGCCAAATCGCATTTTATAGCTATATAAACTTATCTCTTTAAAATAAATGAATAAATAGGTTTGAATTTTTGATAAATGAAAAAAAAAAAATGTTGCACCAAAGTATTTTTTTTTATTTTTTATTAAAAAAAGCTATTTACAATAATAAAAAAAAAACTTACACAATTAAAAATAATATAAATCAAACTATTACAAATTGAAATCTAGTACTATAAACATAAGATAATAGTATAAAAAGCTTATATTAAGACCAGGCACTCTAAAATAATTTCTACGCAAGCTCCGCCCAATGCACCCCGCCCCGCCGCGGTCCGCGCTTCATTTCCCGCGAGCGAGCCGAACATCGCGCTTCGCGGAATATTCAAACTATTGTATTTTGATTTTAGAATAGCGAACATAGATGGAATAGAGACACCTTTATTTATTTTATGAAATAAAAAAGTTATCGTAATTACGATTTTTTTCTTCTTTTCTTTTAATTTGGTTTATTATGTTTAGATATCTACACCGATTTAATTTGAATCTGTATACATATTGAACAGTGTCAAATTACATTAGCTAGCGAAACTTCGCAGACGTGTTAGGTATCGATATTCAAACATGATGAAACAAAAAAAAATTGGATTTGATAATTTTTTTAGGATGAATCCCCGACCGGTCGCATGAGACCGCGCTGTTATTGTTTTACTATTGTGTCTCGTTTTGCGGGTATGTGATAGGTTAACACGTTCAGACCGGCACCTCATGAGTAGGTACTTGGTATCCTACGGCGCAAATCTTCATATGGCCACCGGTGGTACATCACCGCCCCATGAACCAAAAGTCTTGCCGGGCGGGGTGCGCCACCGGTGGACACGGACAGGATTAGACAGGAATTATGCTTTCTCTCTCTTTCTAATAAGCTAATAATCGTAATATAAAGTAAAGAGTTTTGTCTCATAAATCAGAACCGCACGTGCCGCGCTGACGTAATAACGCCCGAGCAGTTTTGTGCATTTTTCGCGCCATAACACGACGTCGACGCGACGCATAGGTAATTAGCTGTGCGTGATTGTGTGTGCGAGTTTGTTTATGCCTATGTTTATTGTATAAAAGGATGTCAAATGAAGATAATAATCGTCCTATAAGGCCGGGATCGTGTCACAATTTTGGCAATGAGCAAAATGATCCGGTGGGGGAGGCATCCGATTTGCAGAGCGACGACGAGGTGTTCGTCGAGAATTCAGACGACTCCGTATTGGACCCGCATTATGAATTACCGTCTCATGATACCCGACGTCACAGATTGCTGATAACTTCCAATAGTTCAAGTGAAGAAGAGATTTTCGATGTACACTCTAATATAAATCAATGCTCTGGGAATGAACGACCAACACCATCAACCAGTCGTCGCAGACTATCAATCTTGTCGGACGATTCAAGCACAGAAGACGTTTTTGATTGGCGTCCTAAAAGAAGATTGGTTCGTGCTTCTCATAATGATCAAAATAGTACCGCCGAACAGGACAGTGTGTACCAACAAAACGACATACCCTCAAATAGAAGTGATCAGTCTCCTGCGATTGAAAATTTGGTGCACAATGAGCATCACCAGGTTCCATTGCAGTCTTCGAACGCATCTGTTTCATCGGATAGTAATGACGAACATACAGGTAATAGTGACCATGAACAAAATCAAGACAGCAATGCTTCTCATCCGACTTCTGGTGGAGAGGAAGTGGAAGAACAGGTGAACCCAAGTACTTCAGGTTGGTTTCCTGTAGATAATAATATCTTACCCATAGAAGAATATGGTGACGATTGGAAGCTTTTGGTGCCAGATGTTGACTGCAATAATCCCTATATTTTATATAAGCTATTTTTGACAGACGAAATTGTATCCCTTATGGTGTCAGAAACAAATAAATATGCCAATGAGAAAAATGCAGGTGTCCATCACACTACACCTAGACGTCACCGCAAACCATGGACTGATGTAACTATTAGTGAGATGAGGCAATTTCTTGGTATAATGTTAATTATGGGCATTGTAAGACTACCAGAAATTCGACTGTATTGGTCAAAAAACCCAATTTTTCAAAATACCGCAATAAAAAGTATTATGACCCGAGACCGTTTTATTGACCTGTTGAAATATTGGCATTTTGCTGAAGCACCCAACAATGAAAACAATGATCGTTTGCATAAAATCCGAAAAATACTTACTCTTATGGTAGCGACTTTCAAATCTACTGTTGAACCTGGCAAAGAAGTTGTAATAGATGAGAGCATGGTACCTTGGAGAGGCCGGCTTATTTTTCGTCAGTATATTCCGAATAAAACCCATAAATATGGAATAAAGAATTATAAGCTCTGTATGCCCAATGGTTACACATATAATCAGGAAGTATATACTGGACGAGTTGATGGCGTTCCAGGTGTAGGTCATCCGCAACAAATCACTATGAAACTAATGGATGGGCTAACAGAAAAAGGTCGCACTCTCTACAGCGATAATTTTTACACAAGCGTACCACTAGCAGAAACTCTAATGGACAAGCAGACTTTTTTGTGTGGCACAGTCCGACAGAACCACAAGCATCTACCAAAGCAAGTGGTAAAGTCCAAGCAGAGAAAGGGTCAAGTGTTGGCTCTGAAGAATAGAACGGGTGTCAAATATATAAAATGGACCGACAAACGTACAGTTCATATGCTTTCGACCTGCAATACTCATACAGGAGCTCTAGTGCCAATGCCACATCGCTGGAGGCCAAACACTGTCGTAGCGAAACCAGACTCTGTTTTGGATTATAATAATGCGAAAAAGGGGGTAGATATTTCTGATCAGATGGCGTCGTACTATACCAGCCTTAGAAAAACCCTAAAATGGTACCGGAAGCTAATCATTGAGATTGTCTGTGGCACAATGTTGGTAAATGCTTGGGTTATTCACCAAAAATTTGGAGCAGGAAAAAAACTAAGTATTTTAGAATTTCGGGAACAAATTATAAAAGAGATGATTAGCAAGCCCAGCACTGATAATCAACCCGATGACGCTGCAGAGGAGGGTAGACCCCATGCACAAAGAAAGCCAAAACACAAGTTAGAGAAAACGGAAGGAAAGCTCAGAGATACCCGAAAGAGATGCAGACCTTGTTACGACCATTTTACAACAACCGAATCTGCGGGTATGGCTAGAAAAAAATCGAAACGCGTAAATACATTTTGCTCTGCGTGTGAAAAACCAATGTGTTTGGATTGTTTCAATACTATTCATCTAAAATAATTTTCATTTTATACCATCCATAGTGGCATTTTATTTTATATTTTTTTCAATTTTGATTTAATTTTCTTATTATTACATTCTCTCAACGTAATTTATCACAAACGATTTGCATTTCGTACAATTTATGTCGTGATTATGTCAATTTTTTTTTAATAAATATAATTTTTCAATACTGATTTTTACTTACTTTTCTAAATTCTATCCACCTCCTGAGCTGCACTATGAAAATTTGTCTATTTTACTAGGCGGGGACGGTAAATACAACACTTTCCCTCAAAGCGGCGCGAATTTCTTAGTACATTGAAAGTATAGTGTGACGTGGCCACCGGTGGTACACCTCGCCGTGGCAGCAAATACTCCGTGCTCCACCGGTGGTACACGCCGGTCTGAACGTGTTAAGGCCCGCTCGTAGTGTCATTACTTGAAGTAAGAGTTTTGAAAATCAGTTCTTTTTTTGGGTTTTATCGAATTTAGATATACAAGGTGTAACGTTAAATGCGCAAAACCTCTTAAGAGGTCAGCTGATTTTCTTTGGGATTTCAGGTTTGGTTCAATAGTAAAATTTGTTCATAATAATGAGTACAATGACTCCTTAAGAGGTTTTGCGCATTTAACGTTGCACATTGTAGGTACCTGTCATGTGTTTGAAGTTTTCATTAAAAAAAATGGTCTTTTATATATTTTTTTATTATTGTTAGAAAATTAAAAAAAAAATACAATAATTTCAAAACTAAATCTTTTCTTATTTGAATACAATTCAACATTGTGTCAAAACAAGCAAATTTTAAAAAAACTTTCAAAGATTTAAGATTTTGAAGATACGACATTTTGATTTTATAGGTATAAAGGTCATTGGGCATTTTTGACCCAGTACCTCAAAGTACGCGTCCATTATTGAAATGTAGTTTGTTTTGAAGATTTAGGGTTAACATTTCACGGAATGTATTTATTTGAATCCAAAAGTTTGGGGAAAAAAAGTTATGTGGTTCAACGCAAAAAATTGTATTTTCCCACTTATTGATTTTCAATCATTAACTACTAACTGCGAGACGCTCGCTGGTGCTCATAAGGCGCAATCCTCGTTACAGTACAGAGTTTAGAGGCCCTTTCTTTCATACAATAAGCCCAATACCGGTTTTATGGACTTGGGTTTAACCTTACGATTGGTGTTAAATCACTATTTTTACCCAACTACGGCAAAGCCAAAAGGAAGGGTTATGATTTTAGCAGTCTATGTATGTATGTATGTAAGTATGTTTGCTTTTACGTGTGTTCCACCGTAGCGCCTAAACTACTGAACCGATTTTTTACTGCTAAATAATGGGTAATATCGACTTTGGGCTGTTTCACTCTATGGCAGTATATTCTCGTCAATTAGACCAAAAATAATCAAAAAATGACAGGTAACACCGAAAAAATTCGAAAAATGTCGAAAGTGACGTAAAGCGCGCGTCAATATCAAACCCGGTTTGTGCGGTAAACGATACAAAAGCCCTATTGTAGTGGTGCTATATCGGTTAAAATGGAAAACGAAAATAGTTGTGTGTTATGTGGCCTATCTGTGCTACGTCGCCGAAAACATACACTTACACAACTCCTGCTCGAACGTCACAGAGATCATGTTGAAATATTGTTACAAGAAATCATTCCACGTGAGGTAAGTACAAGTGAGATTTTTTGGTTTTATACAGAAAAGTATTTCACCGTATGGAGGTGTTACAGGTTGTAAAATGTTTGAACTACGGATGGACACTTCTATATTTGAAAAACTTGCCATATGGAAGGTTTTAAAACTGACCGACAATTAAAAATAGTACCCCTGAGATAATCAGTCGCACAATAAACTGGTTTATTCAGTCTACCTGGAAAGCTGCATTGTTCAGTGTGTAGTTATCATTCAATAGTGAGGGAGCTACATAACTGTGTTTGATGGCGTCTGTAAAACAACATTAGGTAAGTGTAATAGAGAGCATTAATGAGTTTTTTTTATGTTTAAGATACCGTTAAATGGCACGAGATCCGTATGTCATCCATGTTGGTTGAGGTTAAGTCGTCGTGTGAGAAGTCAACATATACCAAACCAGCCCGTACTGGATCAGCCACCTCAACAAGTTGAAGCAGAACCAGATCACGAAATCGGTGTTGTGGAACCTCCAATGGATATGAGCTTTGTTGCGCTTAATGGATATAAGCGTGCATCTAATACCGCAAGGCGTTGTATATTTCGAAACTGCAGAATGGCGGTGGCACATAATGTCCCGATATATGCTAGGTTTTGTCTGCTGCACGATCGTAATTTTTACATACCTCAGCTAGCCCGGGTATGCAATACTCATTTCACCAGTAATGAATGGGAAGACTTACTGGATGATGAAACAACCCATGAAAACTTCAATCACGACCATGTACTCGATATAATAAACGTATATAAATGGGGCTTCGAAAACAAAAAACAATTCGACTTCGGAAATATTAATGACATAGATGATAATGTATTGCACTTTTGGACAGGTGTGACGAAAAATGAGTTCAATATGATCTTGAATGAGACGCCTTCATTACAAAATAGGTCAAAGCGTCCTGCCACGGTACTTGGTATATACTTAACCAAACTAAGAACTGGCGAGCCAGATGAGCGCTTAGCAACAAAGTTCAATATATCCAGAAGAACACTAGAACGTGACTTCAAAACAGCTCGGGAATGCTTAGCGCGGGAATTTATGCCACAGCACCTGGGGTTAAATCATATATCCAGAGAAGAGGTCGTAGCTAGAAACTTGCTAATACCGAGTCATTTTTTTAGTGGTAACGATCATCAAGCAGCGATACTTGTTTGTGATGGAACGTACATTTATGCCCAAAAAAGTTCTAATTTCCTGTTTCAAAGAGAATCTTATAGTTTGCATAAATATCGTAACCTTCTTAAACCTTTTTTGATAGTGTGTACCGATGGTTACATACTCGACGTGTTCGGACCGTACAAAGCTACGACGTCGGATGCCACAATCATGAGTGGACTAATGCGTGAAGAATCTCCACTACATGGATTTTTGCTACCTGACGACGTGTTCATATTGGATCGTGGGTTTCGGGATGCAATCCAAGCTATCGAAGAATGCGGTTATATTCCACATATGCCACCAACAAGACAAAGACGAGAACAATTGACAACAATCGATGCCAATAAATCGAGATTAATCACAATGGTCCGATGGGTCATCGAGACTATAAATGGCAGATTTAAAAAAGATTTCAAAATATTTCGTCACGTTTATTTTAACGTTGCCGCGAGTCATATGATAGTAGACTTCAAAATAACTGCAGCGATTATAAACCTTACTCGTCGACCATATGAAAATCATGTATACGCTGAACAGTTTGTAGCGATTATCAATGAAAAAATGCAACAAAACAATGAACTCGCCGACTATGTTCTATCAAACAATTTGAACAGACAAAGAGTAGCATTCGTGACGCTTGACGGAAATGATCCAGATTTCAATGATTTTCCACAGCTTACTTATGAGGAATTGATACTATTTACATTAGGATCCTATCATTTAAGAATTGCAAGGTCATATTGCGCCGAACACATGCGGCAAAATGGCGTATACCATATAGAAATGTACCGGCATCGAGAAATGGTCCAAAACAAAATATTAATAAGAAGCCGAATCCAGTCACGCCATGTGCGAATGAGACAATATTATATATATATTTTGATTGATCCCACTCTAAATGGAAGGCAAAGTATTCAAAACTATTATTGTTCCCGTATACACGGCCGCCGTACCGTTGGAAGCTGCGCGCATGTTGCGAGTGTGGTGTATTTCTTATCGTGGGCAAGACATCAGGAAGGAATAGATGCACCAGCAAGGGTTTTAGACGATGTCACGATTGATATTAATGATGTTGAATAAAATGTGAAAAAAATGTGTTTTACTTCTCAATATCCTACTTTACTCTCTAAAAATAATGTAGGTAGGTAAACCATTTTCAGGTTTAGTCGGGGATTACTCATATACTAGTATTTTTATAAATGGGTGCTTGGAATAACGCGGGAGAGACTGCGGGGAAAAAGATAGAAAAGCTCCTAACATTCATATAACTTTTAGGAAGATCTTTGTCCATTTTTGTAAGCATTTTATATATTTAAAAGGATATAGATATACGAAAATTCAATTTTTATATTAATTTTTGTTTTGCTAAAAAAAAACACTTTCCCATACTTTTGAGGAATGCGACTCATCTCATTGAGTAGTATTCATGGTCTTTAGCATACTCCGATTAGTTTTGTTAGTGGTCGCTGGTGGGTCACCGGTTCGAATAAAATGCCTATTTACCTTTAAAATTTACTAAAATCTAGCCTCCTTGTCTTTGATACTGGCTCATCTGATACGATATTTGCAGTTTCTAAGCTGTTTTCATCTTGGACTGTTCGTTTTCTGACATATTCAGGATCTCGAATCATTTTTTTTTTAGGATATAGTGGATCTACCAACTCGGGCAGCAGACAATCCATATAAAAAGAGACTAGTTTAGGTTCCATCTCCTTTCTCCAAAATTCGTCATCTTTTTCCAGTACTTCAATTTTGAATTTATTATCTCCATACCATACGGCAAATAGGCATTTTGTTTTTCTTGCTATATGCATCTGACCTTGAGCTTGATAATACCAGTCAGATTTTTTGCATACGTTAATCTGAAAAAAAAATACATATCTTAAATTTTCCGAATGCAGTGAGGCCAAAAAGAACGGTAATGTTTTTAGTAGGTATGTATTTATTAATGTATGTATGTCTCTCCGTGTATGTTCCTGTATTCATAATACCTTGAACCCAGTTCTTAACATAATACTCACCTCACCATTTTGTTTTTTTTTCCAGAAATGGACTTTCTTTTGGTCAATTGCAGCATCGATCCCCATTTTAAAAGGGGCTATGGGACATTTTATTTCAACGACCATATCATTGGTGATTCCAACCGGAGTAGCCCCTAGAAACGGAAGGACTTCGCCGATAAAAAGTCCACATTTATCAATTTTTATATTTTTTAGTTTAGATAACTGTTCCAAAGCCGCCGCCTCGTGTTGTCTACCATGTTGTATAGACGAAACATGGTCTATAGGAGCTCCGTACAGCATGTTTTTCACTATATTTCTGCAGCTATTGGTCTTTCTTCTTTTTACGACTTTACTAAAGTTGGAAGCCGTCAAAAGGTTGCGTCTTAGCTCAAGCCACTCACCACATTCACTTTGCAAAATTGTTTGGTTGGTGATGTGAGCCCGTTCTTCTTCCGTCTTCTCTAAATTTTTTAGAAAAGTTTTTTTCGCCATTTCGAAAGTCGTCGGATCCATATCTGGTTGTTCTGCATTTTCACCATAGTTGCTATCCGAAGGCTGAAACTTAGAAAAATGGCGCTTCTTTTTTCGTTGTGCCAGCCTATTTCTTTCTCTTTTCTTACAAATTGTTTCTTCGTATTTTTTTAATGCTTTTCTGGGTGTATTATTTTGAGTACTTCGGTGAACTGTTGACAATAGTTTCCCGGTGTTAGGGTGCGTTTCCACTGAAGCGGAGACGTACGGAGCTGAGCGCAGACGTGCAGGAATCGTCCAATCACAGACGAGACGAGAGACGCGATGAAGATTTCAACCATTGTGATTGCACGTCTCCGCTCAGCTTCGCTCGTCTCCGCTTCAGTGGAAACGCACCCTTAAACGATATAACAGCACCGGCGCATCGAGTTTGGTAGCCACGACGTTGAGAGTAATTTATGCGTTTACCACCAACTAACTTAGCAACGACGCCGTTGAATTGTTCAACAACGTTGCTGTCGACATCCTCAATGAGGCTTCTGGAATGCGAAGCAACGTTAGCTGCAAGCATTTTAATTCTTTGCCATAGACTGGAAGCATCAAATTGCGTGGTAGGTACTATCGTCAGTGTGCGAACATATATCTTTTTTGCACTTGGAATGTTTTCCAAAGGCATGATACACGGAATTATTTATATCATGATGCAAGTTGTCGCAGTTTTTGTCTGGTTTGTTGATTCTAATGGCGTCGCAGATGTATTTGCGAGCTGACAAATTTTTTACTTTACTAACAAACTTTCTGTCTTTAATAGGGTACCGTGTGTCGGTCATGAGTTTCTGCATGTTATTACAAAATCGGCGCATAATATGATTTCTACAGTTAATCTTTTCGACTGCGTAGGGGCGTGACTCAATAATTTTCGTTTAGGTACTGCTATCGCCATCTGCTATAAATCGTCCATAAATAATGTTGTGCATTTCAATAGATTTTTTGAATCCTTCTGCTATGATTGTTGCTTCCATGCCTGTAGATGGCCGGTCGTAGTTTTTGTAACATACATGATCTTTTATAACATTTCCACTTTTTTGACAAATGCAACAGTACTTGTTTTTTACTGCCATGTATAAGACTTTACCCGTACGTCTGCCTATTATAGCTGCGCATCCTGAATTGGCAGCATAATTCGTTTGATACGATCGTCTACACTAACAACCATCTACGATGACGTCTATCACTGCTATGCCGTCTTTATTTACGCGGCCTTCCTTCAATGCAGCTTCTCTTTCTATTTCTGCGGCTTTTGTCATTTCAGCCCACGCGGTATATTCCCAGTCATCCGCCACTTGATTTTGAAGTTTAAGGAAATTCTTCTCCTTAATTTCGGGAAGGTCGACAGCAGCTGTGAATTGCTTTAACTGAGCATGACCACCGCCACTTGCCAGTATTCCAGCTACAGCGTCTTTATTGACGTTTTGTTCCGTTGCCTCTATTTGAATTTTTTTATTGCACATCATGCACTGCAAATTTAGCCGGGAAAAAAGTCCATTTTGGTGTTCAGAAACCAATTGAATCGAACTTAATCCACAGTTAAAAAGAGATTTATGATCAGCAACCACTTTCAATTTATCAAAAAAAATCTGTATATCAACACGTCTTCCAGTTAGCACATTACATACCTGAAATAACAAAATAATTGGACTGCGTTATGTAAGAACCGATTAAGCGCCATTTAACGAATCCTGAGAAAATGGGCTTCAAAAATTTCAAACTTAAAATGGTCGCTGTGCATACATTTAATATGTCAAGAGTATAATTTTTATTCTGAACATATAAAATATGTATAAGTTCACATTAGTTAAAAAAATATAAGGCTAAACTATACAGTTTTGTAGTTATAGCCATTTTTCCGCTTAATTTGTTAATGTGTTTTAAGCCATATTCAGACCATTTTATTTATCAATAACGTACTATACGGCATTATTGTCGTTTGATACTTTATTGCGATTTTTTTCGGGTGTAATAAATTGGAACATAAGATTAAATCCAGTTATTTTAATAAAATTTACTTAAACAAAACAAATGTTGTAACACTTCTACATCTTACTAATACTTTTATTCCTTTTTTTTCTTTTATTAATTACCTATGTTCTATGTTGTGGGGTTTGGTTTCCGCACTTAGTCCTACAGTGGACCATTGTGCGTGGGCCATAGCGGCCGTTGGTGGTTACTCCAACCAGCCCACCTCCCTCCAGAAGTTTATTAAATCTCCTGGTCTGTTCAGAACATCTGTGAAAGATCTGGGTGTCCCGAGGGTCTGTGTTCTAATCTGGGTGACGCCTGTGCATTCAAAAAGCACGTGCGTGACGGTTTCCTCAGCCTCCATGCACGCCCTGCACAGAGGACTGTCCGTTATGCCTATTGTGTGAAAGTGTTTGTTCAGCGAGCAGTGGCCCGTGATGGTATCCGTCACCAGGCGCAGGCCGTTCTTATCCAGGCGTAGTAAACGCCGGGTTAGCCTGGTATCCAAGGATGGCATGGCTTCCTTGGACTGCCTGCAGCACGGTGTCGAGGTCCACCAGTGCTCGACTTGAGTGTGGGTGAACTCCTGTAGCCACCTGCGTATCTGGTTGAAGGGGATGGGTACGATGGGCTCGGGTCCACAGACTGCCGTGCTGGATCCTCGTCTGGCAAGCTCGTCAGCTGCATCGTTACCCAGCGAACCGCTGTGTCCTTTTATCCATTGCAGTGTCACCGTGTTGCGGCTAGATACCGTTATTTGTTCTAGTGCATTGTGACATTCTAGTGTTAGCTTTGAGGTACTTAATATGTTTTTTCCGTAAGAATTGAAGAACTGAGGCGCTGTCGGAGAGTATGCGTATGTGTGTGTCCGTAACTCTCCTAGCTTTTAGGGCGTGGACCGCTTGTATGATGCCCACACACTCCGCCTGATAGACGGTGTTGAACATTCCCAGCGGGCTGGATATGTTTATGTTAAAGTCGTGTGAGAAGACTCCAACCCCAGTCCCGGAGTCGGTCTTCGATCCGTCTGTGTATATTCTCATCTCTTCCGAGCCTGAGTAGTCACACTGTTCTTCTCTAAGTATTATGTTGTAGTGCCTATGAAAGTGGTGTGTTTTCGGGGTTTTATCACAGGGTGATGCCATCATTGGTCGTCGTTTGATCGCATCTTCCTTTATACGTGTGTGCTTAACTCTATTAATTACCTATACACTGTACCATATTATTTTTTATTCTTCATCTTCTACTTCAAAATCAATGGATCCATCAAAACCTTCAACATCATCTTCTAAATCACGAGATCCAGTAAAATTTTCGTAATATTTTCTCGCATCAGTTGGTATGAGATGAAGGAGGGATTTTATATCGAGTGGGGCGCGTCTTCGTGGATTGCACTATCTGTATAGTATTGTAGATAAATAAATGAATAGCTATTTATCTTTAATAGGATATGTATAGATAAATAGGTAAACAGAATTACTAGACAACATAATGTAATGTAGGTAATAAACGAGTAGTAAGTAGGTATACGATACATACCTGTAGAGAATTACTTTGCATTGCATCACTGCTTGTTAATGAAGCAATGAAACGGTAACCACGAGTATTCTTATTAAATTAATCCATTTTAACGCTGTTTTTCAATTCGTAAACGATACTGTTTTAATGACAAAATTATGACAGAAATAGCAAAATTTGATATAGACAGAGTAATTTCCAATGACAGGGAAGAGTCAGTTTCGTCGTTATTTCCATTACTGCCCAGAATTTCCCCAACTTCAATCCAACATCAACAAGAACTAGATGATGAGTGGCGGAATTTGCCCTTATACCACAAAGATTTGGATTTAAGTCAACCTCCTGACGTATTTTGGCACCAGGTAAGTTTCTAAGTAAACTCGAAGCAAGTTGAATTCATATTGGTTTCAATTGTTATAGCAGCCTAATCATATTTGTTTAATTTTTTCAGGTAGCAGAACTGCGCGACCATCATCAAGAAGGGAATACCTATTTCCAACACTTGCCAAAATTTATGTTGGCCATTTTGTCCCTACCACACTCGAATGCTGAGTGCGAAAGAGTCTTCAGCAGAGTGAACGATATTAAAACGAAAAAACGGAATAAACTCCTCACAAAGTCCATCAAGGGAAATCTCTTATCGCAGCAGGCCATACAACGTCACGGAAAAAACTGTGTTGATTTTAATCCCACTCACGCTATGATCCAAAAACATAATATCGATATGTATAAAAATATTGAAACGATTATACTGTCTGATACTGATATTTTTTTTTTTTTTTTTTAACTCTGACCCCTAACTTGCTACTAAATAAACAAGGTAATTCTACCGTATTTCAAATACATATATATTACAACATAATTTGGGAAAATCTACCGTATTTTTAGAAGAAATCTACCGTCCGCCAGATTTCAGACTTGGCAACACTGCTCGGACGCCCTCGCCAGTCCGCTACAAACATCTACGGCGAATGCATGTCTTTTCGCGACTCGCGCCGCGCATTATTGTTATTAGTTTTTATGATTTATATGTATGTTAATAAACATTTAATATCAATGCTAAAGTAGTGTTTAATTAATAGGTCGTTAACCTACCCTAACACACTACAGTACCATGGGGGAATCTATATCTGGTCTGCCAGCAGTTCATGATAGTGATGCATTAGGTATTTACCAATCAAAATGTTTTAAAATTAGTTACTTATGCATAATGATTATGAACTAAACAATGTATTTTAATTAAATGTTTTATGCAGATGACGGTGACACAACGATTGATGAACATGACACTAACATAGTTTTTGAGTTTTTAGGAGAACCAAAGTTGCTAAAAGGTCATTATCTAGACTAGTACTTTAATATTATCAATATTGTTAAAATTTATAACTTACTACAAGTTCAACATGGGTAAAAGTATTGTAACAAGTGTGTAAATATTTTGCATTCTAGTTAATACTCTGGAACCATCACTAGATGATGCAACAGAAACCGAGGAAGTAACGTTGAAGCAGGTTAGTTACCAAAGTTAAGATAGTGTTTTATTAGGGGTAATTAAAACTTGTGTAACTAAAACCTTCCTTTTTCATATTGTAACTTTCAGAACCAAATTTAATAGAGAACAACAGAACTTTTGATGCTTCTACACCAAAAACTTTGCTAAGGAAACCAATATCAAAACAGTTGTGTAAGTAAAATAATACTAACTTCATAAAAACATATTACATCTCATTATTATAAGCCTGTGGGTAAAAATCTTGAATTTTCAATTAAGATACTAGTATTGGGCTGGATAAGAGCCTTCAGTAAAAGATCAGTAAGAGATCTTCAGATGTTTTAACCACATAAGCTATAATAGATGTACGGTAAGCTACTTATTTTAATATAAAGTATTGATATTGATTATTTTGATTACAGTAAGCTGCTACGGTAAAAAAAGAGATCTTTCACCCCACTTGAAACGAGAAAGCACGGAGCCCAGACATGAATCCCATAGAATATGTCTGGGACATGCTTAAAACACGCATCCGATCCAGTCCCAACCCTCCAGAGACTATCAGTCAATTGAAAACCTGGAAAGAAATATCCCATGTGGACATTAAAAACATAATCCACAGCATGCCTGATCGCATGCAGGCGGTCATCAGGGCCAGAGGTGGAAATACCCGCTATTATTTTTAAGTAGCTTTATTTTGTAAATTTAATTCAAAAACATTTTTTTTAGTCTTAGAGCTTAATGTCTTTTTTGTAATTTTGTAAAATTTTAATTAAGTTCACTCACTTTTTTGTTAATTAATCATTCGCATTTAACATTCGAATAATTTACGTTTTAAAACAAAAAAAAACCCTGTTTCGCGTTTAATTTTGATAATAAACCACAGAACGAGCTTGGGCCACATTCCGTGCCGCTGAGTGTATATGATCTGCTTTACTTAACTAGCGGTTCTTTTTTCGGCAGAGGAAAGATACTTCAGACAATGAGTCAATTCTTAATCGAGACATACTTTCTGGTAGTTCATCTCGTTGAAGTTCGAGCTCCTCAAGTTCGTCTTCGAGTAACGCACAAAATGTGAAATCTAACGTGATTACCTCTCATATTAATGCGGATGGTGCGAGTACCAGCCAATTAGCTATAAGAAGTGGTAGAGCTATCCCGAAATCGAATTATTGTGTATCAGCTGTTAATGCTCCTGAAAGTGACCCTGATTTTATTGATAATAACCCCACATTTCAAGTTCCCAACACCCCAAAAATGAGTTACAACAACCTGAGACAAGTATCGCCAATGAATCGAACACGACTCAAAAAAAGTCAAGAAAAAAGCAGCGTAATCCCGCATATTGGAAGCAAAATATTTGTAAGGCCTTGCGCAACACTGGAAAATCTTACAATTCCCTATCGAAATCTAGAAAAGAAGTTCCAGCCCGTTGTATCAAAAACCAATGCGCTCCATGTCGATCAAAATGTCCTCCTCAGCAAATTAATGAAGTCCAAAGGACTGCGATTTTTGAAAGCAAGAATGGCACTTAAAAGATCCTTCATCAGTTCTTGCATGATGGAAATCAAACCTAATTTTGTGTATATTTTAATGTACCTATGTATACTACAATGTTAAAAACAATAAATGCAAAGTAATATCTAACAAACATTCGTTTACTTTTTAAAGTCATAGCGAATCCTTTTTTGCAGACCGTACCTAAGCGTCAGTAATCGACGCGAGGTGCAAACTTAGCTTGGTCGAGTTGTACAATGTTTTTTTTTTATGAGTTGTATTTATGTGGTTAGCTAGTGACCTCGACAATTGAACATATAATTGTTTGCCTGAGCAACCGGCAGTAAGTCCTCATGATCCCTTAGATGTCACTGCGTGCGACAGCGTCGGTCGGCGTGACTGGTTGTCTTGCTGATCATGGTTTTGTTATTGTTATTAGTAATTAACTGTTTATTTATTTTTCCTCGATGGTCCTAGTTTATCATTTATAACTTCTAGCTATACAGGGTGTTTGGTGCATCGTGTGCCAAATTGAAATGGTCGACTGGGGGGGTCATCTGCTATCTTTCAGACCCCTTAACACTTCTCATGCCCTGTGGATTTTTTTTCATCGACTTTTTATTGTTTTATTAAAAAAATATTTAGTGTCTGAGGTGCCCGTATTTAATGAAAATTTGCCCAAAGTATTCCAGCATGACGGCTGTCCCGCGCATTGGCGTTTGACTGTGAGGGAATATCTCGGCGATGTGTTCCCCAATGCGTGGATTGGTCGCAATGGCCCTATTGCATGGCCGGCACGTTCCAGACCTAACTAACATATGTAAGCGGGCACGCCCTTTATAATAATAATAATAATATATTCTTTATTTCGGACTACACATAAAATCCATATAGTATTAGTAACAATGACTTAAAAACTATGTTAGTAAACTTTTACAAACTAAAAACTATTAACCCTTTACCGCATATCGTCACAAAGGGAATCACCAGTTTCGGCTAAGCGTGGACAAGATGCCCGGTTAAAATTATTTTTACTAAACAATATTATTAATTCTGAAAGAAATAATTTTGCGCATCGCATAGTAGCCAGGTAAACGTGTAAAAAGTCTAAATAAAGAGTATTTACACTGTTTCCACCAGGTACCAAGCGTAGCCATTTTGTATGACGTATTGTTGCCAGCTCGGAAATAAAATATCAATTTCAGTCTGTAATCGATTAGAATCGTGTTATCAATTATGGTTACCAAAAAAAAAAGTGTTTGTCTGCACAACGAGTACCAACCAATACTATAAAATAATATTATACTTATTTACATTGTTTTAAAACAAAACAAAACCGTTAGTGATTTTTAACATAATTATGTATATTTTTTTAGTTTAGATTATCGATTCTAAAAATCGATTTTTGTCAAATTATTTTTTTTCCTGGCTAGTCCTACTGTACCGCTTCGCCAAGTGGAATGACATCTGAGCTTTGACATTCGCTTTGCTCTCGTGCACTGTGGATATTATTTTGCTTACTCGCCGCTTCGAACTTTTATTTTTCTTATCATGGACTCCGATACCGCTCCTCACGATGACCCGGCCTTACCCTCGGACACTGAATCTGCACCTGACGTTGAACCTGGCGCTATGATGGACCTCGAACCGGCTTTAAATGACAACCACGGCACGAACTTGGACTCCTCTGCTACACGTACTTCGAGCGAGAATGAGGAATCAATGCGATGCGTTAATTGTGGCGTTGATGTAATGCATCGCAGAAGACACACGTTGCAGCTTATTGAAGTATTATCAATAATCCGGCAATGGACTGCTCCTCAAGTCGTAAGTACATTTTTCTAACTAGTGTTTAGTTTGGTTTCTGTCTCGTCGTTTGTTTATGTAAACTAAATAAAAATAATATTTTATTTACAGGTTACAATTCATAGCTTGGTCTGTCACTCATGCTGGACATTAGCAATAAATAACTTACCTAGACAGCAAAATGAACCAAGCACATCAAGCGGTCATCGAAGAGAATTATGTGTTAATTGTGGATGTTCTATACGGCGTACCAGATCTCATATTCTCAACACAAACTCAGAGAGAGAAGCACATATAAGAAATGTTATCAGCCAGTGGATAGCACCACAACAAGTAAGGACAGATTAACTTTTTATTTAGTTTATGTTAGAAAGTGAATTAGAATTATCCTACTAAAAATATGTTTACCTATCACTTCACTTACTTGTTTACCGAAAAGTTACTTGAACTCTCCGTGAAAGAGCAATATTTTATTTACTACGTAACAGAATAAAATATTAAATATAATCTCTGGATAGTAAAAACAATTCAAAATCAATTGTTACATACTCAATTGATTAGTGTTTTGAAATGGCACTAACTTAGAATTAAATTGTTTTAGATTCATGGCTCAGATCGCATTTGCCATCCATGTTGGCAACGAGCGGATAGAGTACCAGTTCCTGCTCCAGCTATCGCAGTTGTTCCACCTACAATTAACTTGCCGAATTTCACAAGAGCCCCTGACACACAAGTCAATTGTTTTTGTCCAGATTGTGAATCACCACAGCGACTTGTAGTCCCAACATGGCTAAGGGTGAAGTTGTTCACAGATTTTAATTTCTATGTCCCTAAAAACTGCAGAATATGCAGAATTCATTTGCTGCAAAATAACTGGGATGAACTCCTAACAAATTATTTACATCCTTGTCACTCGTTTACTGCAGAACATGTTGAAGATTTTGCATCATTTGTAAAAGAAAGAAATCAAACATTTGATTTTCAAAATATTGAAGGGATGACTGATGACCTAGTCCATTACTGGATAGGGCTGTCCAAAGACCAATTTATAAATCTGAAGGCACAGCTGCCTAGATTATCTGAGATGCGCAATGGTTCATTGGCACTCACAGCTTATTTAATAAAACTTAGAACTGGGGACAGCGATGAAAGGATTTCTACTTTATTGAACATTACACGCTCAACTCTATCAAGATTAATGAGCAAAGCTCGGGATATACTTAATCAAGATTTTGTACCTGGTAACTTGGGTATAGGTCATATTACAAGGGAAGAAATAGCTGAGCGAAATCTGATTATACCTAATGGTTTGTTTGGTGGAAATGGCAGGAATCCAATTATTATAATTGATGGTACATATTTATATGTTCAAAAGAGTTCAAACTATTTGTATCAAAAAAATACTTACTCGTTGCACAAGTATAGGAACCTCATGAAGCCATTCCTAATGGTATGTACCGATGGATACATTATAGATGTATTAGGCCCCTATCCAGCAACGACATCTGATGCTAATATTATGCAACATGAATTCAGCAATGAATCAAATACATTGCGGCAATACTTTCACGCAGGAGATGTCTTTATACTGGATAGGGGTTTTAGAGACTGTGTGCCTCTTTTACAATCATGCAATTACTCCACACATATGCCTGCATCTTTACAAGAAGGTGAAACTCAATTATCAACGTTGGCAGCAAATAAATCTAGGTCTGTGACAATATGTAGATGGGTGGTAGAATGTGTCAATGGTATATTTAAACATTCTTTTAAAATATTTAGACAGGAATTTTTTAACTTAGCATCTAAGCATGCAATAATAGATTTCAGGGTGGCTGCCGCATTGATAAATAAGTTTCACCAAAGATACAGTAATAGAGAAGATGCAGGCCAAATCTTAGAAATTGTGAATGAAAGAATGTACCTAAACAATGCTCTTGCTGATTATGTTATTGAAAATAATTTAAATAGAAGACGTGCACAGTTTTTAAACATAAATGTAAGCATAAATAATGTATCATTCCCAAGAATGACATACAGTGAATTAATATTATTTAGTTGTGGTACATACCAATTAAAACAAGCGAGATCATACTATGGAGAACATATAAGGAATGACGGTTCTTATACAATTGAAGTGTGCACGGAGAGAGACAGCAACCTACTGGAAGGACTACCCACGACAGGCAATTGCACTCTTTTAAGAGGAAAAAATACAAAGCAGGCACATAAGCCGAAAAATATATTTCGTATATATATTATATAATAATGATCTGCAGGGCAGAGACGCTATAAAAGAATATTGTTGCAATTGCCTTGTTGGCCGAAGAACGGTGGGTTGCTGTGCTCACGTAATGACCATTGTTTGGTATTTAAGCTGGGCTAGGCACGAAAATAATGTAACACCGCCAGCCCAGTTTTTAGACACTATTTTAATAGTTTATGACTCTGAATAAAGTCAAAATAACAAATAAAAATTAATAGTTTTATTTTATAACCACTTAATACAACCCTATATGTGTAAATAATCAGATTATATCAAAATACTATTGGCAAATAATATATTATAGAAAAGAATACGCATAGGTAATGCAAAGATTTTACCCGGCAAGATTTCAATTTTTCACATGGCAGTTGAAGCATATTCTTGCATCTTGCTACAACTTTATTATAATATTTACTTTCCTATAGGTAAGTAGTTTTTATAATGCAAGTCTTTTAATAATAAAGATCTTGTCCACGCTTAGCCAGATCACCCTAACAAACTGAGCAATTCCCTTTGGAACATTCAGCTTTTGGTATAATATATTTATTCCTGCGACATCTATGATCTTTTCTTGGAACTAATTCGTATGTAGGGAGTGTAACTCACCTAATATGCGCCAGTGGCGCCTCTACAGAGGTGCCTAGGAACTAAAATCGACTATTTCAACAGTTGGTTTCCAAAATTTGACAGATTGTCAATTCGCTGGTTTTCAATACGATTTTTTTATTGGTTTTTTGTTAATATCTGAAGAAAATTAGTGATTCACCTGATACAACAATGGACCCACAGGCTTTTTACGGCAAAAGAAGTAAGTTCAAACCATAATATGTAGTGAATATTATCATTTTTTAAATGTTCCGAATTTGGAACACCATGCAGTTGTTATGTTTTTTGAAGTACCAAATATGGAACTTTATGCACTCCAGTCAATAGTTTGAAAATTCCAAATCCGGAACATTATGCAGTGTTAGACCACAATACTTTATCACTAAATATGGAACAATATGCGCTCCAATCAATCATTTACAATTTCCGAATCGGGAACATTATGCAGCGTAAGATCTTTTATACTTTCAGGGTATTACTAAACCCTGCAGCTAATGTAATTTTTAAGTAGGATAATTAAAAGTAGCGCATAACGAGTTTATTTAAATAATTGTATTTTATGGGCTTTTGTATGATCTACCAGCCCTGAGTATATTTAGTATAAAATTATGTGTATAGGTACGTAATTATTTTTAGTAAATTTGCTTAATTATTTTAATTGTAGAAAAAATGGAGATGCGTCCTCGACAAACAATCGTCGTAATTCCAGAGAGCAGTGAGGATGAAAATGTATCAGATGAAGACGATTACAATACTCAAGATCCTTTACACATAAATGAAGAAAAAGAAACGTCTTCCTCAGACGGAGAAGATGAAGAAGGAGAAGAGGAACTGACTGAGTTTCTTGAGTGTACTGAAGAGCATGTGGAGATGTTAGAAAATTTTACAGACAATCAACCTTCTACTTCTCAGACAGCTTCTTCAAGTAAGAAAAAAAAGAAAGATAAGTTGGTGTGGTCGAATGACAATATTCAGTATGATGAATCCAATATTGCTTTTTTGGGATCTGAAACTCTTCCGGATGAAATTATGCAGCTAAATACTCCAATGGAGTTTTTCAAATTTCTTTTTCCGTCATCTGCTGTAAATTTAATTGAGGAAAAAAGCAACGTATACGCAGCACAAATGCCAGGTGCCTGAATTGTAGTGTGGCCACTAATCGAATGCGAAGGCACATTATAACAACTCTAAGACCGCAGTTACAAAATATATTGACTGAATGGTTATCTGTACAAGAGGTATGCACCCAGGCAGTAATTATTTTCATATTTTACCAACTTCACCTGCCTTTTAAACAGCTGAGTTCTAAATTCCGAAAGGTATTACTTTACTGCACTCAGTAAAGTAATACATTTGATATCTAATGTTTTTCAGCTTTCTTTAGATGGATTGATTTGCAATGCATGTTATGTATTGCTCAACCAATGCGGTGAAGAAGGTACACATAGCAGAGTTCTGGGCTACCCAATGGTGTGTATTGGTTGTGGATGCTCTGTTATGGGGAGGCGTTACTCAGTGCGACACCACACCCTTGAAGAAAACAGTCCATTAATCGATATTTTATTCTCATGGAATACCCACAATCAGGTTAGTGTGTGCTGTTGAACTTATATTTTTTGTCTACTATCTTGCCTTGGCTGCTGTAAATAGTTATTTTATTGTTCCTATGATGAAGAAAATTCCTTATAATTAATGAGTAAGGGGCAGTACACACCGAGATGTGACGCGAGACATAGCGCGGCGCAGCGAGACGACCCCCGCGCCGCTGTTGCACGCCGCGCCTACCGGCGAAGCAGCACTGCGTCGTGATACGTCGCGCTACGCTGCGAAGAATCTCGAGCCACAGCGCGGCGTAGTGCGACGCCGCGGGATATTTTCAAATTATCTTAATTAAATGTGTATCTTTTTGTGTAATAACTAAAGTAATATTTTGTATCACTATCTTCAAAACTGCGCGCAGTGTCACGTCTCGGTGTAAACTGACTTGGGTGCAGTCTCACTTGGCATATATGCCGCCAACTATTTGCCTGTGTGCATAGTGAGGCCATTCTATTGAAAATAGTATTGTTCGCTAACTCAGACAGTCAGCCGCAAACTATAAGGCTAGTGAGACTGCGCCCTAATAATTACTAGTTATTATTAATACAAACAACATTTTACTACACTGACCGTAACATTTCTACCATTTACTTTAAAAGGTAAAGATGAAGATTTTATATGAAAAATGTCAAACATTGTTACAGGATCGGAGGACGAATGTCCATGCATGTCATCCTTGTTTGATGCGAGCTAAGCGCCACTTAGTGCTGAATACAAACAGACAGGTTGAAGAACTTGAAGAAAATGGACCTGGATTGCCCGAACTACCTCCACTTCCCCCAGTTGCTAATCCTACTGTCGCACATGAACCACCACCACCACCTCCACCTGCTGATAACCCTGCCGAAGCACGAAGGAATGACCATATGAATTATCTGCCTAGTTACAAACGTGCTCCGAATACTTCTAGCCATTGTATTTTTAGGGACTGTAATAATCCATCAGGGCATTTAATTCCTACCTTTGTTAAGGTAATGTTACTTAAAGAACGCAATTATTATGTTCCCATCAGTTGCCGTATATGCGAGATACATTTATTTGCCAATGAGTGGCATTTATTACCTGAGGACACAAATACCTCATCTTATTTTACCGTTCAGCAGTCAGAAGATTTAATAGGACTTCTAAAAAGAGATCCAGTTACATTTGACTTTAATAATGTAGATCAAATGCCGCATCACATTTGTCACTATTGGACGGGATTTACAGTGACAGAGTTCTTAGCGCTGTGTAATGAAATACCTTTGGAAAATATTATCAGTGAACCGAAAACAGCATTAGCCATTTATTTAATTAAACTTCGGACTGGGGAAAGTAATCGGAGACTGGCCTCACTATTTAACATGTGCCGATCAACATTAGAGTCACACATGGACAAAGTGAGGTCTTGTTTAAGGGAACATTTTGTTCCAAGGCACATCGGATTACAGCATATAACACCACAGCAAATAGCAGAAAGGAATCTATCTATTCCTACTGCATTATATGGCAACCCAAACCTTCCTATAGAAGACAGGCCTGCCATTTCAGTTTGTGATGGGACCTATGTATATATTCAAAAAAGCGCCAACTATCTTTATCAGAAACAAACTTACAGTCTTCACAAATATGATAACTTGGTTAAACCATTCATGATTGTGTGCACTGATGGTCATATAGTAGATGTCGTAGGGCCTTATGCTGCCACACAAACTGATGCGGATATTATGAAAGATTTATTTCAAAATTCAGCAAGCCCTATGAGGACTTTCTTCAGGGAAAATTATGTTTTTATTTTGGATAGGGGGTTCAGGGATGCGATACCATTATTAGAATCGTGCAACTATGAAATACATAAGCCTGAATCTGTTGACCCAGGTCAACACCAACTGACAACTATGCAGGCTAATAAAAGCCGATGTGTCACATTGTGTAGATGGGTAGTAGAGGTGGTAAATGGGCGCTTTAAGCGTGATTACAAATTATTCAGACAAGACTTTTTTAATGTTGCATCTAAGCATCTAATGACTGATTTTAAAATTGGTGCAGCCCTCATCAACAGATTCCATCCACTCATCATGGACAGGTCTGATGCTCCAGATATTATAAATAGAGTTAGGCAATATTTACACGCCCGTAATTATTTAGCTGAATATGTTGGTGAAGAAAATCTTAATAGAAGGCGAGTAATGTTCTCAAGAATTGATGCAAATATACCTGACTTAAGAAGTTTCCCTCAATTCACACATGAACTATTAATGTTAGTGTCTCTTGGGCCTTATCAAGTAAAGCAAGCCCGTTCCTACTATGGAGAGCACGTTAGAAATAATGGTATTTATGAAGTGGAAGTGTGTCCAGAATTACAAAATGCACACAACATAATTGCCCAAGTGCGTGGAAATAGCCCTTGTCTTTTGAGGGGGAGAATAAAGTCACGGCACATAAGCCGGAAACAATATTTGTCATAGGGTAAGTGCTCCAGTGAATGAACACTCCCCAGTGAATGAACAAAACGCAGTTTTATCCAAAAAATAAGAAATCTGAACGTTTCTACCATGTGTAGTATTTTTTTTCATAATTGCAACTGTATTTCCCATTTAAGTGGTCACATTCACGTTTAATGTCATAATTCATTTCAAAATGGCGAGTGGATAAAGTTAAAGTCGATAGTGAAATTTTTATTTGTTCGGGCTAGAGTTTAGGACTGAGGTAAGTGGAATCTTTTTTGATTTGACATTGTAATGTAAATAACGGTATTTTTGATGGGTTATTTGTTTATTATCGTAGGATAACAGTTTAATATTGTGTTTCAAATCCATTTATTTGCGATTTTTGTCAGTTATATTAAATTATTAAGTGTCCCAGCATTGGATCAAAAAATCGTTTAAATTCCAGTGAATGAACGGGTGTTCATTCACTGGGTAATCGTAAAAATCACGTTTTGGTTGTAAAACATAACTTACGCTAATGCTATAAGGTTCATGTTTTGGGAGCTATTTCTTAAATAGATTTCCGATCTTTTGGCCAGTATTGGGACAGGTATGTTCATTTACTGGTTCATAAAATCCAGTGAATGAACACTTCATATTTTAAGACAGATTTCTCAAGAAATTTGGTATTTCTACCTACCTACTTACCTACAGGTAGTAAAATAATATTGCGGCGAAAACTGGAAGAAAAAGAAAACAAAAAGAAGGATAGAGAAGAAAAGCTTTCACAAAAACGCAAAGAACAGAACAAAACTGAGAAACACTTACAAACACCTAGTCCGGTAAATAAAGATAAACAAAATGATGAAATTGGAATGAATGACTTACCAGTGTCAACTAAGGATCTTCACGGAAAATATGTTATGGCCAAATTCAAAACTGATAAAAGAACACGTCACTATGTAGGCAAAGTCCTTATGGTAAACGATCAAGAAAAGAAATGTAAGATAGATTTTCTAAGAAAAAAAGCGGTATGTGATAACATTGTTAGTTTCGTAAAACCAAATGTACCTGATGTGTCTGAAGTAGATTTTGAAGACATAGAACGTGTAAGTGAGCCTGCTTATTCCAGACGTGGATTGATCTCTTTTAATAATGTAACATTTAGAGATATAGAATAAGTAAAATAATCAAAAGGATGTCTAAGGAATCCTAACGTCAATAAAGTTAAACGAATTAAGACTGTCATTAGCTTATATTTCGACTCACTTATTGTGATTTTAGTTACGTATGATTACTTGTTATTTACGCAAAGTTTCAGTACTTCGGTGAAGTTAGTTTGTACCTGATTATTTAAATTGAAAACTGATTAAAGTTTAAATTTGTAAACAATACATGACCAAGAAGTTTTTAGTTACCTAGTTAATTAGGTATTAGCTAAATATTGTTTTTACTTTGTAATAAAAGATTTTAACGTGCCTGAGAGGTCTATGAATGTTTGTAGAATTAAGGTAAGATTTAGAGGTTTTGTTTTGAGAAGATTTTATTTTTATTTTTTCTATTAAGACATTGAAGATTTTTAAAGAAATGTTGATTTTTTCACCGCATTTATTGCAATAATAAGACTGTAATAGTGTAATTAATAAACGAAGAATTTTGTTCATTCACTGGTTTCATTTCGTTCATTTACTAGAAAACGCCGTTCATTCACTGGAGTTTTGGGGTATTTTCCGATTTACTGCTTATTATAATAAAACTGTGAATGTTATGTTGTAAAACGTACCTAAAAATGATTTTTGAATATATTCTTAACACTGTAAAACAAATTTCGGCCGCTTTCATTAGTGATAACCCACAGTAAATATTTTTTAAAGTTCGCAAATTGCTTAAGTGTTCATTCACTGGTGCCATTACCCTATATTTTGTTCGACAGGGATCCATCCAGCCCTAATCCCTTGGATGCGATTTTAGGCTATTGTTGTAGCTGCCTAGTTGGAAATCGGACAGTTGGGTGTTGTTGCCATGTCATGACATTATTATGGTATTTGGGTTGGGCCAGGCATCAAGCAAATGTAACGGCACCAGCCTCATTTCTAGATAACATTTTGTTGATATTTGAAGATGAATAGGCTACAGAGTAGATGAAAATATTAAATGTCTTATCTGAGTAATTGCAAAGATGTTTTTCTTAAAATGTCTGTAAAATAAGTAAATACATTTTTGAGGGACTGTCTTATGTAATGGACACGGCCGGAATTTGTAGAGAGCTATGCCCTAAGAAAAAATATTCATGTACATTGACATACAGTACGTCATATTAAAGCTTACAGGTATGTCTTTATAATATTTTAAGTTTAATGATCAGAGAAGAAGCGAGAGAAACAGTAAATATTTTTTTTTTTAAGCGCCTAGATATTTTGAATAGCAATGATCGTTAATTCCGCGTTTTATAGACGAAACAATACAAGAAATACAATATTATCAATGGATATAAAGTTCGTTTCTTCACTAGCCGACAAGACATACATTCATATCAGTGTATTACATATATTTTCATAGAATTATGCTTCAAGTCAGCTAGTGAAAAAGAGCCAAAAATCTATTAAAACAAAAGTACCTATTAAAACTTATTGATAATCATATTGATGAATACATATATATTGGTTATAGTCTCTGCCTAAACCTTTCAATCGTCAGCAGACCACGATAGCGAAGAGCTCGTCGTCTACAGATATTTCTGGATGCAAATAATATACAATTGGATAGGCAATAAAACACTAAAATAGCACTTGAATTTATATTTAAGTTTCTAATTAAGTAGGTAGGATTACATTTGCTTAATTCAATTCAAATTCAAGTCATTTATTCAAAATAGGCTGAGAATCAGCACTTTTCGAACGTCGCCGGATTCTGCCCTCAGAATCAATTCAGAATAATTAATGTACAGTAATTATTAATATATGAAAATTACTTCTTTAATATAATAAAATAAATCGCAACAATTACATTTCTCTAGAACAGGCGACAAAAAATGCCATAAAAATATGTGTGTTCATTGATTTTGTGAGTGTGGTTTTTAATTTGGACATAATTATAGCAACGTCAAGTGCAGTTGCGTTTGGATACATGCATAAGACAAACACTGTGTCTGAGCTCGCCTGAATATCAGACTAAAATAAAAAACACCCACGAGTGCCAGAATCGTATTGCTAAGGTAAATACCAATAAAAGTCAACGGTTTCAAGAGTATCGCAGACACCATTTTTCGAGCTGTCGAAGCCATGATGCGAATCACGTTACACATTAAGCATCGACAATATATTCGAGAGTGTGTATCCAAACGTCCTAGTAACTTTGACGTGTAAACTGCGCGCACTAAAGCTGCTCTTTATTTTGTAACAGGTTAAACACGATATCTGTTATCACTGTTAATGTTACACAAAAATAACTGATACAAATATCTGTTTTAAAATAACAGTCTGTTATTTTTGTACGGACGATAAATACGTATTATCTTTAAATCTCAGTTGAGTATCTTCTATATTTCTAATCGTTTTAAGTTTTTTTTTTTATAATGGTTACTGGTCATTACCTGGTAACACGACTTAATTTAGGAGTCACTTTTTCTTAAATGTTTGTTCTTAAGTTCTTATATTCTGTCAATGATCAAACTGTCAATTTTCCATACAATGCTTGACAGGAACTAGAGATTTCAACATGTTTTGTTGTGATTTTTCGCCAGTGCAAACGCATAGATAGACCACCACCTGGGATAATAAATACTAAATGCTTCTCTTTTTAGCGTAGTTTAACCGCTTTAGTAAGAGTGAGAAGTAAATATATTTCGAAGTAAATAATAGGTGTTTCTCTTTATAGCAAGGGTCATTCCTTAACGAAGAAGTGAGAGAAATTGATAAGCTTGCAATACTCCTTCCTTTGTGTGAGTGTGTATGTACATAAGTATCAGTCTGTGTGGGGGTTGTTATAATGAATTAACAGTAACGGCCGCGGTAACAGTCTTTAAGGGTCTATTATTTTATGTAACAGATAAGTTATATTATTGGGAACAATTGTTATTTGTTATTTTTAAATATCTGTTACGATACGTTACGATTAAATACGCCTCACTCCTACCTGTCTGTCACCTGTCACTCTGTGCCCTGTGCTCTGTACATTCTTGCGTTGATCTTATCACGTATTACTGTGTTGTGTTTATGCTCCTCTGTTGGATATTTTAACTTGACCCCACGCTATCGCTTATCGGACTTTCGTTTACGCTTCTTATGTTAATATTCTGCTGTGGATAATGGACTTGCTTGTGTATTATTTGGATTGTTCTGACGCTCACGATATCAAGGTGCCTGAATTGTAGTTGTGGCCACTAATCGATGCGAAGGCATATTGTCCAACTCTAACGCCGCACGCCCCGCTGTTGCACGCCGCGCCTACTGTCGAAGCAGCACTGCATCGTGATGCGTCGCGCTACGCTGCGAGGCATCTCGAAGCGATCTCGCAGCGCGGCGTAGTGACGCCGCGGGACGTTTTCGAATTATTTTAATTAAATGTGTATTTTTTTGTGTAGTAAATAAAGTTATATTTTGTATCACTATCTTCAAAACTGCGCGCAGCGTCGCTTCGCGTCACGTGCGCGTGGACTGACCCGGGTGCAGTCTCACTTGGCATATAGGCCGCCAACTATTTGCCTGTGTGCATAGTGTGGCCATTCTATTGAAAATAGTATTAAGCGCTAACTCAGACAAACAGTCAGCCGCAAACTATAAGCCGAGTGAGACTGCGCCCTAATAATTACTAGTTATTATTAATACAAACCATAATGTTTTGTCTGAGTAATTGCAAAGATGTTTTTCGCCGCAGCTCCTGAACCGGTTAAAATGTCTTTAAAACAAGTAGACGAGATATAATCCTACCTACTTAATTAGGTACTTAAATAAAAATTCAAGTACTATTTTAGTGTTTTATTGCCTATCCAATTGTATATTTTTTGCCAAGTCGCTATGAGGAATTCATAATATTCTCTTCGCTAACGTGGCCTGCCTATGACGACGGTTGAAAGGTCTAGCCAGAGACTATTACCAATATATATATTCATCAATATGATTACCAATAAGTTTTGATTTTTGGTAGGTATATCGATTTTTGGGTCTTTTTTTCACTAGCTGACTTGACGCGTAATTCTATGTAAATATATGGAACACATTGATATCGATGTGAATGAATGTCGTGTCGGCTAGTGAAGAAACGCACTTTATATCCATTGATAATATTGTATTTCTTGTATTGTTGCGCCTATAAAACTCGGAATTAACAATCATTGCTATTCAAAATATCTAGGCACTTAAAAAAAAACCTATTTACAGTTTCTCTCGCTTCTTCTCTGATCATTAAACTTAAACTATTGTAAAGATATACCTGTAAGCTTTAAAATGACGTACTGTACGTCAATGTACATGAATATTTTTTGTCAGGGCATAGCTCTCTAGAAAATCCGGCCATGTCCTTTCACCCGAAAACTTGCATTCAGTGAAACATGAAGACATCTATAAATTTATAGGTATTATTATATACATGTCGGTAGTACACCTGCCAACTACTCGGCATTACTGGAAGGAAGACACGTATATTGAAAAAGTTGCAAATGTAATGACGTGCAACAAATTCGAAGAGATTAAAACATTTTTGCATTTTTTCGACAAATAAACGAACTAAAACCAAATGACCCACAGTTTGACAGGCTTCAGAAAATACGCCCACTTATGAAAATCCTTTGCGAAAGGCTACTAAAAGTTCCGAAAGAGGAATTTTTGTCAATCGACGAACAGATGATCCCTACCAAGGCCCGAACTTCGGGGATCAGACAGTACAATGCGAAGAAACCCCATAAATGGGGTTATCTAAATTATGTATTAAGCGGAGTCAGTGGATTCAGCTATGATTTTGAATTATTCGGAGGAAAATACCCTGATCAGCCAGAAAACTGCCCTGATCTTGGAGTGCCAGGAAATGTGGTACAAAGACTAATGGAGACTGTCTCAGACAATTTGAATCATAAGATTTTTGTAGATAACTGGTACACTAGTTTGCAGCTAATGGCAAACTTGCACAAAAGAGGTTTTCTGCCATTAGGCACAATACAACTAAGAAGAGCTCCAAATATAAATATATCTAAAAAAGCTTTAGGAAAGAAAGAACGAGGTTATTGCTCCGAAAAAAGTGTTACTGTTGATGACGTTCAGCTATCAGTTACCAATTGGGTCGACAATAAAGCAGTCAGTTTGTGTTCATCCTACGTAGGCAAGGAACCAATGGGAGTTGTGAAAAGATATTCCAAAAAACAAAAGTGTAGAGTTGATGTTCCTTGCCCAAAAGCAGTAACTATTTATAACAAATACATGGGTGGTGTTGATTTACTAGATGCCATGTTAGGCTTCTATAGGATCAAAATCCGCAGTAAAAAATGGTACCACCGGCTGTTCTTCCATTTCATTGATCTCTGTTGCGTGAATAGCTGGTTACTATGGCGAAGAGTCATGAAACAGAAAGGTGAAGATATTTACATTCCATTGCTTGACTTCAAGTTAGCCATAGCAGACGTATCGATGCACAAAGATTCAAAAGTATATACTCCGACTACACGCAAACGAGGACGACCACTGAATCAAGATGTTGAGGCAATTAAAAAGGGGCGATCAAGGCGACGCATAGAACTACCTCCAATGGAAGTAGCTGGAGATGGGTTCAACCACTGGCCTGATTGGAAAACCGATCGCCAACGGTGTAAACTGGAAGGATGCAAACAGAAATCCCAAGTGATGTGCGAAAAGTGTGGTTGTTATCTTTGTTTCAACAAAGATCGCAACTGTTTTAAAAACTTTCACACATAATTTCTTTAATTAAATAGCATAGTTTCACGTTGTTTCTTTTAATTCCTGTTTTTCAATGTTATACATAATTCGATCACACCGCATGTTGTACCAAATTTGGAACGTCTGAGTTTTAGAACTATACTCTAACCGTCTTATTCCAAAACACGGACTAAATTTGGTACTGGGATTGGTACTAGCTTTAGTACCATGACTAAATAAAACGTTATTATAAAATGAATTTTATCTCTAGTTCCAGAACTATTTATGGTACTAAAGTTAGTCCGCCGAGTCCCCTAGTTTATCTTTGGTACTAATTTATTTGACGTTTGCGTTGTCATTGTTTTGGTGTTTGCGCGGGTCTATTTAAATAAAAATCATAAAAAATGGACATTAATATGATCGACTTGATGGATTTGGAAGATCTGGATATGCTGGAGACGTTTCGGCGATCTTACAGACATCGTCATCGTGAGAATCCATTCGAATTGAGTGACGAAGATTTCAGATATAAGTATAGGTTCACAAAACGTTTTGGAGAAAAGATAGTGGCTATTTTACGTGTGGATTTATCCCACGACCCTCGAGGATGCCCTTTGAGTCCTGAAGTGCAAATAGTTTACGCATTACGCAACTGGGCTCGACATGAAATATGTAAGCTTGGTCAATGCTAACCTAACATTATAGACAAAATTCTAAACATTATAGACAAATAAAAAAATATACTAATATTATTGATTTATTCGTAGATTCAAGACGATACAGCTGATTTGCATGATGTGTCTCAACCAATTGTCAGCAAAACGTGTAAAAAGGTAGCGGACATTTTATCACGGATGTTCCGAAGATTTATAAAAATGCCCATTACTCTAAATGAACAGGAAACATTAGGAAATTCCGCAGTATTGCTAATTTGATAATTTATTATGATGATACAAAGCATTGCTTACCTAATAATAAAAAATTCCATGTTTTACAAACCTTTTTTTCAGAACTCCAGTTTACACCCCTTTTTTTTTGTTGTTCCATTTTATAATGTAGCTCAAACACTACAACTCACGAACAAACCACGTAACAGTAACAGTAATATTAAAAACAATAATTAATACAACTATGAAGTGCTTTTATTTATTATTATAGGACGCAACATAGACATTCATCTCAAATTACGCGCGCTGCCGTCATATGTAAGTCGCTCCACTTCACGCTAGAGGTGTACAAAATATGAGAACGTGATTATAAAAAGCGCGTCAAAAGTACAAGTTGTGCTTGTTCAATATATTGTAACCTAAACAAAGAACTATTTATGACATATTTTTGTATTGATAAATAATTATTTAAGCATTTCAAGTGTTATTATAATATCAACATTTAGAGAAACAGAACGTTGCTTCAAATAAACGAATGAAAGAATGCCATTTTTGTTTCTTATCTGTAGATATTATTTGAACCATGAACCTTCTTTGGTACTAACTGATCCTCGAATAGTCTTCGTTTTGTAATAGGAACACATTTTGAGCCTGGAACTAGCTTTATTACCGTAACAATCCAAGACCTTTTAGTCTTGGTTTAAACCATTACTTATGCAGTTTTTTGTAATAAGACGGTAAAGGTTTAGGTTGTTAAAAAAGGGTAAACAAATCGTAAAAAGGGTTTTTTATAGTTGACACTTTCTTGTTAAAAAATACATTAGAACAAAATTAAATTTATTTTCGATCACATGATAGTTTCCCCTTTTATTATAGTATGTTAATGATAGAACGTCCAGAGTCCTGCTAGCAGGACTTTGCGTACTACCAGTAGGACGGAATGGTTTTAGTTATATGAGGCTTTCTGAGCCTGCCAGCAGGACGCAGTGAACTCTAATGCAAAGTGCGTCTCTTTCTGATTCAGCGAGTTTTTGAATCGTGTTTCTGCGGTCAGTCTGGCCAAAATGGCGCCGAGTATAAGACGTGGTGTCCGCGTTCGCGCCAAAGCTACATATTTCGACGAAAATGATGGCCAAAACACCTGGAGTCGCAAGCATTTTGGTGATAACTACTAGTTATTGTTGGGGTATTGTAAGAAAGATAGAAAACAACTACGCGAGGGTCTATTGGGAAATTGACAAAAAAAATTCAACCGTGCCCGTTGGAGTTCTAATAGAAAGCTAGCTATTTTTGCAAGTCAATGTGGACCACGATGTGTTTTATGCTCTCCGCAGACAGGAAGAAATTGCTTCACCTACCACATCACGAATGGAATTCCAGCATAATGCTTTTTTAATTTTTTTAAAATAAATACGATTTCTACTTACTTTTTCTTATTTATTTTTCTACCCTGTAATCTCAAGAAGTGCCCGGGTCTATTTCTGGATACCTATACCTACAAAGAGAATGTTTGTCACCCCTGCCTAATTTTATTATGCATGAAAATCAAGTACTGCTAGAAGGACAACGTCTAATTTTCATACTAAATCTACAAAAAATTGCGTACTGCTGGCAGGACGCACGTCCGTTGGTTTGTCCTTCCGGAAGCTCCTTCCAGCAGGACACGGACTTGGACGTTCTATCATTAAACTTTATCATTTATTCTTAAAGAACTTTTCGTAGATGTAACTGCTTTAGTACAATTTTTTTGTTAGATTTATAATAATAATATAACATTTTGTAATCTGTCTATTATAAAGAACCCAAAAAGACAGGTTCCCCAAACCTTTTAGAAAATACAACTAAGATAACATTGCTAAATTGAAGAGTACAACTGTGACGTAGTCTGGCTACTGAATTGGCAGGTATTACGTTTAGTCGGTTAACCAGACGCCTTTGTTGACAGCGTTATCGACATTGCGATTGTATCCGTGCGTTTTGGTTTTGTTGAATTGTGATAATATTAGCTTGTTTCCTTGTTTTGTTTTTGTTATTTAGTTATTGTTAGTTTTTGTTATTTATCGTTATTGGGTTTTAAATTCGTATCGTGGAAAAATGAGGGAACTCGAGGCTGGTACTAGCCAGACCAACTTCGCACAAACATTTCCATCACCGAAGAAGAAACGCTTCAAAACCGGACCTCTTTCGTCATCTGAGAAACAGACATTGATAAATGTGTTCAAATATGTGGAAGAAACATGGCCCAAAGACTGTTTTCCGTCAAAAACAGACAAAGTGCAAAAAACTGGTGAAATAATGGGTATGTCTGTACCAACTGTGTACAGGGTTATTAAGGAATACAAAATATCGCATAGAGTGCAGTCTCCTCCTCCACCGGCAACGAAACCAAGCTTAATCGACAGTTTCGATGATATGGATTTAGCCGCAGTGAGGAGAAAAGTACATACGTTTTTTTTTTTTGCAAATGAAATGCCAACTATTGAAAAAGTAATGGAAAGTGTCAATAATGATGACAGTCTACCTAATATTAAAAGAGATGTAATGTGTAAGTTGATGAAGAAATTAGGCTTTAAATACTCCAAACGCATTCGCAAGAGTATGCTTATTGACAAACCAGACATTGCAGTATGGCGTGTAAAATATTTGAATGAGATTGCAAAATATAGAAGAGACGGGAAGAAAATATATTATTTGGATGAAACATGGGTCAATGAAGGTATGATAACAACATTAATATGTTATAAAAATTAATATTGTACTCTGTTACCTTTGTAAATATCTTATTACTCATTAATATTGTTTTTTTGCAGGACACACCAAATCTTCAACATGGCAAGATACGACAATAACATCCTGCAAAGAGGCTCACAGGCAGGGTTTGTCTACCGGATTAAAGAATCCCAGCGGGAAAGGAAAACGCCTTATCTTAGGCCACATTGGTAAGAATATTACTTTATAGCCTTTAATAGAAATGCCAAGATGACAATTTTATTTTATAAGCTTGTGATAAACATCATGTATAGTAAACATAATAAATCACACCTTGTTTCCCCGAAGGTTTGGGCAGAGGTGTACCTATAGAACACCCACATTTCGCCAGATATGTTTAAGTACCATGTAATAAATAGGGCACGAGCCTATTGCCTTGCCATTAACCGGGCACAACTCCAGAGTCTAGGCTGCTACTGAAAATTTAGATAGAAAAACCCAATAACACTGGCCGACCTGTGAATCGAACTGTGAATTTCATGCTCAGCAGTAGCGCTTGCGACCACTAGACGAACGAGGCAGTCAATTTATAATAAATTAACATTTTAAGTCAAAGTACATGTGAGATGCTATGAGCATCTCACATGTACTTTAACTTATAAGAAAATAATGATTATTAGTCAGTTGTTGAATATTATTTAAAACTTTGTTTCAGGTTCATCAAGTGGTTTTGTTGAAGGAGGTGAATTAATATTTCAAGCAAGTAAGGGTGATGGCGATTACCACTCAGAAATGGATGCACATAATTTTGAGAAATGGATCACTACAATTTTCAAGAAACTGGGAAAAGACTCGATTTTGGTGATGGATAATGCACCCTATCACAGTCGAAAAAAAGAAAAAGTGCCAACAACCGCATCAAGAAAGGCTGATATTCAAAAGTGGTTAAAAGAAAAAAATATTGCTTATGAAGAAGCAGAATTAAAAGCACAATTATTAATAAAAGTTAAATATGAAAAACGCAAATACCAATCCTATGTTGTGGATGAATTGGCCAAGGAATATGGTGTCACAGTATTGCGCCTGCCACCATATCACTGTGAGCTCAATCCAATTGAGTTAATATGGGCTCAAGTTAAGGGGTTTGTAGCCGAGAAAAATAAAACTTTTAAAATGGCTGAACTAAAAATTCTTTTGCCAGAGGTTTTAGCTAATGTGACTGCTGAGAATTGGAAAAATTGTGAGGGTCATGTAATAAAAGAAGAACAGAAAATGTTTAAATTACACAAAATAATTGATGATACCACTGAACGCTTTATTATTAATGTGACAGAGAGTTCATCAGAATCAGATTCAGAATAGAGACTATAAATATATATGTGACTATAATTAATATGATTTTAACATTTGAAATAAAAGGTTTAGCATCTATGAGTCACGTGGTTTTTTTTGTTTACCCTTTTTTAACTACCTAAACCTTTTAGAGTATAGAACGCATGGCGTTCCATATTTGGAACAATTACTTTTACCTATGTATCTTTTTTACATGGTCTTCTATATTTTTTTAAATATTTTTTTGGGGACCTATAAATGCCCTATACCGACATATATTTTTTCCAAAGGATTAAAAAAATCCATGCGGTAAAGGGTTAAAATTGACGTAGCACGTGCCTCCGTACCCAGTGCCTCATAAAGGGACTGTCCACTTTGTCTAATAATGTGTTCAGGATGCTGTTGGAGCTTCCGCGCAACCTACCCAATATTGACGCTGTTCTTCTCCTCATAATGGCATGAAAATCGTCAACACGGGCTTCCGCGAACATTTGCGAAGCGCTGCAGAAGCGCGGAAGCCCCATCAACATCCTGAACCCATTATTATACTGTACGCGCAGGACGTTGTAGGCTCTCTGCGTATATTTCACCCACAAGCTGCACGTGTAGAAGGTTTGGCAGTACGCCTTTAAAAGCGATACTTTGACATCCCCACTACAACGTGCAAACCTGCGGGCTACCATATTACATCGAACCGCCAACGCCCTCCGCTCCCTCTCTATATCAGCATCGTCAGATAAGTCCTCCGTGACTACATGCCCTAGGTATTTAAACTGCGTGACTCTCTGTAGTGGCTTTCCGCTTAACGTCACTGGAGGAACATTATCCAACGAGCTGATTTTTGTTTTGAAAACCATAAGCTCACTTTTTTTTACATTATATGTGAGTCCATGTGACGCAGCATAGGACTCACAAACACCCAACAACTTCCTGAGCGCGCTGATTGATGGACTGCTTTATGCCTGGAGGCTTTTATTTAGATAATAAGTTCTGTTTACGTTTAGTTTTTATTTCTGCCTGAGTATTATTTTGGTTGGTATATTGGCATGTGCTAGCTGACATATGGCCAATAATTTCAATTATGTTTTGTGTTGCGTAATTAAATTTATTTTGCATACTATTTTATAGAATCTTTTTTTTTTTACTGAACGTACAGCTGTGCTGCTAGGGAGTTTGTTGCGCCACTTCTTCTTTCCAACTAACGCACTACGAAGTGGTGAAGGATGGGCTTTTTGGGGGGCTCTCTTATGAAATTTTAACGTTTGAAAAGTGCTGATTCTCAGCCTAGTTTGAATAAATGACTTTTGAATGATGACAACTGAGGCTCGATATTGGGTCCATTCCTCTTTTTAGTGTATATCAATGATCTACTCCATTTATTAAAAAATCAACCACAAATGGTGTTATTTGCTGACGATACTTCCTTAATTTTTAAGGTAGATAGACGTGCAACAAATTTTGACGACGTAAATAACGCCCTATTGCAGGTCCAAAATTGGTTCACTGCTAATAATTTAGTATTAAATGGAAAAAAAACTAAGTGTATAAAATTTTCTTTACCAAATGTCAAAAGTAGTGATTGTGAGATAGTATTGAATCAAGAGAAACTAGAATTCGTCGATAAAACTGTTTTCCTAGGGATCACGCTAGACTCAAGGCTACAATGGGGTCCTCATTTAACATCTCTCGCAGGACGGCTAAGTTCAGCAGCATAATATGCTGTCAGAAAAATCCGTCAATTTACTGATGTAGATACCGCGAGGCTGGTCTATTTTAGTTACTTTCATAGTATCATGTCTTACGGTATTTTACTGTGGGGACGGGCTGCAGACATCGAGTCTATTTTTATTCTGCAGAAAAGAGCGATTAGAGCCATGTACTATCTCCGCAGGCGTGACTCTCTAAGGGAACTGTTTAAGGATATTAACATCATGACGGTACCTTGTCAATATATCTATGAAAACATCATGTACGTAAGAAAAAACTTACATCTTTTTAGTAAAAGAGGTGATAGACATAATTATAGTACAAGAAATAGGGATCTATTAGTTCAACCAGGTTTCAGACTGGCTAAAGTGGACTCATCTTTCATGGGGTACTGTTTAAAATGTTACAATAAAATTCCTCCCCACATACTTCAACTGAATGAGACGAAATTCAAGTCTTGTATAAAACGCACACTATGCAGGCAGGCATATTATAAGTTGGGGGATTACATCTCTGATAAAAATGCTTGGCTCAATGCTGGTCCTGCTCAACAACCACAACTAATTGATTAACATCTGAAAATACTGTTGGAGCTGCTGAAGATTTTAAGACCATCTTTGCATTGTATAAAGTCAATCTCCTTTGTATTATATAATTCCAGAGCACAGGTGTGAGTACTATGTACTAAAGAGCTACCATTTACCGGGTAATAATTTTTTTTATTGACTTGAATGTGCCCTGGCGGCTGTGAGTATGTCATGCTCACTCAAATGTCTCGCTGATGGTGGCGCGTGTGTTGGATCATTTAGCTCCCTTCAAAATGGTTGAGCTGAATGGTGCTGATCCATACGTCATGTTCGTGAACGGGCGCCGTCAGTTGGGACTGGTCAACTCTTAGCGGCCATGGCTGATTTTTAATTTTTTAATTGTTCTTTGTATTACGGACGCTTCTAACGTGCACGTCTTTCTACATTGTTCTCACATGTATAATTTCAACATGAATGATGTAACCAATACTTTGTAACAATTTATTTTATTTAAAAGAGTGTCCGTGGAGTTTCTTGCCCGTTCTTCTCCATAGGTACCTACTACGCTTTGGAATGGGCAACTAGCTTCATATTTTTGACTGACCGATTCCTTGACAATTCAAAAGTGCCTGTAATGGTTTAATTGAAATAAATGATTTGAGTTTGAGTTTGAGTTTGAGAATGACTATATTATTTTTAACCTAAAATATGTTTTTTTTTTTTTTTGCGTGGGGCCTGGTTTTTTTTGTATGGGCCGTGGCCATTCTCCTTTGGTAATTTATTGATACCTGTAAGAGGTTATGGGTCCAGATATATCAATTAGTAAACAAAAAACAGTTTGCATCAATTTAAAATAAATACTTTATACCAATGTCATCGCCGTCACTTTCGCCGCCGCGCCGTCTCAGACGAATCAAATCTTTGAAACGACAATCCGGATGCCAGTCACATGGTATCTATTGAAAAACTAGAAGGTGTTCAAAATTATTCTGCATGGACGTTTCAAACGAAGCTTTTGCTCATTTGTGCAGGGCTTTAGGTTCATGAGACTGGTGAACACAATGATAATGATCACAATCTACGAGCTTACGCAAAGATTTGCCTCAATATTAGTCAAGCACGTTGCCCGCATGTACGCAATGCAAACACTGCAAAGTTAGAAAGGCTTGCTTTACAAAAGGCGTATGAGAGTACTAGAATTAGTCGGTGCTTATATAAAAAAAAGAAGCTTGCAAAAATCCATTTTCAACTCTATGGAAAGGTATATATCGGAGATAATATCTGCAACACCAGAGTCATGTGAAATTGGCTGTAAAATTGATGACAATGAGATTCAGATAACAGAAATTCTCTTGATTGGGTTACCTGATGATTATTTTAAGCTCGAATGACGTACTTTGAATCGCTCGCTGCGCTCAGGATACTACTTTAGAATCCTTTGCTCTGCTCTGGATTCAAAGAAACACTGAAGCGTTGCGAGGTTCTCAACCGTAAATATTCGAGTGATGCTAAAATATCACTGGTTTTCCGAGGACGCTCTGCTATTTTGATTCCGCTTGCTTAGCTGGTGAAAGCAATCCCCTGTCCTTCATCCTGTGTGGCCCGACCTAGAGTGATTTCCACATTAGTTTGGTAATTATACCAGACCCTCTGCGCTGGATAACCTATATTGATTTAACCACCTATGAAGTATCTGATTTCGCGTGTGTCAATGTCGGACACATGGCTGGGAGTTATCCAGCGCACAGGTTTCATCACATCATCTTTCATTCGAAATATTCATTTAGAATCAACGATATTACAAAGAGGCGCGCTGGTGTTGCAGGCAATGGCGCGATTCAAATGTAACTGGACTGAGAGAAATATGAAGTAAGCTTTATCTGCTATCAAGCAAGGTTTGATATACGGCTGCTTAAAATTGCATTGTACCAAGACGGACTCTGAGACGTTATTTGGAAGAGAAATTAAATCTACTTTGGGCAGAAAACCGCTCCTTGATACTGAACAGGAATAGAATTTGGCATCCCGTATTACCCATGTGTAGGGATAGCCAAAAGGTATCGATACCTGAGTAGTATCGATACTTTCTTTTCGATACCTAGTATTTTTGTACTCGATACTTTGATTGCGATACATTACTTGGTATCGATACTTTATTAAGATACTCGATACTTTTGTCTCCTCACTAGCTCACTACTCAGATTTTCTGTTTTCGGTCGGGGAAAAACCTGTTTACCTCGTCTGAACCAATAGACAAATAGGGGAAAAGTTTCTATACCTCGCCTTAATCAGTGTGGTCATGAAAAGTATTTTTGTATTATTTCGGCAGAAAATTGGATTTTATTACTTCGCTTTTTTTCTAACAAGGTTTAATAATTTCTTTGACATACATAATTCGGATTATTTTACGAAACTCGTTTTATTTAATAAAAGAATAGTCTAACTGTGATCTAATAAGATGCTGATTTTAAGTGGTAAAGGTTAGATTAAACAAAATTGTATTTAGGTGTTAGGATATTTTATATTATATCCTTTTTTCATTGATAGCACTGCTGACATTCATTTTGGTTGCATATTATTTATTACACATATTTTGAACGAATTCAATAATAATCTAATGGCAACATTTCCTATTCCATTCTCAATCTCAACTCGTATGTAATCAGTTTTCTTTAAAGCTTCGATTTTGGAAATAAATATCTAAATAGATCTAAATTAAATATCATAAAACATGTCTCCGCCTGGCGGAGGAAGTGATGTGTGGAAAAGTTTTAGAAAAGTGGATAAGAATACCGCAAAGTGCAAAATTTGCTTCAAAGTATTAAAATCAAGCGGAAATACGTCCAATTTAAAGAAACATTTAAAAAGCCACAGTAAGAGGTGAGTAAAACACAAAATAAACTAGCGGTTTGCTTTGGAATGTAGATCTCGCTGCGATTTTTAATTTAGGATGTATATCGCGATAATTTTCTGGTTATTTTATGAGTGCTACTCTATACTATAACAAAAACGTTTATTATAATATTCTGTTTTCAGTTCTATAAATGAATCTGCCGAAACAACTTCTACGCATGGCCAACACTCTTTAATCCAAAAAAAATATGAAAATAAAGCCAGTACTTCCAAGAACCAAGATGTCGAGATCATAATGTCTGAAGAGAAAACACAAACAATTACTACCAAGGATAATTCATCAGCTGCAACTGCGGCAAGTACAAGTAATAGCGAAAGTGAACCTAAGGCATCAACTCGACCGTTTCAGTTAACTTTGGCTGAAACTTTTCAAAGGGCTACTTCTTATTCAGGTAAATTGACAGTGTTTAGCGTAGTCCTTTATTTTGTTATGTTTCAATTATAGAAACGAATCTTATTAAGTAAAGATTATTTTTTTCAGAAGGAGGAATGTATCATGAAGCATTTATCAAACATTTATTATATTTCATCGCGGTTGATAACCGACCATTTTACATGCTCGAAGGAAAAGGGTTCCGTCGGTTAATGAAATTTATATCCCCAAACATGAAGTTACCTTCTGTAAACACTCTAAAAAGAAGACTGGATGACATTTACAGTGTCACTTTGGAGAATTTCAAAACAAGGTTTACAGAAATTGCACGCAATAATTATTACGCTATTACTGCCGATATATGGTCGGAAATGATGAGTACAAGAAGTTTTCTTGGGATAACGATTCATTTTTTGGAAAATGACGAACTCATATCAAAAATTTTAACGACTATGCCACTAGCAAATCGACATACCGCAATAAACATCGCACAACATTTTGAAGACATCATTAAGAAATTTGAAATGAAAAAAACAAACATTTCAGCTATTGTTACAGACAATGGCGCCAATGTAGTGGCCGCTGTCAACACCTTTCTCGAGCCTGCAAAACACTTGCCATGTTTTGCTCACACTTTAAATAGAGTTGTAGAAGACATACTAAAATTGCAAAACATTGAAAACATTACAAAAAAAGTTCGAGCAATCGTGCTATTTTTTAAAAATAGTGTATTGCGAACTGATGTCTTGAAAGAAAAACAAGGGTCCAATTATAAAAAAATGATATTGGACGTACAAACGAGATGGAATTCAACGTTTTACATGTTGGAACGTTATCTTCAGTTGAGAAGCGTAGTCACCGAAATACTGCTCGAAAATCCCAACGCACCAGATATACTAACCGCACTGGAAAACAAAGTGATTCAAAAGATACTTATGATTTTGCAACCTTTTGAATACGTGACAAAAGAGATTTGCGGTGAAAAGTACGCTACTACAAGCAAAATCATCCCGACAGTGAATTGTTTGAACGTGCAAATAAATAATATAAAACCTACAGACGATGAGAAACCGATTATAGATCCTTTGAAGGAGCGTGTGTTAAACCAGCTTACCAGTAGATTTGGAAAAGTGGAAAGCCACCATATTTTGGGAGTATCAACTCTGTTGGATCCGCGCTTCAAAAATATTCATTTCACCGATGCCAATGCATGTGCTCGTGCCATTTCTTTTATAAGAAGGACAGTGAACGCCGATGATACATCACCAGAAACGGTGCAGTTGGAACCGGAGAATGATGCGGACAAATTTGACTTTTGGGGTCATCATAAAAAGTTAGCGCATAGCCGTCAAAATAGACAGACCGGTGGTACCGATATTGGAGGAGATGAAACATCATTGTATCTGGCAAGTCCAGTATCACCATTAAAATCTGATCCGTTCCAACAATGGAGTGAAATGAAATTAGTGTTTCCAAAATTATATTCTCTGGCAGTCAAATATTTAATAATTCCAGGAACTTCTGTGCCGTCCGAAAGATTATTTTCGAAAGCAGGAGCCACAATAACAGCATCAAGAAACCGACTTACTGGACAGATAGTAGACAAATTACTTTTTATGTCTGATTGTACTGAAGATGACTGGGGATTAAAAAAATAATAGCAATCAAACAAAATTGTCATACTCATTTTATGTATCATAAATACACGATTTTATTCTCCGTTTTTCTTTTATTTTATCAGAGAATTAATTTATTAAATAAATATAATAATTTAGTATTGTTATCTTTAGCAAAAAAATATATTTACGACTGCAAAAAGGTATTTTTTCCTATTTTTGCACCATTGTAAAAAGTACTCGATACCAAGTAGTATCGATACTTTTATTGAAATACTTTTATCGGTATCGATACTTTTTTATTCGATACTGGTATCGAGTAGGTATCGATACTTTTGAAATTTTGGATAACCCTACCCATGTGTGCAACGTGAGATATCCATTAAAACAACGTGTACTACGTACAAGCGTTCTGCGTTCTGTGATCGAAACAATATTCCAGGTTCGAGCCATGGCTTGGTGGTTGGTTTATATTGGCTTAGAGGCTTTCTCAAACGTCATAAGAATATAAGTAGACGCAAAGCACAAAATCTTAATTCCGCACGGGCGCAAAAGCTGAATAAATCAGTAGTTTCTGACAATTTTTCAAAATAAAAGAAAGTTCTCGAAGAAAATGACATTACGTACAAACCTGAACGTATTTTTAACAAAGACGAAAAAGGTTGCCAGCTTATTTTACATAAAGCGCCACAAGTTTCGGCTGAACGTGGGACGAAAAGAGTACATTTAGTAGTAGCTGAGCACGGCGAAAATGTGTCCATAGTTCCATAGTTGTTTAGTTCATGTGCCAGTGTCTTGGGCCACGCGATTTCGCCGATCCGATCTGTTTAAAGGTAAAAGAATGAAGCCTGAATCGAAAAATAACTAGAAAACGTTCCACCCGAAAACATATTCCACTACTATGAAAGCAACCTTTGTGATGACCCAGGAAAAAATACCATATTATGCAGAAGAGGAACAAAATATCCTGAAACAATAATAAACGCTACAAAAGTTAATTTTACCGTCATGTTCTGTGGCAACGCCGCTGGGGAAATAGTTCAACCGTTCGTCGTTTATAAGTCATCATAAACGACGTTTTGTTTTTGTTTTATTTATTGCCCCGCATAGGGGTCGCCCAACGCAACGCTTGGGTGGTACGATCATTTTAACCGACACATTGGCAGAAAATTTGTTAGGTTATGGTTATTTTTTTATTGACCCTTAGAACCGACACATTGGCAGAAAACATGTTAGGTTATATTTTAACCTTTACGCATACTTGAGTTCATTCACTTCGCATCTTGTTGATTACATCCTTGAGCTTCTTTATAAAATATAAAGGCACGTGGGTACCTATATCAGAATCATTCATCTTAAAGTGGGTAATCGCACGAGGTATTTTGGAAATAAGTTGATACGTCTTCGAACAGCAGCCTTATAATCACGGTTCTCAATTTAAATTACAATAATCACTCAAGTTAACACAGATGAAAATGGATTTAGATTTAGGACGTATAGACCAGGGTAGAAGCCTTTAAAAATAATAAAAAGTGAAAAAAAATAATAGTAGGATGAAACCCATTAGAAAAGGAGGGGAATATTATAAAAATGAAAGGAAAAATAATTTACGGGCGATCTGAGGTCGGGAAGTGGATGGGGGTGAGTTTTTAAGGGTAAAAAACGGTTTTTCTCGATTTCCGGCAAAACTAAAAGTCCTATCGAAAAAAGTCAAATGGCAAAGTTGTATGTAATAAAAAGATCTAAAACTTTTGTGTTTACACTTTTTTCACATAACCTCAAAATGTATGTGAAAAATTCAAAAAACCAAGTTTTTGGTTTTTTATTTTTATCTTTTACAATTTTTTTTTTTTTTTAACGAAATTTGGTGAAAACTTACCTTTTTATGTCCCAAATACGCTGTAATTTATTTGATTAAAAATATTAATTTTTTCACCTTATTTTGAATTAATATCGAAAAAACACCCTAATTTTCAATCGAAAATTCACCCGTCAAAATATCAGATTTTTTCAAAAAGTTGGTATGGTTTCTATTCGTTGAAATCTCTACTTTCCGACGGTGAAAAAAAATATATTTGTTACTACAGTAAATGTTCTCAGAAAACGCAAAAATTCAAAAGAAACTTGAATTCGATTTTTTTTTTTAAATTGTTATAAATAATTTTGAGCTATTTATTAAAATTTACACTTTAATTACTCGAAAAACGTTAGATTACATGTGACATTGATAACAAAAAAATTGCAAATAAAAATATACTACTATAATTAACAAACAAATAAGTTAATAAAATTAATATTTAATAAGACATCTACAATATTTGGAGAAAGTTGTCGAATCTTCTTTAAATTATATGCGTAGATGCCTATTTATAACTATTTTAAGATAAATTATATATACCTGAGTAGATATACCTGAGTGACCTACGAAAAATTGTAGCCCATCAAAAGGTATTTCGTGGAGAAGTGGGGAAGGGGCTAGGCGGGTCTGGGTCTTACTACATACATACCTACTATTATATACTATATATTTCGTAGCAGCTGTTACAACCGTTAGCCTAACCAGTATTCGTCCTCAAAATGTATAAAATATATATGAAAATCGGCCAAAAGTTTGTTATTAAAAATATATTTACGATATATATTTTATATAGATTTTTAATATATTTTTTATGTATTTTGTTTTTTTTTTTTTTTCATGGGATTAACTAAATTTGTTTGTGCAAAATTAAGGAGATTATTATTTTTTTATCTTGTACTAAAATATCATTTAATTTCAATCTTTAGGTAATGTTACGTTAAGCATACTATTTTTTAAAGAAAATATTACGATTTTTATGTTTGAGTTGATTGATACAGATAAAAATAGAGATAGTATTTACCTTCCTATGCAGATTCAAAAAGTTTTTTTGTTTTTTTAAGTAAACTTGTCACAATTATCTTCAAGAAACTCAGCGTGCACGTGTATTTTTATAAACGATGTTGTATACTGTACTGTATTTCGAATACTGGTTAGGCTAACGGTTGTAACAGCTGCTTCGAAATATATAGTATATAATAGTAGGTATGTATGTAGTAAGACCCAGACCCGCCTAGCCCCTTCCCCACTTCTCCACGAAATACCTTTTGATGGGCTACAATTTTTCGTAGGTCACTCAGGTATATCTACTCAGGTATATATAATTTATCTTAAAATAGTTATAAATAGGCATCTACGCATATAATTTAAAGAAGATTCGACAACTTTCTCCAAATATTGTAGATGTCTTATTAAATATAAATTTTATTAACTTATTTGTTTGTTAATTATAGTAGTATATATTTATTTGCAATTTTTTTGTTATCAATGTCACATGTAATCTAACGTTTTTCGAGTAATTAAAGTGTAAATTTTAATAAATAGCTCAAAATTATTAATAATAATTTAAAAAAAAAAATCGAATTCAAGTTTTTTTTTAATTTTTGCATTTTCTGAGAAGATTTACTATAGTAACATATATTTTTTTTTCCCCGTCGGAAAGTAGAGATTTCAACGAATAGAAACCGTACCAACTTTTTGAAAAAAGCTGATATTTTGACGGGTGAATTTTCGATTGAAAATTAGGGTGTTTTTTCGATATTAATTCAAAATAAGGTGAAAAAATTAATATTTTTAATCAAATAAATTACAGCGTATTTGGGACATAAAAAGGTAAGTTTTCACCAAATTTCGTGAAAAAAAAAAAAAAATTGTAAAAGATAAAAATAAAAAACCAAAAACTTGGTTTTTTGAATTTTTCACATACATTTTGAGGTTATGTAAAAAAAGTGTAAATACAAAAGTTTTAGATCTTTTTATTACATACAACTTTGCCATTTGACTTTTTTCGATAGGACTTTTAGTTTTGCCGGAAATCGAGAAAAACCGTTTTTTACCCTTAAAAACTCACCCCCATCCCTTTCCCGACCTCAGATCGCCCGTAAATTATTTTTCCTTTCATTTTTATAATATTCCCCTCCTTTTCTAATGGGTTTCATCCTACTATTATTTTTTTTGGTTTTAAAAATTATCGACCCTGGTCTAGTAAGCGATCCGTCGTAACTGTCTAGTCCACGCTATCGTTCGATACAAAACTGCACGAGTACGGTGGTTGTTTGACGTTTATGACGTTCCGCCAGAGTGACAACTGTGCTGTCACTCTCGTCCGCACAATGTTCATTCGATAAATCATACAATCAATGTCAAAATAGGGTTTTCAATCTGTACTACTAGATGGCGCCAGGGACGCGCCTTCACGGCCGGACTGACAATCGCCCGTCCCCGGGCGAATATGTATTCCTGCAACAAGAACACACTGTTCCATACTGTTAGTTGAGCAGCCATGCTCGTCCACCCTGACATGAGCCAGTGCCTCTTACTTTAGGCCACAGCCTATTTCGAACTCACTCTCGCAACTTGCACCGCTCTTTTTCCTCATACGATGCGTAGCCCGGACAAATGCGTCCCTTCGACTTGCCCCAAGTGCAAGACCGGACAACACCGTCCCTTCGACTAGCCATCGGCTCGCTCATAATTATGATGCGTAGCCCGGACAAATGCGTCCTTTCGACTTGCCCCAAGTGCAAGACCGGACAACACCGTCCCTTCGACTCGCCATCACTCACGTCAACGAACTAGATTCGTACGTCCCTTCGACCAGCACCGCTAAGCCCGGACAATACTATCCATTCGTGACACACAGACGCATGCGTCCCTACGAACCTGCTAGCACTCTAGTCAGGACCGGACAACATCTCTTCTTTGGGTTTGCGTCCTTTCGAGTTACCAACCAATGGGCAAAACCGGACAACAACATCCACACGTAATCACATCACATAATTTGAACGTACCTTAGGTTCTGAACACTATGCTCGGTGGATGTCTACTTCTACATCAAAGGTTATAGGTCCCTCATCTTCCGAATCAGCACTAGCTGTTTCAGAAGGGCCGTAAGCGTTTCAGACGATGCAGTCAGAGTAGCGGAATCTGCAGTCAGGGTGTCAACACTGCGAGCCGACATAATCTCAAAATCGGCGTCAATAATGCCTTCTGACTGCGTATCTACCGCCTTCACGGCTTCCTCGTCATTTATAATGCCTTCAGCTAATTCTAATAAGCCCTCGTGACCTGGTCTATTTGGTCGTCTATAAGTGGTAGGGGATAGTGCTCAGGTCGCGTATTTGAATTGAGTTCTCTGTAGTCGACACACATTCTATCCGTGTCGTCTTTTTTATTTACTAAGAGAATCGGACTAGCAAACGGCGAGGAACTCTCTCTCTAATAACGCCAGCTTTCAATAGCTCCTGAACCTTATCCCTCACCACCTGTTTTTCGATGGGAGATAAACGATACGGTCGCCGTTGGACTATTTTATTAGAATCAATAAGTTCAATTTTCATTAGACCCGTATTAACACGTTTAGTTGGAGTACCATTTATAAAGTGATCAGTATACTTCGACAAAATACGCAGTAAGGTTTCCTTCCCATCCCCGACTAAATCTGTATCTACAGCCGCGACGTCAATACCTTGTACACTTGTTTCACAAAAATTTATTTTCTCATTAGTGGAGATAAGAAGATTTTCGTTATCAATCTCAACCCGCACTCCATTTTCCAATAAGTCCCTACCTACAATAACGTTTTCCGAAATACAATTGTCTGGAACTATATGAAACAAGAGAGTCAAGCAAAGATTATCAATTTGGACCTTGCTAGAAATTTGTCTATTACACTCAATATCGTCTCCCCCAATGCCAGTCAAATAAACGGTGTTATTGCGTTCAGTGCCAGGGAAATCCAAAGACACAGATTCTTTAATCAAAGAACAAGAGGAGCCACTATCAAAAAGAAAACAGATATGCTCACCAGATGCCGTCGTCAGTTTACCTCTCGAAGTCTTGTGCTCGCAAGTGTTGACCTCCCTGACCACTGCGCCGCCTCTCTTCTCAGGGCATGACGTAGATACGTGGCCAGGCTTCCCGCACGTGAAACAGGTGATTGGTGCCGATTTGGCCTTGACCTGATCCGTGTTGGGACCATCAGCTCGATTAGCTGGATCGTCACGTCGCCTTATACACTCTGCTATTTTGTGTCCAGGAACTCCACACCGATGACATTTTCCATTGAACTTCGAGTCTGACAGGCGAGGTCTTTTTGCTTTATTGTCATAACCATCATTATCTTCAGTACGACGCTTTAAAGAAATCCCACCGAGTGTCCGGAAGAGTTGAGCACGAGTTGCGATAGCATACAAATTCAGTTCACGACGAATCATGTGGTCTTTCGAGCTCAGAACAGAAATAACGAATCCAGTGATTGCCTCTTCTGACATCTCGACTTTAGGGATTCGCTCGATTAGTGCCCATAAACGCATAGCCGATTCACTAGCAGTCTCCTTTGCTCCGATCTGAAAGCACAACACGTCATCGAAATAGTCCTGTATCAATTTGGGCTCTGCAAATTTCGCCAGCAATGTTTGCTTCACAACTTCCCAGGTTAAGTCTTCCAAACGCAACTTAGTCAGAACAGATGCCGCTCGTCCTTTTAGCGCGGTTGTCAGAGCAACTAAAAGTTCCACGCCACTCAGATTCTTGCTGTTAATAATCAACTCGGAAACACGGCACCAGCCCTTAACATCGGCATCTTCATCATCTGGGTCGAACTTGATCAACTGAACCGCGTTAGTGTTTGCTGCAGACTGCGATGTTTGCTGCGGCATCGCTAACAAACGGGTTAGCAGGGCTTCCATATTGGTGAGCAATCCACTATTGCTAGGTTGATTATGCGGCTGAGTATCTTTATCCGACTGTTTTTCGCATCCCACTTCTGATAAAGGCACGTGGGTACCTATATCAGAATCATTCATCTTAAAGTGGGTAATCGCACGAGGTATTTTGGAAATAAGTTGATACGTCTTCGAACAGCAGCCTTATAATCACGGTTCTCAATTTAAATTACAATAATCACTCAAGTTAACACAGATGAAAATGGATTTAGATTTAGGACGTAAGCGATCCGTCGTAACTGTCTAGTCCACGCTATCGTTCGATACAAAACTGCACGAGTACGGTGGTTGTTTGACGTTTATGACGTTCCGCCAGAGTGACAACTGTGCTGTCACTCTCGTCCGCACAATGTTCATTCGATAAATCATACAATCAATGTCAAAATAGGGTTTTCAATCTGTACTACTAGATGGCGCCAGGGACGCGCCTTCAAATATAAGAACACTAAAAAGATAATACCAATACAAACTACATAACAACTCCGAAAATTATTTGAAAATAAAAAATAGTTAAAGTAACCCGCCTTTACGGTACGTAGATTATTTTAACATAACAATTAAATACTTACGTTTTATTATGTATGCAATGTGTTAAAACTAACTGCAATGATGCACAGTTGTGACTCCTCCATAAGTTGACTGACGAACACGTCATTCCAGAGAAAATAAAAATAAATGAATGTCATCGTTGAATTAAATCACTTTTGTTATGATATTGAAATCCTCAAACAATTTTTTTTTATTTTACATTTTTTTTTTTTAAGAATGAGCTCTAAGTATTATTTTATTTCAGGTGAAAAATTTCACTAGCGTTCAGCAACACAGTAGCTGCTACATTGTCATATACTGCTCAGTTTTGTAAGTTGCTATGATAGTTTTGTTTTAAGAATTTAGTTTGACCTTAGTATTGACTAAGTATTATTAATAATTTTATTTGTTGTAGCTCATTATGCAGATGGAACTCAAGTAAACTCTACATTAAAGAACACCGCTAAAGTAGTATTATACCTATATATTCTTTGACGACCTGTTCGATTCAGTCAGTGGAACAGATGGTAATAAAAAAAGTCGCCGCATAACGAATTTGGAGGGAAGCGATAAAAAAACTAAAACTCATTAAATATTTCGACAAACACGGTAAGGAATCATCTGTGCCATCGTTAAAAAATTGGATTACAACTTTGAATAGTTAGCAGTGGCAGTACTTAAAAGAAAAAAATATTAAAATTATGCGCCCGCGATATTTAAATTCGGATCCCATCGAAAACTTTTTGGACAAATGCGGGCGTATAATTTTAGAACTACAAATCCCGATTGCCATGCCTTCGAAAGTACCTTCAAATCACTGTTAATCACGAGGTTTACAACGTTTCATTAAGATAGCTATAATTGTGAAGAGGATTCAGATAAACAGTTATTAAAATTAAAAACATGTTTCATATTTTAGACATAAGGAATCTATCATTCAGTGAGAGACAACTGTGTAGAAGTGATTCTATTAATCAATCTGCAAAATTATTAGTCCAGTCATTGAAGACTTAAAAAGGAGCTTACGCTACAAAAGGTCAAGGAGATTTCTAATTCGCCAGTGTTGCAGTTTGCTGTTTTAATTAATATTCCAAATTTGCGACCTTGAGCGACCGGCATATTTAAAAAATGGTACTAAAAACTAGTTTTTACTGTGTGTGCACCGGGACCCTCAAGCTCAGAGGGGCCCTCGGACCCTAACCAGCAAACGTCAAACTGAACTTTCGAATATTACTTTTAAATTACAATTTTCGATAATGTACTAGACATAATAATAGCTTGATAAAATACACGTTTTACTGGTATGAGTGCAGTCTGTGAAATATTCAACTTTCTAACACCAACATTTTTACTAGATGTAGGTAATGAAGCAACTTTATTACAAAAGTGTGACCAATTCCAAAGTAAGTATTGAAAAACGTCAACGTCACGGCAACATCAGCTTATATGTGAGAAATTCAATCTTCTATTTAATGCAGATTTTTGTTCTCTTTTATTAACATGCACAAATGCAAATGGTGAAAAAATTTAAAGAAATGCCAATCATCCTCACGCTAGATTTAAAAGGTGGAAAAATGTAACAGTAGAAGAATTAAAGGTATTTATAGGTTTAATACTACTTTTGGGAATTATTAAATTAAATAGAGTAACAGACTACCTACTGGAGCAAACACTATTTGCTTGATGTAAATTTTTCAAATTATATGTCAAGAAATAGGTTTTTTCTAATATTAAGAGCACTGAATGTGCAGACACTACCAGGGGACCTAAATAAAGTGTACACATTAATTGCAACATTTAATAAAACAATGGAAAACTTGTATTATCCCACCAAAGAAATGGCAATCGACGAATCATTGATTTTGTGGAAAGGTCGCTTACGTTTCCGTCAATATATAAAAAACAAAGCGCACAAATATGGCATAAAATTAAATATATTAGCAGACCATCACGGTATCTGCATGAAAATTCATTTGTATGCCGGGGTCTCAAGATCTAACAAGAGGGAAGAGATCACGTGAAAAAAGTAATTCGATTATTAGTGGCAAATTATTTAAATAATGGCCATTCATTTTATGTGGACAATTATTCTTCCAGTTTGGATATAGCAGAGGAATTATTAAATAAAAATATGCATTTAACGGGAACATTACAATTTAATAGAAAAGGAAATCCAAAAGAAGTAATGAATGTTCGATTGCAACCAACTGAGGCATGCATTATGCACAATAATAAAAATATAACAATAACAAAATGGAGAGATAGGAGGGAAGTTGCTTTCATTAGTTCAGAACATGATAGCCAATATATACAAACAAGAAATAAGTATGGAAATATATCATTTAAAACAGCAGTTCGAGTAAAATATAATAAATATATGAGCAGTAGATAAACATGACCAAATGTTGAGTTATTATTGTGCTGAACATAAAACACTCAGATGGTACAAAAAAGTGATCATTCATGTAATGGAAATAAATGTGATTGATGCTTTTTTAATGTAAGTATTACATAAATAGAGCGACAAAATCAAGCTTGTATAATTTTAGATTTAAAATTATTGAATACCTCTTGCCTAAGAACCCGAAGTTAGGCCTACTGTACCGCCTGCCGGGGTTGCGGGTTTGTCTGAAAGGGATATCGCGACCTCGGCACACAGGCAACGGAAGGAACACGGGTGGGTTTTAGTCAGTAAAAGTCTGACACGCCCTCCCGCTCCACCCAGAGCGGGAGAAGTTATTTGATAATTTCCCATCCTCAAAAAAAAAAAAAAAAAGCCTACTGTACCAGGTAGGATCCATTTTCCGGCACATTTGCTTATAAGAAATGGCAGAACTATAAGAAAAAGATGCAGACAATGTTATAATGTGTCTAAACGAAGAGTGGAAGTTTTGTTTGGCTGCCCAGATTGTCCGGGTTTTCCTGGATTATGCCTGGAAATTTGTTTTACAATTCACCACAATTATTAAACATTTGTATGAGTGTTTTTTTTTATTGTTTTTACAATAAAAAAACCACTCATACAAATGTGGCACATTGGGTTTCGAATTTAGAGAGATGTTTCCATTAATCATAAATTTCATAATAATCACCACATACACGCCGTGTATGGTGATTATGTGATTTAAAATATTAATGAAATGAAGAACGTGTATTGTCCATGCCAAATGAGTGATCTCATGATCTGTAAAATCTTAATTAGTTATTCGTTGATTATTGCCTATTAAATTTTTATTTAGGTTACTTTTGATTTATTTATTTAAGGACAACCAAGAAAGCATACACCAAAAATACATGTCTAAATATCCATATTATTTTTACATTTTGTAGTGTAGCCTTAATTAAAGGCTGCCACGGCATGCATTGCACATAGGAGTAGGAAATGCAGTTACAAAAAAAAGAAAAAGTTACAAAACAAAACATTTTTTTTTTACTAATTTCGACAGTTTAAGTAACCTTACCTACCTTTTTTAAATTTTTAAATATACTTTTGATTTTTAAAAGAACATGCCTTTAATTTCTCACTTCAGTGATTGATTACGCATCTCCGCGCGCTGTACTCGCATCTAGGGCGTGCAAAGCCGGTTTTCCGGTTTTTAGCAAAACCGGAAACCGTGTAACTGTGTGTGTACTGTGTACTACACAGTACACACTTACACACTGTACACAGTTTAATTGATCTCGTTTTATAGTCAAATATGAATCCTTTTAATAATGTTGTTAACTTTTTAAATTGTTAGTCGTTCGTAATTAAAAAGCTCAAGTTTCAAGAAATTGAGACATAGGTATTGTAATTGTGGTTGTGTTTAGTGTCATATGATGATGATGGTGTGTTTTGTATGTTTAAAATATATTATTCATGATAACAGAATTGTTAGGTACCTAGTGTACCTACTAAATGTACCACAAACTGATTTGTTGTTGATTTGATCTCAGTTAGTTAATCTTCATATTATTTAAGTTCATGTTATCAAAACTATTAAGGTGGTCTATTTGGTATTGGTTGGCATAAATGGTTGATTATAAAGAGATTTATCGTACTTACAAATCGTTTTATTTTTAGTATTTCTGAGTGTCCTAGAATTTGTTTTCTTGTTAAAATTCTACTATATAAACATTAGAAAATTGTTGCCAAAACCGGGGCTAACACCGGTTTCCGGTTTTGGGCACTCAAAACTGGATTTCAAAACCGGTTTTGAAGACTTTCCGGTTTTGCACGCCCTACTCGCATCGCGATGCAGATGTAGGTAGGTACTTTACTTGTGCCGCGCGATTTCTTAGAAATTATGCCGTCATTGGATCGGACCGATCGTACAAGACGCATTGGGTGCAACGTAAACCAGCTAGTAAGTAGCTTCATGAATGAATCTTTTACACAGAGCGATCCCAATGTTGTTTATTTTTTTATTATGTAGTTCGTTCGTTTTTTTTTTTTTTTCAATTTACGAATTATTTTATTTTATTATCGGTTTTATGATTACTGACCACTAGCCCTAGCCGTGTGTTAAATTAATGTCGCCATTGTAGCGGCACGTTGCATAGATGGAAGCAAGACAGTGGCTGACCTCCATAGACATTATTTAGAACAGTGCAAGAATTTACATAATGTTTTATCGCATATTCTTCTTGCAAGACTTCAATATCTCTTTCTTCACACCAAAAAGTGAAGATAAAGAAGCAATGAAACAAAAGTATGAAACCCATCTACGAGAAAAAGAGTTGTCACGAAAAAGAAAAAGCAAATGAAGGAAGTTCCTATTTTTATAGACCTTTTTAATTTTTTACTTTGTCATTGTACGTTTTTAGTTTTGTTACAATTATTAAGTACGCTGTGTGTGTCTTCTTGTTACATTTTGTAAAACTGCGAAATATCCCACTATTATTTTTAGGCCTTACTCATGGTAAGGGTTGATTTTTGTACTAAGTGTTAAGTAATTTTTATTTAATGTTTGTTTTTGATAATTTTTGAGGCTAAGCTTGATAATAATAACCGCCGTATCTCTACGTTGACGTCGTGGTGGGGCTTGCGCGCTCCAAACTCTAGGTCTGTGCCGGTAGAGTTTGCTTTGCCGGAACGGGTCTAGGATGAGGAGTCAGACCAAGAGAGATACAGAAACCCGCAGGGCAGCATGTGGCGAGCTGTTGGGCAGTAGCGACCCCACGGACCGTATCTCCCGGGAGAAATCTTGTTCCTCATCTCTGGCTTGCCTTTATTGGCCGGCTGGAGTGAACACTGACGAGGAACAGAGCTCCCACCTCATTCTTGCCTTAATTGGCCGGCTTGAGTGGAGATTCGCAAGAGCAAACGTGCTCGGAGGAAGGAAGTATTTCAGTAAGTGCTCGTAGGGATCTTGACCATCTTCCGGGCTCTGGGATTGTTCTGAAAGCCGTGGAATACCTCTCCACTCCTCAAGCACTTCAGGACGTGTTGCCCCCTTGTCGCTACGTCACTATGTGCTAGCGACAGTTTCCGGGGGCCCATTATTGAGTGTGCAAGTCACCCCCTGCCATTTTATCCGTGTACATATAAGACATTGATCAGGCAGGGGCCATAGTCCTTCCATAGTTCCAGGTCACCAGTCAACTTTAGCCACCCAAACCCATAGTCCAATATCTTTGTTTCCATATCCTGCAATAGTCCTACGCCAACCGGGGGTTGTCCTTGGGTGCTCTTGCATAGTGCACACAGGGATAATCGTCGGTTGGTGCTTCATTTAATTAAAACGCCTAACGGGCCTCTGCGAGTTGGCTTCGGCCCCTCGTACGCCTTCCAAATGTCCGGGACCTTAGGGTCCCGAGAAATGACAGAAATGACGATAATAATAGATAGGTAATAATAAAATTTTATTCGTACGTTTGAAAAACATACATAAGTACACAGGATTAAAAATATATAGTACAATAGAGACACATTAAAGGGCGAACTGATGCTTCCTAAACTAGGCCAAAAGCCTGTGTTTTAGGAGCAAAGGTTCCTCCAGGTATGACATACAACTGGTATTAAGTGTCATGCAAGTACTTAAGTAACACAACATAAATTAAACAAACAATGCCTTAATTGAAATACAGTATTAGTTCATTTAAGAGACAATTGTAATAAGATTCTCGGTTTCGTCATACGTTAACTTCTGCAACCAATCTGTAAGTTTGATTTTGACTTCGTGTTTAGTTAGGGAGTATATGGGTATAAGTTATGTATTCTATTATACAGTCGAGAGCTAGTTGCCGCGTACTGTCGGCTGGCAAACTTGGAACGGCATTGGACTATATCGCACACGGGAGTGCCTTTGATAATAGTTGTACCCTTAGTTTGGAGCAATTTAATGTACCTACTAATGATTGTGATTATAGGAGTAAGTACAATATACAACATCATCTATAATAGTACGTAAACAACCAACCTAGTATCTAAATGATAGACTGATAAATGATTTCATGTTTGCCATTTTAGAGTAAAGTGAATACTATTTCTATGTTAAAATTAAAAACATAAATATATATTTTTTAAACAACATCATGTTATAATCATTTAAAACTTACAAACAAAACGTGTTAGAAAGTAATGTTACTTTGTATTTTTTTAAATTTTCAAGAACATTGTAAATATTGTTCCCAGTTCTAGTTCAAATCTATTTTTCTAGTTTCTTTTAATAAATATACTTACAAATCATAATGTTACAATATCTCCAATAGTAGACAACTAATTTCACAAAATATATCAAACTTCTAATCATAAAAGGAAACAAATTACAGAAATTTCAAACTTTCAAATGCAGAAAAGTCTGTTTCTTACCCTAACCAAACCCTAATGCAAAAACCTATTTAATAAAATGTATAAAAACACGGACACGGAGGCCGTCTTGCAGGCTCTCAAGACATAGGAGCTTAAATTTTAAAAGTGTCGGGTTTTTTTTAATGGCTTCTGATAGCCAATATCATGCATAAATATATCATACAAATCGAAAAACGATCTGGTAGGCGTAATGGCAACAATATTTTATTTTATTGCAAAATATATATATGGCCTGCTTATCTCCGGAAACGAGAGGAGTCAAACAACGACGTGAAGATGAAGTTAGGGATGGAGAATGACTAAGTAGTCAGGAGTCATATTTATAATAATAAGTGCATAATTTATGCAGCATAAGCATACTATTGTATGTTTTTTTATTTTAATAAATGCATTTTATATTACATATTGATTATGTGTGTCGTCTAGAATCAAACGCCGCCACATCCATTTAAAAAAAAAAGAAAGTATTTGGTCTCTATGGAATTGTTTTGTAATTTCTAACAAACCCAACTAAATTCTTCTAGGCCTAACCCCGCTACATCCCGAGTGTCGGCGCATCATATATGCGCGTGATTTACTGCGGGGAACGCGCGGGGTCTCGGGGTACCGAACCCGCTACCAACGCCCGCTGCGCGCCCGCCACTCCACTCAGCTCACAGACGCGCTCCACTACGGGCATTCCTTTCACTGTCTTCCATAAAAGTTGTACATGTTAATTGTGGTATTACACCTATTAATACAGTCCACTACTCTTTCATTTGTAAATCCCGATTGAGCCCATTCAATGTTGGGACGACATTATTATTTATTTTATGGTTAGAAAATTAGATTTAACAACAAGTCGTGACTGGGAAGAGCATAGAAACAATACTTTTAAAGATGATCCTACTTTAACACAGTTTTGTTCGTTTTTAAGCAGGAAAGCGGACTGGTTAGAATCGGTGGAATCAAACCTTAGTTCTTCTGAAACGAATGCTATAGTCGCCTTAAATAATAGTCATTCACCAAAAAATAATAATGTAAGTATGTGTGTGTGTGTAATGTATGTATGTATGTGTGTATGTATGTGTGTATGTGTGTATGTGTGTATGTGTATGTGTTGTGTGTATGTGTATGTTTGTAATTTGGATTAAAAAAAAGGATTTCGTTCCAAACTCCGCTACATCCATTACTACTCACTATCACTCGCCGCCACATCCGCATTAACCAATCAGAACGTTTTATTTTGAGAGATAACTGTCATGGCGTAGTCGTAGCTCGCAATGGCCGTCAAGGCGTTTGTTCCGTAATTTTGTTCTGTATTTTTGTGAATAATTAAGTAAACAATGGCTGATTTAACAAAAAAAATTGAACCCGTTGCTCCTGAGTATGCAAGGAAACGGGGTGTAAACAAAGAAAACTGGAAAAAGGAGAAAAAACGAAGAGAACTGTGAGTAAAATTCTTATTGAATTTGCTATACAGGTTGTTTGTTTACAATGTTGTCATTTTACGTACCTACTAACATAACAGTCGACAATGGTTTGTGTATTGTTATTATTATTGTGCATTTTTATTTACTGGTATCGTTTGTGTTCGAAATTAAAGTAGATAACGAAATTGCGTTTTGCGTAGTGTTACTTTTTAGGGTTCCGAACCCGAAGGGTAACCAACGGGACCCTATTACTAAGCCTCCACTGTCCGTCTGTCCGTCAGCGGGCTGTATCTCATGATCCGTAATAGCTAGACAGTTGAAATTTTCACAGAATGTGTATTTCTGTTACCGCTATAGCAACAAATAAAATTAAAGGGGGCTACCCTACTAGAAGCGTGATTTTTCCGCTGTCCGTCTGTATATCAGCGGGCTGTATCTCATAATCCGTAATAGGTAGACAGTTGAAATTTTCACAGAAACCCCTACTAGAAACGTGTTTATTTTTTTATTTTTCTGTTTTGCTCGATAATATTAGTAACCTACCTACATGTATTAAACCGAGTCCAACTCGCACTTGGCCGCTTTTTAAGAGTATTTAGCCGTTGCTTGAGTTTCATTTTTTATTTTTTTATTTCAGATATTCTTCAAAACGCTTTCCAAGTGCTCCAAAATGCAATCACAAAAATAATACAACTTTTACCTGTTCGACATTAAAAATGGGTGTTTCCGTTTTCATCCCAAGTTTTCATCCCACGAATATTTTATTCCGTTTTCTACCCAAATCTTAGTCCGTGTTCTACCCACAATCATAATAATAGTTGTTTTTTCCGTATTCTACCTAAAATATATTCCGGTTTCTACCCACTGCAGTTTATAATTGTTTTTTTGTACAGACAGAAAAATAATCTTAAACTATTTAAACTTTGTATACTTATAATTTGATGAATAGGTACTTATTTACGACGTCACTTCCTTGGCACAGACGCGCATACACACACACAGGCACAGACACTATGTCTATTTCATTCAGCCGGAGAGGGAGTGAAAGAGAAAGCAATATTTCTAAAGAATATTGCTAATCTGTTATACCCTTTGTTTCTCTTATCTGTTAGTTAGTCGTAAGTGATCGACAGGAGCATAGTTGCTGTGAAAGTGATATTAAAGCAGTTAAAATGCAAAATCCAGGTCCAAGTACCAGTAAAAACATTGATTCCGAAGTTTATTTTACCCTGTCAAAAAGAAACAAGCCAGTGTTAGTGTGTGGTGGTAGAGAATTCCATAAAAAAAGAGTGAATAAGGACAATTCCATAATATGGCGATGTGCGAAAGCGCCTTCTTGCTTTGGCATTATAAAAACAATGGACAGTGAAATTATTAATAGAAGTGGACACAATAGTAATTGCCATGCTAATTATAACAAACTTTTAATTAAAAACTCTATGAAGAAAATAAAAGAACAAGTCAAATCTGCCGATGGTCGCCCTATTCAACAGATCTACGAAGATGAAGTTTTATTAATAAAAGAACAAGGGTTAGATTTAGTAGAAGAAATCCCCAAGTTCTCAAGTGTGAAAACAGCATTTTTCGATGCCCGAAACAGAAGTCAAAATGTTTCTAAATTAGTATTTAAGAACAAAAGTGAAGTAGAAATTTAGGGGTATGAGGAACAGGGTGTAAAGTTCACTCATCCCCCATAGAAAAGGGAGGATCCTCCGACCAGACGGGTGTCATGTCTGGCGGGCAATTGCCCAGAGGTTGAAGTCGTGAGCTTGTATATATGTCCACCGCGCGGTAAACTCTAATTGCGCGATGCAGGATTTGAGTGACGTCAGGATGTTGTGTGACGTCAAGTCTTTGATGCGTAGTTCGCATGTGGCGGTGTAGATGCCGCCACATCACTCCCCTCCGGAGACCGGAGGTCGATAGTGGGCTGAGTCTTGTATCTTGCGATGCTTCACAGTACCAGCTGTGGTTCCAGTGAGTCGGAACCGGGTGCCGCATAGTTCGCAGTGAGTCGGAACTGTCTGCCGCATAGTTCGCGGTGAGTCGGAACTGTCTGCGGTGCTTGCGGTGATTCCCCAGTGAGTCGGGGTGGCGCTGCGTCTTGATCCAGTGGGTCGGATGTGGTACAGCGCTGGGTTGTGGCTGGCTGCTGGCGTCGACCAGGAGAGGGTGGAATGGGCTCTGCTTGTGAGACCGGCCGAAAGTGCAGGTGCTGTGCCAAGGTTGCTGATGAGGCTGAGGGTGATGACCAGGAATGCGCGTTCGCTGCATGCTGGTGGTCAGGATACCCGTTGAAGCCGTGGGTGCTGGCTGGCTGTGTGACTCGCCTCACGAAAGCTTGCGGGAGTGATGATGATGACGTCACGCTGAAGTAGTTGCACGAAGGCTGCGTTGACGTTCATACTCGGGGTCACCAATTTAGGGGTCACAGAAATACCGAACACCTTCAAAGATTTTTTACTGTTTGATTACGAAGATAGCAATAATAGAATAATTGCGTTCGCTACACATGAAGCTAGAGATCGAATGAGTAAACTTGCAATGTTTTTTGGAGACGGAACATTTAAATGTTGCATACGACCATTTATGCAGCTATATGTCATTCATGGTGACATGGGCAGCACAGACACTACAACAGGTATCACACCACTTGTTTACTGTCTTCTTTTAAACAAAAAGAAATCAACATATGTAACACTCTTCCAACTTATCAAATCGCAAATACCAACCTGGAAACCTTTAGAGTTTCTGACAGATTTTGAGCCGGCAGCCATAAACGCTTTAAAAATTGTTTCGCCAGAAACGAAGACAAGAGCTTGTTATTTTCACTTTTGTCAATCAATACACAAAAAAGCCAAAAAGCTTGATCTAACAAAAAAAAACTATTTGAAAAAACATGTGGGTTTAATACTTACGTTACCTTTAATACCTCAGGAAATGATTGATGATGCCTTCCTATATATTATGGAAGACTGTCCCACCTTAAACAATATTGTTAAATTTAATGACTATGTTGTCCAAACATATATGAATGGTGGTAAATATCCCCCAACATTGTGGTCCGCAAATAATAGAAGACACCGAACTACAAATGCACTAGAAAGCTGGCATGCAACCCTAAACCGCTATGTGGCAAAAAAGAAGACTCTCAATATGCTTCAATTCCTCACAATTATAAATAAAGATGCCAAGTTACAAAACACGCGTTTTACTGGACAAGTTTCATCATCAAGGCCACGTAACAATGATGTTTTGGAGAGAGAGAAAATAATTAATTCAGCATTAAGTGATCTTTCTTGTGGTAAAATTAGCATCGGACACTGTCTGGAGAAATTAGTACCATTTACTTTTTAATTTATTGTAAATTATTTGATAGTTTTCATATGTAAATCATAAAGCTATAATTTAAATCTGTGATTTTATATGCACAATTTGGTAATAGTTACGATCTGTGATTTTTAGATGTATAATTTGTAATAGTTACGATCTGTGAATTTTAGATGTATAATTTGTAATAGTTACGGTCTGTGATTTTTAAATACATAAGTAATTGGTAATAGTTACGATCAGTGATTTTTAGATGTATATGTAATTGGTAATAGTTACAATCTGTTATTTTTTTAGAAGTAGAATTTATTGATAATAGTTTGTGATTTTTTAGATGTAGGGTTAATAATACTTACGATCTGTGATTTTTTTAGACGTAGAATTGATAATAATTACCATTTGTGATTTTTTAGATGTAGGATGAATAATACTTACAATCTGTGATTTTTTTAGACGTAGAATTGATAATAATTACCATTTGTGATTTTTTAGATGTAGGATGAATAATACTTACAATCTGTGATTTTTTTAGACGTAGAATTGATAATAATTACCATTTGTGATTTTTTAGATGTAGGATGAATAATACTTACAATCTGTGATTTTTTTTAAATGTAGAATTGATAATAGTACGAATCTGTGATTTTCTAGATATCAATATTCTAAAGACTTAGTTGTGTTAATTATGAATAAAGATTTTTCTAACAAAGTTTGTTTGTCTGCTAACGTTACTTACATAAGTTACTAAACAGTTATGTACTATGCCGTGGGTTGAAAACGGAGTCCATTTTTGTTGCGGGTTGAAAGCGGAATAATTATTATTATTTTTAACTCCTGGGATGAAAACGTGGGATGAAAACGGAAACACCCTTAAAAATGCAAGATATAGCACGTACGCACCGCAAGTTTTTCAAATTAAAAAATAAAATAGACCAAGACAACTTCATACTACAACACTGTCGTTTCAACAAATGTGTGAGAACCAGACTGGTAAATCAATCTAGAGGCCCAAAAAATGTAAGCGTTGAATACTATATAACTATACAAAACCCTCACAAACAGGTTAGAGTATGCAAAAATATATTTTTAGGAATACTAACTATAGGAAAAGATAGAGTCACAGGAGTTATTCAAAGATCTTTTAAAGATGGAGGCAGTATCGCCAAAGAAAATCGTGGTGGCAGCCACAAAATAGCACTTTACGGGGAAAAACAAGCAAGTGTGCAAACATTTATTGAATCCTTCGAAGCAGCTGAACCACACTATTGTAGAGCTAAATCGGCGGTAAGATTGTATTTACCACCAGAATTAAACATAAAAAAATTATGGAAATTATATCAAGATAAAGTTCAAGGTACACCTCACTTGCAAGTAAAACAGTCTTATTTTAGGAATATTTTCAATAGAAAGTATAATATTGGTTTTGGTTCGCCCCTGAAGGATACATGCTCTCGGTGCTCTGAGCTGACAAGAAAAATTAACACTGCCACTACAAGTCAGGATAAACAACAATTTCAAACAGAGAAACGAATACATACATTAAAAGCCAAGGCATTTTACAACCTATTAAAAACTGAGCCTGAAGATACTATATTACTATCATTCGACTGCCAAAAAAATTGCGCACTGCCAAAATTGCCGGATCAAGCAGCTTATTTTAGCCGACAATTTAATATGTATAACTTTACTATCGTCGTTGGCACTTCTAAATCCGCTTTGACAACGAATAACGTGCATTCCTATTACTGGTGCGAAAATGAGCATTCAAAATCGTCTAACGAAATAGCAAGTGCTGTATTTCATAAATTGACTACACTGGATATTCCAGAAAATAAAAACAAATTGAAACTTTTTGCTGACGGCTGCGGGGGCCAAAATAAAAACACAACTCTTGTAGGTATGTGCACTAAATGGCTCTTTTCATATGCACCACCGCAAGTAAACAGGATTGAAATCGTTTTTCCAATGGTTGGCCACAGTTTCTTACCACCAGATAGAATATTTGCGAAGATTGAAAAAGAAACCAAAAAAAGAAAGAAAAGAAAGAAAAGAAAGAAAAAGTGTTTATTCTGCACAAACCAAACGCACATTACAAAAAAAAAACAAAACAATACCACTTTACAGATGAGCCAAAAGCCTCGTATCCATCATTCACAACAGAAAAGTTTGACAAAGATCTATTCCCCGCTGTCAGGGTCAGAGGCCAAAGACAATTACATAATCTGTTGCGAGTTTGCGACATTTACAAAATGAAAACAAACAATCAAACCTACAAAATACCGATTGCAAAGTGGAAAAAATAACAGTTTGTGTAACAAGTAACAACAATAACAAGAACAATTAAGCTGTGCGTCGTATCTGTGCAAGAATAGGTCATTGCTCAGCTGAATGCAGTGACTTCGGACGAACCTATTGTCAACAGCGCTGATTTTCAGCAAAGACCTCGCGAATGACGTAATGACGTCCCCCCGTGCGAGAATAATAAAATTAATCAAGGTAAGCAAAAATTCTGAAATTATAGTACATATGCATAATAATTAAAATAAAATAAAAATATATATATATCTGTATTTATGCGTTACATATAAAAAATAAAAGATACTTATACTGAGAGTTATAATAATTACAATGAAAATAAATAAAATAGACAGTAAAAACTGTCCATAATATGCGATCCACAAGATTATGTGGATGTTTTCAAAAAACATGCGACTGTTTACCATTTAGGAGAAGATGTTGAAGTTTATAATTGGAAGGATGAAGTCTCCAAAGTCATCAAACCTCCAGGGAGTTGGCACTTTAGATTTAATCCATCTAAACGATTTCTAATGAATAAGAGACGACAGAATGTGAGCATTCAAGGAGAAGAAAATTATCGGAACGAATTTAATATAGCAAAATATGTGACTAAAAGAGGAAAAAGATGTTCAGAAATCGAGCCCGCAATCATACGAAAGGTAATAAAGTGAACCAAAGCAAAATAAAAGATGTCACTAACATTCTGAAAAAACATTATGGTGAAGATTGGAGGGCTCTGGACATTTTAAATATTACAAAGACATTGAAGAAAGCAATGACAATTTTGACGAACATGAGGATCTGCAATGTGTTCCATTGGAAGAAAATGAAAATTTCGTATAATTTGGTTCAACATTTAAATAGTTTATATTATGTATTACTGTTAATAAACGTACTTCTTTGCATTACATATTAAAACAATGTTTTATTACTTTTAAGAACATCCTGTACAATCATTGAGACTATGGGGTCGTGAGTACCAATATCCGCCACATCCATCACTCTGTGTATCAAAAACCGCCAGATCCATATCTCAATATCAAAACCCGCCACATCCTTATTTTTTTGCCACAAATTGATTTATATTTCCGAGACTAAGAACAAATTAATGTATTTAATTATTATAATCGGTCTTACTTATTTTATTCCAAATTAACAACAGAAAATTACTTAAGTAACATATAATGGGGAAAAAAGTTTATTATTGAAAAATTTGGCTTTCTGGATTTAGCGGAGTTTGATTCTAGACGACACATGTGTTGAATCTGAGTTTTTTAAATTACTAATATTCTTTTAATTTCTCTTAGACAGGGGACTCCTCTCTCCTCTTGTGTACACACAACACTCTCAACAGTCTCTACACCTACAGTACATTTATTTACAGCCAGTTTTCCAAATTACTACAACCGGCTCTTGAATAAAAAAACCAAAAAGAAAATACTGTCTTCGCTGGTCTGTCCGGACTTCACTCTAAAATATTATGGCAAGCTTACCCTTAGCACTTAGTTGGATGGGCTAGCTACACATATTTGAATAAATTATATTGTTTTTAATTTGCTATCTGCCTGTGTATTCTAGAAAATCAATATTTTTGAACCCATTTCACTCCCACGGAACAGAATCCTTTTTTATTTAGCCACTATTTTTTTTTCACTCAATTCAATTACAACCTGTCATCCTAGACAACTGATTTTCAGCCTCAGGATGGCCAATTTAGTGAATTTCATTCAAAACATGCACATTTTTGCGACACTAAATACAAAACAATTTGCAATCCACACTCCACACATAAGAAAACAACAACTTTAGAAGTAAGTACACCTTGAATAGCAGATCCTGGTCAGTGGGTCGGCTTAGTTCCTTTGCCAGATTATCATAAGACACATTGCTGTTCAGACTGTCGCCTATAGACGATCATGTATGTCATACAACAATAATTTCTTACAATGTGCAAAAAACGACTACTGTGGCCTACCTAGCAAATGTTGGATCTAACTTCAAACAGCCATATTGCAAGAACTTTGGTTAGTGATGTAGCCTTAATTTTGCAGTATACAGCAAACCGAAAGCCCAAACACCCCAGCCCGACTGACCGAAAGCGCTGTAAGAGACAAGACGACCTCTACCCGAATATTATTGTATTGAAACAAAATTCTGATTAACACACCCACTAGAAACAAGACGAAATGGGAAGAGCTGAACTGGAAATAGACCTCGATTTAGCAGAATAACACACTTCAGGAATTAACCTTAACCTTAAGTCATGACAGACAATAAAATACCGAAACATATTAACTTAAACATAGATACTCGAGAAAATTTCAACCACAACACATTGCAAAAATTTATTTTTTGGTACACTGATTCAAAGTAAAATGTACATCGATGGCCCGAAGTAAATAAACACTTCAACCCTCCAAGATTCCTCCAAGCGGCACAAGCGGTCACAGAACCAGTGTTGCCGTTCTATAAATTTGAAAAGCGCTAAATTATCTGACAATTCCGCCAGATATGAAATAAATATAGTAAAAAAAATCCGCTAGAAAGCGCTAAACTTTATCACATGTGTAACAACTTTTTTTTGTACTAATAAATACATATAAGCATTATTTTATGCTAAATGAAACCAGAAGCCGTAGCATGCTACACGCGATACGGTATCACGTCTTTTATCTCGTTCGTTCGCGCCCAAATAGAAAGAGAGCAAAGCTAAGGTTCGTTGTATCATGGTGGCATGCTACCCATGCAGGTATTCATTACATAAAAGGCAGAATGGAAATAAAGTATTTAATAATCAGTTTAAAACAATAAAAAATCAACAAAAACAATCTTTTCTAAATTATTTCTACTTCAGTAAATAATTAACGCTTAAAATATAATTAAAAATTAATTTACATATTCAAATCAAATATGGCGTCCTCTACTACGTATTCAACATCTTCAGCTGTAATTATATTCGTAATGGAGCTAGAAGTTCCAGCCTCTTCTTGTTCTGTAGTTGTTTTCGGTTTCCATTTCCCGACTTGATTAACAACGTCATCAGGAAGTTCGTATGTTGAGCAATTTTTGTCCTTAATCTTTAGTTGGTTTCTGATGGTAAGCAAGGAATTTAAAGTATTTTCAGATAATTTGTTACGTAGTTTATTTTTGATGATACTCATGGCACTGAATAATCTTTCAACTTCAGCATTTGAGTGCGGCAATGACAAGACGGCGATAGCAAACTCACACAATTCGTGGAAGGTGTTCACATCAGCTGCATTTTTGTACGCTGCTACCTTAGCCCAAAAGGTAACAGGGTCTCCATTAAGTGGACTCCAATCTACGAAGTTAATTGTGTGCCACTGCTGCAAAATTTTATCGATCTTTTCGTCGGAAATTCCCATTTCTTTTGCGAGATCTGTTATGGAATTGTCTTTTGATTGTTTCAATGTTTCATCTTCTGACAACAGCCTCATTTTTTCCAGAGTTTTATAGTTCGATGGTAGTCGTTTTTGAATTTCTTCACCCAACTTCACATTGAAATCTATACAGCGTTTTTTTATTGTAGCAATATTTATATTATGATCAGCTGGAAGTTTCTGCAGTTGTGATTCAAAAACATAGCCAAGGTATGGAACGGGATTGAGGTGGTCTCTTATTTTCACATTTATAAAATCTTCGTCAGTTATTGCTGCTGTTGGCATAATAACTCGTTGACATATTGAACGTAACAACATCATCATAGTGCTCAACAGTTTTATTGGATTTGCTTTTTCGCTTTCAAATATTTTTATAGTTTGCTGCACTTCGCCGAGGACGCTTTTTAAAAAGTACAAATATAGTCGATTTTGCTCATCATTATACATAGCATAAAGCATTTCGGCTGTGTAGCAGTGTTCTCCAGTGGTTTGAAAATGTAATTTTAATTCATCCCATTGCGATATTATCCTGATGATAGCAGGTTCAATAGATAGCCACCGCGTGTCACATACTTTGAGGATCTTTAAAGGTTCTTCACCACAATTGATTGTTTGAAAAATATGTTTGTATTCTATTTGGCGTTTCGTTGAATGCGAAAACCAATTATATGTTTCGCGAACAAGAAACTCAATATTTCTCGGCAAGGTATTTTCCGAAGCGTGCGTTACCGCCAATTGTAGAGAATGACAAACACAGGGAATTAGAATGAGGTGCGGTAGATTATACTGTGTTTTAAGAATCATATACACACTGTGCCTGCATCCAGTCATAACAGCAGCGTTATCAGTTCCAATCCCCGCCAAATTTTGTAAGTCTAGATTATTATCTTTTAAGCATTTCACCAAAGCTGTAACAATCCCAACAGCGTCTGAACTTTCAAGCGATTGCAAAGCTAAAAAAGCAGACACCACTTTGCTTTGTTTCAAACTGAAATATCTTATGACTATTCCAAGATACTTCGTGACACTTATATCCGTAGACTCGTCCAACAATAAACTGTATTTTTGGTCACCAATATCAGTCAAAAGTTCATTTTTGAAATGTGGTGCTAGAATGTTATTTATTACCTGTGTGCATTTAGTTCTGTGCAACTTCATGTCTATTGATGATTTCGAATCCTTAAAACATTTTTTGCATACATCAGTTAAGTGATCAATTTGGCGAATGGAAGTATGTTCCGCAATAAATAAGGCTAACGTACATTCAGCTCTGGCGCACTGCTTGCATTTCGCTGGTTCAGATGTCGGAAATTTAATCAATTTATTTTGGGAAATTAGTTGTGATTTTAATTTATGTTTCTTTGTTTCCATATGCCTTTTTAAATCAATTAGTTTCGCGCAAATATCGGCGCTGCAATAAGTGCAAAATGCTTTAGTTGCATCATTTGCCACGGGTCGAAGCCAATGTTTGAAATCTTCATTGTTCTCCCACTCAGTTCTATAATGCTGTGAATACTGTTTTTTTTTCAATGGCGCCTCCATGTTCCAAATTCTTATTAATACTTGACTCAGTTACAGCGAAAGAAATATTTTTTTACCACATAAACTTATAAACCAGTTTTTTCCATTTGAATAAGTCTAGAAGTGAATGACTGAATAATATGATTGATAATGTTTAAACTCAAATACTTCGGTCTCCCTCATTTTTGATATCATCGAATGAGAAAGACAATGAATGAATGAACCTCTTTGACAGTCTTATCTAATAGCGGGGAATTCCCCAGCAATCTATTCCGTTTCAGTGATACCAGCCTACGAATTTAAAATAGGTGGAAATTTACGTAACTAAAATTACTTCTTTTGGCAAGAAACTCATGAATTTCAATCTTCCAAAAGTATTCAAAGTTAATCGTAAAAATCCGCCAGAAACCGCTAAATATATATTTCCCGCTAAAGCCTTCTGTTTTCGCGCGGGAAGATCACAAAATCCGCCAGTTCTAGCGGGAAAAGCGCTAAAACGGCAACACTGCACAGAACATGTAAACTAACTTCAAATCTTCAAGCGACAAGCACTAGCACTGAAGCACAGATCCACAGACTAAGTAGTACCACAGAGTGAACAGAACAGAGCATGTGTGACACAGAACACAGATTAAACTTAGAACCACAGACTACATAGAGATACTACGTATCTAATCGACTGAATAAATGACATGGCCGGATCCTGCCCTCAGAATCAATTCAGAATAAATAAATGTACAGTCATTATTAATATATGAAAATTACTTAAATATACTAAAATAAATCGCAACAATTACATTTCTCTAGAACAGGCGACAAAAAATGGCAAAAAAATATGTGTGTTAATTGATTTTGTGAGTGTGGTTTTTAATTTGGACATAATTATAGCAATGTTAAGTGCATTTGCACATCTCTCGCGTCCGGCCCTGGTTCAGGCCATGGTCCGGAGCGAGAGTGCACGGGAGGCCGTCACCTCCTTCTGCGAAGCAGTAATGCTTGCGAAGGAGGAGGCGGAGCGCGCGAGGGAGAGGCAAAATGCGCGCCCTCGCGCCCCTAGTCACCGCAGGAGACGCCCCGGGCGTCGGGAGTCGCGAGCCGACTTCCGGCCACCGTAGGCGCGTGCTTGCGGACGGTGAGCAATGGGTAGCTCGCCGTCCGATAGGGACCAGGCCCGGGTCGACGGCGCGTTGTGTTCCACGCGCGCCTCAAAGAGATGTCAGCACCAACTGACGGGGTCCGGAAGGGCCAATGCCTGCCGGGGTTGCGGGTTTGTCTGAAAGGGATATCGCGATCTTGGCACACAGGCAACGGAAGGAACACGGGTGGGTTTTAGTCAGTAAAAGTCTGACACGCCCTCCCGCTCCACCCAGAGCGGGAGAAGTTATTTGATAATTTCCCAACCTCAAAAAAAAAAAAAGTGCATTTGCGTTTGGATACATGCATAAAATAAATACGTGTCTATAGCTAGCCTGAAGATCAGACTACAATAAAAAACACCAACGAATGCCAGAATCGTATTGCTAACGTAAAACCTACCTAAAAAAGTCCACGGTTTCAAGAGTATCGCAGACACCATTTTTCGAGCTGTCGAAGCCATGATGCGGATCACATTACGCATTATGCATGGACAATATATTCAAGAATGTGTATCCGAACGTCCTAGTAACTTTGACGTTTAAACTGCGCGCAATTAGTTAGAAGAGGATGCACGCAGTTGAATGAGAGAGACCGGTATAAAACCATGGACAATTTTAGTTCTAACCATAGATAAGCAATATAAGGCGAATTACATAACTAACTGTGCGTTTGCACAAAACATGTTGAAATCTCTAGTTCCTGTCAAAAATATATGAAATATTGACAGAAAATAGAGATTCCAACATGTTTTGTTGTGATGTTTCGCCAGTGCAAACGCACAGTCAGCTTAACCTAAAACACTGTTTCATTCAACATATTATACCTGTTATAGTGGAATGCAAATAGTCATGTTATTGGTGGTATTTTTACCAGACCACTTTACACACACACAAGACAAGTAATCTAATCGCAGATTTTTGAAGTCTTAAAAGGCTACATTTCAAAACACCCAACCGCATGACGACGTCATTTACGTCAATTACGATAATCAAATTCAAAATTCACGATTCGGGTTCAGGTGAAGCAACAAAAATGTTTTCGTAACTTTTCTTATCGATCCGATCGAGTTCATTGACCTAGGTCCTAGTATTAAAATATAGATTATAGATAAATCTGTGTCATCGAAGAGACGAGACGAGACGACTTGGTTATAAAAATTAAAATAATGGCGAACTATTTCTTGCACTTCTTGAATTTTGATTGTTACATTTACATATTACTACATTGGTTATCCGCCCCTAAGACGACCCACTGACCAAAAATCTTGACGTTATCTGGTTCAAAATGTTGATTTGCTGAAAAGATAAAAACGTCTTGGTGTCAAGTGTCTAAGGTCAGAGGGTCGATCGAACTTACCTCAGGTAACAATAGATTGAAGTTTTAAATGATAGCCATAACAATCAGTATCACGGAGGTGTCCATTGTAAAATTCTTGGTAGGCTAATCATTGTGTTCTTCAAAGGTTTTATTTGTAAAAGGTTTTTGTTGCAAATTGGCTCTCAGAGCAAAACTCCAGAATTCAGAACATGTGGTATTTGTGTGCCAGAAGATAGCATTGTGTTGTAGAGTGTAACTTTAAGGTTTCCTACTGGTATTTTCTGTTATATTACTATCAAGATTACATTCAAGCATCCGGAGTGAGCCTCAAAACTCCAATGCCAGGCAGTGGGAAAAGGATTTTCTATAGTGGTACAAGGATCCTCCTTCAATAAAATATAAACATTTGTAGCATTAGTGCTACAGTTATTCAATATTTAACTTGTGGGATTGCATTGCTGGTTGATTTTGTTGTTTTTGTTTTTGTCCCTACTTAAACAAAGAATCTTACACTGATGGTGGTTTATTAACCTTTGATGGGTTTTGAGTTCTTTACCTATTGTATTTTATACAAAAAAATATTTTGCAATATATTTTATTAATTTCTTATTATTCCTTTTGTACAAATGAAGCTTCATACTTTTTCAAAAATAGGTATACTATTCCTACAATAAGCTTATTGCTGTATAATACTTGTGAAAATTGTCGAAGCACTCTGGGCAAATAGTGATTTTACAAGTCTTGCAAATGAATGTAGACTGCTTGTCTTTTACTTGGGTTGAAGAAAACCAGTGCCTTCGAAAATTAAAGTTTTCTTCTGGCATATTTTCGATGAAGTGAGAACAAGAAATCTATAAAAATATTTTTTTGCCGCAGTGCTGCAATATTTTGATGATGACAGCTACAATATCTTGGAATATTGCTTTACCGATTGATAAAATGTCCTTGTCGAATTTATTCTGCCTAACCAAGCTTGGTTAGGAAGAATAAATTCTGATGAATTAGGGGTATCCCAAATCAAATCAAATTATTTATTTTTGCAGAAAACACTGTTACAATGGTGGTATTAAATGTAGGTACACGTTTCAAGTGATTCTACCGTAAGGCATGCAAAATGTAATCATGGTCTATCAAAGTCAAGATTGACATTGAAACATGAATATAAAATTAGATATAATATTTTAAGATATTAAATTAATGGAATGTATATAATCTTAAAGATATATTAATACAGATTAATTACATATTTATTTATTAATAAATTATTTATTCATAAATTATTTCAATGTCATTCCTAGAATTATTACAATACATTAACATCAATTATTTAAAGATACATTCATAATTATTGTTCTATTACTTGATGTCACTGTGAGTTCTTGAGTTTGGAAAAATTGTTGTTTAACCCTTTCGCGAGCAATACTATTTACACCTCCGATTTTGGTTTTATTTATTCTAAACATTGTGAAATAACATTTGTAAAACAATACTAATAGATTTCCCCCCCTTGCTTACTCCCCCCTTTTTTTTTGGACCTCGGCAATATCTTTGTCAATGCCCGTTTGTGACTTTTTATTTGGCAAAGTAATTGCCAATGCCCAGTTTGAATTTGTCAATTTTTTGTTGCCAATGCCTTGTTTTTACCTAATTACCTAAGTAAATTATTTATTTGCATTGTTATAAAAATAAAAACGCTCTTTTTTAGCTTAAAAAAGTTTAATTTTAAATGGTTAGGAACGATATCAATCACATTGGTATTATTATAGGCTCAGAATCTTTTGAGATCACAAATTTTTAGGCAAAATATATCTTATGTAACTAACATATTGTAATATTATTACAATCTGAGATCATGAACTATATCTAAAAGGAAAAACTAATCCTATAAAAAGTTTCTGACTTAGGTCCGTACTCGTACAGTGTCAATGTAATAGAACTCTGGAATGTAATCATATTCCAAAAAATTGAATAAAATAGACGCTTACAAAATATTTTTGAAAAGTCTAACTAAACTATATGGAACCTCTAAAATCAGTCTCAAAGTAATTGAATAATTGAAGACATAAGTGGATGAAGGGGTTATGATACAATTTGTAAATGTGAAGATAACGGGCACCAAAGTTTTGTTACCTATCATTGTGATAAATCTTTTTTCCTGTTGTTATTTTACTAACTATTTATGTCGGATTATAGTAAATACACGCAACTACTAATATGGAGTGAAAAAATAAAATAAATGTTTAAGAATATGTATTTATTGAAAAAAATATGTATAACTCCTTCATTCAGCGCTGAAATATAAATAATTTGTATGCTTAAATTAAGGAAGAATGAGGCAACTACTTAAAAAACGTAATTAAACAAACAAAAAACAGTTTCACCAAGTTAACCTTGACCTACAATATTTTCATAATAATATCTATATTCTGGTTTCACAAATTTCATCTGTTCTTTAATATTAGCTTTCTTTTCTTCAGAAATTGTACCATATTTTCCCTGAACACGTCCAGCTACAAAGTCTTCTACTTGACCTCTTTTTTTTAATATATCCACTTTTCTAAATGGCATCATTTCGTCATAATTTTCTTTATATAAGTAGGCACCGAATTCTTCTACCCTTATCCATTTAATACCGTCCCTGAAGTTAACTTTTTGCTTGTTTTCGTCCACCTTTCTGTTTGTCAAATTGAGTTTTTTTTGCAAGTCGTTGATACTACGAAAATGATCCGTCATGTCAATAACAACATTGTTTCTAGATGCTTTGCCTATAATCTCTCGATATTGCTCAGGCGCATAAACTGCCTCATGCTTGCGCATGATCTTTTCGATGCGGCCAAAATCTCTATCAGAGTCCAAATAGGAATGACCGACTTCAGGAAATTTGTGGTCAATAATTTTAAAGTAACCCTTCAAAATCATGTATTGATACAAGACTATAATGTTGAAATTTTTATTCTGTCCAGCGCACGAGTCCGACCATATTACTAAGTGATGCTTATTGCGACAAGATTGATCCACTTCAACAAATCTTAGTAGAGAGCTAGCAACTTCAACACTACCTCTGTCAGCTACGTCTTCTGTCCATGTGCAGCAGACAGCTTTTTGTTTGGTCTGGTCAACAACATGGATGCCCAAATTGTAAAACCAAATCTGGCGTAAATACAGGGTGGGCCAGAAAGAAATGCGAATTTGAAAAAATGATTAAAAAAAACTTAGTACAATTCACATACAAATTTTTATTTTTATAAAAATTTACATCTGGGAAATTCATTTCTTAAAAATAACGTCATCCAGGTGTGCACCATTGGATATCGCGACCTCGGCACACAGGCAACGGAAGGAACACGGGTGGGTTTTAGTCAGTAAAAGTCTGACACGCCCTCCCGCTCCACCCAGAGCGGGAGAAGTTATTTGATAATTTCCCATCCAAAAAAAAAAAAAAAAAAAAAAAGGTGTGCACCATCCCGCTGCAAACATTCTTCGAATCTGAACCTCAAATTGGTAAAAACTCGCTGGCACATTGCACGGGGAATAGCTGCCATTTCTTCCCGGATATTGGTCTTCAACTGGTTAATCGTGGCTGGGTTATTGGAGTAGACTCTACTTTTTAGGTATCCCCACAAAAAAAAGTCCAGTGGCGTTAGATCCGGACTTCTAGGAGGCCATGCAATGTCACCTCGGCGCGATATCAGTTTCCCAGCAAACATCTCGTTTACGACCGCCAAAGAGGCATTAGCTGTATGGCATGTCGCGCCATCTTGTTGAAACCATGTCGCACGATTATAGGCTTCAAATTGTTGCAGTTGTGGAAAGAAAAAATCCTTTAACATGGCTATGTATCGGTCAGAATTTACAGTGACAGATTGGCCTTGTCGATTTTCGAAGAAGTAGGGTCCGATAATTCCGTGCGCTGACATGGCCGCCCAAACGGTTACTTTCGGCGAATGCAGAGGCTTTTGATGTTTTGCACGTGGGTTTTCTGCAGCCCAGTAACGGCAATTCTGTTTATTCACATGCGGAGAACAAAATATTGTTGAAACTCCGAAAGCGTTCCAACATTGTTTCAACAAAAGCTCGTCGTAAAATTGGATCATTTGGCTGTAATTCCTGCACAAGTTGAATTTTATACGGGTGCAATTTCAGATCTTTCAACAAAATGCGACGCAAAGATGTTCTGGATACCACAAGTTCGGCTGAACGCTTTCGAGTCGATAGAGCAGGATTACGTTGAACTGAAGCTCTAACTTGTTCAATTGTGTCTTCCGTTCTTGTTGACCTTGGGCGTCCCGCAGGCTTCTGTTTGAGAGTCGAACCAGTATCTTCGAACTTTCTGACCCACGATCGAATCACACTTTCTTTCGGACACTGATTTAGGTCATGTAATCCAAACTCACGCCGAAATAAACGCCGAACAATAACGCACGAATCGCGATTTTTGTAATAATGTTTAACGCAGAATGCACGTTGCGCTCCGGTGAAGTGATCCATCGCGACTAAATTTCCGGGAACCGAGCTACTTAACCCCACCACCCGCGCAGTCCCCTCTCTAAAGCTTCAAACGCAAGAGTGTTTTTAAAATCGTACGCCTTTTTGGCCCACCCTGTATACAAACAATCTACAATATATTTTTTTTATAAACAATCAACACGTATAAAATGGTCAAAAACATTTTTATTAATAATAGTAATCCTAGTCAACGTAGCCAAAATGCTATGAATCAAACCAAATTATTAAAGTACTTATTACAACACAGTCTCCAATATTTTGTCTTTATAAACAGTCAACAAATATTCTTTCCAAAATCAAAAAAATAACTAACCTCTTATCGACCATACTACAAAATTATTTTTATAAATATATCACAAATGGTAATAATCACAGATTGCAGTTGAGTATAATCAATAACAATTATAAAAATATAAAAATCACAGCTTCGAACATCAATCATTTCAGAATTCTTTATCGCATTTTTTCTAAAAAATGACCGACGGTTATTTGACCGGTCACGAGCTCCATGGTTGTCTCCTGAATAAAGTCTTCTCGAAGCATGGTTTTCTTTGAATGACGTCGAGTACTTGGTATCTTATTTGCAATTTGCACTGATCTTGTTTTGTAATAAGATGCGTCAGTATAAAGCGCTTTTAAAATCTCGATCATATTGGGCTGCTTTCTTTTAATTGTTTTGTTAAGTTTGCTGTGCCACGCTTCCAGTGCATTTGTCGTACGGTGGCGTTGTCCGAAAACGCACCACACGTTTATAAAATCGTCACGCAACCATTGCTTTAACATGTAATCACGAAATATCTTGCTATTTTTATCATCGGGACTTTGAGCAGCAACATACCACCAGCCATTAAAAATTTCGTTTTGTGGCAGAAGGGGTAGTACAGCACTGAGGGCTACTTGTCTGCGGGTTGTTTTTAACTTAGTGAGTTGTAACTCCTTCCCTTTCTTCCACACCGCTTGCGAATAATGGAAGTAGCAACCTTTTGTTATTACATTAGGGAATACTAATACAATAGCGTTCATGACGGCTATCTCAAAATCAGTTTTAAAAGTTTCTGGGGTCCAGTCTGGTACTTGAGCTTTCAATAAGTGAAAAAGAACCTCATATGTGTCTGTACTTTTGTCACATAATAACGCGTACGCCACTGGCACAATATTTGTTTCTTCTTCACCAATAGCACAATGTATACTGTAAAGTTGTTTAAAAGGCTCCGGGCAACTTTTGAATGTGCCATCTCCAAAGAAAAGTTTACCCTCAGACAAAAGTTGTCTGCCCTTTTGAGTGGCAAATATCAAAATTCTCTTTTCTTCACGTGAATAGTCTGCCATCAAAAAATCTAAATATTTTTCGGGTACCTTCACTTCGAAAAGATTCTTGCAGACAATTTTTTTCAACCCAACGGAAGCATTTCTCGATCTATATAACGTACTCTTAACTTGGTGTAGTTCTGGTTTTTTTTTTATTAAATCGAGACCCGAGTTTTGGTATGAAGCTACTGTAGCATTATATACCGAAGTAACGGTCGGAAATTCTGGCGCTGATAATTCAATTTTGCATTTGTATAAACTCTCGTCTATTTCATTTTTAGCAAAATCTGGCATGCACCCATGATTTTTCTCTCCTACTTTATCGCAGCCCTAAAAAAGATAAATTGATATTAATTACTATTACCTACTTAGATCATAAATAAGTCAGCAAGCATTATAAGATGAATGTTCTTTTGTACTTACTTTCAAAGTTATTTTGCCACCACATCTTTTTCTCTTTCTATTAATGCATTCCCATGCCACTGTCCCATTCTTGTATTTTTCTTTCAATGTGTACTGGGATCCAGCATGAAGAAGGACAGTGCCGCCACCTCTTTTTATATATTTTAAAGACGATAAGTCATTTGAACATCTTGGATTTTCGTCGGCCATAGCTCCGAAATCGTTACGTGTTATTTAGTCTGTAGCACTACAGCAACGAATATTTTTTAACCACGCATTTTGATAAAATAAATGTTAAATCAAATATCACTTCACTTACTAAGTTGCAGACGTTGCAGTTCATAAATACCACGTGCACATTAACCTTGACTGACCGTAACCGACTGACAGACGTCACAGGCAATTAAATTTAAAGCACACCATTCTGCCCTTCTCGCTCTCCGTGTATCATAAAAAAGGGACAACGAATAGAAAGAGATATTGGAGACTGTTTGTATTTTATAACAAGTATTTAGCCTATTATTAAAAAGATTGTTTTTGACCATTTTATGCGTATATTGTTGTAGTTGATTGTTATAGTAAGTAATGATTAATAATTTTGTTTGATTTTGGCTTCGTTGATTAGGATTATTATAAAAATATTGTTGTTATGTTCAAATTCAAAAAATCTGCTTACAGGAAGTCTATTTCAGGTTGAGATTTATGACACAAGTATACATATAGTAGAGATATATCGCGTTATTCACAATAAAAACTGATTATTTTATACTAAGCAGTTTGATTTATAAGTTCAATCCCTTTCATAGATGCATATAGTTAGTATTTCGCAAATTACGAGGCGTATCCTCTTTTCTCCCCTTTCCGGGGACGATGGCACTTGATTTGTGTCATCTGGCCCGGTAAACATATCACCGGGCCAGTTAAAACTTTTTTGTCCCATGTGGCCCGGTGCCGGGCCAAGTCACCGGGCCAGATGGGATACACTCCTATTGAGGACCTGTTATACGCACTGGCAACTGTAAATGTAATGTGTATTTACATTAAACAGCATCCTATCCGGTCTTAACCAGGTTTCACAAAAACATAAGATATCCATATGATATTTATCTATTAACAATTCCACGTCTAGGATTTTGCCAGAGAAACGATTAATATTTTGGTGATACAGTAAAATATTCTTATTATGCTTCTCTTTTGTCGAGTCTAAAAGTTTAAAGAATCTATTACAGTATTATTAGAAATACTAGACAATACTGTTTCGTCACTTAACCTAATCTCAGTTAAATTATCAATAACTGCGTGTATATTGTAAGCTAACAAAGTAGCCAAAACATGTTGACTTTTCTTGGGAAGAAACATATGTTCCCGAATGAACACAAAATCTCTAACAAAATTGTTAGTATCAAAATACAACAAACGGTCACTATGACGACATGTCAAAATGTGCATTAGGTTGTTTAAACTACTAATGTAATCATTTTCTTCAGCATACAAATGATCTGAATATGGTAATGCACATAATATTAATTTACCTAATTTTAATTTAAGTAGGGTGTCGACACCATTAACTATGTCCCTTTTACTGATACTCAGACTATTGCCAACTAAAAGAACTACAGTAGTCTGCTCATTCATTTGTGTGTTTTTTTATTTTATGAACAAGCTCATTAAAATGCAGATTATGGTAACAACAGTTAATCATGGTATGTTTAGATCGGTTATTTAACAAGGATCCAAAACCTGCTCCTAATCTATCAGAAAATATCAAAACATTACTTTGAGTGGGATTGATAGTTTCTATAGTATGAGTTGAAATGGGTGAAGTGGCCGGAACAACATGCTGAGAAATGAAAGGTGGCGGAGTGGGCGCGCAACTACAGGTGAGATTGTTTGTAAGCGACTCGTACCTCTCTGCGTTGTACTTCACCAAATCCAGCAACTCACAGGCCTCCTGCAAGCGCTCGCTTAACATTAGCTGACTAGACTCATACTTACAAGATATTTCCTTAAGTGTATTTTCCCTGCTCAGTAATTCCTTTTGAAGGTTTTGTATGTCAACATCATACATTTGTCTGCTAGTTTCCATCTTAACATTACATAAATTTAGTTGGCTTTTTAAGTTAATACGTTCTTTCCTAAGATTAATATTAAACTTATAAACACTTTGTAACTTCAAGAGTTTTTTGTATTTTTTGATATTTTTACTAATTTTAATATACTTCTTAATTTTATTATGACTAGTTAGAATTGGACATCTAGTTAAGGTATCGTCCCCAGTCAGGTCTATGGCAACGGTGGGCACTTCACACTCCAGTCCGGATACACTACCAACCAACTCGTTGAAAAGGTTATTGGTGTTGGCAACCTGTTCGCTGGTTTTTAGAGAGTTATTACATTGATGGTGAAACTTAGAAAAACATGGAGTAACACATAATGTTACTAAGCACTTCGAGCACCTGAAACGAGATCTTTTGTTTCTTGTACTTGTGCTACATACATGACATCTCCTAAATGATGGTAGCTCTTCAGGCCAGTGTACACCAAGTTGAGAATATCGAATCTCTCGAGGCACACCGTTATTCTTGGAAGCATCATCATCAGGCTGAGATATAGTGGACGTAGAACGTTTCCAGCTAAGTTCTGCAGTTCTCTTTCGAGAAGTGTAAGAAGCCTCATCAAGAAGCCCATAGGCTAGTCGTTCCCGAAATTTTTGTTGGCTTATTTTTTTGCCTTTATGCACGGCTTTATAAAGAATAAATGAATTTATTGATGCAGATTCTACTAGAAAGTAGAATAAACGCACCATTCCACCATTTATTGGAACGACGCACTGTGGAAAATCGTAGAACAACTGCTGATTAAAAATGGTTTTTGTCAATGTCGCTACTGGCATCAGTGTTGACAACAGCGCTGGCCCTAATGTCGCCGTTTCTCATGCATGAAGTAGCCTAATATCGCCGAATTTCAGTTGTAGTAGCCTATAGTAGCCCAAACACCAAAATATCAATATGAATAAAATAAAATGTAGTTTTTATCAATTTATTTATAATATGTTCCTATCACACTGATAATTAGGCATAAGCCATCTTTAAAACACGTTAATGAAATTAAAATTAACATTTTAAAAACTACATTAACAAAAATTAAGATTATTCTGATTCGTCCTCTGCTAGCAATAATAAGGCATCATCAAGACTTTCGCCGTCTTCAGTAGTAGTTGATGTGCTAGTACTGGCGCAAGATCCACCGGAGGCATACATTTTTCTGCCAGCGTGCAAACTCACCATGTGATTGCTTGGTTGAAGGTTGTTACAACACATACCTCTTACATTCATGTGGGTACGAATTCTAAGAATGGCGATCAGCATTGGTAGTTGCATGCGATTCCTTAATTTGGTTTTGATTGTCCCCATTACGCTGAAAATTCTTTCTACAACGGCATTACTCAAAGGTAATGAAAGGCATCGTATCGAAAACTTTGCTAGTTCTGTAAACATCGGGCTTCCACCAGCATTCTTCATTTTTAGCACTTCTATCCAAAAATTTACAATGTCATTAGGAGAAGCATCTGTTCCGATTATCTCCTCAATGTTCCGATTATCACCGTTCAACGGCCGAAGATACAGTTACAACAATATTTTTTAATGGTACTTCGCCCAGAATCATTGAAGTATTAATATGTATACAAAATATACTTTACGACTGAAATGTCGACTTGCGATTCTAGCCCTAACTAATGAACCTCGGCACACAGGCAACGGAAGGAACACGGGTGGGTTTTAGTCAGTAAAAGTCTGACACGCCCTCCCGCTCCACCCAGAGCGGGAGAAGTTATTTGATAATTTCCCATCCAAAAAAAAAAAAAAAAAAAAAAAGCCCTAACTAATGAGCAGTTAGGACTGAAGTTCATTCCTTCCATAATGCTGCTCCTCTGGTCATTGCAAACTTCAATCTGATAACAACCATTAAATCTAACATGTTCTCCATAATAGGAGCGTGCTTGTTTTAATTGGTATGTGCCACAAGCAAGTAATATTAAATCACTGTATGTTAGGATTAGGAATTCTCTAACATTTTCTGAATCTACATTTATGTTACTAAAGTCTGCCCCAGCTCTAATTAGATTGCGTTGTCTAACATAGTCAGATAGATCATTTAATGTATCCTTATTTGTATTTACTATTTCAAGAATTTTGAGTCGCATCTCTGTCCCGTATTCTTGTGTGGAATTTATGTGTCATGCTCTGCCGCAGAGCCACCATTTTAGAAACCGATAAATTCTATCTTAAAATATTGTACGTTAAACGAACATAATGTACGTAAACCGTTATAGCTGTACGTGCAATAGGTAATGATAAAATAGACATTTATTGTGGCTCTGCTGCAGAGTATACTCTCTAGCAGAGCCACACAGAACATGTACTCAGGAAAGATAAATGCTAGTGTTTTTTGATGAAAGCTGTTGTACGAATAGTGTTTATTGCGTACGTGTTGAAAAATATCATTATTATACAGTGGTTTTATTTATTTTAACTTAACCAAAATTTTCACAGAAAGCGCCTGGTTATTTTGTGTATTGTCAACGACACCACGGGTGTCGTTTACAATTTAACCAAACCACGAAGTTCTAATACTAATCATAATGCATTTATCGTAGTCGGTAATGTTTATTTGCCAGAAGAAAACAGTGCATTAATTTTGCATAAAGTCTACATTAAATAGATAGTTTTACATACAAAATATAAATAAAAACAAGACTTAAAGGAAGCATTTTGTGTTGTGATTTTTCATGTAATAAATTATTCATTCAGTTTCGTTGTGCATCGATCCCCAGAATTTGCCATGTAAAATAATGACCTTGATTAAACGAGAAAATCGCTTTTGAATTCTGGTAAGTGGATACATATAAGCGCTCGTGACTGTACACAAATCTCAAATAAGAATAAGAAAACATCGTTGTCAGAATGAAATATATTTATTGTTTACCATAACTGACGAAACACATAATCTATGTTTGTTAAGAACACTATCCAAACTATGCTTTCCAGCGTCTATATATCAGCAGATAAGAATTAACTACAATGTCGTACTTAACTGAAACAGCTTTACGCGCCATATCATCGTAACACTCCCATTCAGAATTACGCCGTAGACAGTTAGTTTTATAATGACCAATACCTCCGGAATTTGGAATAAATTCAACTACAGCTGCTAATTCAAATATTTTGTCGCAGAGCAGCAATTCATTTGGAATGTCGCATAGACGAATAGTCAAATCAAATTTAAAAAAAAATTAAATGCTCCGAAATTAAATATTCTGTGCATACCTTTCCAGTACAATTATTGTTTTTGCAATCAGAGACTTCGCTTACCAACATAGATGATGCAGATTCATTTAATGAGGCTACACTACCATCTGATATCATTAATATATTTAAAGGAATGATCGAAACTTTTCTTGTTACACGCATTTCACAGTCAGAACAAACTTTGGAAAGAGTTGCACTATAAATATCATCGATTAAAATTTTTTCTAGCACAAAAGTAACGTTACAATTGCAATCAATTAGTTCGACATGTCCTTGTACCGTAGATTGATAATGTTTTTGTAAGATTTCTGTTCTACTTTTTAAACAATTTACATCAACATCTTTATGTACCAAAGCAGAAATCAGTCTCGAAAAATCCGAATAATAATTCATAGAAGTAATAAATATGGAAATATTTATGTGATCAGTACAAATAACTAACAAAGCATTAAGTACGGCATCAAAAGCACATGTATTCGTGACAACTACATTTTTAATACCTGATGTGCAAATATTTCCATTAGGCAGAATTTCTATTTCTTTTGTTCTGGGTTTTACTTTTTCTATTAACCTTGAGGTTTTTCGATTTTCTGTTTTATTGCGCCAATTTTCTTCAAGTTTAGGGTAGCTTTTAAACACCGATTTACGACTGAAGTCACCATTATTTAAATTAATTTCTTCATACACACTATGTTTGCAATTTTCGTCAACATTTTTACATTTACTTTTAAGTAAATTGGAAATCCATTCATGCGAAACAAAATGATTAATTCTTCTATGCAAGATGACGAAACACGTGAACCACCTTTTATACCAAACTTAAAATCATTGCAAAATGTAAGAAACAGACACGATGCTGTAAAACGTTTTCATAAAATAGTTGTATTGGCCTTATGGATTATGTCGTTTACAGAACCGTGGGTAAACGTCATCAGAACTGTTTCTCTGCAACCCTTTTTCATACATTACTGGACCGAACTTCAGTTAAACTTCTATAAAAAGGTTTCTAGGAAATATACTATTCTAAGTATTGACGCAACGGGTTCAATCTTCAAGAAAATTAGTCCACCAAATCCTACAAATGTTTACGAAAGTAAACACTTGTTTTTGTACGTCGTGATGTTAAAGATCGAAGATAATTCTGTGCCAGTTTCTCAAATGATTTCAGCTCTACAAACTATGGACAATATATTTCAATGGTTAAAGAAATGGATCGGTGAAATGAAAGCGCCTGACGAAGTCATTTGTGATGATTCGGCTGCAATTATAGGAGCTGTTGTGAACGCGTTCACAAGATTTACCACAACCCGGGAATATTTATCACACTGCTTTTATGTTTTGTGCCACGGAGAACGTTGTCAAATAACTTGCCTTTTGAGATTGGATACGTCACACTTCTTGAAGTCTTTGTATCGTCTACAATGTTTCAAGTTCGTTGATATAATACGTGTCAAGTCTTTCTATATTAGATATCTGTTGGGACTGAAAAGCTGTACGAATTTTGAGGTGGCAAAAACTATAATTGAAAATTTAATTGTCCTTGCGTTGCAGAAATATGATAGATATTTAAGGGACGGTAGCAAAAGCAAATGCGATAAAGCTCGAGAGTTACTAAAATCTCTTGGACTGTCAAGTGAAGGTTCCATTGATATTGAACAGAGTGATGAAGATGTGACTGGTACTCACGAAGATGATGAAAGTGTTAACAATTTTTTTATTACTTGGTATAATGCAATTGTTGATGCTGAAACCGTTCACTCTGATTTAAGTGAAAAAACGGACTATGAAAACATATATTATTTGCCAAATTTTGTAACATGTTTTCGAAAACTTGTGCTTAAGTTACCTCTCTGGTCCAATGTTATGTTTCCCTACATACCAAACTCCTCTGACTCATCAGATGTTGCTAGTAGCAGTAACGTAGAAAGCTACTTTAAAAAAATTAAAACTTTATTATTGCATAGTAGAAGTGGACTGATGAGAGTTGACGATTTTGTAATGAAACATACACCGTTTATAACGGGAGATTTGAAAGCAGCTAATTGTGCCAATTTTCTTAAAAGTAAATGTAAAAATGTTGACGAAAATTGCAAACATAGTGTGTATGAAGAAATTAATTTAAATAATGGTGACTTCAGTCGTGAATCGGTGTTTAAAAGCTACCCTAAACTTGAAGAAAATTGGCGCAATAAAACAGAAAATCGAAAAACCTCAAGGTTAATAGAAAAAGTAAAACCCAGAACAAAAGAAATAGAAATTCTGCCTAATGGAAATATTTGCACATCAGGTATTAAAAATGTAGTTGTCACGAATACATGTGCTTTTGATGCCGTACTTAATGCTTTGTTAGTTATTTGTACTGATCACATAAATATTTCCATATTTATTACTTCTATGAATTATTATTCGGATTTTTCGAGACTGATTTCTGCTTTGGTACATAAAGATGTTGATGTAAATTGTTTAAAAAGTAGAACAGAAATCCTACAAAAACATTATCAATCTACGGTACAAGGACATGTCGGACTAATTGATTGCAATTGTAACGTTACTTTTGTGCTAGAAAAAATTTTAATCGATGATATTTATAGTGCAACTCTTTCCAAAGTTTGTTCTGACTGTGAAATGCGTGTAACAAGAAAAGTTTCGATCATTCCTTTAAATATATTAATGATATCAGATGGTAGTGTAGCCTCATTAAATGAATCTGCATCATCTATGTTGGTAAGCGAAGTCTCTGATTGCAAAAACAATAATTGTACTGGAAAGGTATGCACAGAATATTTAATTTCGGAGCATTTAATTTTTTTTTAAATTAGATTTGACTATTCGTCTATGCGACATTCCAAATGAATTGCTGCTCTGCGACAAAATATTTGAATTAGCAGCTGTAGTTGAATTTATTCCAAATTCCGGAGGTATTGGTCATTATAAAACTAACTGTCTACGGCGTAATTCTGAATGGGAGTGTTACGATGATATGGCGCGTAAAGCTGTTTCAGTTAAGTACGACATTGTAGTTAATTTTTATCTGCTGATATATAGACGCTGGAAAGCATAGTTTGGATAGTGTTCTTAACAAACATAGATTATGTGTTTCGTCAGTTATGGTAAACAATAAATATATTTCATTCTGACAACGATGTTTTCTTATTCTTATTTGAGATTTGTGTACAGTCACGAGCGCTTATATGTATCCACTTACCAGAATTCAAAAGCGATTTTCTCGTTTAATCAAGGTCATTATTTTACATGGCAAATTCTGGGGATCGATGCACAACGAAACTGAATGAATAATTTATTACATGAAAAATCACAACACAAAATGCTTCCTTTAAGTCTTGTTTTTATTTATATTTTGTATGTAAAACTATCTATTTAATGTAGACTTTATGCAAAATTAATGCACTGTTTTCTTCTGGCAAATAAACATTACCGACTACGATAAATGCATTATGATTAGTATTAGAACTTCGTGGTTTGGTTAAATTGTAAACGACACCCGTGGTGTCGTTGACAATACACAAAATAACCAGGCGCTTTCTGTGAAAATTTTGGTTAAGTTAAAATAAATAAAACCACTGTATAATAATGATATTTTTCAACACGTACGCAATAAACACTATTCGTACAACAGCTTTCATCAAAAAACACTAGCATTTATCTTTCCTGAGTACATGTTCTGTGTGGCTCTGCTAGAGAGTATACTCTGCAGCAGAGCCACAATAAATGTCTATTTTATCATTACCTATTGCACGTACAGCTATAACGGTTTACGTACATTATGTTCGTTTAACGTACAATATTTTAAGATAGAATTTATCGGTTTCTAAAATGGTGGCTCTGCGGCAGAGCATGACACGAATTTATTAATTAAAACAATAGCGGTCTGTTAAAATAATGTTGGCGATATATTTTAAAGGCATTTTTAGAAATGGCATTTACGATAAGTACTACCCATCGACACAAACTGACGGCTCTGGATCTATTAGCATCCTTTGTTGTCAACTAAGATGCGCCATCTTCTGGAGACAAAGATACAAGGATACAACTATTAAAAGTGACAATTTGTCCCTAAAACCTCTACCCAGTATGAACAGATCTCCAGCTTGGAAGTATCGTCTTAATAAACTGGATTCATCATCAAATTCGTTATTTATTATATCCGCATCTGAGGTTATCGCAAGATAAGGGTCAAGAATATCCATGATGTAACCATCACTACACACAAAAAGGAAAGGCTTTACGAGGTTACGATACTCGTACTTGTGTAATGAGTAAGTTTTTTTTTGGTATTAATAACTTTTTCTATATAAATATGTGTTCCATCGGCAATTATAATGGGTCTTCTTCCTCTCTTCTCCCGCATAAAGACCATTTGGAATCAGTAGATTCCTTTGAGCTATTTCTGCTCTGGATATATGATTTATACCCAGATTCCTTGCAACAAAATACTGATTTATCACTTTCACTGTCCATGCATTACATGTAATGCACTGATGAGTTAGCTCCGTACGTCCGTGCATGACATACAATACACTATTAACCACCAAGAATAGTGTTGTTCACGAGAAACTTGAAAAATCAATCAAATAAAATAAAAAACAGATAATTCTTTCAACCTGCCAAGTACGTAATCTGGCTCCCTAGGTTGCCATATCTAATATGTAAAAAAAATAAAAGTAAAACTTGGTATATTATATTTTAATCAAACAAAAATAAAAATGGTTTTTCTTACTAAAATTCAACTTAAATAAAACTTTTTTTTCATTTCTTTGGGGGGTCTACGCTAGTGATGCAACGAATACGAATACGAATATTCGTATTCGCCGAATAGTAGACAATTACCGAATATTCGTATTCGGCGAATACTAATACGAATATTTAAAAACTAATATTTTTGTACGCAACTCTAATTACTGCAGATTTGAAAAACGCGCGTAAAAATATAACGTATGCAGGGGCCCTTAACCGCAACGACGACGCGACGGGGGACTCCCCGGCCATAGTTTATACAGTTTCAGCGGCGCCGGGAGTTTCCCTATCATTACGATTACGAACCATTCATTCCATTTATTTCATTTGTCAGTCGTGAGCACAAGTCAAGCAAGAGAGTATTGTTTTATTTATTTTCTGAGGTTGCTGCGAATTTAAAGAAGTTGAAGTTGAATTGAAAATGTCTTCTCGTAAACGAGAACAAAGTGACATATGGAAACACTTCGATAAATTACCTAGTAAGTATATATGGTCTGTATTTCTTTTGTATCAACAAAAAGTAGGATAGTAAGTAACTTAGACGAACGTTAGTAATGGCTGCGTCTATGTAGTACTACACTTTGCCCGCGCCTTCGCGCTTCGTCCGCGCAGACTTCGGTTTTACTTTTGCATGTAATAATTTTAAATTGTATTGTTTTTTTTTTATTTTGGACAATGAAAGCAAAGCTAGATGCAAATATTGTGCTTGTGAATTGTCTCGGGGAGGAAAAAATGCATCTATTAAAGGATTTACTACGACCGCACTGTGGACTCATGTGAAGAGATTTCACGAGAAGGAGTTTCTTGCCTGTACAAATACTGTAGATGAAACAAGCACTGAAGTTGAAGTAACACCAGCGAAGAAACAAGCGTCCTTAAAGGAAATATGGGAAAGACGTACTACGTATGAAACTGGTGATCCTCGGGCTGTCAAAATCACATATTTGATTGCTGAACAAGTTTGTCTAGACATGGAGCCCCTGAATTTGGTAAATAAAAAGGGATATCGTCGTTTGCTCAGTGAACTAGCTCCAAGGTTTGTTTTTGTTTGCTTTTATTAAAATTGTAAACTTTTGTTCATACATATTAGTGGGATACACTTTAAACTTTCACAAAACCCTTTTTAATTCCTGACTGTTATTTTTTTACAGATATAACATTATATCTAGAACCCACCTCACAGAAAAAATTCTGCCGGACATTAATGAACGTGTTAAAATAAAATTGAAGGAGCAGTTAACAAAGACCCCATATCTCTCTGTCACAACAGACATGTGGACCAGTGACGCTTCCTCACAAGTCAATGATTTTATAAGTCTTACTGGACATGGAGTCAATGAAGATTTCCAGCTTAAATCTTATTGTCTGGAAGTGTTTCCTTTTGAAGGTGACTCACATTCAGGAGAAAATATTGCCCACAATATGCATATGATGTTTCTGGAATGGCAGCTAGTGGGTAAAGTTGCAGCAGTTGTAACGGACAACGCACGGAATATGGTTAAAGCAAATGATGAGCTTCATCTTAGCCTTAAACATATTTCTTGTTTGGTACACAGCATCCAATTAGCGCTGAAAAAAAGTTTGTTTGGTCAAGAACGCATAACCGAAATGTTAACCACATGCAGGGGAGTTATTACTCATTTTAATCACTCAACCTCCGCACTCAAACAACTGAAAGATTCTCAACAAGCTACCAATACACCGAAACATGTTTTGTTTCAAGATGTTGAAACTAGATGGGACTCAACATATCAGATGTTGAAGAGATTACATGAACAACGCATAGCGATTCAAGATGTTTTACCATCTCTACCAAATTGTCGTCATGAAATCACAGCAAGGCAATGGGCTCTTATGAGCCAAATCATTGATATTCTGGCCAATTTTGAAGAAGCTACTAAAGAGCTGAGCAAAGAATCAACGACGTTATCTCAAGCCATCCCAATAGTACGAAGTCTTAAATCTTGCCTCAATAAAATTTCAAATGATCCTTCTTCTCATCCTGATGTGAAAAATCTGGCAAACTCCATATTCAGTGGATTTTCGAATAGATTTGCGTTTATGGAATGTGATGATACTTATCTATTAGCAACGATCCTTGACCCACGATTCAAAACAAGGATTTTCAGCTCAACAGTGGTCGCTGAAACCGCTCGATCAGTTCTTAACGCTGCTGTTGATAACAGAGAGGCCGTAAGACCGACAAGACCTCCAGAAGAACCTCAACCGTCGACAAGTAGAGGAATTTGGCAAGTATGCCAAGAAATAATTGAAGAAGCCGAAATGGAAGAGCCAATTTCAATATATTCTGGTGAGTATGAAGAAAGTTAGAAAAGTTATTAATAGGTAATAGAATAGGTACTCTTTGTCATCTACATAGTATAGTAAATGTAAAATTTAATTTCAAAATGTTTTTTACAGGGGATTCGCAAACTAAAAACGAGATAGATGCTTATCTAAAGCTCCCAAATTTACCGCCGACTGCTGATCCACTGGCCTTTTGGCGAGAAGATGTCCATTTTCCAAGTCTGAAAAAGCTCGCCCAAAAATATTTTTCACTGAAGCCATGTACAGTCGCCTCGGAAAGACTTTTTTCAACGGCTGGGAACATTCAGACTGAAAAAAGAAATCGCCTAAAACCAGAAAATCTACAAATTTTATGTTTTTTAAATAAAAATTTGCCTATTGTAAATTTTAATTATTAGAACAGTAAACATTCATCAAATAAATAAGTCTTTTATTACCATGGCGAGATATTCGTATTCGTATTCGTATTCGCCGAATAGTAGGTTTGATATTCGTATTCGTGTTCGTATTCGTAAAAGTAGTATTCGTTGCATCACTAGTCTACGCTAATAAACTTTACTTGAGACATAATAAGTCACCTCCATAGTCGATATAATATACTGCATTAAGTGCCACACAATTAACTTTGTACACTATGTGGCACTATGTGGCACTTTTGTGGCACTATGTCGCACCTTCATAATAGTAGTGACGTATCTCAAAAAATATTTTTTTTGGGAAATTAAAAACGAAGTTTTGAAACTGCAAACTTTCAACTTTGAATTAATTTAATTTATTCATTTTGTATGAAAACATATCAATTATTTGATTTCTGTAGTAAGTTATGTTTATATTTTGTGAAATACGAGCAAAAAAAGAATGATATGTTGCATATTTTTAATTAAAATGAAGGTTTTTTAAACAGGTTCCCAATATAAGTTCTTTAAAAAAAAAACAGTTTCAGTATAATACTGTTATACTGAAACTGTTTTTTTTTAAAGACCATTTTTGTCTTAGGTCTCTTTTATTTTGAAATTATTGTACAGTTTTTATCCTATTACTGAAAAGTGCACTACAAGAATAAATTGAAAATATGCTATCGTGTCACTTAATAAGTCATTTTATATTAAAAAAGATCTGTGAAATTAAACACTTATTAATTTTCAAAAGACTTATATTAAGTCACTTTGGCACAGAAAATAAACATAATAATCTCGTTCTTTTGAGTCAAAATCTGCAATTATAAAATAAAAAATAATAAAATCAATAGAAACAAAACAACCTTACAATTATTGTATTATCCATATAGAAACAGTTTTTTCAAATTACAATGATTGTGATAATTCACAATCATTCGTCAGTCTTCAGGCAATGCCAATGTTTATAATAATTCTCAAAATGTGATACTGCGCAGGAATATAAGCAAGCTATATATTTATTTTTGTTTTTTCCGCAGCAATTGTCGGAATAAAACGTAACGTGGATGGCCTGACCCTGATGTTTTGCAAATAATTAAGAACACACGATCAGATCTCGCTAGATCCGCGTTTCCCCTGAGTTTCGTCCTAGAAAAAACTGAAGACATCTCCATAAGCTCAAATTATTTAAATGCACAAGATAAGGCAATTTTCTCTTTACATTTTCCCTCGTGTATGTATTAGTTATTAATTTTGTATGTGTAATAATAATTCATAAAAATGTTACATGGTAAGATAGTGAACCTATTTTGACATATCTTTTCAAAACTTTACATGTAATGCGGCAGTACTCTAGTATGTAGTGCGTGCGTGACTTGTCAATATAATAAAACAATGGTAAAAAACGTTCATTAACTTTACTAATGTTACATTATATAAAAAACAAGTACTTAGCAAAAATGAAATTAAAATGGTACCGCTTAGAATTTTTAAATTAATCAATTAGCAAAGTAGCATTGGCCTCCTCGCTTGTATACGGTCCGAACACGGTGTTCCCACCGACTGGAAGGACATTGGCATCTTGTTCAGCTGTATATCCTCCTACAGATTGATTTGAGGCACTACTTGGAGATGTAAACACATTGTGTAATGTATGACAATTGGTATCTGAGGATTGGACACCTTGAGCTGTTGTATACCCTCGAGTACTAGTTAAGGCACTATTATAACTCTCAGATGCATACATATCATTGTAAATGTTTAACTCTTCTTCCATAACTAAATTAAAAATCTTTCTCTTAAGATGAAGCTGTGCGAAGGGGTTGCGGGTTTGTCTGAAAGGGATATCGCGACCTCGGCACACAGGCAACGGAAGGAACACGGGTGGGTTTTAGTCAGTAAAAGTCTGACACGCCCTCCCGCTCCACCCAGAGCGGGAGAAGTTATTTGATAATTGCCCACCCTCAAAAAAGACGAAGCTGTGCCGGTTTGGGTAAATTTTTTGTACTTTCACAAACACTAAGAAAAAAATGATCCATGTCGTCCATTTTGTCAATTACTTGGTTTCTCAAATCACGTTCTGTTTTTCTTTTCTGTCGCTCTGTTTGCTGGATCTGGATACACGTTTTCACGATAATAATAAACTTATTATTACCTGGATATCTGGGACACTGGGTAGGTAAAATACCTCTTTAAGTGAGAGAAATTCCGGGTCCCCTTAATGTCCCAGTTATCCAGGTTTTACTGTATTTAATATAGGTTATATAAACTGTCGGTTAGATACCGTATTGCATCGTTTTCTTATATTTCGTGTTACACTCAAGTTTGCCGGATGTAAATATATCTACTGATATCATCCCAGTTGTAAAAAACTTCCGTCCAAACAAACCATGTCTTCTTTTATCTTCTTGGTAATATATTTCTTGTTGCTGCTAAATCTAATGCGCCTTTTAGCTTTTTACATTTTGATACCAGTGCCTTTAATACTCTTTTTTCGAGAACAGTCTTAGATATTTTTTGTTCATGTGTTTTACACTTTTATATTTCTCACCTAACAACATACTTCTAGGAGTTCATGTCTAGCTTTCAGCTTATTACTCTCTTCTGTTTTTAGATTAATTTCTTTTGATATATTTTTTTCCAGCAAGTGCTAGTGATCCTCTAATGATGGTGTTGCTATTTATGTATTTTGCTGCTGATTCTCGGCTGGTTTCATCCAGCAAGTGCTAGTGGATCCTCTAATGATGGTGTTGCTGTTTATGTATTTTACTGCTGATTCTCGGCTGGCGTAGACATAGGTGTCTTGATCAGATTCTGCCCAGTTGGATTCACACTCCTCGATCACGTCCTCCGCTAACATCTTGTCTAACTCGACTGATTTCCTTCTTGGCAGGCGTAACGCGATACGGGGGCTAGGCAATAGGCAGATGGTCGCCCTCCTCCATCCTCAGTACGTTCACGGAAGCACACTGGATGGGTTCGCGTTCGGATTCCCATGATAAAGTGTGAAGTGTCCGAGGCTGATCCATTGTACGCCAAGTTAGACAAGATGTTAGCGGAGGACGTGATCGAGGAGTGTGAATCCGCCTGGGCAGCACCTTGCGTCTTGGTACCGAAACGTAATGGTACGTATAGGTTTTGTGTCGACTACCGAAAGTTGAACGCGGTCACTAAGACGGATGCGTACCCCATGCCGCGTTTTATTGCCAACGTTATACTGGCGCCCAACGTGGGGCCAGTATAACGTTGGCAATAAAACGCGCGATCTCATAATAAAACTTTAATGAAACACGCTACACATACAAGATTCGTCGACAAAATCCTTTGCGCGCGCCACCCGTGCCGCTTTGTGTGCGCCCGCGGCCCTAAGCTCAACGAATCTTGTAATGTTGTATGTGTAGCGTGTTTCATAAGCGTTTGGTCTAGACACCCATCTAAGGAGTAAAGTTTTTTGATTCTGCTAACTTCAATAACTGGCCAGATTTTTTCACTGATTTTGCTGTTCTCATTTTCTCAGTGAGGTCTTCACCAAATAAGTATGTTGTTTACTCCGACTGCAGCAGAAACTCTTTCATATCTTTATTAATGACAGATAATAATAGAGATAAACGTCTCCTTCTATCTAGATATATTGAGTCACCTAATAACACTGAAGCATAATTTACCTTTTTAATTATGTCCATCGTCTGTCCTTGAGCATCCTTTACATACATTTGAAGACCCGAACCCAGATATGACAAGACTGTGGCAACTTGCTGTTGTCTTCTTTGTATAATTTTGTCTAACTTTCTAGACATTTCATTAACTGCAGCGCTAACCTCGTGAACTTGGTAAATAGTAGATTTCCCTTTCACTAACACTGCTTTAATCTGAGTTTTAATATGTCAATACAAGTTTACTTAAATTGACTATTGTCATTTTTTTTTTTTTCAAATAGTATGCCCTTTAAAACAGTTTTACAGACTTAAATATTTTCTAACAGGGTGAAAACGGTCTTCCACACAAAAGTCCATCGATCATCGGGATCCACTCCAGCGCATGTCTCATGCCACCTCAAACAAACACAGCATTTAATCCACCCGTCACCTTTGGAAAAAAAGTCAGTGCAGAACAAACAATAAATGTCAATAAATGTCAAATGTCTAATTCGTCCCTTAGCTAACAACACCGCTCAAGTCGAAACATGCGGTTTTTACATTTTAATGCCATTGGATGAAGCTGCGCATTGCGCGTCGAACCATTGGTCTAATGAAATAGATTTCAGCCAATCAGAAGCCGTAATTCAAAAAATAGTGACAGCGCTCAAGTCGGTTGGTGTCGCAACACCGCACAGTTTTTTCCGTCTCCTGTAAAGTTGGTAAAAATTACTTAAGCGGTGTTGTAAGCTAAGGGACGATATGTCATATCGACGGTTAAAAACCAAATTGTTACTTAAACTATTATTACTTAATTGTCTTTTAAACGATAACTGTTATCCTAAAAGCACTTCAAACAAATCGACTGCATAACAACAGGTCAATTGCTTAAAATCGTCGCCTTGGAGGGTAATAGAGCTATTCCACAGAACTAGACTTTTGAGTTATGGACGTTTAAAAAATAAATGATGCGCATAAGAACAGTTATTTTAACATAAATCAGCTCCATATTTTAGTAGAGAGTTCAAATTTTCACACTAGATTATTAAAAGGTTTTACCGTTGAATGCCACAATTAAAAAAATCCAAAATATCATAGTTCTTAAGTTATGTTGATTACACCTGTTGACTACTAGCATAAATAAAATGTAATGCTCTTATTTACGGGGTGTAAGTCACTTAACTCTCTTGTCTTGTTGACTTTTTAACCAGAGAGACAATTTTGCTAACTTTAAGCAACGTTCGCATTCGCATATCAGTCGGAATCTGTCAAAAATTGGAAATTGATGTCTTTTTGCGAAATTGTTACTGAGATGCAAATACGAACGTTCTTTAAAATATTAGTAAAATTGGCCCTCTGATGAAATTATTCTAATTATTTATAAAGGCCTAGTGGAGTCTTTGAAAATAAATACAAAATAATAATATTTTTCGTTTATTTTTAGAGGGAAATAAAACCAAATTAACGCTTAAAAAGTAATGTTAAAAATTAATGATGGAGATAAAAATTATTCACTTTCTGAGTTGTCACTAATTGGTCCTTCTTCCAGATCTTTATAAAAATCATGATATACCGGAGGTATGGTACCTCTTGCGCAGAGATCCTTTAGATCCTTAAGTTTATTGGCAGGGATTTTAAGCTTTTTGTTATAGAGCTTCTGTAAATCGCAACACGGCGTCATAATAGATTTACGTAGAGCTCTGCGCTGTATTGGTAAAGATTTAAAATTTTCTTCAGATAGTTGATTTTTGAAAAATATCGTTTTAGGACTTCCTTTTCGATATTGAATCCATTTTAATAACAGCCAGTTCATATTATCTCCAGTATCCGTTTTATTTTTATTTGTGATAACTGTGTTACTGTACGACTTAAAGTCAATAAAATCTGAGTATGACAACTCTTTAATCTTATAATAGGGCTTCGTTGTTTTAGCCGTACGTGTGACAGTGTACCAGCCCTCCGGTGTGTAGACGTCCACATGTCTCCCCCTGTTTTCTACTGCCGAGTGAACACTATCGCATTCCATCTCTGAATGTCCTGACTCCATAAACTTTTGGTTGATGTTTTCGATTGGCAAAACTGTTACTGCATGTAAAAACATTGCAGCAATAATAGTATTCCGATTCTGGCCAGAAGCAGTATCAGAAAAGAAAGTTATTTCTTTTATCTCAGGAGCCAATGTCGATAAATGCATCCAAATGCAAGTGGCAATCTCCGATGCACCTTTAGTACCCCACTCCTTCATGCCACATATAATTTGTAGCTTCAGTCTCCCAAATTATAAACTGTAAAGTTGTATATCTTTAACTTTCGCTTATAATACACCTGACCAGCCTGTAAACTTGGAGCTAATAGTATTTTTCTGGATTTCGAGTAGCATTAATTATTGCCGCAGTTATTCTGAAGTCGTCCATCATATTATGTCTCATAGCAACATTAAAATATACATGGCGGAAGATTTTAAAATCTTTTTTAAATCTGCTGTTAATAGTTTCTACTACCCAACGGATCATAGTTAATAACCTAGATTTATTAGCATCTAATGTCGTCAGTTGTTCTCCTCTTGCTCTCGTTGGCGGCATGTGAGGATTATATCCGCATTCTTCAATAGTATTGATCGAATCTCGAAATCCACGATCCAATATAAAAATGTCATCAGTTCTCAAGAACCCATGAATCGGAGAATCTTGTCGCATCAGGTCGAGCATAATTCTTGCGTCCGAAGTATTTGCTGTATATGGTCCCATAGCATCTAGTATGTAGCCATCGGTACATACTAATAAAAAGGGTTTGACTAAGTTCCGAAACTTATGGAGACTGTAAGTTTTCCGCTGAAAAAGGAAATTCGCACTCTTCTGCAGATAAATATATGTTCCGTCACATACGACAATGGCTGTGGGATCATTTTGGTTACCACCGAAAAAATGGCTTGGGATTGAAAGGTTTCTGGCTACCACATCTTCTCTTGTAATATGATTTAATCCCAAATGCAGTGGCACAAAATCATTAATTAAGCATTCTCTTGCTATCACCAATTTCCTTTCTAATGTTCTCCTCGACATACTGAATTTAGTAGCTAAGCGCTCATCTGGTTCACTGGTTCTTATTTTAGTTAGGTAAATTCCAAGAACCGTGGCAGGACGCTCTGATCTATCACGCAGAGAAGGCGTTTGGTTTAAAATCACATTAAATTGATATTTTGAAAGACCCGTCCAAAAATGGAATTCGTTGTCATCTATTTGTTCGATATTTTCATAAGCAAATTGATTTCTCCGTTCGAAACCCCATTTGTACAGATTCATCATGCCTACAACATGAGCACCATTAAAGTTTTCGAGTGAAGGGGTATTAATTAAGTCTTCCCAATCATTTCTTAAAATGAGGATTGCAAACCCGAGCTAATTCCGGTATGTAAAAATTATGATTATGCAAAAGTTTAAACTTAGCATACGGTGGAACAACCACCACATTTCTGCAGTTTGGAAAAACACAATGTCTGGCTGTATTTGATGCTCGCAAATATCCACTAGGCGCAACAAAACCGGGACCCAATTGTGGACCCGCAACATCTCTCTGGTCTGCCTCTCCTTCAACTTGATGGGGTACATGGTCTTGAACTGCTTGATCTTCTACTGGTTGATCTTGCACGGGTTGGTCATCCACTGGTTGATGTGGTATATGTTGATTTAGTACAGGCTGGTTTTCTATGGGTTGGTTGTGCAATTGACGATCAAATCTCACCCAGCAAGCATGGCATATGGCCCTTGAGCCATCAAAACGAATCTGAAACAATTGATAAAAAATTGCATGTACTGAGAAATATTAACATCATCATCTTCACATCAACCGGAGAACTTCCACTGTCAGCATACAAAAATCTCCGCCAACCGCCAATGACACTCACACACATCGCTTTAAAAGTAAGGTAGTAACTTACAAAAGTAATTATTTTAATCTTAGACTTCTGATTGGGGAATGATACAATGGGATGCCAGCTACTTGCATACTTTTATGCAAGTTACTGGCATTTGTATTGCAGGCTTTACGATGACGCGTGCGGCGTTGCCGTCCAGTGCATTAGCGCTTCATGGCAACGTGCCGCACCCGGATCTTTCCATCGTTTATGACCAAGCAGTCTAAATTATATTAATTAGCAATAAAAAATAGTTTTATTTTAGTAAAAAAGGATTGTAATTCCTCACAAACAAAGAAAACGTTTGCGATAACTGCGACTATAATCACGGTAAAGGCTACGATACCAAATAAGCGTACCTATAATGACAAAAGCATGGTTAAAAGTATAATTATCTTTCTATCGCTCTCATAGTCGAGGTTTGGTGAGCCGGTAAGTAGGCATAATAACTGAGTAGGTTACTTACCTCGTGTGGAATCATTTCTTGCAACAATAATACTGCATGATCTCGGTATCTTTCTAGAAAGAGCGTTGTCAAAATGTGTTTTCGTCGACGTAACACAGATCGATTACACGACACACAACTATTTTGTCTTTCCATTTCAACGTAAAAACCAATCGTCAAGCAAAGCCAATAGTCCATAAAACGCGCACAAGTAGTCGATAAAATGAATAAATAACAGAAACACAGGTGTAAACGCACAGATCGAAACGACGGATGACGTACGACTGCGACGCGGTCCATCCAAGCGGCGCTGGCGCATGCACACTTCGGTACCTACCTGTTTTTATCTACCTGCCAAATGTGCGAGCGAGAGAGAGATATTTCGTAGAGTTGTACAAACATTTATAGTGACTTAACGACGCGTTTCCATAATGCTAAAAGTAAAAACTTCTGTTTTATTAACAAAAGTTTATTAACTTTTAAATGTTAAATAACTTTATTTTCCCATTGGATACTTAAAATAAAAATACATATTTTGAAAAGTGGGATTAAATTCTTCAATTTAAAACTAATTTGGTCTGTGTACGCGAAATTTCATAAAGTGGGTCAGAAACGCCCAATGACCTTTCTACTAACCTTGTAAAGTCTGCAACAAATTAATACAGTTGATGGAATTTTACATTAAAACAAAAAAATATAGTTAGATTACCTGAACACAAATAAAACAAGGCGTAAGTATATTTACCTGTTTGTTCGGTAATTGCCACACTAGAAACATTGGTTGTCTCAACTGTCGGAGGCACAGTTTGAAGTAAATGATACGAGTTTTCGTCAGCGTCTTCAAAAACTAAACATTAAAAATAAAATAAAATAGTATTAATATAAAATGGTACAAGGGGAACCCATAAAATTTTAATAAACAAAAGTATAGGTAAGAAACGCAAGAGCCGCGCGCAGCAAAACTGCGGGGGGACACTCCACCCCGCATGAATCTCTCGCCACCCAAACATGATGTAGGTATTTGTTTTATTGAAGGACTTTTAAATTGATTATCTTAAACGGATTATGAAACCTGAGTTATTGGTGTGTATCGCTTATACTAAATATTAAATACCTTGATTGTTTTGATTGTCTAAATCAGAAATCGCCGCAACCATCTTTCGTCCGCGTGATAAATTCATGTTAATATAATACCACACTCTGAATAATTACAAACCAATAAACATCAATTGCTTAAAACTCACAAGTTATGTAGTTAATATTAATAATGAACAGTTATTGTCGTTTTACACAAATCGTGAATGTTACTCGTAACCATAGACATATAAATCTCGTAACTCACTATCAAACCAAACTAAACTATGCGCGCACAAACTCGTCGAAATGCAGAACGCGGATTGGTGAACAGGAATAAACACGATTTTTTTCTGCCAATGAAATGTTCCCAAATAATATCGGGATTGGATTAAATATTTACGAATCACAATAACTATAACACAATATAATGATGTATTAATTTTGGTAGTCAAGAGTTCTATGAGCTCTTACAACTATTGACCACTGAATACTTTACTTCTTATACTTGTAATCACAATACATTTAAGCGGCATAGAATTTTTGACTTTTATTAAAACTGCAATAAATTTTATTGGCAAATAAAAAAAAAACTTGCTTACAGTCATGATATCAGTTACATTTATTGACCTATATAAACTTTGGCTCTTTCATAACACGTTGATGCACTTAACTTCATTTCGCCAAAATTGTGGCTTAGCTCCATTGCCCTCCAAGACGACGAAATGTCTAACTTAATCGAGATCAATATTAATATCAAATGAATGTCAATGTCTTAATTAGGTATCTCCTGAAGATTATTTTAAGTACGTCTCTCGGACGCAAAAACCTGAAGAAAATGGCGCACAATCATCACAAAATAGTATTACAGTTGAGTCAACATTATCGGGCAAAGTATCTTTTACCTTTTTGTTGAAAGTTAGCGTTAAGTACTCTCTCTGCCTGAAACTGTTGAGGTATAACTCGATCCGAGCAAAGCTTCCATAAATCTTTGTGTTTGTTCTCAGTAATTGACAGGGGTGGAGGATATCAGTCCGGTAAGTCAAGAAACTTTGTTTTGGACGCGACTACAATATGGGAAACAAGTGTCTCCAGATCCATAGAAATCTTAACCGTTGCTGATGTACCATCAAAGAAGTTCATATCTAACCAGTTTCAAAACAAAATCCCGTGAACACGATGACCACATCTGTTACCGGCCCCGTTCTATAGTCGCCGAGCGCTGCAAGCAAGAATAGACCTTACGGTGGTTAGATATGAACTTCTTCGATGGAACGGTTCTTTTTAAAAGTGGCGATTCGTATTTTACTTATTTTGTCCACTAGATTTCCCACGAAATGACTAAAGAAAATTGTCTGCGAGTAGGTCCCATCTCTTAAAATCTTTGTGAGTTAACTGCTCAACATCAAAGGGCTTTGGCTTTTGTTTTTTTCAAGACGTTTCGAGCAGAATGGAAACAAAATTGTTAAAAATATTTGTCACGGCTGATGTCTTTCGACCGGAACAGACACGTTTCTACAACTGTACTGTATCATCAATTATCTAAAATCACACGCATGACACGACACAATGTTCACTTCACACTCAACCAAAATGAACTCTCACTGTCTCAAGCCCTCTGTACTCAATCTAACTAAAGCATAAATAAACCAAACGAGGACTGGGGAATTCCCGTCCGTAAATGTAAACATCAGTGAGTGTTGCTAGGTAGTCAAATATGAACGGCAGTGATTTAGTTTTAAAATAAACTTTAATTACAATGTTTACAGTAATTAGGTCTGCTCGGTTAGAGCGATACAGACGGAATGGCTTATAAAAAAAAGGTTAAGCTAAAAAAACTATATTTCTGGAATGGTCCACCAGGCCACTTCGCATGAACGTTAACTTAAGTGTTAGAAAAAGGTGTCGTGTCGAACGAGATGTATAATAAATAACTGCTATCGGTGACTTGGCTATCAACTAAATAATTAATACAAGTGGTTAGAAACAGCTTAGGGTGTCGAGTGATTCACTGCTATGGGAGCTGATGTCTGGTATGCATAACTAGTTATGTTGAGTCATTTATGCTGTTTTGTTTATATAGAACCTCAGACCAATAAAAAAGTATAGACGGAGCCGTCGTAAACATTCGCGACGAAATAAATGAGGAATACTTTCCGCTTTGTGTGTAACTCTGTGTAAGATATCGTAGATTTGCGCATGTGTGCTTTTGACCATTGAACTGAATAACTTTTACTGTAAGACTAACATAAAATGGTGAAAACAAAAGCAGTCCCATTCAGTTTAGAACAGTAGTAAACTTTAGTATGGAACGATAGTTTTTTTTTTGGTGATTTCAAAGTTGGTCCCATAGTAAAAGTTATTCAGTTCGGTGTTCTAAAGCACTTCTTAAAGTTTGTAAAGTAATTTTTTTAACACCTTATACCCCCCCCCCCCCCCCTACCCCTTATGTATAGATAAATATTGCCCCTTATGTTGTATCAGTTTTTTTAATGTCTGGCGTTTTGAGCACTACTTTTAGTTAAAGTTTCTTGTTTTGCGATATGGTGGAATCTTATATCAAAGTATTTATTAATTACCGATCTTATTAAACTTGTTTGGTGCACCACGCTATATATGTAATCTTCATCTTCTAAATTTGAAAAAACATCCTGATTACCAATAAATCTTTTGAGAATTTGTGACAGTACATAATTTTTCTGGTTTATTGAAGTAATAGTTATTCCTTCTTTAACAATTTTCCTTACCACATTATTATGTATCTAAAGAAGGAAAACTTAAACCACCTTTGTCTCTTAGTGTTATTAATTTATGGAAATCATGTCTTTCTGAAGATAGCAGCCGGGACATACACGGTTCACATTTGATTTTTTTTTATAGGTAATCAGTGACCCCGCCAGCTATATAACCAATTACATATTTCCTAAAATCATTTATATCCGGTACATCTAAGTAACTGGCCAAATTTCCAATTTTGTCTTCAATTGATTTGAGGAAATTGAGAGTGGTCTCTTCATAATCCTCTTCCTGACGGTAAGATGCTGAAGTGGCATTGATAATTTGTGTGGCGGAAGAACAATTCAGTATAGCTATGTTCTCCAGTGGCACACAATTACCAGTTACGCATTTTAATTCAAGGTGTGTTAATAATTTTCTGTAAATACCCTTGAATTGCCTGACGTTAGGGTTGTCATTGTGGCCACCATGCATCCTTACTGACCCAAAGAAAATTTCTATGTGGTCCTGACTCAATTTATAAGTGGGTAAGAAAATTAATCGATTTTCATTTTCGATCAAATGCTGAACCAAATGTTTAATGCTGTCAATGTTTATTAAAATACCCAAAAATCCGGATTTGCATTTTGTTTCAATTATTGGCTTGTAAAATCGAGTAATTAAGAACGCTTTTTACCATCTTTCATACTCTCAAAACTCAAACTCAAATCATTTATTTCAATTAAACCATTACAGGCACTTTTGAATTGTCAAGGAATCGGTCAGTCAAAAATATGAAGCTAGTAGCCCATTCCAAAGCGTAGTAGGTACCTATGGAGAAGAACGGGCAAGAAACTCCACGGACACTCTTTTAAATAAAATAAATTGTTACAAAGTATTGGTTACATCATTCATGTTGAAATTATACATGTGAGAACAATGTAGCAAGACGTGCACGTTAGAAGCGTCGCTTCGTTTTGTGCATATTTTCATTTTAAGATCGATAATATATTTTTTTAAGTCATCGAGGAAATCCGTTTTGGTTGTACCTCCGTAAGTACTTTTTCAGTTGCCAAGCCCAGCAATAACGTGGCTTTTGTCTTGCATATATACTAAAATCTCTCTTTTAATTGGCCTCGCTACATGCAACGGGCGTCTCTGGGTTCAATTTTAGTACAATTAAGCCTTTGTTCCCACTAGTACCACCCAACTGTACCACCGGTGGTACTAGCGGGAAATTTCGTTCTCTATAGTACCACCATTAATATTAATTAATATTAGTGGTACTAGTGAGACTGTTTGTTCCCAACCTTTGTTCCCACTAGTACCACCGAACTGAACCACCGGTGATACTAGCGATAGTACCTACCACCACTTATATTAATTAATATTAATGGTACTAGTGACACTGTTTGTTCCCAATAGTACTACCTACCTATATAAAGAAATTAATACATATTATCACTTTAATTGCAAAACAAAAGTAAATAGAAATCAAACTTATCTCTCGGCTAAAGTAAAAATAAAACATATCGCAACAACGTTTATATGCGAACTAGCGAAGTTTCTCTAAAAAGTGGCCAATACAAATTTCTCCTGATGTCAATTGCATTTGTGCTTCAATTATCCGGTCATCAGAATCAATGTGTTGTTTTGCTCGCTTTGGTTGTGAGCTCTTATTGAATTTCTTCAATTTGTTGCAAGGTCAGAAAGGTTCGAAAGGTTGTTATGTGAGATTCTTGAAACAAAACATGCAAGATTTGCAAGAAATTCGGTTTATTTCTGCTTATGTAAGAATTTAAGTTATGATGCCAACCCTCTGCCGAATTATTTGTTCGATGTTGACAGCCAAAAACGCTTAATATATCTTTGAAAGGACTTTTGATCCAATGACTTTTGGTGGCTCTGCGGCAGAGCATGACACACTGTCGTGTCATGCTCTGCCGCAGAGCCACCATTTTAGAAACTGATAAATTCTATCTTAAAATATTGTACGTTAAACGAACACAATGTACGTAAACCGTTATCGCTGTACGTGCAATAGGTAATGATAAAATAGACATTTATTGTGGCTCTGCTGCAGAGCATACTCTCTAGCAGAGCCACACAGAACATGTACTCAGGAAAGATAAATGCTAGTGTTTTTTGATGAAAGCTGTTGTACGAATAGTGTTTATTGCGTACGTGTTGAAAAATATCATTATTATACAGTGGTTTTATTTATTTTAACTTAACCAAAATTTTCACAGAAAGCGCCTGGTTATTTTGTGTATTGTCAACGATACCACGGGTGTCGTTTACAATTTAACCAAACCACGAAGTTCTAATACTAATCATAATGCATTTATCGTAGTCGGTAATGTTTATTTGCCAGAAGAAAACAGTGCATTAATTTTGCATAAAGTCTACATTAAATAGATAGTTTTACATACAAAATATAAATAAAAACAAGACTTAAAGGAAGCATTTTGTGTTGTGATTTTTCATGTAATAAATTATTCATTCAGTTTCGTTGTGCATCGATCCCCAGAATTTGCCATGTAAAATAATGACCTTGATTCCACGAGAAAATCGCTTTTGAATTCTGGTAAGTGGATAGGGGAAGGTTGCGATCATTGAACCAGCTCTTTCATTGGACCACCAACGTATTTCCAAAACTGTGCATGATACCTGTACCTAAACTAGTCGAAACGAGTCCTTAGCGGCTCAGTTGCACCCCCCTCTTACCTCAGTGACGCTGCGGCACGTGGCGAGGAAGGACGCGCGTTGTTGTGTTTGCGGCGGTCAAAATCTAATAATTTCACTCAGGATAATTTGACGTAAGTATAATTGCATCCATATTTATCTTCAGGCAATGTTATGACATATTAGAGAATTTAATTGTGATTCCAAGAGTGTTATTCAATTTTGTTTTATCGTGATCATGTATATTTTAGTTAGTTTTTTCTTAACGAGTACCTTGTTGCCATCATTGGACTCCAAGAGAGATCCACCATTGGACCGGTCCAATCATAGCAACTTTTTTACTGTTATTTTCTGGTCATAATTATGGGAATAGATTTCGATTATTTAACTTTCTGGAAATAAATCATAGAAAAATCACTGTAAATTTGAAATTCCAGAATGTCGCTAAACAAAAGGAAGTACTTCGCATGGAATGAAACGAGTATGAACCTTGCCTTAGAATCAGTAAGGAAACAACGAGTGGGCTTAAATGAAGCAAGCAGAATATACGGAGTCCCGAAAGCGACTCTGAAACGGAGGTTAGATGGTGTAAACCAAAAGGCCAAAGAACACGTCCAAATACCAGGTTCCGAAAGTGACCTCCCTCCAGAATTAGAAGATGAGCTGTGTAAACACGTGCTTGAGATGGAAGGTTGCTTGTATGGCATTACTCCTACAGATATTAGACGACTGGCATTTGAGTTAGCGGAGAAAAATAAAATAAAGCATCGTTTTAACAAAAATAAACAATCTGCGGGAAAAAAATGGTACTACGCGTTTATGAAGCGACATCCCAATTTAAGTTTACGACAACCAAGAGCAACATCCATGAGCAGGGCTACAGGATTCAATAAGCCAGCTGTTGATGATTTTTTTAACAAATTAGAAGCAGTCTTAGACAAACATGACATAAAAGATGCGCAGCGGATATATAATATGGATGAGACAGGCTTGTCAACTGTGCAGAAAAAGACTAGAAAAGTACTGGCGTTAAAAGGTAAACGCCAAGTTGGAGCCATTACTAGTGGAGAACGTGGTGTAACAACAACAGCCGTATGTTGCGCTAATGCTGCTGGAAATTTCGTACCGCCACTCATAATTTTCAAACGCAAACGCGCTAAAGACGAACTGAGGGATGGGGCACCACCTGGCACCATATTTGCTTTCAATCCAGACAGTGGATATATAAACAAAGAGATTTTTAATCTGTGGTTGCAACATTTTGTTGAGACTGTGAAGCCAACACCAGAAAAAAAGGTTTTGCTTCTGATGGATGGCCACGCTAGCCATACTAAAAACCTAGAGGCTATAAATTATGCAAGAAGACATGGCGTAGTTATGTTTTCGTTTCCAGCACACACAACGCACCGGCTGCAACCCCTTGATGTGTCATTCTTCAAACCGTTGAGTCTTTATTACATAGACGAAACTGAAAAATGGCTCCGGCTAAATCCTGGAAGAACTGTGACTGTCTTCCAAGTGTCTATGCTCTTCGGAAAGGCCTATTTTCGAGCTGCTTCCGTAGGCACGGCTGCGAATGGATTTCTGAAAACAGGCATTTACCCTCTCAACAAAGATGTGTTTGCAGACTATGAATTTATAGAAGCAGCCGAACAAGAAAACGCAGAAGATTATTTTGGAACGGTGTTGCATGTCCAAGATCCGATAGACCCATTGTCTGTAAATGCATCATCACAAGAAGAATCTATAGTCCCAATCATAGAAGAACCAATGCCCCATGCAGAGCCGCTACCTACAAAATCGACTGATTACTCACCTAGAGATGCAGAGGTGAGCAACGTAAATGTTGGATCTCCAGCTTCAGCACCAATTCAAATAAGGCGAAGTGACAATGTCCAAACGCCTATAGTGGAGAGTAATTCTACCAACTTTGAATTCCACATTCCACAAATATCTCCTGGAGCCAAGAAGATAGCACAGGAATTACGAAAAAGAAGTCGAAAAGCCCAAAGTAGCATAGAATTGACTTCGTCGCCGTACAAAACTGCCCTAGATGAGACTGCAAAGGTTCCAAAGCAGAAGAAGCCAAAACTGTCCACAAAAGAACCTCAACCATCAACCAGTAAGCAAGCTAACGAGAATATAGAAAAATGGTTTTGCAAAATCTGCTTAAAATGTGAAATAGAAGATATGATTCAATGTATGATCTGTAAAGCCTGGGTACATGTTGATTGTGCTTGTGTTAAGAAACATATAAAAAAGTATCTGTGCCCTCATTGCACATCATAGACATCACTTACAATAATGATTGAAATCTATTGTGCCTTTATAAAATGTGATTTTTATAACCTGTTGATCTTGTTTTATGTGACGTAAGTGACTATATTACCTCAAAGAGTTAGCAGTAGCTACAAATTTAAGACTTTATCTAGATCTTTATAAAAGTTTTGTTGATTTCATTTTCTTTTTTTATAAGATTTAATTTTTAATACTTGTTAACTTGCTATTACTTATATACTACAAGTGACCTTAGATTTTTAATAAGTTGATTTTTATATTTGTTAAATTAATATTAAGCAGAAAATATGATTTATTCACTCTTAATGTTACTTTTATTTAGATTGTTTCTTAATTTTGATGACGCGTTGATCTCATTATGTGCCAAAGTTAAAATTTAATTACTAATTAAGTATTATAAGACTGTAGTTTGTTTGTTTGTCGTATGTGTATGAGTATTGTTTGTCTCTTTTCGGTTGTCATATTTGTGTAATATTGTTAATTATAATAAGTTGCCTCGATTGGACCTTTAGAACAAATTTCTCGAAGTCCAATGGTGGCAACCTGGTGGTCCATTGAAAGTGCCTATGGTCCAAAGAAGGCGCCAGCCCAAGATTTTGTTTTCTTCGTATAAATTAAAAAGTATAAGCCTGAATTGTTAGTGCGTTTGATTATTATAAATAAAGGTTCTACGGAATAAAAATAATGAACTGCTTTCATTTTAATACTAACACTGTTTGACATATGAAGTCGTAAAGTTAAGTGGTCCATTCATAGCAACCTTCCCCTACATATAAGCGCTTGTGACTGTACACAAATCTCAAATAAGAATAAGAAAACATCGTTGTCAGAATGAAATATATTTATTGTTTACCATAACTGACGAAACACATAATCGTGTGTATCAGAATGGCGGGTGTAATTTCCAGATTTGCCTAAATTTATTACAGTTATTTGGTACCTTCTGTGTACCTTTACGTACCTCTCTTGAAAATCTGTGTACCTACACCCGTATGATGATATTTTAAAAATTAGGTACACCCGCCATCCTGATGTCAGAACCGCGGGTGTACTGCTAACCAATATATGTAGCCAAGCGTACTGTTTATGTAAATTTGGTACCTCTTGTGTACCTGCAGATAAAAGTATTAAATAAACGAAATACTGCAAGGTTGCTGCAAAAATAAAAAATAAAAAATTCTCGTAAAACGTATCTTTTAAAATAACAATCTACGTATTGATAACTTATCTTAAATATTAAAAAAAACTATATGTATACATAATTACAAAAACAACATATTGCCCATTTTAGAATTGTGAAGGATTTATAGAATTAGGATGTTTGTCTATCAGTGTTTCCAGAATCAAAATGAAACAAGAGACAGTTTTAAAGGATATATTAATTAATTTTCACGATAACGAAATAAGAAAGGATTAATATATGAATAACGCACTGATTCCATGTGCATTTAACTCGGCCTTATAATTTGTTACAAAACTATAATCAATGTAATAAAAATTGGACTAGTATTCAGGGTGGAAAGATAAGTCGGGCGTTGAAGGCAAAGTACCTTAAATCCTTAAGTTAGCTTATTTTACTTAAAGGAAACATTCCTTTATTTTTAAAAAGAAACATAACCGCATTCAAAGATTTTCTAAAAGTTGCTTGCCCAGCCCGGGACTCTCGAACCAACTAAAATTTAAAAAAACAAAGTCGCTATTTTATTTTACTAATCGATAAGGTTATTAGTCAAGGTAAAATTTCTCTAAGAAACATTTGGTCTTAAAAATAAAAATGATCGTAAAATCTAACATTAACTTTATTTTATTAAAAATTTCTTTAACGAACTTTTGTACTAGATTGGTACTCTTCAGGGATTTGTGGTACGACAGACGAGAGTAAGACCAAATGTTTGTTAAATAAATTTTATCCTGAATAATAATCCTCACGATTAGTATAATAAAATAGCGAGTGTTTGTTTTTTTAATTTTAGTTGGTTGGAGTCCCCCCGGGCTAAGCAAAAAACTTTTAGAAAATCTTTGAATGCTGTTATGTTTCTTTTTAAAAATAAAGGAATGTTTCCTTTAAGCAAACTAAGCTAACTTGAGGATTTAAGGTACTTTCCCTTCAACACCCGACTTATCTTTCCACCCTGTATAATTAAAACATCCTCTATTAACTACACAGTATTTTAACGTTAATAATAGTAATGATCCATTTATGTTACAGACATGATTTTAATCCGTATATTATACATTCTGCAATCATACATTTATAGCTTTTTGTTACATGATTACGAAGGTCGTCATAGCACTCCCATCGTTTGCCTCTAAAACAATGTGATCTGTAATGGCCAATACACGTAATTCTATCTGTTTTAGGACCTGAAGGTAAAAATTCAATAATACCAAGCAAGCTATATGTGGTATCGTTTAATGTTATACTACGGGGCACATCATCTAAACATATACTTTCGGATTGACTTAACTCAAACGACACAGTGTTGTGAAGTATATAACTGAATGTTCTTATTCCCTTGCAGGTATTACGCCGACATTCAACAATATTTACATCGTCGCTTAACGAATCTTGTGCGGATTTATTTAGTAGAGAAATATTTTCACAAATATTTGTGTCAATAGGAATAAATGCAATTTTTCTGCTGACTTTTTTAAGTGGACAAGATTCGTTTGTACAAGATTCTATACGCTCAGCACTGTACATTATATCACTGTCTATTAGAATCTTATCAAAGATATACGTCACTGAACACTCACAATTTATATGGGTTATATTATTATTAGAAACTTTTTTGTCAAAAAATTTGCCTAAAATTTCAGCTCGACGTTTGTACAAATATTGTTTCTTGCTATTTTTGTCAATCATCGCTTTTACGAATTGACAGTACATGTTGTCGCTATTTAGTATCGAAGTGCTTAAATTAAAACCATCAACACATCCAACAGCAATTATTTGAGAAACAGCATCGAATGCACATGTGTTAGATACCAGGACACCTTTAATACCAGTTCTTGTCCTAGTTCCATTAAACAGTAATGGAATCGAGTTTAAACCTATCCTATGTTTTGATGATGTGCTTCGTTTACCTAACCCTTTTTTCAACACTGGCAACTGGAAGTATGTGGGTCTGGTCTGGGTCTGCAGGTCCAATAGGCGGTTGCCTGTCTTCAACCAACTTGATCGTGGGGTGCTTCGTTTTTAAATGCCTGTTAAGGTTTCCTACATTACCACCAGACACAGATAATTCACTAGAACAATATGTACATTTTGCCTTCTTAGGTCCGTTTTCCATGAAATGATTCCACACAGCACTTCTCTTTCTACTTACAGTCTCCATTTTTTTATTTAGATAGATAATTTACACGTTAACACTAAATAGATAAGTACTACAACAGTGAGAGTACGAATTAGTCTTTTTTTAACGTTCGTTTTCCGTAAAATAGTTCCACCACACAGCACTTTTCGTTCTATTTACATTTTAAGACTACACATATTATACAATTAAACATAATAATTTACTATTAGCTACAAATTTAAATACAATTAACGTAACGCACAAGTGAATCACCTAGTCAAGTGCATTTCGTTCAGACCTCGACATCAAAACGAAATTAAAAACTACGAACTATTACCGAGAAATACAAATTTAAAATTCACGGCTAAACATAAACATTTTTTTTTTTAGAACATTATGCGCTTTAATTGCACTGCAAAAAGCTCAAATCTGATTGGAATTGAAACAATAATAAATAATATTTCTTGGACGTACTTGTTTTAGTTTCCGTACATTGTTGTACGTTAAATTAGACTGTAAATACATAAAAATAAAGTTCATATCAGTGTATTTAGACTAACAAATTTTTGTCATAATAATTCCGTCTCGGCGAGGCGCCATCGTCACTCGTCAGCCGAACGTTAGCCGACCAGCCGGCGAAGTGACACGAACGTGTACGAGTGAGACTGAGTGCTGGCCCTGGCTGAGTGGGAGTAGTGCGGGGGTATAGTCTATGGTGCGCCCGGCGCACAGTTCTTGCGAGCGTAGGAGCGTAAAGAAAGACTGAACTAAGTGAAGCACAGACACATTTGAATGACTACTGATTGAATGATAAGTTTATTTTGTGCTATGAAGTAGTTCATTTCCTTCAATCGTTCGCGAACTACCCATGTCTAAATCTATGTTTGTTAAGAACACTATCCAAACTATGCTTTCCAGCGTCTATATATCAGCAGATGAGAATTAACTACAATGTCGTACTTAACTGAAACAGCTTTACGCGCCATATCATCGTAACATTCCCATTCAGAATGACGCCGTAGACAGTTAGTTTTATAATGACCAATACCTCCGGAATTTGGAATAAATTCAACTACAGCTGCTAATTCAAATATTTTGTCGCAGAGCAGCAATTCATTTGGAATGTCGCATAGACGAATAGTCAAATCTAATTCAAAAAAAATTAAATGCTCCGAAATTAAATATTCTGTGCATACCTTTCCAGTACAATTATTGTTTTTGCAATCAGAGACTTCGCTTACCAACATAGATGATGCAGATTCATTTAATGAGGCTACACTACCATCTGATATCATTAATATATTTAAAGGAATGATCAAAACTTTTCTTGTTACACGCATTTCACAGTCAGAACAAACTTTGGAAAGAGTTGCACTATAAATATCATCGATTAAAATTTTTTCTAGCACAAAAGTAACGTTACAATTGCAATCAATTAGTTCGACATGTCCTTGTACCGTAGATTGATAATGTTTTTGTAAGATTTCTGTTCTACTTTTTAAACAATTTACATCAACATCTTTATGTACCAAAGCAGAAATCAGTCTCGAAAAATCCGAATAATAATTCATAGAAGTAATAAATATGGAAATATTTATGTGATCAGTACAAATAACTAACAAAGCATTAAGTACGGCATCAAAAGCACACGTATTCGTGACAACTACATTTTTAATACCTGATGTGCAAATATTTCCATTAGGCAGAATTTCTATTTCTTTTGTTCTGGGTTTTACTTTTTCTATTAACCTTGAGGTTTTTCGATTTTCTGTTTTATTGCGCCAATTTTCTTCAAGTTTAGGGTTGCTTTTAAACGCCGATTCTCGACTGAAGTCACCATTATTTAAATTAATTTCTTAATTCACACTATGTTTGCAATTTTCGTCAACATTTTTACATTTACTTTTAAGAAAATTGGCACAATTAGCTGCTTTCAAATCTCCCGTTATAAACGGTGTATGTTTCATTACAAAATCGTCAACTCTCATCAGTCCACTTCTACTATGCAATAATAAAGTTTTAATTTTTTTAAAGTAGCTTTCTACTTTACTGCTACTAGCAACATCTGATGAGTCAGAGGAGTTTGGTATGTAGGGAAACATAACATTGGACCAGAGAGGTAACTTAAGCACAAGTTTGCGAAAACATGTTACAAAATTTGGCAAATAATATATGTTTTCATAGTCCGTTTTTTCACTTAAATCAGAGTGAACGGTTTCAGCATCAACAATTGCATTATACCAAGTAATAAAAGAATTGTTAACACTTTCATCATCTTCGTGAGTACCAGTCACATCTTCATCACTCTGTTCAATATCAATGGAACCTTCACTTGACAGTCCAAGAGATTTTAGTAACTTAATTTCAGGTTTTTTGAAATCATTTCTTTTGCCAGTTACCAGTATAGGCTTCACGTTGTGCCACGAATCACGGTCTACATTAAAAGATTCTACGTTGACGTTATTAGTAATGCTATCGCTACTAGAACTTACATCGTCCTCAAGTTTTACAGATTCAGCGCTGTTGGAACCTTCATTATCTTGCAAGTTTTCATCACCAAAAAAATCATTGAAGTGTCTCTTGGCCGATAGATATAGGGCTTTTGGTGTCATACGAAACGACAAACTCTTACTTATGTCCTTAAAAACACTACCCTCACTCGATGGCATCTTTTTCACATTAGTAAATAAGTGTTTGAAGTCCTTAAATGCTGCTTTTTGTTCTTCTAAGCACACTGACAAACATTTGGCGCGCTTCATAATTGTAATTTGATAAGTAATTGGGTTCTGATCTTCAAAATGAGTTATTTTCTTTCTCTCTATTTTGGTTGAAGATTAGACATGAAAATATGTAAATAATAATGGAATACAACACAAAATTCCCACTGGAAACTAACGTCACTAATGGTATTGAAACTGCATGGACGTATCGCACACTTCACATGTTTTTTAGTACTACCTTTTCTGTAGTTTAATTGATATGTCAAAAAAAAAAAAAACCATTGAATTGGAATTTGGTGGAATATAATTTATATGCACATGCGAAAAGTGAATAAATCTAGTAATGTTATGTAATAAATAACATGCAAATTTTCCGCGCTCATAATATTTATAGTTGTGCGCCTAATCACAAATATAGCAATGACTACAGAACATTTTGCTGACACAAAATAACCAGGCGCTTTCTATGAAAATTTTAGTTAAGTTAAAATAAATAAAAACACTGTATAATAATGATATTTTTCAACACGTACGCAATAAACACTATTCGTACATCAGCTTTCATCATAAAACACTAGCATTTATCTTTCCTGAGTACATGTTCTGTGTGGCTCTGCTAGAGAGTATGCTCTGCAGCAGAGCCACAATAAATGTCTATTTTATCATTACCTTTTGCACGTACAGCGATAACGGTTTACGTACATTATGTTCGTTTAACGTACAATATTTTAAGATATCATTTATCGGTTTCTAAAATGGTGGCTCTGCGGCAGAGCATGACACAAACTGTCTCGTAGTATTTTTGGAAATTTCTTATTGCAGGTACTACGTCTTGTTTCATTTCTCTTACAACATAATCCCATCCTTCCGAAAGGAGATCCGCCAAATCCCATACAAAAAAAACCCAGGCCCGGCGCAAAAGAAATGTATCTCAGATTTTAGAGTAATAATAATAGAAATATTGTACATTATCGCTATTGCCAATTTCGGTGGCTAACATAGTTTTTTTGCCCGGAGAAGTTTCATAGGCGCTAGATTTAAAAATGACATTCTTATGGAAAAACTACATCTTTCCGAGTTCTGTGCTTAACTAACATTGACAACTTATGTATGCAATGCTTGTTTTACAGTTTTTGCATACGTATGTATATTTAGAATAGAGCAGCTAAAGCTGGGTGCGGACATCTGGGTTTTTTCAAAAAGCATTTTTTGAAACCCTGTATTCAGGGTTATTTTTAAAACGTCAATAACCTCTTAAGGGGTCATTGTACTGACCTGAAAACGCGAAAAAAAAATCTGCTGTTCCCTACATTTTAACGAATTAGTCGAACATAAATGTAGGGAACAGCTGGTATTTTTTTCGCGATTTCTCTTTAAGTCCCATAGTAAAAGTTGTTCATAATGATGAATACAATGACCCCTTAATAGGTTATTGACGTTTTAAAAATAACCCTGTATATAAAAGTATATAGATTACAATAAAACCATGGCATTTTATGTAGATATATGTATATTCTATTAAGTTTCGTTTTTACATTTCAGTCATCCATTAAAATAGACTCCAAACCTATAGCTGGGTGATCCAGATCATGTTTATTGTTTCTAGCCCAACCAAGATAATACATAACACTTATTATATGGGCGCAGCTTCCAAGTGTCCTTTTACCTTGATAATAAGAACAATAATGTTCTTTAATTGCATCGATTCCAGAAATCGCAGTGTTAATTAACAAATAGGTGTGGTACGTTTTTGATCTTACATGGCGTGAATTTATTCTGCAGCGAATCAAGACATTGCTTGATTGCGACTGTGACCTAATGACTTGATCGTTTACTATGGCGATTTGTTCAGTGTCTATACACCTCGATCTCATATACGCCAGTTCTTTTCGTGTGTTCGCTGCAGTATGATCGTGCGAGTTTTAAATGGTACGTGCCTATGGCGAATTTTATGAGTTCCTCATACGTCAGCTCTCTAAAATCTGACACTTGTGGATTGTTTGCATTCAGCCGGGTAAATGTTGCTCTTTGTCTGTTCAAATTATTTTGTAGAACATACGCTGCCAAAAGATTCGGTTTATGTAAGTTGCGGTTTATGGATGCAATAAAATCATTTGTATATCTGCTGTCTTCATAAGGTTCCTGAAAACGGTTTATTAAGGCCGCAGCTATTTTATCCCTAGCTCACTAAACATATTTTCGAGTTACACAATCACTAAACATAAGTCATTTTGACTAACAAAATAAATCGACAATTTTGTTTTGAAATGATGTTTATTTTTGAAAAATGTAGGTGAAATATGAGTTACTCGTATTATTAAGGTTTCTTAGAAAGAACAAACATATAAAAAATGTTAATCCTGGCAGTCTGAGCAGACAGGAATGGTATGTTCGCCACAAATGGCCTTCTTGCAGGAGTGGCATGATACTTTTGTCATCCTATGCTTCTGGTACGGGCAAACTGCGCAAATTTTCCGTTTGTTTGGCTGTGCTTGACTAGTACTAGCCTCAATATTTTCAATTTGCAGGATATCTTTGATACTGGCCCTGATATTCTTCCTCAAAGTTACAGTCTTGTATCGTTCATGTAACCGTGGCTCAATGAGAGTGTCTGCCAATTTTTGCACGAATGCTCTGCGTTTCAAAGGTTTTTGTCGTTGCCGCACCATGTTAGACACATAAACAACATAGTACGCATTGACCATGCATAAGTTCAGCATATTATAAAATATGCACTGAGGCCACCTATTTGTTTTGCGGTTGCAGCTCATGGCAGAAAAAATCTGGTCAACAGTATCAACGGCTCCTTTGGTACTATTGTAGAAATGTATTATTTCAGGCTTTTTCGTGCTGGAGTTAATGTCTGGCTGATCGTGTACTGTTGATAGAAGAAAAATCACTTTGTTGGATTTCGGTTTATAGGACACCAAGGTTTTCTCACCATCGTAGCCAAACATTGAAGTGCCAATATTCCTTGTTTTTTTGTTTCTCATTTCTTTTGGTATCTCTCGTTTATTACTGCGTAATGTGCCAACAATTGTTAGTTTGTAGGGAGATTTCAGTAGTTCTGAAGCAAGTGGCACGGACGTGAACCAGTTGTCCATTGTTATGTTTCTGTTTGTCCCATACACAGGTTCACAAAGTTGTTTTACGAAATATGTAGCCAGAGGCGTGTTTTCGTCACGGATTGTCCCTTTACCCAAATATGGTATAGCATTATAAACATATTTTGAATTAGAATCAGCGACCATTACAATCTTGATACCATATTTATTAGGTTTATTTGGTATATACATTCGAAACGGGCAGCGACCTCGAAACCCAACTAATTGTTCATCTATTGTCAGATAGGAACTGGGTTTTGTACCATTTTTTACAATTTTCAATTAACTTTTCCCAGAGCTCTCTTATTGGCGCGAACTTATCTGTTTCTCTTCTTTCTTGTCTCGTAGATCTATTGTCGAAACGACAGCATCTAAGCAGGAAGTCAAATCGTTCAGCGCTCATACACGCCTTGAAAACGCTGCCGCTTCGTTTGGTGTCGAATAACATTCTCGTAGGCAAATGATTACTTTTTATAGCAGCTGAGTGTAGGAGAAGACCGATCAAAGCTTTCATTTCATTAGCTGAGGTAAATGAATTAGTATAAGAAAATTCTTTGTACTTCTCCTTTTTCAAATTAATTTCAGCGTTCGTGTGGATTACAACCTGGTCAATCATTTCATCAGAAATAAACAAATGAAATAATAGAACTGGATCTATGATATCTCTCGCTTCATTTAGAGGTCCAGGTATAAAATGAACAATGTTTCGAGCTGATGAACGAGTACCTGAGCTGCGTGGAGTGGCTGCCCATTTATGTTAATTTTTTCCATATATGTAGGCTTTACCTGGATGTATTATCGGGTTTTGATGTACATACGCCGGTTGATGTGGCGGCGACCGATCGGGAGAGTCATCATCGGAGTATATTATCATATTTCTGTTCGTTTACCTATGACTATGTGTAGCTCCTCATCAGAAGAAGACAAAGATTCTTCATCACTTGCGTCGGTGTTTACGTAAAGATCTTCCTCTAAGTTATCTTCTTTTTCAGACTCTGATAGTTCACCAGGTTGACGTGCGAGTTCTAGGTCATCATTCTCACTGTCAGATTCATTCAAAAACTGCAGAATTTTGTCTTGATCCCGTATTAAATCCATCTAAAACAGAATAAACGGCTTTATATTTTTTTCTCTACATACTAATAAAATACATGAAATTTGTTTTATATTATATTACATAAACAATAAAATTCTAAGAAATCAATAAAAAATACTTTATTTATACAAAAAGTCAATAAATAAACAAAATTATTCAAAGCTTAACTCACTTTTCACGCGTAAGTGGCTGTGTGAATGTGGCTGGAGCATTACGTAAACCGAACGGCATGCGAGTGAAATTGAATATGCCAAACGGCGTAATGAATGCAGTCTTCTCTTGGTCTTGTTTGCGCATTCCAACTTGCCAATAGCCTGCTTTCAAATCTAGTAGTGACATGTATGGGGTTGGCTTGGCTTCATGCAAGAGGTCATCAATCCGAGGAATTGGGTATGAATCGGGTATCGTAATCGCATTAAGTCGACGATAATCCACGCAGAGCCGAATTTTCCCATTGGGCTTCGGTACAAGAACTACGGGCGCGGCCCATGGGGATGAAGAGGGTTCAATAATAACGTCTGCCAGCATGAAACTGGGAGAATAGCCATCGAATAGTCGTGGTTTCTTCTTTGATGGAGGCGTACTGGAAAGATCTATCGGTGCCAGCTTATATGTGACATTACCGACTGACTGATTCTCTGGTGTTGACGGAGGTTCAAGTATTTCCATTGGCGGGGGTGTTACTGGTGGAGTAGGTGCAATACTTGTAGTATCTTCACTTCCTGTCATTGTAATCGAAGTTATTGGGCTTGGCAAATCCATCATTTCACCGATGATAGTGGTCTCAAAGGTGGCAAATTCTTCAGAGTATAGCTCGTATTGTTCTTCTGGTTCGTCGATAAAATTCCATGTGTACTGCGGCACGTTAATGACTATACCCTCGTCCCGCAGAAGCCAACACCCAAAAGAGTGCGATTCTCCTTTGCTCCAGGTAACACAATGAATTTCGTATGCACTTTTCGACCTATTAAGTCAACCTCGGCTTTGCACATTAGCACTCTTTCACTTTTTGTTACTCCGTCAGCTATCGTTAAGTTGACTGGCTTTTCCTCGAACTTGCACCCGCATTTGACCAGCGTTAAGTACAAGGAGTACGATGCGACACTCATCTTCGCGCAAGTATCAATGTAGGCGGTACCTTTTATTCCCTCGACCTCCACAAACACAACAGGCCGTTAATATACATCTGAATCTACGTCGATTGCGCAAAACTTCACGTCCTCCTTCTTAATGGACGCCGACGTCTTACAGGTGGTACAATTGCTTCTAAATACTCCGGGTGCGCCGCAACCATAACAAGAAAATTTTGGTTTGGAAGGAGATGGTGCCTGCGTCTGGATTTCAGCAACCTCTTTCGCTGTCACCGAGATTGTGCCTTCAACACGCATCTTCTTTCGGCATACGTCCATCGTGTGTCCCGGGTTTTTACAAAAAGTGCATCGCTGCTTTCCTTTTCGCATCTGAGCTGTATATGTTTCGGTATGTTTAGCTCCATGTGCGTATTCTTGCAGAGTTTCTTCGATACCGCGTGCAGTTTCTAGAAGTTTCCCGAAAGTTGGTACCGTATCTCGCGGCATGCGGTTTCGTACTTCTAATCGTATGAGCGCGAATACCATATCTATCTGTTGGGTTTCAGTCGGTGCGGGAGGAGGAAGTGATGCAAATAACGCCCGCTTCTTTGCCATAATTGCTTCCGTGGTGACATCAGACTCCTGGACCTCGTGTGTGATCTGGTGATAAATCATATACGCTAGTTTCCGGGGAGCGAACGTATGGCGCAGTTTGATGCAAAACTCTTCCCACTTTTCTACACCGCTTTTCACGCCTTGCCACCGTACCGCTGCTTCATCACGTAGCAGGAGTGGAAGCCCTTGGAGCGCATCCGAGTCACTCAGCTTTTCCACATTTTTGTAGGTTGTCGCTGCTGCTAAAATGGCCTCGACTGCGTCCGTGTCCTTTTGCCCACTGTAGGTGATGTTGCAGGATGCAAAAGTTCCCTGCTTGGAAGTCATGACGGTCTGTAGGAACATCTGGAATTGTTCGTTGGACATCGCCATCTTGAAAGTCCGATGTGGGAGTCTTCGTAGATTTTCTAGCTTGATCCCTGGATTCGGCCTCACGTTGTGCGCCAGATTGTAATAGATAAAAACGCAATAGAATGTTTTCAACTATATTTCAGTAATTTATATGTATATAATCGAGATGTCGCTACGCCCCCGCAAGGGGGCGTGGCGAGCGGGGTCAGGGCTTCGCCCTTCGCCCGCGGAGGCCATACGTTGGCCCGCTAAAACGGGCCCCTCAATTTGTGCGCCTATTGCGGCTTATAGAAGTGACGCAGCAATGTGCGTCTGTGATTGGTTGCTATGAATATTTCTGTAGGCGCGCCGCGACGCTATATCCTTATAGCATCGCTTCTTCACGACATCTCCGGCGGTCTGTCCCCGCCAGGTGAGACCCCCAGTTACCTGGGGGAGGCCCAACGAAGACGACCAGCGACAGAGATGCCGACTTGACGCACCTACAGGTAGATATGTAGCTTTCCCTCGCCCCGCTTACAGATCTAGCCGTTTACGGATTGAGGGATAAGCAGTCGTGTTTGTGTGAGCGGCTTGTGTTGCAGTGTAACACCGCTCAGTGTCAACGTGTTTCGCGGCCCGCACCGCGCTCGCACGTGTTATGTAGATGCTTGTATAGTTAAGGTTGTCTGTGTTAGTTACGCGGCGTGCCTATATTAAGGTGGATGTATAGACAGGCCTCGCCATACATTTTTCAGGCGTTCTAATCTCCGTAAATAAACGGTTTCTGCAGAATAAAAGCAAGTATAATGAGACTTTATAATGTATTATGTCCGCCTAACGCCAAAATTTTATAAAAAAAACTGTATTTCTAGGAGAATTAGTCCCAATAAAAAACGAAAAATCTTTACATGTGTGAGTGACCTGAATCGCGCCATCTAACAGAAATTTAAAGAACCACCGAGAAAGAGTTATTTACATTGTGTTACGAGTTTACGTTCGGTAAACATTTATAATAGATGGCGCTGTTCGAACTTATTGCCAAATTGCTCCAGTCAGTCTATGTGTCTTGACAACTTGCGAATCGTTTCCAAAATAATTGTGTTTCTAGAAAGTTAGCGCCGGCGCGCGGGTTTGCCCGCGGGTTTTACATTTTATGATTGATAAAATGTTTTTTATTAGGGAATGAGAAAGAATGCTAGAAAGTGAAAAAAAAAAATCTGCGATCTGCATTTGGTTCACACAGATACAATACTAATGTAATTATTGTAATATCTACTTTAAATATAAAGTACCTAAAGATTTAAAAATCTTTCTACTGTATGTAAGTAGGTACTGATAATACATTTTCTGACACGGTTAGGTACTAATTCATTGGTTTGGGTTGAATAAAATCAGAGAATAGAAGTTCATGTAAACTTAGGGTATAGGTACCTAAATCAGGCGATCAGCGTAGGCAAATTTACCTATTTTTTTTCTAATTACCTACCTACGCAATGGTGTCACCATTGCATAGGTACTACTTACATCTATTGATTGAATCATATTTAATTTATGTGAAACCATCAAGATAAGTGAAAACACAGACAAACCACATTGATTTTTCATAACAATTGCACATTTTAGTATTATTAGCACACGTCAAAGTGCGTCGAGATAAATTGGTCTTGCCATCTAAGAAGTTTACCAAGAAAAAGGGGAAATAAAACATAGGGCAGTATTTTAGTAGTAAGTTGTATGATGTTCTGATATTTAAAACGATGAATGATATAGGTACATCATTCATTTATGGTTTCGGGGTTTTTAACTGTCAGCGAAATGACGTTCTCAAAATGGTAGCTGTAGTTCCAATTTCGCTCGTCTGAACAGCTAAGCAAGGAGTTTTTATTTAAAAGTGAAGTGTTTTTGTGTTTTATTGACGGTAAGTGTTATTTTTATGTCCAAAGGATGCTTTTCTGCTTGAAGGTGATACAGAGTTATATTATAATAGTAATTACCCTTAAAACTTAAAAAAGTGTAAGATTTAGAAGAGAAATACAAAATCAAACGTTAGCAACACTCGTTGATTGTCATCACATCACATACCTACCTACTCTAAATTTCAAATATTTCACCCTAATAGGGACGTCAATTCTCTCTAAAAACTCACTTTGCCTGTCCCAGAGGAACGTTATTTCTGACTAATACAAATTTCTTGAAGCATTTCATATTTAACGATACTTTTGCTGTTGTGTTTAATTATTATTTTTGATTACAGATTGAATTGCAACTCTGCCTAAGATGAATCCGACTAATAAACTTGCCTATATACGACATATGTATTCAGGGCCGCGAAAATCACGGAAAAAAGTGCAAGCAACATTGAAAAGACATCATGGAAATTCTTCTAATGATTTTTAGTGAGTAAAGGCTTGTGAAGACCAGCGCGACTTGTCGCGCTACGCGATATTGCGATATTTTATCCGTAGAACAATTTCTATGAAAACGCGCGCGACACTTCACACAGGGGCGACCTGTAGCGCCGCGACACAGATAATTCGCGTCACGTGATACGAAACCCGAATAACAGAGCGGCATCAACAAAGGAGCATATTTCTTAGTAATTGTCGCGCTGCAAATCACCGCCAAGAGAGTAAAGGCTTGTGCAGACCAGGGCGACTTGTCGCGCTACGCGATATTGCGATATTTTATCCGTAGAACAATTTCTATGAAAACGCGCGCGACACTTCACACAGGAGCGACCTGTAGCGCCGCGACACAGATATATCGCGTCACGTGATGCGAAACCCGAATAGCAGAGCGGCATCAACAAAGGAGCATATTTCTTTGTTATTGTCGCGCTGCAAATCGCCGCAATATCGCGTAGAGACGGGTCGTCGACGTATGTGGCGTTAACGAAACTAGACCGTCTAATTTAGTTCATCGACTAGTCGATCAACTAGTTGAATTCGTCGACTGTCAACTTGGTTAAACTTTGCGACAAAGTCGACGGCAGCGACGTAGGTGGTAGACTAGTCGGCCGCGTGCTGTAGATACATATTAGTTTGAAGTTCCCTTCGTACTTTTGCAGGCTGATTGGCTGAATACTGAATCAAACACGGAACATCAAAAATTCAAAAATCAAAACAAGACGAATAACTATCAAAGAGAAACAAAAACAAGTACAAACCGGTTTGTCTCGCGTCGTTCGACCAGTCCATCGCCTTTCTCTTTCGCGCACGCGCACCTACTGTAACGGCATCCTTTTCTTCACAATAATTTATTTCGACTCGTACAAATATCAACTCCTCTATACTAGATTTAGAACAATAATTATTTCATTCGACCCGTTCAAATATCAACTACCAGAAACTAGATTTAGAGTTCAATTTTGTTTGCTTGATTATTTTATTTCAACGGACGAATGAATTTGTACTACGTCCTCGCGCCGGTCGTCGCGTTGCGGGTTTCAGCTTAGGCGTCTACGGATTCGATTAGTCCATCGATTATCGGTTAACCGTCGATTCGTTTATAGTTCGTCGACGATCGAATTAACTAGTTAGTTGATTCAATGCCCATCACTAATATCGCGTAGCGGGCGCTACGCCACACCAAGAGAGTATAAATGGCGGTGCATTCCGAGCTGAGTTCAGTAGTAGACGATCTTTGTCATAGGACGGAGGCAGGTCTGTGCGTGTTTGCAGAGCGTGGGTCCTAGGTTCGATTCCCCGGTCGGTCAACATAACCCAACCTAACCGAGGTACCTAAACTTGCCCACGCGAGCACGAACGGTGATGCTTTACATCCGTGCTAACCGAGGGCTTAGTTTTATTTAACGTTTTATTCCAAAAGGTAATAACAGCAGCTGCATCCGGTAAGACTGGATACCGACCCCAACACAATTGGGAAAAGGCTAGGCAGACTGACAGACTTGTAGGCTATACATACATATTACATACATACATATTACATACAACACAAATACATACATATATACACACAACAGTAATAAAATAATTTCATAATTAAATATCCACAACCGTGTGAACACTGCCTAATCAATTCACTTGTCTGTACACCGCCTTACTGCCTACCTACCGCTCGACCGCGCGCTACGGCCAGCGGAGCCCTACGCCCGCGCTGTGCCGCACGCCGTTAAATACCTACGACACGACCGCGAGGCGAATTCGTGGAACACGCGACGGTCGGACCACCGCGCGCCGCCCGCGCCACTGCTCTCCCGCGCATGGCCGCGCCCCTGGCCCTCGGACGCCCTCGCCTCGTCAGTCCGCTACAAACATCTACGGCGAATGCATGTTTTTTCGCGACTCGCGCCGCGCATTACTGTTATTAGTTTTATGATTTATTTGTATGTTAATAAACATTTAATATCAATGCTAAAGTAGTGTTTAATTAATAGGTCGTTAACCTACCCTAACACACTACAGACTATTCCAAAGTGAAATAAAATCATAAGCAAAATAGTAAGTCATTGCAATGTGACTCTTTTCTCATTGTTTTAAGGTATAAATCAGGATGATTGACTACCTTTACAAAAAAATTATCATTTCTCTATTTCCAACTAAAAAACTCCTCGCAAATGTCAATTATTCTAATTTATACCTTATCGCAATTACATAAGAATTACATTGCACTGACTTACTAATGGTTTTGGCGGCACGCGTCGGCGCGGTCAAAGGAATGAGTAGCTTTTGTAGCACAGCCGCCGCTCGCCACTGCCACCTAGGTACCAGGTACCTATATTATTCGCGGATTTTGACATTATGTTTCTATCTAGCTGGCACACCTGAGCCACACACAGCAACGAAACCGATGTAGACTGTTAGCTTATTGAATGTCATGTACATGTCTAATCCTCACATCAAATAAAATACCAAGACAGAGCGCTGCCAACAATGAAGTGAACAGCACGGCAGACGGCACAGGTTGTAAATATGTGCGTGTGGGCGTGTATGCACAGAGCGGCGGTGTAGTTTTGGCATGCTTCACTGTATTGTTCGCAGCGCTCTGTCTTGGTTTTTTATTTGGTCTGAGGTCTAATCTTACGAAAACATTCAATGTACAGATGGCTACACAGCCGAACAACTTTCACGATGGGACCAACGTTGAAATCGCGAAAAAAAAATCAGCTGTTTCCTACATTTTGACGAGCTATGCGAACATAAATGTAGGGAACAGCTGATTTTTTTTTCGCGATGAGTACAATGACCCCTTAACAGGTGTCGCATGAATTCAAATTCACATTGTATATACGGGATCGAGACTTATGCGGGTGAAACCGCGGGGCGCAGCTAAGTACTTATAATTGGATCACTCATCATTAGAATTAAGTTATCATCGAGCATTTCTTAAACATCAGAGTATTTCTTAAACATCACGCCTGTCATCCCAAAGGATTAGGCAGAGGTGTAGGTACATACGGCTACATATGACATCAAGCTTTACATTTCCAGTTTATGCTGATCTCGCATTGTATAGGATTTCCGTACAATGCGAGGTCTGTATAAACTGGAAATGTATAGCTTGATGTGTACCTACCTATAGTACACCCGTATTTCACCAGTTATGCGTATTTATTCATCTGTGGTACCTTCCTATTATACTTATTGAACATAATTTTATTAGAGAAGATTCTCGGAGATAGGTAGGTACTTACGGAATTAGTTTGGTAAGTAAATTAAAAGTAAGTAGGTACCTAGGTTAGTTCCAATACTTCCAATATATCTACCCAAGCGTACCTATACTCCATTTGAAATAAGATTGTACACCATGTAGAAATTTTAATTTTTCCGAAATCACATAAATTGGAAACTAAATTTAAAAAATCTTGACTTGTAATTACGTACGTAATAATTCTACGTACATAATTCATTCTAATACTAAATTCAGAATCATAATTGTAAATATCAAAATATTGAAAAAAGTACTTATGTTATCTTTGTGTGGTGGTACCTACGAGTCGATGGTTCGAATCCAACCAGAAAATATTTAGGTAAATGCAGTGAGAGTAAATAAAACGATATTTGTATGAAAATATTAACCATTGATAAATATTATTAATTTATAGTAAGATACAATAAAACGCTTTACAATTGAATACATAATCTTTTATTTATTTAGTACAGGTCACAATTTATTTACACGTTAGGTACTATTTAGGTTCAGTCACATTACAACAACCTATATAGGTACAATATACTCGTACCTTTATTACCCAAAATAATTTATCTAAATAATTTGTTATGGTGAAAAGGTATCTGATATCGAGCCTAGAAACAAAAGTATGCATATCCCAATAATTATATTATTAAGAAATAGATTGGAACATTACAATCCTCTAGTAATTTAAAGTATGCTTAATTAGTAAATTAATATTTGTTTTCAGTTTTTGCTATAATGTAAGGATATTCATCTTATAAATAATTTGGTCCTCTTTCTTTAAATTAACGCCATCTGGACATTTTAATTTCCAACCATGTTTTAATAAAACGACATCTAGTGGAGTCGGAAGTTACTACTATTTACTTTGCATGTGTGTGTAAAGAGTAAATTCATGCGGCTAAATCATTAAATTGTTCTAATCTTTGTATGATACCAGTTAACAAGCACAGTGATGATCTAAAAAAATCAAGTTAATGCCCTAGGTTCCGCTTATAATAAAGTTGTTTATTAAAAATTTCTATGTTAGGTGTAAAAATTGAAAATGTTCGAAATTGTGGATGTGTCGCCATCTAGCGACAAAATGGCTGTGAGATCATCTATGCATCCGCCTTAACCTAGAACGCGCCGCGCAACAGATGTATGTGTACATCTGTTAAGTCTTATTATATCGAGTGAGCCGCGTGTAACCTGGGTGCGGCTTACTCGAGGCGTCAATCCGGTGCGATGGGGTCAATTGTCCGCTACCAGGTCGCGGGGAATTTATATGTAGTACAATGTAATCGCGTACAAATATACACTGTGCGTAGAAGTTGCTATGTGTATCCTAGTTCTCAGAGCTGTCCAAACAGTAAGGCTGAAGCAGACCGAGAGCGTAGTGCACACATACTGGCTTGAAGGTTTTTTTTTTTTTTGTAGGGCATCTCGCAATTGACCTCTGAGGAGGTCGTAGCTGCTTAACCGGACTTTCCTGTGGCTGCCTTAAGCTACTAACTTAAAGCCTCCAGCCAGGGCGTAAACTAAACTTATAAACTAGGCGAGCGCTCGCTAAGGGCACCCCCTGTGGGGTACGGACCTCGGCTTAGGGCGTCGCTGCGGGGAGGACAGCAAGTTGGGACAGGCTGGATTAAACATGGTGGCGGCGCGTAGTGTTCCACGCGCGACCCTCTGAGACGTCGCGGGGGGAGACACTCCCCCCCAGACCCGAGAGGAGGCCCGCGGTGGCGGGCCGGCACCGGCCGGGGGTTGCGGAAGATTCTTTCGTTCCCGCGACCCCCGGCGTAGGTGTGAGTCGGAACACCGGGGTGGTTTTTAGTCAGTAAGAGTCTGACAGACCCCTCCGCCCGCCCCAGGGCGGAGGAAATCCATGAGGATTTTCCACACCGGAACAAAAAAAAAAAAAAAAAAGGCTGGATCAAACATATATTATTATTAAAAATCGGGGAATTTAAAACTACAGGCTCAGCTTCGACGCGGGCTGGCGCATCGTCGAGCAAGGGTCGGGGGGGAGTAACATTTACTCGGGAGGGTCGCGGTCGCGGACCTCGGCGGCGAGGTCGGAACGTGTGTCGGTGTGTTTGTTTTTTCACTGTACTGGTGGCCCTATTGCTCTCCTGGAGGAGGGTTATGGGGTCATCTGGGTCGGTGAGAACATGCCTTGGACGGCGGACTTTACTAATTTGAGAGGGAATATAGCTGGCGGCCTTCACAACTAGAGGGTTGCGGTGATTGGCGGCTGTATCGAAATAACGCTTTGTATTGCGTTTTAGAAATTGGGCTATTGTGGGGATTTTAAGGTCGAGATGGAGGATCTCGTTCCTAACATACCAGGGGGAAGCCGTTGCCATTCGGAGGAAACGGTTTTGGAGGGCCTGCAACTTATGGAGGTGATACGGTTTGGCTTGTGCCCAGGCGGCACACGCATAGGTCATTATGGGTCGAATGCACGCCGTATAGGTACGCAATTTGCACTTAAGTGACAGTTTGCTTCGTGCATTCAGAACGGAGTGGAGCCTACCGAGAGCGAAAGCGGCTCGCGAGCGAGCCTGCTTTATGTGCTCAGAGAATGAGAGTTTCGAATCGAGGACCACACCTAGATATTTGGCTCGCTTCTCCCAGGGGATCGGCTTGTCAAACATGGTGATTGGTCGGGGGAGCGTGATAGTGAGTTTTAGTCTCGGTTTCCTGAAGAGAACCGCTGGACTCTTATCTGGATTGACTTCGATTCTCCACTTTCTGAACCACGCGCCGAGCTTGTCGACTGCGGTTTGGAGAGTGAGCGCTATCGCTTCGGGGCTTCTGCCTGAATAGTAAATGGCCGTGTCGTCTGCGAACAGAGCCAACTGCGCCTTTTTATTTTTGGGAATATCGCTGGTGAACACCGTGAAAATGAGAGGAGATAGCACGGAGCCCTGGGGGACACCCGCACGTATGAGTCGGGGAGAGGAGAGCGCTCCTTCTATACGATAGCGGAATGTGCGGTTCGACAAAAAGTCTCGTAAGATGAGCACGAGACGATCTGGCACACCGAGTTTGTAGAGCTTATATAATAAGCCGTTGTGCCAGACTTTGTCGAACGCTTTCGCTATGTCGAAGAAGATTGCACCCGTCATGAAGCCGCGCTGGAAGCCAGCGCTTATATTCTCGATGATGCGGTGGACCTGATGCACGCTAGAGTGCTGAGTTCGAAAACCAAACTGTTCGTTGGGAATGAGGCCCTTGGTCTCGGCGTATTCTCTGAGACGCTTATAAATAAGCCTCTCATAGATCTTGCCGAGGACCTTGAGCAGACTAATGGGGCGGTAGCTGGAAGGCTCAGACTTGGGTTTGCCTGGTTTTATGATACCGATGACGTTGGCTTCTTTCCACGTTTGTGGGAAAATATTGTTGCCTAGGCCACCAGTTGTCATTAATACACACATCAACATGTGTGTATTAATGACAACAAAAGCTGTTGGTAAGGTACGTGGTAGGTACTAACAATTTGAGCTTTTAAGGAGTGATATCGTTTTCGGTTAAAAAAACTCTCTTCATATTCTTCAGGCCTTTTTTTTAGGGTGGGAAATTATCAAATAACTTCTCCCGCTCTGGGCGGAGCGGAAGACTTTTACTGACTAAAACCCACCCGTGTTCCTTCCGTTGCCTGTGTGCCGATGTCGCGATATCCCTTTCAGACAAACTCGTAACCCCGGCAGGCATTGGCCCTTCCGGACCCCGTCAGTTGGTGCTGACATCTCTTTGAGACGCGCGTGGAACACAACGCGCCGTCGACCCGGGCCTGGTCCTTATCGGACGGCGAGCTACCCATCGCTCACCGTCCGCAAGCCCGCGCCTACGGTGACCGGAAATCGGCTTACGACTCCCGACACCCGGGGCGTCTCCTGCGGCGACTAGCGGTGCGAGGGCGCGAATATTGCCTCTCCCTCGCGCGTTCTGCCTCCTCCTTCGCGAGCATTACTGCTTCGCAGACAGAAGGAAGTGACGGCCTCCCATGCACTCTCGCTCCCAACCATGGCCTGAACCAGGGCCGGACGCGAGAGATTGTCGCCGCCGATCGCCTCCGTGAGGACACGGCGGTGCCCCGCCCAAGCCGGGCAGACCTCCACCGTGTCCTCCGGGCGATCCACACAGTGGTGACACCCGGGCGTTTCCTCCCGCTTTATCCTGAACAGGAACCTCCCGAAACAATCATGTCCGGTGAGGACCTGCATCAGGCGGAAGGTAAGGACGCCGTGGCGTCTCTCTAGCTACTCTTCAAAGAGAGAACTTATCGCCATAATTGTGGCGTGCCCAATATTGTGCAGGCCTAACAATGACAATGTGAGTGCCATAAATACAACCCAAAACACCAGGAATTCCAAACATCTGGTAAAACCTGAAAATATAAAATGATTATTGGTAGGTTCCCTTTGTTTATATAATAGATTTCTGTAATATAGTAGGAACCGAAAGTTATAATCAAGTATTGCTAATGTACACAGGTATCGTGGTGATTTAAGAGCGCGTATAAAGCAAAATTACCAATCTTATATTTGATTTAAGATGAAAAATTCCGAACCAAATTTTAAAATAAAAATGTATGAATAACTACATGATATTTCCGAGGGTTCACTTTGATCAAAAACATGAAATAATAACATTTCCTCGATAGAAAAAAATCACGAAGTAACCTCTAATTCTCATATTTTTCCGTTTTGTACTCGATACGGTAATGCCTATTGCGACAAAAAATTGATAATTAATTATATTTATACAAGAGTAAAGGCTTTTACAAACAGGCGCGACACGCGACGCGACTCAAAGACACCGCTCGGCGCGCGACGTGCGGTGTCTTTGTGTCGCGTCGCGTGTCGCGCCTGTTTGTAGGAGCCTTAAAGGCTGTGTCTAGGCATTTTATGAAATTCCTTTTAGTTTTGGATTTATTACGATATAACAGTTTTGGCGCATACTACGTTTTTATTCCGCGCAAGAAGTTATCGTCCGTCGCACGTTGCGGGAGCTTCAAGCATATTGCTATTTCAGAAATCAGTCGCTACCGCTCCGTTGAGACGGGAGGACTACGCTCCAGTGTTTAGGTGCGCAGAGTTATTATCAATTCAATCGTTATTGTTGTTGTTGTTCGAAATAAATAATGAAATGGGTAACAAGAAAAAAACATTGAAAAGACTTCCGAAACGAGAACTAAAAAAGTTACAAATGGACAGGATGGCTAATTGTCGAAGGTAAGTTTGTGAGTTACCTGTTTGTTTTAAATGAAAATTAAAAAATACAACATTTCATACATTCGAGAAAGTTTGTGCAGGCGATTTTAGATTTTATTTTGAGAGATACCGAATCTAAATTCGTTTACCTACTCCCACTTTCGCGGGCCGAGTAAGGTACGATTCAGACCAACCAGCTCGCGTCGTGACTCGTGCCGCATCGGAACGGAGCCGTACGTAGGTATGTCGATTCACTTGAAAAAAAATCGATCTCTGATTCGATTCGAATCAAGCATACTAGAATCGATTCTCGATTAAATCGAGCATTAAAAGATCGATTTTCGATTAATCGCGAATTTTTCAAACATGCTTTATGTAGACACAGAGCATTATTGATGATAATTTACCGTTAATACAAGTAATGTAGAAATTGTAGGAGACCAATCAGGCAGTCTGTCTGTAGTTTAACCTAAATAAGTCAGTCATAATAAATAAATTAATCAAATTGTAAGTTTATAAAATTTTATTAAAGTTAAATAAAAATTCAACAAGAAATCACATTTCCCAGTATTTTAAGTCGAGTGACTTTAAAAAAATTAATTTGTCTAATCGCTCGGGATCTAGACGACTCCTTTCGTCACTAGCAATATTTCCTGCAACAGAAAAAAGCCTTTCACATGGAATAGATGTTCCAACTATGCAAAAGTATTTGTTGGCAATCGGTGTTATTGAGCCGTACAAGGAATTTCTTTGGTGATACCAATATGTGATAGGGTCCGACGTTTCGAAGTCGACGACAGGCTGTGTTAAATAATGTTTTAATTCATCTTGCAAACCTTCTCCTTGACTTTCTGTTTGAAGTGATTGCAGCTGATTTCTTACCAACTGGTTGTGAAATTCCCAAATGTTAGATTCTTCTGCTTCCTTCATCTGGATTTCCAAATTTCTTTCTGGATTTTCATGATTTATATTGTTCTCTAATTGTTGTTTTGAAGTTACAATCATATTATTAATTTTATTAATAACTCTGGAGCATGCTAATCTGTCAGAAAAATTAATTTTCTTGAACCTCGGATCCAGTAGTGTCGTGATAGCTAACACATGAATTTGTTCCACTGTACTGAATCTCTTACTTAATTCTTCCAATATTAAATTTTTGGTTGCAGAGCCAACATCCGTTTCCGTCTTCATAGCACTATATGTTTTTAAAAGACAGGATACTATTGGTATAATTTTGCTTGATGTTACAAATTTTTCTACACATATTTCTTTTGTCACAGCTTCCATGGGTTTTAAAATATTTATAAGATCTCTAATACCATCCAGTTGACTGGCTGTTAACATTGGCGGAGCTTTCGGGTGGTTAAGTAATATTGGAGCAAGTAGATTTGATAACTTTACAAATCGAACTAGCTGATAGTAAATTGAATTCCATCGCGTGCAAACTGACTGAATCAATTTGAGTGGTACTGCCACATCATTTTGCGCTTTACGAAGAGCATCAGCAACATTTACATTCTGTTTACAATATCTAGTTATGTCTTTTACAATGTTTAGTAACTGTTTGGTATTTTCAATACCACCTTTCTCGTCAAAAGGTTTTTGAGCTACCAAATTTAAGGTGTGGGCGAAACACCATAAGTGTTTTTGTTTGCCAAATGCGATTGTTACGGCTTTGACGATATTCGCACCGTTATCAGTAACAACAACTGCAACTTTTTCTGAAAAAATGCCCCATTTTTCAGTCATTTTTATTAGCATTTGACTTAAATAATCAGCATTATGGGGCTCGGTTAAATGAGTGTCTCATTTAACCACCAAAATTTATACTTAATAGTTCACTTTCATTTATGAAATGTCCAGTTAAACCCATGTAGCTTCTAGTACTATGTGTATCTGTCCAGATATCCGTAGTTAAACATATTGACTCCACTTCTAAGAGCTTTTCTCTGAATTGCAAAGAAAGAACGTCATATTTGTCATCTATCATCTGTGTAATTGTCTGTCGTGAAGGAAGTTTATATAAAGGCACTGCTGTTTTCATCAGGTATTGGAAGCCTTCTTTTTCAACTGTATTTAATGGTAAAGTATCCTTGCAAATCATTAACATGATAGCATTATTTAATTCTCCATACTTTTTCCCGTTTGCTGGAAAAATAAACATTAAATTAAAGCTACACATTATCACTGCCCTTAAATATACCATGAACATAATAGACAAAGTAGGAAATTCATTATATTATAAAAAAATCTCACCACTAAATGTTTTAATATTATTAACACATGAATCCAAAGTTAGTTGATTAAGTTTTGACTTTTGCAATGATACTGATGATGAAGCTATACTTTCCAGGTCGGAATCACAGCGCTCTTTTGAACTAGTCAAAGTAGTCAAACTCAAAACATCATCTACTCCAAATTTCTCCGTTAATGTCGACGAAGTAGGGATATTATCATTTGTCTGAAAAGAATATTTTTTTATTTCAAATTAAATAATAAATACAATAAAAGGAAAAAACTTCAAGAATACACAGCATGCATTGATAAAAAAAGGCATATGTAACGTGTTGTATGTAAGAAAAAGAAAGAGGTACACACTCGAGTTTGTTTTTTGCCACCACCGACACTAATACCAATAACATCTTTTGCCACAACCACCGGTTGTGGTCGTTGTCGTTGACTTACAGACTTAATACATGGATGTCGACGTAATAAATGGTTACGTAAATTTGTTGTATTTCCACATGTTTTGACTTCTATGTGACAATATTTGCATACGCCACTCGATCCCTTTTTTACAAAGTGATTCCATGTATCACTTTTAGTTGACATTTTGTTTTAGGCTAAAAAGAAGAACAACAATATGGAAAAGTGTAAACTGCAACGTAGGTTAATTTCTCGATAAATCACTCACTATTTATCAAATTAAAGGAATGCTACACAAACACACACAATACTGTTTATTTCGCTATCTTAAAATATAATATTTACTCATACTATTAACTATATGTTTGATAAATTAAATAAATTTACTGCACAGGCTGCTTATTAGTAAGTAACGCCATCTTCTATACTGACAATGTCAGAATAAATATTTATGAACGCATTTGAATGTCAGTCTGACATTTGAATGCGTTCATAGATATTTATTTTATCCGTTCAAATTATCAATGCGTTCCGACAACAGCAAAATATTAAAAGAATAAAATATCGTAGCCAATTTAGGAATTATATTGCTAGTTCTTGAATTGAATTGAATCGGTCCGATTCGAGGGGTTCATGCATCGATTCATGAATCGATGTAGCATTCTAAATCGATCTAAAAAATCGATTATTTTACTCCAAATAATCGATTTTTCGATTAATCGATTTCAGATCGACATGCCTAGCCGTACGCATGCCGCGGCAGCCGAACGCGTCCGTCGGAGCCGTACCGCTACCGCGACATGCGTTCGGCTGCCGTGATAGCTGTACGCGTGCCGCGGCAGCCGACAGCGTCCGCTGAAATCCGTACGCACTCCAAGCGCCCAGAAGTGCTGCTCACATTGTGCTTGAAGAACACAACTTGAATGATTCGCTAGTTGCTGCACCGTAATCTCCGTTCGTATTCCACGACGCACGGCCGACCGGCTCCGAACGGACCCGACGGCAGCCGATTAGATGCCGACGGCGCAGTTCTTCGCCGTTCGGAGCTGGTCGGGGCTGGTCGGCCGTCGCGACAGCCGAATGCATTCTGCGACACGTCGCGACGCGTCGCGGGATGCCGACAGAGGTAAATATGCGTAAGTTGCATGCAAATATGAACTGTAATTACTGTTGATACATTTCAATGTTCTTTACCGCATTGTAAAATGCCGCCCGGCCCGGCGCGATGCGAGCCGGTTGGTCTGAATCGTACAGTAGTACCCAACTTATAAGGCGCGTCGTGAATCTTCGTTCGCACAGAAAAGAAAGTATGGCCCCGAAGATTAACGAAAGAATGCTTAAAAGTTACAATCAACCTTAGATCACTAATATAAGGTTCATAATACACTGCAGCCGTTAGTTCCGTCTCACTCGCAAGTCACGCCCCTCCGCACAATTACACTTCGTGCCAATTTTATCGGGCCATCAGTTTTCACCAAATATAAGTATATTCAATTAAAAATACAGGCTATTAAAAATTTACGATTTATTTAATAAACAAATAGGTATTTATTTAGTAAACAATAGAAAAAACTTAATCTAAAGGCCGCACTCCTGCTATCCCAATATCACTCTGAGCGTCGCTACTATTACCATCACTATCACGATTCGAACTATCCGATGAGGATGATGTATCTTCGTTGGTGTTTATTACAAAGTGGTCCAATCTATCGTCGATGGCCTCTTCCAATGTCATAAATTCATCTTCACATTTGATAGCATGATCTACAACTTTTTGCCACTCGTCTGGCCCGATGGATGCGAATTTTTCAGACAAAAGACGCTGCACTTCGGTCAAATTCATGGCAATATTGAATTTGCTTACGTGACCTTTCACCTGCGACCAAATGTTTTCTATTGGATTGAAGTCCGGATGATATGGAGGGAGCCTTAACACTGTGTGGCCGTGAGCTTCCATTATGGTGTCAAGCGAGTACTTTACATAGAGATGCTTATGGCGTTTAATTATATCGTACAACTCCGGTTTATACGCTTTGATATTGAAAGGTATGTTTTTATCCTTTAACCAATCCTGCATAATCTTTTTTACAGAGTTACTGTTCGGTGCCCTGTCCTCTAATGTGCTATGGTATGACGCATTGTCAATGACAAACACAGAATTCGGTTGGAGGTTGGGAATTAATTTCTCTTGCAACCATTTCTCGTAATTGTCTTTGTTCATCTCACTGTGATAGTCTCCTGTGGTCTGAGCCGATTTGTACATGAGCAAAGCATTTGGTATGAATCCATTAGCACCCCCAGCATGCACTATAATTAACCTCGGTCCCTGCGAAATTGGTTTTTTTATGCCTTTGCCTTGACCGTCAGACCAGGCTTGTTCCTTGGTGTGGGTCGAATGAACATAGGTCTCGTCGCCATACACAATAGGTCTGCCTTCATGCCGATACTTTTTTATTTTTCTTAAAAATCGTATTCTTAATAGCCTTACTTCGTGTTTTTCCGCCAGCAACTTACGGTTCGTTTGCGTTTTCCTAAACTTAAATCCTATCTCTTTTACAATTCGGCGCAGAGTTTCTCTGCCCCCTTCGAAGTCGATATCTCTTTTTAATTTCTCCAATAGCGCTCTCATTGTGACTACCTGTTTTTCTTCGCGGTGAAAGTCATAAATTTTCCTGCGTATGGCTTGGTATGAAAAATCGTCCAATTCCTTACGATAAGTTTTTTTCACTTTACCCTTTTTCGGCGTTCTAAAAGAAGGCCCCGCAGTGTTTTCACCTGTATGTTGATCCTTCTCTTTAAGAATTCTCGTTATTGTTCGTTTTGAAATTTGTGTAGCTTCGGCCGTTCGGTCAATAATTTTCAAAAATCGATCTTTTATAAATGTTGTGTTTTTAGACTCCTGAGCTTCTTTCTTCATAAACTCGTGGACATTGAAAATAATTTCCCGAGCTTGACTTTTAAGCGGTTTCCCCCTTTTAAAAGAACTCATTTTAAATAATAAAAAAGAAAACACTTTTGTTGCCACTACGTGTACTTTCGCCTGCTGCGCGTGCACTCGATCAGAAGTATGGCGGCTGACTAACATGCCACGCGGCGCGCGCTAACATGGCGGCAGCTGCCGACCAATAGCGGTACAGGAAAAAGAAGCGCGGCGCGTGGAGCGTGCCGATTGGTCAATAGCATTTCCCGCGCTTTGAAAATTCATCTTCTGCGCAGGTACATCGGTAAGCCATATCAGTTGGGTACTACTGTACCTAAGTCACTAGATATGACGCGACGATATCAAAAATTCATAGTAGGTACTTTATTAGATTATTAGGATAGGAGGTAATAAATTAGATACATAATAGGTAGCTATTTACTTTTGCTATTTTGTTATATTATTCTTCACAATAAAATTTTCTGATCATTTTCCCTTAGTGTAGTTATAAGATCTTCCAAAAGTCTAGATAGACGTATGGACAACAACAATGATCTTGCGAGTATTCTATAAAAATAATAATATTATCTACCTTTACCACTTCTCCTTATTTAATATTTCTATGATCACTCGTAGGTAACGCGGGCAGTATAGTATATGCAAAATAAACACAAGCTTTTAGTTGGAGTCTGTGTTTGTTCGATGAAATGTATTTATGTCGATTTCGAAGCTATTTAAGTTTGTCCATTAGGTATTTAAAACCTATTTTTGTAGATCAATTTATGGTGGACATGATCGTATAACAAGGAATTTGTTTTGAAATAATATTTTATTTTCAGAATTGCTGCGTCTCAAAATATTGTACAACCTGGCGAATGTGATCGAAACGAAGTTATAGCAGAGTGTCACCCTGAGTATGTTTATTTATATAGTATCCGCACTCGCATTTCCATCTTGAAATAGAGTTCGTTTAGAGAGATGAATAAAGGTGATGATGTCTGAAATATTAAATAATTTTACAGAACAACATTGAATTTGGAAAATGTGGACCCTAATGGACAAACTATACGTACGGACTATTCTCAGGCAGATCAAAATACTCACCATAATGATTATGCCAGGAATGAAGAGAATGCTCAAGAAAGGTACCTGCTCCAATTCGTAAAGTCCAATCAAATTAACATAACCCGAGTTTTATCGAAGCCGCTTTTGTGGCACCGCTGGTTGTTCACTTGTTCCGCTTGTGCGTTGTGTAGTCACAGCTCTGACCTACTAATACTTGGTAATTATAATTAAGTTTAAGTTTTTCATTACAGTTCATTGAAGCCACGAGCCACTCGAAAGAGCCGACCACGAACGCAGAGTACAATTCAAGATGAAAATTTGTATGATGCAGCAGAGAGAGTGATAATAGATAAGGTGTACTTTTTTGAAAAATTAAAAATTATATCGAATCATGCTCCTCAATTTGGCTGCACACTATCTAACTTAAGCATTATAGGGGAAACTAAATTAGGTTTACATTCTAAATTAAAACTGTCCTGTAATATGTGCAGAGGTAAATTTATAATCAATACGTCAGATCCACAGCCAACCCAGAACCTAGACATTAATACAGCAGCAGTTTCTGGTATAACTAGTGCAGGTATTGGCTTGGAGCAATTCCAAGGCTTGTGTATAGCCATGAATCTTACCACATTGACACAACAAATGTACCGGAAAAAACACACAGAAATTTGTGATCAATGGGAAAAAACAGCACATAAAGTTATGGAGGCTGCAGCAGAACGTGAAAGACTAGCTGCAATAGAAGAAGGACAGGTGAAAAACGGAGTAGCAGTCATTGATGTCATTGCTGATGGCTGCTGGTCTAAGCGCTCGTACAAGAGCAACTATGCTGCGCTTTTTGGAGCAGCAGCCATAGTCGGTAGAAAGTTTAGAGAAGTTCTTTTCTTAGGAGTTAGGAACAAGTACTGTTGTATTTGTGCTAGTGCTCAGAATAAAGGCATAGCTCCAAGCGAACATAAATGCTTCAAAAATTATACTGGTAGCTCATCTGGCATGGAGGCCGAAATAATAGCAGAGGGTTTCAGAAAATCAGTAGAGATGTACAACATTATCTACGGAAGACTGATCGCGGATGGCGATTCAAGCACCTATTCGATGATTCTCGAAGAAAGGCCATACAAAATTGTTACAGTGGAAAAAATCGAATGCAGGAATCATATTTTACGGAATCTGTGCAACAAATTAGTTTCTGTCAGCAAAGACACAAAATACCACTGCCTATGAGAAAATTGCTAACTACGCAGAGAATACTCGCTATTAGAAAAGTCATTTGTTGTGCTATAAAAAAACATAAAGCAGAAACTTTGGAATTGGGAGAAAGAATAAATAAACTCTATACTGATATTTCTAATTCGTGCAATCATGCATTTGGACATCACACCGAATGTCTTGATCACTACTGTAGCAGTGTAAAGAAAAATGAAGATCTCGTTCTAAGAGTTAAAAACTCTGCATTTTGAGCCAAAATCCAATACATTGTAGGCATAGTTGCCGCACATTCTCGAAGCTAATGATTGTGATAGCAATGCCGTCGAACAATTTAATAGCATAATTGCTAAATTCGTAGGCGGCAAAAGAACAAATTTAGTACAACGGCAAACATATCTGTCTAGATGTGCAGCTGCAGTGGTGGCATTCAATACCAAAAGGCCATTGTATAATATACAAAAATCTTTGCTGGGCAAAAGCCCCAAATCAAAAATTAAAACATTTGAAGAGAAAAAAACAAGACACTATTGCGCTCAACCATCTAGCGGCACAGGAAGGAGTGGAAATAAGATCTTGTGGCCTATTCATAGATAGTGAAATACCTTTTTTAGCTGCTACTCCAGATGGTCTCGTGGGAAATGATACAATCGTGGAGATCAAATGCCCAATGTCTTTTAATATGCCTATTAAAGAAGCTGTTGAAAAAAGAAAAATTAAGTTTTGGAACATCAAAGACGAGACTATGGTTGTCAACACCAACGATACTTGGTATTACCAAATACAGGGCCAGCTTCATATAACCAAAAGAAATGTTTGTCTCTTTGCTGTATGGCTCGGTGAAAGACAAGCGATGGCCGTCGAAAAAATACAACGTGACGAAGCTTTTTGGAAAAAAAAAAGATTTCTAAGCTCACTGACTTTTATATGGATCATATATTACCAGAATTGATAGATCCACGTCATACACGGAACATGCCACTGAGACATGTTCCTTGTATGATGCGGAAAAGCTCTAAAAAACGGTTAACTGAAGAGAAAATATGTAGTGGGCCCTTAAAAATATCACGTGACCAACCCGGTCCGAGCAGTACTGCTTCTGAAAGATTTATAATTGAAGGAGACCGAGATCTCGTTAATTCAAACAATTTTGCAGCTGGACCCTATAGCCCTTTATTACAAGAAAATATTGTATCATTTACGGAATATTGATAAGAAAGACGCGATTGTTTAAAAATAATGATTTGAAATAAATATAATATTATTTTTGGTACTTATTGATTTTTTATTGATTCGTGTCTACATACTACGTCCTACTAACTTACTATTTACGTATTATTCGTGTACACATAACATTTCGTAATATTGTATAACGCAGTCATACTTTGAATACAGTTGTTTCATCTGATTATTATACGTATACTACAGAAGATCCGCGTCGAGCGAGCGCGTAGGTACACGCGCGATTGTGTTCGATGTGAGGAGCGGGCAGGGGAGCGCGGGTGAATTCTAAAATTTTGCTGGCTTTAGGCGCGCTCTTAATAAATTTATTCGTACTTACCCTGTTTTGATGGAATTACGATCTACCTGCGTTTTCGGAAAACGAATATGTTTCCTCCTGAAATGGTTATTATTAAGAGCTAGTGTCACACATTTAGAAACAGTAACTTGGTGCATTTTATGGTGTGCACTAGCTCCTATAAATCTTTGGTATAATAATAATAATAATAATAATAATTCTTTATTTAGCAAAAGTAATACAGATTCAACACAGTGGTAGACACATACAATAATAATGAATGGCTGTTTATGCACAAGTGTAGGGTTACAAAAGTATTAAATGTATTAGACAAAAAAAAATAACCCTGCCTCTCAAACTAGGAGACCTGTATCTTGAGAGACAGTGTTCGGCAAAACGTAAGTAAAATTTTGTTGTACCTTAAAGAGTGAAGGGGTGTCAATCTACCATTACATATAGTGAATTGAACATCATGTGATGCGTGAGTGTGTGTTATGGATACAAGTACGAGTATACATGCAGTTGTGAGAGAAAAAAAAAAATTAAAAATATTATTATAATAATATAAAAAGAAATGTTTACTTATTTTTATGCTTAACAATTCAGTGGCGTGTGTCAGCGTGTGTGTGTGTGTGCGCGTGTGTGTGTGTGTGTGTGTGCGCGTGTGTGTGTGTGTGTGTGCGTGTGTGTGAGGGTGTATGTGTGTGCGAGCGAGAGGGTGTGTGATCGTGTGAATTTATTGTGTAAATGTACATATATGTGTTGTAAATTTTTGTATCTAGCAATAATTATGTCAAGCGACGTAAGTCAGTAGTGATTCGGTTTTACTATAATCCTGCTGTAAAAGCCAGGCCGTAGTTTTAGATTTAACTATAAACTTATTAAGATTTATTATGTCCAGTTCTTTCTGTATTTTTTTGTAAATGTGAGTGCTTAGAACATAATACTGGTGTCTTGCAAATGAGGTTTTGTGTTGAACGCCTGAAGGCACATATGTTCTTTTGCTTGGATCAGCCGGAGGCAAGCCGCCATGTGCCCTAAGAATAGATTTGAGAACATAGAGCTGCCGAACCGTTAGAACTTTACAGTCAGCGTATAACTGTGCCGTAGGGTGTCTGTAGTGCATCCTTGTCATCACTTTAAGCACCGCCCTTTGAGCCCTTTCTGCTCTCAGCAAGTATGTTTTGGCTGCTCCACCCCATGCAGTTATACAATATCCAATAATCGATTGGCATAAGCTGTAGTACACCATTTTGAGAATATCGATAGTGGCAGATTCCCGGAGAGATTTAAATATATGAATAAGACGAAGTGTTCGAGTTGTTAGTGTATCGATTTGTTTGTCCCATCTCAAGCTATCGTCCATATGCACACCCAGGTATTTGACACTATTGGTTTTAACAATTGTAGGGCATGTGCATGACGTCTGCAGATTCTGACACGAGTGAGCCGTTATATTATAATCTGATGCGGGTTTGGAGTTACTTCGGATTGCAAACGGTATACAGAAGGTTTTCTTAAGATTTAGTGTCAGCAAGTTCAGATTCAACCAGGTCATTATTGAGGACAGCGCAGATTCTGCCTTTATTTTAACATCCTCCCATGTAGGGCCGTGAACAAGAATCGCGGTGTCATCAGCATATGCGTAGATTTTACAAGCGGGTAGCGACATTCTACAAAGGTCATCTATATAAATTTGAAAAAGTGTGGGGCCTAATATGCTTCCCTGTGGAACGCCATATGACACAAATTCTTCGTCACTGTAACTCGATTCAATCCTAACTCGCTGCCTACGATTTCTCAGGTAATCTCTGAAGATCTCTAGAGCTATGCCACGTACACCCAAAGATTCTAACTTAGATATTAGTAAGGGAACAGAAACTGTGTCGAAAGCCTTGGATAAGTCCAGAAATATACCAAGGCACCTTGCTTTGCTGTCCAACTTCATGGCAATTGCTTGCGTTAAATCCAATACAGCATCTTCAGTGGAAACTCCAGATCGGAAACCGTACTGGTTGTCTGCGATAATTCAGTACTTGTGAAGAAAGCTTCTAAGGTTTTTGTTTAGGATCTTTTCCAGTATTTTAGATAGCGACGACAAGACAGATATAGGTCTATAATTATCAACACAGCCTCTGTTGCCTCCCTTATAAATTGGGTGAACTATGGCCCTCTTCAAAGCATCTGGAAAGACTCCTGTCTGTATACACAGATTGTAAATATATGTTATCGGCGGTACCAATATATGGCGACATTTTTTTATTAGTGCGGATGATATTCCATCCCAGCCCACGGCACAGTCGTTACGTAACTGCAGTATAATAGATTCCACTTCACTTTCGTCAACTTTTTGTATAACAAGCGAGTTGGAAGGGGACGTAAGTGTGTTGTTTACACCAACACATTTAGTATTTTTGCTGCCATGTTCTTACCTACGTTACTAAAGAAAGAGCAGACATAATTCAGCGAAGATCGATGATTGTCACAGATTTTTAGTAGTTCAGCAGGACTTGTGCGTATTTTAGCAGTGTTAGTAATATCGTTGATGGTTTTCCATAGAGCTTTAGGATTATTTTTTGACTTTTCAAGCTCACTCTTCTCGTAATTTCTCTTTAATTTTCGCAGTAGAGAATTGCAGAAATTCCGATATCGCGTGTAGGTTACCTTCAGTATTAGATTATCTGGTGATTTCTTTGATTTTATATGCAGTTTGTCTCGGTGCTTGATACATTTTAGTAGCCCTGGTGTAATCCATGGTTTTATGGTTCTTTGCATTCTTGGTACTTTTGTTTGTTTAGTATGTTTGTTTACAATTGATGAAATTAATGTAATTAGCTTACTCATAGCGATATTGGGATCTTCAATTTTGTAAATATAACTAAAATCTGTAGCTTCTAACTCTACCTTGATGGCTTCTAAGTTAGTTCGAGAGATAGTAAAGCTTTTATTTCGTATTGGGTTTGTATTTAAAATAGTGAGAACAATTGGCTTGTGGTCGGTTATGAATGATTCTAGTACCAAGGTGGTGTTCAGTAACTTTGTTTTCAATAATATGTGATCAAGACAATTTTCTATTCTAGTAGGTAACAGGTGGGTCGGTAGCAGTCCATGAGACGCATTTAGGAAAAGGTAATCCATTGCACGGTCATTCCTACTACCTTCCTTTATGTCTATATTCAGATCGCCTATAGTTGTGATATTGGGTGAAGTTGACAGTTCATCATAAATATTATTAAGGCTGGCCAGAAAGCTTTCGAAGTGATCTCTAGAGCTATACGATGGTGAGCGATATATCGCTACTACCGTTAGCTTATTATCAATTTGGCATATGAGACCATTTGCATTATTTAATTTTGGTTCCCACACCGTAACGTTTAATCCTATTTTAGTATAAACAATCACACCATCGTTTTGATTTGTTATGTTCACTGTAGCGTGTGGCTGGTATCCGTTTAATAGTGGAAGGTTATTCACTTTACTCAGCCAACACTCAGTCAAAATGACAATATCAAAATCAATATTAGTTGACTGTATCAATGCCTGAAGACTATCGAAATTTTTATTAATGCTGCGTATATTAATATGAAACAATGTAATACTACTGTCATTTGTATTTATGTATTTTACACACTCGTGTGGATTACAAGAGAAAGAGTTTTCGAGGTTGAGGTTGTCAAGTTCGTAATTTATATCGTTTATATTAGCCATTAGAGTTTGTAACTAACACCAAAGGAAGATACGTTAGATATGATAGTTTGGGTATTTTGTATTGATGATTTACATCGCTTTTCTGTAGATAAAAAAATAGTAGTGGTATGGATAATTATGTTTGTAGATGTTGTATTCAGTGTTAGTGTGTGGGTAGAAGTAGTTTTTTGTGTAAAACATGTGTGTAAATGAATAAACGTAGTAGTGAAACAACTTAAATGTATAGACGAAGTTATCAAGAAGTAATAAAAATAACAAAAGGCTACTAAATAACGATTGAAGCAAGGGTTTGGTTTAGCTAGTCACATATTATTCCCACTGGCGAGCTCTTCTATACATTTTTCTGATTTAATCAACAGCTGTTTATCGCCAATTTGCTTGCGAAGAAAAATGTTCCCGTTGCTAATCCAACAAAACCTAAAGGTATTTTTCTTCGCGAATTCTCTTGCTAGGTAGAATAATTTTTTGGAGCTAGGAGGCAACTGTTCCGCAACGTATACAGACTGCCGCGGCCCTGGTACACCGATCAATGTAGTGTTTAATTTGTCCTCCTTTGATTCCTTACTATTATTGTAAGAGCGGATAGCGGACAAAATATTTTGTTTTTTTTGCACTGATGTAAATTCGGCTATGATCGGGCGCGAGGTGTGGGCCTCAACGCCTGTAGAGGGTTTCCCTGGCAGACGATATACGTCGCGGATACCGACTTCGGGAACAGGCACACCAACTAATTTGCCTAAGTTGCAAACTGTTTTTAAAAGGTCGGTAGTACTCTCGTCTTGTTTGTGTGGAATATTCCTTATTTCAATACCCGACGAACGAGATTTGTATTGGAGATCGATGACCTTCTTCTCAAGGTTTTCTATATAACCTCGCTGTTCTTGCCGCTCTTTTTTGAGTTCTTCCACCTCTTTCTTTAACTCTTCAAACTTTAGGTTCATGAAGGACATGGATTGCTCAATCTGTATGTTGGTCTTGCGAATTTCGGCGTTAGACTCCTGTATTTTTCGGTTTTGTACTTTAATCTCACTTATATCTGTCCCTAATTTAGATATAAGGGCGGTTTGATCTGCTAACATTTTCGTGATACGGGTATTTTGGCCTTTTTCCCAGCTATCAAATAGGTCCTGGACATTCTGCTGGCTTCGAGGCGAATGTTCATGTCTCGGGCGTTTATTCCTACTCGTAACATATTCGCTTGTATCAATCGCCGAGCTAAGGCTGATGTCTGGTTCAGACTGAGTCTGGGTCAGGTTTATATTTTGGGATTTCGGTGGAGTTCGCTGGACACCCGCCATATTTATTAAGGAACAATATTATTGTTTACTTATCTATTATCCAATATGTAGTTTGACAAGACGGTGGTCAAACGAAGCGCTATACGTTCCGAGCTCGTAGACGACTGGCGTAGCCGATACAATATTCGTAGCGGCTCGTAGCACGCGCTCGTAGACTGCAGATTGCGTCGTAAGTACGTAGCACACAGCTATTTCACCCGCCGCTGCTACTAACTCGATGGCGCAATGGCTATGCGCTCGAGTCCCCCGCCAGCGTCGTCACTCCGTCACAAGTTCAAATCTCGGCAAATCACGATCACTCAAAAATAGTCAGAAATATCAAAAATATTTGTATCCCTTTCTAGAACCGCCCAGTGGGCGGTACACGCAGGTATAAGGACCAGGTGAGCGACAAGGAATTCAAAATTACTAGTAACAACCAATCACATAATTTAGAGACACAAAAACTGTAGCAGATTCGACACACGTCCACTCGTCAACGCGTCAACTGACGAAACTCCCGGACGGAACTGACGGTATGATCCTGAAGCGTAAAAACTAAGTGTACTCAACACCTAAAATTTGAATAAAAGATTTTAGTAAGTTGTCATTTAGGTATATCATTAAAAAAAACATCGAGGGGTACAGGGTAAACCTCTACAATTATAGATGATAGTGGTGCCGATTCTCTTGTACATCGAACTAAACTATCACTAAAATTTCCGAATTTTAGTTAAGATAATTCTAAAAGCTATTCTGCAATTAAGATTCTCTAAACCTAAAGACGATTTTGACACAAATATAATCGAGTTTAACAATCGCTAAGTTGAGTAGACAATAGACTAAGATTTATCGGAAAGAGTGAATGAAAGCGAACAAAACTATCCGAAGTGCAAAAGAAACACCTGAGTACAATCAAATATTGAACTTTAAATGAATTAAAGGGAGCATAATGAAGGTATAAATCTAAATTGTTATTTAAATTATAATAAATGATGCAATAACTTGTATTTGGTTTTATTTTCTGTAACCAATATGATACTTCTAGGGATGTACACCAAAAACGATTTAGAACTTCGGCGATATTTTTTCGGTTTTCAATAAGTAAAAAACCTTTAATATAATTAAAATCGACAAACTACAGCTTTTATAAAAATGTATTCAGGTAGCATGATTATCTTGCTATTTATTTCAGCGTACAAGACTTAATTTGATAATAAAAATGTGATCTCGAGAAAAGAATATCCGGTTTTTCGTTCATTAAGTTCAAAATCTCCGGTATTCTCACCGCCACCGCCGCCGCAGGAAAGCCCTATCAAGGACATCTTGAATTTGTTTTTTGTTGTTGTCAATTTGTCATGTCAGTTGGTTGGTGGTCTGGAAACTACAAAGATTTATTCGAGTAAATATTTAAAGAAAAGCCTTCAGCATGTCGAACTTGTCGTGAAAACAAGTAAATAAAAAAACAATTTTAACAAAAAAAAAACCGACTTCAAAAAATTTATATTTCAAAACAAATTAATATGCACTAAAAAGTAAAAAAATAATTGCGTATTTTTCGACAACTTAATAGATCAACTAAATTTACTAACTCAACACATAGGTACCTATGAATACCAAACAATTATCAAAATATTTTTAGAGTTATCCTAAGTAAAATGAAAAGAAAAATATTAGACTACTTAAAAAGCAATCAAATTATTACGATAACATTATAATGTAAGTAGGTAGGTACAATTATTGTTATTTTTGGAGTCGGTGTCAGCCAAGGAAACGCCAACAACCTAGCAATAATAAATAATACGAACTTACTAACTATTAAATTTATAACTAAAAATGAACTTTTATAGGACAATATCTGCGACCTTCAAACGACAAAAACGTAACCAATGAATATTAATAAACGAAAATATATTGTGACAATATATTTGACCTTGAAACGACGAAAATAACAATACCTAATAAAACCAAACAAAAGAACTTTAATAAAACACTAACTAGCAAACGGTGAAATACGAAAATATAGCACACGCGTGAGTAGCGAGGCGAGAGGCGATAGTGCGAATGGATGGCAGCGGTGCGGCCGCGGCGGCTCCGCGCGGCGACCCCCTCACCATCCATTGCCCCCGCGCCAGTGATGGGCAAAAAGTATTTAGATTAACAATTACAAATTACAGTTACATTGTAATTAGTACAGTAGGCGCTCGGTAATCCGGCACCCGTTTTTTTTCCTCTATGTCGGATTATCGGAACTGCCGGATTATCGGATTTGTATAGAAAGTATGAGCTAGGTATCCACAATAAAAGACTTAATGTTTCGTGTTTACGTTTCTTGTCCGCCATTTTGTCAATTGAGACGCTGCGATTCACGAAAAAAGCAAACAAAGAACACGTGGTTTCACTGTCAAGGTTAGGCCCGGACTGCCGAGCGCGTGCTAAAATTCAACCGCTTTGTAATCCGGCGTTCGGCTGTGTTAAATGCCGGATTATCGAGCGAGTTACTTGAGTCGCCAAGTGCCGGATTACTGAGCGTGCCGGATTGGTGAGCGATACTTTGTAACAGATTACTTAAGTAACTAATTGCAATGAGTAGGTACATACTGTAATTAAATACAAAGTAATTGAATTACAAGTTAATCTAATTACATTATAATAGATTACATAAGTAATCTGATAAAATGTAATTACTTACCTACACATTTATACAGGATGATTTTAAAATCTTTAACTAAATTTTAACAGTGGCTTCTACTCATGATACTGAACAACTTTCCCCAAGGAAAACATTTTTCGGACAAAAAAAATTTGAACTTTGTATGGAGACTTGACCTATCAGCTGACCGATCTCCATACAAAGTCCAATTTTTTTTTTGTCCGGAAAATGTTTTCCTTTTGGTTAACGATTTTAAAATCATACTGTATAAGTATTGGACACCTCTTACAAAAATGCACTATTTAATACAGTTTTGACAAATACAAAAATAAAACACGTTATAATTATTCAAAAAAAAAATTTAATCATCTGTCAATCATTGTTTAGTTTTAAATCTTTTATTAATTATAAACTTTTACCATAGGCTGATAAAACAAAAAATAGTTTTCTGATTTATAATTTAAATTATACAAAAAAAAAATTTAATCATCTGTCAATCATTGTTTAGTTATAAATCTTTTATTAGTTATAATTTTCACCATTGGCTGATAAAAAAAAATTAGTTTTCTGATTTATAATTTAAATTAACCTTTAATATGACCCTTTTTTCAAACATTTCGTCTGACAAACGGTTTGCTTTCGGACAATTGATCATTGTCGCGTACGAAAACATACGTTCCACTGGTGCAGAAGAAGGTAGAGAGAGGGGTATTAAATTTTAAAAATATTTCTTTAATTTCTTTATGATTATTTAATATTTGAAGTTCCCTGCTATCTTCTGCCAAAAAATGAGTGACTATAAGTTCTGCTTTGGATCTTGGTTCACTGCTCTGGTTGTCTGAATCCGAACTTGAATCTATTTCAAAATAGTCATCCGCCCTCGACTTCGTTGGTGGTCTTTCTCGAGATAATTGATTTGGTATTATCTTTACGACTTCTTTTACAAGTAAATTTTTCATTATACTATATTCTGCCTGTCCAATTAATGATGTCCATTTCAATTTTTTATATTTAGGATGAGAAACGGCAGCTAAAGCCGCATTTTCAGCTTCAGGTCCCGAAATTTTCAAAAAATCTTTAAACCTTGTTTGCACACTTTTGAGGTAAGATTCAGTCAGAGTGTTGCAGTACTCATAGTCTCTTACTTCAGTTAAATTTGTCAACTTTTTCTTCAACGAGAGTATAGTTGGCAGAAATATTCCGTAATAGGTTGCGTTTTCACCTTGAAGAATGTCAAGCGCATCAGCGACAGGTTGAGTACATGAAAGGTATTCTTTTATATAGGTAAATTCAGATTCACGAAGTGGATTTTTTATGTTTAAAGCTCTGTGAAGTGTTGCAGATTTATCTTTTATGGTTGCGATTTTTTTCAAAGCATCATAAAGGCTATTCCACCTTGTCTCTACTGGCCTATTTAGAGTATGGCCAAGAATATTTTGTAAAATTTCAGCCGATTTTGGTCTATTTGCTGCTTTCCATAATGTGTTACATTTTTTTATTGTTTGGTCATGCATTTTCGATAGCTCCGTTTCCTGGTTTTCTAGTATTTTGTTAGCGTCGGTGGCACAAAGACTCAAAGTATGTGAAGCACATCTTAGGTGTAATGGCAAACGAGTCTCTAAATGGCTAATTGTTGAAGAAAGGTCATTAAGATACGTTAATTCGTCGTCTGTACTATCAGTATCGGAGTCTTCATCACAAGAATCAATAGTGTTTTGCTCGTTTGAAATTTAAACATTGATACGATGTACACCGAAGCTTTTAAATGCTTTCACAAAATTGCTGCCGTTGTCTGTAACACAAGCCACAACGTTTGTGCTAGTTAAGCCATACCTTGAATTAATTTCTTGCAACAATTCGTATATTTTGTCATAACTATGAGTGCCTTTAAAACGTTGACATGCTAATGCCCTTGAGACACGCTTTAAACTATCTGAATCAATCCAGTGTGCTGTTACACCTAAAAAGCTTCTTCGACGTCCAGACCAAATATCAACTGTCGTACAAACGTGTTTCACTTGATTTAGTTCTTGTTTCACTAAAGTAGACTCTTCATCAAAGAATTCCGTAATCATTCTTCCAAGTGTCCGCCGGCTCATGATTCTTAGATTATTTGCACCTATATTTAATCTACGTAAAATTTGTCGAAAATAAGGGTCTTCAGTGCACTTTAGAGAAATCATTGTGTTAACAAAATACTTAACAATATCTCGATCGAATTCAGCTTGAGAATATGAGGGTACATTTGACGACCTTCGTGGTGATAGTTCGTTTGACGAACTGGAAGTACGAACGTTTTTCGATCTTTTATTTTTAATATATTCTTGGTATTCTTGAATGGTTTCTTGTCCATGTTTCCGTTTTAAATGTGTTTTAAAATTGGATGTACACAATCTCGAGCCTTTTATTTCTACTTTATTAGGCAGACATTTCTTGCAAATGGCGACTATTTTATCAGTTCCTGATGAATTAGGAAGTATCTCAAAGAATTTACCGTCAAGTATAGTGGGTTGCACTGCAGAAATATTGCTTGGTGACGGTAATGTCGATTGACCTGCAGACACAGATTCGTCCACTGAACTGTCATCTTCTAAAAGTAGTCTTGCACTTTCACTCATTGTACGTAACAAAAAAGTTTTTGCACTAATCACCAAAATACATACGACTTGTAATCTTAAGAAAATGTTACGTGCTTATAATACAAAAGATTAGAAGTAACTGTAGGGGGCGGGTGAAGCGGGGTGGCTAGGAGCGACGACGCACGAGCACAATGCATAGAACCCCCCCGCTCCCCCACCCATTACTACTTCCCGATGACGTCGTACGGGCCGCACTTGCACCTATATCGCAACTGTGCGATGCAAGCGTGCGACATTTCATGTTCAAAGCAATTATAATTATAATATAATCAAATACTATGTAATTAGGTTACTTTGTAATCAAATTATTTGGTAATTAAATACATTGTAATTAATTTCACAGCACATCCAAAGTAATCTAATTACAATGTAATTGAATAATATGTAATTAAATTACATTTTAATCAAATTATTAGGTAATTCAATTATTAATTAGATTACATTAGTAACTAGTTACGCCCATCACTGCCCCGCGCATACCCGCCCGCGCCCGCGTGCTGCGTATCAACACGGCACGGGCGGAGTGGTGTGCGCACTCATACGAGTGTGCGTGGCTATTATAATTTTAATAAAAAGAAATCTCACGTTTAATTCCTACTTACAACTGGTGTAAAACTGTAATGTTTTGTAGTGATAATAGGTAAATAACAAACCTATCTTAGTTGGCTGACACCGACTCCAAAAATAACAATAATTGTACCTACCTACTTACATTATAATGTTATCGTAATAATTTGATTGCTTTTTAAGTAGTCTAATATTTTTCTTTTCATTTTACTCAGGATAACTCTAAAAATATTTTGATAATTGTTTGGTATTCATAGGTACCTATGTGTTGAGTTAGTAAATTTAGTTGATCTATTAAGTTGTCGAAAAATACGCAATTATTTTTTTACTTTTTAGTGCATATTAATTTGTTTTGAAATATAAATTTTTTGAAGTCGGTTTTTTTTTTGTTAAAATTGTTTTTTATTTCTTGATTTTTAGTGAATTACTTGTTTGAGTATGGGTAGACCTACTAAACGCGCTGCTCATATGAGACAGCGCCGTTTAAATGAAAAACAGGAAGACAGGGAGAATCGCCTATCGCAACAGAGGAAATCTAACTCAAGGACGATTTCCAAAGAGACTTGCAAAGAGCGCGAAAATAGGCTTTCGAAAATGCGGGTTTACATGAAAAAAGTTTTGAATAGGGAAACCTTCGAAGAACGTAGTCACCGTCTCGGCTTGATCGACGATCGTCTATCGAATGAGATGGAAGAGCAACGTGCCCACCGTCTCAGCGTGATACACGATCGTTTATCCCAAGAGACCGAAGAGCAACGTGCCCACCGTCTCAGCGTGATACACGATCGTTTATCCCAAGAGACCGAAGAGCAACGTGCCCACCGTCTCAGCGTGATACACGATCGTTTATCCCAAGAGACCGAAGAGCAACGTGCCCACCGTCTCAGCGTGATACACGATCGTTTATCCCAAGAGACCGAAGAGCAACGTGCCCACCGTCTCGGCTTGATCCACAATCGCCTGTCTAATGAGACGGAGGAGCAACGAGCTCACCGACTCGGATTAATACATGATCGCTTATCAAACGAAACACCTGAAACACGTTCACTTCGACTGAGCAGAATGCGACAAGCCAGTCATATTTGTAGGGATATCGCGAATGAACAATCTTTTGAAGCGGCTATTAATATTTTTGCTGATGTACCATGTGCCGTTTGCAAAAGAAGTCTTTATCCACAACAGCGTTCCAATTTACGAGCAGATATTTATGTTTAGTACGCTATTACCTGAAGAACTGGTTACTTTAGGTACAATAACAACGTGCTCTCGCTGTTACAATAATATTCGAAAAAGGAAAATTCCAGCGACTGCATATTGGAACAAAATGATGCCTGCACAAGCACCGCCTGAATTAGCCAATTTGACATACGCTGAAGAACGGTTTTTAAGTCGCATTACACCGTTTTTAAAGATTGTTAAACTTGATAACCGTTTCAGTCAAAATTGGTGTAAAGGACAGGTCATTTTATTTGCAAAGGATGTTGTGGAAATAGCTGAACAGTTACCACTGACACCACATCAAGCTGGTTTAGTTTTGGTAGTAGAAAGTCTCGAGAACCTTTCATGTTCTAAAGAATTCGTCGTTGATATGCAAAGACTGAATCGAGCATTAACTTGGATAATTACCAATAACCATTTGTACAAAGATGTTCAGGTGCATTTTGAAACTGCGTTAAACGTACCTCATTTAGTCCAAATAGCTGAAAATTCTGTTCCTGAACAGAATGCTGTTTCTTCAGAAATATCTCCAAAACATTATGTCACTTTAAATGACAATAAGGCAATATTACGCGGATCATTTAATCAAGGAGATTTACGATTTGATTTATCTCGAGGTAAGCAATGTACTGGGATAGCGGCTGTTGCTTGTGCAGCATTCACTCTATTAGATCCAAACAAGTGGTCTAAAAGCGATATCGATTACATTGTAATCATTGACGATAAATACTACAATGACTGCATTGCTGCTAGAGATAATCCTGCGCCCGGTGAAGTCAACCCTGAGTACCTAGCTGTAACAGACCTTAGTCCAAGACTTATATACAACAGAGAAAATTTATTGATCACAGCACTCGAGGAAACCAATTATAATGGTCACATAGATAATGATAATAGTTCTGATGGATTCCCTAACTTGAAAAATGCATTATTAAGGTTTTTCATGGAGCACTCGAATGGTATACTTACAGCAAACGCTGTTTCCATAGCAGTACATTGCAAAACTTTGGGTAACAATAAAACTTACTTTTTGTTTGATTCCCATGCACGTGGTCCCAAGGGAGCTTCTGCTCCCACAAATGGTACCGCTTGTTGCATGCAATTTAGTGATCTGGACCATTTGCATGCCATTGTACGTCGTAATTTATTTGTGTCGCCAAATAAAGTACCAAAAGGAAACTTTAGGGATAATCTTAATGTTTTCTCGTTAACATCACTAGTTATAGCTCGAGACACCCAAATACAATCGCCCATATTGCAACAGTCGACACTAGTAAGGGCAGAGAGTCCAACATATACACAACAATCGACACTAGTAAGGGCAGAGAGTCCAACATATACACCAGACTGTTCCCTTCTAACAACAACGCAAGTCATGCAGTCACTCCCAACTAAAAGTCCAGCAACATCAAACCATGTTCAATTACCAATCAATGATTCCTCGGGCACCATTTACACCGAATCAACAAGTATGCTCCAAAACATAGATGATAATGTACCTAATTTAGAAAGTGTTGTAAATATGAATAGCTCTTCAACAGATGATACAATGAGATTGGCAGCCATCACAAGGAAAACTGCACCACCATTGAATTTAGAACGTGAACGCCGTATGGAGGAATTATGTTGGTATTTCCTATTTCCAAATGGTAAGAATGGCTTTGGTGAGGAAAGAGATATTGCGTGTACCCCTCTTGACTACTTCCAAAACCGGGTAATGAGTGCTGACAAGAGGTTCAACAGAAATGATTATTTATTTTATGCTCTATCCGTTGTAGAATATTTTCGTGCCAAATCAAGTGTATCTGTGTCATGTAGGATGCGACAAGGTCACGGAGAGCAAACACCACAGGGGCTAGTGGATAACATGCATCTCACCATGAGAAATATTCGCGGATCGGCATCATATTGGCAGAAATGTTGCTCTGAATTGATTGCAATGGTAAGAACTTTAGGACCTCCCACATGGTTTTTAACATTTTCCTGCAACGATTTAAATTGGTCCGATATGTTAAAAGCTTTGCTAATTGCCGATGGAGGTAATGTCGAGAACGCTGAAAGCCTATCATTCCCGGAGCGCTTGAACCTGGTGCAAAAGCATCCGGTAGTGGTAGCACGACAGTTTACACTGCGTGTTAACGCTCTCATGCGGTTCCTCAAGACGAACAGTGATTGCTTGGGTGGGCCTATTGAAGACTTCTGGTACCGAGTAGAGTTCCAAAACCGCGGTAGCCCACATCTGCACATGTTGGTCTGGTGTAGAAATGTTCCGGAATTCTCAACTCCAGAAGGAATTGCCGTAATTGAAAAGGTGGTTTCATGTTCAATAAATCCAAGTGACTCTACTTTACGTAAATTAGTCGAAGATTTGCAAATTCACAAACATACGGCAACATGTAAAAAAAACCGCCAAGCTGATGGTTGTCGCTTTGATTTCCCAAAGCGTGTAAGTGATCACACTGTTTGTCTAGGGCCAGATGAAGCACTTGCTAATAATGGTCGATTCTGTTTATTGAAAAGAACCTCAAATGAAACCATGGTCAACAATTACAATGCGGTTCTTTTAGGACTATGGAAAGGAAATATTGACGTCCAACCGTGTGGTAGTGTCACCGCTGTTGCCTATTACGTCGCAAAATATGCGAGTAAATGTGAACCACGTGATACAGGCGATGTAATTCGAAACGCTATTACGAATGCTAAGAGACAAGGTGGTGATGTTTGGAAACAATTGTTCTCAGTATCAATGACTATTTTAAGTCAACGCCTGGTGAGTGCACCCGAATGCGCATACAGATTATGCCATTTGCCATTGAAAATGTCGTCGCGTAAGACTGTTTTTGTCAATAGTTGCAGGCCAGCGGAACGTTTCAGACTTCTGAGATTCGACAGTGATGAAACCAGTATTTACAATAACATATTTGATCGTTATATATTACGCCCAAACGAGCTGGGGGCTTACTCTTCAAACTAATTCCAATTCCAATCTAAAACCAATACGATTCCAATGTCAATTTTGCAGTCACGTGATTCGGTACTCTTGAAAACAATATTGTCAACATTGGATTGAAATTGGGATTGCCCCGCGATTATTTTGTTACACGTGAAGTTAGCTATGTTACGCCCCGCAATAGTGTGGTTCAACTCATTACGATAAACCGGTAATAGGGCTTTAAAATGCTTTATCCTTTAAATAATAAATATAATAATAAGGCTAATAAATAAATATGATACAAATTGTTGTTTCATTGTTTAATTGTAACGTATTTAATTCATAAGGGCGTAATAAAAAGATTAAAATAATAAAATTAACCCTGACTGTGGCTGTATGCGGTAGGGTCGTTGCCATACTACAAAAAAAAAATTAAGACGGCGTAAAAGTTCTCCAATTTCAAAAATAAAGTCAACTCAACTGGCTTTAGAAATTAGAAGTGAATTCGAAATGCAAGTTTGTTTAGAACATTAACTTAGAGATATTGTTCGCGTGTGGTTCCTTTTTAGCTTTTTAGTAACAATAATTGAGTGTCAGTTAAGTTACTTAGCTAATATTAAAGTTTTATACAAGTGGTAAGTAAATATATAATCATACTTACTTTATTATTCAAAGTACTGTTTTATTTGATTACATTTTTAATTAGTGAAATATTTTTGTTTTATCGATGTAGTTATTTTCTTGGTCTATGTTTTATATAATTATATTATGTTTTACATAATAAAAGTTTTCCAATTTCAGTTACAATGACAAATCGTCCAAGTGTCGCCCAATTAGAAGCTTTGGTCGAATTCATGGAGAAAAACCCAGGAATAGCGAAAGGTTTGCTAAAGACGATTCAAGGAAAATTCGAAACAAAGAGAAAATGGGGCAATTTGGCAATTAGTCTAAATTCTCTCGGAGGAGCGAATAAAAATGGTCAAGGCTGGGCTAAGGTAATTCAAAATAATGAAGTAGGTATTAAGAATCATTATAATCAGCAATTTCATTAAAATTAATGCATGGTTTTAGTATTGGGCTGAGAAGAAATGTGCTCTAAAGAAGCAGTGCGCACAGCTCTCAGCTTCAATGAGGCGCACTGGTGGTGGGCCAGCAGACAACTTGCCAGCATTGTCTGCCTTCGAAAATAGGTTGGTGGCGGTAATGGGTGGACAAGAGTTTGCGACTGGAGATTCGTGGGCAGTCAATCCATTTCCTCAATCGGTAATATATTTTCAATATTTTCTACATAAGATATTTATTATATAGAAAATATTTTATTTATCTAATAATAATAATTTAATTGTTTCAGAGTAGACCTACCGAGTCGCCAGTTGTGACAGAGGATGTAAACGTAGTACAAGATTATACTATTCCTATTTATTACCCTATTCCTGGCACGTCACACAATGATGCAGTACCACTGGCATCATCCACAAGTAAGTCTTTATTCGAATTTGTTTAGGAATGTTTAATCATTTTGATTAAGCAGTCCATCAGTTACACAACCCAACATAAGTGTGTAACATTGAAGTGTTTTGGGACTAATCACATTTCGAGACATCGAATTCAATCACGGACAACGAAGTGCTCCTATAAGGGTTCCGTTTTTTTTTTCCTTTGAGGTACGGAACCCTAAAAATACTTCAGTATTATTTATTGACTTGTTTTTTCTAATAACTCCGAAATTTTAAACTTGTTTGGTTTCAAATGTCGATTTTACATTATTATATTTTTTATATTCCAGTACCTGCGCCTCCTACGCCACTTCAGAGCACCACCATACCACCACAACCCCGCCGGCGCCGCTCTTTAATTCCAAGGCCGGATGCGAATATGGAACATTTCGCAAGTATCGAAGAACGGCGGGTTGAATCGGAACTAATTACAGCGCAAGCATTTGCTCAACTGTCCGAAAATATTGGCAGTCTAGGAATTGGTTTGACGTCGATTGCTAATGCGATTTCGGATGTAGCCAGGAAAATGCCAAATCCGTGACGAATTTGTCATTTTTTTGCTACATAATTCTATATTATTCAAAGTGCATTAGCGATTAATGTCAAAGCTTTATTTATTACTACCTATTGTTTCGGATATTGATTAAATGCTTGCCTTGCGCTATTTTATAAGTATTTTATTGTTATTTTTTGTCATAGTTTTATTAGTAAGTAAATAAAAGTACATTTAAGTTTAAAAAAAAAAATTTATTCATTCAGTTATCCATTTTTTAAGAAATATGTAGGTCATTAATCCCTAATGTTATATTGTACTCTTACTTAGGAAACAATATAACATTTATCCTATCAAATTAATACCTACCTTCTACTCGCCCACAACTGCTGAACTAAAATATTTCGCGATTCGATGCCTTGTCTTAGTTCTGCAGCTGTGCTGCTAGTTGATTCTTGAGAAGTGACAGCTGGGTAATCATTGCCATACTCTGCTGTATTCTCCACAAGATCTATAGCTACTCTATCGATACACATGTTGTGTAAGACACAACATGCATTAATTATTTTGGCTGCTACATCAGGATGATAATGTAGCACCCTATGCCCGAGTAAGCACCGCCATCTGTTTTTGAGTACACCAATGGCACGTTCCACAGTATTTCGTGCCGAGCAGTGCAACTTGGTGTAATACTGTTCTGGGGAGCCTTCTGGAGCATCTACTATAGGTGTCATCATATATACCCTCTGGGCATATCCAGAATCACCTGAAAATTTAAAATAATTATAATATATTCAGTCAGAAAAACAAAAAAATTTGATCCAACTACTTATTTCGATGATTTTACTTGCCTAGTAAAAACACATTTTCTCCATTATTGTTCAAATCAATTAAATGTTGTTTCACAGGATGCTGATTCCAGACAAAACTGTCATGTGATGCTCCTCCAAATGATGCATCTATTGACAGAATTCTTAAATCTGCATCACTTATCTGAAAATATATAAAACAAGGACTTTAACTAATTTGTAATGAAGTGAATTAGAATTAAATATTAATCAAAAGTATTGCCTTACTATCAGAACATTTCTTGAATGGAAATGTTTGCGATTAAAAAATCTCTCTTCATTTTCTATAGGCCGTACTATGGCTATATGAGTGCCATCAATACATCCTATAACAGATGGTATGAGAAATTTTTCAAAAAACCTGGAACATAAGGCATAATTTATGGTTACTTTAGGCACTATAAAAACAAGGCATTGTAGATAACTTAAATAAATTCATATAAATTATCTTACTTTAATAAAAAAATAGGTATTTTTCATTAGCATTACCTCCTTTTTAAAGCATCTCTTTCCTGACGAGTTTGAGGAAACTTAATCCATTTACTTTGTACAATTGGATGGTTAAGAGCTGCAGTTACATCTCTGATAGTACGAGAAACAGATTGCTGCGACATTAGAGTCCCATATGTACCTCCAACTAGTTTTTGGTAACTCCCAGTTGCATAAAAAGACAATGCGACTAAAACCTGAGAATTATACAAGTATTAAGCTATAGATGTAAACAAAACTCATAATATCATAGTTAAAAGTCATGTATAAAAGACAACATAGGTACCTTATATTTTGGTGATATATCACTTCTTCTCTTAGGAGTTGGCATAAAGGGCTTAATGTTCTCATAAAGTTCCTCAAACAAATCCTTGGTCACTCTATAATTTGCTTTAAATTCGTCTTCATTCATAGAAAACGCTTTGTCGGTATAACGCATCATCCGACGCTCATCTCGTCTTTGTTTTAATTGTTTTTTATGAGTATTTTGTAAAATACCGTATATAACTGCTAATCGTGCCATATTATACACTTATTACATACAAAAAACCACTTAAAACCACAAAACAATTTCAAAAAAGTTACACTTTTGCTATTGGAAAAATCTCAATTTACAAACAATCCCAACGCAATACTGACGCAATACACAGCTGTCAAAAGACGTCAAGAGTAGCGTTTAGAGCACGCCAAGCCCGATCCCGATTCCACTTAGTTCCTAAAATGGACACGCAATTTGAAACCAATTTGGCGCTAGGGTCGAACTCAAGAGTACGAAACGTCAAAATTCCAATGTCGATAGATCGGAATTAAAGTCAAGAGTAAGCCCCCTGGAGAGTTTAAGCCTTGCGGAATTTGCCGTCCGTTTTGAAACTGTCTCTAATGCGACATGGTCAGAGGACAATGGCGATGCAGAACTTAGGGACGAAGATATTACGCCAGTAAGGTATATCAGATTGCAGGACAACACTAGAATGCGTGTAAGAAATAGACCGTCAGTATTACGTACCCGTTATTATACAATTAATAGTGACAAAGAAGCGTATTATTACAGTTTAATAGTATGCCACATAGCATTTCGTAATGAAAGCGAGTTACTGTTAGAAAATGAAACCGCTGAAGACTGTTTTATAAGACGCCAAAGTGATCTTCGTCCGTTGCAGGGTAATGTGAGCGCAGAACAATTTGGTTACGCTGAACAAATTATTCAGCAGGCTGTTGCTCAAGCTACCGCACTTAATGCTGCGCGCGAAACCGATGTCAGCAATGCACCCTTGTTATGTGTTGGTGAACAAATTGTTCATGACGATGATAACTTTTGTGAAGACATGGAAGAACGAGCCGTCATGTCAGATGAATTGTTCCTGGGAAGCATTCGCGGATTAAATGTCCAACAGAGGGATTTATTTCAGAAAGTATCTACGGCAATCGAAAACGATTTGCAAAGACAAGAGAGTCAGCTGTTGCTTTTTATCACGGGTGGTGCAGGTAGCGGGAAATCATTTCTGTTGAAGTTAATCGTGGCACATATTAAGCGTTGTTACGCACCAACAGTAGATATACTACTGAAGCCTAACTTTGTGGAAGTTGGTTCGCTTACCGGAGTTGCTGCTCGTCAAATTTTTGGCAAAACACTCCATAGTATTTTCTTGCTACCGATAGAAAAGAAAAATACTATGACATACAAAAAAATTACTGGTCAAAGACTCGAGAACGAACGACGTAAATGGCGCTTTATAAATTGGCTGATCATAGACGAAATTTCTATGGTCTCCTATGAGAACCTAAGAATAATCCACCTAAGACTCCAAGAATATAAAAACAACGACAAATTATTCGGTGGAGTCAACATTTTGGTATTCGGTGATATATTTCAGCTTCCTCCGGTGAAAGGAAATTGGTGTTTTGTGCAGCCATCGTGGTATTCAGCGGAGGTTAATTTGTGGCATCAGTTTTCTTTTTGTGAACTGACCATAAACATGCGACAGCGCGATGATACCGAATTCATCGATTTATTAAATAGTTTACGGGTAGGGGTTAACGACGGCTCAGCTGCAATTATTATGTGAGCGGCGTCACGTGCCTATAAATGGTGAATTTGCGGATGGAGTCGCCGTTCGTATTTTCCCCACAGTCAGGCAAGTCGACGACTACAACGACAAAATAAGCAAGGAAAATGCAAAGTTGCACCGAACTTATAAAATTAACGCAGTGGATGAGTCACGTGAGGTAGCGACATATGGCAGAACACCACCAGAGAACGTGATTCCTAAAGACGTCAACAGTTGTGGTGGTTTTCTGCCATCAATAAAAATTGGCCTTGAATCCCGGGTGATGTTGAGACGCAACATCGCCGTATCAGAAGGACTGGTGAATGGAGCTATGGGCATTATAAAAAAAATCAAATGGCCAGCCTTGAGGAGAGACCAACTGGAGGACGGCGAGCTACCAGATGCCGTCTATATTAAATTTGACGACGAGTCTATTGGGCTTAGACTGAAAGACCATAACGGTTGGATACCCATACCTCCATCTAGTACTACGTTTCAGGCATTAAGAGGTTACGGAGATGTGGAGCGTCGTATGTTGCCTCTAATATTAAGCTGGGCGGTTACAGTTCACAAACTCCAGGGTACCACCCTTGAAAGAGCTGTAATTGACCTTGGCAAAAAAAATTTTGCTAAAGGGCAAATATATGTTGCACTAAGTCGTGTCAAAAGTTTGGCAGGCATAGTTTTATCCGATTTGGACGCAAACAAATTATTAAACAAACCACACGACGATAGATCGTTGCAGGAAATGACTAGACTACGAAATCTGTCTTTCAGTAGTACATAAGTACGTCATAATACACCTTTTTTTTACGAGGCAAATCATCCAATGAGTCCTCCCACCCTGGGTGGAGCGGGAGGGACTGCCAGACTTGTACTGACAGTCATACTACTGTCATACTCATCCACAGTGTTCCTTCAATGGCCCTTTACGTTTCAGGGTCACGGTTACCCAGGGACAGTACCGCGACCACGGTCCAGCTAACCAGCTAACCAGCCAGTTTTGTTCATGTAACCGAATATCTCATCAGAACAAAACGTTGTAAGTGCCCTTGAACTTTTTTTTTTTCGAAATAGTTTTTATAACCTTTGTAGTGAGTACAGGCGTGATAATATGTTGTGTGATGGCGTAAACAATGCTTAGATATGCTATAGCAACAATTGCGGTTAATCTGCTGTTATTTATTGAAGAGTTCCCCCGATTTCTACAAGATCCCATCATCAGATATTGAAATGGTGATAATGGGACCACACGGGAAGCACAAGCTTTCAAATAAAAAAAGAATCATGAAAATCGGTTCACTCAGTCGCAAGTTACGAGGTAACAAACATAAAAAAAAAAAAAAAAAAAAAAAAATACAGTCGAATTGAGAACCTCCTCCTTTTTTTGAAGTCGGTTAAAAAGACAGCAGGAGCTGCTCGTGGAGCGTTTCCATAATAATCGGCAAATGGCCAGAGGTAAGAAATACAACTGAACTTTATTTTATTGATAAATCCATAGCGATGACTTTTTTACCTAAACAACAAAAGAAAGTTTTAATTTCGAGGACAACCTGAGAGTAGCCTGCTGTGTTAATAATATGTATTAACACGGCAGGTTGTCCTTATTTATGTCTTCTTTATTAACTTCGCCGGTCTACTATTAGTGTCTTATTTAAATATATTTTATTTTAGAAAATCAAGCTGATGCGGAGGTATTGGAATTTTAGGCCAACGTCAGTAGCGAGCTGAACCAACTGGGCTGCAGCAGGACTACATAAAAAGCCGCATAAAATAGAATGCAGGCCTTATACAGCTACTCGTTGCAATAAGTTTAAAAATAATATAGCTCATAGAATTACACCATCTATAGTAGAACACGAGAATCCCAATGAAATCTATGGAGCCCTTTTTGATGTTGTGCAAAAAGAGTACCAATCTACTTTCAAGACCAAAACTATTCAAATTAATGGCACCTCCGTTGGCTTTAACCAATGGGCCACTCCGGGAATTTATAAAAGTAGAGCGAGACTATACGAGTTATATGGTTTGAAAAAATACAGGTTTGATACTCCTTTCCTAGAGTATGTCAAAAGTTATTCAAAATTATTTAAAAAGGTTAGTGTTTTTGCTAAATCTAAATTTTTAAGCGATTCAATTAAAAATTCCAATAATAAAGTTAAAACCACTTGGAAAATTATTAATAATGAAACGGGTAAGTCGGTTAAACAAGATAAACAACTTGAGATTATGGTCGACAATAAATTAGTTGATAAAGCAGCTGACGTAGCTGAGGCGTTTAATGAGTTTTTTGCAAACATACCTGTAACTACGACTCGCTCCTTAAATTCATCCCCGTCTAAAGCTGAAAACCTTTTGCTTAGTAGTGTGTCTAAAAATAGTCGCATATTTAGCTTCGAACATGTAACGCCTCGTGATGTAGTTAATGTTTTTAACACACTCAAGTCTAAAAACACTGGTGATTACTGGGGCATCTCCATTAAACTTTTAAGTAATATAATAGACATCGTAGCCCCCTATCTAGCTGTTACTTTTAATAAATGTGTTGATTTAGGAACTTTTCCTGAACTCATGAAGAATAGTAAAGTCATACCATTATTTAAATCAGGTAATAAAAATGAAGTTGGCAATTTTAGGCCTATTTCTATCTTACCAGCATTTAGCAAAATATTTGAAAAGTTAATACTCAAGCAGCTGCTAAGACATTTTAATTTAAATAGCCTCCTTCATAATGAACATTATGGATTTACAAAAGGTCGTTCGACTACAGATGCGGGTGTTGCTCTGCTGAAACACATATTTAACGCATGGGAGAACTCGCAAAATGCTATTGGGGTTTTCTGTGATCTCTCCAAAGCCTTTGATTGCGTGCACCATGACACGCTTTTGCGTAAACTGCGTCATTACGGTGTGCAAAACGAAGCTCTCAACGTTATAAATTCGTATTTACATAATAGGTCCCAATGTGTAGATGTTAATGGTGTGAAATCTTCCGGGCTACCAGTTCAGTTAGGTGTACCTCAAGGCTCAATACTGGGTCCATTCTTGTTCTTAGTGTATATCAATGACCTACCATTCTATTTAAAGGGTATCTGTGAAGTTGTACTGTTTGCAGACGATACCTCTCTTATTTTTAAAGTAGACCGGAATAGACAAGATTTTGACGATGTAAACAGTGCACTCTCAATGGTTACGGATTGGTTTACGACAAATAACCTAGTTCTCAATGCCAAGAAAACGAAATGTGTTAAGTTCGCCCTACCAAATGTTAGAAATCTAGGACCCAACATCGTCTTAGATAAAGAGGTGCTTGAATCTGTAAATTCGGCAGTTTTTCTGGGCATAACAGTAGATGCCAAACTTCAGTGGGGCCCACATATATCGAGCCTAGCGGGAAGGCTCAGTTCTGCCGCCTACGCCGTCAGGAAAGTAAGACAATACACTGACGTCGATACAGCTCGATTAGTCTATTTTAGTTATTTTCATAGCGTTATGTCCTACGGTCTTCTGCTGTGGGGCAAAGCTGCTGATATTCAAAATATATTTGTCCTTCAAAAACGAGCTGTTCGAGCTATTTACCAGCTAGGCCCCAGAGTTTCTCTGAGAGATTTTTTCAAAGATATTGGTATCCTCACAGTGGCATCTTAATTCATTTTCGCCAACATCTTATATATTAGGCAAAATATACATTTATACAGTAAGAACAGTGATTTTCACAATGTTAACACTAGAAATAAGGAAAAACTAAGAGTTCCTTTTCACCGGCTTCATAAGGTTCATAACTCATTTGTTGGGCTTGGTATAACCTTTTATAACAAGTTACCCTCTTCTTTGCTAGATTTGCCTTTTAATGCGTTTAAAACGAAAGTAAAATCCAACCTTTGTTCAAAGGCATACTATTCTATCAACGACTACTTAAATGATAAGAATAGTTGGTCGCTGTGATTAACTCAAGACAATTTTTATGTTCCTTCACCAGAATTAGCTTACCTACTGACAGGTTATATGAGTTCATATAATTGTTTATTTTAATTTAATTTTAATTTATTGTTGACATAATCTACTCATTACAATGTTTTTTTTTAATGAGTTGTATTGCAATATGTAACTAGTGACCTCGACAATAGATCATATTATTTATTGTTATTAGTAATTAACTGTTTATTTATTTTACCTCGATGGTCCTAGTTTATCATTTATAAATTCCAGTTACAGCTTTATGTAAGCGGGCACGCCCTTTATGCCTGGAGGCTTTTATTAAGACGTTAAGTTTTGTTTACGTTTAGTTTTTATTTCTGCCCGAGTATAGTTCTCGATGATTTTGTTTGGTATATTGGCGTGTGCTAGCTAACATATGGATAATAATTTAAATTAGGTTAATTAAGTATGTTGAATACTATTATATAGTCATTTTTTTTCTTTCTAACTGAACAGGCAGCTGTGCTGCTGGGGAGTTTGTTGCGCCACTTCTTCTTCCCAGCTAACGCACTAGGAAGTGGTGAAGGGTGGGCGTTTTGGGGGACTGTCTTATGTAATTTTGACGTTCGAAAAGTGCTGATTACACAGGTCTACAAAAAAATTTTTTTTGTTTGGTGCTGCTAATTCTATGTTAAAATTCGGTTAATTAGCCCGCAAGATATCGTGCGAAGCTGTCAAAATGTTGAAGCTACGTTCAGGTTTGTATCGATCGATCATAAACTAAAAAATGTGTTTTTTCATACTTAATGTCATTATAATCAATTAATTTATTTTTTTAATTAATAATATCGATATGCCATCGTCGAGAAGGTGTTGTATAAATAATCCAAATACATTTTGTTACATTTGTGGTGAATATGTAGTGAAAAAGTTTAGAAAACCTATAACAGATTCAGTGAAGAAGACATACGTTGATTACTTTAATATAGAGATGAAGGCTCTGAACAAACCGTGGGTTCCAAACATTGTGTGCAAGTTGTGTAGTGAACATTTAAGACAATGGGCAAACGGTAAACGTAATCATTTAAAGTATAGTGTGCCGATGATTTGGACAGAACCGAAAAATCACATCGATGACTGTTATTTTTGTGTTGTAGAATTACATGGTATGAACAAAAAAAAAATGACATATCCTGATTTACCGTCTGCTAAAAGACCTCGACTGTGTTCAGATGATGTACCGTCTCCTATGAGTCAAGATCTTTCAGATCTATCAGATTTGTCGGACACAGAGATGGTGGAAGTTTTTTCTGATGAACGTGACAATGATTTTGAAGTGCTAACAGCACCGTCACTTTTTTCTCAAGATGTTTTAAGTGATTTAATTAGAGACCTTGACCTTTCGAAAGAGCGATCTGAGCTACTAGCATCTAGACTCAAAGAAAGAAATTTGTTGTCTCAAGGTACAAAAGTAACATTTTATCGTGATCGCGAAAAAGAATTTCTGCCGTTTTTTAGCTCAGAAAACGATGTAGTTTATTGTAATAACATTGGTGGCCTTCTAACGAAACTAGGGCTCTCGAGGTACAAAGCTGAAGAATGGAGATTGTTTATGGACAGCTGTAAGCGAAGTTTGAAGTGTGTTTTACTAGATATTGGTAATAAACATGCAGCTGTACCTATTGCTCATTCAACGAAATTAAAAGAAGAGTATCAAAACGTGGATCTTGTTTTAAAAAAACTTAAGTACTCGGAGCACCAATGGGTTATATGTGTCGATTTAAAAATGGTCAACTTTCTATTAGGTCAACAAAGTGGGTACACCAAATTTCCATGCTTCATATGTTTATGGGACAGTAGAGCAAAAAAAGACCACTGGATCAAGAAAGATTGGCCTTTGAGAAATAACATGACGGTTGGCAAACAAAATATTATAAACCCACCTTTAGTTTCTAGAGATAAGATTATTTTGCCGCCATTGCACATCAAATTGGGACTTATGAAGCAATATGTTAAGGCATTAGATAAAACTGGTTCATGTTTTGTATATCTTTCAAGAAAGTTTCCCGGTTTAAGTAATGAGAAACTAAAAGCTGGTATTTTTGATGGCCCACAAATAAGACTTCTATTGAAAGACAACAATTTCATACATTCAATGAATGATTTAGAAGCAGCGGCTTGGAAATCTTTTGCTGCTGTTGTAAAAAATTTTTTAGGAAATCAGAAGGCCGAAAATTACAAAGAGTTAGTTCAAAATCTCTTAATTAGCTTTAAAAGTCTTGGATGTAATATGAGCATAAAGGTACACTATTTGGACAATCATTTAGACAAGTTTCCTGAAAATCTTGGAGCGTACAGCGAAGAACAAGGAGAACGTTTCCATCAAGATTTAAAGGTGATGGAAGATAGATACCAAGGTCGCTGGGATGAGCATAATAATATGATGGCCGATTACTGTTGGAGTATTACACGGGAATGTCCTAAAGACATCCATCGAAGAAAATCTAAAAAGAGAAGCTTCTAACCTGTGAAATAATGTGTAATTAACTGTAATTAAATGTTTTGAATTAAATGTTCTTTTGTTTTTTAATTTATTTACCCTTGCGAATTCCCGAAAACTACACGTAGGATTAAAAAAGTAAGTATCAAGTTTTTATCAGGGTACCGAATGTGCGTGAAATCAGTTTTACTTTTAGCGGCACCAAAATCATTGTAGACCTGTGTTATCAGCCTAGTTTGAATAAATGACTTTTGAATTTTGAATTTTGAATTTTGACTGTAGAGCAGTGGCAACATGTAAGTTGTTTATGTCCGATAAAATGTTAAACTGGGTTGGTTATGTACATGCATAATTTTCATGTGTGTTCTAAACTAATTTAATTTCAACAGATTTGGACTGTGTGGGTGGGAAAAGTGAAGACAAAGGCGAGAAAAGTGAGGGACTCTATCAGGGCCACAGGTGGAGGACCAGCAGGGGCAGATCTCAATGATATTGAGTCTTCTTCTGTCGGTGGTTTTGCCACTTTGGAAATGGTAATTTATTTTAATATCCACGGTATTTTTATGGCTGAAGGGCAAATTTTACAAATATATTGACGAAGACTAGTTTTCAGAAATTTATCATACCTTGCAAGCACCGATAAATGAGACAATTATGTATTGTTATCGGAGCGGCGCTCATTTAAAGTGCAATGAATTAAGTTTTTTTTATTTCAGGGAATACCTGTCTCGTCCCCACTGCGCATGTCGCCTGCCCCACAGCAAAGTATGTCGCTCTCTGCAGCCTGTTTCGGAAGAGCAGTGTGTGGAAACCGATGGTGGGATTCTTGTACCACTGCGGCAGTCAAGTGGGCGAATTACCCGTCGGCGAAGACTGCCGAGAACTCCGCGCCCGCCAGTGCACCACAATTTGGTACAAGCATTGAATGAGAATAGCCGGTTACTACGGGAGAGCATAGTCCACGCTGCAGAAATTTTGGCTGCTGCCGTTCGCTGTTCCGGTGTTCAGTATCTAGTGGCACATGCCCAAGACGAAGAATGGGAATGAAACCTGATTTGTTTCTTCTTCATTACTTCGTCTTGGAGCTAACAACTCCATAAATCCTGCTATTCTCATTAAGTGCTTGTGCCAAAGCCACTTCTCAGCTCGCTAACATTGGCACTAACCAATTTTTCCTGTAGCTTTTATTTCATTGATTAATATATTTTGTGGGTTGTTATATTTTGTTGATTGTTAGTTATTTTTTTTAGGGCTTCGGATAGCTTTAATGGAGAAAAAAAAAATTGTAAAGAAATAGAATGTTTAATTTAATTAATATTATTGATAAATGATTGCCGAATTTACCTTGCTTCGGCAGGGAAATCGGTGCTGGTGTCTTCCAATTCCTCCACAATCGCATTCTGCTCGCTGTCCACGGTGACGTTGATTTCTTCTTCATCTGCAAAAATACACTTATTCAGATCTGTGCTGTAAGTTGGTAAGGGAGTTGGGTATTCTGCAAATTGCAGTTGATGCTGCTGCATCATCTCAAGGTTACTTTGTTCTAATAGGTAAAAGGTTAGGTTAAGGAAAAAGGAAGGATACTAATATCATTGAAGTAACAGAATACCAAATTTCAAATCAATCAGACCTGTGGAAGATACTCACATCCATATTTCAACTAGAAAAGGGCTGATAATCTTCAAACGGCTGAACCGATTTTGATAAAACGTCTAAGAACATCGCCAGTAAGCCTGCTTTCAAATAAAAAAAAATTGAATTCAAATCGGTTTACCCGTTTAAGAGCTACGGTGCCACAAACGGACACACATAGCAGTCAAACTTATAACAACCCTCTTTTTGCGTCGGGGGTTAATAACAGAAGAAGAATTACATAATAATATTAATAAGCAAGGTACACTTACCATCCAATGTTTCCAAAAACATATTGTACAGGGTACAACATGCCAGAATAATTTTAGCTGCCTTTTTTGGCTGATAATGCAGCCAGCGATGCCTGTGTAGGCACCTAAATTTACTCTTTAGGCGCCCATTGCACATTTCCACCACATTTCTTGCTCTTGTGTGGCACTCATTATAAGCAGCCTCGGCATCATTTGTTGGCAGCATAACGGGAGTCCTGAGCCATGGCTGTAGTGGGTATCCCTTATCTCCTACAATAAATAAACTTTTATACTGCACTTAGCTAATAGATATACCAAGTAGGTATAAAATTTTACTAGTGACCTACCTAGAAGCCACTGAGATCTTTCTCCATGCACATAATCATTTCTGATGACTCTATAAATTTTGGATGCCCTCCAAATTCCAGCATCATGGGTGGAGCCCGGAAAATTTGGGTTTAAGCCAATAATTTTGCCCCTCGCACTGCATGCCTGAAAGTGTTTTTTTTTTGTAAATCAATATTTCAAGATACATAAGTGCGTTAAAAAATATAGTTTATACTCATAATCTGGCAGTTGATGCTATAATAGCTCTTTCGGTTATAAAATAGGTTGCCAGGTGCAGTAGGGTGACTTAGTGGAGGCTTTGCAATTGCCACATGGGTCCCATCTACTGCACCTTATGTGTTGGGCATATTATATAAGTCTTGAAAACTGAAACAAGCAAAGTGCTACATGAATAAGAGTAGGTCAGTTCTCAGTTTTGGTAGCTGTAAAAAGGGATGTTTTAACTATGTATCTTAAACTTATTTATTATTCTTTTTTCAGTTTTCTGAAGTTTGACAGAGACGTCAGGGTTTAAAAAAATATCCATTCAGAAACCTAGTACCGCTTAAAACTATGAAAAATTAAAATGAACTTACTCTGTCTTGGCCGCTTCCTTTTCTTCACGGGTCATGGAAAATCTCAAGTATCGAGGGGATAAATCTGTTAAAATTGCCTCTGCTACTACAGCTAGGCAACTGCTCACTGATGGCTGGGCTGGCTAAGCTCAAGTATGTTGACTTGCCCAACAGCTGTTTGATAACTGCCTTGGGCAAATATGTAGATTGAGTGCACCTAGAATCCGAATATAAATTATATTATCATACAGGTAGGTACTAAGCAATGACTAGGATGTATCATCCATAAATATAAAAGTTAAATACCACTCACAATGACTGAAAAATCACAAAATCTCAGGAACTATATATAATTCTTACAAACTTGTAATTTAGCAAGTAATTTTTTATAAATTGGAATTACTTCACAACCTAAATATGGGGTTTAAGCATCTGTTAGGAAAGGTAACAAAAGAAAGGTAGTTTCCTAAAGGACATAAAACTCTTCTAACCTTTTATGTTTGGGGAGAAATCCTTTATCCAACCGAGGATTCCTCAAAGTTTCCACCAAATACAGTGCTCCCGATCTAGGCAGTCTAAATATTTTTTTAAATTTGCTTTCTGCCATTTCGAATGGGTTGGAACGGTTTCGCAATCTTTCCAACTGAACCCTTTATTGATAGTTTCTAAAAAAAATGTAAATAAGTAATGTAATTTTAAAAATGTAATGTAATCTTATTTCACAGACTCTGGAAGTGGATTTATCCACATCTTTTCCAAATTACATGTGCAAATCCCTTAATGATTTCACGAATGAATTTCGTATTGTACTGTTTATTCTTATAACAATAATTTTAATATTAGGTCTTTACCTATGAAATTGCCGTTCTGCAGTACTGGCCATTTCAAATCAAAATAATTTTTGTTTGGCTAAAAATTCTAATTTCAAATTAATTTTATTTTAAAAACATGGATTTTTTTTTCCAAAAGTAGTCATTTGTTTATTGATTAGTGTTACATTTTCATCGCATTTCAATCTTTTTCGTCATCATGGATACGTTAAAAATTCGAGTAATTATGGAATATGAGTACCGTCGTGGCAGCAACGCGGCACAAGCGGCACGCAACATCAACGACGTTTACGGAGCTAACACTACAAACCAACGCACTACCTGTTATTGGTTTGCTCGCTTCCGTTCTGGAAATTTCGACCTGAAAAATGAACCTCGCGGTCGTCCGAAGACTTTGGTCGACAATGACGAATTAAAGGCGATTGTGGAAGCTGATGATACACAATCTACGGCTGAATTAGCAGCAGCTTTCGACGTTAGCGTCAAAACAATATTGGCCCATTTGCGTCAAATTGGCAAGGTAAAAAAGCTTGACAAATGGGTGCCCCACGAACTCAATGATCGCCAGCGCAAAGTACGCGTCGAGACGTGCCTTGCACTGCTCCACAGACACACAAATGAAGGAATTTTGAACCGCATTGTTACCTGCGATGAAAAATGGATTCTGTTTGATAACCGCAAGCGCTCAGCAAGTTGGTTGGATCCTGGTTCAGCACCTAAACAATGCCCTAAACGAAAACTTACCCCTAGAAAAGTGATGGTCACTCTTTGGTGGTCTAGCGCCGGTGTGATTCATCACAGCTTCTTAACAAACGGGGTGAGCATTACTGCAGATGTGTACTGTGAAGAACTGAACACAATGATGGAGAAGCTAGCACATCTCCAACCAGCATTGGTCAATAGCTCGTCTCCGCTGCTACTGCACGACAACGCGCGACCTCATACTGCACAGCAGACGGTCTCCAAGTTGACAACGGGACGGGTTGGAAGCTCTCTGTCATCCGCCCTACTCACCAGACCTTGCGCCTACAGACTACTACTTTTTCCAGAATTTGGATAACTTCTTGGCGGGAAAAAAATTCAATACCCGAGAGGCAGTACAAAATGCCTTTGAAGAATTTGTTGCCTCCCGTCCAGCTGATTTCTTTAAGAAATCAATAAACTGCCACTGCGTTGGCAAATATGCATTGATTGCATGGGTGATTACTTTGATTAATACAAATAAAATATTCATAATATTCAAATATTCATACAAAACGGCAATTTCATATGTAAAGACCTATTATTTACCTTTCTGCCGAATCGACAACAGCTGCAATCACATATGCTTCCATAATTATTTTTCGAGATTTTCCAAACTCACAAATAAGCAAACTTTCAAGAACTATTGTTTTTTGAATTTTAGTTCATGACAACTAGTTTTATTCCACACATTTTTAATCGAGAATAAAAATTGTCTGATTTAGTTTGAAAATCAGAAATTTTTGGTGAAAAACGTCAAATAACTAAATTGACATTAGTGCTGTCAAACTATAATATAGCTTGGACAAGAACGATCACCAGGGCTCCCCATAATCAACACGCTCTTGGAGCCAAATGAGCCACACGCTGCGAGCCGGTGGTTCTGGCGGTTGTGCTGCTGGTGCAGGCCGGGGTCCGTTCCTGCAAAAAAAGATCTGTTAATAAAAAAAAGAAAACTTCCGAATATGAACCAACATTGAAAACCAAAATGTAACAAATATTCTATTATGTGTATAATGTTCTTGGTAGATCATGTATGTGCAGTTAAGCAAGTATGTACTCACAGCATGTCCATGTACTCGGCGTCTTCCGGCTTGTACACCAGCAGCGGGGGCAAGTTTAGTTCCAACCGTCGCATCCGATCCGGCACGTCGGCGATTAGAACTAACATTCGCCGAATCTGTCGAAGTAAAACAAATAACTCAAGTAATTTCTTCTGTATACGTACGCGTAGCGTTTTTTATGACCATAAAAATGTACGATAATATTTACCATATTATCGTAAATTGTTATTTTTGATGCTGAATACACCTTTTCATTACAATACTAAAGCGTTTTTAGGAGTGATCCGTTTTTCCTTTAGTAGTTAGCTGGTTTGCTTGATACATTCATTTTAAATAAAACGGTTTTTTTCTTTCGTTTTAATCAAAAGATAAGTACATTTAAAAATAATCAAATAATGTTAAAGATAGGTAAGTACACTCTTACCTATCTTTAACATTAGGCTTCATGAGGAAGGTTGTCATAATAATTTTGGTAATCTCTTGGCATGGAGTTCTTTAGTTGCTGTAAATCTAAGAACTTTTTTTTTTGTAATTTTCCTGCGTTCGCTATATAGTTTAGATATATTATGAAAAGGAATTTTGTTTATTCGGGGCATTACTGAGTTGGTTGAGTAATTTATATTCTTCGATTCATTTAAGTTTATAAAAAAAATCTCCAGATGGTGCATACTTAAGAGCTCGTATGTCGGTAACCTGGAAAAGAGAAACAGAACACAACTTAACGTATCGATCCAATATAGTAGTAAAAATAATTAATTTTAGTAATTAAAATAATTTATTTATGTAAGTAATTTATGTACCTACCTTAGGGTCTCGCTTCATTTTTCCTGGTCTTATGGAGTTGTAAAATTGTAAGTTTTTAAAATTCTTGAAGTAAGAATAGTTTAGGTATTCAACTGTATATGGTTTTGATTTTTTTGCATTCTTGCAAATAGTAATGTACTCGGCTGGAACATTAAATACCTACTCGATTTTTTTTTCAATCATTGCATGCATACTGTCAACCTCCATTTGGGTGTGGCCTAGTTCCAAATATTTTTGCTCAATTGTTACATTATGCAGCATGGCTATGTTGAGGAGAGCGTTGCTTAAAGTGACGTTTCTGTTTTGATACGTAAACCCATCCGTGTACAAGGTTATTAATCTGTTGTCATCTCCCGTTTTTGCGATTACTTTATCCACAAAGAAATTGGTTAAAATGGTTGCAAACTCATCAGAATTCAGTCCAATATCCATTGCTAGTTTTCATGTCATAAATACACCAGTTGTGAACACATAGCTTAGTTTTGTAGCCATTTGATGACACATTGATCGCGGCGCTAAAAGTACTGCTTGGAGATCTGCAGTAAAGACAAATTCTTTTTTTTCTTTATGAGATTCTTTTTCCATTCTCGCTTCGTTCTTTTTATTTACATGCTCTTCGTAAGTCTCTTTCGTAATATGGCCCATCTTGTATCCATTACAGATGTCACACAAATCTTTCTTCGGTTTAAATAAAGCTATTTTTTGTATGGTTAGAGTGTTTATAAAAGTGGCAATAGATAGTGCTCTTTTGTTTTTTGACTCAACAAAAAAAAAAAAAAGTTAAAAAAAAGTTATAACACCTACAACTAGGTGAAGTCGACTTGGTCCAGCCATTCTGAAGTCAGAATGGCTGGCCACTTTCCTCGTAATAGTTTTCCCTCTTTAGCGAGGTACCAATTATTTGATGTATGGTACCAAATAGTACCAAATAGGTACTAAAACTTGGTATTGCTCAAACTTCAAAAATCGCTCTTGGTCCAGTCATCCTGACCCTGACCAATCTGTATACATTTTATAAAGTTGCTGTTTGGATAATATGTCTGGTTGTATGTATGTCCTTTTCCTACAATAATGTGGTAAGTCATCTAAAAAGTCCTGCAAAGTTTTAATTTCTTGGTCAAATAGCTTTCTGGGAGTAGTTTCTGGTAATTGTTCATCAGCATTATTTCTAGCAACTTCAACCTTCCAACCCCAGATACATGATTTACCGATGGAAAAAGTATTTAGAAATAACGTTTTACATACTCTAATCATATCTTATCGATATATGAAAGGTTTTGATCGACACGACCAAATGTTGGCCTATTATCCTAGTGAGCACAAATCCATGAGATGGTATAAGAAAATCGGCATACACATATCTGTACACCGGAGGCAAACAATCATAAGTCACATTAATTAAGCTAATTATTCAGTGCACATGTTTTAAATCTCAATTTGAACACTAGTCACGTATGTCACTTGACTACAGAATTGTGTGAAAACAACTAAGTGAAATTTTATTTGTTGTTTGGGATATGCTACCTCTAAACAGACAAGATTAATTTTCATTGTTTACATGTAATAACAGAATATCTTAAGTCCTGAGTTTTAAAGCACAATAAAAATCATGTTTTATTAATCACAAGTTTTATTTGCTGTTCATAATCACTATCGTCGTCGGGAAAGTCCGATGCAGTGGAAGATTGTGGCAATTTTTTATAATAGTCATGACAATATGACAGCAAATATAACAGTAAATCCAGTTTTGGTTCATATTTTATAAACTTCCTAGAAAAGTCAACTCCTTCCTCTTCTGACGCCTTAAGTCTACCATTTTAAAATGTTCATTATCAAATGAGTTTTTACAATATAAAAACCCAAAGGTTTCTTTTCGAACTTGTAAAGTAACTGATCTTGAAATTTTAAATTATTCTTTATCAATGTTAATTTTTCTGTTAATTAAAGGACCATTAGTAGATAATAAATCTTGAAATGTTTTAAAATTCTCCAGTTCCTGTCTCAGTTGATGACTGTATATTTGTTAGAACATTGCCGAATAAATTGTTGCCAATCCCAAGGTGTTAATATTGTTAGAGTAGGTAATTTGTTGCGTTTTCTCTCAATATTGGCATGTATAGGATCTGCCTCCATATGTGTGAGACCTTTTAATTAAAAAAATTGTTCTATGACTTTCAACTGGGGAAACTTTTCAAGAAGGAAAAACATTTATCCGACCATATGGTGATTTGTTCAATATCCGATCCTGGTATGTTTTTAGTTGCCCAGTTTAAGATGCCAGAAGCTATTTCGTTTCCACCCCTGCGAGCTTTAGATTCATCCCACATGAAGCAAAATGCAGAACTGTCAGACCCATCCTAAATAGTGTAATTTAATGTCAATAGTTTTCTCTTAAAGAAATTAACTCCATTTGTTAAAAAAGGAGTTGGTAAACATTTTTGTAGATCTGCAGCTAATACTCTGTGTTTACTATTACATTTTGCTTCAGTCATATACTGGGATTTATGTTTATATCTATTATCAGCTTCAATTAAATGTAAATCTTTTTCTATTTCCAGAAGTTACTTTTCAGGGCCATCCTCCATTCCTTTAAGCTTTGCTGAAAACATTGCAATCGTCACAAGTACATATCTAGCGTCTTGAACATTAAATTAAACTTTGTGTTGAATATTTCACGATATAACCAAGATTTTGCATCTTGGAAATTTGAACATTATTTTCTGCGTAAGTTTTGTAGAGATCATACATTCGTTCGACATTTAAAACCGGTCCTAAATAACTCTTGATCTCGCGATTGTAGTGACATTTATATTTGGGAAAGATGAAATATGGGACATATCAGATTCAATCATTTCAGGATCTGTTTTGTTAGATGGTTTATGTTTCCGTCTTTTGTCACTTTCAACAATACCTCCCTCTTCTCGCTTTGCTATAGCAGTCTTAACCACTTGTTGGGAAATGTTCAATGTATTTAAAAACATTGTATTACAGATTGCTATTGTTGTACCATTAACAACAAAAGAATACCTACACTAAATTATTTGATCTTAACTTGGAATCATCTCCTGATCTCAGCCTTTGTCTTGCTGTAGGTTTTGACTGGACACATGATACTATGAATTGCTTCTTAATATTGTAGACTTTTTCTGGATCCCAATAAAAAATAAATATCTCTTCCCTATTCCACTCGGATATTTTAGTACTGCATTTCATACGACAATTCGTGCTACATGCAGGTTTAATTTTAAATGAGAAGAAAACTAAATGCATAAGATTCGCTTTACCAAATGTTAGAAGTAGTGAATGTCGTGTTGTACTGGATAGGGAGAAACTAGAATTCGTCGAAAAACGGTTTTCCTGGGGATCGATCACGCTTGACTCAAAACTACAGTGAGGTCCTCACTTAACATTAATTGCAGGGCGGCTAAGTTCAGCCGCTTACGCTGTTTGGAAAATCCGCCAACTAACAGACGTGGATACCGAGAGACTGCTCTATTTTAGTTACTTTAATAGCATCATGACTTACGGTATTTTGCTGTGGTGACGGGCTGCAGATATTAATTCTATCTTCATTCTGCAAAAGAGGGCTGTCAGAGCCATGTATAACCTCCGCAGACGCGAATCTCTAAGGGAACTGTTTATATGAAAACATTATGTATGTTCGAAAAAATCTACATCTTTTTTGTAATATAATATAATAATAATAAAATTTGAATAAAATATTTACAAAAAAGTGTACATTTAGTCAACAGTAAGATTTCTCAAACAATTATAATGCCTAAAAGTAGACTAAAACTAAAATATGTTTATTACAGGTGCAAGTCGGTAATGATGGTTCGAGATTACAATGTTAGATAGCGACCCGCCCGATCTAGGTTAATTCAAACCTGTGTTTCAGGCCATCACTTTACATTTAATTTAAAGAAAGCACTAAAATTTTAAGTTAAACTGATATATTTTATGAGAAAAAACCTAATTATTAGTACATTAATATCTAAAGCTAAACCTATGTTTTACAAAAGTAAATACTTACGAGGGAATAATATATCATCATGACAAAATTTCTAGAAGTTTTTCTGTGTCTGTGTAATTGAGTATCGCTAAATATTCTGTTAACACATACACTATAGAAGCCTAGTAACTTGTTGAGCCTATTATACAGAAAAGGTCTTAAAAACACAAAAAATCGATTAGCAAACGCATGACTAGTTTGAGGATTTATGCAAACCAAGTCCTTCCTTCTCTTGTCGGTAGGTACTGGGTCAAAAGGAAGTGCCGTGTGCTGGTTTAGTACTGTACTTAGTATAAATAATTGCCGTAATGTTAGTACATTACATGATTGGTAGAGCTCGTGCGTAGGAAATCTAAAAGGGCGAAACCTTTAGAATTGCTCTTTGAGCACGCTCTAGAGGGAGTAGAATTGTTTTTGCAGGCCCACCCCAAGAAGTTATGCAATATGTAAGAATGGATTGACACAAAGCTAAATAAACCTGTTTAATGAGTTTATAGTCTGCTATGTTCCGTAAATTCTTAAAGACATATATTAATTTGCGCACTCTAGTACATAGTAACTCGATATGTTTACGGAAATTTAGATTAGTATCAATAGTGACACCTAGATATTTTAACTGGTCAGCTTTTGCTAAAGTGGAGCAGGAACATGCGGTGTCAGCGTACGTGCCGCAATTATGCGCGTAAATTTTTAGATTAGTAAGCGGTATGTTAGTATTTCTCATTGTAAATAAAATGTATTTTGTTTTATCTGCATTTAATGTCAATAGATTATTATGAAGCCAATTAGACACAATGTTAAAACCATTCTGAGCATGTTCATAGACCTCAACTCTTGATTTAGCTGAGAACAATAGAGCGGTGTCATCCGCATAAGACATTATGACACCATTTTGGAGTGACAGGCGGCACAGTGCATCTATATAGATTAAAAATAACGTAGGGCCCAAAATGCTACCTTGTGGAATTCCAAAACCACTATTTTTAAGTTCAGAACTTGTATAATGATCAATTTTTACACATTGCTGACGATCGCTAAGAATAATCAGATAATAGTTGAAGTTGGACTCCTCTTATCCCAAGTGTTTCAAGCTTGTGCAAAAGTAAAGTACATGAAATAGTGTCGAAGGCCTTGGCAAGGTCTAGAAAGATCCCTATTGTGTGCATGCCCTCATCTAGATTGGTAGTAACATAGTTAGTCAATTTGTGTACCGCTTGGCTGGTTGATCTTTTGGGCCTAAAACCAAATTGACTATCTGAAAGTAGTTTGTTATCTTCCAGATATTTTATCAATCTGCTGTTAATGATTTTTTCTGTAATTTTAGAGAGGCCTGTTAACACTGAAATAGGTCTATAGTTATTCACACAGATTTTGTCTCCAGACTTGAAGACAGGTGTGACCACCGCTTTTTTAAGCAATTTGGGGAATACTCCTTTAGATAAACATAGCCGGAAAATATGTGTTAATGGAGGTGCAAGTATGAATTTAAATCTTTTTAGTATATTATTAGGTATGTTATCCCACCCAGTAGCACAAACATCCTTTAACCCATTTATCATGCTTACTACCTCTTCAACGTCGGTATCTAATAAAACAAAAGAATTTAGTGCAGAGCATGACATAGTCGGGTTTTGACGGCAAAAATTACTAGAATTTAAAGATTTTTCAGCCAAGCTTTTACCAACGTTAGCAAAAAACTTGTTTATGTTATTCATTGCTTGGGATGGGTTTGATTCTGTTGATAGTAAATCATACGGAGGTTCGTGATTTTTTGATCTAAATGTATTAGTTTTCATAAATTTCCACACAAGTTTACTATTTTTCCCCGCCTTCTGTAATTCATTTTTATCATATTGATTTTTTAGTTTTTTCAAAAGATTATTACAGAAGTTTCGATACCTTTTATATATAACAGAAAGTATTTCATTATCAGGTGCGAGTTTCAATTTTACGTGAAGTTTGTCTCTATGTCTTATGCAACGAACGAGTCCGGGTGTGATCCAGGGCTTAATACAACTATACTTTCTAGGTATTGTCTTAGTGAATGTGTTTTTCGATATTGCATATTGTAGAGAATCTATGAAATACTTCAACGATATATTTACATCGTTTGAATTATAAACCGGGTCAAAATTAATACCGCGTAAGTCATTTTCCAGGTTTGTCATATTGACTTTAGTGTAGCTACGCATGCAGTTTTTTCTAGGTGAACGTATTTGTAATGTTAGTAAAAACGGCTTGATGATCGGTAAGCGAAGAATTAGTAACCAATGTTTTGGATGGATTTTTTGATTTTAGAATGATATGGTCTAAACATGAGCCACTCTGATGCGTGGGGTGAAAGTGAGCTGGCAAAAGTCCATGAAATGAGCAAATATTCAGATAATTATGTACATGTGTACCGGTTTTTCCCGAAGCAATGTTAATGTTTATATCGCCCAAAAGTATTATGTTTTTAAACGATGTTATGTTTTTTAGGTTAGTGTCAAGCGAGTCTAAAAATCTGTCCATATTTTGAGATGGAGGCCTATAAATAGCCATGACTACCGAATCGGGGATAATTTTGATTATTAAGCAATTACTATCTTGGGATATAGGTTCTTCTTTTGTTGTCCGTAAATTATTTTTGATATAAACTACTAATCCATTGTTTTGGTTTATCTTTCTGTCAGTTTTATAAGAATAATAACCGTCAAGGGTGAGTTGCCAATGACACTGTAAAGCAGGCTCATGGACATGTGTCAAAAAACTTACGCGCGCGCGCGAACAGAGCGGACGTATTGTGTGTTCGTTACCGAAATTTAATTGTTTATCTCGCTATAATGTCGCGAAATTGTACTGGTTGTGGTGTGGACATATCGAACATGCCATATATTAAGTGTTCTAAAAAGACTTGCAACAAAGTGTATGAATTAAAGTGCCTTGGAATTCCTACGGAAAACTTTGTTACGTTTACTCAGGAATATAAGGATCAATGGGTATGTCCTGAGTGTGTCTGCTCTCAACGCAAGCCTAGTCGCAATGCTGATACACCTGTTAGCAGAAAATCTGGCCAAGTAGACACTTCTTCAATCTGCAGCAACGTCAACACTCAGCGAGGAAGTCGTGTAAAGAACACGGAATCTCCGGTGATGGAACCCAAATTCAACTTGCTACAAGAGATCAAGGACTTTCGAATTGAGGTATTGTCACGCTTAGATGTCCAGACAAGTAAGATGGAGAATATGCAGGAAATATTTAATTCTACAAAAAATGAGTTGCATGAATTGCGTTCATATGTGAAGGTACTTGAACAAAAAGTTGATCAAGTATTTGCGTTAGAAAATCAAATGAGGGAACTAATAACGCGTAATCAATATTTAGAACATCAACTTAACAGCTCCAAAGTGTCACAAACATCAGCAGACACGGTGAAACTTCCTAAAAAAGCATTGAATTATGTCGATGCGATTAGTAAACAATCCGCAAATGACCTGGGTAACGAGCCTACCGCCGGCGCCACAGCTGTGCTATCGAGTGGGGCCACGAAAACGGTGGAACAACTAATGTCTAAGGAAGTATCACAGGAAAAGAGGCAGTCTTTATCAACAACCGAGGCTGATATGAGCAGCAAGGAAGAGAATAATGAGGGGTGGAAAATAGTCCATAAGAAGAAAGGGAAGATTCAAAATAAAGATGTAAAGAGAGGCCAGAACTCTAGCCTTAAGGAAATTCAAGCAATGGAGCGTAAGAAACATCTCCACGTTTGGCGATTACACCCGGAAACCACAGTGGAAAAATTGACCGCTCATGTGATACAGGTATGTGGCTCTGAAGCTAATGTCAAAATTGAAAAAATTAGGCATAAGACAGAGAGAGACTATGCTTCATTCATTGTTGGGATCTCTGAGGGCTTTTACCACAAATTATGTCAGCCAGAGGTATGGCCTCTGAATGCAGAATTTTCAGAATGGATTTGGTTTCGGAGACCAACAAATAAGCCGAACGACGGAAAATAGAAGCATTGAAATTTATTATCAAAACGCAAGAGGTCTACGTACTAAGTTGGATATGTTTTGTGATAATATCGAATCTTCGGGGGCTGATTTAATTGCAATAACCGAAACTGGTTGCAATGAATCAATACATAATGCAGAAATTATACCACAAGGATATCATATTTTACGATGCGACCGATTAGATGGGCGGAAACAAGGAGGCGCGTTTCTTGTGGCCACACATGGGTTCGAACTACGGAAAGTAACAGTACCTGGTGACGTCAACGTCGATAGATGTGCTTTTAAACTGGTTTGTGCTACAGTTTATACGCGTAATAGATATTTGTTTTTGTGTTGTGTTGTCTATATTCCCCCAAACAGTAGCGAGAACGATTATATGACTTTGTTTAGAATTATAGAACAATTATGTGTAAATTATAGGGACGTAGTTGTTATAGGAGATTTTAATTTGCATTCTTGTAATGATAATGTAGTCAATTATTACGAGTATTTTATTTCTTTTTGTGAATTCATACAGACAAATAAAGTACCTAATTGCAATGGTCGACAGTTAGATTTAGTGCTGTGTTCATTGGGTGGGGGCGAGGTGCACGTGAGTGAGGCAGACGAAATTCTTGTGCCGGTGGACCCCTACCACCCGCCGCTCGCAATATGCGTACCTGTAGGTGAACCAAGTGTGAGCGTTCGGACTGTAAATATACAAACTCCATCCCGCCTCATACTGTTGTTGCAGAAGCGAGTGGTTTGTGTCCACAGTGGAATTTTGCCAAAGCAAATTATGACGCGTTGTACTCATTGCTATTATCAAACGATTGGAAGCCGATGTATGACATAAATGACCCAGATAAGGCCATTCATTATTTTTATGACACCATAAATAGCATCATCGATAGTTCCGTTCCAAGAAAAAGGCAAAATAATGTTAATTCTAGGTACAGGTACCCTGAGTGGTATACGGGGGAAATTATCCATTGTATTAAAGAAAAGGCGATACTGCATAAATGTTACAAAAATAGTGGGGTAAGCAGTGATTACGAAATGTTTGCTCGGTGTAGGGCAAAAGTAAAAACGATGATAATGCGTGCTCATAACCATCACCGGGAGAGGGTTCAGCAAGGTTTTACAAAAGATCCGAGATCATTTTGGGACTATGTGAGGGCTAAAAAGGGAACAGATAATCGGAAAAGCATTCTCAAAAACGGTAAAGTTATACCCGAGTCGGAGTGTGCTGGTGAGTTCGCGCAATATTTTTATTCTGTTTACAGTAATCAGGAACCACGACTCGATGTGAACGCCGCAGTGGCCTCAACCGGCGGTAGCAGCTCGCGTGTACATATAGGTCGCCTACAACTGAGCCAAGTAACGAATGCTCTAGATCGACTTAAGGCAAAGCGGTCGGCGGGGCCAGACGGTATTCCTGCTTTTGTAATAAGGGATTGCCGCGCTGTACTAGCGAAGCCGCTCTTACATTTATATAATCTGTGCATTGAGTCGTCTTATTTTCCTGAATGCTGGAAAATCACACGTGTGATCCCAGTACCTAAGGGTGGGATGGATTCGGACGTGAGTGGCTATAGACCAGTGGCAATTCTGTCAGCACCAGCAAAGGTCTTTGAGTCGACCGTACAAACGTGCATTTTGGACCAAGTATCATGTTTAATATCGGATGCCCAGCACGGATTTAGACCGGGTTGCAGCACGACCAGTAATTTACTGAACTTTATGACGTACGTGGTTCCAAATGTTGATACGGGAGTACAAGTCGACGCTGCCTATTTTGACTTTAAAAAAGCTTTCGATTTGGTGGATAACGACATATTATTAGAGAAGCTGGCAGCAGTCGGCTGTACTCCCAAATTACTGCAGTTTTTTGCTAACTACTTGAGAGATCGACGGCAGTTTGTAGAATATGCTGGTTATAAATCCGAGCCTTATTACACGAGGTCAGGAGTAAGCCAGGGAAGCAATCTGGGTCCCTTGAACTTTATTATTATGATAAATGACTTGCCTGAGGTTGTCAGGGTTGCCACTTGTCTATTATTCGCGGATGATCTTAAGTTGCTTATGGCAATTAAAGATTTGAGTGACTGTGCACGGTTGCAGCGTGATATAGATAGTGTGGCAGAGTGGAGCAGGAAGAATAAGCTGCAATTTAATGTAAAAAAATGCTCGGTTATAACCTTTAGCAGAATGAGAGTGCCACATCATCATGGGTATGCGTTAGATGACACGCCAATTGAGCGGGTAGAAAAGGTACGCGATCTGGGGGTGCGCCTGAACACCGAGTTCACATTTCGTGAACATATTATAAATGTTTGTAAAAAATCATATAGAAGCCTGGGTTTCATACTCCGTCGGGCATCGGGTTTTACAAACATTACAGCGGTAACAGCATTGTATAATGCTCTGATACGAACTCAACTTGAGTGTAATGCTGTCATATGGGCTCCACATGAGATTAAATATAGTCTTATGTTGGAACGCATACAGAACAAATTTATCAGGTATTTGTATATGAAACTTTACGGGGTCTACCCCTTCTATCCGTTGATGTACCCAACCTTGTTCGTAATTGGCATGGTTGGGTACAACAAACTGGAGACAAGAAGGGACCTGGCTTTTACCACGTATATTTTAAGCTGTTGCGCGGTAAAATGTTTAATGCTGGTGTTTTGAAGGAGATATATCTGAATGTGCCTGATAAGTACGCATGGCGACGCCGACGGCCACGGTTGTTAGCAGTGCCACGCGCGCGAACCAACCTGCTCAGTAAAGCGCCCCTTTTTTTTTTTTTTTTTTTTTTTTAGGATGGGAAATTATCAAATAACTTCTCCCGCTCTGGGTGGAGCGGGAGGGCGTGTCAGACTTTTACTGACTAAAACCCACCCGTGTTCCTTCCGTTGCCTGTGTGCCGAGGTCGCGATATCCCTTTCAGACAAACCCGCGACCCCGGCAGGCATTGGCCCTTCCGGACCCCGTCAGTTGGTGCTGACATCTCTTTGAGGCGCGCGTGGAACACAACGCGCCGTCGACCCGGGCCTGGTCCCTATCGGACGGCGAGCTACCCATTGCTCACCGTCCGCAAGCCCGCGCCTACGGTGGCCGGAAGTCGGCTCGCGACTCCCGACGCCCGGGGCGTCTCCTGCGGCGACTAGGGGCGCGAGGGGGCGCATTTTGCCTCTCCCTCGCGCGCTCCGCCTCCTCCTTCGCGAGCATTACTGCTTCGCAGAAGGAGGTGACGGCCTCCCATGCACTCTCGCTCCGGACCATGGCCTGAACCAGGGCCGGACGCGAGAGATCGCCGCCGCCGATCGCCTCCGTGAGGACACGGCGGTGCTCCGCCCAAGCTGGGCAGACCTCCACCGTATGCTCCACCGTGTCCTCCGGGCGATCCACACAGTGGTGACACCCGGGCGTTTCCTCCCGCTTTATTCTGAACAGGAACCTCCCGAAACAACCATGTCCGGTGAGGACCTGTGTCAGGCGGAAGGTGAGGACGCCGTGGCGCCTCTCTAGCCACTCCTCAAAGAGGGGACTTATCGCCACAATTGTGGACGCGACGCGAGCCTTGCATACACTGAATGACACTGCTGATAGGATAGATTTATTTAATTGCTCTCTGAATGAATTCACAAAAGTAACATTGTTTGTGTTATGTTATGCTAATATATAAGTAGTAGCTTTAATTTTAATTTAGAATGTAAGTAAAGACCACGCTACCGCATTAGGATTATTGCCTGTAATGATAGTTGTGTTTGTGATAAATAAATAAATAAATAAATAAATGTGTATTCTTCCCGTCTTTTCGTATGGTGCACAAACTTGGTCTTTGACTAACATCCAGAAGTCCAAACTCAAGGTCTGCCAACGAGCAATGGAGCGCAGTATACTAGGAGTTAAATTAACGGATCGTGTTCGAAACACTATACTGCGCTCCAAAACAAAAATAGCTGACGTGGTCAAAAGGCTGCCCAACTTAAATGGGACTGGGCAGGACATGTCTGCCGCATGCCGGACAAACTGTGGGCCCAAATAGCACAGAACTGGTGCCCTGAGACAGTGAGGCGGGGTCGCGGCAGACCACGTAGGAGATGGCGGGACGAGCTGGATAGGTTCCGTGAAAACTGGAAGGAGGACGCACAGGTTCGCGAAAGATAGAAGAAGTGGAGGGAGGCCTTTGCCCAGGAGTGGGACAGGATAGGCTAACAAAAAAAAAAAATACGTGTGGCACTCGAGGACTGTCGCGGTAAAGCTATTGCATAGCATATATTCAAAAATAAGAAGATAATATTGTTGATTTAAAATATTTTTAAAAAAAAATACCCCTATACCCCCCCCCCCCTAAATCGCAGAATTTACACAACCGTCAATGACGTCTGCCCTCACGCGTCTGCCCGCGTTTGGGTCGCGCACTCGGCGATCGCGCGTCATTGCCTATCCCGCCCCTCCACCCTCGTTCTGCGCGCCCGCCGTCGACTCATCGCAGGTCATTCTTATCGTTCTAACTTTTAAAATATTAGTCCAAATTACTTAGTGTAAAAGACAAATTTTATCTACATTAAATACCGAAAGCGATGAAGGTATTTATTTTGATACGAATTAACTAAATACTCTAAAATATGCAACTTAAAAAAAGTATTCAATTTAAATGTATTTATAGCTCACTATTTTGGCTATAATGGCTTCCACATAAAAGGTAGATATATGCTGTCGCGGACTTTTATTTAGAACTCTTTAAGACAAACAACCCCACAATACATTCTTTTCATGTAACTCCAGCGGTTTAGGCAGCGCACGCAAAGATAGATCTCAGAGGGCAGGATTTTTTCCGACTTACTGGATACTTATCGTTATATTATGGCTAAATCACATAAAATCTTTATAAATTGTAGCCTATGTGTTATTCTGATATATAAGCCACATTACTGTAAAGTTTCATTAAAATCCGTTCGGTAGTTTTTGCGTGAAAGAGTAACAAACATCCATCCATCCATCCTCACAAACTTTCGCGTCAGGTTTTTTTTTCGTTACGGAATTTCTACATTCGGTCGCCGCGCTCAGTCTCCGATAAAAGCTATGCAATAGCTTAAAAAAATAACCGTCAAGTGGTGGTAAATTGACTATCTGTTTTGACAACCAACATTCTGTTAGGACGATAATATCACAGCTTATGTCAAGATTCTGTAGTAACACTTCAAATCCGTTCATGTTTCGATTTACGAGTATGCTGCGAATATTCTGTGTGAGTACGGTTAACGTTTTTCCACCACACGGAAGAAGGTGCTTACAGTCCTCAACATTACAGATTTTAGATTCAGACACAGAAAAACAATCTAAATCACAAAAAAGCTGCTTTGTCATGGTAGTTACAAACTAAGTGGAAATATAAATAGAGGATAAACTACCTGTTTATGTGCTAGCTAAATAAAGTATTCGGTGGCGCTCTTAGACGCCGTCATAGTCTATTGAGTTGATGTAGTTCATCTCTGCATATTTGCGCGCCGGGCAACTTACATCACCAGTTGGATGGTCACATTTCCTCTTGAAGCGTTTGCACGTCGCACATTGAGCGGGAGACGATTTGTTGCTGCATTCCTTGAAGGAGTGTCCAGTCACTCTACAGTGGTTGCAAGTAGAGTCCTACTTGCAACCACTGTGGAGTGACTGGACACTCCTTAAACTCCGGGAAACTAGTCAGTTTCCCGGCAAAACTTGGCTGCATGTCCGAACTGCTGGCAATTGAAGCACCTGGTGACTATCGTGAAATCTCTCACGGGCATGATGTCCAATTTATAAAAAATCGGCTTTGATTTATCATAATTTTTTTTATGCTAGCAGGTAGTTCCAGGATGTAGTTACAGGTAGGAAGGTCTTTCTTACCCGATTTATGGCTTAATTTGATGCTTTCAAGGAAGGACTCACGAGTTACATTCGGCAACTTATCTGAGAGGTTCTGCTCGTAAATACATTCAAATACCTCCTTCTCGGTAAGGGTGACGGGAACACCAATGATGGCGACCCTAGGGCGGCGTTTAGAAGGTTCTTCTATTGTAAGGCCCGATGACACAAATTTTTCCGAATTCTTTAGCTTGTCAATATCGCATTTGTTTTCGGTGCTAATCAGAACGCCCCCATTTTTTACTTTTCGCAGGCCACGAACATGAAGCTTAAGTTGTTCGGGGGAGATTATCTTTTGAACAAGCGACTTGGTATCGTCACTCGTTCGGGTCTTATCGCTGGGATAGATGGCGACTGATCTCAAATTTGCAGGATGGACGCAGTTATCGGAACCTTTCTTCACCATGCTAGCATAAGAAGTATTGTCCGATGGATTCAGCTTTGATTCCACGACCTCTTTGAACTGCTGGAGAGAGTCCACAACGTTCCGGTGAACCTGTAAGTGCTGGATATTGGCATGGGCCTGGATTGTTTTCTGCTTCAACGATTGGTATAAAACGGCCATCTGAGAAGTCCCAATTGAAACCTTCCGGCAGAGATTGGAGACACGAAGCTTCTGGTCTGAGTTCATTTTCCCATCGCCGACAATAGTGCAGACTTCTTTCAAAATTGTATCAATAGATCCTAACCATTTCTGGATCTCCGGCGTACTGATAACTTCACTCGGCAATTCATTATCTTCGGGTACTGGTGGGTTTAGGCCACTAGGTAATGGTTCAGTAGGCGTCGGTGGAGGACTTCGCCGTAGTAATTGGCTACGACCAAACAAAATTCAAAATTCAAAAGTCATTTATTCAAACTAGGCTGATAATCAGCACTTTTCGAACGTCAAAATTACATAAGACAGTCCCCCAAAACGCCCACCCTTCACCACTTCCTAGTGCGTTAGCTGGGAAGAAGAAGTGGCGCAACAAACTCCCCAGCAGCACAGCTGTCTGTTCAGTTAGAAAGAAAAAAAAATGACTCTATATAATAGTATTCAACATACTTAATTAACCTAATTTAAATTATTATCCATATGTTAGCTAGCACACGCCAATATACCAAACAAAATCATCGAGAACTATACTCGGGCAGAAATAAAAACTAAACGTAAACAAAACTTAACGTCTTAATAAAAGCCTCCAGGCATAAAGGGCGTGCCCGCTTACATAAAGCTGTAACTGGAAGTTATAAATGATAAACTAGGACCATCGAGGTAAAATAAATAAACAGTTAATTACTAATAACAATAAATAATATGATCTATTGTCGAGGTCACTAGTTACATATTGCAATACAACTCATTAAAAAAAAACATTGTAATGAGTAGATTATGTCAACAAGTAGATTATGTCAACACAGCAACAGTCAACAAAACGGGCTCGATCCTGGTTGAGACATACTCCAGAAAAACTTTATTTATTGTTTATAAAATTATTTAGTTCATCTTGCAACTTCGGTAAAAATAATCTACAAGTCGGTAATAACCTACAAGTCACATGCGACACACTTTACAATTATCCTGACGGCGCGCGGCGCACAGTTTACGATTTGACAAAACTAGGTGGACAATGGGAAATGCAAGTAAACGATAATAAATGACTGTTCGGGCGCCTCCGACCACTCGGCAATCTTCGGCTGCTGTCGTGAGATAGCGGAAGGCGGCGCGGGCGGCGGCGAGAGGTGCGGCGTGCGGCGCGCGGGCCATCGACTACTTTGCTACCGATCTCCGACGACGGCACGCGCGCGCTCTCCATACGTTTACCAACATCGACAAGTTATATCTTTCTGAATTAAATTCATTTAAAATTACAGTCCACTGCCTTTAACTTCAGTCCTTAATTAGGTCCCTAACAAATGGTCCCGCCGCCTTCCGCTATCTCACGACAGCAGCCGAAGATTGCCGAGTGGTCGGAGGCGCCCGAACATCCTCCCCGGGTTGAAGCATTCAAATTAGAGGAAGGGGGCAGACGTTGTTGTAAGCCCGCACCACCGTTCCTCTCTTCGTCTTCAGCTCCACTACCCGTGTGGTCCCGTCGTTTTTATTTTTTGTACATAAATGGAGTATAACATGGGATACCACACTGAACACCAGTGGAATTGGTGTGGTTGGAATTACGACAATTTAATAGATAATGATAATAAGATACAATCGAAAATAGAAATAACTGCAAAATCAGATACATAGTCATATACTATGGAAATAAAGGTAAAATTGGGACATAAACGCAAATACCATCAAGGTCCGCATTAGTAGGGAAACATTCATCTTTAAACAACAGTTCAATCAGCATATAACTAGGTAAGCCAACCGGTAATTCGCTGAAAAGCCATTGAGTAAACGCCTCATAATCTTTAGTTATATCAGCGACATCAGTGGGTAAATCAAAATAATTACCCTCCAACATATATAATCCCCTAACAAAACCACACTCAGCCTTTCTATCATTAAAGTTCAATGAAACAAAACCCTTAAGCATGGATATATAAGCCCGAGCAATAGCGTTACTAGTAATTCTCCTACCATAATTTGACTTTAAAAGCGTCATGAAGGTAGTGATAATGGAAATGTACCCTAAACGACTATTCCAGGGAAGTGGGATTAAAATATTCTCATCGCAAATGACTAATATATGCTGTGATATCCAAACAGTCTTTGAACCAGAGATAGCGTCAGTACCAAAATCAAAGAAATGTTCTAAACTATCGCTACGACAATTCGGCATAGTAGAGGCTATAAATAAGCGAGTTTGATCGACCCTAATGTCATGAAATATTAGTGGTATACATGAAATATTGACGCTTACAAGCGACAAACGTAATCGGCCGCTAGAACGCCAACGACGAGTTTAAGCGAAAAATAGATGTTCTACTTTTTAATCTAATATTATAGAAAATAGGTAAAAGAATTATGTTTTTAAAATTTTGTAGTCTTCTCCGTAAGTCACTTAAATAAAATTGTACAAAAGTTAAGCTTGATCTTTTAGTATTCATTCCAAAGGACAATGACAAGAATAGGCTCGAATCATGTAGCGTCCGACAGACTTTCTGTAATAATGATAATTCATAACAGAAAATAGTAACAATTATACAATTTATATAAAATCTGTAGAAGTACACCGCTGAAAACTCATTTTAAAAAGTTATTCAACTAATTGTCAATTTAACAACACATTTCATAGCTACAATTTCAAGAAGAAATGTTGCCAATACCAAAATAAAATAATATCGATACGAAATTGCATATGCAAATCGATTACAATAATATAAATATGAATAAAGATAATGTCCTGCCCCTTTTGTGACGTTTTAACTGTCAAGTTAGCGTTAGCGTCAACGTACAGGCAAGTGAAGGAACATCTAAAATGATAAATAACGTTTTTTTCATCAAATGACTTCTCCCGCTCTAGGCGGAGCGGAAGGGCGTGTCAGACTCTTACTGACTAAAACCCCGGGTTGGTTTTTTTTTATTATTTATCCTTGAATGTCGCATGATACCCCATAGGTGAAAAAACGCACATAAGGTGGATAACTATGAGATCTAACCCGCGTGACTCACCGTCGTCGATTCGGTGGGGTTTGACTGTTTTGGCAAACTGTCTCCGGTTCGGAGACAAAGAGCCTGTGTGTTCTTTTAATAATAAATACCGTTTAGTTATATTTATGAATAATATTATAAAGTGATGTAATAATTTTATTAAAAATAATCCGATGATCGACACTGTTTAGAATAGTTTATTCCTAATACCTTATAATGTTATTATAGTAGTGGCAACACTTGATGTAAAACAACTTGTGTTTTGTCTGTGGTCCTTGTCATTGTCAAAAAGTTTGACTTCACTTCATCGCCGTGTTGTTGTGTTTTTTTTTTCATATATTCTAATCTAAGTATGTTTTATGTATATTTTTAATATAAAAACATTTATATACGACGATAATCTACTAAAAGTCATTCATTTAATTAATTACTTAATAGTTTATTTCATGTTATCGTTAAAATCAGAAGTATTAAGTGGTCAACTTTAAAGCACTATAACTTTTTTTGGTGTACTTCCAATATAAATCTAATTATATTATCAAATTCTATAATTATTTTCCCTTTTTATGAAATATAGTTCATCTCTGTCGGTTCTGGCCGAGTCTTGATGGAAACTTTGGCATTCTCCTTTGAACTTGTTTTAGGCGAAGAAAAGACCTCAAAATAAACGTTCAAAATAAAATTCTTAGTAGGTATTTAAATTAAAAAAAAAATGCTAACGTCAACTTTAACTCTCACTTATTTATATAAAATATTTACTTAATCTTTAATCAGTCCTTGCCTTAGGCAAATTGTCGTGAAAAGAATGACAGTCTGTTGGCAAAATGTGTTTTAGATCTTGGAGGTCTTTCCATTTTCTTGGCTTCAGTGGTATTCTTCCTGTGTACATTGGATTAATTGTGTAGGTACCAGGCTTCCATCTGATGGGCAACTCTTGCAATTCATCCGAAAAATTAAGTTTAAATTGAATTTTTCCATCTGGCTCATATCGCAACTGCCGGATGTCGGTGACAGTTGGGTCACCAGTTTTTCTTCCAGGTCGAATGGAGGTGTATCGTTGCAGTACTGAAAAATCTTTGAAAAACTCATGGGAAAGGTATTTTGCGTCATATTTAGGAATTTTCTTATTTGCATCTTTAGTAAGCTTAACATATTCATGAGGTAGATTTATGTCGTTTTTTTTTAGTTTTATCTCAATAACGGAATGTACTGAGTCACACTCCATTTGGGTATGGCCCTTTTCCAAATATTTTTGTGTGATTACTATGTTTTTTTTCATATCCAAGTCAAGAAGAGCATTAGCCATGATAGAGTTTCGATTCTGGGCTGTACATCCATCACTAAAAATAAGTAGTGGAATAGTTTTAGGAACCTTTTCTTGTATGTAGTCTACTAGACAAGAAGCGAAGTTGGATGCTTGTAGCTCGCCTTCACAGTCATGCCACCAATAACAGGTTACTTCGTGAGTTGCTAAGTTGTAAACTGTAAAATTATGACAACTAAGGCTATATGAAGCTGAGGTTATATGTAAGAAACTTAGTGCATCTGCGTATGCTCTTTCTAATTTAGCTAAAAAAGTTAATACTAAGACAGTTCTAGTTGCATACCACGGTTTAGTTGTGTCGAAATTAAGATTCGGAATTATATTCTGGGGCAATTGTAGTCTGAGAGAAAGCATTTTTAAGGCACAAAAGCGCTGTATAAGGTCCATGTTCAATATTAAAGTCACAGATAGCTGTGTTCCTGCTTTCAAAACACATAAATTATTAACATTTCCTTGTTTGTATATTTTAGAGTTAGCCATGTTCGTAAAAGGTAATCTTCATCTTTTTAAGATGTATTGTGAAATTCGACACCGCACTACTTCTATGAGACCTCAGTACCAAAACTTATTATACACAGGCGGCTACAAAACAGCTCTGTTAAAAAAGAGTGTTTTTGGCATGGCACCTCAAATTTATAATAAGATACCTGACTGTATAAAAGCACAGCCAATAATTTTTTTCAAAAAGAAGCTCTTTGCTCTACTTGTGGAAAAGTGTTATTATTCCATCAATGATTTCCTGAATGATCCGTCAATAATAAATAATAGAGTACTATAAAATTTAACTTGTGTAGCGATAGCTTAATTTATATCTTCTATACCTAGTTTAGCTTAATTAAATTATCGGATGTTTAATTTTAAAGTCTAGATTAAGTAAATTAAGTTTAAAATTTGCATGCCTAATAGGCAGAATGTACAAGGCCCTGTAAATAATATTCTAACACCAAATTGTAAATACCTGCATTCAAAGCAAATAAATTTATTTCATTTCATTTCAAAGCTTTGTCTTATAATAGACAGAACTAGGTTGAACTTTGGGACAAACCTTCACGCTCTGCAAATCTACAGTAAGTACCGTAATTTTTCCATCAATAGCCAACTTTTTATCAGCTTCTTTTTCTAGTCTTGCAGTCTTTTTTGTCTTGTATACAAATTATTTATTAGGTATGTTGAAACTGTTTTGTACTCACCGTCACTTGTCCCTACTTGTAGGTTCATTAGAAAACCAGCGTCAGACAGCACCTGTCTGGCATTAATGCTGAAATTAACCTTTTTGGCGCAGCCGTGAGGCACACACTATTGTTGTTAAAAAATTGTTCTTTTTTTGTTCACTTTTTTATTTTGTATTTTGTGTTTCACGAACTGTGTCCAAATAAACATTATTCTTTCTTTCTTTCTTTCCTTTTTCTTCTCAATATGTTTTTTGTAAACCTCACGTAATTTGGTTTCATAACCGCAGCAAACATCGCACCTATCCTTCTTTGGCTTGGTAATGCTTAAGTTCAGTTCATCAAACTTGTTAAAAAAAAAACAAGCTGATATTGGTTTCACCTTATCGCTTGCGCATTTTTCCTTGTAAATCCTGTATACATGGCTTTTACTTTCGAATACTGGTTCAAGATATAGTTTCGTTGATGTACTTCTACAGTAATGTGAGGGTAGCTTAGGTATTTCTTCAAAATACTTTAGCAGATGTTCAGCTTGACTGATTCCACTGGAGGTTGGTGTCTCAGTAGATCTTTTTTTGCCTCTGTTGCTTTTTTGCTTTGTAGTCTCAGTTAATGAGATACCCGACTTTGCTTCTGAAATCCAGGTAAGAACCATGCGTTCTCTGATTCCTAAACATTTTTTTGCAGACTTGGTTTGTTTCCTCATTCAGCTTTAGATAGTATACATAGCTTTGTTGTCTTTTATGTGAATCAACTGTCTTTTTTTTTATTGGGATCTTGTCTATCATTGAAGAAACAAAACTTTTCTTCCCTGACCAATCGAGCTCCTTCCAAGTTATCAAAAATACATTGTCTGTCATGCTCTCCGAACTCGGAGCAAAACCGCTTGGCGCTATTTTTGCAGAAGTTGGAGTCACATGTTGGACCCATCTGCCTTTTACTTCTTTGTATACCTGTCGTAACCTGTTTTTCCTTTCTGGAATATCCTGAATAACTCTCTCCCCGCATTCTCTTTTCTTTCGTTATATTTCTTTGCCATTCTGTACAAGCAGCATGTTTTCTGCGTTTGGGCTTGTTCTCTGGTTCTTCAGTGTCCATTGTTTCAAGTCCAGATTCCACAACCAACGTTTCTGTGTCTATAATCGGTTCAGTAGAGTCATCCAATTCTACAACTCCAATTGTTTGACTATCATTGGTAGCAAAATGCGTGATTTCCAATTCACTGACACCTTCCGAAGCTTCGCATGTTTTAATAATAGCATTAACGTCGCTTCTTCACGACATCTCCGGCGGTCTGTCCCCGCCAGGTGAGACCCCCAGTTACCTGGGGGAGGCCCAACGAAGACGACCAGCGACAGAGATGCCGACTTGACGCACCTACAGGTAGATCGTCGGTGCGCCGACCGAAAGCGATATGTGCATTTTTTCGTTTTTTTTTTTTTCGCTAGATGGCGTTAGTTTGAGAATCTCTATCCGTTACAAAAACCCGTATGTGAATATAAGGCTTAGTTTTCAAAAAACCAATCCAGATATGTGCATTTCTAAAGTCGACAAGAAAACTATGTGTACAAATGCACATACGGAATTTGGCTTACACTCGTAGTAGCCCTGCACATATCTGATTTTTCCGTGAACACGTGTTGTATGATTTTCAGGTTATGTGAACATTTTATCGTTTGGAAAACAATTGAAGATCTGGTAAGTGCTTTTAATTGCATTGTTAATCGAATGTTACTACAAAATAACATAGAACGGAAGAAAAAGAACCGTACATAAGTTAAGTCCTTGAGCTATTGTTTGGTATGAGTTTTTTTTTTGCATTTTCTTCTATAAAGCATCATTCTATTTCCATTTATGTAAAAGTCATGTTACTTGCACTTGTTTTCTTTTCGCATTTTAAGCTTTCTTCTTTTATTTTGCTTCAGATTTTTGCCAACTTGCAAAGACAATGCTTTAAAAATGGCTGGTAGAAATAATTGGAGGGGAAAATTGCTTGTTGATCTAAGTACAGGAAATGTATCAATTGAAAAAAATGCAGACGAGTTTGTATCAAATGCCTATGACCCTACTGTAGACTACAAAAACCCGCAGCAAATTATTAACAATACAAATGATGATCTGACTTCAAACAATGAGGAATATCAAGAACAATCTCCAAGGTCCATTGTACAACATAAAAGCATCATTATGCATAATAATATTGAGCCTCCGGAACCTATGTTGATTGAGAATAATTATGAGGCCAATCATGCTTTTGAAAGCTGCGAACATGATGTTGAAACCGTACCAACACATTCAAATAAATCTGATTGCATTCCTAACGACGTTACGGGGCTCCTGGAGCCTATAAATGTTACAGATAGACAAACATGGATTTTGAATGATCAAACAGGCGTGCAACATATTGAGCGTCCAGAACCTATGCTGGTTGAAAATGATTGTGATACCAATCATGCTTCTAAAAGTTGCGAACATGATGATGCAGCCGTACCAAAACATTCAAATGAAAATGAATTTATTCTTAACTACGTGACAGGGCTAATGGAGCCTAAAACTATTACATATGGACAAACATGGATATTGAATGATCAAACAGGCGAGTTTGATAAATGTTGCCAGGAAGAAGACATACAGGAGTCAGATTCTGAAAACTTTGCAGAAATGTATGATAAAAGAAGAGACAGGAAGTATAACATGATGAAAAGACTTAAAGGTGAGCAGTATGTAGGCAGAAAAAAAGTACACAAGAAGGACAAGACAGAAAATGACCAGAAAGAAAAGGATAAGACAGAAGAGGACAAGAAAGAAGAGGACAAGAATGAAAAAGAGAGCTTTGTTTTAAAAAAGAAAAGGCGTATTAAGAGCAAGACTTGCAACCATGACTCATGTACCATAAAAACAAGCCGGAGTTTCCAGTGTGGCATGATAAATGAAGAACAGAGAAAATTAATTTTCCAATACTTTTGGGATCTTGAGACGTGGGAAGCTAAAAAAGCTTACATAAAAAATCTAGTGCGTATGCGTCCTGTGATAAGAAGGCGCAAAACATCTCGCGCAGCATCTTCGAAGAAACAACAAGGATTTGACTGGTTTCTGCCCAATGAAAACAATGAGATGGTGAAAGTTTGTAAAAACTTTATGTTGAGTACAATTGACATAAATAATGACACCCTATGGGATTGGATAAATACTATGTTTGAAGACGAACAGATTAATAGGCCTGGTTCCTCTACATCCCACAAAAGGAGTAGTAAAACTAAAAATGATGCAACATCAAACAACAGAAGTGAACTTCGAAAAGCATCCGCAATCGAGGAATGGCTGAATTTGTTACCTAAGGTACCGAGTCATTATTGCAGATCGAGTTCTACTAGAACCTACGTAGAAGATTCTTTCAGGAATAAAACACACATGTATAGAGTCTTCAAAAAATGGTGTTTATCCAAAAATAAACCATTTTCACAAAGAAAACTTTTCTGTAAGATTTTAAAAGAAAAGAAAATATCAATTTTCAAACCCAGAAAAGACCAGTGTGACACCTGCACTGCGTTTAAAGAAGGTAATTTGGCTGAAGATGAATACAACAAGCATATAAACATGAAACAAGAAGCCTACCTCGCGAAAGAGCAGGCCACTGCTTTATGTTCTTCTGAAGTTCTGGTGGTTACAGTCGATGTTCAAAGCGTACTGCTTTGTCCCAAACTGCAAGTATCTGTCCAGTACTACAAGCAGAAACTTCAAATGCACAATTACACCATTTACTGCAACAATGACGGTGAAGTACATTTGTATGTATGGTATGAGGGTGACGGAGGCGTTACAGCAAATGAGTTCACTACCTGTCTTATAGACTTTTTGAGACAAAAAGCTACGGAAGGCTTTAAAAAAATGATAATAATATCTGACGGTTGCTGCTATCAAAATCGGAATAAAACGTTCGGCTGCCCCATTTCAAAACCTAGTAAGGGACACTTTTTACAAAAATCGTTTTATTGCATAATCTTCCTAACCTAGTAAGTCCCTACCGAATACAAAAATATCAGCGTTAAAAACTCACTTAAAATCAGATATATTTAAGCATCAATACCTAGTAAGTACACTATCCACTCCCTCGTGACCAAATTAAAACGTAGTAAGTCACTTCAACCATTTCAAAACCTAGTAAGTCTCTGGACTTACTAGGTTTTTAAATGGTCGTTGCACCTTACTAGGTTTTTGAAATCAAGAATCCAATATGAAAGAAGAGCGGGGTGGGGCGGGGGGACCCGCAGCAAGTCACACACGTATTACTCGCTAGTGCTTCAATCGGCGTCGATGCTCGAACGAAGTAACTTGTGTCCCTGTGTTAGTATAAAAAATGAATCGCCAAATGCAATTTTACCGTTCGAAAAAGATTGTGGCTGCTGCTAATAAAAATAACAATATGGATAGTGATTTAGAGACAGAGTGGTAAGTTCAATATACCTACAATATTTCTTTTGGCATGTAATAATTACGTGAACTGATATCATATACCTACCTATACAAAGTAATTATGCTAACTCTTTGCTTTATTCGTTATTATTGTTTTGTTTGTTATTTGGTTTTGACATTATTGGTTTTGAGTTTGTTGGTTTTGGCTTCAAAAAGACGTTATTGGTGACGTTAAATAATATTATAAAAAGGCTGCGGTTTGTTTGTATGTCTTGCATTTTTTTCTTTTCTTTGCTTCAGTTTGTCTGCTAATAACTGCTTAATTGAGCCATCTACTTCCTCATCGCAAAATATTGAAGAATTAATTACAGTTAGCGATTTGGACGACTCGGTTGAAGATCCTGATTTTGAATTGTCTACGTCTGGAAAAGATACTTCTTCTGATAATGATTTGACATTCCGGAATATCGTAATAGGTGATACTCTACTCCAGCAAAATAGACAACCTGAAATACATTTTGTTGCTGCATATCCTGGTCCAGTCTTTACTTACAATGCTACCCAGCAATTAATAGATGATTCTGTACCAATTGTTATAAAACAAAATAAAAATAAAATAAAGCATCCCATGATAATAAACAGTTGTGATGGTAAATGCAAGAGGCAATGTGCTACGTTTTCACAGGAATGGCGGAAAGAAATTTGGGATAAATATTGGGATCAAAATTTTGTATCAAGGCGAAGTTTTCTAAATAAATGTGTAAACATATCTTCAATAAAGCGACGTAAAATTCAAATGAGCAATTCTAACGAGACTTTTTTAAAAAACGAAAGTCGTTATTTTTCATTGCCAAATAAAGACAACGAATTAATTTCCGTGTGTCGAAATTTTTTTTTGGCAACTCTTGGCTATAAAACTGATGCTGTGATAACAGAGCTAAGTAGAGCTATAAAAAAAGGACTGCTGAATGTATCTGTTTCCAAAGAAAATAGGGGTGGCAATAGAAGAAAAATTAATGGAAATATCATAACCGAACATATAATGACTTTTCAGCCCACTATTAGTCATTATCGCCGTCACAATGCGCCATTTACTAAATATCTGCCGAGACATTTAACATTACAGCAAATGTACAAAGATTTTAAGCAAAAAAATCCAAATTTTAAATGTGGGATTGAATTATACAGGCAAAAAATAAAAGAACTGAAAATATCATTTCACATGCCTAAAGGTGATAGGTGTGTAGAATGCTCGATGTATGAAGAAGAACTGAAGAAGTACAGCGATGTTAACTCAATGCCTGAAGAAATAAGAACAAAATATGAAAATCATAAGTTTAAAGCTGACTCTGCTTTACAAAGATACAGATTAGATGGAACAAACAAAAACTCAAACAGAGTTAAATATATTTCAATGGATTTGCAGAAAGTAATCATTTTACCAGAAATGCCTGACATTAAAGATGCATTTTTCATGAGTCGTTTGATTACTTTTAATTTAACATTTGCTCCAATTGAAAAAAAGTCCAGCGATTATGCCACGTGCGTCCTTTGGCATGAAGCTCAATCTGGACGAGAGGCGAGTGATATTGTAAACGCTATATATGCTTTCTTACAGGCTAATAGGGATATGGAGCACTTATATATATGGACTGATAATTGTACAGCCCAAAATAAAAATTGGACCCTTTACACAGCAATGGCTACGATAGTCAATAACTCCTCGAATGATCTTAAATCGGTAACAATTAGCTATCTAACAAAAGGTCATACTCACATGTCCGCGGATGCTGTTCACGGCAATATAGAATTAAAAATGAAGAGGCAAAAAAATATTTACGATTTTCAAGATTTTAAGGATACGGTGATGCAATCAAGGAAAAATATAAAAATAATAGAAATCACTTGTAGACATGATTGGCCAAAAAAAAAAAGATCGGTACGACATAATGATCCCCTTAAAGATTTTAATTTAAACTCTGTTGTACAAGTGGAGTTTATCGCTGGATCAAGAAACCTTTTTTATAAAACAAGGTACTTATTTATAATTAATTTAATTAAACATCATATTAGTGAATTTTTCCTTTTTTTACTTTAATGTAAATTTATTTTTTCAGATTTGATGAACCCTCCCGGGAAGTGGACTTTTTAATAAAAAAATTTGATTGCACAGTTCTACCCAAAACCATTGTCACTCCAAGGGGCATTAAACAAAACAAAAAAGAAGAAATTATCAACAAATTGGTATGTTTGATGCCTGAAACACGAAAGTCATTTTGGCATAATTTACCAGTGAATGACGCCTCTGTCGATTTGACAAATGATGGGCAAATGTCTGTAATTGAATAGTTTTGTTTTTTTTTTAATTAATAAACTTTTGTATTCAATAAATCATTGTTTTATTTAAATACGCTATACTAGTATTTACTCAATGACATATGCTAAGTTTCATATTCAATAAACCAGAACAAAACCTAGCAAGTGCTCTTACTATGTTATGAAACCAATTTCTAGATGAACGTAACTATCTCGTGTCAATTATCAAAATTAGTAAGGGGTTTAAAATATGCAATATACACATATATCAAAAAAATACTAGTACTATGTATTCATTATTTAGTATTTTTTACTACTAATAGTTTTTTTTTTACTTAACATAAATACTTTTTAAAGGCTGACCTATATTACGTTTATGCGCTCTCCTGTAAAATTTCGTTTTAGGTCCTTACTAGGTTTTGAAATGGGGCAGCCGCGTTGTCTTCAGCTCTTCTAAACCTTTCCAGAGAAAAAGAGTTGGACATTGAGCAACTGATTTTGGAAAAAGGGCATACTATGATGCAAGTTGATAGTGTGCATTCAACGCTAGAAGGTTTGTTTAAGCCTCCAATTTACAGCCCTAGCCACTATGTCTCCTTAATGGCGCAAGCTCGTCATAGTAAGCCATACATTATTCATAATGTAGACTACACTTTTTTTAAGAATTATGAAGACGTATGCCAGTTGGATTCCATTAGGCCTGGAAAGAAAGCCGGAGATCCAGTTGTAACTGACTTAAGAGCAGCATTATACAAAGGTGGAGAAATTTTCTACAAACTTCGTCAAACAGATGAATGGCAGCTACTGCCACAACGACTACACAACAATGACACAGATCTAGTAGATCTATACGTTGAACCAAGAAAAATTGAAAAGTCTAAGTACGATAGCTTGCAGTCTTTGAAAAAATACATGCACCGCGATAATCATTTTTTTTACGACAATCTTAAATTTAACTAAATAAAAACAGATTTTTTCAACAAGACTGTTAGGGACCAAAAAATACAATAGTAATTTTTTTATTTTTATAGAATTAATATAGAAAGAGTACCTATTTTTGAGTAATATTTTTTTTAGAATGAGCACCTCATAATAAGTTCAATATGATTGTATTAAATGTTTGATCTCTTCGAATTGTAATTAAAAATAACAAAAAAAATAACAAGTTTAAAATATATTTTTTTGATGTTTTTAATAGGTCTAAAATAAATAATATTTCTCGTTAAAATTACGGTACCTAGATTATTTCTTTTTGTAATGCTTAGTCATTTGTAGAACTTTTTTTATTATAAATGTACCTCAAAATTAGTACAATATGATTGTATTAAAACGTTTGATCTCTTAGAATAACTTTGTAATTAACAATATAAAAAAAATAACAAAAAAGTGTTTAGTACATTTTTTTGAAGTTTTTATTGGGTCTAAGATAATTAATATATTGTAAGAACTACGGTCGATTATTTCTTTTTGTAATGATTAGTAATTTGAAGATCTTTCTTTTTTTAAATAAAGGCATAAAATGTACTTTGGTATTATTATTTATAAAAATAACCAATAATAATTACTATAGTTCTCAAAATTTTGCACATAACGAAGCCCATTTTATGTTCATTAATTGAATAATAAACTCAAACTCAAACTCAAACTCAAAGCATTTATTTCAATTAAACCATTTACAGGCACTTTTGAATTGTCAAATAGTCGGTCAGTTAGTCAGAAAGTTGAAGCTAGTTGCCCAGTTCCAAAACGTAGATCTTCATGGAGAAGAACGGGCAAGAAACTCCAAGGACACTCTTTTAAATATAGAAAATTACACAATCCTGGGTACATTATTCTTGTTGCTTCTATATGTGAGAACAATGTACAATAAAAAAATTAAAACAATTCAAAATATAACATTAAAAATAAGCCCTGGCAGATAAGAGATGACCAGTCACAACTGACGGCGCCCGTTCACGAACATGACGCGTGGATCAGCACCATCCAGCTCAACCATTTTGTAGGGAACCGAATGATCCAACACACTCGCCACCATCAGCGAGACATTTAAGTGGGCATGACAAACTCTCAACTGCCGTGCTCTTTCAAGTCAACAAACATCTTAATAACATAAAATACGGCTCCATGGTACTCACATTCACAAAAATTGAAAAAAATGCTTCTAAATTATACAAAACTATAGTATGCAATGTATTTGAGAGATCAATAGAATGATACTACCAAAAAGAAAGAAAATCATTATCCATTGGAACATTCAACAATTAAACTTGTTTAAATAAAAAATAAACATTAAGTTCATAATGTCAGAAAAACAAAAAGGGGAAGCAACTCCTCCAAACATTAAATTTTTTAACTAGTGAGCCCAAGTGGCTGTGGAGCAGGACCAGCATTAAGCCAAGCATTTTTATCATCGATATAATCATCCAACTTATAATATGCTTGTCTACATAGTGTGCGTTTAATGCATGTTTTAAATTTCTTCTCATTCAGTTGAAGAATATCGAGTGGTATTTTATTATAACATTTTACACAGTACCCCATAAAAGAAGTGTGCACTTTAGACAATCTAAAACGTGGTTGATCTAATTTGTTCCTATTTCTAGTGTTAAAATTATGCCTGTCACTTATCTTACTAAAAAGATGTCGATTTTTTCGAACATACATAATGTTTTCATATATATACTGACAAGGTACCGTCATGATGTTAATTTTCTTAAACAGTTCCCTTAGAGATTCGCGTCTGCGGAGGTTATATATGGCTCTGACAGCCCTCTTTTGCAGAATAAAGATAGAATTAATATCTGCAGCCCGTCCCCACAGCAAAATACCGTAAGACATGATGCTATGAAAGTAACTAAAATAGACCAGTCTCGCGGTATCCACGTCTGTTAGTTGGCGGATTTTCCAAACAGCGTAAGCGGCTGAACTTAGCCGCCCTGCAAGTGATGTTAAGTGAGGACCCCACTGTAGTTTTGAGTCAAGCGTGATCCCCAGGAAAACCGTTTTTTCGACGAATTCTAGTGTCTCCCTATTCAGTACAACATGACATTCACTACTTCTAACATTTGGTAACGCGAATCTTATGCATTTAGTTTTCTTCTCATTTAATACCAAATTATTTACAGTAAACCAATTATGGACCTTAAGCATAGCGTTATTTACTTCGTCAAGCTCTTGTGCATGTCTGTTTACCTTAAAAATTAGTGATGTGTCATCAGCAAATAACACCATTTGTGGTCGGTTTTTCAGTAAATGCGGTAAATCATTTATATATACTAAAAAGAGGAATGGACCCAAAATCGAGCCCTGTGGTACACCCATTTTGACTTGTAAACCCAATGAATTTACACCGTTTATTTGAACTTGCTGCAGTCTATCATTCAAATATGATTTTACTAAGCTAAGCGCAAGTTTACCCAGTCCGTAATGCTCAAGTTTCAAGAGCAGTGTTTCGTGATTCACGCAATCAAATGCCTTGGATAGGTCGCAAAAGATGCCTATTGCATCTTGTGCCTCTTCCCATGCGTTAAAGATGTGTTTTATTAAGGTGACACCGGCGTCGGTTGTGCAACGTCCTTTGGTGAAACCATACTGTTGATCGTGTAGGATATTATTACGATTAAAATGATGGAGCATTTGATTTAACATTACTTTTTCAAACACCTTGCTGAAAACCGGCAAAACCGATACGGGTCTATAATTATTTAGGTCTTTGCTGTCCCCGGATTTGAATAGTGGAATAACTTTACTGTACTTCATTAAATCCGGGAATACCCCTTGATCTACACACAAATTAAATACTAAAGCTAAATAGGGTGCAATTGTCTCAATAATTGATTGACAAACTTTAGTAGACATACCCCACAGATCTTCGGTGATTTTGATCTTAAGTTGCTTAAAAGTCTTTACAACGACCACAGGGTTTATATGTTTAAATTTAAATTCCACGGGAAAGGCTGAAACATTCGCTCTTAATAAGTCAATAGCAAGTAAGGGGGAGGAATTTAAAGTTTCTGTAGTTTTAATTGGAATATTGGTAAAGAAAGTTGCAAATTCCTGAGCAACATCGATGTTATCGCTAATGAGACCGCGGGCAGTGTCTAGTGTGTAATCAGTATTATGTCTTTTGTTCTTGTTCGTTTCATTGTTAATAATTTTCCAAACTGTCTTTATTTTATTGTCTGCTGATTTAACCTTGTTGCTAATGAAAGAAGCTTTAGCTGCTTTGCAGATATTTTTAAAAGTTTTAGAGTAAGTAGCAACATACTTATTAAAAGTTTCCGTGTTAATATACGGCTTAAGGCCATACAGTTCAAATAATCTTTCCCTACTTATCCTGATCCCTTTAGTTGCCCAGTCACTGAATAAAAACTTAGGGCAAATAGTTTTAGTTTTTTTCTTAAAAGAATTATTGAACTCTGTTTGCATTAATGAAAAGAATTGTTCATACAAAATATTGCCATTGGGCCAATGTAGGCCCTGAGCATTTAACTTGCTAATTAAAGTGTTGTTAAACTTATTTAAACTACCCGATGTTATTGGTCTAATTTGAATCTGCACTTTTTGTATTGGTGTGCTGGACTCAAAAATAACGGTTTGACCGCTGTGATCAGAAGGGAGATAATTTACAATGGCTTTATCTAAGTAGTCGCAGCAACAAAAGACATTATCAATACATGTAGCAGTAGTCGAAGTTATCCGCGTTGGTTCTAAAAACACATTCGACAAATTGAATGATTTGAAGAGGTTTAATAATCTACTGCTATTTGAATTATTTTCTAAAATATTAATATTAAAGTCACCACAAATAATTACTGATTTATTACCAGTTGCAAGTTTAGATAAAACATCTTCCATAACTGACTCAAATATAGAGTAGTTTTGATAATTTGGAGGTCTGTAAACGCACACTATAAAATGCTTATCTAGCTCAACACAGGACAGTTCAATGCTATGTTCCACCGATAGTTCAACTATGTCATTACGGGTCTTAGATTTTATACAATTTTTAATTAAGATTAGTGAACCTCCACGTAGCATGGATTTACGGTTAAAACAACTGCCCACACTATAATTCTCAAAATTAATTAGCATTTCATAATCTTTCAACCAGTGTTCAGTTATACAAATAATATCAAACATTGTTTTTTCTAAAAACAATTCAATTTCCAATTGTTTGGAAGAAAAACCTTGAATATTTTGATGAAATAATTTCAAGGAATTCTGCTTAGCCCCTTTTTGACAATTAACTAATTGAGTGCCAGAAGATAGCTTGTTGATGGTGAGACAAACAACATTGTTACTAGTACCTTCTGTTGTCTTACTGACTAGTTTAAATTATTATTGCTAACCACCTTAATATTAGTATTATTACTAACCTTTGTGGTGCTAAATACATAAGACTTCGACATACTACTTATGTCTGAGTTTATATTAAAAGCTAATAGCCATGCTATTTGACGTCTAAAACTAATAGGCAGATACGCAGTATCCCTAGTCGATTTTAATTTCTCAACAAAAGTGTTGGTGTCAAAAAATACAAGTTTGTCACTATAGTGATTAACTAATAAATGCATATGGTTATTTAGCATATGTATATTATGATTTTGCCTACTTGACAAGTGCTGAAAGTATGGAAAAGCACACAATATTATTTTCTGACAATTAACCTTCAAGATTTCAGTGACACAGTCAGTGATGTCATCATTTTTTATATTACTACTATTGCCTACAAATACAGAAATAATGGCTTTCGGATCATATTTATTCCCTGTTATTGATGAAATTATCTCCACATAGGATTTCCCTGGCATACAATAATTAACAGCCGATTGACTCAAGTTGTTACTTAATAATTTACCTAACCCTCTCCCTAAACTGTCTGAAAACATAATAGAACAATAACAATCTTTACTAGAACAAGGGAGAGAACAAGTATCTGTCTGTGCTACTTGAGATGAACCTTGTACAACATGTGGTGCACCTTGATCAGGGGTACAGTCCTGAGACTCTCCAGACTGGGACGGGTCCTCCGTTGCCTCAGGTTGAAGAGCCTCAAGGTTGGATTCCCTGTGAGTGGTGCTAAGAGTCATCGGGACCACTCTGACTGTCTCATCGTTACACATTTCTACTAACTTGTTTGCAGCAAGGATGTGTTCCTTTATTTGTTTTTGAGAGCTCACATACTTAATATAAAGAGAATGTAGTGACTCTTCAAGAACCACTCTTAAATAAAAACTGATATGTGTATAACTTGCACATCCTTAATTTGGAAGTCTCAAACCAAAACCGATATGTGCACGAAAAGAGAAAAAAAAAATTTGAGCCTTAAACTAGCCAGAACAACAGCTTTTTCTTTAAATCTCCTAAACTTTATATTTTTTGTACAACTTTTCTTATTCATAGATTTTTCTTAAGTAAGACTCAGTTTGAGTAATGATGTTTTTTGAGCCCCCTGAAAAGTTAACGAAATGCACATATCACTTTCGGTCGGCGCACCGACAAGCTACATATGTAGCTTTCCCTCGCCCCGCTTACAGATCTAGCCGTTTACGAATTGAGGGATAAGCAGTCGTGTTTGTGTGAGCGGCTTGTGTTGTAGTGTAACACCGCTCAGTGTCAACGTGTTTCGCGGCCCGCACCGCGCTCGCACGTGTTATGTAGATGCTTGTTTAGTTAAGGTTGTCTGTGTTAGTTACGCGGCGTGCCTATATTAACCTAGAACGCGCCGCGCAACAGATGTATGTGTACATCTGTAAAGTCTTATTATATCGAGTGAGCCGCGTGTAACCTGGGTGCGGCTTACTCGAGGCGTCATATCCGGTGGATGGGGTCAGTTGTCCGCTACCAGGTCGCGGGGCAGGGGTCTCGCGTCGGGAGGACGCGCGTGCAATGGCGCTAGCTGCTTGACGTGAGGCCAGGCAGAAGCGTCGGCACGCGCGAACATCACCTTCGCGAGTCGCCTCACAAACTCATCCAGACTCTCGATCCCGAGATCCCGGTGGAGTACGTCGTTCCTCACAAAGCGAGGAGCGTCTACTATGGTCCGCAGCGCAAGATTTTGTTGCGCGCGGAGCAGCTTGCGGCTCGACTCCTTTGTGAGGGCGAACCACGACGGGGCGGCGTACGTCAAGATTGGGCGTACGTACGTTTTGTACACGCCCAACTTGACGCGCGCCGGGATGCGGGATGAGAGCACGGGCCTGAGGAGGTTGCGGGCGACCCTACCCTGTGCGGCGACCTTGCGGACATGGGGCCCCATCGTGAGGCGGCAGTCGATGGTCACACCCAGGTACTTGGCCCGGGGCGACCAATCGACGTCGGCTCCATGTAGCTTCAGAACAACAATCAAAATTTTTATTCCAACCTATATACTACGAGCGGTAACAAAACCATAGCGAATTCTAATTTAACGCCAACGGCATCTATCGAGCGAGTGGGTACTAATTGCCCTGTATTGAATTAATATTGATCGCTATGGTTTCATTTGCTGTTTTAACCTAAACACCGTTAAATAAATAAAGAAATTCACTGAATATAATTTGTAAATGGGGTTGCGATGGCTCCCAACAAGCTCAATACAAACAAAAATTTGATTGTGATGGTGAATAAGATGCAAATATATTTTTGAGCTCGTTTGTGCCCCTTAGAATAAATAGTATGTGGAAAAATAAAAATAAAGTTATCTGGCAGAACCCCACGGCATCATCCCCACGATTTTGCCGCCCAATAAGATTCCAGTTTGTAAAAGAGTCTACGAAAGATACCTCGAAAGTTCTGTGAAAGCACTGAAAACCACTGAAATAAATTTGAACCAAACAAAATTTACTTTTAATCATTTTTTTTTTAAAGACTATGCTTGATGGAAAAGTATGCAATGGTGCAACCGGAACAAAGTCTACTAGTCGGTGCTATATTTGTGGTGCAACATCGAAAGACTTCAACAACATTGAAGATAAAAAGGAAACAGCAAGTTCTACGGGTGTTAATTTTGGGCTTTCTGTATTACATGCCAGAATTAGATTATTTGAAAGTGTTTTACATTTTGACCGGTAAAAAAATATAGGGAAAGGAGGTCTGAGGAAAAAAAACAAATTGTTATTCAGATCTGAATCCTCGCCGCAGCGTGGATGAACAGTATACCTCAGCACGACGAGATTTTCTGGCTGTCGCAGAATCAAATGCTGAATCGATGAGGGTATGTTTTAGCATAAATTTAATTATCCTGAACATTTATTATGTCATGTTGTGGTATTCAACAGCATGCTTCAGAGAATTTGCAAACATTTCTCAATCCATCTGTATTCTTAATTGCAGATGCTTGCAGCTGCTGCAAAAACGCAAGCGGAGGCGTCCGTTATGTTTGCGAGTGCTGCGATAAAAATTGGCGATGCTATAAAAACACAAGCGGCGGCATCGCTCGTGGTAGCTAATACCGGAGAGAAAATTGCAGAACCCCTTAAAATAGGTGAAAAAAATTTGATTATACACATTTATGACGTATTTATTTATTACTTTACAATTTTATTTTATTAAACAATCATTGATTTTAAAAATGAATTTTATTTGTAATATTAAAATAATTAAGTAAAACAAGTATTGATGAGACTTTGGATTCTTTCTGCAACTGCTTTCCCAGTGCCAGTTACTAGGAACAAAAAAAATATCAAGATAAGAAAACGTTGGATTTTATGATTATTCTGATACATAGATAATACACAAAAATATGGGATATTATTACCTAAACAACCAAAGTTTGTACTAAGTAATGTTATTGTGTTATTTATTTCTTTAATAAGAACACCAACAGCATTCAATATGCTTGGCACACTTGCTATAAATTATAGGTATTTAGGTAAAGTATTATTACTAATTCATACACAAATTAAATTAATTCAAAGTGTCAGCAATAAAAGAAAATAAAATTGAAATCAGTGAAGTATAGAACATATAAGTGTAGAGTTTATAACATATTATGTCTGAATGTTATAACTGTCAAGAATGTTAAATTTATTTAAACCGCATTATCTGTATCTTCAAGGCTGACATTGTCATTTAATACATCATCAGATGTGGTGGAGTCTGGTTCTTCCATCAACCTGTATTTTAATCTCATGTTGTGGAGAACTGCACATGCGTTTATAATTAGGCCGGCACTATAGGGCTCGTACACCAATTGGCGTTGATGTGTGAGACACCGAAACACGCCTTCAGAACACCAAAGCATCGCTCTACGACGTTCCTCGCTGAGCAGTGAGCATCTGTATAGCGACGCTCGGGTGTGCCAAGGCGCCGATGTTTCACGGTAGTCATCAGCCAGGGGTCCAACGGATATGCATCATCACCTGAAAGGTTAAACATTGAAATTATATTCGGCGGTCTTATTCGCATCCCCTCTTGCAGACAACTTTGGCCTGTTACGTACCAAGCAACCATGTACGGTGGTCTCCACCATCAAAACGTCGCTTCATGGCCGTGCGTACAGGCGAATTTGCCCATATGTGCGCATAGTGTCTCGCTCCTGGCCATCAAGCGTTATTGAAGGTTTACTTACAGCTTGCAGATTCGGCGAATGGCCCTCGTGGTGACCACTGACATGGGCATCCTCGTGTACTCTTGGGGCAAAAAATTTCATGTGGCTGTAGTCAATGGCTCCAATCGCGTCTGGAAATGGGTGTGGAGCATTTCTAAATTTTTCTTATGCTATAAGCCACTCTTCTTGCGTCATAGGTCACTTAACATACTTCTTTAACATGTTCTCGTTAATAGCCTCGGATTTATTGCTCATGCTGCAACCCCACTGTAAGCCAGTAGGCAACTGATAACAGCCACTTGCGTAAAATCGGAGTGCCGTCATTACCTATTTGGAAGGAAATAAAAACAAGTAAGTACTTATGACAAAAAAATATATGATTTGTTTAAAAAAAATTAAATTGACTTTTTTGTCTTTTGCCTGTGATAAACCACAGTCTTGGGAAAAATCGCATAAAGACCATCTTCAGTTCTCTTCGCTTTCATCACAATGCCATATTTTGGATTTTTTACTGTTTCTATATCCTTTTTGAAGACAGTACTCTTCAAAAAGGATATAGCCAGGATATTACCAGTATGTGTTATCTTCCCAATAGATAGAACATTAGTACAAAGATCTGGAATGAACAGCGTATTGTGTAGATATATTTCTTTATTTGTATTTAGTAAGAGATCAACTCTTCCTTTTCCCAGTATGTTTGTGTTGTGATCTTTAGAAGCAAATTTCAGTGTTTTATTGGTTTGTTCTATTTCACTAAAATAATCTTTGCTATAGCATATATGGGATGTGCATCCACTATCCAAAATCCATTGTTTCTGGAATGCTTCATCCTTTGCTAATAATGCTAAGCTATTGAATTCCTTTTGGTTATCTCTATTCCCTTTATTGTTGGGATTATTCTTGTTCTTATTTTTGTAATTTTTCTAGCAGTTCTTAGTCATATGCCTCTTTTTGTTGCATGTTTTGCAGTAAAAATTTGAGTTTGTATTCGGCTGGGTTCCTTGAGTGTTTTTCCGTGCTTGAAATTCCTCTATGATTTTTATTTTTAGTTCATCCGGTTTCGGAAGGTTATCACGAGATTCTAAACTCTAACCGTCTTATTCCAAAACACGGACTAAATTTGGTACTGGGATTGGTACTAGCTTTAGTACCATGACTAAATAAAACGTTATTATAAAATGAATTTTATCTCTAGTTCCAGAACTATTTATGGTACTAAAGTTAGTCCGCCGAGTCCCCTAGTTTATCTTTGGTACTAATTTATTTGACGTTTGCATTGTCATTGTTTTGGTGTTTGCGCGGGTCTATTTAAATAAAAATCATAAAAAATGGATATTAATATGATCGACTTGATGGATTTGGAAGATCTGGATATGCTGGAGACATTTCGGCGATCTTACAGACATCGTCATCGTGAGAATCCATTCGAATTGAGTGACGAAGATTTCAGATATAAGTATAGGTTCACAAAACGTTTTGGAGAAAAGATAGTGGCTATTTTACGTGTGGATTTATCCCACGACCCTCGAGGATGCCCTTTGAGTCCTGAAGTGCAAATAGTTTACGCATTACGCAACTGGGCTCGACATGAAATATGTAAGCTTGGTCAATGCTAACCTAACATTATAGACAAAATTCTAAACATTATAGACAAATAAAAAAATATACTAATATTATTGATTTATTCGTAGATTCAAGACGATACAGCTGATTTGCATGATGTGTCTCAACCAATTGTCAGCAAAACGTGTAAAAAGGTAGCGGACATTTTATCACGGATGTTCCGAAGATTTATAAAAATGCCCATTACTCTAAATGAACAGGAGGAAAACATTAGGAAATTCCGCAGTATTGCTAATTTGATAATATGATGATACAAAGCATTGCTTACCTAATAATAAAAAATTCCATGTTTTACAAACCTTTTTTTCAGAACTCCAGTTTACACCCCTTTTTTTTTTGTTGTTCCATTTTATAATGTAGCTCAAACACTACAACTCACGAACAAACCACGTAACAGTAACAGTAATATTAAAAACAATAATTAATACAACTATGAAGTGCTTTTATTTATTATTATAGGACGCAACATAGACATTCATCTCAAATTACGCGCGCTGCCGTCATATGTAAGTCGCTCCACTTCACGCTAGAGGTGTACTTACAAAATATGAGAACGTGATTATAAAAAGCGCGTCAAAAGTACAAGTTGTGCTTGTTCAATATATTGTAACCTAAACAAAGAACTATTTATGACATATTTTTGTATTGATAAATAATTATTTAAGCATTTCAAGTGTTATTATAATATCAACATTTAGAGAAACAGAACGTTGCTTCAAATAAAGCCTGCGTGAACGAATGAAAGAATGCCATTTTTGTTTCTTATCTGTAGATATTATTTGAACCATGAACCTTCTTTGGTACTAACTGATCCTCGAATAGTCTTCGTTTTGTAATAGGAACACATTTTGAGCCTGGAACTAGCTTTATTACCGTAACAATCCAAGACCTTTTAGTCTTGGTTTAAACCATTACTTATGCAGTTTTTTGTAATAAGACGGTAAAGGTTTCAAATTCTGAGGAGACTGTACAGCACCATAATAGTTAATAAATCTTCATGAATCGCGACATTGAATGAATGTCAATAAAGTTGCCACCTAAAAACACACATAGAAGAAAGACATCTTCCATTGTGAACACGTACCTCTATCTTTTACCAACCAAGTAAAACATAAGATTCGTACAAAAAACGAAGATCCAATATAGATACACAATTCGCTTTGCCTAGAACACCAACGGAAATAAAGAGTTTCTTAGGTTTAGTATGATACTATCGGCAATTAAGATTTTTCTAAGATAACGCAACCTTTAACAAACTGCCTTAAAAAGAAAAATAAAGTTACAATAACCAGAGAATTCATAAATGCATTTGAGAAGTGCCAAGAGCTACTTACCAGTGCACCATCATTGTTGCAATTCCCAGATTTCGATAAACCTTTCTTGTTACCAACGCATGTATCTAACATTAAATTAGGAGCAGTCCTATCGCAAGTCCCAATTGGTAGCGATAAGCCGTTATTTTTCAGTTAGTAGTGTTTTTTTGGAACTTGTGGTATCCCACTATTTGGAACCACATCTTTTAGCTTGTTTACGTGTTAGCGCAGCATACAAACACTTTTAGCACCCATATGACACTTACTATTGAACACTACAAAACATACCTTTACTTATTATAACATGCCTTTGATCTATTATAACGTCCAAAACTGTATTTTATACTATTAATTCCATCTTTTGTAAAGATCTTAGAATATCTTATATTCTGACATTTTCATCATTGTCACCTGTCATATTTATTCTTCTGTATAACCGGCCATGATTAGGCGGGCCTACACTATCACTAGTCGTATAAGTTACTGGCAATCATATAAATATAAATAAGCTACTGGCCGACTAATTTGACTTGTGTTTGAAATATTGAATGTTTAAAAAATGTACTTCCGTTAAAAATAGTATATAACCCGGCGAAGCGGGGAAAATAGAGCAGTCTACCTTCTACAGTCTATCTACGAAGTAGTTTTATTTGCCGGCGGGCGCCGGGGACCAGCCCAAACCTCGAGTGCCTCGGGCACTCCCTCTGAGGGAGGTTGCTGACCTCCGCTCAGATGTGTGACGCCGTAGACTTCAACCTCCAGGGCAGGGAGGCCTCCAACGCAGGAGGGCCTCTCCCTTGGACCTACCGAGCGGGAGGATCTCAAGCTCCTCCGCTACTGCCTGTTGCTGCCGTACCTTCTGAGCGAGAGTATCTCAAGATCCTCCACTACTGCCTGCTGTTCCCCGAACTCCCGAGCGGGAGCTGAAACTACTCCGATACTCTCCTGCTTCGTGTTGCTTCGCTTCGTGTTCGTGACTCCAGGCCGCTGCTCGTCTACGGCCCGCTGCTTCTGCTCCTCGCCCTTGGCTCCGGGTCGCCGCCTCGTCACCGCTACCAGCGACGAGCGTCTCAAGCCGCTACGCCGTTACTCTTATTTTTATAATTCCTTGTACCTCTATCCTTTACTACGCTTCATGTATTATTACTTGTGACCTACGTTTAGCTCCACGGAGGTAAACGTTACGTTACAAGGTACAGTCGGAACGAACCGAAAAGATATCCCAGAAATTATGCAGAAGTAACCAAGACAATTAAAGGCCTATTCAAACCTGAGCGATATTTGCTGCCGCTGTGGGTAGAGGTACATACCGCGCGGGTTTCGCTCAGGTATTTAGTATCAAGTACCGCGGCTAGAGCGACCTGAGCGATATTCGCTGCCGCTGTGGGTAGAGGTACATACCGCGCGGGTTTCGCTCAGGTATTTAGTATCAAGTACCGCGGCTAGAGCGACCTGAGCGATATTCGCTGCCGCTGTGGGTAGAGGTACATACCGTGCGGGTTTCGCTCAGGTATTTAGTATCAAGTACCGCGGCTAGAGCGACCTGAGCGATATTCGCTGCCGCTGTGGGTAGAGGTACATACCGCGCGGGAGCAGAAAAAGAGTTTTTCCCAGTGGTCAGATTGGTGGTCAGACTAGTCTTTCCAACGGGATTTTTTTTCCCGTTGGTCAGATTTATTTGACAGCTAGAAAAACAACAGAAAAAAAGTACAATGAAAGTAAAAACAGTTTTGCATTTTAATAGGTACATGTTAGAAAGCTGGCTAGAAAGTATTAGAGGAGAAATTGTTTTATCTTTAAAGAAATGTGCTTATTGGGCGGATTTGAACAAAACCACAATTTTATCTTAAACGTTCTAAAAAATGACCAACATTCAATTCTCCATTAGTTAACATCATTTGTGAATACATTATGAATTCGTCTCTCATTACATTTTCCTTTGTCCGTTTATTTGTTATTTTCGTAAAATCACTTTTCAGTAAAATTCTCAGTAAGTTGAGTTGTTGTTATCCTATCCGTCAGGGTCAGGATGACTGGACCAAGAGCGATTTTTGAAGTTTGAGCAATACCAAGTTTTAGTACCTATTTGGTACTATTTGGTACCAGACATCAAATAATTGGTACCTCGCTAAAGAGGGAAAACTATTGCGAGGAAAGTGGCCAGCCATTCTGACTTCAGAATGGCTGGACCAAGTCGACTTCACCTAGTTGTAGGTGTTATAACTAGTTCATCTTTTCATTAAAATTTAGTACCTCATTGGTACCTCAACATAAATGTTTTTCTTAATTTTTTTTCGTTAAGCCAAAAAAAAGTTACACCTAGAAGAAATTTTGCACGTAATCTGGAGCACGTTGATTTCACCTAGTTGTAGGCGTTATAATTAGTTCATCTTTTCATTAAAATTTAGTACCTCATTGGAACCTCCACATATGTTATTCTAGATTTTTTCGATAAGCCAAAAATAAGTTACACCTACAAGAAGTTTTGCATATATAATAATGTTTATTTTTGTACTAAGAAAATTACCGAAAATAAATCATAACACACATAAGTATTACGTATTACGTTTATTATATAAATATTACGTTTATTCATTGATTGACATATTAATATTTTTTTGCATATAAATAACAGTGTGCATAGGTACATTTTGTTTTTACTAATTGTGATTCTACTTGACATGTCGTCGTAACATTGCCATTTGGACCCTCTGCGGCAATGTGATTTGTAATGTCCCACGCCTTTCGGAGTCGGAGGTGGTACAAATTCTATAACAGACAAAAGGTGGTACTCTATTCCTTTTAATGTTATATTTTTAGGTAAAACTAATTAAACCATTAATGCAAATTTCGACGTCAGACTTGGGCTCAAAAGCAGCAATATCTTTCAAATTATAATCTAAGCACCTTATGCCTTGACAACCAGAAAGTCTACAACTCGACATATTTCTGCCACTGTTTAGCATTGAATTTGCAGACTCACTTAAGAGCGTTTATTCTGAAAGTTGGCAACGTCGTAAATAGCTGTCAAATATTTACCTGTTTTGATTAATTTGGAATTAATACCGTATGGAAATAAGAAATGTGGCTAACTTAAGCGTTACTTAAAACTAGTTCCAACCAATCAAAAGGCTTTAAACGAGTCATAAGTAACGCTTAAGTTTTGAGTGGCGTTTCAGTATTCGGGTGTAAGTTACTAGAAAATTGATTATGATATGCAATAATTAATATTGGTGCCGATTCTCTTGTACAGTCGAGTTCATTAATATATTGGCACTGTCAAGGATTCAAAATATTGTGAGCGTTGGAAAGCTCAATAAATTCTATAGAACCTATAGATCAAAAATATGTCCTCATGTGAACGGTTCAATAATATATGCTGTGCATTGTGCAATAATATGTGATCATGAACAGTTCAATAATATGTGATCATGTACAGTTCAATAATATGTGATCATAAACGGTTCAATAATACAATAGCTAAATAATGTTGCAAACTCCTTGACCATGCAATTTTAAGGCCGCGTTTCCACTGACGCGGAGCGGGGCGGAGAGGAGCGGTGAAGAGCGGTGAAAAGTGGTCAGTGTTTCCACTGAAGCGGAGCTGGGCGGAGAGGAGCGGTGAAGAGCGGTGAAAAGTGGTCAGCGGAGTGTAGTGAGGCGGAGCGGAGCATGCTTTTGGAATCGCGCATTTCTGCGCTTAGTTACACTCAATCTCAAAGAAAGACCATACGTCATGTTGTCGTTAAAGAAAAAAGCAATCATTTTATATCTTTCTCTACTTGAAGTCGAAGATAACGAATCAGATGAAGTAGCATTGACTGTTGCGACTTTTTTGGATTTGAAGAGAAAACATAGATTCTGGATTCGACAACATATAAAGTACCATTCTGTGCATGGAGAATTTTCAACTTATTTTCAGACGTGTGATGATGAAATGTTCGAAACTTCATATAGGGTATCAAGAAAACTTTTCTATGAATTACATTGTCATCTTAAACCATATTTACAGAAGAAGGACACTAATTGCAGGAGATCGATTTCAAGTGAAGAAAGGCTTGCAATATGTCTAAAGTAAGTAAACAATTCAATTTATACATATGACCATTTATTTATAAAAGCGAATCAGAGTCTCATGACCCGAATCAACGTTATAAAGTTATTCAAAATAGTAAACATTATTTCTGACTAAGAAATTGTGACACTTTCACATACAAGCATAATATAAAACAATAAAAATCAACTATGCATATTTTAAAAATCAACAAAAATGACAATGATATTGGTCTATCAAAGTTGCTCATTATCAGCTCCTGGTGGAGGAGGTGATAGAGGAGGTTCTGTAATGTTTAGTGATGATGATGATTGTATGTTTTCATGTGTTTGTGAAGTGACTGTTTCTGTACGAGCTGTGAAATAACCGTAATGCGGGGCAGTCCAAGAATTTTGTTCGTTTATTTCTTCGGCTTCCAATAAAGCATTCATTGCAGTGCGTTTCACTTTAAGCTGTAAATAATTTGGAAGTTTTTTCAAGGTCTTCGACATGGATAGAAAAAAATGATCCAAATCATCTAAATCATCGGATGCTGTAAGAATCTGTTTTAACTCGGCCCGTTCCTTCGTACGCTGCAGGTTATTATTTTGAAATTGCGTAAGTAGTTCGGAGACATCGTTCGATTTTCTTCGCTTAGAATTTGAAGAAAAGCCGGAAGATTGGGTAGATTGTGTAGGATCCGAAAAAAGGTCTTCTAATTGAATTTGGTCTGAATCGTTTGACATTTGATCGTGTGTAGTAACTGACGGGGCTGACATTTGTGTATCATTGTCATGATTAGGGCTTCTAATCGATTCTGAATCATTCCTGAAATTTGAGGTTCGTTTTCTATTTTGCATATGTGGTAGCAAAAACTCCATTACTTTTTGATACTTCCATTGGCAGGTTTGTTTAGCCGCCTGGCCACTTCTGGTAGAACTTTGTCTTTTAATTGCGTCACGATGATTGTCACGCAATTTTTTCCATTTCGCTTTAGCAGTTTTTACTGTAAAAATAAAATAAAAGTTACATAAACTAAATTCGTGTGACTACCTCAACGCTTATAGCAATAATAGGATACCAATCTACTTTTTGGATGATTTATAGTGTTTAATTTATAATGTTTATTACAGGTATTTAGCGAACGGTACTAAGTATTCTACACTTGGACAAGATTTTAGGGTCGGAAAATCTACAGTAATGAATATAATTAAAGAAACTTGTGAATGTATTTGGAATGTGTTGCAGCCTTTATATATGCCTGTACCTACTCAAGATGATTGGTATCGAATAGCAAAGGAATTTGAAGACTTGTGGCAATTTAAGAATTGCGTTGGTGCGTTAGACGGCAAACACGTTTACATAATTGCACCAAATAAATCAGGCTCTTCATTTTTCAATTACAAACACAGATTTTCAATTGTATTAATGTGTGTGGCTGACGCTAAACGGAAAATAATAATGGTAGATATCGGGTCGATGGGAAGATTCAGTGACGGTGGAATATTTGCAGAGAGTGAATTTGGAAAACGACTGCAAAACAATGCTTTGAATTTGCCACAGGCTGAATCACTTACTGAAAATGGAGAGAGAGTACCATTCGTATTTATTGGTGACGAAGCCTTTCCTTTGTCTTATAATTTAATGCGACCATATCCCAGAGATCAATTAGATCAAAGTAAACGAATATTCAATTATAGACTATCGAGAGCTCGACGCATAGTAGAGGCCACATTTGGTGTGTTGAAGAGAAAGTGGTACGTGTACCACAAGGACTTCGAATGCCAAGTCGCTACTGTTGATAAAGTAGTTAAAGCAACCTGTGTTTTACATAATTACTTGATTGAAAAACATACTAACTATTTAGATGCAAACAATTCTGATAGCTCGTCGACTAATGAATCATTAGTATTATCTATCAACACTACTAATCCGTCCACTACAACAAACAATGCAAGTTACAATCAAGTTTATCAGATCCGGGACATATTTTGTTCTTATTTTAATAACCAGGGGCAAGTCCCTTGGCAGGAAACCCGTATTTTGCGACGATTAAATATAACTAATGTATAATTTCATTTCATTTTTAAAATGTAATTTTTATAATTTGACATTTACAATTTAATTAGATTTCATTTTTATAATTTAAGGCGAGGTGAGCCCGAAAAACGTCATTTTATATTGTATTTTATTCGTAGATTAAAATAAAAACGTATTCGTGGATTAAAATTTTGAAAAAAACATATGATATATTTCACACTTCGATCTAGGTATTTCGGCCGTCCGATACACGATTACGTGCACTTTACTGCATCCAATTAAATCGCAAAGACACGTCTAAATCATGGTCTAATTATCATTTTATTTGTGTTATATTAGGCTTTGAATAATAAAACTTATACCATAATAAAGGTCGTAAAAAATGTGATAGAAAACGGCCGTAATAATGTGAAATATGAAAATACTTATACCACTAATTCCAAAATCAAGCGTTTTCATCTTTTCATGCGCTCGCCCCGAGTCATTTAGTCCCGAGCGGAACGTCTTGGAGGTCGGACGTATGCCAATTTTTGCGAACCCGCCACCCCCGCTAAGTTCTGTTACCGGCTGAGCCAAAAATTTATTGTAGATTTGTAAATAATAATAGGTACCTGTATAATAATTAATTTTTTAAATAGTGATTTTTTTAGGTAGTTACTTCTTAGTTATTTTATTTAAAAAAATTGGCAAAATTAAAAATGTTGTCATCGCTGGGTCTACGAAGGCTGAATAAATAAAAAAAGTAAGGATGCTTTGACAATATTATTATAGCTAATAAAAATATAAATGTATTATATTTTACTTTATTAACTAGCTAAGTACCTACGCGGAATAGATTTACATACCGCAAATATGTGTGTAAAACAGTTGAATTTAAACCCTATGCCAATGTAAATAAAGACGCCACGCGCGCAAAAGTTATAATGGTTTATTTTTCTCCCGGAATAGATTTACCAACCGCATCATGTGTGTAAAATAGTTGAATTTGAACCCTATATCACAGAGCATAAAGCCGCCACGCGTACAAATGTTATAATGGTTTACTATTTTCAAATATCAAATAGTTCATCCCGCTGAGTTGGTCCGGGTGGTTTTTATAATGTTTATTAGCCTAGGTAAGTATTGTATTGTCTACCACACGTCGCGCGTCTGTGGTAAGTGATAACACTATGACCTTGAGGTGGCCCAACGTACGGAGTTTCATTAGAATAAGAGACCAGCTTGACACTGCTTTTGCCACCACAACACAACAAATAATAATATTTTATGGTGTCTGCAACGTTTGTGTAGGTCTCGTCTATGCCATGTACCTAATACGCGCAACACACTCGTGCCATAGTGTAGAAATGTACAGTATGACCATTTCCTACAAAAATTATATTTATTATTTTCGGTAACGTTTAGGCACAAATTCGTTTATGAAAAGCTTATGAATTAAATAAAAGTACATATACAGGGTGGCAGGGACATCGACGCGAAAACTGTTACCATGGATAATACATGATTCTGAACGAGTAATAATCGGCGTAGGTATTGAAAATTTCTAAAAGAATTCTTGAATAACAATATCAAGATTGTATTGGGGTAGGTGGGGCGTGTATTTAATTAATTTATGTATTTTTTATGGTGTTACAATAACGAGTGAGATGATATTTAATTCAAATAGTTAATAAAAATTTAGAGATTGTCTATGATATTATAAAAAACCGGTCAGGTGCGTGTCGGACCACGCACAATGAAGGGTTCCGTAGTTGGGATGAATTTATCCCAAGAACAAACTTAACATTGTAGTTGAAAAACATTTTCTCCCATACGGAATGTATGGGGAGATCATGTTTATCAAACTGCAAATTTAAGTTGGTCGATTATTACTCGTTAACCTGTAAAGCCTACTTAGCTGAGATAGTTTTCCGGTACGACTTTAGTTTATCATCCCTCGATGCAAAGGGTGGGAGTGGGGGGGAGGGGGGGTGGGGCATGTGTACAACCCCCCCTGTGAAGGAAAAATTTCGGAGCCCCCCACTTTTTGAGATATTATGATTCTTTTAATATTCTAACCTAACTTTCGAATTTACGGAAGGACTTTTTGTATTAGGGTACATATATTTGTGGAGGGGGGTAGGAGATCCCCCCCGTCATGGGGAAAGTTTAGTTAACGCATTGTTTTTTTTAATAAATATTTTGCGATCTTATTTTGAGGTTATGTTTTGATGATTTTTTTGAGGAAGCACTGTACCTTATTGCTATCTGATAGGTATTTTTTATTTATATATCAGGCGTAGTCGACGGAGCCCCGCTTCGCGGGGCTCCTATTTCTGGGTGGTTTAAAAAAAAATAACCACGAAGGGGATGGCGGGGTCTAAAGACCCGCCATCCCCTTCTAACCTAACCTGTCCGTGTCGGTGTGCCCAAAGTCCCGAGCTCGCTACGCTCGCTCTTGCAGCCTACCTTCCCATTGCCTTTTAACTAAGTCGAGATGTGTCGGGACTTGGAGCACCCTGGCCAAGCTTGAGCTTGACAGCAGAGTAACGGACTATGTGAAGTATTAGTGACAACACAAAATGGCGTCGTTTTACGTTTGGTTTCAAATACCGGCAATAGTCGGTAAATTATTTTGAGTGTTAATTTAATAGCACTCATTTAAATCAGCGATATATAGGTAATATAATGAAATATGCGTAAAAAGTACATAAATTGTGCATTATTCAGTCACTTTTGACATTATGTCTCGACATTGAACGTTTCGTTTTACGAAAAGTCAACGCACTAAAATGTTGTACTTTATAATAATGATGAAATGTTCAATGTCGAGACATAATGTCAAAAGTGACTGAATAATGCACAATTTATGTACTTTTTACGCATATTTCATTATATTACCTATATATCGCTGATTTAAATGAGTGCTATTAAATTAACACTCAAAATAATTTACCGACTATTGCCGGTATTTGAAACCAAACGTAAAACGACGCCATTTTGTGTTGTCACTAATACTTCACATAGTCCGTTACTCTGCTGTCAAGCTCAAGCTTGGCCAGGGTGCTCCAAGTCCCGACACATCTCGACTTAGTTAAAAGGCAATGGGAAGGTAGGCTGCAAGAGCGAGCGTAGCGAGCTCGGGACTTTGGGCACACCGACACGGACAGGTTAGGTTAGAAGGGGATGGCGGGTCTTTAGACCCCGCCATCCCCTTCGTGGTTATTTTTTTTTAAACCACCCAGAAATAGGAGCCCCGCGAAGCGGGGCTCCGTCGACTACGCCTGATATATAAATAAAAAATACCTATCAGATAGCAATAAGGTACAGTGCTTCCTCAAAAAAATCATCAAAACATAACCTCAAAATAAGATCGCAAAATATTTATTAAAAAAAACAATGCGTTAACTAAACTTTCCCCATGACGGGGGGGATCTCCTACCCCCCTCCACAAATATATGTACCCTAATACAAAAAGTCCTTCCGTAAATTCGAAAGTTAGGTTAGAATATTAAAAGAATCATAATATCTCAAAAAGTGGGGGGCTCCGAAATTTTTCCTTCACAGGGGGGGTTGTACACATGCCCCACCCCCCCTCCCCCCCACTCCCACCCTTTGCATCGAGGGATGATAAACTAAAGTCGTACCGGAAAACTATCTCAGCTAAGTAGGCTTTACAGGTTAACGAGTAATAATCGACCAACTTAAATTTGCAGTTTGATAAACATGATCTCCCCATACATTCCGTATGGGAGAAAATGTTTTTCAACTACAATGTTAAGTTTGTTCTTGGGATAAATTCATCCCAACTACGGAACCCTTCATTGTGCGTGGTCCGACACGCACCTGACCGGTTTTTTATAATATCATAGACAATCTCTAAATTTTTATTAACTATTTGAATTAAATATCATCTCACTCGTTATTGTAACACCATAAAAAATACATAAATTAATTAAATACACGCCCCACCTACCCCAATACAATCTTGATATTGTTATTCAAGAATTGTAATACAATTCTCCTAAATTAAATGTGCCTAAATACTACTTGATTTTATAGACTGTAGCACGAAGATGTCGCATGAAAGTCGAAGTTCGAAAGTCGTATAGCGCGCGGCGCGCAATTTTGAACCGTACCCGTATTCATGATCTTCGTGTCAGTCAGATTTTAAATCCACCTTATTCACAAAAATTATAAGTACCTACTTATACTTATTTTTAATTATTATTCATTAAGTTTAAGTTTATATAATATCTACCTAATCTATCTACAACCTTAAAAAATACTGAATAAAAAAATAAACTTATAATAATCAATACAAGTTGATCTACTGCATTGCTCTATTCTGTGACCTACTCGAGTTCATGAACTTATGAGCGGTGCGCCTGGCGCGCGGGTCATCCGCGCATCGTAATTTATTTCGTATCGCTACTCGTTGCGGGGGCTGGGGTAAGCGTTGAATACCTACTGCGTTCGGGTTAACCCGGCCTTAACTTTGACGTTTGGAAATAGAAATTTAATTGAATTTTATGTAAATTTTAATTTGTAATGTCTAAGATAGGAAGAATTTCCTATCTATCTATCCCTTTTATTAGATGAAATAACGGGAGTGGATACTGTTGTGAGTGTAGTGTGTCGCGATCGAGTTCTAGTTACGAGTACTAAAGATGGCAAATATCACATTATTTCATCTAATAATACTAAGTACCTAAATAATTATTAATAAAAATAAAATAAAAATAAAAAAGCCTATTTATTTCCTGTAGTTTACAATTTACAATGCTGTATTACATATTTAGAGTTAGTTGACAATTATATATAGATTTGCTTATTTTAGTGTTGTATCATAGGTATATTTGTATATATATATTTAAGCATGTTTGTATTATTATTTTTAAATATTAGTATTGTACTTTATCTTAAATTTAATTTATTAGTATATTATTATCGTTCATCGTTGGGCACTATGAAGTTGTAGTAGTGCTCCCCTTTTTACCTAGATGGCGCTGTATTATCGATCGTAATATTATTGCAAATCATTCAGTTTTGAGGTTATAAATTTTTCACTTATTTCGCTTTTTCACTGGAGATAGAATTATTCTTGTAGCTTTTAACGAAGTCTCTGGTTTATATTCACTGAATTTGGTTGGACAAGTATTGTTTGTTTTGCATTAACACAATACACACTGGCGTATACCGACGATTGTTTCATACTTTGGTTTTTTTAGGTTTTTAGTACAGATATTCTATTTCACGAAGTCCGTTTGACTATGAATGTTGGAAGGTTGGAAGGTGTGTACGTGCACACTGTTTTAGTGTGCGTAACCTCGGGAGCGCTCAATCACGATCGCGGCGCGCTAGTGCGCGCTTATCTGTACACGTCACTACTACAACCAGAGCCAAACGGACTTCGTGAAATAGAATATCTGTATCCGGCTGTTGTTTATTGTCTTTGTCCACAATATATCGTTAAAAACACTTATTTTTCTATCACTTTAAACACTAATACATGGCGAAACGCACTTTTTGATATTAATTTTGTCGTAATTTCTACTGAGACGATGTTTACCGTGGCAACTAGCGCCCTCTCTCGCCAATAACAAATCATCCTGATGATTGAGATGATTAATTAATTAACAGAATTACTTAAATAAATATATTCCTATCGCTCATATAATTGACAATAAACTTACCGTCTTCTAAACCAGTGTCTCTTATTATAATTGCCCAAGCTGCATCTTTGGTTTCGTTGCATTTGTAGGTAGTCAATCGTGTATCCCATAAACATGGAAATTGTCTAACACTTTCAATGAACTTCTCATCCATTTTGATACGTATGCACCTAATGACGTAACGATGATGACTGAGGCACAGCGCGCGAGTCACGCACCGCCCCGCTTCGCACCGCCCCGCTCCGCACCGCCCCGCTGTCCTCCGCACAGCACCGCCCCGCTGTTCTCCGCACCGCATCGTATATTTTTATGAATATCCGCTCAGCTCTGCTCCACCCCGCTCATGCTGTTTCCATTGAAGCGGAGCGGAGATTTCGAGCATAGTGATTGGTCAATTCGTGCACCGCTAAGCTCCTCTCCGCCCCGCTCCGCGTCAGTGGAAACGCACCCTAAGATTGCTATTAAAATCACCTTAATGACGTAAGTAATAAGGTTGAATTTGAATTACATTTACTTGTTTAGATATTATTGTATTCATGTGTGCATACATAATTGTGAATCCTACAATGTTCAGATAATATGATCTTAATGTTGTTCATATAATTATGTGCTTTTGGCTGTATACATGTTACTGAGAAAAACCAGTCACATATTAATGAATCTAAATCTTGACCACAATTTAATGATGCTTAGGTGCAGCGCAGACGACACACTTTTTGTGCGATCGAGTCTGTGGCGCACAAAATGTCTGCATGGCATGCAAAAAGTCCGTCGCGGATTTTACGCAGACTCAACGCACACGACGCACATCTTCGATCATTCTGTCGGAAGAACTGTAGGGACGTAGACGCTATGGAAATGCAGAGATTGCGATGTATTATTGTATACTTGAACTATAGAAAAAGAAGAAGAAATAGAGAATTTTGGGTACATCCAATACTTTCGGAGAGATTAATGTAAGGACAGTTCCATATTAAACATTCAATTCTAAAACAATATCCGGTTTTTTTTTTCAAATTTTATAAAATGTCCGTGGCTACATTTAATGAGCTGCTATTCATTTTAAGTCCTGCTTTGACACATTCGAAAACAACAATGAGGAAGTGCTCAGGTATGTAAATAAAATACGTACATGTAACAGTAATCATTTATTATTTATTATTCCTCTCAAAAACAAAACCTACTATTACAGCACATTTCTTCCCACAGTTTTCTTTTTAAATGTCTATCATGATATTCTGCCTTAAAAGTATCATAAATTACTGGTCTGTTTTGTATTTCTTGTATTAACATCGATACATCGATCTCTAGCGCCATGGTATTATACCGCGTACGTTACGTCCCCCACTAACGAGTGTAAATTGCATACTAAAAGTGTGCGCCGTCTGCGTTAGTGCGCGTTGAAGCAAACGTTCTATTTCTTTCGCGCACTGTTTGTGGGGCGCGGTCTGCCAGAATGACACGGATTTTTTGTGCGCCGGACTTTTTGCGCGTCGTATGCGTTACTGCATATAATTGCTTAGGTTCTATTTTCACAGACTAAAAAGTGCGTCATGGATAGTCTGTCGTCTGCGCTGCACCTTATAGTTGTCACAATATTATGATTTTTTTTGACGGTTATATATTTTTGAAGCCTGAAAGGGCTAATATATTAATGAACTCGACTGTACACCGAACTAAACTAACTAAACTATCACTAAAATTTCTTACTTTTGGCTATGAGAATCTTAACGCTATTCTGCAAATAAAATTCTCTAAATTAAAAAATAATTTTGACACGACTAAAACGAATTTGACAATCGCGAATCCACGTGGTACCCGATTTTTTTTAGAGCCGGAGGCGCGCATGGCGTGCTGCCTCGGCGTATCTTATATGGAATATTTCACTTTTTGTATGGAAAATATTAAAAAAATATTACCAACATGTTGAGTTTTAGGGGTTTAAGGGTTTTATAAAAGGGGTTGAAATTTTCATTATTTTTGCGATAGGACGCACCATTTTCGAGATATAAGCAAAAGAAAAAATAAATACAGTACTGTTTTTGCACATGAAGTCGAGATGTTGGTGTGAATTTTAGTTCATGACAACTTATTTTACCCCACACCTTTTTAATCGCGATTAAAAATTGTTAGGTTTACGCGACGTCCTGCGTGAGCGATCTAGACGCGAACGCGAAGCGGCGCGGCGCGGCGCGAAAACAACAAACATTCGAAACCTATTGAAGTGGCCTACGTGACCAAACGCACGTGGGGTGCGGTGCGGAGCGGAGCGAAATGAAGCGAACGCGATCAGTTGGCTTGATATTTTCGCGCGAAGTGGACGCGTCGGCCATATTTTTTTCAAGCAAAAATTGTAAATGTCGGAAGTAGAACTTCTTATTAATGCTATCCAAGAACGTCCTACATTATGGGACAAAAGGAATAAAAGTTATCATAACCGGTTATTATCGCACCGCGAATGGGAGGCTGTGGCTAAAATAATTGGGACTACAAGTAAGTACAACATATTTCTTTATTATTATTACATTCTTGGCAAAGGATGTTGCTCAAAATACAATTTAAAGTTTTCTCTTGCCTGTGCGGCTGCTCGTGATGGAGCATTGTATCTTCTTTGAGAATTATGTCTTTGTGTTAGTGACATATTTTGATATGTTTTTCGGAAAGACATTAACTCATTCTCATTTATTGATTCAAGATCCCTTATAATATTGTGTAGTAAACATATGGCTTTGACGATATGAACTGCATTTGTAACATTCGTTGCGATAGATTTATGTAGAATTCTGAATTTAGAAGTTATTGAACCAAAAGAACATTCCACCACCATTCTGGCTCGAGATAAGCGATAATTATAATTATCTTTGGCGTCCCCTTTAACCGTTGACTTTTCTGGAAAAGGTCGCAATAGGTATTTCTTTAGAGGAAACGCCGCATCTCCAAGGAGCACATACGGAGCTATGATATTAGAGCCCGGTAATACTTGTTCTTTAGGTATTTTTAGTCTTCCTTGTTCTATTGCTCTTCGAAAGGGGCATTCCTCAAAAACACCGGCATCGTTGTCTATTCCATAGGAACCCACATTTATCATTACAAACTTATAATTTGCGTCAGTGACTGCTAACAACCCAATCGAAAAAAAGGATTTGTAATTATAATACATGGAACCACTCTTTTTTGGTTTTTTTATGCGAATGTGCTTTCCGTCAATACATCCAATGCAATTAGGAAACTGCCATCTGTCCCAAAAACATTGCGCTATGTTTTTAAAGCTATCTTCTGAAGGTTCGGGCATGTGTTTCCTAACTAATTGAGTCCATATAGCTTTGCAAACTTGTGGTACGATTGTAGAAATAGCAGATTTTGAAATTCTGAACGAGAAAGCGAGTTGCCGAAATTGTATACCTGTGGCCAAATACCTAAAATAATGCAAAATATTAAGTTATAATTCCTTTTCTTTTTTCAGGTGAAATGACTAAGAAAAAATGGAAAAATTTGAGAGACACGTTTAGTAAAGAATTAAAAAAATTCCTAAGCCACGTTCTGGGACTGACGCCGATAATGAGCCGAAGTATACAGGCACATGGCCACATTTTGAGGCCATGTCTTTTTTAAAAGTAGTTCTGAAACCCCGACAAACAGAAGGGAATATTATATCAAAAGACTCCGAAAGCAATTCTGTAGATCTTTCAGTGTATTCAGACGCGGCTAGTCCGGAAGAGATTTTCAACATGAACGCATCTGACAATGACAACACCCAGCTCCCTGAATCTGCGTCTATTTTAGAAGAAATACCACAGAACATGTCCATAGATAACAACCTTCGACAAGATCGTCCACCTTCGCCCTCGTTGCCAGGTCCTTCGCCTTCATCCTCATTGCCAGCTATCACAAGGCAAACACGCAAAAGAAAAGATATAAGTCTCGAAGCATTTCTCGATATTGAGAGAGAAAAAATGAAAATTATTCGCGAAGATCAACCAGATAATACTGACGACGACCTTCTTTGGTTCAAATCAATATTACCTTACATGAAACAGTTGCCATCACTCAAAAAATTACATTTTAGAACGCAGATGCAGGAGCTTCTTCTAATGGAGCTGTCAAAGTTAAACCCACCACAATCCAGTGCTCAACAACATGGCTATTACACATCTTTGTGAAAGTATTGCAATTATGTACATACTTACTAATTAAACTTAATTAATATTATATGTAATCTCTAACATTTATTTCATAGTTTTCTTACCTCAAAGTCACCATAAGTCGTTCTTCTACAGAAATAGGTTCCTGAAAAGGAGAACGGGCATTCTAGCCTAGTAACCAATAACAACATGCGATATATCATTGGAAAGGTTTTTTTATGTACTTTAACTATTGTTATGGTGGGAAGTCTCAAATCGCTGTGTGGAAAAAGTTATTGCACAATAAAGTCATTCAAGAGCAAAAAATGTTTCTTTTTTTTTTCGGCATTTCGTAATATTAAAGTGGTATATAACAACAAGCAATATGTCATTTTATTTAGGTACTACAACTCAGTCTGTACTGACTAAAATATCAACCTGCGTCAATATGCGCGGGCGCATACAAAATGTATATTAAAATATCTGCAACTTGTCTATACCACTGGTTTCTTATGTTTACTTTATCGCCTTCAATGAGACAGCCAGTAAGCGAGTGGCAAGGGGTGTTTGCGGGGGTGAGGGGAAAGTGAGCCACGGCGCCCAACACAGATGGCCCGCGCGTTAGTCGTTATTTTGATTTGAGTGTAGCGAGTACGTTTTACTACTACCATTTTCATTCGTCATCATATCAATCGACTACGACCTTTGGCTTTGTTTATTGGACTCTGTGATTTGTTACATGTTATACCACTGGCTTTGTTTATCGGACCCTGTGATATGTTAAATGTTATACCACTGGCTTTGTTTATCGGACACTGTGATTTGTTAAATGTTATACCACTGGCTTTGTTTATCGGACTCAAAACTAAGCTATTAAATAAGGCCTATTTAGTCATGAGTGAATACCACAACAATTGTGTTATGTGCCAGCGTGGGCTGCACAACAGAAGGTATCAGCGTCACATTTTGGCTGAAAATATTCCACAAGATCGACCTGAGCTTGCAGATTATTTACGGGAACATGCACTATTGGAGGTTTGTTGTTTGTTTATTACAGTAGATATTTTATAATAGGGTTATATTGTGTTCGTTCATCTTCTATTCATACATAAATAGCGTTAAAGACAGATTAAACGCAAACATATTAATTATGGTCATTCAACGGTGCCTTTTTTAAGTAATTAAGCCCTGAGAACCGATTACTACGTACAGAAATCGGGCCACCGGGCCGATACGTGTAGACCTACCTGGTAATAAAAAATGTTAGTTAAAAGTTGGATTAGTTAATATTTTTTTCTATTTATATCTAGAATAATTTATTTATATAAGTATATTCTATTTAAACCTACACCACAAAAATATATAACAAAAAAATATTGAAAAACTACAAAATATACAATGGGCGGCCTTATCGCTTTCTGCGAATTACGACTTGAATGGTATTTAAGCCGATTCATACACTCACTAAGAGGATTAACTAAGAATTTGATTGTTTTCTTTCCAGGTTATATTCAATAATACGCGTTTAGTGTGCCACCGGTGCTGGCAAAGGGCTCAAAATGCAATAAGAAGAACTGTTCAAAATGTCCACCCAGAACAAAATGAAGCTGCCACCATTCAATCTGCTATTTATAGAAGAGCACCAAACACGAGTGCACACTGCATTTTTAATAACTGTCGTAACCAAGCGAACTCACATATAACAGAAGCGTTAAAAGTATATTTACTATGTGAACATAATCTGTATGTACCGCATAATGCTCGTTCGTGTCGAGAACATCTCCTAGCCAATGCGTGGGATGAATTAGTGAATTTCTGTAATGTTACACAAAACTTTAACAGTGCTCAATTCGACGATATTTGCGATATATTAACCAAAGCAGTTCGACATGGTAAACAATTAGACTTTGAAACTGTAGGTGCTATCACTGATGATGAGATGCATTTTTGGACCGGGTTAAAAAATAGGCAATTTGATATAATCCTACAAGAAACTCCATCTTTGCTAGAAAGTCATAGAAAACCGCGGTTGGCATTGGGTATTTACCTTTATAAACTACGAACCGGAGAGTCAAACGAACGACTAGCCAGTCAATTCAATACGTCTCGACGAAGTATACAAAGAATATTAAAGATAGTAAGATATTGCTTACTAAGAGAATTTGTGCCACAACACTTGGGCTTTGACCACATTCAAAGAAATGATGTTTTAGAACGTAACCTAACAATACATAAAGGAATATTTGGAAATCAAGAAAATACTAAAGCTATGATCATTTGCGACGGAACGTATGCATACATTCAGAAAAGTTCCAATTTTCTGTTTCAGCGTTTAACGTATAGCTTACATAAGTTCCAAAACTTGTTAAAACCCTTTTTAATTGTTTGTTCAGACGGTTATATAATAGATATCTTAGGACCTTTTGCTGCCACAAAGTCCGATGCATCCATCATGTCCGACTTTGTTAATGATGAAAACGGCGTTTTCCATTGGTTTTTTGAACGAAATGATGTTTTAATCCTCGATAGAGGTTTTCGTGATTGTGTTCCGGGTTTAGAAGCATGCGGTTATAATGTTCATTTGCCACCAACAAAAGACAGAAATGACAGTCAACTATCTACCGAACAGGCCAACAAATCGAGACTCGTTACTTTGTGTCGGTGGGTAGTTGAGGTCATTAACGGTCGTTTTAAACGTGACTTCAAGTTGTTGCGTCAAGATTATTTTAATACAACACTACGGAATCTGTTTCCAGATTTTAAAATTGCAGGTGCACTTATTAACTCTTTTCGTGAACCTGTGACTGATAATGTAGACGCGGAAATGATATTAAATTCAATTAATGAAAGGATCAACATACCAAATCATTTATACAATTATGTAAATGACAACAATCTTAATAGACAAAGAATCGCATTCGTGGCGATAGATGTAAACCAACAATTAGATTACTTTCCTCGTTTAACAGAAAGTGATTTAAAGCTTTTCACTTTGGGATCATATCAGCTTAAACTAGCGAAATCATATTGTGCAGAGCATTTGCACAATGGCCTATATATAATTGAAGTGAAAAGAGATGATATAATTGGGGATTTGCAACGGTACAATATGCCTCAAAATTTTTGGTTGTTAAGAGGCCGTATACAGTCTCGCCATGTAAGGGCAAAAATATATCTTTGTTACCTTTTGGTTATTAGGGACGCAATTGGCATTAGTGCGATAGCACAATATTATTGCACTTGCTTGACAGGGCGCCGGACAATAGGGAGTTGTGCCCATATAACCTCTATTGTCTGGTATCTTGGTTTCGGAAGGCATGAGCCGTTTAATCCTCCAGCGGGAGATTTAATTGGTATCATAATTGATGAAGATTGAAAAGGAGTTTTTTTATCTAACTGTAAAACTTAACTAATGAAAATAATATGTATTTGATTTATTATTATATTGTATATTTATAAGGCATGTAAGGGTGCGCTGGAGTATTTAAAACTTTTGTTTTTGTTTTAAATCCTTTAACTTGTATCTATTGTCACTAATGACCGTCTGAAATGTTTCTTTAGCAGAGTATAATGTTGTAAAACGTTTAAAATTCATTGTTATTGATATTAAATCTCAAAAATGTTTTTTTCTCACTTGTTTGTTTTATTTTTTTAGAGCAATATTAGGGTCTCCAGTCCTTACTTATTTTCTCAGAAACAAAATGTGTGGATAAAGTAGTGTATGTGTGTATGTAGGTACTTCGAGTTTAAGCATACCAGCGCTTGTAGCATGAGCTAAAAGTGAGAGCGAGATATGTCACATCTAAACGTCAAATCCATACAATTTTTATCAATTGATAAAAATATACGTAGGCATATGTACATATCATTTTACTTGTGACATATCTCGATTGAGTTTTTTTTATGGATTTGACGTTTAGATTTGTCATATCTCGCTCTCACTCATCTTATGCTACTAGTGCTGCTAGCTTCAGCCTACAGCCAATTTACAGTGATGGTGCTAAAGGAATGACCCTTAGTGTGCGAGTACAACTCGCACTTTACAGGTTTTTTTTTTTTTTGGTACTTCTCTATGTTAGTTTTACAAAAAAAAAAACCTAATATTGATGATAAACATAAAAATAAACACATATTTTTGTGAATGAAGTCTGGCTTTATTTAGCAATAACTTTTTCCACACAGCGATTTGGGACTTCCCGCCATAACGATAGTTAAAGTACATAAAAAATACGTGTGGCACTCGAGGACTGCCGCGGTAAAGCTATTGCATAGCATATATTCAAAAATAAGAAGATAATATTGTTGATTTAAAATATTAAAAAAAAAAAATACCCCTATACCCCCCCCCTAAATCGCAGAATTTACACAACCGTCAATGACGTCTGCCCTCACGCGTCTGCCCGCGTTCGGGTCGCGCACTCGGCGATCGCGCGTCATTGCCTAACCCGCCCCTCCACCCTCGTTCTGCGCGCCCGCCGTCGACTCATCGCAGGTCATTCTTATCGTTCTAACTTTTAAAATATTAGTCCAAATTACTTAGTGTAAAAGACAAATTTTATCTACATTAAATACCGAAAGCGATGAAGGTATTTATTTTGATACGAATTAACTAAATACTCTAAAATATGCAACTTAAAAAAAGTATTCAATTTAAATGTATTTATAGCTCACTATTTTGGCTATAATGGCTTCCACATAAAAGGTAGATATATGCTGTCGCGGACTTTTATTTAGAACTCTTTAAGACAAACAACCCCACAATACATTCTTTTCATGTAACTCCAGCGGTTTAGGCAGCGCACGCAAAGATAGATCTCAGAGGGCAGGATTTTTTCCGACTTACTGGATACTTATCGTTATATTATGGCTAAATCACATAAAATCTTTATAAATTGTAGCCTATGTGTTATTCTGATATATAAGCCACATTACTGTAAAGTTTCATTCAAATCCGTTCGGTAGTTTTTGCGTGAAAGAGTAAATAAATAAATAAAATAAATAATAATTTATTTGTCAGAATATTGTTTTACAAGGTGTTACAAATTATAATATGATGTCCATAATATTCTACTGTTTCCAGCGTACAAATATTGAAAATAATTTAAATGAATAAGGATTAGAAGACAATGTCAAAATTAAACATTAACAAATAAACAAATGTCAAGAAAAAGGGAAAAAATAATTACCGTTACATGCACGCTCAGGAGTTAATAGTAATCATAATGTCAAGAATGAAATACAATAATAAAAAAGATATACAATGTCAAATAAATAATAAAATTCTATTCAATTCGCACAAATGTCAGTAGTCATCTAATTTAAATTTAGAATCAAATCTTTCATTTAAAAACTCAGTCGTTGAGTAGTAACACTTTTGTAATAGGAAGTTAAATAATTTCTTTTTAAATGTCATAAAGTTAAGAATCTTAAATGGATTGGGTAATTTATTATATATTTTAATTGCCATGCAGTAAACATTATTAGAAAATAGTTGAATTCTTTGTTGAGGTGCACAAATTTTATAAGTATTTCTGCTTTTTCTTACAAAAACATCATTATATACTTGAAATAAAGCTATGTTTTTACGTACAAAGATACACAGTTCAAATATATATAAAGATGGGAGTGGTAATATTTTGAGCTTTTTAAAGATTGGGACACAGCTTTGTAATGGTTGTGCTTTAGTCATTGAACGAATACATTTTTTTTGGGCCCGGAACGCTTTAATAGTATCAACAGAATTTCCCCATATAATTATGCCGTATCGAAGAATTGATGCTACGTAACCATGATACGCATTAAGTGCTGCGCTGATACCAGCCACGCGAGTTATTCTATTTAAAGCAAAAACAAATCTTTGTACCTTAGCGCATAGTTTTTCTATATGCACTTTCCAGTTACAATATTTATCCAATGTTATACCCAAGAAAGTCGCACTTTCAACCTCTTCTACAGCATTATCTGCATATTTTATTTCCAATTGGTGACGTGTGCTATTATAAGCTTGGAATTGTATTAGTTTCGTTTTACTTATATTTACATGTAAATTGTTGTCTTTAAGCCATTCAATTATTTTGTTTAATGTGTCGCTAATTTCTTTTACGTAATTGATGATATTACCATCGGCGAGTTTAATGCTAAGAGTAGTATCGTCAGCGTACAGAATGCAAGAGTGTGGGGTTACGTTGGGCAAATCATTGACATACAATAAGAACAAAAAGGGACCTAAAATACTGCCCTGGGGAACACCACATGAGTTTAGACGATAAGTGGATCTATATATTCTCTTCTCTGATAATGTGTGCCTAGATATTTCTACGCATTGTTGGCGATTATTTAGATAAGTTTCTATCCATTGTAGTGCGTTTCCTCTAATCCCATAACGATTTAGTTTCAAAAGAAGCAGTTTATGATTTACAAAGTCAAATGCTTTTGACATATCGATAAATATCGATGCTATTGGTTTTTTATCGTTCAGACTAGAGGTAATCAGTTTCATAAGAGAAAAACATGCAAGAGTTGTAGATTTCTTTTTTCTGAAACCGAACTGTTCTTCTTTCAAAATGGAGTGTTTTATTATAAAGGAGTGTAGTTTATCGTACATGACTCTTTCAAAAATCTTGGAAATTACGGGTATTAGAGTAATCGGTCGATAATTATTCATGTCATTTTTATCCCCTTTTTTGTATAATGGTTTGACTACAGAAAATTTTAGTCTGGTGGGAAATAAGCCTTGAAATAACGATAGATTGATAATATGGGTGAGTGGAGGTGATAGATATTTAGAGCAACGTTTAATTATTTTCGTATTAATGTCGTCATAACCGGTTGAGTTAGTTGAATTTAAAGAATTTATTATTTTATGAACCGAGTCTTCATTAGTTGGAGTCAAGTAAATGCTATCTGATATGTCAGTGATGGTATGATTGTAGTTGATAGGGGTTTCAGAGTCAGGGGTTTTAGGTTTGTTTGTCATGTTTATAAAAAAATCATTAAATTTATTGGCAATTATATCGGCGTGAGTGTAAGTGCACTGATTAATTTTGATACAGTTTATTTCAGCGTTATCATCCATATCTGTACTATTCTTTTTAATAATGTCCCAGGCAGATTTACATTTGTTGTTCGACTGTAGTATATAGCGCGTATTATCAATTTTCTGTGCATGTAATATACACCGTCTTAGTATACTTGTGTACTTTTTGTAGTTTTTTAGGTTTTGATTTTTATTGGAGTTAAATAATTTGAATTTTAGGTACATACTTCGTTTCTTGACACAACATCTTTTTATTCCTTTTGTTATCCATTTACTTTTCGGCGGCTTGTTTGTAATTTTTACTTTTAGTATGGGAAAACAGAGATTATAAAAAAGGGACAGTGTATCATGAAAGTGATTGAATGCTATGTCAGTATCATCTGAGTCGTATGTTTCTGAAAACGAAAGAGACGATATGCATGATATAAACTTTGCTATGTTGTTTTGACTTAAATCTCTTTTATTTTGGAACCAAAATTGTTTCCTGCATCTTGCAGTTTCTACATACGCTTTGAAACAAATGGACTGACCGGTCTCATGATCTGATAATCCAAGGGTATGTATTTGAGGCTGAACGTTTGATATGTCGCTTGCGATAAGATCTATGCATGATGATTGTCTAGTGGGTTTAATAATGTGGTTAGATATGTTATAGTTCTGTAAAATAGATTCTAATTCTTTAAAATTATTATTACGCTTTAATGCGTCAATGTTCCAATCTCCACACAGTATTATATTATTTTTATTTCGTTTTGTTAATTTCTTTAAAATAGCCTCTAGGTTTTTTAAGAAACGGTAGATACAGATGACAAAGACCTTAACAGTGATAATTTCTATTGCACAATATTCAAAATCATATACTAAAGGCGTAACCAAGTTGGGGATAGGTTTACATTCGAGATCCTTTTTAACCATTATGCAAGTCCCACCTCGGCGCTGATGAGGTCTTGAGAAAGATGAGACTAGCTTGTAATTATTGAGTATTAAATTACTTTCCGATCCTCGTCTAATGAATGTTTCAGAAAAACATAAAATATCAATAACTGACCCGTTTGTATCTAGTTCTTCTAAAGTTATTTCTAATAAATCTTTTTTATTAAGTATACCGGCAATATTTTGGTGAAATAATCTAAATTTACGTTTAACCTCGAAAAAATGTGGATTTACAAGTACTAGTGTTCGGTGTAGTTGTATTGACGTCATAAGCATTTAATGGCGGGTGGGGATTCTTTACTAGTACCTTAAAATAATATGGTATTGTGCCTTTTTTGTTAGTGCAAATACTACTATTTACGTTTGAGCTTCTGATATATAACGTGCGGGAGTGTTTTAATGTACAAGCTGTGTCCATACTTTTCTTAAGATTAATATTATCAATTTCTATGTTTAGTTTATAACACAGTGTTTCAATGAATTTGTCGTGAAGATTATTATGACTATACATATTCTCAGTTGTATCAATGAACTTACAGTTAGGAAAATTAAGCAAAAATATTTTTATATTTTGATTCAACAAATTAAAATTTAAATAAGGATTATTAATGATGTTAATTAAGAATACTCGGTTTTTTCTAAGTTTATGAAGGGTTGGGATCAATTCTGATAGAAAATTGTACGGGTTTTTATCGTTGCTTCCCATGCCCAATATAACTATATCAACATTCTGCAAGGTTTTTGTATAATCGTCTATGTTATGCAATATTTGGGTACTTGTTGCGTTTGGCTTTGACACTCCTGATACAGAATACACGTTATTCCACTTATTTGCATCCCTCTGTAATTTTATTTGACTGGCAAAACCTCGTACCATTTGGTCACCTAATATAACAATTTTTGGATCACTAGTCGCTTTATAGTTGTCCGACATTTGTGAAAGTTGGTGATCACTTTTATTCGCTAATGTTAGTGAAGTTTGAGCACATGGGATCTCTATACTGCGTTCGTATGATTGACTGCTTTGTGGGTCAATAACTGATGGTGTAACACATTGCTGTGGACACTCCAGAGCTGATGTAGGCAAGTTGCTCTGGGTTTTTTCTTGTTGGATCAATGAATGAGTCTGGGCATGAAGATTTTCATCACTAGGTGAACTTTGTGTCACAACCGTAGAATTTATAAATGAGTGAGTAAGACGGCGCTTGACTTTATGTTTCTGCATGGTGGACTGACGTAAAGTTGTACGTGGACTTCGGCAGATCTGCTTTAATATTTCAATTTCCTGAGACAATTGGGCGATTTGTTTTCTCTGTTCTACGTTTTCGAGAATTATATTTTCTAATTCATTTTGCGTAGATTGCAATTTCGCCTTTAATTGATTAATTTCGGAGTCCATTTCGTCTCTGCATAATGATGTTACATGCGAAGAAACGTCTAGTCTTCTACTCAGGAATTCGTCTGAATAGGATGAGTTAATGGAGGTGCTCATATCCACTTTTTCCAGTGATTTACACCTATTAAGAACTCTTCTACGAGTTACATAATCAAAGTCTTCCATCGTTATGCGTCCTCTATCTTAAAGTTGCGGAACTAATTTAGTGTACGCAATGGTTCCTTTCTGAGAAGTTTTGCTATTTGTCACTAGATGTCGTGCTTCAAGTTATAGGTAATCGTTAGAGAATGGGGCGCCCTCTATTATCCGTAGTGTACATGAGAACAGCAAAAGTAGTACTGCTATCCAACAATAGATGTCGCTTCTTGGTTGTAAACAGCTGAGGTATCCAGTAATCATTTGACAACTATTGAACATTGGAAGTAGTTCGGCTCTCCAGCAATAGATGGTGTTTTGCAGATTAAAGTGAATCACCGAAGAAAGTAGTGACATCTATTAATAACATTCCTCAAACTGTCGTATTCAACGGGGCAATTTTTAAATATAGGTTTCCGCTATTGCACACCAGAGGTGTGTGTGTTGTGAGTAACAAACATCCATCCATCCATCCTCACAAACTTTCGCGTCAGGTTTTTTTCGTTACGGAATTTCTACATTCGGTCGCCGCGCTCAGAGTCTCCGATAAAAGCTATGCAATAGCTTAAAAAACCTTTACAATGATATATCGCATGTTGTTATTGGTTCCTAGGCTGGCTTCCATACATTTTTGCCCGTCCTCCTTTGTTGTAGTAAATTGCAGAACAGGTTTAATGGCTTGTACAATATAGTCAAACGTAGTAGGTAACATTCGACAATATTCCTTGAACAACAGGGGTTGAGTACGTAAATCCTGGTACAAATTATGAAATTCCCCATGAGTATGCCTTTCTAAGTACACAGTATTAGTTCCACTTCTCTGCTTTATACACTTCTTCAATATCTCATATTTAAGATATGAATTTTCCAACAACATTAGCTTCCGTCCGTCCATGACAAATGTTTAATGCTAACTGAACTGAACGGCGGCGGAGGGCGCGGAGGGGACGGTTCGCGCGCAGACAGGACAGAGTAGCCGCGTCGCTCCGCACCGCATTAAATTCGCATCGGATCGTTTCGCAATCGCGTTCGCGTTGAGTCGTCCACGTAGGACACAGCGTGAGTCTGGTTTGGTCTTTTACAATCAAAATTTTAGGTGAAAAACGTCAAATTCAGAATAGCAAAATTGCCATTTTCACTAAACTAAAAACTCAGTACTATCTTAGTGCTGTCAAACTAAAATATAGTTAAGTTGTGTCACTTTAGTCAATTTCAGAATGGGAAATCGTCGTTTGACAGGATTAAACTAAATTTTAGTGATTTTTAGTTTAGTTTAGAGGCATTTGTGACAAGAGAATCGGCACCATTGTAACACCGAATATTTAGTTTTAGGCGTAAAAAAATATTTGGAAAGTTTCCAAATGCTTTTTTTACGCCTAGAACGGGTACAACATCAAATTCAATGTTACAATTGCATTACATAATCAATATTCCAGTAACTTAGTTAGCCACATTTCTTATTTCCATACAGTATTAATTCCAAATTAATCAAAACAGGTAAATATTTGACAGCTATTTACAACGTTGCCAACTTTCAGAATAAACGCTCTTAAGTGTTAGATAACAGAAGTTTTGCGGAAGTAAGGATAAACTAATGAACAGTAAATACAGGACTATTTTGAAATCATTAACTAAATCACAAGCTGTTCTCTTCACATCACAATTAGTAAAAACAAAATGTATGCACACTGTTATATATATGTAAAAAAATATTAATGTGTCAATCAATGAATAAATGTACGTAATATTTATGTGTTATGATTTATTTCTTAGTACAAAAATAAACATTATTACCTATATAATTATGCAAAACTTCTTGTAGGTGTAACTTTTTTTTGGCTTCACGAAAAAAATTAAGAAAAACATATGTTGAGGTACCAATGAGGTACTAAATTTTAATGAAAAGATGAACTAGTTATAACACCTACAACTAGGTGAAGTCGACTTGGTCCAGCCATTCTGAAGTCAGAATGGCTGGCCACTTTCCTCGTAATAGTTTTCCCTCTTTAGCGAGGTACCAATTATTTGATGTCTGGTACCAAATAGGTACTAAAACTTGGTATTGCTCAAACTTCAAAAATCGCTCATCCTGACCCTGGCCGGGTCCTTTTCTTGTAATTTTTTTATTTAGTTCTTTATGCCAACTTTCTAAACAGTTAGTAGTTCTGTGCCTCTGCCCAAAAACAGACCAAGTTTGCTTGAAATTAGACTTTTCTATATGTTGGCCGAATCAGGAGCATCATTAATTATATATTGCCAACCTTCATCCACTAAATGTGGCGGTAGTAATGGCAGAATTCCCGAAAGTGCAATTATGCGTTTTGTTGCTTTTGATTTTGTCAATTTTAATTTTTTTGCTTGCTTCCACACGTTGTGAGAAAAATGAAAATAGCAACCTTTTATTTCCGCACCAGGGTATACTTTTTTTAACGCATTAGAAGCAGCAACTTCAAAATCCAGGGTAAACTGTTTTGGTTCCATATACGGCAGTTGTGATCGTAGCATGCTAAAAAGACTGATGTAGCTTTGTTCCGATCTATGGGACATCAATACATAAATAATATTAATGGTATAATATTAGTGGTGTCAATGCTGCTTCCAATATCACCATGGATGCTATATAAATGTGAAAATTATGTAAAGGCCACGCTCTTAAATGTTCCGTCACAAAAGAAATGTTTTACTCGTTTTAAATATTCCTTCGATTGCGGCGTACAAAAAACAATTATACGTGTTCCTAGGTCAATAAAATCCGCTAAAATAAAATTTTGAAATTCTTCAGGGATTTCAACGTCAATAGGGTTGTTATGAAATGTTTTGGTAACTTTAGCGGCTTTATTTCGTTGACGGTACACCGTACTTTTAATAGATTGAAAAGACGGTATATTCGTTAAGTTTAAGCCGGAATCTTTTAATTTTGTGACACACTCTTTATAAATTGTTGACACTGGTTGAAACTCCTTGCAAGCTTGTTCCCGCATGTTATGGAATGAAACTTCTATGTCATTCTTGCCAACATCTTGAACGCAGGTGTGATTTTTTTTTTTGACTTAATAAGTTGATTGCGGTTCTGAAAAAACATAGACACTTACTAGCGGTCGGGACCCGTATCTACATACCTATACCTACATAATACTTGGGCATTGAGACGGACATGAGTTTGGCAATAAAGTGATCAAGGTGTGACCAAGGATCTTGAACGTACTGCGAACTAAATAACAGAATTAACTCCTTGAGGTAACAACCAGTTTACTCACTTGAATCGTCACAGATCCCAAGCATCGCATTCTTTTGAACTGACCGCAAAGCCAAAATTCGTTTCCGTTTGTGTACGTTTTGTTTTTATAAAATTGATATCCATTATAAAGCAAGACAACTCCACCCTTTCTATTTATAAAATTAAGATCCATAATACCGATACACATTACTCAACTTCTGGTTAAAAATAGTATAGTACATGATGTGATTGACATTTCATGACAAACAGGAAAATTTTGTTTTATAAAACCATGAAACAACTTGCAAAGAATTTCAACCAGTGTCAACAAATTCCATGATGTCACAAATAAAACCTATTTAATAGTTTTATAACCTCTTCGTATTCAACAGTACTTTACTAAATTATGAGCTGATCTGACCAACGGGAACAAAAAATTCCCGTTGGAAAGACTAGTCTAACCGTCAATCTGACCACTGGGAAACACCCGTGCAAAAATATGCGGTGTTCCCCAGTGGTCAGATTGACGGTTAGTGTACGGCCTGAGTGCACGCTCTATTCGAGCGTCGGGCGGGGAGGGGCGTGCAGCGTTCATGTTAAACACGTGCTACCCGTAGTGGCCGTCCTGAGTGCCGGCCGAGCGGAGCGTGGGCAGCAGCGGGCTTGTTTGCGTCGAGCGTGGCGTCGCGTACAAGTTCAAACCAGTTTGTGTTTTGCAGCGGTGATACGTGCGTTCTTGAGGCCCGAATTCCTCTGTCACTGATGTCGGTCGCGCGTACGAATATACGTTGTGTTCTATGAAGCACCACACTGTAAAGCTGACATCAGCGGCGCGCGAGTTGCTACGCGCCGCTGATGACGCGCGTCGGTCTCGCTCGTCAGCGCCGCGTTCGTCGGTCGACTGCCTCGCTATAGAACGCTATGAGCGTCCTCACTCTGTTCCCGACCGTCGGCACGTGCGCGTACAGTCGCCCGCCACCATGAACATTGATACCGAACGTGTGATTGCCGAGGTGCGCCAACCGCTAGTTTTCCTGTGTACCCTTGGCTGTTCCCTTGATGGTACAGTGGAAGATCAATTTTAACCGCTGTACCCTTGGCCGTGAAACCCGATTAAATTAAACGAACAAGCCCTGTTTTTCCTGTGTACCCTTGGCCGTTCCCTTGATAGTACAGTGGAAAATCAATTTTAATCACTGTCATTTAAAATCTTATTAAAAAAATGTTATAAGGGACACTAAGCACCTATTTTATTTATTTAAACTTCTCGCACACAATAACACTTATTTACTAATGTGAAAAAGATGCCATCGAGTGAGGGTAGTGTTTTTAAGGACATAAGTAAGAGTTTGTCGTTTCGTATGACACCAAAAGCCCTATATCTATCGGCCAAGAGACACTTCAATGATTTTTTTGGTGATGAAAACTTGCAAGATAATGAAGGTTCCAACAGCGCTGAATCTGTAAAACTTGAGGACGATGTAAGTTCTAGTAGCGATAGCATTACTAATAACGTCAACGTAGAATCTTTTAATGTAGACCGTGATTCGTGGCACAACGTGAAGCCTATACTGGTAACTGGCAAAAGAAATGATTTCAATAAACCTGAAATTAAACATAAAAGAAGGAGGAGGATGCCTAAATCAAAGTGGAGTGGTATTTTTTGTGAATGGATTTGGCGTTACACAACTAATCGTTGTGTATGGACTTTTAAAAAATAGCTCTGTGACTGATGATTACCATATGAAGTGTACAGGCACATGTAAAGAGTGCAATGGTAAAATTAATATCACAACCAAAGGAAATAGTGATAGCGTTATGTTAACATGTTCGTTTCAAAATGTCGATAGAAATATTATACATACGTCAAAAAATAAGTTGTCTTCTCATAAAACGAAACATGTTGTGCTCCGCAGCAGAACCACTTTGACTATATTATATAAAAATTACAGGATAAAATGTAGATAATGTCTATATTTTTGTAGCTTAATATCAAAAATTGTATATTGTTAGTTTCTTGGAAAATATCAATTCAAAGTGGTCATGCTACAGAGCATACTCTCCAGCAGAACCACTTTAAAATAACGGTTATTTCACGTTGATTATGCACAAGTCATAATATAAACAAATGTATATTTATTGTATATCGAGGTAACATCTACAATTGTAGATAAATACTTACTGATTTTTAGTAATATGTAAATGTTTTATCGGAATGCGCCTGCCATGAATTTCTTAGCAAATATCAAGATTAATACATACATACATACATAATATATATACAACATTAGTTTTAGTATACGCAAAACCCGAAAAGGGGTCATTGTACTCATCATTTTGAACAATTTTTTCTATGGGACCAACCTTGAAATCGCGAAAAAAAAATCAGCTGTTCCATACATTTTGTCGATTTAAGTGAACACAAATGTATTGAACAGCTGATTTTTTTTTCGCGATTTCAAGGTTGGTCCCATAGAAAAAAATGTTCAAAATGATGAGTACAATGACCCCTTTTCGGGTTTTGCGTATACTAAAACTAATGTTGTATATATTTCTTTACGATAAATAAATTAATAAATTGTATATCAATATAACAACATCTACAATTCATTTATAATTATTAATTATTTTTTAATGTCGTTAATCTCTATACTTGCACACAGACTGCTACCCATCAAAAGACGCGGAATTGAATACACTGCCATCTCGTATTTTCCTTAGAAAGCTTTTTTTATTTGTTCCCTGGACGTTTCGCTGGTGCAGTAAGTAGGTATGTTACGTTTATACGTACTTCTCTATATCTGTTTGAACAACTATTATTTTCCTGTAATGAGTAATTCATATGTCATAATAAATAATTATGTATATAATCAGATTCACGCTTTACATTATTAATTTTTTTTTTGATGATCTAAAGAGGTTAGGTAAGTGTTAGTAAAGAATACATTGACCTACATTTTTTTCATCATGAGAAAATATACGCGTAGACCGGTTGATTTGTTGTATGTGATCTGCAAAACCTTAACATGAAGCGTGGAAAGAGACTATCTGTGAGTTTGGAAGAACAAAAAAGTGTTTTTATACAGTATCAGGAACATTTTAAATCTGCATCTGAGCTACCGTCCTCTTGCAGTGTGGTTTACAAGAACTTAAGTAAAACATTGTGTTCGCGAATGTCTGCATATGCTCTGTATTTCTCGGCTAAAAGGAATTTCAATTTTTTTTTCCGCCCTGGAAATGTAAATGAAGAAAGAAACCTGAAGAAACAGATGAGTGTTCAAGACAATTCCAGTCAAAGCAGTAGTAGTGACTATTCTAATGTTGATGATAGAAGCAGTGACAATAGTACTTGTAGTAATAACAACGACAAAGACTTTGTTTCTTTTGAAATAAGTTTAGAAGAATGGGAACATATTAAACCACAATCTTATTGTTATGCTAGAAACAATAAAAATAAATCTAACGTTAAATATCGTAATATGAAACGAATGCCAATAAATAAATGGACGGATTATATGAGAGAATATATTTGGAAGTATACGTCAAATCGATGCACATGGATTATTAAAAATAATACAGCAAATGATAACTATACCGTCAAATTCACAGGATATTGCAAACAATGCGAAGGAAAACTTACAGTTGGTACTGAAAGAAAAGACTCTGTTGTTATCGCTCATTGCTCAATAATTAATGTAAATCCTCGATTGCTACACGACCCTATAAAAGTTCGAATAACAAATTTCAATAAACAAAAATTTGCATCTGAACTAGAAAATCAATATCCTGTTGTTGTCAGAAATAAACTGGTAAATAGTAAACTTACAGATGAGGATAAAATAGAACCTCCATTTGTTCCCAGTCTAAAAACTTTCCAAAATATAAGAAACAGGACTAACACTTCCAAATATTTTCACAAAATTGTGGTTCTTGCTTTGTGGATTATGAGTTGTACCCCTCCCTTCAACACAGTGATCCGCAATGTGTCCTTACACCCCTTCTTTGTCTATTACTGGACTGAATTGCAACGGAATTTTTATCAAAAGTTTTCAAAAGCACATTACACAGCTATAAGTATTGACGCCACAGGATCCTTGTTCAAGAAAATATATCCACCTACAAATTTATCTAACCAACAATATCATTCTAAACACCTATTTTTGTATGTCGCAGTTTTGAAACTAAAAAACACATCAATACCATTGACTCAGATGATATCTGCAACCCAAAAAATGGATAATATTTGTCGGATTTAGATGGTAAGAATCTCTCTCTCGTTATCAGGTATATTTTAACTACTGTGGGCGTACTAATGGGTAGTGTTGGTTATGCGCAATAGAAAAACAGTTGCAGTTCAAATCAAATTATAATTTACAATAACATTACTCACACTAGCATTTCACACACTGTAAGTACACGACACAAATAAGAAACAAACACGTGCGTTGGTACGTAGCGTCTGCCAAGACTGCCGGAGCTCGACTGTCGCAACAGTCCGTCCCCTCACCAGTCTCCGCTGCATCCCCTCTACCGACGATCGTGTCCAAGCGGTAGGGCGCGCTTGCGTTTCCGGTAACGATATTATTGTAAACTACAAAACTAAATAATAGATGGCGCTGCCTGTTGCACCGTGGCGCCATCAATCCACGACATATTTATATGTGGTTAAAAATGTGGGCCGAAAGTATGATCAAACCAAAGGAAATTATAACAGATGACTCTAGTGCTTTAATAGGAGCATGTGTGAAAGCATTTACAACATTCGCTACTACTAGAGAATATGTTAGCCATTGCTTTAAGGTCCTTGAACAACAAACCCACGTGATTCCTGCTTGTTTTATGCGCTTAGACTCGTCTCATTTTATAAAAACATTATATGGACTGGAATGTTTTAAATTTGTAGATCTACGCGTAAAAAAGTTTTATGTTATGATTTTGTTACATTTAAAAAGTTGCACTAATTATGTAGAAGTTAAAGAGATATTAAGAAATTTAGTTATTGTGGCTGTAAACAGATATGATCGATATACGAAAAATGGCGAAAAAACTAAATGTGAAGAGGCTAAAGAAAAATTATTAGGTATGAGACACATTTCAAAAATAACGGACGATGAAATAAACACCTTACCGAACCATGCAGAATCAGTTATTGAAGATGATGACGTGACATGTTACAACGATGATGCGCCGTACTGGTTCAATACTCTGATACAAAATGAAAAGTTATATGCTGACCTTAGCGAAGAGACAATATACGAAAATATTTATTATTTCCCAAGTTTTGTTGGCAGCTTGCAAAAACTATTTTGCAGACTTCCCCTTTGGACCAATTTAATGTTACCTTTCTACAAGGAAAGAAATGATGCCGCCAGCAGTAGTAACGTAGAAAGTTACTTTAAGAATATAAAACAGTTGTTATTCTGTACAAAGAGTGGTTTATTACGTGTAGATGAATTTATTATGAAACACACTGAATACTTATCTGGTGAAATAAAGTCAGCTCAGTGTGCTTACTTTGATAATGACCTAACAAGTCACATGAAGAAACAAGAGAAGAGGTTTGAAGATATTGAAAAGTGTACTACTAAAACAAAAATAAACAGCATTCGTCCTGAAGACACACATAGCTTTACGAGAGAATCAGTATTTCAAAATACTCCAATTTACGAGGAAAACTGGCGTAACAAAAATTATGAGGTAAAGAAAAAATCTTTAATAGAGTTAATTAAACCACAAGTCGACAAGAAAAATGTGCAAATATTAATAAATGGAAATAAAAGTCACGCTAATATAGATCGCGTAGTTGTCCAGAATACATGTGCTTTCGATGCTGTGGCCCACGCATTTGCGGTCGCCTACAAGGAACACAGGAGTGTTCATGAATTATTGGAAGGAAAAAGTTCTGCATTTGCTACCCTAGTAAAAGCCATATCGAATCACGATGATGCTATAGATGTATTAAGATTGAGGACAGAAATTTTGTTAAACTCTTTCGAAAAAGTAATACGAGGTAATGTTCAAGTTGTCAACTGCACGTGTAACGTAACTAAAATTTTTGAAAGTCTTTTAATAACTGAATATTCTAGTACAAAAAACGTTAAACAATGCTCCAGTTGTGATTATGTGTCTGAACGAAATTGTCCAATTTTACCACTGGATATTGTTACATTGGCAGATGAGGGTATAGCGACTGGCTTAGAAAAATCGGCAAACTCAATGTTATCTAGTAAGACTCGGTTATGCCGTCAGTGTAACACAGAAAATGGCACGATTACAGACTCTTACGAGTTATCTGATATTATAATTTTTGAATATGATGATTATTTAAATATAACCGATGTACCAGAAAGAATTGTTTTGAAACAAAAAACGTACTCTGTCGTTTCTGTCGTGGAGTATATTTCAGGTTTACCTGGTGATGTAGGACATTACAAGTCACACTGCAAACGTGGTTCAGGCTGGTATTGTTATGATGACAATATAAGCAAAGTAACCAAAACTAATTTAAAAATAAATATACAATCGCATATCATAATATACGCTAAAAAATGATTAAATGTATTGTTTTTATGTACATAAAAATAAAACAAATTATATTTACATTATTGTCTATTTTTACTTATTCTTTATAGCTTATGAATCCATTTTCTTGATATACAATTTATTAATTTATTTATCGTAAAGAAATATATATATATATTATGTATGTATGTATGTATTAATCTTGATATTTGCTAAGAAATTCATGGCAGGCGCATTCCGATAAAACATTTACATATTACAAAAAATCAGTAAGTATTTATCTACAATTGTAGATGTTACCTCGATATACAATAAATATACATTTGTTTATATTATGACTTGTGCATAATCAACGTGAAATAACCGTTATTTTAAAGTGGTTCTGCTGGAGAGTATGCTCTGTAGCATGACCACTTTGAATTGATATTTTCCAAGAAACTAACAATATACAATTTTTGATATTAAGCTACAAAAATATAGACATCATCTACATTTTATCCTGTAATTTTTATATAATATAGTCAAAGTGGTTCTGCTGCGGAGCACAACATCAAATAAAACCTATTTAATAGTTTTATAACCTCTTCGTATTCAACAGTACTTTACTAAATTATGAGCTGATCTGACCAACGGGAACAAAAAATTCCCGTTGGAAAGACTAAGTCTAACCGTCAATCTGACCACTGGGAAACACCCGTGCAAAAATATGCGGTGTTTCCCAGTGGTCAGATTGACGGTTAGTGTACGGCCTGAGTGCACGCTCTATTCGAGCGTCGGGCGGGGAGGGGCGTGCAGCGTTCATGTTAAACACGTGCTACCCGTAGTGGCCGTCCTGAGTGCCGGCCGAGCGGAGCGTGGGCAGCAGCGGGCTTGTTTGCGTCGAGCGTGGCGTCGCGTGCAAGTCCAAACCAGTTTGTGTTTTGCAGCGGTGATACGTGCGTTCTTGAGGCCCGAATTCTTCTGTCGCTGATGTCGGTCGCGCGTACGAATATACGTTGTGTTCTATGAAGCACCACACTGTAAAGCTGAAATCAGCGGCGCGCGAGTTGCTACGCGCCGCTGATGACGCGCGTCGGTCTCGCTCGTCAGCGCCGCGTTCGTCGGTCGACTGACGCGCTATAGAACGCTATGAGCGTCCTCACTCTGTTCCCGACCGTCGGCACGCGCGCGTACAGTCGCCCGCCACCATGAACATTGATACCGAACGTGTGATTGCCGAGGTGCGCCAACCGCTAGTTTTCCTGTGTACCCTTGGCTGTTCCCTTGATGGTACAGTGGAAGATCAATTTTAACCGCTGTACCCTTGGCCGGGAAACCCGATTAAATTAAACGAACAAGCCCTGTTTTTCCTGTGTACCCTTGGCCGTTCCCTTGATAGTACAGTGGAAAATCAATTTTAATCACTGTCATTTAAAATCTTATTAAAAAAATGTTATAAGGGACACTAAGTACCTATTTTATTTATTTAAACTTCTCGCACACAATAAGGTAAAAAAGTACACTTAATGCCTTAAGCATTTTCTAGGCATAATCAAGGGTGGTGAAGAAATTAGAGGGTAGGTGCTCTGATTGCGAGGAGATAATAAAAATTGAGTTAGGCGCAGTTCGAACCAGCGCCGCAGAGTTTCGTGAAAACGTGTGGTGAAATAGTAACAAATTTCAACTAATTAGCGACAATTTTTTTGTGTTGTCAAAATTAAAATTCCTGCATGGTGGCCATGCCAGTCTCAGTCACACGATTGTGATATTTTTCAGTTTTGAGCAGATTTACACGGTCGATATGAGACAATATCTTAGCAACAGATTTTCTTACGGTTTCTGATAAGTATCTAGGTACTGCCGTTATTATTGTATTTGCTCGGCACTAGATTTTTAAACCTCATTGCATTCCTTATGATGCATGCTTTCTCCGATTGTGTTTTTTTTAAATTTCTGCAGATTTACGGCCGATATGAGTTTGTATATTTTACTCTTGTCAACTTCTTATGCATTTTTACCCCTATTTTTCTTAATATTTTTATTGTATCTCTTTTGGTCCCTGTAGTCTTTCAACAACTCTTGGGAACGACACCAGAATCACTGTTCTAGCTGAACACATTTTTGTACAAAGTATACGATTTGGAATTTCAACATGTAGTGAAAAATAGAGAGTAGTGCGCATGCGCCTGCTCTCGCGATGTGACGTCATAGGCAATTATATCCTGTCTCAAAATGTTTCTAAATGTAACCTATCTTTTGCGTGCTCAACCATTACTCTAGCATTAGAAGTCTCGTAGTTATTAGCGATTGAAATCTTACATGTTTTTGCCGGTCAGAAACATTGAACTTACTACCAGCAGTGCTATTCTGTAACCATCTCACCGTAAAAACTTAGGTGAAGTGAGAGTGGAGTGAGCTGTCATTCCACAGGGATTGACACTATTGGCAGCTCTCTTCACCCAAGTTTTCACGGTGAGATGTTTACAGAATAGCATGGCAGTAGTTACAGCCGAACGATTCTGTAAAAATATCACCGTGAAACTTAGGTGAAGTGAGCGTGAAGTGAGCTGTCAATAGTGTTAATCCCTAGCATCCTGCCGGTCGATTTGTGACAGTGACAGCTCACTTCATGCTCACTTCACCTAAGTTTCACGTTGTCTTTTTACAGAATCGACCGACAGTACTCCGAGTGAAAAGACGTTTTCACGTCAATAACAAAAATAATAATAATGAATTATAAATAAAATAGGTACCTACACACAAGTAAATAGGATAAAAATTAATAATACACAATACATAACCACCTGCCCGATCCCTGCGCCTCATCGCCATCGGAACCCCTGTCGTCATCCAAGAAGCAGGAGGACGCCGAAGTTTAATCTTCTTAACAGGAGCCTGTTTGACGTAGAGAGCAAGGACCGTCCGATCGAAAATACGCAATTTATTGTCTAGGTACAGTCGAGTTCATTAATATATTAGCCCTTTCAGGCTTCAAAAATATATGACCGCCAAAAAAAAACATAATATTGTGACAACTATAAGCATCATTAAATTGTGGTCAAGATTTAGATTCATTAATATGTGACTGGTTTTTCTCAGTAACATGTATACAGCCAAAAGCACATTATTATATGAACAACATTAAGATCATAATATTATCTGAACATTGTAGGATTCACAATTATGTATGCACACATGAATACAATAATATCTAAACAAGTAAATGTAATTCAAATTCAACCTTATTACTTACAATGAACAATGCTAATATTTTATACGAGGAATTCTTTTCGTTAGTCCAGACCGAGTTCAATAATTCTTTTAAGAAGAACACAAAAACTATCAGCCCTAAGTTTTTATTTAGTGACTGGGCAACTAAAGGACTCAGGAAAAGTAGGGATAGACTTTTCGAGCTGTATGGCCTTAAGCCTTATATTAACACGGAAACTTTTAATAAGTATGTTGCTACGTACTCTAAAATTTTTAAGAGCTCTTGTAAGACAGCTAAAGCCTTATACATTAGCAACAAGGTTAAATCAGCAGACAATAAAATACAGACGGTTTGGAAAATTATCAATAACGAAACGAACAGGAACAAAAAGCATAATTCTGATTACACACTGAAGACGTCATGTGGTGGTCTCATTTGCGATAGCAAAGAAGTTGCTCAAGAATTTGTAAATTTCTTTACCAGTATCCCACTTAAAACTACTGAAACCTTAAATTCCTCGCCCTCGCTCTCTTTTGATTTAGTAAGGGCGAACGTTTCAGCTTGCCCGATTAAATTTAACTTTAAGCATATTAATCCTATAACAGTGATAAAAGCTTTTCAGCAAATTAAGATCAAATTAACCGAAGATCTTTGGGGAATGTCCATTAAAGTCTGTACTTCCATAATTGAGACCATAGCGCCTTACTTAGCCTTAATATTTAATTTGTGTGTGGACCAAGGAGTCTTCCCGGATTTAATGAAATACAGTAAGGTAATACCACTTTTCAAATCCGGGGACAGTAAAGACACCAATAATTATAGACCCGTATCCGTGTTGCCGGTTTTCAGCAAGGTGTTTGAAAAGGTAATGCTTAATCAAATGCTCAATCATTTTAACACAAATAAAATCCTTCATGATCAACAGTATGGTTTTACCAAAGGACGTTGTACGACCGACGCCGGTGTAACCTTATTAAGACACATTTTTAACGCGTGGGAAGAGGCCCAAGACGCCATAGGAATCTTTTGTGACCTCTCCAAGGCATTTGATTGCGTCGATCACGAAACCTTACTCTTGAAACTTGAGCATTACGGACTTGCAAAACTTGCACTCAATTTAGTAAAATCTTATTTAAATAATAGACAACAGCAAGTCCAAATAAACGGTATCAATTCACTAGGTTTAAAAGTAAAAATAGGTGTGCCACAAGGCTCGATATTGGGTCCATTCCTCTTTTTAGTGTATATCAATGATCTACTCCATTTATTAAAAAATCAACCACAAATGGTGTTATTTGCTGACGATACTTCCTTAATTTTTAAGGTAGATAGACGTGCAACAAATTTTGACGACGTAAATAACGCCCTATTGCAGGTCCAAAATTGGTTCACTGCTAATAATTTAGTATTAAATGGAAAAAAAACTAAGTGTATAAAATTTTCTTTACCAAATGTCAAAAGTAGTGATTGTGAGATAGTATTGAATCAAGAGAAACTAGAATTCGTCGATAAAACTGTTTTCCTAGGGATCACGCTAGACTCAAGGCTACAATGGGGTCCTCATTTAACATCTCTCGCAGGACGGCTAAGTTCAGCAGCATATGCTGTCAGAAAAATCCGTCAATTTACTGATGTAGATACCGCGAGGCTGGTCTATTTTAGTTACTTTCATAGTATCATGTCTTACGGTATTTTACTGTGGGGACGGGCTGCAGACATCGAGTCTATTTTCATTCTGCAGAAAAGAGCGATTAGAGCCATGTACTATCTCCGCAGGCGTGACTCTCTAAGGGAACTGTTTAAGGATATTAACATCATGACGGTACCTTGTCAATATATCTATGAAAACATCATGTACGTAAGAAAAAACTTACATCTTTTTAGTAAAAGAGGTGATAGACATAATTATAGTACAAGAAATAGGGATCTATTAGTTCAACCAGGTTTCAGACTGGCTAAAGTGGACTCATCTTTCATGGGGTACTGTTTAAAATGTTACAATAAAATTCCTCCCCACATACTTCAACTGAATGAGAGGAAATTCAAGTCTTGTATAAAACGCACACTATGCAGGCAGGCATATTATAAGTTGGGGGATTACATCTCTGATAAAAATGCTTGGCTCAATGCTGGTCCTGCTCCACAACCACAACTAATTGATTAAGTAACATCTGAAAATACTGTTGGAGCTGCTGAAGATTTTAAGACCATCTTTGCATTGTATAAAGTCAATCTCCTTTGTATTATATAATTCCAGAGCACAGGTGTGAGTACTATGTACTAAAGAGCTACCATTTACCGGGTAACACTTTTTTTTATTGACTTGAATGTGCCCTGGCGGCTGTGAGTATGTCATGCTCACTCAAATGTCTCGCTGATGGTGGCGCGTGTGTTGGATCATTTAGCTCCCTTCAAAATGGTTGAGCTGAATGGTGCTGATCCATACGTCATGTTCGTGAACGGGCGCCGTCAGTTGGGACTGGTCAACTCTTAGCGGCCATGGCTGATTTTTAATTTTTGAATTGTTCTTTGTTTTTATCTTTGTATTACGGACGCTTCTAACGTGCACGTCTTTCTACATTGTTCTCACATGTATAATTTCAACATGAATGATGTAACCAATACTTTGTAACAATTTATTTTATTTAAAAGAGTGTCCGTGGAGTTTCTTGCCCGTTCTTCTCCATAGGTACCTACTACGCTTTGGAATGGGCAATTAGCTTCATATTTTTGACTGACCGATTCCTTGACAATTCAAAAGTGCCTGTAATGGTTTAATTGAAATAAATGATTTGAGTTTGAGTTTGACTTACGTCATAAAGATGATTTTAATAGCAATCTTAAAATTGCATGGTCAAGGAGTTTGCAACATTATTTATCACTGGCTAGATTAACTTCAAATGACGTTATGTTTTTCTAATAAAATTATAATTGACGCACATGTGATTCAACGTTTTAATTCTACGATTTACATACTGGATTTAATATACAATATTAATTCTATTGAAATATACCTACCCATTTAAAATAAAAATGTATAGAATTGATGAGCATACGAAACATAAAATCTAAACTAATATAATAAAGCTGAAGAGTTTGTTTGTTTGTTTGTTTGAACGCGCTAATCTCAGGAACTACTGGTCCGATTTGAAAAATTATTTTAGTGTTAGATAGCCCATTTATTGAGGAAGGCTATAGGCTATATATCATCACGCTAAGACTAATAGGAGCGGAGCACCAATGAAGAATGTTTCAAAATCGGGGGATTTTTTTCCTATTGAGAGCTTCCGCTGCGTGCGCTGCGTAAACGGTTAAAGTTTCTCAAAAATTATGTATGATAGAATTGTTCTCCTTTAAAAGTTCTAAAAAAAAGTCTGCGACAGCATATGTCTATCTTTTAAGGTTAGCTCACTATAACGTTTTTTATGCTAACCAAAATTCCTCTTAAATAATGCATTATTTGCGAAGGTGTTTTTTATAAACATTATTAATCCTTATCCAAATAAATACGTTATTCATCACAAGTATTTAATTTAAAACAAAATTGCCCTTTATCTAATCTAATCTAAACTAATATAAAGTTTCTCAAAAATTATGTATGATAGAATTGTTCTCCTTTAAAAGTTCTAAAAAAAAGTCCGCGACAGCATATGTCTATCTTTTAAGGTTAGCTCACTATAACGTTTTTTATGCTAACCAAAATTCCTCTTAAATAATGCATTATTTGCGAAGGTGTTTTTTATAAACATTATTAATCCTTATCCAAATAAATACGTTATTCATCACAAGTATTTAATTTAAAACAAAATTGCCCTTTATCTAATCTAATCTAAACTAATATTATAAAGCTGAAGAGTTTGTTTGTTTGAACGCGCTAATCTCGGGAACTGCTGGTCCGATTTGAAAAATTATTTTAGTGTTAGATAGCCCATTTATTGAGGAAGGCTATAGGCTATATATCATCACGCTAAGACTAATAGGAGCGGAGCACCAATGAAGAATGTTTCAAAATCGGGGGATTTTTTTCCTATTGAGAGCTTCCGCTGCGTGCGCTGCGTAAACGGTTAAAGTTTCTCAAAAATTATGTATGATAGAATTGTTCTCCTTTAAAAGTTCTAAAAAAAGTCCGCGACAGCATATGTCTATCTTTTAAGGTTAGCTCACTATAACGTTTTTTATGCTAACCAAAATTCCTCTTAAATAATGCATTATTTGCGAAGGTGTTTTTTATAAACATTATAAATCCTTATCCAAATAAATACGTTATTATTCATCACAAGTATTTAATTTAAAACAAAATTGCCCTTTATATCATAATAGATTTACGCCAAGAGTGTTTTTCGCACGGGCAACTATATGTTGCCCTATCGAGATCTGGTTCTGGTAAAAATCAATATCTACTTCTGGCGGAAGAAAACAAAACTAAAAATATAGTGTACGCAGAAGTACTTTAAAATAACATTAGTTTAGTTTTTTTGAGAATAACCTACAATCTACATGATATAAGATTATAAGACCCAGTACTTTAGTTACTTCATCACCTATATAAACGAAGTCGCGGGTTAAAGTTAGCGTTAGCTCAAAGTAACTATTCCACGCGGACGAAGTCGCGGGCGGAAGCTAGTAGTTTATATGCGTGAGGAAGGTGTTTCTAAGTCAGCCATTGCAGAAGAATTAGGCATATCGGTAAGCAAAGTAATTTTAGGTATTCGTCCATGTTTTTCTCTGATCTCTAATGTGGTAATTTAATAAAATCGTTCTTTAACAGAGAAATACTGTTACATTATGGTGGAAAAGGTGGCAAGAAGAAGGAAATCTTACAAAACATGTATCTTTTGGCCGACCTAGGAAAACAACTCATGATCAAGATATTGGTTGAAAGTGTTCGAAATGCAAGATTTATCAGAACATCTACATTTGCAGCTGATCTGGCTGTTCCAGCTTAACTATACGACGAAGACTTAATGAAGCGGGAATTCATCACCGAATTCCAGCTAAAAAAAAGTTACTAACGGAAAGGCATAAAATGTTACGTTTACAATTTGCTAACAGATATTTAAATTATGATTTTGAACACGTCGCTTTCATGGACGAGAAAGTTTTTGTCTCTTCGGCGGACGGGCGGATCTCTTTGTATCGTGCAGCCAATACACGATATGATGAAGAGAATGTATTGCCAAATAGACGCAGTGGACGCATTACGATCGGGTTTTGGGGGTGGATAAATTCCGGTGGACCCATAGAATTATGCGAAATATCTGGCCGAATGAGGAGTGATACCTATTTAGATATTCTAAAAGACGAGTTTTTACCAAGTGCAAAAATTGTCTATCCTGATAATCATCGAATTTCTTTTATACAGGATAATAGTTCCGTTCACAATGCCAGACAAGTTCAAAATTGGATAGCTGAGCAAGTAGACTTGGAATTAATAAAAAAACCACCGAAAAGCCCGGACCTCAACCCCATAGAGAATCTATGGGGTTAATGGTACAGAATTGGGACTGTAATGAGGCTCGCACGGAAGAGAATTTAAAGGCTCATGCATATGACATCTGGAATAGTTTTAGAAATAGTGATTATTGCCACAATATGGTACAGTCAATGAGAGCCCGACTACAAGCAGTGATTGATGCGAACGGATCATACACAAGATATTAAGTAACTGTTCTATCATTTTTAATTTGGCCCCCAATAATTGTTTATAACTAAGATTAATTTTAGTTTAAGATAAAATATTGTTTGTTTTTTTTTTAACGTAAGTCATGTGCTATTTTGTTGCATATTACTTTAATATTTTCTTAGATATACTTGTCAAATAATACAGTTTAAACTTAATGTAATGATATTCTTTTCTTTCCCGTGACGTGAAATTCAATTCACTGGAAACAACTACGTTAGTCATAAAAAAGATGTGGTGGCAAAGTAATCAAATTTTAGGTCGAATCGTATTGCTATATAAATGACAGGTGGCACATAATTTTTTTACAATTCTTAAATGGCCATGCTGTACGAAAAATATACGGCATTGAAAGACACTCATTTTAAAAACAAACGCAAACGCGAGGAAAGCAATGGAAACTTTTTTTTATTTTTTATTTATTAATCACCAACTTGCACTAACAGTAGTAAGACACCAAACATACAAGTTATAAACTACTGTCATTTCTGTAACAATGTAAACTACATCTTATTTGTTCGAGCAAATAATTGACTTTCCCATGCATGTAGAGATAATTAAGAAGCTTCCCTGCTCAGATATTATAAAAGCCAATACTATATTTTTGAAAAGGATGATCACATATTATTGCCTAATGCACAGCATATTGTATTATTGAACCGTTTATGATCACATATTATTGAACTGTTCATGATCACATATTATTGAACTGTTCATGATCACATATTATTGCACAATGCACAGCATATATTATTGAACCGTTCACATGAGGACATATTTTTTATCTATAGGTTCTATAGAATTTATTGAGCTTTCCAACGCTCACAATATTTTGAATCCTTGACAGTGCCAATATATTAATGAACTCGACTGTACAACTGTCGCCGCTACCAAGTGTTCTTAAATGAGGTCTAACGCATCCTGACAAAGCTTCTCAACGTCCATGCGCGTAAAACGACATGTGCAGAACTCTTGGGACAGATTTAGGTGGTTTTAGGACTTACGAGAGGAAAATGAGGTCATGATGGGAAAAACCAGGAGCAGGACACCGACCATGAGATGAAACAAGGGAGGGAGTGAGGTCGAACTAAGTGTCACCGCCAGAGGTATTGAAATGGGTAGGTTGCAGTGAAAGGACATGAAATGGTCACTAACGGCCTCGATGATATTATGGAGTGAGTTTATGGGATCGAGGGGTGTGGTGAGCAAGGTCAGTGTTCAAATCGCCCATGATGACGCAATGGGCCTACTCTGACCCTACGGATCCCAGCGCCAATTTCAGATTTGAAAAGTATTCAATGGCAGTTGGACATTAGACAACACCAAGTACCCTACTTGGTGTTGTCTAATGTGGAGATAAGGCAACGATTTTGAAAGGGAAATCGGTACGAAGATAGATAGTTACACCACATCCTCCCTTATTAATTCTATCATTATACAGCATTTTACAGAATTTATATATTTTTACAGAACTATACAGAATACAGCTCATAAAAATATTAACATTAAGTGCCTGTGCACTTTAGATTACATATAGACAATATTACGACATTTTCATGTGCCTATTTTAGAAGTGATATTGTACCTCTTTAATATAACTGTGTCTGATTATTCTCAAAGAGAAATAATAAACAAAGATTATTCTTCTTTATGAGTAATTGTCACTGAATTTTATTTTGATTTTACTATAAAATCCGAAACTGAATAATATTTTTTCTGGATTTTATCATGGAATTCATGGAAACTACGGATTGCATTGACGATGATATTTGTTTTATTTCAAGGAATGGCGGCATTGTTTTATTACATGACGGTCGACAATACTATAAAAAAATAGTGTATAAAAATTTGTCCGAACTATGGCGGTGTGCAAATTACGGTAAAATAAAATGTAAAGGAACAATAACTATAAAAGTAAGTAGTAAGATTCTGATGTAATAAGTAAGTATAAAGATTGAAGTTTTTTCAGAAATGTGTGTAGGTACAATGTTGTACACTCAAGCTTTGTGTGCTCTTGACTGTACAATGATTTTTTTAAATATTTTTTCAGAATGGCAAAAGAATTAATACGAAATCACATTATGATGAGTGTAAGCGTAATTTAGAAGAAAATGAGACAGCAAAGATTATACATGAAGAACTAAAATCTAGTGTGAAAGAGTCTGATCTACCTATAACAAAAATATATGAAGAAAAACTTTCGGAATTAAGAAAAAAAACACCTAAAAAAGCAGAAAATTTACCCGCTTTCCGAACCATTCAACATTGCTTATACTCTGCTAGGAATAAAGATTTAGGAGTTAAAAAAATTGTAAGCCGAATACCTACTGAAATCGAAATACCTAATAAGTTCCACGATTTCTTATTAGCAGATTACAGCTATGAAAACACGCGTATTCTTGTTTTCTGTTCAGAATATTCTAAAGAGATCATTGGCAATATAACAGAGTTTTTTGCTGATGGGACGTTTGCTAGCTGCCCCGATCCTTTCACACAGCTATTTACAGTGCACGGTGAAATCAATAGTTCATCTGTTACCATAAATGTAGTGCCACTGATATATGCACTGTTAATGGACAAAAAACAAAAGACATATGAGATTCTGTTTAAGCTTATAAAATCTCAGCTACCAAACTGGAACCCACTCAAGATTCATTGCGATTACGAGACAGCAACAATCAATGCCCTTATTAAAACGTTCCCTTATGTAAATATTAAAGGACTAGCTTATGCCCGCGACTTCGTCCGCGTTTCCGTCGTTTTTCGTAAAAAAGTACCTACCATATGTCCTTCCTCACGGTTCAGTGGTTTCGATGTAACAGACAGATTAACTTTCGTATTTTAGTAGGGAAATATAATATGTCAATCCACAATACTGTTGAAAAATATCGCAATAAGGAACCGCAGAATATTATTATTAATAGCTGTGCCCGCGACTCCGTCAGCGTGTAACTCCTTGTATGTTATTAAGTTAATGTATTGGTAATATTGTTTAGATCACTTTCACATGACACTTAAAATCTAAGTGCCTATTTAAACTAAAATATTCTAATAGAATTATACCCAGAAATATGTACAACTTACAACAAAAAAAAGAAATGAAAATAAAGCTGAAACGACTGTGCAATACTATCTACCTATACCTACTTCACTTAAAAATAAATACCTACAACTACTATAATTAATAAAACTATCTACTATTTCACCTACTTAAAACAAAAATAAAATTGAACATAAATTAGCCAAAACTTACCTATCGGTATCTAAAAATCTATGCGTACTACTTCTACTTCTACTACTACTTCACCTAAAAAGAAATAAAATGCAAACTATTAATAATTTGTAATTTGAACGAATATTTAAACACTACCAAAACAACTAATACCTATTTTATAAAATAACAACAAAAGAAATTCAAATAAACTATTTAAAGACTAAAAGTCGCGCTGATAAGCACGGTTTGTTAAGGTGATTAGTAGGCTCACTGACATTGCGCATGTGGGCGGAGCTACACGCCCTACCCCTGGAATACGTAAAACGCGCGCGGTGGCGCGCTACACTAAAACGACGGTCAAAGAATATGCAGGAGCGCAGACATGCGCACGTAGGTCGCTATTTTTGCCTATGATTCCAGAAGGGAATGGTGGATGCAAGGCTGATATTTTGTATTGATAGATCAGGGCGTGTAACCGATTTTGAAATACCGGTTAATATTGTTCATAAACCGAATACTGTTCATTGATTAACCGGTTAATTAAAAAAACGATTTTGTATAAACCTAAATAATTTTGGTTACCGGTTATTACAGAGAATAGAATTTTAAAACTCGCGCTAACCTGAATAAACCGGTTTTACACACGCCCGCCGCGCCGCCGCCGGTTGTCACATTCTCACGCGCCTACTTGTTTGTTTTGTTTTCTTTCGTCGTTCGCCGCAGAGAGAATTTGGTTCGTTCGTTGTACTAGACTCACTAGAGACATCAAAGTAACTCTGTTTAAAAATTAGCGCATCCCCCGATGCGCTAAGGTAGCCCGCGAGATTCAAATTTTCTTTATTTTTTTGCATTTTGCAAGTCAGTGTCAGGTTTTATGTTTATTATAATATGAGTCGCGACCGTAACAAATATGGCTTTACATAATTATAATCATTACAATCAGCAATACAACTCCGTAAGTTTGCATAATTGTCAAATATCATGATTTCATGAAATAGTCATTCAATGGGATTACATGAGCTTAGGGAGTAAGTAAATAAATTTAGTTCGTGAAAATTAACAATGGTGCCGATTCTCTTGTACAGCGAATTAAACTAACTAAACTATCACTAAAATTTCTTACTTTTGGGTATGAGAATCTTAACGCGATTAAAAATTGTTAGGTTTAGTCTGGTTTGGTCTTTTACAATCAAAATTTTGGGTGAAAAACGTCAAATTCAGAATAGCAAAATTGCCATTTTCACTAAACTAACTAAAAACTCAGTACTATCTTAGTGCTGTCAAACTAAAGAGAATCGGCACCAATGGTGCCGATTCTCTTGTCACAAATGCCTCTAAACTAAACTAAAAATCACTCAAATTTAGTTTAATCCTGTCAAACGACGATTTCCGATTCTGAAATAGACTAAAGTGACACAACTTAACTATATTTTAGTTTGACAGCACTAAGATAGTACTGAGTTTTTAGTTAGTTTAGTGAAAATGGCAATTTTGCTATTCTGAATTTGACGTTTTTCACCTAAAATTTTGATTGTAAAAGACCAAACCAGACTAAACCTAACAATTTTTAATCGCGATTAAAAAGGTGTGGGGTAAAATAAGTTGTTATAAACTAAAATTCACACCAACATTTCGACTTCATGTGCAAAAACAGTACTGTATTTATTTTTTATTTTGCTTATATCTCGAAAATGGTGCGTCCTATCGCAAAAATAATGAAAATTTCGACCCCCTTTATGAAACCCTGAAACCCTAAAACTCAACATGTTGGTAATATTTTTTCATATTTTCCATACAAAAAGTGAAATATTCCATATAAAATACGTCGAGGCTGCAACCCCTGCGCGCCTCCGGCTCTAAAAAAAATCGGGTACCACGTGGATTCGCGATTGTCAAATTCGTTTTAGTCGTGTCAAAATTATTTTTTAATTTAGAGAATTTTATTTGCTGAATAGCGTTAAGATTCTCATAGCCAAAAGTAAGAAATTTTAGTGATAGTTAGTAAGAGAATCGGCACCAATACTAACCTACTTTAAGCACCATTGTTAGTAAAACCAAAATACTAAATAAATATGGACCTTAGTCTGAAATAAAGTTTAATGCAATTTAATTTTAAAAATTGGGAAATTTCCGAAAAAAAAAATAAGTCCTTGCTCCATAGCGAAGGCTACACTCTAACCGGCAAGTCTATCACAATATACACCTTATAAAACAACACAATTCATTAAATTCAAGTGTTTTGTTGCATACACGTCACACAGAACAAAACTACTCAGCCAGCAACGCGGTCGAATACAATCTGCTTGTGAGTGTGAACTTTAGCACCCTCGAAAACTATACCCATGACGAAAAAATTTGTTAATTTTTGCTGCTGACATCTAGGATTTTCATTTTAACTTCAACATTGGTACCCTCTAAAACCACGAAATCGAAGCCTATGACGAAAAATTAAAAAAATAATCGCAGTCGCGACTCGATCTTGGACTTTTATTTTGAACCCCCAGAAAAAAATATTAATTTCACATGGTCATCATGTGAGTCATGCTAAATAAAAAGGTTTATCTTTTTTAACAATTCGTGCATTGTTGATTTTTTCATGGATCAATTCAATAATATGTTTAGGAGCGCAAAAGTTAGAAGTTCCATTAAATACAGGGTGTAAAAAGACACATCACAAAGTCGTAAACTACGCATACTGTACGTATAGCTAAGTAGCTTTGCGCAAAAATTATTGCTGGGAACCGTAATTTTTTTTTTTTAAATAAAATAAAACAAGTTTTTATTGCGCGCAATGTAACGCGAACCCACGCTTGAATGATCGGATTCAGTGTTAGTTAAGCTCCGCCCCTACGCTACGTAGGTAGGTACTTGTTGTTCATTGCGTTTTTGTAACTTCAAATGCGTAATCTGTTAAGATAAATCTAAAATTCAGGTAATGTTTGTTTGGAAAAAAGTTTCGTATTATCGCATAGAATTCATTTTCGTGAAAAAGTAAAAAAAAAAAATGCGACTTTGACCTTCAATATCTCCAGAACCAGTGGATTCCCAGGTATGGTCTAGTGGAAAAAAATGATGCAAATAATGGGTAGAATATGTGGCTTTCGGCTTCGGAAAGTGTCTTTTTACACCCGATATATGAAAATGTAAATAAACCAGTCTTGTCATTTTAAAATTCAATCAATTTTAATTCTCGTTCATAGTCTCTATTGCAGTTCTTGATACGCCTTGGCATTTTTTAATACTTATTTACTCAATATTTTATGTCAACGACTGCCTCGTTGGCCTAGTGGTCGCAAGCGCTATTGCTGAGCATAAGGTCCAGGGTTCGATTCCCGGGTCGGGCAAAGTGTTATTGCGTTTTTCCATCTGAAATTGCTCAGTAGCAGCCCGGAGTCTGGATTTGTGCCCGGTTGATAGCAATACGTTCGCCACGACATGGAAGTTGAACATAATTGAAATGTGGGTGTACTATAGGTACACCTCTGCCTAACCCTTCGAGAATACAGGCGTGATGTTATGTTATGTTATGTTTGATATATACTTATTTTTGTTTATATTGTAAATTGTTAATTTGTATGTAACGTGTCAATGAAAATATTAAAAAAAGTATTCATTATTGCACATAAAAAAATACTCAACAATAAAGCACCTACGCGCTCAATCGATTTGGACTCTCTGCAGCGAGCTAGTCTATAAACGCACACTAATACAATAAGTTCGTAAACATTCGCACTAACACATACGTATGCGCATAGTTGGTCGATAGCCGGAGCGGAGCTGCGAGCGACACAGCCACCCCGTCTCGATGCTAACGCACGACTGCCGCCCGCGTCCCGCGCAGAGCACCTCTGAACCTTTATCTTTAAATGGGGACATTTTCTTTACAAAAATTGATTGATTTACATATGCTGTTCCACATCTTTAGTACCTTTAATCATCAAATTTTCGGTGTAAAAATATTTCCAAACATCAAAGCCGTTTAGAAGTAGTTAGGAATTTTAGGCAAAAATAGCGTTTTGGTAAATATTTTTTTAAGACAAAAGTATTAGTCATACGAAAAAATCCTGTTGCTGAAATATTGTACATGAATCTATAACAAATATATATTTTTTTCAAATCTTTAACCAAGCCGTTAATGAGAAGATAGCTTGTTAAAGTGACCGTTTTACGGTACTAAACGAGAGTAAGGCCCCTAAGGTATCAATTATTGTCTGTCAATAAGGTCGAACGCTCTGAACGCATCAACAGCCAAATATTGAATGCATGAAGCTCGCGCTCGGACCTCCCGCCATTTTATACCCTACCGCCACGACCCGCGTCGAGCGCGGCAACCGTTACACAAAAATAATCCTTATGGCATGATTCACTATTCACGCGCGACGGCGCGATGGCTTATTAGCGTATTTCATGTATAAGTTTGGTGTTTCTATACCGATTACTATGATTATTTTTTTATTGAATAGGTAATAATATTAACTTCTTTTAATTAGGGATGAGTGAGAGTATTATAAACGTAAGAGTAAACAAATATAATCAGAAAGCTCCGAACTGCTAAGCTATCGGGGGTTACACGTGTTATTGTGACTCAACCATAAAAGATAGACATATGCTGTTGTGGGATATTTTTTAGATAATTTTATGTAGAACATTTCCGTCATAAATGATTTCTATGTAGCTTTAACCATTAAGGCTTCACACGCGACGGAAGCTTAAAAAATGGAGCAACTTCTCCCGTTTTCCCAACATTTATCTTCACTGCTCTGCTCCTATTGATTGTAGCGTGATGAAATGTATACTATAACCTCCCCAGGAGTATGAAGAATAATTGTACCAAGTTTCGTTAAAATCCGTCCAGCAGTTTTTGTTTCTATAAGGAACATACAGACAGACAGACAGACAGACAGACAGACAAAAATTTTACTGATTGCATTTTTGGCATCAGTATCGATCACTAATTACCCCCTAATAGTTATTTTGAAAATATATATCATGTACAGAATTGACCTCTCTACAGATTTATTGTAAGTATAGATGTTACTACCATTGGGTCCGAAATATTTGGAAGAAGGGAAAGTTTTTAAAACATACGAAAAGTAAACCTGAGCGACGAATTTTATCATTGTTCGCAGTTTTGCCATTATTACCAAAAGAAAAAGTAGAAGAAGGTTTACAATAAGTTATATATTTAAAATATATTGCGAGGGTTTTTAAAATTAAACAGATTTCTAATATAATGTCAGTTTTTGGAGAGCGCCATAGAACTACGAACATAGTAGAAGCATGGCATGCAAAAATAAATAGAGGTATAAACAAAAATACCGTAAATATTTTACGGTTACTAAATGTATTAAAACAGAATGATAACGTCTTTCAGCACAAATTGGACAGTATTAAAAACGGTAAAAAAGGATTTGAGAATAAGAGATGGAAAAAAGATATTGTAAATGATGACTTTATAAGAAATGTTCAATTACAACTAATTAACGGTGAGATAACATTGGGACATATGCTAGACAAATTACGTTAAGACCAAACGGATGGCGGACGGACGACGACGGACGATGGCGTGCGGATGGCGCACGCCATCCGTGCGCTGTTTTGCTCAAAATCAGTACTTTTCGACCCAGTTAATATCCATCAAACATTATTTTAAAACCAAATTAATTACTATCAATTTTAGGAAATATTGTTGTCTAAATACTTAGTTAGGATTTTTTTTTAGATTAATAGAGTATTTGTGAATTCTATCAAGATAACTGAACAGAGGTTTCGATAATTTAACTTCGAGCATCAATTTAGAAGCTACAAATATCTTAAATCACTGATCAACCGAACTAAAAATATTTTTTATCTGACTACAACTACAACTTATTAACTTACTTATTTAAGTTAAAAAAAAAAACACATTTTAGGTTCCCTACATGAGAAATAAAAATCCAAACAAAATGAATTTATAAATAATTTTGGTCAATATAATGTTTTTTTTTACCAATATATCTTCATTAATTTAATATAATAACAGGTTACTGTAAGAGAAGAACATCTTGTTAAGAACTAGCAATTTTAAATTTTGACTAAATGTGTTCTATTATTTTTCTAGAAATATTTTAAAACTACTCTAAAACTGCTATAAAACTCCACGAGCAAACCGTTTAAAATCCCCCCCGACCCTTGCTCGACGATGCGCCAGCCCGCGTCGCAGCTGAGCCTGTAGCTTTAACTTCCCCGACTAATAATCATGATATATCTTTGATCCAGCCTGTCCCTCTTGCTGTCCTCCCCCCAGCGAACGCCCTAAGCCGAGGTCCGTACCCCACAGGGGGTGCCCTTAGCGAGCGTTCGCCTACTTTTAATTAGCATAGTTTTGCCCCTGGCCGGAGGCTTTTAAGTGTAGAAGCAGCTTAAGGCAGCCACAGGATTGACCGGTTAAGTAGTCATGACCTCAGAGGTCAGCTACGAGATGCCAAACCTAAAAAAAAATTAAAAAAATAAAAATAGTCGGCCGTGAGGCCTTCCAGAGAGTGGACGTATCGCTCGGAGCTCTGCCTGACCGCTGTTGACCTTTGTCGTGCGTACAACGATATTTCACGAGTATAGTGTGAAATCTTCGCCAAATCTTAGTACTTTAGTAAGTGAAACATTTTATTGAAGTTAAAACTAATTTAGGGTGCTAAAGTCCATTCCGGACCCATGGTACCCCTGGAAGATACCCCTGGGGGTGCCACGGGTACTTGAATTCGGACCCGTGGCACCCCCCCGTCTTCAAATCCATACAACGCTGTACCAGTGGTATCACGGGTCTTATTTACTAGTTCCCATGAATCCACCAATCGAATAGTGATGGGACAGATGGACAACAGTGACAAAATAATTTCAATAGTCGAATTTTTATATTTATTTAACGCAATTTCTCCAATGTGTGGCCTAATGTTATTTCTCTGTTCAGAAATTGCAATTGGATGTGCACTATTAAATCATCATTATTGATGTCTGCTTGTTTCCGTTTTTTAGGCACTGCATTCAAATTGTGAATATTCTGCAAAACGTTTAGTAACCGCATCACGGAAACCGTATTTTTATTAATGAGTTTATTTAATTTGGAGTGGTAACCTTCTAAAATATTATTCGTCCTATGACGCTCTCCAAACACGCTAAAAATTTCAGGTGAATGTACGCTGAGCCAAAATTTTTCTATATAATTTATGAATTTTTCCATATCGAAAGTACATTCAGATTTGATATATTCAAAGGCCTCTCGAATGGTATCAGATGGAAGAAGTGGTAAAACTGCTGTTAGGCTCACGATTCTTCTTTCAGCCTTTGTTTTAATGTACCCCAAAGACTTTGCTTTTCGCCATAAATATATTTCGTGTCCAATGATAGTAGCATCCTTTTACGGTGATGTTGGGAAACACTTTAAAAAAAGCGTTAATTGCTCCTTTTTCGTAGTCGCAATGTACTTTGATGGGTTCCCATTGTGGTATTTGGGACTTAATTAAGCTTAACAGGATGTAATAACTGTGCTCTTTGCGGTCTGTCATCAAAGCAAAAATTAAGGGCTTCGCCTTAGTATATGTCATGGTACTGTTCATATCTCCGTGAAAACTATACATCTGGACAAATGGCCGTGGACAACTGTGAAATGTACCATCAGCAAAATATTCTTTAATGTTCGGAATTATCTTTCGAGATTCTTTTGAACAAAAAACTATTATACGTGTACTATCGGCCGGATTTTGATAATCTGCCAGCACAAATTCCTGAAATTTCAATGGTACTTCAACTTCATTTGCTTTATTAAATACAGTCTTCAACATAGTTTTCACCTAAAATTTTGATTGTCTAACTAAATCTGACTATTTTTAATCGCGATTAAAAATGGTGTAGATTAGAATTAGTTGTCATGACAATTAACAACCAACCACAACCTAAAATTCATACTAACAGCTCGACTTCAGGTGTAAAAAATTGTGTGTCCTATCGCAAAAATAATGAAAATTTCGACCCCCTTTATAAAAACCATAAACCCCCAAAACTCAACACTAACACTTTTTTTTGAATTTGTTATCTTTTATCTTTTTCTAAATACTGAACATTATTTTGTATTGCAAAAAGGGCAGAATGTAAATGCAGCATTCGTTTTCGAGGGGTATAAAGCCGATACTGAGGTCAAAATGTAAATCCAAGATGGCGGCTGTGAAAATTTTGTTTCTGTTTTAAATGATACGTGAGAACGAACTTTGTTCCTGAAGGGGTTTCCCGAATTCACACGTTTTTTTAAAAAGTGAAAACTCCTTTAGGCGCGTTGAGTGATTTTTGGTAGAGGAAAACATTATGGGCTCGCGTCACCGACATGCTAATGTGACGTGTTGCGCTTGTTGTTGCTCGGAGTAATAATAAGATAAGATGAACATTTAAGAAATAAATATGATTTATCAAATTGTTATGCCTAATGTTAAATTAACACGAGAAGAAGCATAAGATAAATAAACTGTTTCATTTAACTATTATAAAATTATTATTTAGAGGAATTATAGGATTTAAATTCCAATTAAATATTTACTATAAATTATTGCTCTAAATTGGACGGATCAAAGTGGTTTAGTCTGACTATAAGTAGAGCGAACGCGCCAACTCTACGCACACATGTTCTTGTGAGTGATATTTGCAAAAAAATTACCTAAACTTGACTTCCTGCGCTAGACGTAAACGCTCTTAAATAAAATTTTGAAAATTAAGATATTGTTTCTTTCTTTTCTATTCAATTAATGATCTCCCTCAGTAGGTACCATCAATGGAACAGCCAAGGGTACATACGAAAAACAAGGGGACAATGGGCTGTTCGTTTAATTTAATCGGGTTATACGGCCAAGGGTACAGCGGTTAAAATTGATCTTCCACTGTACCATCAAGGGAACAGCCAAGGGTACACAGGAAAAACAGCGGCGCCAACGTCCTGCATTGTGGGATTTATCGAATGAACTTTACAAAGATCGCGATGCCAGAGCAAAATTTTGGTTACAAGTTTATGAAGCACTTTTTCCCGAATTCAATAATGAGGGCGATGATAAAAAAAAGGAGATCGGTAAGTAAAAGATAATTGTGTTTATAATAATTTTAAAATAATCTATCTGTTATTATAATCTATGTGTTTAAAATAATCTAGTCTAATGGAATAACATGCTGTCAATTTCAGAACAAAGCATGGCATATTATAAACCTAACTGCGTCGGATTTCCAGGAAATTGGTCCCGCTGTTTTGATATCAAAATGACGGGACCACTATTCAGTTACCATAAAGTATATTCTATTCTATTCTAAGATTAAGAACTGTATTACCTATGATGCACTTCAACTCGAATGTACTTTCGTGGAGCAACGCGGGGATCTTGCGGGGGGTTGGGCGACGCGATAGATAATTACGAGAACAACTTGAAAATGTGATTTTTTGTTTGTTGAGATATCTTAACGATTTTGGTGTCAAATGAAAGGTCTAGGTCTAAAACCATTTTATCCGTTTGAATCATGTAAATTGGTTCACGCGTTTACGAGATAATAATATTAGTACCTACCTAGGTATTAGTAAAAATATAAACAACCAGAATGTTTGATGATTTACGAGTAGTTCTACGAAGTTTTTAATTAATGCTAAATAACATTAAACAAAGAGGTTGTGGCGGCATCTACACCGCCACATGCGAACTACGCATCAAAGACTTGACGTCACATAACATCCTGACGTCACTCAAATCCTGCATCGCGCAATTAGAGTTTACCGCGCGGTGGACATATATACAAGCTCACGACTTCAACCTCTGGGCAATTGCCCGCCAGACATGACACCCGTCTGGTCGGAGGATCCTCCCTTTTCTATGGGGGATGAGTGAACTTTACACCCTGTTCCTCATACCCCTAAATTAGTGACCCCGAGAATGAACGTCAACGCAGCCTTCGTGCAACTATTTCAGCGTGACGTCATCATCATCGTCACTCCCGCAAGCTTTCGTGAGGCGAGTCACACAGCCAGCCAGCACCCACGGCTTCAACGGGTATCCTGACCACCAGCATGCAGCGAACGCGCATTCCTGGTCATCACCCTCAGCCTCATCAGCAACCTTGGCACAGCACCTGCACTTTCGGCCGGTCTCACAAGCAGAGCCCATTCTACCCTCTCCTGGTCGACGCCAGCAGCCAGCCACAACCCAGCGCTGTACTACATCCGACCCACTGGATCAAGACGCAGCGCCACCCCGACTCACTGGGGAATCACCGCAAGCACCGCAGACAGTTCCGACTCACCGCGAACTATGCGGCAGACAGTTCCGACTCACCGCGAACTATGCGGCACCCGGTTCCGACTCACTGGAACCACAGCTGGTACTGTGAAGCATCGCAAGATACAAGACTCAGCCCACTATCGACCTCCGGTCTCCGGAGGGGAGTGTTGCAGGATGTGGCGGCATCTACACCGCCACATGCGAACTACGCATCAAAGACTTGACGTCACATAACATCCTGACGTCACTCAAATCCTGCATCGCGCAATTAGAGTTTACCGCGCGGTGGACATATATACAAGCTCACGACTTCAACCTCTGGGCAATTGCCCGCCAGACATGACACCCGTCTGGTCGGAGGATCCTCCCTTTTCTATGGGGGATGAGTGAACTTTACACCCTGTTCCTCATACCCCTAAAAGGTAGATTGTTGTTCTCATTATATGGTCAGGATGATGATGAGATGATGAGTGTTGCACATAGTTTATGTTTATTAATTATTGGATGGTGATGAAAAATACACACAAACACTAATTGTACCTACACGTTTAATAATGTCCATACACAAAAGTTTTATGTAGAAACGACAATTTAAAACAAGAGACCACACGAATTACAATAAAATCAGTCGTTGTCCGTTCCACGTCGTTGGCGGGAATGCGCAATTAGCGTGGGATGTGTAGATGCTATTTCTTAGTAAATATACTCGTTTTGCCATGGCAAAGAACCTTCCGGTGAGAAATAAAGTAGTTAGCGAATAAGTCTCTTAAAGTATCGCCTGTCCGATTCATAATGTTATAGCTGTTTAGAGGAACATTTTCTAAACCAACAATTGACATAGTATCAATAACATCAACGAACAACGACCCCATCCCATCAACGTGGGGCGCCACTGTAACTGCTAACGGCCTGCGCAGCCTACCCTGCGCAGCCCTAGCCGTTACAATATTAAAAAATTAAAAAATGTTTATTCAGTCTCAAAAGTTACATGCTATACATGAGTTGAGACAGCCCCAGTAAGTAATTAAAAATACTTGTGTTGGGGTTGACTCGCTACTTCCCTTATTTAATACAGTATTGAGACTAAACTAATTAGAAAATAATACAATATAAAACAAAACCCAGCCAAGAATCAAAGCTGGTAAAAATATAAAATTGTTATAGTTTCTATGAACTTATTCTAAGCATGCGTGATTGTGTGTGTGAGTGTGTGTGTGCGTGTGAGTGAGTGTGTGCGTGTTTTTGAGTATATAATTATGTATGTGTGTGTCAAGTCAGCAAATTCGTACTAGAATGTGCTCAGTTTCATCATACGTAAGAGTGTTTAGCCATTCAGTTATAACTTTCTTACATTCATACAAGACTTTAGGATGAAATTGTAGTTTAGCATTTATTTTGTTGTAAATATATGCAGATTGTGTTACGTACTGTCGTCTTGCAAAAATCGAACGAACCATTGCGGAGTGGGCCACAATATCACTCCGTCTTCTATCCCGGCTGGCAGAATCAAATGGAATAGATTTATGTAGATATAGGGTCACATTTAACAAATGTAATTGTCTCACCGATAACAATCCACTTATTCTGTATAATTTAACTGTGGGGTATCTAAATGGTTTGAGGTACATCACTTTTATTAGAGACCGCTGGGCTCTTTCCAGCTCAAGGAATTTTGTCTTTATGGCACCTCCCCAGACTGGAATGCAGTATGTGATCACTGATTGAGCTAATGCAATATAAACATTATTGAGTATTACGGGAGACAACACATGGCGTAGTGTCTTGAAAATCCATATCAAATTCCTTACACGTGACATAATAGTATCAATATGTGAGTGCCATGACAGACATTCGTCAATAATTATGCCTAAGTATCTTGTAGAGGGAACTTTTTTTATAATTTGACAGTTACACTTTTGGATATAGCGTTCCGCACACTCATGTATCGCAATCTCAAAATCAGGACATGGTTTAGATCTTTGACTCGGAGAAAAACAGATATAGTTTGTTTTTGAAATGTTAAGAGTCAGCAAATTAGCTTTTAACCAGTCCAGTATAACGGTGAGACCACGTTCAGCAATCAGGCGTACGGATTCCCAAGTTTCTCCGTGGTAGACAACAGCTGTATCGTCCGCATAGGAGAAGATTTTCCCTCCGCTGCTCAACAGGTTACACAGTTCATTAATGTACACCAGGAACAGCGTTGGGCCTAGCACACTCCCCTGTGGCACACCAAAAATAACATTTTCTTCTTCACTGTGTAGGTTTCCTATTTTAACTTGTTGAGTCCTACCGCGGAGATAGCTGTCAAAAAGACATAGAGCTGTACCTCTTATACCTATCGCCTCAAGCCTCTGCACAAGGATGGGGACCGAGACTGTGTCAAAAGCTTTCTTTAAATCTAGGAATACTGTCATGCATTTGTATCCTTTGTCTACCCTATCTACAATTTCAGACGTCAGTGCTGTAATAGCGTGCTGTGTTGAGCGTCCTTGTCTAAATCCATATTGCGAGTCCGAAAGTATGCTGTATTTATTCAGGTAGCTAATAAGTCTTTTATTTAACAACTTTTCTATAATTTTTGAAATTGCAGGCAAGACGGATATGGGTCGGTAAGTGTTAACATCACTCGTGTCTCCCCCCTTGTGCACGGGCGTAATTATAGAACGCTTCAGTGCGTTCGGAAATATTCCCGACTCAAAACAAAGATTGGCCAGTTGACATATAAGGGGAACTACTAAATCCCTAGATAATTTTAGAAAACTTATAGGTATCTCGTCCCAACCAGATGCACTTCCCGAATCAAGAGCCATGAGTATGCAGTCGACTTCTGCTGGATCGGTCTCCATCAATACAAAAGAGGTGGTCTGTGACCGAGAATTGGAACTCATGATTAAACTAGATCGAATCCCAACCGGAGGCATTATTTCCTCTGCTAGTGTTTTTCCAATTGTGACAAAAAATTGATTAACCCGGTTTAGAGAATTGAGAGGATGCGGTGTGATTTGCAGAAGACGTGCATTAGATGATTTGGGTTTTTTGAAATGAGTTATGTTATTAATATTTTGCCAAAGCTTTTTTGTATTCTTTACAGAACCTGCAATTTGCTTTTTATGATATTCTCTTTTTAATTTCTTAATCAGATTGGAACAAAAAGTACGAATATATCCATCACGAACTCTTATAAAGTTATGTAATACACAACATGCTTTGACTATTTTGATGCTGTTAATCAATGAAGTCCTCATAGGCCTGTGAAATACTTCAAATTTATTAGACATAATACCAAAAGTAGATTCTATGTAGCGTCTTGCCCTACTAAGACGGTAGTTGAATATTTTTTTCTTGTGAGTCATATTACTACGAGCGTATGGTCTTAAAATATGACGTGATATTCCAAACGCTGCATCCCCTACAATCATGTAAGGAAACGGTGTCCGGCTGTTATCTACTTGTCTTGGTTCTGGTAGGTTTATTTCGCCGCTTTGTAATTTTGCATACAAGTTACTGTCCCTAAATATTATTGAGTCAGAATCTGTTCCACAAGCACCCACATTAATATACTTAAAACAGTAATTAGCGTCACACATAGCCAACAGAACGATTGAATAATATTTTTTTTTTATAATTACTGAATAAACTTCCACTGAATGCAGGGCAAATAATACGGACGTGCTTGCCATCTATCGCTCCAACACAATTCGGAAAATTTGCTCGTGATTCGAAACCCTCAGCGATTCTCAGCCAATCTTTATGTGACGAAGGCAGTCTTAAAGTTTCGTCGTGCAGAACATCCCAAATTTTTGTACACACTTCTGTAACGATTTTGCCAATATTTGATTCTCCAAGCCGATAGTGGTGGGCACGCCACAATTGTGGCGATAAGTCCCCTCTTTGAGGAGTGGCTAGAGAGGCGCCACGGCGTCCTCACCTTCCGCCTGACACAGGTCCTCACCGGACATGGTTGTTTCGGGAGGATCCTGTTCAGGATAAAGCGGGAGGAAACGCCCGGGTGTCACCACTGTGTGGATCGCCCGGAGGACACGGTGGAGCATACGGTGGAGGTCTGCCCAGCTTGGGCGGAGCACCGCCGTGTCCTCACGGAGGCGATCGGCGGCGGCGATCTCTCGCGTCCGGCCCTGGTTCAGGCCATGGTCCGGAGCGAGAGTGCATGGGAGGCCGTCACCTCCTTCTGCGAAGCAGTAATGCTCGCGAAGGAGGAGGCGGAGCGCGCGAGGGAGAGGCAAAATGCGCCCCCTCGCGCCCCTAGTCGCCGCAGGAGACGCCCCGGGCGTCGGAAGTCGCGAGCCGACTTCCGGCCACCGTAGGCGCGGGCTTGCGGACGGTGAGCAATGGGTAGCTCGCCGTCCGATAGGGACCAGGCCCGGGTCGACGGCGCGTTGTGTTCCACGCGCGCCTCAAAGAGATGTCAGCACCAACTGACGGGGTCCGGAAGGGCCAATGCCTGCCGGGGTTGCGGGTTTGTCTGAAAGGGATATCGCGACCTCGGCACACAGGCAACGGAAGGAACACGGGTGGGTTTTAGTCAGTAAAAGTCTGACACGCCCTCCCGCTCCACCCAGAGCGGGAGAAGTTATTTGATAATTTCCCATCCAAAAAAAAAAAAAAAAGCCGATAGTGGTAATGTAGATCTATGTAGGTATTGCCGGTCGCAAGGAATCTGTAAAGTGTAATAATATGTATTAAATTTACTCTTTTTTCTTATTTTTTATTGTTTCAGAGAAAAATGTGCAGCAACGATGGAATACTGCAAGAGATGCATATATGCGTTGCAAAAATGTCTTAAAAAATACTCCCTCCGGATCAGGAGGAAGTAAAAAAAAGGTGTACATATATTTTGAAGATATGAAATTTCTTGATAAAAAACACCAAGCTGAAGTTGAGGACTCCATCGAAAGTAATCAGGCTACACCGAGCGCAATTAATCAGGATATCTCAAGCATATCTAATCAAGACGTGCCAAGTAAGTCCAGTCAGGACATACCAAGGAGCACAGGACTTGAAGTAAATACAATATTACAGAAAAGTGTTCCTCAAGAAAATTCTTAATTTTAATTCTAATTTACGGCAGTGGCAAATTCGATGTCCATTTCTGTCAAACGCGCGAACGAAATCATGAACATTGCGAGTGTTTATTGCATATTACGCTGAGTTTACGCACAAATCGCAGCCAAAGTTCGCCGCCGCAATTCGCGGGTGAGTGTACAGCCCGCTTTACATTGACTGACTGACGTGAGTCGTGCGCAGTGTTGCCATATATACGGATTTGTCCGTATCTGTACGGATTTAGGAAGTCCAATACGGATAAATCATGCTTACGGATTTTTATACGGATTTACGTACAGATAGACTCAACCTCAGGCAGATGCAGTACAGAGCACAGCATATTCCAATATTTTTTTCGTAGTTTTCATTTTAATCATATTTTAGTCTATCTGTTGGAAATATTATTTTCATTTCATGGCAATACCACATAATAGAACCATAACACAAAGATGAGCTGTGGGGAATCCCGTGCCATAGTTCACGTTCGAAACCGTGAATCAAAGACGATAAGCTCTAATAGCTGTCTTGTTCTTTTGTATGCGAAATGAAAGAGAAACGTTATTAGTTTATTCATTCATTCAATATTTCTTTATTTATGTTCTACCACTCTCACTCAGCAGCGCCTACCTGTTTGGACCAAGTTTTATTTCGTCGTTGTAGTATTAGTGCAATAAATAAGTGTACTTTGAAAACAATGGCTGGAGATGCAAAAAAATCGCGCATAATGCAGCGCTTCAACGAAGATTGGTTGACAGAATCTACTTTCAAGGTTTGGCTCACACGTAGCAAAAAGGGAGATACGTTTGCATTTTGTAAATACTGTTTGAGCGACTTATCTATTGGAAGTGGAGGTAAGAAGGATATTTTTAAGCACATGAACACGACTAAACATCGAAATTCAGTACCTACAACGTCCCAAAGATCACTCACAGATTTTTTGCCAAAAAACAATGAAGGCGTGAAAAAGGGTGAGATTTTACTGGCGGCTTTTGTAGCAGAGCATAATTTAAGTATGAATGTTATGGAACATGTGCCACAACTAATCAAAAATATATGTACTGACTCCGTTATAGCTAAAGAACTCAGTTGCGGAAGAACTAAAACTACGGCCATTATAAAGTCGGTAACTGGAAAAACAAATGAAAATAATGTTACTGAACAGTGCCGAAACCGCAAATTTTCCCTTCTCGTAGACGAAAGCACTGATATGGGATGTATTAAACACCTTTGCATGGTTGTTAGATATTATAATGACGAAAAAATTACCGACGCTTTTCTAGGGATAATACCACTTCAAGACGCAACGGCTCAAATTCTTTATGACTATATAAAAAAATTCTTCACTGAAAATGAAATTCCATACACACAAAACATGATTGGATTTGCTGCAGATGGTGCTAATACTATGATGGGCCAACATAACTCTTTGGCATCCAGGTTTCTTGCAGACATTCCTCACCTTTACATAGTTAAATGTATCTGCCATTCCTTTCACTTGTGTGCTTCCTATGCATGCTTAAAACTAGCTCGCGAGCCTGAGGACTTGATAAGAGATGTGTACAACTATTTTAACAGTCCGAAACGCAGTGCACAGCTAAAAGAATTCCAAGAATTTATGAGCTTAAAACCGCATAAACTGTTACACCCGAGTCAGACACGATGGCTGTCAGTACTTGCTGCGGTTTCCCGACTTTTGGAACAATATCAGGCGCTCATACTATACTTTACTGATGCTGCATTTACGGAGCGTTTAAGAGCAGCCGAGAACATCTTGCATATGTTAAAGAATCCTTACAATCAACTATACCTACAATCTCTAGAGTTTTCTTTGAAAATATTTAATGATTTAAACCAGTTGATGCAGTCGGAACGCCCGCAATTCACAAACTCCATGAAAATGTTTGTGTCGCTTATACTACTAGATTACTAGTTAGTCTACTAGATTGTTACATAAATGACTCTTACTTATCCCGAACTGAAATACAGAATATTGACTGCGCTGATCCTCGTAACTTAAACCGTTAGAAGAAATTTATCTCGGAGCAAAAGTGGCCATGTCTCTGGGATCTTAATCCAAATGACGTCAAAGCATTCAAATTGCGTTGCCTTGACTTTTATATAGAAGGAGCAAAGCAGATAAAAACTCGCTACAAGTTCAAAGATAATATTGCGAAAGAAATGGAATTTCTAAGTCCAGGGTAGCAGTAATGGGGGGCCTTCAATTTGCTGCAGGAGATAGCCATGTTGCTGCCAACCCGTTTCCCTCCACAGTAAGTCATAATTAATAATTAAATAAATTTTAAGACATAATTGTTACTTGATAAAAGTTAACACCTTCATAATGTAGTACTTATTCTATTATTGCAGAGCCAAAGCCAGAATGAAAACCTATTGGAAATGATCATTCCAACTGAGGATAATGGATATGGATGCAAGTGAATTGGAGCCTCATGCTTCTCCCGACCAAAATGTAGAGACTGTGAGAGGTAATAATCTTTCAAACTATGTATGGCATCTTTCATGATGATATAATTACTGACATAAATGTTATTTATGTTATTTGTCCGTTTCAGCAACACCAAGAGAACATAGTCCTGGAAGGACCAGCCTGCCCCCAGGACAGCGTGTCCGATCAAGGACTATGTTGGATCAAGACCGGGAGAGATTCGCAGAGATAGAGAGGAAGAGGGTTGAAGCAGAAACTGTCACAGCGAGGGCCTTATTTCGAGCTGTAGAACAAATGGACGGACTTACAACAGCCATAAGAGAAGGCTCTCAAGCTGTGGCCAATGCCTTAAATAATATTGCTGATGCCCTGAGAGAAAATAGGCAGTAATTAAATTTATAATAATAGCTATTGTAAGTAGGTACTAGTTTAGAGTAAAAAAACAAGTTACTTAACAGTTTTATAGTGTTTTTTCTTTTCATTAACTTAAATTTATAGTGATAATATTGCTAAATTAAGCAAAAACTTGTAACAAAATAGTGATTCCACGAAAAATCGTAAGTACAACCCTTATATACCTCAATTAAGTGGGCTTTATAGCTGTTTTTTTTTTTTTTTTTGTGTTTCCATATGTCGACTTAGCCATTGATGATTCATGTCCTTCTGAAAAGCCTACTTAATTAAGTTTATATATCTTGTAGTAAAACTTTAGTTCGTTATTATTTGTGAATACGGTTTTTGCAACCATCATTCGAGGACGCGTCACGCCCTAAAAAACGTAGATGTGTTATTTTAAACCTCGGTTAAGTACTTTTCGAGTAATTTACCATAATTATAAAACAGTTTTTTATTAAAAATAATATGGTGTTTAGACCTAATTTAAGATGTGAACCAAATTAAAATTGCCTGTGTGTAGTGGAAATGCTGTGAATATAAATGAAAATAACTTAATAAAAAGGTTATAATTATATTTATTAAAATACTTGTTAACTTAAGCTCTTTATAATTTTACCATGAACTATTATAATTTATAATAAACTTATTAGGTAAGCTCACTAGTATTTTGATTATTACTAACCCTCAGCACAACACATTACATTATTTAATACACAACAGAAATCAAAGGACACAATAGAACAATAGTCTTACAATTATAATAAAAGAGAGTACAAGTCTTGATCACATAAATATCTACCTGTCTTTATAAATAGAATGAGCAGTGAAAAAAAAGATTAATTTACTAAATAAGTTTCATTGAATTAGGTTTTTAATGACATAGAATAATCTTAGTCAAAAAATTGTTCTTACATAAGAAAATAATAATATTAATGGAGATGCCGAGCTGTCCACAAGTCTTGTACAAGCTGTGCACGAGCCTCGCGACCCCTGCGCAGCTCCACGGAGGCAGAACCTCGATCCACTTCTAACCCACTGTGCCAATTGCATTTCTCCCATGGGTGGTACGGTATCCTCAATATCATCCAAACCCAATCGTGCTCGGTTACAAATGTTATGTAAAACACAGCATGCATTTATAATTTTAGCAGCTGTGTCTGGATGATAATGAAGAACTCTATGGCCAAGAAGACATCTCCATCTATTTTTTAAAACCCCAATTGTGCGCTCCACAGTATTGCGAGCCACACAATGCTGATTTGTGTAGTACTCTTCAGCTGAGCCTGGCGGTGCATCCACTATTGGGGTCATCATATATTCCCTTTGAGGATAACCGGAATCACCTATAATTATATTAAAATGTCTTAGTGATTATCATATTAGGTACAAAATATATTGTAGACCTTATGTTAATTAATTTCTAATTTGAACAACCGTTTATAATGCTTACCAAGTAAAAAAACTCTTTCTCCTGCATTTATTAAATTTTGTAAGTGATTCTTAACCGGATGTTGGTTCCAAACAAAAGTATCATGGGACGCTCCACCAAACGAAGAATCTACACTGAGTATATTCAGATCCGCATCACAAATCTGTAAAAGAAATACTTTTTATAGAAAGTTACAGTTACTCTAATAATTTATAACTAGATAAATAGCCAACCTAACTCACAATCAAAACATTTCTCGAATGGTAACCTTTTCTGTTGTAGAACCGCTCTTCATTTTCTGATGGTCTTACAATAGCCACATGAGTACCATCAATACATCCTGTGACGGCAGGAATTTTAAATTTTTCATAAAATCTGGAATTAATTTATTATTAGCTTATTATTCTTCACAAATAACTTAAAAAAAAAACATATTAAACATCAAAATAACATAATGTCTAAAGTATTGAATGATACTACTACCTATTATTTAATATTATGTTAAAGATAAGTAAGTTGTTAATAACCTTTGTTTAATTAAGTCTCGTTGTTGGCGAGTCGGTGGAAACTTAAGCCATTTGTTTAATATATTATTGGAATTGAGAGCATTTGTAACTTCTCTTATTGCTCTCGAAACTGACTGTTGAGACATCATTGTACCTTGTGTCCCGCCTACTAATCTTTGGTAGCTGCCTGTGGCGTAAAAGGAAAGAGCCACTAGTACCTAAAAAATTAAATTAATATAGTTAATAACATAATTATACAAGAAAATACGTACCATGTGAAAATGGAATTAATAGTTTACAAACCTTGTATTTTCTTGGTATGTCGCTACGGCGAGTAAGCTGGGGCATCAAAGGTTCCAAATCCCTAAAAATCACTTCGAAAAGCTCCTTATTAACTCGGTAATTTCTCCTAAATTCCTCGTCAGTCATGGCAAATGCGTTATCTGCATAACGCGCCATTCGTCTCAAATTCCGCCTTTGTCTCATATCTAACTTATGAGCATTGTCCAAAATTTCACAAATAAGTTCTAAACGTGCCATTATTCACAATAAAAACTTCACAAATCAGCCACAATAACAAACTCGATCCCAAAAAAGTAGCCTTTTTGTAATCGTTCAACTTTGACATAAACACGACTTCAAACTCGATATGTAAACGTCAAAATCTCGTCAAGAGTACCGAAAAAGTGCATTCGTTCGAGTAAAGTCGATTTCATTTAGTACCAAAAAAATCCGCCTAATACGATTCCAATCGTGCGCTGGTGTGGCATTCAAGAGTGCCAAATGACAAGTTTTCGATCCCAATTTCCAATTCCGATTGAGATCGAGTTTCGAGAGTAAGCCTACAGATGTCGTGCAATCACGCAAAATACAATCTTTGGTTGATATAGCTCTTTTGTTTCCCAATATTATTGACGCCGAAAATTTTCCAGCTCTAGATACGGAATGGCGACATCTACGGAACAACACAGAGCTGCGTTCTACGGATTCTGGGGACAATATAGAAGAATTCTGGAAAAATAAGGGCTCTAGGCCAGACTTCATCCACAGAAAGGCAATATGGGCCAGAAATTCATGTGGAACTGGTAAAAAGGGTTGAAGGTATTATTACTCAAGGCCTTAAACAAGATATCAAAGATGAACTTGTAAAGAAATACTTGATACCTACTAACATCAAGCTTCTAGACGCACCAAAGCTTAACAAGGAGCTGGAAGGGTTATTAAATGATGCTATGAAGGCCCGAGACAAGCGAGTTGAAGAACGCCAACAACAGATTGGTGTTGTAGGTGACCGGTGTTCCACATGAATTTCTGGCCCATATTGCCTTTCTGTGGATGAAGTCTGGCCTAGAGCCCTTATTATGGAATCATCCAACACTTCATTCAAAGGGTCTAAATCTTTTGTGTTGTCTACGCATTCAGCATCTAGAAAAAGGCCAAACCATGTTTGATTTTGTTACACAGCTACCAGCTGTATGTACTAAGGTACTACGAGTATACATAAAGCCAACAGCTACCAGCTGTATGTACTAAGTTAGTACGGGTATACATAAGGCCACCAGCTACCAGCTGTATGTACTAAGGTACTACAAGTATACATAATGCCACCCCGTGACGGTTTAGTAAAGAAAATAGGTACTTTACAAATTCATTCTATTTTGCCAAAAGTAATCCGAAAATTGCTGTCTAATATTTCTTGCGGCCAAACTAGAACTGTTATTTCGCCTGTCGCGATGGGATGATATTCCGGAGCCTGTACTTGTGTGGTAATTGTTATCATCGCGAACAACCCCCTCAAGGTCACGTATGATATTATGTAGAATGCACGTTGTTTTTATAATTAGACAAGCATTTTCTGGATTGGTTTCTATGGGTTTACTTAAAATGCGCCACTTTGCATATAGAATGCCAAAAGTACATTCAATGAACTTACGTGCACGTGAGAGACGTTTGTTAAAATACTCACTTTTTGTATCCAAATTTCTTGATGGAAATGGTCGCATTATATTCTGTTTTAAGGGATATGCTTCATCAGCAATAAGAACATATGGCACACGTATTGCTGTCCCAGGTATAACGTCCGGTGATGGGATATGTGAAGCTGTCCATTCTCCATCAGTCTATTAAACGTTGAATAGTGAAAAGTGCCTCCATCGCTTTATTTACCCTTTCCTCCCACTTCTATGGCGATAAATTTTTTGTTTGCATCTGCTACGCCTTGTAAAATTATGGAAAAATAATTCTTATAGTTGTAATATGAAGAGCCAGACTTAGCTGGACATTTTACTCTGCAGTGTTTACCATCAATAGAACCAATGCACATCGGAAACTGCCATAGTCTGAAATAATCACTGGCTATCTTCTTTAAGTCCTCTCGTGTTGGATGTGGCATATGAACATAAACCAGTTCCAGCCATATGGCAGAACAAGTTGCATATACTATATCTGCTACTGCAGATTTGCCCATACGAAAACTAAAGGCCAATGATCGAAAAGAAGTTCCCGTAGCGAGATACCTGTAATCAAAGTATTAAATAATAATTAATAAATAGCTGTGAGCTGTATGTATATACGTAATAAATTAAAGTATATACATTTTTTTTTACAGAAGATTTATTGAAGAAACGTTGGAAACATTTAAAGGGCCAATATAGAAAAGAGCTGAAGAAGCAACCAATTCTCAGATCTGGATCAGAATCCGAACCCTGGGAATCGACATGGCAATATTTCAATTTAATGTCATTCGCAAAAGATGAGTTAATACCTGCGTCGTCCAGCGGCAATTTAAGTAATAACGAAATAGAGACACTTGAAACTGAAAATATAGAGACGCATAGTGATACTGAAATGATGGCGCCTGCATCACCTGTACTATCTCAACCTATACCGTCACCAATTGGCTCTTCGGCATCTCAGACATCGTCATCATTCAGAAAACGTACAAATATCAGAGACGATATGTTGGAAATAGAAAAAAAGAAACTATTATTAATGGAAACTCGTTTAAAAGACAACCAAGAAGAAGAAAAATTAAAAAATGATGAAGACTTTCTATTTCTTAAAAGCATACTACCTAATATGAAGAAATTGTCAGATTTGCAAAAATTACGTTTTCGTGGAAAAATTAACGATTGGCTTATAGAAGTTTTTACAGAAAATGAACGTGCTTATTATCAAAATCAAGCATATTATTCTGGCCCTGGTACAAGTGGATCTAATCGTGGTTACTATACTCAACCAGACGTAACAGAGTTGACAGTAGAATTAACTCAGAATGCTGCTAATATGTAATATTATAATTTTAGTTTATTTTAATGACTTATGAATACAATATACTTCTTAAATTTTAATAAATATTAACATTTATTTTGCTTACCTTATTGTCACTACAAGTTTTTCTGTGGGAGTAATCGAATCTGATGTGTGAAAATTAGTACTACTCAATTTTAATCTTGATTCAATTCTCTGTAATATGTAATCAAAAGTTGCCACTGTCATCCTTGTATACTCATGAAATTTATCTTCATTCACCCTTAATGTTTCAAATAACGTAGAAAACTCTCCAAATTGTTTTCTTTGCTTCACAATGTTACTAGGACCTTGTCTTGACTCATAATTAAATTTTAGCCACAAATTTTCTTCTAAATACATATCAATAATAGCGTACGACGCAGACGCCATGATGAAAAATGTGACCGGCTCACACGAACGCTAAGCGTGCACTAAGGCCATTCGGCGAACGCTCTTTCGCCGCATGCACGCAACGCTGAACGCTCCGCTAGACGCTTCTTCACTCAGGCCGTACACTAATACTTTCTGCTTTCTAACATGTCCCTATTAAAATGCAAAACTGTTTTTACTTTCATTGTACTTTTTTTCTGTTGTTTTTCTAGCTGTCAAATAAATCTGACCAACGGGAAAAAAAAATCCCGTTGGAAAGACTAGTCTGACCACCAATCTGACCACTGGGAAAAACCCCAAAAATATGAATGCCTATTTAATCCAAAAGCTAAAAATTATAGTGACAAACATTCCAAAAATAATGCTTGGGAAAAAGTTAGCGGGGAAATGAAATTAACTGGTAAGTAAAGCAAGTATGTATTCCTACGCAATATTTTCGCTGTCGTGCGATGTTGCCGTTGTGGGTGGCGCCAAAAAAATCTTTTTGACAATTATCTCTTGCTTAACATCGTGTTATCATTTCATTTTGCCATGGTACTGCCCCATGTTCAGAATTGAAATAAGTTTTGAAGTTCTCTCTGATATTCATCGCGTCCACGTTTTGATTACCGGTTATGTCCATGTCTTGGCTGTCAAATGAATAATTTTGTAAAATGTTGTTATTAGACAGGGCAACGTCTTCAGACCCAAAATCTTCCAAAGTGTAATTATGCAGGCACGTGCATGCAAGAATCAGCGTATCTAAAAACTTTGGTTGCATTCTTATACGTTTTTGAAAAACTTCAAATTTCTGTTGTAATATTCCGAATGAACTTTCCACTAGACGCCTTGCTCGACTTAAACGATAATTAAAGATTTTCTTCTCGCTATCGTTTAATACCTGACTTCCAGGATAAGGTCTCATAATGTGTTCACACAGAGGGAATGCTTCGTCCCCAACAAAAACATGAGGAACTGGTATTGTCGTACCTGGCAAGCATTCATTAGGCGGTATACCAAGCATATTATTTTGTAATAGTTGTCCAAATTTGGAACTGCTTAATATGCCGCTATCGTTGTTATGCCCAAATGCACCAACATCTACTACAATGAATTTATATTTAGCGTCAGTAATAGCTAACAAGACAGTGCTGAAAAACTTTTTTTAATTGTAGTAGAGACTTCCGCTGTTGCAGGGTGCCCTTATATTGACATGTTTGCCGTCAATCGCTCCTATACAATTAGGGTAATTCCATAATCTTCTAAAACCTTCCTCGATTTTAACCCATGACTCTGTCGTTGGTTTTGGCATAACAATGGGTCGTAAATATTTCCAAATTGCGGCACAAATTTCGTGTACAATCTTCCAAACTGTAGCATAGCCCATTCGAAAAGTATGAGCCAGTGCTTTGAAACTGATAGCAGTAGTTAGAAATCTGTAACAAATTAATGAAGTTTACTAGATACCTATTTTTATTCAACTGTTTTTTTTTCTAGTGGCCGAATGTCAGAAACAATGGAAGATACTTCGTGACTGTTACAAAAAGGCTCTTAGATTAAGACAATATAAAAGCGGTTCTGCGCGAAAAACTGAAAAACCAATTAAATTTGAGAAGGAGTTAGAATTTTTAAAGCCACACCTTTAGGACAGATCACAGACATCAAACCTTGATTTTTCTGATAATAGTTTAGACGTGGTCACTGAAGACATCTCAATTATAGAGTCACAAACATCTGACGTCGGGGAAAGTTCACGCTCTGATTCGGCATTATCAAATCATACTACCAGAAATAAAACACTACCTCTATCGCAGAAATTATTCAGACAATATGTCGAGGCCAAAGGAAAGGAAGAAGATCCATTAGATGCGTTTTTTCTATCTATGAGTAAATCAGTAAAAAAGATGCCTATACGAATTCAAGCTGAATTAAAACGGGCAATACTTGGCCTGGTTACTGACGCAGAAGTAAAACTTGCCTCCGAGGAAAGTAGCGATACTCCATCATCTATGACTAACTGCTATGGAACACAACAACAGCAAATTTATTCCTCACCATCAACTTCAACTTACATCCCATCCACTACTTATTGTCCACCACCTACTTCAACCACGCCACCCAACCATACAAATTACGGCACTATATCCAACACAACATCATCTGCTCCACCATCGCCTTACATACCACAACCTATTTCGAGAACACAGCAACAGCGGCAATCGAAGTTTGACGATTTCGAAGAATTTACTTATAATGACTGATAATAATGATTAATGACCTTAATAACTGTGATTTCACATGGTGAATAATTATTTCAAAATTTTTAATAAAGAGTCTTGAAATACAAGCTTGTTTAATTATGCTATTCTATCTAAGGCATGAAAATGTTGATATTTATGTTGAACAACCAAGAAGTGTTTAACACCTTGCGTGTAAGTTAATAAAGTGCTACAATCGTAAGAAACCATAAAACTCACCTTAAGCAGACTGATATTCGCTCTTCAACGGAAATGGGTATCGTTAAATTTGTTTCTTGTTTCTCAATGTGTGGTCCCAAAATATTGACTAAGTTTGTAAATTGATCGTAGTCCATTTTATAATAGTCGTAAAAAAAACTCGGGTATCGATATAAATCAACGCAAAAAGTAGTAAATTCACCACAAATACGTCTTTTCTTCCACAAGTTGTGAACACTATAATTCCGCTTTCTTTTTCTTCTTCTTCAACTTCAGATATAAGTAATATCATAACAAAATCAATGTCAACCATTTTACACACGTTTCAGCTACGAGAGTCAACTGGCAAGTGATTCAATAGCTCTGCTGTTGATGCCCATTACTACACGTGAGAGTGCGCGCGTATTCTGGCGAATACGCGCGCATTCGTGCGGCTTCGCTTTAGTTGTAAAAAATTTGACGCTTCGATGCGCTTCGACTCTGCGCTAGTATAAATCGACCCTTACGAACACGAAATAGATTACGACCAACAGAAACAATCAGAAATCTAATAAGAAGGTTTTAGGTTAAGATAAAAGTTGTGTTAATATTGTAAAGAACCAAAGTTCCTTCCTAGTTATCTAAAATAAAGATTTTCGTCAATTCATATTCAAAGAACATTGCCCAGCTGTGGCCCACCTCGGACACATTTTGAAAGTTAATAAAAAATTATGTTTTTTAAATAGAAATTATCCGGTTAGGATCTATCTCTAACTATGACGCCGTGATCCTATCAAATAAATAAGTAATTTATCGTATGATTGCAATACGATCATTCGTGGTGAACAGACGTGTCTAACATTTAATTAAAATAAACAAATAATCACTTGTCGTGACCTAGTTTTAGTGCAATAGCCGTTAATTGCGCAAACTGTGGCGGAAATTAGGTTTGTGTAAAGTGTGTTTGTTTGATGACTATCCATGATTAGCAAGTAAAGAACCTGTTCACAATGGAGGAAAGTCCCTTCAGCCCAAGAAGTAGGTGTGCCCGCTCCCCGCCGGCTACACCCGTGCCTGCAGACGTACCCGCTGGTCCCCCTCAAGCGCCGAGTCAAAGGAACAACGAACTCGATGCTATACCGACGGCAGAAGTCCAAAACTGGATGATAAATATTGAGCAGAGCCTGAAGGAAGTGTGCGCTATTGCAGCAGAAGGCAAGCTGAACATGGACCAGAAATTGCGCATCAATGCCCTATGCCGGAAGGTTGGCCATGGGACATCACAAATGGCCGTCCAGTACCAGTCCATCAAAGCAAAAGCCGTCCAATTCCACCATGCCATTATAAATTTAGAAAATAAACTTGACCTTTCGCAGCAGCTACAGGAGCTTAAGTCGAGAATCGGGGATTCATTCAAACCTGCCCTAGGACCTTCCTTTTCTGATATGGTAAAGAAAGGTGCCAATAATTACATTCAGCCAATAAACTTAAGTTCAATGGCTATATATCCAAACGACAAATTGAAAACCAGTGATGAGACAAAATCTCTGGTCCAAAAAATTATTTGTCCCGAAAAAATGCAACTTCACGTGAGGGGCCTGCGCAAGACAAAAAATGGCGGAGTGATTATCAGCACCGAGACGAAGGACGACATTGAAAAGCTGAGACAATCGGTGCAGCTCACAAAATCGGGTCTAACCGTCGATGAGCCTCATAAACGAAAGCCCAGAGTAGTCATCATAGGAGTGCCGACATCCATGACAGAAAACGAAGTCTTTACATGCATGTACCATCAAAACTTAGCCGAAAAACTTCAGGACTGCAGTCTTGAGTCATTTTTGACCTCTATAAAGCTAAGTCATAAGTCAGGTAAGAAGGACGCCGAGACCTGCAATTATATCGTAGAAGTATCTCCAGTCATTCGAAAAGCCCTGATGTCAAAGGAACGTGTATTTGTGAACTGGTCATCGTGCCCTGTCAGAGACTTTACTTTAGTCACACGCTGCTATAAGTGTCAGCAGTATGGTCACGCTGCAAAGTCATGTCGACAGACACCTTACACCTGCGGCCACTGTGGTGATCAAGGTCACTCGATCAACGATTGTCCAAAGAAGGCAAATGAACCAAAATGCGCTACTTGCTCGCATTTCAAAAAGCCAGACAAACACATAACAGGCGCTACTGACTGCCCGGCAAAAATAATGGCTGAAAAACGATACATCAATTCTATTGATTATGGAGGCGCCTAAGAGCGCCGTTTATAAGTTATTTTTTAGACCTTTTACTTACTTTAATTTTATTTATTTTTTCGCTTTCTATTCTTTTATTTAATATGATAAACACGCTAACCCTTTCCCTCCTTACGGTACTTAGAAGTACCTCCACATTTTTCGTCTAATAACTTAAGTACGAAATAACTTTATGTTAACAACAACTGACGTTCCTTTAGAGTACCGTTTCCGTAAGCCAATCACAGGGCGTTATTTGTATTACCGCGCGACATTGTCGAGAAATTTGAACAGCGAGTTACAACTGGTCGGACATTTTTTCACTTTACTGTGCGGTGTAATTGTAAAATGTTTATAAATAGAATATCATAGGTAAGTACTATTTTTTTTACTAATTACGTTGTTTATATCACGGAGTACATTTATAAAAGCTGGTATAACATATTATCACTTTATTTTATAAGAATATTTGATAAAAACTGATGAGGACTTAAAAGTACCGTCAGGTGATTTTAGTCTAAAAAATCATGAACTTTGATAATACACATACTCGATGAAGTAGGTATTTTGGTTTATCAAACATTATTGTTTTTTCTTTTTATTATTTTTTCTGAGCTATTTTTTTATTGTTTTAGCCATTGAGATGGATATTACTAAGAATACTGCTCTAATTGAAGCCCTGCTATTAGAAGAGATTCCGGACTGTAACGAAGAGTCTGATGCAGGTGTGTCCGATGATGAAGTGGAAAATATTCAACTACCCTCACCAATAGGCTTCGATGAGATTTTTGAAAGAGCTCTAGAAAATACTTTAGCCGAAGATCCGCCATCATCGCCTTCAAAACAAGTTGAACTGGAGTGCCCTGTAAATCAGGTACCACCATCACCAATACCTGGATCTAGTGTTCAGACTGATCTACCGTCTGCAAATACGTCCTCACACAGAACTAATCAGCGATTACCTGAACCAAACCGTAAATGGAAAAAGAAGGACCTAGATACAATTTTACCGGAATACGTTCTAGATACTGGAGTAATAGAAGACTACTTTGCTCACTGTAACACCCCGACTGATATATTTTTAGTATTGATTGAAGATATTATTGATAATATTGTGTACCAAAGCAACCTTTATGCTACTCAGAGAGGCAAAGTATTGAACCTAAAAAAGGAGGAACTTCTAACATTTATAGGTATGAACTTTTTTATGGGTTACAATACTCGTCCGGCGTGGAGAGACCATTACTCTTCGGCATCTGATCTCAACAATGCACTTCTCTGCAAAACAATGCCCAGAGACAGATTTGCTATTATTTTATTTCATCTGCATTGCAATGATAACTCCCAAAAGCCTAGAGACTGCAAAGATAAGTTGTATAAAATTAGATTGATGATTGATGCACTCAATAAAAAATTTCAAGAGGTTTATAATGGTACTCGCGAACTGAGTGTAGATGAATCTATGATCAAATTTAAAGGTAGGTCTGTCTTGAAACAATATCTTCCTATGAAGCCCATAAAAAGGGGATACAAGTTGTGGTGTCTAGCTGACCAGAGAGGCTATATAAAGAAGTTTCAAATTTACCAAGGAAAGGACGAAGAACTGAACTCTAAATTTACCGGCTATGGCTTGGGAGAGAAAGTGGTTTTGGAGCTGACGGAACAAGATTGGGGTAAAGGGAAGATAGTTTACTTTGATAATTTTTTCTCGTCTGTTGCTTTGCTTGAGAAACTGAAAACTGAGAACACCTACGCCTGTGGAACTATCCGAAGTAATAGAAAAGGACTAGCCGGAAATATGATCGCTGATTCTCAAATGAAAAGGGGCGACAGTGATCATCGATTTTCAAATTTAATTGGATATTGGAAATGGAAGGATAACAAAGTGGTTCATTTAGTATCAAATTTTCATGGTAATGAATCGGCAACTGTGTTACGTAAAGAAAAAAATGGATCCAAGTCTGCCATTACATGTCCTGTGGCTGTCAAAGATTATAATATCTATATGGGCGGCGTAGATACAGCTGATCGTTTGAGAGCCCTTTACTGTATAGATCGCAAATCTCCGAAATGGTGGCACAGGTTGTTTTGGGGTCTTCTGGACATCGCATTTGTCAATTCATATGTCATTCATGGACTCATAATGAAACAAACCACTGTAAAAGATTTTCGACGCTCTGTTACTCAAGGCTTGATGACAATGAAAGATGTTAGTCAGAAAAGAAAGACTTCTACTGATAATACTGCGAAAGCTGGCCCTTCCAAAAGACGCAAATCTGAGTACTCTACTATAAAAGACGTTCGCTTGGGTAATAGAGGCATCCATTGGCCTACTTTCGTAGAAAATAGGGGAAGGTGTGAGGTTTGTAGTTTGAAAAAGATTCAGTCGAAACCTCATAGTAAATGTTCTCATTGCAACGTGTTTTTGTGTGTAAATGAAAAGAAAAATTGTTTTGCTGAATACCACGAGGTCAATTTGTAATTAAAAACCTATTTATTTAATTATAACTAAGTAAATATTGGATCTCATTATTTTTGTAGTTTCTATCATAGTTCCTAACATTGTAATAACACAAAGTTCCTGACGGTACTTTTAAGTCTAGGTCTTGGAAATAATACTTCTAGGTACAATAAAAATCTTAAAATAATCTGAGCGTTTCCTTTTACCTACCTTATTATGATAATAAAGTTGAAAAGCGGAAATTCGTCAAAAATCACTACCCCGGGTGGAAAGGGCTAATTAATGACTTAGATAATTTCTCTGTATCCGAGTCTAAAGTTTGTGAAGTAGAACAATGCAAACAATATTTTTCCGACTATAAAACTCCGTTAACCATACTAACACAAAATATTCGTAGCATATTTAAGAATTTTGATAGCTTTTGCACTTTTCAACAACGGATAAACATGAATTGTGACATAATTGTCTTGACTGAATGTTGGCTTGCCAAGCAATATAACATACCACTAATCACGGGATATAATATGCACAAAAGTCGTATAAATTACAATCAAAATGATGGGGTGATCGTTTATGTCAGAAACAATCTGAATGTCTCCGTTGAGGAAGCTAATATGGTCGACTGTAACAGTTTGTTAGTTAAAATTGGATCAGAATTTGCGATATTAGCAATATATCGGCCGCCCTCCTTTAAAAATATCAGCAATTTTACTAACTCTCTGAATGACACCTTGCGGAACCTATCATCCTTCAAAAACACGATTTTAATTGGTGATATTAATATTAATATTCTTCCAGGAAGTGCTGATGCATCTGCTCAGGACTACCTCAACTTATGCGCCTTTCAGGGCTTGCTCCCCGCACACAATTTTCCTACACATCAAAGTGGCTCCTGCTTGGACCATATCATGCTTAAATCGAATTTCCCTTCACTTGCACTTGTTGTTAACTCAACAATAACCGATCACAATGCTGCCCTATTAATCATAAACTGTAAATTACTTAAACACAACACTCGCACAATTTCTAAATTAAACATAAATAAAATTGAAGAAGATTTACGCGTCATCAACTTTGATCCAGTTTACAATTCTGCTGATCCGCAGTTTTGTATGTTGTACGAGGGCGGGTCAATAAGTCCGTGACTTTTTGAATTTCTGACCTCTTTACTGAAACAGCAACACTGCTCCTGTCAACAGGCATCTGTCAGTTGACTCCTGTCAAAAGGAGACGGGCGAAAGTTCATACAAAGTTGGGCCTGACGTTACAGTAACAATTACTGCATTAATTAATTTAGATATTAATACCATTTCAAATAAACGAAAAAGTTTACGACTTCTCCATGGTAGAAAAAAAATATAGGGTGTTATTGGTTAGTCCAAGAACAACGTTGCTGCTTCTTAAACTTATTGTTACACCAAGCTCTCACGTTATATTATAAGAAAGAATGATTAGTCTTCATTGTAGACTAAAATATAACAGAATTTATTGTCTATAGGACATTAACACATTGAGTACTCAGACGCCGTCCAACTACATTCTAGAGGTTTGATATAATTATAAAAAGCAAAAGTATGAATTAAAAACACTTTCTCTTTTATTGATTTATTGATCGTCCACCACATCATAAACTATTAAAATGTCGTCTAAAAACTGTACAGGTTGTATTAGATTCTGTTGATGCCTTGCCCAGCTTAGGAACCATATTATGGACATTACGTGACAACAGCAACCCACATTAAAACAGGTTTATTTTCTCCATTATGGCTTCCAAATAAACCATGTGGTATTAACAAGGTTCTATCAACATTTTCCTGGCGATTTATATGGTTAAGTCCAAAATACCTAGGTACAAAATATTCATACATTAAGTGTCGAGCTTCAGATACATATCCATCAAGAATTATATTATTATAGTTATATTCTTTCATTGGAATCGCCAGTTGTAAACTTCATCAAATATGTCAACCCAATAGGGCCCGATGACTTTTGTAGTAATTGAGGCACTTCATTTATAATCCTTCGTATTAATATGGTGATTGCATAATTTATTGTTTTTTGGGATATAGAAGTTATAACGATCTAACAACATTTTCCTAGTTGTAACAGGAACTCTATTCCTCTCTTGTCTCCGGCAACCTTCAATAAAACTGTGAGATTTTGTTTCTACTGCTCTTCTATAGTCTGGTAACACTATAGCTTCACTCGGCCTGGGTGTAGACTGTGAAGTAGACTGCGAAGTCAATTCCTCGTGCTCACTTGTTTCATATACAGATGGTGCAGATACAAAATGATGGGCATTTCTATCAGCTCTCACCCAGCAACTGTGTCAAATGAGAGCTCTGTTATTTGATATCTGGAACAATAATTTTATAATAAGCCTTTGTCTGAGAAAGAATTTAATGTGCGGAATGTAAGTGTACTACGCTCGTCTGCCCTATCCCGTCGTAGAATACAGTAATGATGTTATACAAGGTGAAAGTGATCATTTGTTATTTATTTACACTGCCTGATTATATGAAATTACCATATAGTTGTACATATAAAAAATAATAAAAAGCAACTGAGCCCAATAAACACTTACAGGTACGAGGCAAGATCCATTCACAAATAACTGTATGAATCCTTCTTTCTCGTTCAGTGTGAGTACGCAATAAATGAGATCTTGCACGTAACACTGAACATCCACAGTTGACACACACTTGATGATGTCCAGTTGTTGAAGATGAAAGCGGCTCATCCACGCCCAAAGAATTTATGACTAAATCCCTGCATCCTTGGCAAATGTGATGAAAACTGTTGACCTACAACAATAACAATAGTTTGTTACTTACAGTTCTCGGAAATAAATAATATAAGTACATGGTAGTGAGACGGCTAGAACATTGTATTTGTGGCACAAAGCACTGGTACAAACAACAGTAAGAAAAAGACAGTGATTAGAAAACCGAAGCAAGCCAAACTCATTAGCGGAGTATATTTGTGATTACATTAAGATTATTATATTGATAAGCTTTCATACAACGTCAATTATCCTATTGTTGCTTACTCAATGCCTGAATACCTACTAAGTTGCTCAATGCCTGATATTAATATAAAACCTTCAGTACATAAAGATTTTGTGGCTGCGTGTAGTCTTTTAACTAACAGAACTTTTTGGTCAGTGGGTCGTCTTAGGGTTTAATTGATAGTCAAACCATCCAGTACATCTTGTGTTGAACTTATTGTTTCAATCATGAGAGATATTATAGTGTTATAAGAATAATAATGAAGTACGGTACAGCAAAATGTGAACTTTTAATGAAATAAACTACTTACCCATTGCTGGATAACTGAAAGAATGCCTTCGTCTTCTTTTTGGTGTATTATGAATACTAATTGAATAATAATTACAGCACACGAAAGCACAACAGAAAATACCCAATATCGCAAACTCAGAGCCAAACAAAGCTAATGATTTGTTTGTTTGACATTTGATCTGTCTGACAATGACATGAGTTCCACTTTATTGCCTGTTTAAGAAAATATGATGATCGATACTAGAATCGATTTATTAATCAATTCAATCAATTTATTTTTACAACTTGCTTAGAAACGTTGATAAGTGTCACTGGGTAAACATTACATATAAAAAAATACGTGTGGCACTCGAGGACTGCCGCGGTAAAGCTATTGCATAGCATATATTCAAAAATAAGAAGATAATATTGTTGATTTAAAATATTTTTTTTAAAAAATACCCCTATACCCCCCCCCTAAATCGCAGAATTTACACAACCGTCAATGACGTCTGCCCTCACGCGTCTGCCCGCGTTCGGGTCGCGCACTCGGCCATCGCGCGTCATTGCCTATCCCGCCCCTCCACCCTCGTTCTGCGCGCCCGCCGTCGACTCATCGCAGGTCATTCTTATCGTTCTAACTTTTAAAATATTAGTCCAAATTACTTAGTGTAAAAGACAAATTTTATCTACATTAAATACCGAAAGCGATGAAGGTATTTGTTTTGATACGAATTAACTAAATACTCTAAAATATGCAACTTAAAAAAAGTATTCAATTTAAATGTATTTATAGCTCACTATTTTGGCTATAATGGCTTCCACATAAAAGATAGATATATGCTGTCGCGGACTTTTATTTAGAACTCTTTAAGACAAACAACCCCATAATACATTCTTTTCATGTAACTCCAGCGGTTTAGGCAGCGCACGCAAAGATAGATCTCAGAGGGCAGGATTTTTTCCGACTTACTGGATACTTATCGTTATATTATGGCTAAATCACATAAAATCTTTATAAATTGTAGCCTATGTGTTATTCTGATATATAAGCCACATTACTGTAAAGTTTCATTAAAATCCGTTCGGTAGTTTTTGCGTGAAAGAGTAACAAACATCCATCCATCCATCCTCACAAACTTTCGCGTCAGGTTTTTTTTTCGTTACGGAATTTCTACATTCGGTCGCCGCGCTCAGAGTCTCCGATAAAAGCTATGCAATAGCTTAAAAATAAAAATAAACTTATCTAAAGAAGAAATTAATATCTTATTGATATTTAAGATTTAATGTATTATTATGAATTCGATAAATCGATTAACTTATTTCATCTGGCAACATTAGTTATTTGTGAAAATAAAGGAAGTCAGTGTTTTTTCTATTAAATATTTAATTTCTTATCCCATGATAAAACTGCTTAATATTACATGATTAACTACAAAAAAAGCTGCAAGAAATATTGACAAATATTTAATTAGTGTAACGTCAGGCCCGAGTGTGATACGTGACTTAGAAATGTGTAACACCGAATATCACGTCCCCGTAAGTTTACGAATACGAAACACGTAACAACGAATGCACGCTACCACGAAAACCTTAACGCCGTAGCAATGCGATCTCGAATAACTAAATCTCTAATTCACCTATTCGAAACACTTAACAAAGAATGCACGCTACCACTAAAAACTGAACACCGTAGCCATGTGATCTCGAATAACTTAACGAAAAGTCATCGTAAAAAGTCTTTATTCATATAACAATCAACCAAAACAAACATTTGTTAAAAAAAAAAGTCATATTATGTGATTTACACAAAATATGACATTTTTTTCTCAACTAATTATATTTTCCTTAGAGGGTACATGGGAAACAATATTAGCAGTATTACCCGTTCTCACAATACTTGTTACGGGAATTTGCGGTCAGTGATGATGGCGCACTTACAATTTCTATTATCTAAAAAGAATAAAAGACTATGGCTACACGAAGGATATTTGTTTACTTTAGACAGACGTTTAAATACAAAATGTTATTGGCAGTGTGTAAAAAAGTGGGCATACTGTTGTGGATCGCGAATAATAACTCAGGTAAGAAGTATTTATTAAGTACCTATGTACATACAAGTTGCATAATTTTATTTTACATTATAATCTTTACTAATATTATAAATGCGAAACAAAATAGGGTACCTTTCATCCCGAAAAATTGTACTGTTGCCGAAGAAAACAACAATAACGTTCTTATGATGATAATAGACGGCGCCACGTGTCTTTCGAATCAAGATTGAATTTTATTATTATAGAAACTTTAGTAGTGTATTAAGTGTTTAATAGTCAAATTTTCGTAATTAATTGCAGGAAAACAACAGCGGGTTGAGGAAATAATAAAATATAATAATGAGCATTGTCACAGTCCTGAACCAGAAGTAATAGATGACTTAAAATTGAGAGCTAGATTGAAAAGACGAGCGAAGCATAGTATGGATGGACCGGCACAGGTAATACAGGCGGCGATTCAAGATATTCCTAGTGGAAGTGCCCCCTACTTACCCAGTATAAATGCGATGAGAATGGTGGTAAATAGAGCAAGGATGAATGGTGTTCCTACATCTCCAAAAAAGCTCCATAATCTAGTCATTCCAGATAAATACAGTAATTTTCTGCTGGCTCACTACAGTACTGAAGAAGATTGTATTTTATTGTTTGGTACGTCAGAAAATATAAGACTTCTCCAGCTGTCACCATTTTGGATCCTAGATGGGACATTTCGTACCTGTCCAACAGTTTTTTATCAAATTTATACGGTGCACGGATTAATTGGAGTGCACGATACCGTGCAAAAGGTGGTACCATTGGTGTTTGGGCTCCTGTCTAACAAAAATGAGAGAATTTATTGTTTATTTTTTGAGCTTCTCAAGTCGCGAGCATCTCAATTTGGAACCAATTTGCAACCTGACGTCGTAATTACTGACTTCGAGAAGGCGTCAATAAATGCGGTGAAACAAGTGTTTCCTGAAACTAAACACAAGTGTTGTTACTTCCATCTGGCTCAAAATATTTGGAAGCATATCCAGTCTACTGGTCTCTCCAAACAATACTCAGAATCGACATCTTTTGCTCACAAAATGCGTCATTTGGCCGCGTTAGCCTTTTTAAAGCCAGGTGAGATACCTGAGGCTTTTGAAATACTAAAAGAAAAAGTATTACCCAAGGATGCAGTGAAAGTCACTGATTGGTTTTCCAAATACTACGTCAATGGTACTTATAAGAAAAGGACTACTCTAAACCTCGAAACATTAAAGACAAACTTGCAAAAAGTACCTCCATTGTTTCCGCCTAACATCTGGTCGGTAAATAGCTCGATAGGGACCACTGTTCCAATTACACAAAATGAGGTGGAATCATGGCACCACCGCTGGAACACCCTATTGGGCAGAAAGAAATGGAATTTATATAAGACCATTGAAGAGTTAAACAAGGAACAAAAACATACAGAATTAATAATTGAAAAATTAAATTCACAGGCTCAAGAAACCAAAAGAGCAAAGAAAAAAGAAAATAGGGAAGAAAAAATTAAAAAACATTTGGAAAAAAAGGAAATAATGGACTTAACCACCTTTTTAGATGGTCTTGCATACTTGTGCTATTTTAAACGTTAACTGTTTTTTTTAAGTTTTTTTTTATGTTCGATTTGGTTGATTGTATTGTCATGGAAAAACGATTGATCTGGTTGATTGACACATAATAATTATGACATTTTTTTTCACAAATGTTTGTTTTGGTTGATTGTTATATGAATAAAGACTTTTTACGATGACTTTTCGTTTAGTTATTCGAGATCACATGGCTACGGTGTTCAGTTTTTAGTGGTAGCGTGCATTCTTTGTTAAGTGTTTCGAATAGGTGAATTAGAGATTTAGTTATTCGAGATCGCATTGCTACGGCGTTAAGGTTTTCGTGGTAGCGTGCATTCGTTGTTACGTGTTTCGTATTCGTAAACTTACGGGGACGTGATATTCGGTGTTACACATTTCTAAGTCACGTATCACACTCGTCAGGCCCATATTCGCCCGTCTCCTTTAAACTTGCTGCGTCAGTTAGTTTGTGTTTGACAGCAATTTTTATCAGACTACTCACTAATTTGAGGAGAAAATGGAAAAAAGTGAATTTCGTGTGCTTATTAAGCATTATTTCTTGCGAAAAAAAACCATTACCGAGACCAAGGCTAAGCTTGATAAATACTATGGGGACTCTGCACCATCGATTTCAATGGTAAAAAAGTGGTTTACTGAATTTCGTTGTGGCCGTACAAGCACTGAAGATGCCGAACGTCCTGGACGCCCAGTTGAGGTCTCTACACCCGAAAAAATCGAAAAAATTCACGATATGGTGTTGGCCGACCGAAGATTGAAAGTGCGAGAGATTGTGGAAGCCGTAGGGATCTCGCATGGCTCAGTGGTTTCAATTTTGAATGATCACTTGAGCATGAGAAAGCTTTCCGCAAGATGGGTGCCGCGTTTGCTCACAGTCGACCACAAACGCAATCGTGTAACAACTTCACAGGAAGGTTTGGCGTTGTTTAATCGCAATATGGAGGAGTTTTTGCGCCGTTTTGTAACCGTGGACGAAACATGGATCCATCACAACACACCAGAGACCAAACAACAGCCAAAACAGTGGGTTTCTAAGGGTGAATCGGCGCCAAAGAAGGCCAAGGTGGGTTTGTCAGCCAATAAAGTTATGGCGACTGTTTTTTGGGATACACGCGGGATAATCCACATTGACTACCTTCAAAAGGGAAGAACAATCAATGGGAAATATTATGCCAACTTATTGGACCGATTCAATGACGATTTGAAAAAAAACCGACCTCATTTGGCCAAGAAAAAAGTTCTTTTCCACCAAGACAATGCAAGGGTGCACACATGTGCAGTTGCCATGGCAAAAATCCATGAATTGGGCTATGAATTGCTCCCTCATCCGCCCTATTCTCCAGATTTGGCTCCGAGCGACTACTTCTTGTTCCCAAACCTGAAGAAATGGCTTGGTGGAAAAAGATTTGACTCCAATGATGAAGTCATCTCGCAAACAAAGGCCTATTTTGAGGACCTCGACAAATCATTTTTTTTGGAAGGGATAAAAAAATTGGAGAAGCGTTGGACAAAGTGTATAGAGCTCAAGGGAGACTACGTTGAAAAATAAAATTATTTTTTTATCAAAAAATCTGTGTTTTATTCCAAAAGTCACGGACTTATTGACCCGCCCTCGTATGTAATAGAAAACATACGACATGCAATTCAAAAAAATACAGTCATATCAAGATTGAGCCGCAAAAATTGTAACATAAAACCCTGGATCACGACAGGTCTTATTCGTTGTATGAAACATAGGGATAAACTGCACATGAAGGCTAAATCTCAGCCAGATAATCCAATATTGCAACTGTCGTATAAAAGGTATCGTAATTTCTGTAATGATCTCCTGAAAAAGGTTAAAAGCAACTACGATAAAACTGCACTGGAAAAGGCTGGAACAAATAGTAAACAGATCTGGAAACATATTAAAAACATAACATATACCTCGAAAGAAAATGAGTCATCTTTAGGTTTATTAAAAGCGCATTCGACACCGCTGACATCTGCTAACTTAGCAAATAATTTCTTTGTTAACGTCGGAAAGAATCTGGCAGAAAGAAATCGGGTTCAATCACACTATCTAACAAGCACGCATTTTCCATGCAACCACACCTTAACTTTCTTCTTTGGGTCTTTTTCCCGAGTGCCTAAAAAAAGCAGTTATTATCCCTGTATACAAAACAGGCAGTAAACAGCAAGTAACAAATTATAGACCAATTTCTTTACTGCCTTCTATGTCTAAAATTTTGGAAAAAATCATAAATAAAAGATTGTTTAAATATCTGGAGGATAAATCAATTTTGTCGGAGCGCCAATATGGATTTAGACCTAAAGTTTCAACTGCCGATGCCGTACATCATCTGACTGACTATCTAGCCCAGGAACTTGACAAGGGTAACCACACAGTAGGGGTTTTCCTGGACCTCGCCAAGGCTTTTGACACAGTCTCCATTCCTATTCTGTTGCGCAAGCTTGAGACAGTAGGCATACGAGGCATTCAATTGAAACTTCTTAAAAGTTACTTAGAAGACCGAACGCATTGCGTAAAGATTGGCAATGTTCTCAGTGCACACGAAAAAAACACGTCCTTTGGTGTGCCCCAAGGAAGTATTTTAGGGCCTACTCTATTCTTGATATACATAAATGACCTTTGTAATCTAAACCTAGAGCACGGCACTATAATATCCTACGCTGACGACACTGCCCTCCTTTTTTCTGCTGATTCGGAACATGAAGTCTACAAGGTTGCGCAACACGGTTTTAATATTGTAAATAAGTGGCTTCAACATTGTAGTATTAATAGTTAGTAAGCAGGAACATCACTAGAATGGCGACAGGATGAAGGAACAACACTACGAAGATGGCGTCGGAGAGCGATAGCTATTAGTGACGACTGATCTAATAAAAAGTACATGTGCTTATTGTTATGTTTTATTAAATAACATAATACATGGCGCAGCCGTAATTGTTTTTAAAACGTACCATTTTACGATAATCGCTGATTCGCTGTACAGTTTGTAACTGTGCAAACATGGCCGCAGCGTCGTACAACCTCCCCGAAAAACTGTGTCTCGGAGGGGATTTGCCAAGCAATTGGAAAAGGTTTAAACAACAGCTAAGTATATATCTTATTGCCTCTGGGCTTGATGATGAAAAGGAGCAAAGAAAAATTGCAATTTTACTAAATGTCATTGGCGAGGAAGGAGTACAAATCTATAATAATTTTAATTTCGACAAGCTTATTGATGCAAAAGGGGAAAAAAAGGTGGCGACGTTTGCTGACGTATTGAAGTCGTTCGATGAATATTGTGAACCCAAGAAGAATGTATTGTTTTCAAGATTTTTATTTTACAAGCGCTCTCAGCGACCGGGTGAGCCGTTTGATGTATATTTCACGGACTTGAAAAGTCTAGTTAGAAATTGTGAGTTCACAAATGAAAATGAAGCCATCCGAGATAGACTTATTTTTGGCACTACCAATAAATCCGAACAGGAGCAATTATTGAGCATGGGAGATGTGGACCTAGAAAAAACTGTAAAGAGGCTACGTCTCTCAGAGGTGACAAAGTCACAAGTCAAAGAAGTGCAATGTGACTCAGCAGAAGTTGGGGACGTTCACAAGGTGCAGGTAAAAAATACCACTGTACAGTGCAAATGGTGTGGTGGCGAACATGAACGGGACATCAAAAAATGCCCTGCAAGAGGCACAAAATGTGCAAAATGCGGAAAATATAACCACTTTGCAAAAGTGTGCCGCACCAAAAAAGTGCAAGTGGTATCTGAGAAGAAAAATGACAAAGATGAACTTTTTTGTGAATCGGTAGGTCAAGTACATAATGCTAACTGTTGGGAGCAGAAACTAATAATTGAAAATGTCATAAATTGTACCTTCAAACTGGATACTGGTTCTGATGTTAACCTAATACCTATATCATTGCTAGAGGATATTCAAAATAAAATTTCAAGGAATAAACTAACTGATATTAAACTCACTAAATCAAAAGTCACATTACAGGCATACAATAGATCAAAGATAAAAACTTATGGTACTGTTTTATTGGAAACAAAGTTAAAGTCAAAAGTTTATTTATTGGATTTTATTGTTACTAGTTCTGGATATCAGCCGACCTTAGGGAAGGATTCATGTTTGTTATTAGGCATTGTTGAAAGAAAGTTCATAAACAGTATTAAAAATAATCAATCAAATAAACAGATACTGATGGATAGGTATAAAGATGTTTTCTCAGGCACAGGGCAATTTCCTAAAAAATATAGAATTTTATTAAAAGAAAACTCTATTCCAGTGTCCAAACCTCCACATAGAGTTCCTTTAAAATTAAAAGATAAATTAAAAGATGAGCTGGATAGACTCTGTAAACTAAATGTGATATCCGAAGTTGAGGAGGCTACAGAATGGGTGAATAGAATTGTTATTGTGGAAAAAAATGATGGTTCTATCCGTTTATGTTTAGACCCCAGAGCTCTCAATGAGTGCATTCTTAAAAAATATTATGAAATTCCAACTATCAATGATTTAAAGTCACAAATAGGTCATTCAAAATTCTTCTCTGTTTTAGATCTGAAAGAATCATTTTGGCAGATTCAGTTGACTGATGACAGCAAAAAGTACTGTACATTCTCTACAATTTATGGATCTTATTGTTTTAATGTCTTACCATTTGGACTTGGAATCTCAGCTGAAATTTTTCAAGAAAACTGTAGAAATTGCTTTAGTGACATTGAAGGTTTGTTTACCTACATCGATGATTTCTTAATTCATGCAGAATCCAAAGAAAAACATGATGAGATACTCGAAAAAGTCCTCAACAGAGCACGTGAGTTGAATATCAAGTTTAACCCAAAGAAAATTCAATACTTACCTGATGTCGTTAAATATTTTGGACATGAAATTGTAGATGGAAAGGTCATTGGGCATTTTTGACCCAGTACCTCAAAGTACGCGTCCATTATTGAAATGTAGTTTGTTTTGAAGATTTAGGGTTAACATTTCACGGAATGTATTTATTTGAATCCAAAAGTTTGGGGAAAAAAAGTTATGTGGTTCAACGCAAAAAATTGTATTTTCCCACTTATTGATTTTCAATCATTAACTACTAACTGCGAGACGCTCGCTGGTGCTCATAAGGCGCAATCCTCGTTACAGTACAGAGTTTAGAGGCCCTTTCTTTCATACAATAAGCCCAATACCGGTTTTATGGACTTGGGTTTAACCTTACGATTGGTGTTAAATCACTATTTTTACCCAACTACGGCAAAGCCAAAAGGAAGGGTTATGATTTTAGCAGTCTATGTATGTATGTATGTAAGTATGTTTGCTTTTACGTGTGTTCCACCGTAGCGCCTAAACTACTGAACCGATTTTTTACTGCTAAATAATGGGTAATATCGACTTTGGGCTGTTTCACTCTATGGCAGTATATTCTCGTCAATTAGACCAAAAATAATCAAAAAATGACAGGTAACACCGAAAAAATTCGAAAAATGTCGAAAGTGACGTAAAGCGCGCGTCAATATCAAACCCGGTTTGTGCGGTAAACGATACAAAAGCCCTATTGTAGTGGTGCTATATCGGTTAAAATGGAAAACGAAAATAGTTGTGTGTTATGTGGCCTATCTGTGCTACGTATAGGGGTATTTGACCCAAAAAGCTGGCCAAAATTAGTTTTTTAAATTTTTGGTAATATTACGACTATGTCTCATTAAAGTAACAAAGTAAGGTGGATTGGGCTAGTTTGACAATAATTTATGTCTGTTTTAGTCACTTTATGAAAAAAAACTTGAGTATGTAAAACTAATTTATGAATTTATTTACAAATATTTACAAAGAAGAGTACAAATATTAATAGATTCACTCCGATGACAATTCCCATCCTTCCTCATCTGAAGTGTCATCGTTATCATCATTTGTAGTGTTCAAATCAGGTGTTTCTTCGTGGTTGTCATTTTGGTGAATGGTAACTTCAGGCGGAATCATCATTTCCCTGGCTGCTTCACTAAAAGGCTTAGATGTTTTCGGTGGCCTGGGTCTGATACTGCTTATGTATGGATCAGAAGTTAAAAGCAAGCGATTCAGAATGTCCATATTACATTTTTCCCTTGAAAACTTTCTGGAAAAGCTCTGCCTGTAGAGTCTAAAGTGTTTATTACGGGCCTCTGCTGCCTCTTCTGACAAGCTTCCTATTGGCAATAAAGCATGCTTGATGACTATTGGGCCGTGGACTAAAACTTTATGTACTGTGGGAGTCATTGGTTTCCAAGGATAAAGTTCTACAAACTGCTTTGCTGTGGCATCACAATAAGCTTCGAATTTGTTTAGATCAATGTTGTGGCCGCTTGAAATGACTTCCAAGACTGTGGCGAACCTTTTGATTAAGCTGAGGTCTATTCCTGTAATTCTAGATGACACTTCGGCATTGGAAAAGAACCTTCTGCTTGTATTGCCATCATTACTTGTGCCAAAACCCTGTTTAGGAAAATCGACTATTAGTCCTAGCTCTTCTTTGAATTCTGTTTGAATCTTTTGCTTTCTAGTTTTGATGATATCTTTTTCTTCTTTTGTGAGTTTTTTTTGCCACTTTTTTATTGGTAGCTTGTAGGAAAGGTGCAATAATGTTTCAAAAAACCGAATCCTAGCATGCAATATTGATAAGCCGAATTGCAGATTGTCGGTCTCTGATTCCTGGGGTTTGATCAACTTATTAAAATTTTTAGAAGTGGTATTACAAATGTAACACCTCATGGTTGAGCGTGTTTCGGTGGCCGCATTACACACCTTTCCGTCCACCATTGTCATAACCATTGAATGTTTCACAACAATTTCCTTGTTGCTTCTTGTTATTTTAGTGTCTTGCAGCTCGTTAATCTTATGACCGAAATAACTCATTTCGTCTTTTGTCACATCTGAAGTTTCATGGATGAATCTTATCCTCATTGGCCTGCAAAACCGTGGTGAAGATGGGGTTGCGTTTTGCCATATTACTTTTTTGTTTGTATTACAAATGAGTTGAAGAGGCACCATAGACGACTGAAATATATTTGCGTCGGAGTCAGTGCTGGTTTCAAATTTTTGCTTGTACTGCGCTTGTTGCGAGCCATCACAGCCCCATTTCACTATCAGGTTTAGAGAACCTAGCTCTTCTACAGTAAGAGTATCCAATACTTCGTCCAAATATAACATTAAACGTTCAACGGTGTGATTCAGTAAAGCTTGCAAATCCACTTCTGCACAAGTAGCTGTCACTCTATATGATTCTTGAGCTGGATAACACTCCTTCTTTGCCTTCTGTAAAATGCTATAGCATGGATATAATTTCTTACTGCTTGAGCGTATGATTTCGTACTGCTTACGTGTCAAAGAAGCTTCCACAAACATGGAGAGGGCTTGTGTAGAACTTATTTGTGACGTAGGATTGGGAGTGTCACTTTTCCGAAACGCCTTTTGGTATTTTTTACCTCTTTTGGGTGATTGTAGTATATCTTTAACCACATTGGCACCGCCCAAATTGCCGGTTTCCCGAAGCACCATCTGGCCAGCATAAAGAAGCTCGGGGCCCTCATGGTTTTTCCTTAAATCCTCCGTTTTGCGGCGTTTACTGCGTTCACTTAAGTCTTGAAAGTCTTTTTGCGGACGTCCAGCAGCAGAAGAATCACTTTTGCGATTTCCGGGAATTTCCAATGTCCCTTGTAACCAATCATGATTCTTTTTTAAAAAACCGTGCTCAGTTCTGTTCGCATTGACCCATCTGGTTTTCATTTCAGATTTTAATCGCGAAAACTTGCGAAGAAATTCATCTTTCTCTTGTTCTGCGAAACTTGCATTACTGACAATTTTAAGCTCTACTGCATCTAACTTTTTCGAAAAATCACCTTCTTGAAACTGTTTAGTCATGCGAAATATAGCTTCTCTAGTCATAATTTTCACCCCTGAAGGACCTGTTGGCAACAAAACCAATAATTTAATACCATGACTGCAAATAAAGTTTGTTTGGTAAACCCCTCAATTGATTAAAAAATTAATTAAAAATATGTTTCGGCAGTTTTCGGCACCAAATTTTTTTAATTATAGTTAGAATACTAAGAGCTCTATAAGGCAAAAAAAGAAAAACAGCCGGGGAATGCCCGGAAGTACAACTTTTTAACGATTATTTGTGATAAAGGTAAATAAAATCAGCATTCAAAAGTTAAGTTCAGAAAAAAGTCCATATTAAGAGTACTTGACAACATATTCCAATTCAAATTTAAGTAGTAAATTGTACATACCTGGAGAACTTAAATCCCTTGCAGCCATCACTGAAAAACTCGTGACTTCGTATTTTAAAAACTTTTACAAATTAATAATTATTCACTCTCACTTTTCCGAATTGCACGTACATTCAGCAAAGCGCTCAAATGACGACTGACTGTTAAAAAATTGCAAAGCTTATCGAAAAAAGACTTCCTGCTTAGTACGCGCAAGGTTATTAGCTAATGAGGGTAGGCATGTTTTTCCAGGAATGCAGTACTTCGTCTGTTTCTAATTTTGACCGGTTTTTTAAGCCAAATACCCCTATGTGGCGTCGCCGAAAACATACACTTACACAACTCCTGCTCGAACGTCACAGAGATCATGTTGAAATATTGTTACAAGAAATCATTCCACGTGAGGTAAGTACAAGTGAGATTTTTTGGTTTTATACAGAAAAGTATTTCACCGTATGGAGGTGTTACAGGTTGTAAAATGTTTGAACTACGGATGGACACTTCTATATTTGAAAAACTTGCCATATGGAAGGTTTTAAAACTGACCGACAATTAAAAATAGTACCCCTGAGATAATCAGTCGCACAATAAACTGGTTTATTCAGTCTACCTGGAAAGCTGCATTGTTCAGTGTGTAGTTATCATTCAATAGTGAGGGAGCTACATAACTGTGTTTGATGGCGTCTGTAAAACAACATTAGGTAAGTGTAATAGAGAGCATTAATGAGTTTTTTTTATGTTTAAGATACCGTTAAATGGCACGAGATCCGTATGTCATCCATGTTGGTTGAGGTTAAGTCGTCGTGTGAGAAGTCAACATATACCAAACCAGCCCGTACTGGATCAGCCACCTCAACAAGTTGAAGCAGAACCAGATCACGAAATCGGTGTTGTAGAACCTCCAATGGATATGAGCTTTGTTGCGCTTAATGGATATAAGCGTGCATCTAATACCGCAAGGCGTTGTATATTTCGAAACTGCAGAATGGCGGTGGCACATAATGTCCCGATATATGCTAGGTTTTGTCTGCTGCACGATCGTAATTTTTACATACCTCAGCTAGCCCGGGTATGCAATACTCATTTCACCAGTAATGAATGGGAAGACTTACTGGATGATGAAACAACCCATGAAAACTTCAATCACGACCATGTACTCGATATAATAAACGTATATAAATGGGGCTTCGAAAACAAAAAACAATTGGACTTCGGAAATATTAATGACATAGATGATAATGTATTGCACTTTTGGACAGGTGTGACGAAAAATGAGTTCAATATGATCTTGAATGAGACGCCTTCATTACAAAATAGGTCAAAGCGTCCTGCCACGGTACTTGGTATATACTTAACCAAACTAAGAACTGGCGAGCCAGATGAGCGCTTAGCAACAAAGTTCAATATATCCAGAAGAACACTAGAACGTGACTTCAAAACAGCTCGGGAATGCTTAGCGCGGGAATTTATGCCACAGCACCTGGGGTTAAATCATATATCCAGAGAAGAGGTCGTAGCTAGAAACTTGCTAATACCGAGTCATTTTTTTAGTGGTAACGATCATCAAGCAGCGATACTTGTTTGTGATGGAACGTACATTTATGCCCAAAAAAGTTCTAATTTCCTGTTTCAAAGAGAATCTTATAGTTTGCATAAATATCGTAACCTTCTTAAACCTTTTTTGATAGTGTGTACCGATGGTTACATACTCGACATGTTCGGACCGTACAAAGCTACGACGTCGGATGCCACAATCATGAGTGGACTAATGCGTGAAGAATCTCCACTACATGGATTTTTGCTACCTGACGACGTGTTCATATTGGATCGTGGGTTTCGGGATGCAATCCAAGCTATCGAAGAATGCGGTTATATTCCACATATGCCACCAACAAGACAAAGACGAGAACAATTGACAACAATCGATGCCAATAAATCGAGATTAATCACAATGGTCCGATGGGTCATCGAGACTATAAATGGCAGATTTAAAAAAGATTTCAAAATATTTCGTCACGTTTATTTTAACGTTGCCGCGAGTCATATGATAGTAGACTTCAAAATAACTGCAGCGATTATAAACCTTACTCGTCGACCATATGAAAATCATGTATACGCTGAACAGTTTGTAGCGATTATCAATGAAAAAATGCAACAAAACAATGAACTCGCCGACTATGTTCTATCAAACAATTTGAACAGACAAAGAGTAGCATTCGTGACGCTTGACGGAAATGATCCAGATTTCAATGATTTTCCACAGCTTACTTATGAGGAATTGATACTATTTACATTAGGATCCTATCATTTAAGAATTGCAAGGTCATATTGCGCCGAACACATGCGGCAAAATGGCGTATACCATATAGAAATGTACCGGCATCGAGAAATGGTCCAAAACAAAATATTAATAAGAAGCCGAATCCAGTCACGCCATGTGCGAATGAGACAATATTATATATATATTTTGATTGATCCCACTCTAAATGGAAGGCAAAGTATTCAAAACTATTATTGTTCCTGTATACACGGCCGCCGTACCGTTGGAAGCTGCGCGCATGTTGCGAGTGTGGTGTATTTCTTATCGTGGGCAAGACATCAGGAAGGAATAGATGCACCAGCAAGGGTTTTAGACGATGTCACGATTGATATTAATGATGTTGAATAAAATGTGAAAAAAATGTGTTTTACTTCTCAATATCCTACTTTACTCTCTAAAAATAATGTAGGTAGGTAAACCATTTTCAGGTTTAGTCGGGGATTACTCATATACTAGTATTTTTATAAATGGGTGCTTGGAATAACGCGGGAGAGACTGCGGGGAAAAAGATAGAAAAGCTCCTAACATTCATATAACTTTTAGGAAGATCTTTGTCCATTTTTGTAAGCATTTTATATATTTAAAAGGATATAGATATACGAAAATTCAATTTTTATATTAATTTTTGTTTTGCTAAAAAAAAACACTTTCCCATACTTTTGAGGAATGCGACTCATCTCATTGAGTAGTATTCATGGTCTTTAGCATACTCCGATTAGTTTTGTTAGTGGTCGCTGGTGGGTCACCGGTTCGAATAAAATGCCCATTTACCTTTAGTACCAGACAAAGATAAAATTAAAGCTGTTTTAGAATATGACATGCCAAGTGACAAGCAAAGTCTTCAGAGATTTCTAGGTTTTGTTAATTATTATAGGGAATACATCCCCAATATGTCTGAAGTAACCAGTCCACTTAGGCAATTGTTAAAGAAAAATGTAGAATTTGTATGGAATATTGGTTACACAACATGTGTCAATAATATTAAGAATCTTTTAATAAGTCCACCAGTGCTTGTAAATTTTGATCCCAAAAAACAAATTATAATTCAGACTGACAGTTCTAAGGATGCAATTGGTTGTGTGCTAATGCAAAATGGTCATCCAATTTCATATGCTTCAAAAAGTTTATCTACTTGTGAATCTGAATACGGGCAGATTGACAAGGAATTCTTGGCTATACTGTTTGCCTGCAAAAAGTTTCACTACTATATATATGGAAGGCATATAATAATGCAAACTGATCATCAGCCATTGGTGGCGGTTATGAAAAAGGAAATTAATTCCATTGGTTCTCAACGTTTAAGAAAAATAAAAATGAAATTAAACATTTATGATTTGGATGTTCAATACACTCCAGGTTCTAAGATGCATGTAGCTGATGCCTTAAGTCGTGCTTCAAGCAATGCTGACAGTATAGAATTGGATAGTTCTCTTACTAAAACTGTACACACAATCAATGTTAGTGAAGAAGTACAAAATCTCATTATGTTAGAAACTGAAAATGATTCAGTCCTTCAGCAAATAATATTATACTATAAAAATGGATGGCCTAAATGCAAAAATAAAGTAGCTGATAATGTGAAATTTTATTATAAATGTAAAGACAACATTACATATGAAAATGGAATTGTTTATTTAGATTATAAGATTATAGTGCCATTAGTATTAAGAGATAGAGTAATTAAAAAAGTTCATTCAAGTCATTTTGGAATAAATAAGACAATTGCTAGAGCAAAAACTTTATTTTATTGGCCGAATCTTGAGACTGATTTTATTAATATTATATCAAAATGTGAAACATGTGAAAAATATAGTGCGAAAAAATCAAAAGAACCTATGTTGCTTGATGAGATACCAACATTACCATTTCAAAAAATTGCTTGTGATTTTCTACAGTGGAATAGCAAAACTTATTTAATTGTAACTGACTATTACTCTAAGTGGTTTGACTTAATTCATGTAAAATCATTAACTGCATCCACTGTGATTAATATATTGAAGCATATTTTTTCAATTCATGGTATACCAAGGATCTTGAGGGCTGATATTATGCCATTCAACTCTTTTGAGTTCCAGAATTTTGCAACACTTTGGAATATAAAACTGATTACTTCAAGCCCAAAATATCCTAGGTCCAATGGTTTTGTTGAAAGATTTGTTGGAATTGCTAAAAATTTGCTAAATAAATCAACTGAGAGTGGGGTTGACTTTCAAGAAGTATTGCTAGAGTATCGAAATACTCCAATACTAGGTTCACAATACACACCATCACAGTTACTATTTAGCAGATTGACAAGAACCAAACTACCTATTCATGATGTACTTTTAAAACCAAAAATTTGTTACCAACAAATTTTTATGAAACTCAAAACAAAGTAAATATTTATAATAAAAAAAACTTTGATAAGACTGCCAAATGTAACAAACACACTTTTTATTCAGGCCAAGATGTAGTTTACCTAAGGGATAATATTTGGGTCCCAGCAAATGTTATAAATATACACTCATCTCCGAGGTCTCTGATTTTAAAAGATGATAAAGGGCAAATAATCAGAAGGAATACATTGCATGTAAAACCTTCATTTCATAAAGATGTAACTGTTCAACAAGAATGTAATTTGGATTTGTTAAACAATGATGAACAATTACAATTAGAAGAACAAAATGAATCTATGGAAAGAAGGAATAGTGATGGCCAAGAAGTAGTTGTAGTGGAAGATGCTCAAGAGCAAGTACCAGATTCTCAGTTGAGACCTAGGAGAAACATAGTTCCTCCTAAACATTTAGCTGATTATGTTTGTTGAAATTAATTATAAGGGAAAGATGTAGTATTAATAGTTAGTAAGCAGGAACATCACTAGAATGGCGACAGGATGAAGGAACAACACTACGAAGATGGCGTCGGAGAGCGATAGCTATTAGTGACGACTGATCTAATAAAAAGTACATGTGCTTATTGTTATGTTTTATTAAATAACATAATACAAACATAACTCACTAACACTAAATGCGGCTAAGACAAATTATATTAAGTTTTCCATGCGTAAGCCAACATCTGTGTTGCCCTCAACTATGTATGCTCACTGTTATATGGTCCCCGCAGATTGCTTGCTCACATGCCCTAATATTAATATAACTAATCAAATAAAATATCTGGGAATTATAATAGATGAAACTCTATCTTTTAAACAGCACATAGAAGCTTTAAATAATAGAATGCGTAAGCTAATATTCGTTTTCAAAAAACTACGCTATATTGCAGACCCAAACTTAATAAGGCGAGTTTACTTTGCTCTCTGCCAGTCAATTTTGACTTACTGCATTACCTCTTGGGGTGGAGCAGGTAAAAGTTTGCTACTTCCTATCGAGAGAGCTCAAAGAGCGATTCTCAAGGTGTCTACTTGCCGCCCTTTCCTTTTTCCCACTAACCTACTCTATGAATCCTGCCAAGTACTAACAGCTCGACAGTTATTCATCATGAGCATTGTATTAAAACAACACGCAGCCCTCCCCTACAGCACTGAATTAACTGAAAAGAGACGGAAAGACATAGTTTGCCCTACAAAACGTACAAAACATGCTTTCGCAGCCAAATGTTTTGTCTTCCTAGGACCATTACTTTATAACAGACTAAATGCGAGAGCCAAAATTTATTCACTTAATTATAATAATTGTAAAAAAACTCTCAAAGAAGCTCTTCAAAGTATGTCCAATTCCTATACAGAGGAATTATTAGTTGTACTCAAATAAAAATTGTATTTGTAATAATTAAGTTTAACTAAGTTAGGTTATGTAAATACTAAGATTTTAGCAAGTAGGGTATGTTGTATATTTATTAATTTCTTTGTGTATTTACACCTTTTACATACCTATTAGATGACTAGATTTTTATAATTAAGTAGATATGTGATTATTTAGAAATACTATGCCTTGCCTCGCCTGAAAAACAGGATGACCTAGTTCAGGCACATAAAACAATAGAATTTTTCGTATATTTAAGCTTTGTACTTAGTGTTTTACCTTTTTACCTCAATAAACTTTTTTTTTTTTTTATATTATTATTAAAAATGCGAGCTTGACTTTCAGTCGAAGTACAGGGTTGCCATTATATGGTCAATATAATTTCGATTCAAAACCAATCGATTACCGATTAATTATTATTTCAAATATATTAATTATATTTCAAAATATGGCAACATTATTCTTTGACAGCTGATGGATTTGACAGTAAACTGTAATCTATTATAGATAACGCGCGCTCGCCAATCGCCATCGTGGTTTGTTTGTGTATTTATCGCTATCGTAGTTGTTTTTTTGCCGTGGTTTTTGCTCTTTTGTGACCTTTTTTACGACAATGGACTCCGATCAACCTCACCCGAATGACCCTCGCGCGAACTTGGACCCTGGCTCCTCTTTGAATGATAACCCTGATGTGAATGTGGAAGCTGCTGGCCCCTCATCTAATGACGACACTCGCACGCATTTGGACTCTTGCCCTGCTACTGCTACCAATGATTACTCCGGTGCGAATATAGACCTGAGCAGCTCTGCTGTCCCGACCACGTCGTCGCAGGGAATAACCGGCGCAAGCAACGTTCGCTGTGCGAATTGTAGAGTGGATATGAGGCACTTGCGATCTCATCAATTAGAAATTGTGGAAGTACGATCAATTGTATGTACAGCAATGGGTTCTTCCGCAACAGGTAAGATACCTTTAGGAATCTATGATAATAATAGCCAGTACATAATAAGTAAGCTTTTAGTAATTTGACTTAGTATGAAACATTTTCATAGTAAATCATATTTTTAAATAAATACTTTTATTTTAATGAGAAACTAACAAAATCTTTCAGCATAATTATGTAGTATTTTATGCTACTCAGTTCATTCTTTCTCATCGTTTACTGTATAATTAATATTAAATAATAATCAATTGCATTTTCAGGTGCATATATCAAGCAATGATTTTGTTTGTCATTCCTGTTGGACCGCAGCATGGAATGAAATTAGAAATCCAGCCGAAAGTGTCTCATCTTCCGCTGCTCGCCTCATTTGTGTTGGCTGTGGTCGCTCACTACCTAGACAAAGAAGTCACCTGTTGTCTCAGGATTCTCCACGAGAAAATGTCAGTATATATATTTCGGATTGCAGTACCACTTAGTTCTGATCTTTGTCTTCTAATTAAATGTAAATAATCACTGGCAGGTGAATCTTGGAATCCAAGTATACTCAGAGTGTGATCAAATTGGTACCCATCTCGCTTACTTATGAAATTGCAATACGCAACACGCTTTAACAATTTTCGTAGCAAAATCAACATTAACGTTTATGGACCTGTTGAAAATTTTGAATTTGTTACTCAATATACCAAACGTACATTCAATATAACGCCTTGCGCGTGTCAAGCGATAATTGTATATTCTCTTATTTCGTGGTAAATGTTTACCAGCGTATGGTCTTTGCAAGTGTTCGGCTAAGGCAAATCCTTCATCGCCAATAAATGAAAACGGTACAGGTATTCCATTGTTAGATATAGGTCTCGGTTGAGGTATATTAAAATTTCCTTCTCGTATTTTTTTTAACCCATTCGCTGCTGTCATGTATTGTTGAATCGGAGCTCTTTCCATAGCATCCGACATCGATAGCTATGAAATTATAATTAGCGTCACATATTTCTAGCAACACGATGGAAAAAAAATGTTTGTAATTGTAATATTCTGAGCCGGTATGGTTTTATAATTCTTATATGTTTTCCATCTATTGCTCCAATTATGTTAGGAAAATTTGCATGTTTCATAAACCCTTCAGCGGTTTTTAAATGTGATTCTTCTGTTGGTTCTGGTTAATTTATTCCATATTACTTCTTCGGTTTCTTTAACAATTCTACGTGCAGTAGTATGTCCGCATTTAAAATCTATATGAAGATCTGTGAAATTACATCCAGTTGCTAAGTACCTGAAAAAGAATATAAATTATAAAAGATTACATTATATTTATGGCCTGGGTCTAATTTCACGAAAGTTACATGCTACAAAACTACAAGTGTAAAGTGGCAATACTGTCATATCAGCCAATCACGTCGTGCGGTCCTGCAACGCGATTGGCTGATATAACTGTGTGGGCACTTGACACTTGTAGTTTGTTAATTTCGTCAAATGAGGTCTTGTTAATTAAACTTGTATATATTTTTTCAGCTGTGGAACTCCAGAAAAAATGGGAAAGTTTAAAAGATTCCTATAACAGAGAACGGGCAAAGGAAAAGAACTGTTCCAGTGGGTCCGGGGCTAAACCAAGAAAACAATATGTGTACTATAAATCATTGTCATTTTTACAACCCTTGACCGAAATCAGACCGCCAAGTCGACCTACAGTTACTGAGGGAACCGAATCCGAAGACTGTTTGGAATTTTTTGTAATACCAAAATCAAAGAAGCTTAAAACAAGTGATGATGCACAAAACAAATTATACGAAATTCTGACTGAAAAATCGAACAAAGTCACGCCAACCATTCAACATCCAGATCAACATTTTTTACTTTCTCTTTTTCCACATTTTCATTCCATAAGGAAGAATATAAACTCGATGCAAAAGCCGAAATGATCAATTTGCTTCGCAAATATAACAATATGGCACAGACGTCTGCATACGTCAGTCACTATGGATATCAGTGTGGATACCAAAGCTTCGACACAACAGCTCGTACAAGTACTGAAAGTAGCGTGTCGCAATCGCAACTAATAAGTAACAACAACACGCTGCCAACGCCTGCTAGTACCAACATCAATACTGCAGCTTCAGTGCAATATAATGATAATGAATATAATTATATTAATGATGATTCTACACAAGATTCTATTATCACAGTAAAGTAATAATTAAGAAATTACAAACCTGTTTATGATTATTTTTATTTTTTTAAATGTGGACAATATACATATACCTAATATATTGAATAGTTAATAAGTTTTTTTTTTTTTATTGTGATTAAAATTCTGATTAAAGTTGTGATCATCACGATAATCACAACTTTCAGTACCACTGTGCAAAACCATTAAAAGATAATTAATATAATATTATTATTATTTTATTTTGTTTTTTATTATTATATCAGCTGAAGAACGACTAACCATGATGATATAAATTGTCTCATCATTGTATTTCTGCGTGTCAACTCTGGTTTTACAATGGAAAGCAATTCACAAAACGTCGAATATGACATTCTATAACAACTTTTGAATTTAAGATCATAATTTTTGAGTTTTTTGAATGTTGTTACATGATGTCCACAAAGTAATCTCTGGGTATTAAATGGATGCATCCAATATTGACGCTGCTACCGTTGCCTACGCTTCGGCTGCTTACGTAAAAGCAGCACCAAAGACAACGTGACTAATGTTGCCTCAACGGAGTTCATCTTGCAACTGTACTGATCCAAGGTATTTTTGTGTCGTAACTGCATCGCGACCGAATCGCGTTTGCATCGCGACTGAATCTGGGCCCGTAGCTAGCGACCGCTTCGCGACTGTATCGATGCGGACGCGCGACAGCATCGCTACTGCATCGCTACAAAAAGTCGCCGTGGGCGAGGGCCCTAAGAGTAAGACTTTTCTGTGATTATAAATATTATGTATCCGCACAATGCAGAATTTGCAATTATCATTTAACTAGCAACTCATGGGACCTATTAGATATAGGAGAGTTTACACAAAATCCAATACAAACTTTTAGTTCATCCCACATCGAAGAGTTTGCTTCTCTGCTGCAGCAGAATATGTATGCACATTTAGATTTTCAAAATATAGATGAAATCCCAGAACATATTGTGCATTATTCTCTTGGGTTAACTAAAGCACAGTTTAACCAGTTACTTGCTGAAGTCCCAAGCCTGTCAAATAAGTATAAAGGAAGGTTTGCCCCATATTTAATCAAATTAAGAACTGGGGAAAGCGACGAACGTATGTCTTCTTTGTTAAGTGTACCACGAAGTACATTAGAACGTTTAATGAACATGGCCCGAGAGATACTGCACCAAGTTTTTGTGCCCCAAAACCTGGGATTAAATCATTTGACTAGGGAGAAACTTATTAATACCAAATGGTCTATTTGGAACAGAGGAACGTCATCCAATTGTTATTGCTTATGGTACTTACATTTATACAGCGTTTTTTTTTTTTTTTTTTTAGGGTGGGAAATTATCATATAACTTCTCCCGCTCTGGGCGGAGCGGGAGGGCGTGTCAGACTTTTACTGACTAAAACCCACCCGTGTTCCTTCCGTTGCCTGTGTGCCGAGGTCGCGATATCCCTTTCAGACAAACCCGCAACCCCGGCAGGCATTGGCCCTTCCGGACCCCGTCAGTTGGTGCTGACATCTCTTTGAGGCGCGCGTGGAACACAACGCGCCGTCGACCCGGGCCTGCAGTGCTATTCTGTAACCACCTCACCGTGAAAACTTAGGTGAAGTGAGCGTGGAGTGAGCTGTCATTCCACAGGGATTGACACTATTGACAGCTCACTTCACCCAAGTTTTCACGGTGAGATGTTTACAGAATAGCATGGCTGGTCCCTATCGGACGGCGAGCTACCCATTGCTCACCGTCCGCAAGCCCGCGCCTACGGTGGCCGGAAGTCGGCTCGCGACTCCCGACGCCCGGGGCGTCTCCTGCGGCGACTAGGGGCGCGAGGGCGCGCATTTTGCCTCTCCCTCGCGCGCTCCGCCTCCTCCTTCGCGAGCATTACTGCTTCGCAGAAGGAGGTAACGGCCTCCCATGCACTCTCGCTCCGGACCATGGCCTGAACCAGGGCCGGACGCGAGAGATCGCCGCCGCCGATCGCCTCCGTGAGGACACGGCGGTGCTCCGCCCAAGCTGGGCAGACCTCCACCGTATGCTCCACCGTGTCCTCCGGGCGATCCACACAGTGGTGACACCCGGGCGTTTCCTCCCGCTTTATCCTGAACAGGAACCTCCCGAAACAACCATGTCCGGTGAGGACCTGTGTCACTCCTCAAAGAGGGGACTTATCGCCACAATTGTGGCGTGCCCTACATTTATACACCGTGACATTTGAATCACAGTTTTGCTAGAACAAACGTTGTTCAGACCATGGTCTACTACCATTCTACAGCATCCAATAAAAAAAAAAACGTCATTGGTTTTTGAAATAACACAAATTATACAAAGTTAAAAATGCGCCCCCTGCTCCACCCCGCACTCACCCGCGGCCGCCCGCACGTGGTCTTAGTTGGTTCTAAACACTATGGGAGACGGACGCACGCACTTTTGAGTATAATTTTACGAAAATTATAGAGAATGGCTTTGAATACGGAACAAAATCAGCCTCGTACTGAGTTTGTGTGTGAGGAACAGTTTAATGAAGCTATCAAGACGATTGTAGAGGGGCGGCATGATAAGGAAAAACCGTTATGGACTCAAGAGAGAAGAAGCGATTACAGCGATTGAACAATTTAAATCAGCTCCAGTACTGAATCTTAAGAGAACAAACAAGCAATATTATTACGGTAACAAATATGATGTAATGGAGGTAGGTACAACCAAGTTTTTGATATTAAAAAGAAAGTTTGCTTCTGACTCAGTGGTTAAGATAGTGACTCCAAATGAATTTTATGCCATACTTTGTGAAACCCATCAAGCGACGGGCCACGGTGGCAGAGATAAAATGCTGTACTATTTGAAATCCAGATATTTAATTCCCACTTCTGTTGTATTAGAATTTTTGAAACTCTGTACGGTATGTCAATCTAAAAAGAAATTCCCAAGAAAAGGTATTGTTGTTTGCCCGATTGTGTCTAATGATTTTAACCATCGCGGCCAGGTTGATTTGATTGACCTACAGTCAACCCCCGACAGGAATTATAAATGGCTATTACATTATCAAGATCACGCAACAAAATTCAGTTTTTTGCGACCATTGATTTCAAAAAGAGCAGCTGAAGTAGCAATGGAACTTTTAAAAAATTTCCTGGAAGTCGGTTGTCCCCATATACTACAAAGTGACAATGGCCGTGAGTTTACTGCTGCAATCATTCAAGAATTAACTGCCATGTGGCCAACATGCAAAATTATTAGTGGTAGGCCTAGACATCCAGCGAGTCAAGGGTCAGTTGAGCGTGCAAACCAAGATGTCGAAGCGATGTTACGGGCTTGGTTAATTGACAATGACAGTAAAAATTGGGCAATCGGCTGTTATTTTGTTCAATTTCAAAAGAATTCCTCCTTTCATCGTACCATTAAGCGTTCACCTTACAAGGCGTTATTTGGAACAGAACCAAAAACAGGACTACTCATATTTCAACAGAATTACTTGACAAGTTAGTTACTGAAGAGGATCTGGATCAGCTTCTTAAACAGCAAAACGTATTAGCTACTGAATCAATTGATAACAACGCCACAACTTCTGAGGAACAACTAACTATTGCATCAAATGAAGATAACACTTCGACTTCACCTATTTTAACACATGAATTATTAGCTGAACCACCTGTTGTATCAGAAAGTGAATCGGTTGTGAGAGTACAGGAAATGATTTGTATTGTTTGTGGACAAGAATCTACAGGAGCTCATTCATGTGACATTTGCGGAAATTCCGTGCATGCAATATGTGGCATTACGACAAGCGAAGAAGGATATGGGTCGGGAGTTTTATGCTTATTATGCCAAAAAGAAGAGAAAATTAAAAAGCAAAGGGAAGATGCTTCACAAAATTTAAAAAGATCTGCTGATAAAATGAAAGAAACTTGTTCGAAAAAATTCAAGGATGTATTAGTTGGTTCCACCGTTTTGGTTGATGTACCAAAAGTAGACAGAGGTCCACTAGATGCAAATAGTATTACAGGGATTGTATTAGATACGAAAAACAATTTATTTCAAATCGGTACTTCAGTTGGTATCATAAGAGATTGGCTTCCAAGAAACGCTCTTCAATTATCTACAGTTACATTAACCGATTCGGTTCCATCCACAACGCTGAGTTTGCGTGAAATTGCAGGAATATTATCTTTATTTGGAGGACAAGGATTCAAGCAGTGTTCTTGTCAAGAGTCCAAAGTACGATGCAAAACGAACAAATGTGCCTGTAAGAAAAATAATGTTCTGTGTAATTCACGTTGCCACAAATCTGCTACGTGTTTTAATAAGTGAATATTACAAATAGGCATATCATACGTTACGTTTTTCTATTTTTTAATACATTTTTGTTTCTCTTTTTCAAATAATTACATATGTTCTAGTTGTGATTTTTGAGATCTATATTACATTTTGTGTGCGAAGCCGGGGTGGGTTGCTAGTACAAAATAAACCTATAAATTACCACAGAAAAGTTATTTTTGTCATTTCACTGAACCAATTTTGAGATTTGTTCAAATCACTAGATTTCTTTATTGGGATTTGTCAAATCACCAGATTTGCTTAGGGAAATGATAAAAACGTGTTATTATTTTAACATCCTCCGTGATTTGATCAAATCGCTTAGAGATTTGATCAATTCCCTGTTTTCCTCATATCCCTGCGACATATATATGTCCACCGCGCGGTAAACTCTAATTGCGCGATGCAGGATTTGAGTGACGTCAGGATGTTGTGTGACGTCAAGTCTTTGATGCATAGTTCGCATGTGGCGGTGTAGGTGCCGCCACAGTTTTAATAACATATTTGATGCTATAGAAACGTAGTAGACCATGGTCTGAACAACGTTTGTTCTAGCAAAACGGTGATTCAAATGTCACGGTGTATAGAAAAAAGCTCTAATTATTTATACCAAAAAAACACCTATTCTCTACATAAATATCGAAACTTGGTAAAACCATTTTTACTTGTTTGCTCAGATAGATGTGTTAGGCCCCTATCCAACAACATCAGATGCAGATATTATACGAAATGAATTTTCTGATGAAAATGGTCCATTTAGACAGTTTTTTCAAAGTGGAGATGTGTTTATACTACATAGATAGGGTCTTTAGGGATTCCATTTCATTATTAGAGAGATGTAATTATAGTGTACATGTACCACTGTCCCTACAACCGAGTGCAACACAACTATCTACCATTGATGCAAATAAATCTAGAATAGTAACGATGTGCCGGTGGGTAGTTGAAACAACTAACGGGTTTAAAAAAAATCGTTTAAGTTATTTCGTCAAACTTTTTTCAACAGAGCTTCACGCCATTTAATGGTAGACTTTTCTGTAGCTGCTTCACTAATTAATAGGTTCCACCTAAGGTATAGGGACAGGGACGACGCAGTACAAATATTACAGATAGTTCGTGAAAATCGGTACAGAAATAATGATCTGGCAGACTTTATTGAAGAAAGGAATTTAAATAGAGTAAGAGTTAATTTTTCTACTATTGAAGTCATAACAGAGAATGTAAGAGAATTCCCACAGTTAACTGAAAGTGATTTGATTATGTTTGCATGTGGGACATATCAACTAAAACAAGCCAGGTCTTATTATGGAGAGCACATTAGATTAAATGGATGTTATCGTATTGAGGTTTCTAATGATAGGAGAACCAGTATTTTGGAGGGATCACTCTTTCAAAATGATTGTTTATTATTAAGGGCCCGAATCTAAAGCAGGCATATTAGCCGAAAGACATACTTTGTCTATATTTTAATAAGAAATAATGCCACTGGAAGAGCAGCCATATATTAGTACTGCTGTAATTGTATTGTAGGCCGGAGGACTGTAGGATGCTGTGCTCACGTTATGTCTGTTGTCTGGTATTTTGGGTGGGCACGGCATCAAACCAATATAGTGCCTCCAGCACAGGTTTTAGATAGTGTCTTATTGGTATATGATGCTGATGATAGTACAGAATAAATATATTTATTTATTAAAACTTTTCACACTCAAAAAAAGTACAAAGGCGGACTTAATGCCTTATATATCATTCTTTCTTTCTTTTTTTTAAAGATTACTAGCAAATGTGTAATGACTTGTGATGTTCTTGTTGACCCCTCCAGCTAAGCTAAATATACTTTTGTTAGGAGTGGGTCCACGTCAATAGTGCAACTTCACCCATTCAAACTCACGACGCACAGTGGGCTGAAAATCGACTCTCATAGACATATAATAATTTTTTCCCAAATGTCCACTTTTATGACTTGAAAATGTTTTGGGACACTAAATACATGCCAAAAAATATCAACATAATGGAATAGCATTGCAAAAAACGCAAACATTTTCCATAAACTATTTATCAGTGTTCAAAGCAGGCCAAGGTTGTTCTAATATGTGGGCATTGACCTTTGCATGTTTAAAACAACATTCTGTACTCCTAAATAGCAATATAAAAGAAATACTTGCATTACAAACATGTGACCTGAAATCATTCGAATGCATGCATGGTAAATGCACGAAATGCAAGAACATTCCCATTATATACGACACAAATGTGCAATTAAATCAAAACGTCACCTAGTACCAATGGGAGACAATTACCCATAAATACTCCAAAAAAGAAGGATCAGAAACCACAGAAAAGACAACGAAGAAAACGGTAAAAGCAGAGAAAAACGGAACTATTAATCAGTTACAGAAACATTATTTTAATAACATTCACCAAAAAAACCAATATCAACATATTAGAAATCATCTAAACGAAAACAAAGCGGTAGTTATATGCGATTTCTCGGAGAATTATGAGACAAAACTAAGCGAAGAAATACAAGGTATGCATTTCGGTGCCTCTAAAAGTCAAATAACGCTACACACTGGACTGGTATATCTTCAAGGGATGTCACAATCATTTTGTACTGTATCTCAAAACAACATGCACCAACCGCCAGCTATTTGGGCACATTTACTGCCTGTCCTAGAAAGATAATCTACGTCAAAATGACTCCCGCGCGAGTTAAATATTGCTGTCTCTTTTTAATTAGCGTGAATCCGGAGTCGTGCGTTTCAAACATTTCACTCGCCGTTGGGATCTAGCGAGAGGCGACCGCGTGACTGAGGTATGTGCCCGCCATTTTGAGATATAACAATCACAGGAGTCAAAATTACGTATGATTATCTTTTGCGTGACTTTTACGATATTTGGTAAAAAAAAAAATTGAATTATTTTTACTGTCGGTAATGGTTTATATTGATTTTTGATATTGTTTTTTTATTTTATAGGTATTAAGATACTGCCACAACATAATGGGGACTAGAGAATTGGATGAAGATCATATCCTGTGTGCTCTTTTAGAGAGTGATGAGGAGCCCTGTCCTGATACCGACAGTGAAATCGAAGGACATGAGAGCGAGGATGACGTCCAGAGCGATGAGGAAGAAGGATTTGCGGATGAAGTGAGGGAAGACGTGTCGGCAATTCCCTGTGAAATGGACTGTATTGAAGAAGAAGACTCTGGACAAGCAACTCTTTCAACGGCTTCTCGTCGTCTAATAACGTTGCCTCAAAGAACCATCAGAGGTAAGAATAGACATTGCTGGTCAACCTCTAAGTCTTCAAGGCGGGGCCGAGTTTCAGCGCAAAACATCGTCAGAACTCAACGAGGTCCAACACGTATGTGCCGTAATCTATATGATTTTATGCTTCAATGTTTTCGTTACTGATGATATAATTTCCGAAATTGTAAAATGGACCAATGCTGAGATAACTAACAAAAGACGGGAAACTATGCCACATTTAGAGACACGTGGGTTTTTCGAAATTATCAAATAACTTCTCCCGCTCTGGGTGGAGCGGGAGGGCGTGTCAGACTTTCAGACAAACCCGCAAGCATTGGCCCTTCCGGACCCCGTCAGTTGGTGCTGACATCTCTTTGAGGCGCGCGTGGAACACAACGCGCCGTCGACCCGGGCCTGGTCCCTATCGGACGGCGAGCTACCCATTGCTTGACTAGGGGCGCGAGGGCGCGCATTTTGCCTCTCCCTCGCGCGCTCCGCCTCCTCCTTCGCGAGCATTACTGCTTCGCAGAAGGAGGTGACGGCCTCCCATGAGAGAAGACACGTGTGACGATGAAATCCGTGCTTTGATCGGAATCCTGGTACTGACCGCTATGAGAAAGGACAACCACTTGTCCACAGACGAGTCGTTTGAGCGAACGTCTTCAACATTGTATGTCTCTGTGATGAGTCGTGATCGATTGATTTTTTGATCCGATGTCTTGGAATGGATGACAAAAACTTACGGCCGGAACTACGAGCCAATGACATCTTTATTCCAGTTCGTAAAATATGGGATATGTTCATCAATCAATGCATAATCAATTATGACCCAGGGGCTCATGTTACAGTGGACGAACAATTACTTGCCTTTCGAGGGAGATGCCCATTTAGAATGTACATTCCTAACAAGCCGAGCAAGTGTGGTCTCAAACTTGTCATGATGTGTGATAGCGGCACAAAATATATGATAAATGCTATACCTTATTTAGGAAAGGGAACTCAAACGAATGGCTTACCCCAAGGAGAATATTTCGTGAAAGAGTTAACAAAACCTATACATGGCAGTAACCGGAATGTGACATGTCGCACGCTTAATCATATACTGACCGATTAGTGTTTCGGTCAAAGTTTAATTAAGTATACCAAGAAGTTTATTTTAACGCCCTCTTTCGGCCGATCTCGGAATTTTTTTGATATCTTGTTTGTAGAAGGAGTTAAACCTATATCTGTCTCTTTCATACGCAAGCGTTTCGGCAAACGCTTTTACGAGACAGAGACAGATATCAGTATGCGTCAAGGACTAGGATCGTGAACATCTCGTGTTTTTATTTAAAAGTGTCATATTAGTAGTTAAGTCGCTTTAGTGTAAAAATCAAAGGTAAGTTTTATTGAAATTATTTATAAAAATGTGACCAATTGTTAAATATGCCTATTTAGTACAAAATAGGATCGAACTATTCATGAATTATTTAGTGTTAGTTCTGTTTTATACAAAGACATGTTAACAATTCTTTGACTGATTGTGTATTATGCCTATATTTTATAAAACTGTTCCGTTTTGCCGGTAGTGTTTTGGCGGCTTTAGAAGTTAGGTCAGTTTTTTACAAAAGTGTTCTTGAAATCTAAAGTCGTACTTTGTTATGATTCTTTATTTTATAAAACACAATTGTCTGGTATAAAATTGTTGAATGCATATTCGATCTTGTGTCACTTATAGATTAAAATAATTGGTTTAAACGAAATAAGAAAGTAACTTAACTTTTTTCAGAATGTCTTCAAGGTCGAAAAAGATAATGGAATTGATTAATTCTACAAGTGACCCTTCTCGTGATGATAAGCGAGCTCAAATTCAAGATCCCATTCTGAACCCAGACCCTAGTCAATCTCCGATTCAAAATAATACGTCCGATAGCAACAAAGTGGCGTTTGACATAGATGAAGATAGTTCAGTTCAGAATGTTGCAGTTGATGTCGAGGTAAGTACCTACTCGTAATTATTATTTTATTCTTTCGAATTATTTCTTATTTTATCCCTTTTTATTGTGGTATTTTAATTTTAAACTAGATTTGCGCACGCGACCGCGTTGCGTCATTAAGTTTTGCTGTCATCCTCTATTTTAGGTAACCCTTAGGGGGTGCAATTGTCAATACTAGATGAATCATGAGTTTTTAAACCTTGTATTTCGTCATTTATTTTGTCAATGGCCATCGGTTCGAATTGCGTGAATCTTTAAATAACTATTCTTTTTTTACAGATGTTATGTGATATTACTAATAAACCTGAAAACAAGCGTTATTACAATGCTAAAGACTTTTTTGAAAGCGAGCTCAATCATGATCATAAATATTCTAGCCGTAAAAGAGACCAAGTTGACTACAATGTTTCACCCGTACATTCTGGTGAAATCAGTGCAGATATCAGCGACAATGACGATCCAACCTATGATAGTCAAATAAAAAGAAAGAAAATAGAACCAGTTCATCCTTCATCACGTCGATCATCATCTAGCTCCAGTAGCTCCTCATCCTCCAGTTCAAGCAGCTCCAGCAGTTCCAGCAGTTCCTCATCTTCTTCTTCTGATGATGATACAGTGGTAAAACCTTCTACTTCCGATCACGTGGATGATAATACTATCAATAATACAGATACTACAGCTAATGGACAGTCAACAAACGAACAACAAACAAGTGAAATTGAAAACTCTGAAATGAACGAACTCAACATAGAAGAAGAAATAGAGATTATTAAGAAGAAAGGTAGAAAGCGCACAAGCAATCCTCAAAAATGGAAACAAAACTTAAATAAAATTCTAAGAAATTCTGGACGATCTTATGAGACTTCGAAAAAGAAAACTGTTGCAGCTCGTGAAGTGAAACCACCTTGCACAGACAAGTGCAGGCTTAAATGTTATGAAAAGTTTACATCTCTTCAAAGACAGGCTATTTTTGATGCTTATTGGAATATTGGTGAACTCAATCAGCAGCGATCGTTTATTCAGTCTTGTATGTCCGATGTCACTCCTAGGTATAAATATACCAACGCCATGCGCCCGAGGCAAGCTAATAAAGCTTTTCATTTTATAGTCAATGGTGGACCAATCCGGGTCTGTAAACCATTTTTTGTTGGTACGCTGAATATATCCGATCGGGTTATTCGTACAGTAATCCAAAAGTGTCAAAACCATGGAGTTTTGGAAAATGATCGAAGAGGTAAACACGACAACCACACCACTACTGATGAAACACTGATTTCAGACATTAAAACTTTTATAGACTCAATACCAAGGGTTCCGTCACACTACACAAGGCAAACATCTACTCGCGAATACATAGACGGGGGCAAAACCATTACAGATCTCTTCAATGACTTCAAGGTAGCGCAAGAGAAGAACAGTAAGCCCTATGGTAAGTATTGCATGTTTTACCGTACATTTTCTAAGGAATATAATATTTCATTTTTTTGTCCGCGAAAAGACCAATGCGATCTATGTCTACAGTACACAAATTCAAACGCAGAGCAAAAAAGTATGATTCATGATAAGTATATAGCTCATATAAAAGAAAAAAAGCTAAGTCGTAATGAAAAACATGATGACCGTTGCAAAATAGACGACAAAAATAAAGTCTTAGTGTTCGACTTGCAGGCGGTGTTACAATCGCCACGAGGCGATACATCAGCTTTTTACTATAAATCGAAATTAAATAGTTATAACTTTACCATCACACTCTTAAACAAAAAAGTTGAAGCCCAGATGAAAGATTCCTATACTGATGTAGACTGCTATTTTTGGAATGAAACTGATGCCAAACGCGGTGCTAATGAGATAGGCTCCTGTTTATTGGATTGCTTTGAGAGACTATGTTGTGAAGCAGGGGTAACTGCTAGTAATAGTGATGGCCTGAACTTGATTCTGTATTCAGACAACTGCTGCGGTCAAAATAAGAATAAATATATAGTAGCGCTTTATCTCTATGCTGTAACCCACCTGAATATAGAATCAATCACACACAAATTTTTAATTAAAGGTCACACTCACAATGAGGGTGACAATATTCATAGCCTGATCGAAAAAGAAATTAAAAAGAATTTAAAATCAGGACCAATTTATTGCCCCCACCAATATGTAGCCATTATCAAAAATGCCAAAAAGACTGGTCAAATGTTCCGCGTACACGAACTTACATACGACTCATTTTTAGACCTAAAAAAACTGCAGGAAAATTGGGGATACAATTTTAATGAAACTGAAGATAAAAATGTTTTATCATGGAATGATATCAAAGTTATAAAAGTGATAAAAAGGGAACCTTTTTCATTCTATGTGAAAACATCATACAACAAAGATGCAGAATTTGCAAAGATAAACGTAAGAAACAAGAGAAAAAAATTGAATCCCCTATCAGAGCTGACAACAGTAAAAGCATACACGGGCAAGCAAAAGCTCGGTGAAAATAAAAAGAAGGATTTAAAAGAGTTACTTGATAAAAATTTGATACCCAATTTTTATAAAGATTTTTATGATACGATTCTGTAATCAGGGTGAATACTTGCAAGGTGCAAACAAATTGTATGTTAAGTTTAGTATTGTAATGAATGACTGATTAAGTGCCTAATATTGAGAAAATTGATCTCTTAATTAATAATAAATAAGTACAATTAGGTATTATCATGTTGTTAAAGAGATGATAAGTGTGACTGTTGCTATTTCCTTGAGAATTTTTATTCAGATTTACGGTTTTTATTAGATTATAAATAAAAAGTGCCTCCTAATATTGTAAATTTAATATTGATCTCTTCGTTAAGTTTAATTCGTTAATATTATAATCTAGGATAAGTTTTTACTGCTTTATTTTTATAAAGTTTATAAATTACATTATTAGGAGTCAAAGTTTATTTCAGAGTTGATTTTAAAGTACCTATATACAAATTGTGTACTGTGATTAGGTATCACAGTACACAATTTGAATATTGTAAGAGTATTAAGTTCAATTCAAATAATATATCTTAAGTATTAAGATTCATTCGTGTATAAGTCAAATACTACATAAAAGTAGACATACAGTTAATTATTACTTGACTGTTGTTGTATACAAGATTTATTGTTAATTAAAGTTTGCATTGCAATAAGGTACAATACAATTCACAATTGTTTGTACAAAACAATTGTGAATTGTATTGTACCTAAAGTTCAAATAAAATGCTGACCTGTGTCAGTCCCTACCACCAATGAGGCGTTAGCCGCAAATCAAAAGTTCTCGAAAGTTCAAAGAAAATGCTGAAAAGGCTACTGTTAAGTAGCCTTTTCAGTATTTTCTTTGAACTTTACTATGTTTTTGATTCTTTTATTAATGAAAATAATAAATAAAACGAAATATTTTTATACTTATCTTTTATTTTATATACCTTAACGACTCATTATAATAACAATAAGAACTTACATTGAATAAAATACGGACTCATTTCAAAATATGTCACCAATATTAAAATTTTACTTCATAGTAAAAGGACCCATACCTTAATAATGAGTATTCTTTAGTTATATATTAAATAAAACACGGACTCATTTCAAAATGTGTCACCAGTATTAAATCAATGTAACTTTATCTTTTATATTACACTGACGCATCTTGAGGAATATTTTTTTTTACCGATTAATTTATAGTAAAAAATCTAAATTTCTTAAAAATTATATTCAAATACAATACTCACTTTATCAACTATCCCTACAATACATTATTTCATTATATAAAGCTATTTTCTTCGAGTAATAAGCCATTTTGTAAGGTAAGTCAGGTTTGCTAAATCGTTTTTTGCGATTTCTCGAAAAACGTCTTTTTTCAGTTGTGTCAGTATATGATTAAGCGTGCGATGTGACAATTGGTTTACTTCAATCCCTTTGGCGAAGAGTTTGCTCCAAGAACCATATAAAAGAAACCTTCCAAAATGGTTAACCTACTATAGGGATCCTGATATCAGACCCAGAAGTCGCCATCCGCTTCCGTCCGTAATTTATACAGGGTGGCCCAAAAGTCGTGGATCAAACGCAACTAGGGGTTAGATGGGGTCATCAGCTGCAAAAAGTTGTTCTACGGAACGTCCTTAAGGTCAACCCTGCAGAGTTATAATTTATTTTGTGTTTTTATGAGAAAATTGACTTTTTTAACTAATTCTTATTAAAATTCGAAAAAATCTACATCCTGTATCTTTTTTATAATTTTCACTAGATTGGTACTGATGAGTCCTTGCGTTAGACATGCTATGTATGGTTGTTTATTGGGTGTGTTGAAGATAATATTAAGTTTTACGATATTTTTTTTCTCAATTCATAACTTTTTATTTACTTCGGACCCCACTGTGAAAAAAAAAATACTCTACCGAAAAGTGACCCTGTATTACAAGTTTTGGCGCATTTAATAGGGGTTCTGAAAAGGTATTACACATGGCTATGCGTGGCTTTAATATCTTTCAAGGACGATTATTCGTACCAAGGCCAAAGTTAACCCAACCATAAAACTCGGTTAGGCTTATTTAAAAATAAACTAGTGGAACTAATACATAATACTAAAACAAAAGGCTGGGCCGGCCGGGGCGGGGGCCGGGGGATGCGCGTGAGCATGTTTCTTTACTTCGATCAATAATAGTACTAGATTCCCTATAAGCGCTTCAAAAACGGCCCGAAAAATAAGAGCACAAATACTTTTGTGGTCTTATTTCAAATTAGTATGGTCCAATCATAGCCAACGTTAAGACGTCAAAATGCCGCAGTGCGTGTTCAAAAATTGTTTAAATAATCACCGTAACACCAAGATTTTGGAAGGAATATCTTTTTTTCGGTAAGTTTATATCAATTATGTATTTATCATAAAATAAAAACTATTGTAACAAACATCGACTATTCTGGAAAAGGGAAAGCATGGAGTAGTATTGTTATTTTTATCCGACAACGGCGAAGCAAAAAGGAGGGTTATGATTTTGACCGGTATGTATGTATGTATGTATGTTTGTATGTATGTTCATTTGTTCCCTTTTTTTGAATGAAAATGTATGTTTTGATTTTTTTTTGTAGATTTCCTAGCGACCCATTTCGCTGTGCAGAATGGGTATCGATTGTCGGGAAAGAAAGAGGAGAAGAATACAAGCCTTATAAGAATTCGACTGTATGTTCGATCCATTTTTAAAGATTAGACATAAGTGGAAACACGCAAAATAAATATTTTTGTACTTACAAATATTAAAATGACTTTTTATTTTCAAGCGACATTTAAAATTTATTGCCTAAAGGCATTATTAGGCATTATTTACCTTTCTCCGATGACAGGACTTAAACAAAAAATTGGACAGTTCGACTCCACTCATTTCTTGTCCAAGCGGCGAGCATGGCTCATAAAATTTTATTGTTTTTTTTGACACTTTGTAATTCTGACCTTGAATCATACGGGTAAGGTTGAATTTCTTTTGATGTATTGACCAGCTAGCTTCGGTCGTAAAAATTTATTGCTTTTTTTGCATAACTTTGTGAACATAACTTTAAGTAGTTGTATTTAAGGTTGAAATTACATTAATGCATATTTTTTTCCACTAGGATTAGGTAAATACAATTGGTGCCAGTTTTAAAGTGAACTTTTGCATGGGATTGTGTATCTAGTACTATTATTGATCGAAGAATGAAGAAGAATGAAGTTTCTTTAGAATGTTTAGTGTTCAATTGTTCATTAGTGACTCGCTTCCTGCCTGTGAGTACGCACGTGTTCTTTTTCTCGGTTTTACGACGACTTGTGATCAGTTTCTTTCCTTTGACCTACGCTTTGTTTTTCGGACTTGTGATAGATTGCCTACCTGTGACCAGTGCTGTGTGAATCGGACTAGATTCGGAATCGGACGGATTGGCTACAAAAGTGGACAGATGGCTGCTGCGAGGAGAGAATACTCCCAACGGGAGTATGCAGAAATGCATTACCTGTATGGCTTTTGCGACGGTAATGCCCGGGCTGCTGCCAGGGAATATCGTCAACGCTACCCTAACCGTGATCGTTTTCCGGACTACAGGGTCTTTATGCGCGTACATAATTCGTACATGGAGGGAGTCTTACCCGGTCAGCATGCACCGAGAGCAGGCAGACCAGTGGTGCAATTTGAAAATGAAGATGAAGTGCTGAGAGAATTAAGATTGGATCCTAGTATAAGTCAACGCCAAATATCCCGTAATCTCGGGATTCCAAGATCGACGGTGCAACGTGTCATTAACAGAAACAAATATCACGCCTACCACGTGCAAAGGGTGCAAGCTTTGCTGCCCGGTGACTATGAACCTAGAGTGCAGTTTTGCAGAGAGATGCTAAGATACCACAGAGAGGATCCGCAGTTCTTCAACAAGGTTTTATGGACGGATGAGTCAACTTTTAGAAGAATGGGAGTATTCAATATCCACAATCTACATTTTTACTCCAGAGTGAACCCCCATATCATAAGAAATGATCGATTCCAGCATCTGTTTGGTATTAACATGTGGGCTGGTATAATTGGCCAGCAGTTGGTGCTGCATGAAATGCCAGCAAGGCTGAATGGTGCTCAGTATTAACATTTTTTGCAAAATAATTTAAACCATATTCTTCACGAAGCTGAAGTTCCAGAAGAAAGAATAGCAGAAATGTGGCTGCAACATGATGGCGCCCCGCCTCACTACGCTCGAGTAGTTAGAGATCATTTGAACGAGCGCTTCCGCAACCGGTGGATTGGTCGAGGCGGACATATTGCGTGGCCACCCCGGTCGCCCGATTTAAATCCATTAGATTTTTTTCTTTGGGGCTATTTTAAAGAAATAGTTTACCAAGGAGAGAACAATAGCGAACAAGAACTACGACAAAAGCTCGAATTTGCTAGGGTACAAGTTACTAACAACAGAGGTGCATTCCGTAGGTTACGTAGGAATTTTATTAGACGGTGCAGATTATGTATTATGGTCAGAGGCAGTAATTTTGAGCATTTATTGTAAAATGTTTTGCTTAATAAAACAATTATTTCACAATCGTTGTTTTGTTTTTTCCGTCCTAGAAACATATTAGAGCCACTCATGGCCATGTGTAATACCTTTTCAGAATCCCTATTAAATGCGCCAAAACTTGTAATACAGGGTCACTTTTCGGTAGAGTATTTTTTTTTCACAGTGTGGTCCGAAGTAAATAAAAAGTTATGACTTGAGAAAAAAATAAACGTAAAACTTAATATTATCTTCAACACACCCAATAAACAACCATAAATAGCATGTCTAACGCAAGGACTCATCAGTACCAATCTAGTGAAAATTATAAAAAAGATACAGAATGAAGATTTTTTCGAATTTTAATAAGAATTAGTTAGAAAAAGTCAATATTCTCATAAAAACACAAAATAAATTATAACTCTGCAGGGTTGGCCTTAAGAACCTCCCGTAGAACAACTTTTTACAGCTGGTGACCCCATCTAACCCCTAGTTGCGTTTGATCCACGACTTTTGGGCCACCCTGTATATACGTAGTCGGGCCATAAGTTCTGTCACATAGGTAAAATTTCGAATTTAGAATGCAAGCCGAGAAAAATATTATGGGCGTTCGAAATTTGAATATTTAAAGAAAATAAAAACAAAGGGTTTCTGGAATTTTGTTCATTTTCTAAAATGGAGTGGACGCGCAAAGAAGACAGAGTCGCAGTAATTTGCATTGCATCGTTGCGGTCACGCGCCAACTGAGATTTTAAAACTGCTGAAAAATTTGAAAATTCCACTGAGATTTATTGATCGTACTATCAAACGATTCAGCGAAGATTCAAGATTAGAAGATAAACAAAGGAGCGGTCGACCTCGTACTGTTCGGACTCCAGCGGTCATCAAAGCAATGAAGGCGCGAATCCAACGAAATCCTGTCCGCAAGCAAAAAATGTTGGCTCTGCAGATGGGACTAAGCAGAACTACTGTTAAAAGGGTGTTAAATGAAGACCTAGGACTGCGTGCTTATAGAAAAAAAACAGCACATCTTCTTAACGCACGGCTGAAGAAAATCAGACTCGAAAGAAGCCGGGTTTTGTTAAGGCGGTACGCGGGAAAAAAATACCGCGAAATACTTTTTTTGGACGAAAAAATTTTTAATGTTGAGGAGAGTTTCAATAAACAAAATGATAAAGTGTATGCACACTCTAGTGAAGAAGCGAACAAACGTGTGCCACGTGTTCAGCGTGGTCATCACCCTTCGGCATTCATGGTTTGGCTTGGGGTGTCCTATTTGGGTCCAACGGAGGTGTTTTTTTGTGAAAAAGGAGTGAAAACCAGTGCCCTCGTATATCAAAACACAGTCCTAACAAACATTGTGGAACCTCTTTCACAAACAATGTTTGAAAACAGGCACTGGGTATTCCAGCAGGATTCTGCGCCGGCTCATAAGGCGAAAAGTACCCAAAACTGGCTCACGACCCGTGGAATCGACTTTATCAGGCATGAGGATTGGCCCTCATCCAGTCCAGACTTGAATCCCTTGGATTACAAAATATGGCAGCACTTAGAGGAGAAGGTCTGCGCTAAACCCCATCGCAACTTGGAGTCACTTAAAGCATCCCTGATTAAAGCAGTCGCCGATATTGACATGAATGTCGTGCGTGCTTCGATTGATGACTGGCCTTGCAGATTGAAGGCTTGTATCGAAGCAAGAGGAGGACATTTCGAATAATTTTAATGTGGTTTAAATCTGTATTTTATACCCTTTTATTTGATATATAAATGGTTGTAGTGCGTAACTCATTGTGTCATTTATTTAACTTTCCATATGTGACAAAACTTATGACCAGACTACGTATTTATGGTGATTAGTTTTATCGAAAGACGATTTTAACTACTGGTTATTTATTTTTACAGATTTCATCATTAGAACAGTTATTAGCTAAAAAACGAAAATTAATGGACCTCAGAAACAAAGTTATCTCTCAAGGACAGATCAAAGGTCAAGTCGATGTTGCAGACTCCAGAGGTATGTTGGAATTTAGTTAGAGGCACATAATATATTTTATGAATTTGACGGCGTATTAACTTTATTGTATCGACATTTCTTAGGTCCATTCTTACATGTCTTACACATCCAAGCGGTCGACGAGTGAACATAATAAGTCCCGCAGAGGGAGTTAACGCGTTTCGAGTCGAAGATCGGTTTGGATTGCATGTTGCAATATGAATCGTATCTTCTGCATGTATTGTGTATATTCTTGTTGGTGCTTTGCTATGATATACGAGCATGATTATTGTTCTTGGTGGGGCTATCAAAAATATTTTTAATAATTTTATTATTTGCATTGGTTTTACGACTTATGCTTACTAAATTAATTTACTGTTAAATGACAAATATGTATATTACAAGGGATGGGATGGGATTGGATATGATGAGATATGTGTCAGTTTGCATATATTGTTTTTTTTTCAGCTGACTCTAATCCAGTTACGCCTTATTCAAACACGCAGCCTTCAATCTCTCCTCCACCATATTCGCCACTTACTCCACTAAATTTTATGAATAAAAAAAGTACGGATAATAATTTACAATGTAAGATGATTCTTTTAACATTATAAACCCAACAGTACACGTCCCCTGATGCAGATAAAATTATTAAAACCTTGAAATATATTTGCTACACTTTACCGACGCAACACCGCCGGTCGCAGTTAGTATTTATTTTATTTTAATTTGTATAAATTGTGCCAATAGATAAGTTACGTGAATATGTACATTGTTATAGATACTTGTGATCCTGTTATTTTACAGGGTGGGCCAGAAAGGCGTACGATTTTAAAAACACTCTTGCGTTTGAAGCTTTAGAGAGGGGACTGCGCGGGTGGTGGGGTTAAGTAGCTCGGTTCCCGGAAATTTAGTCGCGATGGATCACTTCACCGGAGCGCAACGTGCATTCTGCGTTAAACATTATTACAAAAATCGCGATTCGTGCGTTATTGTTCGGCGTTTATTTCGGCGTGAGTTTGGATTACATGACCTAAATCAGTGTCCGAAAGAAAGTGTGATTCGATCGTGGGTCAGAAAGTTCGAAGATACTGGTTCGACTCTCAAACAGAAGCCTGCGGGACGCCCAAGGTCAACAAGAACGGAAGACACAATTGAACAAGTTAGAGCTTCAGTTCAACGTAATCCTGCTCTATCGACTCGAAAGCGTTCAGCCGAACTTGTGGTATCCAGAACATCTTTGCGTCGCATTTTGTTGAAAGATCTGAAATTGCACCCGTATAAAATTCAACTTGTGCAGGAATTACAGCCAAATGATCCAATTTTACGACGAACGCTTTCGGAGTTTCAACAATATTTTGTTCTCCGACGAAGCTCATTTTCACATAAATGGGCATGTGAATAAACAGAATTGCCGTTACTGGGCTGCAGAGAACCCACGTGCAAAACATCAAAAGCCTCTGCATTCGCCGAAAGTAACCGTTTGGGCGGCCATGTCAGCGCACGGAATTATCGGACCCTACTTCTTCGAAAATCGACAAGGCCAATCTGTCACTGTAAATTCTGACCGATACATAGCCATGTTAAAGGATTTTTTCTTTCCACAACTGCAACAATTTGAAGCCTATAATCGTGCGACATGGTTTCAACAAGATGGCGCGACATGCCATACAGCTAATGCCTCTTTGGCGGTCGTAACCGAGATGTTTGCTGGGAAACTGATATCGCGCCGAGGTGACATTGCATGGCCTCCTAGAAGTCCGGATCTAACGCCACTGGACTTTTTTTTGTGGGGATACCTAAAAAGTAGAGTCTACTCCAATAACCCAGCCACGATTAACCAGTTGAAGACCAATATCCGGGAAGAAATGGCAGCTATTTATTCCCCGTGCAATGTGCCAGCGAGTTTTTACCAATTTGAGGTTCAGATTCGAAGAATGTTTGCAGCGGGATGGTGCACACCTGGATGACGTTATTTTTAAGAAATAAATTTCCCAGATGTAAATTTTTATAAAAATAAATTTGTATGTGAATTGTACTAAGTTTTTTTTAATCATTTTTTCAAATTCGCATTTCTTTCTGGCCCACCCTGTACTACAAGAAATACAGAATGAAGTTTCGCCATTATCATCACCTCTTCGACCAATGTCACTAGAAACGCAACAACTATTTAATATGTTAGCTGAGTATGAACCAATTAACAACATTAACGAAAATAATGATATTTTAAAACACGTAGATGCACCCGACTATTGTGATAGTGATGACAGCCTTAGAGATCCGGATTATGTCTCACATAGCAAAGTAATACATATAGATGAGTCGACAACCTCTTGTTCGTCTTTTAGTGATAGTGTAGATCATGAGGTGACTAAAAATAAGAAATTTCCGTCAAAAGAAAAGCTCAGCAATGAGGGTATAGAAATGCTAGAACCTAACAATGAAGAAACAACAGAACTTATTTCATCTATAAGTGACGAAGATTTACGATCTAATTTGGGAACTGGTAGACCGAAAAGGGGCCGTAAAAGAATTAATCCTCAAGTTAGATCTGAGAGAAAACATAATAAATACAATAATTTAGAATACACGACCACTAAAAATAAATTAGTGAAACCAAAAACCTTTACCCTTTGGTATGCCGGAACGTGGATCCGCGTAATCTCGTCTTACTGCCGGAACGCGGATCCACGCTGAAACGACTACGACTACTTTTTTGCGTTGTTCTGTGGTATTTACATACGGGTAAGGTTTAAAATCGTAGAAAAGAGTTCCTATTGAATGAAGTTAGCTTCTAATGCGGTCAAACCATTCATTTTCATTCGTGATTCGTGTGAAGTATTCAATCGAAACATTCAATTCTTACCGGTGTTCCTAGCGTACGTAACTGTGTTTATTACGAAGTGTTTGTGAATATACATCGTGAAAAAGTAAGTAAAATATAGTTTTTTATCTACGTGGTTATATATTATCGTAGTTTGTAATAAAAATAATACGAATAAGTACTTAAAAACACCTGATAAATCGACGTAAAGTTTGGCTCTGACCATTAGTCCCAAAACTTGTTGATTTGAACTACTCGTGTCCGGGTAATATTATTTTACAAAGAAATGAATTTATTTGTATTTACGAAGGTAATTTTACGGAGATTTCGAAGAAATATTACATCGACAGCGAACACGCACCATTCCGTCTAAATTCTTGTTGAGACTTGTACAAACCGATTTGAGCGCTGATCCGCGTTCCGGCTTTTAGCATATTCGAATACAGGATGTGTTAAAATTGTTCAACGTTTGATATGCCGGAACGCAGATCCGCGTTTTATTTGATTAGTAAGGAACTAAAATCATTGAGAACTGTTTGTTTATGTACTGTATTTTCAAAGATGTTCGTTAAATGCAAATCGAGATGGTGTTTTAACAATATATTTGTTGATTTGTTATAGGTCATAAACAATGGTTGTTTTCTTAGATGTTGATAATTATCTAAACAAAGAAGATTACCGTTTGTGTATTCACGATTTGAAATGGCCATGGAAGGAAACGCACTTCGTGAAGCAAAATGTATGTGCCGTGTGTGACTTGCCTACCAACCCAGAGCTGCTTTCTCATTTTTTTTCGCCGCACTGACACTAATATTACTTTTAAAACGCTAATTAACACAAAACTTTTTTGGTGCCAGAGGTGTATGTTCGCTATTTATGACCATTACCCGAGTGATGAATGCCGATTTTGTGCTGTATAATCTATGGCTTGATGCTTCTTTATTAAATGTGTTCTTATTTAACAAGTTGTTTAATTGCTGAATTACATTGTTTTATTTGTCTGTACGGGTGTTTTTAATATCGTGCGGATTTCACGCGGGATTGCCCCGCATGCGTGATGTTGTAATGCGTGGAATACCCGCGTCCCGCGTGCGTATTCCACGCATTACAATAAATACTTGTATAAAAAGGACACTTGCGGGTGTTACGCATGCGGGGCAATCCCGCGTGCGTGATGAAATCCGCACGATATTATAAACACCCTAACACACACACACACATTTGCAAATAAATTAACAATTCAATATTCTGCCGTACGTTACTTAAAACACGGTTAAGCCTCAAACTGCCATTTTTTAGTTTTGAATCACACATTACGTTTTGAAAAATTCTCTATCTTTTGTGCTGGGTCCCATTACTGTACGACTTTTACTTTCCGAGATATAGAGCGGGTGTGAACCGTTAAGTAACATATTTTTTACAGTTTACTTTATTATTTAACAGCTATTCCTCAAATTTATGTTATAACACGGCAAAAGGATGGTAACGTTATTATCACGGATCGTTCCAAGCGATATTAATTTATTATAATACAGTTATCACACAATGCTGCACTTAAATTAAGCTATACGACCATAACCGTGTTATAATCAAGTACTTACAGGTGTGTCTGAGAACAAAAACTATGTTATAATAAAGTTACTATAGAATAATACATTACATTATAGTTATAGGCATTTAGCCTTTTTTCAATAAAGTTTATCGATGGATTAAAGTGTAAAATTCTTTACTAAAATACGACTATACAGATATGCTAGATTAAAATCTAGTTAAACCCAGAAACATTTTTGAACCGCGGTCCCCCGCGTTCCCGGTTTCCTCGGCCATTTCGCTACCAGCGACGACGGGGAGCGCTCGTGTGTGTGTGGAGCGGAGCGGCGGCGCGCCATAAATGTTTTACCATGTCGCGTCATACGTACTCAAGGTAAGGTTTTTATAATTTCACTAAATAGAATAGATGCATCAGTGAATTTAATAACCTATGTAATTAGTATGTAGATAATCGATATTTATAATATTTTCTTAAAATAAGTATTACATTCATTCAATTACGTAGTGGTAGGTGACAGGTATATAACCTTTAGCTTATAAATATTTGATTGGAACGAAATAATCCTTTTTCTTATCGTTCTGAAGCCGCTATGAAATCACACGCATCTCGAGTCAGGGTCAACGATGAGTAGGTGCAGCGCGTTGGGGCGGTATGTTTGAAACGAATACCTATCGGAAATGGGCTTTCGCGCGCTTTTTTGCTTTTTACCTTCTTTCCTATAAGAAGGTAAAAAGCAAAAAAGCGCGCGTCAACGCAATAATGCGTAAGAATAATTCTTACGCATTATTGCGTTGACGACGAGGATATAGAATAATAAAGTACCTACCTATAAGTTTTTTTTAAATTTTTTAAGCTATTGCATAGCTTTTATCGGAGACTCTGAGCGCGGCGACCGAATGTAGAAATTCCGTAACGAAAAACGGGAACCTGACACCCCCCACTCCAACCAATATTATAAATGCGAAAGTTTGTGAGGATGGATGGATGGATGTTTGTTACTCTTTCACGCAAAAACTACCGAACGGATTTTAATGAAACTTTACAGTAATGTGGCTTATATATCAGAATAACACATAGGCTACAATTTATAAAGATTTTATGTGATTTAGCCATAATATAACGATAAGTATCCAGTAAGTCGGAAAAAATCCTGCCCTCTGAGATCTATCTTTGCGTGCGCTGCCTAAACCGCTGGAGTTACATGAAAAGAATGTATTGCGGGGTTGTTTGTCTTAAAGAGTTCTAAATAAAAGTCCGCGACAGCATATATCTACCTTTTATGTGGAAGCCATTATAGCCAAAATAGTGAGCTATAAATACATTTAAATTGAATACTTTTTTTAAGTTGCATATTTTAGAGTATTTAGTTAATTCGTATCAAAATAAATACCTTCATCGCTTTCGGTATTTAATGTAGATAAAATTTGTCTTTTACACTAAGTAATTTGGACTAATATTTTAAAAGTTAGAACGATAAGAATGACCTGCGATGAGTCGACGGCGGGCGCGCAGAACGAGGGTGGAGGGGCGGGATAGGCAATGACGCGCGATCGCCGAGTGCGCGACCCGAACGCGGGCAGACGCGTGACGGCAGACGTCATTGACGGTTTTGTGTAAATTCTGCGATTTTTTCACAGTGGATTCGACTCGGAAGCGATTTATAATTTTTTAGGTAGTATTTTTATAATAAAGATTCGTTTCTATTTTAATAAGAATTGTTTTTTTTGGTTGGTTATTTAGTTAAAGATTGTATTTTTTTTTAGGGGGGGGGGGTTAGGGGGGGGTGGGGGGGGTATAGGGGTATTTAAAAAAAAAAATATTTTAAATCAACAATATTATCTTCTTATTTTTGAATATATGCTATGCAATAGCTTTACCGCGGCAGTCTTCGAGTGCCACACGTATTTTTTTTTTTTTTTAAATTAGGTATTTAACTAATTGTGTCTGTCATTATTGTAGACGCTCCGGGGTTCCACAAAGAATTCAGAACATGATGAGCATTGTGAATAGAGAGGTCGTACCTGTCGAACCACCCAAATTACGTATTCAAGAACAAATCATTGGCTTAACAAGCATGCCAAATTCATTAAATGAAAGTGATCCTTCTAGTCCTTCAGCTAATAATGGCATCGATTTATATGCAAATCCTCAACCTGGTACATCAAAAGTTTCGGATTCCAGTTTCCTGTACTGCGATGAAACTATACCGCCGTCTTTACATTCTCTGTCTCCAATCTTCTGTGACTTTGATTCGGATGATTCGGTTAAGGACAAGGACTACGAGGTTACATCTAATTACGTCGATTCAAGTGAAGAGAGTGATACGGACAGGAATATTAAAAAAACACTTGCTCATAAGTCCCAAATAAAATGCATATCTCAAAGAAAAGGTAAGAGAAGCTCTAAAGCAGAGAAAGAAAAATGTGTGCCTTCCTTTCCCAATAAAGTTATATCTCGACGTCACTCATTTAACAATGGCGAAAGAGCTGCTGTTCACGATCCTGTTTTCAAAAAGAGACGAGCGTCGACTGATGCTGCTGTTATTATATCAATGCCACCATTTGACAACCCAGCCACCAGTGATAATGAAGGTGAAGAAGGTTCAACAGCGCGGAAACGAAAAAAGTACAATAGCAGTGTGAAACAGCGAGAAATCCAAAGAAAAAAACAAAAACTTTTGAAATATACTGTAAAACCTGGATGTGACGAGAAATGTATAAAAAAATGTAGTTCTGTATTTGATGAATCTGAACGTGAGAATATAAATAAAACATATTGGAGTCTGCAACGCGGGGAAATGAGAATGTTTATAAGGTCAAACTATATTGTAGCCATTCCCAAGCGTAAGTACACATCTGACCCTAAAAGAAACCCCAAAAGAACTTTTACGCTGCAGAAAAATGACGGAACCGTAAGACAAGTATGTAAAATTTTTTTTTTAACAACTTTACGTTTCAATAGAAACAATGATCTTATACTTACCACCTGTCTCGATACTGAAAAAGATACAGATAAACGTGGTAAACATACCAAGAAACCGGCGTTTAATCGTGATTTACTCAACCAACATGTTGAATCATTCAATCCCAGCGCTCCTCATTACCGTAGAGAGCACGCACCAAATCGGCGTTATTTGCCCAATGACATTAATATAAATTTTATGTATAAAGACTTTTGTTCAAAAAATCCCGAGTCAAAACTCAGTTATGACTTATATCGATCTCACTTAAAATCAATGAATATATCTTTCACTCGGCTCGGGAATGAGGAGTGCGAACAGTGCGAATCATACAAACATCACACTAAAGAAACAAGCCATGATGTTCGTAAGCAATGTTTTCCTGATTGTGACACTTGCTTGGCTTGGGCTAAGCATCATGATCGATACAAAAAAGCTAGAGCCCTTTATGATGCTCACAAAGCTATAAAGCAAAACGAAAATAGTATTTATTTTAGCGGCGATCTAGAAAAAGTTATCATGCTGCCTAGAATGGAGATGTTCAAAGCGGTTATATTTTGTCCCCGTTTGACGCTCTTTAACCAATCCTTTGCACCGGTTGGAAAAATATCAAAGGAATCGAAACCTCTTGCTGCAATTTGGCACGACGGAATAGCCGGTAGAAAACAAGAGGATATTATGAGCGCGTACTACAGTTTTTTCCTTCGTCATCGAGACGTTCAGAATGTTAATACCTGGTTAGATAATTGTACATCACAGAACAAGAATTGGCTGTTTTATTCCATGTTAGTCGACCTAGTAAACAGTGACGTTATAAGTACAGAAACAATAACTTTACACTACTTCGAACCCGGCCACACCTTCATGAGCTGCGACCAGTTCCACCATCAAGTGGAACTTGCAATGAAAAAGAAGGGTAAAATATATGACTTTTCAGATTTTGAGGAAGCTGTAGCCTCTGCAAACAATGGCAGAGTAACTGTCAAAGCGCTACAAGCAAATGAATTTCTCAATTTACCCAATAATGTCTCTGAGCGGCGAATTCAGCAAGCATGCCCTAGAGTCTATCTGAAAAATATAACACAAGTCTCGTTTAAGAGGTCAAGTTATGACATGTTGTATAAAAATGATTTTAGTGATGAATACTCAAGTTTTAAATTTTTAAATGACAAGTACTTAAGAAATCCACGTACCAACATAAGCTTCCGGACACAGCCGAAAGGCATTGATGAGGAACGTAAATCTAACTTAATAACTAAATTGTCGCCTATCATTCCAAAACATAAAATGGTATTTTGGAATGGATTGCCTACAAACAATAACACAGAAACGACCAAAAATTCAAGGAGGACTACCTAAACCTAAGATTTTAAATACCCAAGTACCTACAATTCTTTTTTTATTTTAATATAACTACTTAAATGTATATATTACTTAGTGCCATAAGACTAAATAATTATATTATATATTAAATTATTTAGTCTTTATTATTAATAATTATATATTTATTACTAATTATTAATTATATTACATATTAAACCTAATAGGGACCCCTATTAGATTTAATTCTATATAGAGGACTCAGTTGATTACATGATTGTGATAATTTTTTAGTTAAAGACTGATTATATTGTAAAATTTAGAAAGCTATATAATAGTCTTAAGACTGAAGAAAATTGTTATAGCAGGTTGTTTTATGACAACTGCAGCTAGTGAGATAGATGGTTATATTTTTTTATTATCTTAAGACACTTTTCACTCCAGGGTTTTAAGTTAGAGAATGTTTTGATATTAAGATAATATTGTGATTTAATTATGAATATTACTAAGCCCAAATGTCAAAAATAATTATTTATGTTATTGATAACCATTTAAAATTGTTTGAAATAAATGATTAATAAATAATTTGTTTAATTTGCTTGCTTGTTTTCTTTTTTTTTCTCGAATAATTGTAAGTCATTGCTTATCTATAAAACGGCTAACCGCGAGCGAAGTATGAGTAGCCTTGTTTTAAGTAAGCAATACCGTTTAACTTGACGCCGCTTAATATATTATTACACAATTACTTGATTATAATGATCACTAAGTGCCTTAACTTGTTTATAAACCAAGGGGCTAAACCTTAATTTTACAGTCATTACTTGATTATATCATAGTTATGCAGCTTAGCCGTATTGTAATGACGTATTTTTTGATAACTTTAAATAAAATTTTGGGTCCGTGGGTTACGCCCCCGGTGTGTTTTGCCCCCGTGGTGGAAGCCCCCGATTTTAAATTAAGTTATTATAGTTGATTTCGCCGAAATAAAAATATTTTTTACTAGATACAGACGATGAAAAAAGTGTTTCGGAACCAAATACGTAGACAAACTTACTAAATAAGTATTCTAACTAACACAATATTGGATACTATAAACATGCTACAAGGATATTCACTTTATTACTATATTACAATTATTTACTTTAGATGCATTACTTTGTACTTTGTCTAAACGAGGCGCCCGTGCCCGGCCAAACTGGTTTTACACAATAGCCAGATCGAATTCTAAAAGAAAGAGATAGGTAGTCAAAGAAAGGGAAAGATAGGGTTGAAAACAATAGAGTCCAGGGTGACGGACAGTGAAAATAGCAAACATAGCGATGGGCACTATTTCTATCCCTTTCCCACATAGTTGCAATATGTTACTGATAAGAAAGTTTAGTCGGTCATGTTAACTCAAAATGGCAAGTCCAGGTCCTTCACGGGGTTTAGCACAAACCAATTACAAAATAATTTCAAATAAACTAGGTGGAAGAACGTTACTACATGTCGGATTTGCTTATAATCTTCATAGGAAAAATAATAAATCGAGCGTGTGGACATGCGTAAATAAAAGACATGGCAAGTGTAGTGGTTCTATAAAATTAAGTGAGGAAAGTGACAATGTACAAATCCAAAAGTGTCATAATGCTGAGTGTCAACCTAACTTAATGAAAAATGAAGTTAGAGTTGTTATGGAAAAATTAAAAAAGGAAGTGAAAACGAGTTTCTCGAGCTCTATACAACAAAAATTTGAAACAAAATTTGCCGAGTTAAAAAACACAGACACAGCCTTCGATGAATACATACCCAAATTCAATAATATCAAGCAACAGTTATACAACTCTCGAAAGAAAGCCTTAAATGTAGAAAAGACACAGTTTCGTAATCCAGCTGAAGTCATTATACCTGAGATTTTTCAAAAATATCTATTAGTTGATTACTGTGAGAACGACAACAGAATTATAGTATTCGTATCAGCACAGGCTTTAAAACACATCAAAAATATACAACACTACTTCGGGGATGGTACATTTGATTGTTGTCCAGGTCCATTTTACCAAATATTTACCATTCATGGAGATATGGGAAGTGATGCACAAGCAACCAATATTGTGCCTATATTTTATGTGCTACTAGTTAATAAAGAAAAAAGTACATATGAAGTCATGTTTAAAAAAATTAAAGAAGCTGTGCCGGACTTCAGCCCCATGAAATTCACTGTAGATTTTGAATTAGCTACAATGCTGGCAATAAAAGAGGTATTGCCAGCGGTCACAATACATGGCTGTAATGTTCACTTCCAAAGAGCCATTTACAGAAAAGCGAAGTCTTTAGGTTTATTGGCACACGAAGAAACAACATTGTATGTGAAACTGTGCACCTGTCTAGCATTTCTTCCTAAAGAAGATATAGAAGATGGTTGGCTTTCCGTAATGGAAAACAGGTAATTTTAATTTTCATTTTATTTTAAAGTTTTAACAGCTCATAGATTGTTTTTATAAGTACGCAAAAATAAAAATAATGCTTAGGTATATACGACATGTCATATATATCATAATTTTTGTTTTCAGTATTCCCGATGAAAAAGTCACCCAATTCAACGATTATTTCGTTGAACAATGGCTTGAGCCTCCGGGGATGATCTCAAAGTGGTGTTGCTATAAAGAACGACATAGAACCACAAATTTAGTGGAGGCCTGGAATCAACGGCTTCAGTGCTATCTGGGCCGAAAACCATCATTATTATCGTTTTTGGAAATTATAACAACTGATATTTCTACGTATAGCACAGGTCAAGTGAGGTAAAATGCTGATTACTTACATAACGCGTAATATATCAGTAATTCATTTTTTTTACTCTTAGTAAATAATCTTTATCTTATACTTTCAGATTACGAAGAAATGACAGTCCTATATGTAAAAGGAAAAAATCTTCAATAATCACTGACAAACTCATTGCTAAGCTGACAGACAAATATGAAAAGAAACAAATTACAATTATGGAGTTTTTGGAACAAATCCGTCCGTATGTGCAAGTCAAGCAAAAATAATCACCTACTTACTTAGCTTAAAAATAATGATTTTGCATGTTTATTGTTACATAATTACTACATTTTAATTTTATATCTATATCAATGTTGTAACCTCCATAGTCACTGCATATAAATGACTTAAATTACATAATTTAATTACAAAGTTCAAATCATCCTAATATTTTTACTATGTTTTTCTTCTTTTGTTACTTTTGTTATCTGTGATTTTAAATGTTAATTGTTTTTATTATATTTTAGTGTTTGAACATTCTGTTACCAATCTTCTAAATATTTAAGTAGATGCCTACCTATATACTTAGTACGTAAATAGTATATAAGTACTTAAAATAATCCTAATTTTAAACTGTGATTTTTAATTTCGTATCTGTGATTTTGCATGTTATTGTTGCTTTATTTTAATGTTTGGTTTTATTTGTTATCAAAGTTGTATTTACGTAGATACCTATTATTATTTATTAGACATTTAATTTAATTTTTATTACATATTAAGTACCTACGTATTACCTATTATTACCCATTAGTACCTATTATTAGATAAGCAAACGTTTGTTACACCGACATTGTTAATAAAGATTTATAATAATAAACTATGATTTTGATTTTAATAATGAACCATGACTTAGACATTTTTTATAATAGGTTACACTTTGCTATCTGACTGTACTTTTGATAAAAATATTTAACTAATAAATATTATAGTACTAAAACGAAATCGGGGGCTTCCACCACGGGGGCAAAACACCCTGGGGGCGTAAACTACGGACCCAAAATTTTTAGTAGTACAATTCTAAAGCAATTACTACGTTATAATACCGTTAGAGTAGGGTTAGCCCTATTATTATGCAGTATTTAATTACTAAACTGGGAAGAAATGCTAAGCTTAATTACAAATATCTGTTTTATTGTAAGACTGAAAGATGTTTTCAGTTTTCATACCCCAAAAAAAAATCGTTGATAAACCAGTGACATTTGTCTCTTAGAAAGATTTTTATATCTTTATTCGTTTGGAAGAGACATCATTTCGCAGGTTTTTGTCCGATATCTCTGAAACTACTTTATGGGTTTAACCGTATTTTAAACAATGTACGGCAGTATTCGTAAGCAATGTATAGATTTAGTAGCGATGGTTTTGAAATCTCTTCTTTACTATCTAGCATGATTTATATGGGGCATGGGAATAAGGATCAACATTACAATTAAAATATTATGCACTAACACTTAATTGAGATAATGCACTACTTGTAGATGGAGTCAAGTGAAATAGATCGTGGCTGCACAGGGACACCTCCCCCACGTGCTGTCCCAATAAGCATGGCCTTGCCAGTGCAATTATCGCCACATGGAACTCTACGAGTTCCATCGAATGAACACGTTCTCATACTTAGAACTGATTCTGGAAATATTCAGGTAAATGTTTACATTACTTGACGTTCTTTTATTAAGATATTAATTTTTCGGAAGTAAAATTCTTCAATCATGTTTTAGGCTCTGCGAGGTACAATAAATGAAGAGGCCAGGGGATTAGACTTTAACGAAGAAGAGGATTCACCTTCCCTTGCGGTTAGTCAGTTGTCAATTAACTGTTTTTAAACATAATAATAACCCATAAATGTTTATTTAGTTTTTTCATTTTGTTCTAGATGCGTGATGATGAATATTTACCACCTTCGTTGGCTGAGGCTTTAGCAGTAGATTCTGGTAGCGAAATTGATGAATGGGAAGACTATGATGATATCGACCTACGTCGGATTTTAGAGTCGGATGAAGTAAATAGGGAAGAAGAAATGGTGACAGAAGATGTTGAATTAATCCAAGGGCATGAAAGGGTGCCAGAAAATGTGTTAACATGGAGTGAAAATTTTGACCAGTTCACAGGTGTGGAAGAGTCTTATCAAGAGCAACCTGGCCCCACTATTCAGGAAACCTCTCCCATAAATATATTCAAAGTTATTTGGGACCGGCAAATAATGGAAATGATAGTAGAACAGACTAATAAATATGCTTGGCAAACTATAGCTCGTGTAAGTGAAAGCGATGAAGGCATCACTAATGGGTCGCGTCTTAACGATTGGGATGAGACTACAGTGGAAGAATTATATCAATTTTTCGCTATATTGATTTACATGTCCTTATGTAATAGAGCCAGGCTCGATGAATATTGGACGACAGGAGTACTAGGTATGCCATGCTTTAGAAAAATTATGAGTAAAAATAAATTTCTTTTATTATTACGATTTTTACATTTCGTCGATAATGATTATCTCATAGACTCAATTCAAGGGTATGAGCGAAAAATATATAAAATAGCTCCAATCGTCGAGCACTGCAACAGAAAATTCGCTGAAATACTCATTCCTCGCAAAGCCCTTAGTATAGATGAGTCCCTTTTACTATGGAAAGGGCGTCTACATTGGAGACAGTGTATAAGGACAAAAGCTGCAAGATTTGGCATAAAGTCTTATGAGATATGTGAAGCTGAAACGGGCTACCTATTAAAATTTATCATTTATGCGGGAAAAAATCAAGATTCCGGACAAGCGCATGGCTTTACAGGCTCAACATCTAAAATTGTCCTGAAGTTATCAGAGGGTTACCTTGATAAAGGTCATTGTTTATACATGGACAATTTTTATAACTCGGTCGGCTTAACACGTTTTTTGAAGAACAGACGCACGGACGTTGTAGGGACTCTTAATCGCCGCAGAGTAGAAACTCCTTCCATAATTAAAAATTTAAATGAACGTCAAATGCAACATGGAGACATTGTTGCTGCACACTGCGGAGATGTTACTGTTTTGGCCTGGAGAGATGTAAAGTTGGTAACAATGATTTCAACTTTTCATAAAAATGACACAGCCCCAGGCCGCAGAGCGGGCGTCGTATATGAGAAACCGGTTGTAGTTAATAACTACAATAAGCACATGGGAGGAATAGATCTAAAGGATCAGAAACTGTCCACATATTTAATGGAACGTAAAAGAGGTCTTAAGTGGTACATCAAAGTTTTTAGGCGCTTGCTCAACTGTAGCATTTTAAACAGTTACATAATATACAGGTGCCATGATAGAGAAAAAAAATTGAATCACAGGCAGTTTCGCTTTGATTTGGCGGAAGCCCTTTCTTTGGAAAGTATTTATATACAGCGCATTAGGCCCGCTGTAAACTTAGCTCACGATCGCTATAGCGGAAATCACTTCCCTGCACATTTCTCCAATGACGTTACAAATGAGCGACCAAATAAACGATTGAACCTGCACAAAAGGGGACGTTGCGTCAATTGTAGGGCAAATAAAATAAGGAAAGAGACCAACATAATTTGCACAGGATGCAACGTTTTTCTTTGCGTAGGTCAGTGCTGGCGAGAATACCACACCCCACTAAATGATTAATTCAGTTTACTTCTTTGTACATTGTGCACTCGTGGCATGTACGAAAAATAAAGTTATTTTCTTTCTTTGTTTGTTTGTTTTATTAGATAAGTACCCTACTAGTACACCGAACTAAATTAACTAATCACTAAAATTCCTTACTATTGGCAAAAAAAAACGATCAAAACTTTGAAAGCAGTTTTCATAACCCACACCATCCTGTATAAGAATGGACCAGTCTGTGCCGGAACGCGGATCCGCGCTTAGAAATGCTACAAAAATTTGCAATAAAGAAACTCTTGTCTTTCTAAAATATGTTACCTGGATTAACTAATTTATGGTGTTATTATGATCACAATATATCGAAGAATATAATAAAACAAGAAAAAGTCTAAATATAATAATTATCTTTTTAATATCTGCATTTTACCAAAGTATTAACATTTTTTTCCTTAACGTAAAAAATAATGATTTATAATAAATACACCACTCATGATATTCTACTAAATTATTCATCTATAAAATTTAGATGCATTGTCTTTTATAATAAAAAAAACAGGCTGAAGATACGTTTTCTAATTTTAATGATATTTGATGTCAAACTTAATGTTGCGCAGCCGCGCGATCTCTCCATATTTTCGCGGCATACAGCGGTACCGTAACTGTGTCTTTTGCGGCATACCAAAGGTTAATGAATATAATTGTAAATGTTTAAAAAATTGTGCTAGCTTGATTCCAATAGAGAATAGAAAGGAAGAGTTCGAAAAATTTGTGCGTCTAGGGTCCTACAATGCACAATGTGTATACTTAGGATCATGTATTAAAGAAGAAAATAAAAAACGCAGTTACACTATGACTAATGTTCCCGAGGCAAAAAAAAAGCCAAAGCAATTCATCCGTGTCTATTCTATTAATGGTACAAAGGTATGTCGTGATATGTTTTTAAACACTTATCAAATTACTACTCAAAAAGTTACCACTGCACTAAAAAAACTTAGAAGTAGGGAGCCCATAATGGATGGTAGAGGAGTTAGCACAGGTGGCAAGAATAAATTATCAGATGAAATGTATAATTTCATAGTCGAAACTATTTCAAAACTACCAAAGTATGAGTCGCACTACAGAAGAGAAAAGAATACTGACACGTTATATTTACAACCCGGGAAGACATTATCTAAAATTTACGATATATCGCACACCCAGAACAACACTGCACTAAGTCAAAATAGCTCATTTTTCAGAATCAACGAAAAACCGTTATCTCGTGTTATGTCAAAGTTATTGTGAATCAATTGTCAATTTTGAGATTTTTCGACATAATACAGTGTTGTTCTGGGTGTGCGATATATCAGCAGGAGTACACAAATACTTATGGTGAAGGGCAAAAGTGCGCTTCCTTCGAATCAGTCAAAAAGATTTTTTACACTAAGTTTAACCTTAGGTGTAAGTCATTTACGGTGGAGGTCTGCCCAGCTTGGGCGGAGCACCGCCGTGTCCTCACGGAGGCGATCGGCGGCGGCGATCTCTCGCGTCCGGCCCTGGTTCAGGCCATGGTCCGGAGCGAGAGTGCATGGGAGGCCGTCACCTCCTTCTGCGAAGCAGTAATGCTCGCGAAGGAGGAGGCGGAGCGCGCGAGGGAGAGGCAAGAGTCGCGCCCTCGCGCCCCTAGTCGCCGCAGGAGACGCCCCGGGCGTCGGGAGTCGCGAGCCGACTTCCGGCCACCGTAGGCGCGGGCTTGCGGACGGTGAGCAATGGGTAGCTCGCCGTCCGATAAGGACCAGGCCCGGGTCGACGGCGCGTTGTGTTCCACGCGCGCCTCAAAGAGATGTCAGCACCAACTGACGGGGTCCGAAAGGGCCAATGCCTGCCGGGGTTGCGGGATTGTCTGAAAGGGATATCGCGACCCCGGCACACAGGCAACGGAAGGAACACGGGTGGGTTTTAGTCAGTAAAAGTCTGACACGCCCTCCCGCTCCGCCCAGAGCGGGAGAAGTTATTTGATAATTTACCACCCTCAAAAAAAAAAAATATATATATAGGTGTAAGTCATTAAAAAAAGACACTTGCAATAAGTGCGATATGTCAGCCATAAAAATTCAAAACGCTTACACCCTCGAGGAAAAAGAACAAGCTAGAACAGAAAAGACTCGACATTTAGAAAAGGCTGAAAATTTGAGGAAGCAGATGAACTCCGATTTTGAAGACGCTCGAAACAAGTCGACTATTGAATGTGTAACATTCGATTTGGAAAAAACTTTACCATTACCACGAATACCTACAAATGTTGTGTTTTATAAAAGGCAATTGTGGCTCTACAACAGTGGCATCCATAGTGCTTCAGATGACATTGGTCATTGTTACATATGGGTTTAAGGGGAAGCAGGAAGAGGTGCGCAAGAGGTGGGATCGTGCCTTATTAAATATATTCAAACTAAACTAAGGCCCACTGTTGAACACCTTATTCTTTGGAGCGATAGTTGTGGAGGGCAGAACCGCAACATAAAAATAGTTCTCATGTTGAAAGCACTTCTAAACTCACATGACACTTTAAAAGTCATTACAATGCGATTTCTTGAGTCTGGGCATACCTTCCTGCCTAATGACACAGACTTTTCCAAAATTGAAACTGCTCTCAAACACTATCAACGAATTTATTCAGCCGAAGAATATATGTCCATAATTAAAACGTGTAAAAAAAGAAAACCTCTAGAAGTATTTAAAATGAATAAGACTGATTTTTATGGTACGGAAAAATTAGAAAAAAATATTATCAATAGAAAAAAATTCACAGACAAAACCAAAGTCAATTGGTTAAAGACAAAAGAAATAAGAATTGAAAAAGAGAAAGTGTCTTAATTTTTTATGAAATCATCATTTGAGGAAGATTACAAGGAATTAACAATTGAAAAAAAAATTAGAGGAGAATCACGAAATATTAACATGTCCGATTTCTGTTTGTTGTGGCCGGATGGTAAAGCCATTGCTCCAGCCAAATTAGCAGATTTAGAATCCATGTATCAGTACATCCCTGAGGATTGTCATAAATTTTATAAAAACCTAAAGAGTACGGAGGGAATCATAGATGATGTCGATGGGTTTGGTGGGGAACCAGATTTCGAAATGCAAGAGGATGATGAGTATGACGTATGAAGATTTTATCATCATCATCAGCCTATAGCAGTCCACTGCTGGACGTAGGCCTCCCCAAAAGCACAAGATTTTATACTGTTTTTTAAATTGTGACCTAGTAATAAAAAAAATCATAAGCAATTACTATTCTTTTATTTGTTGTTCAGGTTTTACATATTTATTAAAAAATAAAATTTATATGTAAAATTTAGATCATAAATATTAAGGTACAGATGGATAAAAAGTACCTGGAACGTTTGTGCAAAATTAATTTGAAGCTATGTTCATGTAAATATTAATTATGTTAAAATGTTCCAATACCAATAACATATTTTTTTCTTATTGTAAAGTGAATAGCCTAAAATTAAACATACGATTATCTAAACACAATATAATTCAACAATAAAACCTTTAGTATTGGCCTTTACTAGTTAGAATAAAAAAGAATACCATTGAAACGCGTAAACGCGCTTTTATCTCAAATTCAATTTACTGTGGAATGAAACATTTTCGCATAACTACGTCCAATTGGCCCAGCGAAATCCACGCCAACCTTCTCAAATGGGCGGCTGGTAGCTGTTACACGTGCAGCCGGCAAGGAGCCCATTAGTTGCTTGGCCACTGTGGCCTTTTGTCTGAAACACACAATACATTTGTGAGTTATTTTCTTAACTTCTAACAATCCATTTACAAGCCAAAACCTTTGGTTTAGATGCGAAAGTAAAAGCTTAGGTCCTGCGTGCAGTAACCTTTCATGTTCACACCTTATAAGCAAGCTAGTAATTAAAGAGCCTTTAGGCAGTATGATAGGATGTTTTCGCGAATAAGCGATATCAGCATAATGTAGCCTACCCCCAACGCGCAGTAGACCTTGGCTGTCGAGGAATGGATGCAATTCGGATAGGTTTCCCTTGAGATTGTTATTATTGCTTAATGCTTTGATTTCAGATTTAAAATATATGTTTTGTTCATGTTTAATTATTAACATTAATGCACTATCTAATTCAGAACTTTGCAGAAAGTTTGTATTCATTTTAACCTTATTTTTATTGATGTTGTTCAAAAATCGCAATATGTATGCTAATAGCCTTACTATTTTATTTATATTAGAGTAATTATACAAGTGCTTGAACACATAATCAAGTGGATTGGGATTTTGGCACACCAAGTTGCTGGAAAGAGGTAAGCAGGGTTCCACTGACAGCAAATCAGCGGGAGAGCTGTAAGCAGGAAAGTTGTACTCACTGTTTTGCAGAAACTTTGGGCCATTCCACCAAATATCGCAGCTACTCAGCTCATTCGGGTTGACACCTCGGCTAATGAGATCAGCAGGATTGTCATTTGTGTTGACATAATGCCAACTGCATCCAGCTGTGTTTTGACGAATTACACTTACTCTGTTCGATATGTAAGCCTGAAGCTTTGTTAGCTCAGTATTTAACCATGCAAGGACAATTTGCGAGTCGCTGAATAAACAGACATGCCTTATGTTGATTTTAACTCTAAGTGTGTTTATTATGAGTTCGCAAAATTAATTTCGATAGCAATAGTGCAGCATTCAATTCAAACCTTGGCACAGTCATGCCTTTCTTTTGGACAGGGTTGATTCGCGATTTGGAACAGAGTAGATGCAATTTTGTTGTACCTGACTGGTTTGTGAGTCGCAGGTACACACAGCAACCGTAGGCTGTCTTACTTGAAGCATCTGCAAACCCGATTAATTCTGCCGAGTCTGCTTCTGAAATTCTAATGTTTCTATCTAATAGGATTGGCTGCATAGCAGCTAAATTATTGGTAAATTGAAACCATTCTTGCTGAATATTTGCAGGCGGACTGTCATTCCAACCTATGTTCAGTAACCATTATGGCATATGGGAACTACCTAATTTAAGCAAATCACGAAGTTGGTCTCTGGCCGCTACAGTAGTTTCTAAATTATTATTACAATAGATAATATCATCAACATATAAATTGTTTTTGATAATTGACGATGCCAGTGGGTATATTTTTTCATATCTATTTGCTAGCTCATCTATACAGCGAGTAGCTAAATAACTTGAGCTTTTCAAGTCATATGTAACCGTATCTAACCTGATACACTTGACAGGTTCGTCAGGATTGTCCCTCCACAAAATATTTTGAAGGGAAGTGTATTGAGGATCTACTTTAATGTTTCTGAACATACGCTTGATATCTGCAGTAAATGTATATTTACCTAAGCGAAATAATAAAATTATATCAAATAAATCATTATGAACCACAGGTCCATTGAGTTGTAAATCATTTAAAGAAACCTTCTTGTTGGTTTTCATTGAACCATCAAAGACTGTCCGAAGCTTTGTGGTTTTACTATTGTTATTAATTACTGCATGGTGAGGCAGAAAATACACTGCGTTCTTATTCAAATCATACAGTTCTATATCAATATAATGACCATGACCAAGAGATAGATATTCATGAATGAAATTTTTATATTGCATGAATAAATCAGGATTAGTATGCAATCTCTTTTCCAAATTTAAAAATCTTTTTAATGCTAAATGAAATGACTCTCCAAGAGTATTTTTTACATCTGATAAAGGTAATTTTAGAGGCAGAGGAACCTCAAACTGATTATTTATTAATTTAACTGAACTTTGAAAAATATGTTCACAAAGCTCTTGCTCAGATGTTTGCTCGGTAAATATTTCTGGAACTTTTTCATTGGTCCAAAACTGGACGAGAATCATTGAGACCTAATTCACATTTCAATACTACTCTATTACATGTCTGTTGAGATACCTTGGGTGGAAGATTTCCTCCTACAATGTGCCCGAAGTATGTGTTAAAGATGTGTAGTTGTGCATTACTAGGCTGCTGCTGTGGATAAGCAGTATTCCAGGGCAGAGCTGATAACTGCTCGCTGTGTCTTGGCAGGTTGATGCTTGTGCACTGCTCGCTCAGTAACAGGGTCTGGAAAAACACATCAGCGCCTAATAACATATGTATTTCACCAGGTATATTAAATTGTTTATCTGCTAATTTAATGTTGGGTGGTATTGTGAAACTGGAGAGATCAAATTTATTCTGAGGTAATTTGCATGTTACCTCTTTTACGACATGGCAAGTTACCATTGTCTTGAATGGTGATCTTAATGAATGGATTTCAATGGGAATGCTATACTTTACATTACTTTTTTCATTTGCGATTCCAACAATACAAGTGTTATTTAGCAAGGGCGTTAAACCTAATAGCTGAACAACTTTTGCAGTTATAAACGAAACCTGAGATCCGCTGTCCAGTAACGCCTTGATAATGTATTCTGTGCCGTCTCTTGCTACAACTTTGATTCGAGCTGTAGGTAGAAGCACATTATTATTAAAATTACTTGATAAGGTGACAGCTGGTGTGGTTTCACCTGATTTGGAGTGGAGCAGAGTGTTATGAGATTTCTTGCACTCTGAGCACCGGAAGTGAAACTTACATTTGCCACCATGTGTACCTAAACAAATTACACACAGTTTTTGTTCTTTGGCGAACGTCAGTCTATCGTTTGCTGGCAATAGCTGAAATTTCTTACATTGATATAATTTATGGTCATTTAACTTACAGAAGATACATGTTGCTCCTACAGTGGCGATGGCTGTTACTTTGGTTGACTGTTGCTGCAAGTGAAGACCCTGTCCGGCATTTTCTAGTGCCAGAGCTCGTTTCTCAATATTTTGCAGGAAATCTTCAAGGTTAGGTTTTGTACTGGGATCTCGGTCTAGCTGATAGGCTCGTGCAGTAATTTCATCTAATTTACGGGAAAGAACACATAACAGAATTGCATCCCAGTATACGACGTTCGAGTCAAGGTTTTTAATTGCAGCTAATTGTTGCCTAATAAATGACACAAAGTCCCTCAAATTACTAGCTGTTGACTTAACAATGTTACTTAAATCTAAAATGTTGCTTAAATGATCATTTATAATCTTAAATTTATTATCATAGCGATCTCTTAATAGTTTGCGAGCTTCATTATAGCTTTCTGAGGTTAAACTTAATTTTTTTACCAAATTGTACGGTTCGCCTTTCAGATACTATCTCAAATAATAAAACTTTTGAATATGGTCAGGACTACTGTCATTGTGAATCAATGAATCGAACAAATTAATAAATGGTACGTATTCTGTAAACGCACCATCGAATGTTTTTATGCAAATTGGTGGTAATTTTGTTTTATGTGTAGTTGCATCAGAACGCGTGGAGGGGCCAGAGAGGCCTGTATTTTCATAGGTCTTAATTTGCTCGTTCAATGATGCTAATATGTAGTAATAGTTATTTTCCATAAGCTCGACGTTTTCTTTGTCGTTGGTATCGAGATAAAGAATATCTTTACATAAGGACTCATAGTCACGAAAAACAGTCAGGAGTCGATCACGTTTGGTGACCAGCTTATCACAACTTAATTTACTTAAATCAGAAACTTCAACGAAATTGTGTAATCTTGTGATCGTACCTTTTACATAGCCACGCAAGGCAATTTTACGTTTTAGTTCGTCCTCCATTTTAATTACTACGCACTTTTGTAGTCTCACAACTTAATGCTGAAGGGCGTTTTTCAAAAAAGATGTCATTTGCTAATTTGAGGTGTCCTAGAATTTAGCTATTTTTTATAATTTTTGTATGCACCGCACTCAAATAAACTGCATATTTATTTAATAGTATCATATTTAAGTTTTAAAATTGACTATAATATGCAACCCAAATATCACTGATATTATAATATCATAAATCTAAAAACAAAAAAGTGTAAAATATTCATGTCCCACCTGTATGTTTGCAACTTTGAAGTCTCAGGTAAGATTATATAAATTAAATGGCGTCACTGCTTTAGGGTCTGTAGACGTAATTTGAACTCATAAATAAAACTTAGAGTCCTTTATTTCGAATATGTGCTTAAAATAGCTCATAATACAATTTTATTGTTGTCCCTAGAATATGACAGTACCGGAATTCCGGCAATAGTCACGGTAAATTTTTCATACTCCACCTCAATATTACCCTTAAATATGGTTGTTTTTCATTTCTGGCAACATTTATCTCGTCTGTGGTATAACCGCCATTTTGAAGCAAACCTCAGTGTCAACAAAATCGGTGACGAAAGTGGGCGCGTTAAGGTGGTGCCGAATTGGAGTTCCAGATAGTAACTGGATTTTATGAGGTATGTAGCAATTTATCAAGTTATTTGCCGTAACACAATCACATTTTGGTTTATAAATTTTTGTAAAACAAGCCGAAAGTAGTTATAAAATGAACACAACAGGTTGAATTATGTTTTAAAGTTTTGTTGTTATGAATTCGTCACATCCGGTTCGTAACGTATTGTATAGCCGGAATCATTTTGTGACGAACTGGAACTATTAGGCTGGGGTTACATTTGGATGAATAGTATTAAAATAAATAATCTTTCTAAAATTATAAATGTGAAAGATTGGATGTTTGTTACCGCTAATCTTCGGAACGGTTGAACCAATTTAGATGAAATTTAAAATATACATAGATCGTGACATAGAATCAAAATATTATGGTATACTTGGTTAATTTTTTTTTTACTTAGGTGCACTCTAGTGTAGAATAAATATAATTAACAGTGAAAAAAAAAACAGTTGAAACAGTTTGAAGTTATTTGTAGGTAGTTATAGGTTGTCTATCAAGGAAAAAAAACTACTAGTGTGCAAACTGTAACCTTAAATTCAGCACACGATTACTGCAGACAGCTGTAAACCCCTCTTTCAAAAATTGAAAATTCTTCCACTGCCCTGTATGTATATTAGAGATATCTGCTTTTTTACAAAGACACATATGCATTATTTTAAGCAACATACCGAGGTTATACCGAGACAGAAAAGGGCTAAGTTTCGCAACCTCTTATATCATCCAGTTAGCCATAAAGATATTTATAAGAAAAATGTGTTCAATATGTGTATATTAATTTATAATACCCTACCAGATGAATTGAAATTGTTGCAGGGTAATGTTTTTAAAACGAAATTGACAGAGTGGTTACAAAAAAAGTGTTTCTACAGCATAAAGGATTTTTTACAACATAAACTATTTGAATAAAGTAAGAATTATTGAATTTATTTTAAATTAATTGAGGACATTTGTATGATTAATAATGCGTGATGATAATGTAATAATAATGTAATAATAGTGTAATAATAATGTAATATTAATGTAATAATAGTGTAATAATAATGTAATAATAGTGTAATAATAATGTAATAATAATGTAATAATAATGTACTTATAATATAATCTGCATGATAGTAGTGAAACACAATCTAAATAATTTGCACGCTTGCTTGCAGGCAGAGTACAATAACTTTAAGGCTATAAGATCTTCCTTTGTAAACAATGTATTTTCATGCAAATAAACAATTTGAATTTGAATTTGCACGACCCCCTTGCATAGTTTTTTTGTCGTTTATCAAAAAAGAAGCAATTTTCGTTTTATTCAACGACGAAAAATTTACGTTACGGTGTCTAGAGGTGTCTAGAATCATATACTGAATTCATGGTTACCTGCACGATTTTTTTAAATTGTTGCTCTCAAAGTTTATGTTTGCTACATTTCAGTGAACATGGCCCTCACGGCAGCAGAAAGAGCTAAACGATACCGGGAGAAACTGAAACAAAACCCCGAAAAATTTGAAGAGCAGCGGAAAAAGCAGTTAAACAGACTTAAGAAGAATCGAAAAACAATTAGTGACTTAACAAAAAAAAACTATTAAAATTAACATGTTCGACCAAATATTACTGTGTAAACTTAGCTTAATTTTTTCCAGTTAGTCACTTAGAATTCCAGATAGTCACTGTCTCATATTTTTACCGAGACAAAAACTGATTCTATTTAAGAAATAATTAGTTATTTGATAATATTTATGTAATTGTAGTTAATCCTGAGTTTACTATTTATATTATTAGTAATCTCGTTCAATTTAATTTTAAGTAGACAGTAGAAATGTAATGTTTTAGTGGTCAAAAGTTCCAAATGTGACGATCTCGAAAGAAAAATTATTGCTAAGCGATGATTATAGTGATTTATTTATGTTTTGACATTTTTATTCAAAGTTATGAAGGTAATTTAATATATAATAAAAACAAATTGACAGAACAACTCATATTTTTCATTTTATTTACATTTTTCCTTTGTGACGAACCGGAGCAAGTTCCTGTGAACTCTTCCATAAAAACTTAGATTATCGTGTTGTTTTTCATAATACTAATGTATTTTTTTGTTCTTAACTTATTTATGAATATATTTTATCAATTGAGATAAAAATTTACTGTAAAATTTCTATAACACAAAAATCTGTTCTGGTTCGTCACGTGTACATCTGTTTTGAAAAACGCCCTGAAACACTACCACAAAACACAACACTTTATTGTTTCGTTTTGACTTTTGATGCGCGTTTGAAGACGAGTCGATCGAACGAATGACGAATCGAATGCCACAAAATGGCGGCGTGCTGCTATTTCTTAACGTCACTTGCTGTCCTTCTTGCACTCGTGCGAAATTCGGTTTCTGTCCCGCTCCCGCACGGCGTGCGTTGCGTAGATCGCGCGCTCCAACTCCAAGCAAGCGCGTAACTCGAACAATGCTCGATATTCCGATACGTGCCGTCTCGCTCGTTCTTGCGGAATACCTTTGTCTTGCTGCAGCTGTACTCTTCCCACCTGCAGAGGTGACCCGGCGACGACGGCAAATGCGATCGATGAAATTGATGAATACTATTGCTGCGGACCTTTATCCCTTGTACCCTTTCTTTATCCTTCGTTTTTTTTTTTTTTTTTTTTTTTTTATCCTTTCTTCCTTGTTTTTTCCTTTTGTCCTTGTTGTGTTGTTTTGTGTGTATTGCTGGAGTCGTCGAATCGATAATAATACTTGCGATTGTGTTGCGACGACCAAGCCAAGAACCATGCAGAGCCCGCATGCGTTGTAGAGATGAGTCCGATATCATGTCACATGTAAAAATCATCGATATTTTAAAATCATTTCATCATGCAATGACAAAGACAAAATCATCAATGCTTAAAAATCATTACAAGAATGACAATGAACGCGAACTTCGGTGATTCGGATCGGACGGTATCGGGCCGTCTCGGGCGCAGCGGGCGATGTGACTGTGAATTGCGACGTTGCGAGACTGCGCGATCGGCGATACTGGACTGGAACTCACATGTTTCGATAAAATGACCGGGACTGGGCGCACGGAACGGCAACAATGCTTTCACTTGCATTGTTTATGTTTGCGTGCGAAATGCGCGGCAAATCACGAATGCAATTTATCTAGCATTTAGTATTTCGTGAATCATTGTTTTGGATAGACGAGGACGAACAACCACCCTAATTTAATTTTACGCGTACGAAATACGTAGTGTAATGTGTTGACTTGCTATAATTAAATTGAGTTTACATACGTTATAGTGAATTTAGTTCAGTGAAGTGTATTTATTATTTGATTTTATAACAAGTTGGGTGTGCCTACTTACTTATTATATTTTTCTATCAGGCAAGAAACTTTTAGTGTTATGTTCTCAGTTTGTACCTAAATAGGTATTAAAAAATGGCTTCAACTTTAAGAAAAACATCCAACGTATGGGTACATTTTGACATTGAATCTGTTGGTGAGAAAACAGCAGTATGTAAATTGTGCAGGGTTAAATCTATATATATAAAAGAAAGTCGTGTTAGTTACACCACTTATAACTCAAGAACGGCTGAACCGATTTGGCTGAAAATTGGTGGGGAGGTAGCTTAGAACCAGGAGAAGGACATAGGATACTTTTTTAGTAGGGTAGGTAGGGTAGGTGGTATAACAAAAAAGAATCAGACTTGGAATAACAAAACGCAAATGATAGCTATGTAATTGACGTATAATGACAGCTATGTAATGACGTATAGATGACAATTTGATATTTGTAAGAAATCAATATTCAAACTATTTCTATTAAATAAATAATAAACAATTAGTGATAGTGCCATTGCCCATTCGTATAAACAGTGAAGTGAACTATTTTGAAATAAATTTTTAGGTGAATTGAAGTGAAGTGAAGTTTAATTAATAATGCCGCGAGCAAGACGATCGAATCTTTCCCGACAAAGCCGTAATGCAAGAAGAATACGAAATACTGCAAATGAAAGGACTGAAGAAATTGCACGTGAACAGCGCCGCGATAGTATGGCTCGACTTCGTGCTTCTCAATCACGAGAGCAAAGTGAAGCAGCCCGTGAAACAGCTCGGTTGGCAATGCGGAATCGTCGAGCGAACAACAGAGGTCAACAAATAGATAATTTTTTATCAAGTGCTGATTTGAATCGAGCAGCGTTTCGATACGATTGCAGCAATGATTACAGCTTGCATCCTAGCGTTTGCATTGGGCAAATGGACGTTGTTTGTGAGTATTGTGGTGCATTAAAGTTTTCCGGAGAAACGGCTGGATTATGCTGCCTTAATGGTAAAGTAAAATTACCGTTGTTGACTCCGCCACATGAGCCATTGTATTCATTGCTTTGTGGCGAAACACAAGAATCACGCCACTTTCTTGCAAACACTCGAAAATACAATGGTTGTTTCCAAATGACGTCATTTGGGGCAAATATTATCGAAGAACAAGGATTTAATCCGACATTTAAGGTAATTATTTTTGTACTTACATAGAATGTAGTTAAAGAATAACTTAGTTTATCTATTGGTATGTATTATATTTGCTAATTCTGAACTCTACTCTCCCACCGAAAAAAGTGTTTATAACCCAGTTAATACTGTCTGGTTTTTATTTTGTAGATACAAGGACAGATTCACCATCGAATTGGATCATTACTACCTTTCGAAGATACACAGAATAACTTTTTACAAATATATTTCATGGGCAACATGGAAGAACAACTTGATCGACGCCTAGGGATCAATGCAGGAATGAAGCGAGCAATTCTTCAAGACTTGCAGTGTCTGCTTCATGAACATCATGCGTTGGTCAGGTTGTTTAAGAATGCTTTAGCGCTCTAAAGCATTTTGGCATGCGCTCTTGCCAAGTGATGACTATAAAGTTGTCATCAAAGCAGATAAACGACCATCTGGAACACACGAACGCACATTTAATGCTCCAACATTAGACGAAGTTGCCATCCTGATTGTTGGTGAACAATTGGCAAAACGCGATATTGTGCTTACACGTCGCGATACTGGGCAACTGCAACAAATATCTGAAACTCATCGATCATATGACGCATTGCAATACCCGCTGATGTTTTGGCAAGGAGAAGATGGATATTATTTTAATATTAAAATGATAAATCCATTGAATGGTGAGTATCAGTATCATAATTTATTTCATTTATTTGTGAAAGACACTGATTTAAAATAATGCTTATTAAAAAAAATGTTAATCTGTATTGTTTGCCTTTGAAATTTGCCTTTGAAATGGTTAATTATCAAATTGTTAATTTCAGGTGAAGAAACTACAAAGAAAGTTAGCTCAATGAATTATTACGCATATCGTTTGATGATTCGTCAAAATGCTGACAACTATTTGCTGCGGTTTCGTCGATTGTTTCAGCAGTATTGCGTTGACATGTACTACCCGTGCGCGATAAGTTGAGACCCGCGTGGAATGCGACACTCCTCCCCCATCCCCGCGCACCTACCCGCGGCCGCCCGCGGTGTACAGTTGAAGCCACATTTTTTATCTATTAGTTTCGTACTGGCTTACGTCACGTATCGACGCGCTCCGAATAAGTTGTTAGTTTTGTTATAATAGTCCGTGTTAAGTTTATTTGTTATTGCTCCTGTTACGTTTTTTTATTGTTAAAGTTTCTGTTACGTTTTTTGACTGTTTTATTGTTATTATTTTTTTAATAACAAGCATTGTAATGAGGGGTAAAGCTTTGCGTAGTGGAGAAAGAAATCTCGTGCTGAAAGTGTTCGAGTTTTTCGAAAACGAAAAGCGAAACCAGCAGTTTTGTTTACCTGTTGACCAGGCAATCAAGAGAACCTGCATGGCAACGGGAGTTTCCAAGGCGACGTTGATGAGGATCAAAACTGAAGCTAAGCGCTTGCAAACTGCTTCACCAACACCAGGTTCGTCTTCGGCACTAAGTGATGTGAATTTATCAACACCGGGCAAGAAACGTAGACCTAAGAGTAACCGCATCCAATTAGACAGTTTTGACATGTGTGCCTTGAGGAATATAGTTGATAGTTTCTACACGGTCAGGAAGGAAATACCTACCTTGAATAAGATACTCAGTTTGGCTAAAAGAGACCTTAACTTTCAAGGGGAGAAAACGTATTTAAGACGAGTGCTAGTGGACAAACTAGGATACAAATTTAAAAAATGCAAAGACGCGAGACACTTTCTCGTTCAAAAACCAGACATTCGAGCGTGGAGAGCGAGATATCTAAGAAGATTAAAAGAAAATGATGATTTGGGCTCGGCAAAAAGGCCAGTCATTTATATTGACGAAACATGGATTCACTCTCATTATACAGTTAGCAAATGCTGGCAAAATAGTACTGATGCTACTATTAGAAAAAATCACAGTCCGGGGCAAAGATGGGTGATTGTTCACGCAGGGGGAGAAAATGGTTTCGTGAAGGGGGCTGAGTTGCTTTATAAATGTAAAAGCAACACAGGTGACTACCATCACGAAATGGATACAACAAATTTTAAAAAATGGCTTATCGAGAAGCTGATCCCCAACTTGCCGCCGAATAGTATTGTGGTACTAGATAACGCACCATACCACTCTACACAAGTAGAAAAACCACCTACAAGTGTAGCAACGAAAGCGGTAATAAAGCAATGGCTGTTAGACCACAACATTGAATTCGACGAGCGAATGACGAAATCCGAGATGTATCACCTATTGTACATAAATAAGCCTCCAAAAAAATATATTATTGATGATCTTTTAAAAGAGCATGGCCACGAAGCTGTTCGTTTGCCTCCCTATATGTGTGACCTCAATCCCATCGAGTACATTTGGAATTTGGTCAAACAACGAGTAGCCGATAAAAATGTGAGCCAGCTAGAAAGAGACATAGAAAAATTAAAACGTGATGCTATTAATAGTATAAATGAGAGTGACTGGAAAAAGGAAATAAACCATGTTGACAGGCTTAGACAGAAGTATTGGGAAGATGATCACCTGCAAGAAGACATTGAGTCCCAATTAATTATTAACTTGCAGTCTGACACCACCAGCTCAGATAGCGAAAGTGAGAGCGAACCTCAACAACTACCAGAGGGAATAGCAATAATTAGTAGTGATGACGACTAAATAATTACTGAAAAGTTATGTGATATGAATGATAAGGGTAGGAGGATGATGATGACGACTAAATTATTGTTGAAAATAATCTAATAAATACTTATACATAAAAGCATCTTTTATTTAATATAACACCTATCGGCTTTCACTTTTAGTGATACATAATAAATCTATAGTCTAACAATTACGATTAATTATTGTTATAAAATAACTTAATATTGTAAATAATTTCACTATGGAAGATGACTACCTAAAATTCGCAGATACCGCCGCATGCGGAAGCTAGTTACATTTTTTGTTTGAACTGTACTTGTCAGTGACGTCACCGCGCTCAGGTCTCAACTTATCGCGCACGGGTAGTATGTAAAAATAGAAACGGAACGTTTAACATTCATTAGGTTGAACCAAGCCAAACTGCGTTCTGAGGAGTACATCCATTTACGTGATGCAGTTAGTACTGAAGAAAATGCAGCTAATATTGGTCGATTAACTATTCTGCCGGCGACGTACATTGGTAGTTCACGTCATATGCATGAATATGCACAAGATGCAATGACATATGTTCGTCATTACGGTCGGCCAGATCTCTTTATTACTTTCACCTGTAATCCAAAATGGATAGAAATTACTCAATTGCTGGTTCCCGGACAAACATCAAGTGATAGACACGACATCACAGCACGTATATTCAGGCAAAAAATTCGGTCCCTGATGAACTTTATTGTTAAACAACGCGTCTTTGGAGACACTCGATGCTGGATGTATTCAATCGAATGGCAAAAGCGAGGCCTGCCGCACGCACACATTCTTATTTGGTTAGTGGAAAGAATTCAGCCTGACCAAATAGATGATATCATATGTGCCGAGATTCCTGATCATGAAGTCGATCCAGACCTACATGATGTTGTTACTACTAATATGATTCATGGACCGTGTGGTGCCATCAATCCCCAATCACCTTGCATGGTCGATGGAAAGTGCTCTACACGATATCCACGGAAATTAACGGCGGAGACTGTCACTGGCAACGATGGTTATCCGCTGTATCGGCGTCGATCACCAGATGACAACGGTCGAACTGTCACAACGAAAGTGAAAAGAATGGAATTCGTTGTCGACAACAGTTGGATTGTTCCATATTCGCCACTTATTTCTAAAACGTTCAAGACACATTGCAACGTTGAATACTGCAATTCAGTTAAGTCCATAAAATACACTTGAGAGCAATAAAATCGCACACCTTGACTTTTTTTTGTTAAGGCAGCTTTTTTTTCATGAATGTGAATAAATATTGGTTTTTTTTTACACTAATTGAAGGTTTAATTCAGTACCTTTGTAATGATATCAAATACAGTGTAAAAAACTACCCATAAGGGGGTTTAGGGCACAAAACCCAACATACAGGTAAAATTACTCAATTTCGCTTAAGAAAAAATGAAAATCAAACTCTAAATTCTTGATCAAATTGTTTATTAATAAGGTGTATTCCCTTCCCTAGCTTTAATTACAGCTCTTAATCGGTTTTTCATGGACCGTATTAATTTTACCATGAAATCTTGTGGTATAGTGTTCCACTCTTCTTCAATGGCAAGTTGAAGCTCTTGGAGACGCGTAGGAGCAGGGCTTCTTGCTCGAACTCTTCTTTTCAGCTCATCCCAGACATGCTCATTCGGATTGAGATCAGGACAACGAGCTGGCCACTCCATCGCGGTGATTCCAACGTTTTCCATGTAGTCGCAAACTGTTCTAGCGACATGCGGTCTGGCGTTGTCGTGCATTAAGAAGAAAATCTCCCATAAGCCACGCAAGCGGCCTCATATGTTCTTCGGGCACTTCTTCGACGTATCGTGCAGCCGTCAACCCTCTCGATCTCGAGCCGGTATTCGCCCCAGTGATGAATACAATGTCAGTTTTAGTGTCAACATTATGCCACCCCAAAACATACACGATCCTCCTCCAAAAGCCACACGTTCGCTTATGCAGCATTGGGGAAATCGCTCTGATGACGTTCTGTAGACCCTAGAGCGTCCATCATGACCATGTAAAGTCATTCTGCACTCATCGGAGAATATAACAGCCCGCCATTGGTCATACGACCAATTTAAGTGTTCCCTGGCAAATTGTAGCCGGGCTTGTTGGTGAGCTGTGGTCAATTTGGGACCATTTGCTGGGCGATGTGAAGTCAGTCCTGCTTCACCCAGTCTTCTTCTAACTGTCCACCGACTTATACTGACATTGCGAACTTCTCGAAGCTGTTGTCCCAGTTGAACCGCGTTCGGTTGCCGATTTCCCAATGACTTTGTCACAAAAAAGCGATGATCACGCTCTGATGTACTGCGTCGCCGGCCAGATCCTTGTCGCCGAATGTAGCCACCGGTCTCTAGGAACCTCTGGTATACACGACGAACAGAGTAGCGGCTCAAATTTAACTGTCGAGCAACTTCACTTTGATTATGGCCTGCTTCGAGCAAGGCAATAACTTGAGCGGCTTATGCGGGCGTGGTATCCATATTTTTCCAGTAAATCCGTATGCTTCCTGTAGAGATGTTATCACGTTGACCTTCGGTATGCAACTGATAAAAAATCCGAAAAGCCGACCTTTTTATACCTGTGGGTAAGGGTGCAAGTAGTGACAACGAAATGAATTGAATTTGGGGAATTTGGTGTACGGTTGGTTTTTGTAAGTTACGTGAAGGTCAATGGTTTTAATTTTGAGTCTTTGTAAAGCTGAACTTGTATGTTTTAATTACGCCTAATGATTTGTACTCGATATCTTTAGATTTAAGAAAAAAAACAGTATTAAACCAAATTACAAGGGATGTGCGATTTTATTGCTCTCAAGTGTATATTTGCAAATATGTCACGAAAGGCAGTGATATGGCAGTTTTTGGATTGCAATCCTCGAATACAAACGATGAAAATTTCAGGCTATCAAGTTGGTCGTTATCTGAACTGTAATGAAGCGATTTGGCGTATATTCGCATTTCCCATTCACGAACGTCATCCTACTGTTATGCATTTGGCGGTGCATCTGGAGAATGGTCAACGAGTATATTTCACGGCTTCGAATGCTACGCAACGTGCTGAAACACCTCCAGCAACTACATTGACCAGTTTTTTTGCAATCTGCCAAAGCGATCAGTTTGCACGAACTTTGCTTTACTCGGAGATGCCACGTTATTATACTTGGAATCCTTCATCGAAGAATTTTCAAAGACGGAAGCAAGGCGATGCGGTTCCTGGGTATCCAGATGTGCGTTCTACTGATGCTCTTGGTCGTATGTATACAGTTCATCCAAAGAATGACGAATGTTTCTATTTGCGGTTGTTGCTGGTAAATGTGCGTGGGCCAACGTCATTTGAGACACTACGAACTGTTAATGGTGTAATATTCCCAACATATCGTGCTGCATGTGAAGAATTGAACTTATTAGAAAACGATACCCATTGGGATACGACAATCGCTGAAGCCATTATCTCGGCATCTCCAAGTCAGATACGCACATTATTCGCTATCATAATTTCGACATGTTTTCCATCAAACCCATGTAACCTGTGGCACAAATACAAGGATAATATGTCAGAAGATATTTTTCATCAAATTCGTGTCAGTTCCAGAAATCACGATATTGAGATGAATGAGGAGATACATAATCGTGCTTTACTCTTGATCGAAGATATGTGTTACCTCATGTGTGGTAATTTATTAATCAGGTTAGGAATGCCAGCGCCATATCGTGAAATGAATGACGCATTTAATCGAGAATTGGAACGGGAACGTGAATATGATCACCAGGAATTAGATTTAGTAGTTCAAACGAATGTACCCCTGTTGAATTACCAACAAAAGGAAGTTTATGATACTTTAATGTAGGCAATCGATGATAAAAATTGTGGTTTATATTTCCTTGATGCCCCTGGTGGAACTGGCAAGACATTCCTCATGTCATTAGTTTTAGCAACTGTTCGGGCGAGATCCAACATAGCGGTTGCAGTTGCTTCTTCTGGAATAGCAGCCACATTGTTAGAAAGATGCCGTACGGCTCATTCAGCATTAAAATTACCGTTAAATCTTCAAACTATTGAAGAACCAACGTGTAATATTGCAAAACACTCAGCAATGGCCAAAGTTTTAGCGGCATCGAAAATCATCATCTGGGACGAATGCACAATGGCGCATAAACGTGCATTAGAAGCACTTAACCGTACACTAAAAGATTTACGCAATGACTCGAGATGTTTTGGAGGAGCAATGATTTTACTGTCTGGTGATTTCCGCCAAATACTGCCAGTAATTCCAAGATCTACGGCTGCCGACGAAATAAACGCTTGCCTCAAATCGTCAAATCTATGGCGCTATGTGAAGAAACTGCAGCTGACAACAAACATGAGAGTTACATTGCTTAATGATACATCTGCTGAAGATTTCTCGGAGCAATTGCTAACTATCGGTAATGGTCAAGTACCTGTCGATAAATCGAGCGGATTAATATCATTTCCAAATAATTTCTGTAATTTTGTCTCATCAAAAGACGAACTTATCAACAATGTATTTCCAAACATTATTTCTAACTACAAAAATAATGAATGGTTGAGTGAGCGAGCAATTTTAGCGGCTAAGAATAAAGATGTAGATGACCTGAACTACATAATTCAAAATAAGATCATTGGAACAATGCATTCATTCAAATCTATTGACTGCGTCACTAATGAAGATGAAGCCACCAACTATCCAATTGAATTTTTAAACTCTTTGGACGTGCCTGGCTTACCACCGCACAATTTACGCCTAAAGGTTGGCTCCGTAGTAATCATGCTTCGAAACATAAACCAACCAAAACTGTGCAACGGTACGCGTTTGGTGGTTAGAAAATTGATGAACAATGTAATTTACGCTACGATAATGATAGGAAAATTCAAAGGTGAGGAAGTTCTTATTCCGAGGATCCCGATGATCCCAACCGATATGCCGTTTGAATTTAAAAGACTTCAATTTCCGATACGTCTTGCATTTGCCATGACCATCAACAAATCACAAGGCCAATCCTTAAAAGTTTGTGGTTTAAATCTAGAACATTCATGTTTTTCCCATGGTCAATTATACGTGGCATGTTCACGGGTCGGAAGACCATCTGCGTTGTTTGTTTTTGCGCCTGATAATAAAACAAAAAATGTCGTGTATCACAAGGTACTTAAGTGAAGAGCAACCTATGTACTAAAATACAGAAATAATAATGAATAATTAATGTAGGTATTTTTTTTTTTGTATTTTTTCCAATAAAAAAAAACACAATCTGCTTATTTATTGCCATTAAGGCGGAAAAAAGTTCGCCGGGTCAGCTAGTTATCCTATAAAACTTCCTCTACAAATTTAAAAAAACATATTTTAAGAAAACACCCTACGGTTGAAATTCAAGATGTACGGAGGAATATGATGCAACAACACATTTCAGAACAACCTTTGGAACAGGAAGCTGGCCCTTCTAATCCAGCAGGATCTCAAAATCTTTCGTCTGTTGCTGCTTCTTCTGCTGGTGACTTAGCCGAGGGTCATCCATTGCCACAACCACGCGTTATTCAGCAGGCTTTAGTTCGACAAACTACAATTGCTCAATTCACCCAAAGAAAAAAAATTACAGCATCTGAACAGGAAAGGTTAAATAGACTGCTAATGAAGTTGTTCATATTAGATTTTCAACCATTCAGCATCGTGGAAGACAAGGGCTTTGTTGAATTTGTTCATGGTTTAAATCCCATTTACCAGCTACCTAGTCGTAAGTACCTTTCAAACACTTTACTGCCATCAATGTACGAGCAAGTTTTGAATTAAACAAAAACAAAAATTACTGAAGAAGCAAAAAGTGTATGCCTTACGACCGACTGCTGGACATCAAAAGCAAATGAGTAATACAGGGTGGGCCAGAAAGGCGTACGATTTTAAAAACACTCTTGCGTTTGAAGCTTTAGAGAGGAGACTGCGCGGGTGGTGGGGTTAAGTAGCTCGGTTCCCGGAAATTTAGTCGCGATGGATCACTTCACCGGAGCGCAATGTGCATTCTGCGTTAAACATTATTACAAAAATCGCGATTCGTGCGTTATTGTTCGGCGTTTATTTCGGCGTGAGTTTGGATTACATGACCTAAATCAGTGTCCGAAAGAAAGTGTGATTCGATCGTGGGTCAGAAAGTTCGAAGATACTGGTTCGACTCTCAAACAGAAGCCTGCGGGACGCCCAAGGTCAACAAGAACGGAAGACACAATTGAACAAGTTAGAGCTTCAGTTCAACGTAATCCTGCTCTATCGACTCGAAAGCGTTCAGCCGAACTTGTGGTATCCAGAACATCTTTGCGTCGCATTTTGTTGAAAGATCTGAAATTGCACCCGTATAAAATTCAACTTGTGCAGGAATTACAGCCAAATGATCCAATTTTACGACGAGCTTTTGTTGAAACAATGTTGGAACGCTTTCGGAGTTTCAACAATATTTTGTTCTCCGACGAAGCTCATTTTCACATAAATGGGCATGTGAATAAACAGAATTGCCGTTACTGGGCTGCAGAGAACCCACGTGCAAAACATCAAAAGCCTCTGCATTCGCCGAAAGTAACCGTTTGGGCGGCCATGTCAGCGCACGGAATTATCGGACCCTACTTCTTCGAAAATCGACAAGGCCAATCTGTCACTGTAAATTCTGACCGATACATAGCCATGTTAAAGGATTTTTTCTTTCCACAACTGCAACAATTTGAAGCCTATAATCGTGCGACATGGTTTCAACAAGATGGCGCGACATGCCATACAGCTAATGCCTCTTTGGCGGTCGTAAACGAGATGTTTGCTGGGAAACTGATATCGCGCCGAGGTGACATTGCATGGCCTCCTAGAAGTCCGGATCTAACGCCACTGGACTTTTTTTTGTGGGGATACCTAAAAAGTAGAGTCTACTCCAATAACCCAGCCACGATTAACCAGTTGAAGACCAATATCCGGGAAGAAATGGCAGCTATTCCCCGTGCAATGTGCCAGCGAGTTTTTACCAATTTGAGGTTCAGATTCGAAGAATGTTTGCAGCGGGATGGTGCACACCTGGATGACGTTATTTTTAAGAAATGAATTTCCCAGATGTAAATTTTTATAAAAATAAAAATTTGTATGTGAATTGTACTAAGTTTTTTTTTAATCATTTTTTCAAATTCGCATTTCTTTCTGGCCCACCCTGTATATGGCCATAACAGCTCATTACATCGACCAAAACTATATTTTGAAGTCTCTTCTACTGCAGTGTGAAGTCCTCCACGGACATCATACTGCCATAAACTTAGCAGCTCAATTAAGAACATGTGCATCGACTTGGAACATTAGTGACAAAATAACCATTGTTGTGTCTGACAACGCGAGTAATATAGTTTCCGCTATCACGAATGAGCTGAATTGGCGCCATTTTGGGTGTTACGCACACAGTTTAAATTTAATTGTCAAGAGTGGATTAAATGTTGATAATTTGCAACAGACGATCACCAAAGTGAAGACTATTGTAGCTTTTTACAAACGTAGCGCACAGAAAAGTTTGTAAAATATCAAATTCAACAATCAGAGGCGAAAATAGCAAAAAAACTTACGCAATCTGTGGAAACTCGGTGGAACTCTGAGTTTCATATGCTGCAACGGTTTGTTGAACTTAGAGAGGCTGTAACTGCAACACTTCCACTCAGCAACTTTAAAGGTACATATCTTGAAGAAAATGATTGGATAATTATTCAAGATTTGCAGTGCGTGCTTAAACCTTTTGATGAAGTGTCTACACGCATGAGTGGAGAAAGATATTTTACGGGTGGAGAAGTGATTCCAATTACGCAGGGTCTTTTGGAAACTCTAGATACATTGGAATTAAGAGATGGCCTGCATGATGTTGTAAAAGTGGTTTTAAAAAAGTTAAAAAAGGAAACATCTGAAAGATTTAGAAATCTGGAATTCAGTAGAACGCTTGCGTTATCAACCTTTTTAGATGCCCGATTTAAAATGTTCACGTTCCCACAGCGTCTGGCGGAAGATACAAAAAAAAATGTTATAGAATTGGTGGCTGCGAGTAGGTGAGTATTGGGGTACCTGGATCAAAAGATCCAGGTACCCCAATACTCTATTCAAAATGAGTGTTGCATTCAGAATCCTCTATTCAGAATTCTCTATTCAAAATGAGTGCTGTATTCAGGATCCTCTATTCAAAATGAGTGTTGTATTCAGGATCCTCTATTCAAAATGAGTGTTGCATTCAGAATCCTCCATTCAAAATGAAGGTTGTTTTCAGAATCCTCTATTCAAAACGAATACTATATTTAGAATCATCTATTCAGAGTGAGTATTGTTTAATTAAATAATTAAGTTCAATATAATTTGACTGTTGGTGTATGCAAAGTTGCATGTTTGTTAAATGTAACTAATAGGTATGCGTTTGATGTGTAAGTAGGTAGGTGACTTTTTTAGCAGGAGTGATGGCAATAAAACAACCGAATGGAAAGTGCTAGTTTATTCACATCTTTTTATGCAATTTGCTTACAATATCCTTAACACACCTATAGATATCATCATTAAATACATTCCCCACAACATGTTGGACACAAATATTGGCACTACAATCACATGGCGAATTTGCGAATTCGTCGGCGTCAAAAACTTGTATTCGTATTATTTTACTGCGATGACCCGTTGATGGTTTCTGTATGTATGAGTATACAACATCATTTTTTCGTTTTTTATTATTATTGTTACTGTTATCACTATTACTGCATGGTGGTGTGTCTTCAAATTGGAATGGTTGAAATGGTCTTTCTCTTTCTAAATAGTTGACCACTTTTTGACGTAGGGCTTGCTCAGCAGGAATTGGAGAGTATGAAGAATCATTGGGGAAAATATCACTGGACATCTGAAACAAAGAAGTACATTATTATTAATTAAATAAGACTAAACTTACAAGTTGATGAAGACAATCACAACTATCCTAGAACAGATCCTAGTGTAAATATTAAAAAATAATTAATGATTATTTATTAATAATTTAAAATACTTTTTGATAAAATATTTACTTACCGACATCGTAGAGCAGATAAGACCACTTGAATGTTTTTTTCAGGTATCTTGGTTCGTTTATATAGGGAATGATCCAATTTTTTTTGTGTCATTAAGGTTCAATTCAGTTTCGTTTTATGTATGCAAACTATGCAAAGTAATCCAAAACTTACGGCTCCACATATGGCTAGGAATTTGTGACACGTGCACAAAGATGCATTGAAATCTTCAGACGAGCGTTATAACCGCAGCGTTTGTACCGCTAACACATTCAATATAAAAATTACATGTCAATAAATTGATTATAATTACGTTTTCATTTAATCTCTCAATAATCTATTGTTAGCGGTACCCGCGTTGACACTTAATTAATTAAGCGTTTAAAACGCTGCGTTTATAACGCTCGTCTAATATCGATGTAAAAATGCTGTGCTTGCAATCTTTGTGATGAACTTATTTTTGCACGTATGCATTTTTCCAAATTTGGTAATGCGTAACGCGTTTTTACGCCTATATAAACGGGTCGAGGGCGGCAGTTCACTACCAAACCACCACGGGAACTTGGAAGGACTCGGTGCACCTGAATTTCTACGTCAAGTACAGAACATAAGTACATCAAGCAAAACTCAGCAGGCTTTGAAATGTAAGTAATTTATTATCTTTTCAATCAGTTCTCTGATTAATAATTTCATCTATTCACTCATTTTATCTATTCAATCGTTTCATTTATTCGTCGATTCATCATCTCCCAAATTATTTAATAATCGATTAATCTATTTCAGTCAAATAATTAACCTACCTTTTCTTATGCATTTAATCATTTCTCTCAACTAAAGCAATTTAATCCCATCCTGTACTGAACTGTGCCTTGTGTAATATTTTTATTAGATGTCTAATACATAAATATATATTGTTACAGGTCGAAACAAACAGCTACCCAACTTTTCTCTTCCGATGATGAAGCCGAGCATCAGCAGCAGCTGAAAAAACCGAAGGATCCCAGAGCTTCATCTTCGTCAACGTCTGTCAAGAGGTTGGCGGAGGACGAATCGATGAACACCGAGATCAAGAAGAAGAAAAAGAACAAGACCACAATCAAGCCTATCAGCGCCAGCATGAGACCCACGTCGCATGATCTATTTGGGACCGACAGCGACGACGAGCAGGAAGAGGAGGCCGTTGCAAGCACCTCGGGTAAAAAAATAGCGCCGTTACATTCTTATTATACCCGTAGAGTAGCCAACGGTATAAGTAAACAGACCTATGAAAACAAAAAGGGTAAATTTTATGTGGAACTAAAGATCTATGATCATAGTGAGATAGAGCGTGTAGCCCCTATAAATCGATGGAGGCATGCTATCATAACTGTAAAAAATCGTACTAATGATGAGACGCCAGCATGGAAGCATATAAAAGACTTTTTGAAAGAAACTCATAGAGAGTTCAAGCACTGTCCCATAGATTATGTCAGCAGTTATTTTTAGTAGATGTATTCTCTCGACTCTGTTCTTAATACTTACTGACTTGTTTTTAATCATTATTAATCATTCACTTAATTACTTTAATTATAGTATCTAATATACTTACCTAATATTAATATAATAGTTATCGATGCGAACGTAAACTATTGATAAGGGTTACAAATCATAATATAATGCAGAAATGTAACTATAATTTTATCTTTTTGTTTTATTTACAGTACAAACCCCGACTACTCACCGAATGCAATATACAAATAATCCAGAATATACAGAATGTAAAACATGTCTCATTGAATTACCGAGTAATAAATTCAAATATCACTTGAGAACAAATATTCACAAGTCTAATAGTTTATTGCAAAGCCAATTTGAAAATATTTATATAATTGCAAGTGCTTTCAAAAACAGAATCATAACATATCGTTTAAATCCTGCACAAGATGTTGAATACCTCACACCGGAGGCATTCTTGTGTCAGAATAAAAATGATATCCTGAAACTTATACATACATCTTTAATAAAAAATACTTGTCTCAAGATTAATTTCGAATTGTTTGCCCACTTTGTCTTACAAAAAACGAGTGAGCAACAACTTAAGTCATTCAATACGAAATATGAAATGATTTGTAATAACACAGATATTGATGACCTGTATTCGAAAGTAACCGAACTTTTAAAATGTAAAATGTCTGAATTCGAGCACAAAGACTCTGGATGGTCTTATCATTCTGTAAGTCATCTAGAAATCAATGTGAATAAATATTGTCCTATGAGAGGTGGTACATATTTAGATTTGCCTACAAAAATTAAGAATTCTAAAAGTTGTATTAATATACAAAATGATGACAATCATTGCTTTTTATGGAGTGTGGTAGCTGCTTTGTTTCCTGCTAAGATGAACGTATGCAGGACTCATTCGTACCCACACTACAGTTCTGTATTAAATATTGAGGGAATGTCTTTTCCTGTCTCATATCAAGACATAAAACTATTCGAAATAAACAACAACATAAGTATTAATATTTATGGATTAGATAATAAGAGCGAAAACGTAACTGGACCTCTGTATTTAACAAATAAGAGAAAATCTGTACATGTAAATTTGTTATATTTAGAAAGAAAAGGAGTAAGCCATTATTGTCTTATTAAAAATCTGATACGATTAGTAAGACGACAAGTGACATGTCATAAAGGTATTTTCATGCTGTGTGAATCATGTTTACAATTCTATAGCAGTGAAAATAAATATAAATCTCATATCTGTTCAAAAGTTTTATCAATTTTGCCCGAAAAGGATAGTAAACTCGGTTTTAAGAATTTTGAAAGAAAACAAAAAATTAATTATGTCATTTATGCAGACTTTGAAAGCCTATTGCAGAGTTGTTTGGAAACAAAATCTGAAAAAACACACAATTTCAAAATACATCAGCCTTCATGTTTTGGATACTATATATGTTGTTCACACGATCCAAGCCAAAATAAATATGTTACGTATAGAGGCCCTGACTGTGTTGAAGTATTTGTTACTAGATTAATAGAAGATGTGAAGAAAATATATGAAATATTATCAATAAGAAAACCAATGATACCTTTAACGAAAAAAGAGAAAATCAGTTATAACAATGCTACTATTTGTCACATCTGTGATCAGTTATTATTTCATGATAAGGTACGTGACCACGATCATGTGACGGGGAAATATAGAGGACCTGCACATGTTCAATGTAACTTAATGTTTAGAGTGTGTCCATTCATACCAGTATTTTTTCACAATTTATCGAATTACGACTCGCATCTCTTTATACAAGAATTAGTGAGACATAGAGGTTATATAAAAATTATACCTAAAACTAAGGAAAAGTATTTAACTATTACCAAATATATAGAAAGCGAGAATGGAGATCGTTCTATTCAAATAAAATTCATAGATTCGTTTCAATTTTTAAGCTCTAGTTTAGATGCACTAAGTAAAAGTTTATCAGATCATGATTTTATTCATTTATCAGCAGAATTTAATAATGAAAACTTAAACTTGTTAAAAAGAAAAGGTATTTATCCTTATGATTATATTAACACATGGGACAAGTACGAAGAAGAAACACTCCCTCGAAAAAAATACTTCTATAACTCTTTGAAAATGGAACACATTAGTGATAAAGAATATGAACACGCAAAAACTGTGTGGAATGCATTTAATATCAATACTATTGGCGAGTACACTGACTTATATTTAAAATGCGATGTTTTATTACTGTGTGACATATTTGAAAATTTTCGTAATTTAAGCTTAAAATGTTATAATTTAGACCCTGGGTACTATGTAACGGCACCTAGTTTAAGCTGGGATGCTATGTTGCTTTACACACGTGTTGAGCTAGACTTGATTGATGACTTAGAAATATATCAAATGTTAGAAAAGGGCATACGTGGTGGTCTGGCTCAGTGCTCACTACGTCATGCAAAAGCAAATAATCCCTATTTATCAGAATACAACGATTTAGAACCGACAAGCTATTTGATTTATCTCGATTGTAACAATCTGTACGGATATGCAATGACAAAAAAAATACCAATTTCAGAATTTAGACTTTTAAATCAGAAAGAAATTAACAGTTTCCATGTAATGAGTATATCTGATGATAGCGAATATGGCTTCATTTTAGAAGTAGATCTCGAATATCCTGAATCAGTACATGATTTTCATAGTGATTTGCCGTTTGCTCCGGAGAAATTCATACCCCCCGGAGGAAAGACAGCTAAACTCATAGCTAATTTATATAACAAATTTAACTATGTTATTCATTATACTCACTTAAAGCAGTGTTTAAAATCGGGGCTAGTCCTAAGAAAAATTCACCGAATTCTTACTTTCCGACAAGAAGAATATTTAAAAAAGTATATTGATTTAAATACTACCCTGCGTCAAGCATCTGCAACTGCATTTGAAAAAGACTTTTTCAAGCTTTTAAATAATTCTATTTTTGGTAAAACGATAGAAAACAAACGTAAACAGGTAGATATTAAGCTAGCTACAAAATGGACGGACAAAGAAAATGTCACAAATAAGCAACTCTGTGCTGAAAAACTAATTTGTAAGCCTAATTTAAAATGTATTTCGATATTTTCGGAAAACTTTGTAGCGGTGCAATTAAAACCCGAGAGAATTGTTTTAGACAGACCGATTTATATAGGTTTTACGGTTTTAGAATATGCCAAGTTACACCTTTATCAGTATCATTATAATATTAAAAGAAAATATATGAATAATGTCAGGCTATGTTACACAGACACCGACAGCCTTCTTTATTTATTTTACACGGAAGATATTTACCATGATATAAAAAATAATATAAAGGAATTTGATACAAGTAATTTTGATTTAGATAACCCATATTCAATACCTCGGGTAAATGCAAAAGTACCGGGTCTATTTAAAGATGAACTAGGTGGAGACGTGATCAACGAATTTACTGGTTTAAGAGCAAAACTTTACTGTTTATCGGCTTCTAAAACTGAAATAAAAAAAGCAAAAGGTATTTCAAACTCTGTCACTAACAGGCTAGAGATGGCGCATTACAATAAATCATTATTTGATAATGAAAGTAGATTATGTAAGATGAATATGATTAAGTCAATCAAACATGTTTTATATTCGCAACAAGTAAATAAACTGGTGATGAATAGAAATGATGATAAAAGGTATATACTCGCAAATCAGATCGAAACATTACCTTGGGGTCACTATGACGTTGTATTATAGTTTATAGCTTATATTTTTACCTTAAGCTATTATTTTATAGCATTAAGTAGATACTATTATATTTGTTAATAAACGTAATGAGTTCCAACTTTGTTTTATTTATTGATCCCTATATATATATATAAATACGCCGATCATTTATCTCACATTTCACAATGAAGTTCATCAAGCAACCACACACTTTAGAAGTTAATAATATAAAATTAGAAAATCAATCAAGTAAAGTGAAACATAGTGCACTCTTACCCAATACCATTAGATGTATAATATGCGGTCCATCTAACTGTGGAAAAACTAACATAATGCTTAATTTAATATTACATGAAAATGGTCTCAAGTTTAAGCATATATACTTATACTCGAAGACGGCTTTCCAGCCAAAGTATTGCTTTTTAAAACAAGTTATGGACTATATACCAGGTGCTAACTTCTTTGTCTTCAATGATAATAAAGAAGTCATACACCTCAATGATGCTTTAACCAATTCAGTAATGATTTTCGACGATGTAGCATGTGAAAATCAAATCAATATCCGTAATTACTTTGCAATGGGGAGACATAAACAGATAGATTGCTTTTACTTATCACAAACCTATTCTAAAATACCAAAACAACTTATACGAGATAATGTCAATCTATTAATCATTTTCAAACAAGACGAAGTAAACTTAAAACATATTTATAATGAGCACGTGAATACAGACATAGAATGGTTTGAATTTAAAAAACTTTGCTCCGCTATTTGGAAAGATCGTTTTGACTTTTTATTAATTAATAAAGATTGTCCTCTAAATGAAGGTAGATACAGGCAAGGCTTTGACATATTTATTTACTTTTAAAAAGTATATATTCACTTCATTACAGAAAATATATCAATCGAAATCTGATATCTGTAAATAACGGATGGGTCATAATAAAAAAAAATACATTATGCAGGTTAATATTAAAGAACAATTGATAAAGTCGGTCGATAGTATAAAAAATAAAATTAAAACAATACAAAATGAAGAAGATACAGCTCAATTAAAATTTAAAAAGGTCTTTAAACCAATAACAGATCCACTAGAAACATTAATTAAAGCAAATGACAAAATTAAACCAATATTGGACATTTCAAGAAATGAGAGTAACACGCTTAGAAGATTTAGCTCATCAACAGATTATTCTCCGGATTATGTAAGTTTTGAAGAATGTATAAAAACAGATTCAAATGAAGATTCTGAGTATAATAAAGACGCTCTTATAAGAAATCATTTTAAAGATTCTAACGATACACTGATTTCATTAAATAAAGAAGATATGATGGAAATCTATGATAATATGAATGTCCCATTTGGGATACGTAGTGAAAATAAAAAACTGATGATGGGGAATAGCAAGGTTTCGTTTTCTATTGCAAATAAAAGCAGTAATTCACCCAAAACCAATATAGTCACTATTGATAAAAGGCCTTATGAATTAACACCGGGCCTGAAGGAACTTTTGGTACGCAGTAAACCTGACCTTAATTTGGTTACCGAACTAGATAAAATTGTCTATAAAGATATGCTTCATAATACACACGCGCACAAAAGAGATTTTCACCCTAATGGTCAGATAAAAGGTGATAAAAGTTTAAAATATCGTCTAATTATTAAACCTTTGTTTTCGCAAAATAGTTATGTTCAAGATGAAGGACAGATAATTAAAACAAAAAAGGGTGGTTTTTTGCCTAAATTAAAAAAATATAGAAGTAATACCGATTATGTTTACTGGGATGACCCTAATGAACTAATCGAAAGGTTGAAACTTCTAATTGCTTCAAAAAATGCTGGTAATACAAATCATGATAATGAAATTCTTTCAATTATAGAAGAGTTAAAAGAAGCTGATATTATAAAAGACTAAAAAGCTTTAGAATGCTCTCAGTTATCAAAGTATTTTACAACATGAATGAACATATAAATATTAATTGTGTTCATACAAATAAAGCATCAGTCGTAACTGAAAGTAACATAAGAGTGGAGCGTGTTGAGGGTAAAAATATTACCGAAGAGAAAATCGAAAAAAATAAAGATAATGTTTGCATGCAAATAAAGCAACTGGATAAACTAATTTCAACTTTAAATGAAAAAGTAAATAATCTTGAAAAAAATATTGTGTTAAAAGAAATTGCAGGAAATTTAAATAAGCATTATGAGCAAAGTAGACGTCATAAATGAAATTCATAAATGTGCTAGAGTTAACTTTCCAAGAAGACAGGTCATACTTAAAGATATCGACGATCTCTGGCAAGCAGATTTAATGGACATGCAAGCAATTTCGAAAGTAAATGGTGGTTACAAATATATACTAGCAATCATAGACACTTTTTCAAAATATGCTTGGACGGTTCCTTTAAAACAAAAAAATAAGCAACAAGTGTCAAAAGCATTTGAAAGTTTATTGCTCAAAGGACGTGTTCCAAGTAATTTGCAAACTGATCTGGGAAAAGAGTTTTATAATGAGAAATTCAAAAATATTGTTATGAAGTATAAAATTAATCATTATTCAACGTATTCCACTAAAAAAGCTTCCATTGTAGAAAGATTAATAAGGACATTAAAAAATAAATTATACAAAGAGTTTAGTCTTAACGGGAATTACAAGTGGATGAACGGAACGCTTAACAAAATTGTAAATGAATACAATAATACTACTCATAGAACTGTGGGACAACCTCCTGCTACTGTGAATCATAGCAATAAAACAAACATAATGCAAAGATATATTCATTTGGCTAAATGTAAGAAAAGCACTAAGTGTAGAAAGTTTAGTGTTGGCGATTTTGTAAGAATAAGCAAATATAAAGGATGTTTTGATAAAGGCTATTATCCTAATTGGTCAACAGAAATATTTAAGATAAAAACAATACAAGAAACTAATCCGTTAACTTACTTGATAGAAGATGCAAGATGTCGACCAATACTAGGAGCGTTTTATGCTCAAGAACTTCAAAAAACCATCCATCCTGATTTGTACTTAGTTGAAAAAGTATTAAAAAGAAAAGGGAATCAAGTATATGTAAAGTGGCTCGGGCTTCCTACTAGCGAGAACAGCTGGATAGATAAAACAAATATATTTTAAGTGGGCCAAACAAAAATTTATTTTAATGTGTATTTAAGGAAATACACGTATATTTTCTATTCATTACGTATTTGTCCTTAAAACAAAAAAGACTTGTATTTGTGTCTTTACAATACGTTTCTATTACTCTAAAGAAAAAATAAAGCAATAGAAATGAAAACCAGAAGTGGTATTTCAGGCAACAAAAAACCAATTTCATCAGCATTCAACAAAAACATCAATAAAGTAAAAACAGGAGCTGGTTTTAAGAAAACTCTTAAAAAGATTGTTAGCCATACTAAAAAGCACATTAAAAAATTAAAACCATCATGTAAGAAAGTACTGATGGAATCAGCATACGCAGCAGCAAAAGAATTCATATCAGATACATCAATAAAATTACCTAGGATTATACCAGTACCAAAATCAGGAGGATTTCTTCCTTTAGTACCAATATTTGCCGGATTATCTGCTGCTGGCAGTTTAGCAGGAGGTGCTGCTGGTATTGCAAAAGCAATCAACGCATATAAATTAGCTAAAAAGCAATTGCGTGAAGCAGAACGACACAACAAGGAAATTGAGGCATTATGTATTGGAAGAGGATTACACCTCAGGCATTACAAGGATGGTTTAGGCATTTACACATCAGAGAAAAAAAACTGAAATCTAGGCTACCCAGTAGAGCTTTAACCAATATTGACATAATCAAACATACGAATAATGTACCATTCTTTCGAGACGTGTTTATGAGAGATAAATTACCACCTAAAGTTCTGCCGATAGAATGTGGAGTGATCAATCTTGACTCTTCCGAAAACTCTGGTACTCATTGGGTAGCCTACGGAAAAATAAATGAATATATTGAATATTTCGACAGCTATGGTAACTTAAAACCTCCGAAAGAATTTATGAAATATGTAGGAAATAACATTCAGTATAATTATGAAAACGTACAGCGTGATCATTTGTATAATTGTGGGCACTTGTGTTTAAAATTTCTTAAGTCATTTTGGAAAGATAATAAATAGATGTCCTTGTAACGTAAATAGAACTATGTAGTTATAAAAGTTTACATCCTGATACACTACACACATTCTTAGATTGCATGTGATGACAATCACTACTCACATTGCGAAGAATAATTGAGCTAAATTTAATAATAGTAGTTCTACCTATTTTGTTTACACATAGAAACAACATGCTAGTTTTTAATAAAACGCCTACCACGAGAAATAAATGTAATATTTCACTTCCTGTTTCCAAAGGAGTCAGACGTATCAACATTAAAAGACAAATTAAAATTAGTAAAGAGAATAAAAGATTTCTCAGAGATATTGGATTACAATTAAAAAAATAACAACATGCTTCAAATAACAGATTTAGCGCAACATGACAACTCTATCGAAAGTTATGAGATTCATAGCTACAATCCTTATAATACTAGTTTTAAAGAAAATGATGAAATCAGAATACCCATTCATCACCAAGATTTGTATGTATTGCCCTCCAGTAGTTCCATTTTTATAGAAGGGTATGCAAGTGTATCTACTAAAGATCTAGCAGGAAAAATAATAAAAAAAGATGTTGAGTTCATAAACAACCCAATCTTATATTTGTTTCAAGATATTAGGTACGAAATAAATGGTGTTGAAATCGATCGCATTAAAAATGCTGGTATCACAACAACTTTAAAATCGTATGTCTCCATGAATGAAGGTGAAAGTAAAGCTGCAGCAATTTGGGGGTGGAATTTAAATGGTACGAAAATAGGAAAAGGACATTTTAGCGTTATTATACCAATGAATAGAATATTGGGATTTGCAGAAGATTACAACAAAATTATAATTAATTGTAAACATGAATTAATTTTACAAAGAAGCAGCTCTGCATTAAACAGTGTGCTTATGGAGAAAAATGATAGCCTGGAAATAGATATACAGAAAATACAATGGCGTGTGCCGCATGTAAAAGTTTCTGATCGTAACAAATTATTATTGCTTAAAAGTTTGGAGAGAGACCGGTCCATACAGTTAGCGTTTAGAAATTGGGATTTGTATGAATATCCTCTATTACCAAAAACAACAAAACATTCATGGTCGGTGAAGACAACTTCACAATTAGAGAAACCAAGGTTTGTTATATTTGGTTTGCAAACTAATCGAAAAACTAATAAAACTAAAAGTTCTTCCTTATTCGATCATTGTAATGTAAGCAATATCAAGTTATTTTTAAATTCGCAATATTACCCATATGACTCACTTAATCTGAAATTTGATGAAAACAAATACAGTATATTATACGAAATGTATGCTAACTTTCGTCAGTCGTATTACAACTTAGGAATAGATCCGTTGCTTAGCTTAAATCAATTTAAAGAAATTGCTCCACTTTTTGTTATTGATTGCTCAAGACAAAACGAATCACTTAAAACTGGACCGGTTGATGTACGATTAGAAATCGAATGTTCAGAAGATATTCCAGATAATACATCTGCTTATTGTTTAATAATAAACGATCGACTTTTCGAATATAAACCTTTGAGTAATATTGTTAGAAAATTATCATGAATGTTATTGTGGATGTCCAAGGGTTTAAGAGTGAAGAAAACGAATTTATTCCAAAAGAAATAGCAATGATATATGAAGGACGCATACTAGTACTGTTGATAAAACCACCACGACCATTTTATGACTTGACGAAGAAAGAACGGTTACAAGTAGCTTGGATTGAAAAAAACAGGGGAATACATTGGAATGAAGGTTTTGTACCATATTTTAGCTATAAAGCTACCATTGCAAATTTTTTTAAAAATAAGGATTTATTTACAAAAGGTAACGAAAAAGTGTTATGGTTAAAAGATTTATTTGAAATTAATAATGTATATAATTTAGAAAGTAAGCAGTGTCCAAGTATAACAACATTGTATAAAAAATATTCAACTTCACCTGATATTATAAGTTGTATTAATCATTCTAATATTTGTGCCTTGAAAAATGTATTTTGTTTAAATAAGTGGTGTGTTGAAAATAATGTTTTTTTAAAATAAGCAGAAATATAAAAAATTGAGATGACCAACATGTTAGTTTTATTTTTTAATACCTATCTTCGTTAAATTTAAAGGGCTTTAATATAAAACAGAGGCAACGGCCTCACATAACATAATATGGAACAGCATATAAATTCTAGTATGAACAGTACATAACATTTGATGAAACGAATGCTGTTTGTAAGCTTGTCCCATCCACACAACACACACGCACACATACAAAACTGTCTATATTACACGCATAAGTATAATGTTATACAGATAAAAAAATATAAGTGAATAGTTGACATCTTCACTCCATTTATTAAAGAAACAAGTATTTAAAATGAACTGTGGTAGGTAATAGGTGACAGTTTCCTATTCCCCACCATTCCCGTTAATATAAACCATCATGAAATCCTACTGATAGAAGTTCCATTCCGAATGAAGTATTTTAGAATGCTTCACTCTATTTAGATAGAAGATTTAGAATAAAGGTCTCATTTCGAATTGTTTACAATACTCACTCTGAATAGATGATTCTAAATATAGTATTCGTTTTGAATAGAGGATTCTGAAAACAACCTTCATTTTGAATGGAGGATTCTGAATGCAACACTCATTTTGAATAGAGGATCCTGAATACAACACTCATTTTGAATAGAGGATCCTGAATACAGCACTCATTTTGAATAGAGAATTCTGAATAGAGGATTCTGAATGCAACACTCATTTTGAATAGAGTATTGGGGTACCTGGATCTTTTGATCCAGGTACCCCAATACTCACCTACTGCTGCGGCAATTGCAAAGGCAAAACAACCAACAATTCCAGCATTAGCTACGACACAAAGCTCAAGTGATGCTGAACCATCCATATGGAATTTATATAGGACAGCAATTTCCAAAATAGAGCCTAGAGGAACCCTGTTGTCAAGAGCGATTGCGGAGGTTCAAAGGTACCTGGACGACGACATCCTTCTAATGGGACCAGACCAAAACACTCCACTTTAATGGTGGAAAAATCATGAGCATGTTTACCCAAATTTGGCAAAATTAGTACCCAATAAATGCTGTGTTCTAGCAACATCAGTGCCTTGTGATAGGGTATTTTCACGAGCTGGTACCATGATAAATGAAAGACGCACTCGCCTAGGAATAGCAAAAGTAAAACAACTAATGTTTTTAAACGTCAATTGTAGCCAATAATTCGGTACAACAGGCAAGAAAATGTAAATATTTCTACTCATAAAAACAAAAAAAAACAAAAAAAAAGGTATCAAGTCAGTACCTAAAATTGATCATTGTAAATATACCAATCTTTTAAATGCGCCAAAGATTAGCAGACTGATAGATTTCTTTTATTAGGTACTAAGTATGTACTATTACTTTGCTAGTCCTAAGCCTGGAAAATGTGTTGTTCAACAAGTAGCCACAGTAGATTTAAAAAATATGACTATGTAAAGTGTTCATGTAAACCAATTGAATAAAATCTATTCAATTTTCATGGCTTTTCTGCTAATTGATTCAGGTAAAATGCCACCACTAACACCTGCTGAAAAGCAAAGACGGTATAAAGAAAACTTAAAAAAAGATCCTATAAAATACGAAGAGTATAAGCGGAAAAAAAGAGAAAATTATCATGCAAAGAAAATACTAGTGCAGGATTTAACACCTAAAGAAAAATTTAACGCTAGAGTTATTTGGAAACTGAGAAAAAGAAACCTACGAAAAAATAAGAAAAATCTAGAAAGTGTCCTTGATTATACACCTCCATGTTCACCTCTCGTAGTTCAAGAACAAGTCAGACCTATACCCATAGTTCCTGAACCACCTCAATCCCCAATCTCAACTAAAGCACAACGAGGAAGATATAAAGTGAAAAGAAATCGGTCAAAAGTATATTTAGAAAATTTAAAATTAAAAGATGAAGTCGAAAAACTTAAAAAGAAGTGTAATAAATACAGAAAACGTTGCCAAAGAACTGAAGCACAATTTAAAACAAAAAAAAATTCACAACCCAGCGAACAAAATAAATATAAAAAGCTTACAAACGCTATAAAAGAGAGATACACAAAAATTAAGAACACCCAAGAAAAGAAATTAATTAAAAGTATTTTTGATAAAATGGACGGATGTAGAAAAGAAGAGATAGTAAAAGAATCTTTAGGACTGCGTGGAAAGTTAAGGACGAATATAAAAATAAGAAATAGAAATACAGAATTACAAAAAAACACTTAGAGACTTTTTTGTTAGAGACGACATATCAAGAGCAACTGCAGGGAAAAAAGAGACAGTAACGAGAAATAAGACAAAAGTTCAAAAAAGATTTATATTAGACACAATGAAAAATTTACATAAAGTATCCAAGCAAGAGAAACCAAGCACAAAGTGTTCATATTATTATTTTACGAAAAATAAGCCCTTTTTTAATGTCAAGCTTTCAGTTGATGGTCGAGAAATGTGTCTATGCAAGTCGCACGTGAACATTGCCTATAAAGCACACGCACTTAAAAGAAGACGTGTAATTCAAAGTGACGATTTGAACACGCTCATTGTTGCCACTGTTTGCGATACTAATTGCAAAGAGTGTATGTACGGAACCTGCCCAAAATGTGGTGACAGAAAAATTAATTGGTTTGAATGGGGTAGGCAAGAAGAAATTTACCATAAGGATGGCAAGAAAATGAAAGCCGTAAAGAATGTTAAGCAAGGTAAAGAAGGATTAATAAAACATTTAATGGAAAGTTTTAATAGAGAATTTAATGGTTTTAAGACACACGTCTACAATATGAAAACACAGTTCAAGAATTTCCGGTTAGCAGTGAATAATTTACAGATGAATGAAGTACTGATCGTTGCTGATTTTAGCGAAAATTATAATTGTAAGCACCATGAGGAGATACAAGCACACCATTTTGGTGGCTCGAGAAAACAAGTATCCCTGCATACCGTGGTAGTTTACGTCCGTGATAGTGACTCTAAGCAGAAAGTAGAATCTTATCTTATATATCGCTGCTTAAATTCAAAAGGGCCACAAGTCGAAAAAATTACAAATCCTTTTTAAAGCAAGAATCGTTTCAATTCTGCCTATATTTTTATATTCAAAAAAGACACCCCGTATTTTCGCATTAAAATGGAGCTAATCGCACAACAGCCCTTTTTGCATTTTGACACTTGGGTGGCTAACTTCAGATCAAAGCCGCCATCTTCCCAGTTGCGACCCTGCATTCAGCGCGAGCACACGTTTGTTATGTGAAAAAGGGCCACATTCCGAAAAAGACCTTAACTTGGATCGAAAGTTATAGTGAAAAGTGCCACATTTCAAAATACGACCGTAATGATTTAAAAATACATGTAAGTATAACATTATCTCATAAGAAAAAGTGCCGTATTTTGTGATATGTCCATTTTGAGTTAAAACAAATTGTGTTTTATTATTATTGTATTGAAGATAAGTGTAGTATTTGGAATGCTTCTGTTTTGCATATAAAATTATGGTGATTGTGGTAGTTTTTATTTAAACAAAATGTGCAATGTTTGTGAATGATTTGTGATGAACCATTGATGCAAAGTCAAAAAGGTTTAAAATAGTATATTGTTTTGTCGGGGGATCATAATATTGATGAACGCATGAATTGTGTCCGTCAACAATTTAACTAATAACTATATTTCTTTATTTATAGAATGAATAGCAGAGCTCGCCGGATTATGAATATTATAAAAACAAAAAACGAGGAACGTCAAACAACTTCAAAACGTATTGACCCACAATTTAGCTCAATTATCAAATTTGTTGAGCCTGAAGAATTACCGCAGCCGCTAGTAATGTCTGATGAGATTCAAGTAGAACCACAAACCTTGTTACATGGTGAAAACGATAGCCAATCAATGAATGATTCTTCTGATACGAATTCATTGCCAGACAGCCAGCACAACCTTGATGTCTCATTACTTGATGAAATTAGCTTATCTGATTATGGAAGGCCAGAAAAACGACCGAATTTTGTTGTTAAAGAAAGCGCCAGTGACAGTGACTCAGATAGTGATTCAAGTGATTCTTTGTCTACGAGCTCCGGCACAAGCAGCACAACAGATTTTTCGTCAGATGATAGTGTACAGGATCCTGATTTCAAAGTTGACGCAAAAACTGATTCGGACTCGGATGAAAACATTCAAGACTCGTGCTTTGAAATTCAGCAACTCAACGTCGAAGCTCAGCTAGACAGCGTTGGATCCCAGGCTCCCAACGTTGAAATCCACAAGCCAACCGACAGCCTGGAAATTCGGTCACTATCAAGCGTTGACCCAGAACCTCCTAGTGTTGAACCTTCTAGTGTTGAACCTCCTAGTGTTGAACATCCTAGTGTTGAACATCCTAGTGTTGAACATCCTAATTTACAAAGAGGGTCTCGTAAAAGAAAAGCCAATCCCGGTTTATGGAAGACGAATGTAAGTAAAGTATTGCGAAACAGTGGTAAAGCTTATACATCTATGGCAAAATCAAAAAAACTAATGAATGCTAAGAAAATGGGACCTACATGTTCTGACAAGTGCAAGTTCAAATGTGGTGAAATATTCTCATCTAACGAACGGTACCAAGTCTTTGAAACATATTGGAATATGGCTGATTTACAAGCTCAGAGAAGATTTATCTACAGCAATATGACTACCTTAGAACCAAAATATCGGTACACTCGTGTAGGCAGTACTCGACAAAATTTCAACCATGGTTATTATTTGCCCCGAGAAAATAAACGCATCCGCGTATGCAAAGTTTTTTTCATGAACACTCTCGCGGTTTCTGATAAAACTATTAGAACCGTTGTAAAAAAAACTTCTAATCTTATGGATGATCAGCTCAAGGAATGTAGAGGAAAACATGACAACCATCACAAGTTGTGTTCTAATTTAACGTATGGTGTCAAGGCGCATATAAACTCGATTCCACGTATCGAGAGCCACTATTGCCGTGCTCAAACAAAACGGGAATACATTGAGGGTGGTTATACGGTAGCAGCGCTTCATCGAGACTACGTAGACCTATGTAAAGCTGAAGGAACATCCCATGTTTCATACCAAATTTATTACAATATCTTCACAAATAATTTTAATATTTCATTTTGGTGCCCGAAGAAAGATCAGTGCGAAGATTGCACTGCCTATAAAAACGCGGAAGACAAGGCTTTGCTGCAAGAAAAGTACGATTTGCACCTTACAGAAAAATGTCTTGTGCGATTAGAAAAAGAAAAAGATAAGGAAAATGTTGGCAAAAACTTTGTGGCCGCAGTCTACGACTTACAAGCCGTGATGCCTTGTCCACGAGGTGAAGTGTCAAGCTTCTATTACATCTCAAAGCTGAATTTGTTAAATTTTACCATTACTGAGCTTGGCACTAAAAACACTACATGTTTTGTGTGGCATGAAGGAGAAGGAGGCCGTGGAGCAAACGAAATAGGCTCGTGCGTTTTCATGTATTTAAAAAGCTTAAACGATAAAGCCACCGAAGATTTTGACATCGTCTTTTACAGCGATAACTGTTGCGGCCAGCAAAAAAATAAATGTATGTTGGCAATGTACCAGTACGCCGTAAACGAGTTTCCAAAAATTAAAAGCATAACACATAAATTTTTAATTAAAGGACACACTCAAAATGAGGGGGATGCTGTTCACTCCATCATTCAGAGGAATATCAATAGTGCACTAAAATCTTCGCCAATTTATGTACAGTGGGCAGCACATCAAGTTACACTCTATACATAACTTTAGCTACCATACAGTATAGAGCGTTAGAAAGAAAGTATCCTTGTCGTGATTGGTGGAATTTTCATCGTTCTTATAAATGGCCAATGGTTACGCGCTCTAACAGTGAAAAGCCAATTGACACAAACGTCATTATGAATAAACCCCACTTCCCTGCCTTTGCGCCGGTTCCGGTATTCCCGAATATTACCGAATTTCACCGAAGCGAACAAAACGAACGAAAAGCCGCTCGGAAAGTGTCGGAAGGAAGTTAGTCACAAAAACAAAGCGTTGCCGTGAATACGTGCGTATTTTGTTTTTTAGTGCGGAATTGAGTGAAAATGGCGCCTCAGTTATCCCATATCGAAAGGGAAAGAATTATTGCGCTGCGACAGAGTGGTTGCAGAGTAATAGACATTTGCAGACAAACTGGCATAACGGTAAGTAATTTTATTATGATATTATGAAGATAATATTGAACAAAGGGATCAGTAATGTTCTTATAGAATTTTCACGTACTGGATATAATAATTATTATTATATTTCTTGTTGTTCTTTCTTATAAGTATTGTGTTTCCAATATTAAATATTTCAACGCTTTGCTCTGCTCCAAGTATTTCAAGTGCTACCTATATTATAAATAACTTTAAATTGAAAATTTAACGGTGCTCTACCTAACATAACAGAATTTGATGCAGTATTGGTTTCCTTAGATTCCATTAATTCATGAAACATTTTAACAAGATTTTGGTAAATATTTATTTACCTATTTAGAAAAGAATTAGTGTATCTTTATTACAAGAAGTATTTTCTTACAGAATTTTTAGTCGAATGTGTCTGTTAAAACATTTAAAACATAATTATGATAGGTATACGTTAGCGTTGAACTTTTTTTAATTTTGAGATCCATGGGCGTAGCCAGGGCTTGGGGGTTAAAACCCCCCCTGAAAAGTTGTGATGTTACCAGTCATAAAATGATCCTATTTAGGTATACAATACTGCCGAATGCAGTGCTATTCTCTAAAAAAAAACATAGTCGCTTAAAAAGCACAGCCTTGAGCACAGCGCTGCCACAGCGACGAATTACAGTTTTTCTTTAGTAGATTTTCAACTTAATAGTCTAGAACATAAAGTTGAAAATCTATTAAAGACAATCTGTTTCGCGTCATTGATACAGTTTAACATTTTATATTTTTAATTTCGTTCCAGAAAAGATCTGTTTATTTTTGGTTGCGACGATGGGAAGAGAGTGGCACCCTGGAAGCTCACCATCGTCAGCTCTACACGAGAGCAACTACCACGGCGGAAGACGCGGCCATAGTAGCTGCTCATTCTGCTGATCCATTTCTCAGCACGAGAGCGACATCCTCTACCTATAGTGTGAGTCCATGCCTTGTTTATTATCATTCACTTTACTCATAAAAAAGCATCTAGGTATTCTCTGTATCCATTCGTAGATCCATACAAGTATTTTTTTAACCAGTACGCAATTTCTTTTTCTGTAGTTCTATACCTATCGCAATTTAAAGTGAGAGCCAAGTTCAATATTACTATTTCTTTTATGCTACAACATTGTTTGCTATTTAAAAGTTAAAACTTCTCAAACTTGATACACCATACCACTTATTTACCTCGTCTTATTTATCTTGTCATAAGTATATATATATACAGGGTATTTGGGAGATGGGTGCAAAGCTTGAAGGCTATTAGCTTATTATGTTCTATATGGGCTAAGGTATCACCCCCTTCAAGCTTTGCACCCATCTCCCAAACACCCTGTGTGTATATATATAGTATAAATAGTGTATATAGTATATATATATGTGTATAGTATATGTATATATATATATACATATATATGTATACTTATATATTATATGTATATTTTATTTAAAAAAATGGCATGAAAATATATAACCGACTTTTTTTTTGTTTTAGATTTCGACGGATACCGTGCGGAGACGGCTAAAAGAAGCGGGGAAAAAATGTTGCCGTCCTGCAAAAAAAATTTTAATGTGCCAGCACCACAAGGAGGCGAGAGTAAGTTTTTGCCTCGAATACTATAATTTTGACTGGGTGAACAATATTGTTATATTTGTAGACGAAAAAAGTTTCCGATCCGACAAAGACGGGAAAAAAATATTATGGCGCAACCGCAACGAAAGGTATGTTGAGGTAAATACTTTGCCCAATCGAGCCAGTGGGAGAATTTCCCTAAATTTTTGGGGATGGATGAGCTCCATGGGGCCAGGTGAACTGGTCGAGGTTAGCGGGCGCATGAATGGGGAACAATACGTCGATATATTACGAGACGTAATGATCCCTACCGTGCGCCTGCACTATCCAGAGGGCATTATTTATTTGTGCCAGGACAACTGCCGTGTCCACACCTGCAACGTGGTGCAGGAGTGGCTCGCAACACGGGACGATGTTGTCTGTTTGCCATGGCCTGCAAAGAGCCCAGACATAAACCCGATCGAGAACCTATGGGGTCTCATGGCTCTCGATTAGGATGCTTCAGAAATCCGCAACAATGAAAACTTGCGGCGAGAAGCTCATGCTACATGGGAGCATTTCAGAGGCAGGGACACATGCTGGAACATGGTGGTCGGCATGAAGGACCGACTAGATGCTGTTCTCGATGCGCAAGGTGGTCCGACCAAATATTAAAGTATATATGTATGTGTGTGTATGTTTATTATTTTATATATAAAATACTTATTATATATATGAATCCTATCATTTTTAATTTTCAGTTACTCTTTTAAAACATAACTTTTGTTATTTTATAATATTATGGTGGATATTAATATATTTAACGTTTATTAAAAAGTGTAAGTAAGTTTTTAACATTTAATAATATAATATGTAAGTATAATTTTTGTAAATACGCAAACTCGCTCTGCTATGCTCCCATGTAGTCATTTTTTAACAACCAATAGGCCGATCTTGTTGCTGATTTCTGAGGTAGAGTTTGAGTTCTTTTAGGCCATGGCTGAAACTTATTACGCTAAAAACACCTGAGCGAAGTCAACTGACAAAATATATGGTCGAGATGAATAAAAACAACTAAGCACTTACTCTGGCTTACTATTGTTCCTGTCACTGTCGCGCATCAGGCAACTCTAATGCTAGATAGAGATAGGACATGGCTAAGCCGAAGTAAGTGCTTAGTAACGTTTATTTATTTGGACCCAGTTCAATGGCACAAGTAAATAATGCACTCCAGACATCTGAGTTCCCATAGGCACCTTTCCTATTAAATCTGTTCATCCAGGGCATGTTTTACACGCCAAGTATCACAAATATTAAGTATCAGCTGTTAGGAACAACCATCTATTCTTAAGGTGGCATTCAGATCGACGCGACAGCGACATGCGACCGCGACCTGGCTCGCGCGACCCGTCAAAATGTCACGTGTCACGTGACGCAGTCGCGCCGACACCGCGATTTCATTTGACGGTTCGCGGGACCCAAGTCGCGGTTGCGGTTGCGTCGATCCGAATGCCACCTTTACATACTTTTATATTTATATTTAATAGTAATAGTAGCCTTTATTTCAGGTATTTATAAAATTAAAGACTTTATCTTTCGATTAAAAATGTATTTAACTGAAGATACAACTTAAATCAGTTTTGACAGATTTGAGTATATTTCTAACCACCAATTCTCCCATTGCTCGATTTGGAAAAGTTGCCCATTATATCTTTCGTTGACGTATCATTGTAAAGAAATTTATGAAAAAAAATGCTTCAATCTGCGCGGTATCTCGATCAAAGTTCGCCTAAGAGCTCTCACACATGAGCGGCAGGTTGCCGACGACGCATGTCGACGGCTGCAGTTATCTGTGCCGTGGGCAACATGTCACTCGTGTGTAAGAGCTTTAAGTCATTTCCCAATTCTCATGCTTTTATTTCTCCATATGAAAATTGAGCCCAGCGGTTTGAAAGCGTAACATTCACAATATGGATAAAATTTGATATGAAGAGAGCTTAAAGCCTGGGAATGAACAAAGGTTACTTTGACCCGTGACATCGAAGATGTCATAATATTTTAAACCTGTAAATTGAAATTTCAAAATGTTTTCATGAATTTAAGTTTGGGTCGGAAATCTTTTCTCTCCTCCGTGCTCAGAACCTTGAGTTACGTAGCACGCAGGGATTTTTGTAAGCACAAATAGTTTAAGATCTTATTTCGTCATTTTTAGCGTTCACATTTCGGCGCTGATGCATTTGTGAGCCTGACGTATCAAGGCACGGCAAAACTGATAGGATATCGCGTGTCGCGATATGTCATAAGTTTGTGCGAACCTTCTACGAAATGCGTGTGTTTACTAATACAACATATATCGCTTACCCAGTCAAGTTATAGTAATCTAGGTAAAAGCTTACTTTGCAACTGTATAATTACCTTGCTAATGAAACGTTAACTGGTTTTTTATTGTATACAACTTTTTTATACAGTGTGCCCCTAGATAAAGTGCACAAACGAAAATGGGTACAGCTGGACCATTAGTCATCGATAAAAAATTTGAAAAAAAACCAAATGTTTAATTATTTAATAAAACTTGTGATAAAGATAGAAAGTCAATTTTTTTTTTTTATTAAAGTGTAAATGAGATGGGGTTTTAGAAAATTTAATAAAAAAAAATATTTGGAACTTTATTCTGTAAAAATCTAAATTAATCGAAAAAATCAGACAAAAATTTCAACATTTCTTCGATAAAACGTGTTTTTCACTCGATGACTGTTATTTAAGGGTATTTTTTATTTATTTATTTTCCTTTTTTTTATCTGTGAATAATGTGTGTCTAGTTTTACCAATTTTCGTTTGTGCACTTTATCTAAGGACATCCTGTATAGTATATAGTTTAGTCTTATAAATTAAGCGTACTAGTTTAGTTTTTCACCGACTTCAAAAAAGGAGGAGGTTCTCAATTTATGTAACTAAGCTGATGATGGAAGCTTAACAGTACGGAGTTACTCGAATAGGCATCGAGTAATTTTGTAAATTCTTTTTATGTTTGAAAGGGCGTTTGGTCATGTGATGCTATGAATATCTACAACCAAAAATGTGATAAAATAAAAAATAAAAAATTGCAAAAAATAACTGACTTAAAAAAAAAACCACAAAATACCTAACTCAATTACAACAACAACAAAAACAAAAACGGTGTCGGTGGCAACAACCTATCAAAAATTCCAAAATAAGTCACCGACTTCAGTAATTAGGTTATTTTATGGTTTTTTGTGGTTTGTTTTTGAAGTAGGTTATTTTTTGCAAAAAAGTTTTTATATATTAAATAGGTTATTATAGGTAAGCATTGTTTATATTTTTAAATAGGTCATATTTTAGTGTTTAATTTTAAGTTTTCATTCGTATTGTTATTAATGTTTAAAAAATAAAAGGATTATTATTTATTTCCGCATTTTTATTGCAAACTTAATCTGGCAATCTACTAAACGCCTGACGCAACCGCGTAAACTTGGTAAATCACACAACACACACACAGACAAGTAAAAACACCATTGCAAGCACACAATCTCTAGTTCTATGCATGGTCTCCTGACACATCACATTTTAAGCGCAGCTACACACAAATTTAGAAGGAAATCCAAAAAAAAAAACCCGTCGTAACTTTGAACCATTAACTTCCTTATGGGATTTCATCACAAAATTTTACTTTAACCATAACTTAACGAACGTTAACTTTTCGAGCAACCAGGCCTAAAGATGAATCAATCATCAGCATGTAATCTGAGACTGACTTAAATGCAAAAAACGTAAAAGAAATTAAATTTCGCGGGCATGGTTGGCGCTTCCATTTTGAGGAAGTTTACTTTCAACGACCACCGAGCCGACAATAGCGAGCTGAGATTGCAAAATTACGTAAGTACTGAAAATACCTATTTGTAATTTACGATCATTTGTAGAGATGGAATATCTACAATACAAAATTATTTCCCTGATAAAAAAAAAACGAATTGAACCCTTAATACGTCAATAAAAAATCTATACTATATAATATAATACCTATATAATAATAATATAAAGCTGAAGAGTTGGTTTGTTTGAACGCGCTAATCTCTGGATCTACTGGTCCGAATTAAAAAAATCTTTTTGTGTTGGATAGTCCATTTATCTATAGGAAGCCTATAGGTATTTTCAAGAAGTGAGAAATTAGAAAAGAATTGTATAATACCTACCTACTTAGGCTACTTACTCATTCAAGGTTATTTTAACGCAGAATGCCCATTTATCGTTATCTGTTTCATCATTCATTTTATTTGACTACTAGCTGCTCCTGCGCGGTTTCACCCGCTGCTCGGTTCCTATTGGTCGTAGCGTGATTTTACATAGCCTATGCTACTCAGGAATCATGTAGCTTTCTACTGGTGAAAGAATTTTTAAATCGGTCTAATAGTTTCGGAGCCTATTAAATTCAAACAAATAAACAGTAAAATCTTACCTCTTTATAATATTAGTATAGATAATAGCGTCGCAATCTAGATTTTGAATTTGGCGCTCTGCATTGCGTTCGCATCCCAATATGCGCGACCATAGGGACGCAAACAATTTCTTTCACACTGATTACTTCTTTTTACTTATTCTACACTAAGACGCATAACGCACACACGCTCACGCACGCCGACCTTGAGCGATGCATCACGGAACGGTTTAAGTAGTATTAACAAAAAGCTATTTATCTCTTTCGCACGATTCTCGCTGTTGTTACTCAAACGCGCTCAAGGTCAAAGTGGTGTAGCTTGATGTGCTGCCCACTGTACCTGATCAGTACATCACCTTGATTAAAACAGCCAAGAAGAAAGGAACACCGTTTATAGTAACGGAACTTACACATGAGAGTTTCATGAATTTAAAATCGCTGGCTATTGGCAACTACACTACCAATGAAAATGGAGACAAGGTGAAATGGGCAGATCTTAAAGTCATTAAAACTGACAAAGAGCTTAAAAACATGTTTTTATATAAAACTTCCTACGAAGACGCCGAGTTTACTCAAGTTACCACATTGAATAGAAGGCAAAATTCACCTGGAACTCCACTTCGAACTGTAAAAAAACTCTATGCCAATAAGCTACAAATTGCCGCAGCAAAAAAACAAGGCATTTTAAATCTAATTGAAAAGAATGTGATCCCAAGGTATTATAAAACTTTTTATACAAATCTTTAATTTAAGTTTCCTCATATAATAATAAATTTGTTTAATTACTAACACCAGGATTTGCTTAGACTGATTGAAACCCATAGACTGATTTCAGTAGAGTAATAATTTGAAATGTTAGTTAAAAGTTTTTAATTTAATTTGTGATTTATTTTAAGAGAAGATTTAATTTGTGATTTATTTTAAGATATTTTTAATTTGTGATTTATTTTAAGAGAAGATTTAATTTGTGATTTATTTTAAAAGCTTTTAATTTGTGATTTATTTTAAAAGAAGATTTAATTTAGATACGAAAATAAGTATTTTAATAATTTGTTAACATGGTGTGCTAGAGATTTATAAGCAATTTGTGTTTTGTTAACTTACTTATGTACATTTTTTTCTTTAGAAGCGGATGTTATTTTAAGTTTTGTTTTTGTATGTGACATGGTTAGGTATCGATATTACACAATCCACTCAAAATATTGGATATCTTGATATTAGCTCTTAAAGTACATTTAAAAATGTACGTTTTTTATTTGCTTTGTATCTTTTTATGGTTGATTTATTGTAATTTGATTGCAAGGTATTGCTAATAAGCTACCATTTAGTTATAAACAAAAAACGTTATACGAAAAGACACAATAAAACTTATTTTCTGTTTGAGTTGTCTCTTTTTATTTATAAAATTCATAAACATTAAATATGTTTTTTTATAATCAAAAGGGACTTATGTGATGTTTTTATTAACTGGGTAAAACTTATAGGAAATATCAAATTACAGACAAATAGAGGCTTAAAATATACATCGATGTATATCTAACACATATATATACAACGTAGATTAATAAAAATAATAAACAAAAACCGATAACAAAACTTTTACGGGCTCTCCTGTAAAAAAATGACTTTTCGACTTGTGACCCTTTTGAATTTAAGCAGCGATATCTTAAGTGAGTCCTTACTAGCCGTTATTCATAATTCCTTCTCAGTCACGAGATAATATTTTTTTTAAAGAGTGGCGCTAGTGGACCATTGGGCGCCCTCTTAAGTAACTCTTTATTTTGTAGTTGATAAGCAATGAATCTTGTCTCTTGAGTCACGGATTTTCTCTCCGGGCTAACCAAGTTGTCCCCATTATTGTTTAGTTTATTTTTGTATTTTTGGTGTTATAAATGACCATTTCCATTCTTTTTTATGTGATTATTTAAAGTTTAATGGGAGAATTATGCCCTAGTTTTGTTTTCATTATTAATTAATTTGAATAAAAATAAAAGGAAAATTGGTCTGAAAGACCTCGCCATCCCCTTCATGTTAGGTTACTTTAAACCCCGTATGCAGAAATAGGAGCCCTGTTTGTTATGTAACTATAATAGTTTTTCAATTAAATATTTTTGAAAGAACTAGAAAGTTGTGATTTTTTTATTCTTATAACCCCTTCCTTCCTAAAAAAACTTGCTTCACGACATCATTTAAAATTGCACCATTTGCATGCGAATTTCCGTTTGAAAATATAACTGTTAGTATTCCATTTTGACCCCGCTCCTACTAGACTAGAGGGCGCCAGGGTACTGGTTGCACACGGGCGCCACAAGGGCTAGAGACGCGTCTGTGAGTAGTCAGGAGTCATTTTATAATAATAAGTGCATAATTTATGCAGCATAAGCATACTATTGTATATTTTTTTATTTTAATAAATGCATTTTATATTAGGGTGATTCTACGATAAGAGGTAGCTTGTGCGGCAATCCGTTTGAAAAAGTTTTTTTATTCTATATGTTGCTATTTTTTACAATGAGTCACATCATCTTAATATACTTAATTAAATACTGTCACGATTGAATGCCTAATTAAAACACATTTTTCTGAAATTCCTTACAAAGTCTAAAAAAGTCTACCCTGGCCTGTCCCCTTAATGGTTTCAATTTAACTTTCAAACAATACATACGTTTTTTGTATCAGATGCTTAACTAAATTATGCTTAATCGGAATTTAAGTAATAATACTTAGGTATTATAAAATAAAAAATAAAATAATTTTGTTAATTTCAAATAATTTTTAAAATTAAAGTTTGTCCCGCTTTTTTTGTGTATCTACCCTGCCAAATTTCGTTCCGCTAATACAAACATCAATTCAAGGACGGCCATATTGGAAGTAGCGCTCAAGGACATCTATCGGCGTGAAGTTAGCAATACTAAACACGCAAGCCGTTTACGCGCCGTCATTTTGTAGTTGTTGCGACGCGACTGTGCGGTGTAGTGGTCTCGCAAGGTGATTGTGTCTCTCCACTGGTAAGTCATAAAACTTATAATATTCATTTAATTTATTTGCATTTACTGCCCCAATTAAACAGTACAGTAATAATTAAAGTGAGATATACACTTAACCCAAAAAGTAATTCAGTGAGTTAAAACAATTGAATTTGTCATGGAAACGTCTCTCGCCTGCCGTATTTCCCCTGTCAAGATAACTGCCAGGGGAGAGTCACTGACCAGGGGAGATAATATTCATCATGATGTTATTACAGACTTACTAACTTCTATCAACGTCAGTTTTAAATGACTAAAATAATTTCTGCAAATGAAAATTGCATGATAAAAAAAATATTGTTATTATATTACTGTCACTATTACAGATTATGGCACCACGGAAAAAGTTAACTCGCGAAGAAAGATTACTGAAGAAACGTGAAGCTGAGAAGCTACGATATCAAAAGATTAAAAATGATCCAGAAAAGTATGAATTGCAAAAGCAAAAAGAAAAGGAAAAATATTTAAAAAAGAAGGAGAAGGGAATCATTAAAACTGTCGAACGAATGACTTCTAGAGAGCTTCTAGAGGCGAAAAAAATATGGAAAAAAAAGCAAGAGAGCTTAGGCAACGACTTGCTCTTCAAAATATAACTAATGTTCCGGCAACACCATCAACTTCAGATGTTGATCATCAGATGCCGCAAAGTAATGTCCGTAGAAGAGTTACAGCTAAAGTTAAATCAGACCGAGCTAGAAGACAAAGATATTTAATTAATAAAAAAAAAGATGAGACTATAAATAAACTAAAGACTAAATTAGCATGTTACAAAAAAAGGTTACAAAGACTACGTAAGCCTGAAAAACTTACACCTAACAGCAAAGTAGAACAGGTGATGAATTCCAAGTGCCAGAGAAACAGTGAAGAAAAATTTGCTGTTTGCAGAAGTCATCACTAAACAATTAAGAGAAAATTATGCTGCCCTCCCAAACGAAAAAGAAAAACGAATTTTCAAAAGAATGATAAGCGGGAAACTGGTGCAAAAATATGGTGTACTACAGAACGAAAAAAATATGAAACCTTTGAGAAAATTCGGAAAAGTACAATTACTTAACAGAAAATAAAAGGAAAGCCAAAGCAAGTTATGAAGTAATGAAGAATAAAATTATACATTTTCTTGAAGATGACTCTAATACGAGGTTATGTGCCGGCAAAAGAGATTATGTGACAAAGAAAGGAGACCGGAAACAGAAAAGAGTTCTTTTGGATACTCTAAGAAATCTCCACAAATCTTTCATAAAGAAATACAATATTACGATCTCATATTCTCTATTCTGTCGCCTAAAGCCATTTTGGATAGTACAATCGTTTTGTGACAAGCGTGACACTTGTTTGTGCGTTACACATGCTAATATCGATCTGATTCTTGCGGCTTTATTCCAAACCAAAGTTATATCTATATCAAAGCATCAAAATATGCTTCATATAATTTGTTACGATAATCTGATTAATGATTAATATGATAGTCTGATTATAAATATTAAGAACAATATTGAATAAAAGTTGATTTTATTCATTTTATTGATTGTATTTAGTATATTAATGTGTCAAATTCTCTCCCCTGGTGAAATAAGTATCTACCCTGGTCCTGATGTCTCTCCCCTGCCCGATGTATTTACCCTGGTCTTCGAAAAAGTAATAAATTATGTATAAAGTGACTTGCCCTTACGTGAAAAGGTAAATAAACGGGACAAAAATCATATAATATACAGGTTTCATGAAAAAACTCCAACTTTTCTCCATGGCCGTATCCTCTATGTAGTTGAAACCTCTTATCGTAGAATCACCCATTACATATTTATTATGTGTCGATTTTGAGTTTTTTTAATGACTATATATATCCATCTTAATTTCTCTTAGACAGGGGACTTCTCTCCCCTCTCCTGTTCATACAACACTCTACATCTATAGTACATTTATTTACAGCCAGTTTTCCCGATTACTACAACGGGCTCTTGAATAAAAACCAAAAGAGAAAATACTGTCTTTGCTGACCTGTCCGGACTTCACTCTAAAATATTATGGTAAGCTTACCCATATCCACTTGGTTGGATACCCTAGCTACACATATTTGAATAAATTGTTTTTTGCTATCTGCCTGACTCTGTATTCTAGAAAATCAATATTTTGGACCTATTTCACTCCCATGGAACAGAATCCTTTTTTATATAACCACTCATTTATTTTCACTCAAATCAATTACAACCTGTCATCCTAGACAACTCAATTTCAGCCTAAGGATGGCCAATTTAGTGAATTTCATTCAAAACATGCACATTTTTGCGACACTAAATACAAAACAATTTGCAATCGGCACATAAGAAAACAACAACTTTAGAAGTAAGTACACCTTGAATAGTAGATCCTTGTCAGTGGGTCGTCTTAGATCCTTTGCCACATTATTATAAGACACATTGCTGTCCAGACTGTCGCCAATAGAAGATCATGTATGTCATACAACAATTATTTCTTACAATGTGCAAAAAACTACTACTGTGGCCTACCTAGTAAATGTTGGATCTAACTTCAAACAGCCATATTGCAAGAACTTTGGTTAGTGATGTAGCCTTAATTTTGCAGTATACAGCAAACCGAAAGCCCAAACACCCCAGCCCGACTGACCGAAAGCGCTGTAAGAGACGAGAAGACGACCCTCTACCCGAATATTATTGTATTAAAAAAAAATCTGATTAACACACCCACTTGAAACAAGACGAAATAGGAAGTGCTGAACTGGAAATAGACCTCGATTTAGCAGAATTTAAGTAACACACTTCAGGAATTAACCTTAACCTTAAGTCATGACAGACAATAAAATACCGAAACATATTAACTTAAACATAGATACTCGAGAAAATTTCAACCACAACACATTGCAATAATTTTTTTTTTGGTACACTGATTCAAATTAAAATGTAAATCGATGGCCATAGTAAATAAACATTTCAACCCTCCAAGCTTCCTACAAGCGGTCACAGAGCATCACAGACAGACTACATGACTACACGCACACGTCGCACACATGACACCACAGACTAGTTAGCTTCAGACAGGGCACTCTCATAGAGTAAAAATCGACTCGCATAAGGTTCACATATCATGGATGACAGCTTTTTTTTTTTAATGTAGCGTTGCTTCTGGCGCGGAACTATAGGCAATGGCGTGGTACGGCGTCAGCCTAAAAGATTTTTCTTGCTACGAATTGGTAATTTTAGTTTCACTTTATTAACATATTGCAATAACTGCAATGTTATTGCAATTATTGCAATATGTTCTACGAATAAGTTAGAAAGGGAATAGGTAAAATAAAACTTTTCTTATTACGTTCATTTCTTTTTATTTTGTTTTATATTTATTCAATGCTTTTAATTGCATCTGAGGCAACAAAGGTTGACTTTTAGTCTGAAGACATCTGTGCCTTTTAATATTTTATTAATAACATTACACCAATTAAAATACTGCTAATCGTAAAGTCAATGCGAGAAAGTATTCAGAAACAGCATCCTTATGCAATTCAATTCATTTGCGAAGTTTTTGGAAGCTCAAGCTTCGCAGTCTTTCACAGTTAATGCACTGTAACCATTTTTTGAGTTCTATCTCACTTTTTGGAAACATATGAACATTGACATCCTTTCGTCTACTACCACAGGTCACAACACAGCACTTGTTGTACATGTTGCACGATAATATTACAGCTTCAGAAATATAAGTTACGGAAATAAATCAACGTGGAACTTCACTCGATCAACTTTGAAGCTGTAATAAATAATACAAACTTCAAATTCAAAAGGTTGTGACAGATCAACAAACATGGCGTCATTCAGACAGAAGTACAGAAGGCGGGAGGTGAGGGAACTGTCAAATGAGATATGTGAACCACAGACGATACCATAGACATAAGGTTAGGATATTTTACTTGAAGATTACCTGACCTGCATGACACAGAACACAGGCTATCTATGATGTAGGGATGTCGAATAAATATCGATATATCGATATTTTCAATTTGATATATCGATATTTTTGGGCGATATATTTTGTAACGGTATATCGATATATCGATATCAAATATCCAATATCGAAATTGTATCAAAAACGATATTTTCTGCTTTTTAATTTGGTACTTAAGTTGGCAACTCTGTCTTTAAGTCAATGACACATGTGACATGTGTCAGTTCAGTTCAGTAATTTCATTCGTTTGTGTATCTGACTAGGCTGTATGGGCTCAGATCCTTTTGCCTTCTTGCTTCGTTAGGAACGAGAAAATTAACCAAAAAAAAAAAATTATTCAATTGTCATTGTCCGTCCGTTATCCGTAACGAACCTCAACGTGCGCGTTTTTCTGCATTTGAGTTGATTGTAGTCTACAATCTTACTAATTCAATCAATAATTAATTTGAGCATTCCAGTCATGTCTAGTGTTGTATGGAACTTTTTGTTAAAAGTAGACAAACAAAACGTTTCATGTAATCTGTGTGGAAAAAGATATAAAACCAGTGGCAATACGACGAATTTAGCTACACATCTAAAAAATAAGCATCACCATGCGTTTCTCCAACTTACAAATAAAAACGCGAGATCGTCAAGTAAAGTGGATGATATTACACCAAGTTCTTCAGAACCTAAACGAATGAGCACATAAATCAAAGAGTTTTTCTAATGTCTGTATCAGATAGATATTGGTTTAGTTAATAAATAATTAATATTTTTTATCGTTGTTCTTGATTTATTAAAAATGTTTTCTATTGATTAGTATTTATCTAGTAATGTACCTAAGATGACTGAAGTAGGTTAGACCTTTTTTTCATATCGTACCGATATATCGATATATCGATATTTTTAAATAAAAATATCGATATTGATATTTTCAAAAATATCGATATCGATATGTATCGATAATTTATTGCATTTCCGACATCCCTACTATGATGACTACTTGTAATGTAACTTCAGCGACAACGACAAGCACTACTGACTGAAGCACAGACCCACAGACTAAGTAGTACCACAGACTACATAGTATAGTAGTACTCACACTACTCACAGACCACAGGGCATGTGGCACAGAACACAGATTAAAATATTATTTTACCATTCAGCTTGTCCTTGGCTTGTCCACAACCACAGACTACAATAGACTTACAACCACAGACTACATAGAGATGCTACGTATCTAATCGTAGCCACACACGTAACAATTTGCTTGCGCAATGTGTGACATGTATAGAAATGTGTGATATGTACAGAAATGTGTGATATGTACTGAAAGGCTTGCGAAAGTATATTTTTACGTGTGTTGGAAGAAATTTGCGCAAATTCCTAGGCTTGAATGAATTTCAATCTTCGATTCCAAGCTTGGGCAAATTTGCTTGAGCGTGTGTGGGGACATACGTTCGTTTCAATAGAATTTTTGTATCAATGAAAATAGTAATTTGAAGTAAACTTTTTTCTCCCGCTGCGAATGTCTGTCTGTCTAAATGCGATAAACTCAAAACTACTGAACGGATTTTCATTCGAATTTCACCAATGGACGGAGTAATTGATGAGAAAGGGTTATGTGTAAGGTTAAATATTGGCTGAAAGATGACGGTGTAAACAGTTGAAGATATCGGAAAAATCGTGCCGACGACTGGGAGCTTTTATACTGGCGTTTGCCGCGTATAATTCCATAGTCAACCGCAGGCAGAAACTGGAAACTGCTGGCGACTTGTCGCCGCGACACGACTGGTTAATTTACTACTAAAACAAACGGAAAACTATCAAAATTAAAATAATTTAATCTAGTCTATGCACGGAAATATAATATAATAATATAATATAATTCTAGCGTCGTTATCATCTGAACTAATTCATACTGCCGTTGTACTGCATCACTAAACCATAGACAATTTCAAGAGGCTACAAATATCTAGGATCCTATTTTTAATCCTACATATTTGACGTCTAGAATCATATCTGTGTATTACATTATCATATATCTAGGATCCTATTTTTTGTCATATGTGTGGTTGCAATCGTCTGTGAAAGCACATAAGGACTGTTTTGTATTCCAACTAACCAGGTATTATGTGTTGAATAAAACACAGTGTTGCAGCAAGTCTTGCTTGTGAGCTGAAGACGCTATGACATTGACAGCTCAGTAGCACGAATCCTTCTCTATTAGAAGAGGATGCACGCAGGTGAATGAGAGAGACCGGTATAAAACCATGGACAATTTGTTAAGTTCTAACCAAAATAAGGCGAATTACATCAGCTTTCTTCAACCTATAACACTGTGTCTTATTCAACATATTATAGTGGAATGCAAAACAGTCATATTATTGGCGGTATTTTTAGCAGACCACTTTACACACACACACACACACACAAGACAAGTAATCTAATCACAGTTTTTTGAAGTCTCAAAAGGCTACATTTCAAAACACCCAACCGCACGACGACGTCATTTACGTCAATTACGTTAAAAATTCACGATTCGGGTTCAGATTCAGATTAAGCAACATAAATGTTTATAACAAACACTTGCTTTTTCCAACGCACTTTAGACATTGGCAGAATAGTCGACATCGGCTTTGCTTGCCATTTATTAAAAATAGAATAGAACATAAATGTTTTGGTAACTTTTCTCATCGATCCGAACGAGTCCATTGACCTAGGTCCTGGTATTAAAATATAGATAGATAGATAAATCTGTGTCATCGAAGCGAAGAGACGAGACGAGACGACTTTGTTATAAAATAATGGCGAACTATTTCTTGCACTTCTTGAATTTTGATTGTTACATTTACATATTACTACATTGGTTATCCGCCCCTAAGACGACCCACTGACCAAAAATTGTTTTTATATATTAATCTTGACGTTGTCTGGTTCAAAATGTTGATTTGCTGAAAAGATAAAAACGTCTTGGTGTTAAGTGTCTAAGGTCAGAGGGTCGATCGAACTTACCTCAGGTAACAATAGATTGAAGTTTTAAATGATAGCCATAACAATCAGTATCACGGAGGTGTCCATTGTAAAATTCTTGGTACGCTAATCATTGTGTTCTTCAAAGGTTTTATTTGTTAAAGGTTTTTGTTGCAAATTGGCTCTCAGAGCAAAACTCCAGAATTCAGAACATGTGGTATTTGTGTGCCAGAAGATAGCATTGTGTTGTGTTGTTGTGTTGACTTTAAGGTTACCTACTGGTATTTTCTGTTATATTACTATCAAGATTACATGAGCATCCGGAGTGAGCCTCAAAACTCCAATGCCAGGCAGTGGGAAAAGGATTTTCTATAGTGGTACAAGGATCCGCCTTCAGTAAAATATAAACATTTGTAGCATTAGTGCCACAGTTATTCATTATTTAACTTGTGGGCGCATTGCTGGTTGATTTTGTTGTTTTTGTCCCTACTTAAACAAAGAATCTTACACGGATGGTGGTTTATTAACCTTTGATGGGTTTTGAGTTCTTTACCTATTGTATCTTATAAAAAAAATATTTTACAATATATTTTATTAATTTCTTATTATTATTCCTTTTGTACAAATGAAGCTTCATACTTTTTCAAACATAGGTATACTATTCCAACAATAAGCTTATTGCTGTATAATACTTGTCTTGTGAAAATTGTCAAAGCACTCTGGGCAAATAGTGATTTTACAAGTCTTGCAAATAAATGTAGACTGCTTGTCTTTTACTTGGGTTGAAGAAAACCGGTGCCTTCGAAAATTTAAGTTTTCTTCTGGCATATTGTCGATGAAGCGAGAACAAGATTTTTTTTTTTTTTTTTATTGCTGCGGGGCTGCAATATTTTGATGATGACAGCTAGAATATCTTGAAATATTGCTTTACTGATTGATAAAATGTCCTTGTAAGCTTGGTTAGGCAGAATAAATTCTGATGAATTAGGGGTATCCCAAATCAAATTATTTATTTTTGCAGAAAACACTGTTACAATGGTGGTATTAAATGTAGGTACACGTTTCAAGTGATGCTACCATAAGGCATGCAAAATGGTCTATCAAAGTCAAGATTGACATTGAAACGTGAATATATAATTAGATAAAATATTTTAAGATATTAAATTAATGGAATGAAATTATCTTAAAGATATATTAATACAGATTAAATATTTATTTATTAATAAATTATTTCAATGTCATTCCTAGAATTATTACAAGTCGTTGTGGGAACAGTGGATCAGTATTTTTTCAAAGCAACGTTGGCACATCACTATATCACTCTCGACTTTCATAATTGTAAAGTTAGAAAAGTAAATTACTGGTCTACATTTTTGTAAGATAGCAGCTACCTATCTTTAACCATTTTCATGATACATTGTTTTTTTTTTTTAATGGGACATGATCCACAGTGTACTGGGATGGGTACACAGTGAAACATAGTACATGTACTCAGTGAATCAGAGGGTACACAGTAAATATAGCAAAAACACAAGTATTACTTAACTTTTTTATTATTTTTACATGTTATAATAGTCAGTCTCTAATCAGGAACATATCTGAGATCAAATATTTACGGTAATTAGCATAATCTACACTAATATTATAAAAAGGAAAGATTTGTATTTTTGTGTGTGTATGTTTGTAATGAATAAACTCAAAAACGACTGCGCCGATTTCAAAAATTCTTTCACCATTAGAAAGCTATATTCACCCTGAGTAACATCGGCTATATTTATTGCTAGAAAAGAGTAGGGATCCTTACTAAAACTTTAGTAACGTAACCCAAGGTGTGAAAAAGAATGCCATAAAACATCTTTCGTCGCATGCGCTGCGGAAACTATTGATGATAGAACAAAAGTTTTTTCTACAATATTAAAGAACATAAGGTGCAGCGGGGCATTCTCGACTGGTAAAACCTAAACCACAACTTTGAAGGTATAAAAATATTAGATGATAAAGTTTTATTAAAAACTAGCTGCCCTCCCCGGCTTCGCTCGCTTTTAATAAACGCTCGTTTTTAAATTGTGTACAAAACGTCAGTCTTTAGTTATGTTTCAGAAAAGTATACCTATCAAGTTATCATTTTAATAAAATCTTCGAAAGTTACGAATTAAAGATCAACATTTATAAAGTATATACCAATTCACGTTTTTAATCAGTCTGGAAAGAGAAAAGTATATTTATCAAACTATGTATAACCTATCTACGTTTTTAATCAGTCTGGACTCAACTCTTCAAAAGAGAAAAGTATATTAATTTATCTAACTATGTAGGGGAAGGTGGTACAAAATGATCCCCTTAAGAGAAAACAGCTCTATAACTAGTGTTTACAACTTTAAGATAAACTTAAAACATTAAATGAGTAGGTAGCTATTTAATCGAACTACAAATTGAGTATGCGTCGAGTCGCTTAAGCTATAAGAAATAATTCTTATTAATATTTTCGTAAAGGTCATTTTGTACACCTCTGTGTCCAAAACGATCCCCAGTGTGCGGGTAAAATGATCCCCGGGATCATTTTACCCCCATCATTTAAAATTCAAGCAAGAAATGAAACATAAGTTAAATAAAACTAAAATAAATATAAGTTTCGAACAGTTTTATTGTAAAATCAGTTTTAGTATCAAAAACAAATAATATTGTTTAATTTTCGTAAACCTTTATAAAAGTAACTCCTGTTTTATCGTATTTATATTATTATTTTTACTATAGCATAACCATTCTGAAGAACAACTCGATAGAACAAGTATCATTGGCATAACCACCTTAAAAATAACATTCAAATAAAAAAAAATAACAAAAAATTAAGTTTTTTAGCAAATAATATCAACTGCCGTTACGGCCTTAATAGTGTTTCCAAAATAGAATTTTAAACAATCAACGCTCTTATAACTATTAACATCGTCTTAACAGTTTTAATATAATCTCAATCAACAATGCTTTATGCTCTCTTATTAACTAGTGTACAGTCTTAATTGGTACAGTCTTAAATTATTTCAAAATGTAAAGTATTTTTTTAACAAAGTTCTCTTAGTTACCAGTATAGTTTACCGTCTTGATCATTATAATAATAGTTCAATTTACGCTGTCATGACTATAGTCTCAGGTTTTACAGTCTTAATTGTTTCCGAGCTCTAGCAAAGGGATTATCGGCACAAAAATCACAAGTGAATTCGTCAGCATCATCGGGATCAACTCCAGCGCAAGCATCGTGGCCCCATCTTAAGCAAACACAGCATTGGATCCATCCTTCACCTCTATTATTATTTGAAAACAGCTCATTACAGAACAAACATTCTGCATCATCTTCATCTTCTGAAGACGATTCATTTATTGCACTCCTCCTCTTTTTAGGTTTTGGTCCCTTAATATTTTTTGTCACATTTTCCTTTCCTTTTCCTTTTAAAGAAACTTTTGCATTTGTTATTTTAGAATTTAATTTAGTTGTTTTCTTGTTGTCGTTGCGTTTGTTTTTCTTGCATATCTTCTCATTTTTAAGCTATTGCATAGCTTTTATCGGAGACTGAGCGCGGCGACCGAATGTAGAAATTCCGTAACGAAAAAAAAACCTGACGCGAAAGTTTGTGAGGATGGATGGATGGATGTTTGTTACTCTTTCACGCAAAAACTACCGAACGGATTTTAATGAAACTTTACAGTAATGTGGCTTATATATCAGAATAACACATAGGCTACAATTTATAAAGATTTTATGTGATTTAGCCATAATATAACGATAAGTATCCAGTAAGTCGGAAAAAATCCTGCCCTCTGAGATCTATCTTTGCGTGCGCTGCCTAAACCGCTGGAGTTACATGAAAAGAATGTATTGTGGGGTTGTTTGTCTTAAAGAGTTCTAAATAAAAGTCCGCGACAGCATATATCTACCTTTTATGTGGAAGCCATTATAGCCAAAATAGTGAGCTATAAATACATTTAAATTGAATACTTTTTTTAAGTTGCATATTTTAGAGTATTTAGTTAATTCGTATCAAAATAAATACCTTCATCGCTTTCGGTATTTAATGTAGATAAAATTTGTCTTTTACACTAAGTAATTTGGACTAATATTTTAAAAGTTAGAACGATAAGAATGACCTGCGATGAGTCGACGGCGGGCGCGCAGAACGAGGGTGGAGGGGCGGGATAGGCAATGACGCGCGATCGCCGAGTGCGCGACCCGAACGCGGGCAGACGCGTGAGGGCAGACGTCATTGACGGTTTTGTAAATTCTGCGATTTAGGGGGGGGGTATAGGGGTATTTTTTTTTTTATTCATTTCTTCTTCTAAGAAACTTTTATAAGGCGTGCTTGTAAGAATCGCTGTGGAGACCCGAGCTTTGTTGGTTTTTTGACGTACTCCTGTCATTTTTGGTAAAGGTCGAATCTGGCTTGGAGGAATGCTAAAAGACGTGGACGCAATTGGAGATGTCAAAGGGCAGCTATTGTTTCTACAGAAAATGTTACAAGACGTTTGGGCGGCTTCTGCAACAGATGGTGTTACAACATTTTCGAAAGCTGTATGAGATGGTCTTGGTGATGTAAGCGATCGTTTTGCTTCAATAGATGTTGAAGGTGAAATATTGTCATAGATGGAAGGTATTTTAACTGGTGTACACGGCAATGAAATGGTAGGTAAGCCGAGATCCATAACGGCTGCTGTCAGGTTGCGATCCATACGTTCATCGGTATCAGGTAGAACACTTATGAAAGGTGGTGGTTCAAGAGATTCGCTGTTCTCTGTTTGATCGTACGCTACACAGGACAAAAGAATAGAAGGCGACACAGAGCCTTGGATTGTTATATCTTCAACTGGTACACTTGTCGATGGATCCGCATGAAGATCGGGAGTCCTGAAGGTTGGACCTGGTAAGTTAGTATGGATGCTTTCATCGGTAACTTGGGTTCTATAAGGCATTGCAGTTATTGTCGGATGGGGCTCCACGATTTCGCTTCTCAATTCTTGATCAGTAGTGTTGGCAGCAACGAAGTCTACATCACTAAAAACGTCTGGATTGAGTGGCCATATTCCACATTTTTCAAATCCTTTTATAATGTTTAAGGGTACTGCAGCTTTTAAATATGCTTCTCCAAAAATTTTACCTATTTGAAATACTGTAACTACACGACCCACATTATTATTCATCCATTTTTCTAAAGCCTGATTATGGTACACGCTCAGTGGAAACATTACGGCAACATCGAGTGGCTGAAGTTTGTGCGTGCAGTGTGGAGGCAAGCACAAAATTGTGACGTTGTTTTCTCTCGCTTTTAGTATGACGTCTAAATTTCTGGTGTGTGAAAGATGGCCGTCTAGTATCAGAAGTATGGGGTCTTCTGAAGAGGGTTTAGTATGCGACAAAAAATGTTCAAACCATTGTGAAAACACCTCAATATTCATCCAACCGGTTGGATTGCACGCATAAACTGAACCTGGCGGAGTCCCATCCATCAATTCTATTTTCATTCTCAAGCGACGAAAAATTAACATTGGTGGAATGAAGTTTCCTCCAGCTGATCCACAAATTACTGCTGTAGTCGATTCGCCTCTTTCAGCAGACGTTATGCGAGCTACTTGCTTGCGCCCTTTCTTAGCAAAAATTTTGGTATTTTTGGTCGGGACAGTGTTCAAACTGGTCTCATCGACATTAAAAATGCGATGAGGTGGAAAGGGATGCTTCTCATGAACTTTCCGTAAATTTTCATAAAATTTATCAACAATCGGCTTATTAAAAGCTCGCGCTCGTGCCGCTGAAGTTGATTCCGGTGCACGTAGAGTGATATTCGGATGTCTTTGTCGAAATCCCCTTAGCCAATCTTTGCCAGCTTTTCGAGATGTAGTAGAAAACAGGTGTTTTATGTTATTTCTTTCAGCTAACTCAAAAGCAAACTTAAGGACATCATCAACTGTAAATCCGTACATAGTCTCTTCATTATCTTGAATATGTTGTACAAGTTCCAACTCTTGTTCATCTGTAAATACTTTTTTTAAGCTCCCTAACACTTTAGAAGCACCCACAGCGTGAACGTTTTTTCCTTTAACTCTTCTTTTAAGTGCCATAAGTGGAACTGCGAATTGTTTGGAGGCGGTTTTATATGGCATGCCCTCTTTTACGGCATTTATGGCGTTAAACATGGCGTTTTCATTCCAGTTTTGACGTTCGGTTTTTCGAATATAATTTCGTGGCATGATTTCTAAAAGCAAATAATTTTGAATTAGTCCGGCTTTTTTTAGCAAGAAAATAAGGGGTCTTAAAAACTTATCAGATTATTAAATGCATGGTTTATATTCATATACTAGCTGCCCCCTCGGGGAACTATACTGAAGACCTTAAAAACACATGTGATTTGCAATAAATAAATTGAAATTGAAACTCCGTACCACTTCAGAATATAAACTACTACACTGCCCTACACTAATCTATTCTACACTACCGTACGCGCTACCCTTCACTACCCCTCCCTTCACTAACCTACCCTACACACTACCATTATATTACTTTACACTACACTACCCTAACCTACACTGCAACATACAAATCTAAACTACACTACTTACTACCTACATACCTACTTTTTATTCTCACCATTCAAACCTTCCTTGAACTACGGCAAACATTTCAAAACTAAAATCGGCCCAGAAAGATATCCGTTATGATTGTGTCCCTATTTAAAAATATGTATACACCCATTTATTGAAAGTTCACTGAACACAATTGGCACGGGGTAAAATGATCCTGGGATCATTTTGCCCACCCAATGTAGGGATCATTTTGTCCCAAATACCTCATTAAAGAAAAATATCGAAACATAACCTATGATTTTTAAATACTGTAATGAAAGACGGTTAAATCGATAGCTAATTGACAGCAAAACCCGAGACAAACATGCCTGTCTCATTAATATGTACATAGACTAAAGCTACATAATGTCAAATAACAGCTTACCTTAGATTGAACTCAGGAATTTTGAATTTTTTGTGATAAAAACTTTTCTACAGCGAACAACGCCACGACACTAACACAGATTGTACAGCTAGGCCGCAGGAACCAGAAATTCGCATAAAATATCCTAGATGGCGCTATAAAGTCGGTAAAGGAGTCAGGGATCATTTTACCTCGAGGGATCATTTTGTACTACCTTCCCCTATAACCTTTCTACGTTTTTAATCAGTCTGGACTTATCTCTTCAAAAGAGAAAAGTATATTTATCAAACTATGTATTGACTTATACTTATTTAAAATCTTCAAAAGTTACAAATACATAACATTAGGTATTTAAAATGTTGTAAAATAATTATGCAAATACCTATCTAGGTAAAAGTAGGTAACATGATAAAAGTTGAGATCTATCATCAGACTCTAAAATTCAAACCTTAATAACTAAGTGTGAGTATCATAATTCATAAATTTCAATTATACTCCTGGATATCAATATTGCTCGGGAAGATATAATCAGGGCCTTTCACTTCAGGGTCGGGAAGATATTGAATTATCTCTTCTTCATCAATTATTGATTGATCGTTTTCTATGAGACGAAAACCTTTTTTGTTTTTTTTGGATGATCGAAAACCTTGTACAAAAATCTTGTCTCGAGCTACACGTTCAATCTGGCATACGTATTTAAAAGTTTTCTTTCCTTTGGATGAAAAAAAAATTGCCAATACGAATTTCCCTTTTTCTGGAGTTTGTTTCGGAGAAGCGACATGAACCGGGATGTCTCTAGAAGTACTAGCACCAAAATTTAAATTAGAACCATTTGTAGACATACGCAAGTCCACATTACCAACATTGACTAAGTCCACATCAATCTGATTATCTTCATCTTCCGAGTCAGACTCCTGGTTACGTATCAAGCTTTGGTAAAAGTCTTCCATATCACATTCAGAACTCGTTTCACTGAGACTTTTATAGGAGCCAGAGGAATCACTGTCCATTTCGAGTCTTTTTTTCGTTGAAAAGACCTTTTAGTAACTGTCGATCTTTTTTTTACTCCATTTTCTTTTTTCTTTGGTATTTGCTCCTTTTGTTTTTTGTTCTGGTTTTGTTCATGCTTCAATTTCTCTTTTTGCATTTTTTTGTTTTCCTTTTCTAATGATTTGTTCTCTTTCTCTTCTTTTTCTTGTTTTAAACGATCCAGTACTTCTTTATAAGTCAGTACTTTCGCGTTGCTATTGGGGACGCGTTTTTTTTTTAATTTTAGTTGGATCATTTTTGGCAATACTCTTAAGTAAAAGTTCCTCAAAAGAAACTGGTTGGATAGCGTTTTCTGAAGGTTTAATTATCTAAAATCTAAAATCTTTAAAGATGTCAATCGTTCCACGTCAATTCTTCTCGGTATCGGCAGCTTAATCGTGTTTTGCACTGTAACAAGTGTATTTTGCGTCTCGTCTTTGCTATAAATCGCGTTCTTTTCATCGAACACAGTATCTGATACATCAGCTGAAACACAATTTTGTGTAGGCTTGTCGCAGATTTTTTCCGGGAACTTACCGCTGCTATGATATTCGTTGATTTTTGTCAAAACAATTGTTAGTAAACTGGGAACGGCTTTACTGAAACGCATATCATTGTACGTAAGTACGTGGTTCAGTTGCGTTGTAAGCTTCACCTTGTGGTTGTTTGTGATTCACTGCAAGAGTTTCGGCTTGAGAAGTCTTCCATTTTTGCAACGTCAATGGGTCGAAAATCTCCTCTCGGATGGCATTTCGGTTAAGAGGATAAATGCCTGTTTTGCGGAATCCGTTTCTTAAAATAATACAATCTAGTTCGTTCCATATTTTTGTCAAAATCCTGGCAAATTCTGACTTCGGCAATTTCGAACCTATGTGAAGTCTCTGCCATCTTATTATTTCATCCTCCCATCGGTCTTTAAGAGGTTTCATTTTGCTGCAGTCCAAGAGTTGTATACTTACATACTTATCAGCACCTTTGTTTGCTACGGGTATGTATTATACTTAAAAACCTTCCTCTTGAATCACTAATCTATTATTTTCAGTAATAGATTAGTGATTCAAGAGGAAGGTTTTTAAGTATAATACATACCCGTGCGAAGCCGGGGCCCGGTCACTAGATTTTAATAAAATGCAAACAAAGGTGCTGATAAGTATGTAAGTATACACATGGTTCACCAAAGTGGAAACTACTTTTAAACCATAAATAAAACTATTAGATATTCAGTCAAAACCATGATTAAGAATAAGTATCTAGGTATATAGATTAAAACAAATTAACTATAACCAAATAAGCATAATTAAATCAAATTGTGATAGGCACTATGGTTATTTTTGGTACTACAAATTAGGATTAAATTATATTAATTTGTTATAGGTAGGTACTTATATATTATATATATCTAATGCTGATTTTGCAATGATTGTGCAATCTTGTCGGCACCTATAATTATTGCATTAGTCAAATTGTCAATTGACTGTACAACACTACTCCAACCGGCAGCATTTTTCACTTCAGCTTCCACTCTCTTTTCCTCTATTCTTATGAGCCGTTGTCGTTCTGTATGCAGTTGGTTCTGCTGAAGCTGCAAGCGTCGCGGTCTGTTGCGTGGAGTGCGTGGACTACGTCTTGGAGCTGTAATCACATGACAGTAAAGGTTTAGTTGAGATAAATTTGTCAAATACAGTTTATTAAGATTATGCATTAAAATCATAAAATGAAATTGTTGAGAAAATTGATGTTTAGAATATTAGACGTATGTTAGATTTGGTGAACTTACTCGACGGAGCTGGCGCTTGGCTAGTTGGTGGCTGCACAGTTTGTGAAGTGCTGGCCATGGGTTCGTAGCAAATGACTACCTCACTATTGTCTAGAGGCTGGGGCAATGGGGCTTGGGGTTCCTATAAAATAATTAAGATGAATAAATCATGAGCACTATGTAAACATTATCAAAATAATGTAATCTTTATTGTCATTTTAGTCTATCTATAACATACATACATACATACATACACATCATCACGCCTATAACCCCGGAAGGGGTAGGCAAAGGTGTTCTCCTGTTACAGGAGTTTATACAACCACGGTTTACCACTGGTAATAAGTACCTTGTAACAGGGAGTGAGCCTATTACCGTTCATCGGAAACATACCAAGGTTCATCGGTTCTTATGACTTGCTTTCTCGGCGACGGCGCGGAATTGTATTCTTAACCCATCCCCCCACGCCATAGTCTATAATTAAAGTTCAATAAAAATAAATAAACTCACTGAAGGAATACTTAGCGGGACACTCAGTTCTTGGTCACCTTGTGCGAAGCTAGATCCTCCCATTACAAATATAAGCCTTTCTTCCAACTCTGATAGAGGCTGCAGGTTATCCACCCCACCACCAGTGCGAGATGCAGAAGCATTCCGTTGAGCAACTAGTTTCTTGAGGGCATATTTCTTATCAGCCCAAACCTGAAAACAACAAACAAAAAAAATGCAATGAAACAGCAAATAATAAAAGGATATTATAATACTTATTTGTGGGAGACGGATTAAGAATACAAGTCCTCCTCGTTGCCGGTAGAGCGAGTCGTAGGAGCTGACAAACTGTATACACCCAAAGAATGGTAATAGGCCCGTCACCCACCCACAAAAGTGGGTGTACAGACCTCCTGTAACAGGAGAATATCTCTGCGTATCCCTTTGGGAATAATAGGTGCAATTATAATTATGTACGTTTTAACCAAACAAGACAGTACGCCATTACCCTTCATTCGGATAGCATAAATATTTAAGTTATCTCAAGTGTGTTTAACTTACTTTTGCCCATGACTTAGAGTCTTTTGTTGCGCCACCCAAGGAATTTAATAAAATGGTGACCTCTTCCCATTTTTGTTTTGTCTGTTGGCGAGCTTGTACTGACCGTATATGACCTTTGGCAATGCCGGGATTTTCTTCTAAAAACTGCACTAAATGCTCCATTTGTAGATATGACGGACGAGACATTATGAAGTTACACAAGGATTCTAAAAGTACATAAACATTAATAACAAACTTATAAACGTATACGCATGCTAAAATTTCCAATACAAAATAACAATTACGTACCTTTAAGTTAATCTATCTTGTACTTTCACTAATAATATGAATTGAAACTGCAAACAAACTTTTGACACACAAATAAACTTTTGAATAACAGCGCTCTTTGCGTAACATTCGACACTTGACAGCTCGGGGCACAGACTAACTAAATACAAGTTGTGGTTCGGTTAAACTGTATTCCCAAAAGTAATAATAAATTATATGTTTTTTCATAAATTTGTGTTTGTTAAGTGTTATTAAAGCACTAGGGTATCGTTTCTACGTAGGTAAGTGATAGAGAAGTAAAAACATTCAACCACTTAAAAGTTACTAACCAAAGACTTATAGCACTTGGCGGTGACGTAATCCACCGGATACGGCTAACGACGCTGATAAGATTCGAACGTCATGTCGATCTTGGTTTACGATTCGAATTGGTTCGGGAGTAAGGTTTAAAATCGAGTTCGGATCAAAAGCGAGTTCGAATCGAAAACCAAATCAAAATCGAATCGTTTTCGGGAGTAAGGCCCCAGGGTTGTAATGGATCTCATATAACGGATGAGGATATCGAGATAATCGGGTTTGGGGATGCGGATACGGATATTGAAAAATTCCTTATTGAAGATGCGGATGTGGGGGTGGATGCCGATGTCGTACAAAAAATTGCTCTTGTTTTAAATTTATGGTATTTATAATTGTATTTTAGGTAATCATGTTTAAATCTTACTAATTAACAAAGGGGAATGCCCACCGTCCATAGACACTTCGTCCTAAAGCACTAGGGTATCGTTTTTACGTAGGTAAGTGATAGAGAAGTAAAAACATTCAACCACTTAAAAGTTACTAACCAAAGACTTATAGCACTTGGCGGTGACGTAATCCACCGGATACGGCTAACGACGCTGATAAGATTCGAACGTCATGTCAATCTTGGTTTACGATTCGAATTGGTTCGGGAGTAAGGTTTTAAATCGAGTTCGGATCAAAAGCGAGTTCGAATCGAAAACCAAATCAAAATCGAATCGTTTTCGGGAGTAAGGCCCCAGGGTTGTAATGGATCTCATATAACGGATGAGGATGCGGATGAGGATATCGAGATAATCGGGTTTGGGGATGCGGATACGGATATTGAAAAATTCCTTATTGAAGATGCGGATGTGGGGGTGGATGCCGATGTCGTACAAAAAATTGCTCTTGTTTTAAATTTATAGTATTTATAATTGTATTTTAGGTAATCATGTTTAAATCTTACTAATTAACAAAGGGGAATGCCCACCGTCCATAGACACTTCGTCCTCGAGTGCACACATTTTAAAGTATGTGGATAGGATAATATGCAATTTAAATAATGAATTGTTCAAGAAATTGGTTTAAAAAAAGTCCAGATTTCTCAGTTAAAATAGATTTTATTCTTCACAAACACAATTTATTTACAATAATTTTAATCTTATACATCATTAATTGTATCATATACTATTAGTACATCGTCTAAGAATTGAATATGAGGAAAAATATTACTCTGATGGCGTGCCCACCCCAGATAGCATACAACTGTCATAACATGGGCACAGCATCCCACCGTTCAACGGCCGAAGATACAGTTACAACAATATTTTTTAATGGTACTTCGCCCAGAATCATTGTCACTTATTAATATGTATACTTTTTTTTATTTTTTATTATCTAGATTTTGTTTAGGGGCTTTTATCAAAGATATGTCAGCCCCATCGTACCCTTTTACATTAATTGGCTTACTTAATTTAAATAAACTAAATTTAATTAATTAGTTTTAAATGTAATTTTAATCTAACAGACTCATAGACAACAATTTTATTAGAGTTATTCGTGGAGGACAATAATTAAATGGCACAACTTTTTAATAATCTCCGAGGATGGTGTAGATAAGTTGGATTGGATTATGCCTACATCAAATTTATTTATCTTACATAATATGTATACAAAATATACTTTACGACTGAAATGTCGACTTGCGATTCTAGCCCTAACTAATGTTGGGCACGCCACAATTGTGGCGATAAGTCCCCTCTTTGAGGAGTGGCTAGAGAGGCGCCACGGCGTCCTCACCTTCCGCCTGACACAGGTCCTCACCGGACATGGTTGTTTCGGGAGGTTCCTGTTCAGGATAAAGCGGGAGGAAACGCCCGGGTGTCACCACTGTGTGGATCGCCCGGAGGACACGGTGGAGCATACGGTGGAGGTCTGCCCAGCTTGGGCGGAGCACCGCCGTGTCCTCACGGAGGCGATTGGCGGCGGCGATCTCTCGCGTTCGGCCCTGGTTCAGGCCATGGTCCGGAGCGAGAGTGCATGGGAGGCCGTCACCTCCTTCTGCGAAGCAGTAATGCTCGCGAAGGAGGAGGCGGAGCGCGCGAGGGAGAGGCAAGAGTTGCGCCCTCGCGCCCCTAGTCGCCGCAGGAGACGCCCCGGGCGTCGGGAGTCGCGAGCCGACTTCCGGCCACCGTAGGCGCGGGCTTGCGGACGGTGAGCAATGGGTAGCTCGCCGTCCGACAAGGACCAGGCCCGGGTCGACGGCGCGTTGTGTTCCACGCGCGCCTCAAAGAGATGTCAGCACCAACTGACGGGGTCCGGAAGGGCCAATGCCTGCCGGGGTTGCGGGTTTGTCCGAAAGGGATATCGCGACCCCAGCACACAGGCAACGGAAGGAACACGGGTGGGTTTTAGTCAGTAAAAGTCTGACACGCCCTCCCGCTCCGCCCAGAGCGGGAGAAGTTATTTGATAATTTCCCATCCTCAAAAAAAAAAAAAAAAGCCCTAACTAATGAGCAGTTAGGAATGAAGTTGATTCCTTCCATAATGCTGCTCCTCTGGTAATTGCAAACTTCAATCTGATAACAACCATTAAATCTAGCATGTTCTCCATTATAGGAGCGTGCTTGTTTTAATTGGTATGTGCCACAAGCAAGTAATATTAAATCACTGTATGTTAGGATTAGGAATTCTCTAACATTTTCTGAATCTACATTTATGTTACTAAAGTCTGCCCCAGCTCTAATTAAATAGATTGCGTTGTCTAACATAGTCAGATAGATCATTTAATGTATCCTAATTTGTATTTACTATTTCAAGAATTTTGAGTCGCATCTCTGTCCCGTATTCTTGTGTGGAATTTATTAATTAAAACAGTAGCAGTCTCTCATCACGTGTGTGGAAGCCCTGATAAAATAATGTTGGCGATATATTTTAAAGGCAGTTTTAGAAATGCCATTTACGATTAGTACTACCCATCGACACAAAGTGACGGCTCTGGATCTATTAGCATCCTTTGTTGTCAACTAAGATGCGCCATCTTCTGGAGACAAAAATACAAGGATACAACTATTAAAAGTGTCAATTTGTCCCTAAAACCTCTACCCAGTGAACACATCTCCAGCTTGGAAGTATCGTCTTAATGAACTGGATTCATCATCAAATTCATTATTTATTATATCCGCATCTGAGGTTATCGCAAGATGAGGGTCAAGAATATCTATGATGTAACCATCACTACACACAAAAAGGAAAGGCTTTACAAGGTTACGATACTTGTGTAATGAGTAAGTTTTTTTTTGGTATTAATAACTTTTTCTATATAAATATGTGTTCCATCGGCAATTATAATGGGTCTTCTTCCTCTCTTCTCCCGCATAAAGACCATTTGGAATCAGTAGATTCCTTTGAGCTATTTCTGCTCTGGATATATGATTTATACCCAGATTCCTTGCAACAAAATACTGATTTAACACTTTCACTGTCCATGCATTACATGTAATGCACTGATGAGTTAGCTCCATACGTCCGTGCATTACATACAATACACTATTAACCACCAGGAATAGTGATGTTCACGAGAAACTTGAAAAATCAATCAAATAAAAAAAAACAGATAATTCTTTCAACCTGCCAAGTACGTAATCTGGCTCCCTAGGTTGCCATATATAAAATGTAAAAAAAAAAAGTAAAGCTTGGTGTATTATATTTTATCAAACAAAAATAAAAATGGTTTTTCTTACTAAAATTCAACTTAAAAACCTTTTTTTCATTTCTTTGGGGGTCTACGCTAATAAACTTTACTTGAGACATCACCACACAATCACACCTCCACAGTCGATACAATATACTGCATTAAGTGGCACACAATTAACTTTGTATCGTGTCACTATGTCACCGAAATCGTCAATGGCAACAAATGTATGTGGAATGAGTTTTTGAGTAGAAGGAAACGTATGCAGAGGTGCGAGTGAAAGGTGTATAAGAGCGAAAAGGAGAGAGAGGGAAAAGGAAGATGGCGGGGTGTGCAAGGAACGAGGAACGAAGGATGGACGTGTTGTTTGAAGTTCTTTAATAAGTTTTTCTGCTAACTTTAAAAAATATACGGAATTTTATCCAATCAACTATTTTATTTCACCACACGATCCCACAAACTTGGGGGCTCGTCCGGGATTGCGGTGAAATAAGTGGAGTTAGTTTGGAACGCCTAACGACTAAAACGACGAACGACGCACGCCGATTGATTTTCGAAGAAAGATCCTACGGATAACGACGACGCTTACGACGATATTTCTATTTACGACGACGACGAGGAATTACGATGCCTACGGAGAAATCTGACCAGGACTCTCAAGATGCCGCAGCGTCGATGTCAGCACAGACTGCACCTGGCGACATGTTGCATCTTACGGAACAGCTAATACGAAAATTCAGTGCTCAAGATGTAACTCATACAGCATCCATGTGGATGCGGGACATCGAAGAAAATGGCGAAATATTTAAATGGAGTCCGACTCAACTGTTGTTGGTAGCGCGACGTTCGCTTACCGGCACAGCGGCACTATGGTTACGCAGCGAGAAGGTACATAAATCATGGGACGAGTTGAAAGGGGCTATCGGTAAAGAATTCGCGGATACCATAGATGTGAAGAAAATACATGAATTGATGAGCGCAAGACGTAAGAAGAAAGACGAATCATGTATTGACTACATGCTAGTAATGAAAGAATTGGGCAAACGTGGAAAAATACCGGACTACGTAGCTATTAAATATATAGTGGACGGCATCATAGATGACGAGATAAACAAGATAATGTTGTATGGTGTCACGACTTACACAGACCTGAAAGAAAAACTGAAATTGTACGCGATGTTCAAGAAAAATTCCATAAAGGACATTCGACGTAGTAAGCCGCCTATTGATACACAGAACTGCAGTAACAATAGAAGAAACGCGGTTGCAATGATGCGATGCTTCAACTGTGGAGAAAAAAGTCATACGTCGGAAAATTGTCCGAATCGGTCACAGGGAAAAAAGTGCTTCCATTGCAATGAGTTTGGTCACATTTCTCCAAACTGCCCAGCAAAAAAAATGGCGAGTCCGGATTCGGATTCGAAGCAAACGTCAACATCGGGAATTCGCCAGACTTCGGGCAAGATCGGAGAACAAGAACGATTTCCCAAGGTTGGCACTTCTGAACGAGAACAGCGAAGACCGACCAATCAGATGTCGAAGAAAGCATTCTTCAACTTGATGCAAGAGGGCGCCACCAGCAGCGCGAATGACGGAGTTCAAGACGATGTTCAGGGCGATGTTTACATAGCAGAGATGAGTACGACGACCGGTGCGAACACAAGCGCGAATGATTCGTGTTACGATGTTGGCAATATGGAACAACGGATCAGGGCAGCGATTGGCTGTAATGACGGCGGCCATGATGTTGCGTCTGACACTCGTAAAGAAAATAAACAAAACAGGGAACCTGATGATGATATACCGGTTGTACGCATTGCACGTCGAATAAAACCAATAAAAACAGTGATTGTGCGCGGTAAAACGGGTAGTGCGTTAATTGATTCGGGTTGTGACGTGAATTTGATGTCAAAGGATTTTTACAACGAACTTAACAGGTTAGATTTAATACTGTGTAACGAAAATAACATTACGCTAACCGGTTTAGGTTATTCACAAGTGAAGTCATGTGGTGTTGTCACATTGGACATAACAATTGATAATTGTTTATACCGAGATACTACGTTCTATGTAATGCCTAACGACTCTGTGCCATTTCAAATGATAATTGGTAATGATTTTTTACGAAATGTTATGATGTTTATGAAGGATTGTATGGTTTGGTTGTTGCCGAAAGATGATTGGATGAACCCAAACTATGAATGGTTGAAAGATGTTGCATGTTTTAATTCTAATTTTGTCGATTGTTTAGCTTACGTCGGTGATCCTGCTATAAAAGAAGAATTAGCAAGGTTAGTAACAAATTATGTGCCACAGCAAAATAAAGAAGCTCCAATAGAATTGAAGATTGTTCTCAAAGATGACATACCTGTATCTCAGCGGCCACGACGAATCTCTTTCATGGAGCAGGAGGATGTGGATCGCCAAATTCAAGAATGGCTTGACGATGGAATAATAAGGGTGAGTTACTCCGAATACTCTAGTCCATTAGTATTAGTGAGAAAAAAAGATGGTGGTTTAAGAATATGCATCGATTACAGAAGGATTAACAGCAAAATGGTTAAGGATGAATACCCACTTCCTATAATAGATGATCTTATCGATAAGTTGTTCTCAGCAAGAATATTTAGTGCATTAGATTTGAAAAATGGCTACTTTCATTTACGTATACACGAAGATTCAATTAAGTATACTTCTTTTGTAACGACAACGGGACAATATGAGTTTTTACGTGCACCTTTTGGTCTATCGACTTGCCCTAAGGTTTTTACAAGATTTATCACTATCATATTCAGGGAATTGATAGCTAGAGGTATTGTTATTATTTTTATAGACGATATTTTAATTGCAGCTCAAGACGAGTATCAGGCTGTTGAGCACCTGAAAGAAGTTCTGAATACTGCATCAGAATATGGGTTGCATATAAACTGGAAGAAATGTCAGCTGCTAACCAGAAAGGTAGAATACCTAGGCCACGTTATTGAAGGTGGTGCAGTAATGCCGTCGCCAGGGAAAACAGATGCTGTAACAAAATTCCCTGAGCCTCAGAACTTGAAGCAACTGCACAGTTTTCTGGGACTTTGTTCCTACTTCAGGAAATTTATACCTAAATATGCTCAGATAGCACAACCACTCACAGATATGCTGAGGAAAGAGTGCAAGTTTGAATTCAACGATGAACATAGAGCAGTTTTTAACGAATTGAAGATGAAGTTGGCTACCAAACCAGTGTTGAAGATTTATGACCAAAGAGCAGGGACAGAGCTTCATACTGACGCATCAGGAATTGCTTATTCAGCTATTTTAATGCAAAGAGGTGATGATGGGAATTTACACCCAGTTCACTATATGAGCCGAAGGACTACAGACGCACAGGCCAAGCACACAAGCTATGAGCTTGAAGGACTAGCTATAATTGAAGGTGTGAAGAAGTACAGACACTACTTATATGGAAAATTCTTCAAGATTGTCACCGATTGTAAAGCTTTCCAAATGACACTGAACAAAAAGGATTTAGCATCATCAACAAGAGTTGCTCGATGGATTTTATTCCTACAGGATTACGATTTCACAGTAGAACACCGTGACGGTACGGAAATGAGGCATGTCGACGCATTGAGCCGAAATCCGTATTTAGCAGCCATAACATCTAGCTTACATCAGGACATAAAACGCGCACAGGAGTGTGACGAGGGCCTTAGTGCAATAATAAAAATTTTGGAAGAAGAAAAATCATTTAAGGATTATATTCTGAATCAAGGATTACTTTATAAAGGATCAGAACAACAGCTTGTCGTACCTAGTACGATGGAGAATGAAATTATAAAGAGGGCACACTGTAATGGTCATTTTGCGAAGAAGAAAACTTTAGATTTAATTAGCAAGGATTACTACATCGAAAAAATAGGAAAGAAAGTTGAAGATTATATAGCATCATGTATACCATGTCTACTGGCAAATAGAAAACAAGGAAAACAGGAAGGTTACCTTAATCCAATTGAGAAGGGGGACACTCCGCTGCATACGCTGCACTTAGATCACGTTGGACCCCTGACAGAGACTCATAAGCAGTATAATCACATACTGACAGTTATTGACGCGTTCACGAAGTTTGTATGGTTATTCCCGTGTAAGAGCACCACAACGAAGGAAGTATTGAATAAATTGGAGATACTACAGCACACTTTTGGAAGTCCAGAAAGATTCATCACGGATAGAGGTACTGCTTTTACTAGCACCAAGTTTCAACAGTACTGCACGAAGGAGGGAATAGAGTTATGTCATATTACTACAGGAGTACCTAGAGGTAATGGTCAGGTGGAAAGGGTTCACAGAACTATCATACCAGTACTTACCAAGCTATGTATTGAGAAACCAGGATTGTGGTACCGGCATGTAGGAAGAGTGCAGATGGCACTAAACAGTACTTACCAGAGAAGCGTAAACACCACTCCATTTGAGATGCTAATGGGAAAGAAAATGAAGAGACAAGAAGATATAGAGATTTATGAACTACTACAACAAGAAGGACGTGACAACTACATGGAAAATAGAGAAGATTTGAGGAAGAGAGCAAAACAGCAAATACTGGAAGTACAACAGGAGAACAGGAAGAACTACAATAAGAATAGGAAGGATAGTAGGAAATATCAAGAAGGGGAGTTAGTTGCTATAAAGAGAACCCAGTTTGGGCCAGGGCTCAAACTCAAACCAAAATATTTGGGACCTTATCGGGTCACAAAGACCAAACGACACGACAGGTACGATGTGGAAAAAGTAGATAGGATGGCAGAAGGTCCAGGCAAAACCACAACATCTGCAGACCATATGAAAAAATGGCCAGATGATAAGGAATAAGATCAAGTAAGTATGTGAGGTTTATGAGGTATGTGTGTTGCGTGATGATTGCATAAAAGTGATAGGTATTAAGAAATATTGTTACTTGTGCATTTACTCATTTTAGTAAGGTACACACTACTATTTAATTAGTTACACAGAGTTGTTAAGGGTAAGCATTTTAAGTGAATTGTAAAGAACTGTTGAATGTGTTGTATTTTAAGGTGTCTGTATTTCTTTGTTATGCAAAAATTTAATAAGATATCAAGCCTAAACTACTAGTGTTTGTAACAAGAGTCATGTTTTGTTTGTATATCTTTTCCTATGAAAAGAAATAATAAGAAGTTAACTGATTATGTTAAGAAGTAAAAGTTTAGTAAGAAGTTCATTGTTTGTGAAACTGTTCACCTTCTAAAGTTAAAAAAAATATTGTTTAAGAGTTAACCTAAACTGCTAGGTATGTATTAATATTAAAGAAGTTTACGTAAGTTGCGATGATTGTATAAGAGTAGCTGTGTTTGAAACATTGTGTCTGAGGGCAGACATTGTGTAGGATGACCGAGTGTGGAATGAGTTTTTGAGTAGAAGGAAACGTATGCAGAGGTGCGAGTGAAAGGTGTATAAGAGCGAAAAGGAGAGAGAGGGAAAAGGAAGATGGCGGGGTGTGCAAGGAACGAGGAACGAAGGATGGACGTGTTGTTTGAAGTTCTTTAATAAGTTTTTCTGCTAACTTTAAAAAATATACGGAATTTTATCCAATCAACTATTTTATTTCACCACACGATCCCACATGTATTTTTACAATTCTCACATTTGCCTGAAAACATTAATCCCTCGTCGTTTAAGTACACCATTGGTGCCGATTCTCTTGTACACCGAACTAAACTAAGACTAAAATTACTTACTTTTGGCTATGAGAATCTGAGAGCTATTCTGCAAATAAAATTCTCTAAATTAAAAAATAATTTTGACACATCTAAAATCGAATTTGACAATCGCGAATCCACGTGGTACCCGTATGAGGCGGCGGCCGAACTGGCGACACGCGGGGTTGCGACAATCGTCGATAGGATCCGGCAATTGGGACTCGAGGTGGCCTTGCACAAGTCCGAGGCCATGTGTTTTTATGGTCCTCAGAACGCGCCACCGTCGGGTTCCCGGATAACGGCAGGAGGGGTTCACATCGGTGTCGAGTCGACGATGAAGTACCTGGGACTCGTCCTCGACAGCCGGTGGAACTTCGTGGAGCACTTCCGACGTTTGGCTCCCAAACTGCAGAGGGCAGGGGCTGCTTTGAAGCGGCTTCTGCCCAATCTAGGGGGTCCAAACGCCTCCTGCCGGAGGCTCTACGCGGGGATCGTGCGGTCCATGGCCCTTTACGGGGCACCGGTGTGGGCGCGTTCTTTGAGGCTGCGACCGGCCCAGCAGTTGAACGCGTCCCAAAGGGTCATGGCCATTAGGCTGGTCCGAGGATACCGCACGGTCTCCCGTGAGGCGGCGAGCCTCCTTGCCGGACTACCGCCATGGGATCTGGAGGCAAAAGTCCTCGCGCACATGTGGGAGTTGCGCGAGGAGGCGAAACGCCGGGGCGTAAATCCGCTGCCGCGAGAAATCGCGGCACAGCGGACAGAGCTCCGGCGGGATCTCATGGCGGCACGGAGAGTGCGATTGTCGCAACCCAGCGCTGGGCACGCCACAATTGTGGCGATAAGTCCCCTCTTTGAGGAGTGGCTAGAGAGGCGCCACGGCGTCCTCACCTTCCGCCTGACACAGGTCCTCACCGGACATGGTTGTTTCGGGAGGTTCCTGTTCAGGATAAAGCGGGAGGAAACGCCCGGGTGTTACCACTGTGTGGATCGCCCGGAGGACACGGTGGAGCATACGGTGGAGGTCTGCCCAGCTTGGGCGGACACCGCCGTGTCCTCACGGAGGCGATCGGCGGCGGCGATCTCTCGCGTCCGGCCCTGGTTCAGGCCATGGTCCGGAGCGAGAGTGCATGGGAGGCCGTCACGTCCTTCTGCGAAGCAGTAATGCTTGCGAAGGAGGAGGCGGAGCGCACGAGGGAGAGGCAAGATTCGCGCCCCTAGTCGCCGCAGGAGACGCCCCGGGCGTCGGGAGTCGAGAGCCGACTTCCGGCCACCGTAGGCGCGGGCCCTCGGACGGTGAGCAATGGGTAGCTCGCCGTCCGATAGGGACCAGTAGGCTTACTCTCGACACTCGATCTCAATCGGAATTGGAAATTGGGATCGAAATCTTGTCATTTGGCACTCTTGAATGCCACACCAGCGCACGATTGGAATCGTATTAGGTGGATTTTCTTGGTACTAAATGAAATCGACTTTACTCGAACGAATGCACTTTTTCGGTACTCTTGGCGAGATTTTGACGTTTACATATCGAGTTTGAAGTCGTGTTTATGTCAAAGTTGAACGATTACAAAAAGGCTACTTTTTTGGGATCGAGTTTGTTATTGTGGCTGATTTGTGAAGTTTTTATTGTGAATAATGGCACGTTTAGAACTTATTTGTGATATTTTGGACAATGCTCATAAGTTAGATATGAGACAAAGGCGGAATTTGAGACGAATGGCGCGTTATGCAGATAACGCATTTGCCATGACTGACGAGGAATTTAGGAGAAATTACCGAGTTAATAAGGAGCTTTTTGAAGTAATTTTGAGGGATTTGGAACCTTTAATGCCCCAGCTTACTCGCCGTAGCGACATACCAAGAAAATACAAGGTTTGTAAACTATTCATTCCATTTTCACATGGTACGTATTTTCTTGTATAATTATGTTATTAACTATATTAATTTAATTTTTTAGATACTAGTGGCTGTGTAAGGTCGGGTGTTTAGGAGGGTGTCTTTGGTCTAATTAAACTTAACGTTTTTGCAACACAATTTGTTTAAAGGAAATGCTAACTCGGCAAAGTTTCTAATAAACTTTCTGTAATAGTTTGCGAAGGCTACAAAACGCTTTAATCCGTCAACATTCTGTGGCCTTGGATAACTTTCTACTACTTTAATTTTATCTGGGTCTGGTAAAATACCCTTTCCGGAGACTGTATGTCCTAAATAAAGAATTTCTTTTTGCAAAAATGTACATTTAGTGGGATTCAATTTTAAATTTACTTTTCGTAATCTTGAAAAAACATCCATCAAATTTTGATTATGAGTACTCAAATTTCTACCCATTACTACCAAATCGTCCTGGTAAATGAGACATTTATCATAATTGAGGCCAGACATTGCAATGGTCATCATTCTACTAAAACTACTGGGACTAGACTTGAGCCCCATCGGCATGCGAGTCATCTGATATTGATTGTTACCTGTAGTAAATGCCGTATAAGGTCTGCAGCTTTCTTTTAATGGAATTTGAAAAAATCCTTGAGCTAAATCTAAATGAGTAAAGTACATTGCTCCTGCCAAAGAATCTAGTATTTCGGTGATTTTGGGCAAGGGAAATTTATCGTCCTGTATGTTTTCATTTAACTTGCGGTAGTCAATTACGACACGCCACTTTTTATTACCGGCCGCATCACATTTTTTGGGAACCAACAATAATGGACTAGACCATGCACTTCGGGATGGCTCAATTATGCCGTCATCTAACATGTTTTTGACTTGTTTCTCTATTTCCGGTTTTTGAGAATAAGGGACTCGGTATGGTTTGGTATAGATTGGAACAGTATGTGGTTTCATGTCAATTGTCTGCTCATAAATTGGGGTAGTGGATAATTTATCCCCTGGTAGATGGAAAATATCAGGAAATTTTGCACAAATACATTCTATCGATTTCTGTTCCTCTACATTTAAGCCTTTTAAGTTTAATGAGGAAAGTAAAGTTTTTACCCTTCCCGAATCCACAGTATTCCTATTAAATTGACAAATATAGTATTCATTTAACTTACTAATGCTAACTTGAAAATAATTTAAATTTACATCTGTGTCTCGAGTATTTAAAATACGAATAGGCATTTTTCCGTTAATTGGTTTATTTATACTACTCGCTAAATAGACGCCATCACATAATTGTTGATTTGACACCACACACTCTTCTTTTAATGCCGTATTAATGTAATGCGTGGATTCGCTACGTGCTGGTATAGTTAGATAGTAGCCGTTACGCGTTGTCTGATTATTTTCGAACGGTAATGTTACTAACTTAAAGTCATTGGTCAATTGTAACGTATTGACTTCAAAATTTAAAATTGCTCTATAATGTGTTAAAAAGTCTTGACCCAAAATGCCGTCAGTTACACACGGTAAATTTTTAAATACTGTAAATTTATATGGAAAACTGTACTCGTTGTAATTAAGAGTTAAATAGACATAACCTTCTGAGAACAAATCTGCCGTCCCTACGAAAAGTGCAATAACTAGGTCAAACCTGATTTCGAGATAAACGCGGGAAAAGATTTTATTTTTATTTTGATTGTATCTCCATCACTATACATGGTATCGGATTGAAACTTTCACTACACGATGTAAAACAATGTAGAGAATATTATGTGGTACTTAATGTTTGTTCCTGCATTTATTCCCGATATAAAAACCAATAAATACAATAATGGTAAGTATTATTACTATGTAGAAAGAATGTTTACTAGTCATAACCGCAACAAGTAACCTATTTATTGCACTAATGGTTAGGAAACCAATATGATGCATTTTTGACTAGCAATTCATTTTATTTTTTAACTGCTTCCTAACCAAATATGCATTAAGTTTCTTATTTATTGCGGTTTTCATTAGTAAGAGACAAGTTTAAAACGCCAAAGTTTTAACTTGTTACTATTACAAAAACAGAGATGTTACACTTTTATGTCAAATACCTATGAATAAACAGAAGTTTGCAAAACATTATTTTACCTCTTACCGATTTAGCATGAAACTGTTTTCGGTAAAGTCAAGTCTACTCATAATATCTGCGTTCAGTTGTGTTTTTAAAATAATGTGAAATCGGTTATATTTATAATTTAATGAATAAAAAATAATTTATCATATTAAATCTTTTTTATTTCTAACTAAAAAAGTACAATCACAATGGCAATCACTTCGCTATTTTACTTATTAATTCTGGTCTATTAGCCAGCATTTAAAATTCAACGGTTACTACAATTAAATAACAAACATTTCTAAATTAATCTTAATAGTAGTTAAAGTACACAATCGTTATTATTAAAAACGAACTTAAAAAAATGTATTCTACTTTTTTATTTTAAGACACAATTAAATTTGAGATCAATGTTTTTTTCAGTGTAACTTATGACTAATTAAATATTTTTAGTCTAGGTTCAAAGCTCGGGACGTTTCAGGTAAGTTTAACCAAAAACCTCTCCTGGTTTCAGGCATCAAAGGTACTAAGTCGGCTATTATTCTATCTTTTCGTTCTTTTGTTATTCCTCTCGGTGAATTCTTGTTTGCAAAATTAGGAAAGCATTTGTTTTTAATTATTTTGACTTGTAGAAAATCTAGTTCTTTCCAAACAGACACGTGGGTAGCTTTTTGCTTTATGGTAAATGCTCCTCTTTCGGCTCTGACTGCCATGATGTCTTTTAGATAGACTCTGGGTTCCATGTTTCGAATTTTATGCTGAGACGACACATCCTCATAACTATAAAAATCAGATACTGTCATCACTCTTACTATGTTTTTTTTTGAATTGGCCATTTTTACCGAATCTACAAAGTCATCAAAATCATAAACTTTCTTTTTCTTTTTTAATGCCTTTTCTACCTGATGGTGAAAGCTATCAGCCGACATGAACGTATGGCCTGGTTCAAAATATTTTACGGTAATTGATTCGGCAGCAATCAGCTGACTATTTACTATGTTCACCAGAAAACACATAAACGCCCAGTTTTTGTTTTGGGCCGCGCAATTGTCGGCCCATACAACGATATGTTTCATGTCGCGTTCATGTATAAAAAACGATCTGAATGCTGAAATTATATCTTCTTGGCTTCTACCAGAGACAGTTTCATTCCAAAGCACTGCATAAGGAACATTTGTACCATTACTACCTCCAAGTGGAACGAAACTTTCGTTAAATGTAATAACACGAGGACAAAATATCGCTGTTTTATATTGGTCCATTCGTGGCAACATGATTACTTTCTGTAGATCTACAGAAAAGTATATGCAGTCTTTGTCAGTAAGACCTTGCTCTTTGTCTCGTTGATATTCCTCTCTGGATTCCGTGTATCGTGACTTATGTTTACTGTTTTGGATACAGAGGTCACAGTTTTCCTGAGAACACCCAGTATGTAATTTAAAGAGAGCACATTGCTCACATTCTTCATGCCCGAGATGAGTAAAGGAAATATTCATTTCTTTTACAACCTTTCGATATGTTTCAAAAGAGACCGACATATTGGGATATTTTTCAATGAAGCATTGATGCATCATTGTTACATTGATGTCACTCGGCAGATAAAGTTTATTAGGGGCATGTTCGCGACGGTAATGTGAAATTGTTGGATTAAAACTTTGTATATGATCCTTGATTACGTCTCTGTCTATGACATTTTGGCGTTTGTATGATCCTCGTTTATCTTTTTGATTATCAATTTCCTTACTGAGTGCCGAGTGAATATGTCTGTTATTTTGTGGGTTGTAACCAAGTGTCGTTAAAAAAAAAGTTTTGCAAACATCAATTTTTTCATGTTTGACTTGAAAATGATAGTAATACGAAACATCTCTTCTCTTATTTCGACCTTCCTTAGTAGTTCTTGTTTTTATTTCCTTCGATTCGACCATTCCTTTAATGAATAAACCTCTAGACTCCCAATCTAATCTTATGTACCGATCATGTATTTCTCTTCTAATTTCTTCAGAAATCTTAGTTGTGCATTTTTTACGACATTTACCATCACACGGTGGTTTCAGTGACAGCTTTTCATCAGCATTTTCTTTTTTCTGTCTTTGTCGATCCGCAAGGGATATATCAAATCTACGTCTTTTCCTTGGAAAGCCCGCTTTAGTCAGTCCTTTCTCATTCTCAGGTATTACGAATTCTTCTACTTCACTATGTTCACGTTCAGCCTCCTCACGTTCAGTATCTTCATGTTCAGTCTCTTCACGTTCAATCTCCTCATGTTCAGTCTCTTCATATCCAGTCTCCTCACGTTCAGTCTCCTTACGTTCAGTCTCTTCATGTTCAGTCTCCTTACGTTCAGTCTCCTCACGTTCAGTCTTATCATATTCAGCCTTTTCACGTTCAGTCTCTTTACGTTCAGTAGTCTCCTCACGTTCAGTCTCATCATATTCAGCCTCTTCTCGTTCAGTCTCATCTTGTTCAGTCTCATTATGTTCAGTCTGTTCACGTTCTGTCTTTTTGCCTCTAGTTTCTTTATGTTCAAGTAAATTTCTTTTAATACAAATGGGTGAATCAGAATCTGAATCTGAAATTATAAAATCTGGGATATAGTCTTTATCAATGACACTATCGTCGGAATCTTCAAAATAATTTACAGGTCTGTTCATGTTTTCATATTCTTCTTCGGATGGTAGGGTTTCATAGCACTTTAGAGAATGTCTGGGAACAGTTGTTTCAAAAGATTTGACTTTTTGAACAGCAGACGGTTTAATTATTGATGGCCTTGGAATCAGCTGATGGCTGGTAGATTCAGATGGAGAAACATGTGGTTTTGAGTTTTGTTTTTGCGAAATAGCCAAAGAAAGAATTTTGTCTCTTCTGGACATGGTGTTGCCTGAAAAAAAGAAATATTATGCTTAGGGACAAAAAATCAACAGGCGTAAAGAAAGCATAAAACACACACTGATAAATATAAACAAACATAATAATACTGGGTATTGCCTCAATGGTCAAGCGGTCACAAGCGCCTAATTCTCGTGCCGGGCAAGTGTTATTGGATTTTTCTATCGAGAAATTCTTAAGATTGCCACCTACCTATTACAAATGGCTCTTAACCATCGTGATAAAACATCCACTACGCTACCCGAGTGTGGAGTAGTAAACTATATACTTATATTCAAGAACTTGCAGGCTTATTATAGGTTTTCTTACTTTTCCCTTCACGGTCAGAGATCGTGTCAATGAAAACAAAAATAAAAACTTTGGAAAAGTTAGTGATGAGTACCTGAGATTGAATCCGAGTGACTTGGAAGTCTAAAGAGAGATGCCACACGAGCGTTGCTGGTGCGCTGTGACGCCTGGACGGTGACGCTACGAAGTTCTATTATAATATAAACGCTTACATATTAATCGTTTTAATCCGTTGGACCAATGATTTATCTTACAAAATACTATTTATCAAAAGCTTGCACAGTATTGCACTTAAAATAAAAAAAGGAAGTGATAACGTAATAATAGCAAAATGCAATTAACCGGTAGAAGCGCCACGAACTAGTTATCTACGCAAACGTCGCGCGTCGTAATCGTCGGTCGGTGCGTACCTAACTACCTACACTCAGCCGCGCCCGGCGCGCGGCGCGCATTTTGCATTGCCAATCAAATGGTGTATAAATCGATGGAGCGTGGTCAACGGCCATGTGGCATCGCTCTTCAAAGTTATATCAACTTTTAAGTACATTAAATTAATAACTAAATAAAGTAACACTGGCTAATAACATCATAGCGTATTAATATCCGAGACATGTAAACATATTGTAATATTAAATACGTTAGGTACTTACCGCCCAAACTGGTCGCACGTGCGTGTGTTCGTCCGACTCGAAGTAAGCGAGCGCCGCGACTGACGTTTGTACGAAATATTTTACTCCCCCCTCACCTCCTGGTGCTAGTTATAAACGCAATAAATAGTGAATTTATTGCAATTTATTTCGCGTAGGTATACTGTATTCGTTTAATCTTCCTACAAATAAATGCAATATATCTACTTACTAAATCAATTTTAGTATTCATCCCATAATTATTAGTAAGGTCCCTTAAGATAACTGCAATAACTCAAGCTTATTGTACTTATAACTAGTAAATGAGAATCACAAAAAACTAAATATGGTAGTTATAAATGCAATAACTCTACTTATTGCAGAAATAATTAGCACATTATTTAATACCAAAAATAAGGATCCGTATAATATCTGCAATAACTCAAACATATTGCACTTATAACTAGTCAATCAATATTACAAATGACGAACTATGCTAATTATAAATATAGTAACTATACTTATAGCAGATATAGTTAGTAAAATTACTAAATAGCGTAAGTAAGTTATTCCTATCTATAGTTATTTCGGTCTTGATATGTAAATCATAAAGCATCGACCTAGATATTGCAGTTAGGCTTAGTATTAAAACCGGCTACGTCATAGATACGTAAAAAGTGTCTAAAAAGAAAATATAGATCTAGTTCTGCTAATTTCGAATATGTACTTATCTCAATTTGGTGCAAAACTCGAGTTATTGCACTTTTCGTAAGGACGGCAGAAATATCCACCAATACCTTTTACGCTAACTCTCTCTTTATGGTAAGGAATCTGTAAACGCTCTAAACATTCCAACTTTATTCCTGATATGGAAGCGCCCGTGTCTATTAGCATGCTATGGTTATAGTTACATATTTTAAACAACACCTTATTTAAAATGTTACACGTGAAGATGACATCAGTCACGAAAAAAATGATTTAATGACTCATTATTCGAAGTGCTTGTTGCAACCTGGCTATTCTCTGTTATGACATTGATATCCTTTCTCAACCCGACACCCCGGCCGCGGTTACTACGCGGTGGTCTGTAAGTTTTGCGATGTCGATTATTATAATTACCACGATAATAATTACTATTATTATAACCATATGGTACCTGTGGCCGATGACCCCGATGCTGGTATGCATTTTGTGCACCACCTCTTGCGCCAAAATTTCGTTGACCTCGGTAACCTCGCTGGCCTCGCCGACTCTGGTAATACGACTGTCTATACGTACCTATATGTTCTGATGAGCCACTGGGACCGGGCTTCTCCTCGTCTTGAGCTGCCTGGATTGCTTCTGTTAAAGATGCAAAGTTACGCGCGGCAATTATGGTGCTTAATCGACGATCCCGCAAACCATCAGCAAATCGCTTGATTGCTAACTTCTCATTCATGGGTTTCAATAAGGCATATTTGGTTGAATCACTGTCAGCTTGCGATATCGTCAAATCTACAAAGAGTTCTGACATCTCTTTGCCGTAATCTGTAATTGTTTTGCTCTCTTGTTTACAAAACTGTAATTTTGACTGAATAGCAATGTAGCTTTTTTGTGGTAGTAGTAATTTACGCATATCCTTTGTAAGCTCTTCGGCAGTCTCATATTTTGGAGACAATAATAACTTTGCACGCTGGGATAGCCTACTTTTCAATATAAACTGTATTAGTTTGTTTTTACATGCCGGTGTGTCTAACATAGTATCATAATATTCGATATTTTCGATCAATTGCTTAGTGTTATTAATGCTATCATCCATGACTGGCATAAGATGTAGCGCAGTTTTTAAATCGAATGAATCCGTCGCCATGGTTTGTAGTGGGATATCTTTCTCTTCTGTTAAACTACACAAAGAAATTATTTCTAAAAATAACCTATCGAACTCTTCACAAATCTTTTTAATTAATGTAATTTCTGAACTTGTATATTTTTTTAAGTTTTCTTTATAGATTACTAAAAACTTATTGTACTTGACTAACACAGAATTTGCCTCTGTTCTTTTTATCCCTGAAATCTTTCCTTGTCGGCGGCTAGGACCAATTTTTATCAAGTAGCTTTTTATAGCTTTTAACTCGTTTAAGATTATACCTAGATCCTCAGCCATAACACATAAGCCTTTAAATTAGTCACTAGTGCTTGTTCTAAGCTACGTATTTCATATATTTGTATTTTCAAGAAAATGCACATAATAATTCTGCAGAAGCTATTAGTTACTTAGAAAATTCTCTTATAATAAAATATAAATGTAAATTTAAAACTTAAATACTATCATCAAGAGACAGGTAGTTCCACAATTTAGATTGTAAAATAAACCTCATTATTACCTTGATTCACTTACTAGTACTTTTGCCACTGATATTGATATTAGGAATGATCACACCACTACCTACTTTTTCGCACTAACACTACACTAGCACGTAGAACGTAGAATTACGAGCCTTGAAGATGCCATGGGTTATTTCGCCGTCGTAGTTACATGTCGAGAACTTCCGCCTTGCCAGGCTGCGGCACAGCACCCATGTATGCCTGCTGCCTGCGTAGAATACTGGAGTATCGCTTCAATGTCACCTCATCTATGCGACGCTGTATTTGCTTTTTGTGACAACGATTATACAGCTTGTACAATATTATTAAAAGTCCGATCGCCAATATGGTACATATTACTACCAAAATTGTATTTGAGGTCTCCTGCAGCTGCTGTGTACGAGCCGTATTGCTACCGACTCCCGCGGTCTGAGCAATCACTACTTCCTCCTTGCTGTTTGTGCTCCCCATTTTTCGAAATTATAAATCTTGCACGAATACGCAGCAGTAAAACACGCCTCGTGGTAAGGGAGCCTAGTGTATTTTAGCTTCATTTTAAAGTCCACATTAACTGCACTGATTGTTTATTATTTTTTGTCCTTTTATGGTACACACGCGCGCGTGCCCGTGCCGACTACTGTTACTGGCAGGGTCGCCATGTAAGGTCGGGTGTTTAGGAGACAAATGAAACGTATGAAGTTTGAGAATACACTGACTATATTGGAATAAAGATACCTTATTATATACCTTACAACTACTACATCACAGCTGTTTCTTTTTACGCCACAGGCAGCTAACAAAGATTAGTAGGCGGGACACAAGGTACAATGATGTCTCAACAGTCAGTTTCGAGAGCAATAAGAGAAGTTACAAATGCTCTCAATTCCAATAATATATTAAACAAATGGCTTAAGTTTCCACCGACTCGCCAACAACGAGACTTAATTAAACAAAGGTTATTAACAACTTACTTATCTTTACCATAATATTAAATAATAGGTATACTACCTATTATTTCATTATTCAATACTTTATAGACATTATGTTATTTTGATGTTTAATATGTTTTTTTTTTAAGTTATTTGTGAAGAATAATAAGCTAATAATAAATTAATTCCAGATTTTATTAAAAATTTAAAATTCCTGCCGTCACAGGATGTATTGATGGTACTCATGTGGCTATTGTAAGACCATCAGAAAATGAAGAGCGGTTTTACAACAGAAAAGGTTACCATTCGAGAAATGTTTTGATTGTGAGTTAGGTTGGCTATTTATCTAGTTATTAATTATTAGAGTAACTGTAACTTTCTATAAAAAGTATTTCTTTTACAGATTTGTGATGCGGATCTCAATATACTCAGTGTAGATTCTTCATTTGGTGGAGCCTCCCATGATACTTTTGTTTGGAACCAACATCCGGTTAAGAATCACTTACAAAATGTAATAAATGCAGGAGAAAGAGTTTTTTTACTTGGTAAGCATTATAAATTGATTGTATAGTTGAATAGATTTGTTACAGCAGTAGTGGCAACCATTATCATTTGGTTTAAATAGGTTTTTATTTTTATTAAGAATTTCAATTGTCTTTTATATTGCTTATTTTCTTTTAAATTTTGTGAATGAGAGAACGTTGTAGACATAACAGACTGTAGATCTGTGGACCATTTAATATTTTGCTAAGTACCTGGTACTTGTTGATGGGCCTACACTGTCCTCTTGCCGGCTCTTCTCCATAGGAAACGACCAATTGGAACCGTGCACCTAGCTTCTGACGTTTCATAAGTGCCCTTGTAGGTTTATGTGAAATAAAAATATTTTGAATTTTGAAACGGTAGGCTCAGCTGAAGAGTACTACACAAATCAGCATTGTGTGGCTCGCAATACTGTGGAGCGCACCATTGGGTTTAAAAAAATAGATGGAGATGTCTTCTCGGCCATAGAGTTCTTCATTATCATCCAGACAGCTGCTAAAATTATAAATGCATGCTGTGTTTTACATAACATTTTTTAACCGAGCACGATTGGGTTTGGATGATATTGAGGATACCGTACCACCCATGGGAGAAATGCAATTGGCACAGAGTGGGTTAGAAGTGGATCGAGGTTCTGCCTCCGTGGAGCTGCGCAGTGGTCGCGAGGCTCGTGCACAGCTTGTACAAGACTTGTGGACAGCTCGGCATCTCCATTAATATGATTATTTTCTTATGTAAGAACAATTTTTTGACTAAGATTATTCTATGTAATTGAAAACCTAATTCAATGAAACTTATTTAGTAAATTAATCTTTTTTTTTCACTGCTCATTCTATTTATAAAGACAGGTAAATATGTGATCAAGACTTGTACTCGCTTTTATTATAATTGTAAGACTATTGTTCTATTGTGTCCTTTGATTTCTGTTGTGTATTAAATAATGTAATGTGTTGTGCTGAGGGTTAGTAATAATCAAAATAATAGTGAGCTTACCTAATAAGTTTATTATAAATTATAATAGAAATTCATGGTAAAATTGATAAAGAGCTTAAGCTAACAAGTATTTTAATAAATATAATTATAGCCTTTTTATTAAGTTATTTTCATTTATATTCACAGCATTTCCACCACACACAGGCAATTTTAATTTGGTTCACATCTTAAATTAGGTCTAAAGACCGTATTATTTTTAATAAAAAACTGTTTTATAATTATGGTAAATTACTCGAAAAGTACTTAACCGAGTTACCTATAGATACCTCAGGCTAGTCTAATGACTTAAAACAATACAATATTTAAAATAACACATCTACATTTTTTAGGGCGTGACGCGCCCTCCAATTATGGTTGCAAAAACCGTGTTTACAAATAATAACGAACTAAAGTTTTACAACATAATATATAAACTTAATTAAGTAGGCTTTTCAGAAGGACATCAATCATCAATGGCTAAGTCTTGGGCATATACATTAAAAAATACAGCTATAAAGCCCACTTAATTGAGGTATATAAGGGTTGTACTTACGATTTTTCGTAGAATCACTATTTTGTTACAAGTTTTTGCTTAATTTAGCAATATTATCACTATAAATTTAAGTTAATGAAAAGAAAAAACACTATAAAACTGTTTACTTAAATAATTTTTTTACTCTAAACTAGACCTACTTAAAATAGCTATTATTATAAATTTAATTACTGCCTATTTTCTCTCAGGGCATCAGCAATATTATTTAAGGCAGTGGCCACAGCTTGAGAGCCTTCTCTTATGGCTGTTGTAAGTCCGTCCATTTGTTCTACAGCTCGAAATAAGGCCCTCGCTGTGACAGTTTCTGCTTCAACCCTGTTCCTCTCTATCTCTGTGAATCTCTCCCGGTCTTGATCCAACATAGTCCTTGATCGGACACGCTGTCCTGGGGGCAAGCTGGTCCTTCCAGGACTATGTTCTCTTGGTGTTGCTGAAACGGTCAAATAACATTTATGTAAGTAATTATATCATCATGAAAGATGCCATACATAGTTTGAAAGATTATTACCTCTCACAGTCTCTACATTTTGGTCGGGAGAAGCATGAGACTCCAATTCACTTACTATTCTGCTACTCCAATTACTATTCATCCATATTATCCTCGGTTGGAATGATCATTTCCAATAGGATTTCATTCTGGTTTTGGCTCTGCAATAATAGAATAAGTACTACATTATGAAGGTGTTAACTTTTATCAAGTTCACAATTATGTCTTAAAATTTATTTAATTATTAATTATGACTTACTCTGGAAGGAAATGGGTTGGCAGCAACATGGCTATCTCCTGCAGCAAAATGAAGGCCCCCCATCACTGCTACCAGGCGTTGCTCAATGGGTGTTAGTAGTGGTAAATTATCTGCAGATCCACCACCTGCACGCCTCATCGACTGTGCATGCTCACCGCATGTCTTCTTCAGACTATGCTTTTTATCAGCCCAATACTGAAAAGGAAATACATGTACTAATTATTGTAACTGTTGTCATATAATTAAGTGGAAAAAAACTGTTTATTAGTGTGTAGACAGTACCTTAGCTCAGCCTTTACCATCTTTCTGTGCACCGCCTAGTGCATTTAAGGATACTGCTATGTCGTTCCACTTTCTCTTTGTCTCCTGCTTAGCATGAACAGTGCGCAATAACCCCTTGGCAATTCCTGGGTTCTGTACCAGGAAATCTACCAGAGTCTCCAGCTGTTGGTGTGTTGGCCTACTCATCCTGTACGAGGGCGGCACTGAAAACTTCGGGAATCAAGGAAGTGACACAACATTACTATTTAAAAATTTATTTATTGCTTTTCGAAGTATTCTCCGCGAAATTTGACACATTATTCCATACGATGGAACCAATCATTGAAGCAACCATTCCATTCGAAAGTTGGGGTCTCCAAAATGGCCGTTTTGTAGGCGTCCACAGCTTCTTCAGGTGATGAAAATCTCTGTCCACGCAATTTACTCTTTATTTTAGGGAAAGTATAGAAATCATTAGGGCTTAGGTCGGGGCTGCACGGCGGATGGTCTAATAATTCTATGTTTTCTTGCTCTAAAAACTCTTTTGTTGTGTGCGCGGTGTGAGAACTCGCATTGTCGTACTCTTTACGGAGTTCAGAAACGACCTGTGGCAAACAAATGCTAGCATACTGTAATGATCGATATTTCAGTTAGCAAATCCGATACTAGATGGCGTTACTAGGCTCGCCACAATAGTTTTATATTTGAGACAATTGACAAGTGAGGGTGGCGGAAAAAGAAATGATACCGAAGAGAGGGCACTTGGTGAAAAGACGGAAAAAGCACTAACGGTTGCTCCGAACGAGTTGCTTAATTCCTACAAATTTGACCCGTCATTATTTGGAAATTATTTACGTATTTGTTGTTGGTGCAAATTGTGAATTTGTGTGCGAACAGTGGAAGTAACGGGGTAAGTGTTTGCGTCTATTTAACGAAGTGTAGGTTGGATAGTTGAGGATGTTTTGCAAGGCTGACGGTTCTTATTTTGTCCTCAGCTTGCGGAAACGCCCTCATCGTCCAGGCATTTAAATCGTGAATAAAGACCCGACTTCAAATTCCAAGGATATTGAAGTATATCGAGATAGGAACGACATATTCGCCAAAGTTTGCAAGGGATTATCTGGTCTCGGAACAAAGTGTCAGATCGTGGTTTCGAATTCTCGAGTTCGATCCTGGCTCGAGGATATACTTTTTGTTTTCATTTTATTTACTTTTATTTACTTTTACTTTATTAATTTATCTGCATTTTGTTTCCTTTTATTGTTCGCACATCTACATGTTGTTTACTTTGTTTTATTTGTTTCCGTCATTACGGTTAATGTTCTCCGGTACGGCACTTGCCAATTAATTAAGATAGTTTAAGGTGTTAGCATAAGTTGTTACTTTATTAATTAAATTGTGTAGACTACCCTTGTTCATCTTTCGATTGTCAGTTTACTTGGAACCCCGGTCATCACATTGGCGCCCACGGGTTAACTGAATGAAAGATAAACAAGGTGTATAACGGTTATTGTTATTCTGTGTATTTGGGTCTTTATCTTTGACAAACATTAGTACATAACATACATTGGTAAAAGTAAATTCGTAAGTTCAATTTCGTAAGTTTTGTTGTATCACTGTAATTCGGAACAGAAACCTACTTAACGTGTTATTTTAAATTTGCTACAGTTTATTGAAATTTTATTGTTGTGACTAATCATGGATGTTAATGCACTGCATAAAGATGAGCTTGAGTTTGAACTGGCTTGTCGAGGGATTTTGGCCAATGTGATGACCGGGGTTCCAAGTAAACTGACAATCGAAAGATGAACAAGGGTAGTTTACACAATTTAATTAATAAAGTAACAACTTATGCTAACACCTTAAACTATCTTAATTAATTGGCAAGTGCCGTACCGGAGAACATTAACCGTAATGACGGAAACAAATAAAACAAAGTAAACAACATGTAGATGTGCGAACAATAAAAGGAAACAAAATGCAGATAAATTAATAAAGTAAAAGTAAATAAAATGAAAACAAAAAGTATATCCTCGAGCCAGGATCGAACTCGAGAATTCGAAACCACGATCTGACACTTTGTTCCGAGACCAGATAATCCCTTGCAAACTTTGGCGAATATGTCGTTCCTATCTCGATATACTTCAATATCCTTGGAATTTGAAGTCGGGTCTTTATTCACGATTTAAATGCCTGGACGATGATAGGGAAGACATAATCAACAATTCACTCAAAGAAATAATCTTCGCTCTGGAAAGGTAAGTCTCCACGAACTCAGCAATACTTCTAGTTATGCATGTGAAATTCAATATATAAGTGGGAGAGATCGTAGGTTTTCGAAAGTTCACCAGTTTTGAGTTTAACCGACTTAATATACTCTCGTACTGCAACCTCCCTAAAAAGATTAAATCTTTGACAGCGCTGACGTCGTCTCTAAAAAGGTAAATGTTCTGCATGATTAGTATACTATACGAATGCTCGGAACCAGAGGAATATGGCACGATGAAAGCATTGGATGAAATAACCGATTTACCCGACGTAGTGACAATCGGATTAATCAGAAACTTCCAAAAGCAGTACGCCGCCGATGACACGCTAAAATCGACACTACCAAAGACATCAGTCCAGCTCTTTTCATTATCAAACAATCCACGTAACTTGGACTTAGTAGAGGGAAATAAATCTTTAATGATGAGAATATTATCCGCATGATAAACATAATCATCTGGATTAGTAACAAATGTCTTCATTTGGAGTGTTTCATTTTCCTTATTTGAGTAAACATATATCTCGTTTAAGACATATTCATGTATAGACTTGCTTGAGCATAAAACTTCTCCCAGCGCGTTACTCTGCGCTCTTGAATCGCAGATTAAACGGTAATGGTCATCAGGGTCATTTAAAGGATACGTAGCAAGCATATCTCCTGTAGTCGACAAAAAGTTGTTGTTCGCACGCCACAATGGAAAATACCTATCTGCTTGTTTCATTACACTAATTGCGCTTGACGCATCATTCCTGAACATGCGAGACTTCCCTAAACAACGTAACGTTAAATCATAATTATTGTGGTTCCACGCTTCGACAACATCGTCATAAATTAGTATGCGGAGGCTTGACATCTTAGAGCAGACTTAAGGGATTTTAAAAACCACTGTGCCACATTCGCCAATTGTTTGACGAAGCTTTTCTGGAATCACCAGTTTCCAACTGTCATTTTCATTAGGAAATTGTTTCAATTTCATGTATTTCCACAGTTGTCCTTGACTGACTTCCCAATCCGGGTCATTCTTCCCAGCCAGCACCGATTCCTCTTTTGACTTATACCACTCGTCTTTATCTTCTGGTTTTATTTCTAATACATAAATTTCTTCTTCAATTGCTCTTGATAAGGCATCCGGTACAGTGTTATATTTACCTTTGCGATGGATTATTTCGTAATCAAATTGTTGTAAGCGCATAGCCCACCTTGCCAAGCGCCCATGAGGGTCCTTATTACGGTGTAGCCACTGAAGGGCACTATGGTCCGTGATAACCTTAAAATGATTCCCTTCAACATATGGACGAAATTGTTCTACAGCATGCAAAACACTTAATAGCTCTCGCTCAGACGCTGAGTACTTGCATTCTCTTTCCGACAGTTTCCTGCTCGTGTAAGCAATGGGAACCTCCAGACCATCGGCTATTTGAATTAAAACTCCACCAGTCCCTCTGTTAGAAGCGTCACATTGAACAGAAAAGGGTTTTGTGAAGTCTGGCACTCGTAACACTGGAGTCGAAGTCAGGGCAGTTTTTAAATTTAAGAAAGAATCTTCGGCTTCTTTATTCCATGCAATATGTTTTGTCTTCTTGCCTCCCTTAGTTAGTTCATGAAGTGGAGCTGCGACAATGGCAAAATTTTCCACAAACCGTCTGTACCAACTAGCTAGACCAATAAATCGCTTTAGTTCCGTGTACGTTGTGGGCCTGGGATAGTCGAGTATAGCTTTTACTTTGTCCGGATCCGTACGTAATCCTTCGTTGTCTACAATATAGCCTAAGTATTTTAAAGATGGTCTCGCAAATACGCATTTCTCTAGGTTGATCGTCAGTTCTGCTTCCTTAAGCTGATTTTTTACATGTGCCAATGACGACAAATGGCTGTCGAAGCTGTCGTCACATATGACAATATCATCTAAATAAGTGAACACTCTATTTTCAAATTCCGGCGTGAACAAGCGATCCATTAACCGTTGTTGTGTTTGCGATGCATTGCTTAGTCCAAATGGCATGACTTTGAATTGATAAAGTCCTTTTCCAGCGAGTCCAAAGGCAGTCTTTTCCTTGCTTGTTTCTTCTAGCGGTATCTGCCAGAATGCTGATCGTTTTAGCTAATCCATATCGCTCTTGATTGTTTTAGGTAATCCAGCAGAGATTCATCAATCGGGTAAGCCGTAGAATCGGGAAATTGGAATTCTGGTATTCTTTTCAGGACTTCTCTTGGATTTAAGGGATATATCCCTGCCGCTCTAAATCCACTTTGTAAATTTTTACTTTGTCGCATCTCAATATTTTGAATTAAGGTTTTGAGTAAGACAGGAAAATGTTTTTTATTCATTGTTTTTTGCGAAGGGTTTTCAGTCTTATATTTGAGTAGTATTTTCCGCCATTCTTTCTTTAATGGACCGAAAAACGCAATGTCTAACGGTTGGGTCAAGTGAGTGGAATTTGGCGGCAAAAACACAAACTTGATATCATTTTCTTCACAAAGTCGAACTATTTCAGGACTGAGATGACTAGACAGATTATCCCCAATTACCACTTTTGTTCCTGGAAGTTTTTTGGCCCAGTCCAAAACAACTGTCTGAAAATAATCCTCAAACATCGTAGCATCAAACCATCCGCTACGCGTGCAGTTATATCTCGCGTCAGTAGGTCCATTCAAAACCCATTCGTTATACAGGTTCTCGGCCTTGTATACTACATAAGGCGGTAGACATCTGCCATCAGCTGTGCCGCTAAACATTAAAGAGACACATCCCTTTGTGCTGTTAACAATCCTTTCAGGATACTTAACCCCGCGTCGGAAAATAGATTTCGATGAGCCAGGATCATCACTACAGTTAGTCTCGTCATAATTTAAAATATGAGTGGGTGGTACACCTTTTAACGTATCACGTAGATTGTTAAAATAATTTAGCATTTCGTCTTCTCCTTGTTGTGCTCTTGCTGTGCTTATATTTTGTGTAGATCTGACAGTCAGTTTTTCACTGTGGCGTGACAATAAGCTGTTTACCCATTTTTCACCCGGCATTTTACCATTAAAAAGATCATCTTTGCCATTTTTTTTTATATAGTTGTGCACTAAAATACGCAAATCTAGTTTTGTGAGCGGTCTACCATAATCTGCAGATGCTATTATTACGTTTATTAACTTCTCTTCTTCTTCTTCACTTAATCTTGTAGGTGTCCCGACAGACTTTGAATGACGATTCATCAATCTATTAACGATTGTGCGCCTTGGAATTCCAAATTGCTTTTCTGCTTCTCTCGACGTAATTGTATTATTTGCTACAGACTCAACAGCTAACTGCAACATTTCTGGCGTATAGTTTTTATACGGCCGGCACCCTAATTTTCTGCGGCTCTTTCGTTTTTTTAGTCTAGGTTTTGGTTTCGCCATGCTGAAACAACGTTTCATTGGTATCATCAATAATTAAGTAGGTAGGTAGGTATTTAAAATAAATAGGCAGGTACATGTTTGTTACTATAGGCGGGCGGTACCCCGCGTCAAACTAGCGCCGCTGCCACCTATTTCATCTGTTTATTCCGTAAAATAAAGTTAAAAAAAATTCAAAAAAGTGATTGTGTAGTTTGTGATACCTACCTATCATCAGCTTTTTTTAATACCTCTGTAATAGTTTTATTTTGTAAAGGTTAGGCAGAAATGCCAGAAAAGAATTGGGTGTCTACCATGTGCAACTTCACATGTCTGCCAACACTATAGTAAATAAAACTACATAATTACAGAGGTAGGTAGTAAAAAAAAAGCTTATGATAAGTGTCACGAACAGCCCAATAACTTTTTGAAAATTCCTTTGTTGTACGGAATAATCAGATAAAATAGATGGCAGTGCTAGTTTGACTCGGGGTACCTACCACCTTAAGCAGTGGCACGTAATATAAAAAATTTCAAATAAAAAATCTAATATGTACAGACGTTAAGCTATTTACTATTTAAAATTTACCAAAAATCTGGTCGTGGCGCTCGTTACAAGCATTAGGCATAGACGCATGGGTTGCTAACAAAACAAAACCCTCTTTTTGATGCAGTCGGGTAACGAAAATGCGACAGCCCTAGCGCCTCAGCATGGATGGGCAATGTTGGGACGGCGTGTGTTGCGTTTATCCGCCTAACATTACCCAAGGTCGAAACTCTTAGCAAACATTCATTTATTTCTTCAAAATAACGCATAGCCTTCTTATTTAAAGTCTATTTTCATATGCTGAATGTAAAACTTACGTATTTTGATCTCTTCGTGGCGATCACTCCAAAGTTTTTTCCACAAAAATTTGCTCCACGAAAACACGACCTCCTTTGCCAAGATATGACAGACGACTGTTTGAGGTTATGTACGTTATGCTTATTCAGTGTTGCCATAAAAAAGTCTAATGTTCTACCAAAATCGAAACTATAGATTCAAACGCTACATTTTTTCAGATATCGTAAAAAAAAAATATAATTCCTCCCCCGGCAAAGTTAGGAGGGGAAGGCAATGTTGGAGGATATGACGGTACCTATAAACAAAACAACATATTTTTTTAATGTCACGAAAACTAATAATTATTCGAATACATAAAATAAGTACGTAAAAAACAACGCCCTTGCAGAGCTAAATACTTATAAATATTTAAAATAAAGTTAAAAATTAGACATTACAAAATACACACTCATCCTCAGGGTAGTGGTCGTAGACACTGAAACTTTTGCATGCCTTACACCAGAATAAATTACTGTCTAGTAACAGTCTGGGGGCTTACTCTTCAAATTAATTCCAATTCCAATCTAAAACCAATACGATTCCAATGTCAATTTTGCAGTCACGTGATTCGGTACTCTTGAAAACAATATTGTCAACATTGGATTGAAATTGGGATTGCCCCGCGATTATTTTGTTACACGTGAAGTTAGCTATGTTACGCCCCGCAAAAGTGTTGTTCAACTCATTACGATAAACCGGTAATAGGGCTTTAAAATGCTTTATCCTTTAAATAATAAGGCTAATAAATAAATATGATACAAATTGTTGTTTCATTGATTAATTGTAAAGTATTAAATTCATAAGGGCGTAATAACATGATTAAAATAATAAAATTAACCCTGACTTTGGCTGTATGCGGTAGGGTCGTTGCCATACTACAAAAAAAAAACTAAAAGTTGGCGTAAAAGTTCTCCAATTTCAAATTAATGTCAAAGCTTTATTTATTGCTACCTAATATTTCGGATATTGATTAAATGCTTGCCTTGCGCTATTTTATAAGTATTTTATTGTTATTTTTTGTCATAGTTTTATTAATAAGTAAATAAAAGTACTTTTAAGTTTAAAAAAATATATTTATTGTTTCAGTTCTTCATTTTTCAAGAAATATGTAGGTTGTTGCAATGTTAAATTGTACTCTTACTTAGGAAACAATATAACGTTTAGGAATTAATAACTTATAAACATAAAGTGTAGAAATACAATGTGACAAATGTCCATTTACTTTGTACTATTGGATGGTTAAGAGCTGCCGTTACATCTCTGCGAGAAACAGATTGCTGCGACATTAGAGTCCCATATGTACCTCCAACTAGTTTTTAGTTACTCCCAGTTGCATAAAAAGACAACGCCACTAAAACCTGCAAGAATTATACAAGTATTAAGCTATAGATGTAAACAAAACTCATGATATCATTGTTAAAAGTCATGTATGAAAGACAACATAGGTACCTTATATTTTGGTGATATATCACTTCTTCTCTTAGGAGTTGGCATAAAGGGCTTAATGTTCTCATAAATTTCCTCAAACAAATCCTTGCTCACTCTATAATTTGCTTCAAATTCGTCTTCATTCATAGAAAACGCTTTGTCCGTATAACGCATCATCCGACGCTCATCTCGTCTTTGTTTCAATAGTTTTTTATGAGAATTATGTAAAATACCGTATATAAGTGCTAATCGTGCCATATTATACACTTATTACTCAAAAAAAACCACTTAAACACAAAACAATTTAAAAAAAGTTACACTTTTGCTATTGGAAAAATCACAATTTACAAACAATCCCAACGCAATACTGACGCAATACACAGCTGTCAAAAGACGTCAAGAGTAGCGTTTAGAGCACGCCAAGCCCGATCCCGATTCCACTTAGTTCCCAAAATGGACACGCAATTTGAAACCAATTTGGCGCTAGGGTCGAACTCAAGAGTACGAAACGTCAAAATTCCAATGTCGATAGATCGGAATTAAAGTCAAGAGTAAGCCCACTGATCTGTTCAGTATTCATTGCTACTACAAAATGTGGAAAAACACTATGCAATATATTATTAGTTGCACTTCCACATCCAAAACATTTTTCTGATAGTACGAAATGTGTGACTGACCAGGGCCATACAATATTATCTTCGAAAAAAGCAAGAAAGTCTGTCTTCTTCAGAAACTTATCAATATCAAGGTAAATCACCATTTTTGAGACACACCTTGAGGTGACTTTCCTGAAAAATTAAAAAAAAAAAACAGAAATCAGGATAAAAACCGCTGCTTAGCCGTTCCTACAACATTAATTTAATCATCTTCAAAACAAAAATCACATATGTAATCAAAATATGCTTGTCCTTCTGTGCACTTATCACAGTAATAATTTTTGCAAGACATACATTTGACCAGATGATGCAATGGCGTGGGATTTTTGCACTTATAACAAGCCATTTTTCTTGTCACAGGATGTGCAATGATTTTTTCGCGGTATTACGAGTATATGTATCAAGTTTTGAATTTTTAACTGGATCTCGACTAACTTTAGATGTTGAAGGATATGGATCTATTGCATTAATTGTAGTATTAGGTGCAACGTTTTCTTTGGTTTTCATTAATTTGTGTACATCATTTTTAATTGTCATTTCACTAAAATCCTCACCAACATTATTTATTTTACTAATATTTGATAGCACTGAGAGGACATTTTTATTAGAATCGATTTCTCCGATAACTGGGTTAGAGTAAATATCAGTCAAGTCTATAATATCAATGCGATTTTCAGCGGAATTGTCTCCGCTAGCAACGTGTTCTTCTAGATCCAGATCATCAATATTGTATAATATTGGCAAATCATCATCTATCATCTCAGAATCAAGAATTGGCAACTCATTTAATTTCGGCGTTAACGTTTGGTTATCTGTGGGCTCATTATTTTCAGATTCTTGGTTGTTAACATGTGTAAAATTTGGGTATTTGTATGTTTGAGTATCATAACAACTACAGATTTTTTTACTACAAAAACAGCTGAGGATACGATGTTGAATTTCATCACTACCTTGTTCAGAAATAACTTGATGAATACTCATTGTCCCTTTTATGGTCTTTAGGCCAGTAGGTATAAGTTGGCTTATCGCTTTGATTTCTGTGTCAGAAACGTAAAACACTTTTACAGCTTTTACACAAGATTTCAACGTCAAGTACACATCGGTAGCGCTTATAATATCTTTTCCATATGCAATTTGCCTATCAAGAGCCCTCTTGACGACCCCTCCAATAGCGCCAGCCACACCCTTTCCGTGCCCACTTTCAAAAAATGACCACGAAATATCAACCTTGTAGAAAGACGAATAATATTTAATGAGAAAAAAGTTCTTTTTCTGACGGTATTGCGAGCTGGGCCCATCAGAAAAAAAAAATATTTTCTTTAGATTAATAACTAAGGATTTCCCCAGTTCTATAATAGGCTTTAAGTGGGCCCATATGGCATGTGGCTGATGTATACTGGAGGGGGAGACCGTACAAAAAGACTTCTGTCCGCCTTTATAAAATATGACTCCCGTATGTACAGTAACTTGCACTTTGGAGGCACCGAAGTGTATTGCCTGCACTTCTTCTGCCATTTTACATTCAAAGTTTTCAGAAAAATCACAATGCACAGCCATTTCATCATCATTTAAGTTTTCAATACAAGTTTTATATTTTTCTGTTTGATGCCACATATTAAAACTGTGAACCTTAAATAATTTTAAAGATGCTTCAAACGAAATTATTACTTCTGTAATTGTACCCTTTTTAAATGATTTAACAGTTCTTTTAGTTTTCACTTCCTGTTCATCATCTTTTGTTCGTTTCTTATAAGTGTGCTCCTGAATTTCCCACATTTGCCATGTAATTTCTTGAGATGGTTTATCATTTTCCAAATTGTAGTGTAAAGCTACACTTTTACATGTTTCGCAATTGCCATACATACACGCGAATGATCCAGTATTACATACTACTTTATTTAGGAGATCATGAGTATTACTAATATCAACCACTTTGTGATGTTTAAGAGCTGCCAATTTAAAACTCATATTGCTGTGTTTAATACAGAGACAAGTATTTCTATTATTTAAGTTAGGTGAAATGGTCTGTACCGGCAAAAAGAAGCAAAAGATGCAGAGCCACCTTCTGATTTATATTTTTTGTATAGAATTTGTAATGAATTATTAAGGAATCTTATTTGCTGTTTGTTTTTTTTAATAGTTTTACATTCACGTTTGCCAGAGGTGGCTCTGCTTACATCATCTCTGATATAAAACTCTATTATAGAATTTTTGAGCTTCCAAATCCTATTCTTTGTTTTCTTATCTCGAACTCGTTCACTTAGACCTATTTGTTTTGCAATGAACGACTTAGCTTTATTATTTTTCACGAGATCAATAGTAGCGATTTTCTTTATAACGTCTCTCTCTTTATTAGTTTTACATTGTTTATAGGTTGACTTTAGAGAAGCTTCTAAAATTTCATTCCTAGCCTTCAACTTGTTAAGTTCTACTTCATGCTTTTTCTTTTCTTGCATTTGGCTTTTCTGCGATCGGTATAATCTCTTCCTCATGGTTTCTAAAGCTCGATTTAAATGTATAATACGACATTGGGCGGCAGTGTATTTTTGTTTATAATTAATTCTCGATGTCCTGGAACTAGAACGTTTTGACGTGTTTGCAGTATTCGATGTCTGTTCGCAAGTTTTCTTCTTATCTTTTTGCCTTTGTGGCGGCATCTACACCGCCACATGCGAACTACGCATCAAAGACTTGACGTCACACAACATCCTGACGTCACTCAAATCCTGCATCGCGCAATTAGAGTTTACCGCGCGGTGGACATATATACAAGCTCACGACTTCAACCTCTGGGCAATTGCCCGCCAGACATGACACCCGTCTGGTTGGAGGATCCTCCCTTTTCTATGGGGGATGAGTGAACTTTACACCCTGTTCCTCATATCCCCTAAATGGGTGACCCCGACGTGATCCAATTTAGGGGATATGAGGAACAGGGTGTAAAGTTCACTCATCCCCCATAGAAAAGGGAGGATCCTCCAACCTAATGCTCACCTTATTTTTTACAATACAATGTAATACATTAAAAATCTATTTGAAAAATAAAATACATTACTTTAGTGCTTCGGTCAGCTGACATTCCTACTCAACCGTTTTTATTTTGAAATGTATATATTGTAATATTTGTGATGGTTATTATTTAGTTTAATCCTGTGATAAAATTTTCAAAAGCAATATAAACATAACAAAATATAACATTATGAAAATTGAGGTTAAACGAATATAGTCAATACTATAGTCTATACTTAGCTTTAAAAACTCCTTTTTTGTTACCCTTCGTTCTGGTTATACGTTACCACGCGAAAGTAACAAAATCAGAAGTAACGAAAGGATGGTTATAGATTTTCAAAAAAATACATATTCTTTAAAACTCAATAGTTAAAACAGTATTTTACATCAAATTGTAGTCCATAAAATTAACTATTTATCCATTTTAATAAGAATATTCAGTATAGTTGAACTTACCTTCACACAGTATAACAAAATCCGGAACGAATTCGTCGCAGTGCAGGGCACAACGTTAAGTCGCGGCTGTTGTCGACACCGAAATGACATCACAATCAAAATGGCGATGTGAAATGTCGTCAATAGTATTGCCAAAAGAAAAAACACTACCTAAATTAGTAGTTTAAAAAATCTTTCGACACAAAAATCGGTAACAAAAACTGAATTTCCGTTTTGGAATTTTTTATGGGACAATATTATTTTCCGAAAACTGATTAACTAACGACGTATTTCACTATATACTAAATAAAACATGTATTCAAATACTCTAAGTAGTGTTTTAACCCTTTGACGCACAAAATCCATAGGAAAGTATTTTTCGGTAATTAGGTGCATTATTAGGTGTATAATGATGATTTGTACACATGCTAATTAAAAAATATATTAATTATTGTGTAGATTTTTTGGAAATCTCTGGGACAACTATGTCCCAATATGCGGTAAAGGCCGAAGTGCATGGTACTTCATAGCGTAGTAAATCACGTTGTTCTACATATTATATTAGAGCATTTTAAATAAAAAGCAGTGCATTAAAATTAGGAAAATAAATATATTTATAATCTTTATACATGAAAAGCTGCAAAACAGTTTCGTCCAGCTGTAAAGCACAAATGAACTTTGCATATAGTACAGATGTTGTTTGTTCGATTTTCTACGCGTTCTTTAGCGCAATGCACACATCTTCGTCTATTTGGTCCTTTTACCATCGTGTGGGATGGTAACGAAGTTATGAGACCAGAGACAGAGACATTTTGCAATCTTTTTTTTGTCATAGACATTGTAGGCAGGGTATGTTTCATTATAGTAAAATCTCCTATCATCGCCCTGGCAACTACCTGCCGAAATTCCAAAGATGATAGCCGACCTCCTTCAATATGATGTGCCTCGTGCAGTTTCAAATAAATAGTATAGGCATTATTCATTCCTATATCTAAAAGGTCAAAAAACAATCGCAAATAATATTTTATTTTTGATTTTCGGTCGACTTCATATGTTACTTTCTTCTGATCCATGAGATCAACCCCACCCATGTTTTGATTGTATTTGCAAACAATATCTGGACAAGTCACCTCGAGTCTTCGCGCTGAACCTACTTGTCTCCTTTTTACAATTTGTGTCGGTATCGGTGACAAGAAATTTGTTAGAAGATGTACCGCCTTGTTATCCATCCACTTGACAAAAGATATTCCTTCAAAGCTTGTAGTATATATATCTCCTCTCTTCATATCTTTGTCTAATGGCAAATTTTTAGGAATATTTTTACGCTGGGTACGCACGGTGCCACATGACTTAATATTCTGATTGGCAAGTTTATATTGCAATAAAGGTGAATTGAAAAAATTATCGAAATATACCTCACCACCTAGACCTTCCAATGGTTTCGTCAAATCGAGGACAACTGATTCACCTAGGCCTATTTCGGGACCAGACCGTTTTTTCCCAGTATATAGATCGAACTGAAATAAATATCCCGTCTTGGCATCAGCACGACACCACATTTTGAATCCTCTCTTCACCGGTTTATTTTGCATATATTGTTTCATTATGTTATGTCCTTTGAACTTCACCATATGTTCATCTACAGATTGAGTGACAGTATTGTTCATAGCTGATTGGAAAGTCGCATTGAAATGAGTCATTACAGAACGAATTTTGTACGCCCTGTCAAAATCAGGAGAAGCTAGTGATGGTTGCGATTCATTATTACAAAAATGAAGATTACGTCTTATTTCCTCAAATCTTGAAAGAGGCATAACCTTGGCCACGTAAGGAACACCCATGTCAGGTTCTGTGGACCAATAACTTCGCAAACTGGGCAAGACATGGTAACCCATAACATAGTTCATGCCAATAAATGCTGCCATCTCAGAAAGATCCGTTATAAATACTGAACCATTTTGATGAGCATATCGGATGGACTCTGGTATTATGATATTTTCAATCAATACCTTTATGTTTGTTACAGCCTCGAACACATCAATTGGTTTCAGTAATTCAGATTGATGTAGTATATTTATTTTACCAAAATCATAGTTGGTCTCGGGAAAGGTGTATGGATGGTATGTGTTGGTTTTCCACCGGAAAGTAGGAACTGCACTGCTGAATGACGGAATGGGTTCATCGGGTAAAGTAGATGTGAAAGGAGTTTCTGGTGCACTTGCAGGCTCGATAATCACTAACTGTGCTCCTGCTTCCATGTCCTGTTCTATGAAAGCCTGGTCTTCTTCGTCTATAACAAGGGCATCCTTACAGTCACTGGTGTCTGCCATTAGGTATTCTTCCACTTCGGTGTCTTGCAGAGAAAACATTCTCGTTCCCTTATTAGGCTACAACAATAGAAACAATCATTAGAAACATGATAAAATGCACAAAAACCTCATAAAACATACTCAACAACATTCACGCAAAATACGTAATAATTGACCGAACATGCATATTGGGACATATAGTTCCCATTCATGAATTTCCGTAATTTAGGAAATAAAATCAAAGATATTATCACAAATAACAATAAAACATAAATATTCACTTACCATTGTAACACACTAAAGCACTCAATAATTATTATATCACGAAATCAAATTAAAAATAATTTTTGAATATTTTTGTAATAAGCGCGCGAAAACACCAAACTTCAACTCATTTTTTTTAATTGTATCCCTCCGCCATTGCTGCCAACATTGCAAATATTAAAAGATGCGTGCACTAGTAAGTACTAAAAAGCCTAGTAATCCAAAAAGATTACTAGGTTTATGAAATAAATACGAATTATTTTTGGGGACACGGGTGTCCCATTTACGTCAAAGGGTTAAGACTATAACATATATTCAGTTTCTTAGAATGTAATGAAATAAATGAGTTCAAAATCACTCCGGTCACAATGGGACAACTTATTTTCCATACTACGAAAATTTTGGTATTTTAGATTATTAATTATTTATTGTAGTTAGTGTGGTTTATTTATAGTTTTGATATTTTTTCTGATAATTTAGTAATATCAATGAAGTTACGACAGTCATGTATATTATTTATGTTATCGTAGTAAAAAAATAATCAAAGACCAAAACATGGGACATCCACATTGCGGCTACGGTCAAAAAATTTGAGAAATGCTCTCAAATAGAAAGGTCCTAAGCTAAGCCCTAGTAGCGTCGTATATTATAAGCCGATTGTGCGGTTTCGCTAACGAAGTCAACACATGGACAAACAATATACGCTGCTTAGCCAGTGTTCAATAAGATGCGGGGGCAGAGAGGTGACCGACCTAAGTCGATGCGGAGTAGTGCACCCGAACCGTACCGAACGCTGACTGCTTGAACTGGCTATTGGTCGGGCTTATAAAGGTGCCGAGGGACTCAGCGGCGTGTGCGGCGGGGCGGACGGGACGCGCACGGTCGCTCAGCCCGCGCCGAAGTCGTATCGCTGCGACGCCGTTGTTGTGGTGTTACACTTACATTTAAAAGTAGTACTTACGCATTTGTAAGTAGGTAATAATCAGCTTAATTTTAAAATTTCACCAAATAGAAGTTAGAGCCTTATTTTTTCTAAACAATGACCAACGCTAATTTTCTGTTCACAGAGTTGGTCAGTAACGTATGTGATCCACCGATTTTTCGCTATAGTTTCCGTTGCACGTCGCTTTGCGTCAGGTGCATTGGTCATGTATTGCTTAACAACCACTTATTGCAAATCTGCGTCTTCTTTCAAAGCTTTTAGAAGCTGATATAAATTGGCATTTTTGGGCACAGTGGAGTTTAATTTCATATGCCAAGACTCTACGGAATTCCTGGTTCGATGGGGTTCACCATAAACACACCAAGTGTCTACAAAACTCTCGTCTTCCAACCATTGCGACACCATGTAGTTATTAAATGCTTCAATTGCGACACTTTCAGGACTATCTTCCATAATGTAGCACCAGCCTTGTGATATTAAGTCTCGCGGAAGTAAAGGCAGTAAAGATGAAAGTCTTATATGTCTTCGGGTGATAGCATCTTTTGTCAGATTCAGATCTTTTGCTTTTTTCCATACATTTTTGGAGTAATGAAAGTAACACCCTTTTACCTCAACTGAGGGAAAGACAGCTGAAATGGCGTTCATTGCTGCTTGTTCAAAATCTGTCATAAACTTAGAGGGTTCCCATCCAGGAATATTTTGTTTCAAAATTTCAAATAAAGTTTTGTATGTTTCTTCTGTTTTAGAATTCAGTAAAACATAAATTAAAGGAACTATGCGAGTGTGTTCTTCGTCGCTTCCAAGATCTCCATGGATAGAATATAACTGGACAAATGGCACAGGGCAACATTTAAACGTCCCATCACATTCATAAACTTTAATTTTTGCAATTTGCGCTAGTTGATTTGGATGGGCCAAAATAATTATTCTGGTATTTGACTCGTCTTTTCAAAACGTTTCGGGCATTTGTAGGCCATATTCCCGCGGCTCTAAATCCACTTTTTATATTATTAGTTTCTCTGAGATTAATATTTTTTAATAATTCATCCAAGAGTTTAGGAAAGTGTTTTTTATTAATGGTTGACTGTCCTGGATTTGTGATTTTGTAATGTAAGAGAATCTTCCTCCACTCTCTTTTCAGAGGGGCAAAATACGCTACGTCTAGAGGCTGGGTGAGATGTGTGGAGTTGGGTGGAAGAAACACAAATCTCATATCGTATTTTTGGCATAACTCCACAACTTCGATGTTTAGGTGACTAGACAAATTGTCACCTATTATGACTTTTGGCCCTGGTAAATTCTTCGCCCACTGAAGTATAATTGTTTTAAAATAGTCCTCAAAACAAACAGAGTCAAACCAACCCGATTTTGTGCAATTATAGCGAGTGCCATCAGGACCTCCATCAACCCATTCGGAATATAGATTACTAGCTTTATATACTACATATGTCGGAAGACAGTCACCAGCAGCAGACACCGTAAACATAATTGAAACACAACTCTTAGAACTGTTTAAAATTCTTTCGGGATATTTTATACCCCTTCTAAAAATGCATTTAAAATTACCGGGGTTATCGGATAAATTCGTCTCGTCATAATTAAGGATGTTACTAGGTGGCACATCCTTCAGTGTCTCTTGCAAATTATCGAAGAAACTTTGCATTTCTTGTAGACCTTTTTCAGCCCGGACCTGTTTTATATTTTGTGTAGTTCGAACTGACAATTTTGATGAATGCCTATTTAAAAATTGTTCGACCCATGTTTTGTCGGGAACTTTTCCATTAAAAATGTCACTGCGGGATTTTTTTTCTAAATAATTAAAAACTAGCATTTTTAAGTCCATTTTTGTCATTGGACAACCATATTCACCTGCAGCAACCAGAACATTGACAAGTTTCTTCTCTTCAATGTCTGTTAGTTTCTTTGGTCCCCCTACCGGTTTCATATGTACTTCTTTTGCCTTGTTTAATATGGTTCTCCGTGGTATGCCGAATTGTTTTTCGGCTTGTCTACTAGAAATAGCTTTTTGTTTTACCAGATCTACAGCTATGTCCAACATTTCGGCAGAGTAGTTTTTATAATTTCTGGATCCTAGTTTCCTTCTATTTCTCTTTCTGCTTGTTGTACAAGCATTCGATTTGTTAATATTGTTCATCCTATAAGCATAAAAATATATATGTTTGAGAACCTATAAAAAAATAAGTTACAAAAGGCGGCATTATACTGCAGTATGTCCACAATGCACAGAATCGAAGAATACCACATATGGAACTCTTCGACTCTGTGCATTGTAGTTTATGAATGACATATCATCTATCATCGAATAAAGGTCATCGCCCATTATAACAGCACCGCTCCAGCACGGTAGCGCCCCGGCACCGCCTCGAAAAATCTAGTCGTCAACGCGCCGTAAGCCAGGCGACTGCTAGTCGCCAACGCGCCGGAAGCAAGGCGACCGCTCGCTGCCGGCACGCCACCGGCGAGGTAACAATTTATTGTTTATGTGTAAGCAAGGCGTCACCGTGCGGCCGGCGAGGCGTCACCACGCTTACGGTGAGGCGCCAGCGAGCGGGCACTTCGCTCGAAGCGCGCTGTCGGCCCGACATGTGACGGCTAGCGGGCCGCTCACTGCCGTCGAGCCGTCCACTATTTTGTATAGCCATCGTAAAATAGAATTTAATGCATTTGACTTTAAATCCTAACTTGATTGACAAGTTATTTGCCGTGTCGGAACCGTGCTGCTATAATGAGCGATGACCATAACAGCCATAGAGTACATTACTATTCCCAATCAAAAATAGTCACAAACACTTTGAAAGGAGTTAGTAGGTTTAATTTGACAATTTGTGTCATGAGCACAACATAATAAAATAATAATAAATTAAAAAGTTACAGGTGACAACCCTACGAGAAAAGAAATGGTGGGCAATGTCGCCAACCATGCACCAAAAACATGCATATAACTTTGCCCATCAACATATCTTACAATTTATGGGAGGTTTTGCATGAACTATTAAGTCTATATTATTAATTTCAAACATATTAACAGTGGCAAAAAAATTACTTACCTGGTGTAACTGCAACTCCACTTTTTGGTAAAGTTTTTGTACCGGTTTTTGCCCGCGAAAAACACTACCAACTTCTACAAGTTCTGACAGGCAACTGAAGTAACATCGGTGACATTAAGTCACTCAGTGTTGCCAGAAAAATGACGAATTTTGTACCACAGATAAAAAAATACTTCTAACTATTGACAAATTTGCTATGGATGGAGTTTTTCAAAAAATACACAACTGGGCAAAGTCGAACCTCAAGGGCAAAGTTGCCAGGTTTTACGGTGGTTAGTAACAGCTTAGGGTGTCGAGAGATTCACTGCTATGGGAGCTGATGTCTGGTATGCATAACTAGGTATGTTGAGCCATTTATGCTGTATTGTTTATATAGAACCTCAGACCAATAAAAAAGTATAGACGGAGCCGTCGTAAACATTCGCGACGAAATAAGTGAGGAATACTTTCGGCTTTGTGTGTAACTCGGTGTAAGATATCGTAGATTTGCGCATGTGTGCTTTTGACCATTGAACTGTATAACTTTTACTGTGAGGCTAACATAAAATTGTGAAAACAAAAGCAGTCCCATTCAGTTTAGAACACAGTAGTAAACTTTAGTATGGAACGACTGTTTTTTTTTTTGGTGATTTCAAAGTTGGTCCCATAGTTTAAGTTATTCAGTTCGGTGTTCTAAAGCACCTCTTAAAGTTTGTAAAGTTTTTTTAACACCTTATACATATATGTATAGATAAATATTGCCCCTTATGTTGTATCAGTTTTTTAAATGTCTGGCGTTTTGAGTCACTACTTTTAGTTAAAGTTTCTTGTTTTGCGATATGGTGGAATCTTATATCTAAGTATTTATTAATTCCCGATCTTATTAAACTTGTTTGGTGCACCACGCTATATATGTTATGTTCATCTTCTAAATTTGAAAAAACATCCCGATTACCAATAAATCTTTTGAGAATTTGTGACAGTACATAATTTTTGTGGTTTATTGAAGTAATAGTTATTCCTTCTTTAACAATTTTCCTTACCACTAACTCACACGTTATTATATGTATCTAAAGAAGGAAAACTTAAACCACCTTTGTCTCTTAGTGTTATTAATTTATAGAAATCATGTCATCAATCAATACCACCAGCTATATAACCAATTACATACTCGTATTTCCTAAAATCATTTATATCCGGTACATCTAAGTAACTGGCCAAATTTCCAATTTTGTCTTCAATTGATTTGAGGAAATTGAGAGTGGTCTCTTCATAATCCTCTTCATGACGGTAAGATGCTGAAGTGGCATTGAAAATTTGTGTGGCGGAAGAACAGTTCAGTATAGCTATGTTCTCCAGTGGCACACAATTACCAGTTACGCACTTTAATTCAAGGTGTGTTAATAATTTTCTGTAAATACCCTTGAATTGCCTGACGTTAGGGTTGTCATTGTGACCACCATGCATCCTTACTGACCCAAAGAAAATTTCTATGTGGTCCTGACTCAGTTTATAAGTGGGTAAGAAAATTAATCGATTTTCATTTTCGATCAAATGCTGAACCAAATGTTTAATGCTTTCAATGTTTATTAAAATACCCAAAAATCCGGATTTGCATTTTGTTTCAATTATTGGCTTGTAAAATCGAGAACGTTTTTTTACCAACTGTTCGCGCCAACACTACGCGACCTTAGTTCGCCTGCGCCGCGCTTCCCATCACTACGGGGCGCCCCGCGCCTGCCCTCACGCCCCGCAACGCGTCTGGGTCGAGCGCGCCGCACACGCGCCCTCTTTGCTCCGCTACCGCCAAGTATCTTCGTATATTCTTTATAATCCGTGTAGGGAGCGCAGTGCGCTCCCTACACGCGTCCACAATAAACAACTCAAATACTGTATGTAAGCTGTAGAATACACGCGCTTACATAATGGCGACCGTCTAACTGCAATCATCGGACTCCCGAGATTCCAAGCCTTCTACCACTTCGTGCATCCATGAGCTTCGTGCACCCGCCACCGTGTGCATTCGGCGTGTCTGCGAGCAGCGAGCCTCGACCATCGTGCGTGTCGAGAATCGGTACCTACGAAGTAGTGAATCAAGAAACCTAATAGCGAGTGCGGCCTGCCTGCGTGTGGCCGGCCAGTGAATACCCAGCTAAGTTTCCATTATTCTATTTTCCTATTACCTATACCCATTTCGTTGTAGTCTATAGCCTGCCTAATTGCGGGACAACTACAACAGTGATAGGAAAAGCTATTGCATGCATGTGCATTGTGCGTATCTATTTCATTCAACAACAATATTTATTCCTGCCACCTATACCCTTGTTTTTGTAGCCCTGTGCAATAGTGCGATTGCATAGGTGGCTAGGAAAAATACCTATTTACAATTCTACGCTATTATTTTGCGATTCAACTATTCCAGTCACCCATTCTATTTCGTTGTAGGCTATTTTCCATACCCCGCACTAAATTGTGCAACTACAACAGTGACCTTGGAAAACTTTACTTAGGGCGCCATTTTGTGTTGTTCATTGTGAATATCGTGTTGCCTACGCTATCCCTCCCGCACGTGTTGGATGTGCTAGCCAGCATTTGTGCTCGTTTGCAACATAGCTATTTTATTCTAATTTGTTCTTGGGTTACTGACGACTGTTTAATTTTGTGCCTTGTGCGTGGTTTGTTTACGCCCTCACGTTCTCTAGTTGCACTATCCTTCGCTTGTGTTGCACGTTATATACCCCGCTTCGGGCCGACTATTTCAGCGCAAGAGGTGCCCGTGCCCATCCTTGTGGCCAGAGCCCGTCATCACTTCGGGAAATCATCGAGCGCGTCGTGCCGGCGCCGTCGCCGCACGCGTGCCCTAGGCCTCCTGCCCCGAGCTCCGCGCCCGCGCGTGGTTGCTTCGCTGACGCCGAGGGAGTGCCGGGAACTACCGATAGCCAGACGAAGAGGAACGTAAGATCTTTCCATTTATTTTGTACTAGTGATTCAGTGCTGTCTTTATCAAGGTAGTTTAATTGATTAATTTATCGCCATGGATATCAAAACTCTAAAAGCTAAACGTGCCAGTATCCGTGGTAGGCTAACTAAATTTGAAAATTACTTAGAGCAAACAAAGACAGTACTCATATTTGAATACAAAGAATCACAAGTAAATGAGCTTAAATTAAAACTAGAGCTGATCAGAGATTTATTTAAAAACTATGTTGTGCTACAAGATCAAATCGATGAGCTTTCCATAGAAACTAATATCTCTTGAAATTGATGAGAGGGACGCTACGAACTCTAAGTTTATAGAATTGATTGCTGAGGCAGAAACAATTCTGCGGCAATGCCCTAGTGAATCTCAACAACTTCCATACCATCATCATTCTCAGAGCGAGCATTCTAACAGTGTGAATTTTAAATTACCTAAAATAGAAATAGCAAAATTTCATGGCACTTATTCTAAATGGTTAGACTTTAGAGATACTTTTAAATCACTAATTCATGAAAACTCACGATTACTTCCTATTTACAAATTCCATTATCTCAATTCTTACTTAACCGGTGAAGCAGCCAACATTTTGACTAACCTAGCGGTCTCAGACAAAAACTACACGGTTGCTTGGGACCTGCTGTGTCAGAGGTACAATAACAAGAGACATTTGATCACTCAACACATAGATTTAATTTTATTTGAACTACAACCCACTCACCGTGATTCTGAAAGTTCTCTTAGAGCGTTGGTTTATAGTGTCAACAAAAATCTCAGAGCCCTGTCAAGTTTAGGTCAGTCCACAGACTAATGGGACCCATTGATAGTACAAATTATGTATCACAAACTTGATTTCACTACCAAACGAGCATGGGACGAACATAGGAATCCGGATGATGACAATATGCCCAAATTAAGCGAATTAATAAAATTCTTACAAAATCGTGCTAACATTGTAGAGAATACTTCTAGTAGTAAGAAACACAACTCTAGCAATAAGCAGGAGCGCGCCTGCACATCCTTAGCATGTATACAAGCTAATACAAATAATGACAAACCTAACGGAGAATCAACTTGGGTCTGCAACTATTGCAGTGGAGATCACAGCATCTACAAATGTCCTACATTTTTATCAAAAACTCCAGAACAACGCAAAACTGAGATTTACCGCCTAAATCTATGTCCTAATTGCCTCAAAAAAGGACATGTTGCCAAGGATTGTCCTCAAGGACCATGTCGAAAATGTAACAGAAAGCATAATTCATTACTTCACATAACTTCACAGCCTGCAAGCAGTGTTCCTGTGCAACCTGCTATTGCTGAAGCCACGGATGTTCCTGAATCAACCATTGAAGTTTCAGTTAACTTCTCATCTCAGGTACAACAAAATAATCTCGTATTACTATCTACAGCCATTATTGATGTGGTAAATCCAAGTAGCAACGCATGCCAGAAAGTACGTTGCCTTCTCGATTCCGGCAGTGCGGCCACCTTTATAACTAGAGAGTTGAAAGAGAAGTTGGGCCTACCTGCCATACCAACAAATACTACGAGGATAACCGGTATGGGCAATACACAACTAGGGCTTGCAAATATTCGACAATTTTGCAATTCGAATATTCGATATTTTTGTGAGGTATATTCGAATAATTCGAATATTGTTCGAATATTAAATAAAAAAATTAAGTTTTATAGAAATCATGTCCTTTAATTTCTAAATAGTCTTTATTCTCTAAATCAAAATAATATTATTTAAAGCTAACGCAGTGTTACAAAAATAATTAAAATAATTTTTTTTCTGTTAGAAGAACACGAAGGATTAGAATAGCTAACATTAAACTGCAAATAATCAACTTGTTTCTTCAAATAACATAGCTAAGCTAACACAATAATCAACGTAAAATTGGAAGATTTTTAATGGTGAACTTAATATTGTACTGATGATATTAACACACCACAATGTTATTCTAATATAATATTCGCAAAAATTAGAAACAAATGCTTAAAATGTTTTAAAATAAACAATAGTTATCAAAATAAACTAATCTTGTTTTGTTTTTCAACCTTGGACACAAACACAACACAGTCTTATAAAAATCAGTTATGAATATTGTAATAATATAATAAAATCAAACAAAACAATAACAAGTAAGTAACGCAATTAAAACTTCGATGCAAAATCGTTTTCTTAATGGTAAATTGTCAATGTCACACTAACAATGTGTGATGATATTGATAATTTAACATTAAATTTTAGTGGAAACAAAAATAATCAATCACGAGATCAGATCACATCTAAGTAGCACGCTACATTTCGTACAGAAAATTACAGTACGTTTTTAATCCTATCTTATACCTTTGTCGTGTCCTTCAACGTTTTCCCTGGAAGTGGGACCTAAGGAAACTTAGAGCATCCATGGAATCATCGTTTAAGGCACATCTTAGATGGTTGCAAATATATTTGCTGGAAGAAAACACCCTTTCACACTCTACACTTGTAGGTGGTATACACTGCAGAAAGTCGTACGCTTGGCTCAAATTTACTTGTCTAGGACCTCCTCTATCAAATAGCGCCATTTGCATTAGGATTGACGTTTCCAACTCTTCTCTGCATGATAAATTTGCGGTAGATGTACAAGAAGTTGCTAATACGGTCTCATCGATCTTTTTTTGTAGTTCTTCCTTGAAGCTTATTGCAGTTTCCTGAATTACTTCATTTTGTCGCTGTCGCTGCTGCTGGTGATCAACTAAGGATCTATCTTCATTGTCATCAAAGTCTAGTATTTGACTAAAGTGTCTGTCGTTAATCTCAGTTATAACTTTAGCAATCGTGTCGTTTCCTGGAGATGGAAAAATATCCGAAGGTATCTCTGCGTAATATGTTCTGGGATTGTGTAGATATTTTAACGTACACACTAGATCTAGTAGGCGTCTCTCAGTTATTCTTCTTTTCAGAGCCTGGAGTAGCTGATCACTTGTAAAACTGTTTGTCGCTTGAAGTTTCGCAACCATGAATTGTAGAGCTGTCTCTGCAGTAAGCAGATTTGCATTTTCTTGGCACAATGCCTCAACTGTTACCTTTACAATATTGAGAGAAGTGGACAATTCTTGGAGTAAAGTTAGCTCAGAGGAACTAAATGTGATGTCGTTCTTTAAATCAATAAGAGTCTTCATGATAGGTTCTTTTAGTACCAAAAACCTTGTGATCATATCAGCCAAGCTACTCCACCTGGTTTTACAGTCTAGGATCAAGCCCATTTTTTTCTGTTCTTCTGGAAGGTAGTTATAGAAACACTCTATCTTGGTGGGTGATTTCCTAAAAAATTTAACAATTTTTCTCACTTTATCTATAACATTTTTTAGATTTACATCCCCGTATACATATTGGTTCCTGTTCAGTTGTCTACCAGTCCCAACTACAAATCCACCTTCTTCTTCATCACTGTCAGAGTCATCATCCTGTCCTGTCGCCCCTGTGTCTTCTGTAGATTCTTCCCATTCTTCTTCTTGGGCATTTTGCGTCTTTTTGTAAATTACATCCAACACTGCACATTGAATGCCATGTGCAAAACATAATTGATGGTACGAAGGCAATTGTCGACCCATAGCACACATCACACTTGCTCCGTCAGTCACCACACATGCTATGTCCATTTCTAGAGAAAGATTATAGGATGCTAGTTTGTCCTTCAAAATATTGGCACAACGTTCTGCTGTTCCCCGGCCAGTTATTCTTGCTAGTCCCAGATTCCTGAAGCTCTTGCCTGCAAAGTTTGGACAATGAATGTTGACGTTCATGTACCGTCGGTTACGGGCTGAAGTCCATTCGTCTAAAGAGACGGAAAACTTCTGTCCTTTGGCTTTCAATTTCTGCAATGTTTCCTTAAGTTCGCCTTTTAACTGCTCACTCTTTTCTACCACGATCTTTTTAATTGTATTTGGTGATTTCGGTAAGTCTTCATAGCCACTTTTTTTAAAAAGATTTCGCAAGGAATCAGATGTACAAAACAAACTAAATGGAAGACCATCACAAGCAGTCATTTTTGCAACAATATTTTCCAAATTATCAGATTTTTTAAAGAAGTCGTCAATCAATTTAACTTTCTTCTTCTTTGGCTCATTTTCCTGTAGATTCGTGTGTGTGCCCGATGTCCCTGGCACCGAAAGTTCATCAACAGTAACCCTAGTACTCTCAACAGGGTGAAGTTTCATATGGTTATGCAGACATGTAGTTGTGTTTCGGCATTTAATCACTTTCTTGCACTTCTTACATTGCGCATGAACTCCATCTGAAGTTCTCAAAAAAAAGTTCCATACTGACGACTTATCTCGCGTACCTTTGGTGTACTCTTTAAATTCTAATTTGTTTTGTAGTTGCTCCATGTTTTAATGTTTAATCTAATACCTGAAATGTCGAAAAATTAACCGTCAACACACACATCATAGTGTTTTAAAAAATCATAAAAGAACACAAATGAGAAGTAAACGAGTTCACAAAATAAAACGCCAACTTGGGCGGCTTTAGTGGCAATTTTTTGAGCAAAGCTCAATCGCCCGTGCCACTTCAGCAGAGATTCATCAATGGCAAGTTCTTGGGCAGGCATGTAAAGTGTCGAAAATTTGTCATTGAGATAGTCAAGCACCGGTCGAATTTTTGAAAGTTTCGTCTTGTCGGTTATAGTCTCGTTGTCGACGAAATGATACATCGATTTTAGCAATGAGAACCTATTGAATGAAATTATTCTTGAAAAATACGGCATGGTCCCGAACCCGTTAAACGAAAAATATTTTTCCTCCTCTGGTAACGGGTGCAGGCCTTGCAGTATTAACACTGCTAAAAACGTGATCATTTCGTCGGAGTCAGTCGGCGTCCATCTATGCAGACGCGAAGTTGGAAGAAGCTTGTTCTCAGCTTTTAAGCGAGCTATCTTCTGCTCTGCATAGCGGTTAGTTTCGATGCACAGTAAGTCAATAAAATTAGAGTCAATCATTCTGTAAAAAACGTCAACAGGCGTCTTGTCAGTTACGTCAAAAGGCGGTCCCGATAACCCTGTGAAAGTCTCTCGCTGTCCAGTAAATTTCTCCCTATCCTTCTTCCAGTCAAAATTGTAGTAGTCATCGTCAGCCACTATCTCGCGTAAATGTCGGTCATTTAGTTCGTCCTCAGCCTGCAAAACTTCTGTCTCAAGTTCCGTCATGTCAGTGGCACAAGCTGGTTCAACTAATGCGTTACGCATGACCGGCAGAAAAGAACCGTCATTGTCGTCAAAGTTGAAGTCAAAGTCACCGTCACCGTCACTGTCATCGTCATGTAACCAATTGTCAAGAGTTTTCTCAAAATGTTTGTCTGTTATATCTGAAACAAATAAAATACGTATATCATCTGAACAAATATACATAAATTATGTGGGTAACACCACGGGGTGGACTTACTAGTTGAAGTTCTGTGTGAAGTCCTTGTTGAGGTCTCCACCTCCACTTCTTGCCCCAAGATGATGAAATCTTGTAGAAAATAATAAGACATAATATTTATTTATTTATTTTTTTAAACAACATGTAAGTGTGTGTGTGTATGTGTGTGTGTGTGTGTGTGTGTTATTCGGATGATGGTGGTGAATTATGTGGCCTCTTCTGAGGAGTGCGTGAAGCCCACTCCAAACTTAGGGCAGTTGACAGTCGGCTCGGCGAACTGTTCGGGGAATTAGGAACAGTATCGGCCTCTGGCGTACCCATATCTTCCAGATCCTGCATGTCCACGAGCTCTGGTTCCGCTTGATACTGTTCAATTGCGGCCTCTTGTTGTGGTTCGGGCTCTAGAATAGGCACAACCTCGGCTGCAGGCTCATCGCCTGCCGGTTCCTCAATTACCGGGCAAGCCTCTCGCTCCGGGGATTGTTTCCTGCAAGATAATTGTATCATATAAATCTCATTCATTGTAACTAAACAAGAATATCGAACGCATTGATATCATTATGAAGTAATTACCGTGTTTGCCTCTTACGGGGAGGCGCATCTGGCAGCAGAACCCGCTGCAGCTCGGCCTGACGCTTCCGAGCGGTCAACTCCTGCCGGACTTCGGCAGGCAGGGCATTTATACGGCGCTTTGTCAGGGCTTTTTCAGCCCTGACATTTATTAACTCTACACTGCAAAAATAAAATAACCTACTATACAGACTCAATGTAGACACGAATACATCTTTGTTTACATTTACTGCTCTTGTTGAACTAAGATAAAGATAATATAAACCGTGTTACCAATAAATGAAACTTTAAAAAACACAATTATACTTACGACAGAGGCTCCTCTGGCCTATTATTGCCACGTCTGCGGCCGCGTCCACGGCCACGGCCCCGTCCCTGTCCCCGACTCGGTCCATTTTCTGAACTTGTGGAACTAAAATCAATATTTTAAATGTATTTCATTGCATTACATTATATTTAATTGAAAATGAAACTTTATGAAACACAATTATACTTACGGCAGAGCCTCCTCTGGCCTATTAGGGCCACGCCCGCGTCCTCGTCCTCTTGCTCGACGATTCGAGCGACCATCTCCTCGACTCGTCGATCTAAAATCAATGTTTCTAATGTATTGCGTTGCAATACATTGTATCTAATGGACGTGAAAGTAAATTATGTGTACTTACGGCTGAGGCTCTATTTCATCTTGGTCACTGTAATATATATAATCATGTTAATAAAACTTATTTGATATACTTTATATACATAATAACACACACCAAAAATAAATGTACACACGGCTACATATCAAGCTATACCGTTCCAGTATAACTGACCTCTCATTGTACGGAAATCCTAAACAATGCGAGATCAGCTTAAACTGGAAATATTTAGGTTGATATGTAGCCGTGTGTACAACCGCACTCACTGGCGTTCGACCGCTATTCACCCTTAAGCATAAGGTTACACACTAGCAAGTTGTACACTAGCAGTGGCAGACAAAGCAAATTACGATAAAAATAACAGTAATTGTAGGAAGATCATTAGTAAAAATTGGCTTGTAAGCATTTGCGTATTTGCGTGCAAATATTTTTTGCGTAAATTCTGGCATTCTAATGCACATGCATATTTTGAGTGCGTTCTGAGCGAATTTTGTTATTATATTGGTAAGTATTCCTATTTTTCGTTTGTCTTTCAATATTAAAAATAAATTATTATTATTATTTTTCAACATAAAAGTAAATAACACTATAATCTAAAATCTATAATTATAGATATTTTTTTATTCTTTGATATTCAAAAACGAAAAATATAAACACCACACCTATAGTAGGAACATAAACACCAATACAAAGCCACAAAATATTCCCAAACAGATCACCAAACGCTCAGTCTGAACAAACCGTTATTCACGTTCTAAGTCGACATGTCCACCGGGACTCCAGTCCCCAACACTAAAATCATTATTAACGAGTTGTATTTTCATCACTTCTAGACTCCATCTCAATATATTTCGTTTGTAAATGGCAATTAACGTGCTAATAGTAAAGCATTTTCTTACATTTAGCATTTATTTAACAAAAACAACAAGTAGAATATAATGTAAACAACTTTAAAATCATCACGTTGTGATCATATAACTTTTGCAGCTAAATAATTCCATGTAAACGTTTTGAAATTGTCGCAGTAATGCATATTTCGAAAAGGAAATATCTTCACGTTTAATTTGATGTACAATAACAATAGAAATAGGGTATAAAAACAGCAAACTTACCACATTTTTGTTTGTTTTCCAGTACACACTCTAACCTTGTTCACAACAAAGAAGAACTGTCATTTTCTTTTTTTTTTTCTGAATCGAATGTTGCCGTTCCACAGGTTAAATTTACTCTGGCGGATGACAAATTTAATAGAGCGCCATCTCCAATTTTTTACTGTACAACAATCCAACCAACTTTTATCGCGGTACGCGTTTAAACCGAACGATGTTGCTAGGGGAGTGTTCTCCCCGTGATCGTTTAAGGTGAAAGTTTGTTCGGGGAGTGTAGTCCCCGAGCACGCTTGAGTGGTTATAAAAAGACCTGAACTTCATCTATGAACTTTTATTTTTATTACCAACAATGATTTTGAAAAAGGTGCACTTTTTGGTTTTTGTTTACCTATCTACCTAAGAATAGGTAGTTAATTTGACGAAGTAAGTGAAAATTTTGGTTTAAAATAAACAATAAGTACTTATACAAATAACAAATATATTTTCATAATCTAATATTAACAATTGTTAATAAAAGGTATTATAAATGACGGAAAAGTGTTTTATATAACAAACTAAAGTCAATAGATTCTTGATTTAAGCATTTAACCCTTTAAACAAGAAATAACAATGAAAAAAAGAGTGTACCAAAACCACGTATTAAAAATATAGTTAATCAGTATTACAAAGGAGTTTTGAAGTTATTTTCCAACTTTAAAATGCAAGGCCTAAATAAAAATTAACATTTTGATAAAAATAAGTTATAATTTACAATTTTGCGTATAAAATACAATGAACATTCATTTGCTGGTTTTTAGTCCTAGTAACTTTAGTACTTAAATCATCATATCGACGCTTGAAAGGCAATCCTCACTAAGCGACATTGAGTAAACTTTACAGGAGAGTGATTTAAAGGTCAAATATTAAAAAAAAAAAACATGAAAATGTTCCTAATTGTTCGATTAAAATGATGTTAACACTCGTAGAAATCATTTTTTTATAGCTATCCAAATTGTCAAAATAAGACACCTGACACTTAAAAAACACCGGTTTGTGTCGGTTAGATAAAATTTACCTGATTTGATAAACAGTTAAAATTATCTAAATCATCACTGTAGTGTGTGCAGTAACAGGTAAAAATAGGTAAACTTACTTAGTTTAGAATTTAGAAACAGAAAGATTGATCTAAAAAGCTCTGACAGTTTAAAATAAGTCAAGTAAATTTACCTATACATTATTTAATGATTTTTGTGATTGTGGAAATTGTATCTTAGTTATTAAAATTACCCCAAACCTCCCTTCATAACTGACATTTAACCAAGAACTGTAAAGGTAATTATTATCATGCACTAAAATAAATGAAATCAATTATTGTTGAATAAAAGTCTTTATTGAAAATTAAACAAATACGCTACGTAGTGCCGACCAGGAAACTAATTATGACATAACATTCAGTCTGAGATCAATATATTTTTTAATTGAACAATTATTATTGCTGTCGCAATTATACGTAAATCATCTTCATCGCTCAGTTTCTAAAAAAAAATATAACACAATTGTCAGTAAATGAATTATTAATAAACTATTAACCTACTGTGAAAAGTGTAAAAAAAATTGACACAATTATTAATATTTCTGTAATAATTATAATAACAACACTTATATTATTCTCACAGCATTATCAGTCTCTAGAAACAATCAAGATATTTTTCATATAAAAAATATAGCAATATAAAAATAAAATCCTTAATCTAATAATTGTACCCTTACAAAATAAATCTTTAGTATGAATTGCAACGTGAGATCTTGTTAGTTACCCAATCTAAATGTTAATATCACAATCTTCAATGTCTGATTCGGGTAGACAATCTTTGACATTTGTTGCGCGTGGAATGTTCATAAATTCATGTTTGAAGCAGTTAGGAATAACTTTGTCCACGCAAAGTTTGACTAAATCGTCATATTTAGCTTTTGATATGGGAAGCTGTGATCGATAACAAGGTAAAAGAGATACCTTGGTTTTAGACTGAATTTCAACATCAAAGGACGCCGCAGTAGGATTCATAGATGTTTTATATTTAACGCTTTGCTTGTCTTTTCTGAAAGTCATAATACGGATCTTGCTTATCTTTCCAGTTAAGTTACCTTTATAATATTTGTCACTAATACTATCCCATCTGTAAAAATCTTCATAACTCAGTCTTTCTACCTCGAAAGGCGCTGGTTCTTGTCTGGCAGTTGCAAAAACTGTAAACCATTGTGATGGTGCGTAAACAGTTGTATTCTTCAATCTATTTTCAATAATAGCATGCACTGTATCTACGGGCATGTAAGTGTGTCCAGTCAAGAGAAAGTTTATTTGAATAGTGTCGATATTTTTACACTCCTGTAATGATGAATGCAACATTGCCAACACAGTACGGTTGCGGTTTTGGCCCGGACAACAGTCACAATACAGAAGTAATCGAGTGACGTTTCCTCTGGCATCTACCGATTGAATATATTTGTGCAATATAGATGCAATCTCGTTAGCGCCACGTTTACCATTGCTCTCGTCCCAGTAGTAACAGAAAACTTTACGAGTTCCATTTTCGTAAACACACAAATTGTACACAGCTAGTTTTCTACTGTAGTACAAAAGCATAGATTGTGCATAGGGTGTGTTAAGTACTTTTTCGAGATCAAAACTAGCACAAAGAGTTGAAGGATCATCCTTATGAATATTTTTGTGAACTTTAAAACGGGCATAACTTTCTTCTTTTTCTAGTTCATGTTCTTCCTTTTCTTTTTGCTTTTCGGGATTATTATTATTTTCGTATTGAAGACACTTAAGGCACTTGTCTTTTTTAGGTACATGGAATCCAATATTAAAATTATCTTGAAATATTTTACGAAAAATTCTATCACTTACTACGTCCACACCCTGATCCACATAATGCTGCTTGTAAAGTTTATACAAGTTGGTGATATTTTTGTATTCTTGGGGAAGGTAAACTTTGCTTGAGTCTTGACGACAGTAGTGCGAAGGTACAGCTGGTAAATTTTTGATGAACCTGTTAACGGCATCTATAGTGGATTCTTTAGTCTTATTTGGTGGTTCACATTTCCCTCTCATATCTTCCCGTGCACATCCCCAAGAAGCATTTTTTACAATACTGTAAATTGTTTTATCAGAAATGTTCAGAGTGGCTGCTAAAAATTGTTGGCAAACAAATCTTCTACCTTCTCCTTCGTTGATAAAATATTTGATAGTGTAATTGCGCTTATTAGAATCGGTGCGTTTCCGTTTAATATTTTCTTTTTGAGACAAGGATACTAACCAATCACGGCGACGTGTCTTGTCAAGATTCCAAAAAAAATTAAATAAGCTTTCTCTTCTTTCATCAGACAGAGACCCGCAGTCATTGCCACATTTCTTGCCAGAACAAGGATTAGCCAATACGGTTTTTGCTGGTACAACGACACCTTTATTTGTTATATATTGTTGACCGGAATGTTTATTTTTTGACCGTTCTTTTCTTGAATTGGGTTTTTTTATTCTCGTCGCAGATTCTCCGACTACATCATCTTCGGTATTGGCATCTTTGAATTTTGACCCCTTTTTAGTGTACCTTTTATTTCTTCTAACTTTTTGTTCCGCTGATAGCAAATCATCTTCTGATGTTATTCCTTCTTGTCCTTCTGACCAATTATCCGAATCAGCTATGTCACCATAAAAAGTAGAAAAGTCTTCTTGATCTGACATATAATCAATATATTTAATATCTTTCTTGCATTTTCTTTTACCAACTTTACTTTTAATTGCATTTGATACGATAGATTCTTTACTTGGTCCTGCCGATGTAGACGGTACATCATGATCGGACGTAAGTGATGTATATTGTGTGTTTTCTTCAACCTGGTGATCATTCAAAGTCGGTTCTTCAATGTCTGGTTCAGCAGTTAAAGTGATATTAAATGCGTGATCAACCGATATACGTGGAGCAGTAATCGATGCAGTCGTTTCAGTGTGATCTGTTGTGGTGCATAAACTATCGGTAAGAACCGGAAAAGTCAAATCTTTCGAAGTGTCGATGCTGATAGAAGCTGACTCTAATGTTTTGTTAAACTGCTCTGTGTTGCTATTAAAGGACGAAGCCGCAGACTGCAAAAAAAAAAACGATTCGATGATGTCAGATTTATACTGTGTATTTTTACTAAGTGAACCTACAAGATAAATAACTATTATTTATTTATCTTGCAGGTACTCAAACAAATTATAAAAAAGTAGGTACTTACTGTGCTTAGATCATAACTCAATCGTCTTCGACACTGCCGAACATTTCTTGCAATGCCGCCATTCGCCAACGCCATCTCGACTATGGATGAACTACGACGTTTTACCTCGCGACTCATTTTTAACTGCAAAGAAAAATAAAATTGATTTAAAATGAGTACTTTGTTCCATCTAAAACATAATCGGGTTTAAAAATAATCCGAAGCGCAATGCAGTTTTGAAAATAGGTACTATTTTTGCATAATTTGATTGAATACTTACCATGTCTTCATAGAATGCGCGCCAAAATGGGAAGTACGTCCTCCCTAAGCGACGGCGGGTGCCTGAATGAGAACCCGTATAGACGTGTCACGACGCGTGTCACGACGCGTGTCGCGCGTACCTACACGACGTTTTTTAAACGCGTGCGGTTCCTAGCGACGAGAAAATATAATTTTGCGTACGGGTAGATTTATCTACGCGCCATACTTAGCCATTTAGCAAAACAAGTAAGACTATCTAACCGACATCATTAATATTAACCGTTGTCAAATAAAAATATCTAAGGATAAAAAATAAATATTATGATATACAAGTAAAAATATCTAAGCTCTAATATTCTTCCACTTTATTTCAGATTAACTTATACAAATGACACTGACACAAAATATATTATCAAGTTAAAATATATAACCACATAAATTACAATTGCTTTGTGTAGGTAAAATCTACTAAGTAATTTCAAAGGAAAAATTCTTAACAAGTAAAAATACGTAAATACAAATAAATGAAAAAGTCAATACATGAAAAACCGACTAAGTTCATATTCCTAATTGTTAGAACGTCATAACTGCTGGATATTCATAAAATCACTATTTTTTGGTCGTTTAGTAAGCACAAAATGTAGATTGGACCAAAATCACGCAATATCTAAGCGACAATAAAACTCGTCGTAGAACTATGAGACCTAGACCAAACGACGCAGAAAATTCTGGCGGTTCGAATGGTATATATGTCGTAGGATAATTTGATACTTCGAATCTTCGCGGAAATCCTAGGGGTTTTGCGAAAACGCGGATAATTAGACATAGGCGAAAAATTATCAAATCTTACTGGACAAAGTCAGGATTTTTGCGAAAATACTCGTTACTATAGTAAGATTTGATGTGCTCAACACTGATTGGCTACAATTTTGCTGGCTGACTTCTAATTGGTTCCTAGTTTGCCGATGATTAACTTCAAGTATTGTATCATAGAGTTATGAAGGTTTAGAATAGGTGAGAAAGGAAAATCACTAAATTGATTTTTATAAACTTTTTATTGAAAATTTTAGTATGTATGTTGTTTTCTACAGACAATAGGAGATCTCAGTCGTAGTAAAAAAAAATGATCCAATTTTAGGGTGTAATCCATAAATTGGATGAAACTGGTTAGGTAAACAATTAGTTTAATAGTGCAACAATGGAATTGATCAGTCTTGTGAATTAAAGTCTTGAGATAAAATCACTCATTCATCAGCCTTCTCTTCTCTTATACAGCTAAACTTAAGATATATTGAGGCAAAATTATTATCACATTCTGGTTCACTTATAGTGAACAAAATAACTACAACAAATTATTATTGAATTAGCAAAAATAGGAAAAAATAGACTTATTCAAAGAAATTAAAAGATAACTAGAAAAAAATTTGAAAAGCGAATAATCACAGAACAAAAGATAATTAAATACGTCACTAATGTGAAACTTACGCTGAGTTGCATGGACCTGTAACATTGGAGTTGCAATGCAAGCACAGCTGCGTTTAGTAAATAGTAATATGAAATTATTAGTAAGACTTTACTTGTTACAACAATTCAAAGATTTATGACATTTGGAATTACAAAGCAAACCGTGCTTTTTACAAGCACACTTATTTGAGGAACATTGTTTGCTTGATTTCTTGCAATGACATTGCTTAAACCCTTGTCCGCCGAATGGTGATAGTTGTGAGGAAATACCACGAATAGGTAATACTACCTCGGGAACGGGGCCGGTAAATTGAGCTCCTGGAGATATTTGAAGTGCGTTTCTTGGTAGCCAATCTTTAATTATACCAACGGAGGTACCAACTTGAAACAAACCATTCTTCTTATCAATTACTCGTCCTGTAATGTTTTTGTTATCTAAGGGTGCACGATCGTACTTCGGAACATCAACCAAAATTGTAGCACCTACATCTATTTCTTTAAATTTTTTGTTGGATGTAGTACACATAGTCGCAGCTGCTCTTTTTAAATTTTCATGCGAACTTGTTCTTTCTTTCTTAATAGAATCTTCTTGCCAGCATAAGTTACATTTAACATTAGAAGAACTACTACCTTCTCTAACTTCAGACACTCCACATGCGCCGTGAATCACTTGTTGGCATTTTGAACATTTGAGTGAATCGGATGTGGTAATTTGGCAAATACAACATTTAACTTCAGTAGCAACAATATTATTGGAATGTTGTTGTTGTACATTTGTGTGGGAATTTGTGTCATTTATAGCGATATTGTTATCAAGACAGATCGTTTTTGTTGTACTTGCTGGGACAATTATTACATCTTCTAAAATTGTAATGTTATTTGCAGATTTTTTTTTATATTGTGTCATAGATGAAAGAGGGGTAGATTGTGTTGAAGTTTGTGTTCGGATAGTCATTTTTTGATCAGTGGAAACATACTGATTTGTGGTTTCGTTAGAAAGCTGCTCATAGAAAAGGATTGCATTTTCAACTTTGGATTCATTTCTACAACCTGCATTTCGCTCGTCTTGAATATCTTCAGTGCGAGGAGGATTTTCATTAATTAAAACCTGTTGTAAGTCTTCTTCATTTTCTAATTTTGACAATGTATCTCTAGGCAAATAAGTTGAAGACAGGCCAATTACAGGATCGTGACCAAACAAGGCTTTGTATGGTGAACGTCCTATTGTGCGATGATGCGAAGAATTTTTCTGGAACTGAACGAAATAGCATCCCAGTGACCATTCAGTTGAGTTATTGTCGGACATCCAGGAACGCAACATGTTCTCAACATCCTGATTGCACCTTTCTACCGAACCTAAAAAAGAGAAAAATACTTTATTGCACATAAAAAAAAATACAAAACAACAGATAACAACAAAAGACAGTACAACATAGGTGGCCTTATTGCTAAGGTAGCAATCTCTACCAGGCAACCTTTGGGTGAAAGAAAAATGCATAGCGGTAAGCGGGATAGTGCAAAACTTGCAAACAAACCTTGACTTTGAGGATGTCGGGGGCGTCCATTCACTATCTTGCATGCAGGCCACAATGTGATTAGCTCTTTTATTATGCTGGCAGTAAATTCCTTGCCATTATCACTCTGTAAAATCATTGGCGCACCCACTTCTAAGAATATTTTTAAAAGAGCCATGGCTACTTCAGTTGCTTTTTTACTGGTTAAAGGTCTGAGAAAGCAGAACTTAGTGAGGTGGTCTTGATAGTTTAAAATCCATTTGTAATTGTGGCTAGGAGTTGACTGGAGATCAATTAAATCTACCTGCCCACGTTTGTTAAAGTCTTGAGAAATTATGGGGCGTACAACAATTCCTGTTTTTGGGCAACTTTTTTTATTCAGACAGATCTTACACAAGTTGAGGAACAATATCATAATCGGTACCGGTATCACATATTGTTGCTTTAGGTTATACAGGGTTAAAGGATAAGTCGACCTATTCCCTTTAAGGGCGTGTAGTTTACATCGTTTCTGACCGATTTGTCTAAGAAACACCCTATCCTAAATCTAACCGTTTTCGAGATAATTAAAATTAATTGTTTTTTATAAAAACCGCCCGATTTTCGGCTGTTAGCTTAGATATTTTGAAATGTGTAAGTATTATTATTACTTTTTTTTTTGTTTTTTGTGTACAATAAGATGCTTTACTACATTCATAACAAATATGGTACATAAAAAGGATAAATAAGTATTTGTAGATGGTTAAAATTTTAAGAAAGTAATAAAAAGATAGAAAGTTTATTTTTCTTTAAAGCATAACTAAAAAAAATGCTATGGCGCCTGTTCTGCAAAAGTTTTTAAAAATATCTACGTTTCATCAGCTATCCAAAAACGTATAACAATCTAGGGTTTTTATAATAAATTATGAGAAAAAAATAATTTCATAGGCTACGGGGGAGGCTAATAATGGCTAAATAAAACAATAAGTAACTGAAAGATACCAAATTTACTCAATTCGAAAACATTTTAAAATCTAAAGTTCATGTTCAACATGACCGCCTCTGTTTTGCAGACATCTTCGCATTCTACTACGAAGTCCACTTTTTACTACACCAGTAGTTAGAGTCCTTCTCATTTCATTCGCCGCATTAATTATTCTCTCTCTCAATACTTCCACTGTCGATATGGGGTTGGGCTCACTGTACACGAGATTCTTCATGTACCCCCATACATGGAAATCCATGGGGGTTAGGTCGGGACTTCTGGCGGGCCAGGGTAGAGGTCCACCTCGCCCTATCCATTTGTTGGGATAATTAGTGTCAAGCCATTCTCTGACACTTCTCCTGAAATGTGCAGGACAACCATCGTGTTGATACCACATGTCGCGAATCAACTCGAGTGGCAAATCCTCGAGTAAATCACCGAGGTCTCCTCGCAGAAAATTTTCGTACGTTTCCCCATTTAAATTGTCAGGAAGAAAGTACGGCCCAATTAAGTGGTTTGAAATAATTCCCATCCAAACGTTCAGACTAAACCTTCGTTGCGACCCCTTTACTCTCTTCTTGTTGGGATTTCGAAATTCTTTCGGGGCCCAATAATGAGCGTTATGGTAATTTGTAATCCCATCTTTATCAAATTTGGACTCATCTGTCCACAAGATTTTTCTCAGGAACGTCGGGTCTTCGGCATCGGCATTTAACATGAACCTACAGAAATCTAATCTTCTCGCGGGATCTCCCTCTTCGATGGCATGTACCGGCGTATAATGATATGGGTAAAGGCCCGCTGTATGAACGGTAAACCATACTTTCCATTGTGTGAGTCCCATTTCACGGGCAACGATATTGGTGGAAGTGGTTGGATCCCGACGAAAACGTTCTACTATCTCATTGTTTTGTTCATCATCATCCTCGTCAATCACACGTGGTCTTCCCAAGTCTGTACGTCGTCTTGAAACGGAGCCAGTTTCTCGAAGTCGACGATAAACTCCACCGAACACGCTCACATCAGGCACTCGACGGCCGGGATAGCGTGCTATGTACTCATTGCGAGCATGAGCGGACACACAATTGCGGTATCCGTAGCAAATTAACATGTCAGCATATTCCTCATTAGTGTAGGTTGTCATCTTCAACAAGTCCGTAATTCCGTATCACAAGCACAAATCAAAGTCCAGTTGACAAGCAAGGTAGTTAGTTACGAATCAGAAACAGTCCAGAAACACAGCCAAGTCGAGTAGGAAACAGAGAACAAAATAATATCGCATCTACTACGGACGAATCACATAAGCAGACTAAACTAAACAATATCAAGTTACTACCTTGCAACAAAACGTGTTCTCTCAAACCTCTTACTACACATTATTTTTCTCACTCGCACCTGCATAAATCTTGAGGTGTTTCGCTCGCACGCACCGCGTTGCCCTAAAAGGATAATTACTGAGGGACTGTTAGAACAGCTACCTGGGGGATCGCCACTAAGTTTTTTCTGTGTTTTTTATTACTAACCCTAGATTGTTATACGTTTTTGGATAGCTGATGAAACGTAGATATTTTTAAAAACTTTTGCAGAACAGGCGCCATAGCATTTTTTTTAGTTATGCTTTAAAGAAAAATAAACTTTCTATCTTTTTATTACTTTCTTAAAATTTTAACCATCTACAAATACTTATTTATCCTTTTTATGTACCATATTTGTTATGAATGTAGTAAAGCATCTTATTGTACACAAAAAACAAAAAAAAAAGTAATAATAATACTTACACATTTCAAAATATCTAAGCTAACAGCCGAAAATCGGGCGGTTTTTATAAAAAACAATTAATTTTAATTATCTCGAAAACGGTTAGATTTAGGATAGGGTGTTTCTTAGACAAATCGGTCAGAAACGATGTAAACTACACGCCCTTAAAGGGAATAGGTCGACTTATCCTTTAACCCTGTATATCAGTTTGTCGCGTCCTCCATGCCCAGTTGATATGTGCGCCTGCAGAAGAATATCATAGTACGTATCTGTTGAAGGTACTTGTACAACAGGAGAGTTAAGATCCTTTCTTCTCAGTATCAGAAGTTTTTCTTCACCTACACTCATCACGTCGTATTTTTTTGCATTTCTATACTGTTGTTGTGTTTTTGGTTGCTTAAGTACACTCGCAGTTTTAAATTGTTCAATTGAATTTATTACAGCATTTACGCGTTCTTTAGTCCATTCTGGTTTAGTTGTACCGTCAACTCTATTATCGTAAAACTTTCTTAACTCTATGTAAAATTTGTCTTTATCGGAGATAACCTCCAAATTCTCCGATTCTGCTGAAGGTTGAACATCATTCTCTGTCGAATCTGTCATAATTATATGAAAACCAAACCTCCTATTCACACCGTTTCTTAGTTCAAGTCCAATTTTATAGTCCACTTTTAACACAATGACAAACAAAACACCGCTAAACCAATCTCGAAAGCATTGTTGTTGTTGAGTGGTTGACTAAGACTTTTATGATATATGACACTATGTACATCCGTGTAGCACTTTTATTTACCACTTTATTTAAGTCCAAGTAGGTACACTATTTACGATAAAAAACAAAACACTTCTGCAATTTAACTCAGACACAAACGTAAACAAATAACGTGCGGCAACAAATGATTGACATTTAAGACGTCAACCAATCAGAGACGATCTCTTATTGAACGCGCTGACCGACCAATCAGCGTTCTTATTTCATAACAGCCAGCGTTTCGTTTCGCAATATTGCTATAATAACGAGTATTTTCGCAAAAATCCTGACTTTGTCCAGTAAGATTTGATAATTTTTCGCCTATGTCTAATTATCCGCGTTTTCGCAAAACCCCTAGGATTTCCGCGAAGATTCGAAGTATCAAATTATCCTACGACATATATAACTCATTTTACGGATTTTTGTGGCGAATATTTGGTAAATACTCAATCACTGACAATAGTGTAAATAATTTTCCTTGTAATGTCATAGTGTCTGGAATGTCATTTAAATCAACTCAACAACAAGAAAGATAAATAGCTTTCACGCTCATTCGACATGATAGGTTTTTGCGAATATCAAGAAAAATCTTAATTGATGGTGGTGGCAGCAAATCTTTATCTTTAAGTTTGTCTTCATATTTCACGACCTCAAATTTTTGTTCATCAAGGGAAACGGATAGCACTTTTCCGCGTTTTTTCTTGTTTTCACTCATTTTCGCTGTTATAATGGCCGATACAAAATAGTAGGAACAAACTACTGAAGTAAAAATATATTCAAGCTATGATAATAAAATAATAACAAACTACCCCCATACGTAAACTATTGTAATAACGCCTGCACATTCTGCTAACATTGTAACGCTTATTCTATTAACTTCTAATACAAATTGTTTACAAAATATTGGAAGGCGTTTAAATTTATACTAAGTTCTGCAATTTATAAAACCTATTCTATTAACATTTTTTATTGTTTATATTAGATTATGAAAATATATTTGTTATTTGTATAAGTACTTATTGTTTATTTTAAACCAAAAAGTGCACCTTTTTCAAAATCATTGTTGGTAATAAAAATAAAAGTTCATAGATGAAGTCCAGGTCTTTTTATAAAGTACTTATTATGCAGCTTTCGTTGGCATAAAGAAAAAAAGCATATTTCGTTATATTTGCTGAAAGTAATCCTCCCTAGCCGCGCCACATACTTTAAAGATTAAATAATCAAAATGAATAGTTTCTTGAGAGAAAAAAGTATCAACGAAGAGTAGAGAAAAGGTACTATTATATAAATTGATTTATGGATAGTTAATATTAAATATTGCAAAATCGACTTGCTGCAGAGTATACCTTCCAGCCGGACCACTCCCTATGACTAATAACTCCTTAACTAAAGGGGTTTATTGGACCATATTTGTCGTATGCTAGGTACTCTTTAGGTAGTTTTTTTTTCGGAATATTGATTTATTAATAGTTCATTATACTCTATTTAATTTGAGGTGGCGCGGCCAGAGAGCACTACCTGGCGGCCGGACCACATAAATTGTTGATTAAAAAGATATCCCTTGAGGTACTAAATATATATATATATTCCGATGAAAGTAGGCTTTAGGTAGGTATTATTTCGAACTATAGCATCTGAGTACTAAACTGTGGTCCGGCCACAGAGGAACACACCACTGGCATGCCCGGTTCTACCTGAGCTTACAGCAAATATTCCAAGTTCAACCATTGATTTAAGCTACTTCAAGATTCCGCCGAAAACTCCACTAGCTAATCCTTCCTTCAACACTTCAGGCCCAATAGATATGCTAATTGGCGCGGATTTATTCTGGCAAATTATAGGAAGAGAGCAGCAATCACTTGGAGCAAATTTGCCATTTTTGAGAAGTTCCCAGTTGGGCTGGCTAATTTCAGGCGCTATGTCTATAACTTCCAACTGTGTACCTAGAGAAACATTCAGTGCAATTTGTCAAGAAATGACAATAATTTAAACAATAATTTTGATCAACAACTTGCCAGATTTCGGGAGCTAGAAGAGCTACCAAAAAGGCCTCTCCTGAGTGATAGTGAGAAGATGTGTGAACAGCACTTTCAGACACACACTACCCGTCAAGAAAATGGACATTTCTCTGTGAAGCTTCCACTTAAAGAGTCTACTGAGGTTCTCGGTGACTCCTAACATAGAGCAAGGCAAAGATTATTTTCTTTAGAACGAAAATTCCGCAAAAATCCGAAACTCAAGCAAGCCTATTGTGAATTTATAGCAGAATACCTGTTGCTGGGCCACTGCACTCTGCTAGAGCAGCCGCCGCCGCCGCCACTACCTGTGCCACCACGCTGTGCTGCGCGAGCAGAGCGAATCCACCAAGCTGCGCGTCGTATTCGACGGCTCCGCCGCGACATCTACTGGCGTTTCCCTAAACGACATCCAAATGATTGGCCCCAAGGTACAAGACTCCTTGTTCTCGATTCTGCTGCGATTTCGTCTATACAAGTAGGTACGTATTAGCTGGAGATATTGATAAATTCTTTCGTCAAGTCAATGTCCACGAAGAAGACAGAGATCTACAGCTTATTCTTTGGCGTGAAGAAGATAATTATCGACTACGGGCGGCGTGATTAAATACCTAACTCACTAGATTTTTGCACATTGTGCAAATTATTCCGTTCAAGTACGAGTAGATAGGTATTTATTAATTATACCCGAATGTTTATGTTGTGCTCCGCATCAGAACCACTTTGACTATATTATATAAAAATTACAGGATAAAATGTAGATAATGTCTATATTTTTGTAGCTTAATATCAAAAATTGTATATTGTTAGTTTCTTGGAAAATATCAATTCAAAGTGGTCATGCTACAGAGCATACTCTCCAGCAGAACCACTTTAAAATAACGGTTATTTCACGTTGATTATGCACAAGTCATAATATAAACAAATGTATATTTATTGTATATCGAGGTAACATCTACAATTGTAGATAAATACTTACTGATTTTTAGTAATATGTAAATGTTTTATCGGAATGCGCCTGCCATGAATTTCTTAGCAAATATCAAGATTAATACATACATACATACATAATATATATATTTCTTTACAATAAATAAATTAATAAATTGTATATCAAGAAAATGGATTCATAAGCTATAAAGAATAAGTAAAAATAGACAATAATGTAAATATAATTTGTTTTATTTTTATGTACATAAAAACAATACATTTAATCATTTTTTAGCGTATATTATGATATGCGATTGTATATTTATTTTTAAATTAGTTTTGGTTACTTTGCTTATATTGTCATCATAACAATACCAGCCTGAACCACGTTTGCAGTGTGACTTGTAATGTCCTACATCACCAGGTAAACCTGAAATATACTCCACGACAGAAACGACAGAGTACGTTTTTTGTTTCAAAACAATTCTTTCTGGTACATCGGTTATATTTAAATAATCATCATATTCAAAAATTATAATATAGATAACTCGTAAGAGTCTGTAATCGTGCCATTTTCTGTGTTACACTGACGGCATAACCGAGTCTTACTAGATAACATTGAGTTTGCCGATTTTTCTAAGCCAGTCGCTATACCCTCATCTGCCAATGTAACAATATCCAGTGGTAAAATTGGACAATTTCGTTCAGACACATAATCACAACTGGAGCATTGTTTAACGTTTTTTGCACTAGAATATTCAGTTATTAAAAGACTTTCAAAAATTTTTGTTACGTTACACGTGCAGTTGACAACTTGAACATTACCTCGTATTACTTTTTCGAAAGAGTTTAACAAAATTTCTGTCCTCAATCTTAATACATCTATAGCATCATCGTGATTCGATATGGCTTTTACTAGGGTAGCAAATGCAGAACTTTTTCCTTCCAATAATTCATGAACACTCCTGTGTTCCTTGTAGGCGACCGCAAATGCGTGGGCCACAGCATCGAAAGCACATGTATTCTGGACAACTACGCGATCCATATTAGCGTGACTTTTATTTCCATTTATTAATATTTGCACATTTTTCTTGTCGACTTTTGGTTTAATTAACTCTATTAAAGATTTTTTCTTTACCTCATAATTTTTGTTACGCCAGTTTTCCTCGTAAATTGGAGTATTTTGAAATACTGATTCTCTCGTAAAGCTATGTGTGTCTTCAGGACGAATGCTGTTTATTTTTGTTTTAGTAGTACACTTTTCAATATCTTCAAACCTCTTCTCTTGTTTCTTCATGTGACTTGTTAGGTCATTATCAAAGTAAGCACACTGAGCTGACTTTATTAAAAAATTAAATTAAATTAAAATAAGCCGTGGTAGCTAAGAGATGACCAGTCCCTACTGACGGCGCCCGTTCACGAACATGACGCATGGATTAGCACCATTCAGCTCAACCATTTTGAAGGGAGCTAAATGATCCAACACACGCGCCACCGTCAGCGAGACATTAGAGTGAGCATGACATACTCTCAGCCGCCAGGACACATTCAAGTCAATGAAAGACATACCCTAAATGGTAGCTTTATAGTCGGTACATAGTACTCACACATGTTCTATGCAATTATACAATGCTAAGAGATTGAATTTATAAAATGCAAAGATAGTTTTTAAAATCTTCAGCAGCTCCAACTGTATTTTCAAATGCTAATCAATTAGTTTATGCGCCCTTGTGGAGCAGGACCAGTATTGGGCCAAGCATTTTTATCAGCAATATAATCTGCCAATTTATAATATGCTTGGCTGCATAGTGTGCGTTTAATATAAGATTTAAATTTCGTTTCATTCAGTTGAAGTATGTGGGGAGGTATTTTATTGTAACATTTTAAACAGTACCCCATGAAAGATGAGTCCACTTTAGCCAGCCTGAAACCCGGTTGAACTAATTGGTCCCTTACTCGACGAGGGTGTAATTCTAATACTAGGTTCAAATACTCGTAGTAAAAAACATCAACAAAAGGGACATAAAACACATGACGAGCTAGTAAACAGGTCATCATTCAAAATGAGAAAGAGTTGAAAAAGAAAACATTGTTCAACAAACAGTCAGCACAGTTTGACGGGGGATAGCCCCGTCAAACTGTCTTAACTTAATTGTACTAAAATTGAACCCAGAGACGCCCGTTGCATGTAGCGAGGCCAATTAAAAGAGAGATTTTAGTATATATGCAAGACAAAAGCCACGATATTGCTGGGCTTGGCAACTGAAGTACTTACGGAGAGGTACAACCAAAACGGATTTCCTCGATGACTTAAAAAAATATATTATCGATCTTAAAATGAAAATATGCACAAAACGAAGCGTCATGAAAGATGGTAAAAAAACGTTCTTAATTACTCGATTTTAATTATCGTTCTTAATTACTCGATTTTGACGTTCTGAGCAGAATGTACACTATTTAAGGTACCTACTTTCGAAGTGGAAACAAAATTGTTAAAAATATTTGCCACGGCTGATGTCTTTCGACCCGAACAGGCACGTTTCGGCATATCTACAACTGTACGAGTATCTATACCCATTATCTAAAATGACACGCATCACACGACACAATGTTCACTTCACACTCAACCAAAATTAACTCTCACTGTCTCAAGCCCTCTGCACTGAATCTAACCAAAGCATAAACAAACCGAACGAGGACTGGGGAATTCTCGTCTGTAAATGTAAACATCAGTGAATGTGGCCAGGTATGTTGAGCCATTTATGCTGTATTGTTTAAATAGAACAAACGAAAATGGTAATTCCAAAATTAAACAAAACAAAACAATATTTTCTAAGAGGTTGAATGAGTGAAGTCTAGTCTATTATGGTGGCAAATTTTTGAATTTTGTGTTAAGTAAGACTCAGCCAAAAATCTACCTGCCTGGTAGATTTTTGGCTGAGTCTTACTTACAACAGAAGTCTTAATGAGAACAGCCATGCTATTCTGTAAACATCTCACCGTGAAAACTTGGGTGAAGTGAGCTGTCAATAGTGTCAATCCCTGTGGAATGACAGCTCACTCCACGCTCACTTCACCTAAGTTTTCACGATGAGATGGTTACAGAATAGCACGGCTGTTCTCGCACTTATGCCTCTCGTAATTTCAATGGCTCATACTTGGTCGTCTATCATTCATCCTCATTTGTGTCCTTTATAGGTGGGATTCCCATCTATCATCTTAAGGCTAGAGTTTTTTCCTACGCTGACGATACTGCAGTAGTGTTTTCTGGGAAGTCTTGGGACGATGTTGCTAGAAGTGCTGAAGCTGGTATGACTCATATTGCTAAATGGCTCTCAAATAACTTACTTACACTTAACACAGCTAAAACAAATTACATATGTTTTAGCATATCACACAGGACACAACCAAACCCCGACTTTATTATAAAGGTACACGAGTGTGAAAATCCAATTAACTGCCTATGTCCAACATTAGTCAAAGTTTCTCAAACCAAATATCTTGGTATTGTTGTTGACCAAAGATTATCTTGGTACTCCCATCTGGAACAAGTTACCAACAGAATTAGAAAACTGAGTTGGATTTTCAAAAATTTAAGGCATATCGTGCCAAATAAAATAACCGCTAACACAAATAAACCCAGAAGTCTACTCAATGAAATATACATAGCTATAGTCCAGTCTGTCTTAGTATATTGCATCCCCATTTGGGGTGGGGCGGCTAAGACTAAATTCATAGACCTGGAGCGGGGACAACGGGCTCTAATAAAATTAATGTACTTCAAAAACCTAAGGTACCCTACACAAAGTCTTTATCAAATAAGTAATTTACACTCTGTTCGCAAACTATATATAATTAAAACTATTCTCAGGAAACATAAAACTCTTAAATTTGATCCCAGCTTAACCTTGAAAAGAAGAAAGGATATAATAGTTGAAGTTCCTAAAACTAAAACCAAGTTCGCACGTATTCAATACGACAAACGCTCAGCTCAGCTTTACAATCGAGTTAACAAAGAGATCTACATATACAATAAACAATTAACTGACAGTAAAAAAATAGTAAATAACTGGATAAAACCACTTACTTATGACGACACGGAAAAGCTACTGGAATAAAATAAAACCTTACACTTAATGCTCTCATCTTTCGTACTTGTCGTATACAGTCTGATTCATTCATTGCCACTTACACTCACTCTGTATTTTACATTAAATTTAACAAACCCTCACACTATCACTTAACTTTCATACACACCGATGCTCACATTCAACATTCAAATTCACATTTACACACCTTTATACTCACAGTAACACACCCCTACTCTCACTCACACATTTGCATGCTTCTTGTCTAGTTTTAATTTACTCTTTTTATTTTAAATCGCCTGTTTTTATAACACTTAAAACAAGTAATTTTATGTTAATATTTTAAGTTTTGGAAGAGCGGAGTCTCCTAACACAGGTTTTTTTGCTTAAAAGGAGACTCCAATCACTAGTTGTTAAATTTTACTTGTATAATTAATAAAACATTTTTCATTTTTAAGCTATTGCATAGCTTTTATCGGAGACTCTGAGCGCGGCGACCGAATGTAGAAATTCCGTAACGAAAAAAAAAACCTGACGCGAAAGTTTGTGAGGATGGATGGATGGATGTTTGTTACTCTTTCACGCAAAAACTACCGAACGGATTTTAATGAAACTTTACAGTAATGTGGCTTATATATCAGAATAATACATAGGCTACAATTTATAAAGATTTTATGTGATTTAGCCATAATATAACGATAAGTATCCAGTAAGTCGGAAAAAATCCTGCCCTCTGAGATCTATCTTTGCGTGCGCTGCCTAAACCGCTGGAGTTACATGAAAATAATGTATTGTGGGGTTGTTTGTCTTAAAGAGTTCTAAATAAAAGTCCGCGACAGCATATATCTACCTTTTATGTGGAAGCCATTATAGCCAAAATAGTGAGCTATAAATACATTTAAATTGAATACTTTTTTTAAGTTGCATATTTTAGAGTATTTAGTTAATTCGTATCAAAATAAATACCTTCATCGCTTTCGGTATTTAATGTAGATAAAATTTGTCTTTTACACTAAGTAATTTGGACTAATATTTTAAAAGTTAGAACGATAAGAATGACCTGCGATGAGTCGACGGCGGGCGCGCAGAACGAGGGTGGAGGGGCGGGATAGGCAATGACGCGCGATCGCCGAGTGCGCGACCCGAACGCGGGCAGACGCGTGAGGGCAGACGTCATTGACGGTTGTGTAAATTCTGCGATTTAGGGGGGGGGTATAGGGGTATTTTTTAAACAAAATATTTTAAATCAACAATATTATCTTCTTATTTTTGAATATATGCTATGCAATAGCTTTACCGCGGCAGTCTTCGAGTGCCACACGTATTTTTTTTTTTTTTTTCATCATCTACTTTCTGACTCTGTAGATAGATCTAACTTCTTTTTCTTTATTTATTCTTATTCGGGTGTTACAGAAAAAACAGGGATACAGTTTTTATTATATGACTTTCCTTATAAGTCCATTTTCACTTAATTTTAGCTTATGTATTTTTTACTGTTTTGGATTTCTTTCTTATCTTCTTTGTGTAGTTATATATTATTTTACAGTTCTTATTTCTATCCTTATTATAGTCTTACAGAGACGAGGATTTTTTTATTGTCGTTCTTACATACACATTATACTTAATCTAAGCTTATTTCTATTTTCACATATTATTTTTCGGGGTTGGGGTGAGATAAAGATAAACAAAGATTAAAGATATAAAGATAAGCTATATTTCAGTAATACAAATGGGATAACTATTAAAACGAATAAGGTGAATGAGTCGCGCCCGATATGCTATCCGAAAGCGTACTGACTATTTTACTTAGGTAATAAATAAAATATTCAAGGCATAGAGCGCGGTGTCGCAATTACGCTGACATGTTATTATTGTTCGGTGATTGACCTGAACATGCTCCCGAGGGAGAAAAAGATGAGGTTAGTAAGTACGTATAGTTAAATGGGTAATGCAATTAATATTAACAAGGTGAAAACAATGTTCAGATAATACTAAAATAGTTATGTAGGGTTAGTTATGTTAAAAGATGAGATGAAAGTAACATTACTAATTAAACAGAGTCGCTACAGTGTAAATAAGGAAGAGAAAACACGCGAAAGATCGGTGAAGAACCTCTATCTTCCTTTTTTTGTAAACACTCACTAGATAGCGGTAGGCGCTTAGGATCACTTTTCACTGATTTATTACTAGATTGCCCTTTTCCCCTAATTTCACTACACTCAATCACAACACTTTGTGTGGTGTGTGGAGATGGCAACGCAGTCGCTGCCGAGGCTGTCGCCCGCTCTGCTGTAGACGTGGAACGATTGCTTTTACGTTGCCTTTGCCGCCAACGTTTAAAACAGTAAGCTGTCACCAATAACAAGATTCCCAATATCGCTCCTTAAATACAAAAGCACCACAAGTCAAAATAAGCAAATTATACAGGAGCGGCATTTGCAAAAATAATTTGGATTATTTTATGATTTTTATATAAACTATGTGTATTACGTAGACTTTTTTTGTATCAAAAGATGCGTAATTAAATAGCCTATTTTTCAATAAAGCAATCTTAACCATACCTCGAAAGGACTCTGGAAAAAATGCAAATAAGTTAGTTTTTTATACAACGTGCTAAAATTGATTTTTATATTAATAAATTGATATGACGTATAATTATTTATATTCATAAATTATAGTAAAAGATATTTGTAAATGTTGTCGTCGCGCTACTTCTTACAGATTCGTAGCTCTATCGCCGCGCCGCTGTCAAACGTTCGTTGACACGGGAGCACTATTCCCCTCCTGTTATTAAATAATGCGTATGTTTTGTTTTGGAATAGAATAGTGACTCAAATTTTTGCATCACACTTTTTCCAGACTGGACTGGCTGCATGTAAACCTACCACGCTTAAAAATAAGCGAAGGCTAGTTGAAAGAAAAATCAAAAAGCCGGTGGTGGTAAACAGAACTTGGCGTGTTTAAAAGATTTGAATCACCATATTTACAATAATTATTTCAAATAAATCAACCTACCTATTTACAACAATAATACAGTAAAGCACTTACTGAAAGTTCGTTCATTGTTTGTCACAGCAATGCCTCGAAATGTCTACCACCTCGTTGAGTACACGTTAAAGCACGTTTTCGTAAATTACTTTTCAAAGAACTTAGCACTGTAGTGTCACTTCTCACTACTTCAAATGCCGAAACTATTTTATTTCTTAGGTCACTAATGATTGTTGGTCCATTCCCATCGTCATAAACTAAGGCTTTTACACGGCCCCACAAAAAAAAGTCAAATGGAGTTATGTCCGGTGACCTAGCAGGCCACTGAACAGGCCCACCGCGACCGATCCATCGCTGCCCATACTGCTCATCTAAATATCTCCTTACATTCCACTGGAAATGAGCTGGAGCGCCGTCGTGCTGATAAAACATCCTACTGACGGTGTGTAAAGGTATGTCATCGTCTTCGAGCCACTGCAGTAACAAGCTCGGCAATGTCTCGGTAAGTAATAGTAGGTACGCGTCACCGGTTAGTCGGGGCAAAAATACCGGCCCTAGTACGTATTGGCCGATGATTCCCGCCCATACGTTTAATGAGAACCGATGTTGAAAAGAATCTTGTTCCATCAGAATGAGATTTTCGTGTTCCCACATGTGCCTATTGTGTTGATTAAATAGGCCTCGCCTAGTGAAGGTACACTCGTGTGTCCAAAGAATGTTTCTTCTCTAGTCTTCAAGAAACCACTTGCAAAACTCAACACGAGGCTGGAAATCCAGTACATTTAATTCCTGACACCGTCTGTAGTGGTATGGGTGTTGGCTGTCCTCTCTTAAAACGTTCCAAACAAAAACGTGGCTGAAGTTTAAGCGACGACCTGCCTGTCTTGTGCTATCTGTCGGGTTTTCTGCGAAATAATTGAGTATTTCGGTCTCCAGATCAGGATTATTTCGGGTACGTCCTCTGTCTACTGCGGTCGGAGGTCTAAATGTACCGTAATCCCGTAGGCGCTGTGTAGCGGCCAACATTGTCTCGTCCGACACAGATACACCAAACTGTTCCTGATAACGTCGCACAGCTAAATTAACGTTATCATCACATCGAGCTAACATTCGCACCATTTCACAATATTGTACATTTGTGAAGCGAAACGCCATTTTGCCGCCGGGAGACGTAGATCGCACGCGCTCGTCCTAACCCGTGTTGACACGTAGCGCACACGCCGCTGCGCTAGACTACGGACAGAGGGTGGCCGGAGTGGCGCGGGCGCCGGCGCGTCTCCCGGCCTTGGCGCCAGCTCTAGCACCCCCTCTCCTCACCCTCGCCCACGCTGTTTGTTTACATCGCGTTGGACAGTAGTGTACAGCGTCGTAAAAAAATATTAGATACGGCATGACAAATATTTATTTTTTTGAAAAATATTACCGATATTAAAAATTATTGTATTCGATTTAGCTGCCGATTCTAAACAAACTAGTTTCAGGTTTTGGGTTATTTCATTAACACGTTGTATAGACTTTGACTTCGAGAACATTAAAAAATAAAAATTTAACCACCATTATTAGGAAAATTTGAGTTTTATTTTCATTTGTCAACCGCACAAAACGTAAATTTAAGAAAAAAATGGCACATACTAACTTACTACATAGTAAACTTGCTAAGGGAAAACAAATAGTTAAATCTTATCATGAGATACACAGAGGTTTGAGGTCAAAAAAAAATCTTATGTGTCAGTTCTTCAACAGTATAAGGCTTTCCAGTTTTCTTTGCTGTTTTAATTAGAGTGATATATTGGTACGTAAATTGGAGATGATTTTAATGCTCTCGTAATGTAACGTTGGATGACAGAATGAACACAGTCTCGTTTTGGGTATGTCCTTTTATTAAGAACTTATGAGTAATACTATTGATGTTCGGTAATTCTTGAGTCGTATATTGGTACATTGCCGGCATGAATTTGTTTTTTGCTGGCCACAGCAATTATCGCTATAGAAAGTGACATCACAAGGTTCCGTGGCATTACCATTCAATTTTCTTGGATACATTAGAACAAAGGAGCCAATTTCATTAATACCTCGGGCGCCTTCTCCCTCATGCCATACAAAACAAGTTGTGTCCTTTGTACCGAGCTCGGTTATTGTGAAATTAAGTAGATTTAATTTAGACGTATAATAGAAATTAGACACATCACCCTGAGGACAAGGCATCACCGCTTGGAGGTCGTACACAGCCACTACGAAGGTATTACTCACAAGCTCTTTATCTCTATCTTTTTCAGCTCTAGCGAGAGTCTTTTGCCTCAAGTGCTCGTCGTATGTCTCTTGTAGTAACGATTTATCTTCAGCGTTTTGGTAAGCCATGCAATCTTCGCATTGATCCTTCTTAGGCTGCCAGAAAGATAAGTTAAAATCATGTGTTAATATGTTGTAGTATACTTGATGTTGTTGACATAATCTACTCATTACAATGTTTTTTTTAATGAGTTGTATTGCAATATGTAACTAGTGACCTCGACAATAGATCATATTATTTATTGTTATTAGTAATTAAGTAACTGTTTATTTATTTTACCTCGATGGTCCTAGTTTATCATTTATAACTTCCAGTTACAGCTTTATGTAAGCGGGCACGCCCTTTATGCCTGGAGGCTTTTATTAAGACGTTAAGTTTTGTTTACGTTTAGTTTTTATTTCTGCCCGAGTATAGTTCTCGATGATTTTGTTTGGTATATTGGCGTGTGCTAGCTAACATAATATGGATAATAATTTAAATTATGTTGAATACTATTATATAGTCATTTTTTTTTCTTTCTAACTGAACAGACAGCTGTGCTGCTGGGGAGTTTGTTGCGCCACTTCTTCTTCCCAGCTAACGCACTAGGAAGTGGTGAAGGGTGGGCGTTTTGGGGGACTGTCTTACGTAATTTTGACGTTCGAAAAGTGCTGATTATCAGCCTAGTTTGAATAAATGACTTGAATTTTGATATGAAACGTGTGGTGCTCCCTTTTTTCTGAGGGTTGGAAATTATCAAATAACTTCTCCCATTAATACATTTAATGTACAATAATACTCGTAGCACTGAGTTCTGAAATATCCTCGTCTTGATGTCTAGCCCATGCCAGATACCACACTACACACATAACGTGTGCACAGCAACCGATTGTGCGCCTTCCACTTATACAACTGCAATAATAATGAGCAATTGCTTCTAAGAATAATGTCATTTATTTTAGTATCCACGGTATTTTTATGGCTGAAGGGCAAATTTTACAAATATATTGACGAAGACTAGTTTTCAGAAATTTATTATACCTTGCAAGCACCGATAAATGAGACAATTATGTATTGTTATCGGAGCGGCGCTCACGTGAAGTGCAATGAATAAAGTTTTTTTTTTAATTCAGGGAATACCTGTCTCGAACCCACTGCGCATGTCGCCTGCCCCACAGCAAAGTATGTCGCCCTCTCTGCAGCCCGTTCCGGAAGAGCAGTGTGTGGAAACCGATGGTGGGATTCATGTAGCACTGCGGCAGTCAAATGGGCGAGTTAGCCGTCGGCGAAGACTGCCGAGAACTCCGCGCCCGCCAGTGCACCACAATTTGGTACAAGCATTGAATGAGAATAGCCGGTTACTCTGGGAGAGCATAGTCCAGGCTGCCGAAATTTTGGCTGCTGCCGTTCGTTCTTCTGGTGTTCAGTATCTAGTGGCACATGCCCAAGACGAAGATAATGAGAATGATATCTGATTGGTTTCTTCTTCGTTACTTCTTCTTGGATCTTACAACTCCATAAATCCTGCTATTCTCATTAAATGCTTCTGCCAAAGCCACTTCTCAGCTCGCTAACATTGGCACTAACCAATTTTTCCTGTAGTTTTTATTTTATTGATTAATATATTTTGTGGGTTGTTATATTTTGTTGATTGTTATATTTTGTTGATTGTTAATTGTTTTTTTTAGGGCTACGGATAGCTTTAATGGAGAAAAAAAAAACAATAGTAAAGAAATATAATGTTTAATTTAATTAAAATTATTGATAAGTGATTGCCGAATTTCCCTTGCTTCGGCAAGGAAATCGGTGCTGGTGTCCTCCAATTCCTCCACAATCGCATTCTGCTCGCTGTCCTCGGTGACGTTGATTTCTTCTTCATCTGCAAAAATACACTTATTCAGACCTGTGCTGTAAGTTGGTAAGGGAGTTGGGTATCCTGCAAATTCCAGTTGATGCTGCTCCATCATCTTAAGGTTACTTTGTTCTAATAGGTAAAAGGTTAGGTTAAGAAAGAAAGAAAAAGAAAAGAAAGAAAAATAAGTTAAGGAAAAAGGAAGGATACTAATATCATTGAAGTAACAGAATACCAAAGGACATCAACCACTTTGTATGGCGTTTGGGCTTGAACATGAACATAAAATTATTGCACTATTTTTGATTTTATTGAGTGGCTTACAGTACATAGAAAACATATATGTAGGAAGTTTTGTATCAAATTGTTTAATATAATAATAAAAAATAAAACTTCAACACTTTAAAATAAATCAATTTATTTGTAAAATTATTCATTGCAGATAGACAATAAAACATCATACCTCATCTCTTATGATTTAGGCTATTCGTATAGCAATCATCCTTGTAAAAATGTTTTTTTTTATGTGCAATAAAGACTTTAAAATAATGATCGTCCAAAACCTTTCACTAGTGCGAGCCAACCCAACTATTCAATTGCAATTATGTACTTAATCATCTCAGAAGTTGGAACTTACCACTTGTGGTGCGATCCATTGCAGTATAACTCGCTGCACTTCCACAAGATTAATAATGTGTCTTCTCCTGTGAGTGATTTCAAGACCACAATTTATACACTGCATAGATTCACTAGGCAAAATCGGGAAGTCCATATTCATGCGCGAGTCGTCATGTAAAACGGGTTCATTATCCGAAGAAATGCCAGGGTAAACGTTTAAAGCGGGTTCTGAGTCCAAGAGTGAGCCGGGGTCGTTAGGTAAAAAATCATCAGAATCCATTTTGAAAAGCGTAAGTCGTCAAAAATATCCAGTCGAAATAATATTCACAATAATATACGAACAAGAGCACGAACACAGAGCGAATGACATTGACATTGACAATCGATCACCAATCGATTCTGGATCGGGGTTGCCAGTTATCTGCACTAGGAATCAGTCGAAATATACGATTTGAAATCGATTCCATAGGAATCGATATATATGTATATTATATTATGCTGAGCTGTTTTGCTTTGCGTAATTATTTTGGTTATGGCCCATGCTGCATTCTAATTAGAATCTTCAAGAAAAGCACGCGTTAATAATACTCGCTACCATGACGGATAAAACTCAAATGAACGAAGACGAAATACCAATTACGAACGATTATTACAATTGTTACGTTTATTACATTTTTTTCTCGATAAAAACTTTCTTCGTTTGTTCTACATTGCGTAGGCAAGCTGATGATTTTTAACACTTCAAAAAAAAATGTTGTTCTACATAAACTATATTTTTTTATTTGTGTGAGATTAAGATGATGATGATGCTAATGATGAATATTCCAACGGCTAGGTAAAGCTCGGTCTTCCATCAAACATTTTAATGTTTTGAAACTCTCGAATTGAAACATTGAATATCGATGTTATTTTGTTTGAGTTTTTATTTTGGCAACCCTAACTCAATGCATCCCGCATGTTGCACAGCAAAGCAACTGTCACCATACACAACCAATAATCAATTGAAAATCTTTTTTATTCGTTTTTAATATCATTTAGTTTGACACTCCCAAAAGAAACCAATGTTTACTAAATATTATTACAAAATTATTTATGAATTTCTTTTTTCCCAATACAGCTGTTCACCGGTTAGCCCATTTTGGTTGAAGTCCTTTCAAATCAATCAGACCTGTGGAAGATACTCACATCCATATTTCAACTAGTAAAGGGCTGATAATATTCAAACGGCTGAACCGATTTTGATAAAACGTCTAAGAACATCGCTAGTAAGCCTGCTTTCAAATAATAATAAAAAACTGCATTCAAATCTGTTTTCCGTTTAAGAGCTACGGTGCCACAAACGGACACACATAGCAGTCAAACTTATAACAACCCTCTTTTTGCGTCGGGGATTAATAAAACAGAAGAAGAATTACATAATAATATTAATAAGCAAGGTACACTTACCATCCAATGTTTCCAAAAACTGTACGGGGTACAACATGCTAGAATAATTTTAGCTGCCTTTTTTGGCTGATAATGCAGCCAGCGATGCCTGTGTAGGCACCTAAATGTATTCATTAGGCGCCAATTGCACATTTCCACCACATTTCTTGCTCTTGTGTGGCACTCATTATAAGCAGCCTCGGCATCATTTGTTGGCAGCATAACGGGAGTCATGAGCCATGGCTGTAGTGGGTATCCCTTATCTCCTACAATAAATAAACTTTTATACTGCATTTAGCTAATAGATATAGCAAGTAGGTATAAAATTTTAATAGTGACCTACCTAGAAGCCACTGAGATCTTTCTCCATGCACATATTCATTTCTGAGGACTCTATAAATTTTGGATGCCCTCTAAATTCCAGCATCATGGGTGGAGCCCGGAAAATTTGGGTTTAAGCCAATAATTTTGCCCCTCGCACTGCATACCTGAAAGTGTTTTTTTTTTGTAAATCAATATTTCAAGATACATAAGTGCGTTAAAAAATATAGTTTATACTCACAATCTGGTAGTTGATGCTATAATAGCGCTTTCGGTTATAAAATAGGTTGCCAGCCGACTAAGTGGAGGCTTTGCAATTGCCACATGGGTCCCATCTACTGCACCTAATGTGTTGGGCATATTGTATAAGTCTTGAAAACTGAAACAAGCAAAGTGTTACATGAATAAGAGTAGGTCGGTTCTCAGTTTTGGTAGCTGTAAAAAGGGATGTTTTAATTATCTTAAACTTATTTATTATTCTCTTTTCAGTTTTCTGTTCGACAGAGAAGGCAGGGTTTAAAAAAAAATATCCATTCAAAAACCTAGTAGGGGAGAGTGGGTAGGATTCGTACACTTTTTACTTTAAGCCACATAAAACAAAAACTATCCATTATTTAAAAATAACTTTAATGCTGTCACATACCGCACTTATCAGCCTTTAAGATGAATGATGTGTTGTTTCGATATAAGAAAGCATGGCGATGCTACGACAACTTTACTAAAATGAGAAAAACGTACGAACCTACCCCACACGTGGGGTAGGTTCGTACATAGCGTAGGGAGCTTTCGTACATAGTGGGGTACCTTCGTACAATGAGAGAAATAACCACTATTCAATGTAATATTATCATTTATTGAGATCACAATTAACACAGAATCAGCCTTTTTTTAGGAACAATTATCAATTATTATTTTGTGTACCTCAGTAGGTACTACAAATAGCTACTTACTCTTAGTAACAAAAAACGTACCTCAGTACTAAAAATGACTACTTAGTCTTGGTAACAAAAACGTATCATAACTTTTCTCTTATTAATATAATAAGTAGGTACCTAATGAATCAACATAATAAAATTTACCATTACAGCAACAAGCCTTAGTCTTAAGTATTAATACACGTACTATCCGACAGCATACATAGATAAGTCTTTCTCGAAGCTATAAATGTGGGACGTTCTCGCTGTCAAAGCAGATTTTGATGGTGCCAGTATATGTACCACATCTGTTATATTGACACTCCCCTCATCCTTGGTGGCGAGAAAAACAAATTTCCAGGAACCAGGCTTCTTCCTCATAAATGAAACTATGTATTCAATAGGACTGTACTTTATAAGCACTTGCCCAACATAATATAAAAAAGTATTTTTTTTAGCAAATTTGACTAGCACGAAACATCCTTGGTTAATGTTCATAGACATAACTGGAGTTTCATCTTGAACATCCAATTGCTCGGACGCTTCTTCGATGGGAGAACAAGAACTTTCTCTTAAACTGATATTAGTTTCATCCTCAGAATCAGACTCGTCCTCACTGACAGGCTTGAAAGTTTTCTTTTGCCTCTTTGATTTAGTTGTCCTTAGCCTTTTGTTTTATCTCTTGCTCTTGCTTATTCAACTGTTTTGCTTTCTCTATTTCTTCTGTCTTTTTGGATTGGTGTTGGCGGATACTAAATGTAATGCTCGCTTCATCTCCTTAGCCTTTTGTTTTATCTCTTGCTCTTGCTTATTCAACTGTTTTGCTTTCTCTATTTCTTCTAGTCTTATTTTCTCTGGAGTATCTGTATATATTCTCCACTTTCCTTGCTGTTTCCCTTTTCCCGACTTTTTAGACTCAGTTCTGTCTACTATAGGGTAAGGCCGGATAACTTCTGGAGTTATTAGTCCTCCAGCAGGTAAAGTCGCCGGTGAAGTTGTAGATCTATGTAAGGAAGGTGAAACAGGAACTAAGTTCTCTAGGAGATCTTCTTGAGTAAGCTCCGTTTCCGATACATTGGCACCTTGACTCGCTGTTGAAATAGACTGCTCACCTTGTGCGGATTCTGACTGTGGCGGAAAAGAAGCTGATGTAGGGGCCAACCCTGGTGGTAAATCTTGTTGTTCCACATCTTCAACATTACCTATCTCGTCGATCTCCTCTGAAGCTGACGTGGACCCGGATTGGTATACGCTTACAGCTGCAAAGTCGTCGTCTCCAAAGGCTAGCTTATTAAATGGCCAGATTCCAGTCTTCTCAAAGGCACGTGTTATATTTCTCCCACTGAACGATTCAAAATAGGTTACTTTGACAAGCTTCGGTATATTGTATATGTTTAGAGTTTTTCCCAGGTTATTCACATGCCAATCGTTAAATGCCACTTTCAATTTTGCCTTGAAAGGTCCAAATACACCAACGTCTAAGGGCTGAAGACGGTGAGTTGTATGCGGTGGGAACGAAAGGTAAACTATGCCATTGTCACGAGCATAGTCTACTGCTTCTATTGTGACGTGGATTTCATGGTTATCAACCAGTAGCAAGATAGGGTTATCTTTTGAGCACAACGTTTACTTCTGGAAATGTTTCAACACCTCCAAAAATATAGTGGTATTTATCCAACCACTCCTTGTTGCCATTCCCAGACTACCTTCCGGAGCACCGTCCATAAAATGGTCTTTAAAATGAACCCTGGGGAAGATAAATAGAGGCGGAATTGTGTTGCCACTGGCTGATATGATTCCTCCAAATGTAACAAGTTCTCCTCTCTCAGCCGAAACAAGTTGACCGATTTGTTTTTGGTTTTTCTCAGCTAAAAACTTTGGCCTAATAATACTGTGGATATCCCCGACTCGTCAAAATTGTAAATTCGGTCAGCAGTGAACTTGTATTTTACGTATACAGTCTCAAGGTTTTCGAAGAAATCTTTTATGGCAGTCTTATTGAATGCGAAGCACCTTGCGGCACTGGTGTTTTCTGAGGCTTAAATTTGTGCAACGGTTGCGAAAACTCTCCACCCAATCCTTTCCTGCCATTTGATTGTGATCCCAATTAGAAGGATAACGTAATCTATTACCTTTTGCAAACTCGTACGCAAGTTTTCTTACTTGGACAATCGTCAATCCGTAGTGCATTTTGGAGCATTTCATTATGTACGTATTTAAATGAGCCTCTTCTTCTGCAGAAAACACTTGGTTTGAAGAGTATTTGGAACTGAAAACACGTACCTTACTATGTCTGTCTTCAGTAGCTGCTTGTTTATGTAACTTCGTCAAGCGATTTTCGAGCGTAGTTGGTTTGACGCCATATTTTTGCGCAGCCTTTCTGATAGATAAGGTTTTATTCAAAACTTCGTCTATCGCAGATTTCATGCTATCTTCGTCTAATTGTCCCGTTCTCGTCCCCTTTTTCACATACTTTCGCGGCATTTTGACTCTGTAATAATAATATATTCGATAAAAAAAATGTTTAATGCTATGCAAGTTAGTGTGGGGAGGATTCGTACAGTACGAATCTACCCCACTGCTAATTGCACGAAGGTACCCCAAACCAAAAATACAACGATTTAATTTAAAATAAAAATACCCGTTATAGTTATCAGAAAACAACTGCGTGCATTTAAGACCTCAATACCATTCCACCAACTAAATTGAATCACTTTTATAACTAGAGTAAAACTTATAACATTTAAACACGTTTCAAAGTGAATCCAAAAATTACTTACGTGGAGCGAAAACATGAACGGGCCTGTTGTGTCGAAGCCGGGAGCCGCACTGCTTTATATATTTTGCACCAAAACATAGCTGGTCTTCTCAATAAAACGGACTTATTGTCAGTACATGTTCATGAATTGTTACAAAAGAAAATAGATTTAGATGTGATCTGTATAACGGAACATTTTATAATAGCTGGTCATGAGAACTTGATCGACGTTCCTAATTTTAAGATAGGCGCGTGTTATGCAAGAAAAACACAAAAACGTGGAGGATCCTGCATTCTTATTAAAAATATCTATGAATACAAAGAATTAAAGAACGTATCAAGTTTTTCAGTGGCGGGAGTTATAGAATGTTGTGCAGTGGAACTAATTAAGCAAAAGACTGTAATAATATGCATTTATCGACCGCCTAATTGGTCAAACATAAGTCTTTTCTATGATAACCTAGATTCTCTTTTAAAAACTGTGTGCACTAATTTAAATAGAAAGGTGGTTTTGTGTGGGGACTTTAACATAGATATAATTAAAAGAAATAGATTTACTTTGGACTTTGAATCCCTACTTCTCAGTCACAATCTTAAATAGGAAATAAATCAACCAACAAGACTAATGAGCAAAACTTGCCTAGATAACATAGCGCATAACTCTAAGAAGAAATGCAATAGCGAGATAATGGATTTCGCTTTATCAGACCACACAGCTCAATTATTAAAAATCCCAGTTAAAAAAACATGTATTATTAATTCTTGGAGAATACAGAAACGTCAGTTTACAAAGGAAAATATGTTAAAATTTAAAAATCATTTAAAGTGTCTTACTTTCGCAGACGTATTTGGTACTGAAAACGCTAACGAAGCCTATAACAATTTCATCGATATTTTTTGTTTATTGCACAATCTCTGCTTTCCATTAAAATGGGTAATTGTTAAACCTGAGAAAAAGATTAAGTGGATTTCTCGGGGTATAAGAATTTGCAGTCGGAAACAAAGAAATCTACTGTGGAAGTATAGGCGATCACCTACGCAAACAAATAAATCTATTTTCAAAACTTATTCACAGAGACTCAAAAAAATTATTCGGTTAACCCAAAAGGCCCAAAATAACTATACTATAAACAGTTCCGAGAATAAGACTAAAGCAGCATGGCAAATTATTAATAAAACTAAATTCACTAAAGATCCTGTCTTACAAATCAACAGTCAGAATTCCTTAATTAAAGACCCGCAAGAAATAGCCGAATCCTTTAATAATTTCTTTGTGGAGAATATTCCCCAAAATCGTATAAGGAACTTGGTGTACAGCATGCCAAACCGCGTAAAGTCAAAGTCAAAGTCAAAGTCAAATCATTTATTTCAAATAGGCCCTTGTAAGGCACTTATGAACGTCAAAGTTTACAAAAAAATTGAATTGATTCTAGTCGCCCCTTCCAAAAGGTAGTTTTCGTATGGAGAAGAATGGGCAAGAAACTCCACCGTTACTCTTTTAAAAAGTGTTACAATATTTTGTATATGTACGTACATTAGTTACATAATTATATGTGAAGACGATGCAACTAAAAAAATAAATAAAAAATACGTTACCACAAGAGGTAAAAAGAAGAATTAATAAAAATGAAGCAACGAAAGATAAATTAATTACTTATATGATAGATGCATGGTTCTCACATATTTACAAACATTATAAAAGTAGACGATTTTATTAAAATTTTACAATTAATAAGTCAGTGTGTGAGGAAGAAATCACAGAATGTAAAATCAATGTCATATAATAAAACTAATAATTCATACAACTCAAATTAGCAACCAGTTTGATTTTGTCTAGATTCTAGATTATCCTATGGAGCAGGACCAGCATGTTTCCAAGCATTCTTATCTTGGATATAATCCTCTAATTTGTAATATGCTTGTTTACAAAGTGTACTTTTAATATGAGTTTTAAATTTTCTTTCATTTAATTGTAATATATCACAAGGTATTTTATTGTAACATTTAACACAGTACCCCATAAAAGATGAAGATACTTTAGATAATCTGAAAAATGGTTGATCTATTTTATCTTTATTTCTAGTATTAAAATTATGTCTATCGCTTATTTTATTAAAAATATGTAGATTTTTTCTTACATACATAATATTTTCATAAATGAATTGGCAAGGTACTGTCATAATATTAATCCTTTTAAATAGTTCCCTGAGAGATTCGCGACGATGTAGATTATAAATGGCTCTGACAGCTCTCTTTTGTAAAATAAATATAGATTCAATGTCAGCAGCCCGACCCCACAGTAAAATGCCATACGACATAATACTGTGGAAGTAGCTAAAATAGACCAAACGCGCGGTTTCTACATCTGTTAACTGTCTTATCTTTCTAACAGCATAAGCGGCAGAGCTTAGCCGCCCCGCAAGAGATGTTATATGAGGTCCCCATTGTAATTTCTCGTCTAGCGTGATTCCTAGAAAAACTGTTTGATTAATATATTCTAGCTTTTCTCCATTCAATAAGATGTCACATTCGCTACTTCTAACATTAGGTAATTTAAATCTAATGCATTTGGTTTTTTTTTTATTTAGTACCAAATTATTTACCGTAAACCAATCTTGGACCTGAAGAATAGAGGTATTCACGTCGTCAAGATTTTGTGACCGTCGGTTGATTTTAAAGATCAATGATGTGTCATCTGCAAATAACACCATCTTCGGTTGATTTTGGAGTAATTGGGGTAAATCATTAATGTAAACTAAAAAGAGGAATGGACCCAATATCGAACCTTGAGGAACGCCCATTGCCATTTCAGACCCTAATGAGTTTACGCCGTTTACTTGAACTTTAACCTTTCTATCTTTCAGGTATGATCTTAGTAAATCAAGAGCTGTATTCCTAATCCCATAGTGCTCCAGTTTCAGCAGAAGTGTCTCATGGTCTACGCAATCGAACGCCTTCGAGAGGTCGCAAAAGATTCCAATGGCATCTTGTGCTTCTTCCCAGGCATTAAAAATGTTCTTTATTAGGGTGACACCAGCGTCAGTGGTACAACGCCCTTTGGTGAAACCGTACTGTTGTTCGTGAAAGATGGAATTTTTATTAAAGTGACGTAACATTTGATTGAGCATCAACTTTTCAAACACCTTACTGAGAACTGGTAGAATTGACACAGGCCTATAATTGTTGTACTATCACCGGATTTGAACAATGGAACTAGCTTACTGTGTTTCATGAGATCCGGAAATACTCCTTGGTCTACACTGGTGTTAAATATGAAAGCTAAATAGGGCGCAATGGTTTCGATAATACATCTACAGACTTTTACAGACATTCCCCAGAGATCTTCTGTTGATTTAATTTTAAGATCTTTAAAAGCTTTTATAACAGCCTGGGGGTTTGTGTGCTGAAACCTAAACTCCAAAGGGCATGCCTTCACATTCTGTCTAAGTAAGGAAGCAGAAAGCGCGGGTGAGGAATTTAAAGCTTCAGTAGTTTTAATGGGAATATTAGCAAAAAAGTTTTCAAATTCCTGAGCTATTTCTACATCTGTGTTGATAGGGCCATGTGCAGTCTCTAAATTAAATTCAGTATTTCGCTGTTTTTTCCTACCTGTTTCATTATTTATTATTTGCCAGGTAGTTTTTATTTTATCATCAGCAGATTTTATTTTATTGCTAATATAAAGAGCTTTGGCTATTTTGCACACACTTTTAAAAGTTTTTGAATATGTTGCAACATACTTATGAAAGCTTGTATTATTCATATGTTGCTTTAGGCCATAAAGTTCAAATAGTTTTTCCCTGCTTTTACGAATACCTGGAGTCGCCCAATCACTAAATAAGAACTTGGTGTAAATACTTTTAGTCTTTAGTGGAAAAGTGTCATTAAATTGCTTGTTTAATAGTGAAAAGAACTGGGCGTAAAACTCATTTGGGTCACCTATATTATTAAAACTATGAACACATAATTTACTGGCCAAAGAATTATTTAATTTCTCTAAACTTTTACATGTAATTGACCTAAACCTTATTTGAATTTTTTGTAAAGGTATGTAGGAGCAAAATGTTATTGTTTGTCCACTGTGATCTGATGGCAACTTGTTTACAATTTGTTTGTGTAAATAATCACAATTACAAAAAATATTATCTATACAGGTGGCAGAGGAAGCTGTCACTCGGGTTGGTTCAATAAAAACATTTGACAAATCAAATGACTTAAAAAGGCTTAATAATCTGACAGTATTCGAGTTATTTTCTAATAAGTTAATATTAAAATCGCCACATATGATTATTGACTTACTACTAGTACTAAGTTTCTTTAATACATCTTCCATTACAGAATCAAACATGGATAGATTCTGGTAGCTTGGAGGTCTGTATACGCATACTATAACATGCTTATCAAGCTCAACACAGGACAATTCAATATTATGTTCAACAGATAGTCCGATGATGTCTTTTCTTTCTTTCGATTTAATAGAGTTTTTAACTAATATTAACGACCCACCATGTATCATCCGTTTTCGGCTGAAATGGCTAACTACACAATAATTTTCATAATTAATTGAGATCACTTGATGATCTTTTAACCAATGCTCTGTTAAACAAATGACATCAAACTTGGTATTTTCCAAAAACAATTCTATTTCCAGTAATTTGGAAGAGCAACCTTGGATATTTTGATTAAATAATTTTAAAGTATGTTGCACTCCCTTTGATTTATGTTGAGTTATATTGCCAGAAGATACCTTTTTATTATTCTCTAATAATAATTGGTTAATTGAAGGGGTAACTTCTGTTGTCTTACTGCCTAGTTTAAAGAATTATCCGGAGCAACATCCACAACTACAAGAGAAGAGTCTAAAATGCCTGTATGAGCTCCAGCAGGAAGAGAATACCCTATCTGACTGGTAGTGGCCTCCAAGTATGTTGGTACTGTAGGTGGACCCTCCTTCGTACAACATGTTAATACATAATTACTCACTATGTTGTTAGTATAACTAGACAACATAGACTCGTCACTAATACTACACTTTGTTATATTAGCTATAACCTCATTAATATTATATGCTATTAACATAGCAATCAGATGTCTACATTCCCAAGACAGAGATAAAGTTCTCTGAGTTAACTTAAAACCACTAACAAACTTGTTAGTGTCAAAATACAATAATTTATCACTATGACAACATGTCAGCCTATGAATAGTATTATTCAACTTATAAATATAGTTATTTTCATCATACGATAAAGTATCAGAATAAGGAAAAGCACACAACATCAGTTTTCCTATATTCAATTTTAATAAGGTGTCCACACCATCCACTATGTCCTTTTTGGTTATACCAGTACTATTACCTAATAATAAAACCATTGTGGAATAATTATTTAGGTTTGTATTTGCAATTCTTTTAATCATTTGTTTAAAACTTATGTTATGATAGCTATGATTGGTAAAACTATGGCTAAGGTAGTTGAGTAAAATTTTCCCAAAGCCTGAACCTAATTCGTCACAAAAAAATATTGATTTATTTTTCTGTGAATTAACAGAAGTCTCTGCTGGAAGAGCCAACACTGGAGGGGGCAAGTTAGGCTGAGGCTGAGGAAGTAGTGGTTGATTGGCACAGCTGCATGAGAGGTTATTTGTCAGAGACTCATACATCTCAGCATTGCACTTCACCAAGTCAAGTAGTTCCCCGGCCTCAAGCAAGCGGTCACTTAATTGCTGTTGTGAAGTCTCATATTTTTCAAAAATATCCTTCAGCAAGTGCTCCTTGTGTAGTATATCATTATATAGGAGCTGGATATCAGTGTCATATTTTTCCCTACATTTATCTAACTCAATAGTACAAGTACTTAAACTTTTTGTTAAGACAACACGTTCCTTTCTAAGTGAAAGATTTAATTTTAAGAGATTTTGTTTTTTGATTGCTCTCTGTGACCGTTTAATTAATTTCTTGATTTTAATATATTTTTTTAATTTCTTGTGACTCACAACAATAGGACATAATGGTATGGTGTCATCACCAGTCAAATCTATTGTTACAGCTGGCTCACACACTGATTTTAAATTACTACCTACCAACTCATTAAATAGATTACTGGTACTAGCTACCTGTTTGCTAACCTTGATACACTCTGAGAAAGATAGTGCATTTTGGGCTTCACACAATTTTTGTTCAAGTTCTGTAATTCTATTCAAAGCCAGTTCGTGGGTGTCACTGCACTCTTGAAACGTTGACACTAGATGTTGAAGTTGACTATGCTGGTCGGTTAAGTCCATGTGTTGTAGGTGTAATTGAGACAGTTCATTTTTGAGGGAGGTGTTCTTTAAATTAATGTTTTCCACTTCCACTTCACTGTCTTCCCTTTCCTGGAGCAGCTGTTGGCATGTGGCATTAGAAGCCTCGAGCTCTGTCAAGGTAGCTCTTAGTTTTGCTTCCAGATCCCTGATTGTAGCACTGCGGGTCATCATTTTCTTTGAAATGTCAGTCACCTGGAATGTGTAAAGTTATGCAGCTAAATAACAAAGTAAGAAAAAGATGTTCTAATATTTAGATTAGTAGGAGGTAGAAGAGAAAAATAAAATAAAATTTTAATTAGTAAAAATAGGTAATGAATTGTTAACAAATAGATATTAAAATATTAGATGAAGTTAATAATTAGATGGGAATGTTAAACAAAAGTGAAGTTACATGGAATACACTGCTTTTATTCTAGGACACAAAAAACTTGATTAACAATAACAAGTTTATGACACATTACAGGATTAATAGTCTGAATAAATAATAATCAATAAGACCTAATGACCTTATTTTTGTGTAGTAAATTATGTAGTGTTTATTGTCTGAGCGAATGTTTTCGTCGTCGATTTTGCTTCCACTAATTATTGTCAAGCAAAAGGAGACTTAAACCGTGCTAGTGTGTGATGGACGTTGCTCAGAAACCTGAGCAGTATTTTGTGATGGTCTGCGGTCTTATAATATTATGTAGAATAACATAAATAAAACAAAATACTCCCCGGGATTGATGATAATTTGAAATCCGTCACCGTTGGGTTGGTTGAGTTGACAGCCGGTTTAATATCCTTTTTGTGCGACGTTCACGCAACAAAAACACTGTATAATCACTGAATAAACTACTTAATAACTAGGTACGACTATATTACTCTAATTTACATAAATAAACACTTATTTATTATTTTTATAATTAATTAACCTACAGATCGTCTTTTTTGACGACCGGCTACCAGTGTTGCCAGCCAAAAAAAAAAAAAAAAAAAAAAAAAAAAAAAAAAAAAAAAAAAAAAAACGCGTAAACGCAGTAATGGAAGCACGAGGAGCCAATACGAAGTATTAAAATTCAAGAAAATCGTAATAAAGTTCAAAAATTTCATGTTTCCTATTTTTGTTTTAAGGAGAGATCAGCAGTTTTTTTCTTTATGTAATTTTGTGTTAACCGGTAAAGCCCTGGGTGACCCTCAAGCACGTCAATTAGCACGTTAATTAGTTGTTTATCAGGCCTTTAACGGTTAATAAAATGTATGGTGACTGATATTTTTTTTACTTTCATTTAAGGAGTATTACATTGTCTATTAAATACAATTTATTGCATTAACCTATCATTTTTAGTTTCCGAGATTTTTAACATTCTTTAAGTGACCCGGATTCATTGCTCTCGAGTGTAGTTTCCTAAAGGACATAAAACTCTTCTAACCTTTTATGTTTGGGGAGAAATCCTTTATCCAACCGAGGATTCCTCAAAGTTTCCACCAAATACAGTGCTCCCGATCTAGGCAGTCTAAATATTTTTTTAAATTTGCTTTCTGCCATTTCGAATGGGTTGGAACGGTCTCGCAATCTTTCCAACTGAACCCTTTCCAGATAGTTTAAAAAAAAATTGTTAAGTAATCTTATTTCACAGACTCTAAAAGTGGATTTATCCACATCTTTTCCAAATCACATGTGCAAATCCCTCAATGATTTCACGAATGAATTTCGTATTGTACCCACTTATTCTTATAACAATAATTTTAATATTTACCTTTTTGCCGAATCGACAATAGCTGCAATCACATATGCTTCCATAATTATTTTTCGAGATTTTCCAGCATTGTAGCTACCAGTTGTCTGTCTTCCCTGGCCGTTGTGCATCTTGGTCTGCCATTTCCTGGTCTTCTAAGGTGTGATCCGGTCTCTTGGTACCGCTGGACTACCCGCTGAACAGTCGACAAAGATACACCAATGTTTCTGGCTGTTTCACGCTGGCTCCGCCCAAGTTCCAAAAAAGTTAGGATTCTGGTACATTCCTCTAGCGTGACTGCCATGCACATTCACCTCACAGAATAATAAGAAGCTGTCAGAAGAGCTCGTGGAGGCAATACAAAGTATTAAATGAAGAAAGTGATGAAAAACGGTAAAAAAACAATCATAAAAAATGTAATCTTAAGAAAAATATTATCCCTTTGTGGTACCTTTCTCGCTAGTCGCTCTGGCGTAGTTGACCCTGATGTTCCGGTCTTCCAGGTATGAGGTGACGAGAGCGTAGATGTTTTTGGGACAGTTCTTGACTACCATCTGTCGCTTGAGTGCTGGCCACCATGCGTTGTCGAAGGCCCCCTCTATGTCCAATGATATCAAAAGCACGATTTTTTTGGCTTTGATTTCGGCTCGCAAGTGCCCCATTAGGGCATAGAGGGCGTCCTCAGTTCCGCGCATCGGCATGAATCCAAACTGGTTTGGGTGGAGTGTTGGGAGAAAATGCCACTGCATTCTACCTACTAGAAGCTTCTCGACGATTTTTCCTAGGACCGAGAGCAGACCTATTGGCCTGTACGACTTTGGGCTGGTGTAGTCGTCCTTTCCTGGCTTGCGGAGGATGCACACACGGGCGACTTTCCACTGCTTTGGGAAGTATGACATCGACAGGCACTTATTAGCTATCGCTAAGAACACTTCCCGGTCGCAGTTTATTGCCGCAGTGCAGATGTCCGCTGTTAATCCGTCGGGACCGGGGGCGACGAGCAGAACTCCTTCCAGTTTGCTGTGGCTGCTACCGTTGCTGCTGTGGTGTATACGTTTTTGGCCAGCACGTATTCCTGGATGGTGAAGTGTCTCCGACTTGCGGCTGCATTACGGATCCTTCTCTTCTTCATAAGGGCTCGTCTTTTTTGAGACGGTCTAGAGAACGATTCCACCATGGGGGCTTTGCGTCGTGTTTTGGCGACCCCAGTTTTGGGATCGCTTTCTCGCATGAGCGGTGGATGATGTGGGTGTATTCTGTGATGAGTTTCTCCAGATCCTCTGGGTTCAAAACGCTCGAGACTCCGGCTGGTGTAATGTCACTGTCCGCCAGACGGGTCTTGAAGTGTGCACAAAAGTCGGACCATTTAGCCTTCTTGTTGTTGTAGATGCACGTCGAGATTGGCCTTAAGGGTTCCAAGGCTTTTTCTAGGCGCATCGAGAAGGTGATTGCGTTGTGGTCTGATGTTGTCAGACTTCTTTCTACTCGCCACTCCTCGACCTTGCCTAGCAGCGACAGACTGCATGCCGTCACATCGACAATGCTCGTGCACCACCTGTCTCCTCTGTAGGTCTCGAAAGTTGGTGTTTGACCAATGTTGAGTATATGGAGGTCCCGCTCATTGAGAAAAGAGTTGTACGACGCTCCACGGTGGTTTTCGGAGACACTTCCCCACCACTGGCTCCAGGCGTTCACGTCTCCTCCCACCAGGATATTGTGTGTGTGTGTGTGTAGTTTTCGAATTGTGTTCTGTGTTTCGGTAAGGTAGGGTTCAATGTCTTGGTCACCCTCAAAATAGACCGACAGTGCTCCGAACCTGAGCTGGCCCACCTTCAGCAGAACGGCGGCTATGTTCTCGGTTACAAGCTGGGGGTCGTGGATAACCTCCAGGTTGTTCCCGAAAACAACGATCGCCGCTTTTACTGGTTTTTGTCGGCTGAGGCTGCACTGGATGACTCTCGTGCCGGGGCATTGTTTCATGACACCTGTTCTTCCTAAATAGGGCTCTTGAACAAGTGCTACTGAAACTCCCTTTGCCTGAGCCGCCATGTGGAGTTCTTCTGTGGCCAGCTTGGAGCGCTGAAGATTGACTTGGATGAAACGTAATCTTGCTGTCGGTCTTATTGTGTTTTGAGTGGTGACTTGTTGGCTCGTTGGGATTTCCTGGTCGCCCTTAGCAATAGGAAACGCGCGACCTCGCTATACCATCCCATTTTTGGCGTTCTTGGCATTCTTCACTGAATGCTGTGTGTGTCAGGTCGCTGTCCGTCTTGCGTGCCATCTTGCAGTTGATGCAGGTGGGCAGTTTGCCGTCAGCCCGAGCGAGGCAGTCCCCACTGCTGTGTGCTCCGCTGCAGTAGCTGCATGTTGCTTTGCCGGCCTTGCATAAGGATCTGTTGTGTCCATAGGCAAGGCACTTTGAGCACTGTACCAGTGGGGACTGGTCCTCGATTGAGCACCGCTTGATGCCCACGTGCACCTTCTGCACCCGCGTGTAGCACTTCCAGAGCTCCGGGGAGAGCTCCAGGACAGGGTGGCACTCATGGGGGTTCCTCGCGCGCTTCCTGTAGCGTACCCTCATGGTGTGTCCATCCACTGCAGCGTCCTGCAGAAGGTGTTTGTTCTGCGCTTGCAGCAGATCAACAATCTCCCGGTCGCTGTAGCTCGACAGCACTCCTTTGATGCACACGAGGGGGTTCTGCGGTTTCGGCTCCTGGACCTTGAGCCCTGCGTTTGACTTGAACTGATCTCTGATCATGTTCAAGTCCGCCTTGCTGGCGCACCTCAGAACCACTTTCTGGTTCCGCGCCTTCCGGACTGTGTCGACTCGGGCTCCGCTTGTTTTGAGGTCCAGGGCAGTTCTGATCCTCTCGATCACATTGTCCCCAGTGTGCTGGGGTTCCGTTGACGAGACGATCAGGGTGTGGTTGGGTTGTGTGAGTGGTTTGGGGGGCTTGGGTATACTGGCGACCTGGGCAAAGGTTTTGGGGCCCTGTTGTTGTTGAAGCGGTCTGTCCGCTTTACCCAGGTCCGCTACCCCCTTCTCGATGTTCTGGAGGGTCTTCTTCACCTCCTCGACTGCTAATTCCGCTTCCAGATTCAGCGCCGGGGGCGCCTGGATTTGCGGCTCCTTGTCGCGCAGTACGCGGAGGTCCGCCGAGACAATCTCCAGCCTTTCGGAGATGGGTTTGAAGTGGTGCGATATGTTGAGTGGTGGTTGTGGTGGTGGAGGGGAGAGTATGGGCCTGTTGGAGATGGCCTGCAATTGTGCTTCCACCTTCGCCATTTCCTCTTCAAATTTTGACGTCGTCAACAGATCCATTTCTAACTCTGGGCTTATAGGGTCCGGCTGCATGGTCCTGGGTTGGGAGAGGTCTTCTTTGAGCCTTTCCAGAGACTTCCGGAGCACATCCAGCTGGTTCGAGATGCTGGTGACGTTTTGATCTAGGCGTGAAAGGCCAGCCCCCATGGAATCTCACTTTGGATCCCCCGGAGCTCTTGCACTTTCTTGCCTAGTGCGCTCGTGTTCTTTTTGGTTCTGTAGGCTCGCAGTTGTGACCTCTCTTTTCACTTCCTTTAGGCCGTTGAGGGCTTCAAGGGTCTCGTGGCCCAGCCATTCCCGGATCCCTTTCGCCTCCTTTTTGGTCTCCGTGAAGTCCGTTCGCATCAGGGAGAGCTCGGCCTTCATCGTCATCAAATCCCGGGTATGAGCTCTCTCGACCCGCACAAGCTCCTGAGCGTGTCGAGAGCGCTCCTTCTCGAGGTTATACTTATGACGCGCCCTCGAGTCAGCGAGTGACAGGGCTGTCTTGTAGAGGCCTTGAAGACACTCGTGGGCTGTGGCCTTGCACTCCCTCTTCATATTTCCCGCGGCTTCCAGGGCGTCCTTCCCTTTTTGGAGGAGATCGTTTGCCTCGCGCGTGGCCAGGTCCATCTCCACCCCTGTCCCCCTTTTCGGTGTTCTGTATAGGAGACTCGGCCGCCCACTTGTGGGAGCCTGGCTAAAAGATGACGCCACCGAGCTGTCGTCGTCCGAGACTCCCACATAAAGGGGGGAGATGCCACATTGCTCCCAGTTAATTATTATTTCTGGCACCGGTACTGGTACCGACGGCAGCAGCGGCGTCCCACTCGTCACGTCTGGTTCCGACGCTGCCTTCGACAGCTGGGGCTTTATTAACGGCCGCGCCGACTCCGAGGCCACAGATTGGAATGTATTTTTATGTAGAACCCTTTCCCGAAGGGATTTAGGGGCTTTTGCGGCCTCCGTGGTCATTTTGCGGGAGTTGGTGGACGTGGTGGAGGCGGTGGAGGCGGAGGATTGTTTTGATGACATTTTTTTATTTTATGGAATTCAATTTTTAACTAATAAAAACTAAAGCTAGACTACTACTACTACTTGACTAGCCTGTGTAATAACTAATATTAGGCGATGGACTCACGAATGTTTCGCTGGTGGTCTGCGTCTGCTGTCCGATGAGGAGCCCGACAACTGCTAGAGCTCGATGGAATGAGCTCTATGTGGGCGCTGGTGGTGGTCCTCAGTGGAATTCTGTGGCGTCACGTGTTACTGCGTGTGTGGGGTGTTTAAATTGAGGTTTCTGTTGGGGCCAGATTTGAGAGCTACTTTAGTTTTTTTTTTAATTTAGAGATTAATATTGTGGGTGCAACTAAGTTTTATTTTATTTTTTATCTGTATAATTAAATTCTCAATTGAACAGTCTTCGTTTCATTAGGATGGCATACGTAGTTCGGGAGATATTCGGGTTTATGTGACTGACCCGTTATTTTTGGAACCGAGTGTAGTTAAATTCGTCAACGAGTTAACTTACTACTAATTTCAACTTGCAACGTAAACCGTTCATACATTGCACGGTTTTATTCAACGCTGCGACGCCGACGTTCAATTTTAGAAAGAATTTGATTCAATGTATGTCTTGGAAATTGTAAACGTTTTTACGTTTGATTGATGGTTTTACTTAGATGACCTTCCCTTCATACTTTTTCTTCAGGCTTAGGACTGACTGAATAGAATATAATTAGCTATAGGTAAACCATATTCTACTCAGGCGTACTTAAAAGATCATTTGATTCTATGTACACAAATCAATTATTATTTACAAAAAGTTTTTTTTTATACTTTTGTTTTTTTTCTTCTTAGGCGTATTTAAAAGATCATATTTCTGATTCTATGACACAAATCAATTATTGTTTACAATTTTTTTTTATAGTTTTCGTTTTTTATATATTTTTATTTATTTTTAATTTTTTACATATTTTTATGTTGATTTTGATGATTTTAATTCATACCCCTTGAACCGGTCCTGAGGTGAATTTAAGTTAAGAAACATGATTTGCTCAACTTTGCTAGTGGTCAGCCTTGTACGTCTTTGGTTGATGATAAGACCAGTTTTTGAGAACATCCTTTCACAAGGAACGGACGTGGCCACTATATTACAGTGCTTCACAAATATTTTCTTCAGATTAGGGTATACAAATTGATGTTTTTTCCACCATTCTAGCGGGCAATTCAAATTTCCTAATTGGTCCTTTCGAAGTAACAACTCATCGGATAGGTACATGTCAACCTCCTTGATGGCCTTTGAAAGCGGCGTTCCTTGAGTTGTGGTACTCGCGATTAGGGAATCCAATCCCGCATCAGAATCACGATCCCGCAGGCCTGCGGGATCGAGGTCATCGATCCCGCGGGATCCCGCGGGATTGGCAGAATTGAGATTTTTTATAATATTTTTTCGTTTATGAAGTTTTTTTAAAAAAAAGCAAACAAAAACAAGTAAATTGCTTATAATTATTATTTTTCAAGTAAAAGTAATACTCATTAAGTCATTAGTCATTACTAATTATAAATTGAATGTCAGAAATACTTACATTTACATAAGTATCAATCCTTAATACTGCTTAATAATACTTACTTAATAATTATAACAAAATTTTAATCATTAAATCTGTTTCCTTTTGATTCGACAAATTAACATTTTTATTAGTGGCTTTAGAATCAACTTATTGTTTCTGGTAATACTTTCGAAGAAATGATAGAGTATCTAATGCTTCATCTTTAAAATTGGATCTTATCTTGTTACATAAGTATCCAGCGGCGGAAAAAGCGCGCTCGGCTTCCACACTTGTAGGCGGAATCGACTTTATATAACTATAAGCAGCTTCTAAGTACTTTGCTCTATTACCTCCACATTCAAAAAGTATCATCTCACGTTTCAATATGAGGTCAAGTGAATTTTCTTGAGTGGGTATGGGTAAACGCACAACAGGTCTAGACTCAGCTACCCATTCAGTACGGAGGCTGCGCTCTAATTCATCTTCCAGTGTAGACGGTGGCTCCTCAAGACGACTGGACAAATTCGATAAAGGCATGTCTTCTTCATCGTCGCTGTCATGAACTTGCTGGTTTTCAGTTTCAGGTTGTAACTGCGTGTCTGCTGACAGCAGTCTTTCGATTAAACACTTCATCTCAGTTCGTAGTGTAACTTTACTTGGATAAAAGAAGGGATCGTCCTGCAAATTTGTAGATCCTGATTTTTTTTCTAGATATTTTATTGGATTTTCTAAGTAAAGCAACACGGCAGTCATAGATGTGCGGCGTTCTTTTATCCGGCGAGATAGCGACAGAACAAGTTCCTGGCTTAACCTGGTGTTTTGTTGATTTAATTTGTTTATCATGAAATGCAATGTAGTTTCTGCCGTAGCTAAGGTTGCATCCTCACGGCATAAAACATTTACAGCAAGCTTCACTGGCTCTAAAGCTTGTTCAATGTCGGTCAAAGTTGTAAATTCTTCCTCAGTGAATGAATATGGGGCCGATGTCAGTTTTAGATCAATAAGTGCTTTAGATATACACTGTCTGACTTCGTTGAACCTCGACAACATTGATGCGAGACTGCTCCAGCGCGTTCGGCAATCAAGAATCAGCTGTAATTCTTTGCCAAATTCTTCTTTGATATATTTTTGCAGCAAGTCATTTTTTACAGGAGATTTCGAACTGAAAAGCTTGACAATTTTCCTCACTTTTTGAATCAGTTCTCTAAAACAGAAAAAAGCAATAAATTGAATTTATAAATTCACAAATTTCCATGATGCAATTCTATTGTTATATAACAATACTTTACTAAATACCTGTATTGTGGTAGCAAATCTACTTCTTGAATGTCTTCCTCTATCAAAAAATCACCTTGCTCGTCGACATCAACTTCACTTTCGTCATCACTGCCACCATCCGGTCTATTTTCGACTACTTCTGCATGTATTTGTTCATCTTCTTGTCTTTTATTGTAAAGAACTCCAAGAACTGCAAGTTGCAATCCATGTGCAAAGCATAATTGGTGGTGCGCTGATAATAATCTCCCAACTTTCTTCATCACTGCTGCACCATCCGTGGTTGCTGCGATCACATCGAGGTTTAGGTCAATTTGGAAATCCTGCAGTTTTTTTTTAAGCGCAGCAACACAGGCTTCTGCAGGAAAACGTCCTGAAAAATTGATAAATAAAACAATGTTTATTTCTGCACATGGTAAACAAATGTATCACATACATGGTGGAACACAATGAATGACTAACGCGAAAATTCGAGTACGGAAAAACCAAGACGAAAATTATGAATAGCAAATTAAATACCTACCTTCAATTCTTGCTAGTCCTAAGTTCCAAATGCTCGCAGCTCCTCCGTCAAATAAGTGCAGATTCAAATTTAAATACCGGCGATTCCTTAATGATGTCCACTCATCAAAAGTTAGTGTGAAACGCTTTTGTAACTTTTTTAGTGTTTCAAGTTCTTCAATAGTTTTCTTTCGAATAGATGATCCGTGGGCCATCACCATAGTCTGTATCGTGCTGGCAGAAGAAGGTAACTTGTGGCCTTCTGATTCAAATAATTCACGCAAATCAATTGACGTGATGAATTTTAAGAATGGAATTCCATCCTTCGCAACCATCCTGCACACTCTTTCTTCCATAGAAACCTTTTTTTCCAGTGGGAAATAATCTGTTAATTTCATTTTTTTCGATGGAATTAACGATGCCGATGTTGATGCACTTTCGTTTAAACGTGAAGCAGTAGAACTAAACGAACGACTTGGACTTTGGCTGCTCGTTTCCCCTGCTGGTACCGGATTTTCATTGGCGCTTTGCGTATGTTTTGTACGCATGTGAGTGTGAAGGCCTTTAGTAGAGCGAGCAGAGATTTTTATGATGGCAGGACATAATTTACACTTGGCAGTTAACCCATTTTCAGCCCTTAAAAAGTGTCTCCACACTTCACTGGAGCTTTTATACTCTTTATAAACCAAATTGACACTCATTTTTAATCATAACACAAGTACACAAGTAATCTATAGTTGGTTTAACTTGTTTTCAAAAATAATTATAACAGTAATTGTATCGTAGTACCTTTTCGCATCGCAAACAAGACGTAAATGACGCAATCTACTCTTCTTTGACAATTAACCGTGCTAGGGTAATTCCCCGGTCGCGGCTGCGGGGAATCCCCAGTCTTAAAGTACTGGAAGTGACAATGATTGAGTTCTGTTCCGAATTCCGATACAGGATAAAAGAAACACAAAATAGAAATATAAAATTAATTAGTTGTCAGTTTAAAACTGAGAACAGAATTATTTTCCATACAAATTGTATACAAAAGTCACGAATTAAACGGGAAAGTTCACTAATTAAACGAAATCATTTATATTAATATTAGGCAGTGCGATCTTAAAATATTCGAGTAATTTTTTTCAATCCCGCTAACGTGCGGGATCCCGCATGAGCAATACCGCATTTCTGATCCCGCAAAAAAGGTGCGGGATCCCGCAAATGCGGGATCCCGCACTTGCGGGATTGGATTCCCTACTCGCGATCATTTGATCGAAAATGTTCCAGGGGCTAAGTTCATCATTTGCATTTCTGTTAACATCGTCAGTTACTGACGAGACTGTAGACGCTGTAGTGTTTCCTATTGTTTGTGTTATCAACGCTGCAACCATTTTCCTAACTTTTTCTTTTGTTTTTTGTGCTTCATGATGATCTGAAAAACCTTGCATTTTGAACCGGGGGTCCATAAAAGTGCACAACGAAAAAGTGCCACTTTGTTCAATTATTTCGAAACGGTCAACCAACCCAGATTTTAATAACCGAACGGTGTCTTTTGTGTCAGCTATTAGATCCGTTCTGTCTATTAATTTTTCGCACGCTTCTTTTAAGCATCGTGTGACAACTATTACGGAGCTTCCCGTTACATATTTTTGTCCACTCATTGAACAGGTTATTTCTTCAAAAGGTCTTAATATTTGACACAATTGTGAGTATAGTGTCCAGTTTTCGGCAGTGATTACAGGCAAACGACCGTCTGTAAAAGCTAAAGTAGCTCGAATAGCTTCATCAAGTTCAACAAATCGTTTCAACATAAAATATGTTGAGTTCCATCTCGTATCTACAGCTTGAATAAGCCGTTTTGGTTCCTTGCCTTGTTGTACTTGATATTTTTGCAATCGTTCTGATGAAACCGTGCTTTTTTTCACATGGGCTACGATCCTTTTTACTTTGTCAATATCATTCTTAACAAGTTTAATAGCATCTTCAACAATTAAATTTAAAGTATGTGCGTAACGCCCAAAATTTTTCCATCCTAAAATGTCTTTGACTGATTTTACTATGTTTGCGGCATTATCAGTTACCATAAAGTTAACTTTTTCCCTTAATCCAAACTTGTCAACCAGTGTTGTGATTTCTGTGGCGATATTATCAGAAGTATGGTAGCCGAGAAACTGACAGCAACCCAACAAAACTGTTTTGAATTGCAGCTCGTCGGTTACATAATGGCCAGTGAGAGCTATGTAACTCTCGGTTTTTAGTGATGTCCACATATCCGCAGTCAAGCAAATAGAGTGGACTTCTTTTCTTAATTGGTCTTGCATCAAGTCGAAAGTTTTTGAATATACGAGTACCTGTTGCATTATTGTATTTGAAAGCGTTTGTCTCGTAGGAAGCTCATATCCATAGCAAAATTTTCGAAAAGCCTTTTCTTCGACGATGGAAAATTGATGAAAGCTGTCTATACATAAATCTAATAAATCTAAATTAATTAACTTCTTTTGTTCTGCACTAATTTTTTTGCCGACGTATTCAACCATCATGCGCTGACGTTTAGGAGCTGATGATGTCTCCTCCACAGTCTCATTGGTGCTCGCGGCTGGTACCTGAACTGAAATCGGCACACTTTGGCTTGTTGATGGCATGGAATGGAGTGAATTAAGTTCGGATATAGGCGGGTTACTTACACATTGAGACGATGAAAGTGCTGATGAATAAATTGGAATATGTTTCCGTTTTAAGTGGCTTTTTAAATTAGCCGTGGTGGATTTGTATGATATTTTATCCTTGCATACGTTACAGGCAGCTTTCCCGCTAGAATCGTCTTTTTCGAAATGCAGCCACAATTCACTGTTATTCCTAGAACGTCCCGACATTTTGAATTTTGTACCCTAACTAGTCCTATTTTATGCAAATATACACTATTAACACAAACAACTTCCGCGCAACTTGTCACAAACTGTCAAACAAAAATTAAAGAAACTAAAGAAAGCGAACTTCACATCGTTCGCAAACGTAAACAAACAAACTGGTATAAACCTGTTTCTCTCGGCGGCACGAGCGGGCGCGCCATTCCACCAATAGCGTCATAAGTCCTATTCTAAAAATAAATATTTCGAAAAATCAACTCTGTAACACGTTACTTAGAGTTTAAATTGACTGTCGATCGCAATCTATGACGTTATTTTCAACGTAAGTTTTTTAATTTGCTCAGTTCGTTGACGATTCGTTTTTCGTGACGTTCGTAGACGCACGAGTTGACGCGTACTGTACTTGTCACCAGGCACGCGGCTCGCGGCGTGAACAGGTTTTTACTTGTCGCCAGGCACTATGTTCTATGTTATGGGGTTTGGTTTCCGCACTTAGTCCTACAGTGGACCATTGTGCGTGGGCCATAGCGGCCGTTGGTGGTTACTCCAACCACGCGAGGCACGCGGCTCCGTCGGTTTAAAGTGCCTACACACGGCCCTAAAATCAGAGGCAATATCGGGAGCGTGCTGGTGGGGATGAAATCGGCCACTACTCTACACACGTCCCTGCCAGTTAGTACGTAACCCACTGTGCAGCAAAGCGCTCGTCGATCCAAGATGCCGCCTACACTCTCAAAAAATCAAAAAATAGGCATCGCTCTGGCACTTGCTACGGTGCGACCAAAACAAAAACAAAAGAGGAAGACCTGGGTTATGATGAAACGCAATGAATTGAGTTACATGAACGTGATGAGAAATTTAGAACCAGCTGATTTGAAAAACTTTTTAAGGATGGATATTGAATGTTTGGAAGAGCTCCTCAATTTGGTGACACCATTCATACAAAAACAGAATACCATAATGCGAGAATCCATAAGTCCAAGAGACCGACTTACAGTTACTTTACGTTTCCTGGCTACTGGACAAAGCTACGAGGATTTAAAATTTAGTGCTGTAATATCGCCGCAATTAATGTCCAAAATGATTCCAGAGACATGCTCCGCTATCTACAAAAGTTTGAAACATTACATCTTTAATCACGCTCAATATTATAAAAGAGAAAATTTGTATGTGTATGTATGTTTGTGAACGGATTTTAATGAAATTTGATAACAGAATAGCTTATAAGTATATACTGGGATTAACGTATAGGCTGCTTTTTATCTCGGAAATCCCACAGGCACTCCAATGTAGTCCCTGCTACTCGGTGTGCCGCTATTGTTTATTATAAACACCCTTTCTGTCTAAAACTTTTGCATAATGATAGTAAATAAAATATCCACCTTGTAGTATTGTTTTTATTTGTATTACGCAAACATTTGTACGCATAAATAAATTTAAAATAAAAAAATTACACGTTAATTAATGTAGATATTAAATTAAAAATAGTATCGACATAAAGTTCTTTACTTATTATTACTTTTCTTTTTAAAAAGTAAAAACTCCTTCATTTCTGTACCAGTTCCTTTTGTAATTGTAGAGCTACTAAAAGTACAGTTTGGGAAATCAGTGCTGAGATCTACATCGTTCGACGATGACGAAATTGTCGAGTTTGAAAAGTCAGTGGTGGGATTTATGTAGTGAGACGACCGACTGTTTAAACGTATATTCTGTAGATGGTTGTACCGTACTCTTATATTGTGGAGATGGTTGACGAGATGGTTGTATCGAATATTGTGGAGATGGTTGTACCGTACTCGTATATTATGGAGATGGTTGACGAGGTGGTTGTATCGAATATTGTGGAGATGGTTGAGGAGATGGTTGTACCGTACTCGTATATTGTGGAGATGGTTGACGAGGTGGTTGTATCGAATATTGTGGAGATGGTTGAGGAGATGGTTGTACCGTACTCGTATATTGTGGAGATGGTTGACGAGGTGGTTGTATCGAATATTGTGGAGATGGTTGAGGAGATGGTTGCACCGTACTCGTATATTGTGGAGATGGTTGACGAGGTGGTTGTATCGAATATTGTGGAGATGGTTGTATCGAATATTGTGGAGATGGTTGAGGAGATGGTTGTATCGTATATTGTGGAGATGGTTGTATCATATATTGTGGAGATGGCTGAGGAGATGGACGTATGTATTGTGGAGTTGGTTGAGAAGATGAATTAGTCATCGAAGAGCCGGAGGAATAAGGGTGGTAGCGATGAGGAATGCGGACTAGAGGATATGGTGCTTCGTGTTGTGGTGATAGAATTATAATGGATTCATCTGTAAATTTTTCAAGCTTTCCATAAAATAGGGCATCACTTATAATTTTTTATACAATCACTTGTTGGTGTGTACTAAGATTTCTTATTTGAACGCCTATTGATTTTCCAATGATTTCCCAATCGTGTTCTTGTCGAGACATCAGTTCCTGAGCAGTATCCATCAGTTTTTCTTGTTTGTTTTGGAATGATATTTTCTGCTTCTTGGATAGTGATGTGTTTGTGTCAACATCAGGCACCTCTTTAACATGTATCTCCTGTACTGATGCTGACGTTAATGATGACTCTGGTGACACGCAGTTCTGTAATAAAACTTTCACATTATTTTCAATTTCAGATGCCTGCAACGCAAAGTGAATGGGAAGACAATGCTAAAATGTTTGAAGAGAGATGGAACTTTAATCACTGTGTTGGTGCAATAGATGGAAAGCACATATCTATAGATAAACCACCGGGTAGTGGCTCGTCTTTTTATAACTATAAAAGCTTTTTCAGTACAGTTCTTCTCGGCGTCGTAAATGCGAATTATGAGTTTATGTACGTACACAATTAATGGAAGCGTCTCTGATGGTGGCGTCATACAACACACGTCATTCTATAATAAATTAATGACAGATGAGTTAAATCTACCGCCGTCCTGTACTTTACAGGGAACCAATATTTCAGTGCCATACACATTTTTAGGAGACGCAGCTTTCGGCATTAACAGGCACATTATGAAACCATATCCATTCAAAAACATAACCCACGAAAAACGCATTTTCAACTACAGATTATCACGAGCAAGAAGAGTAGTCGAAAACGCGTTTGGAATCTTAGCAGCACGTTTTAGGATTTTTCGACAAAGAATAAGTGTGCACATTGATAATGTTGACAATATTGTGCTAGCTTGTTGTGCCTTACATAATTATTTAAGAACAAAATCAACAAGTTATATTACAAAAACATGTGTCGATGCTGAAAACATCAATGATTCTAGTTTTCGTGCAGGTGATTGGCGCGAAGAAACTCCAGGGCTATCTCTGTCGCAAATAAGTGAAAAAGAGCGCAATAATGAAGGCAACAGTGTACGCAATCAATTTACAACTTATTTTAATGGACAAGGCAGAGTTTCGTTTCAGGAGGATATGTTAAGAGTAGTGCCTACATAAATCTTGTAACTGAGTTCTTACAATATTGTTTTTTTTTTTTAATAAAACTAATTTTTAGATTACACAATACTTTTACTTACTTCATCCAAAGTATCAGTTCCAGTACGGCATGGCTCCGTCGCACTAACGAGCGTTTTGCTTTCAAAATCGGCCAAAATTATTTTGAGTAATTTTCAAATTGGAAATAAATGAAAATACATGGAAAAGCTTATTAAAAGTATATTTTAGTAAAAATAAGTACATATTTGAAAAAAAATACATTTATTCTTCTTCATCCATTAATGAATCGTCGTTATTTGGGTCGGGCTTGAAAAGGTCTATTGTTTCTTTTAAAAGTCACCAGGCACGTGGGTCGCGGCGTGAACAGGTTTTTACTTGTCGCCAGGCACGCGGCTCCGTCGCTTTAAATATAAAAATTACACAGAGGAGGCAATGGAAGAAGGAATAGAAAAAATTACAAACAGTGAATTGTCTATTAACGCTGCTTCACTTCAATATAAAAGTCCATTTGGGACACTTTATAATAAATATAAAGGATTACACGGAAGGACGCCTGGTGCCCAACCAGTTTTCATGCACAATGAAGAAATCGCAATATTACGGGCTGCGGCTACATGCGGTGATTGGGGTTTTCCTCTTACTTTGTTAGACCTTAGAATGTTTGCAAAGGCTTATTTGGATAAACAGTGGAAGACAGTAGAACGGTTTACAAATAATCTACCAGCCATGCTATTCTGTAAACATCTCACCGTGAAAACTTAGGTGAAGTGAGCGTGGAGTGAGCTGTCATTCCACAGGGATTGACACTATTGACAGCTCACTCCACGCTCACTTCACCTAAGTTTTGTTACAGAATAGCACTGCAGGTGTCGAATGGGCCATTAGCGTTCTGAAGCGCCATAAGAACGCCTATGGTAAAAGGCTATCAACTAATATTAAAAGGTCTAGAGCGACTGTGGGCCGGGAATCACTAAATAGATATTTCAATAACCTTCACTCTGAGGTAGAAAATGTACTACCGTCTAATATATTCAACTATGACGAATCTAATATAGCCGACGATCCGGGGAAAAAAAGATGTGTATATAGAAGAGGTGTAAAATATCCTGAGAAAGTGATGAACTTTTCGAAGAGTTCTACTACTGTTATGATTTGTGGTTCTGCAGATGGCACATTATTGCCGCCACATATTATTTACAAAAGCACCCACCTGTATGATACTTGGAAGGAAAGAGGTATTATTGGTAAACCGTGCTGTGAAGAGCCATGTTGCAGCCGGGGATGCCGATACAATAGAACAACTAGTGGATGGATTGATACACCAACATTTAGAGATTGGATCTCGAAAGTTAATGTTAAAACTAATTAATGTTGAGCTAATGTTACTTTATTTTTTTATATATAAAATATTTGGTTTATCTCGTTTGTTAATATTGTAGTACCCGCAATCAAATTCGCCCCTTGACTCAAAATAACCCCAAAAATATTCAAATCGCAATATTACATAAACAATAGTTTCTAAAAAAATAATCTTTTTGAGTTTTGTCCTTTATCGGGGTGTCTTTTCGATGGAATAGATAAAAGAGTGGGTGTCAAAGTAGCCCCATTATCAATATAACTTGGAAAAACAGGTTTTTTTTGTTTTCTAAAAAAATATTTACAAATTTATATTTTTTTGTTGCAATAATTAATTTACGTAATGAATCTACACTACAGTTTTTTTTAACATATTTATCGTTGAAATTGCGAGCGTGGCATCCATTTAAAATTTAAAATTAATCAATGTCACCCCGTTTTACGGTACTCGATTTTTTTGTTTTTTTCAATCATTGGTGTGTCAGTCGAATTTCAATCACACCAGGATGCGAACAGCTTCTTAATTAGCCAAACATTAGTCGAAAATAACTTTCTTGTAAGAAAGAAAGAAAGAAAGAAATTTTATTTGCTCGGACATGTGTATACATACAGATACAAAACAATACATTTATGCAAGATCTTAAAATAAGAGTGGCTCACGACATGTCTGCCATTTTTCATAGCGTGCAAATATTCAGTACAAATGGTTACTATTGAATTGATTAATAATTTTTATACTTATACATTAAACAATATAACAGTTCAATAAATTTATTCTATTCAGTCATTTAGGTACATTATCCAATTATTTATTATTATTATTAATTGTCTATTATTACCAATTACAATTATCGCAATGACGATTTACATCACTTTTAATAGGCATTCAATTATAATATAGGTAGGTACATATAAGTTCTCCACTACTACATGACCTTAATAATTACTATTATGTTAGTTATATTTAATTATTTAAAAATCCTTGTCATTTAAAAATTCTGGAATACTATAATATGCTTTTTGCGCCAAAAACAATTTCAGTGTGTGTTTAAGTTTAGGTATAGTTTGCTCTTTCCAACTTTTGGGCAATTTGTTGTAGATAATTGGTGCCATGCAAAAAACACTTTTGCGCATAAGTGCAGTTTTCACTGCACTTATGCGCAACAACAATAAGTAACAATCCCACAATTTAATATTACGCGTTTGAGTCTACTTAGAGGCGTACCAAGTCAATAGACAAAAGATGAGATTATTGTCAAACATTGGGAAGAAACCGTGTGTCAGTCGAATTTAAATCTCACGAGGATGCGAACAGATTCTTTATTAGTCAAACATTCGTCTAAAATTACTTTGTTGCAACAATCCCACAATTTAATATTACGGGTTTGGGTCTAGTTAGAGACATACCAACTAAATAGACAAAAGATGAGATCATTGACAATATCAATGTGAAACGTCTGGGAAGAAACCGTGTGTCACACACACCAGGATGCGAACAGCTTCTCAATTTGTCAAAAATTAGTCGAAAATAACTTTCTTGCAACAATCCCACAATTTAATATTACGCGTTTGAGTCTAGTTAGAGACGTACCAAGTCAATAGACAGAAGATAAGATCATTGACAATATCAAGGTCCCTGTTGGATGCGGCCCCGTAATGTATAAAGCTTCCGAGGAGCTTAGAAAACTTTTTATCAAAAGTGGATACAAATTACCAAGCTCAGCAAATAGTATCAAAAATTTGATCATATACTCGTATTATAAGAAATTAGTAGGGATTTATTGGGCATTCTATACCACTGTCGTGCAGTAGCTCGGCGAGTTCGCCTTCGCTACGGACAGAGAACGATCGACTCGACTCTCTAGTGTGTTACTGTACTCGACTAGCATTCTATACCACTATCCTCCAGTAGCTCGGCGAGTTCGCCTTCGCTACGGACAGTGGTATAGAATGTCCAATAATGAACGATCGACTCGACTCGCTAATGTATTACTGTACTCGTCCAATGATCATGCGAGTGCGCCATGCTCCGGATAGTAGTGCAGACTACATAATAATGCTCAGAAATGAACGACCGACTTGGTCAATGATCAGATAAGTGAATTTTTGATTGAACAACAGCGAGTTTGTTTTATAAGATTTTATTGTGTACGTTACCCCAGCAAGAAAGTGTCTCCCAGAGTTATATGAGTAGAACGTATAATTTGTGCCTTATTTGCTGTAAATGTGCCCCCACATAAAAAATGTGTGCCCCCTGTCGTTTTGGAAAAAAACGGGAAAAACGATTCCTGCTGGGGTAACGTTTTTCTAGCAGGAAAATTCTAAACGAATGATCGGAGATAGAAAAATTATGCATGGCCATAGAGCTTATTTGTGTGCCAAAATGTGCCCCCCAAAATAAAATCTGTGCCCCTTCAGGTTTTCGAGATATAGCATTTCCTGCTGGAGTAACGTTTTGATGAATCGTATATCTCTAAAACCATTGCATGTGCCCCTGTAGAATAAACATACACGAGTAGCTCTTAATGTGTGCCCCTTAGTGCCCCAATTAGATTTAAGAAAATATTTATAGTTTTCAAGTTATCGCGGTTTTATGAAAACCCGAAAAAACATCGCAGCGCCTAAATGAGAGAAGGTATAAGTTCGCTGAAAATTGTATTCGGTCCTTCTTGACGCTAATAATAACCATACAAAGTTTCAAAACTGTTCATGCATGCGTTTTTGAATAATCTTGCTAAAAGTCAAAACGATGGTGTCATAACTTTGACGGCAAAATACAAGGAACCGGCTCAATCCCAATGTGTAGGTGTAAACCAAAATCTTGTGCCTTTAGTCAAAAATATATGGTGAAAATATTAAGCTTGGAATGTTTCGCATTAAGTAAATATTCACAAAAAACCAAAATATGTAAACAACGGCTGGTTATCCGACCAAATTCGAATGACTACTAAAAAGCGACGGATTCATACATATCGATGACCTTCCTTATTGGACGTATTATACCTGAGCTGTTGTCCGTACAATCACGTTCAAAAGTTTTGGGGTTTCATTAAAAATATATATTAAATGCGCCTTGTGACCATATCAAATGAAACAGCTTGTTGATGTGGAAATTATTATTTTTATTCCCTTAATTTTAATTCTTAAAGTAATTATTGCATCAAATCACAGATCAAATTTCCTACCTATAAATATTAGGAATTATATGCACGTTGTGTAGTCATTATTATTTAAATCACAGATCAGTTTTTCATCTAAGTCTAAAAATATAATTAGTAAATTCGCATAATCACAAAAAAAATTACTTTAAATAAAAAAATAAAAAAACTTTTCTACTTCAGTGTACTCAGGCACAACACGTGTGAACCGGTTAGTGAGTAAAGTAAAGAAGGTCATCGATATGTATGAATCCGTCGCTTTTTAGTAGTCATTCGAATTTGGTCGGATAACCAGCCGTTGTTTACATATTTTGGTTTTTTGTGAATATTTACTTAATGCGAAACATTCCAAGCTGAATATTTTCACCATATATTTTTGACTAAAGGCACAAGATTTTGGTTTACACCTACACATCTGGGATTGAGCCGGTTCCTTGTATTTTGCCGTCAAAGTTATGACACCATCGTTTTGACTTTTAGCAAGATTATTCAAAAACGCATGCATGAACAGTTTTGAAACTTTGTATGGTTATTATTAGCGTCAAGAAGGACCGAATACAATTTTCAGCGAACTTATACCTTCTCTCATTTAGGCGCTGCGATGTTTTTTCGGGTTTTCATAAAACCGCGATAACTTGAAAACTATAAATATTTTCTTAAATCTAATTGGGGCACTAAGGGGCACACATTAAGAGCTACTCGTGTATGTTAATTCTACAGGGGCACATGCAATGGTTTTAGAGATATACGATTCTGCAAAACGTTACTCCAGCAGGAAATGCCATATCTCGAAAACCTGAAGGGGCACAGATTTTATTTTTGGGGGCACATTTTGGCACACATTATAAGCTATCTGGCCATACACATTTTTTCTCTCTCCGATCATTCGTATAGAATTTTCCTGCTAGAAAAACGTTACCCCAGCAGGAATCGCTTTTTCCATTTTTTTCTAAAACGCCAGGGGGCACACATTTTTTATGTGGGGGCACATTTACAGCAGCTAAGGCACCAATTAAATGTTCCACTCATATAACTCTAGGAGACACTTTCCTGCTGGGGTAACGTACACGATTTCATTTAGGAGGTAAAATATTGCGACTTGACAATAGTACCTAACTCATACACGTCTTTCTAGTTATTTGGTTTATTGATCATAAAACGTTGTTTTTTCTGGGAACAACATATCAGCCGAACGCACGAACTCTTGTAGTTTTTGCCACTGCGGAGAATCCGTTTCGGTCTGGAACTTGAGTCGGATGAGCGCCTTCTTCCACAGCTCTAGTGAGATGGTGTGGTGCGCATCGTCAGACTTGTACACCTTGCAGTCGATGTAGTACTCTCCGTCGGTGCTCGCTGCTGGGCGCTCGCAGCCACTCGGTTCACGAAGAATGATGTTAGACATGTTATGTTCGATGAACTTTCTTTGAGCTCGGTGTCAATTCCGTGGTTGTTACTGATACCTAATATATCGTTACCAGCATTGGTTTTCTTACTACTAGTTCAACACACACTTCATGATTTATTTATCGGTTAGGTAGGCACTAAAAAAAAAACAATTATTACCAAGAAACCTACACAGCATGAGAACCGCACAAATAAAAATATAACGGTTATGTCTATAGAAACTGTCAGCAGACTTGTAACAGTGTATGATTATAAACTAAAACACAGTTTGCAAGATAAGAAATGAAGGGCTCAGGAAAAGAAGGAGCTCATTAACATTTTCCACTCCCGACCCGTGGTACAACTGCGATGTCCAACTGGTTGTACTACGGAGAAGTAAATTTACCCATGGTTCAACAATTTTTTCTGATATTTATGTAATATATACTCGTACTTCCAACATTGCGTTGATTGCTGCAGTTTCATAGTCGCAATGGTACTTTTTAGGCTCCCATTTTGGCAATTGCGCTTTGATTATACGAAGAATTGTGACGTATGTCTCCTTTTTTTTGTCCAAGAGTAGGGCATAAATAAGTGGAACAATATTAGTAATTTTGTTATCACTCCCAATATCACCGTGCAAAGTAAACAGCTGTACGTACGGGTGCGGGCTACATTTGAAAGTGCCATCTCCAAAAAATTCGTCAATGTGGTCAATCATTTCTCTTGCTTGGGAGGTACAGAATATAAGTATTCTTTTTTCTGAGTCGCAACCCAGCATAAAATCAAGAAACTGGTCAGGCACTTGTTGTTCTCAATACTCCCGCTGATTTATGCCTCGCGTTATAAAGGGAGTGCTTTAGACTATCGAAACTCGGTATACTGTCTATTAGATCGTAACCTCTGTCTCTCAACTTTGCCACGTGTCTCTTGTATAATTGTGGCATAGGGACATCTGTGTTTGCTGCCTCATTTTTTAAACTTACAACTGTTTCGGCTATTTAGTTTTTTTCAAAGTTAGGTTGGCAAGAGTGCTCTTTTTCTTTAATTATTTAGTAATTTTATAAACTTTTTTACTGAATGTAAGATTATTATTGTAAGTGAGGCCGATTTTATTATTTATCCTCATAGAGTCACTTCATATTAATATAAGGGTTTTTTTTGGTGTAAGACTATGCGGGTGCTCCATTTCAAAACCTAGATTTTGAAATAGGGCAGTCGTATGTAGCTCAAGCCGTTTCTATCTTATTTTCCTGGAGTCTGCAATTTTATAAGTTTTTTTTTTTAAGTCTGTGTACGTCACACGGTTTTAATTTTTTATCTTTTTGAAGGTTTTTTATTAATTAATAATAAAGCATTTCGTTTCATTTTAAGGCTGTGTTGTGAAGCCGGGTTGTTTTATTTTGTATTATACTGATTCGATTTTTGATTTTTATAAGGTCGTTTAAATGAATCAGTTTAATTTTTTATGCTCCTTAAGTTTTCTTTTGATTGGTGTTGATTTTTGAAATAAATATACAAAGATATAAAAAAATTGTTTTATTTATAATTTCGATTTAGATACGACAGACATTGGTCTAGGTTTTACTATTAACAGTGACGTATATGGCACTTCCAACAAATAATCAATTACTTTGTACACGTAACATTGTCGTATGTGGCACTTCCAACAAATAGTCAATTAGTTTGTACACGTAACATCGTCGTATGTGGTAGATCCGACGAAATACAATTGATTTGGTACGCTTAAAAAAGTCATTTCTGACTTTTAACATGCTAAAAAAAACAATAATAGTAGTTTATTTCCATGTAAGTAAACTCATAAACATGTATGAAGGGGCAGGAGGGCCTTCATCAGAACTCATCTTGTGTTGTATGTGGGTAGGTAGGTAGGCAGGTGGGCGTGAGCAGAAAAATCACAAGTCCTTGTTACAAATCACAGTTGTTTAATCAGCACAGCGTTTAATAACCAAAATACACAATCAAATGAGCAATGTACAGTCTAAGGAACACGACACCAACTTAATTAGAATATTAGATCAAACTATCACTCGGATGCAAAGCGATTCGTCACAAGCGTGGTGCGCGGGCGCCGCCACAGTGCGATATTTTTAAAATCTAGGTGGACAATATTATTGTATGCTTTAAATGAGTAATAACATTTATTTCACGCAATAAAAAAATACTATAAGTAGTGAAATATTGAAATGAAACATCAATGACTTATATTTTATATAATAAATGAAAAATCAAAAACATACAATTGATTTAAGATATATTCGAGCACAGAACAGATTGAAACGTAATACTTAAAACATTTACGTGTGTATAATATTACAATGGATGATTAATAAAGCAATAATAATATAATACAGTTTTTTTTTAAATAATATAATATGTATACTTAATAATATTAACTTAGGGCTTTATATTGCTTCACTTGCACTAAGCGGACAAATTAATCAGAGTCACTATCAGATTCATCTGTATCTCTGTTAGAATCTTGACCAAATTCGTCTGATTGACCTTCACCAATTTCCATTGGTGGAGTTCTAATTTCTAGCAACTCTTGTACTTCTGGAGTAATTTGCCCGCGCTTGGTTTTGGGCAAACGACGTAAACTTGCTATATATGGATCGGACGTTATAAGCAACCTATTGATTAAATCCCTATTAGTATCGACTCGTGAAGTCTTTCTCGTAAACAGCTCTCTAAACTTCTTATTATGTTTATTTCTAGATTCTTGTGCCTCCTCTGATAACTGACCAATTGGGACAACACACGACACAATAATATCTTTTCCGTGGAAGAGAATTTTGTGCACGGTTACAGGCATTGGGTACCAGGAGTATTCCTTAATATATAAATCACTAGTTGCTTTACTGTATTCGTCAAACTTGTCGCAATTGACCGGAAAACCACTATTTATGCACTCTAAAATAACATGAAAGCGTTTAATAAGTGCAACGCTGACGCCTGTTATGGCTGCAGACTTTTCAGCATTTCTAAAAAATTTTCGTGCCGTGTTACCGTCATTAGTATTGCCAGTATTTTGTTTAGGCATATCAACCAACAATCCCAACTCACTCCTAAACTTTTCTTGAACATCTTTCTTTTTTTCTGCCACGATCTTTTTGTTTTCATCTCCTCTGGCCTGCCATGATTTAATACCGAGGCGATATGAAATATGTAAAATACATTCAAAAAAACGTATCCATGCGTGTAGCGGTGATAAACCGAATAACAGAAAATCTTGTTTGACCGTCTTGGCTATAATCAGATCTCTATTGTTCATTTCTTTTGGTTTTGCACCACACAAATAACAAGTTTGTGTAGATGCACAAGAAGCAACAGCATTGCAAACTTTGCCGTCAATCATGCAAAATATCATTTTAGCCTTTACTAACATCTCCACGCCATTAACTGAAATTTTTGTGGGTGTTAGAGTTTCAATTTGACTCTTGATTTTATCAACTTCTGTAGTTATCAAATTTGCATTTTCTTTTGCAAACATAATCTTTATTGGTCGACAATATCTGGTCGAAGATGGCGAAAGATTTTGCCATATAATAATTTTGTTAATTTCCACATACATTTGCAGAGGTACCATAGATATACTAAAAAGACTTTCATCACTACACTGTTCCTCAGAAAATTTTTGTTTATATTTGTGTTGTTCCGCACCATCACAACCCCACTTCACTATTATCTCTAGGTTTCGTATATTTTTTATAGTTTTTAAAACCTCTTCTTGCGCCTTGCATAATCTTGTGATCGTATGATCGATTAAAGATTGTAGTTTGATTTCTGCATATGTTTCTGTAACATCTATGTCATTGGGGTAGCAAAGTTTTCTTGCCAATTTAACTTTACAATATGCTGGATATATATTGGTATTTATTAGTTTAGCTTGCTGTCGTATTACATCATATTGATGGGTCGACAGATTGGCGTCGACAATCAACGCCACAGCTTGGTCCGCGGAAAATTCTTTTTTTTTATTTGAGAAACACACTCGCGCTCTCTTCAGTGTAGTGCCTCTTCTGGGTGAAAACTCACACAGCTCTTTCACTATGGCCGCTGAATCTCTTTTACCCTTCTTGCGAAGCTGCACTTCGGTCGCCAAAGACAACTCTCCCTCACTCGATGAATCTAGAAGATGTTGTATACGTCGCATTTGGGTTTTATGGCTGGAACTGTCGAAGTCTTTTTGTGGTCTTCCGGGTCGGCTACTAGGTCCATCCAATGAAATGTTTGTGACATTTTCTGTTATTATATTGTTAAACGAAAAACCTTCTTCTAACCAAGTACAATTCGTTTTTAAAAAGCGGTCTCGATGTCTGCCTGATTTCGTCCATTTTAATTCAATTTGTTGGGCACAGCTTCTTATTTTTGCCTTTAATTTATTTATAATTTCATCTGGAAAAGATGGATTACCAAATTCTTGCAATATATGATGCAACAAAGCATCCATTCTACATTCTTTCGCATTGGCGAACCAAACATCGAAAAATGAAATTCGTGAAATCTCGAACGTCATTCTGAAAATGGAAAGAACATGTATGAGAGTCGCAACTTTGCGCCAGCAAATGGCCATGTTTCATAGAGTTTACAAGTGCTTCTATTAGAAAAATATGGCATGAGACTCATATAGTTTCATATAATGTGTTAAAAGTTTATTACAAACAGTACTAGGCATTTTCTTTTAGAAAAAATAAAATACTAATATTCCCTTCGCTCTGACTATTCAATGTAACGATATTGGTAATAAAATGAATATATAAACTTACCTCAAGACTCAAACGAAGACGATAACAACACTTAATCACAACTAGCACACAGAAACACAGCGTATTCATCGAGCAAACTCAGACGAATGCCGCTACCGTTCACTCTAAGCGACTGTATAAACGCAGGTAGTTGGCCGGTCTGACCCTTTTTTCTATTGTTCGACTCGACTTCTAGGAAAAAAAGTCTTGTGTGCTTGAAATATGGTTTATTGCTACTGATTTTAAGTAAGTGGCAGGCTGGTAATTAAAAGTGTGAATTTTTAATATTGTCGTCCTAGATTTAAAAAATACCGCACTGTGGCGCCGTCTCGAACAACAGTGTCAAGATGGCCGCCCTGACAACCATCGACAATGACGCTTCGCTAGGCTGACTTTGACAGCTAAAAGTCAACCTGACGTCTGACGTTGACGGATGCGCCGTCATGTATTAAAATTCTGTTGATTTTTGTTAACCTAGCTCGTATATTTAAAAAAATATCAACAATTCAAACTTTGGCGCGCTCTCTCGTAATGTTGCCGATTTTCACATCCGACAATGTTAATAGGGATAGGCGATATAATGTCGAGGTAGTGCTTGTTGATGTTTGCTTGCGCATCGAAAACTTAATGTAATTTGTCTTATCTGCATTTAGTGTTACTGAATTATGTTGAGGCCATTTATTAACAATATTAAACCCATGTTGCGCAAGCTTGTAGACATTTCTTTCTCAGTCAGCTGAAAATAGAAGGGCAGTGTCGTCAGGATAAGAAAAAATTTGGCCGTGATCTAGATTTAGGTTACAAAGATCGTTTATGTAGATCAAAAATAGTGTAGGCCCTAAAATACTTCCTTGGGGAACTCCGAAGGACGTGTTTTTTTTACGGGATATTATAAATTGCATATCAAATAAATAATCGCCTATCAATACATACTCATCATTTATATTCTTATTTACATCTAATAACTTACTTCACTACAAATAAACTAAGGTCCGTATTACAGAACGAAACTCAAGCATTGATCTCTGTTTAAAACTAGTTTTGAGTCGAGTTTTAATTTTAGAACGTTCCTCAAGCATAGATTCATTGATCATAGTTCAGCTGAGTTTGGCTTTATTTTAGAACGTTACTCAGTTGGCGAATCGAACCCAAGCAGTGATTGGATCTATAATCACCCAAGTGTGGTCGAGACCGCGCTTGAGCATAGATTGTTATGTCAAATAGTCAATTTTCGCTGTTCAAATCTATCTGTCTGCGTTGTTGAGTTTTACGTCGTTGTCTTTTTTAAATTTAAGTATTAGGTACTATCAAAATGGACATACTTGAAGATGATATATTTGAAGAGATAGATCATTACAATCATTTGTTCAACGATGATTTAAATAGAAGGTTAAACTTTAGTGTTCCTCTCAGATATTTAAGAGATACACAGGACCCGTATAATTGTGAAAACTTTAAAAAGAGGTACAGATTTTCACAAAATGTGGTGAAACATTTAATTCTACCTATGATCTACCACGATATAAGAAAACCACACAACCGTGGGCATCCCATAGCCCCAGAATTGCAAATTCTTGTGTGTTTACGTTTTTATGCGACGGCTTCATTTCAGGTGAGTGTATTTTCTACCCTTACATTAAAATGCATTAGAATAGAATAATTTTATTTTTGCAAATATGGGTAGATGATATATCAATAGAACAAGGTGTTAGTAAAGTACAAAGATCAGCCATATTTTGCCAAAAGCATGCAAATATTTAAGTCAAATTATTATCATAATTATATTATTTACATCAAATTATTATCTATCATTCGATCAATTATTATTAAATTATATGCCATTAAATTAATCAATATTCAATTAAATTAGAGTTCCTTATATATAATGAATACTAGAAAAGTCAACTAATATTTTTCTCAGATAGGAAATCAGTCACACTGTAGTACGTTTTACCTATCAAAAATTTACGTAGTCTATTTTTAAACAGCAAAGCATTTAAATCTTTCCAATCTCTTGGTAATTTATTATAAATAGAATATTGATATTGTTTGATTGTACAAACAATATGAATCAATCATTTAATTATTTTTATTTTTTGCAGATAGTGTGTGGTGATCTCTTGAATGTTTCCCAACCTGCTGCTTCAAACATAGTTGCAAATATTTCTCGCCTTATAGCTCTTCAACACAGAAAATATATTATATATCCACAAGATATGGTCTCACAAAGAGCGCAGTTTCAGCAGCTGGGCCAGTACGAAGGATATCCTGGTTTCAGAAGTGTAGATGGTGCTATTGACTGCACACACATTAAAATTGTTAATACTCCAGGTGTGGAACACCATGAAGCATTTAGAAACAGAAAATCGTATTTTTCTATAAATGTCCAGGTTAGCTAAATACTGAGTACCTACCTACCCATATTAATATTCTTTTCAAATACCTACCTACACAAAGAACATTAATTTATTTTCATTAATTTATTTCAGGCAGTTGTTGGTCCATTTGGCCATTTTATGAACATTGTGGCACGTTGGGCAGGCAGTACACATGATAGCAGAATTTTTCTAATGTGTTCCTTACGGAATCAGTACAATCAGCAACAACACAATGGCTACCTTGTTGGAGACAGTGGCTATCCATGCCTTAGGTTTCTTTTAACCCCAATAAGTACACCAACACGGAATGCAGAAGTAATTTACAATAGAGTTCATGTCAAAACTCGAAATGTGGTTGAAAGAACATTTGGTAGATGGAAACGGAGATTTCCATGCCTAAGTCGAGGGCTGGGAAATAAACTGGTAACAGTTTGTAACATAATTGTTTCTTGCGCTGTACTTTTTAATATATCAATAACATCTAATGATACAATGCCAATAAATGATGAACAGAGTGATAGCAATGTGAATGAAATTGACCTGAATTATCCTGAAAATCAAGGGACACTTGATGGGTTTGCTTTTAGAAGTACCATAATAAATAATTATGTTTAATTTACAGCAAGTATACATACCCAGTATTAATATTTTTCATTTTTATAAATAAAACAATATAAAATAATCAACTCTTTTATTATCAACAATCAGTCTTATTTGAGTACCTACCTAATAAAAATAAAAACAATTTACGGATCACTGTATTTTAAATATAATATTGACTGACTTATCAGCACACAAAAATTTACAAAACAAATAGAGCATAATATACATAATACAAGCACAGAATCTTAGGCGCTTGGGTCGCAGATATCTCTTTGTAGAAATCATTTTTAATTAGCACGGATTATTATGTGCTGACTCCGCTTTAGCAGTTGCTTCTTGTAATTGTTTTTTTAATATTTCTATTTCTAATTCGTATTTTAGTTTTTTATATTTGACATCTATTGAGTGAAGCGCATTTGCTCTTTTTTCTCTATTTTTAAACTCGTTTTTTAAAATTTGAACTCTGAGTTTTTTTTCATTAGATGAAAAATCCATAAAGCTGTCCTGTGTTGTGTTGTTGTGTTGGGTTGAGCTATGAGGTTGGGATACAGGTTCGATTGGAACTACGGGTTCAGTGGGTTCAACTGCATCTGTTGCTGAGGTACAGTGGGTTGCCATATTATTAGGGACAGTCACGAAAATGTTGTATTTGTGAAGTAAGAGTCTTAAATTAATTAGGAAAACACATTTTTTTTAAAGATAAAAGCTTTAATTATACAGAACTGTTATTAAGGAAGTAAAATAAGAGCAAAATAACAATAAATAATAATAAATAAGTATATAAATAGGCGAAAATAAATGTTACTTAGTAGTAATCAGTACTTTGTGACATTTCCTTTCGCCTCAATTAGTGCTTCTATACGCCTGGGAATGCTTTCTATGCACTGTTTGGCACTTTCTATTATCTTAGGGTTGTGATGCCAAACATTAATAATCTTTTCTATCAGCTTGACCTTGGTGGTTATTTCTTTGGCAATTTAGGCCTTGGTAATCTCCCATAAATTTTATATGGGGTTCATGTCAGGAGAATTACCAGGTCAAGATAAAAACTGGAATGTTGTGGTCTGCCAAGAACTTGGTAAAGCTTCTGGCTTTATGGCATGGCGCTGAATCAGGCATAAACATAAATTCCTCAGCATCAGGGAACCATTCTTCAAGTATCGGTACCAGGCGAGTTTGTAAAACTTGTCAGTACTGGTCTTTTTTCATGGTTCCCTGGACAGTGTACAGCCGCCCAGCCCCCTTGGTGCTTATAACAGATCACACCATTATTTCAACAGGGTGTTTTACCCTCTCCACGATGCAGTCGGGGTGGTATTTTTCTCCTGGACGTCCCCTGACGAAGCTGCTCTTGTCGGCTAGAATCTCGAATGTTAACTCATCCGCGTCACACACCTGAAAAAAAAAAGAAACTGGTTTATTAATTTGAAAATTATTATTTGAAGTGGTGTAAAATACCAGTAATAATGCGAACTGACCTTATTCCAGTCCTTAACCATCTTTTGGTGGTGTTTCCGAGCCCAGACAAGGCGTTTCTTCTTCATTGCATCAGTCAACCGTGGTTTTTTCACAGGACGATGGCATGTGATGCCTTCCTCTGTCAATCTACGCTGCACAGTTCTCTTGGAGACTGGTATTCCCGATTCCTGGACTAACTGAGTTAACAGTAAAGCACTTTTATTTCTGCTTTGCAAACAGATATCTCTAATTTTCCTATCCGAACATGGGGTAGTGATGCGGTTTCTGCCGCCATTGCCTTTTTTCTTAGGCGAAATTGGCTGATTTAGGTCCAATTTAATTTTTATTTTAGTGACTGCCGACTTAGAAACACTAGTAATGTGTGCTATTTTCTTTTGGGAATGACTGGTGTACAGAGGTAGGATTTTATTTGTTGTTTTTTTTTTTTTGGGTCATTTCGCACCCCAGACCCATACTGAAAGCAAAAAAAAATATAATAAATATTATTTTTACCATCATATAATAAAAAATTGAATTTTATAATAACATAATAACAATACTTACATTTAATCAAAATTTTGAAGCACAAATATAAAAATAACTTTGTTATAATATTCAAATTCATCTTTCACTGATTAGCGTCTTAAGTGCACTACGGCTCTTACTTAACTTAAAAAATTGTAGTAATTAAATATACCCTTTAAATCTCAACATCCACTTAGAATTTGAGTTACGGAGACATGACGAAAATAAATAATACATTCCTGGAATGCTTGTACCACTTAAAACTGCAGTCAAGTGCGCCCAAAGTAAGAAATTGATAAAAAATGTGACTGTCCCTATTAAGGAGAATGGGCAAATTGGGACCACCCTCCCAATAGCAATAAGATGTATGTCATTGGATAGGTCTTTTTAATAGAAACAACTTTTGCTATGACAGCTTTGTTGTCACAGTTGTCCATTCAGAGGTATATGACATACAAGTTTTGATAAAAATATATTGGAAAAAGCGCTTTTTTACATTTTTTTTTATTTTTATTTTTTTATGCTACGAAAGTGAGCAAACAAGCAGACGGGCCACCTGATGGTAAATGGTCACCGTCGCCTATAGCACCTACTATTCCATTAGTTATACGATGCATTATAATGGGACAGCAGAATGCGTTGCCCACCCTGAGACTTTAAGATGATACGTCTCATGTGCCTGTAATTACGCTGGCTAACTTGCCCTTCAAACCGGAACACAGCAGTGCGAACACTACTGCTTGGCGGCAGAAATAGACAAGCCGGTGGTACCGACCCAGGTGGACTTTGCACAAAGTCCTACCACCTAGTAAACATACATTTGTTTTATGATAATGCTTTATTTTACAAACTAACTCGTCCTCGCGCCTGATCAAGCGCTTGGGAATGGTGCGGGGTGCCCCTCCCCTCCAAAACGGTTTCGTGGAGCCGCCGGTGCGCTTGCAGCGAAGCAGGTAAAAAAACGTCACGTCGTCAGTCGTTCGTTGCTATTGTGCGTGAATTATTGTTTGTTTCCGTATTACGCTTCTTTTTACGACATCGACCTAAGCATTATTTTTGGACACTGATTTATCCTTGCGAACTCTGTTTGAACTGGCTATCACAACGGACTTTTGAATTGCACCTCGATCGGATAATAGTTATGGAAGATTTTCGAAACTGTGTTATGTGTAGGCGAGGCCTTTATCGTGGCAGATATCAGCGACATACTCTGACAGATAATCTCCCAAGAACACAACCAGAAGTTGCTGCTTTCATACAACAACATGCAGTTTTGGAGGTGAGTGTCTTCTCATTCATCTTTTTTTTTGTTATAAAATGCATTTGTTTGTTTGACCTAATCGCATTATTTAGTCATTTTCTCGTTCGGGTTGTTGTCCCGGGTGTGCATTACATAAAATAGGTAATGTACTTTTTTAGAAAATAAATATAATAATAATAAATGCTGGGCCAACTAGCACAGCGCCTTCTAGCCCCAAACTAAGCAGAGCTTATAGGTACTATGGGTGCTAGACAACTGATATAATACTTATTAACTTTTTTGTAAATACATATTATACAGTCAAAATCTGTTATAGCGACATCGAAGGGACTACTCATATTCGGTCGTAAAAACCGATAGTCGTAACAACCGGTGATATTTTTGAGGTACAAGAGAAGTGTGTAGAGTGTGATACACCATATTCCTTGGCCAAGTCTTTGTTTGAAATTCCGCTCTTTAGCTTTGATATAATACGCGATTTTTCTTCGATATCGATTTGTTTTCTTTTTCTTTTCGACATGTTCAAAGATTCACAATTAACTCAAAAATATGCTTTGGTGCGTCTTGTGTACAGATAAGTAACAAACTGACTGAACAGATATGAGAAAGCGGACTTTGATTTTATTGCTTGCACGTGTATTTTGTTTCTGAGAATTACAAAAGACCCTAAACTCGACATGTTTTTGTTTACTTTTACGATCTTAATAGCCACTGACCAGATGTGGACACCGTTGCCTATTCAAATTGTTTACAATAAAACTGGTCGTTCTAACAGATACAATTCTCCGAAAATATTGGTTAAATAAGGTCGCTAAATGAGATATGTCGTAATAAGCAATGTCGTAAAAAGCAGTATTTTTTATAAGGCGATCATATGGCATTCAGTCGGGACCTTTCATTTTGGTCAATATAACCGGTATGTTGTTTTAAACGATGTCGTCGTAAACGGTTTTAACTGTATATAGAAAACACCCAGACTGTACACAATTATTTGGAAATAAATGCCATGTGAGAATTGAACCCATGACCCTTGGCGCAGAAGACCGTTGTGAAAATCACTACGCCTACGGGCCAGTCATAAAAGTAGATATATCACTCGTGTAATACCCATGACGACAGTGTAATACCACTAGTACAAACTTCTATTTGACCACTCCTAGATACTTTTTACCTCATAAAATATAATATGTACAAGCTCTTTAAGTGTTGATATTGTGCATACTGTTTAATAATATTTTTTTTTTATTATTATCAGGTGATATTCAACAACACTAGGAGCGTGTGCCATAGATGCTGGCAGAGAAGTATAAATGCTGGAAGACCGCCTGTTGCAGCTGAAGTGCCAGAAGCTCCTCAAGACAATGAACAAAATGTCCACATACTTCATGTTCCTGAGTACAAAAGAGCGCCAAATAACCACAGGCATTGTATTTTCAATAATTGTGTTAATGGTACTCGACACCGAATACCAGAGGCTATTACAGTCCACGTCTTCTGTGAATATAAACTGTACATACCAGGTGAAGCTAGAGTGTGTAGAGAGCACCTTGAAGGCAATACCTGGGATGAGCTGCCTGATTTCTGCAATACATCTCACGATTTCACAGCAGCCCAGTTTAGTCATATTTGTGACATTTTACGAGCATCGATTCGCCGTGGTTCAAGATTCGATTTTAGTGTTCGCGGAACGCTAACGAACGAAGAAATGCATTTTTGGGTTGGTCTCAACAATGAACAATTCAATGCTATTTTAGATGAAACTCCTTCACTGGGTGAGAGATGTAGTGACCCAAGAACCACGTTAGCCGCACTATTAATTAAACTTCGCACGGGGGATTCAAATAAACGCCTTTCAACATTATTTAATATGTCGAGAAGAAAGTTCGAAAGATATTTAAAAATAGCGCGTGAATGCTTAACAAATGAATATGTTACACAACACTTGGGTATTGATCATATAAACAGGGATGACATTCTGGCAAGAAACCTAACAATTCCAAAAAACCTCTTTGGGAATGAAGAAAATAGCAAAATAATATTGATATGTGATGGAACTTACATTTATATAAACAAAAGCAGCAACTTTCTATTTCAAAGACTGTCATACAGTTTACATAAATACCAAAACCTGTTGAAACCGTTTTTAATTGTTGCCTCAGATGGCTATATAATTGATGTTATAGGACCATTCGCTGCCACCAAAACTGACGCACAAATCATGCACGATATCATGACCAGCGAAGAAAACCCTTTACATATTTTATTACGAGAAAATGACGTCTTCATCTTGGACCGTGGATTTAGGGATGGGTTGGAATCCATAGAAGCATGTGGCTACGAATATTATGTGCCACCAACTAAAGATCGTCGAGAGACACAACTCACCACCGAACAAGCGAACGAAGCGCGCGCTGTAACAATGTGTCGATGGGTAGTGGAAGTGGTAAACGGTCGATTTAAACGTGATTTTAAACTTCTGCGGCAAAAATATTTTAATAGGGCGCTGCCTAATATGTTCGCCGATTTTAAAATTGCTGCAGGGATTATAAACCACTTCCACGTGCCCATCGAAGACAACGCCCATGCAGAAGAATTTTTAAATCATATCAGACGCAAGGTCGATACTCCAAATCTTTTGTACTCATATGTAGATCGAAAACGATTGAATCACCGGAGGGCAGATTTCCAACGAATTGAAGCAAACCAGCTAGAAAACTTCCCAAGGCTCACTGAGGATCAAATAATAGTACTAGCCTTGGGTACATACCAATTAAAACTTGCGCGAAGTTATTGTAGCGAACATCTGCAGAATGGCTTATATCTAATAGAAACATACAGAGAAAACCAATTAGAAGATTTGCCCAATTACGGTATACAAGAAAACGCGTGGCTTCTACGTGGTCGTATCCAATCCCGTCATGTAAGGCAAAAAATATATTATTGTTATATTTTGATAGCAAATGAAGGCAACAACATTGTCGAACATTATTGTTCATGTTTATCGGGAAGGCGAACGATGGGCACATGTGCCCATATTGTCTCAATAATCTGGTATTTAGGGTATGCGATTTATGAAGGGTTTACTGCACCAGCAATGTTTTTAAATGACGTCATAATCGATGATCCCTAGGTCACGCGTATCCTAAATATCAGACTAGAGATCTTGTAGTTTTATGTATTTATAACATTGTATTTATAACAATAAATAGTTAAATAAGTATAAGTGTTGTTATTTTATACCCCAATAATATATTCATTATTACCCTTTCTTGAAAAAAGAAAGAAAATATTTATGTAATATTGTAACTTATGAGTCTTTTATTTCTGAATGGACAACTGTGACAACAAAGCTGTCATAACAAAAGTTGTTTCTATTAAAAAGACCTATCCAATGACATACATCTTATTGCTATTGGAGGGTGGTCCCAAGTCCCATACATTTTTGCCCATTCTCCTTTGGCAACCCACTGTATGTTGGTTAGCATCAATTATCGTTGGGGTGTCTTCTATATCGACGGCATAAAAAGGTTGGGGTGACATTATATGTTCTTCCTCTATAATTATATCTGAATCTATTTGAACAGGATTCACCAATTCTGAAACTAAACATGACAACATAAGCAGTTGCTATGAGAGGAAGCCCAACAATAATTAACACATCATAGGCTGATAATAATGTTAACATTTTAGCTGCAATTGTACTGGTAGCAGCTAGCAACTCATAATAAGGAATAGAATTCAAAATTAAAATTAAAATGGCTACCTACCATTGCAGTCAGAGTCTATGCTGTCACGAACTTCTACAAAGAGAGCTGGAGATATCTCGGCTATGTTAGGGTCTATGTCAGCATCAGGGCAAGGACCACCACCTCCCGTGGCCATCCTATGCTGGCGCTCTCTTGTGAGACCATCTCTTTGGCGGGTTTTGAGATTTTGCCAAAGGCGTCTTAGCTGTTCCCCTGATGCCTGTAACAATAAATAGATATGTATTTTAATGATCGATTGAACAGTAGAAAACTACAAGATAACGTCATTTAATAATATATTATCTAATTTAAGCAAATAGTTAGTACTCACTGGCTCACATACCATAGGCGAACTATTAAATTTCTCCGCAATACGGATCTAAGCAGCCTTTTTTGTTCCTGTGCTGACGCTATCGGTTTTTTTATTTTCAATAACATGTTTGAAACCTTTTAAAATTTCTATTAGCAGGTTTTTTTCTAAAGGGCTAAAATTTTTCTTCCGTCCTGCCATTTAATAAACAGTGATAAGAATAAATTAATCAGCAAAACAAATAACAATTAAAACAAAGTAAACAAACACAACAAACTGATGTTTTCTTTGACATACTGGCATTTTAAATAGCATACCTATTTATGGCCTTAAATACAAGTATTTTAAGCTTGACAATTTTGCTTACAAAATTACTAAACATTACTTTACTAGAGCTTTACTTCAATAAATGGGAGATTGTACTATTTGGGACCGAAATATCACTCATTTCCTAAATAATTGGGCTAATATGGTATATTTTCATATTTCTCATCCAGTGACGATCAGAAAAAAGTTGGTAAATAAAATAAATCGTAAACGAAAACAGGCTGATGCATAGATAATAACACATCTCTGCTTGAGGCTCGATTTGAGTCTCGATTCAGTTGAGTATAGATTGATTACCGTTCTGGAATAAGACCGATGCCAGCGTGACCACTTTTAGTAGATTTCTACTTTTTTGGTAGATTTGAGACAAAGAGAACGATGATTTAGTAGTCTGATAATTTAGTAGTATTTTCAGTAGAAAATCAGTGTCGTTTAGTAGATTTCAGTAGAAAATCAGTATTTTAGAACATTCTGAAAAATTGTAATCCAAAATGCAAGTATCCAGGCCAAAAAAAGAAAATAAAATAGCAACACTATATCACAATGAAGTCTTGCGTCGGGGATTTCCCGTAACTTATTGTTGCATACGGTGCTATACCGGTCTCTTTTCTGCATACGTTAAGAAATCTCTAGCTATCTCTGTTATTCGGTTAGTGGAGTTTATTCGTTCGTTTTGTTTTTGTTTGCGGACTTGCGGAAATCAAATTTTCAAAAGAAAAGGTGACAAAAGTGAAGTTTAAGCTATGAAAAGAAAGTACGAGCAGCACTATCGTGCTGAATGGGAAGAAAATCCATTATTTTCATCCTGGCTGTGCAAATGTCGTGAAGATAACTTCAGCGCTTTTTGTAAAGCCTGTAACACAAAAATATTGCCTCGACTGGCTTCAATCAAAGAGCACAGCAATTCAGCCAAACACAGTAAGAATCTGGTTGGATTTTCTGGAACATCTGAGGTTAGTGTGTGTATTTATTTTATTTAGTTTAGTTTTAGGGAGTGCGCGCATGAACAATGATCAACATTAGTTTCAAAATAAATTAAAAGATAACAGTTAGGTCCCTACTACAAAATATTTAATTATTTTACAGATTGCTAAATTCTTCAAGAAGACATCTCTTGATATTGAAGTCAAGAAGGCAGAAATGTCAATTGTTGCCTGCCTTGTAGAGCATAATGTACCATTTCGTATAATGGACCACATGAGCGAAATAATTAATCGGGCATTTCATGATTCTGAAATAGCTAAAAAGTTTTCTTGTAAGAGAACAAAATCTGCTGCTGTCGCTTATAATGCGTTAGGTGATCAATATGAACAAAAAATGCTTCAAGATTTGAAATCAGGATTGTCTAAATTTTCAATTATTATAGATGAAAGCACTGACATCAGCACAACAAAAGTTCTTGCAATAGCAATTAAATATTATTCAGAAAATGATCTTAAAGTTAAAACAAGATTACTAAGTATAATAGATATAGAAGGAGAAACAGCGCAAGACTTATTGAATGCACTCAAGAGTGTCTTTGATGAACGTGATTTGAAATGGAGTGATATGATAGGATTTGCGGCAGACACAACAAATGTGATGTTTGGCGAGCATGCAGGAATTGTTGCAAAAATGAAAGAATTAAATCCACACTGCGTGTACGTGAAATGCGTATGTCATTCTATGGCCTTAGCAGTGAGCCATTCATGCAAGCTACTGCCACGAAAATTGGAGCAACTGGTTAAAGAAGTATACAATTACTTTTCACAAAGTAGTAAGCGTCAGCGTGAATTCTTAGAATTTCAAAATTTTACAGAGACTGAACATTATAAACTTCTAAGACATTATGATATACGCTGGCTTTCTCTACATAATTGTGTAAACCGAATCTTGGATCAATGGTCAGCTTTGAAATTATATTTTCATGGACAATATTTAGGTGACAGAAACTCTAATGCATCTGCAGAATTTCTTTACAATGCCCTTAATGATGAGCAGTTGAAACTTTATCTATTTTTCGTGGATTACATAACACAACTAACGAACAAGTTCAACACAATTTACCAAGCAGATTATCCTGTTATTCATCGGCTATATAATGATATGAGAAACATGTTTGTCAGTGTTTTAAGCTGCTATATGAAAAGCCACTATGTAAAGACTACGCCTCTAAAACAAATTGATCCCAACTCTGAAGTGAATTTTTTACCACTGAACAATTTGTACTTAGGGGTTAATTTTGCTAAGCATTTAGAAGCACAAAAAGATAAAATACCCCAGCAACAAATACAAGATGTTTTCAGAAGATGTCAGGAATTTATAAGAACTTTATGTCTGCAACTAAAAGCACGATTGCCAGTTAATGACGACATTTTTGAAACGATGACCTTCCTGGAGCCCCAAGCTGCTGTGCACGGAGAATTCACGAGTTTGTGCAATGTTGCTTCTAAATTCCCAAATATTGTACCAGAGAATGATATTCAATTAATTGACAATGAATTTAGGGAACTGAAACTTGACACCAGCGTCGCCGATTTATTATGCTCTACTAGCAGCTCAAATGCGATTACCGACGTAGAAGAGTTCTGGGCATCAGTCGGTAAGCTACACCACATTGACAAGAAACCCAAATTTGAAAATGTGAGCAATTTTGCGAAACAAATGCTTTGTCTTCCAGTATCGAACGCAAAATGCGAACGCATTTTTTCAGCTATAAACAGAATCAAGACAGAGGATCGTAACAGATTCTGTAATAAAAATGTACATGCAATCTTACATGCAAAAGAGGGTTTAAAAAATGCTGGAAATTGCACGAATTTTAAACCTGAAGAATCAATGATTCAAGTGATGAAAAAAGATGCAACATTATATAAAAATGTTAAAAAGGATGATGAGAATAAATAAATAAGTGTAAAATACAAAATTTTGTTCAATATGTTTTATTTTACATACCAAATACGTAAAAAAAATAATTATTAATGGTAGAACAGGCTGATTAGGAAGGAAGGAAGGAAGGTAGAATTTTAGTAGAATTTAAAACTGGGGTTGGTAGATTTTGGTAGATTTTAGCAACTTTTTTGGTAGATTGTGTGATTGAAAAGTGGTCACGCTGACCGATGCTCAAGTACTGATTCTATACTTAAACAGTGATCAACTGATTGAAGATCAAACTGGACTTGAGGAACGTTCTGTAATACGGACCTAAATGTTTAACAAAACTCAAACTGCAGATAATTCGAAATTATACATATTTTAGGAATTTAATTAAACACTAATTTAAAGTTAACAAAGAAAGACTTTTTAATCAAACAATTAAGTTACAACAAGAACCGATAGGGAATAGCAAAGAGCGCGCCGCCGGGTTTGGGAATGAATCCGTGGTAACGGTGCGCACGGTCTTATATGGACTCGATCACATGTCACATGTTCCGGGCTGGCCGGAGGGGTGTAGGTTGGAGATGCAGCTAACACGGCCTCTCCTGACGTGCCAGCGTCCTCGCAGGCCTCGGCAACCACCGGAGCCTCTTCAGCGGGAGCTACCTCGGACTCGTCACTTCCGGGTGTTGCCAACGAGGTGCTCAGCTGTGGATCCACTACATGTACCTCATCATCAGAAACTGCACGTCAAAAAAAAATAAAAAAATAAGCATCTAAATGTTAGATACGACAGCAGATAACTGATGTTTTTGGCCATGAGCCATCTCCTTTACAAATGAGTTTACTGTTTACTCGATCAAATGCTAATCAGACGTGAATTGCTTCTTATTACTGTAAGTTCAAACAAAATACACCTTGATAACGAACACCTTCCAGCTGTATGTAGCACATATGCCATACCAACTCAAAACCTCATTCAGGCCATCAATGAGCTCACTTGCCATAATACTAATCAAAACCTTATGCTGCTGCAATGGGCTTGTCTTCAGGCTTTACACAGTACTTTACCAGTCACGCCCCGAATGTCATACAGACACGGGTACTTTCTGGGTCACGACTGTTACCATACCAACCAAAACCTTATGCTGCTGCAATGGGCTTACATGGTATAAATGGCAAAGCTTGTCCTCAGGCTTTACAAGTACTTTACCAGTCACGCCCCGAATGTCATACAGACACGGGTACTTTCTGGGTCACGACTGTTACCTATTGGTAGGAACAACGCTAAAGATGTAGGATATAGTACAGCAACAGTAGGAACTCGTTATTTTGGTGATTATTCATGACTCAGAAACAACAAAGATCATACATTCAACCAAAGTTCTTAGAAATGTAATCTTGTATCAAATATACTAAACAATGAATGAATAGGTCGGTTCATAGGCTTAACAAAGGTTTAACAAGTGTGAGGTTTGTTTATTATGAACAACACTTTGCAATCAACCGGCCCAAGTACACTTTGACGCTTGCCGCATTACGATAAGTGCCGCGCGCCTATGCGTCGTCGTATTACGTTATAAGGTGTGTCATTCATAAAGTCATAACAATTCGTCTGGTTAGCATAAATATAACGGTGAACGATATTTTTTAATGTCAACAAAGAGGCAAAACGTACCTATGACAAAAGTGGATGGAAAACAACACATGAACAGTTTTGTTGTTTTTTTTTTTTGTTTTTTCTAAGTCTTACTTTCGAAGAATGCAGCACTGGCGTTAGTTCACCATACCATGGCAGCATATATTCGGCGGCAGCCTGTGTGGTTTTGCCAATTATGTGGCCGCCACCAACTGAAGCTCGTACCGACCATTTGGTGATACGATACGGCTCATGCATACCGCTGTCTAGCTTATCGATTGTGATCTTTTAATTACATAAGCCAAGTCATCCGCTGCGAATATTTTTGGTGTTGGACGATTTTTATTTACACGCCCAAACGAACTTAACGTCTTTACGTGTTAGGGCTGCGATAGGTGCTATCAAAATGGCATACTACGGGATGTACCGTTTAAAATATTGACGCACTTGTTTAATTGTCTTTGGCGTCGATGATTTAGTTAAGGCTTCTATTTTAAGAGTGCTCGGCCTAACCTGACCATTGCTAATGGTTTTTCCAAGAAAAATGTTTGAGAAGTTCGTAAGATATGAGGGATACAAACGAGCCGCTGTCAATTAAGACGTCCGTAGGTACACCACACAGTACTGTCACGTAACGGCTTGCCGACTTAATTTCATTCCTTCGCCCTTAATTTTATGACAAAAATTCACATTGGATTTATTGCGCGACTCTGATCGCTGTTCAGCAAAAAACTTTTCTTCCGTATGCCCCATTTTTTTACAAAAGTTGCACTTAGGACCTTAATACCGCGCACAATGATTGCACACATAAGGTCATTACTTAGTCCCTTAATGATACGCAATCGCAACAAGGATTTGCGCGCGTATTCCGCATATGTGGAATATTTATCTGATTCAGTGCACATGACGTCATACAGGACATTAGCTACATCGACACGTCGTGGACAACGTGATTTTAATTGTAATTTAAAGGTTGCCCAAGTACGATCCGTTTCGGTCCAGTCGCGTAACCACGAGTGAGATTCACCCTTCAGACACAAACCGATACGGGCCAAACATTCTTTATCGTTCCATCTATTTATAAATTTTGCGCGGTCAACTTCTTCACACCATGCAATGACGTCATGAACATTAGGGTCGAAGTCAGAGATGTAATAATGGTTTGATCTCACCGGGTTCAAGCTCCTTAGCGCATCGATAAGACGCTCTGCAACGTCCCCTGCAGCCGACGTTGAAGGCGAAGGTGGCAGCGACAGCGCCGGCGCTAGTGGCGTCGGGACAGGTCACGTGACAGTGGGAGGGCTGGCCATGCCGGTGATGTCAGGGCACGGCGCTGCTCGATCGTGGTTCTGAAACTGAACACCGCTCCAAGGCAGAGACCCTATTGAGTATTGCGTCTAAAGTAATACTTAGATGAGTTAGGTCAGGCGGCGGTGGCGTGCACTCACGTTTACGTTTTTTTCTAGGGACGGTATTATTCAACATTTTATTTAAAATATTAAAATATGTGGGAAAACGAGAGACGTATCCCACTTCTGATTTTAGGAATTTAATTAAACACTAATTTAAAGTTAACAAAGAAAGACTTTTTAATCAAACAATTAAGTTACAACAAGAACCGATAGGGAATAGCAAAGAGCGCGCCGCCGGGTTTGGGAATGAATCCGTGGTCACGGTGCGCACGGTCTTATATGGACTCGTTCACATGTCACATGTTCCGGGCTGGCCGGAGGGGTGTAGGTTGGAGATGCAGCTAACACATCAATATAACATTACTTTTTTCCTCATAATGCAATACAGTTAAATTTATTTTTTAACAAAAATACTACATACATAGCATAAATACTGACTGCACAGCAAATTTTCCATATTTCATAGCAAAATAACTATCCCAGTCGCATATTAACCAGTAAGTACAACAAAACCTGTTCATCATATTTGTCTTAATTTTCAAGAAGCCATGCTCGGCAAATTTAATGATTATTATAACAAAAAATCCTTTTACATTGCATTATTTCTAAAAGCAGAACAAATTAACTGAATAAAAGGTTGGCGGCTTCGCGCGCTTTTTCGTCACTGGAGTGCAGAGTGGCGCGAGCGAGTAAGATAGAGATAGCGCTAGGTCGTGTCGTCGGGAGTTAGCCGTATATCTCGCGCGTAAGAGCGAAATAGAAATATTTCGTTAGTGTAGGTGTCGTTTTACACAATCCACGTGTATTTGTTTGTTTATATTAATTCGGTGTTACGTTGCGCCGGCGGCGGGCCGGAAAGATAATCATATAAAAACAATAATTGCAATATTTGTGTGTAATTAGTGTGCATTTGACTTTTGAGTTTATCTAATGTTAATTTAACCCTACAGTGGTCGCGTACCCAAAAGTGACTTGTTTGGTCGCGTGGTCTACATGGGTATACAATAATTATGACAAAAGAAAGTAGACAATACATTCAAAATACCTGTTTATTTGTTTTTAAATCTTAATATCTAAGTGTTTTCTATTAAAAATATTCAACAAAACATAATTACATAACTTCTATGCTCAAAAAATCAACTAAAACATAAAATGCCTCTTTTTTTAACAAAATATCACAAAGTTTACATTAGATGAGATAAAAGAAAAACTATATATTATTATTGTAATCTAACTGCTATTTTGTGAACAAGACAAGCACACTATCTTGGAATGGTCAGGACATTAAACTTTCTGCATGTGTTGCACATCTTTCGAGTGCTTCTATTGCGAGCTCTACCGCAGTCATGGCAACGACCAACGTAATTCCTCCTGCAACAAGAAAACCAGCCATCGACACCAGGACCGATAGGTCCTGGTGTCGATGGCTGGTTTTCTTGTTGCGGAAGACCCAGGAAATCCTTTATTTTGAAAGACAGACTTCTTGGCAACGTTTTTTTGTCCAGTCTTTGCTGAGCCAGGGGTTTCATCCAAGCTAGAGCCAATTCAATGAGGAAATCACGGCGTCGAACAAATTCAAAGTTTTTATTTGCCGAATGTATGCATAGTGCGTTGAGGGCACTGAGGTTGATCAGGTCATAGAAGACTGTAACAGGCCATCTTCTTGAATTCCTGGAGACGTCATAAAGTGAGCACATTTTATCTACTAGATCCACACCATTTTTAGTGCGATTGTAGTATGATATTATTTCTGGTTTTTGTTTGTCACCTGTATCGGCATCGATTGCTGCGTCGTTGTGCATTGTTGACATCAAAATTACTACTTTGTTAGGTTTTGCCTTGTAAGACACCAATGTACATGGTGGGTGGAAACCAAATTTTGATGAATATATTGGATTTCCTCTCGCCTCTCGAAATAGACGTGGTACTTCTCTTTTGTCCTTCCGTACAGTACCATAACATATGTTTGAAAATGGAACCACCATGGTTATGGTGGTTCCATTTTCAAACATATGTTTAGCAACTTGCAGAGAAGAAAACCAATTGTCCATGGTTATGTTGATGTGTCTGCCAAGAACTGGACGTACCACTCTCATAACTACGTCGCATCGTTCATAACTCAAGCGGAACGGTCCTTCAGGTTGTTGGCCTGCGTATATTTCCAAGTTGAACGTGTACGGGTAGTGAACGTCGACTAGAGCAAAAACCTTCACACCATATTTTGCCGGTTTGCTTGGAATGTACTGTCTAAATGGACACCGTCCTCTGAAGGCTAAGAGTTGTTCATCCAAAGTCATTTCAGCGCTCGGGACGAAAAAGTTTTGGAAGTTTGTGAGAAACAAATTGAAAATTTCTCGGATCGGAGCAAGTTTATCAATTTTTGCACGATCCTCACGATCTCTTATATCATCGAATCGTAAAGCTCTGAGAAGGAACTTGAACCTTTGCTCAGACATAGTCAAATATATCGCGTCAACACCAGTGTGTTTTACATGCTCGAATATTTGACTTGTGCTCGAACGGCTAATTTTCAATACGCCAGCCATAAGTAAAATCCCAATAAAACCTCTTATCTCGATGCCATGTGTTGGTTTAGCATCCCTTTCTCTCACATATTTAGCCTTCATGTGATCAATTTTTATATTAATGTATTTTATAATGAGATCAATTATATTATTATCTAAAAAAAAGTGACATACAATCTGCAGGGCTAGTTTTCTGACGTGCGATTCCTTTAGGACCAGGAGGCACAAAAACGATATTATGGCTCCTGGTTCTTCCCATATTCAGAGGAGCTGTCTTTGTCCAGACAGTGTTATCTACACCAAGGTAAATATCACCACGCCTTCTGCTCTGAATTGGTTCACTTTCAGATGCCGAACTGTCAGATTCAACCTGACCTGATATGTCTTGTTCTGATTCAACCTCACCTGATATGTCTTGTTCTGATGCTGAGTCAGAAAACTGCTCCTCAAGATGATCCTCTTCATCATCTGAACTTGAGAAATCGTCATGAAAAGAGAGAAAACTTGAGAAAACTTTTACCTGTTCGACATTAAAAATGCAAGATATAGCACGTACGCACCGCAAGTTTTTCAAATTAAAAAATAGATCAAGACAACTTCATACTACAACACTGTCGTTTCAACAAATGTGTGAGAACCAGACTGGTAAATCAATCTAGAGGCCCAAAAAATGTAAGCGTTGAATACTATATAACTATACAAAACCCTCACAAACAGGTTAGAGTGTGCAAAAATACATTTTTAGGAATACTAACGATAGGAAAAGATAAAGTCACAGGAGTTATTCAAAGATCTTTTAAAGATGGAGGCAGTATCGCCAAAGAAAATCGTGGTGGCAGCCACAAAATAGCAATTTACGGGGAAAAACAAGCAAGTGTGCAAACATTTATTGAATCCTTCGAAGCAGCTGAACCACACTATTGTAGAGCTAAATCGGCGGTAAGATTGTATTTACCACCAGAATTAAACATAAAAAAATTATGGAAATTATATCAAGATAAAGTTCAAGGTTTCACTTGCAAGTAAAACAGTCTTATTTTAGGAATATTTTCAATAGAAAGTATAATATTGGTTTTGGTTCGCCCCTGAAGTATACATGCTTTCGGTGCTCTGAGCTGACAAGAAAAATTGACACTGCCACTACAAGTCAGGATAAACAACAATTTCAAACAGAGAAACGAATACGTACATTAAAAGCCAAGGCATTTGACAACCTATTAAAAACTGAGCCTGAAGATACTATATTACTATCATTCGACCGCCAAAAAAATTGCCGGATCAAGCAGCTTATTTTAGCCGACAATTTAATATGTATAACTTTACTATCTTCGTTGGCACTTCTAAATCCGCTTTGACAACGAATAACGTGCATTCCTATAACTGGTGCGAAAATGAGCATTCAAAATCATCTAACGAAATAGCAAGTGCTGTATTTCATAAATTGACTACACTGGATATTCCAGAAAATAAAAACAAATTGAAACTTTGCTGACGGCTGCGGGGGCCAAAATAAAAACACAACTCTTGTAGGTATGTGCACTAAATGGCTCTTTTCATATGCACCACCGCAAGTAAACAGGATTGAAATCGTTTTTCCAATGGTTGGCCACAGTTTCTTACGACCAGATAGAATACGAGTATTTGCGAAGATTGAAAAAGAAACCAAAAAACAGTCCATAATATGCGATCCACAAGATTATGTGGATGTTTTCAAAAAACATGCGACTGTTTACCATTTAGGAGAAGATGTTGAAGTTTATAATTGGAAGGATGAAGTCTCCAAAGTCATCAAACCTCCAGGGACCACTTTAGATTTAATCCATCTAAACGATTTCTAATGAATAAGGGACGACAGAATGTGAGCATTCAAGGAGAAGAAAATTATCGGAACGAATTTAATATAGCAAAATATGTGACTAAAAGAGGAAAAAGATGTTCAGAAATCGAGCCCGCAATCATACGAAAATGTAATAAAGTGAACCAAAGCAAAATAAAAGATGTCACTAACATTCTGAAAAAACATCATGGTGAAGATTGGAGGGCTCTGGACATTTTAAAATATTACAAAGACATTGAAGAGAGCAATGACAAAACCACGTGCCCTGAAAAAGTGGAAGGAGTTGACCCAGCGGCGTGAAATTTGGTGTCAACTTAGACCCCCATTAGATAAGGCGAGTGCAACTTATTTTGGATTTTTATGACAGCTGGTATATTTTATATAACAGTTGAAACTTCGCAATTTTCGACATTCATATCTCTGGACAGAAGACTGTTTTCAAAAATTTTCAACTGCAGCCTGGTGCGCATCAGTTCATTAGAGACCCTAAGTTTTAGATTTTTATTTCCAGTAATTTTAAAATTATACCATTTTTTATAAGAAAACCGTTATTTTTTTTTTTAAATGACTTGTTTTTCAGTTTTTAAATTTTTTGTCTTTTACATATTGTAGCTCCTTATTTTAAGTATTTTATGTAAAATTTTCAGATTTTTCCGACCAGTAACTCAAGAGTTATCGAATTTTAACTGTTTTTGGGCCATAATTCAAAAATTAATTAAAATAATACATTTTTGACCTTAGGACAGGGTCCAATATATACACTGTGACCCATTTAAGTCCAAACTCGGGCCACATACCTTTTAAATTGGCCGTTTTGACAAAAACGCGCCATCTTGGTTTTCGGGTTTTATTTTTTACAATAGGATATCTCGAAATCCGCTGGCCCGATTTCATTAGTTTTTCCATCAGTCAGTAGTTTTTAGTAAATTTTAAGTGTATCAGACAGAATGGTATGGTCGTATGGATGTGTATGGTTTTCAGACTGTTTCAGGGCTTCCAAATTTTTGTCGCTGAAACTGCTTTTAGCATAGTCCTGAAGTGACGCCGAGCTGTACACCCAAAACCCCGTCCTTCTGCGACGAAGGGTTCAGAAGTTACGGGCATTTCTAATCGACCTTTGACAGTTCGGCGGCCATTTTGTTTATCTTCAAACCGCAATAACTCCTGAACCGTTGGTCGTAGGAGTTAGCGGTTTTTGATATTATATCTAGGGACCCATTGTCCTGAACATCTAGAGATGGGCAGAGGGTTTAAACCCAGCTGGCCAAATAAGGCAAATACAGGACAAATTGGGCAAAAACGAATAAACGTCTTTTAAACGCCCAAAAACAGGGCAAAAACTTAAAACTGCTTAAATTCCCCAGTTTTTGTGACTTTTACATCAAATTATGGTATGTATTTCCTTACAAAAGTAGTATACTACGTATTAGAATCAATGGTTATAACCATAAGGTAGGATCTCAATTAAATATCTGGAAAAAATATGATCGTAATGAAAAATCAATCTCATAAAAATTACAAATTTATTATTTATCAAGTAAAACTGTACAACACTAAAAAATAAAGAATTATTGAGTTGTACGCCATGTTACAGGTACCAATTAAATACACAGTCGATCGGTATTATTGAAATAACCATTTTACTATTTTACTTGGTAATGGAGATCCGTGCCTGCTAATCACTTTCACTATCGTAAGAAAGAGGATCATTTGGGACAATTGAAACTAGTTCAAATGATCTGGATGTAGAAGTTGATGCTTGCGGTTCGTTTGAACTTGTGTCAACGGTGTCTTCTTCAGTGCTATCATCTTCTACTAAACCTTCCGTATAATTATCATTATCATCATCTAAAGAAACAGGATCACCCAAGAAAGAGTCTTTGTGCAATAAATTCCAATTATTAACTAGAAATGAAATTTTGGCGGCTCTTTCCGTTGTGAGGCGATTCCTTTTCGCGCTGTGAATGAATCCATGGATACTAAATGATCTTTCTGTAGCAGCGGATGTACAGGGTGCAGTAAGAATACGAACAGCTATCTTACTCAGACCAGTAGACCCACAAATTCCTCTCCACCACATTACAGGATCAACGGTTTCTGCAGCTTTCCATATAAACTCCTTACTCCACAAACCACCTCGTCCTTTATAATTGGCTAAGTCAGCCATACAATCTATAGTTAGTCTATTCGCAAGATCATTAATGAACTCCATCGCTTCGATTTCCTGATTCTGATCTAGTTCACATCCTACAGCTGTAGGATCCAGTAGATATGCAGCGTAATGTATCGGCTTTATGATCTGTGCGATCCTATTTTCTACGGCAGTTTTCAAAAGGTCTTTATCCGTATTCTCTAAAATTGTTGTTGTAGCTAAATTGAATTGCATTTTTGATTTGATATTCTTCAATACCATAAAAGCTTTATGAATATTGTAATTATTTCCTTCGAGTAGAAATATGCCTTCTGTTATTGGCTGCAATAGGTTAACACATTGATTTACCATAATCCAAAAGTTTTCGTCAAGTATTGTAGCCTTGACTTCAGTTGATAGTTGAATGTGTTCATTGACTGCTAAAGTTTGAAGTGCAGCTTTGTTGGTTTGTACACTTTTTAATGCAGAAACTTGGCTTCCCCACCTTGTTTTGCAGGGTAATTTTAAAGTTTGGCCGTCAATATTCTTGTCTTTTCTAATTTTAAATAGAAGTGCACTGAGTACCTGACTCCTTTTTACACACTTAATGACATCCGTCGCCAGACCAATGCAAGCTTTAATTAAAGGCAGTTTTGTAGCATCTGCACATAATAAATTAAGGCTGTGGGCAGCGCAACCCAAACGAACTAATGTAGGATATTTGGTTTGCAACATCTGAAAAGCCTTTTGCAGATTATTGGCATTATCTCCGATCAGAACGACAAATTTTTTTTCTCCATAAGATTTCAGAACGTTTTCTATTTCGCTGCATAAATATTCACTGGTATGACGATGGTCTTCGGTATCAAGGCTTTTGACAAATACTATTTCTGGCTTGGATATCAAAAAATTGATAATGCCTTGATTTCGAATGTTGCTCCACCCGTCGCATTGCAAGTGTAAGAATGTCGCTTTTTTAAGATCATCATACAATTCTTTGAACATTTCATTGTACAGCGTATCTAAGTACTTAGTAGCAAGAGCCTTTCTAGAAGGCAATTTAAAATTCAGTCTTTCGTAAAACTGTATCCACAGTGGATGTTGTACCATCGACATCGGTGCTCCCGAGATAAACAAAGCTTTTGCAAATAGTTTTTCCAGTGATGACTCATTATTTATTTTAGTGATCACACTGGTTTGACGATGAGATTGTTCGTTACTGTCATTTCTTAATTGTTTTTTTACGGAAAATGGAGTTTTGGTACATACCAATAAATGTCTAGTCATTTTGGCAACATGTTTCTGTTTATATACAGTCTCACAAAAACGGCACTTGATCGTTTTATTGTCGATTTCCTCATAATGCTCCCATATCTTCTGGTTCTTTGGCCTTCCCATGATAAAGCTAGAACAAATTAAATTACAATTAAAGTAGGTACAGAGACAATAAGAGGTCACAACGTGCAAAGTTTAAGTAAAGAAAGTAAAATTAATAAGTAAAATGTTATGTAAATACTCACAGTAGTAATATCTTGAGGTCGAAGAATAATGTATATGTCGGATCCGGTCATTAGTACGGTCGCTAAACGAAGCGCAGCACGTGATCCGAGTAGTGGCAGCACTAACACTCGGCTAACTTCGTGCTACGACGGAGCTTAGCTAACGGAGAGGCGCCAGGGCGAGCGCACTTGCCTTCCAACCGTCCCAGAGAACAGAACCTCCAGTCTAGGAAGTGTCCCGCGTTTCGAATATTTGTATCGTGTACTTACAGTGTGTGAAATGCTAATGTGAGTAATGTTATAGTAAATTATAATTTGATTTGAACTGCAACTGTTTTTCTATTGCGCATGACCAACACTACCCATTAGTACGCCCACAGTAGTTAAAATATACCTGATAACAAGAGAGAATCATACCATCTAAATCCGACATCAGAAGTGGGATTCGTGTTGGTTCAGGCGCAAAATGAAAACGCTAAAAGTGACCGTTGGTGTGCCGTGTTTTTGAACATTATAATTCGAGGGTAGAACTTAAAAATAAGTTTTTTTTTTGGGATTTAGCATTCCTATCCTTTTCTTGGGGTTTATAAAAGGGTTTCGGTATTTGGTTATTTTTGAGCTCAGACGCACCGTTTCTGAGATATTTGCGAAATACCCGGCAAAACCTTTCATAACGTTTTTGTGTAGTTTTGTTTAGTTTACCAATTCTAACCCATTTTTATTTCTGTTTTATGAATTTCGAAACATGCAAGCGATTTTGCGTGATCATCGCGCGCGATCATGGTGCGCGACAGCAGAAGAAGATCTACGACGTCTTCAGTATCGAGCCAAGCAGCCCCGCAGTAGTCAGCGAAGCCCTTCGTGTGCTTCACGTGTGGGAAACTAGGACATATCGCGGCCCGGTGCATGACCATGCAGTGGCAGCCAATCGGATGGTGAAGCACGTGCTGCAAACAGTGAACGGCGAGTGGAAGTTTGCCCTCAGGCACGTTAGAACAAAAAGGTGATCTGTATTGTTTTGTTTACGATTCTGGTGCTGAATGCTCGTTAGTTAAGGACAGTTGTGCAGCCAAATTAAGTGGCAAACGAGTTAATAACCTTGTTGCGTTGACCGGTATTGGTCAAACACGTGTATTCAGCACAGAACAAATCTTATGTAAAGTAACGATTAGCGAACACCAACTAGAGGTTTTGTGTTTTGTTTGTTTTGATTTTGTGATGTGCTTCCCGACACTTATTTGCAAAGTAATATTTGATAGGACAAAAGCAGATATAAAAAATAAAAAAAAAATAAAAAATCGGTTGGCTATTTCGTGTAATTAGAAAACAAAAAGCGAAATCCACTGTTGCGAATAGCATATTCTAATCTGAATTTGTCTGGGGATCGAATTCGCGACCCAGTGATTACCAGGAACTACCTACGCTACGATGATAAAACACATAGCTTTAGAATTAGGATACATAGCAAAATCAAAATTAGTACTAATATTAATCATTTATACTTAGTAGTATAGACAACTAGCTCAGTGTCAGTTTTATCATCAATGCCAAGACTTTCGTACTACCATTCAAACAGTTTTCCGAATCAGCGTGCGTCGCAATAACGTCATTCGAATCTTCATATCACTCCCGTTTAATAATGTAGCTGCAGTTTTTAATGATGATCGCTATACGTTAAAAGCTGTTAATTCTAACCGTACTTACAAATACACTCACGGTAAGTTAAAAAAAAAGAGATGCCAGTAGGTCATGTACCAGTCGAAGTAGATGGTGATCAAGTGGTGCTGAGCAAGCCTAAGTTATGGGAACCACGCGAGTAGGGTTCTCTATCGGCCGTATTGTGTGTGACCGAACCAGTAGAGACTGGCAGAGGTCGGGGTCTAGAGAGACCATAGTTTGATCCATGCGCTGGATGTGTGAGAGCAATGTGATTGCTGGTTGGCTGGAGAGCCGTGGCGTTAGAGTGGTTTACTCGTGTGGGTTTCCAAGTGTATAAAGATCTTTGTGAAAAAGATGATTGTATCTGGGAAAACGATGGTACATGGCTCTGGTTGATGATTTTTGCTATGATCAATCAAAGTTTGTTTAGTTCATTGAGAAGTAGAAGTAAGTATTCTTTTGTTAAAAGAATAAAGTGTTGAGGATTAAAGTTTCCTAATCTCAAAATTTAGAACCCGTAAATGGTCAGAATTGGCCGAGTCGTTGTTGAGTTTTGGTTAAAGGTTAACACATGAGTTTAGGGAATTTCGTGAGAGTAACAACATTAAGCTTCATTTAATAGCTACGGGATCATCGCGAGATAACCGGTCAAGTTGAACGCACAATTGGCACGTTAAAATCTTTAAAATCTATGCTTACCGCGGTTGAAGTGAACGAAGATAGGACGTGGCAGGATGCCTTAGGAGATGTGCAACTGGCACTAAACTGTACAGTCAATAAGGTAACAAAAGCAAGTCCACTCGAATTACTAGTCTGTAAAGTAGCGTGCCTTAGTCTTAGTCTCTTAGCTTACGACGATGATACTGACGCAGATCTCGAACATGTTAGGGAAAACTCGGCCCGGTTAATCGAAAAGTCAGCTCTATATGACAAAAAAAAACGGTTCGATAGGACTAAAGCGCGACTGGATAGGTTTTCGGTGGGTGACTTTGTGTTGCTTCAAAACGAAGAACACAACCAGACTAAATTAGACCCCAAATATAAGGGACCATTCAGAGTTGTAGAATTGTTACCGATCGCTACACATTGAGAGCATTAAGTTCTAAGCGAACTTACACACACACATGATAGATTAAGATTTAAAAGTGTCCGTGGAGTTTCTTGCCCGTTCTTCTCCATAGGTAAATCTTTCTGACTGACCGACCCCCTTGACAATTCAAAAGTGCCTGTAATTCTTTTATTTGAAATAAATGCTTTGAGTTTGAGTTCGAGTTTAAGGAGAATGCCCGAGGACCAAGTACCAATTGAGATTGTAGATGAAATAGATGATGAGTTGCTATCACTTAAGATTGAACAACCAGGTTCTGGGTTCAGTGGGTCGGAGACTATACCAGAGTATCGCCGTAGCCGTAGCCCGTTGGAAATCGGTATCTACTCAATGAGTAGTCCGTGGGTACGCGGTAGGCGGTAGCTCTGGGTGGTATAGTCGAGTCTTGCCTAGAAGCGAAGACCATAGAGTCAAGGGTTGACTCGGTATTCCCGTGGGGAATAGTGTGTGTCTGTGTGTGTGTGTGTCTGTGTGTGTCTGTGTGTGTCTGTGTGTGTCTGTGTGTGTTGACCATGAACGAGATACCTGAAGTTCTGTTTTCTTTGATCAAATTTAATGTGGAATCTTTGTGCTTGGTCTCGGTTATCTCGAAACTAGATGGTTCAAATAGGAAGAATAGCCTAGATTTTAGTTTCAAATTTTTAGTTCCAAATTGCTTGTAAATTAAAACAGATTTTAAAGAGTCAAGTCCCTTTTAATTATATCATCAGTCTTCACATGAGTCAGGATTGGACGAACAGATACTGTGGCGAAATTTTGTATTTTCCAGATTAACAACACACGAGGACGTGTGCATCGCAGGATGGCCGTGTCGGATCCGGTCATTAGTACGGTCGCTAAACGAAGCGCAGCACGTGATCCGAGTAGTGGCAGCACTAACACTCGGCTAACTTCGTGCTACGACGGAGCTTAGCTAACGGAGAGGCGCCAGGGCGAGCGCACTTGCCTTCCAACCGTCCCAGAGAACAGAACCTCCAGTCTAGGAAGTGTCCCGCGTTTCGAATATTTGTATCGTGTACTTACAGTGTGTGAAATGCTAGTGTGAGTAATGTTATAGTAAATTATAATTTGATTTGAACTGCAACTGTTTTTCTATTGCGCATGACCAACACTACCCATTAGTACGCCCACAGTAGTTAAAATATACCTGATAACAAGAGAGAATCATACCATCTAAATCCGACATATATTACAATATACACTCGAGAGCAATGAATCCGGGTCACTTAAAGAATGTTAAAAATCTCGGAAACTAAAAATGATAGGTTAATGCAATAAATTGTATTTAATAGACAATGTAATACTCCTTATAAATGAAAGTAAAAAAAATATGAGTCACCATACATTTTATTAACACAAAATTACATAAAGAAAAAAACTGCTGATCTCTCCTTAAAACAAAAATAGGAAACATGAAATTTTTGAACTTTATTACGATTTTCTTGAATTTTAATACTTCGTATTGCCTCCTCGTGCTTCCATTACTGCGTTTACGCGGTTTGGCATGCTGTACACCAAGTTCCTTATACGATTTTGGGGAATATTCTCCCATTCCTCTGTGAGAGCAATTTTGAGCTCACGAAGCGTGATTGGGGGAGGGTTTCGTTGTTTTACGCATCTGCCTAGCTCGTCCCAAGCGTGCTCGATCGGGTTGATATCCGGGCTGCGCGCTGGCCACTCCATACGAGTAATGTTCATCTCTTGAAGGTAGTCATTCACAATCCTACCTGTATGAGGTCGGGCATTGTCATGCATAAATATAGCATCCTCACCTAAATTGACCATAAATGGACCAACGTGATCATTGAGGATTTCTTCCACATATCTTACGCTAGTTAAAGAGCCGTTTTCTATGATCACCAGCTCTGTGCGACTTTCAGAAGAAATTCCGGCCCACACAAGTACAGACCCACCACCGTAGGCTACTTTTTCTTCGATGCATGCTTGCTTGAATCTTTCCCCTGGTCTTCGATACACTCTGTGTCTTCCATCGTGCTTGTAGAGCATAAATTTTGATTCGTCGGAGAACATAACTTTTGACCAATCTTCAATACTCCAATTTACGTGGCTCTGGGCATATCTTAGTCTTGAAATACGATGCCCACGCTCCAGTTTAGGGCCGTTTGCAGGTCTAAGGGGTTTTAAGTTAGATTCAGCAAGCCGACGTCTTACTGTCCATGCACTTGGGTTACTTCCTCCGAGGCGTCGAAACTGATTTGTGAGTTCAGTTCCTGTGAGAAAGCGATTTCGAAGCATAGTGTTCACCAAGTATCGGTCTTCTCGTGCTGTGGTACACCTGGTTCTGCCCGTTCCTGGTCTGCGTAGGTTAGAACCAGTTTCTTCGTAACGTCGGAGAACTCTTTGTACTGTTGACAGCGACACACCGACAGTCCTGGCTGTATCGCGCTGACTCCGGCCGGTTTCCAGCATTGTAAGTATTCTGGTGCATTCTTCAGGCGTAAGCGACATAATTTCAGCTTGAATAATGAATATAGAGCACTATCAACATGGTTTATGTACCCACATAAATGACAGATTACAAACAAAAGCAAAACCAAATGCTGTAATTTCGTAGTTCCATCTTCGAAAGTGGCCCTTTTTCAAATTTGATTTTTTTATGATATAACTTTACAATAACTAAGAAGTTTTAATACCTTCATTTAAGGAGTATTACATTGTCTATTAAATACAATTTATTGCATTAACCTAGCATTTTTAGTTTCCGAGTTTCTTAGGATTCTTTAAGTGACCCGGATTCATTGCTCTCGAGTGTAATTACGTTTTTTAAACTCGTAAACAAATAATGCAAATGTTGCGACCGGTTCGCGAAACGTTTCTTCGTATAATGTGCAGCAATCAGTGCTTTCGGCACAGAAAAGCACTACTGGCCGGGAATCCCCAGCCACCAACGGTAGATACGGCCATAGACAAAAAAATAACTTTAACAGTAGATAAGTTGGGATGTCCAGGAACTTAAAGAATCGATATTTTCGAATAATAATCTTATTACTTCTTTATCTTTCATTATCATTGAGCGTAAAAATATTGTTGGCTGACCTGGGCAAATAAATATATTTCAAAATAAATAGCATTAATAAATCAGGGTTCAGGGTTCTCTATTTAATGTTATTGATTTGTTTAAGTATTTTATTATTTATAGATCTAGTCAAAGTTTGTTTTTCCTTATTATATATATTTAAGAGAAGTGGGGAGCTGTAACACTGTTTATAGGTAAATTTCAACATTGATTACTTTACGGTATAATCTGGAACTAGATGTGCTGGCAAAACAAAATAATTTAATTCAATCAATGAATTAATTTGAATCGATCGAATGAACATCTCATCCCTTCCGGTAAATATACCGTCTATGGTCGGGGAATTCCCTCAGAAATGAAATAAACGCAGTCGGTAAATCGACGGATCCCGTTGGGGCACTATAAAAGGGGTTTGATAAAATTGTGTTGAAGTTTTTAGATAGCCGTTCAAAATGTCAAGTGAGTTATTTATTAAATTATCATTTTTTATCAAAAGATTTTACTTACGATAAAACATATACGTATTACAGTTAAGAATAAAGTTATGTAGGTATGCATAGCCACAAATTTTTCACCGTAGTATTATGGTTTCAGAGCGAGCTTTGGTCATTGAAGAGAGTGATGATGATTTGACACAATGTGATAGCCCACCACCATCAACAAAAATTTCAAGGTTTATTATGCAAAACGAAAGTAAATGCGAAGACAATAAAGAAAATATACAGTTCTCAGCAATCTCGTACAATACTCAAAATATGTGGAATAATGATTTACAGTGGACGGAACAAGTTAATTTAACAAACAATGTTCAAACTCAAGTAAATATTGTAATGGTTAATACAAACAGACAAAGAATCGAATTATGAGTCTGCGAACGACATGTTCGGCAAATTTGTAGCTTATGAACTATCGAATATTCCCATTTTTAAAAGACGGTTTGTGATGTGTGAAATCCTCAAACTTTTTGAACAAAATTGTGATTAATTTAAGTAACAGTATGCAAATCTCAATATTCAAATCACTAATGATGACTGTCAATCGGCAAGTGATCAATAAAAGGCTACGAGTGATCTTCTAAACTTTTGTTTTCTTTTTTTGACTAGACGTGTTCACGTGTGCATTTATTTACATGTACTGACCAAAATGTATTTTAATTCATGCATATAACAAGATATTTATAGTTGGAATTATAGATTTGCTGTATAAAACCCTTTAGAGTAATACTAACGGAGTATGATGTAATTATTTGTATAATTTTCCGATCGAAATAAATGCCCTGTTTTTGGACGTTTATTCGGCGTTTATTCGGCGTAAATGGACGTTTATTGGGCATTTACTCAATACGTCCATAAAAACCCAGGCAAAAACCCATCTCTATGAACATCCCACTTTTTCAGGCGGTTTGGAGGTAAAAATTTTCAGGATCCTGAAAGCAGTTTTAGCGGACAGCGAAGCTCAGGCCGAGTCGGGAGAGCCCAAACTCGAGGGGTCTACGGCATTCCAGAGGGAAGTTATCCGCGATCAAAGATCGTCTTTGACAGCACCGCGGCCATTTTGTTTAATCTTTAAACGGCCATAGCTTCCCAACGGAGAGTCGTAGAGGGCTGGGGTTTTCGCTGGACATACCAGTAGGGCTTAGGGCATAGATTAAGACTATTTTCAGGCGTTTTCAGGACGACAGGATTTTTCAGCCTGAAAACCGTTCCGGTGGATCGGTCTCGCCGGGCCAAGTTCGGAGGGCCCAAGCACTGTGATTTTTGGACTAGTGGCTCCGGAGTTACCCTCTTGTAACCACTTTTGGTTTTTTATTTTGGCAAAAAACCAAATTTTCAACTTGAGATATCTCCGGAACCCCTTGGTCTAACTGTGCCGAGTTTGGGTTCGTCTGGGAGGGCTCGGTGAGAGCTATCCACCGGACGTGACAAAACGACTCTACATAGAGTCGGTCCAAGAGCCGCTCTAATTTTACTTGGGATCCTATTCTGATCTATTTAGAGCTTATTAGAGACGGGCTGAGGACTCCTTAATCTTGGAACGTTACAATTTTACAAATTAGATTACAACTTGTTCTTTTTCTGGTTTATTCCCGTTGTCCCCGTACACCGTGTCCCCGTCCTACGGGGACAGCGTTCTATTTCTATTTCATCTTTTACCCAACAAACAAAGTGTATGGAAATATTGGTAGATTGGTCTTGGTACGCGGTAGATTAATATTAGAGATTTAGACCTTGTTTTCAAGTAGTATTTTTTTATAAATTTAATCGATTTTATTACATGTTTATTGTTTGAAATGTATCGTACATTCCAAATTAAGTTTTCTAGTAACTATGATAAACGGAGCGACCTTGAAAAGGATGCGCCGGCGGCGGCGTCGCTCGCGCCCTTGCAGCTGCGGAACAAAAGCGCAGATAACATTGTTTTTGTCGAGCTCTCATTGGCTCATGCAAAATCCCACTCCAGAATTCGACAAAGGGATCTACTTAGTTATTGCAGTTACTTGTGAACTTCATATTGAGAACTGGTGATGTTAGTGATAGTGTAAATGGGAGCACATGTAAGTAGTTTATTTTTAATATCTAACTAAAACAATAATATTTTATGTACAGCATTTATAGGATGTTTAGAATGTTAAAAAATAATTAAGTATGTACTTGCAGAAAAACTAATAACCATTAGGGTAGAGAGAAAAAAATGTTTGGAAGTCATCAATTTAATGTTTCGTTTTTTCCAATAGTGATCAACAATGTCCGGAAACTCTCAGCCAGGTCCTTCAGGAAGTAGTGATTTAAAACAAATACACAGAAAGGGAGGCACAATACTTCTACATGCTGGACACCAATTTACAAAAAAGTCTACGTGTAAAAGTGGAGCAGAAGTGTGGGAATGTCACTTGAGAAAGAAAAATAAGTGCCCTGGAACCATAAATATTAGTAAGTAATTTCAAAAAGTACTTCAGAATATCGATTTAACTTCTAAGTTACAATCAGGAGGTACTTAATCAATAGCAACCACTTAGATCAAATCAGAAATTAAATCATCTGTCCTAAAAAACAAAACTCGTCCCTATTGATTGCGAGCAACCCCGAAGTATCGTATCTAGAAGTAGATTTTTATTTGTCGCATTAATCCCGCTTTATTTTATTTTTTCCGATACTCGCAAAAATATTATATATCTTTATACAAATACTATAGGTACATTTTTTTTATTCTTTGCTAGCATTATCATTTTCGATGTTCGATGGTTAAAATTATGTTTTTTTTTATAGGATAGTCAGGTTTTAAGGGAGACTTCCCACGCTTGCACTCCAAATTTTAATAAAAACCTACTTGGTTGTTAATGACAGACTGCAAGAAAAAAATCATCTCAGCTGATGTACCTGCCATACAGCTTTCAGTGAAACAATAACAGAAATTAAGGACTTAGGACTAGACAAGGTAATTTCAATTCCTACATTTGAAAGTAAGAAAAGTTATCATCACAGAAATTCAGCTATTAGCGTTGATAAAACTGTTTTTGACGAGGTGAAAAATGTTAAAATACCTCCAAAATTTGAAAAATTTGTGCTGGCGGACTATTGTGAGGGTAATAGACGAATTATCCTATTTTGTTCCGAAGAGGCAAGAAATTAAATGACAGCTTTTAAGGATTATTTTGGTGATGGAACCTTCAAAAGTTGTCCAAATTTATTTAGCCAGATTTTTACAATCCATGCCGATTTAGGAAGCAATATTAACAGCACTGCACTAACTCCCTTAGTGTATGCCTTAATGACAGACAGAAAAAAAGAGAGCTATGAAATTCTTTACAGTCTAATTAAGTCTCAAATTCCCGACTGGAATCCATCTTCTTTCACTTGTGATTTTGAAGAAGCAACCATGTCTGCAATAATGGAAGTTTTTCCAGAGGTAGATCTCCATGGTTGTTATTACCACTTTAATAAAGCTGTATGGAGGAAGGGACGTGATTTAGGCCTTACTAAATCTAAAATCCTGCGCCGTCAGGTCGCCCTTAGTGCAGTACTTCCGTTACTGCCCGAGAACAAAATAATTGAAGGGTGGTTTTATATTGGTGATCAAAGTCCTGATGACAGTAAAAGTGCTCAATTTAAGAAATACATGCTGTCACAATGGCTTCGACCGAAGTTTATTAAAGTATGGTGTAGTTTTGGCAAACGTCACCGAACTAACAACTTCGCAGAAGGTTGGCACCATAAATTAAATAGCGCAGTAGGCAGAAAAAACCCCACCATGTTGAAACTCCTTATAGTTTTACATCAAGATGCCAATTTATTCAGCGTTAAAGCTGACCAGCCATCAAAACGCCGCACCCAAAATTCGATTGAGATCGACGATTTTATTAGGGAGTGCCAAATGAAACTTACTAACGGCGAAATTACTGTAGGACATTTTCTTGAAACAATGCGCTAATAAATTTTTCAATTATTTGTTTAAAAGTACCATGTTGATTATATTGGAGTATAAGTAAATTATTGTAACGTATTTTGGAGGTATGAAACTATTTACTGTGTTGATTATTTTTTAGACAAGTGATTGTGATATTTTTTGTACTAAGATGTATGTAGCTACTTACCATGTTGATTTTTTTTAGGCAAAGGCAAAAAAGCTATTTACTATGATTATTATTTTTAAGCAAATGATTGTGATATTTTTTGTAATTACATATGTAGCTATTTACTATGATTTTTATTTTTAGGCAAATGATTGTGATATTTTTTGTTATTACAAATGTAGCTATTTACTATGATTTTTATTTTTAGGCAAGTAATTGTGATATTTTTGTTGATTTTATACTACTACTACTACTATATTTATAATGCTCAAGTTGTGTTATTTGTGTAAATTTAATAATTGTTTTTTTTTTACCTCAAATTAAAATTCGAATACAAATAAATAAATTTTGTTTTATTCCCCTTTTCTTTTTCCCATGCTAAAAAACTAAGCTTAAACAATGCAGATTTAAGAGGACAACGAATCGTGAAAAGTTTACTTCCCGTTGTCCCCGTTAGCCGAATGTACGTTACGGGGACAACTGGAAATAAATTTAATCACGTCCTGCTGTCCCCGTGACGGGGATATGGCATACGGGGACAACGGGAATAAACGGTTGAGATGGCCAATATGGAAAAACTAAGATACCTGTTGCCCTATCTGTCTTGAGTTTATGAAGACATTTTAATATTAGTGAGAATGGAGGGAATGCATAAAAGAAGTAATTAGACCAGTTAAGAGTGAAAGCATCAACTTGGAAGGCTTCAGGATCGCGTTTCCAGGATACAAACTGTTCACATTTTTCTTGACTCTCTGTCGGCTTCATAGTTATCTTTTGTATTAATAAAAGATGTATAAATCCAAATATTCCTTTCTTCGCACCATTGCCATATATCTCTAGTAATACTATTTAAATGGGGAAACTGAACTCCCCCCATTTTGTTAATATATGCAACTGCAGTAGTATTATCCACTCTTAATAACACCTCACAGTCATGCAACTCTTTTGCAAAACATTGGAGCCCTAAGAAGGTAGCTTTTAATTCTAAATAATTTATATGGTATTTCTTTTCTTAATCTGACGACGAACCTGAAGCTTTATTTAGTTTACACACAGCTCCCCAACCAGTAGTTGATGCATCTGTTAGTATTTATGTTGCTTTATTGGATTACATTTGTGTATATTCTTATTCCAACAGTCTAATTCTGGATGAACTATACCTTTTAGAGGCATTATTGCATCATAATTATCATTTTACTGAAGCAGACCTAAATATTTCTCTCTTTCTAAAATCTTGGTATATACCCAGCCATATGGAATGGCCGGACAAATTGAGCTTAACATTCCTAACAATTGAGAGAATTCTTTAATTTGACATTGACTTTTTACTTGATAGGTTTTAATTTTCTTTAATATTGCAATTTGTTTTTGTTGGGGAACTGATAGAACAAGATTTGTTGATTCTAAAATAAAGCCTAAATACTGACATGACTGGCTTGGCTTAAGGTGACTCTTTTCAAAATTTATAACAAACCCTAAATCTTGTAAAAGATTTACTGCAAGTTTTACATTTTCTTTTTGATTTGTGAAAGTACAGACTGTCATCTAAATAACTTGTCATGATGATGTTATTGTTTCTAAGGTAAGTATCAACTGGTTTTAGTAGTTTTGTAAAAACAAATGGTGCTGTACATAAACCATAAGGTAGAGCATTAAATTCAAATGACTTGCCATCAAAAGTAAACCTTAAATATTTTTTATAATTATTTGCTATAGGTATTGAAAAATAGGCTTTTTTTAAATCAATAGAAGCCATAAGGCAATCTTTTGATATGAGTTTGCAAGCTGTTCTAATATCTTCTAATTTGAAGTGTTCTGTGTCTATAAAACTATTGAGTTTTTCAAATTTAACATAAATCTATATGTGCCATTTGGTTTTGGAACTAAAAATATTGGACATGTAAATTGATTTGGGCAGAAAGAGCATTTTGAGACTGTACCTAAGGCAATTACTTTTGCAATTTCTAATTTGATTAATTCTTTTTCTGACCAATGTTGTAGCACAGCATGATAAGGAGGTGGAGTTTCCCTGGTTTGATTGTTTTCTTTTCTGCTGTTTTTATTAGGGAGCCTGCTTTGTGGATAGCTTGCGCAGCCCTTATTTTTTCAGCACAGTCTGTTCCAAATCACCAATCATCAATTGTTCATTTGGTTGTCTGTCATCTGGTGTTGCTGTCTGTACAGCATCTTGTACCACCTTATTGACACCTGCCAAAGCAAAAAACCTTCTCGAAGAGGAGTCTTGATAGTAAATTTCGGCCGCTAATTTTGCTGCATCACTTATTTCCTCTACAAGGACTTTACTGTTTATGTTACCCAACAGTACCTTGCTTAAAGATTTCCCTAGACAAGTCATCAGTTCTCCTGTTAGATTTTGTCTAACACTGATCCTTTTATCTCTTTAGAGGGTTGGGTCTGAAAAGGAAGTGGATATCTCTGCATTCATTAACGGAGCCACTGCCCTTGGGAAATTGATAGGCATAGGATACTTCTTAATAATGGCCTCTCGAGATTCTCTGCCAAGTCCTGTCTGTACGATCCTCGTCCAGCGGAGCGCTAGTTCTGGCCGGATAGCTTCTCCAACTTCTGTTGTCATCGCCTTCGGTTCCCAGGGCTTGTAAGAGTTCTTCAGGTAGATTGTCCTCTGAAAAGTTGAACATAAAGATATAGACATGTCTATCCGCTTAGTGATAGCGCAAAGTCAATAGTCTTCCAGTGTGAAGTTAATTTATGACATTGTCTACCCGCAGTGTGATAGCGCTAAGTCAAGAGTCTTACAGTGTAGAAGTTAATTTATGGCATTGTCTACCCGCAGTGTGATAGCGCTAAGTCAAGAGTCTTACAGTGTAGAAGTTAATTTATGGCATTGTCTACCCGCAGTGTGATAGCGCTTGCCAAGTATTTTCTGAGATTTGACACAGTGTCCACCCGCATGTGGTGGCACTTTTGTGTTGATAGGATATCCCTTTATTGGGATTACCCAGGCGTTTGAAGAAGTAACATACTTAGTAGGTTCTAATTGTTGAACAAAATACGGATATCGAAAGTAATTTTGTGTTTTACCGACCTGTATCAAGTTCTTTTTCCATATCATTTTGAGCAGGTGTATTATGCACAGGTGACGACGGTGCTACAGTCGGTTGATTAACCGGAGACCGCGACGGCGGCGATGAGCATGGCGGTGATGAGACATCTGAATCTACTTCGACTGGTATCTTTTCCAGTTTCCTTTCCAATCTTCTTATCTTTTTCTTGATATAGGTACTCCTGATCTTTATTCTTCCGTGTAGGGTTATCTTAGTTGTTAGTGTAGGGTTAGGTTACTGTAATGTCTATTGGTAGAGGCGACTGCGCCTGTCATATGGTCTATGGAGTCAAGAAAATAAATGAAGATTACAGCAACACGTTATTTTATTCCTTCTCCTCATTAATAACTGGATTTCCTAAACTGGTGACCCCGACGTGATCAACTCAGTGACATTCAGGTAGGGAAATCAGTCTGTGTTACGATTTTTGGGGAACCATGACTCTTCAGGGCGTAGGTCTATCTGCAATGCGTGCTACGGATTCGAAACTCGAACCGCAAGCAGAAGACGACTCTGCGTTGGCCAGCATAACCGTATCATCGAGAATACCAGAGTTTTGGGCAGACCAACCGCGACTGTGGTTTGTCCAATTTGAGGCAGTCGTAGACAATCAAAAACTTAGTGATACCGCAAAGTCAAATTTGGTTGTTACGAAGCTAAATAAAAGTGCTATACAACAAATCAGTGATTTACTGTTAGCCCCACCAGAAACACGGAAATTCCAGACGTTGAAAGACAGATTGCTCCAAGTTTTTGAAGAGTCGGAGACTAGACAGTTTCAGAAGTTGTTGGGGGAGATGGAACTTGGTACCCAGAAGCCTTCGCAACTGCTAAGGCGGATGAAGGACCTGGCGCGAGGAAAGATACCCGACGCGACCTTGCAAATTATGTGGAGTGGACATCTACCAACGGCGTTGCAGGCTGTTTTGGCAGTTACTGAAATGAAGGATTTAGATAATTTGGCTGTCGTAGCAGACAAAGTAATGGAGGCAACTCGACCAACGGAGATAGCGATGGTGACAACTAACCCCACCGTCAAGGACGTCACCAAGGATTCCAGTTCATTGACGGAGTTGGCTGCCACCGTACAAAAGCTGAGCATTGAAGTCGCAGAATTACGCCGCTCGCGTGAAAAGAAGAGATATGGAGGTGGTACGAATCGTTATCGCCAGTCAAGATCACGCACGAGATAGGAGTAACGGTCGTAAAAATCCCGAATGGTTATGTTTCTATCATTATAGGTATGGACATAAAGCTGCTAAATGTGTCGACCCTTGCAATTGGAAAACATCAAGAAACGCGAAAACGTCGGAAAACTAAGTGTGATACAACCTGAGGCGGAGGTATGTATCCTTAACTCAAATAATCGCCTTTGTGTGTTGGACAAAAATAGCGGATTAAGATTTTTAATCGATACTGGAGCCAATGTGTCGGTAATTCCGGTAACTAGGTCAAAAAATATCGCTTGTGATAAATATAAACTTTACGCGGCAAATGGTTCAGAAATAAGAACATATGGTGTGCGTTCATTAGTTTTAGACCTTAATTTAAGAAGAGCTTTCAGATGGACATTCATCGTAGCGGATGTTAAGCAGCCTATTATAGGGGCAGATTTCTTAACCCATAATAGGTTGTTGATTGATTTAAGTACGCGGAGACTTATAGATCAAATTACGCGCTTAAATGTTATCGCTTCAGTTGTGTGTCGTAGAGATTGCGAGTCATCTATTAAAACAATAGTTGATAATAATGTATGGCACAGGATATTATGTAATTATCCGGACGTGACTAAACCTGTATCTTTTAAAGAAACACCTAAACACTCGGTACGTCATTACATAGAAACTTCTGGGCCACCGTTACACGCTAAGGCGAGACCACTTCCTCCGGACCGATATAAGAAAGTTAAGGCAGAATTTCAGAATATGATAGACTTAGGCATCTGCAGACCATCCAAAAGCCCTTGGGCAAGCCCATTGCACGTGGTGCCCAAGAAAAATGGAGAACTTCTCCCGTGCGGAGACTATAGACGGCTGAACGCAGTGACGAAACCCGATCGCTATCCAATTCCGCGCATAAATGATTTTAAGTACTTATTGGCAGGTAAGAAAACAGTATTTAGTAAACTTGATTTAATTAGAGCATATCACTTTATACCGGTTGCACCGGAGGACATCGAAAAAACTGCAATCATAACGCCTTTTGGGCTATTCGAATTTCCGCGAATGACCTTTGGATTGCGCAACGCAGCGCAGTCTTTTCAAAGGTTTATGGATTCAGTAGTGCTGCGTGGTTTTCATTTCGTTTACAGTTATATCGATGACGTATGCATAGCAAGCGAGACAGAAGCTCAGCACAAAGAGCATTTGAATGCAGTTTTCCGAAGATTTGATGAATTCGGTATTACAATTAATATCTCTAAATGTGTATTCGGAGTATCGAAAATGGAATTTTTAGGTTTCGACGTATCGACGGACGGAGTTCGTCCTCTAGACGATAAAGTGCAAGCGATTGTAAATTTCCCGAAACCCGAAACGATCGAGCAATTGTAGTAGTATCATCATAGTATCATCCATAGTACCCATTTTTCAAAAAGTTACGGTCAATTCCGTCCGTTTAGTCGGGGACAGGGGAATGAGTACTTAATCCACAAAACCGCGAAAAAAAAACCGTTAGCAGAAAAAAATATTAATTCTGAACGACAAGTTTTCATTTGAGTGAGTGAGTTTATTTAATGACAACCGGAAATGGTCGTTTGGAAAGACGAACGAACGAAATTGTTTATGCTATTTTTAGGTTAAAACCTATAATAATAAGAATTCTGCGTAGAATTCGTAATTAACTTTAAGTCTTACCTTATTGATGCTTCAATAAAATGATCGTTCCTCATATTTTCAATAATTACATACCTTTTTCCTTTGTAAACAAAACCAAATATCAACAAAACTCACGCCGGTACCTGAACTCACTGCACTTGTTATTTCAATAAATAATAAACTATACACCTCATGTATCATGGATATAATCATGGTAATCAATTTAAATACGACTTTGTACACCATTAACTAAGAAAATTTAATATTATTTGTATTTTGTTGAGAGAACGTAGTGACAGCGCTAAGCACAAAAACACGTAATGACAGTTCAGTGTTACCTAATGAGAGAACAGTTTTTATTTATTTTTTGCTTTGAAATAATTGTGACGGCGCTGGTACAATCCCGCGCTACTACTCGTTAATATGTCTCGGAGAAGGAGTAAGTATAATTCAAGACGATCCACCTAAAGATGCACCAAAAAACAATACGAAAGATGAAGCTAAAATGCAGTTACGTAAGTTTTTTGATTCCATGCCTAAACTTGAATCACATTATTGTCGAAAAGATTCCTCAAAGCTGTACTTGGAACCTATCTGGACGTCAAAAACTCAGCTCTATGAAACGTACAGAAAAGAATTCTGTGTCAGAGAAAAAATTTAGCCATTAAGCGTCACAACTTTCTTTAACATGTTTGAAGTGCTTAATTTGTCCTTATACATACCAAAAAAGGACTTGTGCGACATTTGTGAGTCATACAAAGCCGGTAATGTATCAGAAAATGATTATAAGACACACCATGATAAGAAAGAGGAAGCTAGGAACGAACTAGCTGAAGACACTGCCTCAGAACATGAAGTACTTACTATGGATTTGCAATCTGTGCTTTTAAGCCCGCGATCAAATGTGTCATCACTCTATTATAAGACGAAACTCATTGTACATAACTTCACAGTCTATGATTGTAAAAGAAATAAGGGTTATTGTTACATTTGGAATGAAAGTGAAGTAACATTTGGAATGAAAGTGAAGGAAAATTAACTAGCAACGAATTTTCAACAGTAATTGTAGCAGCTATCGAGAAGTTCATGACACAAAATCCAATGCAAAGCAACCAAGAAATAATTATTTACAGTGATGGATGTACCTACCAAAACAGAAATGTTGTGCTATCGAACGCTCTACTAAACTACAGCATGGAAAAAAAAGTAACTATCAAACAAAAGTTTCTCGAAAAAGGGCATACGCAAATGGAATGCACTCGGTCATAGAAAGGGCATTAAAAAATAAGAAGATAAATGTTCCAGCCGATTACGTTTATATAGCCAAAATTGCTTTCAAGAAAAATCCCTATGACGTGCAATATCTTTATCACTATTTCTTCAAAGATGTTGAGCATACTCTGAAATTCCACAAGTCAATCAGACCCGGTAAAAGAGCAGGCGACCCTACGGTCACAAACCTAAGGGCTCTTAAATACACTCCTGATGGGAAAATTGTATACAAGTTGAGACACTCAGCTACGTATTGGCAAGAACTTGCTACAAGAATAAAAAATATTACATTCATTCCATGGGATACTGTACCACAATTTTATCAGGCGAGACTTAAGATAAAAAAGGAGAAATACCTGGATCTCCAGGCCCTCAAGCACACTATGGAGAAAGATTACCACAATTTTTATGATAATTTACCTCATTTTTAATAAGGGACATTCAAAATTAGGTAAATTGTGATATATCTGATTCAATGCATCATTATTGTTTAGTTTTATAACTGTTTTTGTCAATGAACAATGTTAGTTAGAAAGAGAAATGTTTCGTTAGTTATAATTTTGTGTAAGCTATTGGTTAATAAGATTTAAGACTGATACAGAAAGCTATGAGACTTACTATCGTGCCATAATTAATAATTAGTTATAGTTACTAAATAATTAAGACATTTTCCTAATAAAACAATTCTGATTCTCAGAAAGTGTTGTTTAATTTTAACAGACACCTTTGGATCTGAAAACTGCGTAAATCCTCTGCGTAGTAGACGAAATGGCTTAAGTTAAATAGTAAAACTTCGTAAGTTATAGAAAAAGCCGTAAGTCCAACTAGAATGAAAATGAAAAACTCGTAACAGGTAGTACAGCACCTTAAAGTTAAACCTTTATATGTATTTCCGAAATATTTTTAACACCTGCTTTAATTTGGGCTTTGGCAGTCCTAGGGTTGACGTCTGTTCGACATGCCTTCAACTGACGGAGAAGTTGAAAACGGCGCAGACTGACCGCGAAAAACAGGATTTAATGACCAGTAAAACGGTCCACAAACGTCGTGCAAAGGCCTTTTTTGACATGTTGAAAGACGGAAATCCGTCGTTAAAAATAATATACTTCGATTGCCAGAAGAACATGCCTCTACCAAAGATACCAGACCAAATAACTTATTACTCACGACAACTCTATTTACACAATTTTACGGTGGTTGAGGGTACTTAAAAATCATCACTAACAAAAGAAAATGTATATAGTTATTGCTGGACAGAAAATGAATTCGCAAAAGACTCCAATCTGATAGCATCGGCAGTTCATCATCGTCTAATGAATACTACCTCCCCTCCCGAATGCAATTCACTTCGACTCATTGCCGATGGCTGTTCTGGTCAAAATAAAAATACCACGATGATGGCAATGCTTGCAAAATGGCTTATACAAGATGCACCAGTTCAAATTAAGCAGATTGAAGTAGTGTTCCCTGTAGTAGGGCACTCCTTTCTTCCTCCTGATAGGGTGTTTGCTCGCATCGAAAAAGATTTACGAAATATAGAAGCCATAACAGATCCAAAAATGTATATGGATGTGATGAGTCAACATTCGACCATTGTAAATATTGCATCTGAATGTACAGTGCTTGACTGGAAAACTGCCACCAAAAATACACTGTTAGATGTTGGTAAGTGGCATGTACAATTTTCAAAATGTAAGAGATTTTATTTAAAAAGGGCGACTAGATGTAATCAAATGGTCGGCTTAAGAGGAGAGCTACATTACAGAATCGACCCAGGGGAATATAAAAATATCTGCAAAAAAAATAAAACCACTGCAATGCTTGCTCCAACTGTCGCTGCCCCAGGTGTTATAGTAAAACAATTAAAGTTGAGGGACGTTAATAAATTATTGTGTACACATTACGGCACCGAATGGCGCAACTTAGAGACTCTGGAGTACCTACTTTACTCGAGTAGTACCAATCTCATAGGAGATATCCATACTATCCGAAAATGTTGAGGATAGTAACGGAGAACTACTTTGTGAAGAGCAACAGGAATTACCTTCCCTTTTGATTTAATAAATACTAAGATTTAACCTATTTTTTTACTGATGTCAGTGTCGTCATCCATAATGCCTAGCTTTAATATATTATGTTAAAAGTATAAAGTTTTTTATTAACCTTTGTACCATGAGTACCATATCCCAACTATGAACTAAAAGTATCAAATCATTTTGAGAATGTCTGTGATAGGTGAGTATGTTACAAAATCAACAATGTCCATTTACGTTTGCACCAAAAAGCGCAAAGTCCGACATTACTTATCAAAATCAGCAAAGTCCGATTGTTTTTATTGTTTTAGATTGTTTTCGGCCTAGAAGGTATGTTTTAATAACTACCTGCATGTTCCTTGATCTTTTTATTATTATTATAAAACAAAAAAACATATATTAATTTGTAGTTTCGACATTATAAAACTAAAAATAATGAATTGTGGACATTTCACAAAAGTGGACATTGTTGTTTTTGATACTACTCGTAGTAGACTCAAATATGGAAATACACTTGAGAGCAATAAAATCGCACATCTCTTGTAATTTGGTTTAATACTGTTTTTTTTCTTAAATCTAAAGATATCGAGTACAAATTATTAGGCGAAATTAAAGCATACAAGCTTAGCTTTACAAAGACACAAAATTAAAACCATTGACCTTCACGTAACTTACAAAAACTAACCGTACACCAAATTCCCCAAATTCAATTCATTGCGTTGTCACTACTTGCACCCTTACCCACAGGTATAAAAAGGTCGGTTTTTTTGGATTTTTAATCAGTTGCATACCGAAGGTCAACGTGATAACATCTCTACTGGAAGCATATGGATTTACTGGAAAAATATCGCTTGTTCCCAACAAGTCACACCTCAACGGGTAACAGTGTGACTCGTTGGGAATGTTTTGGATAATAATTCCCAACGAGTCACAGTTACTGTTACACTGTTACTCGTTGGGATGATTTTTTCATTAGTTCCCAACGAGTCACACTTAACCTGTCACACTGTGACACGTTGGAAATAAATGTAAAAGATGTCCCAACGAGTAACAGTAGCTCCGACTCGTTATGCCGTCAACAGCGGCACAATGACTGGTTGACTTATTTTTATTCATCAGTTCTAAATAGTTATCCCTTGTTAGGGCTCTGTTTCTCGCCTGACATGACCAGTGCTAGTGTTCGTGGCCGCCTATATTTACTAGAATACGTAATCTCTCTACTTTCTTATTCACTTGTTTATGAAGATACTATTAATGGATAATGGTGTGAATACAGTGAAATGATAAGAGGATATTTGTGTTTTTTTTACCTCTTATTAATTTCAGCCACAATATAAAATATTATTTCTCTAAAATTAAATGTAAAGCACATATTTGCATGTTAAAGTTACACGTTTTTCGCCACGGGAACGACGCGGGGAGGGAGAGGGATGCTTGAATATTATCAGTTTGTGCTGTGCATTGAAGTGAAGTGCACGTCCCGCTGTTAACCATGACAGAATACATCGCGTCAACTTCGTCCAGCCTAGTGACATTTAGTTTTATACAAAGGAATGGTGGTACTATTTTGCTTCGTGGTGGATACGAATTTTATGCCAGGCGAAAGCATAATAGCGGATTAACAGTGTGGGCGTGCACGCAACGAAAAACTTGTAAAGGAGTCATACGAATAAAAGTAAGTATATCTACCTCTATACAAGATGTTGAAATAACCCAAAACTTAATTTGTTTAGAATCAGCAGCAAAATAGAAAGCAATATTTTTTAATACTTATATAGTTTAATTTTTTACCTAACATAATTATTTGTTTTGTCGTTTTTAATATTTTTTTAAACGCTACGTAAACAATCGAGCGGGCGAGTGTAAGTGAACTAGCGCGCGCGCTCAAGGTCAGCCGCTCCGCCGCCACCCCGCCGCCGCCGGCTACCGCCGTCCCTGTAGTCAATCTAGCGCGCGCCGGCGCGTGCGTCGTTTCATCTGAGGTTTTGGGTTATTCCATAAATATGTTGTATAAGTGACAATTTACTGATAACTACAAAGTATTTATTTTCAGTTTTAACTGAATATGCTGAGCTTGCTTAATTTACTGTTAACCGCTTTAATTCTGTTTTAATCATTATTGAGATCGTAAATGTTTTTTCATAGGACCAAAATATTCTGCATGAGACTGCTCATAGCCACGCCCCTGACTTTGCAAAAAACGAAATTGAGGAATCTGTCCAGAAATTAAAGACTGAATTGTACAAACCAGGTTTTCCAAATATCCCACAAAAGTATAATTCAATGATAAGTCAACTTAAAGATATCGTATCTAAAATACCCAAATTCACAAGTGTTAAAAGTACACTGTACAGACAACGAAATTCAGCAGCCGGAGTTTCTAAGATAGTGTACAAACAGGCACTAGACGTTGTTAGTACCACCAAGATATAATGATTTTCTACTAGCAGATTACCAAAGTAATACGAACAATACTAGAATAATATTATTTTCGTCCAAGGAAGCGAGATTAATGGTGCACAATTTAAAAGACTGTTATGGTGATGGCACATTTAGAAGTTGTCCTAATCCCTTCATACAACTGTATACAATCCATGGGGATACTGGAAGTACAGTAAACCACACAAATATAATTCCTGTGGTGTATGCATTAATGAGCAACAGAACAACAGAAAGCTACTATATCCTGTTTAGTATGATAAAATCACAGCTACCTGATTGGAATCCAGCTCAATTCAGATGTGATTACGAAAAGCCAGCAATAAATGCAATCGTTAAAGTTTTTCCTTCAGTGATAGTAAAAGGGTGTTACTATCACTATAACAACGCGATATTTAAAAAGGGGAAAAAACTGAAAATGACAATGCGGACGTCACAAGATCCAAAGGAGGTGCGATTAGTTCAGCTCAGTGCTGTGCTTCCTTTGCTGCCAGAGCATGAAATAATAAACGGATGGGTATATATGTTGCAGTCAAAACTCTTAACCAGTCAAAAGTACTATTGACTAGCAAAATCAGTCAAAAGTACTTTGGACCGTATGCTTTAGTCAATAATACTTTTGACTAAAATAACAGTTAAAAGTACTTTTGCCCAATGGAGCTGGTTAAAAGTACTTTTAACTAAGTGATTCCGTCAAGAGTGGTTTTGACTGGTTGTATCAGTTAAAACTCTTAAAAAGATAAGGTGGTCGATAAAAATAACGACAAACGCACATATTAACTTTTATATTACTCATTATTAGTGGAGAACGTGCTGATATTAGAACAAAAATGAGTGACTACGAAAAGTAAGAACGCTTTTTGCAAAGAATTTTAGCGATAGAAGATATAAAAGTTGTTATGTATGTTGCTTACGATGCATAAACAATGTGTAATTAGTAAAACATATATAATTTACAAGGATCTCATTATACAATCACGAATTATGGTTTGTTTTGTTTTGACAATTTTTAAGTGTATGTTTTCTTTGTATTGATTGTAATGCCCATTTTTTCGTAATAAACAATTTCACATTTAATAAATTTCTTTTTTATTCACATCTAACGACTTAATAGTGCTTTTGACTGATGATTTATTGCAGTTAAAACTACTTTTGACGAAGAGCGTCAGTCAAAAGTACTTTTAACCGCAAATTTGCAGTCAAAAGTACTAATAACCAATAATTTTCAGTCAAAACCACTTTTGACCAACCTGTTCAGTCAAAAGTACTTTTGACTGATTTTGCTAGTCAATAGTACTTTTAACTGGTTAAGAGTTTTGACTGCAACATATACACTCGGCGTCACAAAAATCGCACCTCTTCGAAAATAAGTTTAAAACATGTCCCGCCAGTAACGAATACATTAAACCATATTAATATTGGTATCAATTGAAAGTATGTTTAACGACCTTTAAATTAACAACAGTTAGAATTCCTAAACACAACAGATCTCATTAGCACGTAACGTTAAAAAAAATGTTGTCAAAATACGCATTACAACGGCCACTAATTGCACCTCCCTACAAGGGTATAAAACGGGGTGTGTGTCTGGATTGAGGAGCCATATCTCATATCGGAACGAGGGTACTACCAATATTTAGTAGTAAATTAGCTGATTTTGTAGACCGGATCCTGGAATTTGTAGTAAAACCCTTCAAAAGTTATACGACGTTAAAGGTGGCTCCTCAATCCTGACGTCTGGATTGAGGAGCCACCTTAGAACTCGAAAACTAGCCAACGGATATTTTTGAAAATTTTGTAGGATTTAGTAGTACTTTTGCGTAATCTCTACAAAAAAAATGGGGTTCGTACGGTCGAATTTGAGATAGCTACAACGTTTTGATTTTTCATAAAAAACCATAAATTTCACCGCGCTGTATCTCGGAAAGTTATCAACCAATTACAACATATTTTTAGTATGATTTAGTAGTAAATGTGCTCGAATTTGTACAATAAAAATAAAACGGAAAAGCTATATAATTTCGGTAATATAACACATTTTATGTGGCTCCTCAATCCTGATGGTCTATAGAAATGATATGTACGTAGCTACTAAAGTAGTTGATCAAATCGGATAACAATAACACCAATATTTAGTAGAAATTTCTACTAAATATTGGCGTAATCCAACATCCTGCGCAATCAGTATTTCAAAAGATATTAATAAAATAAACATTCCTTAACAAATTAGTGAATAGGGTGACCATAAATAATTCAAACTATGATCATAAACAGAATTTTACTTAAATTATGAACACAATATTAACACCAAGAATAAAAAAAAAGAAAATAAACTAAAAGAGTAATATCCCATAGAATAAACAAACACCAAGAATAAAAAAATTAATCACAAAGAATTTTCAGCATCAGCACTAACTCCGAGCGACGCTCTAAAGAGATTCCAGCCCAAACTATAACATATCCACAGCCAACCGGCACTTTTTCCTCAAAACAAGCTGGAATAAAATCTACTCCTGGCTGTCTGTAGACTCTTCGCCGCCCGTCACTTGCACACAGCATAAATCTGGATTCGTCAGAAAACATTACTCTTGCCCATTCTTCGTCTCCCCATTGTGCGTGTTCGCGGGCGTAACGTAATCTTGCTACCCCATATTCCCTTAAAATTTTGTACCATTTGCGGGTCTATTAGCTTGAAGGAGTTGCCGCCTTACAATCCACTCGCTTACGTCTCTACGGGTCTCCTGAGGTTGATTTGTTACTTCAACTGCCGTGAGGTGCCGATTTCGGAGCATGGTCGTAACAATAAATCGATCCTCTCGAGCCGTAGTACATCTCGGTCTGCCGGTTCCCAGTCTTCTTATGTTCTGCCTAGTTTCTCAGAAACGTTGGACGACCCGTTACATTGTAGAAAGTGACATGCCCATTGTTCTTGCTGTACTTCGCTAACTTCTGCCTTCTTCTAACATAGTGACGATACGTGTACAATCTTCTGGTGTTAGCGACATATAGTAATTCAATAATGATGATGAAAGACGACAATGCCCGCCTTTTATCATTTTGATTTGACAGATTGAAAATAAAAGTGAGAAAACAAGCAAAAGTAAAACAACCGCGAATCGAATTTATTTCCGAAGGTTTAAAAAAAAAACTTTTTAATTACTCTGTAGATCATTTAAGGTTTTATTTCATACGATATTAGAATATAAAGTTAGTGTAACAAGATTGTACATTTTAAAAAGATAATAAAAAGTAGGCGATTGCATGTCTACTTTCTACGGAGCATGACCCACAGTAACCACTTTTATCTTTCAGAATTTGATAAATAATTAATTTTTATTCCCGAAACTATTTTATTTTATATTTTTTGGAAAACAGCTACAAACGCACTATTGCACATGCCCTTTTTTTTTTTTTTTTTGAAGGTGGCACATGCCACATGCCTAATAATGCATTTGTTATTAACCTGAATATGGCCAATTACAAGTTTTCATAGATAGGGAAACAAAATAAGTACGAGTTGAATATATTAAACACTGCAATAAACGAGAGAGATGTGATACAGAATGCCCAGTAAACATGACGCAATGACAGAACATACAACATAAACCGACACAGCGTATAATGAGATACAAAAACCGGCCAAGTGCGTATCGGACCACGCACAAGGAAGGGTATAGTTGGGATGAATTTATCTCAAGAACAAACTTAATATTGTAAATAGTTGAAATATATGTTCCTCCTCCCCCCGCCAACTTTAAATTTTGCCATATGTAATTATATGAAAATATTTTGATAGTTTTGTACTATTGCGAATTTTGGTTTCATAATCGTCATAACAAAAAAACTGACCATCCATAATGTAATGACATTTATAATGGCCCATGCCAACTTCACTGAGCGCTGGAATAAATTCTATAGCTCCAATGAGAGAGTATGTTATACCTTTAACTATTATGTGATGCGGTATATCTTCTAAAATAAATTTGTCGCTGCCATTTAAATCAAACGACACAATATTGGATGGCACATAATTGGAAGTTCCGTCATCACCGCAACAAATACAAGTGTATTTTTCTTCCTGAATGCAGATTGCGTCTTCCAAACATCGGATGCCAAAATTTGAAAGAACATTTAAGTTTAATGGCAAAAATGCAATCTGTCTAGAGGTTGTAAGAAATAAACAGAAATCATTCTGACACTCTTTGGTGAAGACTGCACTACACAAATAATTTAAAATTACTTGTTCAAAAATGAACGTTACATTGCAAGCACATTCACAATATTGTGCTTGCAATGCTACATTCGTTTTTTTCTCTTTATCAAAATATAATACTGCGATTTGGGATCGCAAAACGAGTATTTCTTCTTCATTCGATACAGTGTCTGATAGAAGTCTAATGTATTTAGGGATTATATCGTCGGGAAATATGTCTATTTGTTCTTTAAAAATAGTAACCTGGACATATGCTAAGCTTAACAAATACATGATTGAGTCTAAGCCACACGTGTTCCTTAATCCCACCATTGCAGAACTTTTGCCTACGGATTTGCAAAGGTTACCATTTCTTACGAAATTCATTTTTAGTTTTGGTACATGAATAATTTTTTCAGCCTCCCCCCTCCAATTTTCGATGAACGATGGTTTGTCATAAAAAATTGATTCTGCGCCAAACGTGGATTTCTTAATTTTGGATTTAGAATGCGACTTCGTTGTTTTTAATTTTTTCACCTTCGGTAGAGTTTTATTTGAAGATAAAATCTTATTTTTTTTTGTGCGTTTTACAATGTCTTTATTTGGTGTATAAACGTACGTATTAAGGTCACTTTTAGAAAGGTTAATTTCCGCAAACAAGAAATCGGCATAAATTTTTAAGAATTCATCAATTCGATACTTGTGATACTTTGTCTTAAAAAGCAAATGTTTCAGAGTTTTAAAAAAGCTTTCAATTCCAGACGAAGATGGACGAGTATTGAGCGATTTAAAATATGGTCGTAATAAATTAGACCATAATGGAAGTTTTGCAAGAATTCTTCTAAATGAGGATATAAAAGGCGGATAGAAATATATGTTTTTGTTAACATTTCCGATTTTTTCCATAAACAGTTTTTTTGTTTCGACTAATTTATCAAACCAATTCATAAAGTCTGTATTCACGCTATATGATTCATCAAAATTGTCGTCTACGTCGTTTACTGATGATGATGGTATATTGATTTCTATATTTTTTAGTCGGTTGTAAAGTCGATTTTGGGCTGCTTTACAAGAATTATTTGCTGTAGTAATGTCATCGTCATAGTTACCAAGACAAACTGTAACTACATCTGAGACAACTTCTTTTGTGGATTCAAAATCTTCACATGCTTTTAAGTATTGGATGCAGCGTATATAAAAATACTTAACGCGGGAATCTATATCATTAAAACATGCCAAGTTATGTAAAGTTTTAATGAAATGACTTGTATCGAGCCTGATAAAACTATAAGGAATATCTGAAACATGGCCTTCTAAAATTGAAAACAATTCCTTAATATATTCTCTTGTAGAATTAAATGATGTAAAAGCTTCGATGTTTGCTGCAATCAGGGCAGAAGAATCGTCCGAAATAACCTCGTGTGGTGGGCTAAGAACTGAACGGAGCCACTGTTTTAGCCAGTCTAAAATTGATTGTGTGCTGTGAGCATCTGTAATCATTTGAAATACAGGTACCGATTTGAATTTAGAATTTGCTGTAATAAGACCTGCGTATAAAAATAACCTCTTATTGAGTATCGTTCCATCAGGTAGTCGCATTGGCTGATAAAACGAACCTGTAGCATCTATTGTAATAGTAAGTCGTTCGCATTTTAAAAAACATTGATTATAAAAATTAATTTGGTCTTCGCTCCAGAAATAAACATAAAAATTGGGGTACATACTAATGGCACGAATAAAGTTGTTTGTCGTTTTTGCCATAATCAATAAAGAGATAATTGGATTGGGATGAAGCCACTGTCCTTTTTTGGACTCGGATTTTATTTGTCTTAACGAACCAAGAGAAGGCAAAGCTGGTGAGGTGGTAATCTCGAATGCGTCTTTTTGAGTACTCGAAAGAAGAATCTCTGAAGCTAACTTGTTGTGTACAACTTTGGCAGATTTGTGCTTTAGAATATTTGCCAGCTCGTTTCTTCTAAAGGGGGTTAGTTTACTCTTCTTTTTAGGGTTGTGTTTGATGGCCCTGTCTATGTTAATTATCTTACAAAATATTGTACACATTTTTTCTGTAGTTTTGTAACTTTTTATATAAACGCACGCGGTGCATTGCGAACAGCTGCCTTTAATGAAGATTTTGTTTTTGACTGCTTTCTCACGTTTAAGGGTCCAGGTGCAAGGTAATTTTGTGTATTTATAAATATTTGTTTTTAAAAGGTTGGACCATCTGTACTTTGGCATTGTCCTATATTTTTTATATGTGGTAGTTCCGGTTCTTCTCTGATATGTATACAAAGGTTGAATTTTTTCCCAGTCATAAATGTCCAAAATAAATGAAAATATTTTGGACTCCATTTCTTCACCCCAGATATCTAACGTATCATTTATCGGACTGCTGCTTTGACTAATTTCATATTCATCACTGGCATCGGGCTTCTCGGTAGCTTGGAACCGAACTATTTCATTTTCTTCCAAAATGTCTTTACGACTACGTTTTAAAGATACATATAAAGCCAATGGAGTCATTTTGTATTCAAGTTCCTTAGCCATGATTGAAAAAATCTCTGCATTATATTTAATGTTGGGATCCCTAAGAACCTCAGCATATTTTAAAACAATTTGCTTCTTCTCTTCGAAACTCACCTTTGGCTTACGGCCTAGCGACATTTTTTCTTTCTTTATGAGAAATATAGTTCAATATTCGATAAAATAAACAAGAACTAATACATGTCACAAAGACATTTAAATCATAGATTAACCGTTACCCTTTTAATGGAGTTTGTATCGGTTCACCCTTGTTTGATAGAACAACGTTTGATATAATATTACTAAATCGAACAACGTTTAAGAAAATCATCACTTTGTATAATATCATTTGACAGAATTTTCAGTTCATCGAATATTTATTTGCTATAACAACATTTGCGCTAATGATCAAAAGGTATAATGTTCATTTGATGTAATGTTCAGATGGTATAACCATGTATTTTATCGAATATTCAATTGGTGTAATGTAATGCAGAAAAAAAAACATTATGCTACAAAATTTTGTGACAGAAACGAATCGCTGCAAAACCGACTTCACGCAGTCTTGTCTGCCCTACCCCTAGAGTGTAATTTAAGCCCGCGTAGGCGCGGAGGGGTGGGGCGGCCCGCGAGCTGAGGAGCAGGTGGTTTGAAGGCCCGCCGCCGCGGCTGAGGCTGGCCGGCGAAGCCGGCCAGCAAGCCGAAGCTGCGGTGGTGAGCGTTAAACCCATCTGCGACGATAAGCTCGCGTGGGGCCGCCCAAACCCCGCAGCGCCGGAGCCGTGACAGAAACAATGCTTGCTGCATGTTGCATGCCTGCTTGCTTGCTGCTTGCATGCTGCATGCCTGCTTGTATGTTGCATGCCTGCTTGTATGTTGCATGCCTGCTTGCATGTTGCATGCCTGCTTGCATGTTGCATGATTGCTAGCATGCTGCATGTCTGCTTGCACGCTGCATCTGCTTGCAACTGAATATTCGATACGATCTTTCGACTAAATCATTATTAGTCTAGTGAAACATTAGTTTAAATAAAATTAGTGCATTAGAAAATTCGGCGAAATGAAATTAGTTCAAATAAATAATTACGCTAAATAAAAATATACCAATGAATTATTCGGTCAAATGAATAATTCTTCGAAATGTCTTTATTGCAACTAAAATTCGATTTAGTAATATTATATCAAACGTTGTTCTATCAAACAAGGGTGAACCGTTTGTATCATTTATGTCTAACCGATTTTTTTTCTAATCTAATGCTTGTCTATTACATTCTTTACGTTACTATAGCAATAATGTTGTGAAAAATAACAGCGAAACAATAATGAATTTAAAATCATAACGTATGAATAAAAACTTTGACGAAGACAATTTATTTTACTATACACGAAGAGGTCATGTTTCTGCGGAGATTCCTATCACCGCGATTCAGTGGAGAGTGCTAAATGTACAACGCCATCTATCGATACATCAGGAACTAAAATATTGTTTAAATAATCAAACTAAACATAAGTTTGTATAAAATAAGTATCATTAAATTCATCACCGGTTACTGAATTTCATTTTATTAGGTTCATTACATAAATATCTTAACTATTTATTATTATAACTGCGAAAGTGAGTTTGTTTGTTTGTTACGCTATATCGGCCCAACGGATTTGAATGAAATTTGGCACATGGGTAGAGCATAACCTAGGTAAGGACATAGAATACTTTTCATCCCGCTATTCCTACGGGATCGAGACTTATGAAGGAGGATCCACGGGGCGCAGCTAGTATTTCAAATAATCTAAAACCACAATTACATAAGTTACACGTAGGTAATCGTACTCGTAGAATGATTTATAAGCAAATAAAACTACTTATTTCAAACAATGGTCTTCTTTGAATTATTTATGGTCACCCTATTCACTAATTTGTTAAGGAATGTTTATTTTATTAATATCTTTTGAAATACTGATTGCGCAGGATGTTGAATTACGCCAATATTTAGTAGAAATTTCTACTAAATATTGGTGTTATTGTTATCCGATTTGATCAACTACTTTAGTAGCTACGTACATATCATTTCTATAGACCGTCAGGATTGAGGAGCCACATAAAATGTGTTTTATTACCGAAATTATATAGCTTTACCGTTTTATTTTTATTGTACAAATTCGAGCACATTTACTACTAAATCATACTAAAAATATGTTGTAATTGGTTGATAACTTTCCGAGATATAGCGCGGTGAAATTTATGGTTTTTTATGAAAAATCAAAACGTTGTAGCTATCTCAAATTCGACCGTACGAACCCCATTTTTTTTGTAGAGATTACGCAAAAGTACTACTAAATCCTACAAAATTTTCAAAAATATCCGTTGGCTAGTTTTCGAGTTCTAAGGTGGCTCCTCAATCCAGACGTCAGGATTGAGGAGCCACCTTTAACGTCGTATAACTTTTGAAGGGTTTTACTACAAATTCCAGGATCCGGCCTACAAAATCAGCTAATTTACTACTAAATATTGGTAGTACCCTCGTTCCGATATGAGATATGGCTCCTCAATCCAGACACACACTAAAACGGGTGAATAAAACCAGTGTTTGCTCGTTTGAACGAAGACAATTTAATCAATAAATTTAGTATCCTTATAGACCATTCGTGGTAACGAAACCATAGCGCGATTCAGAAAATCAAACAACGCCATCTAGTAACACATGAGGTACTAAATAGGAAAAAATATCCAAATGGGTTAACGTAAGATTGTACATTCCGCCCACTATGGACAGAATGTCCATTTTGCCCGCCCACCATGAACTAACCACATTCGAAAAAATGGACTGTATTATAGTTAGAAACAAAGTTATAAGTCAGTATGACATGGTGGCTGAGAACAAAACACACTTTAATTAAGATAAACAGTTCACAATACTAAAAAAACCTTAACAAAATTCTTAACAATGATAACAAAACATACACATAATTATCTGGTCACTGAGCGACCGGTAATACACACAGTTTAGTTATTGGTCGTTTAAAGGTTATACCTTTACATTTTAGAGTGACTACCCTCGTAACATTGTCCAATCCAGGATGTTTAGTAATGATTTTACCCAATAGCCATTTGGCTGGAGGAAGACCATCCTCCTTTACTAAGACCACATCTCCGATATCGGGTTCAGGAGTTTTATTTGCCCACTTATAACGATGCAAAAACTGAATTAAATATTCACTTGACCATCGACGCCAAAATTGTTGCAGCATTTTTTGGGTCAATTGCCAACGTTTTAAGGACGAAATAGATGAGGTTTCGTAATTATGCTCAGGTACTAGAAATAGTGGTTCACCGATTAAAAAATGCCCTGGAGTGAGGGGTGTCGGGTCTTGCGAATTTGTGCTAATTTGTGATAGCGGTCGAGAGTTAAGACACGCTTCTATTTGGTACAATAGCGTCGAAATCTCTTCAAAAGTAAGAGTTGCAGAGCCTATTACGCGTCTTAAGTGATGTTTAGTGGACTTAATTCCAGCTTCCCATAGCCCACCGAAATGCGGTGCGTGGGGTGGAATAAAATGCCAAGTAGTGCCGTTGTTTTCCAAACACTTGGCGATTTCCACGGTCAAGGTTGAAGTTTCTTGGGCAAACAAGCTTCGAAGTTCGCGAGCAGCACCAACAAAATTCGTTCCGTTATCGCTAAATAAGTCAGCACAATGACCACGTCTGGCAACAAATCGTTTAAAAGCAGCTATAAATCCTTGTGATGTGAGATCACTCACAGCTTCTAGATGTACGGCTCTTGTAGCCATACATATAAAAAGGCAAATATAGCCTTTATAGGCTCGATGGCCTCTACCTTTAGAAGTTCGAATTTGTATGGGACCTGCGTAGTCCACACCACTTCGATAAAAAGCTCGAATTGGGGTAACTCGAGCTGATGGTAGTTGTCCCATCAGTTGAACTCTTGTCTGTGCAGCATGTCGTACACAAACAACACATTTCCGAACAGTCAGTTTTGCTTGATTCTTAGCATCAATGAGCCAGTATTTAGTTCGCAGATGATTCATCATGAGCTGCGGTCCGCCGTGCAACGTAATATGGTGAGTTTCATTTAAAACTAACTCGGTAAAGTGAGATTTTGCAGGTAATATTATTGGATGTTTTATTTCAGTGTTTATTACCGCCTTCTCTAAGCGACCACCAACTCTCAAGATACCCGAATCATCTAGGAATGGATTTAATGAGGTAAGTTTGCTTTTGTTGTCTTTTGTTGTCTAAACACAGTTTTGCTTAGAAATTTTACAAGTCCAACTATTGCAAAATTTTTCTAAGTCCTATTTTTTTTTTTTTTTTTTTTAACCAGTTTTTTTTCACTTTGTTAAACTAACGTTTAGAGTACTCACAGTTTGTCCTTGATATGCACAGTTAACACACAACACTTCACCAATTATCCGATTTAATCCGATAGGGGGCGCCACTGTCGCACTTGTACTTAAACTCACTGCATCCGATTATCCGGCTCGAAGGACCATGAATAAAACCAGTGTTTGCTCGTTTGAACGAAGACAATTTAATCAATAAATTTAGTATCCTTATAGACCATTCGTGGTAACGAAACCATAGCGCGATTCAGAAAATCAAACAACGCCATCTAGTAACACATGAGGTACTAAATAGGAAAAAATATCCAAATGGGTTAACGTAAGATTGTACAACGGGTGACCCGGGTTAAATGTGAGTCATTCGCTATTCAACCTTTAAAGTGAACATACGTGAACAGCTACAGCAAGAAAAATACCCCAGAAGATGGATACCACTGCAGATGAAGCCGCTCAAGTCATTGCACTACTGCAATCAGGGATGCGGCAATGTGATGTTGCTCGGCAACTGAACTTGAGTCGATTTGCCGTTCGACGAGTGTTCCAACGCTTCCAAGAGACTGGTGGCTATATCCGAAGACGTGGATCTGGAAGACAACGGTGCACATCCGAAAGAGACGATCGCTTCATTGTTTCGACGTCTTTACGTAATCGGTTCTCCAATGCTGTTGAGCTGCAACAACAACTGCGATCAGCTCGCAGAACTTCTGTAAGCGTCTCCACGATTAGAAGAAGAATGCGGGAGAAGAAAATTGCAGCTCATAGGGCTGCTACAGGGCCAAAATTAACTGCACAGCATAGGAGAGACCGGTTGCAATTTGCCCGTGACCATGTGGATTGGACAATAGACCAATGGAGGGCTGTGCTCTTCTCGGATGAGACGAGGGTGTGTCTTTTCTGCAACGACAGGCGTCGAAGAGTGTATAGGAGGCAAGGGGAACGATTCGCGCAAGCCTGTATTCAAGAGACAGTGGAATACGGGGGTGGCTCGTGCATGTTCTGGGGCGGCATGTCAATCGAGGGTAAAACGAACCTTGTGTGCGTTTCTCGGGCTGGAAGTGCTCGCGGGCAAGGGTCGCTGACTGCTGCTCGGTACATAACAGAGATCTTAGAGGAGCAGGTTGTCCCTTATGCTGGTTTTGTTGGCAGTGGGTTCACGTTAATGCACGATAACGCCCGCTGTCACACCGCTTTAATTGTAAGAAACTACCTGCAAGAAGTTGGAATCCCTGTTATGCGCTGGCCGGCGCGAAGGCCAGACCTGAACCCTATTGAGCATCTTTGGGATGAACTGAAACGGCGAGTACGGGCACGTGATCCTGCCCCTACCACTCTCCAAGACCTCCAAGATGGCCGTCGTTGCAGAATGGGACAACATTCCTCAAGAGACTGTTGTCACATTAATTCGGTCCATGAGAGGACGCATGGAAGCAGTCATCAGGGCTAGAGGGGGTAACACTAGGTTTTAAGTTGTTTTTAAGGACTTCTTTGTAATTTTTGCTGATAAAATAAAATTTAACTTTTTAATCATTTGCATTTGCTTGCTTTTTTTTATTCCCTGGTAAACAAAAAACCAAATCCATTGATTTATTCTGAAATTTAAATGAATTGCCTTTCCAATGATACCTTACAGTCATATGTCTACCATTGATTAATAGGGTTAAAATGACTTTGAAGGGAATTCTTAAAGAGGTGCGATTTTTGTGACGCCGAGTGTATAATTGCTCGATACGGAGATAGCGAAAGTTCAAGCTGCAAACAGTTTATAAAATATATGGAAAGACAATGGCTGTGTAGAGAGTTTTTTAAAGTGTGGTGTGTTTTCGGAGAGCGGCACCGAACCACAAATGCCTTAGAAGCATGGCATGGTAAGTTGAATAAGACCATCGGAACAAAAAAACCGAACCTGATGCACTTCCTGCATACATTAAAAGAGGACTCTTCTCTTAATGTTGTCAGAAACATACTCACACAAACAAATAAATCACTAAAAAGAAAAAGAGCTAAAAAATATATTTTAAAAGACGATTTCATTCAAGAAGTGCAACAGGAGCTATCGGAAGGTTTGATAACAGTAGGCCATGCTTTAGAAATTTTACGAAATTAGATTATATACTGTGAGTCAAATACATATTATGTACAAGGCTGATTATATTAACATTAACTATTTCTTTATCATAACATTAACTTTATTTTAACTCAACGTTTTGTTTGGTCATACCAAACAAAACGTTGAGTTAAAATAAAGATACTACTTAAAAATGATTTGTTGAAAATTGTTGTACATTGATTTTATATTAATTAACGTGTAAGACTGATTATGGTTGTCATCATATCATTATTATGGATAATTATGAATCTACAATTATTAAAATCTACTTATTATCCATAATGATGTTATGATGATAACTCTATATTGAATTTATATTCAATTCCATAAGACTGATTATATTTAGAACAATTTTTTAATGTTAATACTTAATTAGTAAGTTTAATACTTACTAACATAAAAAAGAAACAACATACCACGTGTCCACGAGTTTGATTCACACGAAACAGCTTTAAGTGTTTCGTGCGAATCGAACTCGTGTTTTTTTTATTTCTCTTATATCGCCTGTATTAAGATACCAAAAGTTAAAGAAAAGTGGATGTTCTTACTTTAATCATTAAAATTAAAATATCTGTGATGATTCTGTGATTTATACCTAGATAAATATAGCTTTTTAAAAATATCTTATAATGTTTGAATTGTTATTTTGTTAATTTATAATTTCAGCTACACTCGAGAGCAATGAATCCGGGTCACTTAAAGAATGTTAAAAATCTCGGAAACTAAAAATGATAGGTTAATGCAATAAATTGTATTTAATAGACAATGTAATACTCCTTAAATGAAAGTAAAAAAAATATGAGTCACCATACATTTTATTAACACAAAATTACATAAAGAAAAAAACTGCTGATCTCTCCTTAAAACAAAAATAGGAAACATGAAATTTTTGAACTTTATTACGATTTTCTTGAATTTTAATACTTCGTATTGCCTCCTCGTGCTTCCATTACTGCGTTTACGCGGTTTGGCATGCTGTACACCAAGTTCCTTATACGATTTTGGGGAATATTCTCCCATTCCTCTGTGAGAGCAATTTTGAGCTCACGAAGCGTGATTGGGGGAGGGTTTCGTTGTTTTACGCATCTGCCTAGCTCGTCCCAAGCATGCTCGATCGGGTTGATATCCGGGCTGCGCGCTGGCCACTCCATACGAGTAATGTTCATCTCTTGAAGGTAGTCATTCACAATCCTACCTGTATGAGGTCGGGCATTGTCATGCATAAATATAGCATCCTCACCTAAATTGACCATAAATGGACCAACGTGATCATTGAGGATTTCTTCCACATATCTTACGCTAGTTAAAGAGCCGTTTTCTATGATCACCAGCTCTGTGCGACTTTCAGAAGAAATTCCGGCCCACACAAGTACAGACCCACCACCGTAGGCTACTTTTTCTTCGATGCATGCTTGCTTGAATCTTTCCCCTGGTCTTCGATACACTCTGTGTCTTCCATCGTGCTTGTAGAGCATAAATTTTGATTCGTCGGAGAACATAACTTTTGACCAATCTTCAATACTCCAATTTACGTGGCTCTGGGCATATCTTAGTCTTGAAATACGATGTCCACGCTCCAGTTTAGGGCCGTTTGCAGGTCTAAGGGGTTTTAAGTTAGATTCAGCAAGCCGACGTCTTACTGTCCATGCACTTGGGTTACTTCCTCCGAGGCGTCGAAACTGATTTGTGAGTTCAGTTCCTGTGAGAAAGCGATTTCGAAGCATGGTGTTCACCAAGTATCGGTCTTCTCGTGCTGTGGTACACCTGGTTCTGCCCGTTCCTGGTCTGCGTAGGTCAGAACCAGTTTCTTCGTAACGTCGGAGAACTCTTTGTACTGTTGACAGCGACACACCGACAGTCCTGGCTGTATCGCGCTGACTCCGGCCGGTTTCCAGCATTGTAAGTATTCTGGTGCATTCTTCAGGCGTAAGCGACATAATTTCAGCTTGAATAATGAATATAGAGCACTATCAACATGGTTTATGTACCCACATAAATGACAGATTACAAACAAAAGCAAAACCAAATGCTGTAATTTCGTAGTTCCATCTTCGAAAGTGGCCCTTTTTCAAATTTGATTTTTTTATGATATAACTTTACAATAACTAAGAAGTTTTAATACCTTCATTTAAGGAGTATTACATTGTCTATTAAATACAATTTATTGCATTAACCTAGCATTTTTAGTTTCCGAGATTTTTAGGATTCTTTAAGTGACCCGGATTCATTGCTCTCGAGTGTATTTGAAATTTGTTGTTTATTTTAAATGCCTTATTGCAAGTTTATAATTTCATAATATGAAACTAGTGATATCTGTAAAGATTTTTTAGTTTGATACAGATAAGTAGGTTGTTATAATGTGTAGATAATTTATAAATGTTTAAAATTGTAATTTTGTTGATTGATAATAAATCTGTTTGATATTTATTTACAGTGTCTTATTCCAATATATACCATATTCACTGATTTACAATTTCATAGGAATCTTTACGAGTAATCGTGTAACTGGCTGGGAATTGTTTAGTAAAAAAATCCCATAGAGTAACAGTGTGACCGGTTGGGAACGTCTCAAAAATAATTCCCAACGAGTAACATGCCCAACGAGTAACAGTATGACTGGTTGGGATTATTTTTAAAATTAATTCCCAACCGGTCACACTGTTACCCGTTGAGGTGTGACTCGTTGGGAACAAGCGAAAAATATGGATACCACGCCCGCAGAAGCCGCTCAAGTTATTGCCTTCATCGAAGCAGGCCATAATCAAAGTGAATTTGCTGGACAGTTAAATTTGGGCCACTACTCTGTTCGTCGTGCATACCAGAGGTTCCAAGAGACCGGTGGCTACATTTGGCGACCAGGATCTGGCCGACGAAGCAGAACATCAGAGCGTGATGACCGCTTTTTTGTGACAAAGTCATTGAGAAATCGGCAACTGAACGCGATTCAACTGGGACAACAGCTTCGAGAAGTTCGCAATGTCAGTATAAGTCGGTGGACAGTTAGAAGAAGACTGGGTGAAGCAGGACTGACTTCAAATCGCCCAGCAAATGGTCCCAAATTGACCACAGCTCACCAACAAGCCCGGCTACAATTTGCCAGGGAACACTTAAATTGGTCGTATGCCCAATGGCGGGCTGTTATGTTCTCCGATGAGTGCAGAATGACTTTACATGGGCATGATGGACGCTCTAGGTTCTACAGAACGTCATCAGAGCGATTTTCCCAATGCTGCATAAGCGAACGTGTGGCTTTTGGAGGTGGATCGTGTATGTTTTGAGGTGGCATAATGTTGGACACTAAAACTGACATTGTAATCATCACTGGGGCGAATACCGGCTCGAGATCGAGAGGGTTGACGGCTGCACGATACGTCGAAGAAGTGCCCGAAAAACATATGAGGCCGCTTGCGTGGCTTATGGGAGATTATCTCTTAATGCACGACAACGCCAGACCGCATGTCGCTAGAACAATTTTCGACTACATGGAAAACGTTGGAATAACCGGGATGGAGTGGCCAGCTCGTAGTCCTGATTTCAATCCGATTGAGCATGTCTGGGATGAGCTGAAAAGAAGAGTTCGAGCAAGAAGCCCTGCTCCTACGCGTCTCCAAGAGCTTCAACTTGCCATTGAAGAGGAGTGGAACACTATACCACAAGATTTCATGGTAAAATTAACACGGTCCATGAAAAACCGATTAAGAGCTGTAATTAAAGCTAGGGGAGGGAATACACCTTATTAATAAACAATTTGATCAAGAATTTAGAGTTTGATTTTCATTTTTTCTTAAGCGAAATTGAGTAATTTTACCTGTATGTTGGGTTTTGTGCCCTAAACCCCCTTATGGGTATTTTTTTACACTGTATTTGATATCATTACAAAGGTACTGAATTAAACCTTTAATTAGTGTTAAAAAAATCCAATATTTATTCACATTCATGAAAAAAAACAGCCTTAACAAAAAAAAGTCAAGGTGTGCGATTTTATTGCTCTCAAGTGTATTTAATCAGTTTTTATTTATATCCGTAAAATTATAAATAAAACATAACTTAACGTGTATAATTGGGAATCAAACGAGCTTACCTGTTAAGCGAAGTCTTGATTCTAATTTTATGAACGGCGATCTGAAATATAATTATTAACAGAGTAGTATTTCCAATACACGTCATCTAACATCGCGTTTTTTTAGAGATAAAATATTGTAAATATTTTTTAAATATGATTATTTTCCTCGTTCATTGGTAACACCGAACTGTCACTTATTTTTAGAGATCCTTAAGATGAGGAACAAGCTCTGTTTTCTGTACAGAGTAGTTCCGCATACTTACATTCACTAGGTTTTCCTGAAAGGATAAGTGAATTAGTTACACTAATTATTGCAGCTTTTGGGCTGTTAGCTAGTGGCGGGTGGGTAATTATATTTCAGATCGCCGTTCATAAAATTAGAATCAAGACTTCGCTTAACAGGTAAGCTCGTTTGATTCCCAATTTTACTTCACGGCGATCTGAAATATAATTATTAACAGAGTAGATGTTTAGAGTTGTCTGCAATAATTCAATTAGTTAATAAGTTATCTGATTATAAATATTCTGGTTTATTGAATAGGTCCTTTTATCTTCCTTCATTAGCGTTGGTTATTAAGGAATCTATCGTTAATTAGCATAAAAGTATAAACAGCAAGTAACACATTGTGTCTGTCTCAATTGATGCCTGTTCTAAGTTGAGCCGCTGTGTGTTGTCCTGTGAAAGGAAGAATTAAGTCACTCTCACTTTTATTATAATTAGTTATAAGCTTTAGGGTAGCTTTAAAACAGTCTCGGTATTTGTTTTATTAGTCTATAGTCGACATTGGGGCCAAATCGGCAGCCAGCTTTGTAGGGTTTCTTTAAGTTTGTTCTGTACCTATTTGTATTCAGATATTTGTTGGGATGAATCATTTTGAAAGCTTCCATGACAGAAAATAGGTACCAGTTGTAGATGTTTCCGTAAACATTCACTTATTTGAGATGCACTGTGGAACTTAGTGCGTAAGTTTACGATAAGCTCATTTAATAAGATCTTTACAGTTATGTTGTGTATTTATGGCCGATTCCTGCAATTTGCGGACCATCATTGTGGCATAAAAAATGCTACCATTGGTGAGCTAGAGGATTCGTTTTTGTTTATAGTAACCGATTTTTGCTGTGCCCTGACAGGGTTTACAACGGCTCTTAGCTCTAAGCCTTTTGTTAACATCTTGTTTTACCTTGTGGAACGCAAATAAATGTTTTTTTTTTTTTTTTTTTTTTTTTTTTTTTTTTTAATGAATCGTTATATGTATTTTACACCTTTGCGCCAATACTTCAATGCCACCATCAGGAATGCAATATCATAATTCAGCCCCCCACTCATGGCCTATGCACGGGTACATATCTAGCAATTTCACCTTCTTTCAGCTGCCAATGCCCTGGTAGGGGTTTTTGGAGCTTGAGCTTATGAGTTTGGTTATTGAGGTTATTTTGTTAAATAGGGTCAAGCCCGGAATGAGCTTTAAGCTTGATCAATTTTAAGTTTTGCAAGCACCATTTAATAGGTTAGTTTGGCTAATTTTCTTTTGTGGCCTCACATAGGCCTTACTCTTTTACTGTTTGTGTTTTTGCCATTTTACCTGTGATGTCCGAGATAAAATATTTTCCTTTCTTAATTTATGTAATGTGGAAGTGTCTGTTTCAGATAATTGACAAGAGCTAGTCGAAAAAAAATAGGTTCATTTTTGAAGCTTAAAGATATGAAAGTTTTTTCTCTGACCTCATAATACATATATCCGAAATTAAATTATGGAATGAGGTATATAGTTTAAGTTAGGGAGTTGTATAGTTTGCTATAATGTGCACTTGGTGAGCAGATGGTTTTAGTGTACAATCATTTGTAGTTAATTCATTCATGGTGCCTACATTGATTATATGGTACCTGACCGTGTTCATGTTCTAATCTCAATCCATCAATGCTTTATGCTCACATCATAATGCGCTCCCCCCCCCCCCTCTTTGTTTCTTCGACAATTTCATTTTAGTGTCATAATTATCACTGAAGTCTACTATTAAGTATTTAGACTGTTAATTGGGATGGTTGCGTGTTTAATTAGACATTTTGATTTTATAACCTTTGAACAAGGTCAACCATCTCTGCCTGGCCCTTTGCGAAATACAGGCCTGATGTTATGTAATGCAACTAAGATCACTAATACTTTAAGTTTTGTTTTAAAATGTGTACTTCAAGGCACGTGTTTTGTTTAAGAAAGACTTAACAGTCGAACCTAGCAATTCACTTTAGTCAGGTGTTAGTACTCCATGGTTAATTTCCATTGCAAACATTTAATTTTTTTTTTTGAATTTAGTTACTGTTTTTTTTTTTTTTTTAGGTATTATGATTTATGGCAATCTTGTTATTTGACAAGTAAATAATCAGGGTAGGTTGGTAGGAAATCTTGTTTTGGTAAGTGTTATTCAGTACCAGTAATTTAGTCAGTACAGGTAAAGTATGAAAGTTTTAATATGGAAGTTATCGGGCAATGTATTTATAATGAGCCCTTTATTGGTTATCTGATGTTGAGAAAAGTCTTGCAGGTAGCCCTCAGTGATAGAGGTACCTATACGATTACGATTAGAACCTGTACGATGAGATCATACATCTGTCTTTTTTGGTGTGTTGAACAATAATGTTTGAAGAATGTACAAATTGTCAGTATAAGATACTCTTGTTAGTACTGGGAATTTTATTTGTAATTTTCTGCCAATCAAATATGGTGGAGGTCTCACTGCCCTAGAGGGGTTAAGTAGCAGTTTTAAGTTCAGAATGAGACAGAATTTTCTATTTTGTTTGAGTCTGAAGTTTATATTTAAATTATTTGTAAATCTGTGATGTATTTTAATTCATCTCAGTATTTACTTGTAATGGTGTTAAGGGTTACTATATTGAGTTTGATAGGTATCAAATATGTAGTTTTGAAGTGTAGATATAAGCCGGGTTGTTATTGAGGTCCACTAAAATTATTTTCATTATTGAGTGATTTCTGTTATTATAGTTAGTTGTAGGATGTTTTAATTTGTTATTTGATATAGCAGATCAACTCCTGTTGCACTAGTTTTACATTTTCTCAATAGGACCGGTAAGTTTTCTTTATCATCCTGAGTGTATGTCTTGTGGTTTTAATATTTATTGATTAATTGTTATTGTTTGTAGCAATGAAGTTGTATGCTCAAGTTTTAATCTGTTTGTTTATCAAATAGAGTAAGTTGAAATTCATTATTGGGTATTAATTTTGTTCTGGTTTTAGTTTGGTGGGAGTGAACATTGACATTATCAGGTATTTTGTTGCATCAGCCAAGTCTGTCAACGGTTTTTGTATGTCCAATTTTTTTTTTTTTTTTTTTTTTTTTTTTTTGTTTATTCACTCCGAACATACAAATATCCTTATGGGCTAGACCCTTGCCCTTCCTATGCTTATGTTCTTCATAAGCATAGGATCAGTCATTGCTTTCCCTATGACAGAGGTAACCAGTGTAATTTGGCTGTGGAATATCTCAATCCCTTGTTCCCTCAGTTTAGAGGAGTCTGGGAGTAAGGCATATGCCTTGTGAATAAGTATGAGCATGGAATTATGCTTTGTAGGGGGTCGATGAATCATTTGTCAGCAGCCATTGTATCACGGAATCATTTTAACATAGTATCTTGTACTAGTATTTGAGTGTATGAGTGTAAACTTACACAATTTTGCTTTATTGTTTTAATTTTCAAAATAGATATCATTTATCGATTTATGTCGGGATAATTAGGCCACCTAGTGCTTAGGAAAGACACTGAGTATCTTGTACATCAGATTTCTTTTAATTAGTTATATTTGTTTGTTAAAAATAGTAACTCAGGGGTATAGCCATGAATATAAGTATAATAGCATTTTGATGGGCTGGTGTTTATATCAGTAACAGATATGTGTAATATTAGCTGATAAGGAGTAATCCGTCAAGGCGGACTGTGCTTGCATAATATTATTATCCTTGATGTCAAGCTAGATCACACATGGTATTGGTTTAACATGTTATGATCATCTCATGCTAAGCATGTGCACGCTATGCCAAATATGTACCAGCTAACAACATACAATCAATGTTGTTAAGAGTATCCCGTACTCGCTGATAACAATCCAGTTAGTGGGGTAGAATCCTGCACTCACTATAGGGAGTATAATACTTTTGCAAGTTTATGTATATCAAACAGACAATGTGCTGGGTTAAGTAAGGCTGTCTCGCAGCCTTCGTGCTCGAAAATTAGGAGCATATAGAACCCCATTTTTACAATTTCACCAAGGTCATAGAAATGGGACTTACCTCTTATGACGAGTACATACCAACATTAGCTGTGTACAGTAACATCGCTAATTGCATCACGTGCAGCATTGGTAATCATCCAGCTCCAGCTAGTAACGTGGAATTAACGTTGCTGAGGACATCTCGTGTCCACTGGAGGGGTAATGGTGAAAATCGCATACCAGTTAGCTATGTACTTACATAGCTAAGGGCATCACGTGCCTCTCTGGCAGCATCTCATCCAGCTAGTAACGTGGAGGTAACGCTACTTAGGACATCTCGTGTCGCGACTGGAGAGATAATGTTTTAACAAGTTTGCAGCGCACATGCAATAAACAGTGTCAATGTCCACCATAGTGCTTATTCAGTATCACGTGCAAGGTGGTCAGTTAGAGCCAGGCACTCTCGCACATTAAGGTTGTGCGACGCCTCTGGATCTAAGTACATCCAATGTTGGTCAGGATCAGGAGTGCTTTTGATGTATCTATTGATGTCGTTGATGAGCGCCGCGGCCGTCTCAGGTTTCCACTAACGATGCACATAATACGACTCAGGTTTCCACTAACGATGCACTTAATACACTTTCTATCACATATCATGGTTAATATTTTGTTATTTTAGTAAGGACTATCATAAACTAATTTTAAATTAATATTTTTGACGAGAGAGAAGTTTTCTTGCGATGTCAGAATGCGCGCGAAAAGAAAAAGTGACAGTTCGGTGTTACCAATGAACGAGGAAAATAATCATATTTAAAAAATATTTACAATATTTTATCTCTAAAAAAACGCGATGTTAGATGACGTGTATTGGAAATACTACTCTGTTAATAATTATATTTCAGATCGCCGTGAAGTAAAATTCTCATTCATCGATATGACGCTACCCTCATCACTACTGTTTACTATATATTTCGTTATACATGTATAGCTTGGCGCTAGGCGAGGCATCGCGTTCTGTGTACGCTGGCGGTGAAAAGGTTAATATGCCTAATATTGCTAGCTTTGAGAAATGGTCCAAGAGATTAATGTGATAACCATGATTTATGCTAATATAACAATGTGTTTATTCAATAATATAACACAAGCTACCACGCAGTTTCTTGTCCTTCTCCGTGATGACCTAGATTAGGAACGGACAACTAGCTTTCTCATTAACGATACCTATGTATTGACAAGCCTAATTGAAATAAATGCCTGGTCTTGTATTTCTGTGCTTCTCTTCATAAAATCCTTTTCCTACGCACATATTCATAGGAAGTACCTACATACAAAGTAAATAACTAGTGGGTACTTAACCATCTTGACACCCAAAACTTGATAGTTAGTGGATATCAATACCTATAAATGTAGTTTTTAATCCACTTTCTAATTTTAATTAAAAAAACCAGCATCAATGGAAAACAGAGAATCCGCAAGCTGTGTGGGAAACTTCTTACCAACATGAGTTTTCTGTGAACATGTGGGCGGGAATTTTAAATAATAAATTAATAGGTCCCATAGAAATCCCGCACCGCCTTAACTCAGAAAATTAATTAACGTTTTTACGAAATCTAATATTCTTAGATTGTTTTGAGGATGTGGATCTGGAGACAATTCGCCCAATGTGGATCCAACACGATGGCGCGCCTGCCCACTATGGGACACAGGTACGGGAATACCTAAACGAACAATACCCAGAACGTTGGTTCGGGCGTGGAAGCCCGACTATAGCGTGGTCGGCGCGATCACCAGACCTAACCCCACTAGACTTTTACGTGTGGGGTACTATAACAGCCAGAAGTCGACTTACAATCTAACAAAACTATGGCATATGCATATTAGTTGTTACTTATGACCTTCTTCTTTAAGAACGTTTGACAACACTACACATTGGCAACTTGTTGCCCGCTTATGATTGTTATTACAAATTTCAATTAGTTGAGTAAGCATTACGGTGGCTAAAGTGGTTAGCACTGTGCCTCGCATGGCGTTCAGGTTCGAGTCTCACATCAAACATGAAAAATATTTTTTAAGTATTACATGTGAAATAAGAATGCTGAGTTGCTAACAAATATGTCAAATATTCCACAGCTAAACGAAGATTCTTTCGTTTTACAATTATTTTCAATCTTAGCGTCGTTATTAAAATATGAGGGTAGCTTTGAAACAAAGTGATAATTTCACTTTGTAAATCTACCCTCATATTTTATTTACTTTACTAGTTTACATAAATTATTCCACTATTCGCTGTTGTTGGTTGGTGAACATAGTTACGAGCGTTTGTGTTATCTTGTTGTTGCTATTTTAGTATTCTTCTGAATTCAATATACAGGTTAATATTAGTATTGAAGCCAAGGCAAATATTGTGACTCTATATTCGAATGGCCTTAATACATCTCAAATATCGAATGAAACCGGCTTATGTGTAAGTTTTTTTTTTTAATTTTATGTGATGATACCTCAGATTAAATATTGGGTCCCCCCCCCACCTATGAAATTGGCGTTTTTTTCTCACAAATAGAGAACCTTGTCACTTCTATGAATTAAAATATTCATCAATTGCTTGGTATTATATCGAATAATGACCATCATAGACAACTACCAATAGTAAAAAAAACCTTATTACTTATAGTTTATAAACATAAAAAATACCTTAAAAATGACTCCTCATTTTGTTAGCAGAAATGACCACTATTTGTTTTAAATTAGCCAAAACTTATTTTTGTCGCTTAATCTAGTGGCATATTACGTTATCTTAGTTTTTAAACATTAATGCATAAAAGTTTTAAAACATTAGTGTTCATGGTTATTATATAAATTAAGAAAATGTTAGTATGAAAAAAGCAACTTCTTTAAAATTCTCCATACAAAACGCTGATTTCATAGGTGGGGACCTAATAATAGGCAGATAGGGCGCGTAGAACACGAGAGTGAAGCCACCAAAGCAAATACAAATTCAAAAGCGAATACAATCTCGCGTCAGTACTAAGTTACGCGTCGTACTGCTTACACGTCACAAGTGGTTTATTATTTTGTCAAATCATGCCGTCTTGTGTCTTTAAACACTGTAAAAGTTGTTCCCAAAAACAAAGAAAAGAAGATGGAATATCTTTCCACAGGTAACTATTGTTTATTTTATTGTTTTGTTATTTATTTTCCCTATAATATTTTCGACTCACTCTGAACGAAAAATATTGACAGTTCTTGGTCTGTGTTGCCAGTTTACATCGAAATAGGTCTCCTTAAATAAGGGGAAATGTGCACTGTGTGTAGAAAGATCGATGAATTTATACATTAATAAGCAGAAATAATTTTGTATCATCTACCTATACTATCTAAGTATATATATAAAAATTAATTGCTGTTCGTTAGTCTCGCTAAAACTCGAGAACGGCTGAACGGATGTATCTTATCTTGGTCTTGAATTATTCGTGGAGGTCTAGGGAAGGTTTAAAAGGTGAGAAAAATTCGAATAATTGCCGGGAAAATCCTCAAAACAGCATTTTTCTATTTCCCATACAAACGTTTTCTAAATAAAATGGAGAGTCAATTTGTAATTTATTACCGCTGCATAAAGTTCAAATTCGCGTGCGCGTTGGAGGATCTAATATCGCGTTCTGAAACTCAAGAAAAGTGAAAGTGAATCGCGAACGCGACAAAATTGCATAGTCTCAAAATACATAGTACATAAATAGTGGTCGGCTTCGAGAAACTCAATTTTAGCTAACTTCAGTTGTTAATCTGTCCGATAATTTTTTTAATAAGACTATATAGAAATCGAAAGATAAATCTTAAGTTTTGTCACAAATTAAATTATAAATCTTAAGTTAAATTTCTGAACGCAATCATAATATTTGACATTAGATTTGACAACCAACTAATATGTCAATCCATCCCTCAGAACAATAACTAAAGCATAGAAGGAAGGTAAAAAAAAGCAACTAAACCACTATATTTGCTTCTTTTTATCTTATGGATCGACTGTGCTGTTAGAAAAGGACACGTATACAAAAAACGTTTCGTGATTTCCTAGGTTGTCACTAGTTTTTTTTCACGTAGTGCTGCAACTGTTTCAAAAAAATGTATCGATAGTTTACATTTATTTATATGTCTATGATAGTTTACCATAAATTTCATATATACTCCATTCACCACATATACTTCAAGACCTAAGATCAAGGATTTTTTTTAATTTCATGACAGTCTTTTTCAATAGAATCTGACAATCATGTAAACAAACAAATAACCTCAAAAATATAAAATTTTGAATGGATTATCTCTGTTATTTGGACTAACTATTATTATTTTATTAACATGGATTGCCAGATTCTATTGAAAGATACTTTACATTTAAATTAATATAGGTAAAATGTAGCTATGGGACCTGTTAACTATATACATAAAAATTAATCCCTATTTTACTTGGTCACGGCATGGCATCACGCGTGAACGGCTGGACCGATTTCGCTAATTCTTTTTTGTAGTGTTTGTTTATATACATACTAGCTTTTACCCGCGGCTTCGCACGCGTTAAATTCGGAGTAAAACCCCTTTATTATTAAACCTTCCTCTTGAATCACTCTATCTATTAAAAAAACCGCATCAAAATCCGTTGCGTAGTTTAAAAGATTTAAGCATACATAGGGACATAAGGACATAGAGACATAAGGACATACAGAGAAAGCGACTTTGTTTTATACTATGTAATGATATGTAAAAATGAAGCCCTATTTGCCTTGTCACGCGTGAACGGGTGGACCGATTTCACTGATATTCTTTTTTTGTTGTGTTTGTTACTGTGAGGAGAAGAATATTAAAGAAAAACGTAGGTGTAGGGTAAGGGTAGCGTATATCTTAAAATGAAATTATTACGAATTTCGCAGGATCGGCTGGTACCGATAATAAAAAACCAAGATCATTTAAAATTTTAATAAGTAGTAATATTTAAAAAACAAAAATTAGGAACGAAATTTAATCAAATTAAGTATAACAACTGCTCAAAATTAAACGTTCATTAAACACCATCATGTTAAAGATTCAAAATGGATTCGAGATGATAAAACTCTGCCGAGACTACTCTCCCAAAAATATTCCTAGGTGTATGCTCAGCTAGCACCAACAGATCTAAACTGCGCTGTACGTAGATATACATTTTAAATTTGCTAGCATGATGGTCTTAAAGAAAATATTATTATATAAAAAAATATTAATGATTTAATGATAAGAAATAAAGTATGATTAGTGATCAGTCAAAATTAATCAAAATTATTGCCCCTTAAATAAAATTGTTTTTGTGAGAAAACTTCTCACTTTTTCGTCTTTATTATTTGCCCGTTTTGTTTCATAGTAGACTCTTATTACTATATAAGTCTGACAAATAGATTTAATTAAAAGATTTCGATGATTTTCTTCAAAATCTTGCTCCAAAGTATGATCTAAAATACTGTGGAAAATATTAGTCTGCGTTGCAACGTATGTTGACAACACTTTATTAACCATCATTATCACTATTTCTTTATTACCCAGAAATTGACTTCCAGCCTTTGAAATTTGCTCTCGTAAAACTTTTTCTGTAGTTTTACATACGTTGGTAACGCATTTCGATGGTTTGACCAAACCTCCTCTATCCTTAACCTTTATTAGAGATTGTCTTAAATCAAATGTACTATCGTCATCACTCAGGCTTTCTGCGCAGACCTCGCACTTCAAAACTCTTTTAAGTTTTCTGACCACAAACCCTGCTATGTAGTGTACCACATCAATTGAGTACTCAGTGAGCCGAGATGTTGGCAAATAATCATGGTCCTCATCAACGACATTCAAAATAGTATTTGTTGGATCAACAATTTCATCAATTAAAATGCGTACCTTTCCACTGCTTTTATTTATTGCATCTACACATTTTGATGCCGAATAATTTAAAACAGAAATATTTTCGAGTGGTACGCAATTACCATTGGATCCGTCTTTAAACTGTGCGTGCACCAAAAGTTTTTTATATGCAGCTTGGAAAATACGGCAAGATGGATTATTGTTGAATCCGCATTTAGATCTTATGGCACCAAAAAAAAGTTCTAAATGGTCCTGTGACATCTTGTACGTACATATATATCGTAAATAATTAGTCTCTATGACATTGTGATAAATGTTTAATAAAGAAGTCATACAGACGAGAAAGCCGTTAAACCCCGTTTTTCGGTTTGATGTTACAACAGTAGTTCCATCCATAAATTTCAAACTTTTTATATATATTGAAGCAGCCTCGAAAAAGATTTTCGTTTCTTCGAAATTAAACTGAGTTAGTGCTTTCTTCCAACCTTTAGCGCGCATATTTCTGCTATTAAAAATGTCGAAAAGATTGTTAAAAACTCTTAAAAAAGTTATTGTTCCATTGCAATCTTCAAACCCGGGAATACGATTATCTTGGCAATACTGCAAGGCATCTGCGACTGAAGTGCTAAAGAGCTGGGTCGCAAGACGGACCTTCATTTTTTGTTTGACATAGTTTACGTGATCCTTTTTAAGTTTATTGCCAAGATGTAAACCCTCATTTTCTTGGAGCTCTAAAAGCTTAACTATAAGGTCCCAAGATATTATCTGATTTTCTCCATCTCTAATTTCTTTTTTTTCGCCTATTGTGTTTCTCAATAGTTTGATGTTATGGCAAGGGTCTGGCCATAAATAAATATCTGATTCAGCGCACTTAAATGAGACAGAATCCTTCATGTTACATCCTAAATGGCTGCACATCGCAATGTTAGTTGCCGCTCCATCAAACGTGAGGGTCAGAACTTTTACACCACATTCTTGTAAAAGCTGGATGCACTGCAACACAAGCCTTGCTTTTTGCTCTGCTGTAATAGATTTAATCAGAAAATAACCAACAGGGATTTTCCATGTATCATTTAAGCAAGTAACCATAAACGTCAATGCTTGCGTAGCAAGGGGCACTGATTCTGAATCTAAATCACACCCAATGTTTATATATCCGTAGTATTTGTTATTATTGTGGTCCCATTCAACCATTTTACGAATAGCCATTTCATCCATGGCTAAGGCACACCATAATGTTTTTTCTGGATTTTCCTCTACTCTAAAACGGATTGCATTCAATGCTTCAGTGGTAAAGCCGGGACTGCAATCCAGGGATTTATACCAGCTGGAAATGGTTTTAGGGTGTGGTAAGGAGTCTTTAAATTGTTCTCTGATAAATGAATACGCTTTTGGGGAAAGGTAATTCAATGTTACTGCAAACTTTTTAATTTCCATACTGTACTCTCTTGACGCAGAACCATCTTGCTTTTGCAAAAACCTTTTAATAACATCATTTTCATTAATTTTATCCAGCATAGTAATATATTCCATTCCAATATTTTCGTTATTTAATTTCTCCATTAATATTGTGTACAAATCTTCATTTTTCTTGCCTAATCGAGAAACTCGTTTGTTCAAAGTGTTGATTTTGCGAAGGCGGCGTTTAGAAATCTTTTTTGTCCGTTCTAGCTCATTTTCTAACATATGAAGTTTTTTTTTTATCTGCTCCAGGACTTTCTGGAAAAAAAGATACACAAAGATTCTTAATTCACATTTTTGCCGCCATGTTTAAAATAAATAAATATGTGTATAGTTAATAACAAATGAAAAGTATTCAAAACTTGTATTTATGCTATTGCCGCCATTTATTTGTAATCTTCTTAATTTACATTGCATTGGATTATTTTATTTTCTCGTTATAGTGAAAAGTAGAAACCTACATAGAAGCTTTTCCATATATATTTATTACCTGACTTTGGTGGGAAGTTTGACAAGAAGTACTAGGCCCTGCTATGAAAGATTCTATTGGCACGGATTCCTGAAATAAAATTTTTACTTTAAATATTTATTTATGACCTTATATATCCTTTTACATACCTATACATAAATAAAGGTTTTAATAATGAAATTAATTTTAAAACATTACACACCAAAAAATAAATAAATAGGTTAATGAAATAGATGCATAATTAATAAATAACAAACGAAAAGTTATTTTTAATACTAATAGAATAATTGTTAAGCTATTGCCGCCATTTACTTGTAAAGTACTTAAATAATATTGCAATGGATTATATTCTCGTAATAAAAGTGACATAGATGCTTTTTCCATATTTTTTTACCTGAATTTGGTGGGAAGTTTGGCAAGAAGTACTAGGCTCCGTTATAAAAAGTTCCATTGGCACAGATTCCTGAAAAAAGTTTTTACTGTATTCATATTTATTAATGACATTATATATCCTCATACATATATATGAATACATGGTTTAATAATAATTAAATTTATAAAGTATATTTATGCACCAAAATTTTTATGCTCATCTCTAAATAACATTTTTTTCATATTTACTTCTTTTGCACCTAATTACTTAATTTTTTAAATGTTCTATTTAATATTCTCATCATCATCATCACCATCCTCATGCCTGTCTGTTTGATTTAATATTCTAGTTAAAACTAATGTAATAATAATTGATTGATTGAGCCATGTCAGAAGACTTTGGCGGCCCAGTAACTCTCACACTAGGGATTGTGAGGTCGATTACAGATCAAACAACTCACACGAAAGAAGTAATTGACTCTCTTTCCTCCTGCCCTTTTATGTCCCCTATGCAGGGACACCAGCCCATCTCCCTTGAGGAGTGTTAGGTTGTTAACACCACTTTTACTCAGTGATTTAACTGTTTACTATCAAAAGTAATACATTTTATTTATTGAAATAAAAAATAAACTGCTACTAATCCAAATAACATAAAATTAAATATTTTACCTGAGTTTCTTGTAAGACGGTCCGCACATACAATCTTGATGGTTTTTCTGGTGGTTCCATGGGTATGGGATCCTAAAAATATATGACTATTGATTTTAAATATATACATAAATTTGGTATATTTATTAAAAAAGGGAAAGGTTTTCAAATTGCTTTTCAATTTATCTTTTTAATTTATATTTTCAATTTATATCACACATCATCTCACGGTCAGTGTTTGTTTTCAAAATATGGCTTGATCAATTTATAAAATAAAACATTGTATATTTAGTAGGTGTAAGAACAATATCATACCGGTTCATCTCTAAGGAATAATGTAGGTACGGCATCTTCTCGAAGTCGTCTCCATTTCACATTTGCGCAAATAAATGAATCCTGAGTAAAATGCTTTGAACATATGTGGCTGTGTTTTCGTGGACTCCAGTTTTGCATACCAATTCGATTTATCCAATCCTTTTTTAGCACCTCGTTTGTAGGAAATCTATAAAAATAAAAGTATCGATACTATTATACCACATCACTATGCACAATAACTATAACCTAAAAAATCCCGAATAAATCGCTTTACCTACTAATGTAATGGATATTATAAATGTTTTTGTTTAATAAGCTATTCAACAGAATCTATTGCGTATTTTGATTGATTTTTCAGATCACACTTCATAAAAAAATAACATAAACTTACCGATGGAAAGACAACAGTTCTTGGTTATTTTCTTTTCTTGATGAGTGGGACTTGCAGCCCCAAACTACACAAGACATTGTCCCACAGGGTCAAAACATTAATATATTTTAGATATATCACAATTTCCAATAATATAACTAAATTATATTGTTAAAAATTACAAGTGTCCGAAATAGTCCGAATACAAGACGCACTTGAGAACACCGTACACGCGACTAAATTATATTGTTCAGTGAACAAACTGTCATTGCTTGGAATAAAAGTACTACCAAATTTGGCCGAGTTAAATTAGAACCATTAGAACCAAATGACATTTTACTTAGTGACATGTGAAAAGGTGTGAAACAAAGAGCCAATTATTTATCTCTTTTTCACTTATCTCTCATTTCATAAGGTAGAATAGAGTGAATGGTTGATTATGGGTTTTTATTTTAGCCTTCCTTCTATGCTTTAGTTATTGTTCTGAGATCCATCCTGTCGCATTTCAGAGCACGGAAAAAAGTATAACGATATTATATCTATCTTTGTGGCTACGTGCGCGAGAACTTTCTTTACTTTAGTGATCCTTTGTGATAGTGACATTCCAAGTAATGTGCTCTTTTTTGTGATAGTGACACTTTACTGCTAAATGAGCGGGAAATTTTCTCACTTTGATTAATTACAATTTACGATGCCGAGGAGAAGACGACCTGACTTAGGTCGTCGTAGTCAATCAAATGTGCGAAGAGCTACCTCACGTGCTAACCGCACTGATGACCAGAGACAGACAGATCAAGAAAATAGTCGTATTGCTATGTCAGAATTGCGTTCTTTAGTGAGTGACAATGTAGGAGATAGGCTTAGAATGCAACGAGTTCGTGCACATCAAACACAACAACAGCAAGCTAGACATAATGAAATTGAGCGAATCGGCAGACGCAGTGCTCCTGTGATTCTTGAACGAGCTGCATTCCACTATGATCCGGCAATTGATTATTGTGCCGACAAATCGGTAACAATTGGAGAAATGAAAACAATCTGTAAATATTGTAAGGCGTTAAAATACACTGGTGAATCTACTGGATTATGTTGTGCTGAAGGCAAAGTAAAATTGCCACAATTGGTCCCACCACCAGATCCTTTACGCTCTTTAGTTTCTGGGATTGGAAATGATTCTAAGCACTTCTTGACCAACATTCAGAAATATAACAACTGTTTCCAGATGACATCATTTGGTGCTACACATATTATACAAGACAATTTCATGCCCACTTTCAAGGTATTATATAAGAATATTTTTTTATATTATTCAAGTTTGTACTAAAATATATATATCGGAAATAATTAATGGACAAATTTTTAAAAATTACAGATACAAGGACAAATTTATCACTTACTGGGAACTCTGTTACCACTACCTGATGCAGATCATCAATTTTTACAAATTTATTTTATGGGCAATTCAGATGCGGAAATTAATAATCGTTGTGCTCACAATCCAACAGTGAAGAGAACCATTGTCCAACAATTACAAATGTTTCTTCATCAGAATAACAATTTAGTAAACATGTTCAAAATAGCATTGGATCGGATGCCATCTGATAGCCATAATATTGAGCTGACAAAACACCTGCCGGTGAACACACAAGGAGGTTCAATTCACCTACCATTGATGAAGTGGCTGTTGTCATTGTGGGAGAAAATTTACAATCTAGAGATATTGTGCTTCATCGTTGGTATAGTGATTTAAAACGTGTATCTGAAACACACAGGAGTTATGATGCACTACAATATCCTTTGATCTTCTGGCAGGGGGAAGATGGATACCATTTTAATATCAAAATGGTAAATCAAGTAACAGGTAAATGAATTGAACAAGATTAAATAATATTTTTAAATTCAATAAATCTAAGTAACAATTTAAACATTTATCATTTTTGATTGCAGGTGCTGAAACCAACAAAAAAGTTAGTGCTATGAATTTCTATTCATACAGACTCATGATCCGTCAAGGTGAAGTAAATCATATTTTGATGTGTCAACGACTTTTTCATCAGTTTGCAGTTGACATGTATGTCAAAATTGACACTGAACGATTGACATACATCCGTTTGAACCAACGACGGCTACGGTCAGAAGAATACATCCATCTCCGTGATGCTATAAATGCTGATGGCAATGTGAATAATGTAGGAAGAATGACAATTTTGCCAGCTACTTATATAGGAAGCCCACGCCACATGCATGAATATGCTCAGGATGCTATGTCATATTATGTTAGGCATTATGGCCGCCCAGACTTATTTGTTACATTCACATGTAACCCAAAATGGTCCGAAATCGAGAAGGAATTACTACATAGCCAAACACCAGTTGATAGACATGACATAACTGCCAGAGTTTTTAAACAAAAATTAAAATCTCTCATGAATTTTTTAATAAAGCATTGTGTGTATGGCCGAGTCCGTTGTTGGATGTACTCTGTAGAATGGCAAAAGCGTGGATTGCCACATGCGCACATTTTAGTCTGGTTAGTGGACAAAATAAGGCCAGATGAGATTGATTCCATAATTTCAGCTGAAATTCCAGATGAAATAGTTGACCCAAAATTGCATGCAGTAGTTACCAAACACATGATACATGGACCTTGCGGACATTTCAACTACAATTCACCCTGTATGGTCGACGGTAGGTGTTCCAAGCGATACCCAAGAGACCTGCTTGCTGAAACCATAACGGGAAATGATGGATACCCATTGTATCGTCGGCGATCAGTTGCGGACAGTGGGCGTTCGGTAGTTGTGAAGGTAAGAGGACAAAATGTTGATGTAGACAATCGTTGGATTGTGCCATACTCGCCAATATTGTCCAAAGCTTTTGAGACTCACATCAATGTGGAATATTGTAATTCTGTGAAGTCGATAAAGTACATATGTAAATATGTTAATAAAGGTAGTTTTTTTTGACTGGCAACACTGGTAGCCGGTCGTCATAAAAACGACTGCTAGGTTAATTAATTTAGAAAATTAGTAAATAGTGGTATAATTATGTTAAATTAGTGTATTATAGTCGTACCTAGTTATTAATTAGTATATTCAGTGATTATACAGTGTTTTTTGTCGCGTGAACTTCGGAAAAAACGATATAAACCAGCTGTCAACTCAACCAACCCAACGGTGACGAATTTCAAAATTTCATCAGTAGTATATTATTGGGCATTCTAGGCCACTTTCGGCAAATCGCTCGGCGAGTACGCCTCGCTGCCGAAAGTGGTCTAGAACGCCCAATAATTGTTAATCGACTCGACTCGTTCATTTGTTCATTCGTTCGAGTTCTTAGCATTCTGTCACACAGATCGCTCGGCGAACCGATTTCACCATCGCTTTGAATCTATCAAATTTCTTTAATAGATTTTCAACCTTATCACAATAGTGGATGGTACATGTATGTAGGTTGAATGAAACACTTATGCTAATGAGATTCATTTATTTTTAGTAAGCACAAATTACAATATTATAATTCCGTTGATAAACAATGTATTATTTATCGTAATATGTTGGTGGTTCGGGAAATAAAGCATCAGTCGATATAATAAACTCTTGTAGTTTACGCCATTGTATAGAATTGACGTCGGTCTGGACCTTAATGCGGACCAACGCCTTTTTCCACAGCTCCAACGAGTCGGTGACGCGCGCGTCCTCAGTTTTGTATACTTTACAGTCTATGTAGTACTCGCCGTTCGTGCTTGTCGTTCGCCGCTCACTGCCGTTGGCCACTCGGTTCACGAAGTATGACGGGAGAGAAGAGGTTTCGCTGTTCGCTGTTGCCCTCCCATTGTTATGTTTGCGGCTGATGCCAAATATATCGACGTCAGATTTCGATGTTTTACTGAAACAAACAAATTGATCTCTTGTTAATTCGCACCCAAATTTATTTATAGTTTTAACCTGAATGTGCTTTAAAACAAATATACAAGAATAAGAGACGAGACATACTACACAACGCTACCATGTCCTATGAATAGTAGACAGCGGATATACATTACAATTAAATACTGTTTATTAGTAAAAACATACTACTTTATATACACAGGAACATAAAAAATCATTGCTATTAATTAAATTCATGTACACATATTAATCTCGAACCGGCATTGAACCCGCGACATCAGCATAGCAGTCGCTTGCATCAAGCGACTGTCATATGCAATTGATTGACAAAACAATGAAGCAAATAAATCGTAAAGTTTACCTTGGATGCGTAACATTTTGCTTTGTTGACTTCCGTTTCCTAGGGACTGGTAGAGTTGGTTTGCGGTTAGACTTAGAGTCGTGCTCCATCACATCACTTGATAGGTAGGTTTCGTACTCAGAGTCTGACCTGAAATAAATACATAAAGTTAAAAAATGTTTGGTTGACCATGCAGGGTCAGAAGTTTGTGGAGAATGCTGGTTTTTATACTTACATTTTCACTTAATTATTTAGGAATACCAAATAATTAGTTTGAAGAGTCGGTCGGCAGGCACAGTGACTATGTCGTTGAGTCGGTTGGCTGATACAGTGGCAGTGAGCAGCTACTGTCTAACTATCACTGATAAGTACTTGGAGTCTTGAAGATTTCTACTGGCACGCTCGTCGAGTCGATTGTATAGAGCACACCGATAACACACTGATTATAAGTCAGAAACTTACAATAATATCGCTATATTCAGAATATGTACAACTGACCAAATAACTATGTAAAAAACAACTTTTTTCTTGGTCGTATTATACACATACGAAAAATAATTGGTTAGGTGATATTTCAGGAGCATCGACGTTGATTAGTGTTGATGTAGTAAAAGCGCTCAGGGTTGTCACACCGATTACATTAGTTATCGAACATTTTTAATGTGCTCGAGTGCATAAATGTAAACTCGTGGTAACCTTAGGTAAAATAGCTTGGACAAATAAAAGTGTCAACTTACTGGAAAAATAAGTAGGTTGAGCACACGTGTAATTTTTACGCAATATCATATAAAATTATTTGGTTCCAAATTTGATAGGTATTTCAAAGCATTATTGACTAAGACCTCATGATTACTCGTTGTATATCTCGTTCTTTTATCGAGAATAAAATAAATTGTCTATAAAGATTGGTAATATTTCACAAATTTCATTGAAATAAAAAAAAAATACAAAAATATCGACATTCTGACTTCCAAGGTTTCTTAAAAACGAACGTCGATTAGAAAATTATAAAACACAATTATTTGTTGGTAAGATATAAATTCATTATATTTTCTATTATGTTTTATTAGCATTCTGTCTAGTGGTCACCGATTATCATTCTATTTGTTTAATTTCAGAAATATAATGGTAAACTTAATTTTACCAATTGATGTGATGGTACAATACGAAACGGAAACGAGAGCAAGTCAGACCTAGTCTCGAAAGACTTTTGTCAACGTCGAATCACGAAGTATCTAGGTAAGATATGAAGCCAATACCTATATTTTCTACTTTTATTAGCATTTGTGTCTAGTGGTTACCGATTATCATTATATTGTTTAATTTCAGAAATATAATGGCTGACTTATTTTACCAATTAATGTGATGGTACAATACGAACAGGAAACGAGAGTAAGTCAGACCTAGTCTCGAACGACTTTTGCCAACGTCGACGCGTAAAGTATCAACCCAAAAGCAACGTATCTGTATAAGATCCTTAATATTAGTAGTAAGTACGTATTTACTTGAGTTTTATTGAACGACTTTATTATTGTGAATCAAACGATAACAAATAATAATGCCATACTGTACAGTTTGTAATGTGTCTGTAGATAATCGACGGTGGTCAAGTCATTTACGTACTAATGTACATAAAAACAGTAGTACGACCCTTCTGCATGATAACGTTTCAATTATAAACTCTTCGTTTAAAGGTAGAATTTCGAGTTACAGAATCACTGCAACTAACGAACAAACAAGTAATTTTCCAGAAATGTTCCTCAATAGTGTAAAGGTATACGTTAAAACTCTAATAGATCAGTTACTAATAAAACATACAACTGTTAAGATTAACTTTGAACTTTTTTCGTATTTCCTTTTATTTAAAAATGATCAGCAGGAATTGAAGTCGTTTGCTACCAAAAACTTTGTTATTCACTTTTATTATAACTTTGATTTTATTTATAAATCAGTAGTCGAGATACTGACAAAGAAAATAGAAGAATTTGAGCATCGAGATAGTGGTTGGACATTTTTAAGTAATTCTCATTTAGAAGTTAACATTAATAAACATCAAACTCTCAGCGGGTCTAGATTTATACCTTTGCCTAATGCTATAAAAAACAAAAAAGCATGTTTAAATATTCAAAATAGGGATGAAAATTGTTTTTTATGGTGTGTTGTGGCTGCCTTGTACCCCACAACTCAACATCCTAACCGAGTAACGTCTTATCCCCATTTTAAAGATGTTTTAAATATTAGCGATTTAACATTTCCAATCACATTTTCTGATATAGTCGTATTTGAGAAAAATAACCCTGTCTTAAATATTTTTGTTTATGGATTAAAAAATAATAAGACGATTGTTGGACCGTTGTACACAACTACTAATAAGAAATCTAAGAGCATCCATTTCATACAATTTTTAACTGACGATCTTAAAGCACTACATACCATTTTAACAAAAAACGAACCTATGTTATTTACTACAAATGATTCTTATGATTTCAGACACGCAGTTGTCTGTCATATATGTGAAAATTTGCTCTTAAGCGATCGGGTAAGGGATCACTGTCATATTTCAGGACGTTATCGTGGTGCAGCACATCGACATTGCAACTTACAAAATAAAGTACCTAAATTTGTGCCAATATTTTTTCATAATTTATCTGGTTATGATTGTCATTTATTTATAAAACAATTAGGTCAAATTCCTGGGCAAATTAGAATTATACCAAAGACAAAGGAAAAATACACAACGTTTACAAAGTTTATTCCTATTGCTAGTAATGAGTATATACAATTAAGATTTTTAGATTCGTTCAACTTTTTAGGCGCAAGTTTAGACAAACTCGCTAAAACTTTACAGTCACCAGATTTCGTTTATCTAAAATCACAATTTCCTGATGAAAGACAATTTAGTTTATTAACAAGGAAAGGCATATATCCTTATGATTACATGTCAGATTGGAAATGTTACGATCAGAAATCGTTACCACCTAAATGTTATTTTCATAATTCTTTAACCAACGAAGATATTAGCGATGACGATTACAATCATGCTCAAACCGTTTGGAATATGTTCAGTATTAACGATTTGGGTGACTATACAGATTTATATTTAAAAACAGATGTGCTTTTATTAACTGATATATTCGAACAATTCCGAAAAACATGTAAACAGCATTATAAACTAGATCCGGCGTTTTACATAACTGCTCCTAGTTTGTCGTTCGACGCAATGTTGCTTAAGACAGGGGTTCAGTTAGAACTCATGTCGGATTTAGCCATGGTTCGAATGATTCAAAGCGGTATCCGTGGTGGGTTGTGTATGTGTTCCCATCGATATGCAAAAGCGAATCATAAATATATGCCTGAGTGTAATGCAACAGAACCTCAATCTTTCATAGTATACTTAGACTGTAATAATCTGTATGGGTTTAGCATGTGTCAATATTTACCGTATTCTAGTTTTAGATTTCTCATCCAAAATGAAATAGATCAATTATGTGTAGAGCATGTTGAGGACAACGCTGAATGGGGGTATATATTGGAAGTCGATCTTTTGTATCCTGAACATTTACATAAGTCTCACAATGAGCTGCCGTTTTGTCCTGAAAAATGTATACCGCCTGGAGGTACAACAAAAAAACTGATTGCTAATTTATATAATAAGTATAGGTACGTTATACATTATGTTCATTTAAAAAAGTGTCTTGAGCACGGTTTAATACTTCGTAAGATTCATAGGGTTATTACGTTTAGACAAAGTCCTTACTTAAAACAGTATATAGAACTAAATACACAGTTAAGACAAAACGCTAAAAGTTCCTTCGAACAGGACTTTTTTAAGTTGTTAAACAACAGCGTATTCGGCAAAACATTAGAAAATACTGAAAACCGAGTAAGCGTTCATTTAGTTAATCAATGGAATGACACATTTAATCGAACTAAGAAATGTAAATCCGCTGAGAGACTTATAGCCAACCCCTATTTCCATAGTGTATCTATTCTATCCGAAAATTTAGTTGCAATACAAATGAAACCAGACCAAATTATTCTAGATAAACCAATTTATATCGGTTTCACTGTATTAGAGCTTTCTAAATCACATATGTACAACTATCATTACAATATTATTAAACCCTTTTATGAAGACCGAGTACAGTTGTGTTATACAGATACCGATTCGTTTGTCTACAAAATATATACTGATGATTTTTATACCGATCTCAAGTTGAATTTTTTGCAGTATTTTGATACCAGCAATTATCAAAAACAAAACGTTTTTAATATCCCTCTCAATAACAAAAAAGTTCCGGGGCTATTCAAAGATGAAATGGGTGGCCAATATATTTCTGAATTTGTTGGTTTAAGATCAAAACTATATTCTATAAAAACCCCAGATAAAATTGTTAAAAAAGCAAAGGGAGTAAAAGCATGCGTAGTGAGAGATTTAGACATTACGAACTACAAACATATTTTATTTAATGGTGGAGTGATTCGTAAAAACAATATAATTTTTAAATCTATCAAGCACGAAATTTTTACCCAAAGTATTAATAAAATTGCCTTATCAAACAACGACGACAAACGAGCGATATCTGTAAACAAAATATCAACGCAGGCCTGGGGCCACTCAACTAATTTGAAGCAATTGTAAATAAGGTAAATATTTACCTAAATATGATTAAGTTTAGTGTTAGATTTAAATTAGATAAAATTGTATACTTTAATTTTAATAATTGTTTGAAAATATAAATAAATGTCAACTTATGTATGTATAGTGTATACATAGATATTATACTTAAGTATATTTTTAATAAGTTACTGATTGCAGAAATATAAATAAAATGTGTGACCATGTACTTGTTTTATTTATCAGAAACTTGTTCAAAAACATCATCCTCCTTTTTTAAGTTGGTTAAATAATAGGTAATGAAACCTCGACTCGTTGAAGTTTCTTCATCCAGAATGTAATATGATCACAACATCCGTTTCGACGTTCGTCATTATTTATTTAAATATCAGTTGTAAAATATTATTGAAAGTAAATCTTATCTACATACTCATAAGGTTAACCTTTGTTGCAGCATGTATAAACTCAAACCTCAACAAATAGCAAGCTTGCATTTATAGTGTTATTAACATTTCACTATCGTAAACTAGTATCGCCCAGCGATGTTACCTACGAATTATTATAAATTATAACCTTCGCTCATAATTTAATGGTTAGCAATAATTAATTAAATATTATGTATCAATAGCAGCTTAAACAATGTATTGTGCATTTATTATCACGTTCTCACTCTCACTATCACTGTCACTAGTGTTGTTATTGCAAAGATCAACAACTGATATTTTTATCAGTTTTATCCCGCGTCGATGCATGAATTGAATCAGGCATAGCAGTCAGGGTCACTAACCACTAGACCAACAGGCTCGTCGATAAATAAGTTATAATTGTTTATGTAACTGATAAGCTTAATTACATTGTATGTGAATTTAAAAGTTAAATAACTAGAATAATTTGAATTAAAATAGCAATAAGAACATTGGCACTCAACTATGAATTTGTTAATGATGTTTAAGTATAGTATATAAGGTATAGTTATTATTATGTATCTGTAGATTATAAGTACATAAGTGTAATTAATGTTTATTAAATAAATTTAAATATTTATTTTTTTATTGTTTTATTTCTAAACATAATATTTAATTAATTATTGCTAACCATTACATTATGAGCGAAGGTTATAATATATAATATATAATAATTCGTAGGTAACATCGCAGGGCGATGCTAGTTTACGATAGTGAAATGTGATATATTGTATGTAAATAACACTATAAATGCAAGCTTGCTATTTTGTTGATGTTCAAGTTTATACATGCTTCCACAAAGCTTCACCTTTATTCGTATGTGGATAAGATTTACTTTCAACAATATGTGTTATGATCATAACGTGCTACATTTACAATATAATTAAAACCATCAGAGTACATATTTCGGTTATTTATAAAATATTACTCTCACCGAGTACTTGTGTACAATATTATAGTTTTTTGGTCTATCAGTGTACGTCATAATCATGTCATCGGTAAGTAAAATATGTAGATATTTAAATTTTAAACTAATTTAAAATCTTAATGTAGGTACCTACCAAATATTTTCACTGATTAAGATGTTAATCATTTTGTTTCAGATTTGCGACTCAGAAGTTCAGTTCAGCCAGTACGCTCAGAATCCTTACGAAGGACTTTCTGAGATGATTTGCAACGAACCCCCTCACTGCAGTCAAATAACAAAAGAAAAGAAGTCCCGGCGACAACGTCGGGAAAAGCCTTCCCATAAGAAACAACCAACAAAATCTTTCGTGATGAGTAAACTGCATCGACGCGGGATAAAACTGATAAAAATATCAGTTGTTGATCTTTGCAATAACAACACTAGTGACAGTGATAGTGAAAGTGAGAACGTGATAATAAATGCACAATACATTGTTAAAGATGCTATTGATAGTGTTATGGACGATACGGAATCGTTAGTTAAAAAAATTTCAAAAACTTTGATAGACAGTGATTTTTAATTTTATATTTTTTGGGTTTACTGATTGTTAGGTCAGTGGGTAGTCTTAGGGGGCGGAGTATTTATAATTATATGTGTATAAATTTATGCTGAATCTTTATGGTTATGTAATTCAAGTTATTTTTGATAAACTCTTTTAATTTAACTATTTTTATTGTGGAACAATGTAATTAGACAGGTCAACTAATGAAATAAACACATATTTAAGATTAAATTATTTTTTTTATTTAATAAACCTAAAATACATTTTCATTAAAATCCATTTTTTTTTTAATACACAACACATTTTTCGAGCACAATGAAAAAAGATTACTGCAATTTATTTATTTTTCCTCCACAGTACTTGTTATACAACCCAGAGAAACATGTTTTATTTAAAAAACAACAATAACCTTTTATGTTAGTTACATATTAATTACCATTACCACTCTAAATATTTTTTTAAACATAATACATTTTTAAGTGCACATTGCTTTAAATGATTGTTACAATTTAAATTCGAATCTATATTACAGTATTTTTTATGCAAAATAGATAAATTAGGACACAGACTCTCATCAAGTTCTGATACTTTACAATTTTCACATAGCTCCTTTATCCACTGCACCTTCTCCAAGCCTTTGACAAGAATTTCTTTATTTTGTAAGTATGGAACAATAATACGATGGAATTCCCTATAGTCAACATTTCCCTCATTCCAATAAATGCCTCTGTTTCTTTCTAGCCATTTGACTTGTTTCTGTTCATTGCTTGTTAAGTATCTGAACAAGTATGGAGGCTTAACTAAGAAGGTTTGGGTGTAATCACGAGTGGCCAAAGCTAATTCTTTTACTATAAAATTGTTGAAGAGGTCCTTAAAGCCTTGAACGTCTACTATTATAGTTTCAGGATTCATGATATTTTCCTCACGGTATTGCTTAACGGTTTATACTCAATTATGCAGTCGTTTAATATAAGGCAGTATGCCGAAGTTTGATCAGGTATAACCGAATCAGTTTCAATTTCCACTCTTACATCCACAACAGGGCCTGCTTTCAAGTTATCTGCTTGCCTGGAGCAGTCAATAACGAAGAGCGGAGCCAAGTCCTTAAATTGTTTTTCGCTTAACAAAGGCTCCGCGCGGCGTCCGTAATATGACTGCTGAAATCTAGTGTATTGCTCGTATAATAAAGCAATTCTGTTATCAGCAAAATTCACATTAAGATTTTCATATGGGAAGTAGTTTGAATTGAGGTACACTTTAACATCACGAATATGACAGTGATCGAACAGAGACATATCAGAGTTTGCATTGTTTTTTCTGTTTGTCTGTAAACCGATAATGACATATCTCGGTTTCTCTATTTGCGATGAAGTTTTAATCGACCAAGTATGTTTCGTTGTTTTAGGTAAAGTGGGATATTCGTACAGATCCCAATTTCTAAAAATCATCTGGAGCGGTCGGTCTTTCTCTAGCAGTTTTAACAAACTAATTTTCTCTTTATCTGACACTTTAACATGCGGTACACGCCAAACAATTTTATTTATCTGAACATCATCTACGACTTCACCGGTATTCAGTTTTACAGCGTTAAGGTTAGTATTGCTTCGTAACAATATCAATTCGTGTCTACTATTTATCACTACTTTCTTAAAATCTTCTGCAAATCCGAGAATGTTACAAAGGGGTATGGAAGCAGAAAAATTACCTCCATTAATATTTTTTATACCATCGATATTCCAACCCCATGCATAAGATATCTTCGATTCACTCTCATTCATAGACACTAATGATTTCATCGTAGTAGTCACACCAGCGTTTTTTATTTTATCAATTTCCACTCCATTTAATTCGTATCTTATATCTTGAAACAAGTAGAGCAGAAAATTATTTGTTAAAGAAATACTACTCGCTTTATCTTTTGAATCTTTTTTGCTAACGATTATAGTTCCTTCCAAATACAAAGTGCTTGCTGACGGTAATATATACAGATCCTGTTGATTAATAGGTATACGGATTTCATCGTTCCTGTTGAAGCTTGTTACGTAGGGTTTGTAAGAATGAAATTCAATTCCCTCAACAGTGTTGTCGTAAGTTGGAGCAGATAAAACATCTAAGATATTCATTTTAGCAAACCAATTGCTTTAAGAAATTCCTTATTGCCTCTTGTTAATTTTATTTTTTTCTTAGACCGAGGTCTTATTTGCTTGATTACTTTAGTTGAACTGACGTTCCCAATTTGTTGATGCACATATTTATTGTAGTCAATCATTTTTTCTTCTAAGATGTAAATATAACTGCACTTCTTCACCACGTAAGTTTATTAATCGATTGTTTATATCTAATAGCCTGATATGTATACAGCTTATGTTGTTTTGGTTGATTGGAAAGTATATGGCGTTTTTCGGAATTTCTATAATTCTATATCCAGGTGGCACATTGAGTGCGAATTCGTGCACAATGTGACTGGGTTTTCCGTTTATGTACGAACCACTTACAATGTCACATTCTATCCTGATCACAGTCGTAGGCACAATGTTGACTGGTAACTCAGACACATGCCATTTATTGGCTTTTAAAATCTGTTTATTAAACCCTAATAATCTCCTAAATGTTCCTTCTTTAGTAAAATTGATATCTTTGGTACAGTATATCAAAGTTTTTAGAGTATTGTTATTACACTGTACTTTTATTGAACAATCTTTTATTTCCGATTTTAAATAATCGCTGATATCTTGTAATTCATAAGTGCCTTCAGGTATTTCAAGAACTTCGTTAGAGCCGTAATATAACTTATTATTCGTTTCGTCAATGTTTGGAATTGAATTAAATGTTGAGAAATGCAATAAGGCACACTCATAAGATCCATAAAGTTGTAATGTATTAGGATAATATGTACATAAATCGGACGAGTTTGCAGTTATCGACAAGGTGAGTGACATGATGAAAATGATTGAAATAAAAGAAATACATAATATTTATACGTACTTATTCCAAAATTTCCGTAGATATTCTAAACATAAGTGTCCACAGTTTACTGTATTAAATTTTTGAAATCTAGTATAGTTATAAAAAACATTACAATTTTTAAAGTACTGCATTAATTCCATCGGAGGTTTCAAATCCCCAAAGCTATCAAAGTATTCACAATAATTGTTTATTTTAGCATAAGCTACCCAATGCGTTCCTTCATTTCGTGAATCGTCTAAGTTAACGATAGCACATTCAATGCGTTTTGGTGTTCTTGGTAACCGATCCTTCATATAGACTCCTCGAAAGTATGGGATGTCACGTGCATGCTCACTGATATCGATATTAGTTAAAGGACGATTAGGCAGCTTTTTATTTAGTTTTTTGAACATTTTATAAACAACCCTTTACCGTTTTTATGAGGCTTGATATACAACCCTTTGCCCAACGCTAAAGCTTCCATGGTCTTATTGTGTCGTTCTGATTCTTGCAAGCTTTTTTGAGCAGTCTTGTATTCGTTTACGGTTTTCGCAATACCAGCTGCACCGCCTGCTAAACTTCCTAAAGCCGATAATCCAGCGAAAATTGGAATTAAAGGTAAGACTCCTCCTGTCTTTGGTATTGGTATAACTCGTGGAATGCGAATCTTCTGAATGTCTGGAAATATCTTTTTTGCAGCTGAGTAAGCAATGTTGATTAATGTTTTACTATTTTTAGGTTTCAGTTTCTTAATTTTTGACTTAATTTTTGACACAAAAGCATTGAATGTTTTAATGCCAGCACCCGACTTTAGTTTGGCTTTCATTACTTTACTCACTATCCATGAGCTAAGTTTTTCACCTTTCCCTGCATCTTTTGATTTTAGTCTTTGTTTAGCCATGTTTAAAAGTTGTAAATCCGCTTTGTGACGATTAGATAAGTCTGTGTGATTTGCATATGCAATGTCGTGATGCATACAAGCTTCGTCTAGTTTATTCACACCTCGATCGCCTCGCAACAATCGCTTCTCAAGTTTTGTACCCGGTCCGCAATAGTTATAACCAGGCAAATGAAGTTCGAACGGCAGATTATTAATCACACTATTAACTAGTCCACCGCCTTGCATAGTCAAAAGTGTAATGAATGAAAAAATCCTTACAAACACGGTTATATATTCATAATCCTAATCCATAATTGCATCTTTATCAATCCAACTGTTTTCTTCGTTGCTTAAGCCAAGCCATTTCACGTAAACTTTCTTTCCTTTCCTTCTAAGAACCTTTTCTATCAAATAGACATCTGGATAGCTAGTTTTTTGAAGTTCTTGTTCGTAGAAACATCCTCTAATGGTTTGATTTCGATGATCTTCTAAATGATATGTTACTGGTATGGTTTTATTAATCTTTTTTACAGTAAATATTTCAGTTGTCCAATTAGGAGTGTAACCTTTATCAAAAATATGTTTGTATTTACTGATCCGAACATTTTCACCTACTTTGAACTTAGGTTGACATCGGCGTGATGTAAGTTTCTGAGTTTTTTGAATATTTTCTCTTATCTTTGACTCGTTCAACTTATTTACCTCGAATGGTTTAAATTTGATTGTACGATGTTTTGTACTATTATAGGTTTTTAGAATAACTTCTAATGGTAAACCTAACCATTTGTAATTCCCAAAGAGACTAAAGTACTTATACAATTTATTTTTAATCGTTTTAATAACCCGTTCTACAATCGAAGCTTTCTTGGTAGAATACGAAGAGTAGTGGTTAATATTGTAGCTCTTCATAAGCTTTTGGAATGTTACGTTATAGAATTCTGTCCCAGAATCTGTTTGTAAATGATCAGGTTTTCGATTACTCGTAGTTAGTATTCGCTCAAATGCACGAGTAACATCAAGTTTACATTTGGATTTTAGTGGTTCTGTCCAGGTATACTTTGAGAAACAATCAATTACCACTAAAATATAATTATATCCTTTATTAAACTTTTTTAGATTTTGCATATCTACCAGATCAGCTTGCCATAAGTCATCAATGCCTTTTAAAATAACTGAACGTCTAACAAAGTTTCTTCGTGCCGCTTTGTGAAGTTCATTAACAATTTGTTGCTTTGCCATCACGGAGTTTTTTCAAGTAATTTTTGGACTTCTGCTTTGTTATAATACTTATCTTCCAACTGAACTAAAACTTCAGGTATCTTCGCTTTTAAAGTGGCTTGGACTGTTATTTTTACATCTTTTATGATTTGAGCACGCATCAATCCAATCACTCTATTCTCTTCCTTTATTGTCTGATCGTACAATCGATCGACGTAATCTTTGTTTACAGCATCATCTATGTCTACAGGAGATCTAATTCCTCTTAATCTAGATTTTTTCAAATCAAAATCACCACTTTCAGATTTTAGCAATGCATTTTCATTGAACTCTAATAATTCAGAGAAACGCATTCTCTTATGAATATGGTGTCCAAATTTATCTACATTCATATTTAAGGTGTATTATATTTAAAGGTTGATAATAAAATGAACGGTGAAAAATTTATACCAATTATTTATTACTTAATAATTTTACTTTCACGCAGTTCTTCAATAATAGATATAATTTCGTTGTCTAATCCAGTGTTACCAGCGTCTCGAGATGCAATTAATAATTTTAACCTATCCACAAGTTCATTAGGATCATCCCAATATACAAAATCTATATTTTTTTTCCACATTTTTGTCAAGGGTAGCCCTTTCCCCTTTGCTTGACTGTTTTGAATAGTATTCGGCAGTTTGAAAAGAGTTTTTATAACTTGCAAATATTTTTGTCCCTTATTACTTTTTATTGGTTTATTCGAATCAAAGTCTCGACGATGTGCGTTTGTGGCAATCAACATCATTTTATAATTCTGCATATCAGACTCTGTAACTGTGCTTAAATCTACGTCCTTTTTCAATAATAATTGTTTCAGTCCTGGAGTACTTCGATATTTCCGTCCAGTAACGGTGATGTAATCATCGCTGATCGTTATGACAGCAGAACCTAACATCAATTGTCCTCGTTCCGCTCGAACACCAAATGGAATATCTGTTAGTGCTTCCGCAGATACTGACCAGGATGATGTATTACGCTCTTGATTATTGTCTCCTAATGATTGGTACGACTCATCACTGTCGGTATCACATTCATTTTCTTCTACATTACTATCTTCTTCGTTATTAGAACTGTCTTTCTGTAAAGTATTGTTTTTAAACGAAACTTTTGTTTCTTCAACTTCTTTAGATCGCAAGAGGTCAGTTTGCTTATTGGTGTCTGCTAAAAAATTTAGAGACTCTGTTACAGGTCTAAAAACTGATTCCAATGCTTGCTTATTTTCAGTCTCCAAATCTCGCATCTTTCGTACCTTTTTCTTTACAGCTTCTGCAGCATCAACAATTTGCCTTTTCAGTGATTTTTCCATTACTACGATTTTACGGACTATGATAGTTATCGATGAAGAGTTGACCAAGGAATAATGATATCATGTAAGTACCATATCTTAAATATTTGTATTTCTAATCAAAGACTACAAAAGTGTCAAATTTATTTCTATAGCATCCGTTATTTTTGTTGCAATCTTTATTAATTACAACATAATTAAAGGGCTCACTCCATATTTTAGAACACATTTCACGAAATTCAAGCCATGTCATATCAGTGTTAACATGTTCTTCATAAACATGCTTCAAGTTAATATCATCTTGTTTGAATAATATAATTAAGTTAGCATTATCTCTTACTAACTGTTTAGGGATTTTGCTATATGTTTGATTGAGATAAAAACAGTCGATGTGTTTGTGTCTTCCCATTGCGAAATAATCACGCATGTTAGTTTGATTCTCGCAAGCAACGTCATCAAATATAATCACAGAGTTGGGTTTTGCGTCCTGAACGCTTATAACTTCCTCATTCCCTTGATATTTCTGGAATGAGATAATTGGTACCTGTTGTAAAACTCTTTCTAAAAAAATGTACTTTGGTTGGTGTAAGGTTTTTGAATAGACATAAACATTTTGAAACCGTAAACCATTTTCATGTATAAGAAGTCCAATAAGTAAATTTGTTTTTCCACAATTCGATGGTCCGCAAATGATACATCGTACTAAATTAGGTAATAATTCTCCATGACGAGATCTAGTTTTACAAAAATCATCGCAAATAGTGCTTACATGCAGTGATTGTGGTTGTTTTACAAATTTCATGATTACTGTTGTCAACAAACTGATTAACAATGAGTGCATGTGTTTATTACAACATTATTTATAAACTGAAACAGTAACAGATTTCGCGTACGAGCGATCTGTGTGACAGAATGCTAAGAACTCGAACGAATGAACAAATGAACGAGTCGAGTCGATTACCGATTATTGGGCGTTCTAGACCACTTTTGGCAGCGAGGCGTACTCGCCGAGCGATTTGCCGAAAGTGGTCTAGAATGCCCAATAATATACTACTTTCATCAATCCCGGGGAGTATTTTGTTTTTATTTAACTTATTCTACATAGTATTTAAATAACGCAGAACATCACAAAATACTGCTCAGGTTTCTGAGCTACGTCCATCACACACTGGCACGGTTTATGACTCCTTTTGCTTGACAACTAGTGGAAGCAAAATCGAAGACGAAAACATTCGCCCAGACAGTAAACACTACATAATTTACTACACCAAAATAAGGCTCATTAGGCCTTATTATTTAGTATTCATTTTAAACCTGTAAAGTGTCATAAACTTGTATTGACAATCAAGTTTTTGTGGGTTAGTAGTCGATTCGCACGAAAATTATTCGCACGATCGTGCGAATCGTCCCCTTTCAATAAAAATATTTTTTTAGTAGGCGATTCGCACGGAAGTATTTAAATTGCGTGCGAATCGACCCCTTCAAGAATTAGTAGTATGCGATTCGCACACTTAACAAAATGTGCGAATAAAAATCTAAGTACAGTCATGTACAATATTCTAGAATATTAATATTAAAATTCAATAATTCTCTATTCGCATCGCAGTCAGGCACAAAATACTAGTTAAGAGGTAAGATGAAAAGTTTTGTCAGTATTTAATATGAAAACTTATAATATGAACACCATAAATGAGAGATTTAATAAATTGCCGGTGTATTTTTATACAAATAATACTAACTGTTAAAGATAACAAAGAAACTAATAACAAGAAACGCCCTTAAGTACTCACAATAGCAGATCCCAAAAATAATGAAGAAATATTTTTTATTAGCTCCAGGGGATTAATTTTTATTGCGGCTTGCCGAGTAGCCCTTTGTTTTGTATTTTACTTACCACAAATATTGCCGGTACATGGCGCTTGAGCACTTGCACAAAGAAGTAGTTAAGCAATAAATCAGTAGTGGTAGGATTTGCCAAAAATATATTTTATCTTTCTGCGTATTTTAATCCTTTTAGAGTAGATAATAAATAAACCCAAGTCAAAACAATAGTACCTATATTTAATCCTACCCCGTAAAAAGCACCGGCATTTGCCTTATACCGAATCTACAGATAACCATAATACTTACGTACAGATGCCCCATCCCATACAAAGAAACGGGACCATCGTTTATTAATCAGGTATAATATAAACAGGGTATTCGCAATTATTTATTATTTAAATGTTCTATAGTTCAAATGTGTTACGATAACTTTGATACAGTGTATAAGATCTAGACGCCTTCATAAGCTGGAGCACAATAGAAAATCAGTTCTGACTCTGAGCCAACCGGGCAACCCTACCTCACTAAGTTGTTGTAGTTGTAAGGTTACGGTTGTACCTATGAACCATTCATTTCATGAGATTGTTTCCGTCGATTTCTTCCCTGTTTTGGTGACAGCGCCATCTATTGGTAGAACCTAGAGCCACAGATTTTGAGAGATCATAGAAATTGGAATTATGGACCCATTATTAGATTTTTCGTACAAGAGAGACTTTTTTAACAATTACATACAATATCCATATCATTTCTTTTACAATTGATATACGCACTATAAAATACAATCGATACAAGTAACGCCATCTATTAGAATTAATTAGAACAAAATATCGATTGTTCGCGTTGGGACCCCGTGCCGAAACTAAGATTATTATTCTGTTTTCGCATTTCACACTGTTCTGAAGTGCGGTCTGTGCTGTACCTACTGCATATTTTTACAGTTACAGTTTAGTGATTTGTTCAGTGATAGTGGATAGCACCATATCCACCGACGACATTGCACATGAGCTTCGCGATATCTTAGGAGATTCCGATGCGTAAGTAATTTAATTTACTATCTACTTATTAATTATGTATTAGTTATTTAGCACACTTAAGTAGACTTATTTAGGGTATTTTATTAGGTTTTCTATTTCAAAATGTATTCCAGCTATAAAATTTACAACGTTTAGCTGGTTCAGCTAACAGAATGAACAAATAGATTCAATGTCTTTAAATACCTTTATGTATAGGGATGAAGAGGTTTATAATACTTCATCTTCTTCTTCTTATAAATAGCATTACTATATGAAAAATTATTACTCACAATTCTGTTATTTTAAGAAACATAGCCTACTAAATAAAACTAAAAACAATATTATTTTTATCAGAAGTTTTAGTGAAGACATTTATTTCTTCCAGATGACTTTGGCATCAACATCATTTGATTTTGAAAAAATATAATGGAAGGGCCATCAACGAGTCAAGGTGGAAAAGGCCAATTCGAATTTATTCAATCAGAGAGGGGCCAAGTAATCTTACTGAGGCACGGTTATAAGCATAACCAACATCGGAAAAATAAAAATGGCATTACAGTGTGGCGATGCGTTAATAGAAAACAATGTAAAGCATTTTTAACAACAAATAGTCAACATGAGATTGTCAAAGAAGATCATCATTTATGTAAACCTAATCATATAGATAATGAGGTGAAGCGTCATATAGACACATGCATTAAACGTGCACAGAATGAAACTACGAGCATGCCTCAGATTTATTCTGATGCGGTAATAAAACTTAAAGATGCTGGATACGATTTAGTCCAGAATATTCCTGACTACAAAAATTTGAAAAGAAGGCTATATCTACATAGAAACAAGGCACTGAAAGTTAGTAAAATAGTAGTTCGTAAAGCTAAAGATATGACTATCCCTCCGTGTTTCGAAGAATTGGTCTTTGCAGATTATAAATGTAAGCAAACCAGACTTATACTCTTCGCAAACAAGGAAGTTTTGCCATTTTTAAATAATGCTGAGAGCGTTTTTTGTGATGGGACTTTCAAGAGCTGTGTACCACCATTTTTACAGCTGTATACTTTACACATCGATGTTGGCAGTACTTCAACACACACTAACATTTTACCCGCCATTTATGCATTACTTCCTAATAAAAAAGAAAAAACATATGAACTATTTTTTAGGCTCATAAAAAGTCGTATACCTCAATTTGCCCGTACTGTAATTACCATGGATTTTGAGAAAAGTGCAATGTTAGCAATTCAAACAGTATTTGGTCCTCACACCAGGATACAGGGCTGCTTATTTCACTTTAAAAGATGTATTTATAGAAAATTAAAACAGTTAGGGATGAATAAATTCTTGATTTATAAAATACACGCATTACGATGTATAGCTCTCGCATATCTTCCTCAAGAATACCGATCAGATGGTTGGCTGTACATTGAAGCAGAAAATGAAAATGAACCAAAATTAACACAATTCAACAATTATTTTGTTAATACATGGCTAAAAGAGAGTGCCTACTATTCCGACAAGTGGACATTTTTTGATGTCATTCACAAAACTAATAATGCAATAGAAGCTTGGAACGCCCGATTTAATAAAATGGTAAAACCTAAACCGAATATTGTGATGCTCTTGAAGGTTCTGCAAAAAGATTCTCAACATTATTTAACAATGTTTCATAGAAACCATTACATCTCAGTAAAGTCATGTGAACGAATAAGACTGCAGAAAAGAATTGAAGACATTGTTAATCAATTCCTTCATGGTCACATAGATCTCCAACTTTGTATAGAAAAATTAAGCCATTAGGTCATGACTAAAAAAAAGACTGAAACTGATTATTCTTTATAAGAACTTTAAAAAAAAACAGTTTTAAAATGCTACATAAATAAATAATAATGTTACATTTTTAAGAACTTTGTACCTATTAATACTACAGATTACTCTGTTTAACAAACTGTGATTTTGTGATTGTTTTAACTTCCAGTGATGCCAATGCTCCTATCATCGTAAAATTTTTGTGTTAAGAAATATTTATAATATTGTTGATTAGTTAAGTGTTACATTTTTAAGAACTTTGTACCTATTAATACAACAGATGACTCTGTTTAACTGTGATTTTGTGATTGTTTTAACTTTCAGTGATGCTAATGTTCCTATCATCGTAAAATTTTTGTGTTAAGAAATATTTATAATATTGTTGATTAGTTAAGTGTTACATTTTTAAGAACTTTGTACCTATTAATACAACAGATGACTCTGTTTAACTGTGATTTTGTGATTGTTTTAACTTTCAGTGATGATAATGCTCCTATCATCGTAAAATTTTTGTGTTAAGAAATATTTATATTATTATTGATTAGTTGATTGTTATTTTTTACCTATTAGAGCAAAATATTGTTGTTATAGTAACTGTGATTTTGTGACTGTTATTTTATTACATTTACTATAATACTCCAAAATTGTACTAGTTAATACTTAATAGAGAAAAAATATTTTGTTTTTGTTTATTCAATTGCCACATTTAAAACCATACCTTAGCTAATTAAAACGATTTTTATATTGTTATTACGAATATTTAAAAAGATTTATATATTTATAGTTTCGTTATATTTTTCGTTGTTTTTAAAATTAGCTTTTAGACCATTATAACGTTAATTATTTAATTTTGACTTACCTTTTTTAAACAACATTATTTTTAACAAGACTCAGGAGTTCATAAAAAGTTGATTTCGGTAAAAACTCTAATAAGTAGTAATTTGTGATGATTTAAGGTAAATGCAAGTGTACGGAAAAAGAGTACTTACTTGTAAAAATGCAAAACCAAATATTTGATTATAAATCGTACCTACTAACTGTGATTTTATTTGTAATCTTGGTTATAATTATGGTTTTAAGTTATTTAAACTGTGAATGATGTAAAATCACTTTCTGATAGATACAAAGTAAAATATAAAAACTTGATTTCCTTAAAAATCGTTTTATTTGTGTCCTGTATTAAAAGAAAGCATTTTGTACGTGATAGTACTTTTTTCTTGAAACTTTTCGATAAAGTATAGGTGTGTGCGAATCGCATACTACTAATTCTTGAAGGGGTCGATTCGCACGCAATTTAAATACTTCCGTGCGAATCGCCTACTAAAAAAATATTTTTATTGAAAGGGGACGATTCGCACGATCGTGCGAATAATTTTCGTGCGAATCGACTACTAACCCGTTTTTGTTTTGTTTTATTTTATTTTAATAAAAGCAGTGTACTTATTCCTTGTAACTTCATTTTTGTTTACCTGCACTGCTCATTATAACTACACATATAGTACCTGTTATGTTAAATTCCTGTATTTTTGCCAATTCTTGTAATTAATGTTAAAAACTAGATTGACAATCACTTAAAAATTGTAGGTAGTACCTACCCCCAACCATTTTTGCAAACTTAATTTTGTTGTTTTTCACTTTTATTTTACAATATTAAATAAGAAACCTGTTAATAATTAAATCATCATCCCATAATTGACAGTACACACTCTTCATAACTTTTATTCCTTTGTTTCCATTACTAAATATTTTTTTCAATTCTAATTAATACATAATTTTAAACTCCCAATAGTCCCTTCATCTTAGTACTTACTATCCACATCTTATCCCTCTTTCTTATTGCTTTTACTCACTTAGCTTTCTCTTCTCTCATTCCAGGGTGCCCCTAGGGTTGGCTTGTCAATATGATGACCCGTAGAGCTGCATCCTTAGAGGATAAACTGAAGGCTTCATTAAAAGAGTTAGAATCTAGTAAAAACCTGTGCGATCAGCTGCTACAGGAAAGGGAAGACAGCGAGGTAGAAGTGCAATATATTAATAAAAAGAACACTGAGCTTAAGACCGAGTTGGCCGAACTACATACTCAGCATATAGACATACTTGCCCAGCATCAACACCTCCGTCAACTTGTGTCAAGTTTCCAGCAATGTAGTGACACCCATGAACTGGCTTTGAGACGGATATCTGAATTGGAACTGGAATTAAGCAGGGCCCACAACACAATAACCGGTTTGGAATCTTTCAAAGCCAGGGAAAAGTCTGCGATCACCTGCAGTCTTTATGATGAGTTGGTTGGTAGCGGGTCTGGACCCACATGTGTTGAGCCCATTGTAACAATAGACTTAACGAATGATACTATGACTAAGTGCAATTTGTTTACTAGCCATAATAAGTTAAAAAAATATATTAAAGTTAATAGATTCATTAGAAAAATTCAAAAATCATTAAAACGCCAAAAAGTTAACAAATTAAATACAAAACTTAGGCAAAAAAATCTAAATTTAATTCAAGAATTAAAGAAGTGTAATAGTGAATTACAATTATGTAATACTATGTATGATACTGACACTCAGCACCTACAGGATGAATTGTTTGTCAGGGAATATGCTCTAAAGGATATCTTTAGTAAATATGAGGCTTCTCAACAAGACCTGAGTAAGCGCTTGCAGGAGGCTAATGAGTTGGCAGACCTAGTCAAATACAATGCAGAGAGGTATGAGTCTCTGACAAATAACCTCTCTTTTAGCTGTGCCTGCTCCCATGAGCCCCAACCTCAACTGGTTCCACCTACACCCGCAGTGGCTCAGCCTGTAGGTAGCTGTTTGGATGACAATAGAATTAATAATTTGGCTAACACAACTTATGTATTCTCTGACAAATTTGGTCAAGGTTTTGGTACTATATTTAATCAGTGTTCGCAACAATATGTAATTAATAATTGTTTACCCGGTGCCAGTATTAGCCAATTAATTCATAATATTAAATTGACAAAAATAAACCCCAGTTCCACTGTTATTTTATTATTCGGGGATAGTTTAACTGTCAGAAAAAAGGACATAATTGAATGTGTCCATTTGATGTTACATCTCAATGAGACCAATAGTTGCAAATTTATTTTCTGTGCCTTGCCTTATTCTAAATATTTGTCTGATGAGCAAAATAGGCACATTTATAATTTAAATATGTTAATTTATAATAGGACATGTCGTCACAATGACGCTATTTTATATTTTGATTGTAATCAATTTATTACTGATTACAAACTGACAAATTATACAATGTATTTGCCACCTAGATGTAGAAGACAAATTGCTAATCTCTTAGCATACAATATACACAGTGACACTGGTACCTGTAGTGTACCACCGATTATTGTTAGTAGTGGTACTAACACTACTTTTGATACGCCTTATAGTTTAAACTATTAGGAGCGACAACGGGTGAGCCGCATATTTTGAATGTTGTTCATCAAAATATGCAGGGTCTGTCCGGCAAAGAGCTAGAGTTAAGTTTGTTTATAGAGAACTATGATGTTCAGGTGTTATGTTTGACTGAACACTGGTTGAAAGAACATGAAGTAGTGTTTATCAATGATGATAATTTTACTGTACAAAGTGCGTTTGTAAGGAAAAGCGCCATTCGCGGTGGATCTTTAGTTCTTGTTTCAAACAAGTTGAAATGTAAACAACGTTTAGATTTAGTTAATCTTTCCATCGAGCGCACTATTGAGTTGTCTTGTGTTGAACTCGAGCGATACGTTATAATTTGCGTGTATCGGCCCCCCTCAGGTGATTTCATTAGTTTTGAATCGGTAATGGAGGATTCACTCAATAGGTTAAAATCAAGTAATAAAAGTATAATTTTATGTGGAGATTTTAATATTAATATTTTAGATGTTACTCCATTAAGCATTAGACTTCTTAATCTGTTTAGGTCTTATAATTTAATTAACTTGTTTTTTGAACCTACTAGGATCACGGCATCTTCTTCAACTTGTCTTGATAATATATTTAGTGATTGTGATGCCAAAAATAAAATAGTGCTAAGTGACTTAACGTCTGACCACTGTGGTTTATTAGCTAGCTTCCCCATTCCATTACATAAAAAGCCGCTTAAAATAGAATGCAGGCCTTATACAGCTACTCGTTGCAATAAGTTTAAAAATAATATAGCTCATAGAATTACACCATCTATAGTAGAACACGAGAATCCCAATGAAATCTATGGAGCCCTTTTTGATGTTGTGCTAAAAGAGTACCAATCTACTTTCAAGACCAAAACTGTTCAAATTAATGGCACCTCCGTTAGCTTTAACCAATGGGCCACTCCGGGAATTTATAAAAGTAGAGCGAGACTATACGAGTTATATGGTTTGAAAAAATACAGGTTTGATACTCCTTTCCTAGAGTATGTCAAAAATTATTCAAAATTATTTAAAAAGGTTAGTGTTTTTGCTAAATCTAAATTTTTAAGCGATTCAATTAAAAATTCCAATAATAAAGTTAAAACCACTTGGAAAATTATTAATAATGAAACTGGTAAGTCGGTTAAACAAGATAAACAACTTGAGATTATGGTCGACAATAAATTAGTTGATAAAGAAGCTGACGTAGCTGAGGCGTTTAATGAGTTTTTTGCAAACATACCTGTAACTACGACTCGCTCCTTAAATTCATCCCCGTCTAAAGCTGAAAACCTTTTGCTTAGTAGTGTGTCTAAAAATAGTCGCTTATTTAGCTTCGAACATGTAACGCCTCGTGATGTAGTTAATGTTTTTAACACACTCAAGTCTAAAAACACTGGTGATTACTGGGGCATCTCCATTAAACTTTTAAGTAATATAATAGACATCGTAGCCCCCTATCTAGCTGTTACTTTTAATAAATGTGTTGATTTAGGAACTTTTCCTGAACTCATGAAGTATAGTAAAGTCATACCATTATTTAAATCAGGTAATAAAAATGACGTTGGCAATTTCAGGCCTATTTCTATCTTACCAGCATTTAGCAAAATATTTGAAAAGTTAATACTCAAGCAGCTGCTAAGACATTTTAATTTAAATAGCCTCCTTCATAATGAACAATATGGATTTACAAAAGGTCGTTCGACTACAGATGCGGGTGTTGCTCTGCTGAAACACATATTTAACGCATGGGAGAACTCGCAAAATGCTATTGGGGTTTTCTGTGATCTCTCCAAAGCCTTTGATTGCGTGCACCATGACACGCTTTTGCGTAAACTGCGTCATTACGGTGTGCAAAACGAAGCTCTCAACGTTATAAATTCTTATTTACATAATAGGTCCCAATGTGTAGATGTTAATGGTGTGAAATCTTCCGGGCTACCAGTTCAGTTAGGTGTACCTCAAGGCTCAATACTGGGTCCATTCTTGTTCTTAGTGTACATCAATGACCTACCATTCTATTTAAAGGGTATCTGTGAAGTTGTACTGTTTGCAGACGATACCTCTCTTATTTTTAAAGTAGACCGGAATAGACAAGATTTTGACGATGTAAACAGTGCACTCTCAATGGTTACGGATTGGTTTACGACAAATAACCTAGTTCTCAATGCCAAGAAAACGAAATGTGTTAAATTCGCCCTACCAAATGTTAGAAATCTAGGACCCAACATCGTCTTAGATAAAGAGGTACTTGAATCTGTAAATTCGGCAGTTTTTCTGGGCATAACAGTAGATGCCAAACTTCAGTGGGGCCCACATCTATCGAGCCTAGCGGGAAGGCTCAGTTCGGCCGCCTACGCCGTCAGGAAAGTAAGACAATACACTGACGTCGATACAGCTCGATTAGTCTATTTTAGTTATTTTCATAGCGTTATGTCCTACGGTCTTCTGCTGTGGGGCAAAGCTGCTGATATTCAAAATATATTTGTCCTTCAAAAACGAGCTGTTCGAGCTATTTACCAGCTAGGCCCCAGAGTTTCTCTGAGAGATTTTTTCAAAGATATTGGTATCCTCACAGTGTGCAGTGGCATCTCAATTCATTTTCGCCAACATTTTATATATTAGGCAAAATATACATTTATACACTAAAAACAGTGATTTTCACAATGTTAACACTAGAAATAAGGAAAAACTAAGAGTTCCTTTTCACCGGCTTCATAAGGTTCACAACTCATTTGTTGGGCTTGGTATAACCTTTTATAACAAGTTGCCCTCTTCTTTGCTAGATTTGCCTTTTAATGCGTTTAAAACGAAAGTAAAATCCAACCTTTGTTCAAAGGCATACTATTCTATCAACGACTACTTAAATGATAAGAATAGTTGGTCGCTGTGATTAACTCAAGACAATTATTATTATGTTCTTTCTCCAGAATTAGCTTACCTACTGACAGGTTATATGAGTTCATATACTTAATTGTTTATTTTAATTTAATTTTAATTTATTGTTGACATAATCTACTCATTACAATGTTTTTTTTAATGAGTTGTATTGCAATATGTAACTAGTGACCTCGACAATAGATCATATTATTTATTGTTATTAGTAATTAACTGTTTATTTATTTTACCTCGATGGTCCTAGTTTATAATTTATAACTTCCAGTTACAGCTTTATGTAAGCGGGCACGCCCTTTATGTCTGGAGGCTTTTATTAAGACGTTAAGTTTTGTTTACGTTAGTTTTTATTTCTGCCCGAGTATAGTTCTCGATGATTTTGTTTGGTATATTGGCGTGTGCTAGCTAACATATGGATAATAATTTAAATTAGGTTAATTATGTTGAATACTATTATATAGAGTCATTTTTTTTTCTAACTGAACAGACAGCTGTGCTGCTGGGGAGTTTGTTGCGCCACTTCTTCTTCCCAGCTAACGCACTAGGAAGTGGTGAAGGGTGGGCGTTTTGGGGGACTGTCTTATGTAATTTTGACTTTCGAAAAGTGCTGATTATCAGCCTAGTTTGAATAAATGACTTTTGAAATTTTTTTTGAGTGATATGGCTGTCTTCGGTGTAACCAATGCAAATGATGAAATATCACAGTACCAGATGGGTCGCTATGTAAGTAGCAACGAAGCTATTTGGCGTATCTTTTCATTTGCGATCCATGAAAGACACCCTACAGTAGTCCATTTGGCAGTCCATTTAGAAAATGGTCAACGAGTTTATTTTAATGAATCTAACGCGGCAGACAGGGCGGCACATCCACCGTCGACAACATTAACAAGTTTCTTCACAGTCTGTCAAACTGATGATTTTGCTCGCACTTTGCTGTATGCTGACATGCCACGCTATTACACATGGAACGCATCATCGAAATCGTTTCAGCGTCGAAAACAAGGAACACCAGTTGAAGGACATCCAAATGTATTTGCTTCAGATGCTCTGGGTCGCATCTACACAGTACATCCAAATAACGATGAATGTTATTATTTGCGGTTGTTGTTGGTGAATGTTCGTGGTCCGACATCGTTTAAACAACTGAGAACAGTTAATGGACAGCTGTGTGCGACTTACCGTGAGGCATGTCAACTATTACATTTACTTGAGAACGATTCGCACTAGGATGATACGCTCAAGGATTCCGTAATATCTTCGTCGCCGCATCAAATTCATACATTGTTTGCGATTATCATATCGACATGTTTCCCCTCGAATCCAAAAGATTTGTGGGTTAAGTATAGAGATGACATGTCTGAGGATGTTTTGCATCGTGTGCGCCGTCAAACTTTGAATCCTACACTACAAATGACTGAAGAAATTTACAATGACACATTGATCATGATAGAAGATATGTGTTTATTGATGGCAAATAAATTATTGTCGTGTTTGGGAATGACAGCACCCAATCGTCATATGCACGATGCATTAAACCACGAGTTGCAAAGAGAACATCAGTACGACATTGAAGCATTGGCCGAAACAGTTCGTACAAATGTTCCACAATTAAATCAACAACAAAGAATTGCGTACGACACTTTGATAGAAGCTGTGAACAGTGGATCTGGTGGAATTTATTTCCTTGATGCTCCCGGAGGAACCGGAAAAACGTTTTTAATTTCATTGCTTTTGGCGAGGATCAGATCGCGAAATGATGTTGCTCTAGCGTTGGCTTCATCTGGAATAGCTGCAACTCTGCTAGAAGGCGGGCGAACTGCACATTCTGCCTTGAAATTACCACTAAACATGCAAATCACCGAAACACCAATTTGCAACATCGCCAAAAATAGCGGAATGGCCAAGATCCTACAGGTATGCAAATTGATTGTTTGGGATGAATGCACAATGGCCCATAAGAGGTCACTGGAGGCACTGGACAGAACGTTGAAAGATCTTCGTGACAACCAAAATATTTTCGGTGGGGCCATGATTCTGTTGTCAGGTGATTTTCGTCAGACTCTTCCAGTTATTCCCCGATCAACTGTTGCTGATGAACTAAATGCATGCCTAAAATCATCAAATTTGTGGCAGTACGTAAAGACACTCCACTTAACAACTAACATGCGAGTATTTTTGCAACAAGATGAAACTGCAAATGTGTTTGCGAAGCAGTTGTTAGACATTGGAAATAATAAAGTTGCAGTGGACACCTCGACCGGATTCATCACATTACCTACAGATTTCTGTCACATCACAGACTCAAAAGTGTAACTTATTCAGCGAGTTTTCCCAGATATAGCGCAAAAGTTCAATAACCATAATTGGCTGGGTGAACGAGCAATGTTAGCAGCGAAAAATAAAGATGTCGAGGATCTTAATGCGACCATTCAGAATTTTCTTCCAGGACAGTTGGTTTCCTTCAAATCAGTCGACACCGTAATGAACCAGGATGACGTAATCAACTATCCCACTGAGTTTTTAAATTCACTGGAATTGCCTGGATTACTATTGGAGATTACACTGTGGCATCACTATTTATATTACTTAGTCTGTGGTTTTTCTATAATAGTCTATGATGGTAGCTCCGCGCATAATGGCGATGTGTTGAGTGTGTAGCAATTTCATTTATATAATAAAAGGTTTTTCCAAACGAACACTTCCTTTCTCTGGTGTCCCATATACCCTGATAATAGGTTAAGGGCCCAGTCATGAAAGTTTGAAAGTACCTATTTGTGCGTTTGACTCGATTAAGTCGCGGTGTAGCAAAGGTTGGAGTCCTGCGTAGCCCGTGGTTCGAACAAGCAAACAAGAAGTTAATGGCGGCGGTGATTTGCGTGGCAATTCTATTGGTGTTAGATTGCATGCGTAACAAAAATGTCGAGTTCGGAGAATAATAATAGTAAGACGATCGTTCTTAATGGTCGCAATTGGCAGGCGTGGCGTTTTCAATCAACAATAGTTCTCCGTTCAAAGAAGTTATTGGGAATCGTGACAGGCACTGAGGTGAGGCCCGCGGAAGCTGGTAAAACACAAGAAATATGGGATGAGAGAGAAAATAAAGCCCAAGAGATGATCGTTACAAGAGTTGATGAGAATGTAATGACTTATTTGATTTCGTGTTCCAGTAGTCTTGAAATGTGGCAGAAGTTATGTACATTATATGAACCAGCAACTAGAGTCGGGGTGCATTTGTTGCAACAAAGATTCTTTAATATAAAGTATGAGGACCCCATAGTTGTGTTCATAACGAAGGTTGAGGAATGTGCTAACCAGTTAGCAACAGCAGGAGAAAGGGTATCTGAAAATATGATAATAACAAAGATACTTATGTCACTACCCGACAAATACAAACATTTTGTCTCAGCCTGGGAAAGTATTCCAGAAGAGAAACAAAAGTTGCAGGAGCTGACAGGCAGGTTGCTAGTTGAGGAGGAGCGCAGTGGTAACGGTGCCATTTCTAGCGCCAGTAGCAGCGGACAGCAAAATTCTGCATTGGTGGTTGGTACGCAGCGTACTATAAAGTGCTTTGAGTGTGGTAAAATTGGCCATAAAAGGAATGAGTGTAGAAATAGAAAATGTAATAACTGTCACAAGGTCGGCCATTTAATAAAAGACTGTAAGTTGCTAAAAAATAAATCTAATGAGAAAAGTGAGAAAAATAAGAATATCAATAATTCTAAAACTTCATTTGTAACAAGAGAGTTTCAGGGTAATTTATTAAATTCAAAGAATTTTGTGTTAGACTCAGGGGCAAGTGACCATATGTGTTATATTAAAGAGATGTATTCAGAGTTTTCTGAAATAAAAAATAAAAGATTTGTTACAATTGGTGATGGTAAGAATTTAGAAGTTTCAGGTATTGGAAAAGTTGATGTGTATGCCTATAATGGTTCAGAGTATACTTTCTGTACTTTACATGATGTGTTGTATGTGCCTAAATTAAATGTGAATTTGTTTTCTCTCGGGTCAGCCATTGATAAAGGTCACAAAATGGTTTCAGATTCTAATGGATGTAAGTTTTATAAAAATGGTTCCATAACAGGTGTAGCTGACAAATATGATAAAATGTATGTGATGAAATTTAAATTTAGTGATGTAGCTTTGTTAACTTTGACAGATTGGCATAGTAAGATGGCACACCAAAATTATCAGTATGTAAAAGAGTTTTTAGATTCAAGAGGCATAAAATATGAAGGGCAGACTGATCAGTGCTTACCGTGTATCCAGGGAAAACAGCATAGGTTACCTTTCCATCAGAGTAGTAGTAGGTCAGTTGAACCAGGTGAACTCATACACATGGATCTATGCGGTCCAATGGAGGAAGTATCAGTAGGGGGCTCTTCATATTTTGTTTTATTGAAGGATGACTATAGTAGTTACAGGTTTGTCTATTTTATCAAGAATAAGTATGAAACTAAAGAGAAAATTGAGGAATTTATAGAGCAGTTTCAAAATGAGTTTAAGTGTAGAATAAAAAGGTTTCGCTCAGATAATGGAACAGAGTTTGTGAATAGAGCAGTAGAGAATTTATTTAAGAAAAAAGGCATAGTACATGAGTTAACAGTTAGTTATACTCCTGAGCAAAATGGTAGAATTGAGCGAGAGATGCGTACTGTAGTTGAGTCTGCGAGAACAATGATTATTCAGTCAGGTTTAGGGAAAGAACTTTGGGCTGAAGCAGTGAATACAGCGGTGTTTACATTAAATAGAACAGGTAGAAGTAAGGTGAGTGGGAAGACACCTTATGAGTTGCTGTATAATAAGAGTTTTGATGTTACTTTATTGAGAGATTTTGGTACTAAGGTATGTACACATGTACCTAAACAGCTTAGATTGAAGTGGGACTGCAAGGGTAAATTTGGAGTTTTTGTGGGTTATGGTGACTGTACAAAAGGATACAGGGTGTGGTATTCTAACACAAGAAGAGTAGAAACATATAGAGATGTTGTATTTATCAAAAATAATAAAGAAGTAGTAGAGAAGAATATAAATTCAAGCATTTTATTATCAGATGAAGAAGATGTTATTGAACAAGATAAAGAAGTTGAGTTACAGGAAGAAAATAAAGAAATAGAAATAGAAGAATGCAAAGAAATTGAGCAGGAAGAAGACGAAATAAGAAGTATTGGAGAAGATGTGAGATCAAGTGAAGTTGACGTGATGGAAGAGTATTTAGATGAAGAATTCTTAGATGCAGAAGAACAGACATCTAAAGAAAATCAAAATTCTAGAAGTAGAAGGCAAGTGAAGAAACCTGTATGGACAAAAGACTATGAGATGGCAATGATAGCACAAGAAGAAGACCAATTAACTTATGAAGAAGCTGTTAGTGGGAAATATAAAGAAGAATGGCTAAAGGCAATAGAAGCAGAATTAGAAGCACTAAATAAAAATAAAACGTGGAGAGAAGTTACTTTACCAGAAGGGAAGAAATTAATTGATACTAAGTGGGTATTTAAGATTAAGAAAGAAGGAAATAAAGATCTTTATAAAGCAAGATTGGTTGTAAGAGGCTTTAAGCAAGAAGATAGGTTTGATCACTCAGAGATTTATGCTCCAGTAGCTAAACTACCTACACTGCGGATTTTATTAGCAATAGCTAGTAAATATAACATGGATATTCAGCAGATGGATGTCAGAAGTGCATTTTTATATGGGAACATAGATGAGGAGGTATTTGTGGAAAAACCAAAAGGTATGAAGAAAGATGGCAAAGTATTGAAATTGCAAAGGTCTTTGTATGGATTAAAGAAATCTCCAAGATATTGGAATGACAAATTTAATCAATTTATGGTTCAGGAAGGGTTCTTAAGAAACCAGTGTGATTATTGTTTATATTATAAAAAGGATAAGAAGTTCTATGTTTTACTATATGTTGATGATTTGATTTTACTTTGTGAAGATAAACAAGAGATAAAAATATTTAAAGAAGCATTACAAGAAAAATTTGATATGAAAGACCTAGGAGGTAATAATCTCAAATATCTAGGAATAAATATAACTAAGAAGCATGATGTAATTGAGTTAGACCAAGAGCAGTATTTAAAAGGTTTATTGAAGAAGTACAATATGGAAGAATGTAAATCTATAGCAACACCCATAGAACAAGGTCTAGTTTTGAAAACAGAAGTAGCTACAGATAAAGAATTGATAAAAAGATGCAGGCAGTTAATAGGAAGTCTCATGTATGCTATGTTGGGAACGCGTCCAGATTTGTGTTATGCATTGAGTTATTTAAGTCGTTTTCAAGGTTGTGCTAATGAGAGCTTGTGGAAGGCATTAAAAAGAATTTTGAGATATATTAAGGGTACTTTAGGATTAAAGTTAATTTATAGAAAAGGAGTAGATGTGCACTTGGAAGGATATACAGATGCTGATTGGGCAGGAGATCAAAAGGATAGGAAATCTACATCAGGGTATATAATGAAAGTTTTTGGTAATACAGTGTCATGGTCTTGTAATAAACAGCAGTGTATATCATTATCAAGTACAGAATCTGAATATGTCGCATTAGGAAAGGGAATTGCAGAGGGTTGCTGGATAAGGAACTTATTAAAAGAAATAGGAGTTGATTGTAAAGGTTTTATTATAAATATTGATAATCAGTCTGCAATTCATGTTGCTAAAAACCCAGAATATCATAAGCGCCTTAAACATATTGATATTAAGTATCATTTTGTGAGACAGATAGTTGAGGATAAAATTGTATGTTTGAAGTATGTACCTTCAAGGGATCAGCTTGCTGATATATGTACTAAGGGATTATGTAAAATTACCTTTGTTAAGTTGAGAGAAATGTTGTTCTCTTAAAGTTTAAATAAGTTTGGAATCTTATGTAGAGTCAAGTTTGTGATTTAGAGTCAGTTGTGAAGTAATAAAGTAATTTGTGTTGAAGTATTGTGAAAGTTAAGTTTTATGATTGTGAGTGATGTTCACATTGAGGAAGGGTATTGGAGATTACACTGTGGCATCACTATTTATATTACTTAGTCTGTGGTTTTTCTATAATAGTCTATGATGGTAGCTCCGCGCATAATGGCGATGTGTTGAGTGTGTAGCAATTTCATTTATATAATAAAAGGTTTTTCCAAACGAACACTTCCTTTCTCTGGTGTCCCATATACCCTGATAATAATTACCACCTCACAATTTGCAGTTAAAAGTAGGATCAGTTGTCATCATGCTGCGTAACATTAATCAACCTCGACTATGCAATGGAACAAGACTGGCTGTGAAAAGACTGATGAATAACGTCATTGAGACGACAATCATAAAAGGAAAATACAAAGGAGAGGATGTCTTGATCCCGCGGATACCGATGATTCCAACGGACTTACCATTCGATTTTAAACGCTTACAAGTTCCAGTACGTCTGGCCTTTTACGATTGCGATTTATTTATGGTCATCGCAAGGACAGTCGTTAGAAGTTTGTGGAATCAACTTGGAGTTTCCCTGTTTCGCGCATGGACAATTATACGTCGCGTGTTCGCGCGTCGGAAAACCGTCTTCTTTGTTTATTTACGCACCACAAAACAAAACAAAAAATATAGTTTATGAGAAAGCTTTAAATTAATTAACAGACTGTATTTTAACAGTGTGTGTCTGTGAATATCAAATTTAAACCTTATAAATAGCCAGTATTTCAGGAAAACTCTGTTTTCTAAGTAAGCAACATGATGTATCAAAAATAATAATAAAACTTCATGCTTTATTCAATAAATGCTTTTTTATTAAATACGGATTCGATTTGTTTGTTTTAAAATCATTTTATACAAAAGATTAGGTCTTTTATTTATCGATGAGGCAGTACGAAGTCTGCCGGGTCAGCTAGTATATAATATTATAAAGGTGAAGAGTTTGTTTGTTTGTTTGGTTGGTTGAACGCGCTAATCTCAGGAACTACTGGTTCGAATTGAAAAAATATTTTTTGTGTTGGATAGTCCATTTATCTAGGAAGGCTATATAACATCACGCTACGACCCTTAGGGGCTGAGCAGCGGGTGACACCGCAGGGAACAGCTAGTATATTATAAATCTTTGTTTGATAATCCTGTTATTTATTTTAACCAACCAAAAGGTGCAAAATTTTACATTTTGAGGTTTTTATCGGCCGCTAAATATTGTTAAACTATAATTATTTGAATTATGTATTTGCAGATTGCCGACGGATCTAGTTTTACGCGATGAATGGGTCACTATTATTCGTCAAAGCAGGCAGGATAATGATTGGCTGCCTTCAAAATTTTGTGTTGTATGCTCATTGCATTTTAATGAGGATGATGTATACTATACCGAAAAAGGTCGTCAGTTGATAAAAAAAACATCAAGACCGACAAAAAATGTGTTACTGAGCACAATAGGGAATATGCATGTATTTTTTTAATATTTTAATTCAATACTTTACATCGCCAAATAATAGTTTAAAAAAAATTCAACGCCAAAAAAGCAATTGAAACTACTTTAAAAAAAAGTTAAAAATAACCATCCGACTCGGGCTATTTAAACGCCATTTTGGCGCGCTTGGTGTGGTGACGTCACAGTTCTCAACAAACAAACAAGTGTCAAGTGAACTATTGTGCTCTGCTGCAAATATACAGTGAAAACACATTGACATTATATTGTTGTCATGCATTGTTACGTCACATTCGCTCTGACCAATAGCGTCCGTTTTCAAGTATTTGAATTTCCCACAGTTTTTTGTACTTTTTAAAAATTAATTTCTTGCTCATTATTAAATTATAATAAAAAATATTGATGGAGGCATACTTCTGAAGTAATATAGTTTATAAAAAAAAATATTTGACCCTTATTTGAATCTCATGCATATTCCCTATTACTTTACAGGACCAAGCTGGTCCTTCAAACTTACTTGAAGTTAGTCAACTACCCGGGAAATCCATTAGAGATAATTCTGTAGTACCTGAAGTTAGAGATTCAGACCTGGATTCCATATTCGATACACCCAGAAAAAGCAAATTAAGAAAAGATTTAAGAAAACATCGACGACTAGAAAAAAATAATGATTCACTAAAGAATATTTTAAAGGATTTAAAAGATAAAAATTATATAAATTGCGACACTCATAGCTTGTTAAGTGGGAATATTATAGCAACTGAACTTTTTCATAACTTACATATGCGAAGCTCCGGTAAAAGAATCAGATGAAGAAACCAACCATGTTCAGCTGACTAAGAAAGGAACTATTAGAAAGCGCAAAACTTATAACGTTAGTTAGCATAAAGGGTCGGAAGAGACTGAAGGCGGAGGAAAAAATAAGAAACAAATATTTTCTAAAACCAGGTTGCCGCGAGGATGTCTCCAAAAAATAATGTTCAGCGCGCTTTTCAGAAGAGTATCGCAGTATAGTAGTGTATAACAATTTTCGAAAAATGTCATGGATGGAACAAAAATACTTCTTTTTGTGTCATACTAGTCAAAGAAAACCGGATAGGCCAAAGGACAGAGAAAATAATGACAAAAATAGTAAACATTACATACGATCTAAAACCATATCATATTTTTTGTGACAAAATTCCAGTATGCAAAACATTTTTCTTAACCACCCTAGGCTATAACCAAAATAATTGTAAGGCTGTAAGAAATGTTCTTGATAATAAGAATAATACATCGTACCCAGAATCCCTCATTGATGGCCGCGGACACAACCCTAATCCAAGGAAAATAGATAATACTAAAATCATTGAGCATATAATGTCATTCCGTCCTACTGTGTCCCATTACAGGCGAGAACATGCCCCTAACAAAAAGTATTTGCCTTCTGATCTCAGTATTCGAATCATGTATGACCACTACTGTGAAAATGCGCCTGAAACGAAAGTATCGTACGGTTTTTACAGAAAACTTGTAAAGGAACTTAATATCTCATTTGCCAAATTAGGCCACGAAGAGTGTGAGCAATGTGAAAAATTTACAATTCATAACCCTAACTCAGAAATTAGGCACAGGGGTTGTCAATCATGTAAAAGTTATGAAGAACATCACGAAAAGTATATTTTAGCTCGTAAGAAGTATGAAAAAGATGCTGATAACCAGACTCAGAAAAAGAATAATGCTGATACTGTTATTTTTGCTGTAGAAGTTATTATGTTACCCCGTATGGATGAATTCAAAACCGTGTTGTTCTGCCCGCGGCTTATTGTTTTCAACCAGAGTTTTGTGCCGTTAGGAGACAAAAAAATACACGAAGTTGGTCACACTTTTGCCGTTTTATGGCACGAAGGAACGTCTGGCAGAAGAAGAGGACATTGTAAGTTGCTTCAGGGCTTTTTGTATAGAAAACCGAGACCTAATGCACGTAATTTTGTGGCTTGATAACTGTGCAGCACAAAATAAAAATTGGACGCTTAATTCTTATTTGATATATCTGATAAACTCTGCCGAAGTTAGTTTTTGTAGCGTTGTGAGGGTTCTCAGCTGCAAGTAGTCGAGTGATAATTTATCGAATTTAGTAATTTCCATGTCACAACACTAAAAACGGGGAACGTCACTGGCTTACCGGTGACGTTCTGTCATTTCGACCCCGCTTGCAGAGCTGATGAGAAGCCCTGACCCTCAGGATTATATTATGTGCCCCGACCTAGGGTGAGTTCCACATTAGCTTGGTAATTATACCAGATCCTTAGCGCTGGATGATCTATATTGATTAAATAACCTATAAGATATCTGAGCTCGTGTGTGTCAATGTCGGACACGCGGCTACAAGTCATCCAGCGCAAAGGAGATTGAAATATGTATGTATTGCTACTGCATCGAAATGGTGTAGTGCCTTACTGTGTTATTCTTAGTGAGCCATCTGCCATGGCCACGCCTACTTTGTGATTTATGCTCGCGTGTTCACATATTAGCATCCGCTTCTGTGCTACGCTGTTTATACTCTCTTGCCTGTAAACCGCTGCGATGTGCTGAGCTTTCACCTAGCCTACTTCCCATACCGCTCCTTGGTCGCTAAATGGGGAAGAAGCTGGCACATCGCATGCGGCCTGCCGCTATTTCGCACTGCATCTGACATGCGCTCTCTAACGCGCCTTCCAGGGTTCTCCGTATGGGCTGAGGGCAGGACCCCTTAATGGATCCAGCACGCTAGCTAAGGCGTGCCCTACCTGCGGCCTACCGCCGCAAACTACCTGCAGCCTACCGCCTCAAGCTACCTGCAGCCTACGGCCTCAAGCTACCTGCATGAGCCTGTGCTGAACAGGCCCCCACGTCTACCACGTGCTACCAAGGACGGTACCCTTCCTACCTTACCACTAAGTGTGCGAGTGCTCAGGACTCAGTGTCAGTGTTACGGACCTTACCCGCGACCTAGCCGTGTTACTACTAGTACTAGCTAAATACATATGTCTATTAACCTACCTAGCTTTTTTTATTATCCTCCTATCTACCTACCTATCTGTTAACGGCCTGCGCAGCCTACCCTGCGCAGCCCTAGTCGTTACAGTGGCGCCCAACTCTTATCTAGCCTACCAAACCTAACACGCTGACCTGACTGAGCCCTCGCACACACTTCTCGCTACACATCGTAGCGGCATAGTTCTAAGTTATTTTAGCTATTGTGTAAACTTAACAACTTATGTGTACGAGTATCTAATCCTAACTGTGTACATAATGGGAACTCACCTGATGTGTAACTAAATTTAAAAACTTTATCTCTGTGCTGGCAGCGGTGAAATACATATTCCTAAATAATAACTTTTACACTAACTAATCTACACTCACTATTGATAGCTGTCAAACCATAAATAACCTAAAACTGTGATAATAATCTACTACAAACATATTATTGTGCACACATCTGCTCAATTTTTTGTAGAATTTCATCTTCAAGGAATTCGGAGATCAGTTAGGCTCAAAAGACACAAATGACACTAATATTCATGTTTTACAGAATGAAAAGGCACATTTATTTACCATTATATTGAAAAGGCAGAAATACGTAGATGTGACTATTACTTCATACAGATTTTTACTAAAAACTACTTTGAAAAGGCACACCTACAACATAACATAAAGAAAAGGCTCAAATGCCAGATGTGCCCCGTCTACTTAATTAATGATCCATGCATGTCTCAATTAATTTACGTATAAAATGCACAAATAACCAGTTGTGCCTTTTCTTTAAATTATTTACGATTAGGGGTGAGGAAAGGAGGGCAGGGTTTGACTGAAACGCGCCAGTTGTGCCTGCGACGTCGAAGTGACTCCACGCTTGTCAGCTGATACGAGTATTTGCAGTTGATTTAGAAAAGGTAATTATGTTACCTCGCATGGAATAATTTAAAACGGTAATGTTTTGTCCAAGGCTTATCATTTTCAATCAGAGTTTTGTTCCTGTAGGTGACAAAAGGTTACATAGAGTTGGCAAAACACTGGGAGTCTTATGGCACGAAGCTATTGCAGGGAGAAAAAAGGAAGACATAGTTAGCTACTTTCAAGCATTTTTCCTTGAAAACCGGGACTGCAAAAATGTGATTTTATGGCTGGATAACTGCGCGGCCCAAAACAAAAATTGGTGCCTTTTTTCCTACTTAGTATATTTAGTCAATTCCAAGGGTGTAAATATTAGTCGCGAGCCGACTTCCGGCCACCGTAGGCGCAGGCTTGCTTGGTCCGGAAGGGCCAATGCCTGCCGGGGTTGCGGGTTTGTCCGAAAGGGAAATCGCGACCCCGGCACACAGGCAACGGAAGGAACACGGGTGGGTTTTAGTCAGTAAAAGTCTGACACGCCCTCCCGCTCCGCCCAGAGCGGGAGAAGTTATTTGATAATTTCCCACGCTCAAAAAAATAAAAAATAAAAGGGTGTAAATATTGAAAGTGTTGTGCTGCGTTATCTGGAAGTTGGTCATACTTTTATGGCTGCCGATGAATTTCACCATAGAGTGGAGCAATCACTTAAGAAGAACAAGCGAGTGTATGACTTTGAAGATTTTTGCAAAGCTGTCGCTGATACTGGTTCAAATACTGTGGTGAAAAAAATTACAGTCCAGGATTTTCACGATTTTGAAGACTGCTCTTCGTCGTATAAATTAAAACATTCTGTGCCGCGAGCTTATTTAAGAAACATGTCTGAAATCACTTTTCGGCGAGGGAGCAATTCGATGTTCTACAAGAACAGCCATGACACTGAAGAGCAAATAGAATAGGATTTCTTAAGAGTAAAAAATCTTAAAATTGGCATTCCATTGCCTAAGCAGAAGCTTTCTCCACGAGGTATAACATCTGAGAGGAAATCAGCTATACTTTCCAAGCTTGTGCCACTCATACCTTTTTTTTTTTTTTTATAGCGTGGGAAATTATCAAATAACTTCTCCCGCTCTGGGCGGAGCGGGAGGGCGTGTCAGACTTTTACTGACTAAAACCCACCCGTGTTCCTTCCGTTGCCTGTGTGCCGGGGTCGCGATATCCCTTTCGGACAGACCCGCAACCCCGGCAGGCATTGGCCCTTCCGGACCCCGTCAGTTGGTGCTGACATCTCTTTGAGGCGCGCGTGGAACACAACGCGCCGTCGACCCGGGCCTGGTCCCTATCGGACGGCGAGCTACCCATTGCTCACCGTCCGCAAGCCCGCGCCTACGGTGGCTGGAGTTCGGCGGCCATTTTGTTTATCTTCAAACCGCAATTACTCCTGAACCGTTGGTCGTAGGAGTTAGCGGTTTTTGATATTATATCAAGGGACCCATTGTCCTGAACATCCCACCTTTTCAGGCGGTTTGGAGGTAAAAAATTTCAGGATCCTGAAAGCAGTTTTAGCGGACAGCGAGGCTCAGGCCGAGTCGGGAGAGCCCAAACTCGAGGGGTCTACGGCATTCCAGAGAGTAGTTATCCGCGGTCAAAGATCGTCTTTGACAGCACCGCGGCCATTTTGTTTAATCTTTAAACGGCCATAGCTTCCCAACGGAGAGTCGTGGAGGGCTGGGGTTTTCGCTGGACATACCGGTAGGGCTTGGGGCATAGATTAAGACTATTTTCAGGCGTTTTCAGGACGACAGGATTTTTCAGCCTGAAAACCATTCCGGTGGATCGGTCTCGCCGGGCCAAGTTCGGGGAGCCCAAGCACTGTGATTTTTGGACTAGTGGCTCCGGAGTTATCCTCTTGGAACCACTTTTGGTTTTTTATTTTGGCAAAAAACCAAATTTTCAACTTGAGATATCTCCGGAACCCCTTGGTCTAACTGTGCCGAGTTTGGGTTCGTCTGGGAGGGCTCGGTGGGAGCTATCCATCGGACGTGACAAAACGACTCTACATAGAGTCGGTCCAAGAGTCGCCAAAATTTTGCTTGGGATACTATTCTGATCTATTTAGAGCTTATTAGAGACGGGCTGGGGACTCCTTAATCTTGGAACGTTTTAATTTTACAAATTAGTTTACAACTTGTTGTTTTTTCTAGACCCTAAGTTTATGTGTTTTTATTGTATTTCTTTTTCAATACCTTCTATATATTTTCTTTCTTGCTTTCTTTTCTTGCGTTATTTTCTTGCTTTGCATCATCGTCCCTATTGCGTTGAACTACCAAAGCGCGCTGTTGACCTCAAAGTCACGTACACCATCTGAAGGGGAAAGCGGAAAACCAGTATTTAAATCGACAAGATCCATTTGAATCTGACTGACATTGTTATAGATAATTTATCTACACACCTTTTATACACATTATTTTAATTGACCGGGGTATCCTTTTACAATACCCGTCAGGCTTTGTCGTTTAACTAGTTCCTAGGTTCCTTAATTGAGAAATGATGGGGTTACGCACACCAGTCAAAAAGGCAAATCCCATGGAGAGTCCAGACTTGGGAGGGAACCAAGCAGGTCAGGCGGGTCCGACGGTGAGGCGCAGTATTGGGGAGTGGGAGGCCGAGAGACCCAAAACGGCTCCACCCTCCAAAACACCAACGCCCCCGAAGAAGACTGTCTGGACAAATCCGCCCCCTAAACACAGGTCATTGATGACGCTCTCGCAAGAGGCAAGGCCAGAAGCTGTGAAACGGCAGGAAAGCGTTGATGCGGCTAAAAAGGTAACCAGCATGCAGAGCTCCAAAAGCCCTCCGCGATCTGCCGAGAAAGAAGCGAAATTGATAGAGGTCCATATGCCAAAGCCACAGTACGCGGATCGGTCAGCAGAAGCTAGGGCTTGCTTGAACAAAGCCAAATTACATTTGAGCAGTTCAAGAAATACTAAAACGGAGATTAAAAATGGCATCGCCGAAGCGCTAGATCGCCTATTTCAGCTGGTAAAAGATGCTGAAAGGGAGGCCAAAACGAAAAGGGTCAAAGAAAACATAGAGCCCAATGCTGGTGTTATTGACGCTACCTTCTCCATTAATAAAGAACAATTTCGCACCAAGAGACGAGCCGATTAATGGAAGCACTATATAATCGAGGAGCACTCCAAGTTGTTGCTGGAAAGCAACAAACAGATGGAGGAGCTCAAGGGGCTAATGGAGGCTCAGAGGGAAAAAATTGACAGCATGGAGACTCCTACATATGCGGGAGTGACTTTAAATGGGAGGGGCGGCGCGCTGGAAAAGCGAACGCTGCACTCAGTCGTGGTCACTTCCAGCAATGTGGAGGATTCGGGAGAAGAAGTTCTCGATAGGGTAAGAAAGGCAATGGCCCGGGGCGTCTGTCCTACGGCGGTGCTCCGCCCAAGCTGGGCAGACCTCCACCGTATGCTCCACCGTGTCCTCCAGGCGATCCACACAGTGGTGACACCCGGGCGTTTCCTCCCGCTTTATCCTGAACAGGAACCTCCCGAAACAACCATGTCCGGTGAGGACCTGCGTCAGGCGGAAGGTGAGGACGCCGTGGCGCCTCTCTAGCCACTCCTCAAAGAGGGGACTTATCGCCACAATTGTGGCGTGCCCAGCGCTGGGTTGCGACAATCGCACTCTCCATGCCGCCATGAGATCCCGCCGGAGCTCTGTCCGCTGTGCCGCGATTTCTCGCGGCAGCGTGCCACTCATGCCTGACAACAGAAGAGGTTTTTGGGAAACCCTACCCGTTAGCGACAGTTCAGCTTATCTCACAGAAATGTATGAAAACGGAAATTAAAGACTATTTTTTAAATTAATATTTTAAGCAAAACTGATTATTTAATATATATTTAATATTATTAATAGTTATTACCAATATATTGCATTGTGATAATTCAACCAAGTGCCATGTTATGTTTGTTATAGTTACATTTAATTTTTATAATAATAATAATAGTATTTTTTTAAATATTAAACTACGAGTGCCTTTAATAATTACGTGTGTAAGCTATTTCTTGTAAATGAACTATTAAATAATTAGAATAAGCTCTAATATAGTAGCTTAATAAAGGTTCAAAACCAAAATGTATGCTCCTATTACTACCTCTATTAAGAATTAAGAATATTTTGATTTATTTTTCATATTGTGATTTAGAGTAACAATTTTTTAATATTTTTTTAAGTTAGGGGTCCAACCTATATTATAATTAGTAAAAAGAATAAAAATATTAAATTTTTACTTTCCTTAAGTATCTAACTAAAAGTGTAATTGAGTTTTAAGTATTAGCATTTTTTGTTTCTAATTCATAAGTTCTATTTGTTAACCAAAATTTGTAGGTAGATGCTTATTCCTTAATTTGTAAATAACTATTGAATATTAAGAACGTATTTTTTTTTGTTTAAATGTTGGTGTTCTAGAAGAAGATTTGCATGAACAATTTAAATGTTGGTGTCCAGAAATGGCATGACAAATAAATGTGTTTTATAGTTTATTAAACTTTCTTCACATGATTATTTGTTTTTTTTTTATAGAAAACATTAAGTCAATTTACATTAAAAAGGCACAACTAGACAAATTTGCCCTTTCTTTTAGATTCAATGACCAATTTGCTTGAAATATTATAAAGAAAGGTCACATTTGGTTAACTATGCCTTTTCTTTGTAGTAGGTAAGTAGTATTTTTAAAATATATTTTTTTTAAGTTGAAAGGAATAATTTGAATTTATTTAATAATTAATATATATAAAAAGTAAAAAATATAAATAGTAGTAACCTTCAAGCATCTATCATCAGTATTTTTTTTTCTTTTAAGCAATAGATTTGCACACTATGAAGCAGAATATGGTAAAAACTTGAATGCCAATTATCTCAGTTTGACCAAAATGATAGATGTGCCCTTCTCTCGTACGACGGCAGAATAGGACACCGCCAGTAACAACAATGCCCGAGACCAACTCCGAAGATCGTGTCTCAGATAAAGTAATCAACTGGGAACAGAATGGAATCTCCAACGATCTCCTTCAAAAAGGGAAAGACGCCAAGCCGCGGGCAACATGAAGAGGGAGTGCAAGGCCACAGCCCACGAGTGTCTTCAGGGCCTCTATGAGACAGCCCTGTCACTCGCTGACTCGAAAGCGCGTCACAAATTTTATACAACCTCGAGAAGGAGCTCTCTCGACACGCCCAGGAGTTTGTGCGGGTCGAGAGAGCTCAAACCCGAGTCTTGATGACGCTGAAGGCCGAGCTCTCCCTGATGCGAACGGACGTCACGGAGACCAAAAAGGAGGCGATAGGGATCCGGGAATGGCTTGGACACGAGACCCTTGAAGCTTTCAACGGCTTAAAGGAGGTGAAAAGAGAGGTCACAACCGCGAGCCTAGAAAACCAGAAAGAACACGAGCGTACTAGGCAAGAAAGTGCAAGAGCTCCGGGGGATCCAAAGTGGGATTCCATGGGGGCTGGCCTTTCACGCCTAGACAAAAATGTGAGCAGCATATCGAACCAGCTGGATGTGCTCCGGAAGTCTCTGGAAAGGCTCAAGGAAGACCTCTCCCAGCCCAGTACTATGCAGCCGGATCTTAGAAGCCCGGAGGTAGAGACGGATCTGCTGACGACGTCGAAGTTCGAAGCGGAAATGACGAAAGTAGAAGCACAACTGCAGGCCATCGCCAACAGGCCTATACTCTCCCCTCCACGACCACAATCACCACTCAACCTCACACCACACCTCAAACCGCTAACGGAAAGGCTGGAAATGGTCTCAGCAGCCATTTGCACTGAATCTGGAAGCGGAACTAGCAGTCGGGGAGGTAAAAAAGGCATACGTCTATACGGTATACGTCGAAAGTTCTGTGAAAGCACTGAAAACCGCTGAAATAAAGAACAATGGCAGAATTTGGTCTGGACTTTTTTTTGGCGTCCATGGATTTCATATACAAAGTTGATACGACAGAGGGGCTTTCCTATGAACTGCCTATACTAGGTACCATTTTCAAGCTCTGTACCAAAAATCAATTAAATAGGAGCAGTAGTTTAGTCGCAAATATTTTTTTAAGTTTTTGCCCCGTTTGAACACCTATATCTTTCCTAACAGCTGATTATGTCTAATACGCTTAGGTCATGCACCTTAAAAACGATAAATCTGAGTATACCCTACGATGCGTTGTTGCCGCTGTTACGCAAGTCACAAGTACAACCAAATATTTTCGCTAAAAAGATGCCAATGTCAACAAGGACGCAATAAATACACACACTTGCACTTTCATTACGATAGTGACAATCATAGCAAAACATCCCGCGCGTAAAAGAAATAGAAATAGGTTAGTGTGTTGCTATCGGTAAGTTGCGATCCTTGCGGTGGGGCATCTAAAAAACTTATTCTTTCAGTGCGCCGATGCTATCCTTTTGGAATGTACCATCGAAGAAGTTCATATCTAACCACCGTAAGGACTTTTCTTGCTTGCAGTGCTTGGCGACTATAGAACCGTGTCGGTACCAGATGTGGTCATCGTGTTCACGGAATTTTGTTTTGAAACTGGTTAGATATGAACTTCTTTGATGGTACCTATGTTACGTAACACGGAAGCTCTTGCGCCGCTTTTGTTTTGTCGAACTCGCGCGCTGACAATTATTATTGTGATAGGACACTAAATAAGTTTAAGACAGTATTTTTATTGTGACAGGACACGTAACTTAGGATTATTATTATTTAGTGTTAGTGTTTTTTTCAGGGTTGTATCGATTTTTAAGAAAACCGAATCGAAACGTGCAGCACTACTTTTGTCTTTGACAGTGACATGTTGTCTGTGGTTGTCTGTCAAGACGCTACAGAATCCTTACGCGTTTTTCATCTCGGTTATGTTTTGTGTTTATACGAGTATTTGGCTTTCTATTTATTTCTACCCGACCTGGACTGTTTATGGACTGATTGATACTTACTGCCCTGTGGGACTAGTGCGTGCCCTTAGGACTCTCCGATATTGCTTTTGCGTAACCTTACTAAGCTAATCTTCTCACTGTGCTCCGATTGTGCCCAGTGAATTGTATTTTTGTTGAACCCGGAACAATCATAATGGCGGATACAGAATAGAGGTGAATAGGGGCGAAATTATCAATCAAAATGATTATAACCTTAGAGGAGGTAGTGGACAAAATACCCTTATAAGAGGGACAATAAAGTCCCGACACATATCACGGAAACAATATTATGTGTACATTTTAATTGAAAATAATATTCAGAATAAAAGGCAGAACTAAAAATAGTTGAATATTGCTGTAGTTGTTTAATTGGCCGGCGCACTGTAGGCTGCTGCGCACACACTATGACCTTAGTGTGGTATCTTGGATGGGCCAAACATCAAGAACACATCTTAGCACCAGCAGGTTTTGTTGATGAGATAATAATACGAGATGAGGAATAAAATAAATATGTTTAACAAAATGTTTTTTATTTGCCCTAACAGTAGGTATTATAACCCTCAGTTTTAGTGTTTACGGGGCAAGTGCATTTTTTTTTAAATACGCGTCCACAGCCCATTCGTAAACATAGAATTGAGTACCTACTACTCTACACCGAAGGTTAGAATTTATTTGGGTTTTTCTCATTTCGTTTATCCGTAAATACTCTTATCCTCACTTAGACCACACCACATTATCCATTTCTTCATTATTTAATTTGAATCTGCGATGTTTTATAGATAATTGTTATTTGACGTTCATTAATAACCTAAAAATTCAAACACCGAAATCTTTTTTTTCCGGCTTTCCCATATGAAAATAGTCTCATTTATAGATTCTGGAGCTAACGCCAAATCTTTTAACATATTTTTCATTACGGGACGCTTCAATTTGATCCCAGACAATTCTTAGTATGGAGACCTGCCATTGTTCTTTGAACCAAACAAAAGGACATGGCCAATTTTTGTATGGACGGCATAGTTATCGAATTTAATGTACATCAATGATTCTTGGTGTTTTATATTCCTGAATATTGACACATCAAATTGCTATTAAAAAAAAAACTCAAAGATCTTGTCATTATAGCAGACTAGACGTGAACAGTTTCATTAAACCTTTTAATCAGATCGCTGGAAATAAGTGTATAGATTATAATTTTGCAATAGAAAACTTATGGCGCTTTTAGATAGCGAACAGTTGTGAATTATGACGGTTAAATGCTTTTAGTATTATTAAGCTCAACACACACACACACACAAGGCGAGTGCGGGTCGGGCGCGGAGCGAGCCGGGCGCGGAACGGGTCGGGAGCGGGAGACGCGCACGCGTTTCGTGTGCTGACATCCATATAATACAAGGAATTACAATATATACAAGCCCGCCGTACTGCCGTTGCAACCAGGGCCCGATACGCACCCGCCTTGTGTGTGTTGAGCTTTAGGCATTTAAACAAAGTTATGGCCACCTGAATTAAGGATTTTTAACTGTATATTGATTAATATTTATTACTGGGTAATGGTCTCAAAAAATGTTACAATTATAACAAAGAATATTGGATAATGTTTTTCTTTAAAGTACATTTTTACAGTTTACCCTTATATTTTTTTGATAGCTATAATGGTGGCGGTGGAATAAAACCAACGTTGGATGACAGATAGGTGTTTATTCACTTTACTTCAAACATTTGACAGACTTTAGCAAACAAAGTTAGACTGAGGTTAAACCTATGAGTGGTCCTAGGGATGGACTGCGGGGCTATCCTATCCCTTTACCTCCTAGCTAGGCTATTCCTGAGGGCGACGGGGCCTCCACTCAGGTCAAGCTTATGACAACAGTGGTGACTGCGGGGCTATCGACCACTGTGCCTTCTAAGTAGCGAGTGCTCGTTCCTCCATAGTGGACCGTTTATATAGTCGGTTTGACAGCTTAGTGTGTGTCTTCACCATCTCATGCTTGTATGTGGTTGTAACCTTCGTTGACGTCACGGAATGTTAGATGTCGCTAGTAGTCTGTACGTACTGTTGCTGTTATCGTCTTATCGATGGTTGATCTTGTTTGTGATGTGATCTACTCAGGTGGCGTAATGTTGTGCACACAATATATTAGGTCCCCACCTGACCAACCACTGACTAACCTCTGGGTCTGAACATTGATCTGCTAGCGAAACTAGGCATTTTGTGGCCAAATATGGGGCTGATGCTGTACCGTATGTCACTGTATTCAGTGCATAGGTCTTTAAAGGGTCTGAGGAATTGAATCTGAAAACAATTTGTTGTAACGGGCGCTGAGATGGCTCAACTAGAATAGCTCTATACATTTTTTCAATATCACCTGTTACAACAAACTTGTGTTGCCTGTATCTCAAAAGTATGGATAGCAGATCCTCCTGTACGGTTGGACCTACCATCTGAATGTCATTGAAGGACTTGCCCGAGGTGCTGGTGGCCGAAGCATCGTAAACTACGCGGAGTTTTGTGGTAGAACTTGACTCGCGCACAACACCATGATGACGCATAAAATAAGTTATTTCTGAATGAATTGTTTTTGAATGTTGTGTCATGTGATGAAGGTTTATATATTCTTGCATGAATTGCAAATATCTGTCTTTAAATGTGGAGTCCCGCTCAAATCTACGCTCTAGGGAGAGGAAACGACGCTTAGCCATCGCGTAAGAGTCACCTAAGCACTCGAGCGAGTCCTTCAATGGTATGGTGACAACGAATTGGCCATGCGTATCCCGACGTGTGGTCTCTTGAAAGAGTTTTTCACAAGTCTGTTCTTCTGAAGAGAAACAGTTTGCAGACGACACCGTATCAAGTTCCCAGAAGCGAGTCAGCTGATCTGACTCCTCATGTGAAAGAAAGTGACAAACAGAAAGGTGGGGTAAGAAGACGAGACCGACTAACGCGGCCCGAAATAAGCCAACCTAGTTTGGATGACTGTAATCTAGGCTGATTATTGCCTAAATTAATGGTATCGGAACCTAAGACGTCCCAAAATACCTCAGCACCTAGCAGAATATCAATAGCGGTAGGTACATTAAACGAAGGATCCGCTAATTGAATACCTGGCGGGATAGTAATGTACCCTTTGTCTACATAAGAGCCAGGCAGCGATTGTGTGATCTTTGGTAAAACAAAACAGCTTACTTTCGCCTGATAGCCACCATAACAAGACCGCAAATGAAGACTGCAGCTATCTGAGGTACTGGAAACTTGACCGTTTATACCTGAGACGGTGGAGCTAGTGCTGCGTTTTACCAGGCCGAGCTTTCCACAGAGCTCTTGGGTGATGAAGTTGGAGGTGCTGCCGTTGTCCAACAGTAGTCTAGCAGTATGAAGCTCTCCATTGACGTCTGTCACCTTTGCCAAGGCTGTGGATAGCAAAATGTGACCCTGATTAGTTTCTGAACAGGGTAATACGACATTTGTTGACAAAATAATGTTTTCCCCTGTCTGTTTATCTGTTGATTCCCTATGTAAGAGGGTATTGTGTCTGGTCTTGCAATATTTGCAATGCGAGAGACTGCAACGCTTTTCGGTATGACCAGGTCGAAGGCAGTTCATACAAACATTGCTTTCTGAAGCTTTTTTAATGCGTGCTTCTATGTCAAGATTTCTGAAAGGCTGACAACTGAATAAAAAGTGATTCTGAGAACACATGGGACATTTAACATTGTCTGAATTGTTATTATTTTTAGTTTTAGTTGTTGTAAGGAAGTTTTTAGTTTTGTTGTTTTCGTAAGTGTTTTTTGTTGTTGTTTTTATTATAATTTAAGGATTCAAGTAAATCTGCTCTGTTTGTTAAAAATTTAATATAATCTTTTAAATTTGGAAAGGCATTTAAATTATTTTTATATTCTTCCCACTCCCTTCGTGTGACCTTGTCAAGTTTTTCTGACATCATGTATATAATAATGGTTTCCCCTACACCCCCTTGCTCAGAAGGCTGCCCTAAAGTTGACAAGGCGCGAAGATTTTTATTAGTGACGTCAATCATATTCCGTAACGATTTACAAGATTCATGTTGAATTTGTTCAAGATTAAATAAGGCCTGAACATGATTATTAACAAGAAGTCTTTCATTGTCGTACCTTTCGGATAATAATTGCCAAGCTGTACTATAGTTATCTGATTTAAAATCTATGCTTTTTATCACTAAAGACGCGCTGCTGGTTAAGGCAGCATGTAAATAGTGAAATTTGTTGATGTCTTGTATGCTGTCATTGTTATGAATAAGAGAAAGATACGTATCTCGGAATTCTAGCCAGTGCTGATAGTCCCCGTCGAAGTGAGGCAAGTCTATCTTAGGCAGCCGAACGAAGTCGTGCCTGCAGCCAGAGCCGTGACGCGGAAGATCATCGATGGAGGTAGCAGACACGAGCGCGGGCGATGAGGCGCGCGCGGGGGTGAGGCTCGCCCTCGCGTGGTACCGCGTCTCGAACTGCTCGCTCTCATCATACATTTCGTCCGCATCCTCGGACATCAGCTTCAACTCTGTCTGCAACACGTCGAATTCCTTGTATAGTGTTTCCATTAAACTAGACGGTTTTTTAATTCTGCTGCTTGGAAGCTATCTAAATCATTTCCCGTGCTAGGTAATAATCTTAAAAAGTTGCTAAAATGCGTAAGCTTTGCTTTGTAGCCACCACGCTTCTTTATAAGTTCCCTTAATTTTGCATCAGACATAATGAGAAGGTAGATAGGTCGTTAAGGCAAAGCAAAAAGTCCGAAGTGCAAGCAAAGACAAAGAAACCAATAACAATGTAAGTGAAGTTATAAAATTATGCGTAAACAGCTGGCCAAGCTTACGGTAAACTCAACTGATATTGCTAATGAGCCCGGCGAGTTTACCGGTGCAATGAGTACAATATCGAAAAAAACACTAATGAGGTTGTTTACGCGTTTAGCAAACACGTGCGGTTAGCGAACAAAGGAATGTCTTAAGAAATTAAGTTAATATGCAAAATGACGGAAAGATGATATGAAAGATTAAGATTGATTTGATGATGGAAAGTTCCACTGAATAGGTAAGCTATATATGAAGAGATCAATGTATGCCTGATCCGTATAGCACTATTTTAAAATTCCTGGGTAGAAAAGGTGAAAAGACAGGAAAGTAGATAAGGATAATGGAACGGACTCACTCAGAATAATGTCCCTCCGGGTAGACTGTCCTTTAAGTGTCCTCTACGGCGTAGGCGAATGCGCGGTACGGACAGCCAGTCCAAAGTCCACTGGAGGCGCGTGCGTAGCACAAAAACGGCGATTTTCTTTAACTCGAAGGACCATATGTTGAGTATCAAGCTCCAGGTGTGCTGCTGGTGGTCTTGAATAAAAACTACTTAATTCCGTTAGACAAGATTTATTTTTTGCTGATTACAATATTATTTAGGTGACCGATATATGTGCGCACGCTCAAGGTGTCGGCGAGCGAGTGAAAAGGTGGGGGAAGCCCGCGATCACGTTGTGGTGTTGGTGTGTGGCCCGATGTGACGTCAGGAACAAACGCGTCAATTGCTTCAGTTGTTTGCTTCTTTGAGTATATTTCCAAATAAATCTCGTGTGGCTGCATTCTCGGCGCAAAAGCAGACTTAATGGTGTCGAGAGCTTGGGTCCACTTTTTAATGTCGCCTTTTACACCGCTCCACCACGTAGCAGCAGCACCAATAACAAAGTCAAACCTTCCAGGGCGTCTTCGTCACTGATTTTCTCATTTTTTTTGTAAACTGAGATACCGGTCACAAATTCTTCAACTTTATTAAAATTTCGTTCACCGTCGTAACGCTTTGTGCACGCAGCAAAACTTTTAAAATGTCTATTTCCACTTTCGTTCACCTTTTTTACGAGCGCAGTGAACTGCTCCTGAGTCATCATCACTATAGCTTGTTTTTCAGACATGTCAATACTGTCAAAAAATATAAATTCTCTTGAGGGTAGGCTCTTGTTTATTCGCTAATATGTGGGTACACCGTCAAAAATGTGGGTACTCTGATAAAATTGTTGCGGGTAGAAGAAAATTTTCGTTGGGTGCCAATATAATGGTGGCAGTGCAACGTTGGATGACAGATAGGTGTTTATCAGGTCAGGTCAAGCTTATGACAACAGTGGTGACTGCGGGGCTATCGACCACTGTGCCTTCTAAGTAGCGAGTGCTCGTTCCTCCATGGTGGACCGTTTAATAGTCGGTTTGACAGCTTAGTGTGTGTCTTCACCATCTCATGCTTGTATGTGGTTGTAACCTTCGTTGACGTCACGGAATGTTAGATGTCGCTAGTAGTCTGTAGGTACTGTTGCTGTTATCGTCTTATCGATGGTTGATCTTGTTTGTGATGTGATCTACTCAGGTGGCGTAATGTTGTGCACACAATATGGTAGATGGCGTAAGGCGTCGTGTTATATAGCTTAATTACCAATAAACAAGGGAAACAAAATAAAACAAATAGTAAAAATAATTATTCATTTATTAGAGAAACTAAAGAAAAATATTTTGTGAATTATAATATACATATTATCTTAAATGCCTACCTAGATAACTCAATAATTATTTACAGAAATAACTCATTACAGCAACGCACCGCTAGTGTTAAAGAAACCGAGGTCAACCAAGAGCATTTTTATTTCACTTATACACTAACCTGCATTAAGTGTATAATAAGTATTTTAGTACTTCAGGAATAACATAAATCAAATCAATGTACAAATGTGTTTCACACACTCTACAGCTGCGAGGAACATAGAAACTATGTTCTTGCAAAAGCAGTCTTTTAATGAATTGCGGGACCAAATGTAACATTCTGTTTCTGCATTGTTGAAATATGCAATAAATCGATGTGATTGAAGCTCGCTTATAATTAGGTAAGGATAAAGTATTACTTTCCCTTCGAAGTGGCCCACTTTGAACAGGCGGTAGTGGTGGTGGCTCTGGTGGGCTAACCACTTGAACATTAGGGGCTGCTGCATTGTTGTCTGCCAATTCCTGCGTGTCTCGTGATGAGTCATTCACTGCCCGTCTATTTGTTCGCATCCAACACATGACAAACGTAGTTATTTCTTGAGGGCTGAAAACAAACCACAGTTAGAATAAACACAGATATTACAGCTTATGTTTATATTATTTTTAGCAACAAGGGTATCTTTTGTATGCATCTGTTTATGTTTTCAAGTATTATGTTGTTGTTTTTATTACTAAAAATTTAATATATTTGTACACCAATTTCATTGGTAGGACATAGAGCTCGACTAAAATGTATACATAAGACCTTTATTGTAATACCTGTGTTCACGAATAAATATTGATTGATTGATTGATGTTATTGTGTAAACACATGTTAAAGATGGAAAATATATGAAACACAGATACTACAATCATACACACATTATATGAAAACGCATCTTTTTATAGATTAATACAACTAGGTATTTATAATAATGAAAAACAAAATCCTTACCACATAATTAGTATTTTGTGATAATAGGACAGCCAGCAATGGACAGTCCATACTGACATTATGGTGTCTTATTTTTCTCACAGATTTCCCACAACCAAGGCAAACCATGTTATGCCCCAATAGTATTTCGTGTTCACCAGCTTCGGTACTTAATAATAAGAAGCATGGATGGCAAAGGAATGTATCCAGAGGCAACTGAAAATAAGATACACTATACTAAGTTAATATCGCGCACCAAAAAATATAAAAGAAGTAACTTTAAAAAAAAAATCAGATTAAGTTTTTTCTACTCCAACTTCATACCTGAGTTTGAGTATTGATTATCCAACGGGAAAGTTTTGTTTGATGGTGTGCAGAAAGGGAGGATATGAGATGCCTCTGCAACCTTTGCATGGCTATTCCGCAGTTGATGAACCTCATATTGATCCACAAAACAAATCCGAAACGTAATGCAAATCAGAGTCCAGTGTTAATAACAAAGCAATCGAATGGTAGAAGGTATCAGTCCGTAGAGATAAGCGGGGGTCAAATATATTAGAAAATAATCACATAAACAGAACAACACAGTACACAACGTAGAATCTGCGGTAGCATTACAAATACTTTGACATACAATGACACATTGTCAAAGAAGTAAACGCGTTCCGTTTTATGTTTTTTTTGTGTAAAATATTTAAAAAAAATATCTTGTACATCAACACAGTAGGAAAAGATAATTTGAATCATCCAAAAAATACCAATGAAGACAGTTTCTTGTATAAAATGTTCTTAATAAGAGCATTTTGTTGTCCATATTACATGTCTATGCGTGGTGTGGATCTTTCTCTATGGTCCATTATGGCGGACGTTGACAACGGGTACTTTGAATTCATCCTAATTACTTAATATTTTGATTTACAATCTGACAAGTTCAGAGAGGTTAAAAACTACGTATTAATTCATTTTTCTATTTTTATTTTACAATATATTTAGTATGTTTGTGTACATGGAATGTACTTTTTTGTCCATGTCCTTTACTTTTAATTTTTTTTTTTAAAGACTATGCTTAATGGAAAAGTATGCAATGGTGCAACCGGAACAAAGTCTACTAGTCGGTGCTATATTTGTGGTGCAACATCGAAAGACTTCAACAACATTGAAGATAAAAAGGAAACATCAAGTTTTACGGGTGTTAATTTTGGGCTTTCTGTATTACATGCCAGAATTAGATTATTTGAAAGTGTTTTACATTTGGCATATAAATTACCGGTAAAAAAATATAGGGAAAGGAGGTCTGAGGAAAAAAAACAAATTGTTATTCAGATCTGAATCCTCGCCGCAGCGTGGATGAACAGTATACCTCAGCACGACGAGATTTTCTGGCTGTCGCAGAATCAAATGCTGAATCGATGAGGGTATGTTTTAGCATAAATTTAATTATCCTGAACATTTATACCGTCCTTAACTGTACTGTTTAATGTCATGTTGTGGTATTCAACAGCATGCTTCAGAGAATTTGCAAACATTTCTCAATCATCTGTATTCTTAATTGCAGATGCTTGCAGCTGCTGCAAAAACGCAAGCGGAGGCGTCCGTTAAGTGTGCGAGTGCTGCGAAAAAAATTGGTGATGCTATAAAAACACAAGCGGCGGCATCGCTCGTGGTAGCAAATACCGGAGAGAAAATTGCAGAACCCCTTATTAAAATAAGTGAAAAAATGTGATTATACACATTTTTTGAGGTATTTATTTATTACTTTACAATTTTATTTTATTAAACAATCATTGATTTTAAAAATGAATTTTATTTGTAAAATTAAAATAATTAAGTATAACAAGTATTGATGAGACTTTGGATTCTTTCTGCAACTGCTTTCCCAGTGCCAGTTACTAAGAAAACGTTGGATTTTATGATTATTCTGATACATAGATAATACACAAAAATATGGGATATTACCTAAACAACCAAAGTTTGTACTAAGTAATGTTATTGTGTTATTTATTTCTTTAATAAGAACACCAGCAACAACAGCATTTAATATGCTTGGCACACTTGCTATAAATAATAGATATTTAGGTAAAGTATTACTGCTAATTCATACACAAATTAAATTAATTCAAAGTGTCAGCAATAAAAGAAAATAAAATTGAAATCAGAAGTATAGTACATATAAGTGTAGAGTTTATACCATATTATGTCTGAATGTTATAATATAACTGTCAAGAATGTTAAATTTATTTAAACCGCATTACCTGTATCTTCAAGGCTGACATCATTTAATACATCATCATTGGTGGTGGAGTATGGTTCTTCCATCAACCTGTATTTCAATCTCATGTTGTGGAGAACTGTACATGCGTTTAAAATTAGGCCGGCACTATAGGGCTCGTACACCAATTGGCGTCTATGTGAGAGACACCGAAACACCAAAGCATCGCTCTACGATGTTCCTTGCTGAGCAGTGAGCATCTGTATAGCGACGCTCGGGTGTGCCAAGGCGCCGATGTTACACTGTAGTCATCAGCCATGGCTCCAACTGTTATCCTTCATCACCTAAAAGATTAAACATTGAAATTATATTCGGGGGTCTTATTCGCGTCCCCTCTTGCAGACAACTTTGGCCTGTTACGTACCAAGCAACCATGTACGGTGGTCTCCACCATCAATACGTCGCTTCATGGCCGTGCGTACAGGCGGATTTGTCCATATGTGCGCATCGTGTCTCGCTCCTGGCCATCGAGCGTTTATATTTAATATTAGAAAGTCTGGGTCACACACCTAAAACAATAGAAAATTTTATTTAGTATGTAAGTAGGTAGGTGCCTATACATTTTTGCTTATAAATTGGTGAAACAATACCTATTGAAGGTAAACTTACAGCTTGCACATTCAGTGAAAGGCCCTCGTGGTGACCACTCACATAGGCTTCCTCGTGAACCCTTGGGGCAAAAATTTTCATGTGGCTGCAGTCAATGGCTCCAATCGTGTCTGGAAATGGGTGTGGAGCATTTTTATTTTGCTATACGCCGCTCTTCCTGCGTCATAGGGAATTTAACATAGGTACTTCTTTAACATGTTCTCGTTAATAGCCTCGGATTTTTGGCTCATGCTGAAACCCCACTGTAAGCCAGTAGGCAACTGATAGCTGTTATCAGTTGCGTAAAATCGGAGCGCCGCTATTTGGAATGAAATAAAAACAAGTAAGTACTTATGACAAAAAAAATATGATTTGTATAAAAAAAATAAAAGATATGCAAAGACACTCACTTGAGACTACAGAAAATCCGTAAGGTCGTTGTCTCTGCAGAGATGGCTGAAGTTAAATGACGAGCTCATTGAACATTTCTTTATAGTTGTTTGACTCAATCATTAGGGTCCTTGCTTTTTCCAATAAAGTTCTGTTTTTCCTTTCCGCAATTCCGTTTTGATGCGGTAGGTGCAGATAAACTTCTGGTTATCCCATTTTCTTTTAAGAAATTGTTGAACTCATTGTTACAATATTCCGTGCCGTTATCGGGTTCGCTTCGGCCGTCAAGGAAACCGGGGTTTAGTAACTGGTATCCATGAAGGATTTATTCATACTACTATGTAAATGGTTTCCATGAAGGTTTTATGTATACTTTTACGTAACTGTTACATAAACTTTTCCGTATGTCTGGCCACTTATCATTTAGAAAGACGTTATCTATCAGATAATAAAGTTGCACTTGATATTGATAGAATGTCAATAGTTAATTTTCTTGAATGTAAGCTTGCTCTGACTATTGTTATATTACTGAAAATGGATTTAAGGGATATTGAATTCATCTCAACGAGAAGAGGAGGCGTTGCTGCCCTACACGGAGGACACAAATATCATCGAAAAAAAAGTACACGAATGGTAATACATTTTGGCTGTGCTGTAATTATAATCGTGGATGCCATGGCAGCATTACTTTAAATGAAAAAATCGAAGTCAACAGTTACAATTCACATAATGAGTGTTAGCCAAATAATGAACAGAATAAAGTTTTGAAGGAACTTGATAAACTGAAACACGCAACAGGATCTAATTTTGAATCAATTCAAAAACAGTACAGTGAAATGGTGTATAAATTGGAATGTGAGGGAATAGATTTGATGGCTGAAATTCCTCCATATGAAAATAAGAAAACGGGTCTTTTTAATAATCGAAATAAAATCCTTGGACTGCCTAAAATGCGTTTTCCAACTTCTTGTGCCGTGGTAGTTCCAAAAAAGTTTCAACACACATTCCTTCTAGCTGATTACTTTAGTGAAGAAGATGACAAGCGAATTCTTATATTCTGTAATAAAAATATCCGATACTTTGTAATTTTTCCTGCAGTTTTATTTTGCAGTAAAAAATTGTTTTTGCATAGAACGATTCTTGTTCGCTTGAGTTTGTACTCGGCTGGGTTCTTTGAGTGATTTTCCGTGCTTGAAATTCCTCTATGATCTTTATTTTTAGCTCATCCGGTTTCGGAAGGTTATCACGGGATTCTATTGCAACTCTAAAGGCTTCAAATTCTGAGGAAAGACTGTACATCACCATAATAGTTAATAAATCTTCATGAATCGCGACATTCATTTGTTCCAGTTTGTCTACAACGTCCATAAAGTTGTTAAGATTTTTCCTAATGTCGTTTTCCATAAAATAAGTTGCTTCAGTAGCGTTGCTTTCCTCGCAGGACATTTGCTAGTGAAAGTTTCGTTTAGCTTTTTCCAAATGTCATGAGCTGTTTTGCAGTTTTTTATTTGATTGAGTTCGGACGGCGATATTATAAGAATTAACTCGCTGATAGCCAGCAAGTTTCCTTCAATATCCGACTCGGCTGCTTTCGTCAAGTCAATTTGTTGCTTTGCATATTTCCACAAGTTTCCTTTCACCAGAACGGCTGGCCTGTATTGCCCATGTGTCATAGTTTTCTTTATTTAAGGCTTCGATTCTGTTCGACATCTTCTTTGCTTTTTTTTTTCGATTATTTATTCATTATGAACCACGCTCTGCTACCATGTAAAGATATAAATTTTATATATGTTTTGAATAAAGTTTACTGAATACAATCGTATTTTATTATTATGTCAAAAGGATTGTTACAAGCACATATTTTTCACGTTCCTATGGATATAATAGTCTAGAGAAAAGTTTGCATTGAGGAGGTACAATCTTTACAGGTTTCTTTAAAGCTCACCCGAATCAACAATTCAATGGTGACAGCCCTGGATATTGATAATTATTTTAAGAAAAATGTTCTAGGTGGCGTTTCGACTTTGCCCAGTCAATTTTAAAGGACAAGGAATATGTTTATTCATCTCATAATTTGATACAATACTGCTTTGCCTTGTATTTATATTCTGGCATTTTTTTAATATGGATACTGTTTATAATATTAGAAATATTCAAAGTTGGCAAAGTTGCCAGAAGCATATGATTTTTTGCCCAACACATAAACTTGTTTTTTTCACTAACACACACACACACATACATTTTTCTGGATATTTCTAGTAATAAATATCGAGTAATGAATTTATAGTATTGTGTGGTACAAACACAATATGACATTAACTAACGTGTTCGAAAATAACTCAACTAATGCAAAAAAAAAAAACGAATTATAGGGCAAAGTTGCCAGGTTTTACGGTACATATCAAACGTGCCTAAGTCCACTATAGTAACGAATGAATGTTTTTGATTGGCCGGATTCTTTGTACAAAAAATTAAATATTATTTTGGATTAAACCAGCTTAAGTCCTCTGTAACTGGTATAAATAAGGCTTAAAATATTCGTTTTGTTTTCATGCAAACCTAAGTCACAACGTCATTTTAAATCAAACTCGCCTAAGTCCGATTCGACCAATGACAGACAGCCCTGCATAGTGTCATGGCCGCAGTTCAAAGAGTATAATAATAATATGGGAGCCGCAGTTGTTGGCTTTGTGTCGTGGTGTTTGTTTCGTGCGCTTGCGTTTTTATCGAATTATGGAAGAAGAAATAAATGATGTGAGGCCTGAATTAGCTAAAAAGAAGTTAAAACTCCAGACAAATGAAAAACAAAAGAAGAAACAACGAGATTTGTAAGCAATACGTTGTAATTTCACTTTGTTTTCGGTAGGGCGATGTGATATTAAATTTTGCATGTCCATGAACAGGGTCGGACTCGCATTAGGATCGGCCATCCATGTCATTGTTGTGTGTTTTACCTGACTGCCCAAAAAGGGTGATGTTTTTATTACAATGCAAGTAGGCTGGTTAATACTTAAATAACTTAATAGTACGGGTTTTGCACTCGGTAGGTATTTAGTACCTTTTTTGATTGGTACCTATATCGGTGTTTTTCTCTAAGATAAGGTAGACACTGGTGCCGATTCTCTTGTACACCGAACTAAACTAACTAAACTATCACTAAAATTTCTTACTTTTGGCTATGAGAATCTTAACGCTATTCTGCAAATAAAATTCTCTAAATTAAAAAATAATTTTGACACGACTAAAACGAATTTGACAATCGCGAATCCACGTGGTACCCGATTTTTTTTAGAGCCGGAGGCGCGCAAGGGGTGCTGCCTCGACGTATTTTATATGGAATATTTCACTTTTTGTATGGAAAATATGAAAAAAATATTACCATCATGTTGAGTTTTAATTTTCGAAAGGGGGTCGAAATTTTCATTATTTTTGCGATAGGACGCACCATTTTCGAGATATAAGCAAAAGAAAAAATAAATACAGTACTGTTTTTGCACATGAAGTCGAGATGTTGGTGTGAATTTTAGTTCATGACAACTTATTTTACCCCACACCTTTTTAATCGCGATTAAAATTTGTTAAGTTTAGTCTGGTTTGGTCTTTTACAGTCAAAATTTTAGGTGAAAAACGTCAAATTCAGAATAGCAAAATTGCCATTTTCACTAAACTAAAAACTCAGTACTATCTTAGTGCTGTCAAACTAAAATATAGTTAAGTTGTGTCACTTTAGTCTATTTCAGAATGGGAAATCGTCGTTTGACAGGATTAAACTAAATTTTAGTGATTTTTAGCTTAGTTTAGAGGCATTTGTGACAAGAGAATCGGCACCAATGTTTTAGCAAATTTTAAGTTTGTACCAACAACACTTTTTTTGGGTTTGTGTTTGAATGAGTGTATACCACGAGATGTCACGTAATAGGTTGAACGTTGTACGCCTCTTTAAGAGATAGCGATACAATACGTAAAAAGTTACACATTTAATTTTATACCTTGATTTCAATTTATTTCCAGGTACTCTGCAAAAACCTTGCCAGAAAAACCAAAGTGTAATCACAACAAAAAGAGTGTGTACAAATGTGCAACGTTGACTTCTAAAGATGTTTTTTACTTCCACAAAAAGTTTTACCGTAATCCTAACAAGATAAGTCAAGATAATTATATTTTACAAAATATGCTATTCGCTCCTTTTAAAAGAAAACGCCCTAGAAATAACAGTCGAAATGGACGCGCTTTCTCAAAGCAGTATTTCATTACTAAGCACAGTAGTAAAGAAAAAGTTCATGTCTGCCTCGCTGCGTTTTGTGGCATTTTAAAAATCAAACAAGGCCGTGTTAAAGGCGTTTCCAATCGATACGCAGCTACAGGAGAAACAGCTTTCGAAAAGCGTGGAGGGGACCGTAAATATCATGCTTTTCGGTCTAAGAGAGAAGCTGTACAGAATTTCATAAAGAAATTTCGGCCATTAGATAGTCACTATTGCAGAGGCAAAGTTAAACAAAGAATATATCTGGATCCCAGTCTAAATATAAGTAAACTATACAGGATGTATGAAGACGAATCGATGCCGGGATATTCAGTGACTAAAAGTTTCTTCAGGAAGGTATTCAATACCTCTTTTAATATTGGATTTGGGTCTCCGCGCCAAGACGTTTGTTCAGACTGTTTACAGTTGCTAGAAAAGTTAAAAATAACTCAAAACGAAAGTGAAAAACAGAGTTTGCGAACCCAATATAGAATACACAAAATAAGAGCAAAATGCTTCTTTGATAAATTAAAGGAAGATGATCCAGAACTGCTCATTTTGTCCTTCGACTGCCAAAAAAATTTACCTCTACCAAAAGTACCCGACCAGTCGGCGTATTATTCGCGACAACTATATATTTATAATTTTACAATTGTCGAGGGAAATTCTCACGCAAGCCTGACTAAAGATAATGTTTTTTCGTATATATGGACTGAAGACGTGGCAGCCAAGGGTTCTAATGAAATATCGTCTTGCTTATACCACTGCCTGAACCGAGTAAACCTTGATGGCAAAAAGAAGATAAGGCTTGTTACTGACGGTTGCGGCGGCCAAAATAAGAATTCGATATTGCTGGGAATGGTTGCTAAATGGCTGCATGAAACAACACAAAACATAGTAGAAGTAGAAATAGTATTTCCTGTCACTGGACATAGTTTCATCCCATCCGATCGGGTATTTGCTTTTGTGGAAAAACAAATAAAACGACTAGAAACTATATCTAACCCTCAGACATATATTGATATCATGGGGTCTCATGCGACTATCCGTCGTTTAGTCATTGAGGTGCCAATTTTTGATTGGAAAACAGCATGCAAAGATGTATTGAAAAACACTCAAACGTTACACTTTCAAATAAGTAAAACGAAGCGGATTATCTTAAATAGAACAGATCGTCGGAAAATCTTAGTTCGAGGAGAAATGTCATATAGAAATGATATGTGCAATCCACTAAGCATAACTAAACGTGGGAAACATATATCCGGAATCCAACCAAACAAAATAGAAGTACGATTTAATGTTAAAGCTGAAAAACTAACAGATGTTAAAAAACTACTCGAAAAACATTATGGTGAAGCTTGGAGTGACTTGCCTGATTTACAATACTACAAAACTGTACTGGCTCATAATGCAAACTTGCCGGAACAACAAGAAGATGAAGATGATCCTGAGTACTTGCCAGAAGAAATTTTGGATTTTGTTTAACGTATTAATCGTTATCATTTACTGGATCAGGGTTTACTGAATTTTCGCCTTCTGATTATAATAAATGTATCTATCTATTATATAATTTGATATTGATATGATTGTAAGACTTTACAATGTTAGTACCTAACTACGTACGAAGGAATATAATGTACTCTTATAAGTAAAGAATTCTTGTGGCATTTTTATTGTTGAACCTTTCTTTACCAATAGCCGATAAGCATACAATCATAATGACAATACCTATTTAAATCGGTTTAAGACTGAACCGAAATAAATAATAAATCTGCGTGTTTCTTTTATTCCTAAGATTCAAAACCTAAATACGTCCCTTTACTACTCAATTACATCAAACCGGCCTAAGTCACGTTGTATTTTTTTAAATTCGCTTAAGTCCAATAACAGTTGCTTTCAAATTTCACCCGTTTTTTTGACAATGTTGGCAGTAGACATTATTATGAGTGTTGGTACTATTGCTCTTTATTCAAGTGTCATGGATAAAGCAAACAGAAACAAATGCGTTTTCCCAGAAGTTGTTTATGCGTGACTTAGGTGCGTTTGATATGTATCGACACAAATAACGTTGAGTAGCGTTCCTATATACGACTTTTAAACTGAGTGGTGTTTGAGAATGCTTTATTTTAAGAAGCACTTATATTTAAGAGCCACTCAAAAAAGGCGTTTGGGTATACGAAATTAAAGTTTAGGAGCTGCTCAAACGTTTAAGCAGCCCTTAAATATTTGAGTGGCGTTTCAGTATTCGGGCATAAGAGATGTACCACCGATGAACATACTGAACTACGACGAGACTAACTTGGCCGAAAATCCAGGTACTTCAAAATGTGTTTTTAGAAGGGGCGTCAAACATCCTGAAAGAATTCTAAATAGCACAAAGAGTTGCATTTCCATCATGTTCACTGCAAGCGCCGCTGGGACATGTCTACCAACATATGTGGTTTATAAATCCTCAAATTTATATTCCGAGTGGCTTGAAGGAGGCCCAGCTGGGACTAGATACAATTGTTCCAAATCCGGTTGGTTTGATACGGCTTCATTCGAAGATTATTTTAAAACTATAGTGGTTGAGTGGGCGAAACAAATTCCCGGGCCAAAAGTAATAATTGGTGATAATTTGTCTGCCCACATAAATATTGAAGTTGTAGAGTTGTCTCGAAAATACAATATAAGTTTGGTATTTTTACCACCAAACTCCACTCACCTCACACAACCGCTGGACGTAGCGTACTTTGGCCCATTAAAAAGAGAATGGAAAAAGATCCTGTTGGATTACAAGTTAAAGAATCCAGGACAAACCACCTTGAATAAAAAACACTTTCCAAAACTTTTGGCTCAATTACTTGAAAATATGAAACATAAGGAAAGCAATAACATAATAAGTGGCTTCCGAGCTACAGGAATATGGCCTGTAAATCCACGAAATGTTTTTAAGAGAATCCCTGAATATTTCGACAATTCAGATTATGGAATCGATATGACTTTATTGGATTATCTCAAAGAACCAAGGGCTCCTAAGCCAATGCAAGTAAAAAGAAATAAGAAATTACGCACCGAACCCGGCAAGTCAGTATGTGCTGACGATATCTCGACAATAAATAGTCTAACAGCACGAAAAAAGCCATATGTAAGAAAAAATACTCAAACTCAAACTCAAACTCAAAGCATTTATTTCAATTAAACCATTACAGGCACTTTTGAATTGTCAAGGAATCGGTCAGTCAAAAAATATGAAGCTAGTTGCCCATTCCAAAGCGTAGTAGGTACCTATGGAGAAGAACGGGCAAGAAACTCCACGGACACTCTTTTAAATTAAATAAATTGTTACAAAGTATTGGTTACATCATTCATGTTGAAATTATACATGTGAGAACAATGTAGAAAGACGTGCACGTTAGAAGCGTCCGTAATACAAAGATAAAACAAAGAACAATTCAAAAATTAAAATCAGCCATGGCCGCTAAGAGTTGTCCAGTCCCAACTGACGGCGCCCGTTCACGAACATGACGCATGGATCAGCACCATTCAGCTCAACCATTTTGAAGGGAGCTAAATGATCCAACACACGCGCCACCATCAGCGAGACATCTGAGTGAGCATGACATACTCACAGCCGCCAGGGCACATTCAAGTCAATAAAAGACGTATTACCCGGTAAATGATAGCTCTTTAGTACATAGTACTCACACCTGTGCTCTGCAATTATATAATACAAAGGAGATTGACTCTATACAATGGAAAGATGGTCTTAAAATCTTCAGCAGCTCCAACAGTATTTTCAAATGTTAATCAATTAGTTGTGGTTGTGGAGCAGGACCAGCATTGAGCCAAGCATTTTTATCAGTGATGTAATCCCCCAACTTATAATATGCCTGCCTGCATAGTGTGCGTTTTATACAAGACTTGAATTTCGTCTCATTCAGTTGAAGTATGTGGGGAGGAATTTTATTGTAACATTTTAAACAGTACCCCATGAAAGATGAGTCCACTTTAGCCAGTCTGAAACCTGGTTGAACTAATAGGTCCCTATTTCTTGTACTATAATTATGTCTATCACCTCTTTTACTAAAAAGATGTAAGTTTTTTCTTACGTACATGATGTTTTCATAGATATATTGACAAGGTACCGTCATGATGTTAATATCCTTAAACAGTTCCCTTAGAGAGTCACGCCTGCGGAGATAATATATGGCTCTAATCGCTCTTTTCTGCAGAATAAAAATAGACTCGATGTCTGCAGCCCGTCCCCACAGTAAAATACCGTAAGACATGATACTATGAAAGTAACTAAAATAGACCAGCCTCGCGGTATCTACATCAGTAAATTGACGGATTTTTCTAACAGCATATGCTGCTGAACTTAACCGTCCTGCAAGAGATGTTAAATGTGGACCCCATTGTAGCCTTGAGTCGAGCGTGATCCCTAGGAAAACTGTTTTATGGACGAATTCTAGTTTCTCTTGATTCAATACTATCTCACAATCACTACTTTTGACATTTGGTAAAGAAAATTTTATACACTTAGTTTTTTTTCCATTTAATACTAAATTATTAGCAGTGAACCAATTTTGAACCAGCAATAGGGCGTTATTTACGTCGTCAAAATTTGTTGCACGTCTATCTACCTTAAAAATTAAGGAAGTATCGTCAGCAAATAACACCATTTGTGGTTGATTTTTTAATAAATGGAGTAGATCATTGATATACACTAAAAAGAGGAATGGACCCAATATCGAGCCTTGTGGCACACCCATTTTTACTTTTAAACCTAGTGAATTGATACCGTTTATTTGGACTTGCTGTTGTCTATCATTTAAATAAGATTTTACTAAATTGAGTGCAAGTTTTCCAAGTCCGTAATGCTCAAGTTTCAAGAGTAAGGTTTCGTGATCGACGCAATCAAATGCCTTGGAGAGGTCACAAAAGATTCCTATGGCGTCTTGGGCCTCTTCCCACGCGTTAAAAATGTGTCTTAATAAGGTTACACCGGCGTCGGTCGTACAACGTCCTTTGGTGAAACTATACTGTTGCTCATGAAGGATTTTATTTGTGTTAAAATGATTGAGCATTTGATTAAGCATTACCTTTTCAAAGACCTTGCTGAAAACCGGCAACACGGATACGGGTCTATAATTATTGGTGTCTTTACTGTCCCCGGATTTGAAAAGTGGTATAACTTTACTGTATTTCATTAAATCCGGGAATACTCCTTGGTCCACACACAAATTAAATATTAAGGCTAAGTAAGGCGCTATGGTCTCAATTATGGAAGTACAGACTTTAATGGACATTCCCCAAAGATCTTCGGTTATTTTGATCTTAATTTGCTGAAAAGCTTTTATTACTGTTATAGGGTTAATATGCTTAAAGTTAAATTTAATCGGGCAAGCTGAAACGTTAGCCCTTACTAAATCAAAAGAGAGCGAGGGCGAGGAATTTAAGGTTTCAGTAGTTTTAAGTGGGATACTGGTAAAGAAATTTACAAATTCTTGAGCAACTTCTTTGCTATCGCAAATGAGACCCCCACATGACGTCTTCAGTGTGTAATCAGAATTATGCTTTTTGTTCCTGTTCGTTTCGTTATTGATAATTTTCCAAACCGTCTGTATTTTATTGTCTGCTGATTTAACCTTGTTGCTAATGTATAAGGCTTTAGCTGTCTTACAAGAGATCTTAAAAATTTTAGAGTACGTAGAAACATACTTATTAAAAGTTTCCGTGTTAATATAAGGCTTAAGGCCATACAGCTCGAAAAGTCTATCCCTACTTTTCCTGAGACCTTTAGTTGCCCAGTCACTAAATAAAAACTTAGGGCTGATAGTTTTTGTGTTCTTCTTAAAATAATTATTGAACTCGATCTGGACTAACGAAAAGAATTCCTCGTACAAAATATTAACATTATTCACTGTAAGGTCTTGATTATTTAACTTACAAACTAAAGTGCTATTAAATTTATTTAAATTAACTGCTGTTATTGGTCTGAATTGTATCTGCACTTTTTTTACTGGTATGTTGGATTCAAAAGTTACGGATTGACCACTGTGATCAGAAGGGAGATAATTAACGATGGCTTTATCTAAATAGTCGCAACAACAAAACACATTATCAATACATGTAGCAGTAGTCGTAGTTACTCGGGTTGGTTCTACAAAAACATTTGACAAATTGAATGATTTGAACAAATTTAGAAATCTACTGGTATTTGAATTATTTTCTAAAATATTAATGTTAAAGTCTCCACAGATAATTACTGATTTATTAGCAGTTGCGAGTTTTGCCAAAACATCTTCCATTACCGACTCAAATATAGAGTAGTTTTGATAATTTGGGGGTCTGTAAACGCACACTATAACATGCTTATCTAGCTCAACACAAGACAGTTCAATGCTATGTTCAACCGATAGTTCAACTATGTCAATACGGGTTTTTGATTTAATACAACTTTTAATTAATATTAGTGAACCACCACGCAGCATTGATTTTCGGTTAAAACAGCTGGCCACACTATAATTCTCATAGTTAATTAACATTTCATAATCCTTTAACCAATGCTCAGTTAAACAAATAATGTCAAACATTGTTTTTTCTAAAAACAATTCAATTTCCAATTGTTTGGAAGAAAAGCCTTGAATATTTTGATGAAATAATTTCAAGGATTTCTGCTTAGCCCCTTTTGTACAGTTAACCATGTTAGTGCTAGAACATACCTTTTTGTTATTAAGTGCAAATAAACTGTTAGAGGTACCTTCTGTTGTCTTACAAACTAGTTTAAAATATTTGAGCTAACCACCTTAACATTAGTACTATTACTAACTGTGGTACTAATTGTAGATGACTTAGACATACTAATTATGTCTGGGTTAATATTAAAAGCTAATAGCCTAGCTATTTGACGTCTAAAACTAATGGGCAGATACACAGTATCCCTAGTCGACCTTAGCTTATCAACAAAAATGTTGGTGTCAAAAAATATAAACTTGTCACTATGGCGACTAACTAAGAAATGCATGTAATTATTTAGCATGTGAATATAGTTATTTTGTCTGTTTGATAAATGCTCAAAATATGGGAAAGCACACAAAATTATTTTCTTACAATTTAACTTCAATAGTTCGGTGACACAATCAGTAATATCATCTTTTTTAACATTAAAACTATTACCTATAAGAACAGTAATAATGGCATTAGGATCATATTCCTTCCTAGTTAATGAAGACATTATTTGTTTGTAGGAATTCTGAGGCATACAATTATTTTGAGAAGAATGACTCAGGTTGTTGCTAAGTAATTTACCTAACCCTTTACCAAAACTATCAGAAAACATAATGGAGCAAACTTTACTACTACTATAAGGGAGAGAACTAGCTTCTGTCTCAACTACTTGCAATGGACCTTGTTCAATATCTGGTGTAAATTTATTGGGAATAGAGACCTGAACACTTCTCAACTGGTACGGGTCCTCCGTTGCCTCAGGTTGGGGAGTGTCAAGATTGGATGTCCTTTGCAATGAAGATTGAGGGCTGCTGGGAGTCAGCGGGTCCACTTTATCTATATTAGAGTTGCACATTTCCACTAACTCATTTGCAGCAAGAATATGCTCCTGAATTTGTTTTTCAGACCTCACATACTTAGTATAGAGTGACTGTAGTGACGCTTCTAGAACCTGAATTTCAGACTGTAACTGTTGAGTGTCAAACTCATAAATGTTCTTACTAGACAGTAATCAGTCATCAGTCTAATTTAATTTGATAGTTTTTTAATTTTTTTACAAGAAAACCACGTTCTTTCCTTAGTTTAATATTATTGGAACTGTGATTTTGTTGTTTTTTATATTTATTACATTTATTTATAATTTTATTTAGCTTTGCATATTTTTTAATTTTGTTTTGACTTACTTTATAACTACTATTATTATGTTTCATTATTGAATCTTCAGTAAGGTCTATTGTGATTAAGGAATGCGGGTTGCAAGTACTGTATAATAATTCATTATACAAGTTATTATTCTCCTTAGCCTGAGTACATTCTTTTAGTTTCTGTAATTTTGTAATTCGTACATTTGCATGAATTAATTCTTCTTCTAGGTCCCTAACCTTACATAAAGCCTCCTCATATATGTTACTGCAGTTGTTGAAACCATTTGTGACCACCCGCAGTTTGTCCCGTTCATCAACAACATCCAAGTATTGCTGATGAAGGTCCACTAGCTCCCGTTTTAAGCCTGTGTTTTTGAAAACGACCTTCTCGACTTCCTTTTCACTTTCATCTATCTCCTGTAACAGTTGTTGACATTTACAGTTTGAAGCCTCAAGATCTTGAACGGCCGTTCTCAATTTATTGTACTAAGGAGGAAACAATTAAGACTAACCAAGAAAGAGAGACAGAAGAGATTATTGTGTCGTGTGACACAGAAAATGAGATATACTACTTAGATGAAATTACTGGTGAAGTGATAGGAGAGGAGGAAACGATTGAATACGATATGCCGTCGACCTCATCTGGAATCATCGGTTGCAGAAAATCAGCACTACGGCCCCAAATCTCGACGGTAAATAGTCATCTAATAGCACGAAAAAAGCCATCTGAAAGAAAAAATACTAATGAGGAAACTATAAAGGCTAACCAAGAAAGAGAGACAGAAGAGACTATTGCGTCGTGGGACACAGAAAATGAGATATACTACTTAGATGAGGTTACAGGTGAAGTGATAGGATGGGAGGAAACGATTGAATTCGATATGCCGTCGACCTCATCTAGAATCATCGGTTGTGGAAAACCAGCACTACGACCCCAATTTTCACCGATGGTCTATAATCCAGACAGACTTGACGCACTTAGTATCAAAGTTATCAACATGCATTTAGCTTCACCACCGCACGATACTAATGCTCAACTTCCCGACGTCTGGGTATTAAATAAAAAAATGAAAAGTGATAGCCAGAATCGGCCATTTGTAGCTCATGATGAAAATGATACTCCAGGGTGTTTACGATCAATCACGAACAGTTCATCTAAATCTAAAGTTATAATAACCTCAGATGTTAAAGTAACCCCTAAGGAAATGAAGGACTTCAAGAAAAATATAAAATTAGGTACCGAAGTCATCGGAAAATCTGCTTTACAGATGAAAATTATTACAAAGAAAGTGGACAGTGATAATGGAAACGAGTTATATGAAAAAAAAAATAGAAAATGGGAAAATTTGACTACTAGAAGAAAAACAAAGGTTGCGAAACGGAAGAAATTGAGATCATATTATAGTGAAACGAGTTCTGAATCGGATATTCAGAGTATTGCAATAATGTTTGATATTACCTTTAATCCTTCCTACAACATACAATAGTAAAATGTTTTGATTTATATAAAGGAATCGCCAACACGTGATGTCAAATTCTTCCTGCAATCTGATAATTTCAGGAAATAATGTTCCCATATTATTAAATTTAAGAATAATCAACCTCAAGAAGTACCTATGTACCTTAATGATTATTGTTGTTTTTTTTTTATTTGTTTTACTTTGCATTGTTCATGTTAATGGCAGCGTCTTACAATTACGTTATATTTGATTTATTTTTTATGAGCCTAAAAAATGTTTCCTAATGCTTAGGTATGTTAAGAGTTGCTGTTAGTTTTTTAAAAGCTTTATTTTGAATAGGTTTCGATTTATTTTACTTGTGTCTCTTGTATGTCTATAAAGTCAATGTTCCTATTATGTATATTAAGAGTCATTAATATATTGTTTGTTTAAAACCTAGTAAGCATTCGTTTTAAAATACTCCTAATTTTATGATTGTTAAAATATTTTTAGATACACGCACCTTCGGTAGAACAAGGGCACAATTGTCAAAAATTGCAAAAATGAGTTAAGTATACAGAAATGCCTTAAAAATGCTATTTGAACTGGAGGAACAAAGACAGTCATTTAATTCCTTTAAAAATCCGCTAGGCGAAAATAGTGACTTTGTCTTATTGGTGCCTTTTTACTGCTCTCTTGGCTGGACATAGTCTCATTGGTCAGTTGCGCCGTCGGCGGGGAGAGAGGCAGTCGTCACTTGGACCGCTAACGTCGTAAAGGTAAATATGCCCTTTTAATTTTTTTGTTTCTGGAGCGACAATGCCACATCTATTACACTTATGCCTAATTTATAATTTTAAAATTGGAAGGACAAAGTCGTTCAGACAGTTATGCCCTTGTCCGTTCAAGATTTGTTTTATTCCTTGGTCTTAAAAGTAAATGTGTTTTTGTCATTCCAATTGCAATGCTATTTTGCTAGACTTAATGACAATTACGTTTTTGTCATTCCAAATTGACTTGATTTAATATTAATGTTTGTTATTTAAGTTAATGAAATAAATTTGTATTATTTTTTAATACAAATTTTGTGATAAATTTTCTGTTTATTTATTAGTATTGGTATTTTTATGTATTTACGACTAGTAGGTATGCATTATTTGTGAATTGTGATATGAATAGTTTCTTTGTATGATTTAAATTTTAATAAAATTTTCAGAATTTAAAATGGGATCTCGTAGTAAAAAAATTTTTATGATGCTTAATGACGAAAATAATTTGCAAATCAAAGAAACTGACACAAATTCTAATAGATCTTGTCGCGAAGGAGATGTGGGCTCTAACAGAGCAGCAAATTCAATCGAAAACTCGTCAATGTGTAAGTATATTGTTGCTATTTCTTAATTCATATTGGTATGTTACTTAAGTTTTTTATATAAATATATTTTTTTTTACAGCTAATAACATGGTTGAAACATGGATAGATATGAATATAAAAAACCAGGGTCCTGTTAAATCAATGGAAGGCATCATTTCAGAAACAACGGATACACCTATTGAATCATTACCGTCACCTCTTCTAGATTTCGAGAATTCTGATGTTGAAAAAATGGAAAATAACAATTTTGGAACAGAAATTTCTCCTGCGGTAAATACTACAGGTAAGATAATAAAACTGCTATACAAATATCTGGATTATTTCATGTGTAAAGTAACTGAGATATTATTCTTTCATCACCTTTTTAGAGGTTGCAAGTGAGCTTAACTCCTCAAAGAGTGGAGATTTTTCACCATCTGAAGGATCAGATTATAAACCGCCACGAACTGTGAAACATAAGAGTATATTTAAAACTAGATCTCCCAAACGTAGCACCTCGTCCAGTTCTTCAAGTTCCAGCAGTAGCTCGTCTAGTTCCAACAGCAGCAGCTCATCTAGTTCGTCGAGTTCTTCTGACACTGATAATAGGGGTAATATTGATGAGGCTGATGGTAATACGGAAAGTGTTGAAGTTTATAACGACCCAGGACCCCTTGTGGATACGAGTGAAGATCACACTGAGCAAGTAATTAATAAAAAGCAGTCAAGAAAGCGACAAAAAAATACACAGCAATGGAAACAAGCTGTTTCAAAACGTTTAAAAAATAGTGGCCAAGAATACACGACCAAAAGAGGCAAGATCGCACCAGCGAAATCCATGCGCCCTCCATGCAAAACCTCGTGTCGTCTGTCTTGTTCTACTAAAGTTTCTTTTGAAACGAGGAGTGTGATTTTTAAATCCTACTGGGAATTGGGAACACACCAAAGGCAAAGAGATTTTCTTGCATCATGTATTAAAAAACAAAATCCTACAACCCGAAGAATCAAGATCACAGCAAATAACACATTTAAACCACCGAGGAAACCGAACTCAACCTATCATTTTCTGATAAATGGTGAGGAAATCAGGATTTGTAAGACTTTTTTGCTGAATACTTTATGTATTGGTGAAAAAACATTGCGGAATGTAATTGACAAAATATCTGATCAAGCCTTGTTTATAATGAGTCCTGCCGATAATCGCGGAAAGCATAATAACCATTGTAATTTAAGCGATGAAGTCGTGAAATCGGTCCGAAATCATATAAATTCCATTCCTAGAACAGAAAGTCACTACTTAAGGGCTAATACAACCAGGGAATATATAGATGGAAGTTTAACTATAGCGGAGCTTCATCGTGATTACAAAAAGATTCAAGAAACCGCTGGAAAGGAATTTGCAAATTATGATGCCTACTATCGAATTTTTAATACTGATTTAAATCTTGGTTTGTTTATTCCCCGAAAAGATCAGTGCGATGAATGTGAGGCGTACAAAAACTCTAACGATAAGGAACTACTGATGGAAAAATACAAAAAACACCTAGAAGAGAAAAGTTTAAGCAGATTAGAACTAAAACACGACACAGAACAATGCAAAAATAGTGATTCTAATAATATAGTTGCCATTTTCGATCTACAGGCAGTCTTACCTTGTCCAATTGGCCAGTCATCAGCTTTCTTTTATAAGTCCAAGTTAAATTGTTACAATTTTACGGTGAGGACTCATTTTCTAATTAGTTAATTATAGTGTTAAAATTAATCAATTTATGTTCGAATGTACCTAATGTATATTTTGTTTTAGGTATCCAATATAAAAGACGATACCACAATTTGCTTTTTCTGGCACGAGGGTCTTGGCAAACGCGGCGCCAATGAAATAGGAACATGCCTTTACAAGTTTTTGGAGGATCTTTCTAACAAACAACCAGATAAAGACATAATATTTTATTCGGATAATTGCTGCGGGCAGCAAAAAAATAAGTAAGTTTGTTGCCTTTTATAATACAATTAATTTACAGTAGATTTAGATAAATAGGAGTGATTGTTGTTATAATTCATACTGAACAATATAGGTAGGTAATGTACTTATAATGTAAATAATTATTTCTACTTGTTTCAGATTCGTTTTTGGAATGTATTATTATGCTGTCAACACATTGCCTATAAAGTCAATAACACACAAATTACTTATTAGGGGTCATACCCAGAATAAAGCTGATGCCGTCCATTCTGTAATAGAAAAAAACGTTAAGCGAGCTAAAAAGGCTGGACCTATATACACTCCAGCAGAATACATCAGTCTTATTAAAAATGCTAAGAAAAAGGGTGTTCAATTTACCGTTAAAGAAATGAATTTTGATTCTTTCATTGATATGAAGCTGTTATCTGAAGATATTAATTTGAATGTAAACAAGGATGTTGAAGGAAATACTTTTAAAATATTGGATACGAAAGCGATCAAATTTATGAAAGATTCAGAGATATACCAATTTAAGTGCAGCTACAAAACCGACGATTGGACAGCAGCGAGAATTCGAACAGGTCGTATCGGTAATAAAAAAAGTGTGAAAGATGTCACACTAAACCAGCTCTATAAGGAAAAGTTACCAATCCCTCACAGAAAAAAAGAAGACATTCGTCAATTGATATCCTCAAATATAGTTCCTAAGTTCTATGAACAATATTTTAACAACCTTTTTTAAGAAAAGGAGAGAGAGCTAGAACTGATTCGTTAGTAAGAAAAAAATAATTGTTATAAAGATATTTTTATATTTTTTAATTAATATTTTTTGAAGTGTGATTCTAAAGAATTTCATTTGCATAACAGTGAATCTTGTTAAAAATAATGTCACTGTTATTTTTGTTATCTTCTATAATTCTATTTTCATTGTGATTCCAAAGAGACACAAACGTGAGATTATTGACGACTGATTAGTAAGACTATAATGATAGTTTAAGTATTATATTTCGTGAAAGTTACTACATTTTTTTTACTTTATAAGAAAATAAAAAGTTTATACGGAAAAACAAGGTATTTTTATTCGAAAATCATCCTAAATTAAAGCTCAAATTTAGTCCTAATTACAAAATAATATACATTTTGGTAGAACAAGGGCACAAATGTATCCCTTCCTTAAAATTAAAATTAATTGAAAAAAAACTAAAAGTTCTTAATTCTTGTTAACTATACGCCTAAAAAGGATAAATAGTATATAGTTTATATCATGCAAAGAAGAAAAACTTTCGAGCAATATTAACAGAGCAAGACCTCACTGAATGCAATAAATATCTTAAAATAGCTCTCCTGTAAAATAGCAAAAACTGCAATTATGCCCTTGTTCTACCGAAGGTGCGAATGTTTAAGAGCGAGTCACGTGATCCTAACGTACCTGCGTACACCGAACTGATTAACAATAAAAAGTGACAAACCTAGTTCAACGTTTTATGTGAATGAAAAATTAAAAAAAAAAATACAACTTTGCCCACTCTAATTTGACAGGTACTATGAACGTTTAGTAATAAGGACCTATGATAGATTGATTATTTTCCTAGAATGATCTCTAAATCGTATGTTCTTAAGGTAGAAAATACCGAAGTTACGGAGGTTTCTGCAAAATGGGCAAACTTGTAAAAAGTACTAGATATTTGGCCCGCTGTACAAATTGAAGTTTTTAGCACATAAACATTCATTGTCTAGTTAATATCATATATTGTATGTAAAGAAAACTACATTTGTAAATGATGTAGCACAATCACAAATTGAAAGTATTATTATTTAAAAAAATATTTAAAGTAGAATAAAAAATATACAACAAATCTGGGCAAAGTTGTACAGTTGTAATTGAAGTACGTAACAAAACGTATTTTCATCTGACATTTTAGTTCTGTGAACTTCTGTGGCAGAAGTTAACTTTTCTTTCTGCCGCCAAACCGTTAATATAAACTTTCAAAGTACTTTTTATGTAAGAACAAGTAAGTAATTAACAATTTCTTACTGTAAGTTAAATATAAGTGGTCCCTCCCTATGTCTACGATACAAGCCCAACTCTAGATGAGAGTATTTATTGAGTTTGTGTTAAATTTTTATAGTATGTTTCATTCTCGTACTTTAGTTTTTTTGATCTATTTATTTCAGAAATGCCTGCTAATAGAAAAGTGTCTGAGCGGCAGTGGGAACTGCTGCTCCAATTTATGGAGGAAAATCCCGCCTTTGCCAAGGGAGCCATGGCGAATGAGGGTCCCTTGGCAAAGATCCACACAGATACAAAGTGGAAGGAGTTAGCAACCCGCCTCAACAGTGAGGGCTCGGGCTGTACAAAACTTTTTGGGAAATGGCGTGAAGTAAGTGTAATAAACAATACCAATAATATTTGCGAGTGTGTGTGAAAAGGTGCATGTACCTACGCACGACGACATATCAAGCACATTTCCATTCTTTATGAGCTGCCCGTTATTACACGGATAGTCATTACAATGCGAGGTCCACTTATACTGTAAATTTATAGCTTGATATGTTATTGTGTGAACATATTTAAGGCAACAAGTATGGGGTGATACACCTGTGCCAAGTGCATGTGGTATATTCGATCAAAGAAATGTAATTGTCAAAAAAGTAAGTGTGTAGTAATTAAGTAAAATTTTGACAATTCAATTTTATTTGTGGCATCCCACCCTTACTAATTAATACTAATACTAATACTGATAATGCGCTATAGATAGACTAATAATTTTCTTTATTTAATACATTATTTTAGTTGACTTCATCATTTAAAAGTAACCATTGTATGATATTGTGTGAATATTTCACTTTGCTAGTATTGGAACCAGCAGAAATACCACGCCCCTAATAAAGCCACTGTACTCAGGGTACAGGCTACATGTACGGGCGGGGGTCCTCTGCCCCCTAATGTGCTACCGAACCCGAGGGAGGAACGGATCCTGGCTTTATTAGGGCGTGTGAGCGTGTATGGAGAATCCAGCGTCCGCATCCCTTTCCCTGTTAGAAAAGACCTCATTTTTATTATTTTAACTAATTGTAAAGAAGTAGTTAGTGTAAGTACTGGCTTTTTTAGTGTTTCTGCCTATGTGTGATATTAGTCTGTAAAATTATCAACTTAAATAAAACTTCAAGTAATTTCATTTTGTTACATGAGATAGATAGAAAGTAATCTGTAGATTTATCTTGATTAATAATGACAGTGTCATGTAAAGTTAGTAATAGTAGAGCTTGAGACACATAAAATGTGATGGTTGTACCAAGCAGAGTATTTAGGAATTTATTACAAAAGGAAAGTGGATGATTGATATGGTTTTAATGTTGCAGGGGGGATAATGCGGATTCTTGGCCGACACGCTCCACGTCACCGGCCGTGGCCCCGGTGGCGGAGTCGGACTCGCCATCGGTACTGCTGCCGCCGCCGCCCTCTTCAGTCCCGATGACTCCGCCAGGGCTATGCTGGCTGGTCGATGGTTCGTCAGAACTGACCCTACCGCCAACGCCATCACCGCCACAGAGGCACCAGGCACCACTGCCTCCATCACCACTGCCGCCATCACCACTGCCGCCTTCAGCACCACCGCAAGATTCTGCAGCTGTGGTGATACCACCAGCTGGTAGAATACGTGGGAGGGGAGGTAGACAAAGAGGTACATACAATTAACCTTATTTAGATAATCATAATAGAACACATGTCATCTATCTATGCATATTATAAATTGAAGTAGCTTTTCGTTTCTGTCTGTGGGACTGTGTTGTTGTAAACTATGCAATGGGTTTTGTTGCGGTCTTCATAAAAACAGAGAATATATTCAGGAAGGTTTATGTGTATAATGCATTCATATTTAACTTAGATATAATAAAGACTGACACTCATTGGTTTGGGCCCGATTGGTGGCTGATTGGTGGTTTGGTGGTTGGTATTCGAAAGTGGCCCTTTTTCAAATTTGATTTTTTTATGATATAACTTTACAATAACTAAGAAGTTTTAATACCTTCATTTAAGGAGTATTACACTGTCTATTAAATACAATTTATTGCATTAACCTATCATTTTTAGTTTCCGAGATTTTTAACATTCTCTAAGTGACCCGGATTCATTGCTCTCGAGTGTAGTTCATTGCAAGATGGTAAATGTAAATTCACAGTTATTACATGAACCAAAAAAAGTTCGAATCACGAAATTCAAGAAAGAGCAATTGGCTCCTCAACTGGAAAATCAATACGCTATCGTCATTAGAAACAAAATACTGAATCAAACACTCACCACTGATGATACTAAAGACCCTTTGTGCCGAGTCTAAAATGTTTGCAAAACATAAAAAGTTCAACTAATACGTCGAAATACTTCCATAAAATAGTATTAGTTGCTTTATGGATTATGACATGACAATGTTGTGCGAGATATTCATCAAAAAAATGTGTACTATTGGACTGAATCACAACGACTTTTTTATGAAAACTTTTCACGAATGCACTACACAGCAATAAGCCTTGATGCTACGGGTTCTATATTTAAGAAAATCATTATAAAATCACCCATACATTCTGATAAGTATCAGGAGAAACATTTATTTTTGTATGTGGCAGTACTTAAGTTAAAAACCACATCAGTTCCAGTAACCCAGATGATTTCGGCAAGTCAAACGATAGAAACTATTTATATGTGGTTAAAAACTTGGATTAATAATATGATTAAGCCAAAAGAAATAATCACTGATGACTCAAGTGCTTTAATCGGAGCATGCGTGAATGCTTTTACAACTTTTAAGTCAACTAAGGAATATGTTAGTCAAAGTTTTAAGGTCCTTGAAGGGAAGACCAAAATTATTCCTACATGTTTCTTACGCTTAGATTCCTCTCATTTTATAAAATGCTTGTATGGGCTACAGTGTTTTAAGTTGGTAGACGTACGTGTCAAAAGATTTTATTTAAGAATTTTACTTCAAAACGGAAAGAACTTGTCCTATATTGCCACTCGATATTTTGATTTTGGCAGATGGCCTGGCAACTGGATTGGAAAAGTCAGCTAATTCAATGTTGATTGAAAAAACGAACTCATCCAATCATCAGTGCAATAATAATAAAAAGGGAGTAATTACGGAAAAATACAAATTAAGTGATCATTTAATATTTTTTGAAATTGGAGACAACTTAAATATTACCGAAATACCAAACAATGTAGTTCTGATCGAGAATAGAAAATACAGTATCGTTGCCGCCATAGAATATGTGCCAGGATTACCATGTGGCTTAGGACACTATAAAGCACACTGCAAAAGTGGCGCCAAATGGTATTGTTATGATGATTCTTCAGTTAAGGTTACAAAAACAAACGTAAAAACAAATATGCAATTAGATATATTAATTTATGCCAAAATCTAATTTTTTTTCATGTGTTTTTTTATTTGTAATAAGAAGTATGATTTTATTTTTTGTTTGGTGTGTAACTTAAATTAAAAATATATGTGAGAAATATTACAGTGGTTAATTTCTTACGGTCCCTATCTAGCTGTGTTTCAATGTCTATTTAAGTACGCCTGAACTAAAACAGTATTAATTTATGGAAAACTTGAGTCTTTGCTCTTTCAGGCGCTCATGACCATTTCTAAGAAAAAGATTACGGTGTCGTAAGTTCTTATACTAATTTAAATTAGACATACAATAATAAGCCGTTTCGGGAAAATGTAAAAGGAAATAACCATTCTATTATTATTCTAATGATAATTCGTTTATCACTTTATTATTATAAGTGGCCAGTATTAGTAATCAGATATTTCACTTAATATCATTTTATATTACAATAATCTATTAAAACTAATACTAAAATTAAAACACAAGAAAATATTTTATTATTTGTATGCTTGTAAACTAAACGCCTGGAAGATATTGTATAATACACTCGAGAGCAATGAATCCGGGTCACTTAAAGAATCCTAAAAATCTCGGAAACTAAAAATGCTAGGTTAATGCAATAAATTGTATTTAATAGACAATGTAATACTCCTTAAATGAAGGTATTAAAACTTCTTAGTTATTGTAAAGTTATATCATAAAAAAATCAAATTTGAAAAAGGGCCACTTTCGAAGATGGAACTACGAAATTACAGCATTTGGTTTTGCTTTTGTTTGTAATCTGTCATTTATGTGGGTACATAAACCATGTTGATAGTGCTCTATATTCATTATTCAAGCTGAAATTATGTCGCTTACGCCTGAAGAATGCACCAGAATACTTACAATGCTGGAAACCGGCCGGAGTCAGCGCGATACAGCCAGGACTGTCGGTGTGTCGCTGTCAACAGTACAAAGAGTTCTCCGACGTTACGAAGAAACTGGTTCTAACCTACGCAGACCAGGAACGGGCAGAACCAGGTGTACCACAGCACGAGAAGACCGATATTTGGTGAACACCATGCTTCGAAATCGCTTTCTCACAGGAACTGAACTCACAAATCAGTTTCGACGCCTCGGAGGAAGTAACCCAAGTGCATGGACAGTAAGACGTTGGCTTGCTGAATCTAACTTAAAACCCCTTAGACCTGCAAACGGCCCTAAACTGGAGCGTGGGCATCGTATTTCAAGACTAAGATATGCCCAGAGCCACGTAAATTGGAGTATTGAAGATTGGTCAAAAGTTATGTTCTCCGACGAATCAAAATTTATGCTCTACAAGCACGATGGAAGACACAGAGTGTATCGAAGACCAGGGGAAAGATTCAAGCAAGCATGCATCGAAGAAAAAGTAGCCTACGGTGGTGGGTCTGTACTTGTGTGGGCCGAAATTTCTTCTGAAAGTCGCACAGAGCTGGTGATCATAGAAAACGGCTCTTTAACTAGCGTAAGATATGTGGAAGAAATCCTCAATGATCACGTTGGTCCATTTATGGTCAATTTAGGTGAGGATGCTATATTTATGCATGACAATGCCCGACCTCCTACAGGTAGGATTGTGAATGACTACCTTCAAGAGATGAACATTACTCGTATGGAGTGGCCAGCGCGCAGCCCGGATATCAACCCGATCGAGCATGCTTGGGACGAGCTAGGCAGATGCGTAAAACAACGAAACCCTCCCCCAATCACGCTTCGTGAGCTCAAAATTGCTCTCACAGAGGAATGGGAGAATATTCCCCAAAATCGTATAAGGAACTTGATGTACAGCATGCCAAACCGCGTAAACGCAGTAATGGAAGCACGAGGAGGCAATACGAAGTATTAAAATTCAAGAAAATCGTAATAAAGTTCAAAAATTTCATGTTTCCTATTTTTGTTTTAAGGAGAGATAGCAGTTTTTTTCTTTATGTAATTTTGTGTTAATAAAATGTATGGTGACTCATATTTTTTTTACTTTCATTTAAGGAGTATTACATTGTCTATTAAATACAATTTATTGCATTAACCTATCATTTTTAGTTTCCGAGATTTTTAACATTCTTTAAGTGACCCGGATTCATTGCTCTCGAGTGTATTTGACGAAACGTTATTTGCTAAGAACTTTAATCTAGGCACTTAGCGACTATTTCGAAGAGAAAGTTTGAGGCTCCGTTTTGTTCGATTGAGGATTTGGGGGTGCTGGTGCAATATAGAATTGTTATAGAATTATTTGATACTATCTATTTGCTTATACTATGTATAGTAATAGAAATATCATGGTGGTTTCGCCGGGAAGGATACTTTGCAGCGCAACCACTTTAAATAAAAGTTTACGTCGAAACTAGAGATATAGATTTTTTTTTTATAGGACTAGAATAACCCTTAATCAAATACTGGGAAATTATTTCCGACTTAGTTTGAAATAACAAAATCAATTTTATTATTTTAATGGCAATACTTAACAGTTTTAACCGTAAAGAAATAAAATCATTGATAAATTATTGACATAATATATGGCAACACTTTTCATAAAGTCCATAAAATGTCATTGGACGTCAATGTCAAAGTCACAAGTAGTGAACTTTTGTGAAAACTAACGGTTGTCTTCGGTCTTTGTGTATGTTATTGATAAAAAAAATCTGGTAAGTGCATGGACGCAACATTGTCGTCAACTAGACTTATTTTCCTAACGTTTTTCTTGAAAATGACGCTGAGTGATGTAATATTTATTGGAAAATTTTAGTCTCCAATAAGTGGGAAATTATTTCCCATTGTTTGTTCCTGCAATACAAAAAAAACAATAAAATATCTATATAAAGTTTTGTCCACTGAATAAAATGTAACAGATGATTGAACCGTCAGACCGACAAAGGGAAATAGCGCTATACGTCAAAAAGAGAATTCTGTCTATACTCCTAATTCTTAGCTTAGTGCTTGTTAAAGGATAATATATAGATATTACACTTACTATGCGAGCAAACTAAGAATGCGCCTGTCAAGACGCCATTTTGTTGCCATTTTGACAGATATAGTACTGCAAACTGTCAAAATGGCAACAAAATGGCGTCTAGACAGGCGCATTCTTAGTTGGCTCGCATAGTAGTGCTTATATATTACATTACTGTTGCATTTTAGGTTTCTATCTTCTGATTAGTATTATTTATTTCTAGCAATTTTGAAGAATGGATAAGAAAAAGAATATTAGGGTACCTTTAAATATAAAGAATCTACAAAAAGCCGTTGAAAACTTAGCTGATTTGTCGGATTTATCCGATAATGATTCAGAAGGTGACCCTTGCTACGCCGATAGTATAAAAACTCCATACGATAGCTGCTTGAATCAACCGGACGATAACCTTATAGAACAGCGTCTTGAACAGATTTTTGGCTTGGAAGATAATTATAATAACGATTCCATAGAAGACGAACCAATACCGACAACGGAATCACTATTTAATGTTTTATGTCAATCACCGAATAACCAAAACACAATTGATACTACTACATCCATGACTTTAGATTCTGAACAGGATATTTATCATAGCCAACTCCAAGTACAAGAATTATGTTCTGAGGAACAAGACAGTCAGTCATCACATACTCAGCAAGAACCAGTAGACATACCGGATGATTTTTTCTCTATTCCACTCTTTGAGCAAGTAGTGACTACTGACAGACAAGACAACTATTATCGTGATGGCATTTCTATAGACGAATTATTGGAAAATGATCAGCAAGAGTCTCAAGATCACAATGAAATACTCAGGGATCCCTCTCATCCAAGAGAATGGAAGACGGCACACATATCTCACGATGTTCCTGTTTTTGAAAAGCGTTTTAAACCCAAGGCTAATTACACACACAAAACTTCACCGCAAAGTATTTTCGAACGGTTTTTTCCGGATAAACTGATAATGATAATCGTGGAACAAACAAATAGATACGCCCGTCAGAAAAATAGCACTAATTGGAACCCAGTTACAGAACAAGACATCAGGGCGTATCTAGGATTTTTGATCATGATGGGCTTAAATCCACTACCTGATATGGAGTTATACTGGTCGTCTGATCCATTTTATTGCAATAAAGAAGTCACCCAGGTTTTTCCAATCGTGCGATTTAAAAAAATTACGGAAAACCTTCACGTAAACGATAATGAAATGGAACCAGCAAGGGGATCACCTGACCACGATAAACTTTACAAACTAAGACCTTTAATTACAGAACTGAACAAGGTGTATAAGAATGAAGCACATAATTCTGCCGAGCAATCTGTTGATGAGTGCATGGTGAAATTTAAAGGCCGTAGCTCACTGAAACAATATATGCCTAAGAAACCAATTAAAAGAGGTTTTAAAGTTTGGGCAAGGTGCGACGCAAAAACGGGCTATTTGTATCAGTTTGAAGTCTATACTGGTAAAGGCGACAGTACTGAGAATGAAGGACTCGGTTATAATACTGTTATGAAACTTTGTAATAATGTACCAAGAAATACCTTAGTTGCATTTGACAACTTTTTCACCAGCTGCAATCTTATGGAAGATCTTTATAAAAAGAAAATTTATGCAGTAGGAACAGTCAGAAGCAACCGAAAAGATCTCCCGGAAATGATAAAAAAAAGCAACCGAAAGCTTTGAGATTACAAAAACATGAATTTGCAGCTGTTACAGCAGAGCCAATCACGGCCATTAAATGGCTTGATACTAAGGAAGTGGCAGTTCTCACCACAGCACATCAGCCACTTGACGTAATGTTTGTGAAAAGAACACAAAAAGATGGTTCTAGAAGAGAGATTCTTTGCCCGACAGCTATTGCTTCGTATACACTTAGTATGGGTGGGGTAGATCTGTTCGACCATTTTAGGTCTTCATATCCAATCAATCGGAAATCAAGAAAATTCTGGATGCGACTCTTCTTCTTTTTATTTGATGCATCTATCATAAACTCGTACATCACCTATAATTACACACATGTTGTGACAGTGCACGGGCACCGAGAATTCAGGTTGCGTTTAGCACGTGCACTAATAAATAATTATACTGCTCGGAAAGCACAAGTACAACAAGGCGTGCTTTTAAAAAATAAAAAAGGCGGTGTCTTCGGGGTCCCGGATAAAATCCGTTTACTGAATGTGGGCATACACTTGCCAGAGGAAATAAATACATACAAACGATGCAGATACTGCAGCACAAAGAAGAAGTAACAGCGGACCAGAATTCAATGTTCCACCTGTGAAGTAGCTCTGTGCGCTAAAAACTGCTTCAAAACATTTCATACTGTACCATCTCAATAATTTTAATTGTATGTGATTTAAAACATAGTCTCTTACTTTGTTCTTTCATTTTAGATATTATTTTTTTTTTTCATTATTTGTATTTTATTTCCATAAATTCAAAAGCAAAACCGGGGTGATTATCTAATCTAAAACTTGTAGTGAAATGTCTTGAAAAGCTGTAATCTGTACCGAATAATGGGAATTATTTTCCCACTTGATAATATTTTGATATGCAGTAACAAATAACGGGAAATTATTTCCCACCGTAAAACCCCCCTTTCCTCACCCTTTTTTCAAAATTTTATCAAAAATTATGAAATCTATAGACAAAACTTACCTAAAACCAGTCTCAGTTTTTATTTATCTCTTAAAAAGTTTTCCGTTTGATTAAGGGTTAATAGACATTCCATAGAATTTTTCATGTTACTTATACATGTTACAGCAAAGGTGGTTCCGCCAGGAAGCATGACGTCACCTTCCTCATACCTCTATACCCAATTTCGTGTCTGTCTGTGTGACCACGTTGTACTAAGTGTCAGCTGGAACCTGTCGGCCTTGCTCCAGTGAAGTTAGTAATACAAGTATAGCTGTTTTGTACCTCTTCTCTCCCTTTGACTTTTAAGCTGCGTCCAGATTGTTATTTTGTCCATACCATACCTCCTTTATGCCTCCATTACATGTACCGAGTACAGTGCTAAGACTGATCACTCGGCCAGAGACCTCCGGTAGGTGCATTCTGTCTCACCACTGTACTCATTAAGGGCAAATGACAGCTCTTGAACGTGTTTAGATGTGATGAGCGCGTTCAATTTCATTGGTGAAATCCGCACTTAAAGGCAATAGCCATACTATGCTAATCTCTAATTTATTTTACTGATTTTGTTTAGTGAGCTGTTGGTTGGGATTGTATTATGTTTTTTGTCTTGTGAATAAATTCATTGTGAAAGTATACTATAATGTTGCTGTTGTGTATAAGCAGCTATCAGCTAAGTTATGTTTGTGTATTGCCTGGGAGGGATAGAATGGATAGAAAATAAATGCAGAAGAATCCAACAAAAAAATTGTGATTTAGGATTAATTTATAGGAATAAACAGTACACAAACACAACTGTTGTGTGGGTTTATACACTAGATAACTAATAATTACAATTAATAATAATTACAATAATACAGGACCACAAAGAAATCGCTTTATTGCAATAAAAATCATTTGTACAATTTAAAATACACTTTTTAAAATTAGTTGTGTTTCATTTGTTGTTGAAGGTGGTTGGCGAAGCTTTGGGGAGGCCTATACCCAGCAGTAATGATGCTCGATTTCGCTAACACTAAGCGAGAAGCGCACTGTAAGGTTTTCAATGAGTTGTAGTGTTCGTGAAAATGGGCATAAGTTTTGGCTGCGAGGGTTACATTTTCTGAAAGTCTATGTAGGCAGACTACACTCCATAGACTTTAAGGAAACATGAGCAGTTTTATTATTCGACATGCTGAATAACAAAACTTACCCTGTATACTGAGTAAGTTATGTACAAATTAATGAATCGTTATTTTGATGAACCCATCGCAAAACTCACAATTATTTAAAGGTCAGCAGTAGTAAGCTTTCAGCATGCAGGTTTTTTTTTTTTTTTGCTCATGGGGAAATCCATCATGGATGCTCCTTCGCTTGGGGTAAGCGAAGGATTATGTCGGACTCTTAGCGACTAAAACCCCACTAGTGTATCATCCAAAGAGAGAAGGACCTAGACCCAACTCATCTTCGGTACCAGGCTAGGTACCGAAGATGAGTTGGGTCTAGGTCCTTCTCTGATGGGAGGGTCACGGAAACACTCGCGACGCCATCTCGGGCCTATAAGTGTACTTTCAATTTTGATGCGCTGCAATCACTGCACAGTAGGAAAAATTTAACTTTTTCGTATGCCGGAACGTACATCTACGCTCAAAATAAGTTGGTGTTAGTCTGCCGGAGCGTACATCTACGCGTAATTACGTGACATCGAAAAATTAATTTTGTGTGTGTAACCGAGAGTCTAAGTTACTTTGAACGCATTTATTGATTGAGATTATGACCGAACGAACCAAAAATATTGCTCGAAATATTTATTATCTGTGAAGTTAGTTCAAAATAACGAGTGAAAGTGTCGTGATTACGAAGTGTTTACGGAAGTGTTTTTTTGTGCTAAAGTAAGTATTTACATGTAAATTTGTGTTTTTGTTAGTCCTAATATACTATTTATAGGTCAAAGTACAAAGATGTACAAAATACTAAAGATTTTGATAAGTTTTAAGAACAGAAAGATACCTACAAAAAACGACGGTTGAGTCAATTTCAATCGATGATTTTTTATCACAATTATAACATTTTCTTTATGTTATAAACATCAAATTGTACAACAGTTTACTCGTAATTGGAATATTTCATTACATCCCACAAAACATTTACAGTATCGGCAATTAGGCTTTATATTTATCGACTAGTAAATCCCCTACACAAGTCGTTTATACATGGTGTTTAAAAGGGGTGTGTAATGTTTGGCATAATAACAAATGCTCTAATTTCACTTAAACTAACGTTCATATGACATAATTTTCATAAGACATAATATCAAATGACATAAATTCATATGACCTAATATTTCGTATCATATAATATTCATTTAACATAATAACATTTAGTATAACGTTCATTTTATATAATTTTCAATATGTATAATATTCTTTTAATATAACGTTCATTTGACCTAATATTCTTATGACCTAAAATTCATGTTTAATGGGCACAGTTCTAGCCTAACTCAAATGGCACTTAACCAAACCTTTAAATATTCTATGCAAGGTCGAGGGTGGGCCTGGTCGACGGAGCCCCGCTTTGCGGGGCTCCTACTTATGAGTGGTTTATAAAAAAATAACCACGAAGGGGATGGCGGGGTCTATTCGCTCGCTTCGCTCGCTCACACGACCCCGCCATCCCCTTCTAACCTAACCTATCCGAGTCGGGGTGCCCTAAAGTCCAGATTTTATCCAGGTGTATAGGGTATAAAGTGAAGAAAAAAAATAATTAATACTATAAATTATATATAATTAGTATAGAATATTATAGTAAATGAATAATATGCTAAATGAATATTATGTGAAATGTGCATTATAGGAAATGTTCATTATGTCATATGAAATTAGGTAAAATGAAATTATATCAACAATTCATTATGTCAACTGATCGTTATGTTAAACAAAATTATGTTAACTGAAATTATGTCAAGTGAACGTTAGATATTTTGTTATTATGCCAAACATTACACTCCCGTTTAAAAGTGGTGTCACACGATGTACCTATTTTTCTTCTATGAAAATGAATGTTAGTTTATTTATGTTAACAATGTTATTTAACTACGATAAATATTCATAAATAAGTACATACCTACTGACTGTTACATTCGTATCTGAAACATGATTGGCTTTGTTGATTTGTTATAGGAACATGGTGGTTATAATGGATGTTGATTATCATCTGAATAAAGATGACTACACGTTATGCATATATGAATGCAAATGGCCATGGAGCATAACTCATTATATCAAGCAAAATAAATGTTTTATATGCAACATGAAGCCCAACGTGAATGCACCACCTCATTTTATCCTGAATACTAACAGCGTTCAAAATATACGACTATTGATAAGCATCAGTTGGTTTTGGTGTGAATATTGTAATTTCGCCGTATACGATCACTACTTAAGTGATGAGTGCGATTTTTGTTATAATTTATTTTAATTTTTTTTATAAAACTAAATCAAACAATCACGCATAATAGAAATGATTGAAAAAGATGCAACTTATAAAATTTACATATAAATTTTTCCTAACGATTTCTTGTATGATTATTTTTCCGATCGTTTTAAGTATGGGATAGTATCTACGTAGGTACCCAATTTCTACGTTAGTAGTACCAGTAATGTAATCTGATAGCAAAACAAAAACATGATGCAGGTAAAAATTTATATCAATTTTTTTTTATAGATGGAACCAGACGATATAAATTCTAAAGATGATCCACCATATCAAGAAAATCCCCTTATTACAGCACGCATGGTAGAAAAATCTCCTAGTGGGAGAATACAAGTGCTGTCGAATGACAGAGTTATTTTGAAAAGGTCAAAATCAGGAAGGTTATTACCATTTAAATTGCCAGATGGTGCTGCACGTAAAGAAGACCTATTGGAGAATGCTTATGGCTTACCTAGATCCTCTGTTGTATGTAGCGTTGCCAGGTCCTCATACCGAAAAGCCGGACAGAGCTGTGAGTTTGGCCTAACATTTGGGTCAAAAAGCCGGACATCCTGCATTTTCAACAATTTTAAATATTCGTGTAAAAAATAATTTTTTTTTTGGCCTAACATTTTGGTAAAAAAGCCGGACACTGCATTTTAGGGGATTTTTTGGTATTAATGTAGAAAATTAATGAAAACCAAGCTTTTTTGATAATTTACAATAAAACTAATGCCAAATTAGTCTAAAAGTACTTTATTATTAATCAGTCTCAATAATTCTTTCCTTAATTCAAATTAAATACAACATCAGTCTAAATTATGTGTCTTAAATTCTCAATATATAAAACAAAACAGAACTTATTCTGTAAATAATCAAAACAAAACAAAACTTCTTCTCTTAATAACCAAAACAAATCTCTACTCTTATTAATCAAAACAAAACTTCTTTAAATAATATAAACTCGACACTTCTTCTCTTAAATAATCAAAACAAAAAAGACTTCTTATCTTTCAATTAGACATTAAACATTATTCTAAATATTTTTGGTTTGCAGTAACAAGCTTTAAAAGTTCAGTTTCTTTTATTATGCAGTTGTAAAAATCCTTGCACGATAAGTGTTTTAAATTGTATTCTACGAGTAGCATTTTAGCAACTGTATCTACGTTAAGTCTGTTGCGCTGTTTTGACCATTGTTGACCTATTAGAGAGAAAACTCGTTCCACGTTTGCATTGTGGCCTGGAATCGCGAAATAAAATTGGCAAATAGTTAGAAATTCTGAAAAGCTTTCTTCAGAATTCATTGATTTAAAATATTGGACCCATTTTTTGTGGGCTGTTTCTTGAAATCAACATCCTCTTTATTATTAATTAAAAAGCTTTTCAGGTTTTGCAGTTGATCAAAACATTTGCTGTCATCAATTTTGACGTGGTTTTTCGTTATGATACTTATAGTATTGGAAACTTGATTCCATTCAGGAACATCTTTTAAAGACATCCATGAAAAATGTTTTGTCTCTTTGTATAGGTTTTCAGTCCATGATTTTAAATATTGTACTGCAATTGTGTACATGTTTTTAATATTTTCTTTGAACGCAGTCACTTGGTCAACATTCTTGTCAATGTCATTAAACTTACGTAAAATAGAAACCACTTTTAGTGGATAAAAATCTTGTTCAATCCTTGCATTTATGCTGTTCATTATTTCAGAACAGTTTTCTAATACCTCATTCACTGAAACATCAGCCTTCTCTGTATTTTTGATGTAGTTTTGATATATGGCCATGAAAGAATGAACAGCCCAAAAATAGCCTTCGTTCAGATCATTTTCGAAAAATTCTCTTAATGTTCTTGATGCATTATTCCCGCTTGTCAGAAAATATGACTTCAGCGGGTCATACATCTGTAAGATTCTTTCTATCGCTGGGAACAAACTCAGCCAGCGGGTCTTTGAATGATATAGCATTTGTTTAAAATGAACGTCTAATTCTGAACTAATCCTTTTCAGTTCCTCTGTGCGTACTGTAAATGTAGCAAAATGATTGTGAAGCTGCATGACAATACTTTCAAAGCACAATGGCACAGAATCGAGAGACCTATGGACGGAATTATTGAAAATATGCGCAACGCAACCGACTCCAACTAAATTTTCATTATTCGTTAGAGATTTTAGTAGGCAAAATACATTATTTTGTCCTCCTCTGTCTTTGCCGCCAAAATTCGTAGCAGCATTATCAGCCGAATAAGCCACTAGTTTGTGCGAGAGGTTTTTGTCGTGCAGAGAATCGTAGACGTAATTAGATATCGTTTCGGATGTCTCATTTTGTTGAGATTGTAGGTCTATCAGGGAGACCTGAATCCCGTCTTTCATATAATCAAAATACTGAATTAACAGCGGAAATATCTTAATATTCCCATGATTGCTTGCATCGGTGGAGGCGCTTATGTATTTTATGTCACACAAATCGTCCAATGTTTTTTTTAAAACATATGGAGCAAGAACATTTTTCAAAATTGCTTCTGCCTTTGTCCTGGCACAGGATACTTCTTTCGCAATATTTGAATCTGCATAAAGGCATTTTTGAAGTGGCACTGTACAGTCTAGTGAGTTAAACGACTGATTGTGTTGTACTGTATGAAAAACCAACGTAGCCTCAGCTGCTTGCACTTCACGTTTTGGTCCTGCTTGTATAGTAACGAAACTATCCATTTTTGATGAATAGGCAGAGGTCCTGATATTTTTTCTATGCTTTTCTGTAGCCAAATGTTTTTCCAGGTCATATTTTCCTTTGCTGGCTATTGATATGATCTGGTCACATACCTCGCATTTAACCTCCCATGGTTCAGCTTTCGGGCCTGCCGACTTAAACATTTTGTAAGAGTTTTGTAACTCTTCCGAAAATATACATTTTCTTTTTGGCATTTTGTTTGAGATCTGAAAATAATAAAACGTTTTATTTACCTATTTCTTACAGCATCACTCACATCACATACACTACACTCAACACATGATAGTTTATTAAATTTAAGTAACACAGAGTACTGTACAAATACAAAACTTACCAAAGTTCTTGTCGCTAAATAAGAAAAACAAGAAAGCGACGTGCATACACACGCACGCGCGCGCCTCTGCCACCGTTCGCTAGCGACGTAGCGACTGAGCGTTAGAATGTGTGCAGTGGCGCAGGCAGGCGACGCAGGGGAGCGGGTGGGCGGGGGCAACAGCGCTCGCCCTCGCTCGGCCGGCCGGCGATGGCGCGGCGCCGGCTTCTTTCATTCGCGAATTCGGTCTCGATGCGCGCGAATTTTGAAATCTAAAGAGCCTAACAAAAGCCGGACAGGCCGGACGACGCTTATTTTGGCCGGACAGGCAATCAAAAAGCCTGACGATGTCCGGCTAAAGCCGGACGCCTGGCAACGCTAGTTGTATGTATTAGAATTCGATACATGTATTAGTAATAACAAGAATCTCGACAATTTGTAAAATTTATTTTTCTTTTCAGGATGACGCTCAGGGCAACATTCATATTCCACCTTCAATGATTGAGCATGAAATAGTCAATGAGCCCAGTCTACGTATTAATGAAGATAATTCTATATTAGCTCTTCTGTAGGTTTCACTATTAAACTGGTAAACAGATTGTATTTTACATACATTATTATTTATAATGTACTTATTTATTTTTTAGGCTAATAACGTCTCTTACGCTGATATTTTACCCGCGGATCTTGCTGAGGCATTGGCTATTGATTCGGGAAGCGAGGAGAGCGACGACGAAGAGTACTCTGAAGAGACTATTCGTCAAATTTTGGAGTCAAATGACGATGACATTCAAGAAGAAGAAGAAGTTCCTCCAGCATTGGCGGATGGTGTCAGCTGGTCATCTGATTTTCAAACTTTTACAGGTGTCCAAGAAATTTACACCGAGCAACCAGGACCAACACTAATGACAACTGATCCTTTTGAACTTTTCTCTTTTGTCTGGGACCAAAATATTATGGAATTAATTGTACGCGAAACCAATGAGTACGCGTGGCAGACAATTGTGCAACTTACTGAAGTTGGGATAAAACCAGAATCAAGATTGAACGACTGGGTAGAAGTAACCGTGGAGGAGCTCTACAAATTTTTCTCCATTTTAATTTACATGGGCTTGTGTCAGAGAGGACGAATAGACGAATATTGGACTACGGATACGTTAGAAATGCCTCAATTTCGCCAGATTATGCCAAAAAATCGTTTTATTCTCATACTACGTTTTTTGCATTTCGTAGATAATAATAATTTGGATTTCAACTTACATGGACATGATCGTAAAACATCTAAAATAGCTCCTATTCTCGACCATTGCAACCGCAAATTTAAGGAGATGTATGTTCCTGAGCAGCACTTAAGTCTTGATGAATCGCTGCTGCTTTGGAAAGGGAGGCTAACCTGGGTTCAATGTATCCGTTCCAAAGCAGCACGATTTGGCATCAAGAGCTACGAGCTCTGTGAAGCTAGAACAGGATATTTATTGACAATGGCCATTTATACCGGAAAGAAAGATACAAACTCTGAAAACCAAGCAATACATGGATTTACAGGAGCCTCAAGTAAGATCGTTATAGAGCTAATGAATGAGTATTTTCATAAAGGACACTGTCTAGTTATGGATAATTTCTATAATAATGTGGCTCTTACCCGATTTTTAAAAGAGCAGTGTGGTACTGATGTACTTGGTACGCTAAATCGACGGCGAAAAGACACTCCTCTTGATATAAAAACTCTAGTTGAAAGACGTATGAAGAAGAACGAAATGGTCGCTCGACATTGCTCAAACATTACTGTCTTGTCGTGGAAGGATGTCAAATTAGTGACTATGATATCTACTTATCATAATGCTGATACGGCACCAGGGCAACGAGCAGGTGTAGAGTGCAATAAGCCGCTTGCGGTCCATAGTTACAATAAGTACATGGGTGGGGTCGATTTGAAAGACCAGAAACTATCCATGTACTTATTGGAACGTAAAAGGGGCGTAAAATGGTATATTAAGGTTTTCAGAAGACTACTAAATATTAGTATTCTGAACCATTTCATAATACTTATATCGCGCAAACTCCAAAGACCACTCGCGCAAACTGACACATCGCGAATATCGCTATGCCCTAGCTAAAGCGTTGTCGCGGCGACATATTCTCACAACTCGCATCAGACCTGCCATACAATTTTCAATAGGGGAAAGGTTGGATGGAATGGAACACTTTCCAGAACATGAAGAAATTCGCGGGCGTCTTCGCTATAAACGGGGGCGCTGTGTGCGTTGTCTGGCTCTTGCAAATAAAAAGCGGACTGAGAGCAATGTAAAGTGCTCAAAATGCCGAGTGTTTTTGTGTATTGGCAAATGCTGGCGTGATTATCATACACAAGAAATCCTGTCTACATGAAACACTGCATGATATCATCATGCAGTGTATCATGAGACAGCATTATTTTCTGCATTTTGAGCACTTTACGTTGCTCTCTGTCCGATTGTGTAAAATATGACTCCATTCATCTCCAGTATTCCGTCCCTGTCGCTTTACGTTACGTATAGGTACACAACATAAAATGTATAATTGTTTTTCTAAAATTATTTGATGCATATCGTGTGTAAAAATAAAGATAATATAATCTTTTTAACATGATTTTATTTCCTATGCTTACAACTTTAGATGCGGTCTGTCATGTCAATTCAAAATAAACAGTTGATAAAGAATCGAAAAATGAAACATCCTTTATGATACAGGCCGGAACGTACATATGCGCTATTATCCTTACGCCGGAACGTATATGTACGTTCCATTAATTGATAGTGATAACTACTTTCAAACCACAGTTTCTATTACTTTTTATTCCACAACCATGTTTATTCTAAATGTAATGTGTCATACTACATGTGCTTTAGTAAATGAAAACAAGAAATTTGATATAATTCAATTGTAACTGTTTATTATTTGATATTTTCTTCATGCCGCAAGAAACCCTTCTAAAATAATAAATAACTCGCAATTTTTATTGCAAAATGTAAATAAGTAAAGCTTAAGGATCTATCTAAACGTAACATAAACAAAAAACTATATAAGTTACGTTGTTACTTTAAAATATATTTTTGAAATAATAACAAGGACGACCGCGCGGGTAGCATTTTCCGCGGCACCCAGCGCTTAGGCCCAGCGCCCACTATCGGTGGGCATCGGTGCGGCTCGGTACAGCTCGAGCGCTTTACGCCGGCTTCGGGCGGCTTCGGGCGCCTGAGAGCTGCGTCGGGCGGCTTTAGGCGACTTTGGGCGCCTGAGAGCTGCCTCGGCAGTCGTAAGCACACCTAAGGACGCCGTAGCTGATTTTGGGTAGCCTCAGAATAGTTCGGGCGGCAGAAACATCGCAGAGCAGTCGTAACGTTACGTGAAAACAGTTGTGCGTGTGTATTTACAATGGTGGATTGGGACTTAGTTCTCATTGTTCATCTTGCTGAAGAAGAAGAGAAACTTGGAGCCTTAAGGCAAAGAAGAAGATTTTGGGTGAATAAGCTTTGGAAGCAAAGATGTACTTTCGGTGAATTTCATAACTTGTTTAATGACTTACGATATGACGTTCGCAAATTTTACGACTACTATAGGATGGATTATGAAAACTTTAAAGCCTTGGTTGCTCTGCTCCGTCCTTACATAATGAAAAAACCATCTACTTTCCGTTTATGTATATCTGTTGAAGAAAGATTATCTGTGTGCTTAAGGTAAATAATAATGTATTTTTTTTATCACTATAGTATCGCGATGTTATGTCATACAGACATTCGTGAGCTTGCACAAGAATAATCAACTTTTCTTCTGTCATCGTCAAATAAAACAAACTGATACGATACGATAATGGAGGCGCGTGCGGTGATCGAAATGACTGTTCTGCGACGTGTCTGCTCCCAAAATGCCACCCGAGCTACCCGAAGACCGCCTCGGCGCACACACAGCAAAAGGACTACTTTAGGAGGCCAAAAATAATAGATATGAAAAAATGTTTTTATTTGTACTTTTTAGGGTTCCTGATCAATACGTTATCAATAATAAGAATGAATGGGCACTCTGCAAGCCTGTTTCTATTACCCACAGCACTTTTATTTTGTTGTTTGTGCCCGTTGTTCGGTGTGTCGTATTATTTATTTACATTAAGTAGCGACGCTTTATTTTATTTGTGTTAGAACCCAAAAAAACATGTAAGTACCTACCTACCTAAAAAGGGAAATTGATAGGAGTAGAAAACTTAATACTCGTAGAAATAAAAAAAATTGAATTTAGGAAATGAAAAAAGTAAGTATATTTCACTATACATAATACAATAATACATACTTATATTGGTAGCTACTTATGTAGGTATACCTAGTTTACAATAATTAATAATCAGGATGCTTCATCATCATCTTCATGTTCATTGTCATCATCTTCGTCTTCGTCATCATTATTTCTATTGATGATGTTTTCTATTGAAGGATTTTCCAGCATTTCTAAAACCTCCTTAGCAAATGGTTTCCTTCTTTTATAGTGGCTCCTCCTCTTCGATGCAATTATAGGATCGGAAGCTATAAGCATCCAGTGCGCAATGTCTGTATTGGTGTGGATCCTGGAGGTCTTTCTAGCATGGAAAAGCCGTACGCTTTTAAATTCCTTTTGGCTGGTCTCCAGCACATCTTCTGATAATAAACCCACAGGTAGTGGCAGCTCCTTAATAATATCTGCTCCGTGTATCAGGAGTTTGTGGACAGACGCACTCATTTTGTACCAGCCATAACTATTAATACAAATTTTTGCAGTTTCAATAGTGTAATTTTTGAAATTTTCGTAATTTACGTTGAATCCGCATGATAATACGCTCAGGATGTTGGCGAATCTTTTGATTATTTCCGTATCTATACCTGTGATAGCAGAAGATTTAGTAGGCTCAGCAAAAAATTTCCTGGCCGTATTTCCGTCATTGGAATTCCCCCCTCCTTGTTTTGGTTGATCCACCACCAACCCCATTTCTTTGTAAAACCTTTCTGTTATCTCGTTTTTTCTTTTTTTAATTTTCTCTTTGGCGTCTGTGCCCCTGGCTTGCCATTGTTGCAACTCTATTTTATACGAGATGTGAAGTAGATACTCGTAACATCTTAAGTACGAATGGAGCACAGATATACCAAACTTGAACGGAGCCTTAGAGTATTGTTTCCTCAAAAGCAAATCTATGTTGTTTAGCTCCTTGGGTGTTGCTTTACATATGTTGCAAGCTTGCGTTGACGATGTGTCAGTTAAAACGTTGCAAGTCTTGCCATCCATCATTGTACATACAGCATGATGTTTGAAGGTGTATGTTTTGTCGCCAAAAGTTACTTTCGTGACCTGTAACCTTGATATTTGCGCTTCAATTTCATCGTAATGCAGCTTCACAGATTCTTTTGTCTCCTTCTCAATCTGCAGACGAATAATGCGGCTATATCTTGACGAGGAAGGACTAGGGTTTTGCCATATTATCTGTTTTCCATTGGTTGTGTTCTCTGACATTTGTAATGGCACTATAGTGCACAAAATAATGTTAGTGTCACCATACAATGAGTTCGTTGCAAAACATTGTTTATATATGGAATGACCGCCACTCCCGTCAAGACCCCATTTGTACACCACTTCAATGGGTGAGTTCTCTTCGTGATCGTGGTGTATAAGAAGTACATCCTGCTGTACATCTGCAAGTCTGTGTATCGTGTGGTCAAGAATATCTTGGACGGGGATTTGGACTTCCGTTTCTGATATTTTTATATTGTCTGGGTAGCACTGTTTCTTTGTCTGCGCTATAACATTGTATGCAGGATATATATTGGCACCCCGAGATTTCGCCCCTCTTTGCATGTGAATGTAATCTTCTTTACCCATGTCAGAGTCAATGATGAAGGCTAAAGCCTCCTCAGGGGAGTAAGGTGTGATACCAGAAGTCTTTGGTGTATCATGAATTTTTTTTATGCGTTTGTATCTGCGTGGGCTGGTGGTCAATGCCAGGTTCACCATTTGTGCAGCTGTCCTTTTCCCACTCTTTGCTAGGCTAGCTTGAGCAGCAGCACACAATACCTCTGGACTTGTTTTGGCAACAATTGGTTGAACTCGTCTTCTTTTTGTTCGTACAGAGCCCTCTTCGAAAGATTTTGATGGTCTGCCTTTAACACTTTGTAAGTTTGAAACGTTGCTCACAGGTTTCACTGCTGGCAACACCAAGTCGTTTTTTAACCATGCTGAATTGTACTTGGTGAATCTCTCAATCTTCCAATTCGAGTTCTTCCACTTTTTCAACAGTTTCGAAACAAACACTTTGAGAACACATTTTATTTGTAAAGCACTGTCTTTTGATTGTTTATAAATACTATGATTATCCAATATATAACTAGTTAATCGTTCCACACACTTAGACGATGATAATTTATAAAAGTTTTCATTTTGTAGCACTAAAATCAGATCCATTTTTCTAACATGTAATTTCGAGTGACTTGGATCACTCCGACTACCTGTAAATAAAAGAGGATAGTGTCACAATGAGTTGGTTTGAGTTCTCAAAATTCACAATAATTACGGCCAACTAACTACTAAATGCAAATATCAAAGTCAGAAAGCGGTACCTAGCGGAACTTTTTTTGTAAGTCCAAGTAAACATACATTTTAAAGAGAAATTTATCTAGAACCGCAATATAAGATTTTAATACAATAAGATTACATTATTTTTAATTTTACTGTATTAATAAAATGTACATACCTGTAGATTCCATATTCTTGACCACTGTTGATATTTAAACACGACACGAACGAAAAATACGTGATGTTACTTGACGGTTTAGAAAGCAACTAACCGTACACAATCACTTCGCTTACCTGCCGGACCCTCGCACTCCTTTGTTGTGAACATAACAAAGGCGACTTATGCGCTTTGTGATGGAACGACTATCTGACTTGAAAAATACAGGCGAATTTAGACTTTATCTTTATGTTAATAAATAGCTTTTTGGCCGCCTAAAGTAGTCATTTTGCCGTGTGTGCGGCGTCCTTAGCCATGCTTACGGCAGCCGAGGCCGCCCGAAGTCGCCCGACGCAGCTCTCAGGCGCCCGAAGCCGCCCAAAGCCGGCGTAAAGCGCTCGAGCTGTACCGAGCCGCACCGATGCCCACCGATAGTGGGCGCTGGGCCTTACGTTGCGCATTGTCATCCTATACGAGAGGTTAAATGTTGATTAATAAAAATTTTATTTATATAAATTAATAATTACGAATAATCATGTCTGTAGTTTGCAATGAAACACCACTTTGATAATTACTATTGAGGTATATTGAATCGCGCACTAAAAAAACTAGCTTTTACAATTTCGGTTTGGCTTACATAGTTTTCTACTATAGTACAAGGTGTGCGTCAGGATTGCTCCGCCAAGTTATCAAATCAGAAAATGGTTTCAGCCAAAAATTTGTCGATATTTGTCAAAATCGAAAGAAACAAACCCCGTATTTGTCAAAGCAGAAATAAAGAAGTTATAAGCGTTTTAAGTTTGCCGCGCAATCCTGACGTCAAGGACTGCGCGGCCACGGAGATCTCAGCAACTACTTGGGATAGAGAAATAATTCCTTTTGTCAACTCAAGTCTGTATTTGTCAAGATTTGTCGAAAAATGAATCAAAGCTCTATATCAATATTATAATTAAATATTCGCCTTGAAAGTCATGGCCGCGCAGTCCTTGATTTGCTATTTTGTTTTTAGTATTTTTTTTATTAAAATTGAAGACTTCATATAGTATAGGAGTTAAAAGGAGAAAGGTCTTAATTTGTCGAAACTGACAAAAGCTTTAAAATACGACTAAAGTGTAATTAAACAGACGAAATCAATTTAAAACACAAAACTCGTGGCCGCGCAGTCCTGACGTTACTTTAAACCATGATATCTCAATAACTATAGTAGCTAGGATTTTGCTGTAGACGTCCATATAATCCTCATATTAACCCCATTAAAATGACATATCCTTTTACCCTCAACACTGTTTGGGACGCGAGTAATCTCAAGAATTATGTTACCCCATACAATGTTCTAGTAGAGTGACCATAATTTCAAGACCATAAGTTCAAGACAATACAGTCTAAGCGCATTTCTGTTCTGGTTTCTATTGTTAACTGATAAAAAACTTTTTTAATATTTAGATATTCTTATACATTATAAACAAAATGTACAGAATTATATTAATAGAATCTTGCAAGTTACTGCTCGTGGAAATGTTAATTATATCTAAAATAACGTTATAAATAGATATACACTATTTTAACAATTACTTACAGTAGAAGCACTAAAAAAAAATATCATTTAAGACGTGCTCAAGAATAAATGCAGCGTTACATTCACAATTATAATGATATATTTTAAAATATATCGAAGCAATTCTTATTCTTAATCTGTTTGATTCTTCACTGTTAATATAACGCTGTTATATCGTTATTTCTGTGATTATTGTCAAATAAATTGAGTATACATAAATACTCTTTATTCCCAGGGTCAGTAAAAAAAAACACTGAATCAAATGCACGAGTAAATTTAATATTTTTTACAGATAAATCAGTAAAATTACTATTTTAACATTATTCTAAGTTGGTCTCTTCGGCCGCACTACAGGAGCATCGACGCGAGTTTGCCTATTGCGCTCTCTTTCTAATATTGCTTTTCATTCGCACAACTGCTGGTCAGCGGACCACCGCGCTCGCGTCGAATCGTCACGATACCAGTATTATATCTCAACGGACTGTTACTGCTGTACGTTGTGGATCCGACAGTGATATTCCGATAAAAAGGACATAAGTGTGTATTCAGTGAGAGACTTAGTGTATATTTAAACGTGATATAAATAATTACGTGATATTAATCAATATGGTGAGTTATTTATTTTTGAATTAAATTTGTTAACGATATTTATTTTGTGTTATCTACCACCATACCATGTTAAAACTTTTATCAGTTTTGCTGTAGTCAGTACTTTTACATAGGTACCTAGTTAAAAAGTAGATCGGAATAAAGTCCTAACAAATTAGGCCTTAATGAACAAGGATGGAATTTATTGTGTTTTATATAATTAATAATAATAAATAAAGCCTGGGTAAGGTAAACCTTTCCCAGGCTCTCTATTTAAAAACTAAATAGAGCGTTTAAGGTTTTGCCTAAACCAGACGCAACTTTTAACTCCTGGTAATCTCAAATTATTAAAAAGCAGTTATAAATAAATAGATATTTAAAAATATACTTTTTAATTTAATTTTCAGATAAAAGCGGGTCGCAAAGGAAAAGTCAATAGTGAAAAATTAAAAAAAATATTTCTTAAGTACGGAGATGTATGCAGAAATCGCAGTATTAAATATAATGATCCAGTATTTAAAACAATATCTAATGAGTTAGATAATACGATAGCTCCTTATGCAATCTACAAAGCATTGAAAAGGCACTACGACGAGTATTTTCAAAATGATGAAGATGATAACCTTTATTCACCCCGAGTTCAGAGTAGTTCATCTTCTTCACCGTCGCGTCATAGTGTGGCTTCATTATCGCTGACATATCAAGACAAGGTGAAAACATTTAGTTTTACAATGGACGAGCATGAATGGAAAAAAATTCAACCCGTGATGGTACATTATGCTAGAAGAGATATAAGGACCTCATCGACACACCAAAAATACAGGAGTCTGCCAAAGTTTAAGTGGGCGACTTTTTTGAGAGAAAAGCTCTGGGAGTTATCTAAGCTACCATGTACTTGGAACTTTAAAAATAAGAAAGTTGACGGTGAAAATAACATTTCGTTATTTGGAAAGTGCTCACAATGTCAAAGAGAAACAATAATAAAAACCGAAGCAATTTCTGAAAAAACTGTAAGATTTACATGCGATATACTTACTTGTAAGGAAGAGAATGTACCACACAATCCTAAAAAAAAATCAAAATTAACTCCATACAAAAGAGGTAAATTAGCAAAAATTCTACAGTATAAGCCTGCCGTAGTCGTACAAAAAGAACTTGCGGCCAAATTAATTAAAGACCCAAATCAAGTTTGCCCACCAGTGCTGCCAAGTTTAGCAGCTCTCCGCCAGATCAAGTATGAGAAACGACAAAGCAAGAGACTTCATGCTCACCCAATTTTAAGTATACTCATGATGACTCAAGAGGTACAGAACTTTATCCGTGAAGTGACATTGATACCGTGTTTTCATTTATATTATTGGTCTGATCAGCAAATAGAGTACTATACTAACTATTGTAATAGTTTTTCTAAAGTGACCATTACTGTAGATGCAACTGGATCTTTTTTTCAGGCTATAAAGCTTCCCGATGGAACTACACTAACAAAACGACTATTTGTATATATTGGCATGATTGCTTCGGATTCAATTAAATCTACTCCAATTTTTCAAATGGTTACCGATTCTCACAATAAAGATTCAATTGCAGCGTGGTTAAAAAAATGGTTAATTCAAGTAAGGAGCCCGCCACATGAAATTATTACCGATGACTCATCAGCATTAATTGCAGCTAATGTTTCAGCATTTACTACGTTTAGCAGTATAAAAGATTATGTTAAACGATCTGTTTTAGTCTTAAGTGGCCGCAATTATGCATTACCTGAAGTATTTATTAGGCTAGATACAAGTCATTTTATCAAAACAATTTATAATTTACGTTGCTTTGAAAATAGGGATATAAATGTTAAAATGTTATACGTTCGTTGCATTTTGTATATGAAAGAATGTGAATCGTTTCAGCAAATTAAAACTCTCATTACTGATGTTGTAAGACTATGTCTAACCGAATACGATAACCCAGAAAACCCTGTTTCTGTTTATATTCAGAAAATAAGTTGCACCTTAGGTAATACTACATATACGGAACCTAATGAAGACACCGATGAGAAGGAAAATATTCACGAAAACATAATCCTCGACGATGATGACGGTTTGCTCTCATGGTTTGATGAAATTGTTGAGAGGGAAAAAAGCCTAGATAAAACAAAAAGTTCGTCAGAATCACAAAACTCTTTCTACATGCCTCATTTAATAACAACGCTCAAACGGTTACTCCTAAAGTTACCCCTCTGGAGTAATATTATGTGCCCATTATATAAATCACAAAACAAAGTACCAACATCTTCAGCTATAGAGAGCTATTTTAAAACTATGAAAAATTTGTTATTCACAACAAGGTCGAAGAAATATAACATTGATGAATATTTAAATATGCATTATGATTATTTATTAGGTGAAATAAAAATTGCTTTAAATTGTTTAAATAATTTCGCCGACATTGTAGACAAAAAGGAGAAAAACATTAAAAGAAAACGAGGTAAGACTAGGAAGCGAAAAATGTTACCATTTGAAAACAAATGCTGCAAAAAAGAAAAACCTAGTGTAACCAAAACGTTTTTAAATGATTCGGTATTCTCAGTAATTCCTACGTATGTTGAAAACTGGAGAGGCGAAGGTGTTCCTAAAGATGATTCTGCAAATAAACCTGTAAATATAATGTTTTAAAAAAATAGTAATTTTACTGTACAAGATATATCTGAAAAAAATATTAAATTAACAAACACTTGTGCATTTGATTCCGTATTTTTTTTATTGGCCCACGGATTTAAAGAGTATTCATGCATACGCGATTTATTTGACAATAATTGCAGAAATAGGGATATAACAGCGTTTTTACAAATCCTCTGTAACTCTGATAATAACAGTGAAGAAGCAAACAAATTAAGAATAAGAATTGCTTCGATACATTTCAAAAACAATCATTATGATTGTGAATGTAACGCTGCATTTATTTATGAGCACGTCTTAAATGATATTATTTTTAGTGCTTCTTCTGTAAGTAACTGTTCAAATAGTGCATGCATAAATTCTACCCCATCAAGAAGAAAACATGTGTTTATACCGTTAAATTTAGATATAATTAATATTTTCACCATCAGTAACTTGGAAGATTCTATTATTATTCATGATTGGGAAAACAAGCAATGCAGAAAATGCAATGAAGTAGTTCTATTTCATTATACCTTGTCAAAAATTGTTACATTCGATTTAAATGGCACGCAAATGGTGTTTTTACATGAGGTACCTAAAAGTATAATAATTAAACAAAACATTTATAAACTATTAGGTGCCGTAGAATATGTTCCTCCAATACTTGGAACAATAGGGCATTATAAGTGTCATATTATAAGAAATAGCGGAATGCTTTGTTACGACGATAACAAGAGTAAATTAGAAGAGAGTACAAACGATTCTGTATATATCCATTTTTTAACTTATGTTTTAGTAGAGGTGTAAGAGCCGATGAAAAACATTTAAAGTTGAAGAATAATGATTTTGTTGATTTTTGAAATCTTTATATTTGTGCAATGAATAAAAATATTCAAATATTAAACAAGTTTTTTATTTCGTCTTATTTAGTATTTTATTTAAGTTTTTGACTAACAGAACAGAATGCCCTTGAACTGTGCTGTCATAGCCAGTTTGACAAAGATTAAAAACAAATCGAAATTATGGTCACTCTACTAGAACATTGTATGGGGTAACATAATTCTTGAGATTACTCGCGTCCCAAACAGTGTTGAGGGTAAAAGGATATGTCATTTTAATGGGGTTAATATGAGGATTAGGCTGCCTGTCCACCGGAGCGGAGCGAGGCAGCGGAGCGGAGAAACGGAGAAATATTAACCAATAGGACTGCACAAAATCTCCGCTCCTCTTTAGTGGACAGGGAGTTGCGAACTAGTTTAAAAATTCATACAAAACCGGTAAGCGGAGCGGGGATGCAAGGCAGCGGAGCGGAGAAACGGAGCGGGGAAGCGGAGCGGGGAAGCGAGTGCAGGCGCGGGCGCCAGTTGCGCCCGCAGTGTGCCGCCGTAGTCCGACCAGTGCGTATGTGACCGACGCAGTGAACACAATGGATGAAAAACTTATTGAAAGTGTGAAAAAGTTTCCGTGCATTTGGAACACATCTTCAGAATTTTACAAATGCAACGAAACAAAAGATGCTGCGTGGGACCAAATAATCATTGAAACAAACATATCGGATGGTAAATAATATTATGTATCTTTATTCTATAATACCCTCTAGTAGGTACATATTGATATCTTTTTTTTATTTAACAAAATAATACCTAAATAATGTCCGCGGCTGGCCAAACTATCCAAATCTGTCACACATCACTGACTATAGATTCTTTTCAAAATTCGAGTATCTTGCCATGGAACCTTCCCCTGATTATTGAAGTATGAACAATACATTTCGCGAACTTGAAAACCATCATTAATAGAATGTTGTGTTTGTGTAATATCACCAACTGATAATAATGTTTGCTCCATGTTATTTTCAATATTGTTTATATAATCAGGTTGTCTTTGAATTAAATAATTGTGCAAAACACATGTTGCTTTTATTACCTTGTCAACTGTTTCTATTTTGCATTCGAAATCTTTATGATACACGTACCACTTTCTCGTCAATACACCGAAAGTTGCCTCAACAATGCGACGTGCTCTTGATAATCGGTAATTAAATATTTTTCTTTCTGCATTTAGTCCATCACGTGGGTATGGCCTCATAAAATTTTCCATTAATGGAAAAGCTTCGTCTCCTATAAATACGAACGGCATTTTTGCACCACCTTGATACAATGGTACCGGCTCAGGTAAATTCAATCTCTTCTCTTTTAGACTCTTTCCGAAAATGCTGTTATCAAAAATTCCTGCATCAGAAAATCTTCCCATAGATCCCACATCAACCATTCTGATTTTCCTTCTGGCATCAGCTAAACACATCAATACTACAGAAAATCTCTTTTTGTAGTTGAAAAACGAGGACCCAGTTTTCGAGGGAGCCTTGATATATACGTGCTTGCCATCAAGAGCACCTGTACAATTTTTAAATTGCCATAGTTCATCAAAATCTTTTGCTATTTCTTTCCAGTCGTTTTCTGTTGGTTGCGGCATGACAAGAGGTTGCAATACATTCCATAAAGCATCACAAACCTCATCAATAATTCTTGATACACTTTTTAATCCAATTCTAAAATTTTCTCCCATCGTTGTAAATGAGTGGCCGGTTGCTAAATACCTGAAAAATAAAAGTAATATTTTTTTATAAATAGACCATGGAATAATTTTTTGTGTTTGTTGATTGTTTCAGTTAAAACTGCCAAGTCGCGATGGAAACAACTGAGAGATAATCATCGAGATGCCTTAAAAAGACAAAATGCAACAAGGAGTGGACAGGCTAGAAAACAACGAAAAGAATGGAAATATCAGAAAGCCATGTCATTCTTATTGCCTTACATGTGTAACAGAGACCGGTCATCAAATTTTGCGCCCTTGGATGACTCAGTAAGCGAAACTTCAAATCCGCCAAATACCATTGATGAGAGTTCACGGGAATCATGCAATTTGTTGCCATCAAATTCAAATAATCTTCCTTCTGTCGATGTTCCTAATGATTCAACAGCTTCTGGGCCTCTCCCATCCACATCCAAAAAAAGAAAGAACGATGAAATTCTAGATCTTTTGAAAAAAAATCAAAAACGCCGCGAACTGTTGGAACAAGAACGGATAGAAGTTAAAAACATGATGTCAGCTAGTGATAAGTACGATGAAATAGACTTATTTTTTTTAAATTTGGCTGCATCGGCGAAAAAGCTGCCGTATTATTTACAACTACAAATTAAAAAAACCTGCTTTAATGCGGTAATATCAGCTGAAGAAAGTAATCTTCAACATAGTTGGTATTCTCCGAATAATTATGGTTATTCTACAGCCTCATCAACACCTACAACAGATAATATCAATACTAGTATCGATATCGATACTCCTAGTGCTCCAAATGATATTAACACTAGTATTAATACTCCTAGCGCTTCACAAATTCAAACAACCCAGGATATTGAAACATCTGCAGCAGAGCAAACAGGACCCAATGAAAATGCGGACAATTTTGAGACAGATTATGATTTTTAAATTAATATAACATGGCATCGACTATATGCAAAAATAAAAGTTACTTTGATTTCAAAATGTGTACTTACTTTAAACACACTGCTAATCTTTCACAGCTACTGATTGAATTTCTGTAATTTGTGTCTTGTTTCCGAATATATGGTTCAATCAGGGAGTGAAGTTCATGAAAAGTACATCTTGAAACTCTATAAGATTTTTCGAAAGTTTCTTCATCAGCAGTTTGGAAAAAAGTAAAATATTCACTGTGTTCTGAACGATGTTTGATATGATTTCTTAACCAAAATCTATGTTTCCTTATAGAATTGTTCAAATAGTATACGGTAAGTAATTCGGTTTCTTCTGACTCCAACTCTTCTTCCTCAAGCAATGTAAGGTAATAACGTATTAACTTTTTCGATAACATGTCTGCTGTCACTGACATTTCGCGTAGAACTAAACCAATCGCCCGCCGCCGGGAGCTCGAAATGACTCGTCGCGTACTCGCGGCCTAGCTCCGCATATTGAAAAACACAGTGGCAACTCCGCTCCGCATTAGGGACTACACACACTTATTCAGCTCTATTCAGCTTTTGCCCATAGAAAACAACGATTTTGTATGAAGACGCGTACGAATCCGTTCAGCTTTCCGCGTCTATTCAGCTTTCGCGGCAAACGAGTATGAAATGAGAACAAATGTGTTTTTATCTTGCGAGTGCTTTAGATAGAGTTCAGTGCTGTTCTGCCACGTTTAGCGCTGTTCTGCCACGTTCAGCGCTGTTCCGCCGCGTTCGACGCTGAATGCGGCGGAACAGCGCTGCACACGTATGGTTCTCAACTCCTTGTCGACAAGTTGCGACCTGCATAGTTCCTGAATAGATTTGATTTATTATTATGTAATCATTATGCACGCAAGGATCGAGAGAGTTCGGACGTGTTTTAAAGTAATTTTAATTACTTTTTTTTACGAAATAAAATAATGGACGAAGAGAAACTTATACTTCTAGTGCAAAAATATTCTTGCTTGTACGATATTAGTTCGTCACATTATAGCGATCAACAAAGAAAAAATAACGCTTGGGAAGAAATATCAAGAATAATGTCCTGTAGTAGTAAGTACTTTATTTATTTTATAAACTTAAAATACAATACCTAAGTACATTAGATTTGATATTAATGCTTATTAGGGCATACTCCTGATACGTTTTATACATACAAAGTATCGAAATCCCCAATACATTTAATACTTTTCTATGGATAAATAATGTCGGGAGTATGCCCTAATTAGTATGTAGGTACATATACAAGGTTATTTGTTAAACACTAACAACATAATTAAACATAAAAACTAAAAACAAACCTTCAAGATTTCGTTCTTCTATCTAAAACATTTCAACTCTGTATTTTGCTATACCTACTAACGTCTGTATGACGCGACACGAGCGCATCAAGCACCTCCGCCGGCCAATCACTGCTCCCCTCCGCTATTGTACCTACTATCGCTTGCTTCGCGTACCTACTAGTATAAATTTTGCATGCAAAGGACAGCGGATACCCCGCTCTAACGATTTGAGAAGCATAATTCGTCATAATTAATTAATATACTGATTTAATTTTTTCTTTCAGTAATAGTATTTTTGTTAATTATTCTTAAAAGTTATTGTAAAAGTAAACCATTTCTAGCATAAGTGAAATACTCAATTGTTTCTTTTTAAGTCCTATGTACAACATCATCTTGCCAATTAACATTACCATATTCTGAGTTAAAATATATTTTAAACTTTTCTCTTATATTAAAGGCGTCCATAATTTCATCATCCATTATTGAAGTTAAATGTCTGAAGATTGTGCTCGAATTTTCAGTAACTTTCTCCTGTACTGCTGGAGAGTTACTTTTTGTGTTGATAAAATTATGGAGACAAATAGTAGCCATAATAACTTTGTTTAGATAATCAGGCGACAAACGATTTTTTTTTTGATAAATTTCAAATCTTTGTGCAAGTATTCCAAATGCGCTTTCAACTACCCTTCTGGCACGACTGTGCCTGTAATTATAAACTTTAATTTCATCATTATTACGCATTTGTTCGCCAGGGTAAGGGCGCATGAGATGACGGTGAAGTGGGAAGGCTTCGTCACCAATGAATACATGAGGCAATTCTATTGTCCCAGGAAGCGATTTATCTGCAGGAATATTAAGCTTATTGGCGATCAATCGCTTTCCAAAATTTGAGTGCGATAAGATGCCACCGTCACTATTTTTTCCGTAGGATCCAACATCCACAATAACAAAATTGTACTCAGCATCCACAATTGCAAATAAAACAACGCTAAAATTCTTTTTGTAATTAAAATACAGACTCCCACTCTTTCGAGGAGCGATACACGAAACATGCTTCCCATCTATTGCCACGATGCAATTGGGAAAGTTCCAAACATTTGAAAATCCTTGTTCAATTTTTCGCCAAATTTCGGTGGATGGTTGAGGTAGTACTATAGGCATTAATATATTACACAATGCACTACAAGTTTCAAGAACAATAATGCGCACAGTTGTATATCCCATTCGGTATTGAATTCCTATTGACCTAAAACTGTTGCCACTGCATAAATATCTGAAACATAAAAATATATAAATACTTATTATTTTATTTATATTGATTAAATATAGTAGTCATAGTTGAGAAGTTAAAGCTGATTACATAATCAGCTCCCATCCATCCATCACCACCACCACCATCCATCACCATCTTAGGATTCTCTGTAGTATGTAACATGCAAATGACCAGCATAAAGCCAGTCTCGCTTTCAGCACAATGCTGCAATGGACCAACTAAATAGATACATATTTTCAAATTAAAATTATATATTTAACTTTTTTGTTACGTCACTAAAATTATAATCTTATCTTTTTAAAAACGACGTTTGTATGTTTTCTTTCAGCTGAAGAATGCAAAAAAAAATGGACTAAATTGAGAGAAAATTATAGAAAATCTTTACAGACGAGAGAAAAACCAAGAAGTGGTTCCGCAGCTATAAAGCAACGCCCAATTAAATTTGAAAAGCAGTTGTCGTTTTTAAATAATTCTTTTAAAAATAGACCAACTTATTCCAATTTATTGCCCGATGACTCGGATGATACTCAAGAAGATGACTCTAACATACATTCGGAAGCAGAAAATCAATCATGTTCAAGTTACAATGAAAATGAAAATCCTAATGCCTTACGAAAACGAAAAATTTTAAATAATTCTCCTAAACGGAATGTCGTGGACGTTTTGGAAACATATATTGAGTCAAACAGGGAGAAACCGGATGAATTGACACTATTTTTTAAGGGAATAACAGAAACTGTAAAATCCTTTCCAAAAGAAACGCAAATCCATATAAAACGTCAGATATTTGAATTAGTTAATGACGCTGAAGCTTCTTTGCTGTACAACTTGACAAATCCTGGTTACACTTCATCTCGATACACGGATATCAATTCCGGCGCATCCACATCAAGTACTCCTTCTGCAGGATATCTTAATACCACTCCAAATACAGGGAATAATTTTGTAACGAATCCTAGTTACACTACACCTCGAACATCGGACGTGAATACCGATGTACGTCAGGCTGGCCCGGCCCCATGGAATTTAATAATGAGATTGTTATCAATCCAATGTACCCGGGTATACTAATATATGTAACACCTTCATTTTCAATGTAACTCTTTTTAAAAGAAATTACGTGCACTTCTTAGTGGCCGGGCCAGCCTGACGTTTTCAGCCCGGCCACCTTGTTTCCCACTAATCTACAAAAAATACTGGCAATATTGTGCTACAGATGAAATGTACCCTATAATTTATGCATATGTAACACAAAATCGAATCCTAAAATGCAATAGCATACGAAATATTAGCGGTTGCAGGTGGCCGGGCTGAAATTATTTCGTTAATATAAAACAGTAAAACTGCAACACCTACCAAAAACTAATACCAGTACATAATGAGATATAGAGATATAGAATACATGTAACGCTTTCATTTTAAATTATAATACATATTTAGAAAGAATAATCACTTGAAATTATATTTCAGCCCGGCCACCTAAAAGCGGTAATATTCCCTAAAATCTTATGCCAATTTGTACAGTAAAACCTGATACAGCTATGAAATGAAAGTTACATTCGTTTCGTTTTAGTCGTATACCTTTAAGCCTTCTGTTTGACTAGATTATCAAAATCTGAGAAACTTGCCGAAGAGTGACTATCATTTATTAACTAATTTCAGGACATTTGGTTTGTTGAGTGAAACAAAATGCGTTACTATGATATTTTTATTAATAAACTAAGTAGTATAAATCACACATAATAATTGTTGGATACATAATACCTAAACCTATATATATTTTCTCCGTTTTTGGCTTCACAACATAACCATACAAAGATAATAGTTCACAGACGCTACCACCGATTTTTAGACGGCGCCTGTGTCGCGTCCCAACCTAAGTCGTAAGATATTTTCCCCGAGTAGACAGAATAGATGCGCAAGAGCCGTGTAGTTATCAACACTTCTGACATAATATTTTACGTTTTAATATTACTGTGAGTGTAAAATTTGATCAGTTGTTGCAGTGTAGTTGTTTGTGATGTGATGTTTTTAAGGTAAGTCATAGTTTTGATAAATTAAAATATATCGACAAACAACGTTAATGGGTAGCTAAGTAATTATTTAAAAAAATATACAGGTAAAGTAAAGTAAATCTAAACACTCATTTACTTAATAATAAAACTCCATACAATGCCATCAACTAAATATATTTTATCCTTTCGTTTATAGTCAATAGGTAATAATTTTGGTGATTTACTAACAGTAAGTGTTTAGTTTTTGTGAATCTTATTGTTGTGTACCTACCCTATGTATTTACTTATTATTATTGTGTACTTATTTATTTCGTGAAATCAATAATTAATCAGTTTCTTATTAATTACTGTAAGATTTATATATTGGATTTTAGTGAATTATTCATTGTAATCAGGCAACCGTCGACGGTGTTCGTCTGTACCCGCGCTTCTTGTAACTCCCCCTTGTACGGCCTGCCACAGCGATCCACGTCCCTCGCTCACCGCATTCTTTTCCTCGTCCCGCGACACGCGCCCCTCTCCCCATCTCTATTCTATCTTATATATTTCTAATGTCCCAAAAGTTATAAGTTTTGTGAAAGTAAATTTGATTCTTATGAACATTCTTTGCTTTCTTTCTTTCTTTCTTTCCTTAGGTGCTAAAATATTTTTTAATAGATTTATGTATATACTTGATAATGCATGCAAATGTTACTGCATACACTTATCTTTTTAGGGAATTTGTATTTAAATAAATATTAATGTAGTTATTTAGCCTACATGAATACCTATTACGAAACCATAGTTAAAATGAATATATTTTATTTCAGTTGAGCGTGCCTACACCATGGGAAAACGTAGTGCGTTAGATATTGTGGCTCAAAAACAAATATTTGAGAAACATAAACGCTTGATCACCACGACAAGATATAGTTCTATTATATACAATACCATAGCAAAAGATATAAACTATGTGATGTCACCAAAAGCACTATATCTCAGCTTTAGAAGAAACTTTTTAAACAACCAGAACTCACCTCGGGCAAAAGATGAGTGCTTCATTAAAAGAAATGAAGATAATACCAATAGTATTATAATTTCGTCAACATCATCATCAGGGTCTTCTCCAGTTATTCAACAAGCAAGCTTACTTCATCAAATTAGTTTTAAATTTCCAATTGATGTTCATGAATGGAAGAAAATTGAACCCTTAAGTTATACGTATAAACGACACGATAAAAATAAACCTAGTGCAAGATATCAGACGTACAGAGCTATTCCCAAATTTAAGTGGTCCGGTCTTTTAAGAAAAAAACTCTGGGAGTTTTATAAGTTACCTTGTACTGTAGCATTTAAAAGACATGTTATTCAAGGCGCTAACATTACATTCTACGGACGTTGCACTCAGTGTCAAGCAACAGTGAAAATTCAAAATAAAGATAAGACTGATCATATTATTGATTTTTTATGTGAAATTGATCAACTTCAACCAAATTTTAAGCATAATCCTTTAAAAAAAATACGACTCACTCCGTACTCAAGACGAACATTATCTAAGAAATTAAAATTTGATTCAGCAACAATAGTTAGAAAACAAATAGCGAGTCATGATATGATATTTCAAGATAAGGAACCACCTGTATTGCCATCAGTCGGAGCATTACGCCAAATACGTCATGAAACAAGGAAGCAGAAATGGTACCATACCAATCAAATATTATCTGTTGTCATTATGGCAAATACTTCAACATACTCTTCCGTAATTCAGGAAATTTTAATGAAACCAACTTTTCATATTTACTACTGGTTAGAAGAACAAATAAAATATTACAAACAATATGTTCAAGAGTATGGTCGACCAACCATATCATTAGATGCCACAGGCTCTATAATTAAACCAATTGTGTTACCTAATGGGACTAAATTTACTAAAAGATTATTCTTATATGTTATATTAATAACTGCTGATAGCTTTTTAAAATCTATTCCAATTTCACAAATGCTTAGTGATTCTCACACTAAAAATAGCATTGCGGATTGGTTGGGTAAATGGGCCAGTAATGGAATTATCCCTCCTGCAGAAATAATCACGGACGATTCCTCAGCTTTGATTGCTGCTACAATCCAATGCTTTACTTCATATAAATCTACAAAAGATTACTTAGAAGCTTCTTACAGTGCATTGGAGGGACATACAAATAGTTTGCCTGTAGTATATATGCGAATAGATACAAGTCACTTTGTCAAAACTATTCATAATCTTTCGTGCTTCAATAATACAACAGAAAATGTAAAAATTTTCTTTGTTCGTTGTATTCTTTACATTAAAACAGCAGAGTGTATCGTAGTCATAAGAGAGATAATTGAAAATATGTTAACTGTTATTTTAACTAAATTTTATTCAAAAATTTGCTTTGATGCCCACTGTAATTTGAAAAGAAGAATTCAAGGTATTACAATTGATAAAAAAGATTCTAACAACGCACACAATTACGTAGATGAAGAAAGATTCCTAAATGAGGAGAATGTTTTAGATGTAAGCAATTTTATGGTATGGTTTGATAATATTGTTGCTTGTAAAAATAAACAAGAAGAGGAATCTTGTGAACGCCCCAACAAATTATATTATCCGCCTCTAATATCTACTCTAAAACGTTTATTGGGAAAATTGCCCATGTGGTCAAACGTTATGGCTCCATTATACAATTCAAAAAACAAAAATCCATCGTCTAGTGCATCAGAGGATTATTTTAAAACAATAAAACATTTATTACTCAAAACTAAAGTAAGAAAATACAGGATTGACTACTAAATAATGAGGCACCGCCCCTTCAAGAGCGAAAGATTAAAATCAAAAAGAATCGTCAAAAAAGAACACACCAAAAACGGTTATTTCCTCAAGATTCTATTTTCAGTGATATGCCAAGTTTTGTAGAAAATTGGAAAGGACAAGCTGAAGAGCCAGTTACCGTACCGATTTATAAAATGTTAAAATTTATAAAAAATGGAAATATTGTAACTGGTTCCACTTTAACAAATACATGTGGTTTTGATGCTGTTACATATTTAATAGCTTATGGTTATATTGCATTTAATAACTTTAAATTAGAAATAGATCTTTAGATCAGACTGAAAATAATAATAATATGTTATGTAATTATATACAATTTATAGGTAACAAAAACATATCTGAAGCCGCAGTATACGAACTAAGAAATACCATATGTAAAAAGTACTACAAACTATCCTCGAAAAATACAATAGATATAAATTGTGAATGCAATGTCGCAAATTTGTTTGAACAAATGATTTTAGAATTATTTTATAGCGCTCTATTTACAAAAATATGTACCGAAGAAAAATGTGCATTTCAACTTCAAAGAACAGTACCATTTTTACCCATTAATATGAACGTAATTAAAACATTTGGAATATCAGCCCTAGAAGACTCAATTTGTATAGACGTTATTTCGAAGGATTGTGAACACGATTGCCCGGGCACTGTTTTGTCCAGCTATAATGTAAAGAATATTATATCTTTTGATTTAAATGGAACAGATCAAATAATATTGAACGATATACCTTTATCTATCAAAGTTAGAACTAATATTTATGTGATTGTAGGTGCTATTGAATATGTAGTATTGGGGGAAAATCTAGGACATTATAAATGCCATTTATTTAATCAAGATCTGTGGATGTGTTATGACGATTTACAGTCTAGTGTTAAAAAAAGTAATTTGGATTTAATATTTTTACATTCCTTGACGTACATTTTAGCTTGATTAAATAACATAATCAAGTGATTAGTACGTTTTTATCGATTCTAATAAGCAATATATTTAAATTTGAATTAGTCAAAATACTTATAGTACAAATGCCAGATATAGGCTAGCAATGATTATTATATTAGCATACGTTTAATTATACAAGTTAACATTGGTGCCGATTCTCTTGTACACCGAACTAAACTAACTAAATTATCACTAAAATTTCTTAATTTCGGCAATGAGAATCGTAACGCTATTCTGCAAATAAAATTCTCTAAATTAAAAAATAATTTTGACACGACTAAAACGAATTTGACAATCGCGAATCCACGTGGTACCCGGTTTTTTTTAGAGCCGGAGGCGCGCAGGGGGTGCAGCCTCGACGTATTTTATATGGAATATTTCACTTTTTGTATGGAAAATATGAAAAAAATATTACCAACATGTTGAGTTTTAGGGGTTTAAGGGTTTTATAAAGGGGGTCGAAATTTTAATTATTTTTGCGATAGGACGCACCATTTTCGAGATATAAGCAAAAGAAAAAATAAATACAGTACTGTTTTTGCACATGAAGTCGAGATGTTGGTGTGAATTTTAGTTCATGACAACTTATTTTACCCCACACCTTTTTAATCGCGATTAAAAATTGTTAGGTTTAGTCGGTTTTTACAATCAAAATTTTAGGTGAAAAACGTCAAATTCAGAATAGCAAAATTGCCATTTTCACTAAACTAAAAACTCAGTACTATCTTAGTGCTGTCAAACTAAAATATAGTTAAGTTGTGTCACTTTAGTCTATTTCAGAATGGGAAATCGTCGTTTGACAGGATTAAACTAAAGTTTAGTGATTTTTAGTTTAGTTTAGAGGCATTTTTGACAAGAGAATCGGCACCATTGTGATTTTTAGCTGTGATTTTAATATTATGTTAAATTATATATACTACATAGCTATATTTCCATTAGCTGCCACTGAAAGAACTATGGTTCTCTCTTTATTTAAGAATTGTTGTAATAATTATATTAGCATAATTTTAATTGAAAGTTTTCAAAACTTTAAATTCAAAGTTGATGTAAAAATCATTATGAAAATCTGTGATTTTTTACCAAGGTATAATAAGTATTTAACCAAAAATTATCTTCTAATATTCTGAATGAATGAATGTTCGATGTTAAGGTAATATTGATATTACTATAATTTTTTGATAACTGTGTTATTATCAATGTGTAACCTTTTTTTACATTATTTATAATTAACAATTGTTATAGTACCTAATTAATATAAGTACAAATGTTGTCTAACTAATTTCAAAAATGATTATTAAAAAAATATGACAATTACCAATTTTGTTTCACTCAACAAACCAAATGTCCTGAAATTAGTTAATAAATGATAGTCACTCTTCGGAAAGTTTCTCAGATTTTGATAATCTAGTCAAACAGAAGGCTTAAAGGTATACGACTAAAACAAAACGAATGTAACTTTCATTTCATAGCTGTATCAGGTTTTACTGTACAAATTAGCATAAGATTTTAGGGAATATTACCGCTTTTAGGTGGCCGGGCTGAAATATAATTTCAAGTGATTATTCTTTCTAAATATGTATTATAATTTAAAATGAAAGCGTTACATGTATTCTATATCTCTATATCTCATTATGTACTGGTATTATTTTTTGGTAGGTGTTGCAGTTTTACTGTTTTATAGTAACGAAATAATTTCAGCCCGGCCACCTGCAACCGCTAATATTTCGTATGCTATTGCATTTTAGGATTCGATTTTGTGTTACATATGCATAAATTATAGGGTATATTTCATCTGTAGCACAATATTGCCAGTATTTTTTGTAGATTAGTGGGAAACAAGGTGGCCGGGCTGAAAACGTCAGGCTGGCCCGGCCACTAAGAAGTGCACGTAATTTCTTTTAAAAAGAGTTACATTGAAAATGAAGGTGTTACATATATTAGTATACCCGGGTACATTGGATTGATAACAATCTCATTATTAAATTCCATGGGGCCGGGCCAGCCTGACGTACATGAATACCGGCGCATCTACGTCGAGTGCTCCTGTTTCAGAATATACTACCCAAAACGATAATTCTAGCTATACTACTACTCATGTTTAAAAATTAAAATATTTGATTAGAAAATGTTGAATTAGACGAGTATTATGAATCGCTAATGTTTGATTTAAAAATTAAAATATTTGATTAGAAAATGTTGAATTAGTTGTTGAATTAAAGAATGTATAAAATCGGTGGTTTCATTAATAAAAAAAAATTTCTTACCTTAAAGTTACACATAATCTTTCTTCAACTGATATACAAAGCCGAAAGGACAATGGGCAAAATGGGCCCACCTCCAATAAGAATGACGTGTATATTAAATTAAAGGTCTGTTTACATACAACTATTATCAAAAAGGCGCATGCCAGAATTCGCTGTGTGGTTGGAGTTATTCGATTTAGAAAAGTTGATATTTTTAGGTTAATTTTTTCTCAAGATAAGCTTAGTAATTATAATTCACATACTTATGTGTTATATTTCAACAGGTAACTCGTTAACATTTGCATTAGGTATCCGTAGATCGTCCCTGATTGTGTGATTTAGGTTTTTTAAATGTCAGTCTTTATTTGTTAATACATAATGATAATTAAAATAATACTACATCATTGATTTCAAGCTGATTTATTAACAAGCCAATTATTATTATAAAAAATACATTTATTACTCATTTCTCTTAATCAACAATCACCTCATTCAAAAACATAGCAGGACCATCAAACTGACTATATCTGCCGTATCCCAGATACCATACAATAGATACAACGTGTGCACAAGTACCTATTGTGCGTCTCCCTGTCAGACAAGTGCAGTAATGCTCGACGATGGTATCTTTTCCTTGCCGACGTGGATTTATTAATACGTACGTATAATAAGTCCTGGCCCGGACGTGTCGTGACTGTATCCGACCCTTTAATAACCACATGGTATGGTTCTCTGGTAGGTTAGGAAAATCGGCGATCTGATTTTCTCTATACACTTCTAAAGTATAGATGCCATTTTGAAGATGTTCGGCACAATATGACCTGGCCAGCTTAAGATGATAGGTCCCTAAAGATAAAAGTTTTAAATCATGTTCCGATAAGACAGGGAAGTTTTCTAGTTGCGGCAGGTTTGCATCGATGCGTTCAAAAGCAGTTCTTCTTCTGTTAAGGTTATTTTGATCCACGTATTGAAACAAAATATTCGGCCTGTTTATTGAAATATTAATTAACTCCAATATGGTTTCTGCATCATCATTATTCACAATTGGCTCGTGGAAATGATTTGTTATTGCTGCTGCGATCTTAAAATCTGCCATCATATGAGGGAGCGCGCGGTTGTTATAATCTTGTCGAAGAAGTTTAAAATCGCGTTTAAAACGCCCGTTTACCACCTCAACTACCCAACGGCAGATCGTTACCAAACGAGATTTGTTTGCTTGGGTGGTGGTGAGCTGAGTCTCGTGTCTATCCTTTGTAGGCGGCATATGTGCTTCAAAACCGCACGATTCGATGTGTGGCAGACTGTCACGGAAGCCTCGGTCAAGTATAAATACATCATTTTCTTCTAAAAACCACAACAGGGGATGTTCTTCATTGGCAAGAATGTCGCTCATGATGTTTGCATCTGATTTTGTAGCTGAGTACGGTCCAAGGACGTCTACAATGTAGCCATCGGTGCAAACAATAAGAAACGGTTTCAGCAGGTTCAAATACTTGTGAAGGCTATACGACTGCCTTTGAAATAAATAATTCGTGCTTTTTTGGATGTAAATATACGTGCCATCAAATATTAAAATAGCTTTGGTGTTACTATCATTTCCAAAAATTCCTTTTGGAATAAGTAAATTCCTGTTAAGCACGTTCTCTCGGGTTAAATGGTCAAAGCCCAAGTGTTGTGGAACATAATCATCAGCCAAACAAGATCTGACCGAATGTAACAGCCTCTCCTGCGTGCGCCGAGATATGTTAAACAAGGTCGCCATTCGTTCATCAGGCTCTCCTGTGCGAAGTTTACTTAGGTACACTCCTAGGGCTGTCCTCGGCTGTCTTAATCTGTTTAACGAAGTGCATTCTTGCAGAATAGTATTGAATTCGTCTATGTTGCGACCCGTCCAAAAAAACATTTCGGCATTTGATATGCTTTGAATACCTTCAAAGTCTAGTCTGGCATCTTTTAGAGCAGCTGTTCTCAACGCTTCGCAAATGGAATTACACTGTTCAGTATTAAAATCATACGACACATTGCAGTTTCCTGGTAAATCTTCCCATTCATTACTATTTAAGTGTTCTCGACAGACTCTACTGTTCTCGGGAATAAAAAGCCTGTGTGTAAGTAATATATATGTTTTCACTGATTCTGGTATTCGGAGGCGGCTTGTATTTCGGCAATTGTTATATATGCAGTGTCTACTTGTGTTGGGTGCTCGCGAATGTCGTGGATTATTTTGTGGTAGCGGTTCGTCAGGTACTTGAACTTGATGATCTCCCTGTGCACCTGCTTGAATCCTGTTCGACTCATTGGTAGCTCTTTGCCAGCACCGATGGCATACTCTTCTTGTGTTGTCAAATACAACCTGAAATATGAAATTATTTCAAATAGAATCAAAGCATGATTAAACACTATCTTGTTTAAGTTAAATAAAAATACTACTAAATATCAAGGCGGTAACGGGTTCAGTCAACGACATGACAACCTGTACTTTGGTGCGGTTGCGTAGTGCTTACGTGAAGATTATTTTTGATTGCTAGAATTATAGCTTGACCTGCTAGAAGTACAAACTGATTTGTATACAGGGCCACCAAACTGTTTGTCTTGTCTATGCCACCAAGCGAACTACAAGAGTAGGAGCGGGGTGAGGAAGTGTTGATTGGCGGGGGGCGAGGAGTGGCCATTTTATATGCAATATTATTATCTATTCTAAGCCTTCGTGTAACACCGTCAATTCGCGTCATCAGAATCTCGATTATAACAATAAATAGTAACTGATAGATCATGATATTATTATACTAATGTCAAACAGTCGCGGGGCAATAAAATGTGGAAACAAGACGCCGTCTGTTGCTTTCTCTGTCGCACATAAGTAAGCCAGCGCACACTATTCTTCTTCTTTCTAGGAATTGATAAGCATTTATCGATAAGAGACGCGCCGCACGCATCTTTCCTTGGAGCACCAATGATTTATGGCACTGCAGGCAGCGACATTAGTATAATGTATTTAGTTTTTAACTCTACTGTCAAAAGAGGGTCATGTTTTTATCCAAAAAAGGTAACATTTTTGACAAAAACTAGTGTTCTCGGCAAACTAATAATAGTTTGATGACGAATAAAGCACTTAGCTCTTGTTCTGTGACGCGTCCGATAATTGTATGAGAAAACCGGTTTCTGAGAGCTGCTCACATCAGAGAGGCTAAATGTTTGATCAATTACGTGCGTAACCTAACCAAAAATAACTTACGAGATATCACTCACACACATAAGCCTCACTTCACTCAATATAGTAATAAACTATAATATCTAACTGCTTACCTCCAACTGAGCATGCTCTTGTATAAACATTGCAAGCGGCGGTTCGTCTTGGGGTAAATTCGCCGCGAGTACATGTTGTTGGTATCTTCTATTGTGTAAACCACGACGGCACATAACACAACTTCGATAGTCCATTTTCCGAAAATTGAGTTACACAAGAATCAATAGTCCAAAATCAAAGCCAAGTTATCGTTTACACAAGAATCAATAGTCCAAAATGAAAGCCAAGTTATCGTTTACAGAAGAATCAATAGTCCAAAATAAAAACCAAGTTATCGTTCACACAAGAATCAATAGTCCAAAATGAAAGCCAAGTTGTCGTTTTTAATTAGATAGGATGTGGTTCAATGGGATACAATATGCAACGTCTTCACACACACAAAGGTAGCGGATGACTGATTGAGTACGCGATAGCTCTTGTTCTGTGAAGCGTTATTGTATGCGAAAACCGGTTTCTGAGAGCTGCTCACATCAGAGAGGAAAGGCGGTCGGTAGTAGCCGCAAGCGAGACAGGCGAAGAGCTTTCCTTTGTTTGTTGTCACCGGTCGGTCAGCCGCCATTTTATAGCAACGTCTGACTCACGCGCACACATCTAGCACGGTCAGTCTACGAGAACTGAACAGTTTGGAGACGATCTGCAAGTACCTAATGCAAATATTAGTCTTTCATCTGATTTTTTTCTCGTACGTTTTTTTTTTTTTTTTTTTTTCATTGAACTTATACTCAATAATAATGTAATACATGATGCAGTAATAATTGGTTTAAACATTCGCAAAAAAAATGGTTTTCTAAATCAAAAACTTCTATTTTTAACCTAAAAATATCAACTTTTTTATATCGAATAACTCCAACCACACAGCGAATTCTGGCATGCGCCTTTCTGATAATAGCTGTATGTAAACAGACCTTTAATTTAATATACACGTTATTTTTATTGGAGGTGGGCCCACGGTTCATACATTTTTGCCCATCATCCTTTTGTATTTTGCTTTTGTAACACGGGTCGTAATAAGTCCACAATCTTGTAAAATTTTGCAATATCCATCCGAAAGTGCTCTTTAAATTTAATATTATTTTGTTTTAATTGGGGTACCAATGTCGCGTATTCTCCAACCAAATTTCTATTTACCCAAAGTGGGTCGACCCACTGTCGTTTGCGTTTTCTTTTTTTACGGTTATTTTTTTCTATTTCTTCTGCAAGTAGCGAAACGACAAAAATATTGCACATAGAACTGTCCATGTTGAGGGCACAATACTAATTGAGAAGCTGACCGTCTTCGCAGCATATTCAGCGCCGTACGTAGTAGATAGAAGCATTTTAGCGGAGATAACACTCTTACGCTGCTGTACGCGGCTGATAGAAGCAGAGCCGAATAAGTGTGACCAAAATCGTTCAGCGAAACGCGAATGGAGCTGAATAAGTGTGTGTAGTCCCTTACTCCGTTTCTCCGCTCCGCAGCCTCGCTCCTCTCCGGTGGACAGACACAGTACGCAACTCCGCTCCGCATTACTCCGTTTCTCCGCTCCGCTGCCTCGCTCCGCTCCGGTGGACAGGCAGCCTTATATGGACGTCTACAGCAAAATCCTAGCTACTATAGTTATTGAGATATCATGGTTTAGGGTAGGTTCAGATGACAAGCGCTCAACGCGCGTTTTGATAACGCGCGTTTACAACTACATACATTTTATTCAGGCCGTACACATGCTAACGCGCGTTTTAGTAACGCGCGCGTTCAACGCTGCGCTAGCGCTCGACTGTTGTCAGCGCGCGTCAACGCCGCTTTGAGATCATTGGTTTTCTATGTTTCCGTTCAGTTGAGCGCGCGCTTTCGACGCGGATAGACGTATTTTAGGGTTCGTCAAGTTCGTCCGAAAATCGTCCGAAATGGAAACCGAAGCTTTTAATACGGAATTATTAATTGATGAAATAGAGAAACGTCCTGCGATATGGGACATGACAAGTAGCGATTATTCAGATAAGAATTTGAGAAGACGGGCTTGGGAAGAACTCGTCCTTATAGTTTGTGAAGGACATGACAATGAAGAAAAGAAGAAAATATTATGTGAGTATATATATATTTATTTACATTTACAATCGGTTTGTGTTACAAGTTAAATATAACGATCCTGCCAATCTACTTTTCCTTCATTAATGAAATAGTTTGTTAAATGTACTCGAACATTATCCGCCTGTCGCACAGCACGTCCGGTATAATGTGAGGCTAGATTTTCCAGGGGTGGCGTATAAAGTGTGTCTTCAAAATTGTAGCCATCCCTGATTCTGACATAATTATTTAGTGTACATATCGCTTTTACGATCTTTTCTGCAAAACCGATGTTAACATCTAACGGCCTGTGTAAAATGCGCCATTTATTGCACATTATGCCAAAAGTACATTCAACATACCGGCGTGCTAATGTCAAACGGTAATTAAATATTTTTTTAGCATAAGTTAGTGACCTTCCCCCATAATAGGTAATAGGTAATACGGGCTGATATCCGCAACTCCACGACTAAGCGCGTATTTTGCGTACGGGTGGGAAAATCGGTTATTCGATCCACCCCAGCTCCTCAAAGAAGGCCAGCAGCGCCTTGGTGTCACTGACAATCTCACGTAGGGTACCTGGGTTACCGAAGTACTTTGCCCTGTATGTGGCGACCACCGGGCAGTATAACAGCACATGAGCTGCTGTCTCGTCGTCCTCCATGCAGGCTCTGCAAAGCGGACTGTTTGTGACTCCTATGACAAAGAGGTGTTTATTAAATGACCCATGGCCAGTTACAGCTGCAGTGACTGTACGCAGCTGTTGTTTAGTTAGTCGGAGAACCTGTTTCGTGAAGCGGCCGTCAATTGTAGGGAGTGCCTCCTTGGCCTGCCTGCACTCACCGTGGTCCAACCAAAGTTTGTGATGTTGGTCCCTGGTTCGTTTCCTTACCAGAGTGCGTAGGTACCCGAAGGGGAGTGGCGCAATGGGTTCTGGCCCCACTGGTGCCATGCTCGACCCCCTTCTGGCAAGTTCGTCGGCTGCGTCGTTGCCCCGCGAACCGCTGTGTCCTTTGATCCATTGAATGGTAATATTATTGAGGCTACCCACCTGGTTAAGGCGCTGGTGGCACTCGTATATCAGCCCAGAGTCAACAGTGTGGCTGTTTAGCGCTAGCAGAACAGCCATGCTGTCTGAGAGTATACGTATCGAGTGGTCCTTAACTTCCCTGGCCATGATGGCTAAAGCGGCAAGAGATATACCCATACATTCGGCCTGGAACACTGTGTTATGGACCCCCAATGGTGTGGCTATCTGTATGTTGAAGTCCTCCGAGAAGATTCCAGCACCTGTGCCACTACCTGTTTTGGATCCATCGGTGAAGATTCGTAGCTCTGTGGGGCGTAAGCCCTCGCATCGGTGATCCTCATGAAGTTGAATCCTGTATTTTTTATCGAAGATAAATTGTTTGGGCACCCGATCATTTATGGCTTTCGTAATAGGGAACTCAGAATTGAGTCCCTCGAGCAGCGCGGTGTGTTGTGTGTTTCTCTTACCCCAGAGATTAATTGCCTTAAGACGCACCGCCGCCATCGTCGCCTCCTGCTGTATAAACAGATGGAGCGGGGTTAGACCCAGCATGGCTTCGATTGCCGCAGTCGGAGTAGTCCTCATGCAGCCAGTGGTCGCAACGCAGGCTAGTCTCTGCAGGCGTTGTAGTTTGTTGGAGGTTGTAACCAGCTGTGTGCGGGGCCACCAGACCACGGCCCCGTAGGCGATCATGGGGCGGATCACAGCTGTGTACAGCCACAGTATGATTTTGGGGGATAGGCCCCACTTCTTACCTATCATTTTCCTGCATTGCCATAAGGTGATGCAGGCCCTGTTTAGCTTGTTGTCTACATGGCTACTCCAGTTTAGCTTACTGTCTAGAGTGACCCCAAGGTACTTGACCTCGCTGGCCAACTGAAGCTCTGTATCGAACAGTTTCGGTAGACAGAATGGGCCTAATGCTCGTTTTTGGGTAAACATGACTAGTTCAGTTTTAGTGGGGTTCACTGATAGTTCAAATTTCCTGCACCAACTTTCTACGATACGTAGTGCTTGCTGAGTGAGGTTACAGATCGTTCCCGTCACCTTCCCCGATACAAGGATTGCGAGGTCATCTGCATACCCTATCGTGTAATAGCGGTTGGCGTTGAGTTTGGTGATGAGGTCATTAATTACCAGATTCCATAGAAGGGGGGACAGAACTCCTCCCTGAGGGCAGCCTCTGGCTATCATGGCCAACTGCTGCTCATCCTCAAGGCGAACCACTCGTTTGCTTAACATGTTTGTAATCCAGTCCGTTAGTACCTGTTCTACTCCATGTCTGGAGAGGGCGCTACTGATGCTGGAGAAGTTGGTTTTGTCGAAGGCTCCTTCGATGTCTATAAAAGTGCCCAGGCAGGTGCCCTTTTGATGAATCGCGTCCTCTATCTGGCTGACTACCAGATGAAGAGCAGATTCGGTCGACTTACCTGAGCTGTATGCGTGCTGATTACCATGTAGCGGTATGGTTTTAAGAGCGCCGTCCCTCAGCTCCCTATCACATAGCCTTTCCAGAGTTTTTAGGAGAAAGGAAGTCAGGCTTATTGGTCTGTGGGATTTGGCGTTTGTGTAGTCACCCTTACCTGGCTTGGGGATAAATATTACTTTCACTTCCCTCCATCCTTTAGGAACGTATCTAAAGGCCAGGCACGCTCTCATTAATGGCACCAGTCTTATAGCGACAGAGGCGCCCCCCCACTGTAGTAGGGCAGGGAACACTCCATCGGGACCAGCTGCCTTAAAAGGATGGAAGCTCCGGATGGCCCATTGGAGTTTCTCCAACGTGATCACCCTGCTTGCGTAACTCCAATCATTGTCCGATGGCGTTTGGATTTCATCTTGCCAGTCAACTACCTGTGCGAAGACACATCCAGGGAAGTGGGTTTCGATTAGGACGCGTCTTGCTTCTTCAGGCGTCGACGTGAGTGTGTTATCGGGTTTGCGGAGGGTGGCGGGCCCTGATGTATTCCGTTGCGCCAGGACTTTCCTTACCCTGTTAGCTTGTTGACAAGATTCAATGCTGCCACAGAATTTGCGCCATCCTGAGGTGCTCCTGAATCTGATGCATTTTTTGTAGCTGGATTTGGCCGCGTAATAGTTGTCCCAGTCCTCATCCGCACATGTGTTCATGGCTCTATTCAGAGCTGCTCTTACCTTGCTGCGCTTGCGCTCCAGATCAGCGCCCCACCATGGTTGTTTACCCGGTGTTTTGCGCGGCGTGGTCTCCGGGCATGCAGCCTGATAGCTGTCTATGATTGAGTTAGTAAGGTGACTTACTTGAGATTCAATCTGTTTTGTGTCCGCAAATGTCGAGGGGTTGTTTAATGTCACAAGCTTGCAATCAAGGTTGCGTGTGTAGTTGGCTCGATCCGTGTTGCGCGGGTTTCGCCGTGGTGGTGTCGGTGGCACACAGACCTGAATGTCGAAGCGGATCCACCTGTGATCAGAGCAGGAGGCCTCCTTGGAAACCTGCCACTCGGTGATGATTTCCGCCGCGCTCTCCGTTGCCAGAGACAGGTCTATTATTGTGCGGCTTCGTCTGGTTACGAATGTTGGTTCAGAGCCAGTGTTTAGTAGGGATAGGTTAGTCGAGAATAAGTAGTCAACCAAGGCCTTACCCCTCTCGTTCTGCGTGTCCATACCCCACAGTTGGTGGTGAGCGTTTGCGTCGGCCCCAATGACAACCTCGAACCCACACCTCTCGCAATGGCTCACGAGACGGGCGAGGTCATGGGGAGGCGGCGCCTCCGCCTCGGGCATGTAGGCCGAGACAAAAACGATCACCACCTCATTGGCATCGTCACGCTGTATAATCAGCTTAACTGCAGAGACATCTCTGCAACAGAAATCAGTTAAGAGCTGTGTTTTGAGGTTACCTGTGACATAGATGCACGATCTGGGGTGATCGTGATCTGAGGCGACTAGGAGCTTACCGCCAAGATTGGAGAGTCCTTGTATGTGGCCGGCCCTAATCCACGGCTCCTGGATTAAGGCTATGGCCGTGTGTTGTACCTCCAGCCACTTGCGGAGCTGAGCCGTCGCGGTCTGACTGTGGTGGAGGTTTGCCTGGAGGACTCTACAGGGTGACGAAAGGGACGCCATCGCTGGCCGAGCCCTCGTCGTCCCCCCCAAGTCTAAGCCCGGCGAACAGGTCGCCCTCGTCGAAACCGTCCTCCCCCGGGCCCGAAGCCGGGGACAGGATAATGTCGTCCAGCTCCTCGCCCGATGAAGGGACGGCTCCCACGATGGCGGCGGCAAGGGCGGGTGACTCTGCGGCAGCAGATTCAGCCGCGGATGCTTCCGGGTTGTGTGTAGGGGGAGTGGACTCCCCTGCTGGTGCCTGCGGCGGCTGAGTCAGCGCCTCGCAGACGGTTCCCGTGGCGGGGTCCCATCCCTGAGGAACGTCGGTGAACCTACCGTTCCGACCCTGGAACTTCACGTACACCGCCCCTAAGCCAATTGAGAGGCGGCGTCCGGCCTCCATCAGAGTCGGGATTTGGTCCACAGGGACACCGACCACCACGAACCACGCCGAGGCTTGTTTGTCCGCGTGCAGCAGTACCCACCTCTTGATGTCCACCCAAGGGTTTTGGTAGCTGAGAGTGCGCCCAATATTGGTCGACTCTCCGTAAACCCCCTGCTCATCCGGGATCACGATGCCACACCGTGCACGCTTCTGAATTTCCGACTGGCTCACCACAACTAGCTGGGTGCTAGCTGAGAGAGCCAGGCCGGAGACTGTTTGCCTTAGCCAGGCTAAGGTGTGGTCGTTGCCGCACCACAGTTTGAGGATACCCCCGGCGAACAGCGGCTTGGCGTTAAAAGTCGGTCCTGGGGTGCCTTGTTTGGGGGAGCAGGCCTCGAGGATGATCTGCTTCTGGATAGCAGCGAGTACCTGATCCGATACGTCCTTGCTGAGAATCCCCGTGCGGTCGCAGGTGATCGCGACGTCTAGGGTTGCGCTGGCAGCTTGGGCGTAGCTTCGTTGATCGACCCTATTGGAATTATCAAGACGCGGCCGCTTATGTTCTCCACGAGGTGTCAAGGTCTCGTTGAGAGCTCGCTTCGCCGCGGCCTGATCCTTCCAATCGGGTCGATGTGTCCTGTTACCTTCAGCTGGTGGACTCTCCGGAGCTCTGGTAGGCGGTCGACTGGGCGCTGGTCGGCTAGTGCCGGCCTCTGCCTGTGACCGCTTTCCGGCGGAGAAGTTCAGCTGGCCGCCCGTCGTTTTACCCGCAGCAGTGGCCTGTATATTCCGGGAGCCTTTGCCTGGCTTCCGCAGTGCTTGTCGGCGCTCCTTCCTCGTCAATCTGTCCCTCTTTTTGCCTTGAACTGGGGCAGCAGTTGGACCTGAAGGGTCGGTGCAAGGGCAGAGGGCTTGTTGAGTGCGTTTGGCCTTGCCCTTGCGTTTTGGCACAAATTGCCAGGCGCGCGAGAACGCGTCCTCGGTGCAGCTGGCCGACTCTGCTTGACCAGTGACGACCGTCTGAGTGGAGGAGGCTAGAGGAGCCACAGGAGGAGGAGGGTGTTTGGAAGGGAGCCCGGTGCCAGAATTACCCGGCACCGGGGTCTGTTTGGAGAGGGTCAGACCGGCAGTGGTATAAGTCGTCGCCTTGGTCTTCGCCTTTGTGTCAGAAGGGTCGGTACTGGTCCCAATCAGCGCCGACGTCCTTTGTTTGTATTGGGACTTTTTAGCTTTGGTCTTAGCTGCGGTTTTCGCCACAGCCGGACCGGTGCCCGCGCTGGTACCCGCAGCTTTAGCTGCATGGCCACCAGGGGCAAGGGAAGTGCGAGCACCTCCCTTGGGAGTCTCATTGGCTTTCGCCTCCACTCCGGTTTTGTTAACAGGCCTATTAGAATCCATGTTATGTTGTGTATGAGGATTCATCTCTCTGGCTCCCACCCTCCATGGAGCCCGCACCTGGGAACGTCTTACTTTAAAAATAAGCAAGATCGTTAGGACTACCAGAGAGATATAGGGGCGCAAGGCTGGTTTACAGTGCGACATCGGGTGCTTGATCGGGCTGGCGTAGGGGGTCGAAAGGCCCACCCCCCACGAACTGATCAACCCTCACTTACACCGTCAGCATGACCTTTACCTACCGCTTCGGCCGTCCGAGGACGACCTCAGCGGACCTCACGCACCTCGCCTGTGGCCCTCTGACGGGACACTGTGGCCATTTCCCTACCCCTGGCTATTGGGTAGGGCCACCGTTTCGCTTGAAATCGGGACCAAAGGGGGCGTGTTGCCTCACGGGCACATAACAGCCAGAGCCGCTCGGCTCAACCCCCCAGGACTCCTTCATCCCCGCTCACGGCGCTCAACTGCGCAGGTCCTAGCGCAGGTGACTGTTCTCTCCTACTCGCCATCAGCTTGTTTTAGTGATAGCCGAGCCCGCCACCACCCAGTCACAGGGGGTCACGGTTAGGAGTGGAAGTTGGGAAAGCGGAATTGAGAGGAGTTGGGAAATGGATAGGATGGAGTAGGGATGGAGCGGGTGTGCGATGGCGCCTGGTGGTTTTAGTTACGTCTATTTCTTAAGGAATTAGACCAAGAAACGGGGTGGCAACCTCGGGAAGGTGCATCCGCCAGACTTGCCTTGAGGATCTACACGACTGTGGCGCTCTCCCTCAAGACCCCGCCACCCTACTGCCTCTGAAGGAGGCAGCAGGGTAGACCTGCATCTATACTACCAAGCAAAGCGAAGCAAAGCATGTCGTTGTGCAACCGCAAAAGCATAAATCCAGACCAACCCCCTCTACGACCTTCCCCCATATGGACGCATTAAATTCTCCATCATGCCAAAAGCTTCATCAGCCACTATCACATATGGCAACGTTGTCGGTCTATTTTGTATTAACAATGCCTTTGGCTCAGGTAGATCTAATGACCTTTCTGTCAGCTTTTTGTACAATGAAGAATTCTTGAATATACCTGAGTCACTGTTTTTACCGTAGGCACCTATGTCAACCCACACAAAACAATAGTTTGCATCCGCTAGCGCCAATAAAACTAGCGAAAAATATTATAGTATATAGTTATAATACATAGAACCCGTGTGTTCAGGCTGGATTAACCGTATATGTTTCCCGTCCAAGGCTCCCAAACAATTGGGAAACTTTGAGTTCTTTTCAAATATCGTGGATATTTCACACCACTTTTCTTTCGTTGGTTCACTCATAACAACGGGCCTTAATTTTTTCCAAATAGTTTCACATACATGTGGTATTATAGTAGCCACAGTAGATTTGCCAATTCTATAGATGTCCCAAATGAACATCCAATGGCCAAATATCTGGAAACAAACATAAACTATTACTAAATACTGTTTTTTTTTCAGCGTCATCCCTGCAAAAAAAGTGGAAGAGTTTACGGGATAATTATATGAGAGAGGTGAAGAAAATAAAGACTGTCAAATCTGGATCAGGAGCTTCCAAAACTTCGACATATATTCATTATAATAGACTACGATTTCTACAGGCATCAATTGCCAACAAAGATACAGAAAGTAGTTTCGATGCAGATAATGCATCAACTTCGTCAGAGGTTGCTGAAGTAGAAATAAGTTCTGGCTTTAAGAGTCCTAAATCTACTTCAAGTAAAAAACAAAAATTAAATCCTGCTGATGAAAGATTTGCAAACATATTAGAGCAGAGTTTAGCACAGAAAAATGTGTCTCATCCAAAAGAAGATGACGATGAAGACAAGCTGTTTTGTTTGTCACTCGTTAAAGAGATTAAAAAAATTCCGGAATATAGGCGACTTCAAACTAAAATTGCCATTTATAATTTAATTTTGCAAAACCAAAATGAATTTCAAGGACCACAACAACAGACATATGAAAATCAAAATTACCCGGTATCACAACGAAGAAATTATTCATCACAAGAGCAGCGTCATCAGTCATCAGCTTCTGTTGAAGGCTTTCGTTATCATGATTATAGATCACAGCAGTCTAGTGTGTCAAATAATTTTGCACATTATGGTTATACTACAGCAATGGGGTCTCCATCGCCAGTAATACCTACTCCATCGCCAGCACCAACTAATGTCAGCAATGAATCAGAGTTAGAGTTATTCTGCGAGTAACAAAATGTTATTTTTTCTTTAAAAAAATTGTTCCTAAACAAGTTGATTTGATTTATTTGATTTATAGATTATGTTGATTATTAAAAAACTTACCTCAATGTAATTATGAGTTTTTCTTCCGGTGAAATGCTATATCGCACAGCGTTTTTATCTGCTACGAGTTCATCGTTTATGAGAGTCAGTAAGTCATCAAATGACTTGATGGACATTCTGAAGTAGTTAAAGAATTTGGGCTCAAATTGCCTTAACTTAGGATATAAAATAATGTACTGACTTTCAGTCAGCCTGGTTGACAAAATTGGGTGAACCCAATATCTCCGTCTTCTGTTGTGTCGTTTCTGCCGTCTGTATAAAATCACCGATAAAACTGTTTCTACGTCCATCTTCGACAAATGTAGAACTCAAACTGGCCGCAACAACGCGCGTTTAACGCCTGACAAGCGCGCACCATGTGAACACTATACAAAAATTCAACGCGCGTTCAACGCGCGCTGAGCGCTTGTCATCTGAACCTACCCTTAAAGTAACGTCAGGACTGCGCGGCCACGAGTTTTGTGTTTTAACCTTTGGTATGCCGGAACGTGGATCCGCGTAATCTCGTCTTACTGCCGGAACGCGGATCCACGCTGAAACGACTACGACTACTTTTTTGCGTTGTTCTGTGGTATTTACATACGGGTAAGGTTTAAAATCGTAGAAAAGAGTTCCTATTGAATGAAGTTAGCTTCTAATGCGGTCAAACCATTCATTTTCATTCGTGATTCGTGTGAAGTATTCAATCGAAACATTCAATTCTTACCGGTGTTCCTAGCGTACGTAACTGTGTTTATTACGAAGTGTTTGTGAATATACATCGTGAAAAAGTAAGTAAAATATAGTTTTTTATCTACGTGGTTATATATTATCGTAGTTTGTAATAAAAATAATACGAATAAGTACTTAAAAACACCTGATAAATCGACGTAAAGTTTGGCTCTGACCGTTAGTCCCAAAACTTGTTGATTTGAACTACTCGTGTCCGGGTAATATTATTTTACAAAGAAATGAATTTATTTGTATTTACGAAGGTAATTTTACGGAGATTTCGAAGAAATATTACATCGACAGCGAACACGCACCATTCCGTCTAAATTCTTGTTGAGACTTGTACAAACCGATTTGAGCGCTGATCCGCGTTCCGGCTTTTAGCATATTCGAATACAGGATGTGTTAAAATTGTTCAACGTTTGATATGCCGGAACGCAGATCCGCGTTTTATTTGATTAGTAAGGAACTAAAATCATTGAGAACTGTTTGTTTATGTACTGTATTTTCAAAGATGTTCGTTAAATGCAAATCGAGATGGTGTTTTAACAATATATTTGTTGATTTGTTATAGGTCATAAACAATGGTTGTTTTCTTAGATGTTGATAATTATCTAAACAAAGAAGATTACCGTTTGTGAAACCGGTTGTAGTTAATAACTACAATAAGCACATGGGAGGAATAGATCTAAAGGATCAGAAACTGTCCACATATTTAATGGAACGTAAAAGAGGTCTTAAGTGGTACATCAAAGTTTTTAGGCGCTTGCTCAACTGTAGCATTTTAAACAGTTACATAATATACAGGTGCCATGATAGAGAAAAAAAATTGAATCACAGGCAGTTTCGCTTTGATTTGGCGGAAGCCCTTTCTTTGGAAAGTATTTATATACAGCGCATTAGGCCCGCTGTAAACTTAGCTCACGATCGCTATAGCGGAAATCACTTCCCTGCACATTTCTCCAATGACGTTACAAATGAGCGACCAAATAAACGATTGAACCTGCACAAAAGGGGACGTTGCGTCAATTGTAGGGCAAATAAAATAAGGAAAGAGACCAACATAATTTGCACAGGATGCAACGTTTTTCTTTGCGTAGGTCAGTGCTGGCGAGAATACCACACCCCACTAAATGATTAATTCAGTTTACTTCTTTGTACATTGTGCACTCGTGGCATGTACGAAAAATAAAGTTATTTTCTTTCTTTGTTTGTTTGTTTTATTAGATAAGTACCCTACTAGTACACCGAACTAAATTAACTAATCACTAAAATTCCTTACTATTGGCAAAAAAAAACGATCAAAACTTTGAAAGCAGTTTTCATAACCCACACCATCCTGTATAAGAATGGACCAGTCTGTGCCGGAACGCGGATCCGCGCTTAGAAATGCTACAAAAATTTGCAATAAAGAAACTCTTGTCTTTCTAAAATATGTTACCTGGATTAACTAATTTATGGTGTTATTATGATCACAATATATCGAAGAATATAATAAAACAAGAAAAAGTCTAAATATAATAATTATCTTTTTAATATCTGCATTTTACCAAAGTATTAACATTTTTTTCCTTAACGTAAAAAATTATGATTTATAATAAATACACCACTCATGATATTCTACTAAATTATTCATCTATAAAATTTAGATGCATTGTCTTTTATAATAAAAAAAACAGGCTGAAGATACGTTTTCTAAGGATCGATTTATACTAGCGCAGAGTCGAAGCGCATCGAAGCGTCTATCCAAAACTGAACATAACAAATTCAACCTTAACTCCACAGCGTAACGCACACATTACTTCGGAGATTTTAAAAAGACGCGCGCATTCGTCGGAATTCGCGCGTCTGCGCGCGAACAACGCTGATTGGTGCGCGCTTGTGCGCGCGCATTCTCGTGTATCCACGCGCCCACTAGCGAACCAACGCGTCATCAGTCGGAAATTGGCCTGCGTCGGTGTTAATCACAATGGACTCGGACGAAAAATTAATTTACCTGGTGCAAAAATATGAATGCCTATTTAATCCAAAAGCTAAAAATTATAGTGACAAACATTCCAAAAATAATGCTTGGGAAAAAGTTAGCGGGCTTCTTCTTCAACTTCAGATATAAGTAATATCATAGCAAAATCAATGTCGACCATTTTACACACGTTTCAGCTACGAGAGTCAACTGGCAAGTGATTCAATAGCTCTGCTGTTGATGCCCATTACTACACGTGAGAGTGCGCGCGTATTCGCCAGAATACGCGCGCATTCGTGCGGCTTCGCTTTAGGGTCGATTTATACTAGCGCAGAGTCGAAGCGCATCGAAGCGTCTATCCAAAACTGAACATAACAAATTCAACCTTAACTCCACAGCGTAACGCACACATTACTTCGGAGATTTTAAAAAGACGCGCGCATTCGTCGGAATTCGCGCGTCTGCGCGCGAACAACGCTGATTGGTGCGCGCGCGTGCGCGCGCATTCTCGTGTATCCACGCGCCCACTAGCGAACCAACGCGTCATCAGTCGGAAATTGCCCTGCGTCGGTGTTAATCACAATGGACTCGGACGAAAAATTAATTTACCTGGTGCAAAAATATGAATGCCTATTTAATCCAAAAGCTAAAAATTATAGTGACAAACATTCCAAAAATAATGCTTGGGAAAAAGTTAGCGGGCTTCTTCTTCAACTTCAGATATAAGTAATATCATAGCAAAATCAATGTCGACCATTTTACACACGTTTCAGCTACGAGAGTCAACTGGCAAGTGATTCAATAGCTCTGCTGTTGATGCCCATTACTACACGTGAGAGTGCGCGCGTATTCTGGCGAATACGCGCGCATTCGTGCGGCTTCGCTTTAGTTGTAAAAAATTTGACGCTTCGATGCGCTTCGACTCTGCGCTAGTATAAATCGACCCTAAGTTGTAAAAAATTTGACGCTTCGATGCGCTTCGACTCTGCGCTAGTATAAATCGACCCTAATTTTAACCTTTTCACCGCCACGCCTCACAGAACGCGATGCCTCGCCAGCGCCAAGCTATAAATGTATAACGAAATATATAGTTAACAGTAGAGATGAGGGTATCGTCATATCGATGAATGAGATTTATACGCGTTAAGTTAAGTTTTAATTATAATTTTACGGATATAAACGAAAACTGATTAAATATTTCCATATTTGTTTTATTTCACAGTATCCCTAGTAAGAAAAAACAGTATAAATTAAAAGTATCAAAGAAACAAATACATAACTCAATTAGAGATTTAAGAAATGAGGTACAACTCTATTTGTTTCATGAAGTCATTCTTTGACTTCATATCAAGTCCTTGGCGCTCAGAGCACGTTAAATTCAATTTTGATTAGGGATGTGGTCTATGGTTTATTTGAACTCTGATCTCTTGTAGATAATCTCCTCAAACTGTAAGGTGACCATTTCAACTTTGATAAATTTGCAGAAGCAGATTTTAAGAAGCGACGCGCGACGATTAGTTTGTGGCTTACCGAACATTTCACTTACACAACATTCTTACTTTTTGTTGAATAATCGTTATTATTATTACTTATATAGTTGGATATACCTCAGAATCTTCTTGTTCTGGTTCTACCTTCTAAAAATTTTAAAATCGGATCTGAATCCAGTACTTCATTCATCTTCTCACCTATTTGTTTACTCCGATAAAGAATCCGATTAGTACCTGCAGCCTGCACTATGCCAAAGTGACCTTGGAAGCCGTACGTTTATGACGTCACAGAACGACTTCTATACTAGTCCGTGGCGCCCGGGGCACTGACAACCATAGACTTATAATTTTTTTGTAGGGATGGGAATATAATTATCGACAAGGTTTGCTAACAACTATTTAATTCCGAGTCGGCTCCCATCTGAAGGCCGAAATGAGTCTATTTTCCCTTTGTTATAAAGTAGTTAACTAAGTTCATATTTTACTGACCTCAAATTGTTTTCGATAATAATATTTATAAATATTTCAACGGGTGAAATCAAACAGTGCTAACTTTCGCGTCACATCACTGGCCAACTTTATATAAAGTCCTTGGCGTTCTGGGGACATTAAAAATGTTCAGAGTTTTTGTTTTTGCCAATTTTAAGACAAATAAAGATTTATTTTGTGTGAAAAAATAAAAAAAACAGGGTATTAGACTACTATATTAAATAATAAAATGAAAAAAGCCTGATAGATACAGTAAATGTATTTTTATAACATAGTTAACCTTTTCACCGCCACGCCTCACAGAACGCGATGCCTCGCCAGGCGCCAAGCTATAAATGTATAACGAAATATATAGTTAACAGTAGAGATGAGGGTATCGTCATATCGATGAATGAGATTTATACGCGTTAAGTTAAGTTTTAATTATAATTTTACGGATATAAACGAAAACTGATTAAATATTTCCATATTTGTTTTATTCCACAGTATCCCTAGTAAGAAAAAACAGTATAAATTAAAAGTATAAAAGAAACAAATACATAACTCAATTAGAGATTTAAGAAATGAGGTACAACTCTATTTGTTTCATGAAGTCATTCTTTGACTTCATATCAAGTCCTTGGCGCTCAGAGCACGTTAAATTCAATTTTGATTAGGGATGTGGTCTATGGTTTATTTGAACTCTGATCTCTTGTAGATAATCTCCTCAAACTGTAAGGTGACCATTTCAACTTTGTTAAATTTGCACTCCAGAGCCTCAAGATACCTATAATACCTAGAAGCGACGCGCGACGATTAGTTTGTGGCTTACCGAACATTTCACTTATTAAATTCTTACTTTTTGTTGAATAATCGTTATTATTATTACTTATATAGTTAGATATACCTCAGAATCTTCTTGTTCTGGTTCTACCTTCTAAAAATTTTAAAATCGGATCTGAATCCAGTTCTTCATTCATCTTCTCACCTATTTGTTTACTCCGATAAAGAATCCGATTAGTACCTGCAGCCTGCACTATGCCAAAGTGACCTTGGAAGCCGTACGTTTATGACGTCACAGAACGACTTCTATACTAGTCCGTGGCGCCCGGGGCACTGACAACCATAGACTTATAATTTTTTTGTAGGGATGGGAATATAATTATCGACAAGGTTTGCTAATAACTATTTAATTCCGAGTCGGCTCCCATCTGAAGGCCGAAATTAGTATATTTTCCCTTTGTTATAAAGTAGTTAACTAAGTTCATATTTTACTGACCTCAAATTGTTTTCGATAATAATATTTATAAATATTTCAACGGGTGAAATCAAACAATGCTAACTTTCGCGTCACATCACTGGCCGACTTTATATAAAGTCCTTGGCGTTCTGGGGACATTAAAAATTTTCAGAGTTTTTGTTTTTGCCAATTTTAAGACAAATAGAGATTTATTTTGTGTGAAAAAATAAAAAAACAGGGGATTAGACTACTATATTAAATAATAAAATGAAAAAATCCTGTTAAATACAGTAAATGTATTTTTATAACATAGTTAACCTTTTGAGCGCCAGGGTCACAAATACGTGACAAGCGAAAACTGTCCCTGAGCGCCAACGACACAAATATGTGACAAAAACAGCGGTACATTAAAACACGAAATAAACTATTTAAACATTACTTTAATGCCTATTTATTTATATACCTGTAAAATAGAAGGTCCAAAATTTATTTATTTCCATAAAACTAATTAAATTGCATTATAAATATTGAGAAATTTTACGTTAAAAAGAAAGAAATAAACTCTGAAAAAAGAATGTCCTCACACGCCAGAGTCATAACTGCGTGACCGCTAGTGATGAAGCGCATGTTGGATAATATCATTATTTCAAATCAAAGATCGATTCGAAACTTTCCTCTGGAATATATTATTTTAGGTATAATTTGGTACTAGGATAAAGCAGCATTAATTTTATAAAACCAGTCTTAAAAATCATTCAATAAGCTACATAGTCAAAAATAAAATTTGGTTGGGTCGAATTTCGATATTCACTAATCCCAACTCAAGCGCATCCCTAACGCAACCCGAATTATCAGTACCCTGTACGCCATGGTCATGACTAGACGACAATATCGTGACGTCACAAGCGCGGCGACCAGAAATTAGTGGAGTGAATGAATAATATTTATGATTAATTTACTTGTGATATCGAGTTCAAGATTTATATTAAGTGACTATTATAATGAGTGGGAATTTAATGACTACGGAAGAACTTCTTCGCATATTAGAAGGAGTCTCAGATGAAATATATGAATAATGAATATATTTAGATTTATATTGATTTTAATGTCTCTGTGATACTGATTTTTCTATTGTAACTTGAAGTTTTTTATTAGATTTTATTTACATATGGCTTACTATTAGATGATAAGATAATACAATGCAGATTTTGTATAATGTTGTTCTATTATTCTAAAGATTTATTAGTATAAGACTGATTGGTAATTGTGATAATTATATATAATCGTTAATTGTTTTAATTTGTTACTTTTTATGCCAGGTTTATAGAACTTAATATTTAAAAACATGTATACATAGTACATACTGTATAACATTTTATTAAAATTTTCTATTTTTTCATAGTTTTTATTAACCTTCTTAACCTATTTCAATCATATATTTTTAAGTACCTGTTACATTCGGAATTATAAATCTGATTTAAAAAACGTGTTTCATTTATTATAAAATAATATTGTACTAGAACATCGATAAACGAGATATTACGTTGCCACATCCTTATTTCGGAAGCGAAGTAGTTATTAAAATGGCGGGCCGTCCACGCCATGGCCACAATATGAAGACAGCAGATCAAGAATAGTGTTGTACCTACAGTTATTATATTTAAATATATTGTAGTCTCATATCTGTTATTACGGTATTATACAAGTCTGTAAATAGTGTATAACTATTACTTTAATAGGAAGAAATGTAATGTTGAATTAAATTTCAATGTTATAAGGACATTATATTTCGAAATTAACCTTTTGAGCGCCAGGGTCACAAATACGTGACAAGCGAAAACTGTCCCTGAGCGCCAACGACACAAATATGTGACAAAAACAGCGGTACATTAAAACACGAAATAAACTATTTAAACATTACTTTAATGCCTATTTATTTATATACCTGTAAAATAGAAGGTCCAAAATTTATTTATTTCCATAAAACTAATTAAATTGCATTATAAATATTGAGAAATTTTACGTTAAAAAGAAAGAAATAAACTCTGAAAAAAGAATGTCCTCACACGCCAGAGTCATAACTGCGTGACCGCTAGTGATGTAGCGCATGTTGGATAATATCATTATTTCAAATCAAAGATCGATTCGAAACTTTCCTCTGGAATATATTATTTTAGGTATAATTTGGTACTAGGATAAAGCAGCATTAATTTTATAAAACCAGTCTTAAAAATCATTCAATAAGCTACATAGTCAAAAATAAAATTTGGTTGGGTCGAATTTCGATATTCACTAATCCCAACTCAAGCGCATCCCTAACGCAACCCGAATTATCAGTACCCTGTACGCCATGGTCACGACTAGACGACAATATCGTGACGTCACAAGCGCGGCGACCAGAAATTAGTGGAGTGAATGAATAATATTTATGATTAATTTACTTGTGATATCGAGTTCAAGATTTATATTAAGTGACTATTATAATGAGTGGGAATTTAATGACTACGGAAGAACTTCTTCGCATATTAGAAGGAGTCTCAGATGACGAAGAATTTTCGGAAACAGAATCTTTGGACGAATTTGATTTAGAGGTAAGTTATTTTTATCTGCTTTTATTTTAAAAATTTTGAGCAAATATTAATCTTATTAAAAATCACGATGAAATCTGTAAGTGTGGCCTGGTATTGGTGTTTGTAGACCGAAAGAAACATATTTTTTACAGAAATAAGTTACTTTTTTAAATATTACATAATATATTTATGAAATATTAATTGCGCCTTATACCTAAGCCTGCACTCATAGGTTTCTAATATATGTATACTATTATTTCAATTAATTATTATGTATATATGTGTGCAGAGAACTCGACTTTTCAGTTTTGTTTCGGTAATTCGGTATATAGTTCCTATAGTGTTCGTCAAGCTATATGATCCCTCCGAAAATGTTTTTAAGATATAATTTATGTAGAGCACAGGGTTAAGAAAGAATTAAGGTGTCCCTTCGTCCAGCATACTCACCATGGAATCCTGATATTTCATGAATGTCAAAAAACTGTTCTGAAATAGTGCTAAATAGTGCCCAAAGGAAAAAAATAGTGCTCTTGTACTTGCGAAGTTATAGCCATAGTTCGATGAGTATGCTGGACGAAGGTTTCGCCCAGCATACTCACCTCCGTCCGGAGAATCTGTATACGCTTCAAACATAATTCATACTTCAAAAAATAGTTCCCAAATAGTGCCAAACGGTGCCCAAAAAGAAAAAACAGTGCTCGAATAACTTCGGAGTTATAGGCTTCGTTCAGTGAGTATGCTGGGCGTAGGTTCTACGCCCAGCATACTCACCTCAGTGCGCGAATATCGAACGAGCTATAGGTACAACTTACGTCTCAAAAAATTGTGCTTGAAATAGTGCCCAATATCAGTCCAATTTTTGCTTGACTTTTGACCTAGAAAACCATTAAATTTGATTGTAAACTTCTACATACATTACATTGAGTACAGTCGAATACAATATTATTAACTTTCTTTCTAACAATTTTTGTCTTGTGTAAATTATTAATTGTCTATGTAAGGGAGTATTTACTTTAGAATCGCAATATTATTAATTACACATTATTTTAATAATACTTTATAATAATATGATTAAGCCTTCGCGCGTCGCATGGGACCCCGGTAGCTAGGAACAATGATTTTATATATTTTGTCTAGATCACGGCGCTTGAAGGATTAAGATATCAAATGAAGTAAATCATGCATGAAAAATAAAGTTGCTGTTATTAATGCTTACATTACAACTGACAAAATTATTCAAAATAATCATTTTCCGGATCAAGGACGGTACCACAACGTTTACGGAATTGACCTGTATTCCTCATGTGATAAAGTTCAATATAGTGTGGCAGTAATGGATGCACGTACGGTCAATAGGTATGGGGCTTACGACGCGCGGCGCCCGCGACGCAAATGAATATGTTTATGTTTAAATACTAGATGGCGCTGCCCTAACATCTTACGATTATTAGACAAGACTGATCTGTATTTTGAAGGTGATAAGGGTCCATTTTGTGTCACAAAGCGACGCGCGGCGCCCGCGACGCAAATGAATATGTTTATGTTTAAATACTAGATGGCGCTGCCCTAACATCTTACGATTATTAGACAAGACTGATCTGTATTTTGAAGGTGATAAGGGTCCATTTTGTGTCACAAAGCAATCGAAACGAACAAGCGCTTCTCAGTTTCTTTGTTTGTTTACTTCGTCGCACATCATTATAATAACGCCGGCTTTTGAGTTTGACTACATAGTGGGTTGCAAAACCAAACAATGTGTTGGTGATGTCATTATTTACCTATATAAAATTGTGTATCTAGTACGTAATCAATATAGGAGCTGCTCCCAAATCAGTAAGTATATTTCAATTTATAATAGTGGCATTTAACTAAATTGATTTTACACTCATTCATTAATTGCACTGTAAAACTAGGTAGCAAGCGAGTTGTTTTTTACAAAAACACGTTCATTTTTTCGTTGAATATGACACTGTACACTTAAAATTAAGGACATGCTTAAGAAGTTTTAAAAATGGGTACCTACTTAGTTACTTTTTTAAAGGTTTGATGTAGGTAGGTACACACATAATAACGTAATGTAACTTGTTTGTTTATCTAATTGGATCTCAAATACCTATTTATATACCTACTTCTGCGGAGGCCTGGTTTTATCCTCCAATTCTACTGGAAATGAAACACTGTCTTATTTGCTAGGATATAATTTACTTTTCTTCAATTTTTTTATTACAAGCTTGTCCTCGTTACCCGTCAGGATCTGTTCTCGTCTTAAGTTCACGTTAGTTACATTTCAATATCGAAATAGGTAGAATCAGTCAGCGCGAGCGTCGGTAGTAAGTATAAACGTAACTATAGAATTAACACAGATGTATTTTTTAGATAATATGACGTGAAGTGAAGACTATTACCGATTGTCATCCGGCGAATGCACTTAAACTTTTAAGTGTCGTCAACCTATTCATCACATTTTCTATGGGAGTTGTGACTTCGGGAAATCGTCTTCAGCCTCGTGTTTTGCCCCTTCGCTATTTATAATAGAAATCACGCTAAAATAATGGAAAACACGTAAGTGCTTAAGTACCTTTAGAGGAAGGCTGGAGCCTGTCATACCTATATTAAATTATTTAAATACGTGTTATTTTCAGATTATCTTGAAGACACAATGTTTACCACGTTAGAAGACAACTTTTTCTGACTCGTACTGCGTGAGCGGTGGGGCCCGTTATGTTTTTTACATCTATAGTTGGTATTTTCAGGTAATATAGGTAGTATAAGTACACAAGTGTTCATAATGTTATTGATGTTGATTTATATGTTAGTTAGTTAGTTGTTATTTCATATTATGTTAATATTGAAAACAAATGGCATAATAATTTGTGATAATTCTTGTGAATCTAACGACATGGATCAGCAAGGAAAACGAGGGCCTAAACCAAAGGTTTCATTAGAAACGCAAAAATTAGTAATTTCAGAATTCAAAGATGACTTTTTTTTAAATATTCCTTCCGCAAATGACTCAATTTATAAACAAATTCAAACACGGTTAAATTACAAAATGAGTATTAAATCAATCATATTAAGCATAAAACGAAATTACGAATACTTTTTTGGTGTTGATAAAAAAGAAATAATTCGTAATAATGATTCTAATTTGATAAATCAAAAGTCTACATCGTCATCAAACGAAAGCATTAATAGTGTTTCGGAGAACACCAGTACGCATACATTTTATATGGATACAATAACTTGGGATAGTATTAAGCCTCAAAGGTATTTTTATCACCGAAATAGCAAAATCGCCCCTGGTAGTCTGTATAATGTCAGACGTAAATTAAAACCAAACCAATGGACTAATGTAATTCAAATGCATCTATGGAAAGAAATAAGATCTTTATGCACTTGGTGTTTTAAAAATAATATTGTGAAAGACAATTACGAAATCAAATGCACAGGATATTGTAATCAATGTCACGCAAAAATAATTATAACAACTAACTTAGAAACGGAAAATTTAATTAAACTAGAATGTTGCATAATTAATGAAAATAAAAAGTACTCTCATAACACCAGTAAAAAAAACCGATTACGGTATTACCAAATAAGGGAATTAGGTGAAAAATTACAACACGAAGCAGCAGCTTCTATAAGATATAAATTAGCCTCAACTTTAATGAAGAAAAATGACAAGGAACCTCCAGTATTGCCAAAATTACAAACACTACATCGAATTAAACATGAAAATAAAAAAGTTGATGTTTTCCATCCCAACCCAATATTGTCACTTACTTGTATGTGTGTTTCACCACCTTTTGATAAATGTGTTAGATATGTTTCTGCTTTTCCATTTTATACATTTTACTGGACGGACGATCAAAAGAATTATTATAAAAAATGCCAAAAAGAGTTTAATTATATTAGAGTTTCTATAGACGCAACAGGTTCTATATTTAATAAAAATCTTCGGCCTGTCGTCAATGAACACACACAACTATCTCAAGAGTCGCAAAGTCCTATATTTTTGTATGTTATGATGACAGATACAACCGTTAAAAGTAGCGTGCCAATTTCACAGTGTATATCAGAAAGTCACTCTTTAGATACTATTGCTAGCTGGTTACAATCTTGGTTGGCTAATGGAAAACCTCCAAATGAAGTAGTAACTGATGATTCCGCAGCTTTAGTAGGTGCGGTGGTAAAAGTATTTTGTGGTTATAAATCCACCTCTGACTACTTAAATACATGTTTTAATATTTTAGAAAATAGAACCAAAAAAATTCCAACCTGTTATGTTCGCCTTGATACTTCGCATTTCATAAAAACATTGTACAATCAAAGTATTTTCAAAAATATAGACACTAGAGTAACAAAATTTTTTGTTGATTGTATGATTCTGATTAAAAAATGTGTTTCATACGGAGAGGTAAAGAAAATTATAGAAAATGTTTATATTATAGCAAATAATAAACACCGCGGCAGTAGAAATGGAAATTTAACACGGTGTGAAACGGCGATTTTAGAATTAAAAAACCGGATCAAAACTAATTTGCAGGAATGTGAAATACAAAATGTAGATTCGGAAAATCACGTTCCAATTAAACATTCTTTATGGGAGGGATTAGATAAAGAAGAAAACCCGCTTCTGAAAATGTATAAAGATCTTGAGGAGAAAGAAGATTTAATTAAACAATTGTGTGATCAAGAAACTGAAATCGAAAATATTTATTACTTGCCGGAAATAAAGGACACTTTGATTAGGATTCTTAAAAAACTTCCACTATGGGGAAATATAATGATGACTTATTTTAACAGTAATTATTGTACTCCAACCAGTTCAAATGTAGAAAGTTATATGAAAGACGTAAAAAAGTTATTTTTTAAAACAAATTCAAATAAGTACCGCGTAGATGAGTTTATTATTAAACACGAGCCTTTGATAACCGGTTCCATACGCTTAGCCAAAAGTGACTTGATTGATGTTCAAGAAGGAACTGAAAATATTGTCGATGAAAAAAATGAAATAAGTGACCATAACACACCACAAATAAATACTCTCGTCAATGATGAATCATTTTATGAAAACTCAATTTTTAGGAGCGAACCAAATTATATTGAAGACTGGCGGGGACTGGTGTCTAAACAGAAGAAAAATAAAAAACGAATCAATCGTCGTACAAAATTACATATTTTACAAAACGGCAGTGTTTCTACTTCAGGAACATACAGATTCACGTTTATTAATACGTGTGCTTTTGATTCCGTGGTCCAAAGTTTTTCAATTGCATATTTAGATAGACCTAATATTAGAAAATATATCAATGATAAAAAAAACGATCTTTCACAACTGACCAGAAGTTTGATCACGTATGACAATCTAAAGAAAATCACTAAGAAGGCTAGAAAACCAAAAGATATTTACACTACTCGTTCTAAGGTATTGGCTAAAATATATGATACTGTGGAATCCGATTTTAGTAGTTGCAAAAATTGTGAGTGTAATGTAACTTTTATAATAGATAACATACAAAGTTATGGTTTTTATAGTGCTAATAGATACTTAAATTGTACAAACCAGAACTGTGAAATCAATAAAGGTTCTGGCACAAAATGTAGTTGGATTCCAATAAATGTAAACATATTGACGACTCAAGGTATTGGAGCCCTTAATGAAGCTCTATTAGTAAATGATACTGAAAGGAAATGTAAATACCAATTATGTAACGGTAAAAACGCATACAAATATGAAGTACTAGACTTCGTATTTATTGAAATTAATACTTCAATTGAAATAGAAATTGATGAAATTCCTAAAGAGATCATAATAAACGGTGACACCTTTAAAATTCTGTCGGTAATAGATTTTACAAATGGTGAATCAGGACGCATGGGGCATTACAAGTCAAAGTGCTATCGATTGCTAAAGAGAACTTGGAACTGCTATGATGACCTTAGTAAAAAAGTTTGTAGTAATTCCCAATATACTGTACCACACTGCATTATTTATACGCGAATGTAAGATGAAGATCGGTCCTAACTTGTTAGTTCCTATTTTGTTATTGTTTGTTTGTTTTTTTTTTGTTCTTGTAAAAGTTATTTTATTAATAACTTACAGAAATGTGATTATAAACTGTGATTGTTAATTTGTAATTACTATAGGGTATTTAATATTAATAAAAAAAACGTGATTATAAACTGTGATTGCTCAATTTATACTTATTTGTAAGATAATTTTATTGTGATTAAAACGTTGTAGCAGTAAAACAAAGTACAAGTACCTACGTGTTATATTTTAGAAAGTTTTACCAATATTTGGCTAAACATTTTTTTATAAGTATATTATATACAATATTAAAACTACAATTTTTTCTATTTACATTGATTATATTATGAATGTTAACAAAAGCTGTGAACTAGTTAACTAGAATTCTGATTACTTTGGCCCTTTAAATAGTAATAAATAACGTAAGTAATTAAAAATGTTTTTTATTGCTAAACCTTTCATTGATGAAACTATTGGAAAGAGTTTTAAAAATTTGTATAACTATGTCACAGTACTAGTTTTGACTGGTTATAAGTTTTGCCTGCAACATATATACAAAAAGAAACTGTATAATTTCCTTTTTACAATTTTTCAAGATATTAATTTTATTGGCTGCAAATGACTGTTTTTATTCAGACAAACACACAATGCAATGAAGTAATAGACTTCATTTACGCTTAAAGTTTCATTCATTTATTATTATTTATAAAATATATAATAATGCATTTAATCGAAAGTTTTTGACATGTGAGAAAATACCATAATTATTTCCAATAACATGAAGTCTACAATTAGAAAGTTTAATATTTTTGTCCAAAAACATGTGTCGACGACTGTACCCCATTTTACGTTAGTATGTAGAAGTTTACATTAAAATTTAATGGTTTTCTAAGTCAAAAGTCAAGCAAAAATTGGACTGATATTGGGCACTATTTCAAGCACAATTTTTTGAGACGTAAATTATACCTATAGCTCGTTCGATATTCGCGCACTGAGGTGAGTATGCTGGGCGTAGAACCTACGCCCAGCATACTCACTGAACGAAGCCTATAACTCCGAAGTTATTCGAGCACTGTTTTTTCTTTTTGGGCACCGTTTGGCACTATTTGGGAACTATTTTTTGAAGTATGAATTATGTTTGAAGCGTATACAGATTCTCCGGACGGAGGTGAGTATGCTGGGCGAAACCTTCGTCCAGCATACTCATCGAACTATGGCTATAACTTCGCAAGTACAAGAGCACTATTTTTTTCCTTTGGGCACTATTTAGCACTATTTCAGAACAGTTTTTTGACATTCATGAAATATCAGGATTCCATGGTGAGTATGCTGGACGAAGGGACACGAATTAAGCCACGTCTGAAAAGTATTTGAAATAAATAAATGAAATAAATAATTGAAATAAATAATGTTGTTCTATTATTCTAAAGATTTATTAGTATAAGACTGATTGGTAATTGTGATAATTATATATAATCGTTAATTGTTTTAATTTGTTACTTTTTATGCCAGGTTTATAGAACTTAATATTTAAAAACATGTATACATAGTACATACTGTATAACATTTTATTAAAATTTTCTATTTTTTCATAGTTTTTATTAACTGATTCGTTGCGATGCCTAATTTCACTAACTTCTAGCCGTGGCGTCGAACAAAAATAACGTGACACTGATCAGTGCCCAACGCCATACGATTAAATGACACTCATCTGTGTCTTCAGCCATGCGGAAAAGAAAACAGTGTTTTGACATTTTTTTACGTATTCAAAGCTCGAATACTTTTAGTTTACATGTGAAATCTAACGTGAACGGTCAGGCACGTTGTTTTAAGCGATAAAAAGTGGCGAAACAAGTGTATTTGTGGAAATGGAAGGTAAGTGACTTATTTAATACAGATGTGCTCAACCTTTTCAACTTATTTTGCATTTCCTAGTAATTTGATTGATTATGAGGTATTAAATTGGGTCTAAAAATTTTTGCATAACAAATTTCAATTGTTTATAATTAAACTACGCAAATAAAAACTGCTAAGTTAGATTAAATAGTAATAATAATGATAGTAGTACTAATATATAATTATTTTATATGATTATTTGATACTAGCCGATGCCCGCGGTTCCACCCGCGTAGAATTTGTTTCCCGTTGTCCCACAGGAACCTATAATCGGAATAAAAGGTAGCCTATGTGCTATTCCAGACCAAGACTTATCACCTGTGCTAAATTTCATTGAAATCCATTCAGTAGTTTTTGTGTGAAAAAACAAAAACATCCAAACATTCTCACGGATACACAACAAATGTGAAAATTATTATTGTCAGAAAAAAATAATATTTGGCAAGATACTGATAATGTTTATTTATTGTTTAAGAATTACAGCGAAAAAGAAAGTACATTCCCGATACAGAAAATGAAACTCAATGCGACGATGACGAAGAGATAGTACAGAATTCACAACGCTGGGAAGACTCAGAAAACTGGGAACAGGAATTTATACCAAACCAAAAAACATGTAAGGATACTTCAACGTACACAAAAAAAGAAATGGTGGACAGTGCAACATGCACAGAAAGAGATGATGGCCCGACTATATTGGACGTCCATGGATGTAAATATTTTGGCCAGTTGGTTTCAAATGAATTATTGCGCTTTAAACCATATGAAAGAAATATAAAGATGCAGAAAATATTAGATATAATAAAAAAGTAATTTTAATATCAAATAAAGACCGGACAAAAGTTAAATAAAACCAAATTTTAATTCAATTACAATTTTAATTTTAACCAAATTTTGACTTAGATGATAATATTTATTAAAAATCATTACATCAGATCCGATTAACTAACATAGAATTTCAATATTTGTGAAATTCTCTGAAACAATCATTAAGGCACAGGCCTGGGAATCCAGGGCAATCGGGACAGCCAGTTATAACAGATACCCTTTTTTTAGTTTTTGTGTAACAAACTCTGCATCTTTTTCTTAGGGTATTATTACTTCTCTTTGGTAAATTGGCGGGTAAATGTATTTTTGACTGTGATAGAGGACGAGAAAGTTCTGATACATTGGGCATTGGTAACAATTCTTGCATTACACTCTTTATAAATTTATATAATGAAGTTTTATTTGTAGTGTTTTTTGCGTTGAAAAGTAAATAACCATTCACCAAACATATTTGGATTATGTGTATTATGACTTTTTTGTACCAGCGCAGGGTCTTGTGCTCACAGCAATAATAGCTTAGCATCTGATCATGTCGATCTATTGCCCGCATATATTTATTATACTTTATTTGTACGGCCGGCTTATATTTTATTGTGCGTACACGGCGACTAGTAGTCCCTTTATAATTACTTTTGTGTTCAGTACTTATAAATAATACTTCCCGTTTATCTTGCCATTTGGTGACGACAATTTTTTTATTGTTTTGTAATATACACGATTCACCAGGCTTTAATTTGCACATTATTAATTCTCTTGGATTTCCTATACGGTTTGGTCTTAGGGTACCAGTCACATACGTGTTTTTGCCTATTAACTCATCAGCCAACCCTACGCTGGTATAAAAATTGTCCAAATACAAAGCATGCCCTTTGTCAAAATATTTTTGCATGAGCAGATGCACCACTTTTTTAACGTGGTTTCTACCTCCTACTTGTACGTCTTGGGATCCTGCATACATGTGAATTTTTAAAATTATACCGTTGGCGTCGGCTAAACTGTACAGCTTAATGCCGTATCTATGGGCTTTGCCTTTGATATATTGACGAAAATATAGTCTCCCTTTCCACAAAATAAGAGATTCGTCAATTGTCAACTCTCTCAATGGGTAATATACGGCGTCAACTGTCTCATTGAACAAATCGATCAAAGATTTTATTTTAAATATACTCTCCGTCCTTTCGATATCTTGTACGTTCAAAGCTCTTAAAATTAAAAAAAACCTATCCCTAGACATAAATAGGCGTGGACTAAGACGGAAAAAATAATGAGTGGACCAATAGTCCACCATTCTGTTCAGCTTTATGGTGCCCATTAGTAATATTATGCCAATAAAAGTTTTTAATTCGGCGACACTTAGATCGGTCCACTTGCTAAAGCGAGAACGTGCAGTTGTCGCTTCTACTTTCAATTTGTTACCGTACTTGTTTGTACATTTTAATATTAAATTTAAAAAGCGGGCATTCATAAATAAAAAAAAATAATCCAAAGGACTTTGGACTTCTGCGTCATGTGGCTGCAATATACTACTTGTCCCCGTAAATGGTATCTGTAACATCTGACTGGGATTACCCGGAAACCAGCCAGTTGTTTCTTCTAAAGACTCTTCCTCTGGATCTTCGTTCTGTTCATTGGCGTGAGAATCGACAATGTTTGCATCCTCGTTCGCACTTGCATCGCTTAACTCATTTAAGAGTTCTTCGTTATTCGCGGTTAGAATTCCATACAGTTCTTCGTCTTCATATAACTGTAAGCCTGGAATGTCATATAACTGCTCACTTTCTTGAGGAGACATCATTCGTTCCAATTCCACGCTTACGGGATCTATGGCCGATGATGTACCCGGAATTGGCGAACTTGGAATATCCATATATGGATTCTGATGGTACATGCCAGATGATGGTCCAGGAACTGGCGCACTTAGAAAAGGATCTACGCTAAATAATGGTTCAGGTTCCGGAGAACTCGAAGAATGGTATTCCATTTTCTTCAAACTGCAAAAGAATGAAAACTCTATTGGAAACGAAAATAAAAGAGACACGTATTTTTGGTCGTGTTTTTCATTGTGTTGTCTATTTTAATTTGTAAAAAGTACACCAAAAGAGGTTTATGGAGGTTTTAACAGTTATTTTAATATTACAGACAGACACTCCAATGTTATTTATTTGTATAGAGTAATAGACGTATAGATTATATTTAGTAATAATACTTATTTAGTTACATAATATTTATCAGTAGATCTACAATAAAATGATTTGATTTGAAAAAACTCATCATTTTATGACTAGTACGATAAGCTTATGTTATGGGATCTAGACAACCGATAAATAACTTATGTATAAAAAAGAATCTTACTTGAAGTTCACGGCAAGTAGAGATGTGTGCACAGGCTGAAGTCGCACGGAGTCCAGTTCAAAGCCACAATTGTCACAACACAACGCAAAATCAGAGTCCACTTTACACAGCCAAAATCGTCACAAATGCAAAACCAAAATCGATAAAAACACGAGAGTCCAGTAAACAAGCGAAAGTCATCGGTAAGGTAAATAACAAGAAAAGTAAGCACGTCTGATAACTAAGGATAGTAAACCAGAAGTAATTCAAAAAACAAGATGCGCGAAAGAAAAAAATTTATACCACGTGTTGTTACAATAAACAATGGACGGTCCCGGCCGCTCCTAGACCGACCGTCCATTGTCTGTTTCCATTTTTTTGTAAGTCTATACAATTTTATCCAAAATAAACCTTTAATTTAGAGTGAATACAGTCCTTTTTCGAAGCGCTTTTGGCAAATGCAATTTTGTGTCGTAGCATCATGCATGAGCATGACATGACTCATATTAGCCACAACCATATTGATACGCGTAGTTTAAAATAGCGTGGTACGACGCACGGTGATATTTTTTATGTAAGTAGGTACCTACCATATTTCGAGACATAAAATTTACCCACTATCGATACCCAAATGTGATTACGACGTATATGCATATTTCTTTATAGATAAGGATTAGAGAGTTGTAATTAAAAGAGGAGAAGAAACATCTCTATATAAATACTTTTATTGTTTAAATTTTATCTTTATTTAGAGCGGGTGTAAAATTTTATAGAAGACAAGCTAAAGACAACCGCAGCAAAGTGATTTAGCTGCTTTACTGTAATACATTTATAATTTATTATCATATGATGATTTAATATCAAATACTTCAACTTCCAAAAAGGTTGGTGCCCCCTATTTTTTTAAAAATATTACAGTATCCAGAAACGAAGGCTACGAGCTTAATATACGTGAAAAATGAAGATAGTTTGGTTTCAGGTAAAACTTCCATAAAACTTAATTGAAGGAGTTATCATCGATTTCAAAATGACACATATCCGTGCCTGACGCCACACTTAAAAAGAAGTGATGGCACTGAAACGTGCCATCCGCAACGAATCAGTTAACCTTCTTAACCTATTTCAATCATATATTTTTAAGTACCTGTTACATTCGGAATTATAAATCTGATTTAAAAAACGTGTTTCATTTATTATAAAATAATATTGTACTAGAACATCGATAAACGAGATATTACGTTGCCACATCCTTATTTCGGAAGCGAAGTAGTTATTAAAATGGCGGGCCGTCCACGCCATGGCCACAATATGAAGACAGCAGATCAAGAATAGTGTTGTACCTACAGTTATTATATTTAAATATATTGTAGTCTCATATCTGTTATTACGGTATTATACAAGTCTGTAAATAGTGTATAACTATTACTTTAATAGGAAGAAATGTAATGTTGAATTAAATTTCAATGTTATAAGGACATTATATTTCGAAATTAAAGACGAAAATGAAAATAAAATTGATTATCGATGAAGTTTTGGAATCCCTATTTTTTTCGTAGGTATTTGCGGTGAATTTGTGGCCTGGCGTTGAGGGCAAGTTCATGCGTTTGTGCTCTGGCGTTCAAAAGGTTAAAGACGAAAATGAAAATAAAATTGATTATCGATGAAGTTTTGGAATCCCTATTTTTTTCGTAGGTATTTGCGGTGAATTTGTGGCCTGGCGTTGAGGGCAAGTTCATGCGTTTGTGCTCTGGCGTTCAAAAGGTTAAAATGAAGAGCTTCTAATGAAGTCGTGGCGCTGGTGGCACGAAAATCTGGAACTTCTATTGAAGTCCGTGGCGGTGAAAAGGTTAACGCGTATAAATCTCATTCATCGATATGACGATACCCTCATCTCTACTGTTAACTATATATTTCGTTATACATTTATAGCTTGGCGCCTGGCGAGGCATCGCGTTCTGTGAGGCGTGGCGGTGAAAAGGTTAATAAAAAAAATACTAAAAACAAAATAGCAAATCAAGGACTGCGCGGCCATGACTTTCAAGGCGAATATTTAATTATAATATTGATATAGAGCTTTGATTCATTTTTCGACAAATCTTGACAAATACAGACTTGAGTTGACAAAAGGAATTATTTCTCTATCCCAAGTAGTTGCTGAGATCTCCGTGGCCGCGCAGTCCTTGACGTCAGGATTGCGCGGCCAACTTAAAACGCTTATAACTTCTTTATTTCTGCTTTGACAAATACGGGGTTTGTTTCTTTCGATTTTGACAAATATCGACAAATTTTTGGCTGAAACCATTTTCTGATTTGATAACTTGGCGGAGCAATCCTGACGCACACGTGAGGCGTGGGCATTTCGGTCAAGCATGATCATGATTGTCGACAGGTTGTAACCTGCTCCCCGAATGACGTATTTTTGCCTAGTTCCTTCTCGACAAGTTGCAACTTGTTCTTGGGCGATGCCATCTGACTTACTTTTAGTCGACAAGTTGTGACTTGTTCGTGAGTGATGCTATTACCTTGTCTATGTGTGTTTAGGTGCCTGTTAGTGAGTTACCTGTGTGTGGTGGGCAATACCATTATTGCTTATTACCTTTACCTTAGGGAAGTGTTGGGGTACTATCTACGTCTTTATTTAGGTATGAGTATATCAATCAGAATTATACGTATGGGAAAATCAAAAACACACCTATGCTTATTAGGATACAACTTATATCTAGGTAGACTACGTAAAATGGTTTTTATTGGTTTAATCAAATTCTTAATTACTAATCAGTTCGTCTTGTCGTCGCCAACAGTCTCCCTCTCAGTGCGTTGCACTCCATCTCGTTGGGGCGACGTTGCAGGTACAATCAGGACTAGACGTGATGCTGGCCGCCGCAGGATACCCGCTGCTGTTCGCACGTCGACGATCCTGGTTCTTCCGTCTGGTCCAGGATGAGTAGCGACTATTTCGCCGCGTGGCCACGAGTATCGTGGCAAGGTGTGGTCCACGATCAGGACTATGTCGCCCAATATCGGGTCCCGGTAGTCAGGACCTTGGTTGTAGCGAGGCGAGAGAGTCGGGAGGTACTCTCGCAACCACCTTGACCAGAAATGATCGGCTAGGCGTTGGGATGTCTTCCAGTTGGGAGACCCGATGAGTTCTGTGTCGTCGAAGGAGCCAAATAGTGTGGCTCCACATGACCGCCCGATGAGAAAGTGATTCGGGGTCAAAGCTTCTTCTTCTTCTGGATCGGTACTGACGGAGAAGAGGGGCCTCGAGTTGACGACGTGCTCGGCCTCCAGAAGCAATGTGTGGAGAATTTCTTCTTTAGGTTGCCGCTCGTGTAGTGTAGCTGTGAGAGCGACTTTTACCGATCGCACCATTCTTTCCCAGGCTCCACCCATGTGGGGGGCTCCAGGAGGGATGAACTTCCACACGATGCCCATCTTGTTCACTTCTTCTCCTAGACTCGCGATGGCTTCAGCGATCTCTCTATTGGCACCGATGAAGTTGGTACCGTTGTCGCTCATTATGATCTTCGGTGTTCCTCTTCTGGCGATCATTCTTCGTAGTGCGAGGATCATGGAGTCGGTCGAAAGGGAGTTAGCTAACTCTAGATGAATTGCTCTTGTGGTTAGACACGTGAATAACGCTCCCCATCGTTTCTCTGTACGTCTTCCAATGGTGACGAGCATGGGTCCGAAATAGTCCACTCCTAGGCAAGTGAAAGGAGGGCTGGTCTTCGTCAAACGTTCAGGTGGCAGATCTCCTTGCGGTGTGATCTGCGGCGTCTTCTTCCGAATTCTACACCATCCGCAGTCGCGTGCTACTTTCTTCACCATGTTTCGAAGCGATGGTATCCAGTATTTCTGCCGGACCTCATTAATCACGGTGTTGTGGTTCCCGTGATTGAAGGCTTCATGGATGTACTTCACTAGCAGTTGGGTTATCCGGTGATATTTATCCATCAGGATTGGATTCTTGTATGAGGCCATCAGGTACTTGGCCGCTCCGATGCGTGTGGATAATCTGATGAACCCGTCTTCCAATTTGATTGTTAAATTCTTCAGATTGGATGTTGGATTGAGATCTTCTTTCTTACGTAAGGCAGCGAGTTCATCTGCAAAGCTGTCTTCTTGCGCTCTTCTTATTAGCAATTGTTCCGCCTTTTCAACGTAGAGCGCAGACTTCGGTCGGAAGGCTACTTCTTTTCTGCTTGGTCTCTTTTCTAATGGTTGGGTTTTCTGTTTCTGTGTCTTTTTCCAAGCTGGGTCTTGTGTATTTCGGGTGATGAGTTTCGTGATGTTCACCTTTTTCTTAATCTTTCGCTTGAAGACATCTATGGCTTGCAAGTATCTCGCTGTTGCGTGGAGTAGGCGCGTCCAACTGGAGAATCTTGCTGGATCGGGCACGATGACAGGGATTACTTTTCTAACGCTGAGAGTGATGGCGTTAGGTTTTTCTTCACCTGTGTCGGCGATGGAGACCTTCTTCTCTTCTGTAGGCCAATTTCTTTGATCTTCATACAAGAAAGCCGGTCCCTTGAACCATCTATGTGTCATATCGAAGTTGGCTGGGGTCTCTCTGGTGGCGTCGTCGGCTACATTGAGTTTAGTTGGAACCCAGTGCCATTCCTTGTGTTTTGTCAGTTCTTCTATCTCGGCGAGACGATGTGCGACAAAAGGCTTGAATCTCCTAGGGTCTGATTTAATCCATGTCAGTGCTGTTCTCGAGTCGGTCCAGAAGTATCTTCGGGTCGCAGTCAAGTCCATTTACTAGGTACTCCGCCACCTAGCGTTCGTGCTCAGTCCGAGGCAGCTCAACGCAACAGGGATCCGTCTAGGCGAAGGCTATGGAAATCTATTCCATTTGACCAAAAAGAACATAATTTTCACGGGTGTACCCGTGGCGGAAAATTATGTTCTTTACAAACCATTAGAACGCCTCTCGAATACTTCGAGGACTATTTTGACGATGCATATAAAATGCTGCTTACTGCACAAATAATTACTATTTGAGGCAAACTGGAAGGGTTCTTCATACCAATCCTGTAGAAATGAAGAAGTTCATTGGTGTGCATAACTTATCCACGACTTCATATGTACTGGAGGCAAGAAATGAGACTGGCATTAGTAGCTGATATCATTCCAAGAGACCGACTGAAGCTGTTGCGCACAAATTTTCATTTGGTGGAAGAGGATATCGCACCAGTTGGTAATAAGAACAGTCTATGGAAAGTACAACCGGTATTAAATCAGGTAAAAAATGCCTGTGAGAAAATAGAAAGGCTACCGGGTTACTATTCTATAGACGAACAAATGATCCCCTTCTGCGGCTTGTGCCCAAAAGGTCTACGCCAAGTCATAAAGTCTAAACCTAGACCCACCGGCTTGAAAGCTTTTGTAGCCACAACAAGCGATGGTCTAATGCTCGACTTTGAAGTCTATCAAGGGGCTAACACCCCATTCACAGATAAATCTCTGGGTGTGGGTGCAGCAGTTATTTTGCACCTTTCCAAATCCATTTCCCCAGGAAGTTGCATTTACTTCGATCGTTATTTCACGTCAATAGGGGAGGTAGGGGAGGGACGGGCAGTTGGGAGACATGGGCACCCCCCTTTTATTCTGATCCGGTCACAGATATTATTTTTTCTAACATTTGGTAGTTAACCTTACCGACTGGCAACACTGTTCATCCATAGACTATCTGACATTTCTGTCAGTTGTCAAACACAGACACATTTGAAGGTTATGCGCTCGTAAAAGTAATTATTTTGTTGTGGTTTCTGATCGTAATAAAGACAAAATTAACGAAAGGTATGTCTATTTTTTATTATATATCTATTGTATATTTACTAACTTATAAATTAAACTGAAATTCACCCTTAAATACTTAAATGAAAAAAAAATCCGGTAACTTATGTTGAAAATGTATACAAAGGGAGCAATGGGCATTCTGATGTGAGGGAGGTTTGGGCATGCCCAATGCTCCCTTTGTATACATTTTCAACATAAGTTACAGTCACAGTTCTGAGGGTTCATTTGTAGTAGAAGGAACGTCAGAAGAAGAAGAAGATTTAGATGAAGATGATGTGATAATGATTGACAGAAATTTTGAAATAAATGATTTTGTGCTCGTTAAATTTAATACAAAAAAGACTGTTGTTCACTATGTCGGTCGAATCGAAGAGATTAGTCACACCATGGCTACAATAAAATTTATGAGGCTGAGTAAGATAAAAAACACGTTTTTTTTCCTGTAGTAGATGACATAGCTAGTGTCCCACTAGAGGACATCAAAACCAAATTACCGAGACCAAAGACATGCAATAAAAGCAAACGTGGTAACTCTAAGTACACATTTGATAAGCCTTTATGGGTTATAACTAACCTTAGATAAGTTAAGATACTACTTAAGATGTTTTTTTATTTGTTGTTACTTTGATTTTTGGAGTCTATTATAAATATAAAGTGTTTTATAGGCCATGCCCAAGCCTCCCACAGGGTGTGCCCAAACCTCCCTGCCATAGGGAGCCTTGGACACTTTTGACTTAATTTCTGAATTATCTCGCAATGTTGAGACTGATTATAATTTTAAGAAAGTTTCCTCTAAGATATCTAGCCAAATATGTGGTGCAATAAGAATTGTCAATAAATGTTGATTATCTATAAAATCTGATTTTTTATGCATTAAATTGTGAAAAAGTGCCCATCCCTCCCCTACCTCTCTTGGAAAGATTATCTGAAAAAGGAATGCATGGCACAGGAACGGTTATGATGAATAGAATACCTGACAAAAAATATATGACTTTTAAAAAGGACCGTGAAATGAACCGAGGAGATACTGAGCAGTTCGTAAATAATGGTGTTGTAATTGTGCACTGGATGGACAACAAATCCGTTCTGGCGGCATCCAATTGCACTTCGGCAGACGATCATATTTTCGTGAAGCGATGGGCTAAAAAGGAGAATGCGTACATCGATGTCAGGCAGCCCCTTATTATTGCCAATTATAATCGGAACATGGGAGGAGTTGACGTCCTCGACCAATCAATCGAGTATTATCGAACTTTTATGAAGACCAGAAAATGGGCTTTGAAGATCATGTTACATTTTTTTTTATCTTGCAGTCGCAAATGCTTGGCGTTTATACAAAATACACTGCCAGACGGCTCACGTACATAGAGGCCAAGTCTTTGACTTACTTCAATTCAAATTGCAAGTAGCTGATGGTCTTACCAATACCCCTGATCGTCCAAGGCCAGAACAAGATCCTGTTGAAAACATGGAAGGTTTGGAGACTCAAGATCCGGAAAATGTCGACCCAAATATTCCTGCCAAGAGATACCGACCGGCTAATGTACCTTCAGAGGCGAAACGTCACGATGGTTATGAACATTACCCGGTATTTGACGAGATCGAAAACCCTCGATCCTGTAGAATGGAAGGGTGTACAAGTAGATCCAAAATAAGATGTGAAAAATGCAACGTGTATCTTTGTCTTAAAAAAGGACTAATCTTTTGTAACTGTATGAATTCTTGAACAGCTAGATTCAACGCTGTTTTTTTCGTGAAGCTACTCGTACTTATTACTTTAGCTGACTGGCGGCTCTTCTGCAACTTCCTATCTCTTTCTTACGCGTAATGCATGCGGCCGCATCACTCTGTGGCATTACTAGAATATAATATACTACTCTCTCTAAGCGCTTGTGGTGTGTCCAAAAAGAGTGATATTGTAATGAAAGAGTAATGGTTAAAACTCTCGCGTAATGCGTAATGTTGCATCACCTTTTCGAGTAATGTTACTTTTGAGATATTATTATTATAATATTATGATTCACCTACCCATTGTATATTACATTATCTTGCAGCAAACCTAATACGCTGAGTGGGTCACGCTGGTGGGTACTGGGTCACGCTGTTCATCCTACCCCAATATCTGCTCAGTGCCTTAGAAATTACACTAAACACACGCATAATTCATCCGAGTACCTACTAATAAAATATATTTCTTTGTTTTTTACAGATGATCTTGAATGAAGTGCAGTATATGTGCCACCGTTGCTGGGTTGCTGCACAGCGCTACAATCCTAGACCACAGCTGGGTCTTTTTCAAAAAAAATGTTCATAAAAAAATTGCGTGTCCTACGACTTTAAGCCTCTATTCTTCAGGCAAATGCAGTTCAAACTTAGTGTTTTAATCAGGAAATGACAAAATACGTTCGATATTTATTATTAACATGGTCAGAATTACGAAAATCTGTGTAATATTGATTAAATTAATCATTATCAGGAAGATGAAAGATGATTTTTGACGTGTCCCACGCAGGTTTTGTAAAGTTCCGAACGTAAAATATCACTGTTATCCGACCTTTTGTTCAGTAATTTTATGTAATTTGGCAGGATTATATGATCTAAATTGAATAATAAACTTAATTCTTAAGGTACTAGAGTACAAAATTATTTAAAATACACGTTTTATCTTGTCCCTCAAAATAGCGGTAATGGAAAATTCCATATACGCAACACTGGTTTACTGATTTTGAGTAGAAAATTGAATGAACTAAGAGTATTTTTTTAGTGTTGGCAACATTTTAGAACGCAAATGTCCGCCATATTTGTTAAATGACAGCAGTTTTGTCAAACAGTGAGAGTGAGCGGTCGAGCGTCACGAAGTCCCGTTCGCATTATCCACTACGAACTTGATTTTATTAAGTAAGTAATGTTTGTTTGACTTATAACTTTTCATAACTAATTAGAAAAAAGTGTCTTTAATCGGAATTAAGTGGAACATTTCGTTAAATTACATTTTAACCGTTGATTTCTTGAGTTGGTTTTTGTGAAGCCATCATACGTCACGTCCATTACGCTACGTATTGTACTAGCGGAACGCCAAATGTGACGTAGTGGAATTCTAAAGCATGGTTAACACATGTCCATATAGTTTTTACAATCAAAACAGTTTAAATAAAAAAAAATGTTTTTAAGTTATTGAGAGATTGATTGATTATTTTAGTGGAAAGTAATTGAGTAAAGCAAAGTAAGTAAAGCGGTTAAGGTTTAATTTAAATAATTGAATCGATCGGTTAGTTACAGATTTTTGTAATAATCACTATTTTCGATAGTTAAAACGTAAATTAAGCAGCTTTAGACTATTTTTCTTTTAACCAGACTATGGCGTTGACGGCAGCGGAGCGGTCTAAAAGATACAGGGAAAAAATAAAACAGGACCCAGTAAAGCACAAACTTCATAAAAAAAAGGAACTTAAAAGACTGAAGAAGCATTTTAAGAAGATAAACGAAGTAACTGAAGAAGAAAAAGACGCTAGACGAAAGCGATGGAGAGAACAGAAAAGAAATCAAAAAGAAAACAAGAAGAAGTCATTAGGACAAGGGGAGGCTGCAGCTAGACAACAGTTGGCTCCAACGGAACAACAGCCAGCTGTAACAGGCAATGCAGCTTCTCGTTCGTTTAAAATAAAATTGAAAAAAATAAGTAAAAGTTATACGATCGCTCTGAACAATATACAAAAATATAAAACAGTTCTAAACAATATAAGGAAGAAGCTCTACCGAGCGAAAAAACAACACGAAAAGGAAATTCATTTACTACAGACTGAAAACGATAAGCTTAAGGCGCGGCAAGAAGTCATGGAAGTGGCAATACGTGAAGCATATACTGACTGCAAGAAAAATCCAGAAAAAAGAGTTATTAAAAGGATAGCATTAAAAGTAGGTGAAAAAATGAACACAAAACCGGAACGAAACTTGTTGGGACTTAAAGGTCAAGTAAGGAAAACTAATTTCAAGAGCAGACCTCTGAACAAAAGTATTGTGGAGGACTTGGAGAAATTTTACAATCGTGATGATATTAGTAGAAGCACTGCAGGTAAACGTGAAACGAGGACGAAGAATAAAAGAAAAGTGCAGATCAGATATCTAGTCGATACCATGCAAAATCTTTATAAAATTTACAAAGATGAAGGCGGTAAGCATAGCTTTACTACATTTTTCAGGTATAAGCCATATTACGTACTTTCACCAAGTGCAACAACCAGAAACACATGTATGTGTATCAAGCACAGTAACATAGAATTCATGTTTAATGCTCTGAAACTCAAAGGAGTCATACCACACAAAAGCTTTACTGAGCTATTAAACGAAATCGCATGTGACACTAAATCTTTTGACTGCATGTACAATAAATGTCATCAATGCAAAATTGCTAAAATTCAATACAATGAAGACAAATTGCACGATGAGGTAGCTTGGTTCAAATGGGGTAGGGTAATTCATACCTATGTAAAATCAGGCCAAGAAATGACGACAAAAAAGACTACTAAACAACAAATAAAAGGTACTGTACTAGATCTTATCGCGGAGTTTAAAAAAGAATTGCCTGCATTTAAAACTCATTGCTTTAATTGGATAGAACAGCAACGTCAGTATCGAGCTTGTGTCACTAGTATGAAAGAGGAAGAAATTGGTATTTTGTGTGATTTCTCTGAAAATTACGAATGCAAATATAGCGAAGAAATTCAATCGATGCACTTTGGTGCGTCGAAAAATGCAATTAGTCTGCATTGTGGTGTGATTTTTGGAAATGAGCATTCGCAGTCGTTTGTCACGGTGTCCGACGATAACTGTCACGAGCCTCATGCCATTTGGGCACATCTTATGCCTGTTTTAAAACTGGCCAAAGAGGAGTTTCCAAACGCACAAATAATTCTTTTTTTTTCCGACGGCCCCAGCACGCAATACAGACAGAAAAAAAATTTCTATTTGCTTAATTTGTTCACACACAAATTAAAACTAGCCTACTCAACCTGGTCATTCTCTGAAGCAGGACATGGAAAAAGTATGGCAGATGGCATCGGAGGATCTGTAAAAAGACAGCTTGACAAAAGAATATCGTATGGTCATGATATTACCAATGCGACTGAAGCGTGTCATGTTTTGCAAAAAATTATGAAGTCTGTAAAGTGTCTTTACATAACGGACAGTGACATACACAATTTTAAAAAACTAATCCCTGATGGTTTGCGCGCCGTACCTGGAACAATGCAATTGCATCAAATAATGTCTGTTCAACCCCATGAGATCCAATACCGTGAATTGAGTTGTTTCTGTGGTGAAATGCGAGGTTTGTGCAGCTGTTATAATCCCAAAACACATTTATTGACGGATCAGTTGAAATCAATTACTGTAGCACCTGTAAGTGATGATAAGATTAATGAGCTATCAAACCTTTTGTTTCTTGATTGTGCAGATCCAGGACCATCCTTAATTTCAAGCCCAGAACCGTCTATATCACTGCTTCAAACCGATTTCCTGATTGATGAATGTCTCTTTTTGGAAGGTACAGAAGCCGTACCACTAGTTGTTTCTCCAAAATATTCCACACTTAAACCTCATCTTCTACCGCCACCGACCATTAAAGGAATTAACAAAAATTTTGATGGCGATTCCATCCAACTTACGTCACCCATTAAAAAAGTAAAGGTGCTCAAACCCCTTCAAATACCCTTTGAAGAATACGCCAATATACCTCACTCAAACCTAAGTAAGATATTACAAGAAAAAGTTGAGAATCAGAACATAAAAACAGGGAAACGTAATGCGTCATCGAGAACATTTCCTTGTCATGTTTGTAAAACTCGCCAAAGTTTCAATCTGCAAGAAATGGCAAAGTGTATGGTATGCAGCAAATGGGTTTGCATATCATGTAGTGGTACTACATCATTTGATTACATTTGTTCAGTGTGCTTAAATGATGATGATGAGTAAATGTCATAATATTTTTTTCATAAATGGGTCTCATAAACGACTTCTCATTATGCTATAATTTTCATAGTGTAAATTCGTTCGTACAAATAAATAATTTAATTATTTACGAACGAGTCGTGCTGATTCGTTCGTAAAATAATTAAATTATTTATTTGTAATTATTTATTTGTACGAACGAATTTACACTATATTAAGAGAAAATTACAATAATAATGACTTTTTTATATATTTTTTTACGATTTTAAAGACATACGTTATTAAGAATACGTATGTTACGTTACATATGTGTTAAGAATTCGTTTTAAATGACTTCTTGATTGTCAACGTCCGTTTTAAAATTGATTAATTCTAAGTAATGTAAACTGTGCCTTATAATTCCTAAACGTGACGATTTGTTCTATTAACGTCACTTGTCCTACTTTCATGGTGATATTTAGATTTAATTTAAAAATATTATCATATGATTACTACTCTGACTTAAATTGTTTATAATAATATTATTTAAAAGTTTTATGACAATTTTTTTTTATCATATTTTATAGAAAAGTGCCAAAGTAGAGGCTTGATTGTGCAATGAAACGTGCCATAAAGTAACGTAGAGGAATAGTTTTCGTAGAAAAAACGTTGATTTTATTTAAATTACTAATTATAAGTTTGTGATTTTGAAGACTGTTCTTGTTAAAATATATTATAATAAAAAATAATCTTATTTGATTTAACACCGAGTTTTAATACCAATCTAAACTTTGTGACGTAACGGAACTTTTTAGTTACCATCCCTCCTTAAAATAAGTATTTCTCGTTAAATTAGCAACATATCATATTAAATTTTATAATTTTTTTAAACATGATATTACTCGTTAGCCGATAACTTGTTTAATTTCAATATTGTTATTTTCTTTCTGGGTGGAATTCCGTTACGCAACGAACATTTTTTTTGAAAACCACCCAGCTACCAGCACTGTCTCCACCAAGACATCAAAGCAGAACACCGTCACCAGAACCATCCCAACCCCAAGCTGAGGGACAATTTGGAGTGTCAGGTTATAAAAGAACGGCAAACACGTCACGACGATGTTTATTCTCAAACTGTCTGAGCCAGGAGCGCAGAGTGCCTCACTTTGTAAAGTTGCATTGCATAGTGGAATATCAAATATATATCCCACCACTTGCGAGGGTTTGCGACGACCATTTGCGCTCAAATAAATGGAGTGAAATGGAGGATTTCTCAGAGGCTTCTTTTACTCCAGAGCTCATGAAACATTTGCTGGACATGGTGATAACAGCATATAAAACAAGACCAGTCTTGAACTTCGATAATATTGAGGAAATAAGCCGTGAAGAATTATACTTCCGTACGGGGCTGACTCATGACGAGTTTCAAAGAGTTTTGAATGAAACTCCATTAATTCTGGAGCGAGATCCCAAAAGACCAAAAACAACCATTGGAGCTTATTTAATGAAACTACGCTCAGGAGAGCCTCATGAGTGAATTGCATGCCATTTGAATATTACAAGAAAAACCTTAGCGAAGAAATTGCAAATAACTCGAGAATGCCTTACCGCTGAGTATGTACCGCGATATTTGGTGTTTAACCACATTAGCCGAGAAGACATATTAAGGCATTCCCTCTCTATTGCCGCTGCATTATATGGAGGTAATGAAATGGAAGCCGTTGTCATATGTGACGGTACTTATCTATTTATACAAAAGAGTATGAACTTTTTATTGCAAAAAATGACGTACAGTCTGCACAAGTTCGGTAATCTTTTAAAACCATTTTTGTTTGTCTGTACTGATGGCTATATTATGGAAATCACCGGGCCCCATGGAGCTACAACTTCCGACGCAGAGATCATGAATGCTCATCTCAATGAAGAAGATGCACCTATCAATTATTTATTGCACGAAGACATTGTTTTTATTTTTGACCGTGGGTCAGAGATGCTGCAGGAAATCTTGAAAGCCACGGCTACGAAGCTCATATTTCACCAACAAAATCTAGGCATGCCACTCAGTTAAGTACTGAGGAAGCGAACAAATCGCGCCTAATAACGATAGTGCGCTGGGTGGTAGAAGTTATTAACGGGCGTTTCAAACGTGATTTTAAAATATTTAGGCATAATTATTTTAATAAATCTCTGCCACATATAATGACAGATTTTATAATCGCTGGAGCCTTGAACTCGTTCCGTGATCCTTTGCAAAATAATCCACTTTCTAACAACATTATTGAAATAATAGGAGAAAGAATAAACGTTCCTAACAGATTGGGTGACTATGTTGTGGAATGTAATATTAACCGCCAAAGGATACGTTTCACAGCGATGGAAGAAAGAACAATAAAATACGGCGTACCTCAAGGCAGTGTACTTGGACCACCCCTCTTTTTAATATACATTAATGACCTTCCCGGACACATAAACCATCCCATGGTACTATTTGCTGACAACAGCACAGTAGTAGTTGAATGTGACAATAATATGACTTATGAGAATGAAATAAATATGACATTAAATTCAATAATATCTTGGTTCAACAATAATAATCTTGTAATTAATTTAGACAAAACTAAAATCATGCATTTCTACCAGAGAATTCCAAGTAAGATCCCTGAAATTCAGTATTTAGGAAGTCCAATAGAGTCAACTACTGTCACCAAATTCCTCGGCATCGTAATTGATAATAATCTGACATGGAGATCACAGACAGATGAAATTTGTAAAAAAATGAATTGATGAAAAAAGAAATGATTTGCATACGTTCTATTTAAACTATCAAAGACTGTCAGCCTAGAATCTGTACTAACGGCTTATCAGCAGAAGCTGAAGTCCGTTAAAGTCTGTCAAAAAGCGTTTCTGGCTATACACGGGATTAAGCGAGAAAGGTTGGTATGTAAAGTCCAACATCAAGAAAAAGAAATTTCTGATGGTAGAGGGCGCCAAAGCAATCCCAAGATTGATGTAGAATCTGTGAATAAAGTTCACAAATTCATTGAGAATTTACCAGCCCGACAATCACATTACTCTCGTGCATCTAGTAAGCATAGAAAGTTCTTAGATTCGCACTTAAGCATTGCTGAATTGCATCGAAGATTCAGTCTTGAATATCCTGAATGCAATGTGCTTTATGAAAAGTTTCGATGCATATTTAACCAAGATTTTAATATATCTTTTGGTCAACCTAGAAAAGATATATGTACGACATGCGAAAAATTTAAAGCTTACTTACCTCTGCCGAATTCGCGAAAGATACAAATAAAGAAAAACTACTTAAAGGTGCACATGAATTGCACCTGAGAAAAGCTGAGGCATTCTTAAAGACACTGTCTAAAGTCGAAAAAGAGAAACCATCAAACAGTTTATCACTATGCTTTGATTTCCAAAAAAATCTGCCTCTCCCGGTAACTAATATCACAGACGAATACTATTTAACCTTTTCACCGCCACGGACTTCAATAGAAGTTCCAGATTTTCGTGCCACCAGCGCCACGACTTCATTAGAAGCTCTTCATTTTAACTATGTTATAAAAATACATTTACTGTATTTAACAGGATTTTTTCATTTTATTATTTAATTAGTAGTCTAATACCCTGTTTTTTTATTTTTTCACACAAAATAAATCTCTATTTGTCTTAAAATTGGCAAAAACAAAAACTCTGAAAATTTTTAATGTCCCCAGAACGCCAAGGACTTTATATAAAGTCGGCCAGTGATGTGACGCGAAAGTTAGCATTGTTTGATTTCACCCGTTGAAATATTTATAAATATTATTATCGAAAATAATTTGAGGTCAGTAAAATATGAACTTAGTTAACTACTTTATAACAAAGGGAAAATATACTAATTTCGGCCTTCAGATGGGAGCCGACTCGGAATTAAATAGTTATTAGCAAACCTTGTCGATAATTATATTCCCATCCCTACAAAAAAATTATAAGTCTATGGTTGTCAGTGCCCCGGGCGCCACGGACTAGTATAGAAGTCGTTCTGTGACGTCATAAACGTACGGCTTCCAAGGTCACTTTGGCATAGTGCAGGCTGCAGGTACTAATCGGATTCTTTATCGGAGTAAACAAATAGGTGAGAAGATGAATGAAGAACTGGATTCAGATCCGATTTTAAAATTTTTAGAAGGTAGAACCAGAACAAGAAGATTCTGAGGTATATCTAACTATATAAGTAATAATAATAACGATTATTCAACAAAAAGTAAGAATTTAATAAGTGAAATGTTCGGTAAGCCACAAACTAATCGTCGCGCGTCGCTTCTAGGTATCTTGAGGCTCTGGAGTGCAAATTTAACAAAGTTGAAATGGTCACCTTACAGTTTGAGGAGATTATCTACAAGAGATCAGAGTTCAAATAAACCATAGACCACATCCCTAATCAAAATTGAATTTAACGTGCTCTGAGCGCCAAGGACTTGATATGAAGTCAAAGAATGACTTCATGAAACAAATAGAGTTGTACCTCATTTCTTAAATCTCTAATTGAGTTATGTATTTGTTTCTTTGATACTTTTAATTTATACTGTTTTTTCTTACTAGGGATACTGTGGAATAAAACAAATATGGAAATATTTAATCAGTTTTCGTTTATATCCGTAAAATTATAATTAAAACTTAACTTAACGCGTATAAATCTCATTCATCGATATGACGATACCCTCATCTCTACTGTTAACTATATATTTCGTTATACATTTATAGCTTGGCGCCTGGCGAGGCATCGCGTTCTGTGAGGCGTGGCGGTGAAAAGTTTAAGACAGTTATGGCTGCATAATTTTGGAGTGCATAATGAGGGGTTTGGGATCAAAATCAGTCAAATCCATATAACTGACTTTTTAAACTGAATATGCAACATGATTAAGAATGTTCCATTTTGTAGCTCTGTGCCATTCAAAATTGGCCAAATCCGTGTTTATTCTATGAAAATTCATAGCAAATCGTGACTTTGGGATCAAAATTAGACAAATCGAGTACTATTACAAAACAAAATCAGCCAAATCCATGACAGCCAATCAGATTCGAGGATTTTGTATGGCGTGTCAGCCATTTTGTTTTTACGTCAAAGTGCTTAAATTAGCGTCGCGATCGAGTTCCCAGCGTTTTTACATAAAAATAAATAGAAAAAATGGACGAATCAACTGCAGAGTTAAAAGAAACTGCTCCAGCAATGTCTAGGAAACGGGTGATTCAAAAAGCTAAGTGGAAGCGTAATGAAAAAAAAGTTTCTAGGTAAGTAAAGTTTGTTGCATCAACTCGAGTCCTACTGACTAACTTTTGACAGGCAGGGGTTCATAACAGTTTTGCATGAAGTTCGCATTTTAACAGAATAAAAGTAATTTTTGCTCATTATTTATGAATGTATCTATGATTAACTAAATTCCTACGTATTATTTTTTTTTTTATCTACTAGTGGACTGTTATTAAAAATTATTTAAATAATATTGAGTCTGGGTAGGTTTGTGTTCGTGTTTGTGTATTTACATGATTTTCATTACACATGTCTTTCCTGGTACATAATAAGGTGTGATCGTGTTGTTTTGCCTCATAAAATATAAAAGTACCACGAAAAAGTGTAAAACATAAAAGTGAGTTGTGTGAGCGTACGCGTGCATGTATGAGTCTGAGATGTAAGTGTTTGGTGTGGGAATAGGATAGGTGTGTCAAATTTACTTAGGTATTGCATTCACTAACATTAAATGCTTTGCATGCTTCATTTAACATTTTTGTTTTAGATATTCACCAAACGCTCCTCCAAACCTTAAACTCCCATGTGAACATTACTCAAAATCATATAGATGCACATCGCTAAGAAAAATCGACATTGTAAAATTTCATGCTGCATTTTACAAATCAACATCTAAGATTGATCAAGATAATTTCATTTTGCAACATTCTAAAGCGTCTACTGTGAATCGCCATCGGCCTAAGACGGGCACAAGAAAAATGAAAGAAATGCAAATAGTATATTATTGTCGAAGAAGAAATAACTTGATTCCCGTGTGCCGAAAAACATTTCTCCAAATATTAGGAATTAAAAAAGGACGAGTGAATGGTGTTATTGCTCGAAATTTCAAAAGTGGTGGAGCTTCAGCTAAGGAATCTCGGGGAGGCAACCACAAAGAACATAAATATGCCAGTCAGAGAGAATCTATAAAAAAATTCATTAAGCGTTTTAAACCACTCGAGATCCACTACTGTCGAGGAAGTATCAAATGCAGACAGTATCTTTCATCTGATTTGAACATTAATAAGCTATACAAAATGTATAAAGAGCAAGCAGAGCCGCAATTCCAGACTGTTAAAGCATCTTACTTTCGAAGAATTTTTAACACATCATTTAATATTGGTTTTGGAAGCCCACGTACTGACGTTTGTTCTACATGCCTGCAATTGCAAGAACAAATAAAACATGAAAAGGACAATAATAAAAAGAAGGATTTGATGATTAAAAAAAGAGTACACAGTTTAAGAGCCAAAGCATTTTACAATTTATTAAAAGAAAACGACGAAAATTTATTGATTCTAAGTTTCGACTGTCAAAAAAACCAACCTATGCCAAAAGTACCGGACCAAATTACGTATTACTCGCGACAGCTATACATCTATAACTTCACCATCGTTGTTGGTCACTCAAAGTCTCAACTGAATAGCGAGAATGTGTTTGCGTACACTTGGACAGAGGACTTATTACCAAAAGCATCAAATGAAATTGCCAGTGCTGTATTTCATTGCCTCTGTTCTGTTGTCGAGAAACATGAAAAAGTTACTTTGATACGCTTAGTCGCAGATGGTTGCAGTGGCCAAAACAAAAATTCTTCTGTACTTGGTATGGCCTCCAAGTACCTTATGGATCATGCTCCGGATAGGATTAAAATGATCGAGATTGTTTTTCCTATAGTGGGCCATTCTTTTCTTCCCCCGGACAGAGTCTTTGCACAGATAGAAAAAAAAATTAAGAAAGTGGAATCCATACCTGGACCAGACGGCTATGAAAACTTTTTTAAAGAACAAGCAACTGTACTCCATTTAGGCACTGACGTGGAAGCTATGCAGTGGAAAGAAGCAACAACAAAAAATTTTAAAACTACAACTGCAATGCACTTCTCAATCAAGAAATGCAAACGATTTTTTATAAAAAAAAATAAACAAAAGACAAACGTTGTGGTGCGTGCCGAAGAGAGTTACCACAATCGCCAGGCAGATTTTAAGAACATTTGTAAGAAAGGAAAATCTGTTAGTCAAATTAATCCAGACCCTGTACCTCTGTACATCAAAGTTAAGGACGCGAAACTTAAAGACGTTCAAAATCTACTGACTACTCATTATGGTGAGCAATGGAAGGATCTACCAGAGTTGAAATATTTCAGCGATGTATTATCAAGGCCAGCTGAATCACTAAATTCTTATGAAGAAGAGGAATGTGAAGTTTTAGAAGAGTTGCCAAATTTAATTGTATAATTTTAATTATGTAGGTACAAAGTTTAAAAAAATAAATAAAGTCTGCATTAAATTGTATTAAAAGAATTGTTTTAGCATTGTGTTCTTTACTATTAAACTAAATATCCCAATATTTAAAAATAGATTTACAACCCCTGGCCTCCCGTACACGAAAATTTCAAAAACGGCCATATCCATAAATGACCATTCAGAATCGGTCAAATCCAAAGCTATAATAATCAAATTTGGCCAAATCCACCCTTCACTATCAAAATTGGCCAAATCCTACCGACTTTATTTAAAATTCGGCTTTAATTGTTTGACACTAAGGTAAATATTAGTTTATTTTTATTTACAAAGACTTGTTTGAATTTCCCGCTTTGACAGGTGCTGTAAAAAATGTTGCCAATAATAAAAAAACGTTTTTGCTCTATACTGAAAAAATGTATGAATTGGACTTGACCATATTTGATCCCAAACCCCTCAATTTGTGTCAGAATACTGCAGCAATGTTTCTGTTTACTGAAAATTACGCACACAAAGGACCCAATGAGGTAATAACTGCACTGGAATATTATGTTACCAAAGAAAAAACGCAGGGTCAACACCAGTTAGATCTTTACTGTGACAACTGCTATAGTCAAAACAAGAATAGATATGTATTCACCTTTTTGGATCAACTGTGCGCCAAAGGAGTTTTTGAGAAAATAACAGTCTCATACCCGATACCAGGACATTCAATGATGCCAATCGATCGTGATTTTGCTCTTATCGAAAGAAAAAGGAAGAAGTATGACAAAATATATACACCAGAATATTATGTTCAGCTCATAAAAAATAGTAAAAATACAAACAAATTTGAAATAGTCTTCTTAGAGAAAAGTTTGATGAAGAAAAGTAGCCCTCACGATGTTCTGAAAGTAAAAGACTATAAAAAACTGTACGATGAACGAATAAAAGCGAGTCTGCCTGGAATATCCAAATGCCGAAGAGTTATTTTTAAAAGAAGTGGTAAACCAGAGTTTGCTGTGTCTATGAAAGGTGAAGATTTTAAGCCGTTTTTATTATATAAAGTCGGTTACAGCAGACTAATCAATGAAACGCCCGATGACTGCTACGACGCACCCTTAACTATAAAGGCTGCTAAATTGCAAGATGTAAAGCGCTTGCTAGAATCTGTTCCTGAATTGGAAAGGTATTTTTATGAGGATTTATTTAATGGAACTCGGGACCCCGTAACTGCAGAATTCGATTCTGACTCGGGACCCCGTAACTGCAGAATTCGATTCTGAAGAAGAAGTGGAATGATAAGCTATTTTTGTTTAAAATTTGTTCTGGGTACTGCAATAATATATCTGTGGCGGCATCTACACCGCCACATGCGAACTACGCATCAAAGACTTGACGTCACACAACATCCTGACGTCACTCAAATCATGCATCGCGCAATAAGAGTTTACCGCGCGGTGGACATATATACAAGCTCACGATATCAACCTCTGGGCAATTGCCCGCCAGACATGACACCCGTCTGGTCGGAGGATCCTCCCTTTTCTATGGGGGATGAGTGAACTTTACACCCTGTTCCTCATACCCATAAATTGGTGACCCCGAGTATGAACGTCAACGCCATTTTAGGGGTACGAGGAACAGGGTGTAAAGTTCACTCATCCCCCATAGAAAAGGGAGGATCCTCCGACCAGACGGGTGTCATGTCTGGCGGGCAATTGCCCAGAGGTTGATATCGTGAGCTTGTATATATGTCCACCGCGCGGTAAACTCTAATTGCGCGATGCAGGATTTGAGTGACGTCAGGGTGTTGTGTGACGTCAAGTCTTTGATGCGTAGTTCGCATGTGGCGGTGTAGATGCCGCCACAGCTAAACGCTACACGTTAACGTTACGCTTTTTTCCTAAGTCCACCATTTTTCACTTTAATATACCTAAGTCCAGGGATTAGAAATAAGTCCAATTTTTTTGTTATTTTATAAAGAGACTCCTGTTACGTATATCGTTTTGATTATTTCAATAAATAAAACTACTAAGTTTGCGCTATAATATGTATTTAAATTGTTTTTTTTAACCAACGCATGTTATTTCAGCTGACATTTATAACATAAAATTATAAATATCTCAAATGTCACTTTTAGGACTTAGTGATTTCTTGAATTGGGCCACCCATTTGCTCTCGCTAATTGTTGACGCTTCCCTTAAATTCCTATCGCCATTTCATTTTACGACCTGTTTATTTCAATCGAACTGATTGCCTGCTCTAACTGTGACCTCTGCTTGTATACCGGACTGTGATCGAAAGCCTCTTCTTGACCCTAGCTTGTATCCTGGACTGTGTGTGTATTGTGTGTGGGCTGTGACTATCGTGGTGCAACCATGACGACCCGAAACCTGATTCAGGAAGAAAGGAATCAAATTATTGTTTTGCATAGACAAGGGTTAAATATATTCCAAATAGCAGTGGAGTTGAACATGCAAGTAAGTTATGTTTTTGTATTCAGATAGAGGGGAGAGATATAGAAATAAATAAAGTGATAGTAATATTATTATTTCATAGTTTGCATTTTTCCTTATATTGCAATTTAAAAACCAATTCTAACTTCCTATAATCCATTTACAATAACATAAAAAAAAAACATTTTTACAGTCCGTTCAACCGATTTTGAAGTCTATTGCGGCATAACAAAAGGCAGCTGCAGTAAACAGTTGGTATTATAATCACTTCTTTGCCTTTAATGCCATCCCTTGTCCTACGGAATAGAAGTAAAAATCCTGTAAAACAAGTTTGTTTAAATGTCTAATCTTATTGTAAATGGACTAACTAATATTATAATGCGAAAGTGGGTTTGTTTGTTACGCTTTAACGCTAAAACGGCTGAATGGATTTGGATGAAATTTGGCACATGGGGTAGATCACGACCTGGATTAGGACATAGAATACTATTGTCCCGGTAGCGTTCCCGTGGGATAATTTCCAACATCCACGCGGGAAAAGCCGCGGGCAAGTGAGTTTTTAATAATTAATTATTATTTTTCGTCCAGAAAATACGTAAAGTGCTAAACCTGAAATTCGTAACAAAATATTGCTAATATATCAAGTAATTATTTTAATAATGATTACTTATTACTTACTACTTACAAGACTGTATGATTAATTGCTTAGTTATCAAAATTGGTGCAACCACAGCGATAATCGCTATGTATAGGTCCCCTTCCGTTAGAAACTTGGATTCTTTTCACAATTCCTTAAACCAGATTTTACAAGGGTTAAGCTCGTTTAAGAATGTTATACTAACAGGTGATTTAAATATAAATATTGGCTCCGAAAACTGCGATGCAGGGACCCAAGATTATCTTAATATCTGCTCATACCATGGTTTTCACCCCGCTCACATATTACCTACTCATCAGAGCGGTTCCTGTCTCGATCATATGATGATTAAAACCAGCCTATCATATATTACGCTTGTTACTAACGCAACAATTACTGACCATCATGCTGTCCTACTTACATTAAATTTAACGCTACCTAAGCTAAATCGTCCCCAGACCAAAAGCAAATTAAATATGATTTACGCAACGTAGATTTTAGCCTAGTTTACAATACTGCTGACGCTAATTTGGCTTTATCGTACTTTATAAAACATGTCCAACAAGCAATTTTACGTAACACGATAGTTACTACAGTGAATAAGAAACTTTATAATATTAAACTTTGGATTACACATGGACTAATTCGGTGTATAAGACACAGAGATAAACTTCATCAGAGAACTAAGAGATGCCCTGATAATCAAATAATTCAAACCACTTATAAAAGATACAGGAACTTCTGCAACAATCTCCTAAAGAATTTAAAAAATAATTAGGTACGATAAAAATGAATTAAATAGAGCAGGCAACAATAGCAAGCAACTTTGGAAACATTAAAAACGTCACCAATATGTCTAAACAGCGTGAATCAAATTCGAGTTTACTGCTTACTAATCCTTCACGACACTTGTCAGCTAATAACGTTAATAACTTCTTTGTCAATATTGGGAAAACTCTTGCTGAACAGACTCCGAAACAATAATATTGTGACCAACCATCTTTCCTAAAATCTAGTAATAGCTGTAACCTGAAATCTTTTGCTATGCTGGACACTGACAAAGTCGAAATAACCCGAATAATTTCTGGACTAAAAGATGATTGTGCAGTTGGATGGGATAATATAAGCAATAAGATCCTTAAACTTTTTAAACATATTCTAGTACCTCCCTTAACGCATATATACCGAATCTGTCTATCCAAAGAAATTTCCCTAGCTGTCTTAAAAAGGCAGTTGTAATACCTGTCTTTAAATCTGGTAGTAAAGACTTAGTAAACAATTAAAGGCCAATATCGATACTTCCCTCACTATCAAAAATATTAGAGAAAATTATAAATAGCAGACTAATTAACTATATAGAAAAGAATAATTTCTTATCCCCAGCGCAATTTGGATTATTTGGAAATTATCCACAGCCGATGCGGTGCATAGCCTGACCGATTATATTTCAGAAGAACTCGGCAAAGGTAACCAGACCTTGGGAGTCTTCCTTGATTTAGCCAAGGCCTTCGACACGGTGTCTGTTTCTGTTCTTCTAAAAAATAAGGGGAACGCCGCTGAAACTATTTGCGGACTACTTAGATGACCGATACCAATGTGTTAGAATAGATAATATCACGAGCGATGAGCAGAAAAGTACTGGTTTTGGTGTTCCCCAGGGAAGTATTCTGGGCCCTACGTTATTCCTGATTTATATTAACGACTTGTGTAATCTGAATCTTAAAGACGGCAAAATTATATCATATGCTGACGACACGGCGTTAATATTTACCGCAAAAACCAGTAGCGAACTGTACGAAATTGCTCAACTAGGTTTTAATACTGTGACTAATTGCCTTCAAAGCAATTTACTAACCTTAAATGCAGACAAGACAAAATATATTCACTTCTCCATGCGCAAGCCTCACCTTAACATTACTAACGCTCATCTATATGCCCATAAATGTGGAAACCGTTCAGTCAACATGTGTAATTGCCCTTTTATCCTCAAAACGAGCAGCATAAAATACCTCGGGGTAATAATGGACGACACACTGTCTTTCAAAAAACATATTGAAAGTCTAGTTAAAAGAGTGCGCAAATTAATATATGTTTAAAAAAAATTGCGAACGTTTGCAGATTCAAAATTAATCACTCAAGTCTATTTGGCCCTATGTCAGTCTATTATTCAATACTGCATCACTTCATGGGGTGGCGCACCAAAAACCTATCTACTTCCCCTTGAAAGAGCTCAGAAAGCAATTTTAAAGGTAGCAAACTTCCATCCCTTTTTCTTTCCCACAGATCTGCTATATAAATCCTGCAACGTGCTGACTGTTCGCCAACTTTTCATTATGCACTTAGTATTAAAACAGCACACCATGCTTACCTACATTGCTGACAATACTAACAAGAGACGGAATGATATAATATGCACATCTAATGCAACCTCAAAACATGTCTTTGTAGAAAGATTTTTTACATTCTTAGGCCCATTCTTGTACAATAGATTAAATAGGAAACTAAGTATGTATAAATTAACCCTTTGACCGCCAAGGACGCAATAAAGCGTCATTGAATAACTTGCCTCATACGCCAATGACGCCTTAAAACGTCAATATCTCTCGCATTTTCGACTAACAAAAAAACACGTTTAATGTTGAGTTTTAGCATTGCTTATGGATACAATGGTTAATCTCACTCCCGATCTGTATATTTATGCAAAAAGTAATAAGAGAAACTGTCTAATTATGTACGAAACACACCAAAATATTTTCTTCAATAAACGATCGTGAATAACGTGATGACGTATAAAAGCGTCATGTAGTGTTGTGACTACCCACAAAATAATTAAAATTCTACCCAGTAAGTAGGTAGGTTAAAAAAATGTTATGGACCTATGTACGATCATAATTGTTTTTTCGTTAGTCGGTACCTAACGAATGATTGTATTTTTGGTGTGTGTAGGTTATTGTCGCCACTAATTGCATATTTTTTCACTACTTTGATTAAGCAATATGGATACAAACAAAGGTGAGTAAATAATTATTTCCTTTTTCTTCAAATTCATTATAATATGATAAAATAAACAAGGTTTTTTCCATTAAAACTTAACGTAGGTTTACCACTATACTGATCAGATGTATTAATGATCATCTAAATAAAAGTAATGACGACGTTTTGACGAAGAATATTATGTGTATATACTACCACTAAGTAGTTAAAATATAGCGATATTATTTTGAACGAACCTGACGTTATCGATCTCTAGGCAACGTGGCGGATGGATGACAATTAATTGCCTTATTTATTTTCCAACTTTTAGTACACAGGGCAACCAAAACTAACTATATTCAATTTTGAATATAGCAAGTTTTACTGTTTGGAACTCTTTTTAAAGAAAAACAGTATTCAACTATGTCTATAACAAAAGCTTTGAAAACTCTTGTCTAACACTATGTGGTTCTTTTTTTTCAGATTTAAAGCGTGGAAGAGAGCAGTCACCTAGCATCTTATCAGGAAATATTCGACAAAAAAAATGTCATGAAAAGATTGAGATAGCAAAACCTCCATGTTCGGAATGTGTTAATGATATGATGATAAGAGAAACTTGTTTTTTTCTCAACTATTAAATGAAGAGTTGATGTACATAAAACCATGTATACGTACGCGATATTATATAAAAATGTTAAATTTTTTACAAACGGCCAAATCTCTCATTTTGATGAAATTGATTTAACGGCGGATACTCAATAAAAATTATACTGTGGATTTATTGTTATTATTACTATAAAAAAGCATGCATGTAAATCCCGATCCCGGCTGATATGAATACTGAATTAACAATCATAAAAATAATATCGATAACGTCCTGCACGGCACTATTCCTCGCAGAATTGTATCTACTGCAATCGCCATTGACGATTTAAAGCGTCCGCTTATGACATCATAGGCGTTTGTGCAGTTATTTGTAGTGTTGGGATGTGTGGGTAGTATAAAACATATTTTTATAGATATACCCTCGAAGAGGAAAATAATATGTCTTCAATAAGTGACTCGTTGATAGTGTCATTAAGTACGTTTTGTGTTAAACTCTACTGCAATATTGTACATTTACTGAAAAATATGGATACTGATGAGCTTCTTCGTATTTTGGAAGGTGTCGATGATGTTGGGATTATCTATGAATCTGCCTCAGATAGAGAAATTGACGAAGAATTAGAGGTGAGTATTTTCCAAGCTCGTTATCTATGGCCTAACCTTACCTAATTATATTCGATATTCTTAGCTTAATTTTTTTTTTTTTTTAAGGCGGCGTTACAAACTCCGGAAAATGTTTTTGATGAAACTCAGAATCTTCCAAGTTCAGGCACAAGTTCGACAAATTCTTTACAATGGTCAAGTCAACCATTAACAATTGAGAAACCTACTTTTGATATTTTTTGTAGTGGTCTTTCACCGTCATTGAACATAACATCTTCGACTAGTGAATTGGAGATTTTTGAAAAGCTTGTGGACGAAGAGTTGGTTAAAAAAATTGTGTATTATACTAATCGTTATCATCGTTACTTTATTCTTAACACAGACATAAGGAACCATTCGAGACTGCAGGCTTGGCACGACGTGACCGTGTCAGAAATATACATGTTTTTGGCAATTACAATGTTAATGGCAAGGAACAGCCGCTTAACAATTGAAGAACATTGGTCGACAAACCCATTATTGAACTCGCCAATTTACGGTACTTTAATGAGCAGGAATAGATATACGACGATACTAGGTATGTTGAATTTTTCTGAGTCAAGGCAGAGGCAGGCAAATGATCCAATGTTAACAAAAATAAGTACAGTCATAGATGATGCGAGACAAAAATTTCAAAACTCGTTAATACCGTTCCAAAAGTTGTGTATAGACGAAAGTATTGTGCCATTTAAAGGAAGATTAATCTTCAAGCAATATCTACCGAAAAAACGGAATCGATTCGGGATTAAACTGTTTGTTTTATGTGATGTTGAAACCAAAATCATATTAGATTTCATTGTATACATTGGTAATGAAACCGAAATAATACGCAATACGGATTTAGGTGTTACTGGATCTATAGTTCTTACTTTATTACAAAAATATTACTTAACAAATAGAATAATATATATGGATAATTGGTACAGCAGCCCCAAATTATTTAATTTTTTATTGGATCAAAATATTGGCGCATGTGGGTCTGTACGAAAAAACCGAAAAGAAATGCCAAAATTTAGAAAACTTAAGAAGGGAGAAAGGGATGTTAAATTCAGTAACAACATGATGGCTTTAAAATGGCACGATAAAAAAGATGTTTACATGATTAGCACCATCCATAAAGACGAAATGGGCCCTAGTAACAAAATCGACCATTCTACTGGTTTGCCGAAAATGAAACCGAAATGCGTTTTGGATTACAATAAAAATATGGGAATAGTTGACACAAATGACATGATGTTAAGTTCGTTACACACTATAAGAAAAGTAACGAAATGGTACAAGAAACTATTTTTCCACGTGATTGACTTGCATTTACTGAATTCTTACTATTTCTGCAAAGTTTTAAGACATGACGATAGCTCTTGTTTCGCGAAATACCAATTGACGGTAATTTCTCAAATTATTATAAAATACGGCGGGGACTTCCTATTACAGCGCGAGCTCTTGATCAACCAATGCGTCTATTAGGAAATGCTGCTCGCCATATGCCCGCATATTTACCAGCATCAAAAAAACTGCGGTGTAAATTGTGTTGTCGTCTATATAGAAAGAGGCGGGAAACACGATTTTGGTGTGAAGTGTGCAAAGTTCCTCTATGTGTCATATGTTTTCGTACATATCATGAGAAATCTAACATCGGTGGTTGAATCATTTCGCCTGTGTTACTATTCAAGATATGTTAATAGGTGAGCAGCTTTGAAAGTTTAATAAAACAATTATATTTGCATAATACGTATTGTTTTACTATCTTCGCTTACCTACTATATTCTTTTATTACAAACCAAAAAGAAAGAAAGAAAATACGTTTATGTGCGGCAAAAACGACGCAATGAAAAAAAAAAAGTACACGATAATAACAAGTTAAGGGAAAATATATGCGTCACATCCACGCAAAACGGCCATCGCTCAGCTTAATACCAAACCAACCAAATCGTATTTAATAAGAATATCGATAACAATCTAACATCACTATTTCTTTCATTATTGTATGGCAAAAATTCTCTTTTCCAACGCCATCGACGCTTTAAAGCGTCGGCTAGTGATGGAAAAATATGCATAATAGTGTTATTTGTAGTTGTGACTTTCTTGTTATAAAATCAATATTTATGCGGATATCTTCACTCATATTTTTTTCGTTAATAAGTAAAGTGCTTTATTATATAACTAAAACAGAATTGTGTATGTATAATGTCAATCGAAAATATTATTTTTCATAACATGTCCCATCACTAGTGAATAGAATTACAATTTGGGTGTACAATATGGCGTGGCGTGCCAGTATAAATTTTTGTCCAGACTTGTGGCGGTCAAAGGGTTAAATTACTTTAGCTGTAAAAAAATTATAGATCAATATTTACTAACCATAGATTATGCGCAGACAGAAAGAAAGAAAAATATTTTATTTGGGACACGCACAGGAAATACAAACAGTAAGTAGGTAATACTAAAAATAAATTATAAAATAAAAGACAAAAAAAAAGAATTAAAAAAAACAGAATAATAACGACCTGTGCGAGGCCAAAAAGGCACCTATCTCAGCATAATGCGGCGATATTTAAAAAATAAATACCGCAGCGCTGGTATTCTGATAGGGCCCACTGTGATGCCACGGACACACCTACGGGTTAAGATAAATCCCACTATGGGATGTAAAAATAAATAAAGCAATTAAACAAAATAAAATGAAACAAAAATATAAATAAAAACTGACACTAAGTAATAAATAAATTAATCTATTCACGCCCGACGTTCCAACATCACTTGTCCATGTATAGACTATTATCTATGGTGACAAGCGAAGGGACGCGGGCGCACTGCGAATCTGCGATGCATTAACTGTCAACTAAAATTTTATTGTCAATTTATCTAACAAAGGATTGGAAGATTGAATTTTATAAAAATTATACATTATGGTTCAAAAAATATACTACTATTTAACGAGAGGTATTAATACAAATAAAACAATGGGTGAATAATATAAGAAAAGGCAAGAAAGTGGTGCAAATGAATAATGTATAGTATCGTTGTGTTATGACTGACTGTGTTGTGTAGTGTAAATCGGAAGAAAAAGATTCAGTCACCGAGAAAAACAAAGCGACTGGAGCAGAATCATACTGCTAAGAACACTTAACACTTCGCTGAGGCCACCAATAACAACTGCGTGCAGTCCCCGGGTGAGTTTAGAAACTGGTTTCCTTTTGTACTCGTAACAAATGTTGCTTATACTTAGTACTAAAAGTACCAACTGTTTTTATAGCACGAAAAGGAGGTGGCAAGTCGTTCCAGCAGCGCGAGGCAGCGAATTTAAAGCTTCCACGGAATGCAGCAGTTCTGTGCGTTGAAGCCAACAGAAGGTAAGAAGATGCTCTTGTTTTAATCTTATTTATGTCACGTGACCAGGTCAATTTCCTATAAAGGTATTCTGGTTTTTGTGTGAGAATGGTGCCAAAGAGAAGGGTAGCCAGATGAAGCTTTCTGCGATCTGACATTCTCATCAAATTACCCTTAATTAAAAATGGAGTTATGTGAGATCGGGGAGGGACATTAAAACAAAATCTCGCACAAGCATTTTGTACTCGCTGGATCAGCTTTTCACTTCTACCGAGAATGCACGCACCATACACAGTGTCAGCGTAGTTCAGCTTGGACAAAACAAGTGACTCACACAGCATGACACGCATATCCACACTTATGTAGGGCCGTAAACGGTACAAAAGCTTTAACCGGTAAAAACAGTTGCGCACAGCCTCCATAATGTGTGTCTCGAAATGTAAGTGCTCGTCAAACACCACCCCAAGATTACGGGCTTCTTGTACCCTATCAATAGAACACCCGTCAATCTTCAAGTCCAGATTATACCCTAACATTTTATTAAGAAAATCTCTAGAACCCATAACAATGTATTTGGACTTAATTGGGTTCAGAACCAGAGAGTTTCTCACTGACCAGGCTGAAATCCTATCTAAATCATCATTCATTCTTTTTACAGCTTCAGCAGACTGCTGAGGGCGGAATGAGAGATACATCTGCAGATCATCAGCATATAGGTGGAATTTGGTGTTGTTCAGACAGTTGATGATGTCGGCGCTGTATAGAATGAAGAGAAGCGGGCCTAGGATCGAACCCTGTGGTACGCCCCGGTTCACTTGCTTGGGACTAGAGGACAAAACATCTCCAAAACTGTCAGTTGTGACCTGGACAAACTGAGAACGGTGACTCAGGTAACTCTGAAACCATTGGACTGTTTCCGGTTGACATCCGTAGTAAGACAGCTTGGAGAGGAGAAGGGAGGTATTGATTGAGTCAAAAGCACGTGAAAAATCCAGCAGCACAAGCATGGTACCCATGCCCTGTTCTCTGGCTTCCAGGATATTGCCAACTACGTCAAGAAGAGCTGTGGCTGTGCTGTGCCCCTTACGAAATCCTGATTGGGCCAGTGGCAAAAAATACCGTGCTGCTCAAGATAAGCCCGAAGCTGGTTAGACACAACTTTCTCTAGAATCTTGGAGAGATATGGTAATAGGCTAATTGGGCGAAGATCTTTCACGCTGGTTGGATTAGATACCTTGGGGATGGGCCTAACTATAGCCAATTTCCATAGATCCGGAAAAGACGATGAGTCTATGGATCTGTTGATGATGGCCGTTATAGCTGTAAGGGTACGAGGAAGAGTCATCATTAGCATCTCCAGGGAGACATAGTCAGAACCCTGAGCATTGGACTTAAGACCACGTACAAGCCTTAGCACCCTTTTCCTCCTGGACTGGCTCAAGCTGGAAATGGGTATTACCAAATCTTTGGTGTTCAAAGTAAGTCAAGTCAGCATTACTGACCCTACCACTGCCAGGCACATCCAAAAAGTGGTCATTTATTTTCTCAGGGTTGTTACAAAAATGAGGTAGACTGTGCTCTGGTTTTTTTGAAATGGCTATGGATGATTTTATATGTTTCCATAACCTCTTAGGCTGTTTGATGTTTTCATTTATATATGTTTTAAAATATGCACACTTTTCACTATCAAAAGCGGCTCTAACAAGGTATTTAAGCTCTTTGTATGAGTTTATATGATGTTCTGATTTAGTGGCTTTAGACTTAACATGGCACTTGTCACGCAACTTCATCATTTCCTTGACAGTATATGTTATCCAAGGGTAAACCTTTTCTTTAATTAAAACTTTTTTAAGGGGTGCATGTAAGTCGAAAAGATTCAAGATGTACTTATTAAAAGTTTCTACCATAGAGTTGACATCCTCCAGATCCTCAATATATTTCCAGTCCATCCCATTTAAATCATCATTAAATTTGTCCAGCAGTATATCCTTAAGTGGCCTATAGGTGATCCAGTGTGGGGAAGGTTTCTCTAATTTAAAATTAAGTTCTACAGATATAACTGCATGTTGGCCAAGCTCAGGAATATGTAATACAGAGACCCCACACACACGGGCATCAGTGCACACAACATCAATTAGTGTCTCACTATGGTCTGTAAAATGGGTAGGCTCAGTAACAATTTGACTTAACTTGGAGCAAAGTAAAAAGTTGTTAAGTAATTTTGTTTTATTTTCCAGCTGGTTTAACATGTTAATGTTGAAGTCGCCAAGCAAGATGACCTTATCCGCGCTAGCAAAAGAGGAAAGAGAGTCGGTAATCGCATCCAGGAAGATATTCACATCAAGCCACGGCGCACGGTGGATCGAAAATCGGCTGTAGAAGACATAGGATCTCGATGTCTTAAATGTTATTTTTTTTGCTGGAAATGACTTCTGCCGATCATTACTGTTCTATAAAATGTCATATGAAGTAATTGTGTGCACAAATGGAAGAGTTATAATTTTTATAAGAAAAAAATGTATGGAGCTGACATGAAAAATGAGGATATCTCTGGAATCAATAGGACTGCCATTATATCCTTGCACACTGTTATATCACTATTTATTTGTGAATTTTTGACATACTTAATATTGCGGCATCACTTGCGATTTTTTTTTTAAAAATCGTCAAAATAAAAAAATAAAAAATGTTTATGATATGTACATTTTAATGCTCAAATATGGCTATACCAAGTGTAACTTACTTACAATATTTTTTATGCTTAGACCAAAACATTCTAAGAAATCACAAAGTCGTATTACCTACTTATTTAAAATGACATGGTAATTATGAATTACATAATATTTAATCTTGTCTAATGCCTCAAGTCCACATTAGCTAATGATTAATAAAACTTAATACCTATATACCTGTTAAAAGGATACGTACCATAATGAGGGTAATTAAATAAACGTGATCATTAGTCAATAACAATAAATGGTAAACTATTGTATGATTAAAAATAAAAGCAAATTATTAAAAAAAAATATTAACTTAACCTAACCTAACATAAACAATAAAAGTTAACTTATTTTATACTTCGTCACCATCAGAATCCACTTCAGAATCAGGCTCTACAATAGATATAACTTCTAAGAACTCTGTCGGAGCTTCCTGATCCTGAAGTTTCAGTAGTTCTACTGTTTCCTTAAAGTGCCTCTTGTGGGCATTTAATTTTGGTCTTGTGGAAGAAATTAGAGGATCAGAAGAGACGATAAGCATATTGAGGATATCCTCGTTTGATGCTTGTCTACTCTTTATCCTCGAATGGTGTTCTCTGAACCTCCTAAAGTCTTTGTTTCGGGCCTCTGAAGCTTCTTCCGAAAGACTTCCAATTGGTACAATGGCATTTTCTGCAATTATGTACCCTCCGTGAATCAAGGGCATTTAATTTTGGTCTTGTGGAAGAAATTAGAGGATCAGAAGAGACGATAAGCATATTGAGGATATCCTCGTTTGATGCTTGTCTACTCTTTATCCTCGAATGGTGTTCTCTGAACCTCCTAAAGTCTTTGTTTCGGGCCTCTGAAGCTTCTTCCGAAAGACTTCCAATTGGTACAATGGCATTTTCTGCAATTATATCCCCTCCGTGAATCAACAATTTGTGGACGGTTGATGACATGTAGTACCAATCGTACAGTTCCACGTATTTTTCTAGCGTATTCTTTAAATTTCGGCACATCTACAATCTCTCCAGATGTGATAGCTTGCAGAATCACAGCAAATCTGCGTATTAATATTATTATTATTAATCATTTATTATTGTATTAGGTCTTCATATAATCCAGTGATCGCTGCAGTTTTATCAGGAAATTCAAAAAACCGCCTTGATGTGTTCCCGTCGTTAGTTGTGCCTGATCCTTGCTTAACGATGTCAATCAAAAGGTTGAGATCATCTTTGAATCGATCTTGAATGAGTTTTTTTCGTGAATGCAATAACTCTTGATGACCTTCTCCTCTTGCAGACCACTTTTTGAAGTCGAGACGATACGCTATGTGTAGAAGACATTCCATCACATTAATGCGGGCATGAAGTGATGATAATCCGAACTCATACACACCAGAAGAAATGGTTTTTGACGCAATGACATCTAACTTATTCATTTCTGTAGGCTTAGCCAAACACAGGTAGCAGGCCGCATTTGACTTAGCTTCAGACAGATATGTACAAATTTTGCCGTCAATCATCGTCATCATTAATTTGTGACTAATTTCATGTCCTTGACATTTTGAGGGAACGAGAGCGTCAATTTCGTTATCCATTGCAGTTTTTTCATTTATGACAACGTCTTTGGTTTCTTTCACAAAACTAAACTGGACTGGACGGCAATACCTAGGTGAGCAGGGTTTTGGATTCACCCATACGGTATCACCGTCAGCTGTCAACTTTAATGGAACCAAAGAGGTCATAAATATGCTGGAATCATCTTGACCACTCTCTATGTTTTGCTTATATCTACTTTGGTTAGATGCACCGTCAAATCCCCACTTTGATATTAATATCAATTGTTTATCTTTTATCGCATCAGGACTACGAATAGTTTCAAAAATTCTGTTCACTGTTAAATCTAGTAACGCTTGTAGTGCATTAGCAGATGAATCCGTTACAGTCACAAATGTCTTCGGAGGCTAGCACTGTAGCTTAGCTTTTTGCACTTTATAGTAAGACGGATATATCTCCTTTGAACCTTCTCGAATAGTCGTTTCCCTTAATGTGATATATTGCCATTTCGATAGTTTTTATGAAAGTAGCAAACCCAGTGCTTTTTCTGGTGAAAATATTGTTGAAGGAGCTGGTTTGTTCAACATTTCCTTGATTTTTGCTGCTGCTTCTGGATTTTGGAGCATATGTTCAATAACAGATGCAATATCCTCACGACCATCTCCTTTCAAAAGTGCTGCAGCTGAATAAGCTACTTCATTAGGGTCATCGCCTATATGTTCATCAGATCGTCTCTTCTTCTGCTTGTTACTTAGATCTTCAAACGGCTTTCGAGATCTTTTTGTCATCGTTGAAGTTGATTTCATTGTTGAAGTTGATGGTACAGGTTCAGGTACAGGTTCAGTAGAAATATTTTCACTTGTTGAATCTTGAATGAGCAAATTGGTTTGCACGCAGTTTGGCCAGTCAATATTTGTCTGAAGCCAATTACTGTAATCACGTCTAAAAACTTCACTTTTCCTGTGGGATCGTAACCATCTCTTTTGAACTACCCGTGTAAATCTTCGACAAAATTCTTTCACGGTAACACTGTCTTCATCTGAAAGGCTAGAGCCCAGTCGAATAACAAGTGTGTTGAACAATATTTCATGATCGAAAGACGAAGCATCCTGATTGCTCAGAATAACAAACAAATCCAAATTTGTAATAATGCTTTCCATTATTCACGATCACTGAGTAAAAAGACACGGTAGGATAGATGTTAGTATTAGAAATGCTCTAAATGAACTGAAGTTGTGAATCCAATGTTTGACTATTTATTGTTATTGACTAATGATGGTATCACATTTATCTAATTACTTTCATTAAGTTAATCCTGCACTAATTGCTAAATTAGCGAGTACCCCAAATTATTTTGGTACGTATCCTTTTAACTAGGTATATAGGTATTAAGTTTTATTGGACGTAGTTAAGCAGAAAGGACTCAATCCACACTTTGACCAAAATTGAGTTAAGTATGCCATCATACTCGTGAGGGTCAAATCTATCATGTAGGGAAAACCCCATTTTTTTAATTTACATGGAAACCAGTTTTTTCACTACCTCGACTCAACCCACAAGTATGAAGAGTATACAAAATTAATTTGCTAAATGAACTCAGTCCGCTTGAATTGTTTCTGATTAATGACATTTCTATGAGTATGTTCTTAAGGTCGATAAACCAGAATAAACTCAAACAGTTTGAATCCTTTCTAAGAATTAGTTATGATTGGAAATAAAATTTTATTAAACAACAGAAACGACTCAAACAGGTTGGGTCATTTCTGTGATATAGTTTTACTGAATAAAATAATTTGTTTTGTTTGTCAGAAACGACTCAAAACACTTGAGATAAGTCAGCAAAATAGTTTTTGATAAACTAAATCGGTTCAAAGAGACTGAGTTGTTTCTAAGAAATAATGTAATGACGGATACAAATACTTTTAATTTAATGGTAACGACTTAAAACATTTGAGTTAGTCAAGTGTTATAAGTATTAGTAACGTATAATCCATTTCTATTTTAGTTGGAAGGGCTCAAATTACCTATCTCCTTTTTGTGAATCAGGCCAAGTACCAAGGTACCTATTGTAACGGGTTTATTAATAATTTAGCTTTAATGTATTAAAAATACGACTTATTACTACTTTAAAGAGATTTTTTTATAGTGGCAACAATTTTTTGGTAATTTATTGCTCTCAAGAACTGGCAATTTCAGCTATTTTCCTGTGACTGTGTAGCACGTGTTTGATTTTATTTAATTTACTTAACAAAACAAGTGAATTAAGATGCGACGAATTGATCGAATTTTAAATTGTGCCTTGGGACGTGAGATTAACGAAAAAGCTGAGTTTTCAGATGGTAAGTATTATTAATATTATTGTTTTTCATTTTTAACCTCAAAGTTTTGCATTATCGTATATGAATACCTAAGTAAAAGGCGATATGAAAGATACTAGAAAGACTCCTTATCACTATTCTATTGTAATCATACCTAAAACTGGCTATATCTTATTATAAAAAACAGGGAACGAGATGGAAGAGTTTTCTGCGGCGAAGACAATGGTGCAAGCGCCTACAAAGGATACCGAAGCTTTATCAGGTATTTATATATAGCTAACTTATCGTTCACTGAGATACCTTCTTTTCATAGACTTTCTATGAAGTAAATGAATTTATTTAATAAGTAAAGTAAGATGATGATATGAATTATTTTTTTCAGCCGAGCTGTAAACTGACGTGACGATCATTATTGACATACTGAGTAGATTTAGTTGCCTACCTATCTAGGGACTTCCGTTAATATTATTCACAATCTATCTGCGTAAGAATTATTATTATTGACGTATATTACAAGCATATTGCTTGTTGCACATTTTAACGAGCTTATGCAACTTTTTGGTTTGCGGTGTTCCTGATAACATTAGTTCTTTTTTATTGTTTTCCAATTAAAAAACCATAGTCCAGCATGGCACAGGGTCAATGTTTCTAGGTGAATGTTTGTGTTATTTTGCTGTACTAAACGCTATTACTATTTGCTTTTGTTATATTTTATTTCTCATATCTAAACTAAATTGCAGGTGCAATTTAGTTTAGATATGAGAAACGTCATATTATGTGTAAAGCTAAGTAGGTACTAAGCTTTACACTTAATATGACTAGTCTATGGGTACTAATAACCCTATTTACTAATCTATACTACTATGACAACTCTCAATTTGTAGATGGAAATATACCAGAGGGTCCTTCAGGATTACAAGTAGATACGTCCAATGACATAAACTGCCAAGGTACTTGAAAGGATATTACTCAGAAATTAATGACAGACTTAAATAAATGGCAAAATTGAGTACTCTTTTCTATATTTTCAGATGATGGATTTCAAGATAGAAGTAATATTTTGTGCTCTTCAGCGATTCTGGCGATTAATGTTGATGACATTGTGGGATCGGGTAGGTTTATCACTTTTCTACATAGCACAATATTGTATCTAGTTGGAATAATTGATGTCAGGAGTGAATTTACTTTTCTATATCTCACTATCTACTTTTTCTATCAGATGTTGAGTCTCCAGCTGCTCCTGTGTACTCTCCACTGACTCCGCTTGTGACTACACGAAAACCTACTGCAGCCACATGTAAGTCAGAAAAGAGTGATTCCTATTTTATATTCATATTTACTCAAACACGTTAGAAAATAAGCAAGTTAAGACTGCTATGACTCTAATAATGCTCTATTCTACTGGTTGTTACCAGGTGTTGAATCACCAGCTGCTCCTGCATATTCTCCGCTAACTCCTCTTGCTACACGGAAAGAAGTTGATAACAACAATTCCCCAATACCACCAATGTCACCAAGTACATTAGAACTATTTGAAACCCTAAGCTATGATTTATATCCTGTTGCACAAGAGTATACTGACTCAAAAAGACGCGAAAGTAGTTACAGTCACTTTAAAGAAGATGGAGACTATGACAATGATACAGATTCTGATTATGTACCTGATAGTGGAGCAGAAACTGATGCTTCGCATTCATCTGTAAAGCAAAATAGTAGGAAGAGAATTGCAATTCCCGAGAGCGACAGTTCGGAGAATGAAACTATAACAGAGGGCTTAATTCAAGATACTCATGTTGCTATGGTGCACGATAATCAAATTAGAACTTATGAAACCCTACCAATTCCTCGCAATAAAAGTCCACCCATTGTTATAAATACTGTTCATAACGACACTACGGTTGATGAAATAATTTCAATGTGTCAAGACTCTGATACTGTTGAAGCTGTTCATTCCGAAACTGAAGCTGCTCATCCCATTACTGAAAGCAATGACGCACCGCAAACTTTGGGCCGCTCGAATCGTGGACGGAAAAGAAAACACCCAGAATATTGTCTCTCTGAGAAAAAGGATAGGAAATACATGAATTTACCGTATCATATCAAAGACAAAATAGTAAGATCGAAAGCATTCCTTGATTATACGTGCACTTGCCAGCGACGCTGTCACTTACTCGTTTCAACGGAAACACGAAAAAAAGAGTTTGATAAATTTGTGACGTTGGGGTCATACGAAGCTCAGCTGTTATTCATTTTAAGTAATGTCCAAGAATCTGAAAAAGCTCGATCATATACCTTAACCAAAAGCCAATCCGGCATTAAAAAACCAAGACAATACAGTAGAAATTATTATATTTGCGGGAATGTCGTTTGTAAGCAAATGTTTCTGAAAAATTTTCAAATATCATCTAAAAAAGTTGACGTATGTTTGGCCAAAAAGCGAATAGATGAAACTTATAACGACAAGAGGGGTCAAAAACAAGGTGGTTGGAATAAAACCTCTGAAGAAGAAATCGATTTTATTAGAAATGTCATTAATTCTCTCCCAAAATACGAATCTCATTATAGAAGAGAACGAAACAATGGCGCGCAATATTTAAAACTAGGTATGACTATTCAAAAGATTTACGAAATCTATCTTACAGAATTCAAAAAAGTGTACGGCAGCGAGAAGAAATACCTGTCTTTTGCTACCCTGAAGCGCGTATTTTATACAAATTTTAATCTTCGCTGTAAATCCTTGAAGAAAGATACTTGTAAGAAATGTGATTCATTGGCTCTTGAGATTAAGACGTGTTGTGTACCAGAAGAAAAGGAACTGTTGATACAGCAAAGAGATATTCATCAAATGAGAGCGGAAGATCTTCGAAATCAAATGTCTTGTGACTTGGCGCGTGCTAAAACCGATCCCAAATTTGAATGTCTCACCTACGATCTCGAAAAAACTCTACCTTTGCCCCGTATACCCACTAACATTGTATTTTACAAACGTCAGTTATGGGTGTATAACGCTGGGATCCACGTTGGCTCTAACGATCAAGGACATTGCAATATCTGGGTTGAAGGGGAAGCCGGACGAGGAGCCCAAGAAGTTGGCTCGTGCCTCATTAACTTTATTAAAAACCATCTGAGGGATGGCGTAGAGGAATTAGTTTTATGGAGCGACTGCTGCGGGGGACAAAATAGGAACATAAAAATAATTCTCATGCTTAAAACTATACTTAACAGTCACCCAAATCTTAAAACAATAACTTTCAAGTATTTAGAATCTGGCCATTCCTTTTTGCCTAATGACACTGATTTCAGTAAGATAGAATATGAACTTAAACATCACGAGCGGGTTTACACCGCAGAAGAATATATGAATATCATGAAAATCTGCAAAAAGAAACATCCCCTTCAAGTTACTAGAATGAAAACAGAAGATTTTTTAGGTACAAAAAAAATTGAAAAGAAAATAGTTAACCGCAAAATATGCACAAATAAAGATAAAGTGAACTGGCTGAAAACTAAACAAATATTATTGAAAAAAGAAGAGAAATATTTAATTACAATGACGTTAGAGAGTGGAGATATTAAAGAACTGGATTTGTCGAAAAAAATCAAAGGTATTACAATCCAATTTACGGAAGAGGATTTTGAAGTTTTGTGGCCCCAGGGAAAAGCCATTCCTCAAGCAAAGCTGGAAGATCTAAGATCTATGTACAATTTAATACCCGAAGACTGCCAAGAATTTTATAACACCCTAAAGGGGAATAGCTCTATAAACGAGGATGTAGATGGGTACGGGCCAACTCTTGACTTTGACTTAGAGGATGACTGATATTAATAAGAGCACTTATACTCTTACACAGCCAAAATGACTGAAATTGAAAATAGTATAAGTGCCCTTTTACAATTTCAGTCATTTGGGCTGTTTTTCCTATTTGTAATGATGGCGTTTAAAAGTGATTATGTTAATGTCAATAATTAATATATATTTTTTTTATAATACTTCTTTTATTTTGTTTAATAACCTTTTTTCTAGTCAATGGGTACTTTTAAGTCTATTCTGAGAAATAAAAAAAAATATCTGTCTTCACAAACTTAAGTTTAATTGTAAGGACTCAACCCACATTTCACTTAATATTTCGAAATCTATTCCAAAATCTATCCCTATTTTTGTAGACAAATAAAATATAACCGATGTTCTTTATAATAACTGGCAAAAACTTAGAAAAATGTTACTTTTTGTTAGAGAAATGACAGCTGAAACTTCAAACGCGATTATCTCGAAAGTGACTTTTTGTGGATTGAGTCCTTTCTCTTTAACTACGTCCTATTAATCATTAGCTAATGTGGACTTGAGGCATTAGACAATATTACATATTATGTAATTCATAATTACCATGTCATTTCAAATAAGTAGGTAATACGACTTTGTGATTTCTTAGAATGTTTTGGTCTAAGCATAAAAAATATTGTAAGTTACACTTGGTAGGGGCAAGTGCTGTTCCTATGGACGCTTGTACCTGTGGACACAATCGATTCCGACAAAACTAGCAACCCTAAATTTTAATTTGAACGCGACCGTAAAGCTTTGTCTATGTTTAAACAGTTTTGACGTATCACCATATTTGTTATCTGTGTGGTGGTGTTTATGCCGGCTATCAAAAATTTTTGCGCCAAATAGTAAGTTATTTTGCTTAATTTATATGACTTTTACCGTGAAAGTACTTACGATTATTGTTTGATCGTGTTTGCAATATGATCTATGTTCTTTATTATTTAGTTAGTGCTTTTTTCCCTGTCTGTAAGTCTGTTTTATCCTCAATGTTAGATCAGTTTTATTTTTTATTGCTGAATTTGTACCTATGGACAAAAATATGATTGTACCTGTGGACTGTCCACAGGTACAATGTTTACTTAAAAAATCTGATCAGCCGTTTTGTTTAATTTTTTCAGTGCCTCGAAGTAAAAGTGGTTTAAAAAGAAAGGGAATATGCCCCGAAACACTCACAGCAGCCGTAAAAGAAGCAAAAAGTGGCAATCAATCGATTAGAAAAGTAGCTGAAAAGTATAAACTACCAAAGTCAACCATTTTTAAATACTTGAAGTTACATAAAAGCAATGATTTGAGGAATACCATTGATCTATTGAAGAATGATGTAAGAAAAGTATTTGATCTGGAAGAAGAAATTTTGCTGTGCAAATATTTAAGAAAAGCTGCTTATTTACACATGGGTTTAAATACAAAACAATGTAGAGAGCTGGCTTACCAGTACGCTGTTTCTAAACAGAAAACAAATGTGCCTGCTAACTGGGAAAAGCACAAAATGGCAGGAACCGGGTGGCTCCGTAATTTTCGACTTCGTTTCCCGGAATTATCTCTTCGCAAACCCGAACCAACAAGCATAGCGAGAGCAACCAGCTTTAACAGGGCAAACATAGATGATTTCTTCAACAACTTAGAATCGGTCATGACAAGATACAACTTTTTACCAGGATCGATTTATAATGTTGATGAAACGGGGATCTCCACTGTTCACAAGCCAGGGAAAGTGTTAGCTCCTAAAGAGATTCGCCAGCTAGGGAAAATGACTTCAGGAGAACGAGGAGTGAATACCACAATGATACATCATATATGACCTTTTAAAAGCCAATACAGCCAATCAGCCGACAGATGGATGCTTAATCATCCTGGTAAACCTATTACCATTTACGACGTAGCAGAAATAGCTGGCGAATCATATGGAGTGTCGTTTACACCAAAAAACATCGTAAAAGGCTTCGAGGTTTCAGGTATTTATCCATACAATAGAGGCATATTTTCAGACGAAGAATTTTTATGCTCATATGTAACTGATCGTCCAGACCCAAGCCAAAACTTAACTGGAAACCTGATTGAACATCAAGAACAGCCTCATATTGAAATCACCAGAACTGATCAAGAAATACCCATGGTTAATTTGGATATACAACAACCGGTTGACCAGGATTCCAGCCACACCTACCCAGATAACTTAGATCGAAACGAAATATTTGGAGATTCTGTTATTCAGGCCATCCCAGAAGCAGTTTCGCCAATCCAGAAGAACCAGCTTCGGCTGATACCAGAACAACCTGTATTCCGAACTCCACTGAAGATTACAGATCCACAAATAACTCCCGAAACTGTACGCCCATTTGAAAAAGCTGGTCCTCGAAAGGGTGCTCCACGTGGAAAAAAACCCGGTAGAACAAGAATTTTGACAGACACTCCTGAAAAAAATCAAATTCTAGGTGAAGCATTAAAAAAAGCTGGAAAGAAGAAAACAGCAGGCCAGAAAACGGACAAGAACAAAAACGCAAAAACTGCTCAAAAAACATGTGCTACCAAAGCTCTTTCACAATCTAGTATCGCCAAAGTTGACGCTAGTTGTTCCAAAAGTCATCCAACTCCTCTACTGGCTACTAATCTTTCTCAACCTGGTCCTTCCAACGCGCTTTCGAATGAGAAATCTGGCGAAAAAAAGATTAAAATAATTCAACAAGAGAAGTTATCGTTTGTTAGATGTATAAAATGTAAAACTTATTCCAAAGACAAAAACCAAATGCTCAAATGCAGTTTTTGCAATCATAGCTATCATATTTGTTGTGTTCCAAAGTCACACAGAGAAAACTTTGAGTCTGATGATGAGGGTGAAAGTTTCGTTTGTGTGGCATGCTTCGTATTAGACAATGATGACGATAGCGATGAATCTACTCAAAACTTGTATGAAGAGTGTCGTAATGCATACAAATAAATAGAGAGAAATACTAAGAGTATGTTTAAGTATGTTTGAATTTGTTTTTAGAAGTTTATAATTGTTTAATTTTTCTTTTTTATTGTGTAACTAATGTGAACCGTCCCTAGGTACAACACCGTCCCCAGGTACAATTTTACTGTACATAGGTACAATCGTCTGTTGAACCTGTGGACAAATATGGTGTTTTAAAAAAAAGTTGATTATTTTTGTAAGTTTAAGTCATATTGAGACTAGAATTTTAGTTTAAGAAAGGCTGATTATTCCTTAAGACATGTGATATGTTCAAAATAAAAGAAACTTTACTAATTCAGATATAAAAAATGTTTTATTTTAAATTCTGGAAAGTGTCCACATGTTCCGCACTTGCCCCTATAGCCATATTTGAGCATTAAAATGTACATATCATAAACATTTTAAATTTTTTTATTTTGACGATTTTTAAAAAAAAAATCGCAAGTGATGCCGCAATATTAAGTATGTCAAAAATTCACAAATAAATAGTACTATAACAGTGTGCAAGGATATAATGGCAGTCCTATTGATTCCAGAGATATCCTCATTTTTCATGTCAGCTCCATACATTTTTTTCTTATAAAAATTATAACTCTTCCATTTGTGCACAAAATTACTTCATATGACATTTTATAGAACAGTAATGATCGGCAGAAGTCATTTCCAGCAAAAAAAATAACTTATAAGACATCGAGATCCTATGTCTTCTACAGCCGATTTTCGATCCACTGTGCGGCGGCCTGTATGCAGTACCGATGATAACTGAAAGCGAGTTAACATTAAGCCTGAGCCACATTTGCTCGACCTGCGGCGCCGGCGGGTGCGGCACGGTGCGCACGCGCAGACAGAAGATCTACTTGTTGTCTGCAAATAGAACCGCTAACATGCTATTTTACTTTTATTTACCTAATTTTAATTCAGTTTAATACTCATTGTTAATTTATTACATTACGTATTTATGCTCTTCCTAGCCTGAAACATAGGTTCAACCTAGTTCAGGCAAATAAGCAACTGTGCTCTATTTTAATGATTAAGTTACTTTTGTAAATGTGCCCCTTTTTATAAATAAACGATTTTATTATTATTTATTATTATTATTATTACTAGTTTTTGCCCGCGGCTTCGCTTGCGTAGAGGTCAGAAATTATCCCACGGGAACGTATTACCGGGCTAAAAAGTATCCTATGTTTTATGCCAGGTCATGGTCTACCCATTTGTCAAATATCATCCAAATCCGTTGGGCCCACAGAAATCTAAATAATAAGGCGCATTAATTAGATTTCAGTGGTTGGGCCGTTGAAGCGTGAAAGCGTAGCAAACAACTCACTTTTGCATTTATTTTATTCGTAGTCTAAATAGTTAGGATTTAATTCATAAAATCACTGCCTTTTAATTGCCTAGATTTCTATATTTCTTTGTTGCTGTTGATGTTGTGAGTTTAATTATAATACATCGTGTGATAAATTGTTGGATTTCTTGTCAAAAAAATGCAAAAATATAATATAAAAAAATATTAACTTTTTATACCAAATTAATGATAAATAACAACAATATACTGTATATATATAAAAAAGGAGGAGCTCGTGGCTAAGTAATTACAGCCGCACGGGTCGATCCATCAGGTTAAGTTACGCTTGCCGGGGTTGGTCGGTGGATGGGTGACCATATTTACATACCGAGACTCCTCCGTGCCTCGGAAAGCACGTTAAGCGGTTGGTCCCAGCTGTCATTCGTGAATCTTTGACAGTCGTTACGGGTCGTCAGAAGCCCGTAAGTCTGACAACCAGTCTTACCAAGGGGTATAGTATTGCCCAGTTACTGGGTTGTGGAGGTCAGATAGGCAGTCGTTCCATGAAAAATATTGGTATTCAGCTGCATCCGGTTAGACTGGAAGCCGACCCCAACATAGTTGGGAAAAGGCTAGGCAGATTTATACATAAAAATAATAAAATTATTATAACTTTCAGATGGATTCTTTTTTAAAGTCTCATAAGATACTATTACCTACTTATAGTAATGCATTCAAATAAGTTTGTTCTTTTTATTTATTTTTGCTTTCAAAGACGTTGTTGGAGCCTTTTATGACCCGATAATAAATCCTAAACCAAAACAACCTAAACAATGGTGCCTTATCTCACAGCGTCGTTGCCGCATTTTAATTAGAAAAACCAGAGCGCATTCGTCGCATTTCTAGAGGCTTGATCATTATATTTCAAACTACAATACAAAATTTTTTCGCCCAAGCACAAGATATATAAATATTTATATATAATATTATAATATTTTTTTTTTATATATTTTTTTTTTTTTTTATATATATTTTAATTATTTTATAATTATTTTTAACATTTATTTTATCATAATACTGCAGATGGAAAGTAATTGACAATATGTAAATTTTTGTTAGTAGTGCTCGTAAATACTTACTAAAATAACTTTAAAAAATAGCACACATACTTTTAAATACTAACGATCTAGTGCTTGGCTGGCCGATAAAATAGCAAGTACTTACTATTTTTCGGCCAAGCACTAGATCGTTGGTATTTAACCACGAAAAACCTATAGAAATGCCACGTTGCCAGCCCGCGCGGGATAAACACTTTTTAATAGTAGAGATAAAGCACAAATTTGCTTGGGACAGTTTCATACAATGTTGGAATTTACGCTATGCCATTTTTCTTACTTATAGGTATACGAGGTGTAAATTGCAATATCTGAATACCTCTTAAGGGGTCATTGTACTAATCATTATGATTTTACTACGGGACCAAACCTGAAATCGCGAAATAAAAACAGCTGTTCCCTACATTTATGTTCGCGTAACTCGTCAAAATGTATGGACCAGCTGCTTTTTTATCGCGATTTCAGGTTTGGTTCTCATAGTAAAAGTTGTTTATAATGATGAGTAATGACCCCTTAAGAGGTTTTCAGTTATTACATTTACAACTTGTATTTTAAAATATAGTTATGAATATTATAACTACTTAAATTAGTTATAGAAAAGTTAAGAGTTTATTTATCATAAAGTCAACCAAAATGCACATCTTAAGTATTTCAATACTTATAATTTTTATTTATAGTGTACTAGTTGTGCCCTTTGAATAAGACTTTTGTACAGTTCTTTTATCTCACGAGCGCGGGCGAGCCGTATTTGTGTGAGTAAGTGTACATGCACATTGTCTTTGTGTGCGTACGCCCGGGAGCACTCAGTCACGGCCGAGTCGCCGTATGAGTCACTAGTGCCAATTAGTTCGCGCCAAAATTATTCAACGAATACCGTCAGCATGGAAAGTTCGAGTACGAGTAAACGAAGAAAAGTTGTTCATAGTGAGGTAAGGGTAGTTAACGTTTATGTTTGGTTTAGCTTAATAATTATTTACTTAATAAACGTGATTTTAATAATGTATTGTGTATTTTAGGGTCGTCAAATAATTTCAAATGTATATCATTTTCTCAAAGAAGAATATGAATTCACGGAACTTCATCGAGAACCAAATTGTGATATATCACATTTGCGTAATATCACAAAGCGTACTGCAGCAGCGACAGGAGTTAGTGAACGAACAGTGCAGAATATATTAAAAGAAGAACGAAACCTGTCAACGGGAATAAATGTCGCTAGTACATCTTCAAATTTTATTTCACCAATGAAAAAGCGACGGAAGAGAGAAAATAAAGTGGACATTGATGGATTTACAGCTGATGTTATTCGGAGCACAATACAAGATTTTCATGTCGTACAAAAACAAATTCCAACTTTGGCGAAACTAAGGTCAGTCTTAAATGAAAAAATTGGATTCGATGGATGCCTTGCAACGCTACGTACATTACTGAATAGATTGGGGTACAGGTGGCGTAAAAGCGATAACAATAGGAAAGTTTTAGTAGAACGCCATGATATTCAAATGTGGAGATTGAAATATTTAAAAAAAATTGCCGAATACCGTTCTCAAGGCCGGCCTATTGTCTATACTGACGAAAGTTACGTATTGACAACACATGTTCGAAATAATACTTGGGCCGAAAAACACAAACCGTCTCCATTTACAAAAAAACTTAGTACAGGTACTCGTTTCATTTTAGTACACGCTGGAACCGATGCTGGATTTATTGAGAATGCTTGTTTAGTCTATAAAGCTAATTCCACAGTTGGAGACTATCATTCGAACATGAGTTTCGAAAATTACGTAAAATGGCTCAATGAAAAATTGCTGCCCAATTTGCCAGATCGTTCCGTTATAATACTAGATAACGCATCGTACCACAACACACGTGCAGAAAAATTGCCAACCAGTGCCACAAAAAAATCTGACATGCAAGATTGGCTCACTTCAAAAAATATACAGTTCGACTCAAACTTGCGCAAAGTTGAGCTATATGATATAATAAAAAAACATAAAAGTGATTTTATCACTTACAAAATTGATGACTACATCAAGAGTAAGGGATTTGAAGTATTACGCCTGCCTCCGTATCACCCTGAGCTTAATGCCATAGAGAATATCTGGGGGGTCCTTAAAAATAATATTGCTTTAAGGAACGTAGAACAAAATATGACCAGTACTGAAAAACTCATTCAAGAAAGTATTGCAAAAATAACAAATGAGACGTGGCGTAATACATGCAATAGTGTCATTAAAAAAGAAACCGAGTACTTGAAATATTTTGACACTGATTTTGAACTAATTATCAATTTACAAGACGACAGTGACGACGAAACTGACTCCGAAAACAGTGATGATTCCAATTAATAATACATATTATTTTTAAATAAATCATATAAAGATATAATCTTCTGTTTTATTTACCTACCATGTGTTTTATCCTTAGATAATACATATCTACATAACACCTTTATTATTTTTATTAATAATAATAATTCATTTATTTATAAGACAACAAAGATCCAATATTGGTTAGTAATGTACTTAGACTACGTTAGTAAAAAACAATTGGAAAAATTAATGATGAGCTTGCTAACGCTACCCGCAGTTACGCACACAAGCGCGCGTGTCCATTACACGTTACAACTACAATTATGGCTCGCCCGCACTGGTGAGTTAAAAGATCTGTAGTGTATTATTATACTTAGTTCCTATATTATGTTAAAAATCGATGCTGATAGTTTTTTTTTTTTTTTCGTTAGATAACAACGGTGCGCCGCTGGGTGCGAAGGTATGAAGAAGGAGAAACAACAGAAAGCGTTCGTGCACCTCGACCCCGGGCTATAAACGAAAACGAGTTAAATAATATGATAGCCACGTATGAAAAGAACCCGTTCACACCCACTCGCAGTTTCGCACAAGAATACGAAGTTTCGATGCAAACTATTAGAAACGAGTTGCATCGAGCTGGAGTCCATCACAGACGTCCCGCAAAAAAAAATTATTTTGACACAGGAGCAGAAAGCTGCTCGCGTGCGATTCGCTCGTGACTACGATTCGATTTCTCTTACGCCATATTTTCTGATGAAAAGTGCTTTAGGTCTAGCCAACAAGGTCGTTGGAATTCATGGCGTGTAGATAACACAAGATACGAACCTCGGAATGTGAACCCAAATGCAGAATCGGGAAGAATTATAGTGAACATGTGGGGCTGGATGAGTGCTGCTGGACCAGGCGAGCTCGCTTTTATACCAGGGAGGGCGAACGGCCAAACGTATTTAGAGGTGCTGCAAACCATCATGGTACCCACAGTGCGCACGGTGTATCCACAACTGGACGTGCCAGAATTTTATTTTTTCCAGGTCAATTGCCCGATACACCGTGCGCGGGTTGTTCAAGAGTGGTTGCGAGGGCAACCACAAATTAAAACAGTGCCATGGCCCTCCCGATCGCCAGACTTAAACCCCATTGAACATTTGTGGGGTTTAATGGTCCAGAGATGGGATAGTAGAGCAAAAAAGAACGAAGGAAGCACTTGTCACACATTGCGAACAAGTTTGGGACACATTCAGAGGTTCGAATTTGTGCGAAGTCCTTGCTAGGTCCATGCGTAGCCGTTGCGATGCTGTGAAAGATGCGGGAGGAGCAGCGACGATAGTCGATAATTATGATGACTAATAATTATTATAGATGACTATTAATTATAATAATTGTGCATTATTTAATAAAAATGATTAAAAACTTTCCTATTATTTCATTTATTGATTTTTTTCTTTAATTGTTACCATATGGGCATTATTTTCTCCCCGCCCACGTTTCCAGTAATTGTACACACACTGATTTAATTCAATTGTCATGGAAAAATAATTAATGACTACGAAAAAACTTTAAAGGTATCTTTCTTATTACTCGTTCTTTTGACTATATTTTATTGTCTAAGAGTTTTAAATGTCAAGTTTGTTTGCATATTAAGCAGATTTTTTGAAATCTCGTTACTTTTATTTTTTATTAGTCAGCCAAAACACTGAATTATTGTAAAGACTTAACTGTTGTTTAATAGATCTTAAAGAAGACTGTTGTGTTATAGATTTTAAGAAAAAAAAAGCATTGTGACATTTCGAAGTACCTTATAAGATTTAAATTAGTAATTTTTAAACTTTTGCGATTTCTTTACCAGTAAGTAATGAGAATGTTATTATTTTTATAGTAACTAAAACATCGGTTTAATTACTTATTTCCTTTTTCAATTACATAGTTCTTTTTTACGTTCAAAAACGTGCATTATTGTTGCTAATTGAATGTCAATTGTTGATTTTATGATGTCATGTTGTGCCTTACCAGTATAAGTCGGAGCATTTAAAAATTATAAACACAACTTTAATATTATAAAAAATGTGTTTTATTTACTAACTCGGTGTACCCACAACTTTACGTCGGCCTTCGAAATATTTTAATAGTTTTAAATAGATTTTCTATTATTTCTTAAAATAGTTGAATAGATTTTTTAATACTTTTTAACGCAAAGGCATTCAAGTTAAGGTTGGTATGGTAATGCTATTCTATTGGTATGTTTAATTGATATATTTACATGTTAAGTATCGCATTTTCGTAACAAGTAACGATCATGACCATTTTTTACATAATACTATGGCAATATTCCCCACACAACTGAGTTTTTGTGTTAGATTGCTATACAGAACAACTAATTAACCCATACACACCAAAGATATAAAACTGAACTAACAGTTTTATTTCAGGAGTAGTTTATTATTTGGTAACGGTCATGACCAAAACGTATCAAAGTTACTATTTATTTACATATATTATATGAAATAAGCGCCATACAATAAAAAAATACATACCTAACAAAATTGACTAAACCAAGAATTAGTTAAAATATCCAAAACAATATCAGTAAGCTATTTTCAAAGATAGGTAGCAGTTAAAAAAAAATGCCCAACTGCGTTTTTTTTGTCGCAATAGAAATAATGGGATATAATTTGTAAAAAACGCTGGTCCCACTTTTTCTATTTCGTATTTCCATGGAAATAGTGGGATACACCCAAAATGTTTAGGATAATATTTTCAATTAAGTCGTTAAAAAAAAAATAAGTTTATGCTTAAAACATTGTAAACAAAAATATGATTTTTGGTCCACAAAAAGTTTAGTGTTTCAACGTTGATGTAACGTTTTGTGAGTGATTTACTGTTGGATTTCCGGGTAAGTCATAAAATTGCTATTTTTGTCTCTGAATTGTTTTTTTTTTTCAAAGGTGCGGTGCGGTTTGCTTTAAATTGAAAGTCAAATTTGGTTTGACTACGACATCATAGTGCAACCTTAGAATGTACTATGGCACTACCACTGGCATAATTCTCCTCGGACATTCCGTCCACAATATACGTACCTACATGGCTGATCGCATCGCTGCAATTGCGCCCATGCGACTTTTACCAGTCGGTCACAGTTGGCATATGAGTGGCAGGCTGTCCTTCCGCTTGCTGTATCAAAGGGCTTAGGTCATAAATCTCCGGATCAGGCCTTGGCACGCCCTATGGAATGTGCATTGCTGTCTCAAACACTAGACTCCATGTTTTGGTCCTCTCATATCTCTTCATCACCTCATACAGGGCAACCCTGCAGACAGAAGACCACTCAAATATCTTATAACAAGGGGATACAATAGGTGTGTGACAATGTTTCCTGATGGGATCAACATGGATGATAGTTTTTTTGGAGCCGCTCAAGGAAAGAGATATGGAAATGAGAAATGATATTGTGGATAAGATAGCTGTGTTTGCTCTTTTAAATGGCAGCAGGCAGAGCGCAAACAGTAGCAGAAGAAGCAACAACGGGCGGATCGTCAACGTTACAACACTGAGAAAAAGGTTTATAACCAGTTCTTGAAACATCCTGTGGGACAAGTGTGACTCGTTAATATGTTCATAATTTATCAATAATAAATGTTTTTCAACCAAGTATGTGTTTATGCATTTGTAGATAAAAAAGTTATACTCGTAGTATAAAAATAATCCACCAAATGAATCTCAAGATCAAATAACGTACAACAAACCCACACACGTACGAAAAACAGAACCCGATAAAATATTTTATAAATACGATTTGAATGAGAGATCAGTCATGTGTATTGAAAGTTCCAAGAGGACAAGCAGACGAGTTTTGCAAGTCAATAATACGAGTAATGCACAAGAACTTGGAAAAGTTTATGGTGAGACTTTACCCATTACTACAGCTAAATACAAGGACTCTTAGAGTGTTACAAAATCAACGAGCAGGAAAATCACTACGAAGAAATTTAAGAGATTAATCAAAATAATTATATTTTCTTTGTTTAACCCTGTCGCCGCCGTGGCACTGTGGAAAATCGAAGAACAACTGCTGAAATGGTTTTTGTCAATGTCGCTACTGGAATGCTTTTTTTATTTTACACAATAGTTTAAGGACGAAACTAGACTATAATAAGAAAAAATTATACATATTATATGAAATGATTTTTTTACAACGGCACAATCTTTATAGTTTTGACGGACGTCCATGTTAAGCCCGTTCACTTCATCACTTTCAAATTGATTTTATTGTTATACGTTACAGGAAAAAGTATAATGTATTATATATTTCTGGAAACCTCGTCTTGTGAAGAATATGAAACACTTATATGTATTTAATATTATGTTAACGTTTAGGTTAACCCTTTATAAGGCAGAGGTGATATTTTTACCACCAACATATCCTATTTTTCCTGTTGCAAGTATCATGGTAGGATTCCTACTTTTTTTTGATCAGGCAACAGGAAAGACCTAACGTGCAAATCATTAAAAAAAAAACTGACGTTTGAATGTCATATTTTTTCTTGGCGGAACCAGTTGTCAAAAAAATTGCGCCAATTTCAAATAAAATTTTCATCTCCGTGAATCATGACATTTTTTACTTGAAAAGAAGTAAGTATTTGTTTTTTTTTTACGTATTTGTGTTTATCATTACAAATTATTGCGATGTTTTAGAAATCACCACGGTATTTTTATTGGTAAGGACAATTTATTTGGTGGGAAAATTATTCCCACCGCCCGTGACGTGTAATGTATCCTCTTTGAATTAGTACGTACTTGTTTTAGACATTCATGAAAAATGCAGCGCAATTTGAATGACGGCGATATTGAAAAGACATAGGAAGAGATTTTCGGCACTCCGGATGATGGTTCAGAAGACGGATTCGAGTCTGATGAGGCAGATGAATTCAATGTCAACACAATACAAAGAATACTGGGATCAGATGATGATGTTTTACCAAATTCTCCTGTTCATTCGAATTCCACCCCTAGTAATAGATCAGAGACAGGTACATCCACAACAACGCCATCAACTTCATTAGAAAATTCACATCAAGAAGAGCCTTTGGGAATACAATCACCACAACCACAAGAGGTAGCATCAAGTGATGAATCTGAATGTGAAGATGAGTCATGGGGAAAGCATATGTGGACTTCCAGGCCAGATCCAGATGAATTCGATAAGGTAACAATAAAGCCTCAGTATTTATTGAACAGAAGAGCGCGTCCAGTAGCGCACTTCGGAAAGTTCTTCAATGATTATATTTTTGATTTGATTATCACTCAGACAACCTTGTATGCAGAGCAGCAAAACATAAAGAATTGGAAGAGGACTGATCGGTGGTTACAGCAGCCGAAAAAGAAAATCCAACATCCCCACATACGTTTGCAAGAAATCACGCATAGCATGTCCAGATAGCTATCAAAAAAGCGTAAATGCTGTGCCTGCAGAATCGCGGTTCCTAAATGTAGGTGACCATATGCCAGCAGATTTAGAGACCTACCGACGCTGTAAGTTCTGCAGCACAAAGGCCAAAGATAAAAGAAGCAAAATTAAATGCAGTAAATGCAATGTCCTGTGCATTACGCCTTGTTTTTCTAAATTTCATCAACAATAACATCTGGTACTTTGCTAGTATGGGTAGTCAATGACGGGCAGTGGGAATATTTTTACCACCATATTTTCTAAGTTTTCCAAAATAGTTAGAGTTTTTTATGTAAGTCTATTTTTTTGTATAAATAAAAACACGCCATAAAATATAAACAAAACTTATTTCATTCCTCTGGAACCTTCTGCCTTATAAAGGGTTAAAATAATTGTAAAATAAAATATGGTGAAAAATAAGTTTTTTTAAGGTTCATCGAGACTTTTGACAGTTGCCCACGTTTACCCCTGCTTTACATTTAATGTTGATTTGTAAGCCTAGCTATCCATAAACATAATCAAATAAAAAAAAGCTGCGGATATTTGCGGTTTTCGGAGAAATTAGTAAAAATGTGATAAAAGTCAGAAAACGGAAAACCGCTCGCTATCTATTGCGGTTTGAAATGTTGCTGTTTACATCAATAGTTTGCGGTAAGTTTTCTAATCAATCATTGATATTAGGGCGTTTATCGTTTTTGCACTCATGTTGCGTGTGAAAATATGAATCACCCTCATATTTCATATAGTATATAAACAGTTGTTTCATTTCATTGTAAATAACAGAAGTGTAATTGTTACGAATACAATATAACTACGTGTTTTGTTGACTCCACGCCAAATGAACGATTTGACTAAAGTGACTGCCAGGCCTGAAAATGAAGATTCTTATCAATACGGACTGTCTACTTTGCACGCCTGGATTCGTTGTATGGAAATGATTTTACATATTTCTTATAATCTGTCTTTCCAAACATGGTCAGCCACAAGCGAAGAAAAGAAACGACTAGAGCAAGAGAAGAAAACCCTGGTACAAAAGCGTTTCCGTGAAGAGCTAGGATTGATCATCGACAAACCAAGACAAGTGGTAATTCTAATGACAGTAATACTGCCAGAAGATTTTTTCACAATGCAAGCTGCTCTGCTGGAATTACAGGACTGGATATAAATTTGATTAAACGACTTTACATAATTCTGCAAGCTCTTTCATCGGGTGTAATGATAAATGCTTGAAAATTTGCCAGTTATGCTATGGAGACTGCCAGAATCTATGTGAGCAATTATGAATGGTACTACATGCCATTTTCAGTTCACACATTTTGATTCATGGATAAAGTGTCAAAGCATTTTGCAGTACTTCCTATTGGTTAACTTTCGGAAGATGCACAAGAATCTCGTAATAAGGATTATAAAAAAATTCGTCTACATCATGCTAGAAAATGCTCAAGATCCGCTACAAACGAGGATGTATTTCATACTCATCTTTATACTTCAGATCCTTACATAACCAGCGTTAGAAAACCGTATACTAAAAACGTGAAGGAACTTGATGAAGACACCTTAGATCTTTTGAAAGTGAACGAATTAATTTTAGATCCCGAAGTTCATCAAGTATAAATAACAACATTTAGTAAACATTACAATTGTGTCGCTTAACTTTAAACTCGGATAAATCCAAATCTGAGATTTTTTAAGATTTTGGTGTCAAAAGAAATGCTTTTAAACAATTTTATCAGTTGTGTATAAATCCGCATGGTTTTTGAGAAAATAAACCGTTAAAATCATAATATTTTATCTAAGTCAGATAGATCCCTGAGACAGTTTTTTCAAATGTAGTTAAGTCCATGAGAGCCAATCATGTAATTGCGTTTGTTCAACATGACCGTCAGTCCACGTAAATTCTGCGACAGTAACACCGTTCACTCCCGCTTTTTATTGTTTCTTTTTATTATTTGGACAGTTCCCATGGATAATTCCATTAAAATTGTGTCAGCAAGTAAGGCCCGCAAGCGAACTAATATTAGGTCCCCACCTATGAAATCAGCGTTTTGTATGGAGAATTTTAAAGAAGTTACTTTTTTCATACTAACATTTTCTTAATTTATATAACAACCATGAACACTAATGTTTTAAAACTTTTATGCACTAATGTTTAAAAACTAAGATAATGTAATATGCCACTTAGATTAAGCGACAAAAATAAGTTTTGGCTAGGCTAAACAAATTGTGGTAATTTCTGCTAACAAAATGAGGAGTCATTTTTAAGGTTTTTTTTATGTTTAAAAAACTATAAGTAATAAGGGTTTTTTACAATTGATAGTTGTCTATGATTTGATGAATATTTTAAATCATAGAAGTGACAAGGTTCTCTATTTGTGAGAAAAAAACGCCAATTTCATAGGTGGGGACCCAATATAAAACTTCGCCGTAAGAAAGAGGAAAGAGCGAAAATTCGGTAAGTTTGAAATTCCTATACCTATGCGTCGTTTGGAATCTTGGGTTGGCACTAGTGTTGTGTTAACCATAATCATTATATATTATTATTATTTTGTTGTTCTACTGTTACAGAATGATTTGGATATAATAATAAGTATGTAAGGATATAATATTGAGTACATTAATTATATTCTCCGATCAGATTTGTGTAGGTATACAGGATCATGTAAGTTTTAAAATATAAGTGGTTTGTGGAGTTGGTCGTTGATATGTTTTGCAATTTTGCTTATTTTTTATATGCACGTTATATAATTAAAAATAGAATTGTTAAAGTCCGAGAATATTTATTTAATTAAATGATATAATAAACTGAGAAGATACGTCTCATGGCCGATGGTTGCGGAGGCCAGAACAAAAACTCCATTTTGTTGAGTGCTCTGATGAACTGGCTTTATTTGAACTCGCAGAACATCAAAAGTGTCGAAATCATTTTCCCAGTTACTGGACATTCTTTTCTGCCAGCAGACCGTGTAAAAAAAATCAGGAAAATGGAAACAATATTAACACGAAGACTACATGGATGACACTACATGAAGAACACGCAACGATTTTGCGTTTAGGAACGGACATTCCGATATTTGATTTTAAGACACAAAGCAGAAATGTATTGAAGTTGACCCAAAGCTTTCATTTTCAAATAACAAAATGTAAAAGATTTATCATAACTTTACATAGAGGAGAAGTCAGAATTCGTGGTGAAATATCTTACTATTCTGATATAAACAAAATTGACATTCTCATTTATTTATTATCTGTAAATTTGTACCTACATGACAAGAAATTTATCGCATTTTACTAACTAGCTAATTCGTTTGTAAATATGCTGTTCCTTTTTTAATAAAGAATTTAATTTCAGGTGTTGCTAAAATAATCAATAAACGCGGCCAATCGTTTGAAAATTTTAGTACGGAGAGACTGCCAATTGGAGTTCCAGTAAATGAAGCAAAACTGTTCGCAAATTGCTGGAAACGCACTTTGGCCAAGAGTGGGCATCATTGGTGGAATTGAAATATTATAAAAAAGTGCTTAACAGTGAGAACGTGATAGGGCGACCAATGCACGAAGAAGAAATTGAAGAAGATGACTCGGAAGAAATATTGAATTTTGGTTAAAATGATTAAATTAGATACCTCCTATTTTTGTAAAATAAAACTAGATTTCCTTATTTTGTTTGTATTATTTTAGTTTTATTCAGTTAGCTGCTACAAATTAACTGTCGATAGTATACCGTGACTTCGCCACTACCACATCCCTAGTTCTAATCGTGTTTTTTCAAATCCAGATAAATCCGAATCCATTAAATCAAAATTCTACTAGGTGCATTCAATAAGTACCTAGCCTAAAACTCTTTTGAAACTACAGCGCCCTCGATGAGCCAGAGGGCGCTGTAGTTTCAAAAGAGTTTTACCACAGTGTAGCACATTCTTTTTTAATTCTTTTTTCAAGTTTTCTTATGGAAGCGAACGTGTCGATCGGTTTTACAAAAATGGAAAAAGAGCAATATCGTTCGGTGATTCGATTCCTATTTTTGGAAGGAAAAACGCGCATCGAAATCAAAGAGCGCTTGGTTGCTGTGTACGGTGACTCTTCTCCATCGATGGCCACCGTCAAGAATTGGTTCAACGAGTTTGCACGTGGCCGTACGTCGGTTTTTGATGAACCACGTCCAGGTGCACCGAAAACAGCTGCTACGGAGGAAAACATTAAAAAAATCCATGATCTCGTATTGGCAGATCGCCGATTGAAGGTTCGGGAGCTAGCTGAGACTGTAGGCATTTCAGAAGGAACAGTGCATCATATTCTTCACGAGGAACTCGGCATGAGAAAGCTGTCGGCGCGATGGGTGCCGCGTTTACTCACACCAGAAAACAAGCGCAACCATGAGACCACATCGGAGACGTGTTTGGCGCTGTTTAAGCGGAATCCAGCGGAGTTTTTGCGTCGTTTTGTGACCGTCGATGAAACCTGGATCCACTGGTACACACCAGAGACCAAGGAGCAATCAAAACAATGGATCCAGACCGGGGAACGTGCTCCAAAGAAGGCGAAAACTGTAAAATCGGCCGGAAAAGTTATGGCCACCGTTTTCTGGGATTCACAAGGTGTGATCTACATCGATTACCTCGAGAAGGGTAAAACAATTACAGGGCTTTACTATGCCCATTTATTGGGCCGATTCGACGCCGAATTAAAGAAAAAACGACCCCATCTGGCGAAGAAAAAAGTGCTGTTTCACCACGACAACGAACCGGTTCACACGTCTGCCGTTGCCATGGCCAAATTGGTCAAATTACGCTACGAATTGCTGCCCCATCCACCGTATTCTCCAGATTTGGCCCCTTGTGACTTCTTTCTGTTTCCTAATCTGAAAAAATCACTCGCCGGGAATAGATATGGATCGAATGAGGAGGTCATCGCCACCACGGAGGCCTATTTTGCAGAGTTTGACAAAAACTATTTTTCGGACGGATTAAAAAAGTTGGAGCATCGCTGGGCTAAGTGTATCGAACTAAAAGGAGACTATGTTGAAAAATAAATTGCCACTTTTCCAAAATTTTCGTTTACTTTTTGTAGGCTAAGTATTTATTGAATGACCCTCGTATAAATCCACACTGAGTTTTTTCAAAGATAGATAAATTGCATTCCATTATATCAAATGAAGGTAAATCCAACTTAAATACATTTTTGAAAGAATGAGTGTTTAAATACTGAATTGGCTAAACAGGATCTGTAAGCGCGTGTATTCTACAGCTTACATACAGTATTTGAGTAGTTTATTGTGGACGCGTGTAGGGAGCGCAGGGGCGCGTGTGTGATACTTGGCGGTAGCGGAGCAAAGAGGGCGCGTGTGCGGCGCGCTCGACGCAGACGCGTTGCGGGGCGTGAGGGCAGGCGCGGGGCGCCCCGTAGTGATGGGAAGTGCGGCACAGGCGAACTAAGGTCGCGTAGTGTTGGCGCGAACATACTCCGGGGCCGGTGAAGTCCAGCAGGGGAGCGTGGACGCGGAGACGTTGGCGACGAGGGCTTCCGTCGTCGTCGGAGCTGATCGTCGTCGTCGAAGCTGATGAAGTTGAGCCCTTGGCGCTGATGCAGAAGTACAGGTGCAGCGACGTGTGCCCACGATTCATGAAGTGAGTGGCAGTGCGGTGATGTGGACACCGAGTGGCTGGTGTGGTGATGGTATGTATGTGAAGCAATATTGAGATGTTTTCCTTTTCATTAAATATTGTCTCTATTTTCTTTAAATGCGTCTTCATTGATTGCTTATAAATGTGTGATGAGCATCCGGATCAATCTAGTAAAGGGCAGAGGCGAGTGAGGGACCGCTTGATAGTGCCTCTGGTAGTCGAGATATCGGCGACGCGGGATATGCCGTCCTCTCCAGGATACAGTTTAGCAATGCGCCCGAGGCGCCAGCATAGTGGCGGCGTATTATCCTCCTGAATGAGGACTAGGTCACCAGTTGTCAACTTGGCCTTGTTCTCACGCCATTTCGTTCTTGTTTGGAGCTCAGTGGTGAATTGAAGAGAGTCAGATCGCGGGCTCCAGCCCAAGCCAAGGGCACTGGATGCGTCACTCAAGCTTAACTTGCTCTGCAGGTCGACACTGGAGATGGGAAAGATGTCAGGGGCATTTGATCTGAATTTTCGGAGATTGAAGCAGCCGGATTTCAACATACCGGTGACTGCATTCAGTATGTGTAGTAGCTCTTCTTTAGTGTCAGCTCCTGTTAGTAGATCGTCGCAATAAAAATCCTTCTGAACTATTTTCTTGATCTCATCGTCGTGGCAGTCTTCTCCAAGTTGCCACAAGCATTTAGTGCTCAAGTAGCTTGCGCTGGCGAAGCCATAGGTCACGGTGTTGAGCCTAAGTGTTCTTATGGGGAGATTATCTTCTTCACGCCAATGAATGAGCTGTAGATCTCTGTCTTCTTCGTGGACATCGACTTGACGAAAGAATTTATTAATATCTCCAGCTAATATGTACTTGTATAGACGAAATCGCAGCAGAATCGAGAACAAGGAGTCTTGTACCTTGGGGCCAATCATTTGGATGTCGTTTATGGAAACGCCAGTAGATGTCGCGGCGGAGCCGTCGAATACGACGCGCAGCTTGGTGGATTCGCTCTGCTCGCGCAGCACAGCGTGGTGGCACAGGTAGTGGCGCCGCCGGCGCCGCAGGAGACGCCCCAGGCGTCGGGAGTCGCGAGCCGACTTCCGGCCACCGTAGGCGCGGGCTTGCGGACGGTGAGCAATGGGTAGCTCGCCGTCCGACAAGGACCAGGCCCGGGTCGACGGCGCGTTGTGTTCCACGCGCGCCTCAAAGAGATGTCAGCACCAACTGACGGGGTCCGGAAGGGCCAATGCCTGCCGGGGTTGCGGGTTTGTCCGAAAGGGATATCGCGACCCCAGCACACAGGCAACGGAAGGAACACGGGTGGGTTTTAGTCAGTAAAAGTCTGACACGCCCTCCCGCTCCGCCCAGAGCGGGAGAAGTTATTTGATAATTTCCCATCCTCAAAAAAAAAAAAAGGTAGTGGCGCCGGCGCGGCGGCGGCGGCTGCTCTAGCAGAGTGCAGTGGCCCAGCAACAGGTATTCTGCTATAAATTCACAATAGGCTTGCTTGAGTTTCGAATTTTTGCGGAATTTTCGTTCTAAAGAAAATAATCTTTGCCTTGCTCTATGATAGGAGTCACCGAGAACCTCAGTAGACTCTTTAAGTGGAAGCTTCACAGAGAAATGTCCATTTTCTTGATGGGTAGTGTGTGTCTGAAAGTGCTGTTCACACATCTTCTCACTATCACTCAGGAGAGGCCTTTTTGGTAGCTCTTCTAGCTCCCAAAATCTGGCAAGTTGTTGATCAAAATTATTGTTTAAATTATTGTCATTTCTTGACAAATTGCACTGAATGTTTCTAGGTACACAGTTGGAACATCAACTGTTGTGAGTCCAAGAAAAGTGTTCTCGGAGCTAAGCCCGCTACAGAAGAGAAGAAGAGTGAAAAGCCTTGCTTATGCAACTGGTTTAAGTGCAGATAACAAAAATGTAGCAGATATAATAAAATTGATCACAGCACATCCCGAAGAGGCTACAAAGATAAAGGAATTGTTGAAGTCCAAGAAAGCTATGCCCATATATTCCGCTGATAAAGCTTTAGGAATAGGGAATATGCATGTATTTTTTTTATATTTTAATTCAATACTTTACATCGCCAAATAATAGTTTAAAAAAAATTCAACGCCAAAAAAGCAATTGAAACTACTTTAAAAAAAAGTTAAAAATAACCATCCGACTCGGGCTATTTAAACGCCATTTTGGCGCGCTTGGTGTGGTGACGTCACAGTTCACAACAAACAAACAAGTGTCAAGTGAACTATTGTGCTCTGCTGCAAATATACAGTGAAAACACATTGACATTATATTGTTGTCATGCATTGTTACGTCACATTCGCTCTGACCAATAGCATCCGTTTTCAAGTATTTGAATTTCCCACAGTTTTTTGTACTTTTAAAAAATTAATTTCTTGCTCATTATTAAATTATAATAAAAAATATTGATGGAGGCATACTTCTGAAGTAATATAGTTTATTAAAAAAAATATTTGACCCTTATTTGAATCTCATGCTGTAAGGTTAATTAGCTGTGCTAAGATGTGGGTATTTTTATTTATAAAATCATATCTAGTATGCAAACATACATACAATTATATTAATATCAAATTTAGTAAATATTAGATTATTCTAGCAGTTATTTTTATAGTTAAATATTAAATCGACTATTTAAATGTATCGAATCAGAGATAATTATGGTAACACTTTGTATGACATTTTTGACGTTTGACAGCGAAGTGAAAAGGATTCATTCGCTGTCCGACGGCTGAACCGAACACTTGTCAGGAAAAATAAATCAGTTTATATCAATATAATCATCGTTTAATTTGAGAGATAAAGAGTAGATCCTTTATCTCAGAAGTGGGATCAGTCAATTACGCCCACAATTTTGAAGAAATATTACCAAAAATAGCCACGTGTTTTTATTTTAATTTTTTTTTGTTGTTCTTTACGAAAGTCACTGTTTATTATCCAAGTAACAAATGGATAAAACTAACGGTAATCGCAAGAGCAATAAGCGTAAACGTCGTCGTGACCGGAGCAGAGAAACAAGAACAAGCACCACGCAAAAGCGGAAGCAGAAAAGGCAGCGATCGAGCGATCGCGATGGTACGTTGAAATCTCTCGTGTTGAGTAGAACGTCGTAAATAGCCCAGTATACATCATGAATCAGAGTGAGAATCTTCGACGTTTGATCGTCCTGAAGACCATGTATCACTTCAAGAATGACGATGAAGATCATGTATATGTCACATCTTACAAAACCGATCCGAAAGGTGAAGAGCACTTTGGAGGGTGTGCATTGATGAAAGAATACAATCTGGATATACTATTCTGTAATCGCATCATGACTGTCGAAGGTGCAGGGACACACATCCCACTCGTCAATTCGAGGATCATGCTAAAGAGAAAAGACCTAACGGTAGATCTGGCACGCGCTATAAACCCGTATCCACAAACTTCTGACTATAACAATCCCTATAAAGGAAACAACGAAAGAAAAGGCAAAACCGGGGGTCGATTGGGTGTAGGAAGAACCGATTCCATTAATTTCACTCCCGAGTTGCGCGAAGCGATGAGCGTAGACGCAGATACATTACACATGATATATTCTGCAGGTCTCCAACCCGCTGCAAGGAGGGAAACCCCTATTGTAGCTGCAAAGAGTAAAGATTCAACTGATAACACTGCATCTAAGCACAAGAAACACCCTGCGGCTCAGAAGAAAGCCGAAGCAAGCGGGGACGATACAAATACGCCCTCAAATGTTACAGCCTCAACCACCAAGAAATCCACGTCACTACCCAAATTTGAATGGGCAGGTCGAAAGATTTAACCGAACCATAATTGATGCTCTGAGTACAAAATGTCATGGCGGAAATGACAACTTATGGGACGATTGCATCGGTGACGTACAGTTAGGTATTAATACCACTATTAATAAGACAACAGGGAAGAGCCCCTCTGAGCTGTTGTTCGGTTGCAGATTGACGAATGCATCGGAAAATGTATTGACTGACGTAATTGTCGAAACAACTGAACGAATCGATGGTGATGCGTTAGTAAAACTAAGGTCGAATGCTAGGGAAAGGATAGAAAAACAACAGGATTATGCTAAAAAGCAGTTTGATAAGCATAGAAAGAGTCAGAAAAAATACAACGTAGGTGATTTAGTCAGGATAGAAAGAACCGTAATAGACAAAGATCATGTAGGAAAATCACATAAACTCATCCCCAAATTCCAAGGCCCCTATCGAATCCTCAAAATGTTACCAAATGACAGATTTCTCGTCGAAGACACCCCATTAACAAGAAAAGGTAACAAGAGGTATGAAAATGTTGTTGCGCTTGATAAAATCCATCCTTGGATGAACTTTAAAGGTTACACCAGTGAAAGCACTGACAGTGATCAGAGTGAGGGCACAGAAATAGAGGTAGAGAGAGAGTGATTTATAATTTTACATAGTAGGTGGGAACAATAATTATTCAATTTTGTCGATAATAATAATATGTTAATTTACATTGGTTAAATAACTTCCCTGTTTGCGTGTCATTGTTAAGGATATATATACATGAGCAATCAGTGCAGATAATGAATGGCATTGAGAATTCGATGTCGCACATTATGATTGCAAGATAGTGAGTAAGATTATACGATGTGAGCACAATTTGTTATAAGAGGTCAGTGCAGAATATGAATGGTACCAAGATAACGGTGTCGCACAGTTGACCAAAGATCGTGACAGATTGTGCAAGAAACAAAGAATGAGAATGCAGATCCAGTTTCATGAATTTGAATTGTAATAAAGATTTGTGACTTAGATAAAAACGATAAGCTAAATTGAGATAAACTCGGATATAATATGAATATAAAGACACTTCGAAATTTTGATTGTAATGAGAATTTGTGACAGACATAGATTGTGATAAGAATGTAGTATCTTAGTTGAACTATTAAGTAAATTTGAATTTATATTGTGATAATGAATGATTGAAGAATGAAATTAGTTGTAGAAGTATGTATTCATAACCAAGTAGTTATTATAATATTAGTAGTATTTGATAGTAGTAGTTATTATAATATATATTTTTTTTCTTTCTCTATCACTTGATATTACGTAAATTGGTCATTATAACAATTAGTACCAAACAGGTGAGAGGACTCACCTACACAGGATGGCCGAGCTGTAAGGTTAATTAGCTGTGCTAAGATGTGGGTATTTTTATTTATAAAATCATATCTAGTATGCAAACATACATACAATTATATTAATATCAAATTTAGTAAATATTAGATTATTCTAGCAGTTATTTTTATAGTTAAATATTAAATCGACTATTTAAATGTATCGAATCAGAGATAATTATGGTAACACTTTGTATGACATTTTTGACGTTTGACAGCGAAGTGAAAAGGATTCATTCGCTGTCCGACGGCTGAACCGAACACTTGTCAGGAAAAATAAATCAGTTTATATCAATATAATCATCGTTTAATTTGAGAGATAAAGAGTAGATCCTTTAATGCATATTCCCTATTCTGACTTCATTGAAGCTTTCGAAATGGCAGTATACAACATTAAGAGCTTCTGCAAAAGAAGAAGGAATACTACTATATCCTTCATATACTGCTATCTCAGAGGCGAAGAAGGACTGTTACCCACCAAAAGACACCTTAGAAATCACCCAAAGAGGGGTAAAAGTAAAGCTTCAAGCGATTTCGGACAAAACTGTTGCTAGATTTGGGAAATTCCTACATTTGGAATCTTCGCTAGATGGCAAAGAGCTAACATTGATATGCGAGTGGGGCTTTGATGGTGCTTCAGGGCAAAGTTTGTACAAACAAACTATGGCGGGTGAAGATGATTCAAGCAATTTGATGTGTTCTTTTGTGCCTCTGCGCTTAGTTTGTGGTGAAGAAAAGTTATGGGAGAATCCAAAGCCATCTTCCACAATGTTCTGCAGACCGCTCTATTTTAAATTTGCAAATGAAAACCAATTAAATATTAAGGAAGAACAGGCTTTGATTGAAGCTGAGATTGCAGCACTGGAACTAAGCACTCAATGCTTATGACCATGATAGATGGTAAAATCACTTCGCAACTGTCAAATACTTTAACGCAGACTTGTGACATCTGTAAAGCTACCCCTTCGGAAATGAATAAGTTAGAGAAGATCTCAGAGTAAGTTTTGAATAATTTGATATATTTCAGATTACCGTAATGCTGTGTATCTATTTATTAATTAATTCACTTTCTTTCCAGAAAACCTGTTTCAACAGTCATATAGACTAGACTTCAAAACATGGCAAGCCAGAGATGCAGACAGCAAAGAGTCGTAAGTTTGTGAGTGTGTGAGGGTGTGTGTGTGTGTATGTTTGTCTCTTCTTGTATGAGTATTAGTTTACATACTATTTTCATATTCAAAGCGATATGTAACTTCGTAAAATACCATCAAATATTTGAAAGATCACCAACTGTAAATTCAAAATTTCCAAAGCTTGCTACATGCAAAGCGGCACCGAAAGGCACAAGAATTGTATGTCATCTTGATCGCCGTGTATGGTGCAATAACTCATGTGAGTACCAGCCCATCAGTTCTATTCAGTTTTGAAAAAAAGCACTTTAAGTGTTTCATTCCATACAAAAAAAATTAAAATATTTTTTTTCTCCCGCATGGAGCTACTCATACCCTTCATACTACATTAGTAAAACAATGGGAGGTATACTAAACACAGAACATATTTTTATTTATTAATTTCTGACATTAAGTTTCTATGAGTATGGAGCTTGATTTTCAGACCACTGTGCGCCGATAGTGTTCCTGGCGAACAATGGATTCAGTGCATAACTTGTAAGTTATGGGCTCATTCTAAATGTGTAAGGGATAATCTATTGTTTTTTGAATGCAAACATTGTACTTCTGATATTGAAGACTGATAAGTTGTCTGTTTTTTTTAAGAATATGAAGATTTATGAGATTGATTAAGAGTTTAGTTTAAACTAAGTTTGATGATAAAACAAGTCAATATATAATTAAGTTTTAATACTAATAATTATTAATATCAATACTGTTGTTTCAGTAGAGCAATAAAAAATGTGCATTTGATTTTTAGTGTAAGTAAAGTTAATTTAAAAACTGTTTTATTAATAAAACTAATAAATGTCTAAATAAAAACTAAGAGTTGATAGCTTTGTTAAAGATTTATAAGATATGTTTGTACCTGATACAAATTGATTTTTAATAAAAGCTTAATTACATTTTAAAAATGGTTTTATTATTTGGCTTTTCTCATAATTTGTCGCTTATTGATACTTAAGTCTACTTACCCCGGGCATATAGTCAATCTACCCCGGACCCGGGGTAAATTGACTAAGAGCTGCTGTTCTGCAAAATGTATTAAATCATGATCCTTATATTGAATAATGAACTAGCTGTTATATTTTTTTATTAGTCTAATAGTTCTTCTATCCATTGATCCCGTTTTATTGTCTGTTTGTATGAAATAACAAAAAATATGTATGATTTAGTAAAAAAATTGTCAACCATCCCCGGTCTCCCCTACCTGAGATGAGAAGTTAACTGAAACTTCAATGGTTGATTCAGGAACATCCGTGGCTTCAGCAATAGCAGGTTGCACAGGAACACTGCTTGCAGGCTGTGAAGTTATGTGAAGTAATGAATTATGCGTTCTGTTACATTTTCGACATGGTCCTTGAGGACAATCCTTGGCAACATGTCCTTTTTTGAGGCAATTAGGACATAGATTTAGGCGGTAAATCTCAGTTTTGCGTTGTTCTGGAGTTTTTGATAAAAATGTAGGACATTTGTAGATGCTGTGATCTCCACTGCAATAGTTGCAGACCCAAGTTGATTCTCCGTTAGGTTTGTCATTATTTGTATTAGTTTGTATACATGCTAAGGATGTGCAGGCGCGCTCCTGCTTATTGCTAGAGTTGTGTTTCTTACTACTAGAAGTATTCTCTACAATGTTAGCACGATTTTGTAAGAATTTTATTAATTCGCTTAATTTGGGCATATTGTCCTCATCCGGATTCCTATGTTCGTCCCATGCTCGTTTGGTAGTGAAATCAAGTTTGTGATACATAATTTGTACTATCAATGGGTCCCATTCGTCTGTGGACTGACCTAAACTTGACAGGGCTCTGAGATTTTTGTTGACACTATAAACCAACGCTCTAAGAGAACTTTCAGAATCACGGTGAGTGGGTTGTAATTCAAATAAAATTAAATCTATGTGTTGAGTGATCAAATGTCTCTTGTTATTGTACCTCTGACACAGCAGGTCCCAAGCAACCGTGTAGTTTTTGTCTGAGACCGCTAGGTTAGTCAAAATGTTGGCTGCTTCACCGGTTAAGTAAGAATTGAGATAATGGAATTTGTAAATAGGAAGTAATCGTGAGTTTTCATGAATTAGTGATTTAAAAGTATCTCTAAAGTCTAACCATTTAGAATAAGTGCCATCAAATTTTGCTATTTTAGGTAATTTAAAATTCACACTGTTAGAATGCTCGCTCTGAGAATGATGATGGTATGGAAGTTGTTGAGATTCACTAGGGCGTTGCCGCAGAATTGTTTCTGCCTCAGCAATCAATTCTATAAACTTAGAGTCCGTAGCGTCCCTCTCATCAATTTCAAGAGATATAGTTTCTATGGAAAGCTCATCGATTTGATCTTGTAGCACAACAAAGTTTTTAAATAAATCTCTGATCATCTCTAGTTTTAATTTAAGCTCATTTACTTGTGATTCTTTGTATTCAAATATGGGTACTGTCTTTATTTGCTCTAAGTAATTTTCAAATTTAGTTAGCCTACCACGGATACTGGCACGTTTTGCTTTTAGAGTTTTGATATCCATGGCGATAAATTAATCAATTAAACTACCTTGATAAAGACAGCACTGAATCACTAGTACAAAATAAATGGAAAGATCTTACGTTCCTCTTCGTCTGGCTATCGGTAGTTACCGGCACTCCCTCGGCGTCAGCGAAGCAACCACGCGCGGGCGCGGAGCTCGGGGCAGGAGGCCTAGGGCACGCGTGCGGCGACGGCGCCGGCACGACGCGCTCGATGATTTCCCGAAGTGATGACGGGCTCTGGCCACAAGGATGGGCACGGGCACCTCTTGCGCTGAAATAGTCGGCCCGAAGCGGGGTATATAACGTGCAACACAAGCGAAGGATAGTGCAACTAGTGAACGTGAGGGCGTAAACAAACCACGCACAAGGCACAAAATTAAACAGTCGTCAGTAACCCAAGATCAAATTAGAATAAAATAGCTATGTTGCAAACGAGCACAAATGCTGGCTAGCACATCCAACACGTGCGGGAGGGATAGCGTAGGCAACACGATATTCACAATGAACAACACAAAATGGCGCACTAAGTAAAGTTTTCCAAGGTCACAGTTGTAGTTGCACAATTTAGTGCGGGGTATGGAAAGTAGCCTACAACGAAATAGAATGGGTGACTGGAATAGTTGAATCGCAAAATAATAGCGTAGAATTGTAAATAGGTACCTTACCTATAGGTATTTTTCCTAGCCACCTATGCAATCGCACTATTGCACAGGGCTACAAAAATCAAGGGTATAGGTGGCAGGAATAAATATTGTTGTTGAATGAAATAGATACGCACAATGCACATGCATGCAATAGCTTTTCCCATCACTGTTGTAGTTGTCCCGCAATTACGCAGGCTAGGCTATAGACTACAACGAAAGGGGTATAGGTAATAGGAAAATAGAATAATGGAAACTTAGCTGGGTATTCACGGGCCGGCCACACGCAGGCAGGCCGCACTCGCTATTAGGTGTCTTGATTCACTACTTCGTAGGTACTGATTCTCGACACGCACGATGGTCGAGGCTCGCTGCTCGCAGACACGCCGAATGCACACGGTGGCGGGTGCACGAAGCTCATGGATGCACGAAGTGATAGAAGGCTTGGAATCTCGGGAGTCCGATGATTGCAGTTAGTGTAGTTGCAGACGGTCGCCATTATGTAAGCGCGTGTATTCTACAGCTTACATACAGTATTTGAGTAGTTTTAAACTACTCAGCGCAGGGGCGCGTGTGTGATACTGTGATCCTTGGCGGTAGCGGAGCAAAGAGGGCGCGTGTGCGGCGCGCTCGACGCAGACGCGTTGCGGGGCGTGAGGGCAGGCGCGGAGCGCCCCGTAGTGATGGGAAGTGCGGCGCGGGCGAACTGTGGTCGCGTAGTGTTGGCGCTAGTGATGTGAACCGGTTTCACAAAAACCTAAAAAAAACCGGTTTTTGTTAAAACCGATAATTACCGGTTCACACTAAAAAACCGATTACAATTACAAAACATGTATCCAAGACAATCCGAGTCTTTGATGTGTATCCGAAAATAAGTCTTGTTCCGTTGTCTATGTTAGGGGAATCCCCGATACCTCGTTTTAGTATGCAACTAACCTCACTCACTATACGAAAATATTTTAGTTTTGCTCGTGAATTCTTTGGAGGTGACAGATTTGTTTGCGAACAATGCCTAAAGTAAAAGGTAAATCAATTACTAGAAATTATTTTGAGAAGATTGACAATGATAGTGCAAAGTGTAAGCTATGCGCTAAAGTGATCAAAGTTGGAGGAGGAACCTCGAATATGTTAGCACATATTAAAAGAAATCATCCTCAGGCTACAGTGGAGGTGGATCGAGGTGAAGTGGGTGATCAGCCAGGGGATACACAGAGAACGTCTACTGCACGTGCACAAGAAAAACCAACGGAGACACCGCGCCCCATTTTTCAGACTACTCTGAAAATGACCGCAGCAAGTAACAAAAAGAAAATTGATAAATATTTAACAATGATGATAGCTACGGACTATCAGCCGTACTCTATAGTTGAAGACAAGGGTTTTAGAAAGCTGGTTGAAGTATTGAATCCAAGCTATAAACTTCCAACGCGACAGAAGATAAGGTATGAACTAATGCCAGAGCTTTACCAGAGTGCAAAGTCACAGCTTGCTAGAATACTTGAAAATATTAAGAATGTTGCACTTACCGCTGATATGTGGGCGAATCAAAACATGGATAGTTTCCTTACTGTCACAATACATTTTTTTAACCAAAACGTTTTAAAAAGCTACGTATTAACTACGTGTGATGTTCCCACTTCGCACACAGCCGAAAATCTAGCTGAAATTATGACTAACTTACTAACAGAGTGGAAAATATTAAGAAAAATTTCTGCTATTGTCACTGATAATGGTAGTAACATGGTAAAGATGTGTGATTTGCTGGGAATAAGGCACATGCCGTGTTTTGCCCATACGCTTAATTTAACTTTGGACGATTCTATGAAGCTTTCTCAGGTGGAGGACATAACTAATAAATGTAAAGCAATTGTAAAGTTTTTTAAAAAGTCATCTGTAGGTTGGCGAGCGCTTAAATTAGCTCAGAAAGAAAGAAAACCCGATTCTACGCCTTTAAAGATGATACAAGAAGTTTCTACACGATGGAACAGCACATTCTACATGATGAAGAGAATACTACAGTTAAGTGACGTTCTCGCATTGGTGTGTAGGAAATTGGTTCAGGCGCCAGACTACTTAACTGCTTCCGAAGAAGAAGCAGTAAGGGAAGTTATCAACATTTTGGAAATATTCGAGGAAGCTACAAAACTCGTTAGCGCTGATCAATATCCGACTAGTTCACTAGTCATTCCAATAATATGTGGACTATTTGAAAAATTGAATACTGTTGAAATTTCCCTCACAACAGATGTAGGCAAGATGTTTCACTCATCAGTGAGGCGAAATATAAGTAGCAGACTCTTGACATATGAGACAAGAACTGTGTCGCAAATGTCTACATATTTACATCCAGCACTAAGAACAGGATTTCGTCACCCAGAAAACATGCTGTCGGCGAAAGAGTTGATAAGAAAAGAATTATGCCATTACTTAAAAGATTCCGCCGATAGCTCTGTGCCATCGAATTCAGAGCAGCCAGAGACTTCGGAGCAGCCAGGACAGAAAAAACCTGGACTGCTGGACTTCTTAAAACAAAGAAGACCCAATACTGGTTCAACTGCGTCTGTAATTAATATTTTACGCATGTATATAGACACAGATCCACGAAGCGGAGAAGCCGAGATCACAAAAGCAGCTAAAAGTGCAGGAGCTTTTTGGTCCAGCAATAAACACTTGGCGCCTTTAGATGCAATAGCGCTTAAGTATTTGGCCATACCAGCAACATCCGTGCCTTCGGAGAGGATGTTTTCAAAATCAGGATACATATTGTCCTCTAGAAGGAGCAGGCTACAACCAGATGCTGTTGACCAAATTTGCTTCATAAATCAAAACTACGATTTGTTGGAAACCGGCGAACTATAAAATTTCTTACTATTTCTTTTATGATTGATGACCTGAATTTTTTGTATTGTACCTAATTGTACCTACCTGATTATGTGAAGAAAAATAAATACTAAGCCTATAAATACATACTTTTTTAGAAAAAACCTAAAAAACCTTAAAAAACCGGTTTTTTTTAATAATTAATCGGTATATACCGGTGTTAAAAATTGTAATCGGTTCACAACACTATGGCGCGTCGCGAACAGGATCGTTTTCTTCAATAATGTTGCCATAATAAAAAAATACTGTGTTTTAATTAATGAAATTAAGACTATTAACACTTTTTTTTAATATCTCCTAACAGGGTAGAGTGGATTTATCCGAGTTTGAAGTTAAGCGACACAATTAATTAATTAATCTGTGTTCGATTTTAATCAAATAAAAAATAAAAAAATGTTTTTATTGTTTAAATTGTTTTGTAAAGGGTGTCCAGTGGAAAATTTTCAAGTTTAAATTGTAATTTCTCTTTAACTAGCGGGGTGAGGTAGGTGAGAGGGGTAACGTTCGGCGCGCGCGATTTGCGGATTTACTAGTCTCAATGAGTCGTTGGTCGGGAGCGCACCGCGCGTTCGCGGTTGAACAATATTTGAAGTGCGATGATTCGTTGGTCCGTGCGCGTCGTGCTTTTTGTACTCACTACAATATTCGACAAGTAAGTGATGGACCGAGCACGCAACTTATCTGGTCGTGGGTCCAAAAGTTAAGACAAGAAGGGACAATGGCTAACCAAACTCCTCCGGGACCATCAACGTCAGCAGCGACATCAGAACATGTGGCTCAAGTTCGACGTGAAATTCTTCGCAATCCACGTAAATCGATAAGGAAGATTGCAGCTTGTACTGGAACAAAAAAATCAACAGTGCACGTTATTCTGAAAAAGAAACTACAGTTTCACCCATACAAAATGCAGATTGTGCAGTTTCTCAACGAAAATGACTATTTTTTACGAGAAACCTTAGCGAGAACGATGCTGGAACGTTTCCGAACAGCACGAACGCTTGGAAACATATTGTTTACCGACGAAGCACATTGTCATATCGATGGCTATGTTAATAAACAGAACATGAGATACTGGTGCTCCGAAAACCCCAGGGAACGCCACCATAAACGTTTGCACTGTCCAAAAACGACAGTGTGGTGTGCAATTTCTGCCCGAGGAATAATCGGCCCTTATTTATTTAATCAGCGAGAGACAGTCACTGCTGACGTGTATTGCCGGATGATCGACGAGTTTTTGGTTCCGCAGTTGCAGCTGTTCCCCGGGTTCAACAGCAGAACACAATTTCAGCAAGAGGGGGTGGGGGTTTGAGGAGCCGCATTGGTCCTCTTGCCCTTGCCCTTGCCCTTCGAGCTGGAGGGCTGCCCTTCCAATAGCGGGCCTGCTTGAGGCGCAGGTTCCGGCTCCTTCGTTTGGCGACTCTTGTCCGCCGCTAGCGGTGGGCGGAGCCGCTTTTCCGGCAAGAGCCGGTCCTCTATTCCTGCGAAGCAGGCCCTTATAAACGCCCTCTCCTCCATCACAACCTGCCTCAAGTCTGCCTCGAGGCCGGCAGGGGTGGAGGGGGAGGGGGAGGAGGAGGAGGAGGGGCCTCCTGTCACCGGAGCTGGGGCAGGCAGGGCCGTGGCTTCAGCCAGCTTCTGGTGAAGCTGGCTGACCTCCGCCTGAAGGCGATCTACCTTCGCCTGCAGCTGCCGCGTCTCCTCCGTGGCCGTCCGCTTGACCAGCTCCAGGACAATGCCGTGCATGCTGGCGGCACGGCATTTGAGGGCCTTCTGAAAGGTCCCCTTCAGGTTGGAGGATTTGGAGGCGACCTCCAGGACCTACTCCTTGTCCTCTTCCGCCATGCGCTGCAGTTCTGCCAGGGAGTGGTCAGCATACAGCACATGGGATGCACCGTACCCAGCCCTCGACCTGGCAGCTTGCGCCTACTTCTCCTTGGCGGCGACCTTCTCCTCCAGGTCTTGCTGGAGCTGCACCCGCTTCGCCAGGTTCAGCTGGCGCTCGGCGTCCACCAAGCCCACTTCGTGGGTAAGGGCCGGAGAAGAAGAAGTCGAAGCCTTTTTGGGCTTCGAATTCTTCTTGCTTCTGCTTGCCGTCGACTCCGAGGAGCCCTCGGACCGCTTCCGCTTGTAGCGGTCGCCGCTTTCGGCAGCCGACGTGTCCATGTTTGATTCGTCATCCGACGAATCATCCGGCCTTCTGAAGAGGCTGCCCGATCGTGAGCGGTCAGCTCTCGGCGTCAAAACGCCACCGGCGTGGCCCTGAGAAGGGCCGTTGGGGTGGCCCTGAGAAGGGCCGTTGGGTTGGCCCTGAGAAGGGCCGTTGGGGTAGCCCTGAGAAGGGCCGTTGGGGTGGCCCTGAGAAGGGCCGTTTGAGTCGCCCTGGGGAGAGCGACTAGAAATAAAACGGCAGCACGCATTGCGTGCTGGCTTTCCTGACATGTTTACGAAACGTCCGCAACAATGTTCGCAAGCTAAAAGTCACAGCGCACTTTAGCCGCCGGTCTGCCACTCCGTTACGGTGGTCAGACACGGCGTTGCCCAGGGGATACTGCGTGGAAGTATGCGCTGCTGTCCATCACTGTTTCTTAATGAAATTAAGGGTCAGATCCAATACCGTCTTGTGATTTTGCGTCGATTTCGGTGGTGACGTAGTAATAGGAGCAATGCCAGACGTCTTTTCCGATCCATGCTTTCTGTAGACTGATGCGATGTTTTTATAAAATGCTTGTCGCAACTGTGCGTCGCCGCTGCGATGTCGGAACGTTATTACTGCGTCGTAGTAACGCTGCCGTGACGCAGCGCCTGTGTGGCCGGCTATGCGTCAAAATATTTGCGTTGCGTTGACGCGCCTTGGCTCTGATTACGTGTAACGAAACGTCCTTCGCGCCAATGCTTATGTCAAGATGACAATCATTGACATTCGCTTTGTTGTTTGTGTTTGTTTGTTGCTCCCTAATCTCTATCTGTGATCTACTATTATATTTTCACGACGATTTTGCTTTTGTATACGGACTCGATCTCGCCTACTCGCCGACTTTGTGCTACTTGCGAAGGATTGTGATCATTGCTTGTGACTTGGGTAACGATGTTGAGGTGCATAAATTGTCACTTGTGCGTCGACAGGATGCTAAGACATGTAGTGTCTTCAATACAATCTGAACTGCAAACTCTTCTCGCTAGATGGAAATCGTTACAACAGGTATGTAGATACTACGTTATTTATTGATCATATTTGACCGTAACGAGAAATCCTTACTAATAATGATGGTACCACCTGCGGTTTTGCTTGGCTTGTAACTAATGCAACAAAATATGTATAAAATAGTAAACCTACCTACCTAAAAGTATCTTAAATAACTAGTATAAAGCCGGGTCCGCTGCGCCGTGTTTTCGTGTTTTCTAACATCATAACATGTTTGCAAAACAGAATAGGGGCGTGGCCTAACAGTTTTGTTAGGAAAAACACAAATACATGTTTGCCGAGACAAATGGATAACATCCCCCGCGTTCGCCTGCGGGGAGGGGAAGCGTCGCATTTTGTGTTCGCGCTCATTGAAGCAAGACGTCAAGTATTCATTCGTTCTGTTCGTTCACTCGGGAGTTCAAAAGTGAGGTTATGTTTTGATTATTTGTGTGCTTTGAGTATTTAATCCTTTTGTTTGTGATAAGCCGTGATAAGTATTTAACCATGGAGTGGAACAAAGACAATACTTTGTTTTTATTACAATTAATAAGAGATAGACCTATTTTATGGGATGTGACTCTGGAGGAGCATAAAGACAAGCATAAGAAACAAGATGCCCTATCAGAAATAGGAAGGATTTTTAATATAACAAAAGAAGAAATTAATTCTAAATGGATTAGCCTCAAGGGGCAATATAACAGGGAAAAAAAGAAAGTTACAGGACTCAAAACAGGCAGCGGAGCAGATGAAATTTACGTTTCGAAATGGTTTGCCTACCAAGAAATGGCTAATTTGATGTCTTGCAACATTCCTCAAAACTCCATATCTAATTATACGGTAAGTTGAAGTTCTTTTTTAAATAAATCAAACATGGTTTGATAGGCATATAGGCTACCTAATTTAATTATTTTGAGAGGCTGTAATGTGACTGACTGTGACTGTGGATCTAAGTGGAAGGAGAAAAATGGTCGAAGTATAGTCATAGGAAAAATCTTTTAAAAGAAATTACCTACTCTCTAGTTATTTTTAGGGTTCCTTATCCAAAAGGTGCTGTGGTCAGAATTTAAATAATATAATAAATAGGTACCTAAGTAAGTTAAAATACAGGTTGTCAATTTTACTACAATAAAAATATATTTTGTGCACTACAATTTTAATAGTACTTAATAATTACTATAATAATATATAGATTGCAATCACAAACTAGGTACTTTTTAATTAGACAGAGTTTTGCCATGGCAGCATTCCCCTCTCACTGACAAAATACGAAGCAAAATTATCACGAATCTGCCGACTATCTATAGGTGATCTTCTAGGTATTCTTGGAAGTGGTTGTAAACCTTCTGCTGCTGGTTCGTCCCTCCATGGGCCCTCAACCAATTCACCATTTTCTTCACTATCAAAAGTGCCCGGTGGCGTATATATACTTCTGCTTGTTTTATTTCGCCTTAGATAGTTGTGTAAAACAACGCAAGCTAAAATGACCGGTATTACTGTACCCACTTCCACTGTCAAGGGTTTCTTGAACACTCGAAACACTGAAGTTAGGATTCCAAATACGTTTTCAATTATTCGTCGTGCACGGCATAATCTATAGTTAAACACTCTCTTCGACGATCCTTGTTGATGTTCTCCACTATAGGGTTTCATTAAGTAATGTGTTAATGGAAAAGCATCATCACCTATTATAACATACGGCAAATTCACATCTCCACTAAGTAAAGGCTCATCTTCGGGTAAATTTAAAGTATTATTATTTAAACTTCTGAACAATGTAGAATTCCGAAAGACCCCTCCGTCAGAGATTCTGCCTTGGCAGCCAACATCTATATAGGTAAAATTGTAATCATAGTCTGCCATGCCCAGAAGTACAACACTAAATGTTTTTTTGTAGTTAAAATACAGACTTCCTGTATTTGCTGGGGCCTCCATAACCACATGTTTACCATCTAAAGCCCCTAAGGCATGAGGGAAATTCCATTTAGTTTCAAATCCTCTTGATATTCTTCTCCATTCTTCAGCAGTTAAAGGTGTCTGTAAAAATTAAAAAAAAAACGTTTTATTTCAGATGTCACCGCCACCACCGCCAGCTATGCCAACACCACCACCATCTATGCCGACACCACCACCATCTACGCCGACACCACCACCATCTACGCCGACACCACCACCATCTACGCCGACACCACCACCGACTACGCTGACACCACCACCGCTGAAAGCCCAGGGATCGGACTCAATAAAAAGAAAGCGAAATTCTGGCTTATATGGAGAGGCTATGCTTACATTGAAAGCAATTAAAGAAAGAAAAAGTAAAACGTCGGAATTAGAAGATGAAATTACCACATACGGACTTTACATTGCTGCTCAAATGCGCAAATTTCAACCAATTCTACAAACCAAGCTAAAATTAGATATTCAAAATCTGCTTTATAAATATGAAATAGAGAACATGGAGTATACAACTAGATCTGGTTCTAGTATGAGTGATCATTCGGAGATTAATAATTTAAATGATGTATCCTATTCCGCCAGTCCATCCAGTCCCACTGAAAGTTCTACCTACAGACAGCTCGACACACAAATTATGCCAACTACAAGTCTAACTTCCAACACCTTTAACTACGGGCAGTTCAACACACAAGTTATGCCTATCTCAGGTCCGATTGCCTGTAGTGAGAAATATTACAAACAGCCCGACGACGTACAAACTGTGGCAACCACATCATCCAGCACAGGTCCGACTGCTAGCACCTCTGCCAATAGACTACCAGACACACAATCATCGAATCCACTTGCGATTCAATCAAACAGCTATTTAGTTATTTCAAATGATGGATCGATAAAAGAAGTTACTGGAAATCGACAAGATTCACTACCAGATTCACAGCTGCTGATATTACAAAATCAACTAATAAACCCTGATGCAGACTCATCTCAAATTGAATCATCACTAGAAACAAAACAAGCAATCGAATACCTTTTAAAATTTAATTAGAATCCTACTGTTCAATTATTATTATTATTTTTTTTATCTTATTTCCTGCAATCTGTCATCTATGGACATTTAGCTGGAGCTTATGAATGTAGGTATTCTGGCTGTGCATGGTACATGTCCAGTGACATGTCCATCTTCTATCATTCACCTATTCTTACAAGAGGTCTTGTGGCGCAGTTCTCTTTAGTCTCTTAAAGGTACTTCGAGACTTAGCTTTCATTAGCGTAGAAGCCAGTTTGTTTGGATGGTGTTGTATTCTTTAATTTCGTTGTTCAATTATAAGAATAAAGATTTAATTTATAAAAAGGAGTATTCATTTAATATCTACCTATACTCCAGAAAGAAGTAAAAAGAAGTAATGGTTTTGTATACTAACACTTCGCGTCGTTGGTGTATTTTCGATCCCTAAGGGTCCGAAAGTACACCAACGTCCCTAGCCTTTATTCCCAGATGCCACCCCCTGCTTCGCCACCGGGGTGCCCAACTATTCCCAGATGCCACCAAATTATTTGCAGTAGTAAAATGTGAACACATAAAAAACTGTGGCATAGGCCACTTCTGCGCTGACAGCCTCAATTATTAAAATGTGATAAGATTAGTTTATTAATAAAAAAATAGGTCCTTACCTTTAGATGCACATTTTTCAGTCTATTGTAGAGAGCTAAACAGACTTCTGGGATCAGTTCCGATAGTTGTTGTTTAGAGATTCTTAAGTGATACATTAAGCTGGTGTAACTGTCTCCGGTCGCTAAAAAGCGTAAAGTAACACCTAATCTCATGTCAGGAGGAATCACATCGTTCCTCCATGTGGTTTTCTTCTCTATATCTGGTGAAATTAATGATACCAGCTCTTCAAAATCACTCTCTGAACATCTAAAAAAATTTTGTATTCCAAACCTATCATCAATTTTCAGTTCTTGATAAATATTAAACGAACGAGGTTGCAGGTAGGGTCGGACCCGGAATCTATTCCTGCTTCTTCTTTGTAACACTAAATCTACTATTGCTATAACAGCTTGCACATCTTCTTCGTCGGAACTCATTTTTGAAATGAAACAAAAACACTTAACGCATTAGGCGCAGCGGACGGGCGGTTTTAATAACATGTTTTGCTAACTTGTTTTGATAACATGTTTTGTTAGAAAATTGGCGCAGCGGACCCGGCTTAATAGGCAAAATAGTCAAGTTTATCTTTTGGGGGTTGTGTGGATATAATTATGAACTTGTCTATCTCCATATACTCATATATGTTTCTTACCCTACAGCTTCCACCAGAAGCTGTTATCTGTCAAGAGTGCTTTTTGTGGCTAGACCAGCACTGTAGAAATGGGAATCTGAATGCTGAAAGAGATCTAGGTCACACACATGTTTGTCTTGGATGTGGACGATCTGTTTCAGAAACAAAAAGACGTGTGAGATGTCATACAGTAGAAGCCAGTGATCCATTAATAGCTACTACGAGTATACTTTCATGGGATATTCACAATGAGGTCAGTAGTAATGTATTAACCACTTTCCCTGTCCCTTGACACAATATGATTCACATCAATCACAGAACTAATGTGTCTGTAAAAAGTTAAGCTAACTACAATGGGTCGTGGGATTGTCTTAACAGAATACCGCGGCCCTGGAATGCAAAGGGCGACTGAAGGATATCATTTTTCATCACAACCGTCCCTCAAAATATTGTCTATATTATCTTAGAAACACCAGGCTGCATTTTTTTTAATCTTTGAAAAAAACTTGAACTATTTTATTTGTTATGTATTCAAATGTTTTATTTACTTGTAGATGATATCAAGATATGCATTTGTATGCCATCTGTGTTGGATGCGTGCTAATCGCCAACAATCACAAGATGTTGCAAGAGGACAACCAGCCACAGATGCACATGCTGAACTTGCAAATCCACAAATTAATCCAGAGCAATTGCCGGTGCCTCATCAAGAAATACCAGTGCCACCATCCCTACCTCCAACTCAAAAACAACAGGTTCCAATGGAACCTGCTGAAAGTCAAGCTTATATTATTTTACCACATTATAAACGTGCAGCAAATACTTCTAGGCATTGTATTTTTGGAGGCTGTGCTAATCAATCTGGGCATTTAGTTCCTTTGCTAATTAAGGTCATGCTACTTAAGCAATATCATTTATATGTGCCAATTCACACCCGTGTCTGTGAAACACATGTATATGGCAACGAATGGTCATTGTTGATTAAAAATAATAACTTAACCAGTAGCTTTACATCTCAACAAATAGAGGATTTAATTCTTATTATGGAAAGAAATGCAGACCTAATGGATTTTGAAAATGTACATGAGATGCCTAATCACATTTGTCACTATTGGACAGCTTTGTCGAATGAAATACCTGTACTTGTACTGTTAGCAACGAGAAAACATGTTTAGCAATATTTCTGACAAAACTCAGAACTGGTGATAGCGATAATAGACTATCAACTCTTTACAATATGCCACCACAGTCTAAAAAATCCTACAGTCGTCCGACGAAGCCGTCTAGACAGGGCAATCGTGCGGGGTGTGAGGGGGTGTGTGTAAAAAAAATATCCAAGATGGCGTACGTCATTTTTTTTATAATTTGATATGGGTGTCAATTTTGAGTATAATTGGCGTGCTTGTTACGAAAAAGCCATCCTTTTTGAAATCCAAGATGGCGGACGTAATTTTTTTATAATTATGTATATACCCTTTCGGTTACACCTTGTAGATGCACAATATATCTATAAATTTGTTTTGTATTATATTTCAGATGTAAATTATGGGTAGAAGCTTGTAGAAGACCGGATTTACTTGAAAGGTCCATCGAAAGTTTAAAACATACATATATTTGCAGTTTGCATTTTGAGAATGGTATGTACGGGAAGAAATCCTTGAAGAAAACAGCTATGCCAACGTTATTTTTACCAACTAAAGATTCCATCCACATACAGACCGATGCTAAAATCAAAATTTTAAGTGACGTAAAATTGGATCTACGCAATAAACCCAGGCATTTAAAACGGCAATCCGCTCAAACAGACCGTGAAATAGCGGGTCCTTCATCACAAATTACCCGACAGACCAGCTCTAAAAAGTACAAAGTTATGGACTGCAGTTCTCAGACACCAGCACGATTGACTGATCATACTCCCCGAAAAAAGAGACTCAGAAAACAATTATTCAAAACAAGCAACAAGTTGAAAACTATCACTGAAAAAGATAAAGATATTACCGAGGAACAATTTTTGAGAGGTTGTGATCAATTTTTATCCCCTAAGTTAAGCGCAATTGTAAAGGCGCAACTGTATTTAAAACCGCATTGTAAAAACAATAGATACAGTAGAGAATTTATATTGTTTTGCTTAAATATGTATTACACAAGCCCACTCGCTTATCGATTTTTATCAAAGACAGTTTGTTTGCTATCCAAATCAACTTTAGCTATGATGTACCTTCCTATGGCAACTAAACTCAACCAACAAATGTGGGATGTTTTAACAGCTACAATCAAGCATATGTCACCGTCTCAAAAGGAATGTGTGCTGTGTATGGATGAGATGAGTTTAAAGTTTAACTTATTCTATAACACCAAGGAAGACAAAATATTAGGCTTACATGAAATAGATGGGCAACAGAAACCGGTTGCTGCAGGGTATGCTTTTACCTTAATGCTTCGAGGTATAACATCAAACTGGAAACAACCTATTGGCTTCTCTTTTATTTCCAGTAGTAAAATAGATGATCAATTAAAAACATGGATAATTGTCACAGCCAAACATCTTCTACAGCTTGGATTTAATGTACGAGCCTTTGTATCAGATCTAGGATCAGATTTTTTGGCATTTTCAAAAACACTGGGTATTTATAAAGAAAACTCATGTTTTGAGATTGATAGCCACAAAATATACTACATATTTGATGTACCCCACTTAATAAAATGTGTTCGTAATAATTTATTGAATTATAATTATGAGTTTGAAAACAAAATTGCTCGGTGGGAGGATATAGAAAACATGTATGAACAAGATAAAATAAAAGACATGCGATCAGCTCCTCGTCTAACAGATACGCATATACAGCCAAATAGTTTTCAAAAACAAAAAGTTCGGTTTGCCGTGCAAGTGTTTAGCAATACTGTAGTAGCAGCTTTAAATAATTACCAATCGTCGGGTACTCTACAAGTTGCTAATGGCACGATATATTTTATTGAAACCATGAACAACCTCTTTGATTTATTGAATTCAAGTAACATTGGCTCACCAAAACCCTACAATAAACCATATAGGGGTACTACACTGCAAGAAGAATTGCTAGACAAAGCAATACTTCTTTTCAATAGTATGAGAGTTAAAAATAAAACTAGCGGCCGAGATGTTACTAAAATAATAAAATTTATAAACGCTTTCATTATAACAATTAATTCAATTCGGCAGTTTTATAACGATTTCAGAGCTGAGGGATACGATTACATTTTAACACGCAGAATTAATAATGATTGTTTAGAAAATTTCTTTGGTGTTATGAGGCAAGCTGGTGGAAATTGTAGGGAACCTACAAGCATTCAATTCACCAGGGCTTTCAGAAAAAACTTTTTATATCAGATTCTTAAAATGTCAGACGCTACGAACTGTAACGAAGATTTCGACAGCATCCTTACGCAATTTGTAGAGTTTACGAAAAATACAGCTCCACCACAAGTTTCTGTGCAGAACCCACCTCAAACATCCAATACCTCAGAAAACCTTACAAAGGATTACGATATTCCGGAACAAAATGCATTCCATTATATCTGTGGATATTTGTTACGAAAGTGTGTGGAAAATCACAAACGTGACTGCCTATCGGTAGTCAATTACGCCTCATCATATGCAGACGAAGCAAATGACAAAAATTTGTACATCCGCCTGAGAGCTTACGACACTAGCCGTGATCGCTTTGGTGGATTACAAGTCCCTCCGGATGATTTTGTTGAATACATCCATAGATTGGAAACAAAATTGCTGTCAATCTTTTCTTTTTCTGAATCTAACATTGGGCTCAAATTATTTGAACATTTGAGTTTAATAGAATATAATTCAAAACCATGTCAATGCTTCCCAGTAAAATTTTTGTTGAAATTATTTATTAGGATGAGAATTTTTTATATAATTAAGTTCCAAAACAGAAATTTTAAATCGAACAAATCTAAAAACTGAAAATATTTGTCGGTTGCCCATTTATAATTTTTTTACGGTCTAGTATTTGAATTGTTCCTCAGCAAATTACACCGTCCAAACTTAAAAAAAAATTACCGACTTCAAAAACAACCGCAAAAAAGTGTAAAATAACTTTGATTTCGATAGTCAATGGCTTTGTTTTTTATTTCATTGACTTTTGCCACCGACTTCTGAAAGAAAAGTACTGAACCAAACTGAGTTTTGTATTTTTTTCACTTTGTTTTAAAAAGTTAAGGTATATTCCGTGTATTAAATGGCTAGTAATTATAACTCCTAAAATATTTCTTTTTCATTGACTACACTTAATATTTTTAAATATTGTACGCATTAACGCATGCGTCGCGAATTTCAAAGATTTTCTATGAAAATTAAAAATCGAACCGCGAGCGAGATTTGTACCTGCGTCCTTCGCATCCGGTACACCCGACGCTCTTACCAACAGAGCTACCGAGGTTCTTACCTACAAGTGTCGAATTCTTCAATCCATGTCTGCAGTTCATAAATCTCTTTGTATACGCCTCACTGCATTTTTTATTGTCATACTCAACTTCTTAATAAAACATGCAGTAAAGAGCGGGTTTAAAATTGTGTACATTCTTGTATTATGTTATAATATTGTTTTAATTATAATATTGCTAACCATGTTGATCTGCAATAAATAAATAATTTCATAAATATTGTTTACTTGTGACAACCCTGGCATCCATAAACCGTTGCGAAATTGTCTAGACTTTGTCGGCATTTTTCCGGAGATCAAAGGCGTCGTCTTACTGTATTAATATTTATACTGTGATGCCACGGTCTACAACAACTTCTTTATAAATCATTTTGTTCCAAATCATGTTGGGTTGCGTTGCAGCATACTACTAGAGAAGAGGTAGCTCAGCGGAATTTATTAATACCAAATAATCTATTTGGTAGCCCAAATATTTCAGTAGGACAAATGCCTTACCATTTGTGATGGTACATATATTTTTATTCAAAAAAGTAGCAACTACCTTTACCAGAAAAGAACTTATAGTCTGCACAAGTATGACAATTTAATAAAGCCATTTCTCATAGTTGCCTGTGATGGATACATTATCGATGTTTCAGGTCCATACGCAGCAACAACAGATTCTGAAATAATGAAGCATTTGAAAACGAAAATCGGCTTATGGGGACTTTTTTTAGATCAGATGATGTTTTTTTTATGGACAGAGGATGTCGAGATTGCATACCATCTCTAGAATCTTACGGCTATAAAGTATTTAAGCCTGAATCAGTGGATGAAGGAGAAACACAATTAACGACATTGCAAGCCAATAAAAGTCGCTGTGTAACACTGTGCAGATGGGTAGTGAAAGTTGCGAATGGGCGTTTCAAACGTGACTTCAAGCTATTTAGACAAGATTTTTTTAACAGGGCCTCGTTACATTTAATGGATGATTTTAGAATTGCAGCGGCGTTGATTAATCGTTTTCATCCACTGATTCACGATCGGCCAGATGCTCAAGAAATAATATCTCGAGCATTTCGTTTTTTAAATGAGCCAAATCATTTAGCCCGATTTGTACAGCAATTCAATTTAAATAGACGTAGAACAATGTTTTCTAGGATTGATGGAAATCTACCTCAACTGCAGCAGTTTCCTTTATTAACCTATAGTGAATTGGTTTTAATAGCTTTAGGGCCATATCAAATTAAACAGGCGCGTTCCTACTACGGAGAGCATATTCGCGAAAGTGGGATGTATTTAATAGAAGTGTGACCAGAAGTGGAACGCTCTCACGAAATGGTGTCACACATTGGAGGAAACTACCCATTTTTAATAAGAAGCAGAATAAAGTCTAGGCACATTGGCCAAAGACACTATTTCACATATATCCTAGTTGATAGTGCACATCATCAAGACAATATTGATCAGCCCGCAGGTTTTCTTGATAATGTTTTAATAACGTTTGAAGATTAATAAATCAGTCACTTTTATAACTTGTTTTATTTTATTACCGATGAACAGTCAGGATGTTATGACCAAAGTCAAAAGTATTATTAAGGTTGATGTTATGTCATTCCTTCTTTTCATAGCCAAACATCTTAGGATAGCATTTTAACAAAATACAGCACTTATTTAATAATTTATACAATTATAACTGCAAATAACCTAAACTTGAGGTACCTAACCTAAAAGTAATATTTTTTCTAAGATTTAAAAGAAACCGCAAGTTCTAAAGGCATTTTAATATGTTTTTAGATAACACTAATATAGCACCAATAGAATGCTACATTTGCTTGTACACCAACTTTTATTTGATGGGTCAAAGCTCTATAGAGTTTCTGGCATTGTCCTTTTAGAACATAATATTCAGAAATAAAATAGTTATTGATTTTTAATCAGAAACAGCCTTTATTTTACATAGTGCGTCGGCTCGAACCGAAACACTATTTTCTATGCAACTTGCTGAATCGTTGATAACCCGGGAAGAATAAATATAATTCTTGAATTTAGCGGTGAAACTTATTTGCTTAGACAATTTTTAAGAATCCCATTACAATAATATTCCAATAAATATAGGGTATGACAATGCACTTTGAAGATCTCGCCAAGACGAATCTTTAGAATTAAGTTATGACCGTTTTTGTTTTTGTAAAATACACGCATGTGTATTTTACAAAATGTCGATGCCTAATCTTTCTGCGCATCGGTGATGTCATAGGTACTTGATCATGTTGAAAAACCCTGGAATTCAGGAAAACTAGTATATTAACTACAAAAAGAATACCTATTTCACGTGTTAATTGGATTGTGTAATTGGAGCGATACGCCATGTCTGCACGTTATTAGATAAAAATTTCCAGTATTTTCGATAAATATTAGCTTGTATTTCAAGTGGTCTTCCTGTTGCGGTTTCCGGATAACGTATATAAAACCATGGCCGATAAATTGTTTTATTTCATTTTAATACTCACTTCCACGAGTGACTGACCACGGTCCATACTTAATTCAAAGTATTTCAACATTCAACCGTTAATCACGCAACGTCGTAACGCCATGACTGTAAAAAGAGTTAAAGATCTAAAACGAGTGGCCAAAGACTTATCAAGACTACATGAAGAAAAGTGACTTTACATTCAACCGTTAATCATGCAACGTCGCACAGACGGGTATTTGACCCTAAAACGCGGCCAAAATTCAATTTCAAAAAGGTCCCGTTTCCTAGAAATTAGCCTTACCTGCCTATACCCAAGGGATTAAGGAACAATGGGCGGCCATCTTTTTTACCTGATTCTTGTCAGAACACACCTAGTCAGACGAGTTTCGACTGCGCTGTTGGTTGCACGTTTATTTTTGTAGTGAGTGTTTGAAAAGTTTCTAGTTTTCATTAATTGATAAATTCTCTTTCCACCAAAGATTCTCAACATGGATATTGCAGAACCAGGTAGGTATGTATTATTCAAATATATTGTTATTTCTAAAATAATTTGATTTTATATAGAGTTATAGTGTTTTTGGATAACTGCATTATTTTTCACTAAACATTCTCGAAATCAAATTTAGAAAAGGCTAGAAGTAAGATAATCGGGCATTATCGGATTCTCGTATCTAGTATAAGGTTTGGTAGGACATATATTTGTGATATATTATGTAGAAATAAAAAATTGCCACTTTTTGCCTCTTATATGGATTTCCCTTATTTTTATGTTTTAAGATCCCCATAAAACAAACTTTGTTTTGCTGTTGTGATTATATTTTTGGATTTTAATTGTTCTAGGAACGTCAGGGGCCCAAGTGTTGACGCGAATGGATATTTACAACATGATCCATAACCATTCTGATGGATTTACGATTAAAAACTTGATGAAGTTGAAGGAGAGTTAATTAATGGCTCTTCTTTTGATGACGAAAAAGAAGAAGTTTTTCGTCGTAAATTTGCGACATTCAAGCATGATTTTAAGTCAAGATGGCAAGCAGCAAACAGGACTAAACATAAATTTATAAATAACAACGAACAATGGCTTCAAGGCACTCTTGAAATACCTCGGAAAAGACTTTCTAGCGGTAATGCAGGGCGCCCAGAAAAAAACTTTGACGATTTGTCTGAACGAAGCAAACGCAGAAAAACTGAGAATCTTCGTGAAAGCCACGAAGCTCGAGAGCTTTTATATGCCGGTCAAATGGCACTTCAAGAGCGTAGAGATACTGGTGGAGCAAATGTTGTGAAGGAAATTACAGAATCACCGACTCGTGGCCATGAGTACCGCATCGCTTTGCGCAAAAGTGACACGTCATCATTACCAGCAACACAAATAACACCAACTGCAGCGTTATCCATGTTTGTCGAAGCTAATTTAACAAGGAGACAGTACGATATAGTGCGTGAGACAAATAAAAAGTTCTATCCTTGCTACACAATCCTCCAAAAAGAAAAACAGCAATGCTATCCAGATCCTGAAAGCATTACCATATCTGGGACCTGTGCTGAAATAAAACTGCAAGCATTGCTGGATCACACAGCTAAGCGATTGTTACTATATTAAGACGAAGTTATTTCTACGTTATCAGTAGAGGAGTTGTCATCACTTGAACTTATATACAGGGTGGCCCATAAGCGCTGGGAGGGCTGTGGATGTAAAGGCTGAGCCGGTTTCCCATGGCCCTCCCATCACGGCGATGCGGGAGCACCGCTGAGTTTTAGTGGGTATACTGTATTTTAAACAGGAGTCCCACATACCCCGACTCGTCCCCCACGAGCCGGGGATGCGTAACGCATTTCTCAGCGATAAAAAAAAAAAAAAGCGTGGCCCATAAATCCTTTAAAATGTAAATTTCGAATAAAATGCATAAGACGCGCGGGCGGGGCAAAAACAGTACGTTCGGTTTCTGGGAAGTCAGTCGCCATGGAGCGTTTCACCGGTGCGGACCGTGCTTTTTGTAAGCGCGAGTTTTATCGTAACAATTTTTCGGCAACCATTGCTCGGCGTAAATTTCGAGAACATCACAATCTACACAACTTTGATGACACTCCAACTGTTCAAACGATCAAGAACTGGGTTGCAAAGTTTGAAGAGACTGGTTCGACGTTAGATAAAAAGCGGTCGGGTCGACCAAGGACATCAAGGACAGAAGAAAACATCGACATAGTGTTACAGTCTGTTCGTGAAAATCCTACCCAGTCTACTCGTAAGCGTTCCAGAATATTAAACGTATCCAGAACATCGTTACAGCGGATTTTAAAGAAAGATTTACGTCTGCACCCCTACAAAATTCAGTTGGTACAGGAATTAAAAGACACTGACGCCATCCAGAGACTAAATTACGCGAATGAAATGTTTAGCCGCTTTTCTTCGTTCAATAACGTGTTATTCTCTGATGAAGCTCACTTCCACATATTATGGGCATGTAAGTAAACAATATTGCCGCTACTAGAGCCCCGAAAATCCAAAACGTAAACATCAGAAGCCATTACACAGCCCTAAAGTGACGGTATAAGCCTCTATGTCAGCTCGTGGCATCATAGGCCCTTATTTTTTTGAAGACGGCAGAGGTCGCGCGATTACAGTTAATTCAGAGCGATATGTAGCAATGATCGAGGAGTTTTTTACATCAGCGTTGCAGAATTTTCCAGGCTACAATATGCGGACCTGGTTTCAACTAGAGTTGGGTAACTAGCCGAAATTTCAATAAATTAGCTAGCCGGCTATTTGTTGTGGAATAACCAGCTAGATAACCAGCTATTTCGGCTACTCGGCTATTTAACAATCAACTAGCGTTAGCGGCGTGGCGGCGGCGGCGGCGCGGCGTAGCTAGAGACTTGAATAACGCTCAACTGCACGGCCCTACGATCCGAGTTCGATCCTCGCCGCGGCAACAAATCTTGATGATAACGCTAGTTATAAATAAGTTAATGTGTTTTCGTTTTTATTTACTTTTTATTTGATTTTATACTCTTTCGAAAAGAAATGACTTCTCCTCGTAAGTCATACGTATTTTAAATACAAAAAACGGAAATATATAATAGCGTCATCTATAGCTATGGGCATGAACTAAAACTTTTACAGTACATCGCATCGACTTAAACTTTAGTTGTAGGCAAGTAAAGTACAGATGTCGCGCTGCTCCAGATGATGAAATGATTTAAACCTAATTGTTGAAGATGAAGATGGGCTTGAAGTTCAAAGGAAACGCACAAAATATATTTTGCATGGAGTTGGAGCCGTTTATTTATTTCAACTGACATAAAGGCAAAACAAAAGCAAAATAGAAATAAAAAAGGAAACAAAAATATATTATTATAAAAAAGGTTTGTTGCTGGTCGCCAACATGGCGGTGTGAAAACACCAATTTACTGGCCGGCGACTAGCAACACCACCTTGCGAGTGGGTCGACGCAGCACGCCCCCTTTTGTTGCGACGTCCACCACTCTCACTACCCCATCTTTCCCCACGTGCACTGCCGCGATTCGCCCTCGAGGCCATTGGTTCCTGGGCAGCGTGCCATCTGCGATAAAGACTAGGTCACCCACGCTCAGCGAACGAGCCTCCTGCAACCGCCTCCTAGGTGTGAGCGTGGGCAGGTACTCTCGTACGAAGCGCTGCCAGAAGTGGTCTGCCAGCCTCTGCGCTTTTCTCCAGTTAGCACGTCGGATCAAGTCTGTGTCGTCAAAAGCATTGGTCTCAGGCTCACCGCTTGGGTTTCCAATTAGGAAGGTGAAAGGAGTCAGGGCGTACTCCGCGTCAGCATCCACTGAAACGTGTGTCAGGGGTCTTGAATTAATTATGGACTCCGCCTCTAAGAGCAGGGTGTTTAATACCTCCTCCTTAGGCGTCCTTTCCTTCAAGGTCTCGGCGATGGCACTCTTCACCGAGCGGACCAGCCGTTCCCAACAGCCCCCCATAAATGGTGCGGATGGGGGGATGAACCTCCATTCTATTCTTCTATTTGCGCAAAAATTGAAGAGCTCTGGCAGCATCTTTGCCGCGCCGACGAATGAGGTTCCGTTATCGGAGTAAATCCTTGTCGGGCATCCCCTTCTAGCGATGAACCGTCTGAGTGCCATCAGGGCAGAGTCGGACGACAAACTCTCCACGATCTCCAAATGCACGGCTCGCACCGTCATGCATGTAAAAAGTGCAATCCATCTTTTGGCGGTGCGTCTGCCAATAGAGACGCTCAGGGGGCCAAAATAATCCAACCCTACGTGGGTGAAAGGACGCTGGTGATGTGCTAACCTGGCATCTGGCAAATCTCCCTCCAGTGGTATTTCTGGCTTAGCCTTTCGATTGCGGCAAAACTGGCATCTCTGCGAAATTCCTCTGATGGCTGGTCTGAGGCTTAGTACGTAAAACCTCTGGCGCAGTTCATTAACCACTAGTTCGTTATATCCGTGGGCGTACCTGGCGTGATAGGAGTATATCAGAAGCTTGACGATAGGATGTCGGCCGTCTAAAACAATCGGGCGTGATTCCACATTCTCTGCGACGGCAGTGCGACCAGAAAGACGAAGAAGCCCGTCTTCACCGAGCAAAAGCGAAAGGTTCCGAAGCCTACCATCATTCGAAAGGGGCCGTGCTGTTAGAACGCGCATCAAATCCCCGGGGAAGGAATCTTGTTGAACTTTACGAAACAAATGGACCTCCGCAATGATGCTGACGCAGCAGCTCGCAGGAGAAAGGAGAGGGTTGTACTGTCCTCCAAAGATGTAACTCTCAGCAGGATTGCAGCAAGCTTTCCACATATCACGCTAGCAGTTGCTAAGAAGGTAAATATCATGGGTAAAGCCAATTGCACAGCCATAAAGCAGCAGGCTATACTGCAAGGAGGTGGAAAGCCAAAGTATGATATGCCTGTGGTGCTGCAACATGGCATGTTGCCAGCACTGTTATCAAAGACTCAGCCAGCTGACGAACAGGATATACGCCAGTTCTGCTACATGTTCAACCTTGAACAGACTCTAACCCTTCAACACCCGAACATGAAGAAATCAATGTACAATGAGCCTTTGGCAACCCAGATAGAGAACAGCATGAAGTTTGTGGATGCTGCTATTAATGGACCAATGATGAAGGATGAGGACAGACTCAGCTTGAGGAAGGGTCTGTTCTCATCCACAGAAGATGCAGCTGGCTACTGGATAACAGCTGGCTCTGATGCCTGGATTCGAGCATCAACGTCAGCAACCTACACTAGCCTCATGATGATGCTAACAAATGAGGTGGGTTCTCTTGCCTCTAATAGGGAGGATGATGTGACAAGACAATGAAGTTTTGGTGAGGTGATAGAGGAAGTTGGGATACAGACGGCAAGGCTCCTAGCTGTCAGGGTGGTAGATTATTGTGAAGTAAGTTAGAATTAAAATGTAAAGTGTGTTAGTGTAGGATATTTTGTGTGTTTTATTTCTTTAGCATTGTTTATTGGTGTCCCTTCGTCCAGCATACTCACCATGGAATCCTGATATTTCATGAATGTCAAAAAACTGTTCTGAAATAGTGCTAAATAGTGCCCAAAGGAAAAAAATAGTGCTCTTGTACTTGCGAAGTTATAGCCATAGTTCGATGAGTATGCTGGACGAAGGTTTCGCCCAGCATACTCACCTCCGTCCGGAGAATCTGTATACGCTTCAAACATAATTCATACTTCAAAAAATAGTTCCCAAATAGTGCCAAACGGTGCCCAAAAAGAAAAAACAGTGCTCGAATAACTTCGGAGTTATAGGCTTCGTTCAGTGAGTATGCTGGGCGTAGGTTCTACGCCCAGCATACTCACCTCAGTGCGCGAATATCGAACGAGCTATAGGTATAATTTACGTCTCAAAAAATTGTGCTTGAAATAGTGCCCAATATCAGTCCAATTTTTGCTTGACTTTTGACTTAGAAAACCATTAAATTTTAATGTAAACTTCTACATACTAACGTAAAATGGGGTACAGTCGTCGACACATGTTTTTGGACAAAAATATTAAACTTTCTAATTGTAGACTTCATGTTATTGGAAATAATTATGGTATTTTCTCACATGTCAAAAACTTTCGATTAAATGCATTATTATATATTTTATAAATAATAATAAATGAATGAAACTTTAAGCGTAAATGAAGTCTATTACTTCATTGCATTGTGTGTTTGTCTGAATAAAAACAGTCATTTGCAGCCAATAAAATTAATATCTTGAAAAATTGTAAAAAGGAAATTATACAGTTTCTTTTTGTATATATGTTGCAGGCAAAACTTATAACCAGTCAAAACTAGTACTGTGACATAGTTATACAAATTTTTAAAACTCTTTCCAATAGTTTCATCAATGAAAGGTTTAGCAATAAAAAACATTTTTAATTACTTACGTTATTTATTACTATTTAAAGGGCCAAAGTAATCAGAATTCTAGTTAACTAGTTCACAGCTTTTGTTAACATTCATAATATAATCAATGTAAATAGAAAAAATTTTAGTTTTAATATTGTATATAAATACTTATAAAAAAATGTTTAGCCAAATATTGGTAAAACTTTCTAAAATATAACACGTAGGTACTTGTACTTTGTTTTACTGCTACAACGTTTTAATCACAATAAAATTATCTTACAAATAAGTATAAATTGAGCAATCACAGTTTATAATCACGTTTTTTTTATTAATATTAAATACCCTATAGTAATTACAAATTAACAATCACAGTTTATAATCACATTTCTGTAAGTTATTAATAAAATAACTTTTACAAGAACAAAAAAAAAACAAACAAACAATAACAAAATAGGAACTAACAAGTTAGGACCGATCTTCATCTTACATTCGCGTATAAATAATGCAGTGTGGTACAGTATATTGGGAATTACTACAAACTTTTTTACTAAGGTCATCATAGCAGTTCCAAGTTCTCTTTAGCAATCGATAGCACTTTGACTTGTCATGCCCCATGCGTCCTGATTCACCATTTGTAAAATCTATTACCGACAGAATTTTAAAGGTGTCACCGTTTATTATGATCTCTTTAGGAATTTCATCAATTTCTATTTCAATTGAAGTATTAATTTCAATAAATACGAAGTCTAGTACTTCATATTTGTATGCGTTTTTACCGTTACATAATTGGTATTTACATTTCCTTTCAGTATCATTTACTAATAGAGCTTCATTAAGGGCTCCAATACCTTGAGTCGTCAATATGTTTACATTTATTGGAATCCAACTACATTTTGTGCCAGAACCTTTATTGATTTCACAGTTCTGGTTTGTACAATTTAAGTATCTATTAGCACTATAAAAACCATAACTTTGTATGTTATCTATTATAAAAGTTACATTACACTCACAATTTTTGCAACTACTAAAATCGGATTCCACAGTATCATATATTAGCGACGAAGTAAACAAACAAAGAAACTGAGAAGCGCTTGTTCGTTTCGATTGCTTTGTGACACAAAATGGACCCTTATCACCTTCAAAATACAGATCAGTCTTGTCTAATAATCGTAAGATGTTAGGGCAGCGCCATCTAGTATTTAAACATAAACATATTCATTTGCGTCGCGGGCGCCGCGCGTCGCTTTGTGACACAAAATGGACCCTTATCACCTTCAAAATACAGATCGGTCTTGTCTAATAATCGTAAGATGTTAGGGCAGCGCCATCTAGTATTTAAACATAAACATATTCATTTGCGTCGCGGGCGCCGCGCGTCGTAAGCCCCATACCTATTGACCGTACGTGCATCCATTACTGCCACACTATATTGAACTTTATCACATGAGGAATACAGGTCAATTCCGTAAACGTTGTGGTACCGTCCTTGATCCGGAAAATGATTATTTTGAATAATTTTGTCAGTTGTAATGTAAGCATTAATAACAGCAACTTTATTTTTCATGCATGATTTACTTCATTTGATATCTTAATCCTTCAAGCGCCGTGATCTAGACAAAATATATAAAATCATTGTTCCTAGCTACCGGGGTCCCATGCGACGCGCGAAGGCTTAATCATATTATTATAAAGTATTATTAAAATAATGTGTAATTAATAATATTGCGATTCTAAAGTAAATACTCCCTTACATAGACAATTAATAATTTACACAAGACAAAAATTGTTAGAAAGAAAGTTAATAATATTGTATTCGACTGTACTCAATGTAATGTATGTAGAAGTTTACAATCAAATTTAATGGTTTTCTAGGTCAAAAGTCAAGCAAAAATTGGACTGATATTGGGCACTATTTCAAGCACAATTTTTTGAGACGTAAATTGTACCTATAGCTCGTTCGATATTCGCGCACTGAGGTGAGTATGCTGGGCGTAGAACCTACGCCCAGCATACTCACTGAACGAAGCCTATAACTCCGAAGTTATTCGAGCACTGTTTTTTCTTTTTGGGCACCGTTTGGCACTATTTGGGAACTATTTTTTGAAGTATGAATTATGTTTGAAGCGTATACAGATTCTCCGGACGGAGGTGAGTATGCTGGGCGAAACCTTCGTCCAGCATACTCATCGAACTATGGCTATAACTTCGCAAGTACAAGAGCACTATTTTTTTCCTTTGGGCACTATTTAGCACTATTTCAGAACAGTTTTTTGACATTCATGAAATATCAGGATTCCATGGTGAGTATGCTGGACGAAGGGACACGTTTATTGGCCTCGTTCTATTATTCTTGTATTATTATTCATTAAATCATGTAGCCTTTAAGTTATTGTTTTATCATGTCCTCATTAATCATTCAGTGGTATTTCTGGCTTAGCCTTTCGATTGCGGCAAAACTGGCATCTCTGCGAAATTCCTCTGATGGCTGGTCTGAGGCTTAGTACGTAAAACCTCTGGCGCAGTTCATTAACCACTAGTTCGTTATATCCGTGGGCGTACCTGGCGTGATAGGAGTATATCAGAAGCTTGACGATAGGATGTCGGCCGTCTAAAACAATCGGGCGTGATTCCACATTCTCTGCGACGGCAGTGCGACCAGAAAGACGAAGAAGCCCGTCTTCACCGAGCAAAAGCGAAAGGTTCCGAAGCCTACCATCATTCGAAAGGGGCCGTGCTGTTAGAACGCGCATCAAATCCCCGGGGAAGGAATCTTGTTGAACTTTACGAAACAAATGGACCTCCGCAACGTTGAGATCTTCAACGGAAAGGGTAAAAAGGTTGCGAGCATCTCGAAGTGCATTTGGAGAAAATTTGGAATTTGGGCGCAAAACTGATTGAAACTTTTCTAAACACTGATGGGTTCGCGCTGTGGCGCGAAGCAACCGAGTCCAACTGCTAAAACGTTGGTGGTCCGCAACTACCGGTAAAGGTAGCTGTCGCGGTGGAGCAATTATCAGTCCCACCGATTCCGAATCTCGTTTCAGCTCTTCGGTTACCGGAGGGACGGCACACGTTGGCTCACATGGCCAGTCAGAGGGTGGAGACAGGAGAAATGTGGGACCCGTGAACCAACGTGAGGAGGTTGTGAAATTGTGAATGTCTCGCGTAGCGTCATCTGCGACGTTTAGAGCCGTGGGAACGTATTTCCAACTCTGAATGTTCGTTGTCTCAGCTATCTCTCCCACACGGAACGAGACAAAGGCTTTAAATGTGCAGGCGTCGCTACGGAGCCACTTCAGAACGGTTAGCGAATCCGTCCAAAAATAAACTTGATTGGGTTTTCGTCTGTGCGCTTCAATTACATAGGCGCTAAAGCGCGAAGCGATCAGGGCAGCCTGGAGCTCCAATCTCGGGATTGAAACAGGTTTCAGAGGCGCCAGCCTACCCTTTCCGCCTATCAGAGATAAGCTTACGTTGTCGTCGTCACCTGTGAAGCGCCAGTAGGCCACACAAGCGTACGCACGTTCACTGGCGTCGGCAAAAATATGAAGTTGGGCATCCTTAATCCGCCCGGTGCCGCGAAAGTAGTATCGGGGAATGGAACTGTTGTTTAAATTTTGAATTTCGAGAAACCAACTTTTCCATTCTTCGATCAAGTTAGCTGGCAGAGTCTGATCCCAGTCAATACCCAACTTCCAGGTTTTCTGGAATAGTGCGCGGCCTTTCATAATAACGGGGGTTAAAAAACCTGAGGGATCGTAAATAGACATCAACAGGGACAGGACCGTACGTTTTGTGTACTTAGTAGGTACCTTTGGAACAGTCTTGATGAAATGAAGCTTGTCCTCGCTAACGTTCCACGTAAGGCCTAGTACGCGAATTTGTGAGGGAGATGTCGGGCCTAAGGTCACCTCAGTAATGGAGTCGGTCGCATATAAGTCGGCAGGTATTAACGCTAAGGCTTCCTTGCAATTAGAAACCCAAGAAAGCATCTCGAAGCAGGCCGCTTTATGTATGGACCATACTTCAAAGGCTCGCTGTGCCGCCTCACTGATGCTGTCAAAACTCCCCAAGAAGTCATCCATATAATGGTCTTCGACGATAGACCGCACAGCGTCCGGGTGTCGTGACTGAAATTGACTAGCGTTTTTGTTTTTCACCCATAGCGCGGTACACGGGCTGGAAGCTGCGCCGAAAATCATCGAGGACATACGGAATTCCTGAAGCGGCATATCGGGACTATCTCTCCACAAAAAACGTTGGGAGTCTCTATCCTCGGGTCTAATTTTAATTTGTGGGAACATCTCCCTGATATCTCCCGTCAAGGCAATAGGGCCTTCCCTGAACCTCATAGCGATGCTAAGAAGCGGCTGAAGTAGATCGGGTCCAGTCAGCAGAAGCGAATTGAGGCTGACGCCTGCACACTTCGCCGCTGCATCGTGGACAACTCGCAGCTTCTTTTTGTGTGGGTGGATAACTCCAAAGTGTGGAAGATACCACGGGACCTGACCGGACGGTGGACCAGAACAAAGTTCAGCGTACCCTTTGCTAATCATACCTTGAATATTTTTCTTGTAGGCATCAGCATACGCACCATCTTTAGCCATTTTGCGTTCAAGGTTAGTAAATCTAGATAAGGCTAGGTCGCGGCTTTTAGGGACGGTAGTGATATTATCGCGCCATAATAGGCCCACTTCGTACCTGCCAGAATCTAGGCGCTTAGTAGTGTCCTCTAGAATCTGTAAAGCACGTTGTTCGCTAGCGCTACGATGGTCTACCTTCGTTATCCCTATAGAGTCTAGTCGAAAGTATTCCTTGATGAGGCCGTCCAGCGAAGAATCGTCGTCGAGACCAACGGAGATATGGTTAACGGATGTGACAGCGTTAGAACTCCCAGAAATATATCCAAAGAGGACCCACCCTAGCGCGGTGCGAGCGGCCGCGGGTTGTTTACGAGTGCCGTGGCGGACCTCAGTAGGGAGTGACACATGCCAATTGTCCGCACCTATCAACAACATGGGTTTAGCATCATCATAACACACGACGTCCACTAAGTCAGATAGATATTCGTACCTGGTGACGTCGTCTATACGTGCGGACTGCCTATTGATGCCTAAGTTGGGAATGGATCGCGCTCTGATGTCAAAACTGTCCACACCATGTCGACCCTTTACTTTGATGTCAACATAATTTACGTCGGCCTGCGTACTCAATCCTCCAATGCAGTCAATATTCAGTCTACACGTAGGGCCCACAGCTCCCACCGAGTCCGCCACGGATTGGTCCAACAGAGTCACGGAACTACCGTCGTCGAGTAGGGCATGCGTGTTAACGCTTCCCAAGGGTCCAGAAATAGTGACTGCTATGACCTTTAGTAGTGGCTTGAGCCAGGATGAGTTGAGTGGAGCAGAGTTGTGGGCTACAGTGACCGATCGCTGCTCGTCCTTCGAAGTACTTGGATTCCTCACCTTGAGGTCGGCGATTTCCAGGTCCGAGTGTACGTCAACATGGACTGTCGTAACAGGTCGGGCTCTATGCAAGAGGGTGTGGTGCCGCTTCTCAACCGGGCAGCCTTCGAATTCACACTTCTTCTTGCAGTGGCGATATTGGTGCGAGCCTTTTCGTAGACATCTACGGCAGACCTTGTTTTCCATCACCCATTGCCACCGATCGTCCAAAGACAGAGATTTAAATTCGTCGCAATTGCTAACCTCGTGTTTACCGTCATGACAGTACAGGCATGCATAAAAAGTTTTCAATTTTGACGTGTTTGACGTTGTTGCAATTGCGTAAGTTTTGTCTCTGGATGTTTTCACGGATTGACATTGATTTTTAACAAATGTTGGCTCTGGCACTATAACATCAAATTTTATTTGCAATTTTGCCTCAATTTCGAGGAAATCGGCCAAAATTTCCAATTTAAATTTACCAGAGCCAACCCTTGATGATGCAGTCTCTCCATTTAGACCTGAGGAGTGGAGATAATTTACCTATGATTATGTTGAAGAAGTCCGGTGAAGCGAGGTGCTCGGGCAAATCCAGCAAACGTATGATTTCGACGCAGTTGCGGATGCGACAGGCAAAGATGTTCAGCTCTCGCGCAGATTCGTACATACTTATTTTAGGAAGCGCCTTTACCACGGAGATCTGGTGAAGTACGATGACCTCTGGCTGAGCGAACCTGGTCTCTAGCGCTTCGACAATCTGCTCCGGGTCGTCAGCTGCTATCAATCTGATGGAAACTGCCTCTCTGGCAGCACCGTGCAGCGCCGCGCCAAGTCGTGAGATGTTATCGCTAGGGGAGAAGTGCAGCTTAGATTGTTCGTACGATTTCTTGAAATGGAACCAATCCGAGACGTTACCGTCGAACTTAGTGATATCACAAACCTTTGTTGTCTTCTTCCCTGTGCCTGTAATTGCGTCAACCAGCTGATTAAATGATGTACCTAGATCTGGGCTATGATTTTTATTTTTGTAGCAACAATTGTTATCTTTAGCAAGTGTGCCTAAACCTAGTGCGTGTGATGTATGTTCAGCCGGCTCAACTGATGAGTACGCGCCCACAGGAAGCGTACAGACACAGGGGACGGGGTGCGACGATGTGCCGGCGAGGGCCGGGTACGTCGGCGGGTGAGCAGGCGCCTGGCGCGGTGGCGCACAGGTGACGACTGGTCGCGTCGAGGTAGGAGCGGGGATTGGGCATGTCGGGGCATGGTCTAGAACGTCAATCGGATGGGTTGCTGTCACTGGACCATCTCCGTAGGCCATAGCGGGCATCGAACGCGGCAGGGCCTGCGGAACAACGCTCGAAGGCCTCGGCTTGTTTGCCTCCCTGTCGACAAATGAATGCGCTTTATGATCTCGTGGTGGAAACGTATTAGATGATTTAGCTAGCCAGTCTTCGACTCTGTGCTGAGATCGGAAGCCGTGGGAGTTGCCCGAATGGCGAGATCCTCCATGTAGCGAGTCGGCCTGGATAGTGGCCAATTTTGCCTGTAATTCTAGCTCCGCAACGGCTTTTTCACGCTCCGCTTGAGCATAGTCACGCTCCGCTTGAGCATGGTCACGCTCCGCTTGAGCATGGTCACGCTCCGCTTGAGCATTTGCAAGCCGACGAGCGTGTTCCGCCTTGGCGGTAAGAATTTGTGCCTTTAGCGTGCTGCTAGAGCGGCCTGACCGTGCGCTCTGTGGCACGATGCTTGACGAGGTCCTGCTGGCGGGTGGTAAGGTCTCATTAGGGTTAGTGCAGGACGGGGCCGGCGCAGTGGCGCCGTCTGTAGAGGCACCGCCCTCCTGAAGAGCACCTGTTGGAACGATACCTGCTGTACCAGTCTCCGCCGTGATGGCTTTCGTCTGTGATCTTGTGGTGGGCATTTCCAAAGTAGCCGTTCACTTCTGACACCAATGTTGAAGATGAAGATGGGCTTGAAGTTCAAAGGAAACGCACAAAATATATATTGCATGGAGTTGGAGCCGTTTATTTATTTCAACTGACATAAAGGCAAAACAAAAGCAAAATAGAAATAAAAAAGGAAACAAAAATATATTATTATAAAAAAGGTTTGTTGCTGGTCGCCAACACTAATACTTGACTAAATTAGGTTTAAAATCATTATTAGTCATTAATATAAAAAGGCAAAAATCAAATAACATCATATGCTTAAAATAATTATCAAATATTTATTTATTTTCTTTACCTTTACATCTGACGATAGCTACCTATCTAACTAACGTATTTCGTAAATTATTCGTTTAAGTACTGAACGAAATTGCTAAGTAAAATGCCTTCTCTTTCTTTAATCTATTGTGAGAAAGAGATGTGCGATGCGAATGAATGAAGTTCGCGATCGCGTCTCGCTCTCCTCAGCGCAGTGAGCGCGCACACAGCTATCGGTTATCGGCTACTCTGGCTAGTAGTGGCTAGTGGCTAGTGGCTAGTGGCTAGTGGCTATAGCCGGCTAACGGGGCGCGGGGCGGCTGGCGGCTGCAAAACGTTTATATACTCTGTGGCCGCTGCCCGCTTTGCGGTAACTTGTCGATGTCGAATATTCTAGCTAGCCAATAGCTAGCTATCGTGGTGACGGATATCATAGCCGTGGCTATTTTGTTAATAGCCGGTATTTGGCTAGTTATTAGAATAGCTACCCATCACTAGTTTCAACAGGATGGCGCGACTGCCCATACCTCTAACACCGCTATGCCCGTCATTCGTGAACTTTTCCCCAACAAAGTGATCTCTCGAAGAGGAGACATTTCCTAGCCACCACGTAGTCCGGATCTAACCCCGATGGACTTTTCCTTATGGGGTTATCTGAAATCTAAAGTGTATGACACAAACCCGCGGTCAATTGAAGCCCTAAAAGAAAATATTCAAAGAGAAATGGCTAACATCACAGAACTGACTTGCCGCGCAGTCGTCGATAGTTTTAGACGTCGCTTACAGGAGTGCCGTGATCGTAACGGGTTACATTTGGATGATGTTATTTTCAAAAAATTATTCCCATTTTATAAAGGTTAATACGAAATAAAAAGGTATTTCTTATTGTAATTAGTTTTTTATTTATTAATTATTTACATGTGTAAGGACTTATGGGCCACCCTGTATAAGCGGGGATGTGATGGATCACAACAAGCTGAATATAAGTAAAAGTTTGAAAACTCAAGCAATACAGATGCTAATATATTTATTTCAGTCAAGTTTGGTCCCTGTTCAATTAGTTTGCAAGTGCAACAATGACCCTAGTTCTGATATGAACAATGCAAATGTCATTTGGCGCAACAACTCTCCATCTTCACACAGATTTTGCAGGCCTGGATAAGATTTATCAAAGAAACTCCGGAAACAACGAAAGAAGAAATTAAGCATTTTGAAGACCAAATTAAAGATTTGAATACTACCAAATTAACAAGTGCTGCACTCGAAGTTTCTGTCAAACACACCTTATTATTCACAATGATTGATGGTAAAGTATGTAATGCTGCCACAAATACTAAATCTACAATGAGGTGTTATCTCTGCAAATTAACTTCAACAGATTTTAACAATCTCGATAAAGTGAGGAGCTCAGAGGTAATCAAGGAAAATTTTAAATTTGGGCTTTCAATTCTTCATGCTAGAATCAGATTCTTCGAAAGCCTTCTTCATGTCGCATATAAGATTCCTGTAGGGAAGTGGCAAATTAGGTCGCAAGCAGAAAAAGACATCGTAAAAACTAAAAAGCAAGAAATCCAAGAAAGGTTTCGAGAAGAACTTGGTCTTTTGGTTGATATCCCAAAAGCTGGTTTTGGCAATACCAATGACGAAAATACGAGTAGGAGATTTTTTGAATGATCTGCGGAGGCTTCCGCTATAACTGGTATCAATGAGGAATTAATAAAAAGTTTCGCAACAATTTTGGAAGTAATTTCGAGTGGATATGACATAAATATTGAAAAGTTTTGTTCATATTGTGACAGTACAGCAGAACTTTATGTTAGCTTACACAGCTGGCATCCGATGACACCCACTGTACACAAAGTGCTGATGCACGGGCCACTCATCGTGAAAAACGCCCTGATCCCAATCGGAACTTTATCTGAGGAAGCAGCAGAAGTTAGGAACTTATTCGCGAAATTTTCCCGTGAAGATTGCAATAGGGATATCCTGTATAGGCTGCTGCTCACATCAGACCCGTATCTTAGCTCAATTAGGCCTAGACCTAAGAAAAGTTCTAAACCTTTTTTTACCTCTTCCGCAAAAGAAATGTAACTGCCATTTCACGACAGTGGTGACTCGGACAAGGAAAATAAAGATTAGGAGTACTTACCATACCGTTTTATAGTTGGTTTTTAATGTCTAATAAAATAAAAATAGAAGAATGTGACATTGTAAGCGCGTGTATTCTACAGCTTACATACAGTATTTGAGTAGTTTATTGTGGACGCGTGTAGGGAGGGCAGGGGCGCGTGTGTGTACTTGGCGGTAGCGGAGCAAAGAGGGCGCGTGTGCGGCGCGCTCGACGCAGACGCGTTGCGGGGCGTGAGGGCAGGCGCGGGGCGCCCCGTAGTGATGGGAAGTGCGGCGCAGGCGAACTAAGGTCGCGTAGTGTTGGCGCGAACATACTCCGGGGCCGGTGAAGTCCAGCAGGGGAGCGTGGACGAGGAGACGTTGGCGACGAGGGCTTCCGTCGTCGTCGGAGCTGATCGTCGTCGTCGAAGCTGATGAAGTTGCGCCCTTGGCGCTGATGCAGAAGTACAGGTGCAGCGACGTGTGCCCACGATTCATCGACACCGAGTGGCTGGTGTGGTGATGGCATGTATGTGAAGAAATATTGAGATGTTTTCCTTTTCATTAAATATTGTCTCTATTTTCTTTAAATGCGTCTTCATTGATTGCTTATAAATGTGTGATGAGCATCCGGATCAATCTAGTAAAGGGCAGAGGCGAGTGAGGGACCGCTTGATAGTACCTCTGGTAGTCGAGATATCGGCGACGCGGGATATCGGCTCCTCTCCAGGATACAGTTTAGCAATGCGCCCGAGGCGCCAGCATAGTGGCGGCGTATTATCCTCCTGAATGAGGACTAGGTCACCAGTTGTCAACTTGGCCTTGTTCTCACGCCATTTCGTTCTTGTTTGGAGCTCAGTGGTGAATTGAAGAGAGTCAGATCGCGGGCTCCAGCCCAAGCCAAGGGCACTGGATGCGTCACTCAAGCTTAACTTGCTCTGCAGGTCGACACTGGAGATGGGAAAGATGTCAGGGGCATTTGATCTGAATTTTCGGAGATTGAAGCAGCCAGATTTAAACATACCGGTGACTGCATTCAGTATGTGTAGTAGCTCTTCTTTTGTGTCAGCTCCTGTTAGTAGATCATCGCAATAAAAATCCTTCTGAACTATTTTCTTGATCTCATCGTCGTGGCAGTCTTCTCCAAGTTGCCACAAGCATTTAGTGCTCAAGTAGCTTGCGCTGGCGAAGCCATAGGTCACGGTGTTGAGCCTAAGTGTTCTTATGGGGAGATTATCTTCTTCACGCCAATGAATGAGCTGTAGATCTCTGTATTCTTCGTGGACATCGACTTGACGAAAGAATTTATTAATATCTCCAGCTAATACGTACTTGTATAGACGAAATCGCAGCAGAATCGAGAACAAGGAGTCTTGTACCTTGGGGCCAATCATTTGGATGTCGTTTATGGAAACGCCAGTAGATGTCGCGGCGGAGCCGTCGAATACGACGCGCAGCTTGGTGGATTCGCTCTGCTCGCGCTGCACAGCGTGGTGGCACAGGTAGTGGCGCCGGCGCGGCGGCGGCGGCTGCTCTAGCAGAGTGCAGTGGCCCAGCAACCGGTATTCTGCTATAAATTCACAATAGGCTTGCTTGAGTTTCGGATTTTTGCGGAATTTTCGTTCTAAAGAAAATAATCTTTGCCTTGCTCTATGATAGGAGTCACCGAGAACCTCAGTAGACTCTTTAAGTGGGAGCTTCACAGAGAAATGTCCATTTTCTTGACGGGTAGTGTGTGTCTGAAAGTGCTGTTCACACATCTTCTCACTATCACTCAGGAGAGGCCTTTTTGGTAGCTCTTCTAGCTCCCAAAATCTGGCAAGTTGTTGATCAAAATTATTGTTTAAATTATTGTCATTTCTTGACAAATTGCACTGAATGTTTCTAGGTACACAGTTGGAAGTTATAGACATAGCGCCTGAAATTAGCCAGCCCAACTGGGAACTTCTCAAAAATGGGAAATTTGCTCCAAGTGATTGCTGCTCTCTTCCTATAATTTGCCAGAATAAATCCGCGCCAATCAGCATATCTATTGGGCCTGAAGTGTTGAAGGAAGGATCGGCTAGTGGAGTTTTCGGCGGAATCTTGAAGTAGCTTAAATCAATGGTTGAACTTGGAATATTTGCTGTAAGCTCAGGTAGAACCGGGCATGCCAGTGTGGTCTGGTAGTCTGTGTGGCGAGAATGTATGCGGACGCTTCTCTCTGCGATGAATCCACAGTGTGTATTGCCCATACCGGTTATCCTCGTAGTATTTGTTGGTATGGCAGGTAGGCCCAACTTCTCTTTCAACTCTCTAGTTATAAAGGTGGCCGCACTGCCGGAATCGAGAAGGCAACGAACTTTCTGGCATGCGTTGCTACTTGGATTTACCACATCATTAATGGCTGTAGATAGTAATACGAGATTATTTTGTTGTACCTGAGATGAGAAGTTAACTGAAACTTCAATGGTTGATTCAGGAACATCCGTGGCTTCAGCAATAGCAGGTTGCACAGGAACACTGCTTGCAGGCTGTGAAGTTATGTGAAGTAATGAATTATGCTTTCTGTTACATTTTTGACATGGTCCTTGAGGACAATCCATGGCAACATGTCCTTTTTTGAGGCAATTAGGACATAGATTTAGGCGGTAAATCTCAGTTTTGCGTTGTTCTGGAGTTTTTGATAAAAATGTAGGACCAATGTCGCCCATGGGCATGTGACCGTATTTTTTTTTAATATTCATGAAAAATTATCGAAAATAAACTTTAAAAGGGCCCCCCCCTTTTAAAGTTTAGTCTAGCTTTAATAAGGTACTAATAAAGGACGTAATGGGCGTTTTTAGAATTTCTACTGTAGGAGAACCAAGGTAACTGACTTAGGTACTGACAAAGCCCAAAGAATTGCCGAACTTATAAAGTGGCAGTGGGCAGGACACATTGCTCGCAGAACAGATGGCAGATGGGGCCGAAAGGTTCTGGAGTGGCGACCGCGTACGGAAGACGTAGCATTGGAAAGTCTCCCACAAGGTGGACCGATGACCTGGTGAAGGCCGCAGGAATCCACAGGATGCGAGAAGAACAGAACCGGTCGAAGTGGCGGAACTTAGGGAAGCAGTGGAAGATTTTCGGCTAAAATGATTATGATGATTATTTCTAACGTGACGATACTATCGTGGACGTCCACGTCCACATCACGCCATCACGATTATACAGAGAAGTAAAATGTATTGAACTAGGTATATGAAGACGCTTTTAAATTTCCGTGCGCGTATTTCCATACATTTTACTTCCCTGTGTTATCGTGATGCCGTGGACGTCAACCGTCATACCTACTGTCACGTTAGAAATTATAAAAGCGTACATTGGTACGAATCTTAGAGCTTTCATGATTAAAAGTAACCATAGGTTATATACCTAGTAGGTAATTCGCATTTCTGAATCTAACCCGGCTATTCGAGGAACGTGAGGGGCGAAACGATCAATTACCATTAATTTGTATCGTAGTAATATTGTCCAATCACTTCAATTGCATTTGGTAAACGATCAATTTGCACATCAATGTGTATCAATCACGTAAAAATTAAGTAACAATTGCAATTGATCGTTTCGGGGACACTTAACGCTACCAACTTACTAAAGAAAATAACTAAATAAAGGCAACACAATATTTATACATCTGGATGCTTGTGATATTGAAGTTATAAAAGATGTCAAGGTAACAAATTATAACGAGAACCAGACCACGTTGCGTCTTTCGTAACCTGTGACGTGCCTGCTGCCTGTCGCATACTTAATTCAATTTAAGAGTGACTTTTATTTATTATTTTTGTCGTCATAACGACCTACAATTCAAATTTAAATGTAATTCATTCTTTTATTCCCAAAAAAAATGGTAACAATGTATTCTCTCTAATCTTGAGAACATCACGCTAATCTTTTGAACATGACCCAAGTACCAAACGTACCTCGTATTCTATATAGGTACCTTGATCTAGTGGTTCGATTTCCAAGTCGGTAAAAGTAGTATTTGATTTTTCCATCAGGAATTTCGGAGTCTGGATTTGTGCCCGGTTGATGGCAATAGGCTCGCCACCTGGCGTGGGACTTAAACCTAACTGAAACTGCGAAATGTGGGTGTACTCAGACCCACACTCGTGTGCTGTTTGTGTGTGTGAGTATGGGTACACCTCTGCCTACTACACACGCATACCATCACCTCACCTACACCTCACTTCGGGGAAATACAGACATCTGTATTTCCCCGAAAATAAGGAAAAAAATAAAATAGGAAAGGATAGGTTATAAATAGGATTTAATTTTATGGCGCTTCAGTGTGTGCTTCTACAGTATGTTACATAATGCCATGGTAAATAAAAATATTAGATAGGGACATACAATAGGCAACACTCGCGTTCGTCCTAGCAATATGTTAAATTGAATCCAGCTCCCCCGGCGTTACACATTATCTATCACGAACCGAGAAGTTCCTAATCGTATTTCTATGTTCGAATGTTGTTGAATTTTCAAAATGAATGGCATTGCCAGTGTAAAGTGTGTTAAGGTGCTTCTAAACGGGCTATATTTTCCTGCAATATGTGGCTGCAACACAGTGGCCGGAAACATTGCGAGCAATTCCAGCCATACTACGCAATATTGCAGCAATGTCCCGGACATATAGCCACACATGTTTGATATTGCAGCGAATGGCCGATATTGTTTTGATAGGTTGCCGGACGATCGCTGAGCTATCCATTTAACTGCAATGTTGCCCAGCCAGTTTTATTGTTGTTTCAGTCGCTCTCTATTGTTATGATATAGTGCATCCTTTTCTACACGACGTGAAGTTGGCTGTGAGTGCGGCTGTGTGAGTGTGACGCCGTGCCGTGACTAATTGCTATATTCTGTGCAGTTATCACGTTGTTTTGTTTTGGTTTTCGGGTTAAGTGAATTAATAATAAACAAAAATGACTAATACGTGGACTAACGAGACGGTGGTTGATTTTATCAATGAAATTCATTTACATCCTGAGTTATGGGATACGAAAAGCGGAATTTACAAAGATAGAATCGCAAAAAAAGATGGATGGAATGAAGTCGCTGAAAAATTCGGCATAACCAGCGACGAAGCCTATAAAAAATTTAGAAGCCTGAGAACATACGCTCTTAATGAGCAGAAAAAAAATAAAAGTGGTAGCGCTGGTGGTAAAACCGTGAAATGGTTTGCTTATGATGCAATATCGTTTGTTTATACTCAAAACACCGCGAATACAGGATTAGACAGTGAAAATGCAACACCTAATGTAAGTATCTATTTAATTAAGTATTTTTGACATTAATAATGTAGGAAAATATTTTACTATATGTAAGTAGGTACGTATCATAGTAACTTGATAACGTGAACTAGTTCCTTCTAAATATTTTTATCTTGATCTTCTACTAGTTAAATATTTATCTTGCCATGCTACTCGCCCCTGCCGTGTCATAAAATAGTGCATAAATTCGTCTCTCACTGCTTTTGCCCTTGTGGTTGCATTCCTTCCCAATATTCTTAAATCTGTTAATCTTTGTTCATCATCTCTCCACGAGCCTGGTATTACTCCACCAACATCAATATCTTCACAATCAAAGGTCCCAGGTGGTGAATATACAGATCGTGATCTTGTATTTCGTCGCAAAAAATTATGTAAATATGCACAGGCCATAACTATATCTTGTACATATTTTAACTCAACATCAATAGTTGTATGTAAAATCCGGAAAACTGAAGCCAAGATACCAAAAGAGTTTTCAACTATACGGCGTGCTCTAGATATTCTATAGTTACATACACGTTTAGGAGAACCTATGTTCAAATCTAACGTATAGGGCTTGCAAATATTCTCTGTTAGTGGAAATGCATCATCTGCCAGGAAAACATATGGTGTTAACATTTCACGGCCTGGGAGGGATTCAGGATGTGGTATGTTAAGAGTTTGACTCAGGAGTGCTTTCCCAAAAGCTGTATGTCTAAAAACTCCCCCATCAGATATACTTCCCTGAACACCAGCATGTACATACAAAAAATTGTAACGTGCATCTGTTACAGCAAATAGCACTATACTAAAAAACTGCTTATAATTATAATATTGACTCCCACTGTTCGGTGGACAGATAATTCGGATATGTTTGCCATCCATTGCACCCAAACAGTGAGGAAAATTCCAACGATCCTCGAAATCTTTCGCAACTTGCTTCCACTCTTCTGTTCCTGACGGCATCTGAAAAAAGTTTAAAATTATATTCACAATTTTATGTATTTTCAGGTGGAAACTGCAAACACTGACAACAGTGCTGGCCCAGAAGAAGTCGTGGATTCAGAAACAACTGACTCTGTAGAAATCTTAGATACTAGTCCAAAAACACGTGCTAAGAGATCTAAGACTACAGATCCACTATTAGAAAAGGCTCAAAACATTATACGTGGTGCTGGTGAAACAAAAAGAAATGAATGTGCTGGTTTCGGAGAGCATATAGCAAACAAGCTAAGCAAATATGATGATTACACCCGTGCTCAAGCAGAATTAAAAATTATGCAAATTCTGTTCGACTGTGATATGTCTTTGCACAGAAGTCGATCTTCGTCTCGGTTTACACCAAGTCCTCATAACAGTAGTAGAGGTGGAGCTGGCACATCACAAAGCCAATATTCTGACTTATCTACGCCACCACTTCCAAGTCCTCATAACAGTAGTAGAGGTGGAGCTAGCACATCACAAAGCCAATATTCTGACTTTCCCACACTACCACTTCAAAATAATATCCAGTATGTTATTGTTCCTGATACTTCAATTCAAACTCAGTCAGAGCAAACTACTTCGCAGCATGTTTTGGATAATCAGTCAGTTCCTCAGTCGATTATGAATTCTGCTTATGAAGAACTTGTGTCATATACTGTCCAATATGATGAATCACAAAAGTAAAAATTATTACTACCTAATAATACTATGTACCTTGGTAACATAACTTGTTATAATACCTATCTAGTTCTTACACGTTAATTAAAAGTTAAGTAGGTACCTACTTATAATTACACCTTATGATTAAAATAACATACTTAACCTACATAATAAACCAATGTCAACTTACCTTGATGTATTCTTTTAATCCTTCTATCAAAGCTGCACAAACCTCTGGAACTATAACAGAAATCGAAGCATCTGACACTCTGAATAGATACATCAAGCTTTTAAATGAATCTCCAGTTGCCAAATAACGTAGAGTTATCGCTAATCTTGTGGTAACCGGTATTGCGTTCCTCATGTTTGTATCATTTCTTTTTATTTTCGGTCCAATTTTATTTAGAATATACTCGAAGTCACTCTTTGACATTCTAGAAAAGTTGTCAAATAATTTTTTATCAAGCATTAATTCTTGGCTTAAATTGTCTAATGTTTCACGCCTATTGAAGTAAGGTCGAATCCACATTCTCTGCTTTTTCCTTTTTGATTTTTCTCGTAAAACAATATAGGCTGCTGCGACGAGTGTGATTTCGTCAGCCATTGTTGCCGGTTTGTGTGGCTCGTTTAGGAGTCTGCATCATGCGCCATACTATTGCAGACATATTGCAACACATGGCTCGGCCATAGATTGCTCGGCCATCGTGGCAATAAAATATTTTTGTGATGGCCGGGCAATAAGTTGCCAATAGTGCAGCTACAAATTGCAGAAAAATGTTGCCCGTTTAGATCCACCTTAAGAGATATTATTGTTGCCCTGCAGGATACTATGTAGGTAGGTACCTACATAATCGAAAATATCCAATCGGATATTACCTGAGTATGAATTTTGAACTTCTGCTATGTATGTAGCAGGTAGGTAGGTATCTGTACCCTACTTAAACTTTAACTTTTAGGTACATGTTTCAATTTTTATCAGCAGAAACCCTTTTCGGAAGAAAAATTACTCTGTTCCAGGAATTTCAGTCGATAATATTTTTTTTTGCCGGCAGACCGCATATTCGGTAGAATAGAAAAAGATATTAGGAAAACACCTATTATTACACACAGGACAGGATACATAGAAATCATAGAAAAACATGGAAAAATTCATGACCTTGGTTTTGATTGGACACTCAAAGATATAAAAAAGTTAGAGCTAAATTACAAAAAGCTTACAAAAATTCAAACTGCTAAGAGAATTAAAATTAGAAAAGTTAAAGGTCCAGGAGGTCGATTCAAAGATGTCAAAATTTGTGCATTTGAAAACTATCGTTTTGAATCTGGTCAAGAAGAATTTGAATCATTATTGAAACGTGGTAAACGACATCCTAAACAACTGCAAGAACAACCAACAGGCAAAGGTCTTACAGGAAAAAAAAAAAGATTTCACATTATTATTAGTGAAACAATTTGGTGAAGATTGGGCCTCGATTGAAGATTTACAATGGTATTAAAACATTCTTCTGAATGAGCATAACACAATCAATGAGAATGAGGATGAGGATCATGATCATAACCATAACGAGGACAGCGAATGCATTTGCATGGAACCTGACATTGGGGACATTAGAGTTTAAGGGATTGAATAATATTTTGTAATGATTAATCATAAAAAAATAAATGATGTGAAAAATAATTTTGTATGTTTCAACTCAAAGTAGAGGTAGATAATAAACATAAAAGTATTGCTTATAGGATTTTTTCTTCTGACAGAATACCAAAAAACTTCACTAGCATTTCTCATTATTTTGTATTTCCAAAAAGTCCATTCATAAAGCCATATTTCTAAAAGTGTCAAATCAAAAGGGCATATTTCTAGAAGTGACAAATCAAAAGGTCGTGTTTCTGATTTTTCCGATCAATAAGTCTTATTTCTGAACTAAAATTAAATAAAAAAAAAGTTATGGTGTATTTTTTTTTATTTTTGAAAATGCATGTAATATTGTAGTCTTAATCTTCACAATGATCTAAATTTAATTTAATTTTAGAATTTTTATAATAGTAATTAGATGTTTTTTTCTGTTTTTGTAAAGTTTGTTTATCATAGAAATACGACCTTTTGAACAGATGCTCCTCATTTGTAGATGCTGTGATCTCCACTGCAATAGTTGCAGACCCAAGTTGATTCTCCGTTAGGTTTGTCATTATTTGTATTAGCTTGTATACATGCTAAGGATGTGCAGGCGCGCTCCTGCTTATTGCTAGAGTTGTGTTTCTTACTACTAGAAGTATTCTCTACAATGTTAGCACGATTTTGTAAGAATTTTATTAATTTGGGCATATTGTCATCATCCGGATTCCTATGTTCGTCCCATGCTCGTTTGGTAGTGAAATCAAGTTTGTGATACATAATTTGTACTATCAATGGGTCCCATTCGTCTGTGGACTGACCTAAACTTGACAGGGCTCTGAGATTTTTGTTGACACTATAAACCAACGCTCTAAGAGAACTTTCAGAATCACGGTGAGTGGGTTGTAGTTCAAATAAAATTAAATCTATGTGTTGAGTGATCAAATGTCTCTTGTTATTGTACCTCTGACACAGCAGGTTCCAAGCAACCGTGTAGTTTTTGTCTGAGACCGCTAGGTTAGTCAAAATGTTGGCTGCTTCACCGGTTAAGTAAGAATTGAGATAATGGAATTTGTAAATAGGAAGTAATCGTGAGTTTTCATGAATTAGTGATTTAAAAGTATCTCTAAAGTCTAACCATTTAGAATAAGTGCCATCAAATTTTGCTATTTTAGGTAATTTAAAATTCACACTGTTAGAATGCTCGCTCTGAGAATGATGATGGTATGGAAGTTGTTGAGATTCACTAGGGCATTGCCGCAGAATTGTTTCTGCCTCAGCAATCAATTCTATAAACTTAAGAGTCCGTAGCGTCCCTCTCATCAATTTCAAGAGATATAGTTTCTATGGAAAGCTCATCGATTTGATCTTGTAGCACAACAAAGTTTTTAAATAAATCTCTGATCATCTCTAGTTTTAATTTAAGCTCATTTACTTGTGATTCTTTGTATTCAAATATGGGTACTGTCTTTATTTGCTCTAAGTAATTTTCAAATTTAGTTAGCCTACCACGGATACTGGCACGTTTAGCTTTTAGAGTTTTGATATCCATGGCGATAAATTAATCAATTAAACTACCTTGATAAAGACAGCACTGAATCACTAGTACAAAATAAATGAAAAGATCTTACGTTCCTCTTCGTCTGGCTATCGGTAGTTACCGGCACTCCCTCGGCGTCAGCGAAGCAACCACGCGCGGGCGCGGAGCTCGGGGCAGGAGGCCTAGGGCACGCGTGCGGCGACGGCGCCGGCACGACGCGCTCGATGATTTCCCGAAGTGATGACGGGCTCTGGCCACAAGGATGGGCACGGGCACCTCTTGCGCTGAAATAGTCGGCCCGAAGCGGGGTATATAACGTGAAACACAAGCGACGGATAGTGCAACTAGAGAACGTGAGGGCGTAAACAAATCACGCACAAGGCACAAAATTAAACAGTCGTCAGTAACCCAAGAACAAATTAGAATAAAATAACTATGTTGCAAACGAGCACAAATGCTGGCTAGCACATCCAACACGTGCGGGAGGGATAGCGTAGGCAACACGATATTCACAATGAACAAAGATCTTACGTTCCTCTTCGTCCGGCTATCGGTAGTTACCGGCACTCCCTCGGCGTCAGCGAAGCAACCACGCGCGGGCGCGGAGCTCGGGGCAGGAGGCCTAGGGCACGCGTGCGGCGACGGCGCCGGCACGACGCGCTCGATGATTTCCCGAAGTGATGACGGGCTCTGGCCACAAGGATGGGCACGGGCACCTCTTGCGCTGAAATAGTCGGCCCGAAGCGGGGTATATAACGTGCAACACAAGCGAAGGATAGTGCAACTAGAGAACGTGAGGGCGTAAACAAACCACGCACAAGGCACAAAATTAAACAGTCGTCAGTAACCCAAGAACAAATTAGAATAAAATAACTATGTTGCAAACGAGCACAAATGCTGGCTAGCACATCCAACACGTGCGGGAGGGATAGCGTAGGCAACACGATATTCACAATGAACAAAGATCTTACGTTCCTCTTCGTCCGGCTATCGGTAGTTACCGGCACTCCCTCGGCGTCAGCGAAGCAACCACGCGCGGGCGCGGAGCTCGGGGCAGGAGGCCTAGGGCACGCGTGCGGCGACGGCGCCGGCACGACGCGCTCGATGATTTCCCGAAGTGATGACGGGCTCTGGCCACAAGGATGGGCACGGGCACCTCTTGCGCTGAAATAGTCGGCCCGAAGCGGGGTATATAACGTGCAACACAAGCGAAGGATAGTGCAACTAGTGAACGTGAGGGCGTAAACAAACCACGCACAAACCACAAAATTAAACAGTCGTCAGTAACCCAAGAACAAATTAGAATAAAATAGCTATGTTGCAAACGAGCACAAATGCTGGCTAGCACATCCAACACGTGCGGGAGGGATAGCGTAGGCAACACGATATTCACAATGAAGTTGAACAACACAAAATGGCGCACTAAGTAAAGTTTTCCAAGGTCACAGTTGTAGTTGCACAATTTAGTGCGGGGTATGGAAAACAGCCTACAACGAAATAGAATGGGTGACTGGAATAGTTGAATCGCAAAATAATAGCGTAGAATTGTAAATAGGTACCTTACCTATAGGTATTTTTCCTAGCCACTTGTAGCTACCTATGCAATCGCACTATTGCACAGGGCTACAAAAATCAAGGGTATAGGTGGCAGGAATAAATTTTGTTGTTGAATGAAATAGATACGCACAATGCACATGCATGCAATAGCTTTTCCCATCACTGTTGTAGTTGTCCCGCAATTACGCAGGCTATAGACTACAACGAAAGGGGTATAGGTAATAGGAAAATAGAATAATGGAAACTTAGCTGGGTATTCACGGGCCGGCCACACGCAGGCAGGCCGCACTCGCTATTAGGTTTCTTGATTCACTACTTCGTAGGTACTGATTCTCGACACGCACGATGGTCGAGGCTCGCTGCTCGCAGACACGCCGAATGCACACGGTGGCGGGTGCACGAAGCTCATGGATGCACGAAGTGGTAGAAGGCTTGGAATCTCGGGAGTCCGATGATTGCAGTTAGTGTAGTTGCAGACGGTCGCCATTATGTAAGCGCGTGTATTCTACAGCTTACATACAGTATTTGAGTAGTTTTAAACTACTCAGCGCAGGGGCGCGTGTGTGATCCTTGGCGGTAGCGGAGCAAAGAGGTAGAGATGGGTGATAAATAACGTCACAGTGAAAAAGTCACGGTGATCAGGTGCCTGCAAAAGTCACCGTGACTTTTTAGAGAATAACAACGTTCCAAAATAACGTTGTTACTTCTCGGCTTCCAAGTAGTTCCAAGCGCGACCGCGCGCGCGCGTTATTTGTCACGAGTGTCACTGTCACGACGACGCGACGGTTGGCGCCAAGCGGCCGCGCTACCCCTCCCCGGCTCCCCGCCCGGTCCGCGGCGGCGACCAATCAACGGTAGATTCGGCGAAATTCCAAATATGGCAATTATGGCAAGCGCGCGACAATGACAGAGTAACAAATATAGTAGACACGGAAATTTCTTTAAAAAAATGAGGTTGTTTGATTATTATTTGCTCGATATAGGATAATGTAACAAATATTTAGTAATTACGGAACTTGGAATTATAACATGGTGACTTTCATCCTTGGAAAAAATAATAGTATTTTGATAACTATAAGTCATGTATTAGAAATGGTTTTGTCTATATTTAATATCATAATCAAAACATTTTTGTTTATGTATACATATATAAATTGCGTGTAACAAAATCTAAGTTCAAGGCAGAATTCTATCCTTTCGAAACAATATAAATTGGTAGGTTCTTAAATAGAAATAATGATTTAAGAAAAAAACATAATTTGACTGAGTTACTGCGTATAATCTATCATTAACTATTACATTCAATTTTATTATCTTAGAAAATAAATATTATGACATTTCTATTGTTTCTGTAAGTCTATGGCAGGGATTTTGTCTTGGCCTTGAACTTTGACTGTATGATTCATCACTGTGACAAGTGCACGCGCTCTAATAAGACAATTGTTTTGATTTACTTATCTTTCTCCACGAAAGTTTTTTAAGTTAAAAAGTTGTGTTGTAGAGAGTTGACTTGGGTTAACTAACAGTGATTTAGTACCTTAGTGTAAATAGTAAAATGTACTGTATATTAGTGTAAAAACTAACTAAGAGTGATAGTGTTTAATTATGGCGGATTCACGAAAAATGAAAACAAGTAATTTGTGGAACAGTTTTGACTCAATTGATACTGTAAATAAAATAGCAATATGCAAAATGTGTAAAGTTAGATTAAGTTATAAATCTTCAACATCAAATTTAAAAAAACACTTGGAGCGGAAGCATCCTACAGTGCAATTTATCAGCTCAAAACCACAACCACCATCATCGACATTGGAGCCAAGTCGACCAACACCAGCGACAATCGATTCAGGTGCACCAACACCAACGACAGCGGACGCGGAGGCAAATGCGCATAGTGTTCAGCCACCGCCTTTGGCATCGGCGGCCCCCTCAACTTCTTCTGCAGCTACTAATGAGAAAGCGCAACAAGGTAATGCTAGTGGAAATAATACGCATAAAATACTAAGCCAACCTGTCATGGCCAGATATATTAAAAAAAAACTTACACCAAACGAGAAGAAAAAAATTGATGATTTGCTTATGCAACTATTTATATACGATTATCAACCTTTTTCGATAGTTGAGGACAGGGGATTCAAAGCATTCGTTGAGGGGCTCAACCCTTCGTATGTCTTGCCAACCAGGAAAGTGCTTTCCAATAATTTTTTACCGGCACTGTACGAAGCATGCTTAGCCAACACGAAAGAGCATCTCGAGAGTCAAGCGCTCAGTGTTTGTTTAACATCCGATATTTGGACTTCTAGCACCAATGATCCCTATTTAGGCCTGACAGCTCACTATATAGATGAAGATTTTTTATTGAAGTCGGTATTGTTAGAATGTTGTCCCCTTCCTGGTTCGCACACTGGAGAAAATATTAAAGATAACATTGTTAGAATTCTCCACGAATGGAAGCTAAAAGACAAAGTCTTAATTACTGTCACTGACAATGCCAGCAATATGAAACTTGCTGCAGAACTAATGGGCCATAAACATTTTGGCTGTTACGCCCATACTGTAAACCTTATTGTGAGAGGTTGTACCGTGGAAAACACAGCAGAAGTGGTTATAAGGGATGTAATCACAAAAGTAAAAACAATTGTAGCCCATTATAAAAGAAGTGTGAAAGCCACAGAAAAACTGATTACATACCAGAAACAAAATGGTATATCAGCCCCCAAAAAGGTTCTACAAGATGTATCAACCAGGTGGAATTCCACATTAAAAATGATGCAACGTTTTGTCCTTTTAGAGGACGCTATTAAATCTACGATGGCGTTAACTGAGCATAGATTACAAGCTTTATCTCATGAAGAATGGCGAATATGTCGTGAGATGTGCATTGTCCTCAAGCCATTTGAACAGATAACAGAGGACATGAGCGGCGAAAAGTATGTATCTGGAAGCCAAATACTCATATTGACAAGAGGGCTCATTTCAACCCTTAATAAAATGCTTCAAATAACAGAAGACCCATTGGAGGAAGATTTCGTCGACAGTGTCCACGAGTCCACCAAAAATCTTATCAATATGTTAAGGTCAGAGACAGAAAGAAAATTCCCCAACCTGGAGGCAAGTAAAACTATAGGCGTAGCTACGATGCTGGACCCACGTTTTAAATTACATGTATTTAAAAATCAAGTTTACGCAGCTGATGTTAGAAAAACGATTACTGAGCTGGTCACAGCTAATATCAGGAAAAGTTTGCCAGTTCAAAGAGCTGCTGATGTGGTGGATACAGCCGAAGAACCTATCCCGAAAAAAAACAAATTTGACATTTGGGACGAGTATGAAGACTTGGTCAACGCTGCACGTCCTCAAGGTACCCCTACATCGCAGGCACTATTGGAAGTACAGAGGTATCTGGAGTTACCGGTTTTGGGCAAAAAAGAAGACCCACTAGCATGGTGGAGGGATTATAAGCACAGCTTCCCAAACTTAGCGCTTTTAGCTCGAAAAAAACTTAATTTCATAGCCACATCTGTCCCTTGCGAAAGGCTCTTTTCAAAAGCCGGAAACCTTATAAACGAAAGGCGCACACGGCTTGGCGTAAGGAAAGTACAGCAGCTTTTATTCCTAAACGCAAATTACTTCTGTAAATAGATAGGTATAACATAAAAAAGTGTATAAAACGCATGTAAATAACATCACTTGTAAATAACTTATGTACATATATAAAAAGGAACAAAAAAAGAAAAAAAGGCGTAAACTTGTACATAATAAGATGTAAAAATGTATAAAAAATCGAATCAATGTAAATAGTTGATCCAAAATAATAAACACGCCGCACAGTTAAATTATAAAAATGCGACAGTCCTAAGCCTGTAAAAAGTGTGAAGGATATTTTGTGATCAACTGTTCAGTCAACTGTAATCTACCATCGTTATGATTCCAAGTTCTAACAGTTCCACCTAGTTATCTAAGTTCCAAGCCCAATTCGTGCCATGTAACAGACAAGTAGCGACGTGACAAAGTCACGGTGATTTTTCACAGTGATTTTTTTGGAACTGGAACGACAGTCACGGTGATCGCAAAATAACGACTTAGCCCATGTCTACAAAGAGGGCGCGTGTGCGGCGCGCTCGACGCAGACGCGTTGCGGGGCGTGAGGGCAGGCGCGGGGCGCCCCGTAGTGATGGGAAGTGCGGCGCGGGCGAACCAAATAGTAGTCTATGGGGCGAACTAAGGTCGCGTAGTGTTGGCGCGAACAGGATCGTTTTCTTCAATAATGTTGCCATAATAAAAAAATACTGTGTTTTAATTCATGAAATTAAGACTAAACACTTTTTTTTTAATATCTCCTAACAGGGTAGAGTGGATTTATCCGAGTTTGAAGTTAAGCGACACAATTAATTAATTAATCTGTGTTCGATTTTAATCAAATAAAAAATAAAAAAATGTTTTTATTGTTTAAATTGTTTTGTAAAGGGTGTCCAGTGGAAAATTTTCAAGTTTAAATTGTAATTTCTCTTTAACTAGCGGGGTGAGGTAAGTGAGAGGGGTAACGTTCGGCGCGCGCGATTTGCGGATTTACTAGTCTCAATGAGTCGTTGGTCGGGAGCGCACCGCGCGTTCGCGGTTGAACAATATTTGAAGTGCGATGATTCGTTGGTCCGTGCGCGTCGTGCTTTTTGTACTCACTACAATATTCGACAAGTAAGTGATGGACCGAGCACGCAACTTATCTGGTCGTGGGTCCAAAAGTTAAGACAAGAAGGGACAATGGCTAACCAAACTCCTCCGGGACCATCAACGTCAGCAGCGACATCAGAACATGTGGCTCAAGTTCGACGTGAAATTCTTCGCAATCCACGTAAATCGATAAGGAAGATTGCAGCTTGTACTGGAACAAAAAAATCAACAGTGCACGTTATTCTGAAAAAGAAACTACAGTTTCACCCATACAAAATGCAGATTGTGCAGTTTCTCAACGAAAATGACTATTTTTTACGAGAAACCTTAGCGAGAACGATGCTGGAACGTTTTCGAACAGCACGAACGCTTGGAAACATATTGTTTACCGACGAAGCACATTTTCATATCGATGGCTATGTTAATAAACAGAACATGAGATACTGGTGCTCCGAAAACCCCAGGGAACGCCACCAAAAACGTTTGCACTGTCCAAAAACGACAGTGTGGTGTGCAATTTCTGCCCGAGGAATAATCGGCCCTTATTTATTTAATCAGCGAGAGACAGTCACTGCTGACGTGTATTGCCGGATGATCGACGAGTTTTTGGTTCCGCAGTTGCAGCTGTTCCCCGGGTTCAATAACAGAACACAATTTCAGCAAGACGGGGCCACTCCACACACAGCTAGAGTTTCGATGGAGAAGTTGAGGGAAATTTTTCCCAATAAATTAATCAGCAAGTACGGAGCCATACCCTGGGCACCTCGATCACCTGACCTTACACCGTGTGATTTTTTTTTGTGGGGATACCTTAAGTCGAGGGTTTACAGTAACGATCCTCGAACAATTCAGGCCCTACAAGAAAATATCCACTGTGAAGTTGCTGCCATTGAACCAACGCTTTGCTCACGCGTGTTCGCAAATTTAAGAGTCCGGTTGCAAGAGTGTCTTGAGAGAAATGGGCGGCATTTAGACGATATTGTTTTAAGACATAAAATCTGCATCGTCAAACTCCATTCCGTTTATATAAATTATGAGAATAACATTGTAGTTTTTTTTTTATCCACTATTGAACATGAAAATTTTCCGCTGGACACCCTTTATTATAACACAATGAAGCAAAATACTTCATTAAACCGTGTTTTCTTATGTTTTTCTAAACTTCAGTCAAATTAATTCGTAACCCAAACATGGTGGGCAAATGAATTTAGTGATCCGTCGTAACTGCCCAAAACCACAACCAAGTCGAGTATGTAGTACATAATTTTACTTTACAATTTAAGAATGCAAATTCTTATTTGTTTTTAGATTTTACTTAAAGTTACAAGTCACCAGTATAGACGAGAAGATACTTTGTGATAAGAACCGATAGTAATAGCAATAATATTCATAATTTGGGCTTTTTATCTGTTATCTATGTAGATAAATAACTATGTGTACCTACAATGAAGATATTTTTTCTTATGAAATTTCGTGACCGTGTGATAAAATAATTACTATATTCATAGAATACCTAAAATTTTAACAAAACAGTACGAACAAAGATTTTTAATCATAATGAAATTATAATAATACAAAATGTAAATACTTATCTAATTTATAAACATGATACATTTGTTTTGTTAGCAGAGTAGAATGTGTTAATACTTGTCTTGTGAAATCCGCAAACACCTCACCGCAATCTGATTGGTAAGACATAATGTGTCAAATAAAAAGAAGAAATATTCCAACTTATGAGGAAGCTGAACGCGAACGAGATTTTTTATTGGCTAATACAGATACCGATGAAGAAACAAGAGTCACCAGTAAACAAGCCAGCCAAAAAGAAGTTGATTTGAATGTGCTCATGCAACAATTGGTATGTATGGCTGTTATTCTGTTAATCAGTCAGTACTAGGTTTAATTATTTGTAAATAAATCAATATTTACCAAACAAGTCCACTCTAGATTCTCAGATTAAATACCTACAGATAGAGCGCACAGAACACGAAAGTGATGACCAAAAAAGAGAATAGAAAATTCAAAAAAACATACAAAACATTGATACGAAGTTGTTTTTTTCAGTATGCAGACCAAGAGAACTCCCCCGTATGTGGTGAACTTCACAACCAACCCGTCTTCACTGTACCTGATGACTCATCGTCATCAGTAATTACTGTAACTAATGAAGTCAATAAATGTCACTGTATGAGAACGGTGAGAGTATTCGCCCACAGCTGTTGTACATTTTAAACAACCATGCATACCATTAAAGTTGCATACACCTGAAAAACGAGAAAATGTTTTATTGTAAGCGCCGTCTTTAATAGGTGGTATTCTGGATAATAAGTGTTAATGGATAAATATATACAAACAAAAAGTAGCTTTTTCACAAAAATATACCGACTTCGACGAGGATCATTTGGAAGAAAATTGCAAAACCTCTGATTTAAGATTGACAGCAAATCTTTCATAGCTATTTGACTTATCTTTTGTTTTATAGCCCAACCTACTTTCAATTGTTCAAAAAATTAAGATTTTTTAAAACGTCATTGGATTCTTCCTCACTGTCACTATTTTCTTCAATATTAATCAAATTTGCGGAGTATGCGGAACCTCAATCCACGTTTTCGCAAAGTACTTCTTCATGTTCACTTGTAGTTGTAGCACACACATTTTCTGGAAAATCATGTACGGAACCCAGGTTCACATTTTCGTAGAAACTCCCGCTTGGCTACTTATAGTACTACTATCACTCACAATCACAATTTCTTGTATTAATTTTGGAATATGATATTCTCTCAACAATTTTCGTCTATTTCCACCAGTCCTACTTTGACCAAGCATTGGCTGTTTTAGATTTTTTTAATTGCGTCGCCATTGATATCAACAATAAGTGAACAAATAAGGGATGCAGAAGTGGTATTAAGCTCTATTACTCTACCTAAAGTTATATAGAAGTCACATTAAGGACTAGAAGCTCTATGATAGCGAAAAATGTTCCTACTGTTCGACTTTAAGTAACATAAGAGAGTTTTGTACCTCTTTAGGCATTTGGTGGTACAAAAGAGTTTATGAGCACCATTGTAGAACTGGTAGTGATAATTATTGCTTTTGTGCAACTTTTGGTTCTTGACGAGAGTTTATTATCGCTTGCATAGCACTTTGGGGGATTGTAATCAATGTTTACTTCTTATTTAGATCTTATAGTTGTAAGATCCACTTAAACCGATAACTCAAGATGCTTTGCCCGTATTGTAGTGTTAAAAATTGCTGCTGTATGTCTTTAACCTATAAACTCACCCTGTAATCGCCCTTGTAACTCTGTGGTATGGCTCTAAGTGAAATATTTTGCTTGTCTACGCTCTTTTGTCGCCTACAGTTGTAAGTGCTGCTGCTGTAGCGCCTTTATATCTCGTTAAGTTCTAAAACAAGCTCTAATTGACGCGTAAATGTTTGTTGGGTAGCCACTGTGTAGCTGCCAGTATTGTAGCAGCAGTGCTATTCTGTAACCATCTCACCGTGAAAACTTGGGTGAAGTGAGCTGTCAATAGTGTCAATCCTTGTGGAATGACAGCTCACTCCACCTAAGTTTTCACGGTGAGATGGTTACAGAATCACAGAACTGGTGTGGGAATCTGCGGGTTCAAGATCCCTCGCCTACGCAGCGCTGCTAAATGTTCTGGTTGAGAGTACATGCGCCTAGCTTCCGCCAGATTGTCTCCAGCAATTGCCTAAAAACGCACCATATCCAAGCACTCCACATTTGAATATGAACTCATTTTCACTAAAAACGCGCGATGCGTGCCTGTGACGTTAGTACATCGGACGCATACGTCCCTTGCTCGAGAGATTTCGGTAGACTGGCTACCGCTTCAGCGACCCGGGCGGCCGGCGGCAGTCAACAACAGAAGAAATCGGCGGAGCGGTACTTCGCGCGATTGCATGTCATTGGCTAATGATTTATTTGCATTTCGGGCCGCATTGACCGGACATCCTTCTAGTCCACGTGGACTTCTCTTTGAATGCCATATCGCTACCGCGATGAGTACTTTGATGTTACGGTTAATGTTTGAACACGTTTGAGCAACATATGACTAATTTGAAAACGCCTAGTTTAGTTTGTTCAACTACAGGTACTGCCTCACGATCGTCGACCGCGCAACACGTTGGCCTTAGGCGTACCCACTGCAGGACATCACCGCAGAGACCTGCGCCGCTGCCCTCACCACCGGGTGGATCGCCCGGTTCGGCTGTCCCGAGCATATCACTACGGACCGTGGGAGGCAGTTCGAATGCCGCACCTTTAAAAGTCTAGCCGCCCTCATAGGCGCCACTCATCATCTTACCACTTCATACCATCCCGCAGCTAATGGCCTCGTCGAGAGACTGCACCGCCAGTTGAAGGTCCGCGATTATGTGCCATGCGAATTCAAGCTGGACAGAGGCTCTTCCATGGGTACTGCTAGGCATCCGCAGTGCGTGGAAGGAAGACCTTGGCACAACTACCGCTGAACTCGTCTACGGCGAGCCACTCCGCTTGCCTGGACAGTTCCTCACAGAAGCCTCAAAGGATGTCGTGGACATGAGTGACCTGGTCGACAGGTTACGCGCACACATGACCAAACTGACGCCACAACCAACGTCCTGGCATATGAGCTCCAGACGTCCATTCTATATACCGAAAGACCTGAGCACGACAACCCACGTCTTCCTACGCGAAGGTCCAAGTCGAAGATCGCTGCATGCCCCATATACAGGTCCACACAAGGTCCTTGCTCGCGACCAGAAGACAGTGGACATCGAAGTGCATGGGAAGAGACAGAAGGTGACGATCGACCGCGTTAAACCAGCATACATGGCGAGAGAAGAGCTGGATCCAGGACAAAGTCAAACCCAAACTCCTGATCCAGCACAACCTGACAACACAGTCAGAAAAACAAGAAGCGGCAGGACAGTGAGATTTCCTGATTACTATCGCCCGTAGTCACGGTCTCACCGGGGGAGTAGTGTAGCGAGTAGGCAAGTACACTCGCACGACTCAACGCAGCACAGGATCACGTCGGGGTCACCAATTTAGGGGTATGAGGAACAGGGTGTAAAGTTCATTCATCCACCATAGAAAAGGGAGGATCCTCCGACCAGACGGGTGTCATGTCTGGCGGGCAATTGCCCAGAGGTTGAAGTCGTGAGCTTGTATATGTCGCAGGGATATGAGGAAAACAGGGAATTGATCAAATCTCTAATCGATTTGATCAAATCACGGAGGATGTTAAAATAATAACACGTTTTTATCATTTCCCTAAGCAAATCTGGTGATTTGACAAATCCCAATAAAGAAATCTAGTGATTTGAACAAATCTCAAAATTGGTTCAGTGAAAAGATAATAAAACATGTCCAGTTCTTGTTTACGTCGCGCTCGCGCTTGCTTGTCAGTTACCGCGCCCCCTGCTCCACCCCGCACTCACCCGCGGCCGCCCGCACGTGGTCTTAGTTGGTTCTAAACACTATGGGAGACGGACGCACGCACTTTTGAGTATAATTTTACGAAAATTATAGAGAATGGCTTTGAATACGGAACAAAATCAGACTCGTACTGAGTTTGTGTGTGAGGAACAGTTTAATGAAGCTATTAAGACGATTGTAGAGGGGCGGCATGATAAGGAAAAACCGTTATGGACTCAAGAGAGGGTAGAAGAAGCGATTACAGCGATTGAACAATTTAAATCAGCTCCAGTACTGAATCTTAAGAGAACAAACAAGCAATATTATTACGGTAACAAATATGATGTAATGGAGGTAGGTACAACCAAGTTTTTGATATTAAAAAGAAAGTTTGCTTCTGACTCAGTGGTTAAGATAGTGACTCCAAATGAATTTTATGCCATACTTTGTGAAACCCATCAAGCGACGGGCCACGGTGGCAGAGATAAAATGCTGTACTATTTGAAATCCAGATATTTAATTCCCACTTCTGTTGTATTAGAATTTTTGAAACTCTGTACGGTATGTCAATCTAAAAAGAAATTCCCAAGAAAAGGTATTGTTGTTTGCCCGATTGTGTCTAATGATTTTAACCATCGCGGCCAGGTTGATTTGATTGACCTACAGTCAACCCCCGACAGGAATTATAAATGGCTATTACATTATCAAGATCACGCAACAAAATTCAGTTTTTTGCGACCATTGATTTCAAAAAGAGCAGCTGAAGTAGCAATGGAACTTTTAAAAAATTTCCTGGAAGTCGGTTGTCCCCATATACTACAAAGTGACAATGGCCGTGAGTTTACTGCTGCAATCATTCAAGAATTAACTGCCATGTGGCCAACATGCAAAATTATTAATGGTAGGCCTAGACATCCAGCGAGTCAAGGGTCAGTTGAGCGTGCAAACCAAGATGTCGAAGCGATGTTACGGGCTTGGTTAATTGACAATGACAGTAAAAATTGGGCAATCGGCTGTTATTTTGTTCAATTTCAAAAGAATTCCTCCTTTCATCGTACCATTAAGCGTTCACCTTACAAGGCGTTATTTGGAACAGAACCAAAAACAGGACTCCGATCTACTCATATTTCAACAGAATTACTTGACAAGTTAGTTACTGAAGAGGATCTGGATCAGCTTCTTAAACAGCAAAACGTATTAGCTACTGAATCAATTGATAACAACGCCACAACTTCTGAGGAACAACTAACTATTGCATCAAATGCAGATAACACTTCGACTTCACCTATTTTAACACATGAATTATTAGCTGAACCACCTGTTGTATCAGAAAGTGAATCGGTTGTGAGAGTACAGGAAATGATTTGTATTGTTTGTGGACAAGAATCTACAGGAGCTCATTCATGTGACATTTGCGGAAATTCCGTGCATGCAATATGTGGCATTATGACCAGCGAAGAAGGATATGGGTCGGGAGTTTTATGCTTATTATGCCAAAAAGAAGAGAAAATTAAAAAGCAAAGGGAAGATGCTTCACAAAATTTAAAAAGATCTGCTGATAAAATGAAAGAAACTTGTTCGAAAAAATTCAAGGATGTATTAGTTGGTTCCACCGTTGGTTGATGTACCAAAAGTAGACAGAGGTCCACTAGATGCAAATAGTATTACAGGGATTGTATTAGATACGAAAAACAATTTATTTCAAAACGGTACTTCAGTTGGTATCATAAGAGATTGGCTTCCAAGAAACGCTCTTCAATTATCTACAGTTACATTAACCGATTCGGTTCCATCCACAACGCTGAGTTTGCGTGAAATTGCAGGAAAATTATCTTTATTTGGAGGACAAGGATTCAAGCAGTGTTCTTGTCAAGAGTCCAAAGTACGATGCAAAACGAACAAATGTGCCTGTAAGAAAAATAATGTTCTGTGTAATTCACGTTGCCACAAATCTGCTACGTGTTTTAATAAGTGAATATTACAAATAGGCATATCATACGTTACGTTTTTCTATTTTTTAATACATTTTTGTTTCTCTTTTTCAAATAATTACATATGTTCTAGTTGTGATTTTTGAGATCTATATTACATTTTGTGTGCGAAGCCGGGGTGGGTTGCTAGTACAAAATAAACCTATAAATTACCACAGAAAAGTTATTTTTGTCATTTCACTGAACCAATTTTGAGATTTGTTCAAATCACTAGATTTCTTTATTGGGATTTGTCAAATCACCAGATTTGCTTAGGGAAATGATAAAAACGTGTTATTATTTTAACATCCTCCGTGATTTGATCAAATCGCTTAGAGATTTGATCAATTCCCTGTTTTCCTCATATCCCTGCGACATATATATGTCCACCGCGCGGTAAACTCTAATTGCGCGATGCAGGATTTGAGTGACGTCAGGATGTTGTGTGACGTCAAGTCTTTGATGCATAGTTCGCATGTGGCGGTGTAGGTGCCGCCACAGTTTTAATAACATATTTGATGCTATAGAAACGTAGTAGACCATGGTCTGAACAACGTTTGTTCTAGCAAAACGGTGATTCAAATGTCACGGTGTATAGAAAAAAGCTCTAATTATTTATACCAAAAAAACACCTATTCTCTACATAAATATCGAAACTTGGTAAAACCATGTTTACTTGTTTGCTCAGATAGATGTGTTAGGCAGGGGCCTAACACATCTATCTGAGCAAACAAGTAAACATCATCATCATCATCATCATCATCATCTGATGTTGTTGGATAGGGATCCAACAACATCAGATGCAGATATTATACGAAATGAATTTTCTGATGAAAATGGTCCATTTAGACAGTTTTTTCAAAGTGGAGATGTGTTTATACTACATAGATAGGGTCTTTAGGGATTCCATTTCATTATTAGAGAGATGTAATTATAGTGTACATGTACCCCTGTCCCTACAACCGAGTGCAACACAACTATCTACCATTGATGCAAATAAATCTAGAATAGTAACGATGTGCCGGTGGGTAGTTGAAACAACTAACGGAATTTAAAAAAAATCGTTTAAGTTATTTCGTCAAACTTTTTTCAACAGAGCTTCACGCCATTTAATGGTAGACTTTTCTGTAGCTGCTTCACTAATTAATAAGTTCCACCTTAGGTATAGGGACAGGGACGACGCAGTACAAATATTACAGATAGTTCGTGAAAATCGGTACAGAAATAATGATCTGGCAGACTTTATTGAAGAAAGGAATTTAAATAGAGTAAGAGTTAATTTTTCTACTATTGAAGTCATAACAGAGAATGTAAGAGAATTCCCACAGTTAATTGAAAGTGATTTGATTATGTTTGCATGTTGGACATATCAACTAAAACAAGCCAGGTCTTATTATGGAGAGCACATTAGATTAAATGGATGTTATCGTATTGAGGTTTCTAATGATAGGAGAACCAGTATTTTGGAGGGATCACTCTTTCAAAATGATTGTTTATTATTAAGGGCCCGAATCTAAAGCAGGCATATTAGCCGAAAGACATACTTTGTCTATATTTTAATAAGAAATAATGCCACTGGAAGAGCAGCCATATATTAGTACTGCTGTAATTGTATTGTAGGCCGGAGGACTGTAGGATGCTGTGCTCACGTTATGTCTGTTGTCTGGTATTTTGGGTGGGCACGGCATCAAACCAATATAGTGCCTCCAGCACAGGTTTTAGATAGTGTCTTATTGGTATATGATGCTGATGATAGTACAGAATAAATATATCATTCTTTCTTTCTTTTTTTTAAAGATTACTAGCAAATGTGTAATGACTTGTGATGTTCTTGTTGACCCCTCCAACTAAGCTAAATATACTTTTGTTAGGAGTGGGTCCACGTCAATAGTGCAACTTCACCCATTCAAACTCACGACGCACAGTGGGCTGAAAATCGACTCTCATAGACATATAATAATTTTTTCCCAAATGTCCACTTTTATGACTTGAAAATGTTTTGGGACACTAAATACATGCCTAAAAATATCAACATAATGGAATAGCATTGCAAAAAACGCAAACATTTTCCATAAACTATTTATCAGTGTTCACAGCAGGCCAAGGTTGTTCTAATATGTGGGCATTGACCTTTGCATGTTTAAAACAACATTCTGTACTCCTAAATAGCAATATAAAAGAAATACTTGCATTACAAACATGTGACCTGAAATCATTCGAATGCATGCATGGTAAATGCACGAAATGCAAGAACATTCCCATTATATACGACACAAATGTGCAATTAAATCAAAACGTCACCTAGTACCAATGGGAGACAATTACCCATAAATACTCCAAAAAAGAAGGATCAGAAACCACAGAAAAGACAACGAAGAAAACGGTAAAAGCAGAGAAAAACGGAACTATTAATCAGTTACAGAAACATTATTTTAATAACATTCACCAAAAAAACCAATATCAACATATTAGAAATCATCTAAACGAAAACAAAGCGGTAGTTATATGCGATTTCTCGGAGAATTATGAGACAAAACTAAGCGAAGAAATACAAGGTATGCATTTCGGTGCCTCTAAAAGTCAAATAACGCTACACACTGGAATGGTATATCTTCAAGGGATGTCACAATCATTTTGTACTGTATCTCAAAATAACATGCACCAACCGCCAGCTATTTGGGCACATTTACTGCCTGTCCTAGAAAGACAATCTACGTCAAAATGACTCCCGCGCGAGTTAAATATTGCTGACTCTTTTTAATTAGCGTGAATCCGGAGTCGTGCTTTTCAAACATTTCACTCGCCGTTGGGATCTAGCGAGAGGCGACCGCGTGACTGAGGTATGTGCCCGCCATTTTGAGATATAACAATCACAGGAGTCAAAATTACGTATGATTATCTTTTGCGTAACTTTTTCGATATTTGGTAAAAAAAAAAATTGAATTATTTTTATTGTCGGTAATGGTTTATATTGATTTTTGATATTGTTTTTTTATTTTATAGGTATTAAGATACTGCCACAACATAATGGGGACTAGAGAATTGGATAAAGATCATATCCTGTGTGCTCTTTTAGAGAGTGATGAGGAGCCCTGTCCTGATACCGACAGTGAAATCGAAGGACATGAGAGCGAGGATGACGTCCAGAGCGATGAGGAAGAAGGATTTGCGGATGAAGTGAGGGAAGACGTGTCGGCAATTCCCTGTGAAATGGACTGTATTGAAGAAGAAGACTCTGGACAAGCAACTCTTTCAACGGCTTCTCGTCGTCTAATAACGTTGCCTCAAAGAACCATCAGAGGTAAGAATAGACATTGCTGGTCAACCTCTAAGTCTTCAAGGCGGGGCCGAGTTTCAGCGCAAAACATCGTCAGAACTCAACGAGGTCCAACACGTATGTGCCGTAATCTATATGATTTTATGCTACAATGTTTTCGTTACTGATGAAATAATTTCCGAAATTGTAAAATGGACCAATGCTGAGATAACTAACAAAAGACGGGAAACTATGCCACATTTAGAGACACGTGGGTTTTTCGAAATTATCAAATAACTTCTCCCGCTCTGGGTGGAGCGGGAGGGCGTGTCAGACTTTCAGACAAACCCGCAAGCATTGGCCCTTCCGGACCCCGTCAGTTGGTGCTGACATCTCTTTGAGGCGCGCGTGGAACACAACGCGCCGTCGACCCGGGCCTGGTCCCTATCGGACGGCGAGCTACCCATTGCTTGACTAGGGGCGCGAGGGCGCGCATTTTGCCTCTCCCTCGCGCGCTCCGCCTCCTCCTTCGCGAGCATTACTGCTTCGCAGAAGGAGGTGACGGCCTCCCATGAGAGAAGACACGTGTGACGATGAAATCCGTGCTTTGATCGGAATCCTGGTACTGACCGCTATGAGAAAGGACAACCACTTGTCCACAGACGAGTTGTTTGAGCGAACGTCTTCAACATTGTATGTCTCTGTGATGAGTCGTGATCGTTTTGATTTTTTGATCCGATGTCTTAGAATGGATGACAAAAACTTACGGCCGGAGCTACGAGCCAATGACATCTTTATTCCAGTTCGTAAAATATGGGATATGTTCATCAATCAATGCATAATCAATTATGACCCAGGGGCTCATGTTACAGTGGACGAACAATTACTTGCCTTTCGAGGGAGATGCCCATTTAGAATGTACATTCCTAACAAGCCGAGCAAGTGTGGTCTTAAACTTGTCATGATGTGTGATAGCGGCACAAAATATATGATAAATGCTATACCTTATTCAGGAAAGGGAACTCAAACGAATGGCTTACCCCAAGGAGAATATTTCGTGAAAGAGTTAACAAAACCTATACATGGCAGTAACCGGAATGTGACATGTGACAATTGGTTTACTTCAATCCCTTTGGCGAAGAGTTTGCTCCAAGAACCATATAAATTGACACTAGTAGGAACCATAAGATCAAACAAACGCGAGATACCCGAAGAAATGAAAAATAGTAGATCTAGATCCGTGGGAACATCAATGTTTTGTTTTGATGGACCTCTCACACTCGTCTCCTATAAACCGAAACCTTCCAAAATGGTTAACCTACTATAGGGATCCTGATATCAGACCCAGAAGTCGCCATCCGCTTCCGTCCGTAATTTATATAAAATGATGGCCGATACCAATCTTACCGACGCTCAATTTGAGCCTCAAAGGAGTTCTATCCGAGGAAAATTTCCTCATCGTGGTTCCAAAGGTCCACGCGGCAAAGGCCGTGGTGGTCAAAATAATAATGCTGTTAGAAAACAGTTTAACAATCAAAGAATGGAGAACCATAGATATAAGACCGGATTACAAACGCAACAAAGGAATCTAGACGAAATAAAGTCCGAAATATTTCCATTCGTGACTAATGAGCAATTAGAAAAGTTAACTTCAAATGTTAACAAAAAGACGCAAATGTTACCCGTCACATCGCGAAACATAGGCATTTCAACCGTTTCATTACTACATACAGCCAATCAATATCGAGAGAATTTACAAATGCCAGACATGTACGCCATGTTTAGAGTTTTTCTTGCTGCATTTGAAGCCAAAATAATTAAATTAAGGAAAGAATCAGGACTTTCCATGCGTAATCCAGAAGCAATCTATTCACCTACTATCGTCGTGCGATGAAGATGCTTCTATCAACGGGACAACCGGTAAACCAGAAATGATCATGTAGGGGAGAGTGGGGTGCATTCCTACAACAGGAGCATTCGTACAGTAGTGATATCTAAGCTATACAGCACACTGGTGTGTTCATATTTGTGTGCGTAACGCCCACTCGGACGCATAGGCTACACGCGGAGCGGCGGGGCAGTGCGGCTCCCGGCTTCGACACAACAGGCCCGTTCATGTTTTCGCTCCACGTAAGTAATTTTTGGATTCACTTTGAAACGTGTTTAAATGTTATTAGTTTTACTCTAGTTATAAAAGTGATTCAATTTAGTTGGTGGAATGGTATTGAGGTCTTAAATGCACGCAGTTGTTTTCTGATAACTATAACGGGTATTTTTATTTTAAATTAAATCGTTGTATTTTTGGTTTGGGGTACCTTCGTGCAGTTAGCAGTGGGGTAGATTCGTACTGTACGAATCCTCCCAACACTAAATTGCATAGCATTAAAAAAAAAATTATCGAATATATTATTATTACAGAATCAAAATGCCGCAAAAGTATGTGAAAAAGGGGACGAGAACGGGACAAGTAGACGAAGATAGTATGAAATCTGCGATAGACGAAGTTTTGAATAAAACCTTATCTATCAGAAAGGCTGCGCAAAAATATGGCGTCAAACCAACTACGCTCGAAAGTCGAAAAAAATAGTATATTATGCAATTAGTGAATAAAAGACGGATTTAAAGCGAGGGCCATAGATGAATCACGAGCAAGTGAAGGATTCTAACGACTGAATCACGACCGTAGGGAGTGATTCATGACGATTGAATCACGAGCTTAGCGAGTGATTCAAGTTTTAGAATCCTGAGCGACGCGAGTAATTCATGGCCCTCGATATAAATCCGTTTTATTCAAGAGTTGCATACTATACTTTATACCATGACTACGAGAAAAAGAAAGATTTAAGCGAAAATAGACATTTATTGAAGAAAAAAAGGAAGGTTGAATTAAGCTTCGTGCAGACCGGTGCGACGCGACAGCGCGACGCGATTCTAACAAAACAATTTCAAAGAAAACTTCACGGTATAACAATGACCGGTGTCGTCGCGCTGTCGCGTCGCGCTACTCTGCAAGGGGCTTTAATTAAAATGCACATTAAAATTGGAACAATTACTAAAATCAAAAGTAATTTTCTTATTATTACTAATAACAATCAACTTGTGAAACGATATTTATTTCCTGTGTATAGAGTATGTTTTCGCAAGGAGGTTGTATAGCATTGAGATGGAGGTCGCATATATAGATGTGTTCTAAATTCAAACACCAAAACAGTGATTAAAAGAGCTTTTTATTCACTGTTTTCAGTGAATAAAATAAGCTTTTTAGAGGGGGAATGGTATAAATACTGTTTTATATTATGTTGGGCAAGTGCTTATAAAGTATAGTCCTATTGAATACATAGTTTCATTTATGAGGAAGAAGCCTGGTTCCTGGAAATTTGTTTTTCCCACCACCAAGGATGAGGGGAGTGTCAATATAACAGATGTCGTTTTTTTTTGGTTTTTTTTATTTTATTTAAAACACACCACTATCATCACAGGCTTCCCTAATACAATAGTGTAGTTACAGTTAATAATAGGTTACTAAGATTAAACTTACAATTAATTAAAAGTAATTTTACTAAATGCGGCCCGTGTGAATTCACTCAGAGTACAATTGAAGCAGTCAATCTGTTGTGACACCATATTGAGTGTACGCAGCGCACGCATCAGCGGCGCATGTTGCAGCAGGTTGGTGCGAGCGGGCGGCACCCACAGCAGCGGCGGCCGCCTCCTTCGCCCCACGTACCCATCCGGTACACACAACCCAACCGTGCTTAGAACGCCTGGGTTGTGTATTTTACCACGCATAACCTTAAATAAGTAAGTGGCGAGAGCTACTTCCCTTCTTATTTCAAGTTTATAATAGCCCACCATGCCCAGCACAATCAGAGTGGGATACAGCAGTGGATACCCTGGATACACACCATACAGCCTAAAGTACAGGAATCTCATAAACTTGTTCTGGATACGTTCTAGCATTAATTTGTACTTGGCTTCATGTGGCGACCAGACGACAGCATTGCATTCCAAGTGACTTTTTACAAGGGCTTCGTACAACGATCTCAGAGCACCGATGTTCGTGAACTGGTTCCCTAGCCGTAAGACCAACCCTAAATTGCGGTATGCTTTTTTACAAACATCCGTGGTATGCTTGCGGAAGTTTAAGTCCGTTGTAAAAGTCACGCCTAAGTCCTTAACCTCTGAGACACGTTGCAGTCGGGTTCCATCCATGCAATAGTGAAAATTATTTAAAATGGGTTGATACTAAATTGATACCCAATCTCCCGCAAAAGTCAGTTGTGGTAGTCTACAATGCGTCCTACCATAATAAACTCGATGACGCAGCACCGACATCCAGTTCTCGGAAGTCAGAAATGGAGGCTTGGCTGCGAGATAAGAATATAACTTTTAGCCCCTCAATGCTGAAACCTGAGCTATATAAATTAATTTGTGCAAATAAAGAAAACCACAAAAAGTATGTTGTTGACAACATATTACGCGCCCACAATCATACTGTATTACGGCTGCCACCCTATCACCCCGACCTGAACCCTATCGAAATGGCTTGGGCGGCAATTAAAGGATACGTAGCACAGAAAAATGTTACGTGGAACATTAATAATATAATGAAATTAGTTGAAGAAAAAGTGAACGCGATGGGTGAGCCGGAATGGAGCGCACTATGTATTAAAGTTAGAGGTATAGAAGAAGAATATAAAAAAGTGACGTAATCATCGACCAGATGACCGAACAGTTTGTGATTCACGTCAGTGAAAATGAATCTGACAGTTCAGAGACAGGGACTGAAGATTCCGATTTAGATGAGAGCTATGATAACGCTTCTTCAGATGAAGATCTCCTTTCTACTATCCGGGAAGAAATGTATATGGAAGGTGTAGCTCCGTTATAAATAAATAAATGCCCAAGTTTTATATTAAAGTTTTTAATTTACTTAAATAAATACCTACTGTTTGTTCTAATATACTTACTTACTTACTGCACGTAAAAAATACCTAAAATCTAAATACTTTTTGATAGGCATAAATGTACTATGTTTTTTTTTTTTAATCTTACAATAATGATTGTGCGCTCAACTGTACCATGCGCGGTTACGTACTCGGGCCTAACTTCAGAGGGCTCATAAAGTTTTGCGCGAACTGTAATTTACTTAATTTATATTTTTTATGTAATAAATATTTAACTTTTATATCCCTAATAATTTCAGCTGTATACCAAACTGGATAAACGTACCTATTATTTAATGACTTTATATGATTTCTTTTTGGAGGAACACATTTGTCAAAAATGTCATGTATCTTTTTATAAAATAAATCTAAAACTATATCTGGATCCGATGAACCGTAAATCTCACTCCAATCTATTTTACCTACCAAACTATACATTTGATTGAAGTCTGCTTTATTAAAATTCCAACATGTACGACTTATTAAAGATTGACATTGCGAGTGTCGCGTACGCGGCGATGCGGGGAAGGTACGCGGCGCGGGGGAAGGCGGGGGAGGGCGCGCGCGCGCTCCGCGCTCGATGCGCACGGCCAGCGGAGGATGGTATGCGTCCACGGGATGCAGGCCCTCGTCCGCCGCGCCCACCAACACGCCACTCCGCTCACTCAACACGAGGTCCAACTGCCTATTGTTACAGTTCGGTACAGTGTTCCACTGAGTAAATTCACAGTAGGCCATAAAATATTCGTAATAGTTAGAAATGTTGTTGTTACACGAGTACATATTAAAGTCTCCTAATACAATTAAATTACTGTTATATTTGACACATATTTTTTCTAATATGGAAAACATCGACAAATATTCATTGTCGCCAGCACCTGGTGGAATATACACAACACAACAAGTGAATAGAAAACAGTTTTGCATATAAACAGCTGCACACAACAGTTCAAACTTTTGACTATCTATATCAATGTCACCTGGTACCGACACGCGTCGCAACTCGAACCTCGGTGTGGCCACTAAAAGTACGCCTCCCTGTTTGCGACTATCCGCCCGATCACATCGTAGTACTTGATAGCCAGGAAGCACAAATTCCGTGTTCCGAATCGCTTCATTAAGGCCCGACTCGGTAATAGCAAATAATTCCGCTCCCGATGATTCCAGTAGTGATAAAAATTGTGTTGACTTAGTTCTAAGTCCTCTGACATTTTTATATAAAATGTTGAAATTATTACTTGTTTTCCGGTTGATTTGGGGTAGTATTGGGACGAAACCAAATCCATTCACTGTATTCTACATTCACTGGCCATATCTCAGGGTCACAAAGTTTCTCAAAATTACTTAACGTAACACCAATCCTGAATGAAGCATAGTCTCGCTCGGTTTTAGGTTTTAATTTTTCGATAACGACTTCCGAGTCCATTCCTATTGTCTGTTTGATATGCTCCTTTAGATCGTCCTCTGTAGTGCTTTTATTCAGCCTCCAGACATGCAAAAATTTCCTGCGTTCAACTGCTTTTAAAGAACTAATTGAGTTATTACCATCTTTTCTTATTGCGTTACTTCGTCTGTTATTTTTTTTAACCTCTATCCAATCATTTTTACCGCTATCATCAACTTTCATATCCGCTGCTTTACTGCCTACTGGCCACCGCCGCGTAACTAATCTCCACGGGCCTCTGGGGCGACGGCAGCGGCGGAGGTGTAGTTACTTGCGCTCCGTACTCCGGGACATTGGTTTGAGACGATGCAGCCAGGGCACCACTGCCCTGGCTACACTTTGGTACTGTAGGTACTGGTACCCGTATTGGTCGTTGGTTCTGGTAATTGGTATCGATATCACAATCCTCTTTTTTACCTCTAGTTAGTAGCCCCTCAGTTTTTAAGGCCGGCCTAACCCGAACGCAGTAGGCATTCAACGCTTACCCCAGCCCCCGCAACGAGTAGCGATACGAAACAAATTACGATCCGCGGGGGACCCGCGCGCCAGGTGCACCGCTCATAAGTTCATGAACTCGAGTAGGTCACAGAATAGAGCAATGCAGTAGATCAACTTGTATTGATTATTATAAGTTTATTTTTAAGCTATTGCATAGCTTTTATCGGAGACTCTGAGCGCGGCGACCGAATGTAGAAATTCCGTAACGAAAAAAACCTGACGCGAAAGTTTGTGAGGATGGATGGATGGATGTTTGTTACTCTTTCACGCAAAAACTACCGAACGGATTTTAATGAAACTTTACAGTAATGTGGCTTATATATCAGAATAACACATAGGCTACAATTTATAAAGATTTTATGTGATTTAGCCATAATATAACGATAAGTATCCAGTAAGTCGGAAAAAATCCTGCCCTCTGAGATCTATCTTTGCGTGCGCTGCCTAAACCGCTGGAGTTACATGAAAAGAATGTATTGTGGGGTTGTTTGTCTTAAAGAGTTCTAAATAAAAGTCCGCGACAGCATATATCTACCTTTTATGTGGAAGCCATTATAGCCAAAATAGTGAGCTATAAATACATTTAAATTGAATACTTTTTTTAAGTTGCATATTTTAGAGTATTTAGTTAATTCGTATCAAAATAAATACCTTCATCGCTTTCGGTATTTAATGTAGATAAAATTTGTCTTTTACACTAAGTAATTTGGACTAATATTTTAAAAGTTAGAACGATAAGAATGACCTGCGATGAGTCGACGGCGGGCGCGCAGAACGAGGGTGGAGGGGCGGGTTAGGCAATGACGCGCGATCGCCGAGTGCGCGACCCGAACGCGGGCAGACGCGTGAGGGCAGACGTCATTGACGGTTGTGTAAATTCTGCGATTTAGGGGGGGGGTATAGGGGTATTTTTTTAAAAAAATATTTTAAATCAACAATATTATCTTCTTATTTTTGAATATATGCTATGCAATAGCTTTACCGCGGCAGTCCTCGAGTGCCACACGTATTTTTATTAAGTATTTTTTAAGGTTGTAGATAGATTAGGTAGGTATTATATAAACTTAGACTTAATGAATAATAATTAAAAATAGGTATAAGTAGGTACTTATAATTTTTGTGAATAAGGTGGATTTAAAATCTGACTGACACGAAGATCATGAATACGGGTACGATTCAAAAGTGCGCGCAGCGCGCTATTTGACTTTCGAACTTCGACTTTGATGCGACATCTTCGTGCTACAGTCTATAAAATCAAGTAGTATTTAGGCACATTTAATTTATGAGAATTGTATTACAATTTTGGAATAACAATATCAAGATTGTATTGGGGTAGGTGGGGCGTGTATTTAATTAATTTATATATTTTTTATGGTGTTACAATAACGAGTGAGATGATATTTAAAAAACCGGCCAGGTGCATGTCGGACCACGCACAATGAAGGGTTCCGTAGTTGGGATGAATTTATCCCAAGAACAAACTTAACATTGTAGTTGAAAAACATTTTCTCCCATACGGAATGTATGGGGAGATCATGTTTATCAAACTGCAAATTTAAGTTGGTCGGTTATTACTCGTTATATATACTACTGCTGTAATTTTTTTCACAAATCCAAGTACAATCATTTAGCAGGCAGGGACGACGACAGTTGACTCTAACAAAACATTTCAGTTAAAAGCTTAATATTTCGAAACGGATCCCTTAATCCAAAAATGGTTTTCACAAACTCACAATATTTTTGAACGACCTTTCTAAAGATACCCCATACCATGGGGTAGATGAGAAAAAAAATATATCCCCACTTTACGTGTAGGGGAGGCACCCTAAAAAATAATATTTTTCTTGATTTTATTTTACCTCTTTGTCTTCGTGTTTAATATGTATACATATGCCAAATTACAGCTTTCTAGTACGAACCGTCTCCGAGCTAAGCCGCGGACAGACAGACGGACGGACAGACAGACAGACAGACAGACGGACATGGTGAAACTATAAGGGTTCCTTGTTTACTTCGGAACACTAAAAACTTACTCGTTATCCACCGAATTATTAGTTGATACATACGCTCTGCCCTTAGCCTGCAACTGCATTGCTCTAAAACATTGAAAACCGACGTAAACATTTCAAGCGAAGTTTCTTTTTTCGCATGTGTACAACGGGGCCCTGTGCAGGAAAATTTCGGAGCCCCCCCCTTTTTGAGATATGATTTTTTAATATTCTAACCTAACTTTCGAATTTTCGGAAGGACTTTTTGTATAAGGGTACATATATTTGTGGAGGGGAGTAGGAGATCCCCCCGTCATGGGGGAAGTTTAGTTAACGCATTGTTTTTTTTAACTAAATATTTTGCGATCTTATTTTGATGATTTGTTGGAGGAAGCACTGTACTTTATGGCTATCTGATAGGTTTTTTTTTTTTTTTGTCACGCGTAGTCGACAGAACCCCGCTTCGCGGGGCTCCTATTTCTGGGTGGTTTAAAAAAAATAACCACGAAGGGGATGGCGGGGTCTAAAGACCCCGCCATCCCCTTCTAACCTAACCTGTCCGTGTCGGTGTGCCCCAAGTCCCAAGCTCGCTTCGCTCGCTCTTGCAGCCTACCTTCCCATTGCCTTTTGACTAAGTCGAGATGTGTCGGGACTTGGAGCATCCCGGCCAAGCTTGAGCTTGACAGCAGAGTAACAGATTAAGTGAAGTATTAGTAACAACACAAAATGGCGTCGTTTTACGTTTGGTTTCAAATACGGCAATAGTCGGTAAATTATTTTAAGTGTTAATTTAATAGCACTCATTTAAATCAGCAAAATATAGGTAATATACGTATTTATTTCATCATTATTATAAAGTACAACATTTTAGTGTGTTGATTTTTCGTAAAACGAAACGTTCAATGCCGAGACAAAATGTCAAAAGTGACTAAATAATGATAAATTTCTTCGATTTTGTTTTTTTTTTCTCGTAAACCATTTATCTCCGCAACTTAAAACTTTGCGTGGAGGCTTCTAATAATATAATCTTTCTGTAAAAAAAATATGGACTCCCAACTCAAGGGATGTTAATCTAAAACTTAGCCACAGTTTTCGCGTCGATGTCCCTGCCACCCTGTATATGTACTTTTATTTTATTTATAAGCTTTTCATAACTTGATACAGTGTTTTTAGTAAGGAGTGTACTTCGCATAAACGAATTTGTGCCTAAACGTTACCGAAAATAATAAATCATATTTTTGTAGGAAATGGTCATACTGTACATTTCTACACTATGGCACGAGTGTGTTGCGCGTATTAGGTACATGGCATAGACGAGACCTACACAAACGTTGCAGACACCATAAAATATTATTATTTTTTGTGTTGTGGTGGCAAAAGCAGTGTCAAGCTGGTCTCTTATTCTAATGAAACTCCGTACGTTGGGCCACCTCAAGGTCATAGTGTTATCACTTACCACAGACGCGTGACGTGTGGTAGACAATACAATACTTACTTACCTAGGCTAATAAACATTATAAAAACCACCCGGACCAACTCAGCGGGATGAACTATTTGATATTTGAAAATAGTAAAACATTATAACATTTGTACGCGTGGCGCCTTTATGCTCTGTGATATAGGGTTCAAATTCAACTATTTTACACACTTGATGCGGTTGGTAAATCTATTCCGGGAGAAAAATAAACCATTATAACTTTTGCGCGCGTGGCGTCTTTATTTACATTGGCATAGGGTTTAAATTCAACTGTTTTACACACATATTTGCGGTATGTAAATCTATTCCGCGTAGGTACTTACCTAGTTAATAAAGTAAAATATTATACATTTATATAATATAGGTACCTATGGTAATATTGTCAAAGCATCCTTACTTTTTTTATTTATTCAGCCTTCGTAGACGCAGCGAAGACAACATATTTTTTTTTTAATTTTGCCCCTTTTTTTTAAATAATATAACTAAGAAGTACCTAGGTACCTAAAAAAAATCACTATTTAAAAATTAAACTATAATTATACAGGTACCTATTATTATTTACAAATTTACAATACATTTTTGGCTCAGCCGGTAACAGAACTTAGCGGGGGTGGCGGGTTCGCAAAAATTGGCATACTTCCGACCTCCAAGACGTTCCGCTCGGGACTAAATGTCACGGGGCGAGCGCATGAAAAGATGAAAACGCTTGATTTTGGAATTAGTGGTATAAGTATTTTCATATTTCACATTATGACGGCCGTTTTCTATCACATTTTTTACGACCTTTATTATGGTATAAGTTTTATTATTCAAAGCCTAATATAACTCAAATAAAATGATAATTAGACCATAATTTAGACGTGTCTTTGCGATTTAATTGTATGCAGTAAAGTGCACGTAATCGTGTATCGGACGGCCGAAATACCTAGATCGAAGTGTGAAATATATCATATGTTTTTTTCAAAATTTTAATCCGTGTTATCTACGAATAAAATACAATATAAAATGACGTTTTTCGGGGTCACCTCGCCTTAAGCTTTTAATTTGCCGCTCATAAGAACTACATTTCCTATTCGCTTCCTTTAATTCCAGTCTTAGTTTAGTATTTTCTAGCGCCAGTACCGCCACACTGGCTTTAATCTCCTGTATAATATTTGTTTCAAAAACACTGATTTTAGCCAGGATTACACTATTAATTTTATCTACAATCTCGTCAGATGTCAACAACTGCGGTTTCTCCTGAGCAACATTTCCCTCAAACGACTGATTTACTAGATCTAAGAAACCAGCAGCATACCGGTGTGTCATCTGTTACTCGTACACGCTGAGTTACGTGAGAACAGGAGGCACACTTAAAAGTGCACTTTAATTGTACCGCCGCCGCCGGGGTTATATTCACACATCTATTATGGTATACCTGTTTGCATCCATTACATTCAATAGTCTCGCCTATATTCATTTCTCTGTTACAAACTCCACAATCCATCTTAACTTCGTAACAATAACACCGACCGTGCGACAGAGACCAAGATAGCTAGCTCGCACAAGAGTGAAAGAGCGCGATGCGCCGCTCTGTATTTCGCGCCACCCGCGAATTGTTTTTTGTCACTGCACTTAGCACACCAAATATTGTTTAAAACGTTAGAATTCCACCAATTTAACACTGTTCTCCATATTGTAACGGTAAGTTTTAATAAAATGTTCAGTTTAACACATAATCCATAGCTGTACAGTCCGAAATTACAATTTTATAAACATAAATCTCAAGAGCGACCCGTACGCGGCGCTGTCATGTGACTTGGTACTACCATCAAAATCTGCTTTGACAGTGAGAACGTCCCACATTTATAGCTTCGAGAAAGACTTATCTATGTATGCTGTCGGATAGTACGTGTATTAATACTTAAGACTAAGGCTTGTTGCTGTAATGGTAAAGTTTATTATGTTGATTCATTAGGTACCTACTTATTATATTAATAAGAGAAAAGTTATGATACGTTTTTGTTACCAAGACTAAGTAGTCATTTTTAGTACTGAGGTACGTTTTTTACACAAAATAATAATTGATAATTGTTCCTAAAAAAAGGCTGATTCTGTGTTAATTGTGATCTCAATAAATGATAATATTACATTGAATAGTGGTTATTTCTCTCATTGTACGAAGGTACCCCACTATGTACGAAAGCTCCCTACGCAATGTACGAACCTACCCCACGTGGGGTAGGTTCGTACGTTTTTCTCATTTTAGTAAAGTTGTCGTAGCTGGCGATGCTTTCTTATATCGAAACAACACATCATTCATCTTAAAGGCTGATAAGTGCGGTATGTGACAGCATTAAAGTTATTTTTAAATAATGGATAGTTTTTGTTTTATGTGGCTTAAAGTAAAAAGTGTACGAATCCTACCCACTCTCCCCTATTATAACCAAACGAAAGGTGGAGTAGATACTCTGGACCAAATGTGTTCAGCAATGTCTTGTAGCAGGAAGACGAATAGATGGCCGATGGCACTATTCTATGGAATGATAAATATTGCTTGTATAAATGCGTATATTATATATGTTCACAATATTGTACGCAAAGGTGAAAAGGCATTAAACCGCAAGAAATTCATGAAAAATCTATACACGGCTCTAACATCGCCGTTCATGAGAAAGCGGTTGGATGCACCTACTTTGAAAAGATTTTTACGGGACACTATTACAAAAAAATTATTGCCATTGAGTGCTGATGATTCAACACAAGAGGATACTGATGAGCCAGTAACCAAAAAACGTGGCTACTGCAAATATTGCCCTTCTAAAATAAAAAGAAAGGCTAGTGCCATGTTCAAAAAATGTAAAGGTATTATTTGCCGAGAGCATAACATTGATGTGTGCCACAAGTGTTTAGACTGATTTTTCTGCAGTATTGTCTAGTTATTGTTGCATTATATTATATTTTTTAATTTGGAATATAAGAAAAAGTACTGATTTAAGATAATAATATGATAAAACTTTAGAAGAAAAGAGAAGTTCCTATGTTTTGTTATTTTTTTGAGAAGTTTTAACTTTCTGTTTTTTTTTAATAATAAATAAATATAAATAAATAAATATAAGTATTTTTATTTCATTATATGTTGTAGATTAAAAATATTATTTGTATTTTTTGCACCAGTACAAACCTTTTTAATAACAGCTACTCAAAAAGGAGGAGTCAATTTTACGTATAAATTATCTTTAACGTTTAATTCAATATGATTATCTTTCTAGGGTTAAAGATGATAAAGGATGATTTTAAAGTAACGACTATACATTTCTATTCTGAAGGCCCAAACTCCCAATAACGACAAAAAAATAATTTTTATTTGACCGACCTATTCACTCAAAAGCTGCAACTTGAATATGTGACCTGGTCATTTTTCGAATGTGGCCATGGCAAAGGAGTTGCTGACGGTATAGGCGGATCGGTGAAAAGAGTTTTAGATCGACAAGTTTGCTTTGGAAAAGATATTAGAGAAGCTTCCGATGCTTACCACATTTTAAAAGCCTGTATGAAAACTGTCGAGATCTGGAGGCCAATTCTCGCGTTTACACTCGTTCTAGTCGAATTCGTATTGCCGCTCGACTTCCTATGTCGCTTATAAAATGGTGACATTATCCAGATTCCGGCCAATGCGTGTCGGGCCACGCACAACGAAGGGTTCCGTAGTTGGCAAAAATTTATCCCAAGAACAAAGTTAACATTGTAGTTGAAAAACATCGTTGGTGTAGGAATACATTCCAACTGCAAATATAAGCTTGTATGCACAATATTGAGAGATTTACCATGTTATTTTAAGACCATATAATTATAGGTTTTCCTGTAATCTATGAGTGAAGAACCATTCTCTGTATATTTTTCAAAATTTTAAGCCTTTTAGTTTCGGAGATAAGGGGGCAATGGTCAATTTTCATCTATATTCTTAATTTTTTTTGTAAGTTTATATAAAATAATATTGAGATCCTCACAACAAGCCCTTTCATTTGATCTGTCACACGGTACAGTTTACAACTCTTTTTTTTTCTAATTTGCCCCCGCAAAAGTCACCCCCATATTCAAATTTCATTTATTTACGTTACACGTCCGGGTCACAAAAATTCATATATGTGTACCAAATTTCAACTAAATTGGTCTATAAGATATATCGTGTTTAAGTGCCAAAAAAGATGTATAAGAGCCATTTGTAATCTGCAAACCACCGACAGTTGCAAGCCTTATTTCAAAAACATGAAAATCCTTACTATGCCCTCATTATACATATACGAAACAGCTATGTTTGTTAAAAATAATATGAATAGATTTTCTCGAGTATCAAGTCAGCGTCGATGTGACCAGACCAGAACCGCATTATTTAAGAAAAGCATTTTTGTAATGGCTCCTAAAGTGTATAATAAATTACCAAAATGCATAAGAAGTGTAGAAAATGTTGGCCAATTTAAAAGTAAATTATTCTTATTTCTAGTAGAGAAGGCCTACTACTCCATAGAAGATTTCATTTTAAATGATAATTTATGACATTGACATTTTTTATTTTATTTTATTAACGGCTATTGACATTTTTTGACATTATAATATTAGTAACTGACTTAAGACTTTTGAAATCATTTAAATTAATCTTCTTCAATCTAATTATTATTATTGCATGTTCCAAATCATTAGACCTACATATTAGGTCCCCACCTATGAAATCAGCGTTTTGTATGGAGAATTTTAAAGAAGTTGCATTTTTCATACTAACATTTTCTTAATTTATATAATAACCATGAACACTAATGTTTTAAAACTTTTATGCCCTAATGTTTAAAAACTAAGATAACGTTATATGCCACCAGATTAAGCGACAAAAATAAGTTTTGGCTAAGTTAAAACAAATAGTGGTCATTTCTGCTAACAAAATGAGGAGTAATTTTTAAGGTATTTTTTATGTTTATAAACTATAAGTAATAAGGTTTTTTTTACTATTGGTAGTTGTCAATGATGGTCATTATTCGATATAATACCAAGCAATTGATGAATATTTTAATTCATAGAAGTGACAAGGTTCTCTATTTGTGAGAAAAAAACGCCAATTTCATAGGTGGGGACCCAATATTAAAATGATATAACAAATTATTTGTATACCAATTGCATTGGTAGAACATAGAGATCTCGCGAAAATGTATATTTTAAGACCTTTTATGTACTATGTTCACAAATAAAGTTTGATTTGATTTGATTTGAAGATTCGGAGCAAATTGGCTGTGACGGACAGACAGACATCCTATATTGGTTCCGTTTTTTCCTTTTGAGGTACGGAACCCTAAAAATGTTGTCATTATACGTCGCTTAAAGCGATCCATTCCACAAAACGATGCTACTTTTTAAACGCAACCATAGATGTATTTCTTGAAGTATATTAAAATTGATAAGCGTATAAAAGATTTGAGTAACATTTTATATGTATTTCATAAATAATTATCAAAATATAATACATCATGAATTTCGTAACTCCATTTTATGTAAAATAAATAAGTTTTTTCATACAATATCAACAACGGAATGCACTTGACTGATTTTGAATGTCATTATTTCCGTTGGTATATTATTTAAGTTCCTTGGTCTTTGCGTTTACGTTTGCGCTTGAGCCGATTAAATTAATAACAAAATAGAGAATGGAGAATGCCAAAAAAAGTTATCCCTCGCCGCAGCAGAAGTTCCTGCTCATTCAGTTGGTAGAGGCAGACGCACAACTGTTAAGTGGCAAATTCTCAGCCTCTTTCACCTAGAGGGAAGGAGAAAGGAGGTGGCGAGAAATCGCCGACACCCTCAATGCCCTCAACGGCGCCAATAAGTCGTTGGAATCTTGGCGTAAAGTAAGTAAATAAAATACTTATTAATGGGTATTTAGAGTTCTGCACCCAAAGGGTGTTAACATCGTCTTTCTGCCGGTCTGGCGCATGAAACCCAAGAGGATTCCCCCATAAGAAGCGCATGCATCAAACCCAAGAGGTTTTCCCCGAATGAAGCGGATGCAATGCCGGAGTGGCATCGCAGCGCAATGTTGTTTGTCTGACACATCTAACACCGTGGCCCTGCGACGTCGTAGCAAGTTACGTTGCGTTTGTGACACCGCTTTGGACGTGTAGCATACATTGTGTCGAAATCGTAGCGGTGCGACGAAGCAATGAAGCGGCAACGCCCATGTGGCCTCACTAGAGGGTTGGTCTACTAGAAAGGCTGAACAACGTAAATCTTTATTTTGCGAACTATAATCTCATTATTTTCATATATATTTACAAATGGACATTGATTCGTGTAAGTGTTTTGCTATCATGCATTTGCTAACTACGTTATTAATTTTTTGACATGGCAGGATCGTAAATCCCTGGCCAAAAGAAAATGTATGTTGTCCAAGAGGCAAACCAATCAGACAGGAGGAGGGCCGCATCCGAGACTTCCTACAGATGAGGATCTTATGATACTCAATACAATGGCGCCAACATCCCTCGTTGGACACACAGACAGCTATGAGTCTGATGTCGAGTTCGGTAAGCAAGAGTTTGAGGTTAATCGCCGCATTTTCTTACTTTTTTCATACCCTACAGGGAAGCCTTATTATGTTATAATCTCTGTCAATAGTATGGTGAATTTTATTATTGTTTCAGATCTCCTACATAGTAGCAGTAGCAGTAGACTAGCCACACGTGGAGCAGCAAGTTTAGATATAACTTCTCTTGCTTTAGTGTCAACAGAAGCTGTAACTGAAGTTTCTCCACCTTCAGTTACAGCTTCTGTTTCTTCAGCTCCAGTAGTTGTGGCTGAAGCAAGAGAAGCCGAGCCAGAAGTGCTTATTGCTCAAGGTATGTACTCATGACAGAGTTTTAAATATTAAAATGAGAGAGAATAATCATAATTAAAATTAAATAATATAATTTATCTTTTTATTACAGGCACCTCACAAAATAGGATAACACAGACGACTACGTCAAGAGGGACTAGGCAGACAAGACTTGACCTGTCTCTGCAAATAGCTCGCGAATTAAATGAAACCCTTAAAGAAAAAAATAAAATAAAAAAAGAATTTTATGAGCAGTACATAGGACTCATGAAAAAACAATGCGACGCATTGACGAGCATAGCAACTGCATTAAACGCAAGAAATTCACCATAGTATAAGCTGGTTATAATGCTATGGAGAATTTCTTGCGTTATATGCATTTGCGATGCTCGTCAATGAGTCTCATTATTTTTTCTTTTAATTAATTTTTAACATTTTTATCTATCTATTATAAGCTGTAAGCTGGTTATTATAAGGAGGTAAAATTTTTTTGCTTGTTTGTAAATTTGTATGTAGGGGGTAATCTCCGGAACTACCAGTCGGATTTGAAAAATTATTTTTGCATTCGATAGCCCAATTTTTGAGGAAGGTTATAGGCTCGCGGACGAAGCCTAGCTTCTGCCCAGCAGAAGCTAGTCTTTTATAAGCTGGTTATTACTATGGAAAATTTCTTACGTGGGCTGATGAACTGTATAATAATTTGCTCATAAAATGCATTAATTAAGGGGGAACTGCTAAGGTAGCCCGTGAAATTAAAATTTTCTTATGCTTTTTGGAATTTGCAGATCAGTGTCAGGTTGTATGTTGATCTAAATATGATTTGCGACCTTAACCTTGTTATTAAGATGTATGTTGATTTGAAAGAGCATGGCAGCTGAGAGTATGTCATGCTCACTTAAATGTCTCGCTGATGGTGGCGAGTGTGTTGGATCATTCGGTTCCCTTATGGATGAGGATATTGACTCTATTGAGAATGAATCTGAGTTAATAAATACAACTGCTGTAGATAATGATATTAACACAAATGTCGAAGTATTTTCGACAATGTTAAATCAAGAAAGCGTTAAAAAAACCACTGAACAGATTATAGGTTATATTTCAGGATGGGTATCCAGAAAACTGGCTTCAGTATTGAAATGTACGGCATGCACCGATAGTCTGTATTGTAATAACAAATAATGGTTTCATAAATTAATAATTTAAAAAAATATTGGTGGACTATGTTTCCCGAGTGAGGATGTATTTCAAAGCTGTCTGAAGTCAGAATCTATATTAAAAAACCACATTAAAGAAATGGGTCACATTATCCTTCCCGATCACAAAGATATCCAAATTTTAAAAAACCGTATTTTAAAGTCGTTTATCAGCTGCAATGACGTATTTGGTTCTTTACATCAACATTCTTTAGAGCAACATCCCACATTTGATCATAGAGTGCACCTTATTCGCGCGGTCATTGATAAATTTATCAATGTTCGCCTACATTTCGCACACAAAAGCTCTGAATCAAATTATAAGAGGCAAAAAAGAAATAAATTAAGTTTGTTTGAAGGAATTTAAAAATCTGTAAAAATGTGACTTTAATTACCTATCAGTTCGATTGCCTATCAGTATGTTAATGTTTTTTACATTATTAAATAAAGGTTTTTTGTTTACAAAGATATTGTGTTTTATTTTTTAATTTAATATGTAACAATAATTACTGTTGCGGATGTATTCCGCTATATTTTAAAGATTAATATTTTTATTACTTTATTCGTAAAGTAGGTAATACGGTATATCAACTATTTTATTAACTCTTGAAAATCGAATGTCCTTTTTTCCCCATATGCCTCTGCGCGCTACGTCACTCATGCGCTCGACCAATGAGCATGCAATTCGACTATTACTTACTCCTGTGACGTAACTGAAGATGTATATTCATCTCCCTCTAGCAACAGGCACCCCGTACGGTGTCATATTTTCTTTCCCTTTCTTCACGCGTATAAGTAGCTATCTAGTATTTTCGCCGTTTTTAAGCGCCGAGATGTTGGTTTATGACGTGTCTATATATAATACGTCATTGTGTAGGAGAGGGAATTTTCATTTGTGCGAAATTTAGAAAACAATACGAATTACGTTTTTAAAATTGAGGTATTGTAGCCATGCAACGCCAACATTTGACGAGGGCGGAGATGTTACGAGCTGTGGGAATGCTGGAAGCTGGGTCTGTTCAGCGTAATGTTGCTGAGGCCATAGGGACCCACCAAAATGTAATTTCAAGATTGTGGACACGCTATCGTGCCACAGGTGAAGTAGCGGAGAGGCACCGGGGGCCAAGTCGCATCACTGCCCCCAGACAAGACCGATTTTTGCAAATTACTGCGCGAGTTCAACCAAATGCAACGGCGACTCAATTGGTCCAAAGGCTGCGAGTGGAACACCAAGTGCTTGTGAGTGACCAAACTGTAAGAAGGCGACTGCATGAAAGCAATCTACGCTCTCGTAGACCACTCCGGGTCCCACCTTTACGGAGAGGCAATCGTGGACGACGATTAGAATGGGTTCGGAACCACGTGGACTGGGGCCGTGAACAATGGTCCAATGTGCTGTTCACGGATGAATCCAGGTTCGGCTTCCATCCAGATTCACGAAGGACGCGTGTTTGGCGAGTTCCTGGACGATGGAGCCGTCTTCAGAACCCTCAGGAAGTTCACCCATACCAAGGAGGAACAATTATGGTTTGGGCAGGAATTCGTCTTGGAGGACGGACGGATCTCGTTTGGGTGCGGGGCAATATGACGGCAGAACGATACGTCCAACAGGTGCTAGAAAATCTGGCTACAGAAGATCAACTTTTTGCGCACCTCAGAAGGGCATGGGACAATATTCCGCAGCAAGACATTGACAACCTTGTTCTGAGCATGCCAAATCGTTGCCGATGTGTTATGAACATCATGGGCGCTTTGTCAGACTACTAACTTCAAGTTTATAAACACAAATTAAATGAGTTTCTATTTTTTTCAGTTTTTACTCACAAATTAAAAGTTAATTCATATACGGTTTCCGACTATGCTTCATTTTTTTTCCATAAAATCCTGAAATTTTAATTGAAGTACCTTAACCATTATTAAAAAATGGTAGAATATTAAATAACGTGTCTTTTAAATATATACATGTCATATAAATAATTAACACATTGATAGTAATTCGCTTTTTTTAAAATATCCCGAGACCGTGTTGATGTGTGTATGTGCCAATTCACACCCGTGTCTGTGAAACACATTTATATGGCAACGAATGGTCATTGTTGATTAACAATAATAACTTAACCAGTAGCTTTACATCTCAACAAATAGAGGATTTATATGTATTATGGAAAGAAATGCAGACCTAATGGATTTTGAAAATGTACATGAGATGCCTAATCACATTTGTCACTATTGGACAGGTCTTAATGTGTTAGAATTTCTAGCTTTGTATAATGAAATACCTGTACTTGGAACTGTTAGCAACGGGAAAACATGTTTAGCAATATTTCTGACAAAACTCAGAACTGGTGATAGCGATAATAGACTATCAACTCTTTACAATATGCCACGGTCTACACTAGAGTCATATTTAAAAAAGATGCGTAACTTCTTTATAAATCATTTTGTTCCAAATCATGTTGGATTGCAGCATACTACTAGAGAAGAGGTAGCTCAGCGGAATTTATTAATACCAAATAATCTATTTGGTAGCCCAAATATTTCAGTAGGACAAATGCCTGCTATTGCTATTTGTGATGGTACATATATTTTTTATTAAAAAAAGTAGCAACTACCTTTACCAGAAAAGAACTTATAGTCTGCACAAGTATGACAATTTAATAAAGCCATTTCTCATAGTTGCCTGTGATGGATACATTATCGAAGTTTCAGGTCCATACGCAGCAACACAAACAGATTCTGAAATAATGAAACATTTGTTTGAAAATGAAAATGGGTTTAGGGGGACTTTTTTTAGATCAGATGAATGTTTTTATTTTGGACAGAGGATTTCGATATTGCATACCATCTCTAGAATCTTACAGCTATAAAGTCTTTAAGCCTGAATCAGTGGATGAAGGAGAAACACAATTAACGACATTGCAAGCCAATAAAAGTAGCTGTGTAACATTGTGCAGATGGGTAGTGGAAGTTGTGAATGGGCGTTTCAAACGTGACTTCAAGCTATTTAGACAAGATTTTTTTAACAGGGCCTCGTTACATTTAATGGATGATTTTAGAATTGCAGCGGCGTTGATTAATCGTTTTCATCCACTGATTCACGATCGGCCAGATGCTCAAGAAATAATATCTCGAGCATTGCGTTTTTTAATTGAGCCAAATCATTTAGCCCGTTTTTTACAGCAATTCAATTTAAATAGACGTAGAACAATGTTTTCTAGGATTGATGGAAATCTACCTCAACTGCAGCAGTTTCCTTTATTAACCTATAGTGAATTGGTTTTAATAGCTTTAGGGCCATATCAAATTAAACAGGCGCGTTCCTACTACGGAGAGCATATTCGCGAAAGTGGGATGTATTTAATAGAGGTGTGACCAGAAGTAGAACACTCACGAAATGGTGTCACACATTATAATAAGAAGCAGAATAAAGTCTAGGCACATTGGCCAAAGACACTATTTCACATATATCCTAGTTGATAGAGAGCCTATGCAATCGATTCAATATTAGGATATTGCTGCAATTGTATTGTGGGTAATCGAACGGTTGGTTGTTGTTGCCATGTTATGACTATTATATGGTACCTTGGTTATGCACGTCATCAAGACAATATTGATCAGCCCGCAGGTTTTCTTGATGTTTTAATAACGTTTGAAGATTAATAAATCAAATTACAGATTCCATAAGCAGCTACGCCTCATAGTAACATAATGATTGTCTATCATTACGTTACACAATAGTGCCCGAAAATAATGTAATTTATTTATGTTTAATTTTAATTTCAGTCCGAGATGTACAAGACAGGAGGTGGAACATTTTGTCCTAAGACAACCATAGTTGATGAGAAAGTTGTGGCCTTATTAACTCCTCAATTCAAACCACTAGCTAATGAATTTTACTCATCCGCACCATATTACAACTTAGGTAAGTCCAAAGAGTTTCTTCTAATATGATAGAACACCTGAATTGAGCATTTCTTGAGCAAGTAATAATTTAATTACTAATATTGTCTTCACTTCAGTTTGGGTAGATTCTTCTCATTTGGAATGGTCTAGCATAGGATCTACCTGAGCAATCAAAATAATGTATGCAGGCACCATTGTAGACTAAAGAATGGTCATAATAAAATTGTATCAAACTTTCCTAAGAAACAACTGAAATGTAATGAGGTATAATGAAATAAAATAAAATAATCACTTATTTAATGTGGGCTATTATTGTTATAGAAGTTTGAATATGGGGAATGCTTAAAAATCTAGTGCTGAACTTTTATAATAATAAAAAGCAATTACAGATTTACATAAATAGCGGCATTGGTAAATTATCTTATATCATGTTACACATATCAATATAACTACATTTTTTACAATTTATTAATTACAGATATTGAAACACAAGTACTAAGTGAAAATGCACATCCTGTTGCTTCTGAAGACATCCTCATTGTATTGGATACAAAGGATTTCTGGTCTGAAACCCAATCTTCTAAGCAAGTTGCTGCTAAAAGACCAATTTCACCGCATATGAAGGATTTAGAAAGCACACCAAAAACTACGAAAATTTGTTTAACTGAAACAAAAAAACGAAATATAAATAATCTCAGTGCAACAATCATCAAAAGGAAAAATCAGAAGCAAATCAACGAAGATGCCATAACAACTAAAAGGTTAGAAATATTGGAGATTCAACGTCAACACGAATTAATGAAATTGGAAAAAACAAAAATATTACTTGATGTTGATATTGAATTAATACTCAAAACTGTCCCCAACTACACGTAGGTAGTTAGGGGGGTATTACTTACACTATCAATTATCTAGGATCCTATATAGGATCCTATCTTTGATCCTACATATTTGACGTCTAGGATCATATCTGTGTATTACATTATCAATTATCTAGGATCCTATTTTTTTGACAGATGTGGTTGCAATCGTCGATTAAAACAAAATACTGAAGCCTTTCGGCAAACAATATAACAAATAGAACTTAGAACACTAATGAAGCCACAAAACAATGAATCCCGGCTGCCCGGCAGCAGTTTGATTTTTTTTTAGTACAGCAGTGTTGCCAACAAATAATTTTGGAATTCCAAAGCGTATTGTGAACTTACGCCAAAATTTCGTTGTGCTTACGTTTTATCCGTCAATAAACCCGTCAACTTAGAATATGGCAGTAGCAAAACTGAAAAGGCAAAAACACATAATTTTATGGACGGATTTTGTATCAGGAAATTATGAAAATAAATGTAAAATTCAGTATATAATATTCAATATGGCAAGACCCGTTTCTTTGATCCTATCTAACAACAAATGTCAAAAATCTTTGATCAAAGACGATTTGATTCATAATGTTTGTATTACATTAGCATATAAATGTGACTCGGAGATCTGTGATCCTAGATAATTGATAGTGTAATACCCACCGTATAGTCATGATAAAACATACTTGTTTGGAATTCAAACTTACGCGCATGTTTTAAAATTGTTTTTACAAAGCAATGTTTATGTTTAAAATTTTATGACCGAAGTTTGCCGGTAGGACAAGGTATGTCGAAGTCGAATTTTTTATGCATGTACTTAGTATTTTAAGAGTTTTTCAAATTTATATAAATGTGTGTTCCTTAAACAAATTAATACTTTTATAATAATAAGTATTGTTGTTATCGAAACTAAATAATTAATTAGGTTAAAATATTCCCTTACCCAATTCTTTACAAGTACATGCAGAGTCTTCACAGTTAACATTGCAGCAAAGAGCCGACGCTGATGTTGACACGTCAGCTAGGGAAGACAGCGAATATTCGGCGCCCGATTCGGATAGTTCGTCTTCTGACAGTTCTCTGAGTGACGTAGAGAATACAGTACTAGAGCTGCAAAGTAACTCGGAAGTATTCTATGGCGATATGTCTGCTGGTAGAAGAAGGAGAAAGAAGGCTGATCCTGAACAATGGAAAAAGAACCTCAACAAGAGACTTCGGATGGAAGGTAAGGCTTATTTAGGCTATGATGCTCCAAAAGGTGAAAAGGTTCAGCATAATAAGAACAGACCTGAAAGATCAATGGGACCTCCATGCACGTCTGATTTCTGTAAAAAATCTGCAGTACGCCGTTGTGATGAATTTACTGAAGACAATCGCAATAACATATTTGAAGCTTTTTGGAAATCTATGGATTGGTCACAACGTAAAATTTATGTGGGCAACAATGTTATTGTGGTTAGTAAAAAACGTGTAACCACTTCAGGCCCATCGCGTCGTGGAGGCACGTTAAAATATTACTTGCAACTGACTAAAGAAGATAATATGACAGAAAAAATTCCCGTGTGCAGAAAAATGTTTATAAACACGCTTTGTCTCGGTACATTTACAGTCCAATCATGGGCGAAGAAGAGTCGATCTGGAATACTTCCCTCTCAAGAAAATGAATATAGATCCAGGAATATTACACCACGTGAGGGTCGGACAGCACAAGATGTAATAATAAACGAATTCTTTGATTCTATCCCTAAACTACCGTCACATTATAACAGAAAAGATACTAGTAAACTTTTTATAGAGCCAATTTTTCGAAATAAGTCCCATTTATACCAGGTTTATAAGGAGTTCTGCAATGATAAAAATTCTAGACCATTTTCAATAAAAAAGTTTGATATCATTTTCTCAAATAAAAACATTGCAATACACCAATTAAAAAAAGACATGTGCGACACCTGTTTGACCTATCAAAACGGAAATTTAAGTGAAGATGATTATCAGCAGCATATTTCGAGGAAAAGTACTGCTAGACAAGAAAAAGAATAGGACAAGAAGGACGCGTTACAACGTAAATGTATAGTTTTAAATGTAGACCTGCAAGCTGTAAAAGTGTGTCCGTTTTTGACTGCTAGTGCAGTATATTATAAAACCAAATTGGCTCTGCATAATTACTCTGTTTATAATGTGGCGACTCACAATGCTACGTGCTATTGGTTTGCGGAAACTGAAGCCGATTTGTCATCTTCTACGTTTGCGACCATGCTTATAGATTATTTAGAAAAACATTGTCTTTCGGAAAATATTCCTATTATAATATACTCAGATGGTTGTGCGGCACAAAATCGAAACAATGTTCTAGCTAATGCTTTACTTAATTTTTCTATACGCCATAGTGTAGGTGTGTACCAAAAGTTTTTAGAAGTAGGACATACCCAGATGGAGGGGGATTCGGTACATAGTTGTATTGAAAGGAAGCTTAAAAATAGGATAATAAACTTACCAAGTGATTATGTAACAGCCACAAAAGAAGCAAGAATCAAACCCTTTCCGTATGAGACATGTATGCTGCACTATAATTTTTTTCTTAACTATGCAGATCCTCAAAAGTGCAGATACTCTTCGATAAGACCCGGTATAAAAGCCGGTGACCCTAAAGTGACCGACATTAAAGCTATTGCTTACTTACCAGATGGATTGATTAGAGTAAAACTTGATTATAACTTTGAATGGATAGAACTTCCTCAGAGACCAAAAAGACTTCCTGTCATAGAACATTATGAATCATTACACACTAAGCAGTTACCGATTCCCGACTCTAAATTTAAACATCTTCAGGAATTGAAATCTTTACTGCCGCTAGATTGTCAGTCATTCTACGATTCCTTGCCTCATATTTAATTTAATTAAACTCTTGATACCACTATACATTTTAAATTGATTTAAAGTACAAAACAGATCTCAATTAATGACTGATAGGTATATTAGACTGATTATATTATTGATAAGTACTTAATAATGTAAGGGTTATTGAAACATTGTAATTTATCTTATTTTGTATATTAAAAGTTATTTTCTTATAATGCTAATATCTTTTATTACTTGACTTCTTGTAAAATCCATATTAAGTTTGCGACCAATTCCTCCTAAATGAAATGACAAGACCTCCTATCTGCAAATTCAGTCTTTTAAAAAAGTGTAAATTTCTCCTATCTTACCTAGTAATTTATTGGAACGAAGTAAAGAAATAAATTTATCTTAATAATGTAAATAATTATATTTAAAACCAACTATATTTTTGGTTTACTCATATTTACATTCGTATCAAAGTTACAAGATTTTTTGCGCCTCCTGTAAAATTTTCACACATTGAGTTAGGAGGTCTTGACGGTTAACCGTCGATATCTCAGTTATTAATGGTCCCAAGACGCACATTAGAAAGATTGATGCATAAGGTTAGGGAAATATTGGTGCAGGAATTTGTACCTAGAAATCTGGGAATTCAACACATATCCCGAGAACAATTGTTGCAACACAACTTAGTGATCCCAAATGCAATTTATAACGAAAATAATGAAAATTCAATAATTATATGTGATGGGACTTATATTTATTTGAACAAAAGTTCCAATTATATGTTCCAAAAGGACACATATTCCTTACATAAATATAGAAACTTATTAAAACCATTTTTGCTGGTGACACCTGATGGCTACATTGTAGATTGCTTTGGCCCGTACAAGGCTACCACATCTGATGCAGATATAATGCTTTCCCTTTTCAGAGATGAAAACTGTCCTCTCAGACAATACTTTCAAAATAATTATATTTTTATTCTAGACAGGGGATTTAGAGATTCAATTAGTCTGCTAGAGGCTTGCAGCTTGCAACATACATGCCGGAATCCCTGCTTGAGGGTGAACATCAGCTCACCACCGAGCAGGCTAACAGGAGTCGTTGTGTGACTATATGCCGTTGGGTAGTGGAAGTTGTCAACGGGTATTTTAAAAGAGACTATAAAATATTCCGGCAAGATTATTTTAATATAAATGTGCCTCATATGATGCAAATGTTCTCAATAGCTGCAAGCCTTTTAAATAAATTTGGTGTTAGACTAAAAAATAGGGATGATGCTGTACAAATCATAAATGTGATTAGGGAACGATTTCCATTGAATAATAATTTGTCTGATTTTATAAACGCAGTGAATATGAATAGACGATCATCTAGTTTTACTAATATTACAGCTCATCCCCTTAGTAATATTATATTCCCCCGTCTACAATATGGTGAGGAAATACTATTTGCCCTAGGAACGTACCAGATCCGACAGGCAAGGTCATATTATGGCGAACATGTCAGGTTTCATGGAGGATATAGAATTGAACTATGCAGAGAAAACATTAATGTAACAGAGTATGGTTTGAGAGGGAGTGGAGATAATTCACTAATAAGAGGCAAAATTAAATCCAGACACATTTCGAGAAAAATATATTATGTTTATATATTAATTGAAAATAATGTGTCTGGAAGGGAAGGTATAGTGGAATACTGCTGTAATTGTTTAGTTGGTAGAAGAACCATTGGGTGCTGTGCACATGTAATGACCCTTGTGTGGTACCTTGGGTGGGCCAGGTATCAGCCGACAATATCAGCGCCAGCAGCATTTCTCGATGCTGTAGTTGTAAGAGAGGATGATGAATAAAAAGTATTTATATCAAAACCCTTTTTTTCTTTCGTTTACCCAGTATCAACGCAGACTAACAGACAGTACCTAGCGACTAACCCTATGTTCAGTCAGAATTGAAATCAGTCATGGTGGGCTAGCTAGAAAATGTCCCACTTGTTTTTTTTTCGCGATCAGTCCTGGATAATTATCTAACAGTCTAGTAAAAACTCTAAGTCGTTTGCCTAGCATTAAATCGCCTTATTTATTTATTCTAACCCCAAAATGATTTTTTGCATTATTAAAATATCGTGGCTATTTAGATATTATTTTCGAACGGGATGGTGTTTACTACATAAAAACTAACCAATCTCACTATAAGTTATTTCTGGACACTGAAAATTAAAGTCAGGTCCAGCGTCTATAGAAATTTGGCCGATGTTCTTTATAAATAACAACGAACACTGGCTTCAAGGCACTCTTGAAATACCTCGGAAAAGACTTTCTAGCGGTAATGCAGGGCGCCCAGAAAAAAACTTTGACGATTTGTCTGAACGAAGCAAACGCAGAAAAACTGAGAATCTTCGTGAAAGCCACGAAGCTCGAGAGCTATTATATGCCGGTCAAATGGCACTTCGAGAGCGTGGAGATACTGATGGAGCAAATGTTGTGAAGAAAATTACAGAATCACCGACTCGTGGCCGTGGACATGAGTACCGCATCGCCTTGCGCAAAAGTGACACATCATCATTACCAGCAACACAAATAACACCAACTGCAGCGTTATCCATGTTTGTCGAAGCTAATTTAACAAGGAGACAGTACGATATAGTGCGTGAGACAAATAAAAAGTTCTATCCTTGCTACACCATCCTCCAAAAAGAAAAACAGCAATGCTATCCAGATCCTGAAAGCATTACCATATCTGAGACCTGTGCTGAAATAAAACTGCAAGCATTGCTGGATCACACAGCTAAGCGATTGTTACTATATTTAGAGGAAGTCATTTCTACGTTATCAGTAGAGGAGTTCTCATCACTTGAACTTATATATAAGTGGGGATGTGATGGATCACAACAAGCTGAATATAAGCAAAAGTTTGAAAACTCAAGCAATACAGATGCTAATATATTTCAGTCAAGTTTGGTCCCTGTTCAATTAGTTTGCACGTGCAACAATGACCCTAGTTCTGATATGACAAATGCAAATGTCATTTGGCGCAACAACTGTCCATCTTCACACAGATTTTGCAGGCCTATGAGGATAAGATTTATCAAAGAAACTCCGGAAACAACGAAAGAAGAAATTAAGCATTTTGAAGACCAAATTAAAGATTTGAATACTACCAAATTAACAAGTGCTGCACTCGAAGTTTCTGTCAAACACACCTTATTATTCACAATGATTGATGGTAAGGTATGTAATGCTGCCACAGATACTAAATCTGCAATGAGGTGTTATCTCTGCAAATTAACTTCAACAGATTTTAACAATCTCGATAAAGTGAGGAGGAGCTCAGAGGTAATCAAGGCAATTTTTAAATTTAGGTTTTCAATTCTTCATGCTAGAATCAGATTCTTCGAAAGCCTTCTTCATGTCGCATATAAGATTCCTGTACCAGTGGCAAATTAGGTCGCAAGCAGAAAAAGACATCGTAAAAACTAAAAAGCAAGAAATCCAAGAAAGGTTTCGAGAAGAACTTGGTCTTTTGGTTGATATCCCAAAAGCTGGTTTTGGCAATTCCAATGACGGAAATACGAGTAGGAGATTTTTTGAATGTTGTGCGGAGGCTTCCGCTATAACGCTATAAATTTGGTATCAATGAGGAATTAATAAAAAGGTTCGCAACAATTTTGGAAGTTATATCGATTGGATATGACATAAATATTGAAAAGTTTTGTTCATATTGTGACAGTACAGCAGAACTTTATGTTAGCTTATACAGCTGGCATCCGATGACACCCACTGTACACAAAGTACCACAGATGATGATGCACGGGCCACTCATCGTGAAAAACGCTCTGATCCCAATCGGAACTTTATCTGAGGAAGCAGCAGAAGTTAAAAACAAGCATTTTCGAGATTATAGGGAAAATTATTCGCGAAAGTTTTCCCGTGAAGATTGCAATAGGGATATTCTGTATAGGCTGCTGCTCACATCAGACCCGTATCTTAGCTCAATTAGGCCTAGACCTAAGAAAACTTTCTACTTTTACCTCTTCCGCAAAAGAAATGTTACTGCCATTTCACGACAGTGGTGACTCGGACAAGGAAAATAAAGATTAGGAGTACTTACCATACCGTTTTATAGTTGGTTTTTAATGTCTAATAAAATAAAAATGTGACATATTTTTTCTTTACCTTTTCTCAAACACTTAGATTCCTTTTCAATTGATATTTTGCCATCAACTAGGTTTTGAATCATGATTTTTCAATAAATTAGTCTATATAAGCACCGAAATATTCAAAAAATATTGTTAAATAGTTTTGGCCATGTTTTAGGGTCAAATACCCGTCTGTGCGTCGTAACGCCATGTACGAGTAAGTAGAAGGAGTTAAACTTCTCAAACGAGTGGCAAAATACTTATTAAGACTATATGAAGAAAAGAGACAACAGACAAAGCGCAAACAGGAGCAGAAGTAGCAACAACGGGCGGATCGTCAACGTTACAACATTGAGAAAAATGTTTATAACCTGTTCCTGAAACATCCTGTTGGACAAGTGTGACTCGTTAATATGTTCATAATTTATAAATAATAAATGTTTTTCTACCAAAATCAACGAGCTAGAAAATCACTACGAAGAAATTCAAGAGAGAAATCAAAATAATTATATTTTCCTTGTTTAACCCAAACAATCCCTTTTACGTGAACTTGTTATTTAAAAGGAAAATCATAATTAAGAGATTAAAGAGATTAATGGATAGTTAATGGTTTTTACATAAACTATCGCCTTCTTCCCATGGGGGTAGGCAGACAGGCGATCAAGGACGTACGTCGCTGTTCAATATTGACCTTGAAGTATCATACCCACTGTTGGTAACAGTCTTGTTGTTGATATTTTCTTGATACAAGCATCTTAGGAGTGCATATGAATATGGAACATGCTTAGAAAGTTGTGCAAATCTTTTGCGTTACAATAAGTTGCGAAAAAATATGCAGCCTCAGAAATCACTGGCTCACACACTGGCAACACATAAAATGAAATAAAACATAAAATGATAAAATATTGCCCGGGCCCTCCTAAATAACGAACTGAGTATTATATTTTACTCGTATTTGAGGATCCCAATGATGTGTTAATACGGTGCCTGATCAATTCACGACACAGAAGAACAACCAACACCAAGCTACAGGGTAGGAACGCCATTAAAGAACATTATTGTTCATATTTGCACGGCCGGAGAAGTTTAGGAAGCTGTACCCATATTAGTCATCCTACTGCTTTCTTAGATAGCGTTCTGATTGATCGTAATTAATAGTAAATAAAAAATGTTATAAATACACTCTGGTTGTCAAGAATTACTCAAGAATTTGGAGCAATTCAACACACAGTGTTGATTTTAAAATCCTCTATCATTGGAGTTTCACCTGACGGGATTTGTATGGACTTTGTGATTCAAATAAAATGCTAAGTGATAAAACAATGAAAGTAATGTGAGAGACAGTGAACTGTATGAAAAATATAAAGCTTCGATAATGGTACAAACGCAGGGGCAAAAAAAAAATTAAGGACTGCTTTGTATCGCTGATCCTACCTTTGAACAGACAAAATTCCTACACAAGTACTGTACTGGGTGGAGTATGATGAAACATATGTGAAAGGTTTATTAGATGCCGTTGAAGAATTTTGGAAACAATTTATTTTTAAGACTCTGTTACAACGTGCAAAATAAAAATAAATATACTATGTATGTATTTTATTACCGTCAAGAAAGAAGAATACCTCACTGGCATCTCATATACTTTAGTAACAATGAACAATGGGGATATAACTCACGATTAGGACGAACTATTCGCAAGGGGGCGCTATTCCTACAGAAATAAATCAGTTGACTGTCTTGTCTACGCCAGTATCATTATTCCGCCAATGGTCGTCAAATCCAACAGGACATTCTCGGTAAAGAACATATTAAATCTTGTCAGTGCGCCGAACACCATTGTGGAAAGATGGGCATCAATGGAAAACAGCGTCATACGAGACTGATTGTGCCGAAAAGGGAGATTCAATAGTTCGATCAGAAACCAAGCCATTTAAAGGAAGGGACGATGGAATGGTGGGTACAACTCTTTAAGCCCATTAAGATCTAGATGGAGAAAGCGGATATTAAATACCAGGCAAAAAGCGGAAAATTTTGGAAGGAGAACAGGACAAAATGCATTCGTTATCAACTCGAAGAGAAGTCATTGATGCCTTGTTTCTCTATAAGCTGCTTAGAAATAAAATTGACTGCCCAAACCTACTGAGTCTCCTAAAGTTTCGTGCTCCAGCCCAATATCCGCGAAACCCTATCACACCACTATACCCACCCTTGCGCAGAACAGTTCTGGGTGCTAACTCACCGATTTCCCGCCTGTGTAAAAATATAAATAGTTGCAGTGATCTCACTGACATACATCATGACAGCATAGGAAAGTTTTATAAAATTATTATCCAGTAATATTCCCACAACCAATGATCTCCTTAGCGTATTTTTTATTTTAATTTTTATTATTTTTTATTTTTATTATTTTAGATTTATAATATATCATTTTTATTATTTTTATTTGTTCAATGTTAATGTTTTAATCTTTTTGTTATATTATTTTGAATGAAAGGGGTTTGGGTAAAAGTGGCATGTTTTTTTAAATACGCGGCCACTAATGAAAAGTGTTTTGTTAAAAAGAACACATTAAGTCGTTTTTTTTTGCTATGAACGTTACTTTCCCACGTTCATCGAAGCCGAGATATTTAAAGTAAATAATCTATAAAATCAAATTGCCATTTGCTATAAATTGTGCTTATTTCATTCATTACATTGTAGTGTTACTTGTATTTCTCTTTATAACTCGTAATTAGCGATAAACAACACCACAAAACCCGTTTTTTTCAGCCTATAAATGCTGTAATCCCTGATGGCGATGAATTTCCAGTATTGAGTGCGGATGACCTCATCATATATGCTTTGGGTACTTAACAAATTCATCAAGCTCGCAGCTATTATGGTGAGCATATCAAAAACGGAACGTATTTAATAGAAATATATAAGGAGCCCATATAAACGAGTTTTTAACGAAGACGGAATCCCGAGTATCAGGACCCATGGCTGCTGAGGGGAAGGATACCTACAGTCCCGTCATGTATCTAGCAGAATATACTATGTGTATATTTTGATACAACGAGGGTGCCAGGGAATAAATGCCATAATAGGATATTATTGTTCGTGTATTGTAGGGAAACGCACACTATGTTGTTGTTCCCACATTATGGCTATCATTTATGGTATTAAGGGTGGGGGAAATATCAAGAAAATCTGTCTCCTCCAGCGCAGTTCCTCGACCTAATAATCAGGCATGATATAGAAGAAGAACCATAAAACACCCGAAAAGTCGTTTTATATCTATTTAAGTAATTGAGGTTTGTGTAAAAATATAGTGATTTTATAGTAATCATGTTTTTTATTTAATTGTCGTATAATAATGCCGTACATACTCCTCCAATAACATGCGTAAATTTATGAATGTATGTATTGTGCCATGCGTGCTGTATTTTTTCACAATACATATACGTGGTTACGTCTTTATTTAGATGACATGATGTTGAAATTCTTCCTACTTCGTTATCATATATTTCAGCTCCGATATTACTGAGGGCAAAGTTATTTTATGAGTCATTATTATTATATATATCACTATACGTTAGCAACAATAAATTAAGTGGCCGCTCAAAAAAAAAAAACATGCCACTGGTTCATACAAAATTACCCAAACCCCTTTTTGTTGTTATTATTATTGTTGCGCATGAATCAGAATTATTTAATAACTTTAATTGTAAATATCCTTTTTGGCTTTGTATTATTATGTAAAACCATAAATGGTGCATGTTGTTGTTGCCTGTAAGTGATTGTTGCACTTATAAATGTATTTAATATTATGGAATTTTGTGTAAATGTATTGTGGAAACAATTCTTGGCTAACCTAAATAAATAAAATAAATCACTGACGAACAACCAGATTGCGAAGATAACGGTCGAAACACAGATATTATTTTATTATACTTCTATGCATAGGTCTTATTATATCTTCTTCGTTACAGCCAAATAATCAGTTTAATATTAACTTACTATTCCGAAGAGAGTGTGATCGGGAGATTAAAGAAAAGGAAAACCATTATGTAGAGATTCAAGAGATAAATTAGAATTACTTAATAATATTTTCTTCGTTTCAGCCAATAATCCGTTTAATGTTAACAAACTATTCCGAAGAGAGTGTGATCGGGAGAATCATTATGAAGAGATAAATTAAAATTCTTACTATTCCGAAGAGAGTGTGATCGGGAGATAAAAGGAAAACCATTATGAAGCGATTCAAGAGATAAATTAGAATACATTTATTATATCTTCTTCGTTTCAGCCACATAATCTGTTTAATATTAACTTACTTTTCCGAAGAGAGTGTGATCGGGAGATAAAAGAAAAGGAAAACCATTATGAAGCGATTCAAGAGATAAATTAGAATACATTTATTATATCTTCTTCGTTACAGCCAAATAATCAGTTTAATATTAACTTACTATTCCGAAGAGAGTGTGATCGGGAGATTAAAGAAAAGGAAAACCATTATGTAGAGATTCAAGAGATAAATTAGAATTACTTAATAATATTTTCTTCGTTTCAGCCAATAATCCGTTTAATGTTAACAAATTATTCCGAAGAGAGTGTGATCGGGAGATTGAAGAAAAGGAAAACCATTATGAAGAGATAAATTAAAATTCTTACTATTCCGAAGAGAGTGTGATCGGGAGATAAAAGGAAAACCATTATGAAGCGATTCAAGAGATCAATTAGAATACATTTATTATATCTTCTTCGTTTCAGCCACATAATCTGTTTAATATTAACTTACTTTTCCGAAGAGAGTGTGATCGGGAGATAGAAGAAAAGGAAAACCATTATGAAGCGATTCAAGAGATAAATTAGAATACATTTAATATATCTTCTTCGTTACAGCCAAATAATCAGTTTAATATTAACTTACTATTCCGAAGAGAGTGTGATCGGGAGATTAAAGAAAAGGAAAACCATTATGTAGAGATTCAAGAGATAAATTAGAATTACTTAATAATATTTTCTTCGTTTCAGCCAATAATCCGTTTAATGTTAACAAACTATTCCGAAGAGAGTGTGATCGGGAGATTGAAGAAAAGGAAAACCATTATGAAGAGATAAATTAAATTAATAATATTAATAATTACCCCACCGCCGTATCTCTACGTTGACGTCGTGGTGGGGCTTGCGCGCTCCAAACTTTAGGTCTGTGCCGGTAGAGTTTACTTTGCCGGAACAGGTCTAGGATGAGGAGTCAGACCAAGAGAGATACAGAAACCCGCAGGGCAGCATGTGGCGAGCTGTTGGGCAGTAGCGACCCCACGGACCCTATCTCCCGGGAGAAATCTTGTTCCTCATCTCTGGCTTGCCTTTATTGGCCGGCTGGAGTGAACACTGACGAGGAACAGAGCTCCCACCTCATTCTTGCCTTAATTGGCCGGCTTGAGTGGAGATTCGCAAGAGCAAACGTGCTCGGAGGAAGAAAGTATTTCAGTAAGTGCTCGTAGGGATCTTGACCATCTTCCGGGCTCTGGGATTGTTCTGAAAGCCGTGGAATACCTCTCCACTCCTCAAGCACCTCAGGACGTGTTGCCCCCTTGTCGCTACGTCACTATGTGCTAGCGACAGTTTTCAGGGGCCCATTATTGAGTGTGCAAGTCACCCCCTGCCATTTTATCCGTGTACTTATAAAACATTGATCAGGCAGGGGCCATAGTCCTTCCATAGTTCCAGGTCACCAGTCAACTTAAGCCACCCAAACCCATAGTCCAATATCTTTGTTTCCATATCCTGCAATAGTCCTACACCAACCGGGGGTTGTCCTTGGGTGTACTTGCATAGTGTATACAGGGATAATCGTCGGTTGGTGCCTCATTTCATTAAAAACGTCTAACGGGCCTCTGCGAGTTGGCTTTGGCCCCTCGTACGCCTTCTAAAGGTCCGGGACCCCAGGGTCCCGAGAAATGTCAAGAGACGAAATTAATAATTATAATTACTTAATAATTAGTTAATAATATTTTCTTCGCTTCAGCCAAACAATCCGTTTAATGTTAACTTACTATTCCGAAGAGAGTGTGATCGGGAGATAAAAGGAAAACCATATAATGAAGCGATTCAAGAGATAAATTAGAATACATTTATTATATCTTCTTCGTTACAGCCAAATAATCAGTTTAATATTAACAAACTATTCCGAAGAGAGTGTGATCGGGAGATAAAAGAAAAGGAAAACCATTATGAAGCGATTCAAGAGATAAATAAGTTAATTAAATTTTCTTCGTTTCACCCAATAATCCGTATAAAGTTAACAAACTATTCCGAAGAGAGTGTGATCGGGAGATAAAAGAAAAGGAAAACCATTATGATGAGATTCAAGAGATAAATTAGAATAAGTTAATTCATTTTTTTTCGTTTCAGCCAACAATCCGTTTATTGTTAACAAACTATTCCGAAGAGAGTGTGATCGGGGGATAAAAGAATAGGAAAACCATTACGAAGAGATTCAAGAGATAAATTAGAATAAATAAATTATATCTTCTTCGTTACAGCCAAATAATCAGTTTAATATTAACAAACTATTCCGAAGAGAGTGTGATCGGGAGATAAAAGAAAACGAAAACCATTATGAAGCGATTCAAGAGATAAATAAGTTAATTAAATTTTCTTCGTTTCAACCAATAATCCGTATAAAGTTAACAAACTATTCCGAAGAGAGTGTGATCGGGAGATAAAAGAAAAGGAAAACCATTATGATGAGATTCAAGAGATAAATTAGAATAAGTTAATTATATCTTCGTTCCAACCATATAATCAGTTTTATGTTGACTTACTATTCCGAAGAGAGTGTGATCGGGAGATAAAAGAAAAGGAAAACCATTATGAAGAGATTCAAGAGATAAATTAGAATAAATTAATTATATCTTCTTCGTTTCAGCCAAATAATCTGTTTAATATTAACTTACTTTTCCGAAGAGAGTGTGATCGGGAGATAAAAGAAAAGGAAAACCATTATGAAGAGATTCCAGAGATAAATTAAAATTAGGTACTTAATTTTCTTCGCTTCAGCCAAAAAATCCGTTTAATGTTAACTTACTATTCTAAAGAGAATGTGACCAGGAGATAGAAGAAAAGAAAAACCATTATGAAGAGATTAAAGAGATAAATTAGAAAGGCAAGCATATTAAAGAGATAAATTACAAAGCAAGCATATTATAAGATGGGGAATTACATCGCTGATAAAAATGCTTGGCTCAATGCTGGTCCTGCTCCACAACCACAAATAATTGACTAACATAAAAAAAAAACAGTTGGAGCTGTTGAAGATTGAAAGACCATCTTTGCATTGTATAAACTCAATCTCCTTTGTATTATATAATTGCATAGCACGGGTGTGAGTACTATAGAGTTACCATTTTCCGGGTAATATGTCTTTTATTGTCTTGAAAGTGCCTTCGCGGCTGTATGTCATGCTCAATCAGATGTCTCGCTAATGGTGGCTCACTCACACTCTTTAATGAAATGGAATCTTATATCAATATTTTTCAAGCGCTTACTTAATAAAAATCTTGATAGGACAAACATTTTCAATATTACAATATTTATACAGTCGAGCAATACGGCTGCCCCATTTCAAAACCTAGTAAGGGACACTTTTTACAAAAATCGTTTTATTGCATAATCTTCCTAACCTAGTAAGTCCCTACCGAATACAAAAATATCAGCGTTAAAAACTCACTTAAAATCAGATATATTTAAGCATCAATACCTAGTAAGTACACTATCCACTCCCTCGTGACCAAATTAAAACCTAGTAAGTCACTTCAACCATTTCAAAACCTAGTAAGTCTCTGGACTTACTAGGTTTTTAAATGGTCGTTGCACCTTACTAGGTTTTTGAAATCAAGAATCCAATATGAAAGAAGAGCGGGGTGGGGCGGGGGGACCCGCAGCAAGTCACACACGTATTACTCGCTAGTGCTTCAATCGGCGTCGATGCTCGAACGAAGTAACTTGTGTCCCTGTGTTAGTATAAAAAATGAATCGCCAAATGCAATTTTACAGTTCGAAAAAGATTGTGGCTGCTGCTAATAAAAATAACAATATGGATAGTGATTTAGAGACAGAGTGGTAAGTTCAATATACCTACAATATTTCTTTTGGCATGTAATAATTACGTGAACTGATATCATATACCTACCTATACAAAGTAATTATGCTAACTCTTTGCTTTATTCGTTATTATTGTTTTGTTTGTTATTTGGTTTTGACATTATTGGTTTTGAGTTTGTTGGTTTTGGCTTCAAAAAGACGTTATTGGTGACGTTAAATAATATTATAAAAAGGCTGCGGTTTGTTTGTATGTCTTGCATTTTTTTCTTTTCTTTGCTTCAGTTTGTCTGCTAATAACTGCTTAATTGAGCCATCTACTTCCTCATCGCAAAATATTGAAGAATTAATTACAGTTAGCGATTTGGACGACTCGGTTGAAGATCCTGATTTTGAATTGTCTACGTCTGGAAAAGATACTTCTTCTGATAATGATTTGACATTCCGGAATATCGTAATAGGTGATACTCTACTCCAGCAAAATAGACAACCTGAAATACATTTTGTTGCTGCATATCCTGGTCCAGTCTTTACTTACAATGCTACCCAGCAATTAATAGATGATTCTGTACCAATTGTTATAAAACAAAATAAAAATAAAATAAAGCATCCCATGATAATAAACAGTTGTGATGGTAAATGCAAGAGGCAATGTGCTACGTTTTCACAGGAATGGCGGAAAGAAATTTGGGATAAATATTGGGATCAAAATTTTGTATCAAGGCGAAGTTTTCTAAATAAATGTGTAAACATATCTTCAATAAAGCGACGTAAAATTCAAATGAGCAATTCTAACGAGACTTTTTTAAAAAACGAAAGTCGTTATTTTTCATTGCCAAATAAAGACAACGAATTAATTTCCGTGTGTCGAATTTTTTTTTTGGCAACTCTTGGCTATAAAACTGATGCTGTGATAACAGAGCTAAGTAGAGCTATAAAAAAAGGACTGCTGAATGTATCTGTTCCCAAAGAAAATAGGGGTGGCAATAGAAGAAAAATTAATGGAAATATCATAACCGAACATATAATGACTTTTCAGCCCACTATTAGTCATTATCGCCGTCACAATGCGCCATTTACTAAATATCTGCCGAGACATTTAACATTACAGCAAATGTACAAAGATTTTAAGCAAAAAAATCCAAATTTTAAATGTGGGATTGAATTATACAGGCAAAAAATAAAAGAACTGAAAATATCATTTCACATGCCTAAAGGTGATAGGTGTGTAGAATGCTCGATGTATGAAGAAGAACTGAAGAAGTACAGCGATGTTAACTCAATGCCTGAAGAAATAAGAACAAAATATGAAAATCATAAGTTTAAAGCTGACTCTGCTTTACAAAGATACAGATTAGATGGAACAAACAAAAACTCAAACAGAGTTAAATATATTTCAATGGATTTGCAGAAAGTAATCATTTTACCAGAAATGCCTGACATTAAAGATGCATTTTTCATGAGTCGTTTGATTACTTTTAATTTAACATTTGCTCCAATTGAAAAAAAGTCCAGCGATTATGCCACGTGCGTCCTTTGGCATGAAGCTCAATCTGGACGAGAGGCGAGTGATATTGTAAACGCTATATATGCTTTCTTACAGGCTAATAGGGATATGGAGCACTTATATATATGGACTGATAATTGTACAGCCCAAAATAAAAATTGGACCCTTTACACAGCAATGACTACGATAGTCAATAACTCCTCGAATGATCTTAAATCGGTAACAATTAGCTATCTAACAAAAGGTCATACTCACATGTCCGCGGATGCTGTTCACGGCAATATAGAATTAAAAATGAAGAGGCAAAAAAATATTTACGATTTTCAAGATTTTAAGGATACGGTGATGCAATCAAGGAAAAATATAAAAATAATAGAAATCACTTGTAGACATGATTGGCCAAAAAAAAAAAGATCGGTACGACATAATGATCCCCTTAAAGATTTTAATTTAAACTCTGTTGTACAAGTGGAGTTTATCGCTGGATCAAGAAACCTTTTTTATAAAACAAGGTACTTATTTATAATTAATTTAATTAAACATCATATTAGTGAATTTTTCCTTTTTTTACTTTAATGTAAATTTATTTTTTCAGATTTGATGAACCCTCCCGGGAAGTGGACTTTTTAATAAAAAAATTTGATTGCACAGTTCTACCCAAAACCATTGTCACTCCAAGGGGCATTAAACAAAATAGAGCAAGAGCCCGCGACGCACATAGGAGTATTTGTACTAAAAACCTGGCCAATATTATTTCGTGACATTTGTGACGTGGAAACTATTAAATAAATAAAGTAAGATAGTTTTCAAACATTTATTTAATAATATTAATAGTTAATATAATAAAACAAAAAAAAACAATCATCGAAATCAGATTCATCGTTTTCATCTGTTGCTGTTGTATTGTGTTCTTCGTCACTGCTTTCTATTGTTGCATTTTCAGCGTCAGGGAGCAAAAGACTTACGGGTTACTTTTCTTCCGTGGTGTTTTTCTAGTGCTACTTAAAAATGGGTCTGACGTTAGTAACAGTCGATTTAAAATGTCCCTATTACATTTTATTCCGTCAAATTTTCGCGAGGAGTTTTGCCTGTAGAGCCTGAAGTGCTTATTTCTAGCTTCTTTTCTTCTTCAGTACAGCTGTATATTACGTTCTGTCAAGTCTCTGTAACTCTCATTGATTGTTCCACTGGATAGCAATCGGTTTTTGCTTTTTTTTATCAAAGAATAGCAAGGGTATATATTTTTATTTGCGCTGTGTAAAATTTCCCACTGTCTTCTACTAAAATCCCCTTGGACGAAAATAGCTAAGGCTTCAGATGGTGAATGCTTTTTTATTTTACTTTGATTCTTTGAAGAAATTACTTTTCGAAACTTTGTAGCTCTTGTTGGAGTCAAAGTGATGTCTTTTATTATTTTAGATGCATCCTTATTTCCTCCGGCACGTTGACTCATTTGAGCAGCATAAGTCAACTCATCTGTCGATACAGTATCTCGTAGACCTTTTGTTTTTCTTCGCTTGCATCTATCACTGGATTCCCCGAATTCCTTTGAAGGACGACTCGGTTTTCCTATAGTCCAGAGGGCGAATTTGAGAGTATTTTGAAGCCAAAGTTAATTTTTTTTTAGAAAGCGGTCGTGCTTTGTAGTTTGCTGCTACCCATTTTCGTTTAAATTCACATTTGAAATGGCTCAACGTATGTTTTAATGTCTCCAGATCACTTTCTGGACATTTTGTTATCTGTATAATTTTTTTTTCCAAAAAGAGCATCTTTGCATCAATTTTCTTGTCAGGGCTTTTCTTGCACGATATCATATAATTGCTTATTTGACATGTTCTTGAAATTCCCAATGGAATCTAAAAATAAAAAGAGAATTTACTGTAAATAATCTTGTTTTAAATTAATTTTCCATTTTGTTTGAATGTGTGCTAAACAAAATGGCGGAACAAAGCGGAATATTTTCTTTCACGATTCTCTTTAGGAAAGTCTAAACTTGATTTAAATAATAGTTCATTACTCGGAAATGCTCGGAACACATACAAAACCGCTTCTGATTTTTTTTTTTTTAATAGACTAAGAGATTATTTTAGTATCCTTTGCGAAATTAAAAAAAAAACATTTATGAGTCTATAACTTAAATGAAATGATATTATTTATGTTGTTACATACCTTGAACTTCCATATTCGTCGTGTTTATCCCACCAACTACTAACATAACGACTAAAACAGCAAATGTTAGGAGCACAAAAAATAAGGTTATCGAGAAAACAATGGACCGCACTGGACGACGACTGAGTTCCGACTACCCGTGTGCCGCGCGGTGAAGGGATAAGGGAGCGGGGGGTGCGGTACGTTATGAACAGGTTATTTAGCTGTCAGAAAGTGATGGTTGTATTGAGTTAAGCCACACTTTGAATATTCGACTTATGGCCAGGTTTTTAATGCCAATACTCGTATGTGCGACGGCCAGACCTTCGTTATTTTATAAAAGCTGAAAGTTTCTCTGTGTACGTCTCCAACATAGGTAAGAACGACCCGCGACTATAGAGTTTCGATTATGGTTACTTTGGCAGGTAACAGGTAGTAAAGGTGTATAAAATGGTACCTTAAATTCGTTAAAGTATAAAGTTCAATTTTTTTATATTTTCTCCAGAATATCATTTAGAAATCACGTCATCCATTGCCGGACACTTTTTACAGTTGCTACCCCCTGCCGGACACCCCTAAACTTTAATAAATTTTAATTATACTTTCGTTATAGTATAAAAGCTAAATTTTATATGTTACTTAGGGACTAATAAAAATATGTTATCTCAATAGCCAGACAGTTTTAATGGTTTTTACATCTTGCCAGACACCTTGAAAGCCTGCTGTAGGTGTGAGCGCGAGGTAGCAACTGTTCAAGCGGGTGCGAGTGAGATAGAGTACTTAGTCTATTGCGATCTTTTATTGCGCATCAGCTGTCATTTATCGATGAAGTATCTGGGACTAGTCCTCGACAGCCGGTGGAACTTCGTGGAGCATTTCCGACGTTTGGCTCCCAGACTGGAGCGGGCCGGGGCTGCCTTGAAGCGGCTACTGCCCAATCTAGGGGGTCCAAACGGCTCCTGCCGGAGGCTCTATGCGGGGGTCGTGCGGTCCATGGCCCTTTACGGGGCACCGGTGTGGGCGCGCTCTTTCAGGCTGCGGCCAGCCCGCCGGTTGAACGCGTCCCAAAGGGTCATGGCCATCCGGATGGTCTGGGGATACCGCACGGTCTCCGGTGAGGCGGCGAGCCTCCTTGCCGGATTGCCGCCATGGGATCTGGAGGCAAAAGTCCTCGCGCACATTTGGGAGTGGCGCGAGGAGGCGAAACGCCGGGGTGTAACTCCGCTGCCGCGAGAAATCACAGCACAGCGGACAGAGCTCCGGCGGGATCTCATGGCATCATGGAGAGTGCGATTGTCGTAACCCCGTGCTGGGCACGCCACAATTGCGGCGATAAGTCCCCTCTTTGAGGAGTGGCTTGAGAGGCGCCACGGCGTCCTCACCTTCCGCCTGAAGCAGGTCCTCACCGGACACGGTTGTTTCGGGAGGTTCCTGTTCCGCATAAGGCGGGAGGAAACGCCCGGGTGTCACTCTGTGTGGATCGCCCGGAGGACACGGTGGAGCATACGGTGGAGGTCTGCCCGGCTTGGGCGGGGCACCGCCGTGTCCTTGTGGAGGCGATCGGTGGCAGTGATCTCTCTCGTCCGGCCCTGGTACAGGCCATGGTACGGAGCGAGAGGGCGTGGGAAGCCGTCACCTACTTCTGCGAAGCAGTAATGCTCGCGAAGGAGGAGACGGAGCGCGTGAGGGAGAGGCAAATGTCGCGCCCTCACGCCCCTAGCCGCCGCAGGAGACGCTCTGGGCGTCGGGAATCGCAGGCCGATTCCCGGCCACCGTAGGCGCGGGCTTGCGGACGGTGAGCAGTGGGTAGCTCGCCGTCCGATAAGGACCAGGCCCGGGTCGACGGCGCGTTGTGTTCCACGCGCGCCTCAAAGAGATGTCAGCACAACGGAAGGGGTCCGCTAGGACTGATGCTTGCCTGGGTCGCGGGAAAGTCCGAAACGGATACCGTGGCCCCTGGCAATGTACAGGCAACTGAAGGAACACGGGTGGGTTTTAGTCAGTAAGAGTCTGACACGCCCTCCCGCTCCGCCCAGAGCAGGAGAAGTTATTTGATAATTTCCCACAATCAAAAAAAAAAAAAGCTATCATTTATGGGCTATTGTGTATTATCTATTGAACTATTATCTATTATGCGTACAACCAACGTTTAACATTTGATATTTGTGCAGTTTTTTTGTGAAATATAATTGAAATTTTAGTAAAAAGTGTTATCATGGGAGATACGTTCATTTGTTTCGTTTGTAAAAAAAAGTGAGGGTAAAGTAATATTGTTCTCGGAGGAATCGTTGAAAAAATGTTGAACTGTTTTGGAAATCCGAAAAAAACATAGGTAACCTAAAATATAAAGACATTATTTTATTTTTTTATTGGATATCTTAAAAGATCGCAATAGACTAAGCACTCTATCTCACTCGCACCCGCTTGAAAAGTTGCTACCTCGAGCTCGCACCTACAGCAGGCTTTCAAGGTGTCTGGCAAGATGCAAAAACCATTAAAACTGTCTGGCTATTGAGGTAACATATTTTTATTAGTCCCTAAGTAACATATATAAAATTTAGCTTTTATACTATAACGAAAGTATAATTAAAATTTATTAAAGTTTAGGGGTGTCCGGCAGGGGGTAGCAACTGTAAAAAGTGTCCGGCAATGGATGGCGTGATTTCTAAATGATATTCTGGAGAAAATATAAAAAAATTGAACTTTATACTTTATACTTTAACGAATTTAAGGTACCATTTTATACACCTTTACTACCTGTTACCTGCCAAAGTAACCACAATCGAAACTCTATAGTCGCGGGTCGTTCTTACCTATGTTGGAGACGTACACAGATAAACTTTCAGCTTTTATAAAATAACGAAGGTCTGGCCGTCGCGGGCTTTTGGTCTAAAACAAAAAAGAAGAAATTATCAACAAATTGGTATGTTTGATGCCTGAAACACGAAAGTCATTTTGGCATAATTTACCAGTGAATGACGCCTCTGTCGATTTGACAAATGATGGGCAAATGTCTGTAATTGAATAGTTTTGTTTTTTTTTTAATTAATAAACTTTTGTATTCAATAAATCATTGTTTTATTTAAATACGCTATACTAGTATTTACTCAATGACATATGCTAAGTTTCATATTCAATAAACCAGAACAAAACCTAGCAAGTGCTCTTACTATGTTATGAAACCAATTTCTAGATGAACGTAACTATCTCGTGTCAATTATCAAAATTAGTAAGGGGTTTAAAATATGCAATATACACATATATCAAAAAAAATACGTGTGGCACTCGAGGACTGCCGCGGTAAAGCTATTGCATAGCATATATTCAAAAATAAGAAGATAATATTGTTGATTTAAAATATTTTTTAAAAAAAATACCCCTATACCCCCCCCCCCCTAAATCGCAGAATTTACACAACCGTCAATGACGTCTGCCCTCACGCGTCTGCCCGCGTTCGGGTCGCGCACTCGGCGATCGCGCGTCATTGCCTATCCCGACCCTCCACCCTCGTTCTGCGCGCCCGCCGTCGACTCATCGCAGGTCATTCTTATCGTTCTAACTTTTAAAATATTAGTCCAAATTACTTAGTGTAAAAGACAAATTTTATCTACATTAAATACCGAAAGCGATGAAGGTATTTATTTTGATACGAATTAACTAAATACTCTAAAATATGCAACTTAAAAAAAGTATTCAATTTAAATGTATTTATAGCTCACTATTTTGGCTATAATGGCTTCCACATAAAAGGTAGATATATGCTGTCGCGGACTTTTATTTAGAACTCTTTAAGACAAACAACCCCACAATACATTCTTTTCATGTAACTCCAGCGGTTTAGGCAGCGCACGCAAAGATAGATCTCAGAGGGCAGGATTTTTTCCGACTTACTGGATACTTATCGTTATATTATGGCTAAATCACATAAAATCTTTATAAATTGTAGCCTATGTGTTATTCTGATATATAAGCCACATTACTGTAAAGTTTCATTAAAATCCGTTCGGTAGTTTTTGCGTGAAAGAGTAACAAACATCCATCCATCCATCCTCACAAACTTTCGCGTCAGGTTTTTTTTTTCGTTACGGAATTTCTACATTCGGTCGCCGCGCTCAGAGTCTCCGATAAAAGCTATGCAATAGCTTAAAAATACTAGTACTATGTATTCATTATTTAGTATTTTTTACTACTAATAGTTTTTTTTTTACTTAACATAAATACTTTTTAAAGGCTGACCTATATTACGTTTATGCGCTCTCCTGTAAAATTTCGTTTTAGGTCCTTACTAGGTTTTGAAATGGGGCAGCCGAATAGTGACCGAAGCACTGGGATAAACATAATAAGCATGAACATTAACAAAACAAAAGTACGGGTATGAGCCTTTAAACAGTCCAGAAACAGAGACCGAGGCACCGGGATCAACAACCTGAGGATGAACTTGAACAGAAGTTTCTTTTTTACAATCGCGACATGTATACAAGTCCAGAAACAGAGATCAACATATTCTTAATTGAGCGTAAATGTTTTTTATAGTTTAAAACCTTAGTATGATCATGAACAAAATAGTTTCTTTTTTACAATCGTGACATAGTACACGACAAGTACGAGTCTACAGAGGAGCCAGTTAAACAGGGATCAATACTCAACTCCCCAATCAAAATCAGTTTTTAAAGTTTTCTTTTTAACACTGTTCCACGACTTAGTAACCAAAATTGAAAATCTTTTTAAATTATTGTAACAATCAGATCTAATAGCTACGACAAGAATGTTCGACACCCCTTTCTGATAATCCAATTGTTTTGAAACTTAGGAATCAAGACATTTTATGACCACAATATTTTGCTACCTGATGAACAAGTAGGTACAACTCATAAGATGTAGAACCTTTTATTTTCAGACATTATCTTGCAATGCTACAACAACATATAATAAGACAGCCAAGCCTTTTTTATATTTGAACAACCAGTCTAAAATCTAATCTAAAATGCCAAAATAACACACAGAGTGCCGCCTCCCATCCAGAATTTCTAATCTAAAGACTGCAACAATTCAAGAAATTTTTCATTCAAGATCCAACAACATAAGATTTGCAAGACAAGCTGCTTATAGAATTCAACTTCCAAACAAATACATTTTGGAAACGATAAGCATGACCAAATGCTTATTTCAACGGGTTCGAACACTTATTTCAACGTGTTCGAACACTTGGCCCCTTTGAATAGACAACTATTAACCAATTTGACATTTTGATTGACTTTTCATGCTGGATCATCTTGCTGCCATTCATTTAGCAGGCTCATGATGTCATGACAGGCACTATCGGCGTCTATTCTTCTCATACTGTTTAGTCTTTCTGTCACATTCTTCCCGAAGAACCAGAAGTTTTGGTCCGGCAACATGTCAGTGACCAAGGGGTTCATAGCCAGCAACAGATCATTTATGACCTCTTTGCACTTGGTTTTTTTATTGGATTTTGGTAAGGATTTTGCTTTACGACGAGGCCTGTCAGTACGGCGGCTACGCTGACGGATGTTTAGTTCAAAATCATTTTCAAGTTCTGATTGTTGTTCTTCTTTGACATTCAAACTACTTGATAGCTCTTTGTAGTCAACAGGGACTGGTTCGTAGTTCTGAAATGAAAAAAAAAGAGAGATCGTTATCATCATGCACTTGATTTGGATAGCTTGAGATATCAAATATTATATTATTTAAACACAATATGTATTTCGTTAGCAAATTGATATTTTTAAAATCATGTTGATCATTATTATTTCATGTACAATATATTTGCTGTTGGTGGTAAAAATCAACTAGAACGAGGAAAATACCAAAAACTTCCTTTGAATGCTGGCAAGTGATTGGTTGCCCAGAGAAGCAACTAATATCCTCAATTATATCACATGAGCAGGAAAAAAACACTGACTAATGTAGACCTAAACCTTGCCCAGAAATTATACTCAATACTCAATCTTTATTTATATTCCACAATGTGAACTTTTAGGTGACATGATCATTGTGGACCCAGTTGGGCACAGCACAAGTAGGAGAGATAAGAGGAAGAGGGCTTTATTCGATGAATTTGTTGGTAAACCAAAGGTATATTGTTCATGTAATTGTTTTATAAAACATTTTGGTATTCATTGATATTATATATTATTTATTTAGATAATAGAAATAGTTTTAATTTATTTATGAATTATAAAATTTTTGTTCACTTTTAATTAATTCCAGTGATGATATGCCATTTTAATGTACAGTAAATTATAATGGCACAACAAATTCAAATTCAATATAAAAACAAGATAAATGCATAATATGGATAACTAGACAAATAAAATATTGTTTTAAAATTGTATCGAGCTGGTCACCAAATTGATCTTTTTATAAACATGTTGATCATTCCATTAGACGCTCCAAGAAAATGTTAGTTAAAATTAAAATACTACAAAAATGTTCAAGCTATCAAACCAAAATTGAGGTTGTGTTAAATGAATACTCTTGAGTTTGTTTCGACCTTTGTTTTCAGAGTAGTCAGATAGGAAAGGTCAACCTTAACTATATAGTTTTTAAATTATGATTGACGTATAAATGTGTTTGTACAAACCAACCTGAATAAATGAAATCATTTATCATATAATAATAACGGAGGCAAACTTATCTGTGTGTAATTAAACTTTATGCATGCCGTGGTTTTCATTTTCCTAGTGCTAAAAATAGGACCTATTTAACTTGGTTAGAACTACTAAAACAAGGAAAACACTAATAACATCCTTTTAATGCTGACAAGTAACCATTATCCTGAATTATATCACATGAACAGGGACATTATCCTTGTTATGCAGTGAACAGCGTAGGGCTTTTAAAATGGCACATGGACCTGTAGAAAAACCTCAGGTTTGTTTTAATAAAACTGTCAAGTATTCCTGTGAGTCAGTCTCCTTCAGAAATTGCATGTGCCTCTCATCTAACTTTCAGGGACACTAAACGCTGATAGACGTCATATCCATAATATAGGAAGTATTAACAGCCGCATACTATATTATTACTGCTTATATTTACCTCATAATCTTCTTTCTTGCAAAAATCTTTTAAAAACTGCAAAGGCTTCCAGAGCGGCCAGCAAGGCACATAAATATCTGCTGGAGTCTTTGCTTTAAGCTTGGACCGTTCAACTCTCCGATGATTGTGGTTGAAAGTGCTCCTGATGTTAACCCAACGATCTCTGACAGAGCGGGCTGAAATGAAAAATAGATAAGGGTCAGCGGGGTAGTGTAGTCTTAGGGGAGAATCATAATCTTGCTTTTTTTGTTGATACTTTCTTCTGCTATATTAGGTTTTAGTCAACAGTGAGTATCGGAGAATTCGGTCAGTGGGTCGTCTTAGGGGCGTTTCCTATGTCTAAGTTACAAGTACATACTGAAAATATACCCAAAATAACATAAACTTGAGTTTATAGATCAACAACATTTAACACTGTCTACTACTTATAGTCATAGGTTAGCAGGTCCCTAACTGACCAAATACACTATTGTACATAACTGTTAGTTTTCCAGAAAGTATAAAATATATAAATAAAATATCCACAGATACTCATTACCACTTACCAAACAGGAAGGAAAACTAACATAAACTTAAATTTTTGGAAAAACTATTGAATTTTATAAAAAGGGGTTGACATATTGTGTTGATTTTAGTTCTATATGAACCTTATTTCTACTTATCTCCATGTTGATAATCAATCCAGCAAACAAAACAGAAACAGGAGGGGCCAAAGATATAAATCGATGGGAGGGACCGGTTATAGTGCTTATTAGCCAAGTACTTATGAGGGTCAAATAATAATTATGTAAGGTCAAAATATTACTAAACAACTTACCAGTAAACCCTCGGCCCAGTCTCGCCGCAAACTCAGCGTAAGCCTTGTACTTTTGTTGAATTTGATGATTGGTGTTCCCGGCAGGCCGCCATATATAATCTCTTTGGCGAACGAATGCAACTAAATCTAATTCTAGCTTTCGCGTCCAGTAACACGGTTTACGAGGCATTGAAAATACTTTTTGATAAATACACAGATATTCTAGTTATACGCGCTACTGAAATAATGACCTATCTTAGCACTTATTGACTACGCAGACCACAGAGTACATTCTAATATACTGAACGCAGACTCAACTCAGCAAATAGATCTGTGATCATAAAACACTACTATCCTAGCGTCCGTCTGTCTAAGCTGTAACCACAGGCTTGAGGGAGGCTGTGGAGGGCTGAGTGTGATGTGGTGATGTGATTGACTTGTCAGTTGTCTCGTTGGTTGCTTGACTTGCTTGTTTGAGTGGTGATCAGTGTTGCCAGCTAGGTCTTGCCAAACGTTACCTGAAAAGAATACACTATTGTGAAAAATAACCTGTCTTTCATATTTTTTTCCAGTAGTAAGATTAAAAGTTGAAAGATAGTTGTTGGTTGTAATAACTTACAGAAATATGGATAATTTAATGTTTTCCATTTACCTTTTACTTAAAAAAAAAAAAAGTAACAAAAAATTAAGGACATAATTTAAATACTGTAATTTGCCTAACTTACCGATTAAAAAGTCTTACACAAACAAAAATACAAATTTGAAGCGACAAGCACGAACGAACTCGAACAAGAACGAATCCCTCCGATTGAACGTCAAGGAGCGAGTAGCCGAGACGAGCGGCTTTCCACTTTGGTCATTTGATGGGTCGGGTCATTTGTGATTTGGAATTTGGTTACATCATTAGTGCGAGAGAGAAAAACTTGTTTTTAGGAGTTGCACTCACTGCCTTACGAACGAAGTTTTGCGTTACATTTCATGTTGGTTTCATGTAAGAAATAAAAATGTAATTCTACTGATTCTACATTTTCCGCAAAATCACCTAATTCACCTATATGTAACCTTTCGAGTCGTGTAACCTAGAAGTAAACGAAAGGAGTTAAAAATCACCTAAAAGGTTACAAAAGTAACCTTCTGGCAACACTGGTGGTGATCGCTTTGTATAAAGTGTTGCTACCTTTCGTTCCCAATAAACTACGAATTACGACATCAAAAATAAAAACAAACGGAAATAAAGTTTGAAGCTAGAGTGAAACCGAAGTAAGAATATTAAAACATTTTTACTTCAGTTATTGTCTCAGAGACTAATATTAAACATGTTGGAATCAAAACATGTTGGAATCAAATCTTTATTTTCTGTCAATTTTCTGTACAAAGTTTGACAGGAACTAGAGATTTTAACATGTTTTGTTGTGATGTTTCGCCAGTGCAAACCAATGACTAATAAATCGTATGGACTTGGCATACCTACAAGAAAAACGTGTATACCTACACTTTATTGAGAAGATAAAATGGCGGTTAATAGGGCAGCCCTTATCGATATTTCTATATAATAACATCGATAAAAGTTTGTGAGAATGTTTTCATAATGTCACGGTACAATATCTGCCGGTAAAAATACCCGAAGTTTAACATAAGCCTTTCATTTAAGTTGTTTGTTGGTTCGTTCTTTTTCATGGCTAAACCGTAGAACTTTTATTTTGATGTTTCCCATTGAGATAGGTTGAAACCTGGAGGACAGTTATATTCTGTAACTGATTTCACTCCATTGTATATTCTACGCAATACATTTATCTCGTTGCCGGCCCGTTGAATTGAAAACATCCTCCTTTTTTTAAGTCGGGTTTTTTAGTAGCGCCTCCCGCCGCTCTTTCCGCCGCCTCGATGACGTGCCGGCGGGGACCTCATAACGCTAAAGGGACCCATAAATCGTCTACTGCGCAAGTCAAACCACGTGGTGCGTCAAGTCTCAACGTTAATGGCACGACTTGTCCACACGGCTACACATCAAGCTATACATTTCCAGTTTAAGCTGGTCTCGCACTGATTTGATTTCCGTACAATGCGAGGCCACCATAAACTGGAAATGTATAGCTTGATGTCTAGCCGTGTGTACCTACTTACATCGAATAATTTTTTGATCGACTTTCTTGCTTGACTTGCTGTCCCCGCAGTTTATTTTTACTGTTAGCTTAAGGTGGTTCCGTCAATAGCCCGCAGATGGTAATTTTGAAATGAAATATTATAATTTATATTTTAATAATAATTTTATTTTTGTCGCGTTTCATTCTGATCAACATACAACCTAATACAGAGTTGCAATTTGCAGTAAAAAACGTATGAAAATTGGATTTCTGAAAATTGACGGAACCACCATAATTCATAGTTTTAATGCTAAGTTTCGAACACGCACATAATTGTGGGTTTTAATTAAAAGTCAACAATAATTATAATACAATTATATTACAATCGTCTGTCTTCTAACTTTCTCATTTAGTCGCTTTATCTTCTTGGATTGTTTTTGACATTTGGCCTTTAATTTCTTTATTTCTGTGTATACCTGAAATCAAATAAAATGCAGCTTTAATAGATATTGAAAACAAGCGAGAGATATCACCCTCCCATTCTCAATACAATCAATGAGATCAAAAAACTGAAGCCGGTAAATCTGGAGTAGCAGAGGTGCTAGCGGCTAAATCTGGCGCAGCGGAGGTGCTAGCAGCTAAATGTGGCGCAGCAGAGGTGCTAGTGGCTACATCTAGAGTAGCAGATGTGCTAGGGGCTAAATCTATACCACTGTTCTTTGAAATCTCTCTAGGTTGATTATGAATAGTAGGCACACAAACAGGTTCGACCTGAAAACCACTCTTTATTATTAACATAAATATTAATAAAAATAGAATAGTAACTCAAAAATTGTACGACTCTTCAAAAACAGTGGGGTGATCCTAAAGTGTTTAATTACAAAAATAAGTTACCATTTTAGAAGCACCACATCCAGATATTGTTTGAGAGTTTGTCTGATTCTGATCATTCTCAACACTGCCAGACATATTTGTTCGAATCGCAGGCTGTTAATAAGCAATCAAATGATTAGAATTTTTGATTTCTTGATTTTAAAAATTAAGACCACAGAACACACTCTTTCCACCACTTTTTGTATCCATTAGATAAGTGTTGCATTTGAGGACATCACCATCATACACAGCAGGATTTCACTACACAATCATGTTGGAAATGTATAACATGCAATGTTACTTACCAATAAGGTTCGTGAAGGTAAAGCATCTTCATGCAATGTTACTTTATTGAGTGTCCGGTTGAAACATTATTCTTCAAAGTGAAGAGAACAAATATCAATAGATTTTTATTGACATCTTTAAATTTTCAACAGCAATTGTTTGCAGCCGAATATTTATTTTCGTCTATTAGCAGGCAGCCTTGAAAGTAAAACATAAAACCGATAAAGAACCATAAAATAGCATTATCGATAAATATAAAAATGTCTAAATGCACTACTCTATCCCTTCAATAACAACAAATTGATTTCATAAAGTAAAACTGTTGAAAATAAAGGCAAAAGGGAAAATATGAATGCTTTACTGTTGAAACTCTTCAACGAATGCAGAATCTTTTGTATACCATCTAAATCTAAAGATATTTCAGCTAAAATTATGTACGTACTGGTGCAAAGTTATGTTCGGGTGATTTCCGCTTCTTTTGATGCCATATCCGATTATATTGCAATTGGGCATCTTGCTATTGACGATTTCCATTATAGGACCGAGTTCAAACGCAATATCACATCAAATTACTCCAAAATTCGCAAATTTTAACCACAGCTCAAGAGCATTTGACAGTTGATGTACCCAACTTTGGTACCAAACAGCGAGAGGATAAAATGGCGACCCGGCCGCAAATAGGTATTTCAATGACTCTACAAATGTAAGGTTGCCATTATAGTAACTATCAAAAACACTATTATCCTTTTTCACTTACGCAAAATTATAAAAGTTAAAAAGAGATAGCAGTATTTTTACGATTTTGGCGTCGATATGCCTCGTATTTGTATAACTGTTTTTTCTATAGTCAAACATTTCAAGTCCATATGATTTATAAGTCATTGGTGCAAACGCACAGTAACGAAACTTCTTTGGAGTAATGTTCGTCATGCTGCCATCTATGGGGGAATTGATACATAACAGATGTTTGTAGTACAGCATGGAATCAAATAGTTCAGCTTGAAGTGTACAGGCAGCACTTTAACGAGTAATAAACATCCCTACTAATTCATTTTAGCGCATTCCTATTAGATTTTGGGAAAACAAAATCAAAAGCTGCACTTTCTAAGTTTCAACACAGAGTTAATATGAAATAGGTAATTAACTTTTTCTGTAAGTAAAGTAAAGAGTTACTAAGGTATAGTTTACAGAATAAGAGGAAAAGCTCTCAAAAGTAAAAGCTTTATAATAATAAAAACCCATTTCTTCCCATGGGTGTCGTAAAAGGCGACTAAGGGACTTACTAGAGAATGTGCAGCAGCGTACTCTATGCATTTTAACACCATACTGCGATCGCCAACCCGCCTGCAAAGCGTGGCGATTATGGCAAACCCCTCCATTTGGGGGAGGCCTATGTCCAGCAGTGGACGTCTTTCGGCTGAAATGATGACTAATAAAAACCGGCCAAGTGCGTGTCGGACCACGCACAATGAAGGGTTCCGTAGTTGGGATGAATTTATCCCAAGAACCAATTTAACATTGTAGTTGAAAAACATGTTCTTCCATATGGAATGTATGGGAGATCATGTTTTTCAAACTGCAAATTTAAATTGGTTGATTATTACTCGTTAACCTGTACAGCCTACTTAGCTCTTATAGTTTTCCTTTTAATTTCGTTAGGTAAATATGCTACTGCTGTGAATTTTTTCGCAAATCCAAGTACAACCATTTAGCTGGCAAGGGACACTTGACTCCAACAAAAAAATTCAAATAAAAGCTTAATATTTCGCAAACGGATACCTGATTCCAAAAATGGTTTTCACAAACTCGTAATATTTTGAACGAAATTTCTAACGATACCACACAACATGGGGTAGTTGAAAAAAAAATCATCCCACTTTACGTGTAGGGGATAGCCTAAAAAAAATATTTTTCTTGATTTTATTTAACCACTTTGTCAGCGTGATTAATATCATAATACATCCATGCCAAATTACAGCTTTCTAGTAATAACCGTCTCTGAGCCAAGCCGCGGACAGACAGACGGACATGGCGAAACTATAAGGGTTCCTTGTTTACTAAGGAACCCTAAAAACGAATAATATTTTCTTACCAAATTAAAGGCAGGCACTTATATAAGTTTATTTTCTTTTCTGCGTTTCTAACGAAGAAACGTGGAATGTAATCTACTTATACATTTTTAAACAATCACCGTACCTACCTACTTCCGATTCTGATAAAGCGCTATAGTATCTCTGGTTAACCCCGTCAGGATACAAACGCGTGATGTTTTTGCATTGCCATAAAATTCAGCATGATAACGCGTGTTGCCAGCATTAAAATTTGCATAGTTGTAAAGTGGCAGCGCCCATGACATTAGAGCTTATCGAACGCGGCCGGATGGTTTATAACTTCCGTTTCCGTGCAAAATGGCGGGTTCACGTCTCTGTGGTATGGACACTGGATTTTTGGGGCTTAACTCTTTTTTGGAAGAACATTTTGTACAGTTACTAGGTTTCCACAAGTAATGTTGTCGTCGTGTTGTATGATGTTGTCGTCGATGTGTTGCTCTCATGAGGGCCATCATCCTATAGAAGAGTTAGCAGGTGACATAAAACATTAAGCACTAGTAATCTTCAGAAAATGATGGCTAGAAAGTAGTGAAACTAACCAATTTTTCTGGCCGGGTTAATGTATCGAATGACTGTTCATATTTCGCGAGCCGCCGATAGAGGCGTCGACAAGTTTACTCGGGCTATTAATCACACGCCCATAGTTGGGACATGCTCTAAATATGGGCAACGACTCATTAGGTAGATAAGTACTTACTAATATCGAGCAACGATTATCCACTCATCAACACGCTTAGCATGACAACCACAGAACAGTTAAAAGAGGACCTCTTTTATCTGTTCTGTGATGACAACCATAGAAACGGGTTTTGTCAATAGAAGAATAGACAAAATGACAGCTTGTGATTTCTTATCTGTCATTTGTCTATTCTTTCGTCGACAAAAGCCGTTTCTATTGTGGTCATGCGTGCAGGTACCTAGTTAGCTAGGTTTCAATCCTACCGACTATTCGCTCTGCTTATATTATTCTTGTCGCATCACTACTGTGTTGAATTTTTGGATCATAATTCTGATTTGCCGCGTACATTTTTGTTTGTATGGTAAAATATCATGAAGGTTCACAAAAATAAAAACAGTTTTATCTCACTTTATTAATAGTACCTAATTCTATTAAAAGATTATTATAATTATTAATTAGCTTAATTCGTTGGTTGAGTGTTATGGTAGGTAATTACCCGACTACAGCAGAGCCCAAAAGTAGAGGTTATGTATTTTAGAATACCATATACCTTAACAACTATGAGTTGTACCACTAGGTACAACTCATAGTAGGTAGGTACTAACCTACTTAATTTTATTCACACCATATAGAAGTACCTAAAACACATTATTTATATTAAGTATTATTCGAACGTAATGTAACGGAAGGGAACATTCAATTCTTTTGTAAAGGAAATTGAATAATCGTTTGTATGCGGCGCCTTGTTGTATTAACTGCGCATAGAGAGGAGGAATACGGAATTGTTGCTATTACACTTTTGTCAGGCGCTCTGTTTCTCTTTCCATTATAATATAATGATTTAAATTGTATTGTTGTTATTCATATAATTGAAAATGAGGTGCGGTAAATAAATTAACATAAACTATGGAATTCAATGATACGCAGAAAAGTCGTAAAAGATTAATGTAAGTGTTAAAATTTAAATAATTACCTACCTAGCAATTAGTAGGAAGATGGTTGCCGGTTGGTGAATGTCCCTACACATTTAGTGTACCTATTACAAAAGCTTACTTATGACAACAATCATATTGAAAACATCAATATCATAGACATGGACATAGGCCTCTCCGAAGCGTCGGCACATCGACGATACGTTGGATGCCAGAAATTAATAATATTATAATAGTTATTGTGCTCAGCACTCTTACCATAACTACAATAGAAACGGGTTTTCTCGACGGAAGAATAGACAAAATTACAAATTGTGATTGTTTATCTGTCATTTTGTCTATTCTTCCGTCGACAAAACTCGTTACTATAGTTGTCATGCTACGCGTGCAGGTATTTTGTGTGAGTGATAAGTAGGTACTTTAAAATTACCTACACCCGCAGTCAGGCTGACCCGACTAGCTGACTAATCTGCGATATTTGCCAAACATGTAAACAAACCCGAGTATTAGGAAAAACAGCTGTAAAGCCCACACATAAGGTTCAGTTTGCATTACAACTTCATATTTTTTATGACTTTTTTCAATGGTACTAGTCAGTATAAAATCAACTTTATTTACTACACTTAATTAAAGTTGATGTTTGTTTATGTGGAAATAATATAAATTGGAAACAAGGACTTAAATAGACCTTAGTTGGATTGGATATAAAACAACGACGTATAATTTGCGGCATGTAGGCCAATACGTGGTCATGGTGACAGTCACGCGCACTAATACTTAATTACGTATACTCTAAGCGAAATTCAAAAGTAATTTTCTTGTGTAATAGCAATTGCAACTTTGAGATAAGACCTATTTCATAATAGCTTGAACCAGCCCCGGATCTAGCGGGGTGGGGGGGCAAACCGGGGACCGAGCCCCGGGCGCCGACTACAGTGGGCGACAAATTCACCCACATCAAACAAGTGCACCACCCAACACACCGCAATTTTGCAATAATTATGAGACGCGCAGCACATAAATATAAATCTTTTTTACAACAGTTTTGACGCCCCTGTGAATTGGCGTATTATCGATCGATACAATTTGGTTATTAAATTATGTTGCTGCCAAAATTTTCATTCCGAAAAAAATTGAATTTCGCGGGCTACCTTAGAGCATCCCCATAAAGGATTGGCGGGGGGTGGCAGTCGGCAGTTTATGACCCGCTTAAAAAAAAATCATGATCTCCGAAATACTATTCGCAACAACATAAAATTACAACAATTTGTAGAAAAATTACTTTTTAAAGTTGCTCAGTTATACTTATTAGTGCTCGTGACTGTACGATGCCCTTCGTACCATAGGCATACCCAGGGGGAGGCAGGGGAGGGTAGCTGCCCCCCCTGAATTTTGAATGGCTATATACCTACTGTTGTCGATAAAAATTATGTTAGAGTTACGTTAATATTTACTTTACAGTTACAATTATATTATGAATTAATTTTGAAAAAAACCGCGCTGCGCCCGGTTAATAATAAAAATTAATAAATTAAAAAATATTCATTCAATGTCTATTTCAAACGTATATTAAACCCCCCCTACCCCTGGGCCAAAAGCTGCGTACGCCCATGCTTCGTACTGTCTTACCTACTGTTTTTTTTAAATCTTTGTTTATTAACGAGGGTTTGATACCTACTGTTGTATGCTGAACAACGAACATTCAGTTTAGCGTATACCTATAGCTGAACATACATAGACTGCCGGTGTTTGGTGAATCCGGCTTTTGTCAGCTAGGTATGTAGGTACTTACCTACTATGTATAAAACTCTTGTGTATATTGAGAGTGAGCCTATTCCCCGCGAACCCTAACCGGGCAGGCGGGCATAGATCCTGACCATACTGATATTTAGTGAAGTGCCTATGACAAAAAAGTAGGAATCGTAAAAGGATAGTGCTACAATGATCTTTTGGCGCTTGAATGATAATTTCAGGGAGCGTTGTTCGTAAACAGTTGCGAAATTGTCACAGAAATTGTATAAAAAACAAGAAAGTGTAGTAAATTCCATCCATACAATAAAACAGTGGGCCAAGTCCAACTTCATAATTCTGGGTAGACTTGCATTAGAATAGCGCCATCTACTTTGACTTTTGCAATTGTAGTTCGAAACTTAGCTACGAGATGGCGCTTGTAGTGTTGAATTCAGCGCATTGATGTATTATTTAAATTCAATCAATGTGCAGCACATTGACAGAAACGGGTAGTGTTTTATGAAAATCGTTGCATAATACAGTCGACTGTACGTGTATGGCACCAATTTAACGTTAACGGCGCCATTATGTCGTAGTAGTAAGCAGTAAGGGCGGATTTCACAGTTGAAGTGTTCCACTGAGGTGCTGTTGACCGTACCTACTAACTACTAGGAACTCATAACATGTCACTGATTTGTGTGGAAAACCAGTGAGGAAACCGGTAGGTATGTCATAGGTATGTCGGCGCGGAAAACCAGTGGGAATACTGGAAGGCCTTTCGGCGCGACGACGCGTTTTGGTTCGCCGAACAAAATGAACACGGCGAAAGCTTTGGATGTTTTGGAACGCAACTCTCGCGCGAGTTCGCGATCGTCGCGCTCGTTTATGAATACCACATAATATACTCGCGCATTCAATCAATTCGCGTATGTACCTACGTCATTATTCAGGTAAACGATCCCCGTGTTCGCGAACGCGTGGTCACGCCGGCAGAGGTCGCTTTCCGGTTTTCCGAACAAAAAGTGACATAATTATGAACGCGACGACAGCGTTTTCGTTCGGCACTTGCTTTGGTTAGGACGGCACAGGATGCAGGCTTCCACGACTACCGACACTTACTTACCTAAAACCTAACTTCATTAAATGTACCTATATACAATGACACCCTGGGTGTCAGCCCTGCTATCATCTTGCCAACTGGCTAATAACATAAATTACAACGATCAATTCTCATTTAAAATGTTTGTCACGAGAGAAAAAGTGGCACGGGCCATGTCAAAACTCAAAGCATTTATTTCAATTAAACCTACATGCACTTTCGAATTTTCAAAGTGCACACGATGCGTTGCGGCGCCGCCCGGCTAAGATTTCGGCGCATTGGCGGGCACATGGGCGCTGCGGCGCGGCTTAAGGCTCATGCAGACCAGAGCGATGCGACGGCGCGACGCGACTCGAACAATACAATTTCTAAGAAAACTTCACGGTATAACAATCACCGGTGTCGCGTCGCGCTGGTCTGCACGAAGCTTTAGCGATGTTACGCCGCAGCGACGACGCGCGGCAGAGATTTCACCACAGCGGCGCCGCCCGCAAAGATTTCGCCGCACTGGCGGTCACACAAACAACTAAGCGGTGCCGCTCTGGTGTCGTGTCGCTCCGGGGTTGCAAGCGTACTACACCCCTCCCCGCCTCGTCCCGCGGGCTGCAAGTGTGCGGTGCGCCGCCAGAATTCACCGTGTGTCATACCATGGATATTTGTAGGTAAAATGCCGCAGCGACACCGCAGCGCATCGTGTGCACAGGCTCTTAGTCAGAAAGTAGACACGTTCCAAAACGTAGATCTCTATGGAGGAAAACGGGCATAAAACTCTATGGACCCATCAAAAAACCGTCACCGTCGCATTATGTACGGTTCATTTCAAGTTATAACATTTTAAACTTATATTCGTAGAAAAACGTTAAAAAGTTACGGTCCAGTACAAGAGGTATGGTCCAAAAAATAGTACAAAAAAAGCAGCAGTGATGCCTATGAGCAGTGATAGCCTAGTGGTGTGACCGTCGGACTGGCAAGTCATAGGTCACGAGTTCGAAACCAAGGCACGCCACCTCTGACTTTTCGGATTCATGTGCGTATTGTATAATTATCACTTGCTTCAAAAACGGTGAAAGAAAACATCGTGAGGAAACCGCATGCCTGAGAGATATTTCTCGACGGCAAGTGAAACCAAGTCGAAGCCCATGGCCGGCTTCAAAACTCTGACACCAGGTTTGTTACTAACCACCCGAAAAGAAGGTACAAAAAAAGCAGCCAAGTGTGAGTCGGACTCGGTTCTGTACCACCGAACAATAGTAAACACGACAAATAAAAAAAAATACTTTAGATAATAAAATACGTTTCTTCTACGGGTATTGTTTCTGTTTATTTTTTTACTTTATTTTATTTTTATTATTTGATGTTATAGCGGCCATAGAAGTAAACACTCCGTAAAAACTTAAATTGTCTTCCTAACACAGTTCAAAAGATACAGCCCTGTGACAGGCGGACTGACGGACAGACGGACGGACAACGGAGCCTTCGTAACTTCCCGTTGGCACTGTCATGATCATAAGAATGGGAAGAACAAGTGTCTCTCAACTTAAGTTAAGGCGAAAGCGTCAAGGTATCCCGCGAAATTCAAATTTTCGTACGTTTTTTACAATTTGCAGGTCAGTATCATGTTCTATGTTGATCTAAATATGTGTCGCGGCCGTATCAAATGTTTAATTATAGAATTATAATCATAAAAATTATCAATACAACTTTCTAAGTTCATGTAACCCCATTGAATGACTATTTCATGAAATCATGACATTTGACAATTATGCTAACTTATGGAGTTGTATTGCCGATTGTAATGATTATAATTATGTAAAGCCATATTTGTTACGGTCGCGAATCATATTTTAATCAACAGACAACCTGACACTGACCTGCAAAATGGAAAAAAACTCAAGAAAATTTGAATATCGCGGGCTACCTTAGCGCATCCCCCTTAAAGGGTATTTTTTAAACCTCTATAAAAAAGTAGGTGAAATCCGTTCCCAAAACTGTTATCGGTGGCGTTCAAAATATATTAATGTCGGTATTCGCATCTAGTCGTCATCATCGCATTACCACTGCTATCGCGCGCTCGGCACACTTTATGTCTTCCGTTTCCTGTGCTGCGCTCCACACACTCACATACATAGCTTAAATACCTTTTTAAAATCATTTTTGGCCTAAATCAACTGTTATCCGTGGCTATGTGACCTGAGAGGGTAATAATGTGCCATAAACTAAGCAGCGTAATTTTTTTTATTTTTTTTTACCCGATTGCGTCGGAATCATTCAGGGATGTTTTTAATACGTATGTTAGTACCTATGTGTTTTCGTTGACTCATAAACGAGTATACGTATTTTATCAAATGAAAGAAAGAAAAATATTTTATTTGGGACACGTACAGGAAATACAAACAGTAAGTAATAATAAAAATAAAAAATAAATTTTGAAATAAAAAAAACAGAATAATAACGACCTGAGCGAGGCCAAAAAGGCTCCTATCTCAGCATAATGCGGCGATATTTAAAAAATAAATAAATACCGCAGCGCTGGTATTCTGATAGGGCCCACTGTGATGCCACGGACTAAGATAAGTTTTATGTTAACGTAATAAATAAAGCAATAAAAAATTATAATAATTTAAAAAAATATATATAAATAAAAACTGAAACTAAGTAATAAATAAATTAATCTATTCACGCCCGACGTTCCAACATCACTTGTCCATAGTATAGACTATTATCTATGGTGACAAGCGAAGGGACGCGGGCGCACTGCGAATCTGCGATGCATTCGACTAGCTATTTAATCTGTGCATTCGACTGTCAACTAAGATTGTTGAATTATAAAAATGAGGTAGAGTGCGCGCCACGAAAGAAGACCGGCGGAAAATTGAGGAACTACATTTTTTTTCATGCAATGTGATGCAATGACATAGACACTAGCGCCGCGTCAAAAGGACTTCAGTGGTGACGCGGACTCTATCATTGTTTCGTCATAACTAGTGACTTAGATTAGAGTTGTTGATGTTCGAAAAATACTGGATTGCAACATGTAAAAATATTTGCCACTCTATTGGAGGATAGAGTGGCAAGAACTAAGAAGAAGAACTAAGAACTTTCACTCATCTGTTTAATGGATGAAAAGTATTTTAAATCATGTCGTAATTTAAAATACAAAAGTGACTGTTTTTTAAACATTGCAAAATATAGAGCAATTGAAAGAGCTTTTCAAGGAGAACTAACTAACTCGACTTTTGCCAATTGTTGGTCAATTCGGAGTTAATGATCTAAATAGGTGACTACTTGGCCACTTGGCCACCTAAGTTTAGGAATGTTCTTGGCGCCCAATACCATAAGTGATATATCAATGGATAGTGCCTTTTAAGAGAAACATTTGTTGCTAAAACGAATAAATGCAATATTAGAAAAAAAGTAATTTTTGAACTTTTTATGAATCGTTGTTCCAAGACTTTTTTACCCAACCCACTCGCGATATATTTGATATAATACTTTACATCCAATAAACAGATGGGTGAAGATCGTCTCTAGGTCGGATCTTAGACCAATTGTTTTCCTGTGAAGAAACAAATGGTGTATTTTTTTTAAATAATATTTGTATTGGAAAAATCCATCAACACTTTGCCTGACCTGACGACACCACGACCCCACGAAACAAATCTCCGAACGTTAGTCCGTTCGTTCGTTAGTTCGTATGTTAATAAGAACTCAAAATATTCACAGCCACGTTTCGTCGTCCCGAATGATCCCGAGCCGATTAATTGTAGTGAAATCAAGCGTATTCCATGTCGAATGTGTGAACTAGCTTCACTCAGGGCCTCTCACTAATTTCGAATAGCGATGCCCAAATGAGTTTGTGTAACTTGTTGGCGACGATTACGTGTTAAGATAGCAATAGAAATGAGTAATGTCATGTTGTGATGGCGATAGCGATTGTTAATGTTTCTGTGTCAAGCTCGTCCCGCTATCTTCGCCTTCGCTTGCCGTGATGTCGTCGTGCGTTTAATCCGAGATATGGCTTCCTGAAACCCAAAGAAAAAGACGCTGGTTAGCAGAAATCTGGTAGTAGGAAAAGTCACGTTTGTTGATCGTCCGAGAATAGACTGAAATTGCTAGTGTCCATCACAATCACTCCCAGAAGAAGAGAGAAGAAGATAGAAGATTTATAAGTTTTTTATGTACTTTCGTCTTAAAAACAGCGCGAGAAAGTTCCTTTCTGCTGCTAAATCTTACGTTAGCAGACAAAAATGTTTACAAACAATTTGAATATTTTTTAACTTGACATTTTAATGACAGGTTTATTAAGCCCAATTTCACCGAATTATTTTAAGTACACATTCCCTAAGGTCAAGTTCACCAAGCTCCGGTATTGTCATTTTGCCGGTTTTGCATAGTGAGATAGTACTTGAAAATGCTTAACGGGACATTTTATACCTAGCCTTAACCTTATTGAAGATGTTCCTCAGAAAGGTTAGGTGCGTAATACTCGCACCGCATATGCATGTATGACTAGATGTATGAACGTAAACGAAGCAAAATGAGCAGAAGGATGTAAAGATGGTAGCAGGCGTTCTTTATGTCTATTAACTGCTCCCAAATTACGATAATTATTTTAATTTACTTTTTTATTTTATTTTAAGAGGCTTACAACAGCTAAAGCGCGGTCACTGTCGGACTGCATAGAAATGAAAGAGAAGCGCGATGACACGACGCAGGTAATTTATTGCAAAATATGAAGCAGTTAGCGATTTACAGAAAATCTATTGATTGGACTGGAAAATTAAAACACTATTATGCTAATATGTAGCTTGTAGAATAATCTGACAAAAAATCAGAATGATTGCATGTAAATTAATATGATTTTTAATCGTTAAAAGGAATTTTTAGAGGTATCTTCATTATTTTTTTCTATCGTATCAAATTAGTTTTATTATGTTTTCAACACACTATCATACTAGCATATATCCTGAAGAATATCATATATTTTTCTGATTTTGTTTACTGCAGTGGATCATATTCTTTTAGGCATTATAAAACTTGCGTTTAGGCACGTTTAGGTCCTGTAGTCCCCTTAATTTACAAATGACATAATCTTTTTATTATTTGACATTGTATATTTACAATATACTATATTTTTTTATTAAATTTGATTTGTTACAGCAGTAGTGGCAACCATTATCATTTGGTTTAAATAGGTTTTTATTTTTATTAGGAATTTCATTTGTCTTTTATATAGCTTATTTTCTTTTAAATTTTGTGAATGAGAGAACGTTGTAGACATAACATACTGTAGATCTGTGGACCATTTAATATTTTGCTAAGTACCTGGTACTTGTTGATGGGCCTACACTGTCCTCTCATACCTTTTAACACTGTAACTTGGAAACATTGTAAAAACCATTTACTTTTAAAAGAGTAACCGTGGAGTTTCTTGCCGGCTCTTCTCCATAGGAAACGACCAATTGGAACCGTGCACCTAGCTTCTGACGTTTCATACGTGCCCTTGTAGGTTTATGTGAAATAAAAATATTTTGAATTGAATTGAATTTACTTTCTTCCTACCCCCAAGGGGAAAAAGGCGTGAGTATGTATGTTAATACATAGAAGATTATAGACGAGACGACGACGACGCGACGATTTAGATTTTTTTATTTTATGTCATTTATTTTCTCTTCTATTCTTACACACGCTGTCTACATTTCTTTAACTACTTTCCTATCGCAGGTATGCTGGAAGAGATTTCTTTAGAAATAAGCATCACCTTTGTACGTATTTTTCTGTTCCTTCTTTTCTTGTCTGTTTATATGTGTGTAGATAAACCGTTAGATAAATAAATAAATAAAGATTATGGCAAAATTGGCTCTTAATTACGAAGGCGATCACTCATTAGTATCCAAGAATGAGACACGTAATAGAACCTCTTAACTTGAATCGACGCCAACGTACAAGATTCCTGAAGTTTGTTCATTAAACGGGCCATGCTGACCTGTAGTCAAATGTGAAAAGTTTAATTGTAGCAAGTGTTCCTGACTGTGTTATTATGTATATTTAGATGGCGGCTTATATTGGCATTGTTTTGAGTATGGGCAGAAAACTGTAAAAAAAAAAATAGGCAGTTATGGAGACTGCAAACAGAAGTGAAAATTTTAAACTGCTATTAGCGCCATCTATATTTTATAGTACAGCGAGCATGTTGGTGACGCGAATCCATAAGTTAATCCCCCACCAAAAATCGCTCATATAGGAGTTTTCACTTCGTACTCGCAAAAACAGATCACAAACTAAACTAAACACAGCCATAGAAACATTTAAAAAAAACAAAAGTAAATAACAAAAAAAAAAATAGAAAGTCGTACAAGGCCAAAAGGCTTGTATATCAGTCAGCACGATGAAATAAAAACTGTTGGAATTTTATTGATCCGAAATCGTTACTGCACGGATTAAGCGTGGTCATTTAAGGGTTTATTTATAAACGTTGCTAAAGGCTAAGTTAGGTAATGATTAGCGACTGTTTAACTGTACATTTTTGGCGTTTGAACGTCTCTTCTTTCAACTTTAAGCAACGTTTATAAATAAACCCCATAATGTTTGTTGCTTAGATTCTTTGAATTAGAAGACTCCTCTGTCGGTCTCGTGGTTGTAAGCACAACTACTGAATTTGAGTTCCTGGGATAGGTTTCTAGGTCGAGGAAAGTGTTATTGAATTTTCATTTGTTAGTAGCCTTTTTTTGAGAGTTGGAAATTATCAAATAACTTCTCCCGCTCTGGGCGAAGCGGGAGGGCGTGTCAGACTTTTGCTGACTAAAACCCACCCGTGTTCCTTCCGTTGCCTGTGTGCCGGGGCCACGATATCCCTTTCGGACAAACTCGCAACCACGGCAGGATTTGTTAGTAGCCTGGAGTCTGGATTTGTGCCCGGATAATTGGAGTCGAAATAGGTTTACTATAATTGATTTGCTAGAAAATTATAGACACTTGTGACCCAAGCAGTTGCGAACCTTAAGACGCAGATATATGCCAGTGACCTTGAGTGGTTAGTTTGCGTGTTTTGTACTAAGCTCACGCAACGCGTCGTATGTCCAGCCAGTAATAGGACTCGCCCATCAAGGAGCGCTGTTCCAAATTAGACGCATTATTAATTTATTATACATAAAACAAGAGGTATTTTAATAAAACACGTATACTAAAAGATCAATAATTAAATTATCTTTAAAATGGTGAAGGATTTAGTCAAATACGCTTGATAGATTTTGCGTGATTCTCAGTTTTTTATCCGCGTTAGACATAATTTTACAAATTCATTTCACTATAAACATAATCTAAAATATTCATATATTTAGTTATTAAAAAAATGTGCTAATTTAACCAAAAAACAACCAAGTTATTAATACTACTCGTTTAGAAGTGATCTTCAGTATAAAATCATTAAAACGCGGTTATCGTCGCCTTAATAGACAAATTTGAAATATCTATGGCGCCCTGTTTTCATGAATGAAACTCGGTCCAGTTATAATAGATGAGAATTTTGTATCAAAGCACAGGATGCAAGTGACAGCGGAAGAATCAAAATTTTCCAAATACAGGATAGGAATCGTGTTAGCTATACATATTCAAAAACATCAAGTCCCACTTGTTTCTTCTCGTTAACCATAAACTAACTCGTCTCGACCAAATAGTGTTGTTAGTTTATATCTAACCGTGGGAACCATAGATAATAATTGGTATAGTTCGACACAGTCTCATGTGCCTCTAGTTTGACCGGAACCAACGGATTTGAAACAGAGACAGGAATACTGACCGCGGCAAACACAGCTTGACCTCTTATATCAATTGTACAGCGTTTATTTATTTAGCTCCGAGCCCATTATTTATATCGGAGCAACGTTCAGTAAACGTTTTCCAAATTAAATATATTTCGATTGTTACTGAAGAGTTTCCCGCGGCGAACTCTGGCGGGGGAGAGAAACAAATTAAAAATATCATTCGGAACTGGGGACTGTATTGATGCTGTGCGGTTCTCAATTAAAAATATTTATATACAGCCGCATCTGTTCCCCGATTCCGATAATACATTTGCTGTTGGATACAGTTAATACACCATGTTGCAGAAAATTGGGGAACTTTTGTTGTTCTTTATCATTGGAAAAACTTGCAAGTTGGGAATGGTTTTACGGAATGGAATAATATGCTACTGACTTCTTATACGCTCGCCTGGGATTTACTCACATATACATATACATAAATATAAACTTATGAAGAAAAACATCATACACACACATACATCGTATTATAGTTAAATTAGTGAATAATTAGGTGTTTTTATTTTATGTATTTTATTATCTCTTCTACTCTTACACACGTTGTCTACATCTCTTTAATTACTTTCCTATCGCAGGTATGCTGGAAGAGATTTCTTTAGAAATAAGCATCACCTTTGTACGTATTTTTCTGTTCCTTTTTTTCTTGTTTGTTTATATGTGTGTACATAAACCGTTAAATAAATAAACATCAAGTGGTCGATTTTTTGGCAACGTAGTGTATTTTAATTGTCAATAGTAGTATGGATTTTTGCCCGGTTGATGGCAATAGGCTCGCTCCTATTACATGGGACTTAAACATAACTGGCGAAATGAGGGTGTGCTATATGGGTACACCTTTGCCTAACCCACTGGGCAATACAGGCGTGATGCCATGTTATGTAGTAGTATGGATTGTCAAATTCACAGGATAATTTTATGATTAGTACCTAATCGAATTGATTTGTTATCGAGAAGCTGACAATTTCCTTGTAGATTGCGCAATGAATATCCAGTGTAAGCGAATCTTCACTCTAATCTACTGTACCTATTTTGTTTAGTAATAATAACTTAATAAGAAAGTGTGATTTATTACTTTGATGATGATTATGTCATAGAATTAATTCAAAAGTTCTACTCATTCTGTTGTACACATTGATCAATTCACTGTATCATTGAAGATCTAGTTAAATGTATTTTCCATGATCATTTCGGGTTACGGGTAGGTACATATCATTAATACAAAATTTTCTACCTGAGTCGCCTAAAGGATGAAAACCTTGACTTTTGTTGTAAGTAATATTTTTCCAAAAGATTATACTGGGTTTCCTCTTAAAATTCATTTTTCTTGCAAACACATTAAGGAGTTGTAAGCGATCAAAAGTTAGGGGTTAGGCCTGCCTCGGATGGAAACTGAGGAATTTTTAATTTTTCTTCCGTCGTCCTCTGAAATATGGGAGGGCGAGATTCTTTTTGTTGCGTTAGAATTTTCTTTTAATATTTTTATTGGTTTTTTAACCGTTCATTTACATGTTTAGATTGTTTATATAACTTTTAGCTACGTGGCTCATGGATGTCGTGAAAATAAAGCAACGGGTTATGCAAGGAGATGGCGTTTTTTCATAGCTATAGATTTATTTGTGGCCGTCAAAATGTAAAAGGCCCGTTTTTAGCTATGAATTAATGAACTTTATTTATTGTCATATCGTAAAGTTTGAATTATGAAATCAAGTCGGTATAGTACCTCGAAGACAGATTTTACCGACCAACTGTAATAAAATTAATAAAGAATTTTTTTTATTTTTTTTTTTAAATAAAATACATCTTTTTTGTTAATGTACAGCTCGGTCCTAGCTTAATAATGTTATTATAGTTGAATAATGGGTAGTAATAGATAAAACAAAAATGATTACAAAAATAATTCTGTATAGATGCAATATTTGTGAATAATGCGTAGAGTTGCTTTTCTGTGTTAATAATGGATACGAGGCTTTTGGCTAATTTGTAAAGTGGTATTGTTTTTGTTTTTTTTTGTAATGTGCGTTTAGTGTGCAGAATAATCACTTTTTCTTTTTTTTCTTTTATTAGAGTAATCCAACCGCTGTATCTACTGTATCTGTGGAGTGAAATGGCCACGCGTCATCGCACAAACTACATAATTGTCGACGAGCAGTTTCTTTATTAGCAGCTTGAACGTGTAGATAGGTATGTTTTAGTTTATTTATTGTAGGTACCTACGTGCGTAACGCGTTCTCGCCTCGGGCTATTTATATTAAGGACTAGTCTAGGAACAAAATAGAATAAAACTAAATTGAGTTTCTAACTGAATATTTGTTTTGCTATTTTATTTATAACCCTCCTAAATAGTAATGTTTAGACTCTTAAATACTAGCTTGAAAATACTTAATAAAAATGTTCAATAGATTTAACATTTTTTTTTTTATAATCCTCGTTTAGATTGTAAATGTAATGCTTTGTCAGCCCTAGCATCAGTCGGAATAACATTGACTCAATCCACGATCACTTCACCCATGATATACCTAATAATATACTTCGCCAGGCATAGCATTCCGAAACACAATGGTCACGTGGGTGACACAAGTCTGCGTCATCACATCTGTGTTACCAGAAGTATGTAATAATAACTCCCCAACCACCTTTATTACCTGTGCGAATCCGATAAAACAATAAGGTTTTAATTAACAATTACGTTGGTTTATGTTTAAATTATTTTTTTTCGTTTGATTAGACAAACGAAACAGCAATTTAAATTCTTTGTACATATTTTTTTACAGAATGGTTACTGTGATCTTTCCTTAATTGGTGTTTTGTTGCAATAAAGTGGCAACTGGATAGTGACGTAAGCATGTGTCACTCCCGGAATGCCAGACCTGTTTTATTAGACCATGACTTCATCTAAGTTTTCACGGTGATATGGTTACAGAATAGCATTGCTGATTGCTTGTTGTGGCGCGGTGGAAATTTGGATTTGGGTGCCCTATTTACGTAATTATTTATCGTGTTTTTGATGAAATTGCATGAGTTTTGATAAAGTAGTGTACAAACTACACAAAACTAGGTACAGTAATTGTGCTTGACGCAAACATTTTAACCAACATATTACAGGATAGTTGTATTTTCGATTCAAATATCGTTCAAATTTACGTTCCCTACCTTTAGTTTGAGCGTATCATCACTTGTATGATACTATTACTGTGCGTTTGTCTCTCAAAATCTTTATTTTCTGTCAATGTGACATACAACATAATTTGACAGAAAATAGAGATTTCAACATGTTTTTATGTGAATGTTTCGCCAGTGCAAACGCACAGTTATTAACCTCGCCGCAGCACTTGTGTTTTAATAACCCAAAAACTACGATTTAAGCGTAAAAACCTAGATAACATTAATTAATACTATTAGTATTTAAGGAAACGAAGTATGTAAGGATTATTTCTGATGGCCAATTCCCGTGTTTAAATTAAAAACATTCAATATTTAGTCGCTATCTCATCCCAGCGACAATACATGGCAAAAACGTGTTAACAATAAATACAAACTAGAGGTATTTTCAACAGAGTTTCGAATAGGTCTTTTTTTTTTTGGGTTGTTATGTATCAAATAACTTCTCCCGCTGGGTCGAGCGGGAGTGTTCTGACACTGAAGGAACACGGGTGGATTTTAGTCAGTAAGAGTCTGCTCTTACAGACTAAAACCCACCCGTGTTCCTTCAGTTGCCTGTACGTTGCCAGGTGCCACGATATCCCTTTCGGACTTTCCCGCGACCCTCGGACTTTCCCGCGGAATTGCCCTCAGGTGGCGTTCTGTAGTTTCAGAAAAACTAAAAAAATAAAGTGTTTAGCAATGTACGTAAGTATGTTAGGGTAATGTTTTTTTTGTTTTATTTCCTCAGTATTAATCATGGTCTGGCAGTTTGAGTAATTTATGCGGCCTACCCAAATGTCCTTTCTTTGGTATTGTTCGTCGAATTGTTGAGCTCCTTAAGTTCCAAGTTGAGCTGCACGATTACTGACAAAAGCGTGCACTGACCGGACAGGTCCATTTAATCTGTGTGGTTCTTTCCTCAAAATACAATTTCAGACACCAATCTACATGGTCGTCACATGATCTGACCAAGATTAAGTCTGGACTTTAAAAGAGACTGTCGTCACCTCTGAGTTTGTTTCGGCCTTCCTTCTCAGAGTAGTCAGATAGGAAACGCCGACCTCATCTAGTTTTTAAAATATGATCGACGTGTAAAAGTGTTTGTACAAACCTACTTACAGAAATAAAATCATTTATCATTTTAAATAAACTTGTTACGAACTTAAAAAAAACTGGTGATATATGACAGTCAACCGCACACACTTGTACTACAAAAACCACCTTTACTACTCAGAGTTAAACAAGCTGTCAATGTCCATATTACCATAGACGTGACGGTGACCGTACCCACCACTGCCCACCCCTTAAGAGCAAACAGGCTTGATGGTATGTATTAATTATTAGTATTCATGATCATAATATATCTAGTAGTCCACTATTTACTTATGCAGTCATATTTCGCGACGCGATACGCTACTACAAATGTATACTAAGCACAGAATATAACCAGTCGCTTACTTACCGAGGTTAGGGGTGGTCGTGTCTCGCCGCCCCTCGTTTTACGAGAAAATATAACTCGGGAAATAAAATAAAACTTCTAATAGTGCTGTGCGTGTGTTTAATAATTTAAATTGATTTTAAACGAGAGAGAGAGAGAGAAGATCGAGTCGTGTGGTTGTTTGTTTTTTTTTCTGAAGGGTGTAAACTTTTTTTCTTCATGTGAATTTCTTTTCAGTGAGTGAGTGAAAATACTTAGTGATTTTAATGATAGCTGTTTTTGTGTTAGTGTGGTTAAAATAGTGTTTTTGGGAATTAAGGTGAGTGATACAATTTATTAATTAAATTAAAAGGCAATTGGAAAAAAATATATTATTTTATATGATTACCCTATGATTATGTTTCAGGACATTTTTTTTAATATGATTACTATAACTGAGAGTAGTATGTGTAGTATTCCCAGTGTAGGTACGTATTTACTTATTTAGATTCCGATAGTCATTAATATGAACATCAAATTCGTATCTCTGAAAGGTGACACATAAAAAAAACTAGATTAGAAAAATACATTATTATTTCATTTAATTCCCTTATTTCGTTATTTAAATATATATTATAATTGTAAATATTAGAATAAAAAAAATATAAAAACATTTAAAAATATATTATTATTTCCTTTATTACATTTGTATACACATATTTAAAAAAACAAAATGCCTATTGCATTAAATCCGCCTCTGTACAATTTTGTGCTTCAAGCACAAAATTGTACAGAGGCGGATTAAATAAATAAATATAAATTATTTTTTTAAATATTTTTATGAAGTTTACCACAGCACTACCAACACCACATAAGTGACCGACGACTGTAGGTTACGTGCAAGTCACTGCAGCGTCTAATGCGTGGACAGTGTAGCCTGTCCGCTATCTTCATCAATACCCTATGTGTATTGATTTTTAAAAAAACTTCGTTTAATTTTTATTTCTATAAATTAAGTAACTGGGTTGTGGAGGTCAGATAAGCAATCGCTCCATGTAAATTAATGATATTCAGCTGCATACGGTTAGATTGGAAGCCGACCCCAACATAGTTGGGAAAAGGCTAGGCAGATTGATTTAAATTATAGCATCAAATTTCATCATAAAAACACCAAAATCCAAAATAATATTATAAATACGAAAGTAAGTTTGTTTGTTTGTTACGCTTTCAAGCTAAAACGGCTGAACGGATTTGGATGAAATTTGGCACATGGATAGACCTTGACTTAGAGAATGATATAGGCTACTTTTCATCCTGGATAGCAGACGAAGTAGTGGGCAACAGCTAGTAACATATATTTGTGATCATCGATCTGTTTACAAAGCAATAATCATGGCAAATTCTTCTATGACCCTTAATTCAGTGGTCAGTTTGTATCTCGTTAACGCTAGTTGCAAGTTTCAAGTAAATTGTCGACCCACCCCAGTTTAATGACCTACTTCTTAAGTACTAAGTTGCGGTCAGTTTAATAGGTATTACCTAAGTTAATCTTAGACGCCGCTGACTTAGGTCGAAGGCAAACATTGTCGTAAGTAAACGCGAAGACGAAAGCGCAAAGAAAAGGTAACGTAAATTCTAAAGATTTTACTTTTATTTTCAAACAAATAATATTTACGTAAAATATAAGTTAACACTCTTAAAATAATAATAATGTACATTCTCACAACATGTCCCGGAATTAACGCACATCACTAAACACCCCGATTAGAATATTATGTTATAATCATATTCACAGATTTTGACTGTTATCTATAAAACATTGTTTATGTACACCCATGCTATAAATCCTCTATAAAAGTTTCTGAAACAGTTAGCTTATTTCTAACATTAAAACAAACAGTGTCATAGTAACCATAATATCATCCAAACGAGTGTTATAATGTTGTACAAAATTTCATTATGCAACTCCTTTGCTTTTTCGATCCCTTCCTTACTCATCAAACAGCCACATTCTCATTACTCAATTCGTGGTATCTTTATGAATTAAAAAAACAAAAGAACATAGTCATGCACGCGCGTTTCACTACCACAGCGCAGTAATTAATTCATAGTTTGTTTGTATTAGATACTCAGCAATTAAACTTTCCGTGAATTTACATAGAGTTCTTACAACACTGTACATCACGCTATGGTTTCAGAACTTTTTATAGAGTATTCATATCATGGGTGTAGATAAAGTCTTGTATGCAACTGTACATAATTAGGTATTAAAACACTCATGTGATACTATTATCCATATACATGTGGTATATTAGTGTGATAAACCCACATTCGTGTCTTAATACCCCTTATTATACGACAGTTGCATAAATAACTATTATTTATTAAATTAGTTATACTGATTGTGGGAGAAAATTGTGGTCACATTATAAATCTACGCACGCACGCCGTCGCACACGTATAAGGGCGTAGCAGGTATTTCTTCCATTTTGGTTTGTTTGACTGTGCACTGGAAGTGTGACTGTAATTTTCCTAGTTATAATTGTTTTTGGGAAAACAAATTACCTATACTTCTATCTATGTTCTATGTTGTGGGGTTTGGTTTCCGCACTTAGTTCTACAGTGGACCATTGTGCGTGGGCCATAGCGGCCATTGGTGGTTACTCCAACCAGCCCACCTCCCTCCAGAAGTTTATTAAGTCTCCTGGTCTGTTCAGAACATCTGTGAAAGATCTGGGTGTCCCGAGGTTCTGTGTTCTAATCTGGGTGACGCCTGTGCATTCAAAAAGCACATGCGTGACGGTTTCCTCAGCCTCCATGCACGCCCTGCACAGAGGATTGTCCGTTATGCCCATTACCTATACTTATACAAAAATCAAAAATACAGAAATCGATTCTGAACAAACTACTTAAATATTCTGCATTAATTCAGTTACACATTGTATAAAAAAGAGGGGAAAGAATAATAGGACATCAAAAAATTTGTCCGCATCGCTGTCAACGGCAAAAGTGCCCAAAAGACTAGCAAAATTGCAACAATTTTTTTATCGAAAATTCAACTATTCTGAAATATTTTGGTCAAAAGATTTGAGTCAAGCAAAATTAGTATCACCTATAGATATGAATAAAGTCCCAAAACTAAAGTAGACTATGTGCGAAACGAGTATTTTCAATTTTAAAATCGTTCCAATTTACGTTTCGTTTACTCCGCGCGTTTGTGCTAAGCCGACTGATATTGATAGCCTGAAAACGTAGTGTAGATATAAGCGTGGTGGCCAATGTTCATTATTTACTGTTTAAGAAAAGGCTTGTATCCTGTAATGGGGTAGATACAGGCTAGAAAATGAAGAAAGAATATTTTAAATTATATAATTTTTTCTGTGTTTTTCTGCACTTAATTCAAGTCTTGCACAGCAGACACCAATAATACGTAGCCTTAAACGTTATCATAATATAAAGCATAAAATAAATAAGTTCATAAATAAATTATTTATCAACTTAGAACGATAGCCAGTAAAAACTGGCCAAGTGTGAGTCGGCGCGAGTCCGACTCACGCTTGGCCGGTTTTTCCTAAGGGTTCTGTACCGCAAAAAGTATTATCTTTTAATTTATTTTTATTATTTGTCAAGATAAAGGCCTTAATCAATAATAATAATAACACTTAATCTCAACTGGCTATTTAATAATAGTAAAGAATTTTGTAAAAATGTGAATTTGCTTACACGATTAAAAAGATAGAAATGGATTTACATGTTTATACCCAAATCGCTTTAGCGTGGCCATTGCGGTCATTGACCCACTTACATTTTCTAGCATTCTTTATTTCAAAAACTGAAATAAAATCCGTTAACGTTCTGAAACAATATCTATCGTGATATTCAACATGTTCCAATAACGAAAAATCATACATATTTTATTGTTTTGGTTCCTACGGAGAGATATTAGGGAAAGGGCAATGGCCTCTATTGCCACGCTAAAGTGATTCAGGTATAGAACAGACCAGTAACAAACAGAAAGGCAGACGGTGGAACAGACAGGTTAGAGACCCAAGTTAAAGGGTTAAACCTTTTAGGTACGGAACCCTAAAAACGTTGGCTGGCAAAACGTTATTTTTGTAACTGTTGCGTGACGGCACGACACTATGGTAATTAGCATGCAACGTTACAGTATGCAGATATATACCTAGCAATAATTATTTTACCTTTGAATTCTTTTGTCGCTGTTTTGTAAATGAGAATATTATAACGTTTGTATGAAGTTGATCGCGGCCATTTCAAATTAATGAAAATTTTCGGCAAATTGTAAAGTGTTTACAACTCTTTGTGCAATCAGCGAAATTATTTTAACGATGTTAATGAGCATAAATAATCACATAAATATATACTTGAATGCGTTGGTTTTACGGTTGTCAAAATGATAGTGATACTATTTTTGAGCATTTTTTTTTACCATGTTTTTTATGACTGCTTCGTTAGTCTAGTGATCGCACTACTGCTGAGCAAGTCCTGGGTCGGGGAAAGTGTTATTGGGTTTTTCCATCAATAATTTCACAGTAACAGCTTTGGAGCCTGGATTTGTGCCCGGTTAAAGGCTCGTGCAGACTAGCGCGACGCGACGGCGCGATGCATACAATTCGAACAATACAATTTCTAAGAAAACTTGACGGTATAACAATAACAGTGTCGCGTCGCGCTGTCGCGTCGCGCTAGTCTGCACAAAGCTTAATGGCAATAGGCTCGCCCCCTATTACATGGGACTTAAACATAACTGGCGAAATGTGGGCGTATTATAAGCACACCTCTGCCCGACCCTTCGGGGGTTACAGGCGTTATGTTTTGCTTTTATTATTCTTAAAACTAAAAGTACTAAGATTAAGCGTACTTGCTCGGCTATTTCTATAATGGTTCATAATACAAACGACTATTATTATTAGTAAGTTTATTTTAATTAACGATTATTAGTATTCCACATTGTTGGCTAAAATTAAGTTTCGCAGACGATCTTAGTTACTACCAGTTCGTGTTACGCACATTTGCCCAACTTAATCATAGACCTGAGTAAGTTAGCATTTGCAAGTTTTGCTTAGCGTATTATATGTAGTTATCTTGTTAGAAATAGTTCTGAAAGCTCCACGTAGTTTTAACAATCTCTGTTTATTGTGGAATTATTACCAACATAACATTACGCCTGTATTTCGTGAAGGTATAGGCAGAGGTGTATCTGTACACCATAATTTCCCCAATTATGTTTAAGTGCTATTTAAGAAAGAAGAAAGAAAATACGTTTATTTGTGGTACACATGATGCAAAGAAAGAACAAAACACTAAAATAAACAATTTGGGGGAAAATATGCGTCACATCCACGCAAAACGGCCATCGCTCAGCATAATGCTGCGACCCTATGCGAGACAGAGCCCCAGCGCTGGTTTTCAGCGACAACCGGCGTTGACGTGATGACGTCAACGGGTGTAGCATATAGTGAAATAACAAAATAAGACAAAAATAAAATGAATAAATACAGTACTTAGTCCTAAATGTTTATACAAAATATAATATTTAAAATGGTAACATTTCATACCGTCGGCGACTCATGCGCCGCGGTCTTAATGCAGTCTATGCAGCTGTCATAAAAACTATTTGTTTGACGTTTTGACATATTGGATAATAAGTAGTGGTTACGTAATAATTATAACATGGCGCATTAAGTAATTAGTGATATGATGCAATGCATAATATGTAAAAACAAAGGATGCATTGGGTGATTGTGTAGCTATGGTTCTTGTATATTGTTGTATTCACTTAACACTTTGCGGGACACTAAACGACCCAAGACGTAATAAAAACACAATTTATATTGTGTCTCGTCCAGTGTCCTTCAACCAATTAATAGTGAAAAGAAAATCAATAATAAAATACCTACCTAATTTAAATCTAAAGCTATAACCAAGGTATTATATTCCATGTTTTACCATAGCCATCCGTTTACTTTAGTAAAGGCTAAGTTAATAGTATCGGTGACGTCGGGTGCTAGGTCGCCAGCCGCTCCAATGACATGGTTTTGTTACTACTTACGTGGCTAAAGAAAACCTTGGTCATAATATAACTACTTATAGTTTTTTTTTTGTGAGGAGCTGTGGTGGCCCATTGTTTATGGTCTCGACTTACAAGTCGTAGGTCATGGGTTGCGGGTTTGTCTGAAAGGGATATCGCGACCTCGGCACACAGGCAACGGAAGGAACACGGGTGGGTTTTAGTCAGTAAAAGTCTGACACGCCCTCCCGCTCCACCCAGAGCGGGAGAAGTTATTTGATAATTTACCATCCTCAAAAAAAAAAAAAAAAAAAGGTCGTGGGTTCGAACCCAGCCAGGCGCTTTACTTTGTGTAATTTATTTCATCACCACTGCTCTCATAATGGTGAAGGAAAACATCGTGAGGAAACCGGCATGTCCTAGAACCAAAATTTCGAAGACTTGTGACGTCCACCAACTCGCATTGGGCCCGTGTGGTGGATTACGATCCACTCCCTCTAGCAGAGGTTATTACAAAAAAAATCTGCTGTGGGGAATGCAGGAGTGACGGACTCCACACTAGGTCGAGCACGTCTATTGGAGTCCTTGCTTTTAGGGTTCCGTAGTAAACAAGGAACCTTTATAGTTTCGCCATGTCCGTCTATCTGTCTGTCCGCGGCTTAGCTCAGAGACTGTTAGTACTAGAAAGCTGTAATTTTTCATGGGTATACCTATTAATCACGTGCTTTTTTAGGGTACCTCCCCTACACGTAAAGAGGAGACTTCTTTTTTCTCTCGTCTATCCCATGGTGTGGGATGTCGTTAGAAAGGTCGTTCAAAAATATTGCGGGTGTGTGAAAACCATTTTTCAATTCAGGGATCCGTTTGCGAAATATTAAGCTTTAAAGTGCTAATTTTTGTTAGAGTATAGTGTCCCCCCCCTGCCAGCTTAATGGTTGCACTTGGATTTGTGAAAAAAATCACAGCAGTAGTATATATAACAAAGTTTAAAGGAAAACTATCACAGCTAAGTAGGCTTTACAGGTTAACGAGTAATAATCGACCAACTTAAATGAGCAGTTTTCAACTACAGGACCCTTCATTGTGCGTGGTCCGACACGCACTTGGCCGGTTTTTTTAATTAGTTTAGTTTATATGCAGTCATACATCTTACAAAAAAAAAAAAAAATTCATACTGCCCTACTTACGTATTAGAAATATGCTATATTTCTAAGACTAGTAATAACCACATTCGAACAAGTACAACTTTTTAATTGATTTGTTGCTACCTTTGATAGAAAGTTAAAATATTTACGTGAATAAAATCAATGATCATAATTATGATCATTGATTTTATTCACGTAAATATTCATAGTAACACATGTTTATTAATTGACATATTATGTAATTACATAATATGTCAATTAATAAACATGTGTTACTATGAATAGGGCTGAAATTATCTTTAATATTAACATTAACATGATTCAGAATCAGTGATGCGTGATTCGATTATAGCTAGTTATCAGCGATTCAACACTATTCGAATTGTCTATTTAAGCGATTAATACACAATGGCGCGGAGTACTGATTACTTATTCGAAATGAATAATTATAGAATACTAGCTACACCCCGCGGTTTCACAAGTCTCGATCCCGTGGGTATATCGGAATAAAACGTTCTCATTATAATTATGTCCTTCTCCAGGTCATGGTCTACCGATGTGACAAATTTCATCCAAATCCGTTCAGCCGTTTTAGCGTGAAAGCGTAACAAATAAAGAAACAAACTCACTTTCGCATTTAGAATATTACTAGCTGCGCCCCGCGTTGTCACCCGCATAAGTCTCGATCCCGGTGGAATATCGGGATAAAAGGAATCCTATGTCCTTTTCCATGTCATGTTCTACACATGTGCTAAATTTCATCCAAATCTGTTCAGCCGTTTTAGCGTGAAAGCATAACAAACAAACTCACTTTCGCATTTATAATATTGGTTAGGATAGTTAGAATTTCTATTTATCTATTAATATTTGGAATGCTCTGTTCGTGTAGTGGTCTTGGGTTCGATTCCCACGTCGGGCAAAATGTTATTGGGTTTTCCTATATGATATTACTCAGTAGCAGCCCGGAGTCTGGATGTGTGCCCGGTTGATAGCAATAGGCTCGCCCCCAACACTTAAACATTACTGGCGAAATGTGGATGGGTGTGTGTGTGTACTTTGTCACAGAAACACGTGCATAAAAATAAAGATGATAAACTCGAGTAGAAAATAAGAAAATGAAACAGAATAGATTTAAATACAATAACGAGCACAAAACAGATATAGTCGGCAGCTGCTGGCACGTCATGACTGTGACAAGAAGGCTTCCACTCAGCATGATGCTGTGCTATGGAGACCCACAGCACAGCGCTGATTTTCAGTGGTCACCCGAAAAAGATGTACGGAGACCAAGTCAGGTTGAATGAATTTTACATAAATATAAAATAAAACAAATAGTACATAAAATATACTGCTACTATACAACCAATAGTATGAATACTTAAAATGATTAAATAACACATATGTAAATAATTATCCGCAGGCATCACCGTGCGTGCCGTAAGTTAGTAGGTATGTAGAATGTAATATCTGGAATTGCCTGTTGAATATGATTTTTTGTTTTTTGTTTTGCATACCCCAATTTTGAAGGAAGGTTATAGGCTATGTAACATCACGCTACGACCCTTAAGAGCCGAGCAAGAAGAATAAAAAGTCAGAAAAAACGCTAAGCCAAAACGAAGAAATATCGCGGGCATCACATCTCCCGATGAAATGCGACGCGGTGGGTCGGGTTCCGAAATTTCAGGAGGAATATGCGACATCGTCCAGGAGCTAGTATGAAATATAAGGATACTGGATGAGGGAGGCACGGAACCTGGAACTATGGCAGAAGAAAGCGGAGGCCTATGCCCAGCAGTGTGTGATTCAGGGCTGAAACGATGATGATGACGATGAATATCGCCGTCTGACTTTCCCCCAGCAACCCAATTACCTACAAAGAAATTCTGATAGCCTATAATTAGTTAAGTAGTAGTTACTTCTTTCAACAAACAAATAACAATAGCTTCAGGCAATCACGCTTACAAAGACGAGATAGTATAATATACGTTTCCATGAGCCCCGAACACAAGGTGAAAACTTTCTAAGTAAGACGAAGTTCGTGAATAAATCCGTTGTGGATATCGTCACGCCATCCAAACATTACCAGCCAATGTTATGGCAACATACGGAAATGTTTTGTATCTGAAGTTTAGGAACTTCCGAAATTTAGCACCTCGTGTGGAACGACTCGATTTATTGTGTTGTTAATGATCGAGTTTCGATTGTCGTAATCGATTTAATAACGAGACATGTATAAATTGGTTTGGCTTACTTTTTACGAGTACGTAGTCCTGTCTTTGACAAGTATCTTTTCGTATTTTGTATGAAATACAGACAGTTTGGACCGAATCCTCTAATTTAAGAGTATAACTACCGTTACAGACTTTGATTAGCCAGGTCTTCTTTGTAGGGGTTAAATGCAAAGCCAATTTCTTTGACGTAGGTATTTTTTCAAGGAGAATCGGTATAGCGATTTGAATAATATTCCTTAATATATCTTGGGTGTTCGTGCAAGCAAATAAAATAATTCCATAATCGTAACTTTGGAAAAAATAATCTTTAATTATAGGGGTCCCACTTTAGAGAAAAGGCATCACCTCATAACAAAGAAGAATTCAGTGATATACCTAATCCTAACTAATATGACAAATGAGAAAGTAAATTTGTTTCTTTGTTACGCTTTAACGCTAAAACGGCTGAACGGATTTGGATGAAATTTGGCACATGGGTAGCGCTTGACCTGGGTAAGGACATAGGACTTTTTGTCCTGGTAGTACGTTTCCGGGGGGTAATTATCGACCTCTACGTGGGTGAAGCCGCGGGCAAAAGCTAGTACCTTATATAAGTCACTTACTTAATAATAAGAAACACGACTCTGTATAGAAGTAGACAAGTATAATATTACGTCCAAAAATAGACCCGAATAATATCGATAACTCCGTCAAAGTAAAACGGCTGTCCCTGGACATTACAAAAGACTTTATTTGATCTGTGATTTGACATACCGAAGCCCTATCGCGAACGTGCGACGTTACGTAAATTCTAACCATTTTTTAATCGAAAATACATCTTTGTATCATTATGGTTTAAATTTCTGCGATAAGCAAAATAAGTATCACATAGATGAAAAAATGGGTCAAGTGTGAGTCTGACTCGCACACTAAGGGTTCCGTACCAACGTATAATAATTAGCAAATAATTGAAAATACTAAACGAAGAATAATTTTTATCGTAAATTTATAAAATCGCAAAGGTAAAGGAGGATGCTCAAAAAAAACCCAGAGCGAACAGATACAGGATAGAATATAGTGATATTTAGTGAAATCTTTCTGTAAATATTTTACTATAAGATTTGATGGCTAAATGTGTGATATTGCTATTTGTTTTTCATCGGGAATGATTTTTTTTTCTTTAAGATATCTTCGATTTGGTTATACCCGAAGATATAAACACATACATACATACATATACTCACGCATAATCCCATAGGAGTAGGCAGAGACTGCAGATTGTCAAAATCAACTATCCACAGCCCACTTTTTCCGCTTTTCTGTTGTAATAATTCTGTTGTATCTATTATGTTTAATAGTCAATAGCCTCCTTAAGAAAACAATAAATAAATAAATGCTTAAAAAAAAATTGTAAGTTTTTTAATCACATCCGGGGAACTCTTGGCCTGCATCTCACCTGATAGTAAGTGATAGATAGATAGATTTTTAACCGGAATGTTGTTGTAATAGCGGCAACAGAAACACACAATCTAAGAAAATTTCAACAGTGTACCTATTACGGTACAAGAGATGCTGACAGACAGACGGACAGACGGACGGACGGACGGATGGACGGACGGACAGACAGACTGACAGCGGAGGCTTAGTAATACGGTTCCGTTTGGCACCCTTGGGGTGCGGAACCCTAAAAAGTCTTAGAACTTAATTTCGTTACGTTTACTCCGCGCGTTCGTGCTAGGCCCACAGTTCCTCTCGATAATGTCTTAATTCCCGAGATATAAAAACTTACGAAGTATTCTTCACACGAGCGAGTTGTCATGACAGTTGAATGGACATGACCTTAAGGTCGCCTTGGGACTGTTTTGACGGTAAACGAGGAAACAACGGACTTGAGCGAGGAAAGACTTTTCTTAACATAGTTTTGCCAACAAGAAGAGAAATAGTGAAAAAACTGACTTGTTGCAAACTATGACTATGGTGTGTTCTAGGTGTGTTCTAAAAGTACCTATATGATGAAAATGTAAATAAAAGGATCAGAAAACGTACCTGTGAATATAATTTGTAGTGCCACTTACAAATTGAGAGCTTTTATTTGTATAAGTAAACCCAAAATTCTTTTTTTAAGTCACCTTAACGTTTATTTAATAAAATCAATTTTCGTCGGTGATTTTTCGATTACAATTTAATAATGTTATTCAAATAATAATTGTTGAAAAAAGTGGTTGGATATCAAGTTTATTCTAAGCAATACAATACTATGCAAAGTAATTAACATTACAAAACAAAGAAACACAATACATTAAATTAAATTATTTGCCAAATTGCAATACTCGTAAATAAAACATTCTAATGAGTAGATTATGTGAATCATTGGAAATAAAACAATAAATCCACACATCCTCAGGGACCCATGACCTTCCGGCGCATTGAAAATGACTTTATTCCACTAAGGCACAAAATCAGAGGAGTTAAAAATATGACAAATGGCCAGATTCCGAATGAAATATGTGAAATCACCAAAAAGGTGTCCCCGAAAGGGGTAAACATCTACCCTTAATTATAATCCTATGGAAACCAAAACGGTAACATTCTGAAGCCCTTTAAATTGTCCAGGATCACTTTCTGAATTTTTTCGATATCTATTTTAGTTTTTATGAAGTTTAAGATTTTGTTGAAAGAATACGAAACGGTCTAAAATTGAAATTATAAATTAAAAAAAAAAAAAAATAGAATAAAAAAAAAAACAATTTTATAGCCCTTTCAGTAACGCATCTTTTGAAACCATTTTCATTTCTCTATCTTAGTATTAGCCCCCAGTCGCACTTTTCTTGAACCCGTTTTCAAGAAAAGTGCGACTGGGGGCTATTGAAGTGATCGAAAAATCATTTTCAATGCTAATAAATTGACTTATACCGTCAAATAAATGAACAAAATCTATTTCTATACACGCCCAAAGGGTTAGGCACCTCTACCTAACTCTTCGGGGACTACGAGCGTGATGTTATGTGTAGGGCAGTAGGGAAAGAATCATGTAGGTTAGTAGGCCTGTTCTATTAATACATTTCAAGGCTAGTAGTCACACCGCCCATCTAGCGCATATCATGTGTCTACAGTACAGTTACAAGCAAAAATCTGTGATTATTTCGACATTTTAGTACCTATTCATTTAATATTTGAACTTATAACGCGAACCTATTTCGAATCACTCCCGCCACAATCCGCTCTTTCAATAAGGGCGCAGCTTCTAGAGTATTCTAGAAGCAGTGTGAGGAATAGACAACGCGGGCCCATGTTCGGTAATCAGCTGTCTGACGTCCGTCAACTGGGCTGCGTACCGTAAAATGGGATTCTTTGTTATACAATTTACGAAACTTCTGGCCTCGCCCCGAATACTATTTTTTATAAATATGTACTGAAAGGTATTTATGTTTAGTAACATATATAATATATATGTTACTTGAAATAAATACCTTTCAGTACATGTGTGTGTGTGTTAAAAACTCTAAGAACATTATAAAATACAATAGACGACGTATATTTTATATTATTTAGTAATCTGGTTAACTGTTCTTAAAGAGTCGTAAAGAACTCTGTAAGAAATCGACACGTGTTTCACCTCCCAACGTGGCATATTCAGGATGACGATTGACTTGTTGCTAACCCGGACACGACGTGTTGCCACGTCAAGCGAAAACAAAAAACTCTATCAAAATATTATAAAAAGTAAGTAAATGAAACATATAAGGTTGTCATTAATTTCACTTTCACTTTTAAACTTTGACATTATAGTTATTAATTTGACATTATTATTGCCAGTTTCGACATTACTAGTAATTATGACCAAAATATTATTATGTACTAACACTAGTGCTTAAGATGTGTATGTAATTACTAACTAATTGGATTGTATGATCTGGAAATAAAATAATTTGATTTGATTTGATTAAATATATTTGATCTTGACTGTACCACTCTCCTACAGTATTGAAAAGCTAAAGAAAAAAATGAAAGCGTAATATCTAGAAAGCATTTGCTCTTTTAAGAATATACCGGAAAACGAGTCTATTTAACAAAACCGATCGCTTCAAACGGGTCGAAACTGACTAAAAATAAGGCAGTTCTCTGCTACTGAAGTAAAAAATTGTCAAAACGTGATATTCGTGTTAAAAAGTCCAGGAACTAGCATTAGTTTACTTACGACTACCTTCCAAAAATATTGTGTTTGACAACACCCTAGAGGCGTGCCCGAAAAAAAGTAGTGAAAACAAACTTTTCCGATTCGCTATAAAAACCGTTAAACCGTGCCGATTTCTATCGAAACTATACCGGATTTTTATTTATCGTTTCCCGTTCTACCCGCGAGCTGTGTTAGTACTGTTTGTTGTGAATTAAAAAAAGCGATAAACTTTTTTTTCTTTCTTTTGTTTTTTTTTTCGCTGCCGTTGTTATTGAAAACTTGTGATGTTTCATCAATGGAGATGGCTTTTTCTACTTTTTAAAGGACTGCAATTTAAAATACATAAAAGGAAAAATGTTTTTTTATCGAAATGAAAGCGGTTTTCGGTTTATTTTTTTACTCGATTTGCATTTAGAAAGAGTGACATATCAATATTAAAGAATAATGTTATTGCTATTGTGGCTACTGATGAGTGAGTTTGTGATGGCTTTTCAAATATATGAATACGTATTTTTATAAAGACTGTGCACAAATACACACGTAGAAAACCTAAGTGGAACAGAGCTTTCTGCAAACTAAAATTTGGCAATAAGGCTTTCTCTCGTATTGGACCATACCTGTATGAGAAAATTAACAAAAAGCTTGATATCTACCCCTTGACAAAGTTTGGGTGCAAAAAACGGGTTCAGGATTGGCTGCTTGGGTTTAATTATGCTGAAACGGAAAATCTGTTATCATTTAACTAATAAAGTATTCATCATCATATACACACTAACACTCATCACTGCATACTTACACTCATCACGTACACACTCACACTCATCACAAACATACACTCATCACGTACACACTCACACTCATCACAAACATACACTCATCACGTACACACTCACACTCATCACAAACATACTCTCATCACACACACATACATTTGGTTACCTTTTAGTTCTAAGTTTAAATAAATTAATTAATTATATCTAAGTACCTACTGAAAGCGTTGCATTTGTTAAAACATCTTAAATAATTCATTATCTGTCGAAAGAGACTGTGATCCTGCGACACAGGGTATCCTAGTGCAGGATCCAGTGTCACACCTAAATATTGTAACACTTGTTTATGAATCAATAAAACTTATTATTATTATATAAAAAAAATATGTAAAAAAAAAAACATAAAAAGCGGTGAAGTGCGAGTTGGAATCGTACAAGAAGGGTTCTGTAGCATCATACAATATTTAACACTAACTTATTTTTATTATAGCTGCCATAGTAGTACTCTGTCAATATTTCAAGTGTCTACTTATCGTGATAGACGGACGGACGCACGGAAGGCGCAGCCTTGTGATATATTGCAATTAAATGAAAGAAATTTAATACTCATATTAAAAGTACACTTTGTAAACAAGCATACTACAATTAAGAGGATTATATCCAAGATACAACATGCTTGGAAACATGCTAGTCCTGCTCTATAGGATAATCTAGAATCTAGACAACATCAAACTGGTTGCTAATTTAATTGTCTAAATTATTTTTATTATTTTATTATATCACATTCATTTTACATTCTGCGATTACTTCCTCACACACTGACTTATTAATTGTAAAATTTTAGTAAGATCATCTACAATGTTTGTAAATATGTGAGCACCATGTATCTATCACATAATTATTTATTTTTTATGTTATGTTTAATAATCTGTCGTTGCTTCATTTTCAATTCTTTTTACCTATTGTGGTATAGTAATTTTATTCTAGATGCATCGTCTTCACATATAATTATATAACAAATGTACCTACATATACAAATATTGTAAAAAAAAAAAATTAAGAGTAACGGTGTAGTTTCTTGCCCATTCTTCTCCATTCGAAAACAGCATTTTAGAAGGGGCGACTAGTTTTTTTTTTTTTGTAAATTTTGACTTTCAAACGTGCCTTATAAGGGCCTATTTGAAATAAATAATTTAACTTTGACTTTGAATAGGCACCCTTTGGTGCACGTTGGCACGCAAAAATAATAGAATATAAAATGTAAACTTTTCTCTATTCCCACGACTTCGCCCCTGTGCTAAGCACAAATTCACAAATTCATAATTTAATAAAGTTTTGAACAGTCTAGTAAACTTTAGTTGGTAGTGATCACAATGCAGCTATTATTAAATGTATTAACTCCAACAATTTTACGCTCTTCAGCAATACACATCAGATACATGTGAGAGATAATTTATTGAATAGATATTTAACTCATGAATACTTTTCAATGAGAAAGTTAATGATTAAATTACGCTAAATGTACTAATTAAATTTAAATTTAATAAAATACATCAACTTATTAGTGTTAGTAACTCTATCTTAATTAAAACTTGACAATGAAATCCTAAGTTTAACATCTTAACTTAATATAAATGGGAAAGTGAGTTTGTTTGTTACGCTTTCACGCTAAAGCGGCTGAGCGGATTTGGATGAAATTTGCCACACATGTAGTTTGTAACCTGGATTAAAGCATTAGATACTTTTTATCCCGCGGTAATATATTCCTGTAGCATAATTTTTGATCTCCACACGGTCGCCCGTGTGCCGCGCGCAAATGACGGAACTAATTTTTTTTTTTTAAATCTCATTGTTCTCCATAGTTCAACATTTAGGAAAAATATCGTGATGCTCAAATACATATATTTTACTCATCTTCTAAAGTATTACCAGCATCAGCCGCAGGATCAGAATTTTGAGATGATATCATCTGAAAATTACGTCACGATCCAAAGTATGAGGAAACGGAGCTTCGTCTGATCTTAACGAAAACAGTATGGCCGCCGCGATAAGGACTTGAATTTTATAAGCCATAATATTATAAGTAATCAGTCACTGCTTCCATCCCCTTATCTTACGAACCAAACTACGTATTAAATTAACTTTCTTTACAAAAGGGATGAGGCGATTGTCAATCGAGTTGCCCGATTCATTGGAGAGTTTAGTCGATTCAATTTTAGATGAATCTTTAATCGACTTTCGTGACTTAGTTTTTAGAATGTTTATCAAAATTCAAGTGTGCTTGGAATTTCAAATATATTAATCATAACATCATAGCTTATGAAATTGTATTGAAATAACTAAAATCAACCCACTAACAACAAATAAAAACAAAGGTTTTTCGATTAAAAATCGCTGCAAATCAATTAACTCCTCGAACTTTCGAGTGAAGTTGAAAACATTTTTATTCTCACAATCGATTCTTTATTCCAAAATCCGTTTAGTAAATGACTCTTCTAATCGGCGCGTCGCAAACACGACCCAATAAACTCCTTAGAAAATCAATCTTCGTTTAATTAACTACTTTGAGACGGATCCTCGTAAATCGATCGCGGGGAAATTGTCTTCGAATTTAATTTGACGAACCCAAGGTACCTACGTAGGCAATTGTTTTTTTTTTATCAAGATAAAACTTTGTGAAGAATTTTATGTGAAGGCAAGCAATAAAACCAATTTATTTGAGGTTGTTTTTAATAACGTAGGTTCATCATATTTTTTATCGGAGGCATTTCTCATTTGTGAAGATTATATTTTTTTGAATAAGCACAATCTTTAACTTAAGCGTTGATTAACGTCATTATAGATTGATATTTGTTTCGTTTTAACCACTGAAGATAAAGTTTAATAAAGTATGAAAGAGAAATAAAGTATTTATCGAAACTCAATCCCTAAGAGCAAATTCGCGGACAATAACTAGTTCCATACCTACATATACCATTGTATCCAATCGACTACCCTCCAATAACCCCAATCGTTACATCAAACACAATAAGTATACAAGTATACTCATATCTGTCGTCGAAAGAAGAAATACGCAATAACCCCCTCCACTACCCTCGTCTAGACTGTACAGGGGGAAGGGGGGACGAAATCTTGGCCGATATTTCAAACGGACAAAAGATAATAATTTGAGATGGAACATTATCGAAAAAGCCTTTGAACACGTCCGTGAGATCAAGGGCCAATTGCTTGGACGATTGTCAGGAGTTTTCTCTGTTTCTTTTTTATATTATTGGCCTTGTAGTTCAAGGAAACGTGGTGGTCAGTTGTCACTGCCACCTTTGCATGTCTAAGACAAATCAACATCATCATCGTCTTCAGTTTACAGCAGCAAATGCTGGACATCGGCCTCTCCAATCGCACACCGTTAATCTTGATGCAACTCTCATCCAGCTTTTACCTGCCACCCTGTGAAGATCATCGCTCCACCTAGCCTGAGGGCCTCCTAACTTACGTTTGAAAAGTCTCATGTCCTTGTAACTACGCCAGCACTCATATCCTTCAAACAGGAATACAACAACCTTACTTAACGGCAGAAATAGGTATTTTCCATGTAGTTTCCTTGTCATATACGAGTAAGGTTAAGTGCCATCTTAATCAGCCGAAAGTGTATTGGCATAGGACATGTCGTCGGCAGATTGTATGATTCGTCACTATACAAACGGCGCTGTCCGATTGCAAATAGTCGCTGGTTTGTGAAATGCCGAAGGCAAATTGAGTCTCCAAGAGGCGAGCTCATGTTTTAAGGGCTTATAATAGGGGGAATATTTATTTGATCCTCTAAACAAGTTTTTTTTTTGTACCTACTATGGGTACACCTCTGCTTACCCTTCGGGGAAACAAGGCGTTATATTATGTTATTTTTCTAAACTATCTGTACCGTTCACATTACCTAAACTACTACTGTAATACGATAAAAATAGCATGTTGTATTCTTATCGACATAACGGAATATTGCGCGATTTCAAGTACCTATAATCCTGGATCGATGTCCTCCCGGACATTCGGCTTATTCTTCATTCGTTTTGTACTGAATTATGAATGTACTTACATAATATCGTATATTAGGAAACATAAAGCCCCTTCCGTGGGATTTTTTTTTGTAAAAAGCGTGAGGTTTTCTTCAATACATTATTATTCGGATAAAAATGTGGCGGATTTACGAGTTTGTCAGTAGGTAACTGGTAAAACTCTAATTGCGTAAATGCGTTGTAAGCTCGAATCGTAGTCACAATCGATTTGATTTTAAATACAAAATATACAAATTACGTTCATTTAATTGTAGAGCAGATGAACTATGTATTTACTCACTCAAATACCAAAAAGTACAATTTTTTTGTGTTGACAAAATGATAACATGTGATTATGAGTGCGCTATTATGAATTTGGTTTATGATTGTGTCGTTTTACAATACTTGTTTAGAAAGTAGTTAATTAAAGATATTATCAACTCAATGCTTGTTCATGTTCACCTTTTAGCGTGGCAATAGCGGTCAATGACCCACCTACATTTTCTAGCATTTTTTATTTCAAAAACTGAAATATAGTCCATTAACGTCCTGAATCAATATCTATCGTGATCTTCAACATGTTCCAATAACGAAATACCATACATAAGTTTATTTTTTGGGTTCCAACGGAAAGTATACAAGGGAAATGGCAACGACCGCTATTGCCATGCTAAAATGCCACAACTATAGCTCACGTAAACTGCGCTAAAGATTCAAAACGCATGCGGGTAAACGACTTCGAAATATCGGTACTTATGTGATGAGTAAACATGAGGTGCGTCGAAACTGAGGGTTTCTCCTAAAATATAACGATGTTAGGCTTCCGGGAGACAGGAGTTAAATATAAAGGGGCTCGTCGCTCGGTAACAGCTGCGCAGATCGATTGATCTGCAAGGTTAAGCTGCGGTTGCCGGAGTCAGTCTGTTGATGGGTAACCACTCTTGTCACTTGATTAGGACAGTTATTGTACTTAAATCTAATATGTCGGTATAACCTAGTTATTGAAATGTGGTAATTTAAAAATCATTGACTAAATATTTTATTGCATATAAACCTACATGAAAACTATGAAAAATCAGAAGCTAGGTGCACGGTTCCAATTGGTCGTTTCCTATGGAGAAGAGCCGGCAAGAAACTCCACGGTTAAAATTTTAAAAATAAATGGCTTTTATAATGTTTTCAAATTACAGTGTTATAAGTTATGGGACCCTATACCTGGTACTTGTTGACAGGCCAACACTGTCCGTGTTGGCCTGTCAACAAGTACCAGGTACTTAATAAAATATAAAATGATCCACAACTCTACAGGCTATTAAGTCTAAAACTGTATTGTGTAATCCAATAATCTAACTGCACATATTCTATTAGCTACTAGATTAAATGTGTAAGAATGTTATAATGATAGCGATGATTAATGGCCAATGTTCAGTATTGATGACGTCAATGTTATTTAAGGGCACGGCACAGGTGTATCAGCGGTCATAGTTCGGCGAATGAATGGAGGGCAAATATTGAAGGTGGATATTTTTGCTTCCCAAAAATGTCTAAAATTATAGAAGTTTAATTAGAAAACAAGTCGTGCGCCCGATGGTTTACCAAAATTACAAACTTTTATAGAAAGTTACGTCCCGTGTTTTAACCCCTTTAAGGTAAGAATTTTCAAAAACCTTCCTTAATGCTCGCCGTCGTTATAAAAGAAAGTCTTAGGCAAAATTTCACACTTCTGGGCCCCGTTGTTTTAGGCTATTCATTTTCTGTGATTAGTGTGATCACTGATCAAATACAAAAAGCTTTATTGGCAAAAGAAAATGTGATGACAGACAGTTAACTTACATTTAACACAATTAAGTTAGTACACTAGAATGTTTTGGTTTGACCGTAATTTAAGATTTTTATTAAGTAAGACTTATATTGACACCCTTGCTGCACGTTGTTGTTGTGGTCGCATGTAAAGAAAAAGAAAGAAAGAAAATACGTTTATTTGCGGTACACATGACGCAAAGAAAGAACAAAACACAAAAATAAACAATTTGGGGGAAAATATGCGTCACATCCACGCAAAACGGCCATCGCTCAGCATAATGCTGCGACCCTATGCGAGACAGAGCCCCAACGCTGGTTTTCAGCGATAGCCGGCGTTGACGTGATGACGTCGACTGGTGCAGCATATAGTGAAATAACAAATTAAGACAAAAATAAAATGAATAAATACAATACTTAGTCCTAAATGTTTATATAAAATATAAAATTTAATTTCTGAATGGTTTCATTTCATTTCATGTGAGTCTGTTAATTATTTTTAGGTATGATCCCCGTGTCAGTCAGTGTTATCGGAAATTTCTCAAAAGCCCGGAGTACTTTACTATACTTAACATAACATCACGCCTGCATTCCCCTATCTATGGGTTAGGCAGAGGTGTACCTATAGTAAACCCGCATTTCGCCAGTTATTTTTGAGTCACATGTTGTAAGGGGTTGTGTCATTTCCTGTTAGTGTTTGTTTGTTGTTAATCCTGTTTTTGTCATTAGTAATTTCACTTTTTTTTTCATTTCCTTTATAATAAAAAATGTCAAATTACTCGAAAATGTTTGACATTTACATAGGGGTCATAAGGGGTCATGTGGTTGTAAATGAGAGAGGACCGAACCGCATGAACCCTTATGACCTCCCCCTTGTGGTTGTAAATGACCTCTCCTCACCCTTATTGGATTGCCGACACATTACCAATAATCCTGTATACTTACAACGAAAAATTCCCAACTAAAAAGTTTTAATCCATTTTTTGTTCAAACCCAACCTTAGTTCGGGCGAAAACTATTTAAACTAAGGACATTTACCTCTGCTTTTGACCGACCGTATAATGAATTAGGGCCAGCCGCTTTGTAAAACTTTGGGCAAACAGCTAAACTTTCATGGGGTCTCACCTTCAGTGTGTCGGCCTGTTTAATTTGGGACAACCTCAAAAACTATTACGTACCTTTTGTGTTAGGTTTGAGAATGCTCGATTTAATTATAGTGCACGTCATGGATTTGTAATCTTTACTCCGATGTGGTCCGTCGGTTATAACCCGAGAATCACTAATCCGATATATCAGATTTTTATTTTTACCATTAGGATTTTTTTATAGGAATTTACATGGGACTTAAACATAACTGGCGAAATGTGGGTGTACTATGTAGGTACAGTTCTGCTTAGTCATGCGGGGAAACAGGGGTGAAGTTATGTTTTGTGTATTTTTTAACCAACTTCCAAAAAGGAGGAGGTTATATGTTCGTCGCGTATGTATGTTATGTATGTCCGCCGATTTCTCCGTCAATTGTGGACTAATTTTGAAATATTTTTTTTGTATGAAATGGTATGCTCCCAAGTTGGTCCCATATACATTTTATTAACTTTGCTTGGATAGTTTTTGAGTAAGCTTCAATAGTACGTATTTTTCCCACTTAATATATGTGGATAATATAATGATAACTTCCTGTCACTGTTATTTACATAGCAGGTAGTGGTATTCGAATTTGTGTGGGTAGGTACCACAACTAAATAGGGAAAAATACAAACTTTTTCAAAAAAAAAGCAACCGACTTCCAACTTTAATTTCGGAAGTCGGTGGTAATTTTTTTTTTAGTTCTTTGGTGTAGTCAAGTGCTCGCAAGTGGAGCTATATACTCATTTAGTAATAAATAAATGAACATAAGAAAGAAAACATTATGAACATTGCACAATCTCGAAAGATATTGCTATCAAATTCGACACGCTTGGCAAAGAGAGATGGCTGATTTCACTAAATCATTATAAGCAGAAAAAACGGTGTAAACTTTATAAAATAACCCTTCATTCACCTGTTACGACACCCACAGGAAAAGGATTGTCCATTGAAAAAACAAGAAAAACATATTCTGCAACTTTTAGTTGCTCTTACCTACTTTGAAAACAGTGACACACACTGCTCATTAAAAGTTTCCAAAGCCTTTTCTACCTTCACTGAAACTACTATACATTCAGCAGTACTCTACTTTTTTTTCACGATCATTTACTGGTCACAGTGCAAAAAAAGTTGTGCAAAAAAACGGCGCAGCGATGCGCAGTCATTTCTTTCTCATTACACGTGTTGCTTGGTCTACTGGTGTTTATTACACTGTAACTGTCGTAAGAAATGAGAATGGTAAAGTATTTCTTAGTGGAAATTCGTTCTGGTAGTAGGGAAACACTAAAAGTATGGGACGGTATTAGAAAGAAAGAAAAAAAGAAAAATATTTTATTTGGGACGCGCACAGGAAATACAAACAGTAAGTAATAATATAAATAAATTATAAAGTAAAAAACAAAAAAAAGAACATTTAAAAACAGAATAACAGCGACCGTGATTACGACTTTATTTAAAGGAGCATTTAAAAACAGAATAATAACGACCGTGATTACGACTTTTTTAAAAGGAGCATTTAAAAACAGAATGATAACGACCGTGATTACGACTTTTTTAAATACAATGTAGTCTCTTACTAAGAGATAAGCTGATATCAGAATGATAGTGGGATAAGTGATGTTGTTATAACATAAAATCGCCCCTGTATTCCCCGAAGGTTTAGGCAAACGTGACGAAATGTGGGTGAAACATTGCCAGTTATATTTTATGTCCCATGTTAAAAGGGGGGAGAGTATTGCCCTCAGCCGGGCATAAATCCAGAATCTGGGCTGCTACTGAGAAATTCCAGACCAAAAATCCCGATAGCACTTGGCCCGACCCCGGAATTGAAATCTCTTCATGTTCAATAGTAACGCTTGCGACCAATGAGGTAGTTATAGTACATTTTAATAGATGAATTAAATCGTAGTTTGAGGGATCCTAACCTTGAATCTAATAGAATCTTGATTTTGTCGTCAAGTTAATTTTAGTCCGGCCCATTCCCTCTCACAGAGAGGAGGCAGTGGGAAGCAGTGGAGGCAGTGGCAATGTTATAGGCTGATAATGCTATAGTCTGTCTACCATTCAGTATTCCAGACAGTCTCAGAACGCGCATTATCGTCTGCATGCAGTACAATGAATAAAATGGACATTACGTGACATTCCACTCAACCAGAAGAATCATAAAGGGTACATTTTGAATAGTTTTCTTGGAAACTGGCTGAGAGCCAGGGCCGAGCCGTGTCGCATGACGTAACGACGTTCTTGTTTGTGAAGTCAGCCAAGTGCGTCTGATTAGGTAGGTAAACATCAGAAGGCTACTGCAAAACACTCGAACTCAAAAACAGACGCCGATATTAAGGTCGCCGTTAAAAATAATGTTATGAAAAATTGGCAGATTCTACGTTATTTATGAAGGCACACTGACTGTATTTAAACGTCGATTTTCCGTTCTGAGACGGGTAGATTTAAGGAAGGAAGTGCGTCTCTTTCTCGCTTTGTGCGTTGGAGAAAGATAGCAGTATAAGTAATCAGTTTGTGTTCCTTCACGATTTTTATATTCACTGAGTCAGTTTATTTTAGTTCATATTAGACTTGGCGTAGCTTCTCTCGTGTACTACATATTATATACTAAAACATATACGTCAATCCGCCAAAAATGGAAGAACGAACTTATGGCTCTTACTGCAGGACTGGCCCTCAAAGGACAGACGTATGTGGAAAAGGGAAAAGGAGGCCTTTGCCCAGCAGTGGGTCATTATGGGCTAAATAAATAGATAGATAGATACTTAGAGAGCCTTCAATCAGGTAAACTTAAGTCCTTGCGGTCTTTTTTCTTTTTCGTGTGGTTAGTGACTAACCTGGTGTCAGAGTTTTTATGCCGCCCATGGGCCTCTGACTTGGCTTCACATGCCGTCGAGAAATTTATCTCAGACATAAGCAGGGTTTCCTCACGATGTTGTAGTTAGTGATAATTAGGGCTTATGATAATAAAGTGTATTGTATTCTAAAGTTCCCGAGTCGTAAACACAGATCATTTTCACAAAACTTTTTAAATTAGTACATATCTGATTCGAAATATTAACCTAGTTTCCACGAAGCTGGTCTATAATCCATAAAGAGACAGCTTTTAAAATATAATATAAATTAATTTTACACCAAAAGCTATTAACTGTTTGCGGTTTTTGTGCAGAAATTCTATGAAAAGCGGAAGGTTTTACTTTAAGCGCTTCAGCTTAAGCGATTAAGCCGCTTTAAGCTGTAAGCGATCAAAAGAGTGTTGTTGATACATGTACATGGAGGGTATTAATGTATTTTAATAGGTAGGCCTTTACAGCCGATTGCAGACGAAGTAGGGTTCCGCTCCGAGGTGAGGGCGGACCAATGCTACGTAGGATTTGCACGAAGAGGTTTGCTGCGTTAGCCGCGCGGTTTATTTATTTAAGGACAACCAACAAAGCATACACCAAAAATACATGTTAAAATACCCATATTATTTTTACATTTTGTAGTGTAACCTTAATTAAAGGCTGCCACGGCATGCATTGAACATAGGAGTAGGAAACGCAGTTACAAAACAGTTACAAAAAAAGAAAAATAATTGGTTCATTTGTTTCGTGCGTAGCGTGGCCGTGGGTCGCAGTGGATGATCCCGTCTACGTTTTTATACAAAGCGAAGTTTAGTACAAGTGCTTAGCTTAGCCGTGGTCAGCTATGGAACAGCGCCTTAAAATGTGAGCGACGCCGTAAGCAGAAATGTCTATTTGAATGAAGTATACAATGGCCAATAGACAAAAGAAATATAGTAACTAGTTCTTATACATAACGAAATATCACGGCGGTATCCACTAAGGGGCTATTCAGAGGTGTTTTACACCCACATTTCGGAAACTTTGTTTTTAAGTTCCAAGTATTAGGGGGCGAGATTTTTGAAACCGGGTCACAAGTCTGGACTCTGAAAAATAAAAACAATTTGCCTGGCCTGGGTATCGAACCCAGGACCATGTGCTCTGCAGTCCCAGTATACAAACGAGTCACCTTGTTAATGTATGTTTTATAAAGTTTCGTTCGTTTCGGGCAAAAGACCTTTTAAGAATGCAATTTTATTTGCCTTTTGCTTTTACAGACACAAAACGAATATTTTTGTTATTGAAAATAGCTTCAATAAAAGTTGCCAATAAATTTATGTTATTGTAAAATACTTTTGCAGGAATTGCTTTTGTTAAAGTATTACGAGTGCGTTCATTTTGCCTGATATTTATGTTGAAAACCGCTTATTATGTTCACTGTAGATCACAAGGACTTTATTTAAAATATTTATTATTTAAAATATTAATTTAAAATAAAACAAAAACCAGTGTGAAAGTGAGCCGATAAACCAACTACGTGTTTCATGTCCAGAGTAATATCTATTTTTCTACTCTACTTTCAATTGCTATTTTTCTAGAACAAATATTTTCTCAGACAATGTCGGAGAGCAATACAAGTATATAATAATAGGGAGTTATTTGCCCACAACCGGACGTATGCCGTGCCGAAGATTTACCGGCTACGTGCACGCTACGGCGTAGCTCGTAGCACTCTCGTGGCTACGTCGTAGCTTTCGAGGACCAGTGATGTATTTTATTTTATGTTACTTTTCTATATTTTTAAACTGTGTGGGATTGAGAGTGCTAGAGAGATTCTACTGTTTATTTTGTTAAAGTCTTCTTGCATTTTACGATTTTCTTCGTACAAAATGTAAGTATGGCGCATGAAATAAACTATACGTTCGGCAATACACCTCTATCTGCACCTCTAGGGAATAAAGACGTGGTGGTAATATACATAATATATGTTACGTACTTCCTACACTGTAGAATTTTCAAATAAACATTTGCAGGGAAAAAGTTCCATGTTTTATTTTCAAATGTTGGCAAGAGGGCGATACAATAAATTTCGCCGCCCCATCTGCAATCGTCGAGCGCATTTTGATAACGAGTGGGGGGGGAGAGCGGGGGGAGCACAGCAGCCAGCTTCTTAACTTCACCTGCATTGAATGCTTTTACAGGTGACTGACGAGGCTCTGACGAGCTCTCCTGGAAAAACTTTGTAGGTGTAGTAATTTCAAAGTTTTCACTTAAACGTTTCGGCAACTTAGATTTTCTAGTAAAATTAAATGGTATACTCACCGGTAACATTGTACTGCAAAAAAATTACCTAAAAGTAATTTTTTAATATATTATTATTGAAAATAAAAAAGTTATTGCTATTTAAATATCACATTTTTTAGTTCCAAAATTACACCAAATCCATTAAAAATTAGCAAATTTTCAACAGGACAAGATTTTATGCCTTGTAGACACCGGCTAAACGACGGCTGCCCACGCCCCATGTAACCGGCAAAATTCCGGCTTTGAAAAAAAAATGTGACAATTTTTTTTTCTTCTGAAAATTACCTCATAACTAAACTCTCAACACGATACCTAACAACACCCTCGCGGATCGAACAGAGTTTTTGGTACATGTTGTATAGAAGAGATTACTAAACTTCGGCCGATTAATGGTAATGGGCTTATTGCCATTAATAGGCCAAAGTTTAATAATCTTTAGTTCTCCAAAAAACTTAAACTAACATAACTGGCAAAAGGAAGTTCTAAATACCTCTACTTACTCTCCCTTTGACGGGAATAAAAGCGTGATGCGATTAAGATTATAAGTACGCTAAACATGAAAACTGAAAAGGTTTCATCCCAAGATTAGGAACTCCAAAAACTTCAGATTAAAAATGCCCGAAAGCATAAAAATTCCCTTTGTTTCATAACGCAGCGTAATTATCCAGATGTCACCTCTAAACAATGGTATCACACAAAAGGATTAACGAGAAAGCCTCTGAATTGTGTACAACCAGAATTCTCATTGGAGTAATCCCCAAACGGTTTGAAGACTGGTCTCGCGTTGGATGGCGGATTACATCGACTTAGTTATATGACAACCACGGGTAATGTGATCGTGGTGGTTTTTTAACTCTGTGCCGACTATTTACTGGCGATAAGTCTAGCGACACGTAATTTCAGCCGATAGACGTCCACTGTTGGACTTATCCAGCGAATTCCTGCGGCTTTCACAAAGTCATTCGGTCCACCTTGAGGCCTTCTAACGCTATGTCGTCCAGTACGCGGTAGTCATGTCAATGCGCTTTGAATTACCAGCAACATTACGTCGAAATTACGTCGTTTGGGCAGAAATTCGGCAACAACGTCTCATTTGCGTTAATTTATTTATTTAAACTTTTCACACTCAAAAAAGTACAAAGGCGGACGCGTGGTGGTGCGTTTCGTATAAGTAATGCATCGCGTAATTTTCCACATGGAGTGTCTGCGATCGCAAACGTTGAAGCGTATATTTAGTCGCCGAGTTACTGCATCGTAATTGCGGCAGCTGTTGTCACCTTTATTATATTACGTGTCGTAAAAGACAGCTAAAGGACCGTTTGTAATTCCCGATTTCCGAAAGCTACTGAATTCAATATGATGCCAAATCTCACGTTATAAGAAAAACGGACAAGTGCGAGTACCACTGTACAATTATTTAACACGACATATTTTTATTATTTTTTACATAGTACATACTCCATAAAAATTTAAAGTCCATTGCGGTTCAAAAGATACAGCCCTGTGCCAGAAGGACGGACGGACGGACCGCGGAGCCTTAGTATTAGGGTCCCGTTGGCACCGTTTATGTACGGAACCCTAACATCTAGCTTTTACCCACGACTTTACCCCACGATGTCGGAAATTGTCCCACGGGAAGGTACTACTGAGATAAAAAGTATCTTCTATACTAAACCAGGTCAAGGACTATCCGTGTTTCATATTTCATTCAAATCAGTTGAACCATTATAGTTTGAAAAGTAAACAGACGGGCAGACAGACGGGCAAAGATACTTTTACATTTATAATATTAGTATGGATGATCTACTTGAGAATTGATATACTAATCATGAGATTATATGTATTACAAATAAATAATTATATATTATAAAATACCGCCTTTACGATGCTTAAGAAATAAGGCAAAGATCTTCTCTTTTGGAAATCTTACACAAAGTGACTGCTAAGCTCCTAGTAGGTACAGCGTGGTGATATTCATTTCAGAGGTTAAATCCGTATCAACGTTTCATTCAATATAGTATTCAACCACTAATGCCCGGTTCCCACTAACACCTAAACGAAACATAAATGAATGCAAAAAACGCACTGTTGTATTTTCAACTATCGGTTCTGCGCCGAGCGTTGAAAATCCAACAGCATAATATTCAACATAACTGTCTGAAGCGAAGTCGCTCGTTAGGGCGGTCATAGACGAGCGTCACATATCATCGACCTCTGCTGATGACAGTTGCCGATAACATCTGTCACTCTATTCATTGAACGGTACTAGTTAAATAGTTTGAGCCAAACCTTCGTTACTGTATACTGTTTATTTCAAGATAATTGAACTGCCTTGCTAGTGGTCGCAAACGCTACTTTAAAGCAAGAGGTTTTGTTCGATTCCCAAGTCAGGCAAAGTGTTATTGGGGTTTTTCATCGGGAATTTCTCAGTAGCAGCCTGGAGCCTGGACTTGTGCCCGGTTGATCGCAATACGCTCGCCTCCCTTTACATGGGAATTAAAAATAACTGACGAAATGTGTGAGTACTATAGGTAGACCTCTGTCTTACCTTTTCGGGATTACAGGCGTGATGTTATGTTATAGTTAAAACGTAAAACTGACTGTGTTGTTAGTCTTTTCACTTGACCCAGAAACCCAAAGACTATATAGGTTGCACGCGCGACAGTTGAGCGTGAGACCCCGTGATGTGCCCAGTGGTTAAGCCCTCGCCTCTCTAGCACGAGGTTATGCATAAAAATCCTGGCAAGTCACAATGTGACTTTTTTAATTCATATGTACTTTCTGAGTTCATCTTGGACGTTACTGACATAAAAAAACTGAACATATAATGTAAGTCTGAAATCGCCAACCCGTCTTGAGAAGGCGTGGTGATCAATGCTCGTGCCTTCTCTGTATGAGAATAAGCCTTTGCCCTGCAGTAGGAAAATAATAGGCTGGTATTGTAACCCGAAGTCAATGGCAATAGGATCGCTTCCTACTAAATGAGGCTAGAACAATATTAGGATCAATTCATATATGTCAACCCCTTATGTAGTTCTTTGAAACAATCAAGCAGCTGAATAGCTTTCAATTTACAGAATAAACAGTTTCATTTCATTTATGTTTATTTATTTATTGGATCTCCAACAGAGGCTACACGATTTCATGCAAGTTTTCAAGAGCAGGGACGAATACTAGTGTGCGCTTCCAGTTATAGGAGACCACATCATTCTCTTATAATCTAGGCAGATACAGTAGAATTAAGCGAAAAAAATAAACATCCAACACAAATCTCAGCGAAAAAAATCAAAATGAAGTACAAAACGAATTAAAAATAATAACCAGAGAAGACAACAGACAAAAATAACAGTATTTTTGAAGTGAAAACTTTTTTAGGCACGTTGAACACTTTTTGGGTGAACAAATATCATGGAACTCGCATCATCGTCACCGAACGCTTCCCATGAGCTTTATGTATATTGTGTATATATGTACAAGTTATATACGTGTTCACAAGTTACTTAGTTTTCACTTCTATCGGCAGTCCCCAAAGACAGCCCCGCATTTTTTTTAACAGCCTTAGATATTATGACTTTTGTAGCTTGTTTAAACTTTGACATTTTGCATGTAATATCTAACAAATAATGTTATAATAACAAATCATTTTAGACACCAATCTACATGGTCTTCACATGATCTAACCAAGATGATGACATCCGGAATTTAAAAGAGACTGTGAACTCTTAGTTTGTTTGGCCTTTCTTCTCAGATTAGTCAGATAGAAAACGCCGCCCTCATCTAGTTTTGAAAATATGATTGACGTGTAAAAGTGTTCGTACAGAAATAAAATCATTTATCATTTATGAAAAAATTATAACGGTTTAACAAACATGAACGCTATCCATTTTTGTTAAACCACTTATGTAACAATTTTAATAACTGTTTGCATATACCTTGTCAATAACAAAGTATACTTCAAAATAAGGTTACAGATTGTTATCATAACTAACATGTACCTAATAGGGTCATATTTAGACCTTGGTGTTTTTACAATTTTAGTTTGGCACGCGACAGTTTCCTCAAGATTATTATAATTAGCTTCCCAAACATGGCAGCCTTGACCACATAGTGGTTACAATACTGTAAATGCTTTTTTATTTGGGTAAGTGACGATAGTTTTATGTATTTTTTTGTAAATACACAACCCTGGCTCTGCTGTCGCGTAGTCGCCTAAAAGGGTAGAGATCTTCACTTGTTTATTTTTGTTGGCAAGGATTTTGCTATGTTAAGGGACAGTAACTTACATACAGGCTGTTATTATAACTACACACCAGTCGGTCGATTCTGTAAAAATATCAACGTGAAACTGAAGTGAGCTGTCATTGTCACAAATCGACCGGCAGGATGCTAGGGATTAACACTATTGACAGCTCACTTCACGCTCAGTTCACCTAAGTTTCACGGTGATATTTTTACAGAATCGACCGGCTGATATCAACCGATAATGTCAGCTTATAATTTGATTCTTATTTATATTAGAATAGTTTTTCTGCTGTTTCACCCGCGTGGAGGTCGGGAATTATCCCACGAGAATGTACTACCTGGATAAAAGATTTCCTAAAAATGGTGTACCTATGTGCCAAATTTCATCGAAAGCTGTTCAGCCGTTAAGGCGTAAAAACGTAACAGACAGACAGAGTTTCTTTCGTATTTATAATATTAAAGTAAGAATGGATCAAGCCCACCTACATATTTATGCGAGTTGAAAAGTTTAAAAATGACAAGACGCTTGTAATTTTACACGGAGCGACTACCTATCTGACCTCCACAACCCAGTAACTGGGTAATACGATACCCCTTGGTATGATTGGTTGTCAGACTTTCGGGCTTCTGACGATCCGTAACGACTGTCAAAAAGTCACGAATGAAGCCGGGATCGACGGCTTAACGTGATGTCCGAGGCACGGAGGAGTCTCGATATGTGAAGATGGTCACCGATCACAGACCAACCCCGGCAAGCGTACTCAACCTGATGGATCGACCCGTGCGGCTGTTATTACTTAGCCACGAGCTCTTCGGCAAACAGCAGCGGCACCGAGCAGTGGGAACATTAAAGGCTGATTATGCTACCTACCCAAAAATAACTTACATCCCATTAATATGCGTATTCAAAATACCTAAACTTGACCTTTGATGGACCTTTAGGGTGCTCCCATTTTTTCGGCCCCCTCTGACCCATGTTAAACGTCACACACAATACATAACAACTAGCTCCCGGGTCGGCCTGCCATTCATCATATTTTTCAAATGGATGTCAAAATGGATTGATTTTGTATAACACAATGATTGGCGCCTGGGGGGAAAGTTTAAGTATGGATAATAATGTTCCGCGATGTTACCTTATCAGTTAGGTCGAAAGAATATTATTATTATACGTGCAGCAAAAATTTTGTACCCTCTTTTACGAAAATTACGCGGACGGAGGAGTATGAAATTTGGCACAGTTAAAGTTTATATGGAGAAGGAGTGCAGAAAGCTAATATTTTTATATAATATACATTAGAAATAAATTGAATTAATAAAAAAAACATTGCACACACAATACCATGCGTTTGACACAAGATGGCTACCTTAGAATCATGACATTTAACTGAATTATGGTTGAATTTCGACCTCTAGGCGACCACTAGTTTTTATAAAAGTAAATACCAACTTAAAACGGAAGCTAGTCATGCATTACACAATCATATTGTAACTTGTACATTACTGAACTTTGTAACTTTTAATTACATTGCCAACGATGAAAACTATGGCATGCTTTTACTCAAATAGACACAAACAGGTCGTACAAGAATATTTAGGTTAAACTGCACTTTTAACCTGCTTTTTGTCAATCAATCTGCCTAGCCTTTTCTCAACTATGTTGGGGTCAGCTTCCAGTCTAACCGGATGCAGCTGAATACCAGTATTTTATATAGAGCGACTGCCTATTTTATCTCTACAACCCAGTTACTGGGTAACACAATACCCCTTGGTAAGACTGGTTGTCAGACTTTCGGGCTTCTGACGACCCGTATAGACTGTCAAAGATCCAAGAATGACATCCGGGACCAACGGCTTAACGTGCTTTCCGAGGCACGGAGGGGTCTCAGTATGTTAAGATGGTCACCCATCCACGGACTGGCCGCGGCATGCGTAGCTTAACGTGATCGATCGACCGATGCGGCTGTTATTACTTAGCCACGAGCCCCTCGAGTTTTAAATCTAAAATTCATTCAATGACACAACGTACAGCCACTGGGTCTAGAAGCATGAAATTTTGCATCTCTTTTGCGAAATATTTCTTCCATTTTTTTTAATAATGATAATTCATTATTAAAGGAAAATAAGGAACTAAGGAAATAATCTTGAAAATTAATTTCCCATAGGGGTTACATAGGGACTGAAAGTTTTTATGGAAGACCATAATTTTTGCCGATTGGAAATCCCAACGGGCACACGGTTTGTTCATTAAGAAATTTAACTAAGTTATATTCATGTAAAAGACATCCAAAACCATTAACAATTTAATTTTAATATTGTATTTCTGTGAAATCATAAAAAATGGCGCTAACGGGTCGTCATCTAAAAAACGTTGCTTCATAAATCTAACTTACGTCAAAAAGTTAACGATCTGCTTATTTTTATTAAACTACAGTAAATGATCGAACGTTATCATGAAAAACTTAGACTAATTCATAAAATTTTTTGAAGTCACATTTCGTCCCATATCGGCATTTTTTCACCCGATACGACATTAATAATGCCGCAAAAAATGCGCCATTTGCTGGAAAAACGAGGAAGTTTGACACCAGTGGCGATCCGACTAGTGATGGGGTAATTTCTGTTAAGTAAAGTCAAGTTTAAGAAAAATACATACGACTATCAATGTGGGATGCGTCGTGTTACGCGAATGTCTGAAAGTGACACCGGTGACTGAAAGGTTGTGTGGAAAGCGGTTGTCATGGCATCAGGAAAGTTTTGAGAATTAATGTGGATGGCTATGAAGGAGAAGACCAAAGAAACGATGGATGGACTGTTTGAAAGATGATATGGCTAGAAAGGAAGTGACTACCGAGATGACGACTAATACAGAAGTATGGAAGAAACGTACATGTTGCGCCGACCACTAATACATTGGGACAAGGGCAGAATGATGATGAAATATTACAATAAAAATGAAGACGGATTTAATTGACACGGAATGTTTTCATAATTTTAAGGTAATTGTCTTACTTTGTTGTTTGTGTGTGTTATGTTTTTGTGACAAATAAACCAATTTTTCTTTCTTTTTTTTCTTTCACTCTCTGTTCCGACAAAACGATTAGTTCAGTCCGTAGTACCTTAGTATTGGAGTAGTAGTCAAAGCAAACATAATTAGATTCCGTACTTCTATTTATTTTGCCAATAACTTTTATTAAGAGCTTTATAAAGTTTCATTATTTAGAATGTACTCTTGAGAAATTGAGGTAGTACTTACAAAATCTTGTAGTTGGGTAGGTAACAGTTTATTGTGTTGCTTTTCCTGGTCGCTAGATAATCTTGTTAGCCGACAAGGTTGTTTTAGTAAAACTATTTTGCTTAATCTTTTTAGTTAGGCTAAATAATAAAGTGTGTCCCCTTGGAGTATTTGCCCGTAGACATTCACCTTCAACTTTCTGACTGCTTGACAATTCAAAAGTGCCTGTAAATGATTTAATTAAATAAATGCTTTGAGTTTGAGATTGTATAATCTTGTGCTGGCAGTGAGTTCACGTCACCAGGAGACTTTGAACTCACAATTTCCATCGCCATTCGATGTCTTAAACAATAGATGCAATAAGCACAAATTAATAGGCAAGAGAGCATTAGGCACCTTATGCAATAGGTGCAGCATCGCTACAGATGTGACTTAAATCTTTCCGTCACGAAAATCGTAGTCGACTTTTTAGGTAACACAGCAAATCGACTAACCGGCTTACGTTGCCCATCACTAAAGCTAAACTCGAATGAGCTCAAACTAATCTCGGAAAAAAACTACCATGACCGAATTCTCCCGTAGGGTTCTCACAAATATACTTGGTTATAAAATAAAGCTACGCCTCGATACTTTACGGCAAATAGAAGGTACTTTTGTTGCGTTGCGAATGTTTATTAGCTGTCAGTTTGTAAATAAGAAATGAGACCTTTTTTGTAACACTGTCTTGTTAGTCTAGTGTTTGAAAGCACCTGTTAGGAACCAGGTTCGCTTTTTTGGTCGAAAACAGTGTTATTGGGTTTTTCCATTAGTTTATTTTTCAGCAGTTCGGAGCCTAGATTTCTGCATGGGACTTACTTAAACATAACTGACGCAATGTGGGTACTAAACAATTGTACCAGCCCTTTCGGAGAATATAGACGTAATGTTATGTTTAATGAATTAATATGGAGTTAAAGAGTAAAGAAAGAAAAAAGAAAGAAAGAATAATGTTTATTTGGACGCAGTTCGTGAAACCAATATATTTATTTATTTATTTTTCACATGACATGTTTCCTTTGCCATTACAGATAAATCTAATGCGACAAAGTAACTTAAAATATACTTAACTATTCCTTACATACTACACAGTACGTGGCCCTTGTGAACTCACCCAGTGTACAGGTGAATATGTCTATGGCATCCGCCACGGTGTTGAGAGTTGAGAGTGCGCAGCGCACGAGTCAGCGGTGCGCGCCCCAGTAGGTTAGTGCGCGCACTCGGCACCACCAGCAGCTGCGGCTTGCGCCGCCGCGCCACGTACCTATCTGGTAAGTTAAACCCTATTTCTGATAGTATATCTGAGTTTTGTATACTACCTCTTAAAACTTTGAAAAGATACGTTGCCAATTTGTAGTAGCCCACCATACCAAGACAGTTAGTGAGGCACACACTATTATTGTTAAAAGAAAGAAAGAAAGAATAATGTTTCTTTGGACACAGTTCGTGAAACCAATATACAAAATAACGAAATAAAAAAGTTATTTTCACATTTTATTTTGTATTTTGGAAATAACTTTTTTATTTCGTTAACATAATTCTTTCTTTCTTTCTTTTAACAATAATAGTGTGTGCCTCACGGCTGCGCTAAAAAGGTTCATGTTTTATTTTAATTATTTGGGAAAACAAACAATTAAAGAATTACAAAAAGATAGGATACAAATGTAAAATCAACCACGTTCTCCTCAGATACACAATGAGACAATTTGGTAAATTTTAAGACAACCGTTGCAAATAATAAAAAAGGACTAATAGTAGTTTAACGAGTGTAGGATTAAGGTATTAGGTAAGCTGTCTTTTAAAACACAACTTTCAAAAAGCGAGTTATTTTCAATAAATGCCTATTGCATTTGATTGAATGCCGCTTCTAAAACAAAACAAAAAAATCAAAACAAGGAAGTTATTTAGAAGCTATCATTTTGCTCGTTTTAGTACAGACTCCGGTGAAATCAATGATTGTATCCCACGGGTAGGTACGGGATTCAATTCCGGCGTGAAAGTATCGAGGTTCGGGTTACATTCATTTTTTACCATTCGTTCATTCAACCGGTCATTCAATCAGGTAACTTTATGGTCTTTTAGTGGGTTTATTGAATTGTGTGAAACTGTGTACATTTATTGGAAGTTAAGTTTATATTCATATCTTTATTTGCATTCTCTAAGGGTGTTACAATGGCTTAACGCCAAGGTACGTAATTTAGTATAACATTGTCAGAGAAAACAGACTTTGACCCCTGAGTTTGTTTTGCCATTCCATCTCAGAGTCAGATAGTTAATTGACTCAGGCGTCACTTTGCGGAAATCCATTATAAAATACAATAGACGATGTATATTTAGTAACCTAACCCGCTTAACTGTTCTTATAGGGTCATAAAGAACCCTGTAAGAAATCTACAGGGGTCAGGGGTAATCTGCACTGCCGGGGTTGCGGGTTTGTCCGAAAGGGATATCGTGACCCCGGCACACAGGCAACGGAAGGAACACGGGTGGGTTTTAGTCAGTAAAAGTCTGACACGCACACAGAAGTTATTTGATAATTTCCCACCCTCAAAAAAAAAAAAAAAAAAGGGTTAATCTGCAGACTTTATGACTCTTTAAGAACAGTTAAGCGGGTTAGGTTACTAAATATACGTCTATTGTACAGAGTCAGATAGGAAATGTTGACTCTATATAGCTTTTTTAAATATATCTTGTAAAAGTGATTCCGGTATCCTCTTTACAGAATATACAATTTCATTTCATTTCATTACAGAAGTAGAATTAATAAGTAAAAGCTGTTAATGTTAAGTAATGTGTAAAACTGTTTAGGAAGTTCACGATTAGGAGCTGGTTAGATTAGGAAAAAAAACATTTTTATTTTTTCCTATTAAATGACCCGTCTGACGTTGTCCTGTAGAAAAATAATTAATACATAATTTCCATAGAACCAGAATTCCAATATTTTCCAATTATCCTTTCCCTAAAAACGTTATTCGGATTATAACGAGGAACATAAAAAAAATACACGTCACATGCGCTTACCCAGGAACATTGTTCATTTCAATTCTGTTACGCACCATTAAGTAGTATTTTAGCCTATCTCATACATCACCATGTTATAGCAAAATGATTCATTATCCTACAAAAAGTGTATAACCTGGTGATTGACGAATCAACAATCGCATACTTCTTGCACACATACACTCACGCCTCCTTCCCACGGGGGTAGGTAGAAATTACATTACGTCACCTGCTACGATCCTTACATACCTCTTTTTGCTTCGTTTACGTTCATACATCTGGTCATACACGCATGCCCGTTGCCAGTACCACGCACCTGACCTTTCTGAAGAACATCACCAATAAGGCCACAATGTCCTTATAGGGCGTCGCCTCGTTTTAACTCACATCCTTGTAAATACTTTTTGTTAGTCGCCTTTCCGTCATCCTCTCAACGTGAACAAACCATCTAAGCATTCTCCACTCTTTTCTAGTAAAAGGTTATACCAAGCGGCGCTCTGCAGTTTCTGCATTCCCTCATGGCAAAATCGTGTCTAACTATATATGAAAAGGTAGGAAGAACTCCTCAATGCCAAACAAAATACTATTCCTACGACACAATTGCAAATATAACAATAGATCGGCCGAAAATCGAACAGAACAGCCAATTCTGAATCGCATTTAAGTTTTCGTCCGACGAAGGAATTTTATTTATCTCAATACAATTTTTATAATGCACCTCACTTCAATCTTAACCCACGAGCAACAAGGTCGATATTGGTTTGTCTCAGGTGCCGTCTTCATGGGATACGGGACTTGCATGAAGAGAAAAATCCTATATTGTCTGTATACACAAGATGGGCTTGTATCCGACTGTACAAATGAAAAGTTATGTGTTTGTATTATTGGGAGGTAGCTTTGTAGATCGGAAATAAAATAAATAAATTGTTTTTTGTAAATTATCTAAGGCTAGCTGTAACGCCTGCTGAATCCAAAACCATAAAACGACGGAAAAAAAAAATCCGCACATTTAAGAACGCTAAAAACCTCTGAAAATGTCATAAAAATTTTCTTAATCCAATGCAAACTGAACTTTAATCCCCAAAGGTTTTTAATTGCAAAACATGAAAAATTTGAATTAGCCGACGTATTTCACAATTTTTTTTCTTAAGTTATAAGCTAGAAAAAAAAAAAAGCCACAGATTTAAGAACGCCAAAAACCTCTGAACATGTCATAAAAACATTCTTAATCCAATGCAAACTGAACTTTAATCACCGGAATAAAGGTTTTTAATTGCAAAACATGAAAAATTTTGAAGTAGCCGACGTAAGTCACAATTTTTTTTTCATAAGTTGTTAGCTGTACGAGTATATCTGCCGATCCCTCAAAGGGTTCCTAAATGTATACTTTGTAGATTTTTCCCTGCGACCCCGTTGTTTGCACCACATGTACAATGTCCGAATGCTTGTCCTTGGTTTGGCCCTGCAATGCGGCAGGCCACTTTAATATTTTAGTTATTCGTGACACATTGTCTCGAGGACCCTCCAGCCTATATCCTTGCTGGTCCTACGAAATATAATGGTGTGTAGACTAAAATGATATAATAAAAATGATATATTTGATGGTGTGTTGGGTTATGAACATAGTTTTGTGCCAAAATGTGTGTCGTTGCTCGATAAAATATTAACTTGGGTGCGTAATGTACTCGTATGATACCTACTCTGATGTGCTTCGCGGTTGCGCAAGCTCAAGCACAGTTTTGAATTTTCACTAAAAAACACCGCTCTTGTAATTATTTATTCATTTACAGTGAAAACCCTTTATAACGACTTCGCTTAAAGCGGCGTACCGGTTATTACGACGAAATTTTGAGGTCCTAGCATTTCTGTTTACTTAACAAAGATTTTGGTTATAACGACTACCGGCTATAACAACCGTAATCCGACGGTCCCTTCGAAGTCGTTATAAACGGTTTTCATTGTATTTAATACTTTAAATACATACATGTACAGAGGCGGACTAAATACCATAAGCATTTTAAACCAGACAACCTTTGGGTGATGCAGAGACAAACAGTGGTAAGCGCAATTAGGAAAAATTATGAATAAATATTAATTTAAATAAAAAGATATTATATATTATACCTAGTTGTATTATGGTTTTATATTTAAATTAATATTTATAATTGTATTAAAAACTATAAATATTAATTACCTAATTATACAATATAAGTATAATCACAAATGAATATTTAAACGAGTTAATCTATGGTTTAAAATTACACAATATGCTTGTTAATTAAACTAAGAAGAAAGCACCAGTATCGATATTAATAAAATACGTTTAAATTAAAGTCTATCAAAAAAAAAAAAATGAAACGAAATATCAAATACTATAATATAACAGCCTTATTCTACTGACTATCGATAAACAGAAAGAAAGTAAATAACTTCGACGGTTGTTACGGGTAGTTAGAACCACAAAAGTCTGAAAACCAGTCTTACCAAGGGGTACCATGTTAACCAGCAACTGGGTTGTGGACGTCAGATAGTCAGTCGCTCCATGTAAAACTGGTATTCAGCTGCATCCGGTTAGACTGGAAGCTGACCCCAACATAGTTGGGAAAAGGCTAGGCAGATTGGTTGCTGTCTCTCTTCCACGCCCGTATGTATCAAGACGCAACCGTTAAAAGTGCGAAGTGGACTGAATCATAAATACTTAAAGTAAATAGTTAGTAACTTAGTTACTGACGCGTGATCATTAAAGAATTTCCTTCTTTATCTTTAAGTTAGGGATTTCATATTTCATTATTAGGGGTTGTAAGTAGATGTAGCTCGCCGTCCGATAGGGACCAGGCCCGGGTCGACGGCGCGTTGTGTTAAGGAGATGTCTGCACAACGGAACGGGTCCGCTAGGACCGATGCCTGCCGGGGTCGCGGGAAAGTCCGAAAGGGATACCGTGGCTCCTGGCAACGTACAGGCAACTGAAGGAACACGGGTGGGTTTTAGTCAGTAAGAGTTTGACACGCCCTCCCGCTCCGCCCAGAGCGGGAGAAGTTATTTGATAATTTCCCAAACTCAAAAAAAAAAAAAAAAAGAGGGTTTGTAAGTAGATCGGTGATCTTTAAGGTTCATTATATTATACGACTTACAAATAACATGCAGTGATGCAGCGGTCGCAATCGGAATTGCTGAGTATGAGGTCCTGGGTTATTGTGTTTTACTACTTGGAATTTCTCAGTAGCAGTCCGGAGTCCGGATTTGTACCCGGTTGATGGCAATAGGCTCACCCCCTGTTACATGGGACTTAAACAAAACTGGTAAAATTTGGATGTAATAAAGGTACACCTCTGCTTAACCTTTCGGGGATAGCAGGCGTAATGTTATGTTACAAATAACATTTTATTGAATACTTACAATGACATCATAATTACGAAGTGTATACGGTCTCAAATGAACCAAAAAACAATGAACGCGTATAATGAAACGTATTCATTTGTTTTGGCAAGCATTTCAATATTTAAATAAAGAAGAACTGTGGATCCATTCTGTAAACATCTCATCGTGAAGAGTGACGTGAAGTGAGCATGAAGTGAGCTGTCCATAGTGTCAATCCCTAGCTTTAGTTGCAATGACAGCTCACATCAAGCTCACTTCACCCAAGTTATCACGGTGAGATGTTTACAGAATAGCACGGCTGTATCTAAATGTTGTATCGTTGCTACTAAAGGCCGAGCCCAATAACCTATCTGTACCAGATTTGGCATACTAGAGATAGAAAATCCGATCTATATATGGTTTTATCGTCCCAATAACCTGTCAGAGAATAAGGACCTTACGGAATTGTAGAAGGACATTCAGATAGAATTATACAACCAACAATAGCGATCTGTCTTTTACTGAAAACAAGTTCTTGGGTTCGGCCGTAAAATGACTTACGAGGTAATCCGAGGCTTTGCCTTCTCTTAAAAGGCAAGAGGAATATGTCAGAACGATGGTCTCCTTAATTCTTCACACAGTCCGTAAATGTCTGAACTGAGAACGGGGTTCACAAGTGCTATTATGATGATGGATCGTGTTATTTCAGGAAGCCGGAGAGCTCTGCAGCCCTTGATATTTGACCTTCATTTTTACGACGCACGCACGTGTGAAGAAATGACCCATTTCTTCGCCAGAAATACTCAAAAAAACCTTTCGTTTGCAAATAAAACTAATACATCAACGTTGTTATTTCGAAGTGTCTAAGGATTCGTAAATAGCTATCCGAAGGACCTAAACTATCACTCACTGTATTCTACTCAGTGTGAAAGGTAAGCAATACTTGTCAACACGGTCTAAAAAACAACCCGTAGGTGAAGGGCATGTTTTCGGAACGCAGTATTTCCCGGCCATGGACCATTTAGCAGCAGGTAGGGTAGGCTTAAATGGCGTAGACGTAGGGCTGCCAAATCGAATTCGGGTAATGGACAAAATATTGTAATTTGGAAGGACAGAGTTATTGGAGCGAATTATAATTTTATTACAGGGGTTTTCAGGAAATAGGAAGTTTTTGGAGTTTTTCCATTTGGCTGCCGGCATTAATTTTGATAGCCATACGTTTGTGGGTTTCGTGAAAGCCGATTAAGGGATAATAAGAATCGCGGGTAAGTCCGAAAGGGATACCGTGGCCCCTGGCAACGTACAGGCAAGACTGAAAGAATACGGGTGGGTTTAAGTCAGTAAGAGTCTGACACGCCCTCCCGCTCCGCTCAGAGCCGGAGAAGTTATAAGCAAAAAAGGGGATATTAGGAATGTTGGTTATCTCTTTAAAACCCGTGCTGTGATTATCATTGTATAACCACCAAGATGTCCTAACAGAATGGTGACGATTATGTTGATGCGCAACGGGGACTCGGACCATTCCCTTAACTCTATCTGTAGGGTTTATGGATCACTTTTTGGCTTTTTTCCCAAGTCTCCACAACAAGTTTATCTTCTGTCAGCTGTGCAGCAATAGCTCATATCGTGATAATAATTTGAACCAATCAGGAAGGTTGATATCAGTCCCGATAGCCGAAGTTACGCCAAACGTACTCAAACATCTTCAACAGACATAAAAAAAACCAGTGATCCTTACAGTAGTCGCATATGATGTAACATCTGATATCTTAGCTAACCGCGCCCCAAAATCAAAAAATCAATATCAAATTATTTTTATTTCACATAAACCTACAAGGGCACTTATGAAACGTCAGAAGCTAGGTGCACGGTTCCAATTGGTCGTTTCCTATGGAGAAGAGCCGGCAAGAAACTCCACGGTTACTCTTTTAAAAGTAAATGGTTTTTACAATGTTTCCAAGTTACAGTGTTAAAAGGTATGAGAGGACAGTGTAGGCCCATCAGCAAGTACCCCTGATTGGTCAAATCAAATAGCGCGCGCTTCCCTGGCTTCCTGTTACACACTTCCGTCCCTTTTCACGAAATCACTCCCACAGATTGCAGGGAAGCGGGAGGAAAGATGTTAAACATCAAAAACCTCTTAAAACCATATCATTCGCTGATAACCCTACAAACGTATCCCATTAAGTGGAATGAACAAATTTTATATATGCAGGCACCTTGAGGTAAGCAATCAATATTAAAGGGACCTTTTTAGCAGTGTGTCGACACGCAATTGTGTTTGGGAGAATTGAACTTGTGAAAAATGGTCTTTCTTCGGCTTAGAGCCACCTGGTGTGAAGTGTACTTAGTGCTATTAATCGTGATAAAACGTGATATACCTATATGTTGTTTTTCCCTTGTATTTAAATATGTAATAATAGCAGGCTGAGTTTAATTCATTATTCTTCTCTCAGTATCCCAAATTATTTGGGGTTAGCGCAACATGTGTTTTTAACCGACTCTAAAAATTCTCAATTCGAATGTACTTTTTTTTGTGATTTTGTAAAGCGATAACTCCGCCAATTATGAATTTAGTTTGATGATTCTTTTTTTATTGGTAGGTCAAGTTCCAGAGGTGATGGTATATGTTTTATTAACTTTGCTCCGGTAGTTGACGGGTAGATTCAATAATACGTCGTATTTTCTCCACTTAGCCTATCTGGATGATGTTATGATAAGTTCCTGTCACATAGCAAGTAGTGTTATTCGAATTTGTGTGGGGTAGGTACCAAAATTAAAAAGTTAAAAATAAAAACATTTCAGAAAAGAAACAAGCGACTTCCAAAAAAATACACCGACTTCCGAAATTAGTTATTTTTCACTACTAATGTATTGTTTTTTTTTAAAGTAGGTTGTTTTTTTTTTCATACTTCTCTATTAGTCGTCACCTCGGTAGTCACCCCCTTTTTAGTGATATCATACTCGTATTGTATTAAATTAATTGCAAACTATCCTTTGCTTTTAGGATTGACCATGCTTCCTCGTTGTGTTGATAGTAAAATAGTTGCTATAATTTCCAAAATTATGACCTTGTAATATAACTGTCTATAATTGTCCGTATAATATAGGAATCGGCCATTAGTCCAATTCATTGTCATAGGCCAGGGTTTCAGACCGCCCGGCCCTGGTTCAGGCCATGGTCCGGAGCGAGAGTGCATGGGAGGCCGTCACCTCCTTCTGCGAAGCAGTAATGCTCGCGAAGGAGGAGGCGGAGCGCGCGAGGGAGAGGCAAGATTCACGCCCTCGCGCCCCTAGTCGCCGCAGGAGACGCCCCGGGCGTCGGGAGTCGCGAGCCGACTTCCGGCCACCGTAGGCGCGGGCTTGCGGACGGTGAGTAATGGGTAGCTCGCCGTCCGATAGGGACCAGGCCCGGGTCGACGGCGCGTCGTGTTCCACGCGCGCCTCAAAGAGATGTCAGCACCAACTGACGGGGTCCGGAAGGGCCAATGCCTGCCGGGGTTGCGGGTTTGTCCGAAAGGGATATCGCGACCCCGGCACACAGGCAACGGAAGGAACACGGGTGGGTTTTAGTCAGTAAAAATCTGACACGCCCTCCCGCTCCGCCCAGAGCGGGAGAAGTTATTTGATAATTTCCCACCGTCAAAAAAAAAAAAAAAAAGCGTTTCAGACCCGAAACCATCAGATGATAAGTATCCGCAAACTAAACGCAACTACGACTAAAACTTGACGTCAACAAATTCACCGTATAATAATCTTAATTACCTTTAAATTGAAACAAGCCATAACTTAATAAGATCCACTACGCCAATTGAATTTCGTTACAATTACAGAAAACAATATTACACGATTTCCATAATAATATAAACAAGGGTAATAATAGGTCGTTTGTCGTGACCTGAGGCTATTAGAGGCTCGAACCTCCCTCATACCGTAGTTTACCTACTTACTACGCGTTAATGAGTTTTACCTAATGCATAAGGTAAATTTTTGCTGTGTTATCTTAATGGAAATGGGAGGGAATGGTATTTTAGGTAATCATTTAGCGGTTCTGGTATATGTGGAAGAGCTAGTACAGAGAAATATAGGTAACTAGCATAGCATTGCAATTTATGTAAGAACAGCGCAACGGGGTAATTGCCTAACACAATTCAGTAGCAATGGCTTTCATTTTGATAGTTCAACAACATTCATTGCGTTATTTACGTTGTTGAGCAGACAAATTTTTTCGAACATATGAAGCAATGGATTGTAATATCCTTCTAAATTATTCAGATTGTGATTGAAAGTGTGTTTGTGTAGGGTGCTGGTGCCGATCAAATTACAAGTACAGGAAACTTTTTAAATTTGCTTCTAATCTAGATAAGTCCGTGGCCCTTGTAAAGAGACTATGAGCTTGTTTCGGTGTTTCTTCTGAGAGTAGTCGGATAGAAAACGAGTTTTAAAAATGTTTTTGACATGTACATGTTCTTACAGAAATAAAATCTTTAATCATTTAGCCCTTCAATGTGTTGGTGAAAATCGATCTCCGACGGTAGTCACCAACAAAAGTGGTCACTCGTGCTGTCCATCTTTGTGTCTTGTTATCATCGACGAAAATCTGTTCGGGTCGGCGGGACTTGGTTATATTTGAACCGATAGTTGGTTCTACTAACTTTTTTGGGATCTCTGCTTTAAAGTATTCCTCATCAACATCATCATTAGCAGCCTTGTTCCACCCACTGCTGAATATAAGCCTCCTTCCTTTTGTGCCATACTTCCCTGCTTTATCACAAATGTTTTATTTTCGACGTCTTTTATTGGTAATCTGTGATTCCTAGCGTTTCTTTGAACCTTGGTCTCGTAGGACATATAGGTACTCTTGTCCCTACACTTCCTAATAGTGTGCGTATAAAAATAATATACCCCACATTTGCAATTTATTCTAAGCGGAAGTTATAAAAGGCGGTTAATAGAGTAACGGTGTTGATGTAGTGTTTGCGAGCGTGCAAAGTGGTAATAATATGTACGACGATATTTGGTTTTTAAACTATATGTTCATTTGTAGCTTACTAGAATAGCAATCGCCCTATTAACAGGTGTGTACTGTACCGGGAAGTGTACGGCCGCGCGCACTTTGGACACGAATTTGTATCGTACATAAACGTTCGATCGTGGTCGTACGAATTGAGTGCGCACGCTGATTACGCTTTTCTCCGTCAAAAATAGGTAGTGTTCCGGTGATATCGCATTAAACGCACGAAAAATCCCGACAAGTTCGGATTGTTTTCGGACGTCAGAACTATACACTCAGTCTGCACGCTCCCTTTGTACTTGAAAGGTTGGGGTCGTTCGTGCGTGTTTGTACGTATTCGCACGAGTGAAATTCGTATGAAAATGCGTACAAAGTGCACGCGGCCTTAAAAATTTAAGTTTTGTATGGGAGAGCTGATTATTTTTTCGCAATTACGAGGAGCGAGGAAACAAATTTAACTAAAAGAGTGATGAATATAAAATGGATGGAGAGGTAGAGGAAGGCCAAAGAAAAGATGGATGATTTGTATGACGAATGATATGAAAGAGAAGGGAGTGAATTTTAGCGTGACGGTTGGTAGGGGAGAGTGGAGGAAGAAAACGTGCTAAGCCGACCCCAACTAACGTTGGACAAGGGAAGGAAAATGATGAATTACGATGTTGGTTCTATGCAGAAAGTGTTTCAGTTTGATGGTCTGTACTACACCCTTAAATATGACCACACATTTCTCCTACACGCTGTATATGACACATCAAGCTTTAGAAAGAGACTGTCACACAGTTATGAGTGACAAAGATGGCGCTCTACAAACATTTAGGATAACACCTGCGAAATCTCTTGTATTGCAGATATTAACAAATATAACGTTTTTAAAAAATTGCTTTAATTTTTTTAAGAAGTACTTCGAACTGAATAACTTTTAATATGGGAACAACTTTGAAGTCGCGAAAAAAATAACAGCTGTCCCATACATTTTATAACAGTAGGTTAACTTTACTTTGGAACAGCTGATTTTTTTAACACCTTATGTAGGCACCAGTGAGTGACCACTTACAAGCAGGTGGGTCGCCTGCTCGAATGATATCCTTAATAAAAAAATCAGGTCTGTACCTAAATAAATTATACTGATATAGCTGTTGCCCTCGGCTTAAAAAGAATCCTTGGTTCTAATCCAAGTCATGGTCTACCTGTGTGCCAAATTTCAACTAATTCTGTTCAGCTGATGAGGTGTGAAAAGGTAAAAGACATATACATAGAGTCACTTTTGCATTTATAATATAATTTAATATAAATATAATTAGTATATTAATACGTGAAGCAAAGCTTTGTACCCCTTTTTACGAAAATTACGCGGACGGAGGAGTATGAAATTTGGCGCAATTAAAGTTTATATGGAGAAGGGGTGCAGAAAGCTAATATTTTTATATAAATATACATTAGAAATAAATTAAATGAATAAAAAAAACATTACACACACTACCATGCGTTTGACACAAGATGGCTTCCTTAGAATCATGACATTTAAATGAATTTCGACCTTTGGGCGACCACTAGTATATATATATATATATATATATTGAATCCCTATTTCCCTAGGTCACGGCATCACGCGTGAACGGCTGGACCAATTTCGCTAATTCTTTTTTGTTGTGTTCGTTATTCTCAGGAGAAGGTTCTTGGGATAGGTAGGTAGGTATGCAATTAAGTAGGTATGTAAGTAGGTACGTAGGCATGTAAGTGGGATAGGTAGGTAGATAAGTAGGTAGGGTAGGTAGGTAGGTAAGTTAGGTAGGGTAGGGTAGATAGGTAAGGTAGGTAGGGTATGTAGGTAGGGTAGGGTAGGTAGATAGGTAGGTGCGCCGTAGGTAAAGTACTTAGTGCTACCCGAGCGAAACCGGGGCGGGCAGCTAGTAATAATATAATATTACTCAGATGCGTAGTAACCGGCGTGCATGCGAAGTATTATATGAAAGTAAGCGAAGCGAAAGGAGTGTCTAAGGATCCTAGCAGGTGGCGTTCTGTAGTTTCTGCCTACCCCAATGGGATGGCGGTATTAGTTTATGTAAGCAAAAAAATAATTTGAGTGTAGAAGAATGGATAGGTAAGAAGAAGTCATACTTGTCGTTTTGCCTTTCTGTGAATGCAAATGTTGCTCAACCTTGAAGATGATCCTCAACGACACTACCCATGGAACCTGCCCTTCAAATAAGTTCCACTAATAAACCTAGAAACATTATAATCTATTATTAAAGCCTTAAACAATAATCGTTTAAGTTCTAACAGTTTATTCGAGCAAGAAGACAAAGGCTTTCGTAACAAAAGCGTCGCGTGTGAACAAAAAACAACTATAAATTAACATTTAATCAGTTTCCCTTAGCATAAACAAAACTATTTTCCATACAAATAACAGTTATTTTTTGTTTAGTATTCAAAAGTTGGTAATCATATTCGTAGGGGTCATGCTATCACGTAGGCAAACTCTAAGCATTGGGCACGCCACAATTGTGGCGATAAGTCCCCTCTTTGAGGAGTGGCTAGAGAGGCGCCACGGCGTCCTCACCTTCCGCCTGACACAGGTCCTCACCGGACACGGTTGTTTCGGGAGGTTCCTGTTCAGGATAAAGCGGGAGGAAACGCCCGGGTGTCACCACTGTGTGGATCGCCCGGAGGACACGGTGGAGCATACGGTGGAGGTCTGCCCAGCTTGGGCGGAGCACCGCCGTGTCCTCACGGAGGCGATCGGCGGCGGCGATCTCTCGCGTCCGGCCCTGGTTCAGGCCATGGTCCGGAGCGAGAGTGCATGGGAGGCCGTCACCTCCTTCTGCGAAGCAGTAATGCTCGCGAAGGAGGAGGCGGAGCGCGCGAGGGAGAGGCAAAATGCGCCCCCTCGCGCCCCTAGTCGCCGCAGGAGACGCCCCGGGCGTCGGGAGTCGCGAGCCGACTTCCGGCCACCGTAGGCGCGGGCTTGCGGACGGTGAGCAATGGGTAGCTCGCCGTCCGATAGGGACCAGGCCCGGGTCGACGGCGCGTTGTGTTCCACGCGCGCCTCAAAGAGATGTCAGCACCAACTGACGGGGTCCGGAAGGGCCAATGCCTGCCGGGGTCGCGGGTTTGTCTGAAAGGGATATCGCGACCTCGGCACACAGGCAACGGAAGGAACACGGGTGGGTTTTAGTCAGTAAAAGTCTGACACGCCCTCCCGCTCCACCCAGAGCGGGAGAAGTTATTTGATAATTTCCCATCCTCAAAAAAAAAAAAAAAAAAAAAGGGGTCATGCTATCCACATAAAATAGATTAGTTTTTTCAATCCGTAATCACGGGGTAATTTCTTTATTATTGAAGCAGCAGCTTATCTTGGGGTCGGGCGTTCAAATTTGTGTATTATGTATTTTCTGTTTCTATAATTCCCCATTGAGGCTTTAATGGCTGAATAACAGCCATATCGATCAGAATATTTGTTAGATTAAAGGCTGATTTTTACATCGTCAGATATCATTTTTCAGAGCATATTTACATTGGCTTTTACGTTATTAATATTTTACCAATTTCAATACTGAATAAATATTTATTATATTTATTATGATTTATTTGGCTGTTTTTGTTGGAATAACTGCCAAAATATGAAAATTATTCCTCGAATAAAGTTATAAGTAAATTGAAAAGTCAACACTAAGGGCAGATTTTTCAATATTTCGATAAGTTTTATCTGAGGAATAAAAATTACAGTAAAAAAATAGAAAATATGAAAAACGCCTAAATTTTTTATGTGTTAGAGTCCCTGGATGGTTTAGATTCACAATTGGACCCGGTAGATGGCGCTGCAATCAAGCTCTTGGATTTTTTTTTCATGGAATTCACCCGGGCGAAGTCGCGCATGAAAAGCTAGTAATGTACACATAGTTTTTATGACAGCTGCGCGCACAGACTGCATTAAGACCGCGGCGCGTGAGTCACCGACGGTATGAAATGTTACCATTTTAAATATTATATTTTATATAAACGTTTAGGACTAAGTATTGTATTTATTCATTTAATTTTTGTCTTATTTTGTTATTTCACTATTATGCTGCACCGGTTGACGTCATCACGTCAACGCCGGCTGTCGCTGAAAACCAGCGTTGGGCTCTGTCTCGCATAGGGTCGCAGCATTAAGCTGAGCGATGGCCGTTTTGCGTGGCTGTGACGAATATTTTCCCCCAAATTGTTTATTTTTGTGTTTTGTTCTTTCTTTGCGTCATGTGTACCGCAAATAAACGTATTTTCTTTCTTTCTTTCTTCTTTCTTTAATGATATATAAATAAAATGAAAAAAAAAATAGGAACCAAATGACATGATTGTAATCACAACTGTAACAAATCTAGGTGGATAACATGTCCATGATACTTAAAACGCGACAAACTCTCCCTTATATTAAAGAAAATTGATAATTGCCTGAAAATGGTGGTATTGTTACTCGACATAGCAATCACAATTAAAAACAAAAAAAAAACTTGTTACTGACTGCTTTAATATTTTATCTAGTATTTAGGTAATGACCTAAATGCGTGTTTCGATTAGGTAGTTGGCTGAACATTTAAAATAATTCGAGCATTCATTCAAATGAGTCTATCTAGAGTTCGTTATTGATTCTGGAATTTATAATTAATTCACTTAGTTTGAATTTCCGCGCATTATTTGAGAAAAGTACTATACAAGCCTTAGCCGCAACCAGGCATTGATGGACTCACGTATGTCTGCCTCGGCTTCGCCTCGGCCCTTATTTTTATCGATCGTCCATCAATGCCCTTGTTGCAGGCCGCCACAGTAATGTATGTAGGTGACGAAATCTTTATTTAGCTCGTCTATATTAGTATCGAAAAGTTATTTTAGATAAAAATTAAATAATATTTCAGATTTTTTAATACAGACTGCATCAAAATACTGATCGACATACTCGTACTTAAATGTACCATGTACAGCCCACCCTGTAATGTTCGGCCCACCCTGACAAGTTAGCTTGGCTATAAAATGTCTGACTGGCCAATACTTTTATCACTGTATAATTCTTATAATTATATGGATGTATTCCAATACGATAAATATGAAAAATAATTAATTATTGAATGACAAGGCGTATTATTCTGTTAATGAATATCTTAATGACAAATTAATAGTTATTTGTTAGGTTGTAAGTGTTTTATTTTATTTTTGTGTTAATAGTAGGTATGTAAGGCTTTTTTTTTTGTGGCAAATTATCAAATAACTTCTCCCGCTCTGGGTGGAGCGGCAGGGTGTGTCAGACTCTTACTGAGTAAAACCCACCCGTGTTCCTGCGCGTGGAACACAACGCGCCGTCGACCCGGGCCTGCAGTGCCATTCTGTAACCATCTCACCGTGAAAACTTAGGTGAAGTGAGCGTGGAGTGACCTGTCATTCCACAAGGATTGACACTATTGACAGCTCACTTCACCCAAGTTTTCACGGTGACATGTTTACAGAATAGCATGGCTGGTCCTTATCGGACGGCGAGCTACCCATTGCTCACCGTCCGCAAGCCCGCGCCTACGGCGGCCAGGAATCGACCCGCGATTCCCGACGCCCAGGGCGCCTCCTGCGGCGGCTAGGGGCGCGAGGGCGCGACATTTGCCTCTCCCTCATGCGCTCCGTCTCCTTCTTCGCGAGCATTACTGCTTCGCAGAAGGAGCTGACGGCTTCCCACGCCCTCTCGCTCCGTACCAAGGCCTGGACCAGGGCCGGACGCGAGAGATCACTGCCGCCGATCGCCTCCACAAGGACACGGCGGTGCCCCGCCCAAGCCGGACAGACCTCCACCGTAGTTATGTAAGGCTGCAAAGTTGATTTTTGGCTCGAGGACTTGTATGATGACTGAATTGTATCAAATATAGAATCTTGAGCGTAGCGAGTGTTTCAAAGGTACGAGACGCAGAATAACTTTGCTGCCGAGCGAAACACACAACTTTTTACCTCAATACAGCGAGGAAAATATTAGGTGCAAGAAAAACAGCTTAAATAATATATTAAATATGAAAACTCAATTCGGCATTATGTACGCTTGCACTAACTCTGCAGTCGTTAAAATATCTTCGTCGCTGCTGGACTCGCTCATATTTTATGATTTCTTACGATTTTATCAAAAAACAAACCAAAATTATAGAAAGTAAATTGAATAAAAAGAAGAAAATTTTAAAATAGTTATTTATGCTACAAGTGCGGAAAGTAGGTGATTTCCGACGAGTGGCGTTTTAGTCGACACGAGTCGGAAATCATCTTACGCACGTGTATCATACAACATTTTAGTAAGTATTGTGCGAATAAATAAGAAAAACTAGCGAGCCTTACAGTAGTCACATATAAAGTGTAACATCTGACATATTGGATGACGTATATAAATTATATAAACAACATTCATGACTTTGACTTTTTGAATTTGATTTGGCTTTTTGACTTCGACTTTGACCATCGTCATCGTCATTGCCATCGCCATCGTCATCGTCATCCCCACCGTCATCGCTATCGTCACCGTCGTCATCATCATCATCTTATTTTCTTAAAGTCTTTCTCAAATAATGAAACGACGACGCAGTTAAAAATTAAAAAAAAACAGAAAAGTAAAAGGCACTAGTGGAAAAAGTGACACTTTCCGCACAAATTGGCTGCTTGGGAAACGCTCTTTTCGAGCAAATGCATTGTAAAGCTTTTTAAAAAAAAAATGAGTTTGGCGCACCGACATGAAATAAGTATTACTTATGCCTTCTTTTCTTTTTCTTTTTCAATGGACTGGTGGTATAGAAATTAAAAACTCTTTCCACGCTAGCGGATAAACACTCAGATTTGGAATGATAAACATAATCTTTCCGAGGTTGTGAGGAGAAATAAAATATTTATATAATTTAATATCTGTCTGTATAATTAAAATGTAAGATAAGATATTATTTATTGACATTTTTATTTCATTTATTATTGTATACGAAATTGTGACTAAATACTACCTATTTGTTTATGTGCAGTCTTAATTTATTGACACATTATTATTAACTATTAGTGTTTGACATGAAATTGTGACATCTACATAGCTATTGACTTTATTATTTTTTGTTTTTTTTTTGTTAATGTGACATTCAATTACCTAAGGTCCTAAGCTATTTGAACCTATGTTCACAAAATGAATAAATTCATTTGAATTTGAAATAAGAATTCAAAAGTCCCTGTGCCTGCCTGCCTGTAAAAATGGCTAAATCAACCGGGATTAAATCTTATACAAACACAAAATTAGCGATGTAACACCGTTTTTTACAATAAAGAGATTATGATAATCCATAATCAAACGTTCGATCAAAGCCGAATGAAGCAACAAAATACGTATTCCAATATTCATACATAATATGATATGAAATAGATCTTTGAAAAACCTCGCGGGTTTATGAATCGAGTAACACCTCATTTGTCAAAAACGGGCTTTAGGAGAAAGTAATAATGTATTGAATAAGCGTGCACAACGTGGCAGCCATTTGAAATAACGATTTTTCCGCTGAACAATGAATTAGCTTTAAATTGGTGTCAAAAATTAAACTTCTTTTGTGAACTAGAATATAAATTAGGGTTTTACAACAAAGAGATATCAGATAGGTAGGCCTATAATTTATAAACTTCCACTGCTTTATATACCTAAGCTACAAATTAAACATAATATCACGCCTGAATTTCCTGAAGGGTTTGACAGAGGCGTGACAACCTCACATTTCGCCAGAAAAGTTTAAGGATCATGTGATTAGGAGCGAGCTTATTGCCATCAACTATCACGCACTGACTTACTCATTGTACAATTTTAGGAAAATTGTCTACTTTTACAATGTTTGTGAGCACCATGTATCTATCGCGTAATTGATTTATCTGTCGTTGCTTCATTTTTAATTATTTTTACCCATTGTGATATAGTAATTTTATTCTAGGTGCATCGTCTTCACATATAATTATATAATTAATGTACATAGACAAAGTATTGTAAAACATTTTAAAAGACTAACTGTGGTGTTTCTTGCCCATTCTTCTCCATACAAAAACTACTTTTTGGAGGGGGCGACTAGGTTGTTTTTTTTTTTTGTAAATTTTTACGTTCAAAAGTAGCTTGATAAGGGCCTATTTGAAAGAAATTATTTGACTTTGACCTGACAAATTCAGTCCGTGTTTAGACACATGTTATCTGTCGCTAATGAAAATAAATAATTATGTCTATTTTTAGGTACAGTCACTTTTAAAAGTTTTTATTACAGGAAAAACAAACTTTCGTGAACAAAAACTAAACAATACCGCAGAATTATTATGAATATAATTAATAATAATTGGCTCGTTATTCTTTTGTTTCACAAACTACATTATACGAGAATAGCTTATGCCGTGGTTAAAATGTTAACCAGTTGGCAAGTCATATGTATCATAATTATGGGTAATAGTTATGGTACGGTTGACATCTGGCGGGCATGCCACCGTCCTGGTGAATCAATATGTCGGCATATTGTTTCCGGTTGTTCTCGTCTTATTAACGTCGAGTACTTGCACAGACACTCTATCAACAACTTGCCTTGCAGTACAAGCTTGTGGATTCCGAAGTACCATATTACAGTGATGTGCCCGACCCAGTTCTTAAGAATGGCCATGCCAGTACTGAGATCGATCTATCATCACTGACAGGACTATTGTATCCAAATAAGCCTGATTTTTGGCAATAAATCGACTAGAGCGCCGTGCAATGATTGTTCAAATTCAAAAGTCATTTGTTCAAACTAGGCTGAGAATCAGCACTTTTCGAACGTCAAAATTACATAGGACAGTCCCCCAAAAACGCCTACCCTTCACCACTTCCTAGTGCTTAAGCTGGGAAGAAGAAGTGGTGCAACAAACTCCTGTGTATATCGCAGTCCCTCATGACGAGAATCTCATGAAAAGTGAGAAAGATAAAAATGAAGTCACGTCAGGAAAGAAGTTCCTTCTCACGTATGACATAAAACAAAAATAAAATTTTCGCAGCCGCCATATCGGATTTTCATTTTGACCAAATTCACACTTTCTCTCTCTCTCTCTCTATCGAATTAAAAGAAGACAGTCGCAAGTATGAACGCTTTTTCGCGTGACGATTTCTGCCAGTTTATTCCTACCGCAAGCCGCGTTAAAGAACTATGTTTCAAAAACAGGTATCTTGACTTAGCACACAAGATTATCGACATGTGGGACGTGGACTCTGCAATCATTGTACCAATAATCGCTACGGTAAATGGCCTAATAGCTTGTACATAAGCCCCGTGTAAGTAAAAAAGATACATACATATATTACTTAATACTCGATCACTGACTGTTCAAGTGTTCACACCACCACTGTCGAGTACTCGTTTGTTGTAACGACAAGAGCTATCAAAGACAGTACTTGCTTAGCGACGCTCGCTTGGCGGGCACAACCCTCGCTGAGATAATCAGGCTTGGTACATACGCATACCAGCGAGTAATCACTCGTCGCTCGCCAACTCGTTTCCATTTGCAAATTCTACTCGCTTCTCGCCGGTGGTGGTACAACTAGCTAAATGCGACCCCGAGCAGAGACGTCTTCAAAAACGCATAAATAATGAATGATATCTTTCAGTTCTCGATACATTATTATTTTATGTTTCATGTCAAGAGCAAATATCCTTTAAAAGGGTACTTTAGGCTTTATAAGAACAGTGTTGTGACAAGATAGGGGTCCCCAAGGGTATCGATTGTTGAACTGTCGACCTTCATCGTTGAGAGAGAATTTCCAGACCAAAATGTTGTGAGTTTTTTCTAAGTCTGCCTGTCACGGGGTTTATTGGCTTTTAACCGTAACCGTAACCCTAATAGGTAGTCAGTTTGAAATTTCACAGAATATGTTTTACTTTGACCTATCATCTGCCTAACCTTTACCCAACTATGTTAGGGACGGCTCCCAGTCTAACCGGATGCAGCTGAATACCAATATTTTACATCGAGTGACTGCCTCTCCGACATCTACAACCCAGTTACTGGGTAACATGATACCCCTTGACAAGACTGGTTGTCCGACTTTTGAGCTTCTGACTGCCCGTAACGACTGTCAAAGATCTACTAGAATGTGAAGACTATGTGGATCATTCCTTTTTTATTTTATTTTCTCATTTAGTTTTATCATGGTCGGGCAGCTTGAGTAATTTATGCGCTCTACCCAAATGTCCTTGCTTTGGTATTGTTCGTCGAATCGTTGAGCTCCTTAAATTCTGAGTTGAGCTGCGCGGTCACTGACAAATGCGTGCACTGACTGGACAGGTCCACTCAATCTGTGTGGTTCTTTCCTCAAAAGACCATTTTTAGACACCAATCTACATGATTTTCACATGATCTGACCAAGATTATGTCTGGACTTTAAAAGAGACTGTGACCTCTGAGTTTGTTTCGGCCTTTCTTCACGGAGTAGTCAGATAGGAAACGCCGACCTCATCTAGTTTAAAAATAATATGATTGACGTGTAAAAGTGTTTTGTACAACCTACTTACAGAAATAAAAATCATTTATCATTTACGAATAACAGCCGGGACCAATGGCTTAACGTGGTTTCTGAGGCATGGAGGGGTCTCGATATGGATGGTCACCCATCCACGAACCCACCGCGGCAAGCGTAGCTTAACCACCGATTGATCCGTGCGGCCATTATCATTTAGTCACGAGCGCCTCTATACTTTACCTTATTGTAAATAATAAAAAGAAGGTAAACTATAATAATATTCGAGGTTACAGAACCTTTAGTCTAGTGGGCCAGTCCGAACCACGCTTGCCCGGTTATTCAGTAGATTTTTGTCAACTTTGTTAAAGACTAATGCCCGTTTTCCCTAACTACTTTAATGTAATGCTTGAATATTATTGCACGTTGTATTTTCGACTCTCGGAGCTGAGCCTAGCGTTGAAAATCCAACAGTGTCACCTGGTGTTAGTAAAAACGGGCATGAATTGTCTTTTTTCTACAGAGAAACATGGCCGCCTAATAAAGTCTAGATTCAGATCTACACACAATCGTACCTTTTATTATTAACGATATAGATGCTTTGCTGTACCTTAATCCCTTTGAAATTATCTTCAATTCAAAGCGATCTAACGATATCCATAGGATACACGAATTTATAAATAAGTAGTAAAATAAAATCACGTATTTTCGATAAGTAGTTCTTGAATACTCGAGTTAGGACAGACAGATAAACATTGCCTTTAATCATATGTAAGGAGGACAGCATATACAAGTAATGTAATATAATACTTGTTTTGGCTGGTTTCTGTTAAAAGGATCGGGTTCAAAACTACCCGTATACAGTGTGTAAAAAATCTTCAATACTTACTCCACCCAAATGTATGGGAGAACTGATAGCTTTTTCGCGATTAAGATGTTGATTCCATGGAGAAAGCTGTTCAGTTTGATGGTCTGTACCACCCACTTAAATATGACCACACATTTCTGATACACGCTGTACAGAAATCTATATAGTAAAAATGAAATGCTGTTCATTGGTAAGCACATCACTTCAGAACGGCTTGACCGATTTTGATTTTTTATTTAAATTTTCTTAATAGTCCGAATCAGGTGTTTACAGAAAGAAAAAATTTAAGCGCTGCCGGGAAAATTGAAAAAATCGGAAAAACTGAAACTGCATTTTATATGGGAATTTTGTTTGAATTATTGAAATTTGGACAGGACGTCTGTCGGGTCAACTAGTATGGCAAATGTCACTTACGGAAGTTACTTCACTGAATTAAAACTTAAACTCAAAGCATTTATTTCAATTAAAACAATTACAGGCACTTTTGAATCGTCAAGGGGTCGATCAGTCAGAAAGATGAAGCTATAGTTTCCCATTGCAAAGCATAGTAGGTTCCTATGGAGAAGAACGGGCAAGAAACTCCGCTTTTAAATTTTTTACCAACACTATAGCGAATAACCCTCTCGATACGAAGAAATTGAGCAAAATATAATAATAACAAGAAACAGAAAATCTTCGCTCCGAACAATTTTCTACCTCTCACAGTAAATACAAAGCTCTATTGAGCTCCATCGTTCCGGAATGTGAGCCTGATCTCATAATAGATCTATTGTTTTTTAAGTGTCTGTTCAATTAGGAGAATCACTTCCTAAAGGATTCTACCAGTAATTGGCGGTATAATAAAATTAATAGCTAAAACCCATTGTGTTTGTGTAGGGATTGAGTTGAGCGAAATGCTGGTGAATTTAAGTTTAAAACGATATTTGATTTCTCGTGTTGTTTTTGAATTATTTTCTTTAAAGGCTCTTAATCTATACTTAAACGTGCTTACGTAAAGAGGTAAAATAATTTGTGAATTTGTATGTAGGTGTACTTTCCGAACTACTATAGCGGGCAGAAGCTAGTGTTTTATATATTTGCCTTTTTACATTATTACTTTTTACGATAACCAAAAAAAAAATACAGAAATATGTCTCAATATTCTAGAGTTCGTAAACACGACCTTTAACTATACAACGACGCCCGTATGTGACCTCCGAAAATTAACTTTAAAACACCATATAGTTTTTTTTTAAATCATATGGGTATTTTATGGTCTTACACTTGTGTTTTTTAAATAAATACTGTGATTTTTAAATAAATATTAATAATCCAAATAGAGCCAATAACATCGGACGTATTACAAACGATCCTCAAAAAATAAAAATTGTATAACATGAAAAATATAACCCCCCTTTTAAAGTCAATTTTCGATAATTTTCCATGAATATTCAAATCAAATCAAATCAAATCAAATCAAATCATTTATTAATTTGTTAACACAGGTAGGTACAATAGAAAGTTGTTAGGTATAAAAGATGCGCGCTGTGTTATACCCGAAGGCGTACAAAAATGAAAATACAGTTACAGAAAATTCAGTAAAATACAGGCGGTCACATGCCCATGGGCGGCATTATATAGTCCTGCAGTGCTATTCTGTAACCATCTCACCGTGAATACTTAGGTGAAGTGAGCGTGGAGTGAGCTGTCATTCCACAGGGATTGTCACTATTGACAGCTCACTTCACCCAAGTTTTCACGGTGAGATGTTTACAGAATAGCATGGCTGTGTTCGATCCAACGCTTGGCAAAGTTTAGGTTATAATATCATGTTCAGGTTTATGTTCCCTGTAAATTGAAATAGGCTCGCTTACAGGACTTAGAACGTAACTTGCAAAATATATGTGTAAAGTCGGCCTTAAAATATTTTACGTAGCCACAGATTCATTCAATTGTCTACAAAATAATGTTATATTGTTATAATGTGTGTGTTATGTGTGTGGGTGGAGCAGTCGTGGCCCAGTGATTTCGTAAGTTTTTCTGGCTACAAATATGAGCTGACTTCAAAAATAATAGAAGAGTTTTCCAGAATACGTAACAGTAATTCTATAAAAAAATATTAAATTGTTAATAGACATCCCGCCTGTACCTGTTCCCTGAAGGTGTGAGCAGAGGTGTATCAAAAGTCGTAGACGTTCAAATCAAATCATTTTTTATTATTGTGGGTATAGGTTATACTGACAGATGTTAGGTAAATTACAATTCCATTATGTCCTGCCTAATAGGCATAGGTAGGTAATAAGTAATACGGGCTGGTATCCGCAACTCCACGTCAAAGCGCGTATTTTGCGTACGGGTGGGAAAATCGGTTATTCGATCCACCCCAGTTCCTCAAAGAAGGCCAGCAACGCCTTGGTGTCACTGACAATGTCACGTAGGGTACCTGGGTTACCGAAGTACTTTGCCCTGTATGTGGCGACCACCGGGCAGTATAACAGCACATGCGATGCTGTCTCGTCGTCCTCCACGCAGGCTCTGCACAGCGGACTGTCTGTGACTCCTATGACAAAGAGGTGTTTATTAAATGACTCATGGCCAGTTACAGCTGCTGTGACTATACGCAGCTGTTGTTTCGTTAGTCGGAGAACCTGTTTCGTGAGGCGGCCATCAATCGTAGAGAGTGATCCTTGGCCTGCCTGCACTCACCGCCTAATAGGCATACAATAATTATGTCAAACTGCAGTATAAAAAATTCTTAGGTATCACTTATAAAGGAAATCTTACAAAATAACAATTAGGTGTATGATGACAGATTGTAGTAGGTACTTATTTATTATTATGAAAATCTTGAATCGTGTAGTAAGCTTTATCAATTAAAAAATTACGCTATTTATATTTGAATAGTGAGAGTTCCTTAGTGCTTAAAATATCCATAGAGATCTTATTGTAAATTTTAGATGCCATTCCAAAAACACTTTTGCCCGGAAGTGCGTTTCTATATGGTATACACCTACTAGATATTTTGAGTATATATCTTTTTTGATTTTAGTTCACCGAATAGATTCGCGATTCGCGTATGTGCAGCCTTAGTTATTTATTACGCGATAAATAATCTGTTATGACGTTATTAGTCACAGAATTTTGGCATTAATGAAGCTAATTAAGTACTCAAATTAACCTCGCTATTGAACTCGCGTTAGAGGACGTTTGATGTTAAAAGCTCGAATGTGCTGTCACTACTTCGGCGCCGTCATCCTCGTTGACGTCCCATTCACGGTGCGGTGGACAAACGGCCGTTGGTCCCGGGTGTCATTAGTACACAGTCATTACGGGTCGTCAGAGGCCCGATAGTCTGACAACCAGTCCTACCAAAGGCTATCATGTTACCCAGTAACTGGGTTGTGGAGGTCACACAGGCAGTCGCTCCATGTAAAATACTGTTACTCAGCAACATTCGGCTAGACTAGAAGCCGACCCCAACATGATTCAAAATTCAAAATATTTTATTTCATATAAACCTACAACGGCACTAATGAAACGTCAGAAGCTAGGTGCACGGTTCCAATTGGTCGTTTCCTATGGAGAAGAGCCGGCAAGAAACTCCACGGTTACTCTTTTAAAAGTAAATGGTTTAAAAAAAAAAACAAATTACTGTGTTAAAAGCTTCGATCAACTATACAGGTATGAGAGGACAGTGTAGGCCCATCAACATGTACCATTGATAAAAGACCGAATGTATAAAATTACTTTAAAAGACATTTCATTCATTTTCTCTTTATTTTATGAATGCTTTAACTGTTGCCCACGACTTCGTCTGCGATCCAGGATAAAAAGTAACCTATGTCCTTTTCCAGGTCATGGTCTATCCATGGGCCTTCTATTTTCATCCAAATTCTTTCAGTCGTTTTAGCGTGAAAGAGTAACAAACTCAATTTCGAATTTATAAGATTAGTTAGGATTAAAATTATAAGTTATTACCCATACAAAGACGAAGTTTTAATTATTATTCATGCCTTGACCTTCCTTATGTTAGTTAGTTGGGTAATTATAAATTTTGTGATTCTCAGAGGATACTTCCCACACAGCACTTTTTCTGTGCTTACTTTCTAATGCAAATTAATGTTGATTCTTAATCACGGGTACTTAGTCCCCTCTGCCCACGTGTTATTAAGCCCTAATGAATAAAATCATGCTTAGTTAAGCTTAGGTTTTGTTAAACCTAACTAGGTACACTCAGTGGTAACATTATCAAAAATTTGGTCTTTTGAGAGAACAAGATTTTCGAATGTTATAATTATCAACTTTTCTATTTCAATTTACATAAGTTCAAAGTTATCTTAAAACAAAAATAATAATATTGATATGTATATAAAAAGGATACTTTTTATAGAATCATAAGGCATTAAAAAATTCGTTCGCATCGCTGTCAACAGAAAAAGTGCCCAAAAGGCTGGCAGCATTGCCACGTTGTATGGCAATGCTGATTCTTTGGCCAAAAACAGGCTAGCCCTCTTTTACTTATTGACTACTACTTATTTACTTTTCTATTACTTATTTTGGCTAATTTTATTAAAATATTAATAAAATCTGAAAAATTTGTGTATTATTGTTATTTAAATATATTTTCCTATTTTTCTGGAAGAAAATAAATGTTGACAGGGTTAAAAAAACTTATAAATTAAAGCCGAAATTATAGTTATTTTTCATTTTGTAGTGTATTTTTTTTGTAAAAAGTATATATTTAAGAAGAGAACTCAGAGTTTTAACCTGTTTAAACCCTGGTTTAACTCATTTCTTAAAATTCTCTGCTAGCTCCATACACGCACGACCTCATACATCACACATATACACACTTCCATGCACAAATACTAACATATTAAATCTCTGACTCTCTAACTAATTTTAGTAAAATATTCTCTGAGATTGCACACCTCGCGGTTGTGGAGGGTCTTCGCATTTAAAAAGCCTCGACCCCCGCACTTACGCGGGATGTACAGTCTCATCACCGATGATCGTGGTTGATGCATCTGGTTTGCGGTCAGCAGTGTACGGACCCTCCTATCCAGGGCCTCAAGTTCGGTCTGAGTCCATTTGAGTATGCCGAAAGAGTACATCAAAACCGGCATGACCCAACCGTTGAAGGCACCTTGGTTCCGCCTGAAAAAAGACTAATTAATACCTTCTTCAGGCGACCAAAAAAGCGCTCCTTCAACGATTGCTTCATGTCAGCAACATTGATGCCTAACGCTTCTGACATACCCAAATACTTATAGCTGTCGGATGAGGAGAGGGATCTAAGGTGTACGGAGTTCGAGAGTTGAGTTTGCTCGGATTCCATAATCTCCCCATGCTTTACATGCATGACTGCATATTTGTCCATACCAAATTCCATCCTGATGGCGCTACTGAATGTTTCAGTTACATTCAGTAGCTCCTTATTATTGTTTGTTTCCTTTATTTCATTTAAAACACTTATGAATTACATTTTTACGTATTACAATATAAAAAAAAATTTAAAACATTTAAAAATATAAAAAATAGTAGCCCACCGGTATCGGGAACAGAGTCCAAGCTACCCGGCGGTCAGGGCTCCAGAGAGAGGAACCTCCTGACAATGCGAGCCGTGTCTAGGAGTACCGCTTTCTGAATCAAGCCCTTGATCCAGCCGCCCAACGAGAGCCTCCTTAGGTGTTGGTCGAGGCTCTTTGCAATTAAGCCATTGGCTGATACGACTATCGGCACAATGATCGCTGAGTCCACATCCCACATGTCGACAACCAATATTATTGTTATCTCCTTTATTTCATTTAAACAACTTATAAATTATATTTTTAAATATTTCTTAAAAAAATATATAAAAAAACATGTTGTTATTGTTATTATTATTAAAATGAGACCGTAATGTTATAAAACCATTGATAATAATCTTGTTATAAAATAAAACCACTGAGCGCTTTTTAAATATTTTATTATAATTTTCAATGCATGACATTTGCTCATTTTAATTGCATGATTATAACCAATTTAGTTCACCACTACGTGGTCAGATAAATATGTGGCTTTATTATATTTTAGCCTTTTATTTACATTTATTATTTTATATACACCCATGCTATAAATCTTCTATAAAAGTTTCTGAAACAGTTAGCTTATTGCCAACATTAAAACAACCAGTGTCATAGTAACCATAATATCATCCAAATGAGTGTTACAATGTTGTATTTCATTATGCAACTCTTTTGCTTTTACGATCCCTTCCTTACTCATCAAACAGCCACATTCTCACTACTCAATTCGTCATACTTTTATGAATTTCAAAAAAAGAACATTGTCATGCACGCGCGGTTCACTACTACAGCGCCGTAATTAAAAAAAATGTATTATACAAACAAATTAGTAATAATTCTATTATTACCTATATATAGTTTGTTTGTACTATATACCCAGCACTTAAACTTTCCATGAATTTACATAGAGTTCTTACAACACTGTACATCACGCTATGGTTTCAGAACCTTTTATAGAGTATTCATATCATGGGTGTAGATAAAGTCTTGTATGCAACTGTACATAATTAGGTATTAAAACACTCAACAACACACGAGGCGAAGTCGAGTGTGATAATAGTATCACATTCGGGTTTTAATACCCCTTATTATACAACAGTTGCATAGATAACTATTTAGCGAAATATATTATTCTGTAATTCTGAATTATAGATAATTATAAGCGGTTCGGGGCTAAATCATTACAGCTGTATGATCGATCGAAGGTTAAGCTAAGCTTGCCACTGTCGGTTTGTGGATGGGTGACCATCCATTACTTATCGAGACCCCCCCGTGCCTCGGAAAACACGTTAAGCCGTTGGTTCCGACTGTCATTTGTAGATTTTTGAGTCGTTACGGGTAGTCAGAAGCCCAAAAATCTGACAACCACTCTTAACAAGGGGTGTCGTGTTACCCAGTTACTGGCTTGTGGAGGTCAGATAGGCAGTCGCTCCATGTAAAATACTATTCAGCTGCACCTGGTAAGACTGGAAGCCAACCCAAACGTAGTTGGGAAAAGGCTAGGCAGATTGATAGATAATTTGGCTGTTCTGTCATTTTGCTATAGTATCGGGTGTTATACTTGACTGGTAATAAACAACTGTAAAGTGTCCCCGAAACATTCAATTGCAATTGTCAATTTTTACGTGATTGATACATATTGATGCGCAAATTGATCGTCTACCAAATGGAATTGAACAATATTAATTAATATACAATTACTACTATTAACAATATTACTACTATTGAAAATATTACTACTATTGACAATATTACTACTATTGACAATATTACTACTATTGACAATATTACTACTATTGACAATATTACTACTATTGACAATATTACTACTATTGACAATATTACTACTATTGACAATATTACTACTATTGCAATTGATCGTTTCGAGAACCCTAAACAATAAGAATACGCCAACGACTTGCGAATGATCGATAGTTTGCTACCTGCGTACACGCGGTCTTTGATTAACCCACCTACCTATATTTATTTAATTTTATCAATGTCAAATCTATTAAATTGTACTCGTATACGGCGTTTTGAAGGTACCGAAAAAACTAACACAATGAGTGTGAGCGAGATAGATAGATAGAAAAAAATATTATTATCATAGTTACGATTCAGATAATAAGGGCACTATAGTTACCACATCGCATCATGTGCCATGACCCACTAGGTATAGAACTGTCCCAACCGTTGATGAATTGAGCAAAATCAGAACGTGGAACGTGCGTAGTGCGGTTGAGTTCAATCTCGTGTCACTGGTCAAGATCGAGTTGTCACTTTGCTAACGCAGCACCAGTACGGACATCAAATAAACGCATTTAATTGCCGCATCGGGCCGCAGCGCATCACATTGCAAAACAGAACAGCCCGGTCTGCTTGTAATGTGCGATGGTTCTTACAAAGAAAGGACGGAAGTAGGGTTTTGCAAACCGTTGCTGCGCACACCCATATATGTGTGCCTTATGTCACTGTTTTAGTGTCGTCATCGATACAATGTTGTAAGGCGCGGGTTATACACAAATGGCGAGAGGCGCGGGCGCGGCGATGGCGTGGTGCGGGCGTTGCGCCACCCGTTTAATATTTCATAAAAAATGTGTAGGAACGATGTCGAATATGAAATATGAACCGGGCGGCGCACTCGCCACTTGTGTATGTCCCGCACCTAAGTATTTAAAAAAAGAAAGAAAGAAAAATATTTTATTTGGGACACGCACAGGAAATACAAACAGTAAGCAGGTAATAACAAAAAAAAAAAAAAAAGAATTATAACGACCTGTGCGAGGCCAAAAAGGCTCTTATCTCAGCAATACCGCAGCGCTGGTATTCTGATAGGGCCCACTGTGATGCCGCTGTGTGTGTGTGCTGTAATTTACGTGTATGACCAGATGTATGAACTTAAAAGAGGCAAAAGGATTATGTAAGAATCGTAGTAGGTGGGGTTCTGTAGTTTCTGCTTACCCCCAAGTGAAGAAGGCGTGAGTTTATTTATACGTATGTGTGTATTTATAATATTTTTCTATGGATTTTTTAAAAGCACTATGTGAACGTACAAATTTGCTAGAAAATGCCATCTAAGAGTGGGCTAAGTGCAGGAGCGGACAATGACGACGCTGTTAGCGTGCTTGGAACAATATCCCTAGAAATGTACAAGGATTGTTAGCAAAAAAACGTTTCTATAAAACTTTATAGTAACGTGTTATTTTTATTTTAAGTCAAAAATGCATGATTATTTTAGTCTCTTACTTAACAGACTCTCTCGTTGGTCTGGTGGTCGCAAGCGCTCCTGCTGAACATGAGGTTCGAATCCGGGGACGGGCAAAGTGTTAATGGGTTTTCCATCAGGAATTTCTCAGTAGCAGCCCGTAGTTGAAATTTTTGTCGGGATAATGGCAATAGACTCGCCCACTGTTACAATCAATCTGCCTAGCCTTTTCCCAACTATGTTGGGGTCGGCTTCCAGTCTAACCGGATGCAGCTGAGTACCAGTATTTTACATGGAGCGACTGCCTATCTGACCTCCACAACCCAGTAACTGGGTAACACAATACTCCTTGGTAAGACTGGTTGTCAGACTTTCGGGCTTCTGACGACCCGTAACAACTGTCAAAGATCCACGAATGACAGCCGGGACCAACGGCTTCACGTGCTTTTCGAGGCACAGAGGAGTCTCGTTATGTAAAGATGGTCACCCATCCACGGACCAACCCCGGCAAGCGGAGCTTAACCTGATGGATCGCCCCGTGCGGCTATTATTACTTAGCCACGAGCTCCTCGCCCACTATTACATGGGATTTAACCAAAACTGGCGCAATGTGGGTTACCCTTACCCTTCGGGAAATACGGGCATGACTGATTATGTTCTCCCAACGTCACAGATTGGCGTCTTGTTTCATACGAGATGCCACTGATTACCAGTATGTTGTAAGGAGTGACTGCCGTCCGTCCTCCATGCTTCAATTAGGAATTAATTGGTTGACTAACAGGCCACTCACTAGCCGTAACAACTGTAATGGCGGTTGCTCTGATGTCATATTAGTTAAAATAGTCAACACCTAACTGAGAAATGCTTTTAAAGTTAATCAAGGCCATTTACCTTAGATAGGCGGTTTCGTAATCATTACTTTACGTACGTGTATAGAATCAAGGTCTACTAAATTATAAAATAAATAGTTTATTTGCACCTTCAAGTAAAATCCAATAGACGACGTATATTTAGTAACCTAATCCGCGTAACTGTTCTTAAAGAGTCATAATGAACCCTGTAAGAAATCGACACGTGTTTCACCTCTCAACAAGGCATCCTCAGGATGGCCACGTCAAGCGTGGCAGACTGCTCTCGTCGAGAGCAGTGTGCACACTGCTCTCGCCATCCTACGGATGCCTCGTTGAGATGTGAAACACGTGTCGATTTCTTACAGGGTTCATTATGACTCTGTAATAACAGTTACGCGGATTAGGTTACTAAATATACGTCGTCTATTGTATTTTATAATGGATTTCCGCAAAGTCACGCCTGAATCAATTAACTATCTTCAAGTAATATTATGGTTTACGTAAAAAAATTGGCCTTAAGGTAATTAAGATTGAATGTATCACCAAAAACCTAAGCCCCCATGTTAAATGTCGATGCGCTGCTAACTGCTTATCATGGCTTAGTGTCCTCTAACTTGAGATACGGAGTAATCTTTTGGGGCAATTCAACAAATAAGAATGTAATTTTTAAAACCCAAAAGAGGTGCATTAGAACTATGTTTGGACTTCATGTTACTGAGAGCTGCAAACCATTTTTCAAAAGATATAAAATTTTAACCCTTCCATCCATGTACATTTTAGAGACCATAATGTTTGTCAAATCAAACCCAAATCTATTCCCCCTATTATCAGATAAAGTTATTCGAAATAGACGCGACAATAGTAAACTCTGCATTCCTAGATCCAGGACAACTCTACTGCGAAAAAGTATATTCTGTATGGCGCCAATTCTGTATAATACGTTGCCAAAATATTGGAGGGAATACACAATGGAAAAATTAAGAAGTAGATTAAAATACGTGTGGCACTCGAGGACTGCCGCGGTAAAGCTATTGCATAGCATATATTCAAAAAAAGAAGATAATATTGTTGATTTAAAATATTTTTTTAAAAAAATACCCCTATACCCCCCCCCTAAATCGCAGAATTTACACAACCGTCAATGACGTCTGCCCTCACGCGTCTGCCCGCGTTCGGGTCGCGCACTCGGCGATCGCGCGTCATTGCCTATCCCGCCCCTCCACCCTCGTTCTGCGCGCCCGCCGTCGACTCATCGCAGGTCATTCTTATCGTTCTAACTTTTAAAATATTAGTCCAAATTACTTAGTGTACAAGACAAATTTTATCTACATTAAATACCGAAAGCGATGAAGGTATTTATTTTGATATGAATTAACTAAATACTCTAAAATATGCAACTTAAAAAAAGTATTCAATTTAAATGTATTTATAGCTCACTATTTTGGCTATAATGGCTTCCACATAAAAGGTAGATATATGCTGTCGCGGACTTTTATTTAGAACTCTTTAAGACAAACAACCCCACAATACATTCTTTTCATGTAACTCCAGCGGTTTAGGCAGCGCACGCAAAGATAGATCTCAGAGGGCAGGATTTTTTCCGACTTACTGGATACTTATCGTTATATTATGGCTAAATCACATAAAATCTTTATAAATTGTAGCCTATGTGTTATTCTGATATATAAGCCACATTACTGTAAAGTTTCATTAAAATCCGTTCGGTAGTTTTTGCGTGAAAGAGTAACAAACATCCATCCATCCATCCTCACAAACTTTCGCGTCAGGTTTTTTTTTCGTTACGGAATTTCTACATTCGGTCGCCGCGCTCAGAGTCTCCGATAAAAGCTATGCAATAGCTTAAAAACCTTCTTTTAAAGGAAGCATACTACAGCACTGACGAATTTCTGAAGGATAAATTAATCTAATTCTTGTAATTGTATATTCCTAATTACTTTGACATTCAATATTGACAAATTTTTATTTTTATATGATGAGTTGTTGACTATTAACTATTCTGTAGTACATTTTAATTTATAAATTCTAATTTACAATTGTTAATTATTTGAATAATGGATAAATTTATAATTATTTGATTCAATTTAATAACCTACCTATTTGTACGCCGTTAAGGCAAAACATGACTGTAACATAATTTAATTGTAACATCTTGCATGCCATGTGTGTGTATACTCGTATTTTGGACAAATAAACGATCTTTTATCTTTTTATCTTTAAGATAACTTAATATCTTGTAATTATAGGTATCAGCGCCCACACTCGTTATAGGCGATGTTATTGTGCCCAACTTAGAGAATAATTAAAAACAAAAGAGAAAATTACCTTGTACCACCAACATAAGTGATGAACTGAACGTTACTTGAAGGTATAAAATTAACAGACAGATGTGTGGCCGGGGAGTTTGTTGCGCCACTTCTTCCCAGCTAAACCTCTGGGACGTGGTGAAGGGTGGGCGTTTTGATGGACCATGTCTAATTTTGACTTAAAAAATGCTGATTGCTAGCTTAAATATAATAAATGATTATTTTTTAATTTTATATTGCGACAATAAAAATGGGACTGCGCGTAAAACCGGAGTAAGCATAAGTAAGTGGAATGATTGCTGTGACGTAAAAAATATGAAAGGTTAAAAATAAAAAAAATGGCACTTTGTCCTAAATATGGCCCTAGGAAAAATCACGGTCCATTGAATTCGTCCAAGTATTTTTATTTTATTGTTATTTTTGCAGTACTATCTATTTTAGTAGTTCTTTTCCTTTTGTTTTCTCATATTTACTATTCAGGCCGTTCGCTGTATTTCTGTGCTTGAATTTACGTGACATTACAACTTTAAATGTACATTTGGGTGTAGTGTGGTTTTCTTAATGTAATTTTTCACTCTCATTTAAGTTTTTTTTGTTGTTTTATTAAGTTTATGGATATTTATAATTTTTAACAACTAACTACTTTTATAAAATTTGGTTACGACTTGAAAAAAAAAATCGTCTCTGGTCACACGCCATCAAGCCATGAGTTGCTACGGCGTAGGTAATCTGCTACGGCGTAGTCAATCGGCTACGGCTGCTACAATATCGTAGCAGATAACTGATTCGTTAATATTTTGTATGTAGTGGACGCGTGTCGTGCATTCAGTGTTCTTGTTTAGTTAGAATAAATAATCAGTTTACGTTTTCACAGAGCGGTTTTCAGTAATTAAAATTTACATTTCATGTTTTTCTTTCATCCGATCAGCGTATATACGAGAAACATGAGCAACGCAATCCCATTAACTGCTTACGTAATTCAGTGCAGTGTTTCTATTCTAATTAAACGCATATTCCCGTTTGTACTGGCGACGAATGTAAACCCCATTTAGTATTAATGCGGCTGTTTCGTCGCGCCTTAATTACAAGCAAACTTGCTGGAAATTATTCAGTTTTTAATTATAATACTGGATTAAGGAAGTGACCGACTCTGTGTTGGTAACTGTGTTGGCATTGCAGCTTTATTTTGGTCGTACGTCTGTTTATTTTAATTACGTAATATTCTGAAAGTGAAATGAATAAAATAATGTATATAAATGGCAGTAATAGAACATCAACAAATTATCTCGTATTGGTATAATACTGCGAGAATAACAATTGCTTAAAACACAGATACCTAACATATTTACTATGTAAGCTATTAATTGCATATATTGAATGTGGGTTTTGTGTAAATATTCACATATTGACAACCACAATGAGTTTGTAGTCATTATTCGTTTGTTAATCTGACTAGGCTAATGATGTCATTAGCCTACTCGGATTAACAAACTCACGACACCCCTTTATCCGTTCCATGTTTTCCGTCAAACTATAGAACTAGTTTTGGTGGATTTTTTGGAGTCATCATTTCAGCCGAAAGACGTCCACTGCTGCACATAGGCCTCCCTCAAGCACCGCTGCTTCTCGCATCCAGCGGATTCCTGCGGCCTTCACAAGGTCATCGGTCCACCTTGTGAGAGGCCTTCCAACGCTACGTCTTCCGGTACGCGTTCGCCACTCCAGAAACTTTCGGCCCCATCGGCCATCTGTTCTACGAGCAACGTGCCTTGCCCATTGCCACTTAAGCTTTTTTTTTATTTTTCGAATGATATCAATCAATCAACTCGCCAATCGCAGTCCACTGCTGGACATAGACCCTTTAGAGTCTGCGTCACAACAACCTGTCCTCGGCCTTCCGCATTCAGTCTGTCTGTCTATGTTTTAAGGTTGTCGGTCTATCTAGCTGGGGGGCATTCCACACTACGCTTGTCGATACGCGGTACCTATAAATTCAAAACAATCATCCGGGAATATTAAAAAAATGCCGATGAAAGTCGCGGGCAAAACTAGTCGCGACTAATCTTCTAAAAAAACTAAATAAACATCACAAAATGACAAACACAAACTTGGTAACTACGTTTTCGTTGGTTACGGGGTCAGTACTAAAATTCTGTTGGCTCATAAAGAATTCCATTCACTTTGTAGGAGAAAATTTGAGCTGTATACATACCTACACGAGCACGAAAAATCTGGAATGTGCTTTTCATGGTGCATAGGATTTATAATTTAAGTCTGGGTTCCCGAAATGGTAGTTTTACCGCTTCGGGCTATGAGATTAGCGGGGAAAAATTTCCGATGGATTTTTAACAGATATTTTGTTTTAAAAATAATTAATAGAGCTTTGAAAGTTCTTTTGTGTGTTTATTTATTTATTTAAACTTTTCACACTCAAAAAAGTACAAAGGCGGACTTAATGCCTTAGGCATTCTCTACCAGTCAACTAAGGGTGGTGAAGAGATTAGATGGCAGGTGCTCTATTTGAGAGGAACAAAGAAAAAAAAAGAAAAAAAAAATTCTAATGCATTATAATTAAAATAGATACAACAATACATAAATAGGTTACAAACTACATACCCATACATACATATTTACTATTATATATACCTATATTAAATATATATATAAATATACGAAATCAAGGGAGAGAGGTGTTGAGATACTCTAGGCTACTTTATTTCAATGTGAGTATTTGGGTTTTCATGTGCCTTCAGGCAGCAATAGCCAGAATCATTAGGTATACGGTCGGCCTGTTTGCCTTTAGGTTTTGATAAGTGGAGAATTTAAATTGCACATGTGTTAAAAATATCGTTATTAACAATACGGACCATTAAGACGTATTTCTGCCTATCCCGTAAATACAAACAAAAATCTTCCAGATTCCTCACATATCACAGACTTGTGTCATATCTGTCCCAAGTTTCCAACATATATCATGCATGAATCTATTTCTTTATATCCAAGGGAATAAACTCGCTGTTTTATTTCCTTGAGGGCATGCCACTGATTTCCTTCTAAGGAAATTGTATAAATTATTGCACATGTAGAAGAATTGCTTTCGGTAGTAAATCTAAAGCTGTCGACGGTAGAAAGATCGATAACTTTGGCTGTATTTCTTTTGAAAGAAAAAAAGAAAGAGAATTTTATTCTGTGCTAGTACTTTAGCTCCTATATGTACTCTCAAATATATTTATTCTCAGTTTTATTAGCACACCACACTTACATTTTGTATGTGGGTATAAAGTAGGTACACCTCTGCCCAACCCTTCGAGGTTTAGGCGTGATGTGTGATATGTTATCTGTGTATTACATACCAATATATTAGAGCTAACTAATCCATCTACTAACAATGAAGCAGAAGATTTGGTTTGTTTATTTTAACGCGTTAATCTCTGGAAGTCGGATTTGAAGAATTCTTTTGCATTTCATTGCCAATTCTTGAGGAAGGTTGTAGGCTATTTAACAGCACGCTGCAACCCTTAATAGCCGAGCAAAAAGAAAAAACAGTCTGAAAAAATACGAAGTAATAGCACTGGCGGGCGATGCGATGCGACGCGGTGGGTCGGGGAACAAGAAATTTCACGCTGACGTAGTCGCGGGCAGCAGCTAGTGGTGTTATAAATTCGAGACTACCTTTATTTGTTGCTTTTATGACTCGGTAACTGCTTGACCAATCGTTAACGAATGTTTTCGCAAGAAAAGGTTTATGGGTGAAAATAAAAAACCGAGGTATATTGCAATGGGTAGTAAAAACTATGTGATGCGTAGTAAAATAATATACATTATGTATATCAGGAGTATTTAATCGTAATTACCTACATTTTTAGAAAAAGCGGAATCCTTATAGGATCACTTCGTTAAATAAAAGGCGATTACAAACTTACATTTGCAGTTGGAGGTTGGAGAATTGACCGTGAAGTATATCGATGTATGGGAGAATGCTGGTCCTGCTCCACAACCACAACTAATTGATTAACATTTGAAAATACCGTTGGAGCTGCTGAAGATTTTAAGACCATTTTTGCATTGTATAAAATCAATCTCCTTTGTATTATATAATTGCAGAGCACAGGTGTGAGTACTATGTACTAAAGAGCTACCATTTACCGGGTAATACGTCTTTTATTGACTTGAATGTGCCCTGGCGGCTGTGAGTATGTCATGCTCACTCAGATGTCTCGCTGATGGTGGCGCGTGTGTTGGATCATTTAGCTCCCTTCAAAATGGTTGAGCTGAATGGTGCTGATCGCAGCAGTTGGGACTGGTCAACTCTTAGCGGCCATGGCTGATTTTAATTTTTGAATTGTTCTCACATGTATAATTTCAACATGAATGATGTAACCAATACTTTGTAACAATTTATATAATTTAAAAGAGTGTCCGTGGAGTTTCTTGCCCGTTCTTCTCCATAGGTACGTACTACGCTTTGGAATGGGCAACTAGCTTCATATTTTTAACTGACCGATTCCTTGACAATTCAAAAGTGCCTGTAATGGTTTAATTGAAATAAATGCTTTGAGTTTTTGAACATGTTTTTCAACTACAATGTTAAGTTTGTTTTGGTGACGAATTCATCCCAACTATGGAACCCTTCGTTGTGCGTGGTCCGACACGCACTAGGCCGGTTTTAACTGTACGGTTCGTACACTCGCCGAGTTGTTGTTATTGAGGTTGAAGCGCGTAGTGAATAGATCACTTGGTACCCGTTAGGTTTATTAAGTATAAATTATTTTTACAAGTAAACCTATTGACGATTACTTTCTCTAATATTAGTCACCGCGTAGCAGTAATCGCAGTCGCTGATTTATTGTAATGTATGTATATTTATAGTAATAAAATGACGCACGTCTGGAGCAAGCCACCGCGCCAGCAAAACATGTTTAGTTTAAGAATGTACGTATACTTAATTTTGTAATTACTTAATTAACCAATTATTGTCTTTTCAGATTTCTGGATTCCAGAGGAGAACGGACAATAGATCGGTAAGCTTGATTTCTAGTAGTAAATAAAGTTACCTGAAATGCCTTAGGTAATACCTTCGTTTCTGGACAAAAAATAAACAAACTATAGCTCGTAAAGGAAACATGTAGGAATCGAATCCACAACCACGACCTATAATTTATTTATTGTACACACGGCTACACATCAAGCTATACATTTCCAGTATAAGCTGACCTTGCATTGTACGGAAATCCTAAACAATGCGAGATCAGCATTAACTGGAAAAATATAGCTTGATGTGTAGCCGTGTGTACCTAACGGAAAAAGCTCAGTCAGTGCGCTAACCCGAGCCAAATACTGTAGTACCCCATTCTTCGATGATAAATCGTTTAAATCGCGGGCAAACCCAGTGTACCGTCAACATTAAAAGTAAACGTAATAACTTAATTATAATAAAAAATAGATTGAATTTTCTAAAGTTTTTATCGATAAAAAGGTGCTAATTGTATTGTCTTGTAAAATAATATAATAGAACTTATTTTAGACTAGCAATTTTTAGAGTTCCGTACCTAAAGGGTGCCAACGGAACCGCCAAAAGACTTGTGTCCACATAACACTTTCCTTTTAACAATACATATTTTTAGGGTTCCCAAAATAAAATAAAGTTGTAACTTTATTTTATTTCGTACAAGAATAGTAGTTTATGAAACTGTTGCATAATGAGGGGTATTAAAATACGAGTGTGTTTTTAAAACCGCGCCGTAGGAGAGGTTTTTAATAGTATCACACGAGCGTGTTAAAACCTAGTTGTGTGGAGTTTCATACACTATCTACTCTCATACATTGGGATTGAACAATACATACTAAAGAAAAGATCAAGAATAAAAAAATCCCACGAAATTCAGTACAACAAAACGTATGAATGGCGCCTGCACCCAGCACATCACCGCGCATGCACTAGAGCGGTGTTGCTGTCCCTCGCTAACGGTCCATTACAAAAGTTGATGGAAAATCTTTGGTGATATTAACTTCTTGGATTTGCCCTGTATCGTAATAGAAAACAAATTGTTATATAGCATTATTTTGTTAGAGAAAAAGTGTTATAATATGATACTTATTTTAAATTTCGGTATTGTGTTTATAAAGTATGTCAATATAAACTCGTTTTGAAGTTTATAATTCGAATATTACGATATGAGAGTAGTTTATTTTTATTTTTTTATTGTTTATTAATCAAAACAAAAAAACAGTTTACATACATTTATATAAACACAAACCATCGCGGGTTTAACAGCGGTGTGGCCAGGCATGGCAACTCGGTGCCACTACATATTAATTATTTAACAATTTGGTAGGTACATAGATTTTTTTTCTAGCTCGCACTGCTATCTAGAAAGTACCTTTTTAATATTATTGAGCAGTTCTTCGCATTTAATACATTCCAGATTTCCATTGCAGGTTTGAGATAACAGTGTTTTTTGCTAAATATTGTACGGTGGTACGGAACACTTCGTGTCCGAGTCCGACTCGCACTTGGCCGGTTTTTATTATAGATAACTTTCATATAGCGTATTAATGTTTACGTTTTATTCATAAACTTTCGCTGTTGACTGTACACCGAAACTTATAAAAGCACGTTTCGTGGCCAAACTCGTAAAGGGGCTGGTACCATTAGCAGATTTCACTTATATTACGAGTTTCTTTACAAAGCCTGCAACTGAGAGGTTCTTAAGATAATCACTCTGAGCTTTGTGTAAAGTTTATTTTTGAGAAAATTCAACGCGCTTCGAAAGAGTATTTAATCGCGTGATGGAGCGCCTTTGGTTTTCATTACCGGTGTTGTGGAGTTTGATAGCGATTATTTTTGGGCTGACATGTGATTTAGCTTATCGCAGTCCACTTCTGGGCATAGGTCTCTCCCAGGCTGCGCCACCCTGTCACCGCCTTCCGCGGCTAGTCTGTCCCAGCCACCTTTTTAAGGTCATCAGTCCATCTAGCTGGGGAGCGTCCCACACTACTCTTGCCGATACCCTTGGCCCTTCGACAAACATCGATGTGATTATTTGTTTTGCCATTACCTATGTGTTGTGTGTGCTTCGATTAACTTCCATCGAACACCCATCCTTTATTACTGTGATTTTATTGTCAAACCATTAAATAAGAAGAGGGGCGGAAGATCCAGATAAAGACTTGAGTTAAAATGTAGCGAATGGATCGACAGTAGTTCTATAATTATTTGCTTACAGACTCTCAGACTAGCAAATGCGAGAGAGGAAGACAATGTCAAGCATCATTGGCAAGCTTTCGAGATAAGATTACATAACATACACTTATGTAATTACTAAGTTTGGCCATAATAACCGGTTCTCCACATTTCACATCTAGTCTGTATAGTCTGTCCCTTTCTAGAATCGTCATAGCGGCATAAATAAAAAAATACACACATAGATACCTAAAACAACTCAAATTGAATAAAACAGTTTGAAAACACGTTGGCAACGTTATTACACATTGTGTTTAAAATACGTGTACCCCTCGCTACGGACTATACAAATATCCCAAGTAAATCTCCACTCCAGTACCTTTTATAAGAGGTGCTTGAAATTCTAAATTAGTGTTAGAATACCCTCACTAATTTGATACAATATGTGAATTACAAAATGTTGTAGGATGATAATGAGAATTTATGTAAAATTGTAGTTTGTTGTGGGTGAGAATAGACTGGGTAAGTAGGTACTCTACTCGTAGTAGATACTCGAGAGTAGTCTGTTTCAAAAGTATCGGTCAGTGGGTCGTCTGAGGGGATCTGATGAAAATATAAACGTGTATCAGAAAACGTGTGAATGTCCAATAAAAAAATGAGTGATTTGATTTGATTTATTTGAATACTAGAACTCGAAATTATAATTTTGAATCACCAAAAGGTTGTTTTTCATTTGTCTATTGAGGTTAATTTTACGACCTCAATTTCGTCGATTTTTAAAATAACAATTCAATAATGTTACTCAAACAATATTTTTTGGAAAAGTGGTGAGATGTAAAGTTGAAACATTCTAAATAAAGATTAATGAGTATTGAGAGATTAGTGAGATACTAAATCCCTTGAGTGAGTGATGGCGTAAGAATTTAACCTGAACAGGGTTTGTTTACACTCTTAGCAGATACTTTTGGAAAAGACCATAAATGCCTTAGCGTAGGTGATGATTGTTACTTTATTAATTCAAATGTATGTAGACACCCATTAAGCCTAGTGCGAACTACGCAATACAACGTCTCAATCATTTTTGTTTTGTTCTTGCTTTTCGCTGGTACTTCTGAATTTTGTGCCAAGTCCTTGTGTTGAATGCAAAAATTGTTTACATAAATAGGCCGGGCACAAGTCCAGCAATATTTTTGGCAACCTTTGTTTTAGCTTTACTTGGGCTCGCCCCGCTTGCTCTTCACATGTGAAAGCGTGCTATGCTCACTCGTGGGATTGTTGAGCTCGCTCTGCTCGCTCGTTTTTATAGTGAACTAGCAACACATGTTTTGATCTTGTGGGGGGGCTTAAGCAAGCGCACTCTACTCAGTAGTGGCGACATTAGGCTCGCTTCGCTCGCTCTTGTCATGTGTAAGCACACTCGGCTAACTCCGCTCGTTTCGCTTGCTTGAGTAAGCGCATTATTCTCAGTCATGGTGTCATAGGAATCTGATATCTTGCCTCAAAATTGTTACAAATATGACCTTTATTTTGAATGCTCAACCACTACATGCTCAACTACTCAACTTTTACATGTTTTTGACGGTCAGTAATATTGAACTTACCACTAGTACACCGAGCGAGGGGTTTTCACGTCAAAAGGAAAAAAAAATACTTAAATTTGATCCAGACTACAATAAGAAGATGTATAAATGAGTGTATCCGATCGATAACAAATTACCAAAACTTATAAGTTTTTCGTAACAACCTTCAGACGTTCTTTCATCAGAATTTAAATTAGCCAAACTAATAAAGAAACCTATAAAATGGTCCGTAGAACAATTTCCAAGTAACCATATAGAACATTGACTATAGTTTACGAGCCGTACCAAAGTATAGAGAGAATCGAGTAAAAATAGGCCTTCAGAAACTTTATTTATGTGGGCTTTCGTAATGAAAAAGGGATACAATTATTAGTAAGTGACTTTTTATTTCTAGACTGATTTAGAACCTAATATTCTTGGAATTTTCTTTTTATTAGGCTGGGTAAATAACGGAGTTTAACTGGGTAAATAATAGATACTGACTGTTCAATTAGGTTTTTCGAACTAAATAATAAATGTGAAAGATTTAGAATTAAGGCGCTGGCCCACCGCGGCACACGCTAAGCATGGGCACGCGGCGAATTTAGCTGCGTGGGTTCGTTTCTTTGACAACGTGGCTCTACGTTTCCACTGCAGCACACATTATACTCGAATATTAACCCAGGACTATGTCACCGCGTCCCACTTCCCGCAGTGAAGCTACGGAGACGCACGCTTCCGTGTACCGCGTGCATAGCATTGACAGCGTTGAGCTGCGTTGGCGCCTTATTCGAGCAAGCCTCGCGTGTAGCAATGACGCCATTAATCTTGTATTCGTGCGTAGCGTATTCGATGGTTGCAGTGGACATTATCACATACATTTTCTTGCAAAGCGATGCTAGACACACGTGCGTAGCCTCTTTGCACCTAGCGGTGGGGCTCCTCCCTTAGGCACTGTGATAGATCATGACCTGGTTCAACACATTTTTTACTAGGCATACGGAATAGTTCTTGTATTATACTAGTAAAATCGCTTCTTAAAAAACACTGCTTACTAAAATGTGTAACTGCTTTACTTCTCCTTTATTATTTCTCCGTTATTTACTTTTTTTAAATCCTCCTGGTTGCCTTCTCTCACTGTAATTTATATTATTCAAATTAAAAACGTTTCCCAGCATAATATTAAAATTCGCGGTTACCACTAAAAATATTTCAGGTTGCTTTCCGTTCGTTCGCTTTAAAAAAGAAATGTATTACAACACATAGTTTAGACGTTTCCGTCGGCACGCTAGTCGGTTGCCAAGTACGGTCGGTATTAAAACTCACTGAAAACGTCATAATTGTCAAAAAAAAAAAAACTAGGGCCGAGTAAAATTTCCCTTTATCTAAAAATATCTATCAAAAAACCTAAGCTGAAATTGATATTCCCATAAGTGAGGGATCAAACTTTTTTATTTACCCCGTTTTCCCGAGTTTTGACCCTAGGCTGATTATAATCTAAACATTATAAAATAAAGTCGCTTTTGTATGTCCTCGTTGTTCTTCTAAACCACGCAACAGATTTTGATGTGGTTTTCATCATCGTTTAGAGAATTTATTATGTGTATAATAAGTTAATATTAAAGTTACGTTTACCTAAGAAATCTCGATGTTTTGTCAAGTCGTAAAAGCCGTCCGAAGCAGGAGCGGGTCGCTAGTAGTGTTTAATTAAAATAAGAAATATGATAGGTTTTGAGTGTTTATTTAAATATGTGTGTTAAAGTTTAGTGGATTAGTTTATAATTTTATAAATTTTGCATGTATGCTAGTTAAATATGGCTGAACCTATTCCGGTTATCACCATGTACTGTAACCATATTTTGAAAATAAATAATCTTTATCTTAATCTATAATCTATCTTAATCTTTTAGTACACATTTGTGTACACAGATGCAAGATAGGTTATTTTATCTGATGTTCAGTGAAAATTTATCATGATTTCATTATCGTGTGAATATAAAAGTTTAAATATTTTAACGAACCAAAATATTATAATTTAGTATTCGGTTTGTTATTGAAAAGTTCGAAATTCTGTCCCTGAGCTGGTTTTCAAAATTGTTTTTAACTCTTCTATAGTCTGAAAGTTATTCAAAGTTGAAGCGTGTAGGCGTTTATTTTGTTTAGTGATTTATGTTGCTGGTTGTACCTGACTTTAATTATTCAGAAGCATAATTTTTATGGAATTTTTATTTTCGTGGATTAGAAAAAGAACGGAATCAGAACGCCACGTGTAATGAAAATTACATAGATACTATGTAATTTTCATTACACGTGGCGTTCTGTAGTTCTACCTTTGTAGGAAAATTATATGTTATATGTATGTAGGAACTTCTTTTACCTAGTAGTAGTGGTTTAGTAATTATTGATGAATACTCCAAGTTCAAGGCGAGGCAACATTACTAGTATTTTAAATTACGTAATATAGAATGATGGCAATTTTATTAATATATCTATACTCGTAGTAGTATTTTGTTTACTCATGAGGTACGTCATAGATTCTCGTTATATATATTTTTCATTTATAAAAGGTATGATAACAGTTTTTCACCATTTGAGTTAAATTAAAGGAGGATTTGTTACAATATTTTAATTTAAAAGAGTGTCAGTGGAGTTTCTTGCCCGTTTATCTCCATAGGTACCTACTACGCTTTGGAATGGGCAACTAGCTTCATCTTTCTGACTGACCGACCCCTTGAAAATTCAAAAGTGCCTGTAATTGGTTTATTTGAAATAAATGCTTTGAGTTTGAGTTTGGAGACACCACAACGGCGGGGTGAATATAAATCTTATCACAAATTATACCGTGGTGTCTGGAGTCTTTAATAAGTCAAGAAACGAAACTAATGCATTTAATTTCAACCTCCGTGACAAGTTTTTTTATTCACAAGCAGCCAATTTTTTAAAAAAATCTTTTTTACATTATATTTATCACCCAAAGCACATTTGATAATATATGTAGTTGGTCTAATATTTTCATAAACAAAGCTATTGCTTTTTAGCCCGAGAAATGGATAATGTTCGTATACCAGGCATGTTTTTGAATAATAACTCCAGAGCTAAATCCTGCATTAATGATTAAAAAAAGTAATTCCGTTATACGATACACTTTCAATTCTTTATCCTTTAAGTCGATTATAATAAACATGGATGTAGCAACACGATAATATCCAGCAAAGCGGCTTTTTTATCGTAAAAATAGCTGTTGTGTCGTATTTCAAACAAAAGTTGAACACAGCTGTGGTTGCGGCCTCAGGCTAAAGTTTTTCACAAGGAGTGTGCTGTGGCAAGCGAGACTGGCGAGCGTCTGAATATTGTTGGATTAAAAATATGCATAGTTTTTTGTTACTGCTCCAAGGCTCAGTTCTTGGCCCAACAGTTTTACTGTAGAGAAAAAAAAAACTGAACCATACCAATTTCTGTCACCTAACTGTATTACTGGGTTCTGGTTAGAAGGCTATCGGTGCTTTGATGTATATGTGCTTTGTCTCTGTTGGGTATGGAGGATAACGCTCTGCGATGCCTCTGGATTTGTAGATATCCTTTTGGGTGAATATCGGCTACTACCAGGTCGGCTGTATGCTTTTTTAACCGACTAACAAATAAAGAGGAAATTATATGTTCGTAAGCTCGTTTAAGATAAAGAAAACTATCATCTACATTTTATTTTCGTTTATTATGAACCGATTTTGATTTTATTTTTATTTTGTAGAGGAAGCTTGCGTGGTAGTCTTGTATAAATTTTATTAACTTTGCTTCGGTAGTTTTTGAGTTAGCTTCTTTACTATGTATTTTGGTTCTTTTCGTATATGTGTTCTTTTTTTGCGTCATGTTTACCGAAAATGAAATACTGATTATCTCTCTCTTATCTTCTTATTTTGTGTTTCACGAACTGTGTCCAAATAAACATTTTTTTTTCTTTCTTTCAAAATGAACGTATTTTCTTTTCTAACCCAGTTTGTGTATCTTGATGATGTTATATTACTTCCTGTAACTGTTGTTTCCATAGCAAGTAGTGGTATCCGAATTGGTGTGGGGTAGGTACTATAACTAAACAGTGAAAAAAAAAAACAAAAATTAAAAAAAAAAAAAAAAACACTACAAGTCGGTGGCAAAAAACTAAATTACAGATCCAAAGACACCGACTTCGAAAATAAAATAAATGTTTCACTTTATATTTTTTTTTTGGAAGTCGGTTGTTTTTACCAACAAATTTTCCTCAATAGAACAATCTTAGTAGTTCGTAGTTTGTATACTTACCAAATGTAAGATGTGCTGTCGCTATAATGTAGTCTTAAGAGATCATTATCTTAATTGTGATTGCAGTATTTAGTTTCTTAACAGATAAGAGGGTGGATGTTGTTGTAGGTCTTAATCTTAATCCCTTAGTCGCATCAAAACTTACTAGCGAAACGAAGCAAATCTTCTTGCCTCAAATTGTCCCCATTTCTTTATTATGGAGATGACGCAGTAGTAACAGACAATGTATCTGTTATAGATGTCAAAGACCGTAGAAAGTGGGTCAGAAAGTTAAAGTAGGCTGACCCAAGTTGACCATAAGTCATAGGTCATTTTATTTCATATCGATATACATTGCGTTAAAAATATTACAGTGATGATTAAAATTCTTTACACATTTAAAACTTCAGTAATAATATTTAAATAATCACCAACATTGGTTTTAAATTTAAAACAATAGTTATCATAGGAACAGGAAGGAAGAGACAGACTGAGAGGAAGACAGAGGAGAGATGTCATGATCACGATGCTTAGCGGGCTAGGGGCAGTCATTTCTACGTTGAAAGGTTTTTACAGTCTCACAGTCTGCAAATACAAAGGTCGGCAAGGAATTCCATGAAATGACCTTTGGGGATTTGTCATCGAAAATTATTATCAATAAATCTGGTCACTTCTGCTCAAAGTTGTCTAAAAGCATTATCATGATTAGTAGACCTGTTATTCAAATATATTTGACCAAAGTTTAGTGCCCAGTGCTTCGGCCAGGGATTATGTCCGAAACGCCTTAAGCTCGGTTCTCGAGTGACATTTGTGTCCGAGTTCCCTTGACACTGTAATCTGTCTGGCGTCTGTCTAGCATCCGCCTAGCTTAAATTGTATAACCGAGTAGATTTACAGTAAAAGTGTTAGGTATTGAGAAACTTAAAATGGAGTAGTGTGCCTTTGCAATAGGATTAGGCGAAGCGTCTCTTGGGAGTTCGAACAAATGAATCGCTGGAAAGAATTTTCTAGTTTTAGAAAAAATCTAGATTAGGTTAGTCGAGTTACTAGGTACCTAATTAGTTTTAACTTTTTTTGTGATTTTAATACCAACTTTTTACTTGGTATACTTTATAGTAACTTCACTTTTGAGTAAGAACCTCGAGGCTATTACTTAAAATAAATGTAATTTAATCCCCAAAATGACAACAAAGCAAGACTGACTTGGAATTAACATCTTTTCTAAAAGTGTCAGTTACACATCAGACGCGGGCCAAAATATCTGTAAAGTATTTATGTCTAAACTCTAAAGTATCTCGGCCAATGGAATAAAGAATTTAAACAATAATATTTACCACGAAGACCTTAATTTTCGAAATAAAGAGCGCTCCATCTCTAATATAATTACTCAACATTCTGTAGCTAGAAACTAAACTAAAGTTAGTATTGTTTAAATGAAAGCAAAACAATTTACGACGAAGGAAAACGGGTCAGTGTGGCAATCGCTGGCATCAGACTAACAAAGGAATATAAGCTGCCAAAAGATTATTACACATTTGTCGGCTTTGTCTTCATCCTGTAGACTATCTGGCGAGATGCCATGGTCATCATGCCTTAAAGGGATAGAGTGAGAGAGTGAAAATTCGCTATATCTATCCTTAATTTTCTTTTTTTTTATAGTATTGTTCTTCTTTCTCCTGGCTATTATCCCAATTAATTTCGGGTCAGCCCTCCTAGTACTTCTGCGCCACACCTAACGGGTCTGGGTTGTCTCTTTTGTTCTGTTATCATATAATTTTTTATTGTTCGTTCGTAGCCAAGTCATAGGTGGTCGTCCACGGCCTCTTTTTCCGTATTCTATATTTGTTTGATAACCTGTATTTTTTATTTATTTCTCGTAAGACACTATCAGTGCCCAGCAGTGGGACAGTGTCGGCTAAATAACAAAAAAAAAACCGTCCTTCCTGTTAATATTATTACTAAGCCTCGATAACCTTGCTTATTCAACGTAATAAATTTTTAAGAGGCTATTACAATTCGCAATTTGTTAAATTCCATAGTATTGCTCCATGATATTGAATTTGCCTCTTAGCATAATATTGCCTTTTGCATCCTTTCAAAACCATGGTGCTTTATTCATAGATAGATTTCAGAGGAAAGGAGAAACAAAAATATCCAACAAGGCAAGTTTCTTCTGACTTATCCCACACACAGATTACTGGCCTTCATATGGAACATAACTTCAGCCATATGTTCCCTTTTTTACTATATAGTCTTTATGCAGATCCGTCCTTTGTCGAGGACACGAAATTATGGCACAGACAAAACTTTTGTTGCGTTGTTATCCTTTCTACTTTCTGTATCACGGTAAATGGTGGCGTTTACCATATTCCGGCCATGGACGGCTTTAATGTGTTTTGTTTTTTGGATAGTTGCTTTTTTAGTTATTTCAGTTGTTTCTGTTTATGCTTCTTCTTCTTTTGGGGCCGATGTAAGTTATGTATTTGTATTCAATGAGCCCAGTAGGTGGCCACGTTAATCGCAAAATCAGTGGCGTTTAGGTCCTTAAACGTACTGGTGTATACACTCTTGGGACACTCCAACAGACGCGCATGGTTTAGTCAGGAGCACTGCACTCGCACTGGGTGTCAGAGGGATCTATAATCCCCCATTTAGCTGGATTGTGTTTGTTTGTTTATCATCTATATTGGTCTTGTTTTGCTCATTCTTTTCGTTTGGTGGTCTAGACCATGATCATGTGCAGCTACGAGTAATATTTACTTCACGTTCGCCATGTTACTGACAAAGACATACCAATATTAACTAATGAACATTATGGATTCTGTGAAGTGTGTGGATTCAACTAAGATATACTAGGTATTGGTAACATCTGAAAACTAATAACTTTAAGTTAAGCATTTCAAGTTCTAAGTACATGTCATCATATTTGATTAAGACATCTAAGTCCAAAAAAAATTCATTACAATAACCGAGGCCTGTTTAAGTTGTACCAAGAATAAAATATATTCTTAGTATCCATTGCCATTTAAAAACACGTCTTCCCAGAAGTGTTCTAAAAATAATTGCGATTTATTTTTGTTCTGAAGAGAAAGGTAAATAAGATTACCTTAATCCTGTTCAGATTATGGTACTTTATCAACTTTTAAGGGAAGTTTTGTCAAGTTTTAAAAGGCCAATTTTGGAGATGACTGCGTAGTTTCTTCTTGCTATTAATCTGAAATAGGCCCTTTTGTGATTGATGACGATTCTTAAGTTGATACTCGCCTCTTTAAAGAGTAAGTAGTATTTCAAGATAAAATTGTTGAATGAATGCTAGAAACTTACTTAATTTTAACGACTTGTCTAATACTTACCTCACCAAGGGGTATCGTGTTACCCAGTTACTGGGTTGTTAATGTAGATAGTTACTCACTCCATTTAAAATACGGGCACTCAGCTGCATCTGGTTAGATTAAAAGGCTAGCAAATGATGAATCTACTACTTGCTAGCTGGAACTATAATTACATCGTTTCAGTTAATTTAACAATTGCCGGTTACCCAATTTCATCAGCACCTTCAGTGCCATTTAATCTGCCGTTGCAAATCACATAGTTTCCAAAAATATTAGCAAATATGTCGCCGTCCTCGGAGAATAAAATGATAACTACAAAAAATCAACTTTTCAGGAAAAATAAAAAACATGTATTCGTCGATTCGCTCCTTAAATACTGGACGTCAGCTTTTAGAAAAGGTTATTTTTTGTTTGTTCTAAGTGTTTTTAGTGAAATACGCCTAAATATCAAAATAGAGATATTATTTCGAAAATAAGAAGCTAGTCAAAATTAATCATCGTCTAAGTTGTATAATGTCGATTATCATTTTATTCCCCGTACAGTTTGACCTGAATCAAATATTGTACTCTTCACTTATCATTTTATTCTACGGGGTTTATGGAGCAAATGATACTGATAATATTTTAATATCGTCTTATTCTCGTAAATATTGTAACAATAATTTGGTAAGGACTTTGAATTTGGCTTCCTAATAAAACTATGACATGGTAATCAACATTAGTTTTATTCAAAATGATATTAAAAAACAACAGCATTTTGACTAACATATTTCATACAAAGCGGCTGGACGGTTTAGAACAAGAATAAAATGATAACTGCATTTATCATTATCTAGTCGAAAATTATAATATTTTTTTAACGGGAACATTATTGTATGACTGTTTGTCATACTAACAAGTGGGAATACAGTTTGATAATATCATGTTAACACTTTATTCTCGTAATTTAGGACCTGTTTTAAATCTTTGAATACTATTGTAATATTTTGTAACTTCGTAAATAACTGTATAAAAATTACGAAAAAAATTGAGCAGATGTATTAGCACCCACAGATACCAAAAATGGCATAACACTAAAACTAAGATAATGGCAGTTATCATTTTATTCTCCGGGGACGGCGATGTGTTTTTGGAAAAATTATTTTAACACTCGAACATAAAGTTCAGTTTGAGTAACCACTACACTAGTATAAAGTTGCTATTTGGTCAAGTGGAAATAACATCAATTGGAATCATGGATTATAATGTGGAATAAATACCAAAGACGATCCGAAAAAGATCAATAGACCAACTCAAGCCTCCAAAGATCTGACATCCCTTTAAAGATAAGAAAAACTTCAATGCCTTTAAGACAGGACTTAAAATTGACGACTCAGGTAGTCCTTCAGCAAAGGATAAGTACCAACCCTAATATTTTCCCTCTAGACGAACAGCCGAGTGTAATTTTCAAAGGAGACGTACCTAAAGGGTGAGGTATTGTAAAATTCAGAGAATTCGTATTAAGTTTCGCATAGTTGTAGAATGAAGTAGGTACTCGTAATAGATAAAATTGGAGGTGGAAATAAAATATACTCAGCTTGTTATTGAAGATACGGCCGATTTATTATGTAAAATCGTACCATGAAAACTTAGGTGACGTGAGCTATCAATCCCTTGTATCAGGTAGAAAGACGGTTCACTTCCAGATCACCACGATTTTTGCAGAATAAACGGGCAGGTATTCATAATGTGTGAGTGTCAAATCTGGGTCGTGTGTTTTTAAATCACAAGACATTTCTACCACTTACCCTTCAATTTGTCATAGGGCTTGCTAATGTTGCTATCCAAAAAAAAAATGTTTTCTTTCTGTTTAGCCGTTTCGATAACACAGTAAAACGGTATATTTAAGTGTTCATAAACAAAATCGTTTCAAACTTTACTATTTGTTGAAATAAAATTATCAAAAACACTTTGTTTCCGTACTGTATCCACTGTATATAAAACAATATAAAGCATTTCATCGTTGTAATATACATTTTCATCTTTCACAGAGAACCCTCCAAATTCAATGCAGCAAGTTTCTGCAGAACAGAAGACAGCCTTTATGTCTTATTGCAATCTTTGAAACCGCTGCCACGTTTCTGAAACACGCCTTTGCACTCCATTCCACAAAGCACTGTTTTCTACAATAAATCAAAATGTTGTTTTAATTAATTATCTTGCAATGTGAAATGTTGGTATCAAATGAAGGTGGAATCTGAGCCGCTATTTTATTGTTTCTTTAGAGTGCTTGGAGATGATATTGTGTCAGCATGTATTTTACGCCGATTCTGGTACCGACGTACACGCAGGTGGATTATTCAACTCGGGGCGGATTCTGATTCATGACTTGCTCATAATGTGGGTGTTCCTACATATACCGTTTTATGGCGTATACTGCCCTACTAAGCTGAAATGCGGTATCTCAATCGGAGTAAGTTTTGAGAAAATTGGATATAAAGAACTTCTGAGTGGTTTTTTTTAATGTTTTTAGTTAGATAGCGGTATGTGGCTTATACCATTAGATGTGAAATTATTATAGCTATTGAATGGTATAAAAGTCTAAAAGGGCGTATCTCAGAGATACCGCCTTTCGGCTTAGCAGGGCAGTATAGGCGTGTTTTCCTGTTATTATTGCTAAGCAACCCCCTCGACTGACTGCCCCGTTGGTTTTCGTGGTCTCAAGCGCGACTGCTGAGCGTGGAGTCCTGCGTTGGATTCCCGGGTCGGGCAACGTATTATTGGGTTTTTCCATTAGGAATTTCTTAGTAACAGGCCGGAGTTGGGAAGTTGGTGGTGTGATATATTATTATTATTATTTGACATTGTATATTTACAATATTCTATATTTTATATTAAACTTGATTTGTTACAGTAGTAGTGGCAACCATTATCATTTGGTTTAAATAGGATTATTATTATTTGACATTGTATATTTACAATATTCTATATTTTATATTAAACTTGATTTGTTACAGTAATAGTGGCAACCATTATCATTTGGTTTAAATAGGTTTTTATTTTTATTAGGAATTTCATTTGTCTTTTATATAGCTTATTTTCTTTTAAATTTTGTGAATGAGAGAACGTTGTAGACATAACAGACTGTAGATCTGTGGACCATTAAATATTTTGCTAAGTACCTGGTACTTGTTGATGAGCCTACACTGTCCTCTCATACCTTTTAACACTGTAACTTGGAAACATTGTAAAAACCATTTACTTTTAAAAGAGTAACCGTGGAGTTTCTTGCCGGCTCTTCTCCATAGGAAACGACCAATTGGAACCGTGCTCCTAGCTTCTGACGTTTCATAAGTGCCCTTGTAGGTTTATGTGAAATAAAAATATTTTGAATTTGAATTTGAATTTGGATACCCCCGTGCCTGGGAAAGCACGTTAAGCCGTTGGTCTTACGCCTGATCTTACTCCGGTCCCATCGGACTATGAGACTGGGGGAAGGGAGAGTTCACCTGCGTCTCCGCACACACTTGTTCACTATAAAGTCTCCGTTGAGATTGACCGCCATGGCCGAAATACGGTCTTGAGGACTATATTGCTTAGCAGGTTGACACTATATGCATTTGCAGTGTTATAGACATTTTAAACGATTGATTAAGATTGAAAATTGTGATTTAAATATACAAACAGATTAAGTTCACATGCGTTCAAATTGGTAACGTATGTTTCTCTGTAAAAAGTGAAAATCAAAAGGAGAAAGGTAATGATCGTAACAAGTGGCGTTCTGTAGCTTCTGCCAGCCCCATGGGAAGGAGGCTTGAGTGTATGTATGTTTCTGTGACAGTACCTACTATATAAAGTTGAAACCTACTTAATGTTTTTTTTAAGAGCTTGGAAAATAAACAAACTATGAAATTAGATTGAATTTAGAATCACAAATTAGATTTTTTAGATTAGCCAGATTTCTAAGAATGCAGAATCGCTCGAGCTCGACATTTCTTGCGTATATTTTTAAATATTTTATCACTACTTTTCGATTAATTTAGTTTCTGCTTGGTTTTATTATAGATGAAACCCCTCTTAACTAAATATAATTAGTGTGTTTGAAAGTTAGGCTCTTCTGGTAATTATAACGTAAATGTTGTTTCCACACATATAAAACACATCTGTGGGTAACCTAAACCTCCAGGCAAGGTTTTGATACAAAGATTATTATTACACTGAATTTCAGAACTTCTAGTTTTAATGTAAGCATGATTTTACATAATATATCGCACGTTTAAAACGACAATGACGTAAGTGCGAAAACATAATTTTAGAGAAAAACGCTTTTGAATTTTTTTTTACTTATTTTTTTTTTTTTATTGATCATTATTACTGTATTTTTTACAAAAAGACATAAATAAGGATATAGGCTTATTTGTAAAATATTTTTGATTATTCTAACTCTGATATTTTAGTTGCTATTTATATTATTTACGGGGGATGCCTACAGTTGAGTCGTTGTTCCAAATAAAATGTTTATAAACTTCAAGAATCCTCAAAGAAAAATGACGTAAATGCAGAATATTAGCCTTAATATAAAATTTTATTTTTAGTTTGGTGCTAAATCATTACTTACATCAACTCTTCAATATCCTCCCCGCGGGTAACTGACCAATGGGTCGTTTTCGATTTAAATTCCTTCTCCAATTACACAACGACGCAAGTTCCCTCTAGCAGCAAATATTGCTATTACTTAAAAGTCGACGTCGCACACAAAACTTTAATAGTATTTAAATCGTTTCCCATTAAAAGGTCAGTTTTTGAAATTTTTGCACTTACGTCATTGTCGTTTTAAAGGTGCGATATGTAGTATTTGGTATTTATTAATTATTTTGGTTTCCAATATTCTCTGTTGGCGCAATTAATTTATTCATGAAATAAATGTATTTTATTTTTATCTGATCTATCTTAACTAAATCTTACGAATATTTTCTCGAAAATCGGGTAGAAATCCTAGATAAAATCAATACACTCTGAATCAATCATTTTTTGGGTTTATTTCTGAACATCTTAACGGAATTCAACGAAACTTTACATAACATCACGCATAAAAGGCGATATATATATATATATATATATATAGTACGTATATTATACCCACGTTTCGCCAGTTATATTTAAGTCCCCAGTAATAGGGGGCGACCCTATTGCCATCAACCAGGCACAAAACCTGGCTCCAGGCTGCTACTAAGTAATTCTAGATGGAAAAACCCAATAACACTTTGCCCGACCCGGGAATCAAACCGAGAACCTCGTGCTCGGAAGTAGCGCTTGCGACCACTACACCAACAGGCAGTTTTTCAATTTCGATTGTTTTCGTAAATCCTCAAATACATTTTGACCTCCAATATATGTAGTCCTATATGAACATACTTTATGTAGTCCTATGCATGGCACAAGTACTGATCTTGTTTATTGTTTTCCGACTTCCAAGGAGACGGGGTTTGGCAAAACTAATTACTACTATTACGAGTAAATATTTATGAACCAATCTCCCAAGCCTTGGATTGTTCGCACCCCTAATATCAGACATTTACTCCGCGCATACATTTTCATAAAAAATACATAAAAGCCCCAAACGGCAAGCTTACTTATTTATTTAGGTGACCGCAAAAATCAACGGCATCTATCTTTGAATAGCGGAATGACCCTTTAATATGGCGGCGCGGCCCACGAATACATTTGCCATTGAAAGCGTGGAGAATCAAAACCCTTCGCAAAATCTACAAGATTTACTTAAAGCTGAAACTCCGTGAATGCTATAGTAATGTAGGAAGAGCGATTTAGATCGCAATCAGTAAAATAATACGACATTGATGGAAGGAGGAAAGCATTTGTTCGCCGAAAAAAATTACTGGTATATTATTAACATTTTCAACGCAATTTCGACGATTGCTAATCTGATTTGTAAATGTACGCTTCCTAGTGGTGAATTTATTGAAAATGAGGGAAGCGATAAACAGGCATAGAATTAGGAAACATTTATGGGAATGACATCACGACAATCTTTCGTTGGTTTTAAAAACTTTTGAGGTCAAAGTTAAAATTGTTGTCAATTTGGTAATCATTGTAGCAATTAAAAGAATTTTCAACTTTATTTCCCAAATAATTAATGAAAGACCTGAAAGAATTGGTAAGTGAAAAGTCGCCCCAATTTATTCATCGTAAAAGTAGTTTGCCCCATCTTTCAAAGAGAATGTGTGAAACAAAGAAATCCAGTAAATCAACGTCCATTAGAAAGAAACGTTCTTAAGAACCTTCATCAAGTGACTAATGAGGTGAATACAATAAATTGCTATCCCAGAATCGATAGTAGTTAGGGAAAATGGGCCCTTTATTGAACCTTAATATAATTAACCCTAAGGATCGACAATTCAAAGGTAATTAATTGTAATAACGAGAGTAAGGGAACTAATGTGATATTACGTAAATCGTCGATGAAGGACATAATGTTAAGATGATTATTATGAACAGTAGCTTTGAGTGGACGATATCGCAACTTGATGAAACTGTGATTTATTTTATTAATTGCTTTGACTTTGGGAATAAAATTAAAATAACATTAAGATTAAAATATACAACTAACACTAAAATATATAAATTATAAACAATAAAGGGAGAGCTCATTGGGCATCAAAAAATTCGTCGGCATCGCTGTCAGTGGGAAAAGTGCCCAAAAGGCGTGCAGCATTGCCACGTTGGATGGCAATGCTGATTCTTTGACCTAAAAATTGGCCAGCCTTTGGGAATTAAATCAGGAAAAATATTAATATTATTTATGGAAGTGACATTCTAAGGCATTCTGAGGTATTCATACCACAGCATTTGATGAGATTCTGAGAGAAAATAACAGAGATCTGAGAACTAAATACTGTGAATCAATGTAAAAAAATATATTTGAATTGGATTGACTTTGAGATTAGATAGAACGATTAGTAAAATTCTAAGAATTTGTCTTCTAATTTAAAACACGGAATCTAAGAAGGCTCGTTTCTTTTATTTAAGATATCAAGTAAAACGTAATTAAATTAAACGTCCTTATAAATTAAGAAAAATATTGCAATTCAAAACCTACAAAAAACCTTGCTAACTCAAATCGCTCCGCGCATCGCTTCTCTCAAATACATAGCACCCGCAACTTACATATTCAGTAGGGATCCTGCAACGGTAAACTCGGGTAAATGAAATATGGTTTTAGGAGTTATAAGGGCCCCCACTTAAGGCTTGCCTTGCTCGAGGCGTTTCAGCAAGTAGGGAACAATAATAGGGCCTTAAGTAAGGCAGATCAATAAACAAAAGAACTTGGACTATTAGCTTGATGAAGTGACTTTTGGGTCTCTAGAGTGGATTTAGGACAATGCCATGTGTGTAGAATGATTAAGTCAGCGATAAATCAAAGGTGGGATGCGAAAAGGAGATTGTTGTTTATGTTGATGACTTTATTGTATTTTTTGTAAAAGGAGAGTAATTTCGAATCACTGATTGAGGTGTTATAACTGCATGTGTAAATATGACCCAATATTTATGTTGAAATAAAAATGTTCGATTTGTTTTTATTTGTATTTATACACAATGGTGGTAACTTCTGATAATCGTAACTAATACTTTTATATTTTACATTTTAATTTCATTTATATTTTTTTCCAAAAATAAACACAACGGCACGGTTCGTTATTAATAGTTTATTTAGTCTAACAAGACGTATAGGGTTAGTAAATTACTCTTTGAAAAAAAAAAACAAAGCGAATCACCAATTCGCTTAGAAGTTAAAGTGCTCAATAAATATTTTAACATTCATATTTTCTAACCCACCTCTGTTTACCGTATTTCATTCTATAAATAAAACGATCTATTCCAGTAATTGTATTTGACAGCGAACAATTTATCTTCAATTGAGTGACTGTCTATTGACAGGCTATTAATGTCATAGTAGAAATTGATTGTTTAGTCGACCTCGTAATTGTTTTATCATTTTTGACAACAATTCTCGGAAACTTAACTAAGGTTGCAACTGCAATGATCTAAGTGCTCATAATTATACACGAGCGGCACGTTGCCAACGACAGAGGCAACTGCAGCCGTCGACACTCGTCTGTGACAACTGCAGCCGTCGACACTCGTCGGCAGTGGCAGCGTAGACGCGTCGTTGGAAACGTGCTGCTCGTATATATGAGCACTTACTGTCACATTGACAAGCAGATCTTGTAGTTTTATGACGTGTAAGTGACATTCAATCTTAGGGTGGTAAAGCAATTACGAGGTTGACTATACAACTATTAAATAAACAACATTGAAATGGAGAACTAAGAAATAGGGTAACTATTATATATACAGTAATAATTTATTACTATTGTTGTTCAAATGTTCATATCGTTTGATCGTGTTTTAGTAAGTTAAATTGGTTTGAACTCAGTGTCGGTAGATTACCATCGAATTCCTTATTGTTTGGATAGGTCCTTATATTAGTTTGTTTATAGTGTTTACTTTATAATTTGCGTGAGAATGGGCAATGGTGATTGTTGGCCTATATACTTATACTTTACTAACCGTTATTGGGTCTATGCCCTAACCCATTTTATGGTCTAACCATGTGCCTTTCATCTAAGTCCGTTCATGCCGTTTTACCGTGAAAGCGTTACAAACAAACATACAACCATACAAACATACAAACATACATCCATACAAACATACAAACATACAAACATACAACCATACAAACATACAAACATACAAACATACCTCGTTATAATATTAGTTTAGACCTCAATTTTCTACAATAAATTGTGTGTAGGCCATATTATCAAGTTTTACAAGAATTATAAATTACTAGCGACCCACCCCTGCTTCGCGCTATTTTACGACTTGACAAAACATCTTTATTATATTTAAGTTTAATATGAATTTATTGTTTAAACAGATAACCTTCTTGAATAAATTCTCTAAATGATGGTGATATTATCATCAGGCTATGTTTCCACTCCTGGGACACAGGCCTCCTCTCTTCGAGAGAGAGTATTGTAATCCACTACGCGGGGCCAGCGCGGTTTGGTAGATGTCACATGTCTTCGAATTTTTGGTTCTAGGCCATGCTATTTTTATGTTTGCTCACGATATTTTCATTCACCGTTTTGAGAGCAGTGGTGTTGAAATTATTTACATAAAGTAAAGCACCTGTCTGGGTTCGAACCCACGACCTACAACTTGTAAGTCATGGCCGTCACCACTGGGCCACCACTGGTCTCAAATGATGGTTATAATCATATCAAAATCCGTTGCGTAGTTTAGATGAACGACTGTAATATATAGAATAGAAGAAGAAATCAAGAAACGGCCAGGAATCAATAGGGAATCTTGAATCTTATAGATCAAATTTTTACCTAATTTAAGACATTAAATTAAATCGTCATCAAAATTGTGCTAAAACATCAAACGTAAAACTACCATTTGAGCAACGTACAAAAATAATAATATTAAGATTTGTATCTAAGTAAGGCAATATTAAATTAATGAATAAGCAATCATAAAACAACTCGTCTCGTTTGCGAACATTAAAACTTACGATAAACAAATGGCTGATAATTTAAAATTTTAATTCTCTCAACATGGAACTGAGGATATTGTGAAAGGAAATTTTGAGTAGAATGAATTAAGAAATATTTTCAACCAACCTGTCTGAAGAGTGAAATGAAAAAAAAAACTGAAATGGATTTATCAGTGTCGGACAAATTCTCAGATAACACGAAGTACGCATTACAAACGAATTTAAGCAATGGTTAAAAAAGTATCTAAAGACTACCCTCATCCAATTATCACCGCTTTCCCTACGATACAGACGTAATCAAAACAAGACCCACATTTGATGTTTTTTAAAATCTGGGCAAATGAAAAAACTTTCACAACGAAACAATTTTTTAAATCTCATCATCACACGTAATTTCGGGATTTTTTTCACTCAAATAATTCCTTTCATTATAATTACAATCTTGGGGTGGATTTTGCGAATCTCTGGGGTGGGATAGACCCCCAGAATCCGGGTTTTACTTTGAAAAGGTTCACACGATATGACTTTAGATCCACCTCCTCCCGCTCTCGAGGGTCCATGATGAGTTGAGGAGCAATTACAACCCAAGATATGGAAATTAATCCAAATAAAAGATACCAGCACGTATAATTGCTTGGAGTCGTAAAAATTATAATGAAGACTAAATTCTGTTAGATTTAATTTTAATGATGGCATTAATTTTGCTGACTAAGACCTTTTTTCCCTGGACTGAAGTGGGTTTCCGTTAGGGGAAGCTTGGTTAAGTCATACCTACTTATGTTTTTTATTCTCGCCGTGAGCCTTTTTCGAGGAAAATTAAGATTTATGGTCAGTTTTTCCTTTTAGGCTTTAACTTCTGTCTTATAAATGCGGAGGTACGGCCTCGGTTTATTCTTCATCAGGTTGATAATGAACTAGTGGAACAATCCCGACGTATATTGCTGCCGGTTGTCTGGAACTTAAGTGACGGGTTTCCGGCTCAGGATATTGATTCCCGGCGCTCCGTTCCCTCTAAGAATAACATCTCTCACGGGTGTCGTAACAGCGGCCATTTGTATATTGATATCTGGAAAATCTGGTGTCCCTAAGGTTTACGTCGGCGAAATGACGGTAAATCCGTGTAAAGCTTACTATTTCATAGATAAAAGAAATGATCTTATAAGCTGAGTGGGTCCTGCAAATACATTCGGAGAAACCTTTAATGAAAAAGAGGTAAGTAAAAAGTAATATAAAACAAAAGCAGGCTACTTCCAACTCGTTATTATTCAATAAAGCTTGCATGATTAAAAGGCATTAGGTACTTTTTGCATGCTGGCTAAAATGTGTGGGATAAAAAACCGATAAAAAAACCGTTTCCTAAATATGACAAGGCCATTTTGCACAGGGACTCTAAAACGGGCTGTTTCGTAACCAGGCCAAGGCTTCACATCGTGTATTTGATGAATTGCCATCCCGTGTGCTGTCCTGCAAATCCTTCATACCATTTTAGGACCATAAATCTGTGCCCCTCACCGTGACTACATGCCACTCTTTATGATACTATAATGCGGTTGTGAATATCAAACCCCTTTGTCTTTTATTTACAAAAAGAAAAAGATGAAGATATGACATTCGAAAAAAGGAATTCTGGAATTCTGTCGGAACGATTCCATTCCAACTTTTTGTTAGGATCGCAAAATGTGGGTCCATGATGAATACGTTTTTTGCAGATATCGTGTTTTTTATCTGTAATTCTGCGTTTTATGCTCGCGTTGACGTTTTTAATATATTTCATCAAAGGTTTTTGGGACAAGCATAACTTATGTCAATTGACATATAAATTTTTCTCTGTTCAGGTATAAAAGTTCTCTTGTCTTACGAGTTAACTGAACTTAATGCTGTATGCTTTTTGAGTTATAGCTCAAGATTTATAATATATTAGGTTTACGACAGCTTTAAAATATGATTTTATTTGTCGCGCGTTTTTTCGCCTTTAATGTAATATTTCTTATCTCAGTTGACCTTAAGCCGCCTAACCTTCAAAGTACGAAGTTACGGGTACTTATTTTTTATGGTGTGACCTTTAATACCCCATGAAAAACACATAAAAATCCGTACCTACGAGTAGTATTAGTAACTTTCGCGTGATAGAGAAGTTGACAATGCAGGCAGTCGTTGATTTATTGGAAAGGACCCTATAATATGGGGTATTACCCCCACGTAAGTGGGTTTTATGGACTGTTAATGGTGTGTAACAAGGTAGACATAATGGAAAGTTGACAGAACATGTTATTTCCTCATTTGGTACTTTGTCAATACCTGAAACCTATATTTTGTGATATTGCCTGTGATCGCCGTTGACAACTTTGTTTGTGAGGAAATTACTTTTGTATTAAGTAGAAATTTTCAGACTTGTTCCATGGCAGTATTAAGTTCAATGCCTGGCCATAATAGTTCACAAAGAGTTAATCAAAGAGTTTGGCTTTGAGCGATGTTACTGTCGCTCATACCTGTGTGACAGTATGTAAGGCGTGTAATGTAATTTATCTTGTAATGTAACGCGAATTCTGCGTGTGGACGCACCACGAGCATTACATGCAACACTCGGGTTGGCGCTCGCAAATGATGCTCGCGCTCGCGCTGATTCATCGGCTATCGGTTGCTAGCGCGAACACTTTTGTATGCCGTCCACACTATTCGCGTTACATTACACGCTAAAATGCCTGCTTGTGTTTGAACCCACGACTTAGAAACCTTTAGACCACTGGGCCGCCACTGCTCTCAGTTAGATTAAAACTGGATTCTAATGAATTATTAAAGGAGTTACTTAACGACGAATTAAAATTGTGCGTTTGGGTATTCGGCTGTTAAGATCTGTTTCATTTTCTACTTTTCTGTGTACTTTCCTTATGAACATATACCGTCTTTACAAACTTCAGCATGTGGCAGTAAACGTGTCACTGTTATATTTCTGGCCCAAAAATGCCTTCAACAGGGTGAATAGACTTAAAAAGTATTATGATTGCAAGCACAAAAGAGTACAGATTAAATTCAGACAATTACGTCTGTTTCGTAATAAGAGAGTCGTTATCTCAAAGCGGGGGACTCTTGAAAATTTGACATGCGTGCGTAGAATTAATTAAATATTCTCTCTTTTGTAATGTTTTTCGGGTCTTCTGTATGTTTTATACTACCTTTATTCTCTTTATTCGTGTTTTCCATGGTTATTGACAGTGGCAGACAAAAAGATTTTGCATTAGAGGAGCGATGTTTTTTTATTAAGCAATGGGAAAATGTGGTTCTAAGATTCGTCTCTTCTTATGTCTATGGAAATGTGAATGGACTCGGCCCAGAATTCGGCTACGTGTTTGGCGCCATCACTAGCGTCCATCGGTTCCTGTAACGTGCAGACGACCGGTCACGCTGGACACGATATTAAGGGGACTACAGGACCTAAACGTGCCTAAACGCAAGTTTTATAATGCCTAAAAGAATATGATCCACTGCAGTAAACAAAATCAGAAAAATATATGATATTCTTCAGGATATATGCTAGTATGATAGTGTGTTGAAAACATAATACAACTAATTTGATACGATAGAAAAAAATCATGAAGATACCTCTAAAAAATTTTTTAACGATTAAAAATCGTGTCGATGCCTTACGGGCAAAAAAAGATAACCGCCTTTTTTCAAATTTTACAGGGGAGTGATTTAAAGTTCAAAATAAACGAAAAAAAACATAAAAAATCACTCCCCTGTAAAATTTGAAAAGAGGCGGTTATCCTTTCTCGCCCGTAAGGCATCGATATTAATTTACATGCAATCATTCTGATTTTTTGTCAGATTATTCTACAAGCTACATATTAGCATAATAGTGTTTTAATTTTCCAGTCCAATCAATAGATTTTCTGTAAATCGCTAACTGCTTCATATTTTGTAATAAATTACCTGCGTCGTGTCATCGCGCTTCTCTTTCATTTCTATGCAGTCCGACAGTGACCGCGCTTTAGCTGTTGTAAGCCTCTTAAGTGTTCCATCGTTTTTGGAACAGCATCACATTTGCACTCCAAGGCGGAGTCGTCTATGAATCTCCACCTGAACAGGTTTTCCTTGCTCCGGCCAACCTGGGTCCGGAGTCTGTTTAAAGGCTTCCAGGTTAGCCAAGGCAGTTCGTGTCCAGGTGGGAGATCTTCAGTAAGTGGGACGAATGGTATGGGTAAGGAAGCACTGTCTTGCAAGGAAGCATTGACACTTACTTGAATTTTAAATTAACTACAACATTTATCATCATCATCATCGTCCCTAATTCCAATTTATTTGGGGTCAGCGTATTCATTTCTCTTGTTCCATATATCTCTTTTAGCCGGTATCTCTGCAGTCACCGGGAGCTAGCTATATATATCATTGTTCACACAATCCATTCATCGTATCTTATTATTTGATTATATAGTATGTCCCCTACAAAAATCAATACACACTCGACCCAAATGTATGAGAGGGGTAATTATTTTATGAGAGACCAACATCGTTATGGAGAAAGTGTTCAGTTTGACGGTCTATACCACACCCTTAAGATGCAGACATATGCCAGTGACCTTGAGTGGTTATCTTGCGTGTTCTGTACTGAGCTCACGCAACGCATCGTATGTTCGTACAGAATAGAACTCGCCCATCAAGGAGCTCAGTCCTAAATTAGACGCATTATTAATTTATATATATACATTAAAAAAAGGTATTTTAATAAAACACTTAAATTAAAAGATCAATAATTAAATTATTTTTTAAAAGGTTTCAGAAAAATACGCTTGATAGATTTTGCGTGATTCTCAGTTTTTATCCGCGTTAGACATAACTTTACAAATTAATTTCACTATGTAATATATGTAAACATAATGAAAAAAGAAAATGCTCTAATTTAACATATATTTTTCCAAATCATTAACACTACTCGTTTAGACGTGATATTCAGTATAAAATCGGTTATCGTCGCCTTAAATTTGAACACACCTTTTTGATATACACTGACTATGTTATTAGCCTATCGCTTTTACATAATTTAAAACCAACCGTGATAATCTCTTATCAGAACCAAAAAAAGCTCGTTACATTTTTAATTAAGTCCTTGGTCAAGGGTTTTACCACAGCAGCCATAGGTCATTAGTGGCAGACCATAATGACTTAATTCTATATCGGCTGTACGTCGATAAACGTCTCGTGACCGTTATCGCCATCTTGGAAAACCCGAGTTTTCATGGCTTTATCGTAAAATGCAGACTTTATTTTCGTTCAAGCACTTATATACTTTATTTTAAGTAGGGCTAGCTTTTATACTGAGCTGAGGCGATAAGTTTTGGGTGTAAAAGTAAATTGTAAATCCAGACTAATATTATAAACGGGAATGTTTGTGAGTAAATAATATCAAAACGGCTGGACGGATTTGGATTAATTTTGCCGTACTGGTAGAGTAATGAAATACATGTCATGATGACGCAAGTGTGGCGATCTATCGTATACTTATCATAAAATAGTTACGTTTAAGTCAAAACTGTTCATAGAATATTTTTGCTAGTCGAATCGATCGATTTAGGGATATGAGGAACAGGGTGTAACGTTCACACATCCCCCATAGGAAAGGGAGGATCCTCCGACCAGACGGGTGTCATGTCTGGCGGGCAACTGCCCAGAGATTGAATTCGGTAGCTTGTATATATGTCCACCGCGCGGTAAACTCTAATTGCGCGATGCAGGATTTGAGTGACGTCAGGATGTTGTGTGACGTCAGGTCTTTGATGTGTAGTTCGCATGTGGCGATGTAGATGCCGCCACAAAAACGAGTCTGATGCCGAAAATATAGTTTTGAGAATGTTTGTCTGTTTGACTAGATATATGTTCCAGATTGGAGTAAAAACAGCTGAACGGATTTGAATGAAATTTAGCACACAGTAACCTGGATTAACACAACGGGTACTTTTAATCCCGATAGTACGTTCCCGTAAGATGTATTCCGACATCCACGCAGGCGAAGCCGCGGGCAAAGCTAGTTAATAATTAATCCTTTTTTCGAGCAACTATGACAGTCATATCGTAAAAGTAAATAAATACTTATCTATGTTATATATATCTATGTTAATGACAATAAAATGGTATGAATAAATAGAGACTCATTGCTTCAGTACATACGAACAAAAACTCATGCCTTCTCCCTAGCGGGGGTAAGTCGAAATTACAATTGCTTCAGTATTCCAGTCGAAATTCTAGAGTAAAGATTCAATCGTCCAACTTAAGTCCAATCAATGCTCGGTTTTTCTTTGCAAGAAAATGAGTTTTTGCACTGCAACGTAGATATTTAAAGGCATAACGCCTATAAATGTCTTAAGGCGACACATCTTTTAATGGTTTTATACTGAAGATCACGTCTAAGCGAGTAGTATTAATGATTTGAAAAAAATAAATGTTAAAATAGAGCATTTTTTTAATAGAAACTTTCACCATTTTAAAGATAATTTAATTATTTATCTTTTAGTATACGTGTTTTATTAAAATACCTTTTGTTTTATGTATAATAAATTAATAATGCGTCTAATTTGGGCCAGCGCTCCTTGATACAACGAGCGCTCTTGTTGGGCGAGTCCTACTACTGGCTGGATGAACGACGCGTTGCGTGAGCTCAGCACAGAACACGCAAGCTAACCACTTAAGGCCATCCGCATTTAGTCGCGCCTTAATGCAGGGCAAAACTGCATTTTTGGATTAATACTGAAATCATACGCAATATTTTTTCTTGCATATCACACATACATACTCGTACATTATATCCTTGTATATGGGGTTTAATTAAAATTCCAATTAGTTCAAAAGCATCACTTGGTATTACGTTCAGTATAATTAATATTTATGTGGATAAAAGTTTTATGAAACATTCTGCGTAAGTACAGTGAGGAAATGCAGTAATTGTTTCATATGTATATACTATAATCATCAGCTTATAATGTTCCCACTGCTGGGACAGAGGCCCAATACAGGCACAGATCTGGAGAGGGATTGGATCGTAATTCACCACGCGGGCCCAGTACGGGTTGGTAGAAGTCACAGGTCTTCGAATTTTCCTTCACCGTTTTGAGAGCAGTGGTGATGAAATAATGTAACAGTATAGCGCCTGTCTGGGTTCAAACCTACATCCTGTATCAACATCTGCCTAGCCTTGTTCCTGTCTCCAACTATGTTGGAGTCGGCTTCCAGTCTAACCGGATACAACTGAATACCAGTATTTTACATGGAGCGACTGCCTGTCTGACCTCCACAACCCAGTAACTGGGTAATACGATACCTCTTGGTAAGACTGGTTGTCAGACTTTCGGGTTTCTGTATGTGTCTATGTTTTACTTAATTTAATGGTTTTTTTTTGTCTTCTCTGCTACTCTTACACACGTTGTCTAAATCTCTTTTTATCTACTTTCCTACCGCAGGTATGCTGGAAGAGATTTCTTTAGAAATAAGCATCATCTTTGTATGTAGGTATCTTCTGTTTCATTCTTCTTGTCTGTCTATATGTGTTTATACATAAATGGTATAAGTAAAATAAATCAATCGATGCCAAAATTAATATGCTGTCCTGCTGTCTGAAAAAATCAAAGAGGTTTGGTCGTTGTTTGCTCGTTACTAAAGTACGGAACCCTTCGTGTGCAAGTCCGACTCGCACTTGGCAGCATTTTTCACGATTTTAGATTTTTTTTTTATAGTTTTTTTTTTTTTTCACCTGTTTTAGTAGAATCTACCAACCTGCACTGGGCCTACGTGGTAGATTACAGCTCACAAGAGAGGAGGACCAGCTGTGGGAACATTATAAGGTGATTATGTTATGTATGATCGCACGCACATAAACACACATTTACACCTTTCTTCCATAAGCATGATTTAATTCATTTTCATTTTTCTTTTTCTTTTTTCTTATTGGTTTGTTTTTATTAGTTTTTAATTTTTATTGGTTTAAAAAAAATGTGTAACTTAACTTATACCTAATTAGCAGAACGAAGCAGTTGAACTAATCGAGGAAGAGCGAGGTTTATCCCAAGTATCTTCGGATTACTTTCTGGGAAGCCCCGGCAACTTAATTGTATCTAGATTTAAGATAATAAACACATTTTTTTTTAATTTTTTTTTTATGATGAGCACAATGACCCCATTTCTGTAATAAAACCATTTTTAACACCTTGTATACTTAGTAACTAGGGAAAGTTTATATTGGTACTAGGTCTCCGCTACATATTGTGCAAGTGCCCGGCACAAGTCGAGAAATACTTTCCAGACTTTATGAACTCTACTCTGTCGTGACCAGCCGCCACGCAGTACCGTAACGCAAAGCACTGACCACCTTTCCCTTGCAAGGCAGTGTACCTACATCTGAGACTAAAGACCGCAAGAAATAAAAATAACCATAAAAATTACCCGGTACAGCACTTTCGTTTTACAGGAAGCGAATAATTTTACATCAGCCTAGACACCTGACCTATTTCTGGGGGTAAAATAAATGTTTCCGAGCCAAAAGAGGAGGGGAGGAAACTCTTCGTTACGTATTCATGGAGTTTATATTTTCATGCGGCAAGTTAAGTGAGTGGCGCAATTTTTTTGTCACTAAGTGTAAGTACACGTCCGTGCAAATAAATTTATCAAGCTGGCGGTTTGGTGGCTTATTTTGGCGATGAAATAACAAGATTTTTAATTTATCACATGGAACAAAATTTTGCCAGTGACTGATTCCATCCGGCTATTTTTATAACTTTGAACAATGAATAGGGCACAACTTCCTTAGACTTGGTGACATCACAAGCAAATAGGGGGTTGTGATACGGAATCGTTGGAATTCTTAGTCTATCTTATCTTTAAAATACCCAATCACAAAGCCCAACACACTCAACAATAGCTCTGGTGACCACCAAACCAACGAGTTACTAAATTTTTTGTAATATAATTTGATAAAAAACGTGCGTACCTGTCTAATGGATCCAGGAGTACAAAAGGTCCAACATTTACGAGCTTGAAATCAGAATGGTTCATGATGCGTCCGGAATATTAAAGTGTTTACGAGAGGTAAGTGGAATTTCAACAGGCTTCATGATAAAAATAACCTACCGACTGAAAAGTATGACGTGGGAAATGTTTCGAGAAAAAATACAATGGATATTGGAGTTATTTGAGCGGTGTATCGCAATATCATGGCCGCTACTATGTGTTGTAAAAGCTAACCCAGATACACACACTAGCGTTGCGAACTCTAAAATTAAAAAACGGCCAAGTGCGTGTCGGACCACGCACAATGGAGGGTTCCGTAGTTGGGATGAATTTATCCCAAGAGCAAACTTAACATTGCAGTTTGAAAAACATGAACATTTTTTTGAGTTCACAATGAATACCAAAAACTTCCGCGGAGAAGTATGTTAGACATGGTGCTGGGAAAATCGAATGAAGTCACTGAACCACCTTCTGCTTCAAATGTTAAAGTCACGGAACTGCCTTCTGCTTCAAATGTTCAAGTCACGGAAATACCTTCTGCTTCAAATGTTCAAGTCACGGAATTACCGTCTGCTTCAAATGTTGAAGTTTTTCCAGTCAACGAAACAGTCATTTTCTTTGTTATGTGATGAAACGTTCCCAAGTTCTTTGATGGATTTAACATTCACAGATATAACATTAGGATTAGATGAATCCGTGAACAGCTTAGCATCAATGGAAAATACACAGCAAACGGAAGATAATTTAAACTACAACATGATTGCTATCGCATCTAGTTCAAAGGATTCGTTAAATCAAGAGCCCCAATATAATAACTTGAACCACGATACAGTTGCAACTGAATCCAGTTTGCAGAATGTTGGATATATAGATAGAGCCAGAAATTGATGTCGAACACGCTGATCCTACAGTTACACAGTTAAAAATACTTATTTGCGCTTTTAAGTGAATAAAAATAAGTGAACTAATAAAACATCACCTAATACTTAAGTGAGAGTGTTATCCACGTATTTCATACATAAACTGTGAAGTTAATACATAATATACTGTGAACAATAAACTGTGCTTTAAAATAACAAACACGACCATAAAATCAACAATAACACTGAAAATAAATTAATGATTGCAAAATGTATAATATTCTGTGACATAATTCAACGGAAAAAGTGTGTAAAAAAATAACAACAAAGACAAAGTGAAAAAGTGACTCACATAGTGATTTGAATTTAAACTGTCACGCTGACCTGCCTATTTAAAGAAAAAACAGCTGCTGCAATAGCTCGACAAATTTGATTTGCCCATGTAATGTGTAGTTGGCGTATTAGCTAACACCTCAACTTTTGCAGTTTAACTAGCCTCAGATGAGTGGCCGCGGGTTCAAACCTCAGTGACTGCATTACTTTTCGTAAGTTCCAAAATTCACATTTGGAATTTATAAAGAAACTAGTTCAACAATTCTAGTTAGACGTCATTTAACCAGGATATACACACATTACGCACCGAGAGATAACATGTCATCCCAATCTACTTCCTCAAATACTTCAAATAAAGGCCAGAAGATGGCAGCACTAGTAGTATGTTATAAATGTAAGAAAACTGTTGACATAAAAAAAACTGCGTTGTGCTCAGTTTGTAACAACAGATTTGAACCCGACTGCGATGGTTATCCGGAACACGTGTACCGATTAATGAATCAAGAATCTAAAAACAAATGGCGCTGCAAGATGTGTATTAAGAAAAAGACTACCAGTTCTGCAGAGCCATCCAACATAACAATGAGAAAAACACCGACGTATCCTATTACAAAAAACGCCTCTACAAACTGGCACAAAGAAAAAGCAGTCGAGCCCTGACCAGGATTCTCATGTACTGACCGATTATGATACATCTTACGAAACTGACACCACACCGAACAAACTCTCAAAAAGTGTAGACGGTACTACAACTAATATATCTTCAATCTCTGACATGCAAGATATGATAACCCAGTTGACTATAAAACTAGAAAGCACGGAGTATGAGTTAGAAAATACGATATTAGAAAACAATGATTTTAAAAGACAAGTGAACAAGCTGACTCAAGAAATTAATGTCTTAAAGTCGTTATGTCATTCCTCGACAAGCAAGGAAAGCAGCCCTCTAAACAATGACAAAAAGAAAAGACACTCTCGTCTAAGTCAAATCGTGTCTTCCACTCCCTCCTCGCCTAGACTTACTACAAATGCTGAACATAACAATAATCACTTTATATATTTACATCTGCAACAAAATATCTCAGCCCTACAAAAGGAACTAAAAATCGCAGGAAATGAGATAAAATCTCTAAATATACAAATACAGGATTTGAAGCAATCTCTTAGGACTACACCAAAATCAGAACAGATTTTTGCAGCCAATACCAGTAGAACAAACCAAATTGCCTCAGATATAAAAAACCACATATTCGGAAAAGCAATACGGATTTTTGGTGCGCAACAATGCGTCGGTCTGGCAGCTGCTCTTATAAGTTCAAGAAAGACTACACAGTATGAAAAGTATGGAGTCCTCGCCCATACGATGCCAAATGCACAGAGCGACACAATAACAAAAAGCTGTACCAACATAAACTTTCAACCAGGTGACAAAATTGTAATATCTTTAGGTGAAAATGACTATAACATGGAAAATGTATTATATCAGTTAAAAACTATATTACAGACATTTTCTAAGAATAGTATAATAATATTAAACGTTTTAAAAAGTAGCCATTTGGACGTCGACAAATTGAATTATCGCATCAAAAATATTTGTAAACATTACAAAAATTGTCATTTCGTGAATTCCGTCCACCAGAACGTATCTGACATTTGCAAATCAATAAATTACATAATAGATTGTGAATATTACGCCCAAAAATATTTAAATCCAGCCGAGATCAGGAAACACCTCGCGAGTAGCAAATCAAGTTCTTTGCAAAAAAGGGAGACAATTTTACCCAAAAAAGGAACTATTCCCTTTTATTTTAGAAAGAGCAATAGTACTGGAACTGAACAAAACGTAAACCCCCATCTTCCTTCTGAAGAGCACAAAAAAGGTACTATCCCATATTATTTTCCCACACTTAAAAAGAACGATACATTTTTTCGTTCCTAAGAACACAACACCTACATCACACAACTTTAGGATACTCCACCAAAACATTGCAAGTGTTTTATCTAAACAGGAACTATTGGAGTTAACGTTACAAGAAATGCGTGACTTACATAATGAACCCCATGTGATTTGCCTCTCCGAAACATTTATTAAAAAAGGTCAGGAGAACTATCTCAAATTATCGGATTTTGAAATGGCTACTAATTTTTGCAGAGAAAAACACAGAGGTGGTACTTGCATTTTAGTCAAAAAGGGTCTACAGTACAAAGAATTACAGTTCATAAAGACATATGCCTCGGTAAATACGTTCGAAGCATGTGGCATAGAATTAGATAATAAGAAATTAGTCATTATTTGCTTGTACCGAACACCTCAATCCGATCCTATCGTATTTTTAAATAAGTTAGATAGTATCTTACATGATATATACAAGAAATATAAATCTAGAACGCGCATAGTTTTAACCGGTGACTTTAATATTAATACCTTAAAAAGAAGCAAAATCACCCAAGAATTTCAAGACCTAGCACACACACACAATTTGAAGATTCATATTAGCGTAGCCACTCGCAAATCTTCTTGTATAGATCATATATTAAGTAATGTACCTGACGCAATTGCAAACGTCCTACCACTTCATCTCTCTGATCACGACACGGCGCAAATGCTAAGCTTTCCTTTTCGAATTCAATCAAGAACCGCAATATATCAGATCTACAAAAGAGATTACAGTTTAAATAATACGCTTAAATTTAGAGAATGTTTGCAAAACCTACTTTGGACAGATATATACATGGAAAACGATGCAAATGTGGCATTCAATAGTTTCCATGAATTAATATGTCTGTTTTACAATCTCTGTTTTCCAAAAGAAAGAGTTAAAGTAAATGAAAACAATAAAATTAAACAAACGTGGATAACTAAAGGTCTTAAACTATGTTCTAAAACTAAACGCTCCTTACGATATCAATACTACAAAAACAAAAATAGTACCAACAAGACCAAATACATCACGTATTCTAAACTATTGCAAAAATGCATCTATAATGCTAAGCGGAATTCTAACATCAAGTTTATTAACAACAACAAAAACAAATGTAAAGCCACTTGGTCAGTTATAAAAAATGAAATACACAATATGGACCGTAAAGACAATATTGAATATTTACAGGTTGATAACACTGTACTCACAAAACCAGCGGAAATAGCCTCTGCACTCAATAATCATTTCATAAACGGTATCACTACACAATATCAAATAAATAGCTGTCTCAATGAAAACGTAATTGCTAACTCGATGTTCCTCACTCCGATGTCTGAAACTGGGGTAAGGCAACAGATATTATCATTGAACAATACAAACTCTGAAGGTTACGATGAACTAAACACCAAAATTATTAAGACATGTACCAATGAAATAAGTCAGGTGTTGACATATTTGATCAACTTGTCTTTTTCACAAGGAGTATTCCCAAAAGCGTTAAAATTATCCATTATTAAACCATTGCTCAAAAAGGGTGATAAATATGATATGAACAATTATCGCCCTATAACATTAATACCCATAATCTCAAAAATATACGAGAAATGTATGCATCAAAAATTAATAAATTACTGCGAGAAATTTAACATTATAAGAAAACATCAATTTGGATTTCAAAAAGGTAAATCCACAACGTTAGCCATATTCTCACTATTAAAAACGATACTGAACAATTTAAACAACAACCGGTTCGTAACGGGACTATTCTTTGATTTATCGAAGGCGTTCGATCTAGTTACACACGCAAACTTATTAAAAAAATTAGAAGCTCTCGGAATCAGAGGACAGCCACACCAATGGATATCGTCGTACCTAACTGACAGACAACAGTGTGTCGCTGTTACCAAATTGGACGAAAATGGGGATATGATACTGCATACGTCTGAATATCAATATGTAAAACGCGGTGTGCCACAGGGTAGTATATTGGGCCCCATCTTATTTCTCCTTTACATTAATGATATAGTTGATATGACTAATCACAAATGCTTTCTTTTTGCGGATGATATTTCTATAATTGTAACTGCTGACAAAAAATGTAATTCAATTACCGACCATGAAACTGACATAAATAATACAATTGACATTCTAATTAATTGGCTAAATAATAATAATCTATCTATTAATCTTGATAAATCTGTATACTTACAATTTAACAAATATTATAATAATAAATTTAATTTAAAAATGGACAAAGCAAAAATTACGCATGTGACGCAAACTAAGTTTTTAGGTGTAGTAATAGACGAACACTTAGACTGGAAGGCGCAGGTTGAGAATGTCTGCAATAAAATAAATAAATTTGTATATGCCCTTAGGCAAATAAAAAAGGTAACAAATATAAAAACAGCCGTAATGTCATATCGAGCATACGTTGAGTCCTCGTTGAGGTACGGACTAATAAAATGGGGAAATAGTACCGACCACAACAGAGCATTTATCGCCCAGAAAAAATGTATACGGGCCTTATACGGGATTCCATCCGATGAATCTTGTAAACCGATATTCAAAAAGCTTGGTTTGCTACCGTTTCCGTCATTATATATATATGAGGTGTGTATGTTTGTAAAGAAACACAAAGAATTGTTTAAAACAGCAGCAGAGGTATGTTCACGAAGTCGGCGTGACCAATACACACTAGTACTAGACGAGCTGCCTAGGTATGCTAAATATAATAAAAATTGTGTAGCTATGTGTGTACGTATATTTAATAATTTACCAAAGACATTAAAAGTATTGAATTGTAGACTATTTAAAATTAAATTGTATAACTGGTTGAATGAAAATAATTTCTATAGTATTAAGGAGTTTTTAGAGCACTAACGTTGACATAACAATTTTGCATGCTTCAATTATAAGCAAAACATGTATGAGCTCATTTTGTATTGTAACAACTTTTTATACCGTGTTTTAAGCAAATAAATATTATTATTATTATTTCGTCTCTTGACATTTCTCGGGACCCTGGGGTCCCGGACCTTTGGAAGGCGTACGAGGGGCCAAAGCCAACTCGCAGAGGCCCGTTAGACGTTTTTAATGAAATGAGGCACCAACCGACGATTATCCCTGTATGTACTATGCAAGTGCATCCAAGGACAACCCCCGGTTGGTGTAGGACTATTGCAGGATATGGAAACAAAGATACTGGACTATGGGTTTGGGTGGCTTAAGTTGACTGGTGACCTGGAACTATGGAAGGACTATGGCCCCTGCCTGATCAATGTTTTATAAGTACACGGATAAAATGGCAGGGGGTGACTTGCACACTCAATAATGGGCCCCTGAAAACTGTCGCTAGCACATAGTGACGTAGCGACAAGGGGGCAACACGTCCTGAGGTGCTTGAGGAGTGGAGAGGTATTCCACGGCTTTCAGAACAATCCCAGAGCCCGGAAGATGGTCAAGATCCCTACGAGCACTTACTGAAATACTTCCTTCCTCCGAGCACGTTTGCTCTTGCGAATCTCCACTCAAGCCGGCCAATTAAGGCAAGAATGAGGTGGGAGCTCTGTTCCTCGTCAGTGTTCACTCCAGCCGACCAATAAAGGCAAGCCAGAGATGAGGAACAAGATTTCTCCCGGGAGATAGGGTCCGTGGGGTCGCTACTGCCCAACAGCTCGCCACATGCTGCCCTGCGGGTTTCTGTATCTCTCTTGGTCTGGCTCCTCATCCTAGACCTGTTCCGGCAAAGTAAACTCTACCGGCACAGACCCAGAGTTTGGAGCGCGCAAGCCCCACCACGACGTCAACGTAGAGATACGGCGGTGGGGTCAACGTAGAGATACGGCGGTGGGGTTATTATTATTATTATTACAAACGGAAAAACAAAATCTGGCAAACCAAGAATCAAAATTAAACAAAAACCGGCTAGGTGTGTGTTGGACAACGCACAATGGAGGGTTCCGTAGTTGGGATGAATTTATCCCAAGAACAAACTTAACATTGCAGTTTGAAAAACATGAACTTTTTTTTGAAAAACATGTTCTCCCATACATTCCGAATGGGAGAACATGTTTTTCAAACTGCAAATTTAAGTTGGTCGATTATTACTTGTAAACCTGTAAAGCCTACTTAGCTGTGATAGTTTTCCTTTTAATTTCGTTATATATACTACTACCGTGAATTTTTTCAGATTTCCGAAACCAATCATTTACCTGGCAGGGGGGGGGGACACTTGACTCTAACAAAACAATTCAGTTAAAAGCTTAATATTTCGCAAACGGATCCCTGAATCCAAAAATGGTTTTAACAAACTCACAATATTTTTGAACGACCTTTTCTAACGATACCCCACAACATGAGGAAAATGAGAAAAAAAAACATTCCCAGTTTACTTGTATGGGAGGTACCCTAAAATATTTTACTTGATTTTATTTTACCATTTTGTCGGCGTGATTAATATGTATACTCATGCCAAATTACAGCTTTCTAGTACTAACCGTCTCTGAGCTAAGCCGCGGACAGACAGACGGACATGGCGAAACTATAAGGGTTCCTTGTTTACTACGGAACCCTAAAAAGATGTATATTTATGCGAGAAATCCAGGAGACAGGGAAAAAAGAAGGAGGGCCGGTCAGTATGATATAGATGACCAATAACAACCATACATATGATTATATCTAATGATATAATATAATGTACTCATTATCTGCCTAGCCTTTTGCCAACTATGTTTGGGTCATGTTCCAGTCAAACCGGATGCAGCTGAATACTAGTATTTTACATGGAGCGACTGCCTATCTGAACTCGACAACCCAGTTACTGGGTAATACGATACTCCTTGGTAGACTGGTTGTCAGACTTTCGGGCTTCTGACGACCCGTAACAGCTGTCAAAATTCTACAAATGACTGCCTGAATGTTGACAGAATGATATAATATTCTGTAAATGCCTACCTTTTGATAAAAAGAAAGAAAGAAAGAAAGAATAATGTTTATTTGGACACAGTTCGTGAAACACAAAAAACAAAAAGTGAAAATAACATTTCAACAATAATAGTGTGTGCCTCACGGCTACGCCAAAAAGGTAGACATTTGATAGGCATTTTCATGCAATAACTACTATAGCTAATCAAATCGCTGTGATAACAATGATGGTGATGTTTCGCAGGACTGATTTGGATGCCAAACCCTTGGATGGCTACTAGTAAACCCATCGAGTGTGGGCTCATTATTTATATGTGTATTAAAGAGTCTCGGTCATTTTACGATGTTCAATAAAAATTGATTATGGGAACGCTGTAAGAACGTATACGTTCCAATTTCCAAGAGGAATATACTTCTTGGTTACAATAAAACACAAATCACTCTACTGGCATTGAAAAAAAAAATGAACTTTCGTAAATGTTTCATACTTGGTAAAAAATCTATAAATTTATCAATCAATTGTTGATCAATCACACAAATCCGTTCGGACGCTACATAAATCTTTGCCGAAGATGTCATTCCGACAACCGGAAGTCTGTACTTCGATATTTATTACAGTTAATATTTACAGGAATTCAATACACGCTAACATGATGAACACAAACAGCGAGCTATAATGTGTTAGTATCTAGTAATAGGCCATAAGACCAACGACGCAGTCAAGAAAAGAAAAATATGTTCAAAAAAATATACTTTTCTGTCAACAAATCGGTTTACGTCAATACGGGAATAGTGAGATACGTTACCTACATAAATTGCTCATGTATCTCCCTCCTAGATCAACGTGTAAATAAATATACGAGTATGTTTATATTTACATATTATTCTACGAGGTACGCGTATTTGTCATTCCTTCCACGATGTGATTCTCGACTGAAAGGTAGGTAAGTTCAGAAGCTCAGGTGACATTAAATATAGCTTGTTATAATGCATCGTCTGTCTTTGTCATGTGGGCAATTTTGAAAATAACGCACGTCGTGGGATTTGGTAGTTAGGAAGGATCAACCTTGCTAACTGGCTAATCCGCGGAACTGCCTCTATGACCTACATCGGCCTTATAAAGATCATACCTTCAATGTAGTTCAACTATATTTGCTGCAAATCCTCAATGCACCCCGTGGTTTCACTCATACGTCTCGACGCACTCCGTCATAAGTCTCGCCCCGTGGGAATATCGGGATAGAAAGCATTCTATGTTAACTCAGGTTATAAACTATCTGTGCGCCAAATTTCATCGAAATCCATTCCGTAGTTTTTGCATAAAAGAGCAACAAACATCCATCCTCACAAACTTTCGCATGTAAAATTTTAATAGGATAATTTCGTAATATTCTATCATAATAACCGCATATTTATGTTGATCAACATACAACGTGAAACAGCGCTGCAATTTTGAAAAAAAGTAAGAAATTTTGAATTTCTTCGACTTCTTTGACGGATCCCCCTTAATCGAGGAGGCTCTTTGAATCTATTTGTGTCTTTAGAAATGATTAAAAATAAGTAATTAGTCTATGTTACCAAAAAATATACTCCGATCAGTAATTGGCAGCCTTGTTCCGCACACTGCTGAGTATAGGCTTCCTCCCTTGGCGAGTCTCATCCAGTTCTTCCCCGCGATCTTCTGAAGGCTCCAATGCTTCTAGTTTAATTCCAGTTCCATTATTACTTTTGGTATATATCATATATATCTCTCTTCGAGAGGGAGTGGGCTGTGTGTGTTTAGGCCTGTGTCCCAGCAGTGGGAACATTATAGGCTGATTATGCTCTTGTTTTTATTATATGTTATTTCCTACAAAAGTTTCCTAACAATCTCTTTGACACTATATCGACGTACGCTAAATCTTCAAGAGATGCAAAATAAAGCTTACAAGATTGCATACCTACTTGAAACTGAACACTCCCGAGACGAGTATCCTGATCAGTTTTCAGGGGTGACAAAAGAGTTGACTAAGCGATTTTGTCGGTACAATGAGTACGACCACTTGTGTAATATAAGGGCCGTTGTAGAGATAAGTCACTCTGAGAGGGAACAATCTGATATCTCCACTTACAAAGGGGGTGGAGATGAAATATGTATAAAAGAAATAGGTGTTTGTCTTGATGTACCTTCTTTCAGTGAACCTCGAGTAGATCTATATTCTACTTAAACTTAGAATGAATAGAGGTGACGGTTGCATATAGGTAGATCTGTAATAAAAACAATATACAGCATGTGACAGAAAGGTGTGGGTTCATTAAGCTACAGACATATTTTACTTACTTAAATAAAAGTATTAGGTATAATCAGTGATTTGTTAATTCTGTAATCTATTTTATTTTCAATACACATACGCCATATATTATAACATTAATTTAACCATACAATGTTGTTTTCGTTCTGTCTGATGCTATAATGAATCAAGTATAATAGTACTGTCTACATTTTGTTTCATTGTGTGGTGACACTACCCTATCTATTTTCATAGGATTAGTAAAAGAATATTATATTATCTCAGCTACGAGGTAAGCAATACATTATTTTAGTTTTCTATTATTTAGTAGAAACTGTTTACTAAACTTTTTTGTGAATCTGAGTGTCGTCCCTCAGTTCACACGCACATTAAAAGAAATTGTTTAAAATTCTGAAAAAAAAATATATGCTCGCGAACACTGCGTGATAGCAGTGAAAATTCTTAAAAAATAAAGAATAAGAGAGATTCAGTGTGAGAGACAGAGAGAGTTATATTTGTCTTTCTCTCTCATAATGCAAACAAATGTCACTAAACGTGGCTCGTCCTTGAAATTTCACTCTCAATTCTCGTCCAATTATCGAATAGTCGCCTCAGAAGTTTCCCTTCAAAAACAGACTTGATTTTCTGCCTTCCCCTTCACTCGTAGATCCTATTTAGTATTGCTGAACTAGCTTCCCTTTCGTTACTCTTTCATAGAAATATGTTACAGCGCTGCTACATAAACTTTACTGTTGCCAAACTAGTTTTGCCTCCCTAGGTAAGGGGTTTCAGGTAAAACTAGAATTTACTGACTTAAATATTGCAGAGGAACGAGGTTTGACATTCCACATTGTTTTTACACTTATACAATGTGAAATTTAATTCATTTGCATCCTCTTAAGGGGTCTTAAGGGGGGGGGAGAACAACGAGGTCACACAGACAGACACGAAAAACAACTTCAATTTATAATATATGTGAAATTTAATTCGTTTGCATCCTCTTAAGGGGTCATTGTACTCATTATTATGAACAACTTTCAGTATGGGGCCAAAAAATCTGCTGTTCCCTACACCTGCTGTGACCCCTTAAGAGGAAGCATACGAATTAAATTTCACATTGTATACATATATTATTAATTTAAGTTGTTTTTCGTGTCTGTCTGGGTGACCTCGTTGTTCTTCTTAACTTCACAATGGATTTTGATACGGTTTTCAACATCATTTGGAGAATTTATTCTGGAAGGTTTATGTGTATAATGTGTTAAGTACCTAGTCGACCGAGCTCTGCTCTGGTGAAAATAGAGAATGCGCATTTAATAATATATGATAGTTTATTCTAATTCCATGCAGCCATGATAGTAGGTACTTACTAATTACATGCTGCCATGCCATTACTGTAAGGTAGCCATCTTGTTCTAAACTTTGGGCGACCGAGCTCTGCTCGGTTGAAAGTACGGAGAAAAAGAATTTTCCCAGATATGAGACCTAGCTAGATCGATTTTTCGCCCCCGTTAATCCGTATATTGCAACTTTCATCGAAATCGTAGAGCCGTTTTCGAGAACGTGATTACAAATATATATACAAATATTGCTCGTTTAATAGTATAAGATAGGATATTCAACTTAGATACTATAAAGAAATCTTCATGTATTTTCAAGTAGTCAAAACCGTGCAAAGCAGGAGCGGGTCGCTAGTAGTTATATAAAAGTATCTATCTGTCCGTTAGTGTGTTTATAAATTGAGAACCACTTTTAATTACTTGTTTTTTGGCCACGACATTTTTTTTTTTTCGTCTTGTAATCCGCATGACTCTACGAGGCTAGAACCCAAGCAAGCGAAATTATTTACTTTGTGGAAATAATTTCATCACCACTGCTGTCAAAGTGGTGAAGGAAAACAACGTGAGGATACTGACATCTACCAACCCGCACTGGGCCCGCGTGGTAGATTACAGTCCACTCCTTCTTGAAGAGAGGAGGCCTGTGTCCCAGCAGAGGGAATATTATAGGCTGAATTATGTGTATGCTGTTCTCTGGCTAGGTTTTAGTGAAGGTACCTTCTTTAATTATGTAAAAATATCGGGTTTATGTATAAAGAAATTATCAGTAGCAGCACGGAGTGTCGATTTATGCCCGGTTAATTGTAATAGTATAATCCGCCTGTAATATTCCCACTGCTGGGACACTGGCCACCTCTCTTCGAGAGGGAGTGGGCTGAAATCTACCACGCGGGCCCAGTGCGGGTTGGTAGACGTCACATGTCTTCGAATTTTTGGTTCTAGGACATGCCGGTTTCCTCACGATATATTCCTGCACCGTTTTGAGAATTGCAATAGACTTGCTCCGTATTACGTGGGACCGATAACCCCCCGATATGGCGAAATATGTGTGAACTATTGGACCTTTTCCTAAAGGCATTTGTAAGGCAAAGGTCAATAGTTCACCCATGAAAACAGAAGCTTACATACATAAACTCTCGCTTACTTCCCATGGGGTACGCTGAAACTAAAGAACGCCAAATTCTACGATTATTACACACTCCTTTTGCCTCGTTTACGTTCATACATCTGGTCATACACGCGCGCCCGTTGCGAGCACTACGCTCCTGACCTTTCTGAAGAACATCACGAATAAGGTCAGTACATGTCCTCCGAGAGCATCCCTTTCCGGCGTTTCCACTTACATTTGCCTTGATAGTAGCCTTAGCCTTAGTTGTGTTAGTAGCCTTTCATTCATCCTCTCAACATACCAGCATACTCTTTCAATTTTTTTTCGCCTTATCACTTCATTTCTCAGCCAGTCATTCATAGTCAAGCGACACATGCTTCGCAGGGAACACATTTATTTACACAGCATTTATTCTACTTTCATGTTTATTTTTCCACACCCAACATTCACTGACTTACTTACTTATAAGCTTGATGCTATTTAATCTTGATTTTCATACTTCAGTAGTCGGATTTCAGAACTGTCTACACTAACACTTTCATGCAAATATGTTACTCGAATGGCTTCATAAAGTTTATAGTTTAAATTCAACTTTTAGCTTCTTTGCATAGTTTAAACTACAGAGAGCGATGTAGCTGTAAAATGTAAAACAGGGAGTAGGGTTATAATTTATTTTCGTGAAAAAATGCTTCGGAGAACTAATTTAATTTTTTATTTTTGCCTTTTTAGTTCGTTTGGGTAAAGTGAAATAAGCCTACGGCGACTAGGAGCGCGAGGGCCCGAACCTTGCCTCTCCCTCACGCGCTCCGCCTCCTCCTTCGCGAGCATTACTGCTTCGCAGAAGGAAGTGACGGCCTCCCATGCACTCGCTCCGAACCATGGCCTGAACCAGGGCCGGGCGCGAGAGATCGCCGCCGCCGATCGCCTCCGTGAGGACACGGCGGTGCTCCGCCCAAGCTGGGCAGACCTCCACCGTATGCTCCACTGTGTCCTCCACACAGTGGTGACACCCGGGCGTTTCCTCCCGCTTTATCTTGAACAGGAACCCCCCGAAACAACCATGTCCGGTGAGGACCTGCGTCAGGCGGAAGGTGAGGATGCCGTGGTGCCTCTCTAGCCACTCCTCAAAGAGGGGACTTATCGCCACGATTGTGGCGTGCCCAAACTAGGCCCGACCTGGGAATCGAACCCAGGACCTTATGCTCAGCAGTAGGGCTTTTAACCACTAGATAAACAAGGCAGTCACTACTCGTCACTATAGTACGTTTGCTCAAACGAAACGTTTTAATAATCGTAAACTCTTAACTAAATCCTATAAAAAGATCCCTTAAACGTTTTAAATCAAAATAAGATTTCTGCACTCGTTAATATAATTCGATTGAAGTACCTAAAAGGCAAACATATTTCAGTAGTAGCCTGAAATATTAAATTCGTCGCTTGGCCCGACGCCGCATGAATTTAAATTTTTGCTAAAAATCTGTAACAAAGCTTTTGATATTCAGTTAAGTGATCAAGAAATAATCGCGAGTTTGGATATGTTTCGCGTCGCGGATTTTCCTTTAAACGCACTGGGTTTTTGAAATGCCGAGGTCGCTTGAAAAAAAGCGAAGGAAACGGCCGTAAGCCAATTTATAATTCAATTCAAATCATTTATTCAAGTAACATTGACTCATAATAACATTAAAGGTAGGCATAAAATGTACAAATAAAATTAAATTTAATAAAAATTACAATTAGAATCAAAATTCATTAAAAATTCGTATTCAAATTTAAAAAAAAACAATTTAAGTACAATATAATTGCTCGTCAAAGAAAGACGAAATTTGATCTTCGTCTTCTTTTCGAGTTGATGGCAAAGGTAAAAATATTTTAATACGTTAGATGAGTTGGGCCCAGTAGGTGACCATGCCAATCGCGGCATCAACCAGTGCCGTTTTGAGGTCCTCAGAAGTGCAAGTGCACTTTGGAAACTAACATGTGGGACATAGATGGTCAGAATATTTTTGATGAAAATTTATGACGTTTCTGTGAACCGACTGTTATAAAGATTTACTACGAAAGTATATATTTTTAGGTGGATTGTGAACACATCGCAGCCATTCAGATAACCGTCTCTGCTATCAATATTTCCTTCCTTTTTTTGTGCACAATTTCTTAAGATTTATGTGGATTTATATTAGATATATTAGACACGTTAGTTAAGAAAAAATAAACAAAAATGTATATGTTCCCACGGCACAAGTCGGCGGCTTTTAGAGGCAGTTTTCGCTACGCAGCTACCAAATGCTGGAACAATATCCCTCCTCCCATAAAGTATAGTAAAAGATGCTCGACTTTCAAATTTAAATTAAGATAATTTTTATTAAGCCATCAAAAGGATGTTGAGAATGTTTGAGCAGACATATCTGCCATATAAAATTTGTGTTATATATAAATATTTATCAATTTTGTTAATTTTACCCATTTATTTTAGTTTTTTATTTGTCAATTATTATTGTTATATAGGTATTCTAAATGATAATAAAACCGCATTAACCTCCGTTTCGTTGATTAGAAGAACAACGCAGCTGTTTTTGCATTGAAGGTACTTTTTATTTATAGATAAAAGATTTATTATTTTATGTAGGATATACACAGATATTAGGTATTTAGTTTAGTTTCCCATTAATCACAACACAACACACACACACATGTATGTCACGAAATTTTATTTGATCTTAAATGAGTTTTATTTTATTTTTATACTATCTTTAAATTATTTATTATAACGAACAGACACTTCCCTATGTTTATTATTCTAGCGTATGGCACTAGTGGGTTGCAGCTGAAAATCAGCGTCTGGTGGTTCACTTTGTGTTGTCATCTGACATTATGCTGAGCTGAGGCCCGTTTGGCATTATAATAATTAATTTTCTGTTTTTAGTTTTAAGGTGTATTTTTTTTTTGTAATGCCAATAAACGCATTTTTCTTTCTTCTTTCTTTCTTTATATGTAACCCTAGTGATTATATTCACTATTTGTATCCTGTTGCTAATCTGTGAACAGCGTTGTGGGCTGCAATATTGCCTATATTTTTTAATGAATTTCTTGTTGATTTGCAGTGCTATTCTGTAACCATCTCATCGTGAAAACTTAGGTGAAGTGAGCGTGGAGTGAGCTGTCATTCCACAGGGATTGACACTATTGACAGCTCACTTCACCCAAGTTTTCACGGTGAGATGTTTACAGAATAGCATGGATGTTTTATATTGTAGCTGTTTGTTGTTCCGTTTGAATAAAATAAAATAAAATATAGATGTCATTGTGTTATATGTATTTTTTTTGTAATGTGCGTTTAGTTTGTGCAGAATAAACAATATTTTTTTCTTTTATATCAATAAACGGGAGAAAGCAGTAGTTTGCTAGTACTTAGTTCATAGTGTAATAAAACGCTTTGTTGGCTTCTGAGCAAGAGAAGGAAGAATTCTGTGCTGGAAATAGCAAAAATAAAAGCATCAAATTCAGCTTTAAGCTGACTGCAATGTTACTGTTTTATGGCTTGAAAATCGCGTGACGTAGTTTTACGGTAGTTTTTAGTAGTTATAGTTTTAGTTTTTATTACTTTCGAACAGCGTGACATGAACATAAAAAAATACAGTTTTTACTAGACCTAACTGAATATTTTATGAGTCGTTTCGTGATATATTGCTGAATTCTCGGATTAACTGCAGCAAGCTAGTTTAACGTTGTTAAATTGTGCTTGCATTTTTTATAAAATTTTGCTCCGATTATAAAGAAATATTACTATCGACCGTACTAATACCTTTATATTACACCATGTGGGGAAGGCAATATAACAACAAATGAAAACACTGACATGGGAGTATTTTGAATATATTAGGTCCCCACCTATGAAATCAGCGTTTTGTATGGAGAATTTGAAAGAAGTTACTTTTTTCATACTAACATTTTCTTAATTTATATAACAACCATAAACACTAATGTTTTAAAACTTTTATGCACTAATGATTAAAAACTAAGATAACGTAATATACCACTTAGATTAAGCGACAAAAATAAGTTTTGGCTAGGCTAAACATTGTGGTCATTTCTGCTAACAAAACGAGGAGTAATTTTTAAGGTATTTTTTATGTTTAGAAAACTATAAGTAATAAGGTTTTTTTACAATTGGTAGTTGTCTATGATGGTCATTATTCGATATAATACCAAGCAATTGATGAATATTTTAAATCATAGAAGCGACAAGGTTCTCTATTTGTGAGAAAAAAACGCCAATTTTATAGGTACCCAATATCAAATATATCCTAACATCTAAATTAAAAAAATGCTTTTAAAAACTAAAGTACTAAACTAAAAACTAACTAGTAGTGATGGGCCGAGCGCTGTGCCTCGTAACATAAGGTCCAGTTGAAAACCAGCGTCAGACACGGTCCAGTTACGCTGACCCTGCAGCCGACTAGCTTTCCTAGTGACTATACTATCGGTACATTTAATTGAATTTTTGTATGCAGATTGGAAACGTCATTAGATAATGAAGTTTAATATATTGTCGTCACCACCTTGTTTATATTTAGGTCCCTTAGCAGTCTTTGACACTATATTTTTTCATTTCTTTTTATTACCGTCTTCATTTTAAAACATAATTAGTAAACCACGCAATAAACATCGAGCTTTTTAAGTCCAGTGCGTAACCAACCACTTGGAGGCTTTCTTTAATCCCCCTCGTGGCAAAATAAAAGGCTCTACCTTGTCTCTCTTTTTATTCGTCTGTAATTTGTACATTTCACGCCACGCTGACTTCGCCTGCTTGAAATTCAGCTTAGGTTTTTTCAAGAAAGTTCTTATTTTTGAATGACTAGGCCATTTTGAATTTTTTATCTCATAGTTTTATTTAGGTCGAGCAAGAACAGAGTAGGTAATGGCAACATCATAAAAAATATAATTATACTAAGAATATTTCTCTTATTAGACACGGAAATTAAAAAAAATAAAGACTGCTAACTAAATTACAACTGTCCTGTTTTGACAGTTGTATGAAATGGCTATAAACACGTCAAGTTTTTTTTTTTTTTTTTTTTGGATGGGAAATTATCAAATAACTTCTCCCGCTCTGGGTGGAGCGGGAGGGCGTGTCAGACTTTTACTGACTAAAACCCACCCGTGTTCCTTCCGTTGCCTGTGTGCCGTCGCTTATCAAATTGACACGTCAAGTTGACGTGTCAATTTGATAAGCGAAGATTTTTCCTCACTGTGCATTTAATCTAAAACTGAATTGTATAATCATATAAGGGCCTATGTAACATCGGATATCTATGTAACATCGGATATCGCTTTATTCGCTACAAGACGGGTGACTGGTTAAAATACTCCGCGAGACAGATTCCGTCTGCTGGGAAAAAAATCGATGGTCCATCCGTTCAATCTGGTACTGTTACTATTTTTGTACGCTTTCCATTAGCATCGATAATTTATATACCAAGATCTTTTATCGGTATCTTATTCTGTTTAATTTTAGAAACGAATCTCCGTTTTTAGGGTTCCGTGGTAAACAAGGAACCCTTATAGTTTCGCCATGTCCGTCTGTCTGTCTGTTTGTCCGCGGCTTAGCTCAGAGACTCTTGTACTAGAAAGTTGTAATTATACATACATATTAATCACGCCGACAAAGTTTTAAAATAAAATATTTTTTTAGGGTACCAGAAAAGCACCCCCTCTTTACGTGTAGGGGACACGTAAAGTGGGGATGATTTTTTCTCGAAAATATTGGTCCTTCAAAAATATTGTGAGTTTGTTTAAACCATTTTTGCATTCAGGGTTCCGTTTGCGAAATATTAAGCCTTTTAGTGCAAATTTTTGTTAGAGTCTTACAGGCTCTGCCTGTAATATGATGTATTTTAGAATTAATAAAATGCACAATATTAAATAGAGAAAGGTGTCTGAGGTAGGAGGATCCGGAGTTACAGATCACCCGGCTCTCTTAGATAAGACATGTTAATTTGGAAAACAGTAGAGCCAAGATATAATTGGTATAACAAAAGTTTGAAAGACCTAACAAAATTAAAACAAAATCAAAGAAAAGCAAGCAAACATATAACCAAAGAAATATAGATATTATGTAGGTACGTTACGTACCTATATTATTATTAAGTAGTACATATTTAGGTATCTGAATAAGAAAATAAAATAATAATGAGCATAACAAAAAATGAAGAATGGAAATGGGGAAATGTTGTGTGTATTGAATGTTTGTAAGTGTAGGTGTGTGAGTGTAAATGTGTGGGTGTTAAGACATTGGTTTTAATAAGTATGTATAACGAAATTAAAAGGAATACTATCACAGCTAAGTGGGCTTTACACGTTAACGAGTAATAATCGACCAAGTTACATTTGCAATTGCAAAAACATGTTTTTAACTACAAAGTTAAGTTTGTTCTTAGTATAAATTCATTCTAACTACGGAACCCTTCATTGTGCGTGATTCGACGCGCATTTGGCCTGTTTTTCTTCATCTAATGTGATTCAACACTTATTTCCAATCCCGGAGCAAAATTCTCATTGTAATAATCAATTAAATAATCAATAATATTTTTTTCTTTTGGATGCAGTTATGGATCCTATTTTTTAAGAACCGTAAGGAAATAATGTCTTAGAATTTTTGCTATCTGGACTAATATTAGAAATGCGAAAGTAACTCTGTCTGTCTGTATGTTACCTGTTCACGCCTTGACGATTGAATTTTAATCAGATGCCAAATGATCTGGCCAATGGCCATCTTCATAGGGCAAATGACACTTTTCATCCCGTTAGTACGTTCCCGTGGGATAATTTCCGACCTCCATGCGGGCGAAACTCCTGGAGGCAAAAGCTAGTCATCAGTATTTAAGGTACAGAGATATTCGGAACACCTTTATGTTCCACCCCTGGTACATTTCCATATACAAATAGAAAATAGATCTATTTTCTGTTAGCCCGAAGGCATGGTAACATTTACAGAAATAGCAGATGTTATCGTCGTCAGTAGGTTTTGAATAAAATACCGCGTGGGCGCCATTGATTGCGTGGGAACTTTTCAAAATTCACCAATAGGTTGTAGGATATGCTTTTGTTCAATTAAAGGAGTCTGCCCACTACACCGTATCATGACCATGCTAGGCACGTGTCATGTAAAATAAGATTATTTGTATTGAAAAGGATGAGACTATGCCCACTAGATCGTTCCGTCACCGATTAGGACTGTCGCGTGCCATGCGCGGAGCGTTAACAATTGTCGGCGAGAATATTTTGCCGGTGCTGATACTGCCGTAGCCAAACTGGTGCGTGCTGGCGGTGAAACGGTGTGCGGGTTTCTCCACATTTCTAAACCCTTTATAAACGGGTTATAAACGGACAATTTTCTAATAGTCATCGTATACAGGAAATAATTTTCTCAACAAAAATAATCACTCGCTCTTCTTGACGCGTCTGCCTCACGCGAAAACACAGGTGAACTACTACACAACCGAGTGAACGGGAACCGTACGGATATGAGACGCGGATGCTACGGTCACTAACACTGTTATGCCCTGGTTATGATACGCTGTTGATATGTCCTTGTGGGTTCATTAGTCCGTGACAATGTTTCTTTCCGTGCGTGATAAGTTCATAGCACGGTCATGTTATGGTACTGTGTAGTGGGCAGACTCCTTTATAAACAAAAACATGGAAGGATATGTTTCTTTACTGGAAGTTAGTTGCTAAATGTGGCTAAAATTCGTTATATCTTTGAAACGTAATATTACAAAGATTTGAGTAGGTATTGAGAAGAGCCAACATGGCTAATGAGCTGAAGTTATCACCTTATATCTTTTGTGGTCTGTACCTACCTAAATAATTCACATGGTGTTTCCAACATTACTCGGTAGACTAAACGAAGCCGCGAATAGCTTACGAAGGTAGAAAATACGAAAGACTCAATATTATTCATGAACAGTATATTAAAATGTATGCCTACAATAGCTAAATTCGAAAGCAATTTTCTTCCAAAGTATCCCTTAGAGTTGTTTAGTGAATTATTTGTCGAATGGTTATTTAGTTATTCTTCTTTTTCGTGTGGTTAATGACGTGTTAATCCAGGTTATAAAATATCTGTCTGCCTCATCCAAATCCTACTAGTAGCATAACATAATGATTGAATACTATTGTGAATCCATGCAAGCCTAGTAGTTTTTGTTAGGTTACTGCTCAGAAATTGTGCACGACGTCTAATATTGTTTGTAGTTTATTTTAATTTATTGACTTTAGAGTTATGTTTACAAGTATGTACAAACAACTTATAAATAATTAATTAACAAAAATAGCAAAATTATATACTAACTTAACTAAAACCATTCACAAACTAAAATATAGCATCTAAAAATTCATCCGCATCGCAGTCGACTGGTAATGTACCCAATTGATTAAGAGAAATGCTCTAATCTTCCTATGAATCAAAATGTATGAAATTTGTAAGACAATTCCTTATTTATTTTATGCTTTAGATAAGTACGAATTATTATCACAGCACGGACACTTGAAAATCTCGTAAAAATGCGTAAAAACAGTATACCTACAACATTTCCAAAACACCAAAATGACAGAATTGTGAAAAATTCGTCTTCACTCACTTTTTCAAAGCACAGACATCTCAGTACTAAGCATAATAAAAAAACCTGAGCTAACATCGAAGTTTTGGAGAGCCAGCGAGTTGCTATATAAATATTTTTATTTGGATCTCCGGAAAGTTCTCAAAGGAAGCACTCATTATGTAAACACGCCTTACTGAATCCATTTCTTGGAGTTTTCAAGAAATCCTGGAGCTACAGAATACAAAGGAATTAGAGTTCAACATTTTTGAAGTTAATTTAATTTGCTTTCGATGCAATCTTGGGTTTGTATCAAGTTGGTAGCGATTTTGTTTGAGAATGGAATTTTTTACTGATGTGTGTGTGCGTCACAGCGGACCCTATTAGAATACCAGCGCTGAAGTATTTATTTTTTAAATATCGCAGCATTATGCTGAGATAGGAGCTTTTTTTGACGTCACAGAGGTCGTTTTATTTTTGTTTTCCTTTTGTTACGGGTCGTCAGAAGCCCGAAAGTCTGACAACCAGTCTTACCAATGGGTATCGTATTACCCAGTTACTGGGTTGTGGAATAGGCAGTCGCTCCATGTAAAATACTGGTATTCAGCTGCATCCGGTTAGACTGGAAGGCGACCCCAACATAGTTGGGAAAAGGCTAGGCAGATTGATTGAACACCATACTCTGAACAAAATCAAAAGTCATTTATTCAAATTATGGCGAGGACCAGCACTTTTCGAATGTCAAAATTACATTAAACAGGGGATTGTTTAATGTAATTATGACATTCATTTAGACATTTTGTCGGAACAAAACGCGCACCCGCCCTTCACCATTTCCCATTCAAACAATGGGAAATGGTGAAGGGCGGGGGCGCGTTGGAAGAAGAAGTGGCGCAACAAACTCCCCAACAGATCACCAATTCTCTCCCTGCCAATTGTGGCAATTTGATTATTCTTTAACGAGTTTTATTTGGAACTAGCTGACCTGATAAACGTTTCAATAATTCAAAATTCTCATAGAAAATACACATTCAGTTTTTCCGATTTTTCCAATTATCCCGGCAATTTTTCAAGTCTTTTCTTCCGTAAAAATCTGATTGGGACGAACATTTTAAAACAATAAGGAGAAGGATAACGGTCCCATACAAGCTTGACCCAGAAATGAACACAAATGAAACAAAATGTATTATGAAGGTTTAATAGTGTTTCATAGCCCTGAATATTTTTGTTCACCGTAAAACTTTGTGAAGGGACATAGGACCCTTCTCAAATCTCATACAAATATAAATGTCAAATCTGATGAATTCAAAAAATCAATTTAAACCTGTCGTTTGCAGAGTAATCCACTGTCTTCCAGCAGATTGAATGTCACACAAATCTAACGACTATCCTAAATGATTAATTTGCTATATCCCAGCTTATAGAACGTTGTATCTCCTTTGGAAACCAGGCAAAATCTTAGTGGTCCGAGATGTGAGTTATATGTATAGTTGCGAAGATCCATAGTTCAAGGAAGGTGAAGTCACTCAGAACTGCAAAAAAGATAACCAGAAACACAGCCAATGATATTTTTGAATAAATCACTAGAAATCGCAACAAAACATTAATGACGCTGTCATACGTCTGTGGTGCTATGTGTGACAGCAAAAAGTGTGTTCGAAAATATAATTGGCTGTTAAAAATAAAATAGAAATCGTCCAAGACAGACCCGACTGATAAGAAGGGTTATGTATTTGTATGTTATGCCCTATGTCTGTAAGATTCTTTATTCTCTCGTAGAATCCCGACGTCTCGTCTGGATGCATTTGAATGATTTACATGTGTTTAGGTTTGTGGTGACCGCCCAGCGAAACGCACTTCACTTTCAATCGCAATCCGAAGGATTGTGAAGGAAATTCTTAATCCAATATGTGAAAGGTGACGTTACGCAAATATCAACATGGCGGACTTTAGAACTAAATAAGTAAGTAAGTCGTGTATTTTTTTGTTTTTTTGTAAGTACGTCAAAAGAAATAAAAAATTAATAGTTTCAAAACACTAAAAAACACGCTTTCCAGTTCATATCTTCCGGCTCCATCATCAGATCAGCTCGACAGTACCATATTATTGTATTCAGACCTTGAAACCTAATCGAGGTCAAAGTTCATTACAAGACCTTTCTAACAAGTCCAAACACGGCTATGATACGATCATCCATCATGAAGTTCCAGTTCATATCTTCCGGCTCCATCATCAGATCAGCTCGACAGTACCATGTTATTGTATTGTCATCGAAATCACATACAACTGCCAATTTTCATAACGCTACGATCTTTAGAAGATGGTTAAATTCGTTTTCTTAGATTTGATTACATAGTTACATACATACAGGTCGACCTAATAAAAGCGTATTAAAAAAGCCTTTACGAGAAAATTCCAAAAAACATAGTTATTAGTTTAATTTAATTTATTTATTCTGCAATGTAATTGACAATGATTATGAAAGATAAAGAAGGTGGTGATGGCACCTTTGATGGTACATACTTTTAAAACTGGACTTATCTATTGATTTAATAATGAAATTGATACATTAATCAAGTATTAAATATCATGTTCATTACAGTCTAGTTATTATTCAATACTCTTGAAATACAGTTTTAATATTGTATATTCTAAAAATACTAGTGAAATCATACCAATTCTTACGATAAATCCCAATTACCATCTTATTTCCAAAACTGGCAACATAAATATCTCCCCGAATACTTGAATCAAAATAATAATCTTTTAAATTGAAATAATTCCTTCCATGTTTTGCCAAGTAATGAAAGCTGTGGTGCGATTTCAAATATTATCAGTTATTTTTTAATATAATTATCTCTTTGTCTGTGCTAGCACTGCTAGGCCAGACTTTATCCATGCCCTTTGCCAAATCGGTCCAGCCGTTCTATAGTGATGCGTTTACCAATGAACAGCATTTAATTTTTACTATATAGATTTCTAGTATAAAGCGTGTATCAGAAATGTGTGGTCATATTTAAGGGTGTGATCCAAACCATCAAACTGTACAACTTCTCTTAAGGTCTTTTTTGTTATTTAATTAAATATTTCTATACTTTCCATCGTATTTGTGAACATATTATCTCCCTTTTTATCTTTTTATTCTGTAACTAAATCAACTAACGTAACTAAAACGTTCTTTAATCATTAAGTTCTCTGCTAGTGCTGTGCACTTCTGTAAGTGAATTCTGTATGATGAATTCACAATACCTAAAACTGTATGTGATTTTTGTATGTGTATGTTTTAGTGAGTAAGTCGTTGAGGTGCCTGACCAATAAATAAATAAACTATCTCTATGGGATCAACATCCTAATCGCGAAAAAAGTATCAGCTCTTCCATACATTTGGGTCGAGTAAGTATTGAAGATTTTATAGACGCTGTATACGGCTAGTTTTGAAACCGATTCTTTTAACAGAAACTAGTCAAAACAAGTATTACATTACATTTGCTTTTTTTACTGATTGGTTTTTGTTTATTATAAAGAAAAAAATATTATATATTTTAATTTACAACTTACTATTATAAATATTATGTACAAGAATATAAAGAAAAACATAAGTAAATAAAATAAAGAGAAGAGCTCATTGGGCATCAAAAAATTCGTCCGCATCGCAGTTAGCGGGAAAAGTGCCCAAAAGGCTGGCAGCATTGCCACGTTGGATGGAAATACTGATTACATTACTTGTATAATATAGAAGATATTTTAATTCTTAGAGGATAAGAATTACCATTACAAGCACCGCATAAATTGCCACCTTTGGTAGATAGATAGTATTCATTTATTTTTAGTAGAAAAAAAAAGAACTAACCACTCCATAAATAAAATCCTTTAGGTATCCTAGAAAAAGAAGATGAAGTAAAAAAAATTCAAAGCGAAACGAGTAAATGTTCAGTGCTTTGCAACCTTGCTTACTAAACTGTAATTAAAAGTTAACTTTGAGAAACGAGGTATTAACAAAACCCATTTATTAGTTTTGCGGTCTCTTCTAAACGAGACCTGTTGCTATTTGTATCTAGTAACTATAAACCCACATCTTATAAACTTTGTCCCACAATATCTCATGGGACTTAAATATTGACTGACCAGTTTCTTAGCGGTCGATGATTGCCTGTACACGTGGTGTAGTGTTTCGATCCCCAGGTGGCAAAGTGTTATTGGGTTTTTACAATAGAAATTTCGCCTGAAGTCTGGATTTATGTCCCGGTTCATGGCCACAAGCTCGTCCCCTATTACACCATCAGACCTTTAAATACATCGTGCGACGTGTGCTGTAGATACTGTGGCGGCATCTACATCGCCACATGCGCACGATCACACAGATGTCACGCAAAATCCTGCATCGCGCAAACAAAGTTTGACGCGCGACTAGCATATATAAAATGTCCCGACATCAATAAAACGTCGGGAAGTAGCCCACCAGACACAACACCCATTTGGTCGGAGGATCCTCCCTTTTCTATAGACGATGAGTGAACTTTCACCGTGTTCCTCATACCTCTTCGGGGAATTCAGCAGTGAAGATTATATTTACGTATCAACCATAGTTATCGACCAAAACTTGCACTATGGACACTCCACCTCAAAACAGTTTCGACAAAATTCCGTTAGATTTGGATTATCTGGGATATCGAAAACCGAAACGAAATGTCTGTGGATGGGAAATACATTTTCTCTGCACTTGTATCTTCAATCCGCTCTAAAACGAATATCGACAAAATTGTTTCTTCCAATAGCTTTCACACTTTTGAAAGTAAACTGGGTACACAATTTTTTGTAACTTAATGTAACTGTTAAATAATAGCTGGATCAATATTACAGTCACAGATCTCAAACACAAAATTAAAATAAACAAAGATTTTTTGATCTTTGAATAAAAATGTAATATTTTTTAATTTATTTTTTTGCCTTTTTTATATCTTCCCAGTGACTTAAGTTGATTTGGTTTCTATGTATTAGTTTTTATTATTTTTCGAGTTATTTATCAATTATGTTGCATCTCTGCCATGTTTTGTCTCTGCATCACCATCTGGTTGACTGGTAGAAAATGCCTCAGGCATTCCGCCTTTGTACAATATTTATTTATTTTATTTTATAGTATTTGTGTGGCTTACAGCTATCAGTACAGAAGTAACAGTGAGGTAATTGACGACAAGACATTTACAAGCCTCCACAGTTGGCACACACACACAGCACAGCACAGTTATTGTTTTTTACTTGTGCATAGGGTTTTAATAAATACATAACATTTCTTGAAAGTGCCAATCTTTTTGAACTTTCACTCACATTATAATGGACCCAAAAGATATCCCCTAAGGTTTAGTGGGGAGAAAGAAAAAGGCACAACAGACCAAGCAGTCTTATATTTTATTTATTAAATAGTCATCAGCTGCATAACCTTTTCCTTAATATGTTGAGGTCGGCTTCCAGCCTAACCAGATGCAGCTGAATACCAATATTTTACATGGAGCGACTCATCCTTAACATATTATTGAATGCAAAAAGTAATACAACCCCTAACCTCGTTATCACAGAAATAGCTCCAAAAGAAAGTCCAGTAGTAATTAAAGAACAAAATCTCGTTTAAAATAAGCATGATTAATCCATGTAGTAAAATTAAGACGAACATTTTACTGAGACCTGCCTTTAGTAAAAGACAGTAAGGAATATCGTCCACGACGCTACTCAAAAGTATAACGTGTTCCAAACTCAAATCACTAATGGAACTACCCAGAATGTCACAGCACTAGTATTTAGCATCGGTGCTCTCTGCATCGGGGTCGCATAGGAATTTTGCCCGTTTGGTGGTAATAGACTCGGGGGCTTAAACATAACTAGCGAAATGTGGGTTTTGGGGAAAACAGTCTTGATATTATGTTAGTATGCCAATGGCGGTCCGTACACGACCCGATTTTCTAACGCGCTATTAACTAGGTTGTCATTGGTTGCGTCGTGAAACACGTAAAACGAATTTTAAACTTTATGAATATAGTACATCGGTATTTTAAACTTAGAAGTTCAGTATGACAGTCATTAAAATACTAGTGCTGTAACATTCTGGTTACTCACTGGTGATTTGAGTTTGTAACACGCCACTCTTGAGTAGCGTCGTGGACGACATGCCTAAGGAAAAAAAAGGTTTCGGTCTGAGATTAGTTATGCAGAAGGGACAGAGGACAGGGATTATATTAAGTAGGTGGGATGAGAACTAAACCTTTGTATTTTGTGAAGTAAAGCGGCTATAGCCATAAGTTAAGATGAGGAAACTTGTGAGCGGATGCCTGTGAGTTCCTTGCTTGAGGCCCAAATTATTTATTTACAGGGTCCATTAAAATTATCCTTTTATGAACAGTTGGAACAGTACACAGCAGCCCGGAGTCTGGATTTGTGCCCGTTTGATAGCTATAAGCGCCCCTCTATTACATGGGCCGGAGTCTTGTCATGTGCCCATTTTGAATTTTTAATTTTGTTCACTGGTCAACTGGTCACCTTTACCAAACCCCCCAGGGAAAACAGGCGTGATGTTATGTGTGTGTTCAACGTCATTGTCAAGTGTCAACGTATTGTGCCGCAACGAGTCGTGTGTATATATTAGGTCTTTACCTATGAAATTGCCGTTCTGCAGTACTGGCCATTTCAAATCAAAAAAAAATTTATTGGCTAAGAATTCTAATTTCAAATTAATTTTATTTTAAAAACATGGTTTTTGTTTTCCAAAAGTAGTCATTTGTTTATTGATTAGTGTTACATTTTCATCGCATTTCAATTTTTTTCGTCATCATGGATACGTTAAAAATTCGAGTAATTATGGAATATGAGTACTGTCGTGGCAGCAATGCGGTACAAGCGGCACGCAACATCAACGACGTTTACGGAGCTAACACTACAAACCAACGCACCACCTGTTATTGGTTTGCTCGCTTCCGTTCTGGAAATTTCGACCTGAAAAATGAACCTCGCGGTCGTCCGAAGACTTTGGTCGACAATGACGAATTAAAGGCGATTGTGGAAGCTGATGATACACAATCTACGGCTGAATTAGCAGCAGCTTTCGACGTTAGCATCAAAACAATATTGGTCCATTTGCGTCAAATTGGCAAGGTAAAAAAGCTTGACAAATGGGTGCCCCACGAACTCAATGATCGCCAGCGCAAAGTACGCGTCGAGACGTGCCTTGCACTGCTCAACAGACACACAAATGATGGAATTTTGAACCGCATTATTACCTGCGATGAAAAATGGATTCTGTTTGATAACCGCAAGCGCTCAGCAAGTTGGTTGGATCCTGGTTCAGCACCTAAACAATGCCCTAAACGAAAACTTACCCCTAGAAAAGTGATGGTCACTGTTTGGTGGTCTAGCGCCGGTGTGATTCATCACAGCTTCTTAACAAACGGGCTGAGCATTACTGCAGATGTGTACTGTGAAGAACTGAACACAATGATGGAGAAGCTGGCACATCTCCAACCAGCATTGGTCAATCGCTCGTCTCCGCTGCTACTGCACGACAACGCGCGACCTCATACTGCACAGCAGACGGTCTCCAAGTTGCAAGAACTGGGGTTGGAAGCTCTCCGTCATCCGCCCTACTCACCAGACCTTGCGCCTACAGACTACTACTTTTTCCAGAATTTAGATAACTTCTTGGCGGGAAAAAAATTCAATACCCGAGAGGCAGTACAAAATGCCTTTGAAGAATTTGTTGCCTCCCGTCCAGCTGATTTCTTTTAGAAGGGCATCAATAAACTGCCACTGCGTAGGCAAAGATGCATTGATTGCATGGGTGATTACTTCGATTAATACAAATAAAAAATACATGAAAAAAAATCGTTTAAATTTTTTCATATAAAACGGCAATTTCATAGATAAAGACCTATTATTATTAGGTGAATATATTTTGTTATTTAAAGTATTTAATAGGAAGTTATAAGTATATCTTTATATTTAAATAATACATTTATTCCTCAATTCTCGTTATTGCACCTACCACAGTTTGTCTCTGCATCACCCAAAGGTTGACTGGTAGAAAATGTCTATGGCATTAAGTCCGCCTCTGTACATTTGTGTGCTTGAAGTATTAAATAAATAAAATGCTTTAAAAAAGGTAAACAAATATAAATGTATTTTATCGTTTAATATAAAAATAAACGCCTTTGTTAAAAATTTGAAACGCATTTCAAGTCTTTGTTGAAAATGACTCGTCTATATCAATTTTCCGGTTACTCTGGTTTATGGGAGTTATAATAATAAAACATTCATGGGTTATGACTACTCATCATTTGTGACGTCGTTTTGTCTCCTGAACATTGAACCAATGTATCACGAAGGGGAAGAGTGACAGACATTTTCCATTTTTATGGAGTTTTCTATGGCTCATTCTACATGGCTTTGAAGAGGTTGCCTTTGGGGGGTTGGTTTTAACGCATGTTGTGTAGGAATCATATTAAATGGTAGGTATGTTTTTTCTGATGAGTATGGAAGGGATAATATATAGGTGGTTCCTCTGAGCTAATATATTAACAATAAAATACGGTGTACATTAAGGTTAGTAATAACAATGATTTTAACTAATAATACAAGAAAATATCACAAACAATTACGAGAGTCGTAATTGTATGTTTTAGCATTGAAACTTGGTCAGTACGAAAATGTAATTTAATCAATTTTATTTGTACGAACTTTTAAATAAACTCATCTACGATGATACCCCCTAGAAGAACATCTAAAATCAAGAAATATAATAAAAACTTGGGTTTTTCAGGGAAGTAGTTATATTCATTAGTTGTTTTTAGCCGTCATGAAAATCTGTCATTTTCACCTGTATCACAGATTAGTACAGATGGACTCCGCAAAATCATTTAAATAAAAAGCGACTCTTGCCACGACACAATAAAGTGCAATTCAGATCGCACAGCGCTAATTACCTACAGTTATATTCACCTAGAAGTTGCGTCTCTTTCTATCGTATAACTCTTATATCTACTGATTACGTTACGTCCATTGAATTCGACAAGTCGATCCCGCTGAGTACCAACTTGTAGCTTCATACCTACAATGCGGAATGAACCATCTGACATTAAGATGTCAAAAAACGCTTTGCCGTTGTTGTGTGACCTTTCAGCCCTTAAAAAACCAAAGCTTAAGAAAACTTTGTGATTGGTTCTTTCCATAAATGTATCACAAGAGGTATTTGCTCTGCATTGGCAAATGCTGCCTATATTTATTCATATAAACTAGGACACTACAAAGATGGGTGCATAAACTTGCAATTTCTTTAAAATTACATCATATTTCAATGTTGAAAGGGAGGGGTTGGCAGCGTGCACGCATTGCATACTAAAAACTTCAAGATGTATGGGTCGCAGAGCTAACAACGTATTCTTGGCATCGCTTCAGCTGACTGAAGAAAATATGCGATTCATAAAATTGAAAGATGACCTATATAACATATAAGCATCGCAAACAGCAACCCGCAAGGTTGCTGTTTCAGAATGACGCTATCAACTTATTAAAAACTAGTTTTTGCATGCGAATTTGTTAGCGTGAATTGTCCTGTTTTCACATCAAATCTTATGACACTCGACAATATTGTACCTTCCCATTGGTAAAAGACTTTTCGGAATCGGATTAGCAGTTCCGAAGATTAGCACCTACATACAAACTCACAAATAAAACTTTTTATAATATTGCCCGCCCCGGCTTCGCACGGATAGCACTAAATACTACGGTGCACCTACTTACCTACCCTCCCTACCTATCTATCTACATACCTACCTAGCTATATACCTACTTACCTACCTACCTACCCTACCTACATCTATCTAGCTGACCCGACAGACGTCTTTTGTTTGTTTTAGAACAGTTTGTATTGGAAAACGAAAAGTGTGGTTTTTACGTTATTCCGGGCTATTTTTCAAAATGTTCTCTTCATAAGAACCTTGCTCGAATTTCAGGAATATACCAAAAAAAAAATTGCAAAATTTGCCCAACCGTTCTCGTGTTTTGCGCTTAGCAACACATTTAGCGATTAATTTTCATTTATATACATAGATAGATGGAACATTATGTATATGATATGATTTAATCTATTAGATAGCGCTAACCGGATGTTATTCCACAAGCTAGAATTTTAATAAATTATTGGGAGTTAGCCCAATTTCATCTACAGTATCGGCACGACCTATTATTACGAGAGCTAGCGGAGCTACTATGGATTTTTTCTATGAAGTCTAAATAATAAAGCATATTTCCATAATGTAGGTTACAAGTTTCAAGTAAACTAATTCAAGACGACAACTAGTCTCCTATAAAGTATTATTTCTGCTACCCCGTTTATCATCTCATTCTGACAAGTCAGACAATGGCAGAACAAAAGCACTGAATGCGGATGATAAGTCCTTAGTATTTCGAGCATTTTCTTAGCACTAACTTAGTTTCGGCTTTAGCGAAAGGATATTTCAGAAAGTTTGGTACAATTGTTAGGTACTGTGTTCCTAGCTAGACGTGCTTTGTTTTAGAATTATAAAACAAACACACGTCTACATATATTTTGTACTTTTACAAATATCAAAGTTGCGATGACATATAACGCTATTTGCAAAAACTGGGCAAGTGCATGTCGGACCACGCACGATGAAGGGTTCCGTCGTTGGGATGAATTTATCCCAAGAACAAACTTAACATTGTAGTTCAAAAACATTCCAACTGCAAAAGTAAGTTTGTACGCACAATATTGAGTGATTTACCATGTAATTTTAAAACCATAGACTTCTTATAGGTTTTCCTGTAATCTATAAGCATAGAACTATTTTCTGTATTTTTTTCAAAATTTTTGGCTCTGTAGTTTCGGAGATAAAGGAGGAATGGTAAATTTTCATATATTTTCTTGAATATCTTTAAAAGCATTTATTTAAAAATTATAAAAAAGATGTATTTGATATCCTTGCAATAAGTTCTTTCATTTGATATGTCACACGGTACACTTAGCAAAACTTATTTCCCCCCCAAAAGTGACCCCCATATTCAAAATTCATTTATTTACGTTACACGTTCGTATTTGGGTCACAGAAATGCATAATTATGTGTACCAACTTAATTGGTTTATTAGATTCGGAGCAAATTGGCTGTGACAGACGGACAGACAGACAGACAGACACACGACTGATCCTTTATGGGTTCTGTTTTTTCCTATTGAGGTACGGAACCCTAAAATTGAGAGTATCTTCCGGGAAGGTGATTATATTTACACCAATCTGTATAAGGTGAAAGGGTCGCCCCTATTGCATGGGACTAAAACAACATATAACTTCCTAAATGAGGGTACTATTAAACCTCTGCCAATACCTTCCCCTTCGGTTAATGCAAGCGAGGTGATTTAAATTACATTCTGAACAACCAGTCAAGTATACCCTAACAGGATTACCTTACTCCCGATGTGAAGTAACCCTTTATACCCAGATAATTAGGAACCACAAAAAGAACCCACAAATTACCTTCCTTTAAAAACATTTTTATTCAATGTTTTTCCAGAAACCTGCGGCGACATTGTAACAGATCTCAAATTAGAAAAAAAAAACGAACACGTTTTGTACAGGTACCAGCTTATTTGTACAGAATTTTTTATATTAAAATGTCGCTTGTATGAAAAAAATATTACGAGGATGGAATTCTTTCTGGATATATACTTGGTTTACCGCCATCTTGTTTCATTTGAAGTGATGATAACTGTCAATATCATAGAATACGAATATATCAAGACACGGATTTAAAACTCCTATAAGTTACTTATGATGAAACACAAATTCTGGCAAGAACTGAAATTAAATGAAATTGTTTATTCTGTAAATAGGATATCGGAATCACTTTTACACGTGATATAAAAAAAATATTAAAAATAAGCTAGATGGGGTCGGTGTTTCCTATCTGACTACTCTGAAAAGAAAGGCCGAAGCAAACTCAGAGTACGACCTCTGAGTTTGCTTCGGTCTTTCTAAAGACTCTTTTAAAGTCCAGAGAACTCCTCAGTCTATCCTGAAACTGGAAATTACAGATAAAATAGATGGATTGAGTTAAATGGGTCACCAAGTCAGGGGAGTCACCAAGGATTGAGTTAAGTGGGTTACGATAAGACAGGCGTATGTCCAGCAATGTATTGTTTTGGTCTGATGATGTATAGGTTCTAAAACCTTCGTTCACGAAGCTACTGCTGACCATGTCTTGACGACAACCTCCAATTCATCAGCCTATTTTCTCTACCATATTAATTTATTTTGGGATCGGCTTTCAGTCTAACAAGATGCAGATGTGTACCTACCAGTGTTTTACAAGGAGCGACACCCAAAAACCCTAACCGTGGCTTTTTATTACTCAGCATCAACACAGACCTAAAAAATAATAAAAACAAATCCGCGCACAAAATATTACCCACCTCAGGCGGTTCCAGTAACACGGATACGTATGTCAACATTAAATTGCTTCAAAGGGCGAAAAAAATATGTTTTTATTTATTCGGCAACGTAAACAGGGACCGTAATCATTCGGTACTGACCTCGCCCCCCGTGAATTCATAATGTTGGGACCAGAGACAATGGATGCCGGCTGAAGATTACAAATTACGTCACACTACGGACTTTCTCTTTGGATTTGCGCGGTCATTACCGGTAAGTCTATGGTAGAGGAAAGAAAAGGTAGTCCATCTCATTGTTTTGTTAATTTTGTGAGTGATTTATGAATCGAGAGTACTATGTAAGGGTAGGTTTTGCTACCTTTAAAGGGAGGGTCGAGCGTTATTAATGTATATCTGTAGACCAAGATGAGTTGAGTAATTTATACTTGATTCCATTCAATTATTTCGAGTGAACATTAATATTGTACGTTTAGTCCGAATGCAATGTACTTTATATTTGTGATTCATTTTGAGTGTCTGCAATGATTGGGTTGGTTACCTCTCACGCATACAAATTCTCAGAAAAGAGAGTAACTAATCGACGAAGGCATCTGTACATACCACAGATATCATATTTTGTGCTCACTAACGGCCGAACCCAATAACCAATCTACCAACAGTTTTGGCATACTGGAAATAGAAAAATCTATCTATCTATGGTTTTAGCGTCCCAATAATCTGTCTGACATTCAATGACAAATAGAATAATACTGTCCACCATCAATAGCGATTTGTTTTTGACTGAAAATAGGTTATTCGGCTCGGCCGTAAGTATGTGACGTTACGTATGTATGAAAATTATGTAGAACATCATTCACAATCAGGTATACCTGTAGTACTATAAAGGTACCTGTACTAGGGGTATACCTGTGATCCGCACTGAAACGTAACGAGTGATTTAAATTTCATGAGTTGCTTTGAGGCGGCCATTGTATGGTTAATGCAATTTGTGTTACGATTCGATACTGATGTGTGGTGTTTTTAATGTGTTCAAGTTGGGTCTTAGTCTTAGCCTTGGAGTTGGTTTATAGTTTTTATTCGATTAAGTACTAGAGCTGCGGGCTCTTATAGTACCGGGATTAAGGAATAAAAGGCGTATCGAGAATCAATTAGTTATTTATGCAACTGTTGTATAATGAGGGGTATTAAAAAACTTGTGTGATAATAGTATCAAAAGAGTGTTTTAATACCTAATTATGTACAGTTGCATACAAGACTTTATCTACAACCGTGATATGAATCCTCTATATAGGTTCTGAAACCATAGCGTGTTGTACAGTGTTATAAGAACTCTATGTAAATTCATGGAACGTTTAATTGCTGCATTAGAAATACGAGTATCTGATAGTGTGTTATCAAAGCTTATGTAATTTTTTTGTAAACAGCAAAGTAATAAATTTTTGCAATACTAATATCGAACAATTTTTTTTTGTTGTTTGTGAACCACGCGTGCATGAAAATTTTCTTTTTTTGAAATTCATAAAGATACTACGAATTGAGTAGTGAGAATGTGGCTGTTTAATGAGTAAGGAAGGGATCGTAAAGCAAAGGAGTTGCATAATGAAATTTATTACAACATTATAACACTCGTTTGGATGATATTATGGTTACTATGACAGTGGTTGTTTTAATGTTGGCAATAAGCTAACTGTTACAGAAACGTTTATAAAGGATTTATAGCATGGGTGTAGATAAGCATAATAAAATAGTAACGAAGTTAAAAAACATTGAATATTTTTGATAAAAGTAGTTGCTGCAAGGTGTGGCAACGAGTCTGATTCCGAAAAAATATAGATTTTTAAAATTTTTGTCCGTTTGTCTGTTTGTATATTCCGGATTGGCGCAAAAATGATTTAACCAGAACAGATTATGATGAAATTTGTCACACAGATATATACGTTCCTGTAATATCCCATGGGAACGTTAATTTCCGACAAAATATCAATAAACTGCGGGTGAAGCCGCAGGCAAAAATTTGTTAAAATTAAAATAATTATGATAATTATTACTATCAATCAATCTACTTATTTTACGTCTTCACGCGTTTGTTTCTGTCAGCTCTCTCAGGTGACCCTTTACTCTTATTTTACTATCGTTCTAAAGGTACATAATTAACTCGAAAAGGGATCGTCACTGAATCGCCGCGGTTTGTGAGCTTGTCGGCGATGCGATTACGTTACGATTCCGATTAGTGTACGTTGCAGTAGGGAGTTCCATACAAAGAATACTGAATTGCTCGAGTTGATACGGTGACGATCACTTTCCGAGTTGATATGTGTGTTATTTCCTTATATCTGAAATTCTCCTTATATGAAGACTAAAAAAAAAACGTTATTTTTTTGTTTTTATAAAAATATTTTAAAATGTAAATTATATGTATAAAGATGAAATAAAGGAAACAATAATAGTAAAAGTCAAGAAGCGTAGTAGTATGATAATAATAGTAATTTTTTAAATGTTTTTTATATAGTTTTTTTAAGTAATATTTAAAAATTTATTTTATATGTTCGAAATTATAATAAACGAAATAGTAATAGTAAAGTAGTAGTCTTAATAGTATTATTATCATCATCTTCATTGGCAGCCTTGTTCCACCCACTGCTGAGTAGGCCTCCTCCCTTTTGCGCCATGCCTCCCTGGTCTGTGCGAGTCTCACCCAGTTCTTTCTTGCGAACTCATTATACAATTCAACAAATATTCGTAAGGGTCGGTTGTCAAAGCCAACCGTACAAAACCTCTACAGTACCTACTTAAGTAAACAGGGACACAGGGTTTTCAGCTGGAATTTATGTAGCTACGTTCTTAAATAACAACATAATGATTAATTTTCTTATTGATTTAGTGATAGCTATTTAGAGGTTTATTTATAAATGTTAAGTGACGTTCAATCGTCAAAAATATGGGTAAACAGTCGCTTATCATTATTTAACTTTAAGCAACGTTTATAAACCCCTAAATTCTTAAGTTTACTCACTGTAAATATTAATAATTATTTCAATCATTGCCATTCTTTTTTTTTGGTAGTTAACGTTTTTTAGTTATAACCATTTAAATTGCAATGCCTTAACAGGAAACTAAGTTCTAAGAACCTACTTATTGTTAATATCTTCAATATTATGTACACTTAAATTGCAATAAATCATTTGAATTTATTTATTGGAGTACAATCTTGGATGTACAATCTTAAATATAATATATAACTAACACTAAAATATATAAATTATGTACAAGTACACAGAGGAAAGAACTAAAAAATAAAATAAAGGAAGAGCTCCTTTGTTGTATGTGTACTTTTTACTAGCGTAATGTTTAGAATAATAATTATTATATTAATACGTGAAGGAAAAACTTTGTACCCCTTTTTACGAAAATTACGCGGACGGAGCAGTATGAAATTTGGCACAGTTTTAAATGGAGAAGAAGTGCAGAAAGCTAATATTTTTATGTAATATACATTAGAAATAAATTAAATTAATAAAAAAATACATTACACACACTACCATGCGTTTGACACAAGATGGCTACCTTAGAATCATGACATTCAAATGAATTATGGTCGAATTCCGACCTCTGGGTGACCACTAGTAATAATAATAATGTTATACTTGCTGTCTTTTATAAAAGAAACTAGCTTCTGCGCGTGACTTTGTCCGCTTGAAATTTCTTATTTTAACATTATATTCTATAGCAGTGCCCGTTATTTAGTTTTCACTTAGCGTTCTTTCTGACTTCTTTTCTTTCAACTCGGCTCCTACGGGTCGTAGCGTGATGTTAAGTAAATACCTTCCTCGAGAATCCTATATTAAACGTTAAAGATTTTTTCAAATCTGACTGGTAAAAGATAAATAATCAACCGTTTTATTTAAGGCACGAAATAATTTTGTGCCTTCATAAAAACGGTTGACTAGTAAAAAAAGGGAATGGTAAAATAAAAAGTCAGCAATAGGTAAGTTTGAAAATCGTAAGCCAGAAAGTAGGCAACGGGTCAAATCGTAGAATGTCATTTTTAAATTTATGAACGTCTAAAATCTTTTTGGGCTTCTAATGATGCACACTTATTCGATAATGGAACCTCTTTTTAAATTTCTGGCCTTTTCCCACAGTTGATCTACTGCGATCAACAACTAAGCTAGGATGCGCTGATCAAACAGGTTAGGTTAAAGCTGTGACCAACCGCGCGCGATTTGAATTGGTCGCAGTAACTAAGCTAGAGCACCCCGACCAAATGGGTTGGGTTTGGTTAGTTTAGAATTGTGACCAACTATATCCAAGTTGGTCGGAGTTACTTTGTTATTTAGTATTTTTAGGACACCAAAATAGAAATTATTAGAGGTTCACAAAAAGAAGCACAATAATTATATTAGAGTGTTCAATAATATTTTTAGGAAAGCAAAATGGTAATTATTTGAGGTTCGAATGAATACAAGCCATAATTTATTTGTTTAAATACGTGTTATTAAGCCGAGGCGGAAGGCCGCAATGGTCTCGAATCCTCCGATCAACTGCACGCAAAAACATATATAATTGCCTTTTTCCGTTGCTCGTATATAAAAACGTAATCCCTGTAATTGCCATATTGTAGAGACCAAAGAAGGTTCACTCTCATCTGTGGGCCACTTTAGGTAAAACAACACTGCAGTGTTTTCCCTGTAGAAGTAGGCAGACATTTCTAGTATAGTAAACCTACATTTCGTCAGTTAAGGTTTAAATTTTTAAGGAAACTTATTAACTTAAATAAGTACTTGGCCACACCAAAATACCACAGCTATAGTTTGACCGAGACCGCTGTACCGAGCCTTAAGAATACGCAGCGAGCCGGGGGGCGGGACGCCGTGAGCATTGACGAATAAGCGACCTGCACTGCCGCCCGTCTCGCCGCGCACATACCTAAGGCACAGTACAGTGGTTTCGGTCAAACTATAACATAATATTTGCAGAAAAATCCATAACTGGCGAAATTGCGGTGTACTATAGGTACCTACACCTCTGCCTAACCCACTCACTTTAAATCATGTTTGCAAACACACATACAGACATAATGTGAACAATGTGGCTTTTAAAATACGTATTTTGGGTTCATTTTTGACACCGCTGACCTCAGATGAAGAAAAATCTTGCATCGAAAGTATATCTACGAAAAAGGTCCGAAATCATAAAAAATTATCAATGCTACGAGTATAGTCGTCACATTTTAGCGTGGCAATAGCAGTCATTACACACCTATGTTTTCTAGCATTTTTTATTTCAGAAACTGAAATAAAGTCCGTTAACGTCCTGAATCAATATCTATCGTGATCTTCAACATGTTCCCATAACGAAAAACTATACATAGTTTTTTGTTTGGGTCCCTACTGAGAGATATTATAGGAAAGGGCGATATAGAACAGTATTCAAATACTGTTTTATTAACCTTCTGCTTATCTTTTCCAATATGGCGGCCACAACGGCCCTTAGATTAAAAGGTTTAATCGTTCAACCCCCCGACTGACGCTCGAGTAGGCCTAACGGATCGTATTGACACATCCCAATTGCTCGGCCAACAACTCTGATGGCAGACGACGACGGGTTAAAACATTATTTTGTAAAGTTTATTGAGTCAAGTTTATCTAATAGGTGATTATTGTTGTACGGTCTCTTAGAAATAGTAGGTATATTTTTTTAAATAACGTATTTTGTTCCTTCTATTTACTATAATCTGGAGTAGTGATGGCCCAGTGGTAATGGTACGAGTTGTAGGGGGGTTCGAACCCAGGCAGGCGCTTTAAATTGTGTAAATAATTTCATCACCACTGCTCTTAAAACGGTAAACATCGTGAGGAAACTCCAAAGCCAAAGCATCTCTAGAACCAAAAATTCGAAGACGTGATATCTACCAACCTGCACTGGGCTCGCGCGGTAGATTACAGCCCACTTCCTCTTGAAGAGAGGAGGCGTCTGTCCCAGCAGTGGGAACATTTTCAATATCATTTAGAGAATTTATTCTGGAAGATTTTTGTGTTTTTTATTATAATTAAAATCCTAAATAATATTACAAATTCGAAAGTGATTTTGTTTGCAGACAAAGTCGCGGGTAACAGCTATATCTTTATAAAAAAAGAAATCACGATAGTTTGTCAAGTCGTAAGAACTGTGCGACGCAGGGTCAGGTCCCTATTTTGTTTATAAGCGGAGAGAGGCGTAGTGTTATTTTGTATTTATTATTGTTCAGTACTGACAGACAATTGACCCTTCCCAAATTTAACGCAATAGCCCCTGAAATCAAAATTATTGATAAAAGCTCTCTTTGTCTCCTTGGGTGTCCAATCTTCTAGATTCCTTTCCCGTTTTTATTGAGGAAAAAATACAAAATTTCAACGACGTTCCGGAAAGATTGTTACAAATTAATATGCATTCGGCCATCACCCTGATTCGTTACTGCTCTTTCGGCCCTAAATTAACATATTTTCTTCGCGCTTCCCATTTATGGAAGCACACTCACCTTTTAGAAAAAATGGACCAAATTATCCGACACACATTAACTTTAATTTTAAATGTTGCCATGGACGACCGAGCTTGGGCGCAAGCTACTCTTCCCATTCGTATGGGAGGCCTCGGCGTCCGCAAAATTTCTAGTATTAGTTTACCGGCTTTCATATCCTCTGTTCACGGCACTGAGAAATTAATCAGTAAAATTCTAGCCTCTACACTGGTTCATTTTGATGTGCCGTGCTTCACCGAGGCTATGGATGCCTGGAAACTCGCTTGCTCATATGTACCCGATTATCCATCTTCCCAAAGACGGTGGGATGAGCCGCTTTGCAGAGTAGTACAAAACAATTTACTTAACACGTCTGCTACCACTGCGGAGCGTGCGCGCCTGCTGGCTGTGGGTAAGTGGGAATCAGGTCTGTGGCTTCATGCACTACCGTCGTTAAACATTGGTACCTTGTTCGACGACACTACATTCCGCCTCGCTGCTTCCCTACGAATAGGAGCTCCATGTTGTTCTCCTCATCGCTGTCACTGTGGCAAAGTTGTCAACAGACTCAGACATCACGGCCTGTCTTGCAGCCGAAGTGCGGGTCGCTTAGCGCGGCACGCGAACATTAACGACATCATACGACAAGCTCTGGTCACCGCCGGCGTTCCAGCTGTATTAGAACTCAATGGTAAGAGACCGGACGGCATGTCTTTATTTCCATGGAAGGTGGGTAGGCCTTTAGTGTGGGATGCAACCTGTGTCGACACTCTTGCGCCATCCCATCTTCCTGGTTCAGCGTGCTGCTGTTGCGGCTGCAGAAAACCTTAAGCGGCGTAAGTATAATAACCTCACTGGTAATTATATTTTTGAGCTGTTTGGGGTTGAAAGCCTCGGGCCGTGGGGTCTGAGTGATCACGGCCTCTTTAAAGAAATCTCCAAACGGCTATTTGACACTTCCCGTGACCCAAGGGCTGGTTTTTACCTTGGGTAGAGGCTAAGCATGGCCATACAACGTGGCAATGCGGCCAGCCTCTTGGGTACATTACCAGTCGATAGCGATGCGGATGAATTTTTCGATGCTATATTTTACTTTTTAAATAGTTTTAGTTAAGCTAGTATATAATTTTGCTACTTTAATTATAAGTTGTTTGTACCCACTTCTAAATATGTATATTCAAATAAATAAACATAGCGTGCTTACTATAATTATGTTTATTTTGAATATAATGGACGCTGAATCATTATTATTCATAAAAATTATAAAGCCATATTAATAAATGTATTATTAGACGAAGAGTTCTAATTAATTATGCTTTATACTAAGAGATCTTCTTCAGTCGTATTATAAACGAAAAGGAATTATTTAGTAACGAACCTCCCACTCATTTTACGTAGGTTTGTTGTGATACTAGCTACAAGTAAAATGAGTGATAACAACACGCCTGTGTTCTCGAAGAATTAGGAGGTGGATAGTACAGTAGGTACGCCCACATTTTATCAGTAACGTTTAAGGGATCTCGCGCACTAGACGGCTACAAAGCTGGCCAGTCGTGGCATCTAGTGCGGTAAGTTGGCCTTTGAAAGAAAGAAAGAAAGAAAGAAAGAAAAATTCAAAATTCAAAATATTTTATTTCACATAAACCTACAAGGACACTCATGAAACGTCAGAAGCTAGGGGCACGGTTCCAATTGGTCGTTTCCTATGGAGAAGAGCCGGCAAGAAACTCCACGATTACTCTTTTAAAAGTAAATGGTTTTTACAATTTTTCCAAATTACAGTGTAAAAAGCTTCGATCAACTATACAGGTATGAGAGGACAGTGTAGGCCCATCAACATGTACCAGGTATTTAGCAAAAGAAAGAAAGAAATAAAGAAATAAAATACATTTATTTAGCACAGACTAAAAGGCACACATCACAACATATTGTACTATACAAGAAAAAAAAAAAAAAAAAAAAAAAAAAAGTGTAAAGTACGTTGTAAATTATTAGCAAGAATGTGTACCCCGCGGCTGCGCCAAATAGGCCCAGTTCAGCAAAAAGCCAGACAACTAGTTCCTGACGCTGGTTTCAACTGGACCTGAAGTGTGAGGTGACTGATGTAAATCAGTTTTATACCAAGCAGCCAATTGCGTGATTCGTATCGGTGTCTATAGTTTGCTGGTCGTTGCGACCACTGGTCGTGGTCGTGACCGTCTAGTGCGTGAGATCCCGTACTCATGTCTAATAGAGAGCGAGCTTATGGCACAGATCCGGCATAATATAAATCCAGTCACAGGGCTTCTGCGAAATTCCTCGGAAAAAACATATTATCACTCTTTGCCCGCGGCGACCTAGGAGTCTTTCGAAAATGTTGGTGAGTATGTTTTCTTAATAAGCTAATGCATTTTAAACAAAGACTACCCATCCCTTCTATCAAGGTTGTTCCCAAAACAAAGTTCAAAAGACACAATACATTATAACAATGTATTACAGAGCGGGAATAACACACATTACAGAATCACCTTTTTCCTCCAAATATCTTTTGATATCCAAAAACAATCTCTTACGTACATCATAATAAACCATAAAACCAACATTACTTTATAACATGAAAGATAATAAATGTTTATCCCATTGAGTGGCTATAAAGGAAAATTAAGTTTTTCAGACGTTACCTGAGCCACAAAATGTTGGAGACCCCGAAATACCTTTGGGGCGATTTATTTTTTTACGTGAATGTTACTAGAGAAAAATAAATGCTAAGCACTGGGGAGGTCAATTTATATCCTACACTTTATTAAGGAGAGGATTTTGTATAAATCGGTGGTATTTTTTCGAATGAGAACACAGAATGCTGGTCCTTTCAATGTCCGTTAGTAAAAAAAATCTGTATGGGACAAGTTATGAACTGGACTGATGTGGTTTTGGAAGTAAAGTGAAACTGGATGTATGTCGGGATGATGAAATAAATAAAGGGGAAAGAAATCACTGTCATATTTATTAAAAATAAACACTCAAGTTTATTTAACAGTTCCAGACGGTCACTATCTTTTTTCGCTCATGCGCTTATTAAAAGTTAGCAATATTTTTGTAGATACTATTATTGTATTATTGTAGACACGCACGACATATCATTCGTTTTTTTTTCTCATTTTGTTTTTATGATAATTCGACAGTTTGAGTACTTTATTGGACCTACCCAAAAGTCCTTTCTTTGATATTATTCGTCGAGTCGTTGAGCTCCTTCAGTTCTGAGTTGAGCTACACGATTACTGACAAATGCGTGCACTGACTGGACAGATCCATTCAAATCTGTATGGTTCTTTCCGCAGAGCGACCATGTCTGAACTTTAAAAGAGACTGAACTCTGAGCTTGTTTCGGTGTTCCTTCTCAGAGTAGTCGGATAGCAAACACCGAACTCATCTAGTTTTAAGATATAATTTAATTATGACGTGTAAAGTTTGTTTTTTTACCAATTTACAGAAATAAATATCATTTATCATTATGCCTTTAACAATTTGGGCCACCATTGGGTCCGAACAGTTCATCCCACGTTTTGTACCACAGCACAAAGTCTCCATTCGTACAAACAGCGTAATAGCAAATTTGCCGTGTACTGGCTCCGGTTAAACGCATCCCCGGTCTTCTCGCCTCCCATTTGCGAACACTTTGATGTCCAAATTGTTGCCAAATTTTTTGACAAGCCACCCTTTGTGAATCCAATAACGATTTATTATGTAAATAAGGACTTTCGCAATTATATTTTAGGGATTTTTTATCAAAGTGATCCGAATCACTGGGGTAGTGGCCAGTGATTTGGACCAAAGAGTTGGCTTCGACTGTAAAAAATGTTTTTGAGGTGACGGTTTTCGGCTCAAAGACTTTGGATGCGTTTAAACGAAATCATTAAAGAGTTTTGCTAACGATCCATTTATTATCGTTTGTTAAAGGTTTGCCCGTGACTTATTTACTGAACTTCTTATAAAGGGATTCGCCACCTTTTTTGTGGGATTTATCTACTAACTCGCACTAAACACCCAATTTTTCGACTTTTCCAAAGATAAACTTATAAAAGGTCTCTCACTCTGATAGGGTCGTGAAAAGTGAGACTTTGATTTACTTAGAACTGCTTTGGAACTATCTTAGAGAAGTGTAGAATCTATAAATGAAATTCTTAGAAAATGTAATAAGTTAAAAGCAAATTGATATTTTTAGATATTATTTATAATATAAATCATATCTAAAAATATCAATTTCCTCGACCCTTCGTCAAAGGGTTTTCATTTGATATAACATCAAATACACACTTACTTAATACTTCCGTTAATTAATACATTAACATAATTATCTGTTAGCTAATAATAGACCGATAGTACTCGTATCTACCTAACAGTGGACGCCAAACGGTTCATACGTGCCCTGAAATTTTCGATAATAGTTCACATATGTTAGTTTCTCACGGTAAGGACCAAAATTGTTATATTTAATTAATGTCGTTTCAAATAATGATATCGAATCTAGATGTATTTTTAGTCAGAGGAAGCTATGGTAAATCACAGTAATCTACTGACAATCTAAAAGTTGATTTGGACAGTAAATTGTTGAAAAACATAGTGTTGGGATGGCAACAAAAATCGAATGTTATTACAATTCAATGAAAGAAAATTTTAAAATCATATTATAAGTAAACTAGCTTATTACAAAGTAGAGGGTTATATCCAAGATAAGAATGCTTGCAAACATGCTGGTCCTGCTCCATAGGACAATTTAGAGTCTAGACAAAATTCAAACTGGTTGCTAATTTATGTAATTGTATAATTTATTATTTTTTATAACATTGATTTTACATTCTGTGATTACTTGAACTCACACACTGAATTATTATTATTACTTGTTAAAATTTTAGGAATATCACATAATTTTACAAAGTTTGTAAATATATGAGCACCATGTATCACATAATTAATTTATCTGTTATTGCTTTTTAATTCTTTTTACCTATTGTGGTATAGTAATCTTATTCCAGGTGCATCGTCTTCACATATAACTATATCATTAATGTATACAAAATATTGAGAAAACATTTTAAAAGAGTAACGGTGGAGTTTCTTGCCCATTCTTCTCCATAAGAAAACTACTTTTAGGAAGGGCCGACTAGAATCAATCCTATTTTTTGTAATTTTTGACGTTCAAAAGTGCCTTTTATGTGCTTAATTAAAATAAATTATTTGACTTGACTTGATACATACGCTATAACTCGAGCATCGGATTTTATTACATCATGTAACAAAATCCCATGCTCAAGTTATATCGATGTTTTAAACTTAAAGTTAGTAATCGTTTCATTTAACTTACTTTAACATTTATTCGCTTGTATCAGCTAGTAAAGTCTTTGATATATAGTCTTTTGTACCTTGTTAAAGTTATGATATGTAAAAAGGATGCGAGATCTAAAAACGCGTGGGTAAATAGTCAGATAATTTTATATGTCTGACACCACATGTTCCAGCTAATTTCTCTCAATAAACGACTTAACCCGATATTTTTACCAATTCCATCACAAAACAAAAAATGATTAATATACTTAGCACAAAGTTTCGTCTCTTATTATTTAATGTAGGTCAAAATTTATGGATATTCGGAGCGAGTTCGAATATTTTGGCTCAATTCCAAGTCTCGACCTGGTTAACTAGGTTTTAGGATTTTGAAATTATTCATCATTGATTCTGGTTTAAATTGTTAAGGGACTTCCTTCGAGGGGAACTTAATGCCTTAAGGGAAAGTAACAGACAGGCAATTTGTTGAACGTATTTTGTAATTCCGTGGCTTATGTTTTCTTTAGTCGTGTGTGGATTTTCAATTTTCAAGGAGCGGTTTTTAGGGTTCCGTACCCAAAGGGTGCCAACGGGGCGCTTTTACTAAGGCTCCGCTGTCCGTCCGTCTGTCATAGGGCTGTATATTTTGAACCGTAATAGGTAGACACTTGAAATTTTTACAGTGTGAATTACTGTGGCTAAGTATATTTTATTTTAATTATTTTTCATTGTAGCGTCCTCTACAATGAAAAATAATTAAAATAAATATACTTATATTAAATGGGTTCCCATAATTAAAAAAAACACGTTTTTTATAATATATGGGAAACCATTTAATTTAAGTTTTTTTTTTTAAATAAAGGTTTTAGTTTTAATTTGTAGTATTTAATATTGTGTGGTGGTACGGAATCTGCTATGCTAGTCAGACTCAGACCTGACCACTTTTTTGTGGTTCCTCGTAAAGAAGAGGTTGCTAGAGGTTGTAGGTGGGACGGGTGAATTTTTTTTCCGGTATGTACCAATCAATTTGCCTAGCCTTTTCCGAACTATATTGGGGTTGGCTTCCAGTCTAACCGGATGCAGCTGAATACCAGTATTCTACATGGAGCGACTGCCTATCTGACCTCCACAACCCAGTAACTGGGTAATACGATACCCCTTAGTAAGACTGGTTGTCAGACTTTCGGGCTTCTGACGACCCGTAACGACTGTCAAAGATCGGAATGTCGGAATGTCTGTCTTCGGATCGGATCTGAATGACAGCCGCGACCAACGGCTTAACGTGCTTTCCGAGGCACGAAGGAGTCTCGGTATGTAAAGATGGTCACCCATCTACAGACCAATACCGGCAAGCGTAGCTTAACCTGATGGATCGACCCGTGCGGCCACGAGGTCCTCCGCTTCCGGTATGTACCAATAATCATTATCCATGATGATTGATATTTAGAGGTATGGGTCACATCGGGGTCACCAATTTAGAGACATGAGGAACAGTGTGTAAAGTTCACTCATCCTCTATAGAAAAGGAAGAATCCTACGACCAGACGGGTGTCGTGTCTGGCGGGCAACTGTCCAACGATTGATGTCAGAAAGCTATTGACCGAGCGAGCGAATCGTCTCTGCTTCAAGTCTGGCAAAATTTGCTGTCGTGTGTCAGTTTGTACGTACGCCTCCTACAGGTCGTTTTTACAACCGATCTGGACGAAACTTGGTATACAGGTTTGACGACTTTGTCGTTATTTTTCCGCCATCAGGGATTTTTGATTGGAGGAGTACTTCCTCCAAAAAGGGGCAAAAAGGGGGTTGGCCGGGACCAGTCGACACGTTCACGACGTCTGTCGACCGTCGGGTCAACCTCAAACACATAGATATTACACTATAAATGTTGTTGTGTCATTCATGATTTTGTTATAGAATAAAATAGTAAATATTTTTTTACAAAATATGTTATGAGTTCATAAACATCTCAGAAGACGCTGCGATCGCCACAACAAGGAAAAACGCACGATGGCTTCATGTCTCCGCCAAAGTTGTCAACTATCCTATACTTGTGCTGCGTCGATTATTGAGACACAGCAGGTTCGGAATAATCCTGATATATAGAAGTGGAAGGCGCCGCCTTCTAAAATCAGTCGAATGGACGAGGACGGTTTTACTCTTTACTCGCTGGTTGAGGGCAAGAAAGGCCGATCGCGGCGCAACAAGCAACTGAGGATTTTTGTGCAGCAATGCTCACCATCCTCATGCATATTTCCCGGTTGGACCCACAGACATCGAGAGAGAACGAGCCAAGGTCTAATCAGTGCCGAAGGAAGAGCATTGCAGTCGAGCAAGATTATAAATTTAAATTTCGACATCCTCCAGATTTCCGCGCTGCAAAAGGCCTCAGAATTTAGGCCTGCTGGAGTTTTGTTTAGATGTTACAGCTAAGCATGACCAAAACTAAACTCCCATGTGTGATGTGATAAAATGTTTTTGTGGTTTATACTTAGGTGTATACTGATTTTATTTATGAGTCTGTTAATAGGTTCTTTTGTCATTAGAAATAAATGATATACCTACTCACCTATTAATTGTACCACCAACATGATGTAGTATTTCAAAGAACAAAGATTTCAAATGATTTACAATTTTTTATCAATGTAAAACTTATATAACTAACAAAAATACTATTCATATATAATACATTATAATAATCACAAGTTTACACGAATAGTCGGCGTCATGTATCGCGCGCTGTCCGTGACTTTACATTAGGAATCGCCGGACCATTTCACCTCTCGTCCAAAATCTTCATGAATTTCTATAGATGTTTGTACACTTTGACCACAAATAAATTTTAATTCGTGTTGTGACGAGACTCCTAACGCGACCCTCAGGGCGACATTTGTTTTAGCAAGAATTTCACAACAATCTTTTGGTCCGTAAAGTCATGTAGCCGGGACACGTAGGTACCGCACTTTTTACGAAAACCACACTTCCTTCAACTTCTTCTCGATCTTGATAAGCCTTGATGTTATTGTGTGTCATCAGTTCACTTATAATGTCATTCAGTTTTGTATATAATTACTTTAGATAACCCATTAAGATAACCAATGTAAACAAACAATAAAATTATGACTTTAATTTGACGTGACAAATATCGTTGACATTGACAAATCAGCATCAGCCATGCATTCCGTTGTAACAAAATTACTAAGGATAACTTATTTTAATGTTAATAATTTAACTTAAAAATTGAATGACTTAAGAAATGAATAATGATGATCATATTGATAAATGTTTATGAAATACGTATGAAATGTTGCTCAAAACCTTTATTAATACGCATAACGGTTATTTTTAATACACTATAAGGAGAACATCTATGGTTACGTTTAAAAAATAGCATCGACATATCGGACAACATTTTTGTCCTTCGACTCGTGATGTACGAACGACTCGTAGAGTCCGCGCCAACATTGAAGTCCACTTATGATCCAGTGTATCGGATGTGGTACAGCGCTGGGTTGTGGCTGACTGCTGGCGTCGACCAGGAGAGCCTAGAAAGGGCTCTGCTTGTAGACCGGCCGAAAGTGCAGTGCTGTGCCAAGGTTGCTGATGAGCCTGAGGGTGATGACCAAGAATGCGCGTTCGCTGCATGCTGGTAGTCGGGATACCCGTTGAAACCGTGGGTGTTTGCTGGCTGTGTGACTCATCTCACGAAAGCTTCCGGGAGTGATGATGATGACGTCACGCTGTAGTAGTTGCACGAAGGCTGCGCAGACGTTCATAGTCGGGGTCACCAATTTAGAGGTATGACGATCACGTCGACGTCACCAATTTAGAGGCATGAGGAAGAGTGTGTAAAATACACTCATCCTCTATAGAAAAGGGAGGATCCTCCGACGAGATGGGTGTCGTGTCTGGCCGGCAACTGCCCAACGATTGATTTCAGAAAGTTATATATGTATGTTGATCGCGCGGTAAACTTTGCTTGCGCGAAGCAGGATTTGTGTGCCGTCAACTCTTTGATGCGTTTTCGGGCGTGGTCTATGGCTGTACCTTCTTATTAGGTATACGTATAGTTTCCATTAAATGGACTGAGTTGCTACTTTTTATTCTTGTCTAACATTATATAAAATCTCGCCTTGTTTTTCTGTTTGAGCATGTACCTATTGTACACCCTCAATAATTTATAGTGTGTATTCAAATATGGTGAATATACTTTGTATATTAAAATATCTTCGAAAAAACAACAAAGGTAAGGTATACTTTGATATTTTTAGTATAAGACTTCGCAAATTTATATTTCTCTCTTTTTGTTCTCACACACTATTGTCTACATTTCTTTCTAATTTCTCCTTTCGCAGGTCTGCTGGAAGAAATTTCTTAAGAAATAAGCAGTACATTTGTACTCAAATTATAATTATGTCGTATCTCTATGTATTTTACTGTGTGTACATAAATAATAAAATAAATAAATAAAGATCTCACCCATAATTATTAAGGTTCACAACGTTCTGTATTATCTGCCTATACCCATTGAAAGCAGGCACGAGTTAATGCGCATTCCTTAAAATAATATACACGAGAAAATGAGGATCTATGAGGACCTCTTTATGTTAAAGAGGTCCTCATACTCCTCATATAAAAACACCAACGCGACGTTATAGAGTCGTCACACAAAACATACATTATAATCCTTTGAATACGAAATGTTATAAACTGAACGTATTTTTTCTTCACATCGAATGTACGGACGACGCCATTTCAAGCTCAAACTCCAGTTTCCGCTGACCTCTCATTTGTACAGAAAGCCTATACAATGCTCGGTCAGCTTATATTGGAACCGTATCGCTAGATAAGTCTTCGTGAGTACGAAGAATGTTCTTTTTATGTGTCTCCTCTCATTATTTTTCAATTCGATTCGTGGGAGAACGACAAACGTTGGGTATCAATGTAGACTCGTAAAATTTGATACATTCCCGTCAACGTTTTGAGCCAATAGCGTCAGTTTAGCCTTGGATCGTGAACTGAATAATGTTTTCGGCGATCACTCTTATGAGCTTTAGGTTTTCGATGATGCCCGACATACTTATTTCACGAGAAATTGTGTCACGTACATACTCTTAAGTTGCAAGGCATTTTTTGACTGTTAATAGGTATGTGACATACTTTATAGCACAATATTGTCATCCTTGTTTATTTAAATTATACATATGACGGCACGTCTAAAGGTTTTACGATGCCAAACTTACGGACTTGATTTTAGAACGATTATGACAGCCGTCAACTTGACGTAACCCCGAGTACTAGGAAGGCGGCTCCCTGTCAGAAGGAAAGATCGCAAAGTTGGATCGAAGCATTGACTGTGATATGGCGACTGGGATAATGGTGATCATGGTGATGGTTGACTAGACTACCCTTGCAGTGCAGTGAGTGGATTGATGTGCGCTCGCGTTTTACATACTCGGGGGAATGTCGTTTACATTATTGTTCATTCCCTAATGTGATCAGAGATATGTGATTATTCAGAATATTATTGTGTTTCATTTAATTACATCTCCTAGCCCGTAAACCCACGCATAACAGACAATAAGACCTCTTCTGATAAAGACGACGAATTGCCTTTACATACATATGTCGTGGCCAGATCTTAAAATCATTTCATGAAATGACATCGACCACTGTTCACATCATGATGTGGTCTGGCCAAACCATTGAATATGAGTATTCAATGGTTTGGCCAGATCACCTCATACGTTTAACGATATGAACAGTTAAACGCACGACTACTTCATGATGTGGCCAAACCTTACTGATCAAATCGTAAAATAGTTAGATTATCCACCGGTAGAGGCGTTGATGTCGCTTTGTTTTTATTGTGCATCATGGCGGCGGCATGCCACAAGTCAAGACCATGCAAAAAAAGTCTATGGACTTTTATTGTTTCAAAATATGATAACAAGGAAAGCGATCAACTTGGAAATAGCGCTCGACGGCTGCTGCCGCGGCGTGAAATGCAACATATCACTTAAAATTTGTTTTTAAAAATTAAAATTTAATTAATTTAATTAGATTAACACATATGTATAGTCCTTTTAATCCCCCACGTGGGCGCAGCCGCGGGCAAAATCTAGTACATAGTAGAGGCACAATGGACATCAATACTACCCACAATAAACCTATATTGATGAAGCAAATCAATGATACTGTAAAAGTTCAATAACTTCCAATATTGTTTCAGAAATGAGATCTATGATTTAGATGTATCTATCACATAATTAATTTATCTGTCATTGCTTCTTTTTAATTCTTTGTACCTATTGTGGTATAGTAATTTTATTCTAGGTACATCGTCTTCACATATCATTAAAGTAAACAAGATATTGTAAAACATTTTAAAAGAGTAACGGTGGAGTTTCTTTCCAATTCTTCTCCATACGCAAACTACGAAGGTTCGACTAAAATCAATTCAATGTTTTTGTAAATTTTGACGTTCAAAAGTGTGCCTAATTGAAATAAATTATGACTTTGACTTTGATGATACTGACTGTTTCCATTAAGTTCTAGCACCAATCAGAACAAAGTAAATAAACTTTCTTACTCATAATAATATGTTAGACTTTATTGCTGCTTTATTATTTATATAGTTTGAATTGCTGCCGAAATTTCTGAATTGGATTAAATTGAATTTTGGAGTACTAAAATTTTGAAAGAAAACTAAAACAAAAACCAGTTTAAGGGTCGAATACGCCCCTTATTATAAACAAACATTAGTATGGGAGCAACTTTGAACCATCATAGTCCTGCTCTTAACACATGTTACTTGGGGTCAGCACAACAACTTGGGAAAAGCTTTAAATAATGTTAAAAAAAAAAAACAGAAGCAATGAACTAAAATGTTTAAAATATTTTTATTATAACCATAGATAACAAATCATAAACAGGGTGGCAGGGACATGTATGCGAAAGCTGTTTCCCCCTGCGTCGAAATTTTTCATAGGTTGTAAAAAAAAATACTATTCCATATATTTTGACCGCGTATGTACTGCACTTTTCAATGAAACAGCAGATGTTTTTAATAACCGACGAAAATTTTTACCGAACGGGCATTCAGAATCATGTACTGAATCCATGGTATCAGTTTTCGCGTCGATGTCCCTGCCAGCATGTAAACAATCTAACACTAAATTCAATGAATAACTAACTAACTATACAAAAACAAAATGTCACTTAGGCGTCGAAGTACTCGTCCGCATCGCTGTCATCCGGAAACGTGCCCAGAAGACCGGCAGCATTGCTACGTTGAATGGCAATGGCTAATTCTTTGACCAAAGAACGAAACCAGCCCTCTAGTTACGTGAAGTGTCCACCAGTCTGCGAGAAATTTCCTTAAAAAGGAGGCGCGTACTCGGGCCCCGTGACCCGAGCGTTTTGACCCCATTTTGTTTTTTGTACAAAAAAGAATCTAATTCTAATTTCTAATTTTTTTCGACCCCATTTTTTTTTTACGCGAGTGTTTGACGCGCACTCGGGCCCCGTGACCCGAGCGTTTTGACCCCAAATGGCTTAAATAAGTCGGCTGGAAAGTTTTGAATCTTAGTCGCGGTCCATTGTAGCTGTATTGTCTGTTGCCCGCGGCTTCATCTGCGATCCAGCAAGAAAGTAACCTATCTCCTTCTCCAAGTCCCAGGTTACCTATCACCTAGGTCACCTAGGTTAGGTGTCACCAGCGTGTGGATTGCCCGGAGGACACGGTGGAGGTCTGCCCGGCTTGGGCGGAGCACCGCTGTGTCCTCACGGAGGCGATCGGCGGCGGCGATCTCTCGCGTCCGGCCCTGGTTCAGGCCATGGTCCGGAGCGAGAGTGCATGGGAGGCCGTCACCTCCTTCTGCGAAGCAGTAATGCTCGCGAAGGAGGAGGCGGAGCGCGCAAGGGAGCAAAATGCGCGCCCTCGCGCCCCTAGTCGCCGCAGGAGACGCCCCGGGCGTCGGGAGTGGCGAGCCGACTTCCGGCCACCGTAGGCGCGGGCTTGCGGACGGTGAGCAATAGGTAGCTCGCCGTCCGATAGGGACCAGCCATGCGATTTTGTAAACATCTCACCGTGAAAACTTAGGTGAAGTGAGCTGTCAATAGTGTCAATCCCTGTGGAATGACAGCTCACTCCACGCTCACTTCACCTAAGTTTTCACGGTGAGATGGTTACAGAATAGCACTGCAGGCCCGGGTCGACGGCGCGTTGTGTTCCACGCGCGCCTCAAAGAGATGTCAGCACCAACTGACGGGGTCCGGAAGGGCCAATGCCTGCCGGGGTTGCGGGTTTGTCTGAAAGGGATATCGCGACCCCGGCACACAGGCAACGGAAGGAACACGGGTGGGTTTTAGTCAGTAAAAGTCTGACACGCCCTCCCGCTCCGCCCAGAGCGGGAGAAGTTATTTGATAATTTCCAACCCTCAAAAAAAAAAAAAAAAGTTACCTATCTGCCAAATATAACGATCGGTTCAGTGGTTTAGGTGTGCAAAAGGTGACAGACAGACTTTTGCGTTTATATTATTAGTACGGATAGTGGTAGCAGACCAAAATACATACAATGTATAGAAAACCGGCCAAGTGCGTGTCGAACCACGCACAATGAAGGGTTCCGCAGTTGGGATGAATTTATCCCAAGAACAAAATTTACTTTGTAGTTCAAACAATGTCCTCTCAAACATCGATATACGTCACAGTAAATTCTCCAACTGCAAACGTAGGTTTGTATACACAAAAAAAAAAAAAAAGTCTCCCATAGATCGCTATACGTCACGGTCAATTCTCCAACTGCAAAAGTAAGTTTGTATCCGCAAAAAAAAAAGTGGTAAAACTACAAATGAACGATTTTGGGACTTTTTCTTTTACTTGTGCTGTGAGACCATGCTTCTTGCCAAATTTAATTATTCTAGGTCAACGGAAATAATCCTATAGGTTTTAAAGGTATAAAAATAGTTCAGAATATGTCGCATAAATGACCGTATTTTTTATTGTGTTGACTTAGAAGCCTGATTTGTTTAGAGCTCCAAGGGTAGACCTACGTATTCGATATTAATTTCAACTTGATACTTCCACGACTTCCTGAGAAAAAGGGTCTTGACAAACAGACAGACGGACAGCGAAGTGATCCTATAAGGGTTCCGTTTTTTCTCTTTGAGGTTACGGAACCCAATAAAGTGTCACTTATCACGACGTCGACGATAAGCGGTGTAACTCCACAGAACGATTAATCAAATTATAATTCAGTCATGAGCTCTTAACTGTCCTAAGCTCTCTCATTCCTGAAACAACTCATGTACCCATCCCAAACTTTATGAATTCTCCACAATTGACGCCAAGTTCATACAATTAATTTTAACCAGTTAAATGTTCATACACGCTTCTATAAATGCTCCGACACACCAGGTACTAAGCAAGCTTTCCCAACAGTTAAGGTACACCACAAGTCCCAACTATTTGGAAAACCACCCACGCGTACGTAGCAGTTAGATTATGTTTTTAAGTGATTTTGCAAACTTTCTAGTTCCGAAGTTGGGGAGAGTGATTAATTAATCAACTGTGTGTTAAACGGGGAGGTTATTAATCTTTGATTAAGGTTGAGTTTGAAGGATGTGGATGAAGCTTTTTGCTGATTTTAAACTAAAAACGATGTAAGCTGTTTTGATTTATTTCATTAATTAAACGGATGTGATGACAAAAATAGTATGGTTCAGTAGCACAGTAAATATATTCCTATAATTATCTCGGTCATGGAAGTTAAAAGGTAGACGAAAAATATTTATTTTTGGGTATTCGTCATATTATAAAATTTATTGTTAGTCTTGACATTTGACAAGTTTGTTTTTCATGGCCATATTGTTCCTTCTAAACTGTTTCTTTGGATTACCTGAATTATTGTGTTAATGAGCGTGTATTTTTGTTTGATTTCAGATGTGGCATACATGCTAGAGTTAAAAAAAAAGAACAGTAAAATACATAAAAGCAAAAAAGAAATTAGAAATAATTGACTAAAACTTGAGCCGCGACAACAAACGTAAAATTTCTGTGAAAATACTCCTTTTTCAACTTACGTACAAATGCGCGTGGCATTTATAAAGCCGTCGCCTGCTCACATATTATTGAAACTACGTGCCGGTAACACAATACTCGCTCCTCTCTATCTAAATTACTAAGAACTCGACACGCCTTCTGCGTTCTCTGTCATTACCGCATTTCATTAGGAAGCTGGCACAACGAGACTATGTATATCAAGGTAGCAAGCTGAATTGTGGAATACCTACTTTGAGTAATGTTAGTTGAACCCCTGGCTGCGCGTAAAAGTATTTCATTTACCGGAATGTTTTGCAATTGTTCCCTTTGTTTACAGGAATCTAATGTAATTCACATTTTATTTCGGAAGAAAGAAATACCTTTGCAGTCTGTAGATAATAATCGTATAGTAAATTAATTGCCAAAAATATAAAACGAGAACAAAAATCGATTAGTATTTTTACGAAATATCCGATTTCCAACATCGACGGCAGCATTTCTATGAAATAATTTATGCTGTAGGTATAAAGGTAACCCTTTCAAGGATAAGTGGAGCCCGAACTGTGAGGCATCCCTAAAGTTACTTTGAATATGCAGAGTGTTTTTTTGAGAAGGGATTGCTGGCCCAATGTAGAGACAGCAATAGGGAAGATTGGATATGGAAGACGGAAGATAATAAAACTGAATTATTCTGTGAAACCAACGTGAAGAATTGTAATAAAAACATAATTATTACGTATTCTTATATTATAGCACCGTTCAATAATGCCGCTCAAATGAATCTTTTAGAAGGTATTCTAGCAAGATAATATGGCAGAACTTTGACTGAGAATTTGGTAACATAAGTTAATTATATCAGTACATATCGACTGTGTTTTAGTTTAACCCATTTAAAGAAAAAAGAAAAACACATAGTCAAGTATGTCTATCTATCCATTTAGCACAGAACCGGTCGATGTGGAGGTATTTGCGGGTGGCCTATGTTCAGCAGTGGACGTCTTTTGGCTGAAATGATGATGATGATCCATTTAGCTTGTCCCACTGCTGGGCAAAGGCCTCCCTTTCCCATTTTCACACACATCTGTCCACTGCCATGGCGGGCCAGTCCATTCGGTAGGAGTCGTCCATCTTCGTCTTGTTCTGCCACGATTTCAACTAGAATTTAATAAAAAAATACATTTACACGTCATTGCACAAATACACACACAGTAGAACAAAACTCACGAACATAATTATTTTTATCAAATTCTTTCACGAGTGTGCGTTGTTAACAATATAATTTGAAGGATAAAGTGTTGTAATGCTGAAAATCTTGGCTTAAATGTGTATTCCGCTCACGAAATGAGAGGGCCGGATGCGTGATGTTCCGAGGGGTTGTTTTCGTGTTTATTTTTTACTAAGCTTTAAATTTTGTGTAACACATAAGATATATTATGAGTTAGTAATTTTTTTGTGACACGAAGTTTTCTGTATCACGTTTGACAATTTTTTTGTCTTAGAAGAGCAATAAAAATTACAAAATGGAGAAAGGTGGAAAGTACTTTCAAGTATTATGAAAAATTTATATGGGATCAAAGTAATTCAAATTGATTCAATTAATTAAATCTTATCGAATTGTAATTGCTATAGCAAAGAAAATACGCTTCCTAAGAAAAATTTAAATGCAATTAATTTATCAGGGGCGCATATTATGTAGGTCAAAAATTACATTTAGTCTATACTATAACAAAATATAGGCTCCCCCCTGTTACATGGGACTTAAACATAACTGGCGAAATGTGGGTGTACTAAAGGTACCTCTGCCCTACTCCTCGGCGAAACAAGGCGTGATGTTTTGTTACGTAATAATAATATAATAAAGAGGTAACATTTGTGAGTTTGTAAGTAGAGGGTAATCTTCGGAACTGCCGGTCGATTCTGGAAAAATATCACCGTGTAACTTAGGTGAAGTGAGCTGTCAATAGTGTTAATCCCTAGCATCCTGCCGATCGATTTGTGACAGTGACAGCTCACTTCACGCTCACTTCACCTAAGTTTCACGTTGGTCTTTTTACAGAATCGACCGGTTGATCCGTTTCCGAAAATTGTTTTACTAATCGGAAGCTACGGTATTGCTAAGTATCATAAGATATATTTTGAGAGGCTTGTGGCTAATTAATAACAGCCGCACGGGTCGATCCTTCAGGTTAAGCTACGCTTGCCAGGGTTGGTCCATGGATGGGTGACGATCTTTACATACCAAGATCCCTTCATGCCTCGGAAACAACGTTAAGCCGTCGGTTCCGGTAATCATTCGTTGATCTTTGGACAGTCCTTACGGGAGTCAGAAGCCCGAAAGTCTGACAACCAGTCTTACCAACGGGTATCGTATTACCCAGTTACTGGGTTATGGAGTTCAGATAGGAGCGACTGCCTATCTGCATCCGGTAAGACTGGAAGCCGACCCCAACATAGTTGGGAAAAGGCTAGGCAGATTGATTTGTTTAAGTAATCCCTTCCATGACTAACTGACCGACATAAAATAAGCAGCTCAAACCACAGACACATAAGATTCAGACATATTGTTATTGTTTGTGTTTGTTGTTATTGTATTGTTATGCCATACTCGTCATTCTTAACGGATGGGCAGGACTCCAAGCCTAAACAGTGTTGGCGCTACTCAAGACACCATGTAGCACTAAATGTTTAAAGACGATAACCGGTGTGTAACATGTTGCAACTCGTTTACGACCAATAACCAGCGCTATCACGTCTCGAGACGAAGTTACGAGTACATAATAGCTCGTATTTCTTGTCTTTGCGGTTTTTACGAGAAAAAACCATTTTTGTGTAGATACAAGGTGTTTTTGAGCTTGGTAGAAAAGTTGCTTTTAACTAATGATATTATAAAAAGTATATAGTAAAAAGTGTAGCTATACACGCTCCGCAAGTAGTACTTTACCAAATTTTCTCCGTATTATCTATTTTTCGCTCCCGATAATTACGACATGCCGTCCTAGCTCCACGTCTCATCTAACGCGTGTACCCACAAACGAACAAAACATTATGAACACGAACATTGAACAAGGACCATTTGGTTCGTACGTCTGTACGTAGATTAGCAAAGCGAACACAAACACCATAGCAACACAGTTCGACTTCTGTTTGAGCTCAACCGCCCCGCTTTGTTAAGTAGCCATGGATCGCGTCACGAACAATTTTGACGAACACAGTGTTTGATGTTCGTTAGTGGCACGTACATGAGAACAAAGTCTACGATGTTCGTGTTCACCATGTTCTTGTTCGGTCATGCATACACGCCTAAATAGTTCACAATGTTCTTAAAAATGAATATGTTTAAAAGCTATAGGTAGTATGAAAACTTAATAATATTGGGTCCCCACCTATGAAATTGGCGTTTTTTTTTTCTCACAAATAGAGAACCTTGTCACTTCTATGATTTAAAATATTCATCAATTGCTTGGTATTATATCGAATAATGACCATCATAGACAACTACCAATTGTAAAAAAACCTTATTACTTATAGTTTTCTAAACATAAAAAATACCTTAAAAGTTACTCCTCATTTTGTTAGCAGAAATGACCACAATTTGTTTAGCCTAGCCAAAACTTATTTTTGTCGCTTAATCTAAGTGGCATATTACGTTATCTTAGTTTTTAAACATTAGTGCATAAAAGTTTTAAAACATTAGTGTTCATGGTTGTTATATAAAATAAGAAAATGTTAGTATGAAAAAAGTAACTTCTTTAAAATTCTCCATACAAAACGCTGATTTCATAGGTGCCACCTAATATTATCAATGCTCGTGCCTCCTTATATAAGAAGAGGCCTAAGCCCCGCAGTGGACCATAACAAGTTGGTATCGGAATTACGACAGGACATGATGAAAGAGATACCATTACTTATTCGTATTCCTGCGCGAGTTGATTAAGTTAGAAGATTAATTTGATGGTTTTCGGAATAAACTCATTAAACGTTAATTATTCTCTTTGATCTAGTTTAATGACCGTATTATGTTCCTGGTACACAATTTCTTAACTTAATCTCGGGATAAGTTAATAGGATTTCGTATTTAAAGCTTGTTTGTAACTAGTTTACTGCGGCTTTGAGATTTTCTAACAAAATGTTTTTTTTTTTGGCACTAAGTTACATACTGAAAAGAGCTCAACGTTTATATTCATTCGAAAATCAGTAGATACTCTCATATTCTCAGTATTTCTTTTCGAAAAACTAAATATGATATGTCGATTTCGTCGAAATGATTTTATATTCCGCTCTTATCTTCGGCTACATCAATTTCGACGGTTGCAAAGAATATACGGTTATCTACATAATCATGATTTACAGGAGAGCATTTTGAACGCCAAACTGTGATAATTTAAGGAAGAAAAATGCTATGTTCTTCCATTTTATAACATTTAGAATATGATGTTTTGTAACATAACATTATAAAAAGGCCAATTACTGTACATTTTTTGTCCCAATTACGGTAGAATGTGTTTTTCTACTTCGTAAAAAAAAGTAAACTAAATGAGTTGCCACTTATCTTCATCCACGCGTGACTTCCTGATTTCTTAAACTTAAATATATAAATATTTAAACAATGATTACTATTATTTTGTATTTTACATTTGTGATTGCAATAATAAACAAAGTTATGTAATAATTCCGCCTAATAATAATGCCTGTATCTTATTAATAATAATGAATACTTATTATGCCTGTGACTTAATAATTCCAGTTTCGTTAATACCTACTAAAATACTTAAATTGCATATAAGAATAAAGAATAAGAATAAATTTATTTCGCAAAGTTTGTTTCAAGTGGATTGAATTCCTAGACCTCTCACTAGGATTCCCTGTGTTGTGAGATCCAGGCTCCTTCGTTCCGTTCAAAATTTTATGTAAAATGTAGGTACATTTAAAACACTTAAATAATAGATACATGTAAAAAAGAGTGTGTGCGTATGGATGGTGCTGTGATTTGTGTTAGTATTGTTGGTGTAGTAAGTATATGGTTCATGATACAAAAACATGTTTATTACACGTGCTACAATATAACGTAAAAATAAGGTTATTCCCATCAAACACATCACTCAAAATTATCAAAGAAAATCATTATTCTTAATTCCGTTCGCTTCATTACATTAGTTAGTACCTACCTACTGTTTTATTAACTTAATAATAAATGGAATCAAAATATGTTTATAGTTAATAACCCAAGGGGAGTGTTTGGGGGAACAAGCTAAATTGTATTTGTGAGGGAAACACTTTATCTTGAGAGAGAACAGACTTCTCACCATCATATTTTATTAATCCCTTGCCCGATGTAAATGTTCTCCTTACAAGTTAGCTAGACCGTTGCGCGCTTGTAAGCGGATGAAGCAGGTGAAATAATGCGTTTTGAGCAATACATTTCTTTGTATCGGTCGGTACACTCATCCACCATAGAAAAGGGAGGATCCTCCGACCAGACGGGTGTCGCGTCTGGCGGGAAACTGCCCAGAGGTTGAAGTCGGGAGCTTGTATATATGTCCACCGCGCGGTAAACTCTAATTGCGCGATGCAGGATTTGAGTGACGTCAGGTCTTTGATGCGTAGTTCGCAAGTGGCGATGTAGATGCCGCCACACTGTCAAGGTTAGGGCTTTGCAAGTTCACTGCGAAGGCCGTTAACTAATAGGGCACTTAGTCACTAACCACACGAGAAGAACTAATAGGTAGTGTTGAGAGATAAAATAAACTAGCAGGTTAAGTTTATACATGTGGAAGTAACACGGCAAGGTCGCGGATAAAGGTCACAGTGATTACAACAGTAATCACTCGCAAATACTTAGGATAGAAGGGTACCGTCTTAAGGCTCGTGCAGACCAGCGCGACGCGACGGCGCGACGCGACTCGAACAATACGATTTCTAAGAAAACTTCACGGTATAACAATAACCGGTGTCGCGTCGCGCTTGTCTGCATAAAGCTTTAGGTAGCACGTGGCACATATGGTGGTCTGAACGTGCGGTTCAGACCGCAGTCTCCTTGCAGTCCCACGGCCTGATCTCACTGCATGCTGCACGGAACTGCACACTTTGCTAAGCCCGTACGGCTTTGCAAGGCGTGAAAGCGTGCAGTTCCGTGCAGTCCTACGGTCCTGCGGTCTTACGATGGCCTGATCGGTCTTCTACTTTGCGGAACCAGAAAACATTTTAATAGTGCGGACGAGACTTCGGGTCGTCCGCACGTCCGAGCGTCCGAGCTAAGTAAGCTCTTAAATGAATACAGGAATGAGAAAAAATATTGTTATTCGTTGCATCCACGCTTTCCACGTGGCTTGTCTTTACAGACGGTGAATTTGAATTTAAAAATAAAATTAAGTGTGTCACTTTTAATGCTCGCATGTCATCATGTGTCTTTTCATGTTTTTTTTATAAACATAACGAAATGTGACCTGAAGGAATTAAGTGCGAACTTCGCACTTAATTCCTTCAGGTCACATTTCGTTAAAAATACTCAGCCCGGGCTGAGTATTTTTTATGGCATATTAAAACATCAGTTTTTAACTAAGGTTATAGATCGAAAATATCGAAGTACACATAAAAAAATCCTATACTATTAAACGAGCAATATTTGTATAAATATAAATTTGTAATCACGTTCTCGAAAACGGCTCTAACGAACGGCGAAAAATCGATCTAGCCAGGTCTCATATCTGGGAAAATTCGTTTTCTCCGTATTGTCACCCGAGCAGAGCTCGGTCGCACAAAGATTAGAACAAGACAATAATAACTTGTCAATAATGACATGGCAGCATAGAATAAGTAAGTACCCTACTATCATAGCAGCATGGAATTAGTAAGTACCTACTATCACGGCAGCATGGAATTAGTAAGTACATACTATCACGGCAGCATGGAATTAGTATGTACTATCATATACGATTAAATGAGCATTCTCTATTTTCATCCGAGCAGAGATCGGTCGACCAGGATATATAAAACGAATTCAAAACCTCCTCCTTTTTTATTTTAAACTAGCTTCTGCCCGCGGCTCCGTCCGCCAGCCTATAACCTTCCTCAAAAATTGGGCTATGCAATGCAAAAAGATTTTTTCAAATCTGACTGGCAGTTCCGGAGATTACATACAAACAAATTTTACCTCTTTATGGAGGTAAAATTTGTAGTAGGTAAAAGTATTAGTGTAGAAGTCGTTAAAAACAAAAAAAAATACAGTACTTATTGGGGTACCTAATTGTTAGGTAAGGTGTTAAGTTTTAAATAATTACCCATATGTTTTCCCATAGATGATGGCGTACAAAGTAAAAGTCACATCGGTAATTATACACGTGTAGGTAACTGAATAATTTATAGCTAAAACAAAAATATCTATCTTCTTGATAAATATTAAAAAGACTAGGATTATCTACGGTTATTACTTTTAGTAATGCCTATAATAATACGTATGACTGGAGTTGTCGATTCGCCCACTTATAAATCAAATTTCTGGGAATCGCCTACAGAAAAAAAGGGTCGATTCGCCCGTTTCGGACGGGTAGGTAAATTGTGTGAATCAACCAATAAAGCTTCGTGCAGACCAGCGCGACGCGACAGCGCGACGCGACACCGGTTATTGTTATATCGTCAAGTTTTCTTAGAAATTGTATTGTTCGTGTCGCGGCGCGGCGTCGCGTCGCGCTGGTCTGTAAGAGCTTTAAGTCGTAAATTAATATAAATGAAAACTTCTTCCTTAAATCATATATTGGCAAGTACAATGTAAGAATAGTAAGTTCATGCCGTGCGTAAAATATTAGCCAGACAGCGGGGTGAAACATATACCTCTGTGGTCTACAGAACTTGTAGTCTGGTTCGATTCCCAGCGGGGGCAAAAATTATCTGCTCGGTTTGGTTGGTGGGCGTAGGGCTTGTTCTTAGTCCGCCTGACTAGCTACCATCATCTATTCTAAGTCTGTCGCCACAACAACAATTTTTACAGCAATTTTGTGTTTCGGCAAATGCAAAATTCAAATTCAAAAGTCATTTATTCAAAATAGGCTGAGAATCAGCACTTTTCGAACATTAAAATTACATAAGACAGTCCCCCAAAAACGCCCGCCCTTCACCACTTCCTAGTGCTTTAGCTGGGAAGAAGAGCTGGCGCAACAAACTCCCCAGCAGTACAGCTGTCTGTTCAGTTAGACAAACTTGATTCTATACAATAGTACTTATGCAAAATAATGTACATTACGCAACACAAAACATTAAATTAAGTTATTTGCTATATGTCAGCTAGCACACGCCAATAAACCAACAAAAATCTATACTCTGAAATAAAAAGTAAACAGAACTTAATACCCAAATGAAAGCCTCCAGGCATAAAGGGTGTGCCCGTTTACATATTGCTATTAAAGCTGTAACTAGAAGTCACAAATGATAAACTAGGACCATCGAAGTAAAAATAAATAATATAAATAAACAGTTAATTATCACAGGCGATAGGCAGGTAAAGGTAAGATAGCCAGTTCCTCTGTGGTTGAGGATTCCGGGTGGAGCTCGCTTCCACCTTCGGCCTGATCATCACTTACCATCAGGTGAGAGAAAGTCTAAGAGATACCCCGTTGTGGTTAAATAAAAATACAAAAAAAAGGTTTTTCTGTTGTAGAATCAACTCTAATAATAATATGTCAAAAATGTGAGCCGTCACGGGACGCCTGGCAGATGTGAAACATCGACATTATTTTGTAAAAGTAATATGCAGAAAAGAACAGATTGTGATAGGAACTAAATATGTCATAATGATAAAATAAAATATTACGATTTTTTTTCCAGATAACGATGACTATTTATTGAATAAACATTTGGTTTAATTAAATACAAAAATTTACGAATTTATTTCAAATCGTGACTACTTAATTTGTTTAATCAGTGACTTCGATATAGCGTGGCGACGCGTCGCCACGCCAGAAATCGGTTTTACGTGTTTCACATCAAAAATATCTCAACATTAATATTTCAACAGGGAGACACGAATTTGTATTCGACAGATAATGCCTATTTGTGTATTTAAATAGAGGTAGACATGATCTAAAAATAATTCCTATCAATACTCAATGTTTGAATTATAATATTTGATGGAAAAGTGACGAGGTTTGGAAAACTGTCTGTTCGTTTTTAGGGTTCCGTGCCGTGTGTCTGTCTGGCTGGCTGTTTGTCTGTCTGTCCGTCTGTCAGCCAATTTGCGCCGAATCTACTAGACCAATTTGGTTGAAATTTGGTACACGTATGTATTTCTGTGACCCAAACACGGAAGTGTAACGTAAATAAATAAATTTTGAATATCACTTTTGGGGGGAAAACTATACCGTGTGACATATCAAATGAAAGGGGCTTATTGCGAGGATTTCAAATATTTTTTCATAATTTTAAAATGAATGCTTTTAAAGATATCTAAGAAAATGTATGAAAATTTACTTGCCCTTATCTCCGAAACTACTGAGCCTAATATTTTGAAAAAAATATAGTGAATGGTTCTTTACTCATAGATTTCAGGAAAACCTATATGAACTCTATGGTCTTAAAATAACATGATAAATCTCTCAATATTGTGCGTACAAAGTTACATTTGCATTTGGAATGTATGGGACAAAAAGTTTTTCAACTACAATGTTAAGTTTTTTCTTGGGATAAATTCATCCCAACTACGGAACCCTTCATTGTGCGTAGTCCGACACGTACTTGGCCGGTTTTTATTTTTGTTCCATATGAATCGTAAAGAGTTGGTTGATGAGATTCGAAAAGCAATCAGACTTGGTACATATGTACGCAGTTGAAAAGTTATTACATTTTGACTTATACATCGGTCGAGCTTTGAGCACTATGCTGTTATGTCAGACGGCTTCATTGATTGGGTATCATTTAACGCTCACTTCACTTTCTAACAAGCTCGTGGGTAAGCCATAACAGCCGCAAGGGTCGATCGATCAGGTTAAGCTACGCTTCCTGCGGTTGGTCCGTGAATGGCATACCGAGACCCCTACCCGCCCTCCGCCCCGGCTGTCATTCGTGGATCTTTGACAGTGGTTACAGGTCGTCAGAAGCCTGAAACACAACCAAGGGGTATCGTATTACCCAGTTACAGGGTCAGATAGGCAGTCGCTCCTTGTCGCTCCTTGTCGCTTTGTTTTAAGGTGTTTTTTTTTGTAATGCCAGTAAGTGCATTTTTCTTTCTTTCTTTCTTTCCTTGTAAAATACTGGTATTCAGCTGCATCTGGTTTAACTGGAAGCCAACCCTAAGAGCTCGTACAGACCAGCGCCACGCGACGCCGCGCCGCGACACGAACAATACAATTTCTAAGAAAACTTGACGGTATAACAATAGCCGGTGTCGCGTCGCGCTGGTCTGCACGAAGCTTAACACTAGCTAATGCCGGGCGGCATGCATTTATCATTTTATATTCTTTTGTTAAGAACCTTCCTCGGCTTACACACAACAATTTACCAAAGTTCCATTACAATCGGTCGAGCCATTTTTGAGTTTTTGCGAGAATAAAGTTGAGCAATTGATTTTTTTAAACAACGTCGTTTTTCTTATCCCATAACTGTAGGCCCTAGAGTTATGGGATATCAAAAGGAACATGTACCCTAGAGTCTAGAGTATTAATGAGACCATGTCAAAGAATCAACTGGCATAGGAATTATTTTTAATTTTTTTTTTTTTCGTTTTCCATTCAAAACAATTCGACAAATCATTCTGATTATCTTTGTCCATATAAAAATGACACCGTCGCATTTTCTTAGCTTTAAATATTATGAATGATCTGTTTGATGGAAATGATTTACTGGTACTTATGAATGAAACTTAGATACTGCACACATCCAGAGTCTGTTATGTTATCTTCGAAACTATGTATTTTTGGTACAAGTGTTCTAGCACTTTTTATTTTATTATTACTTATAGCATATAACCTTAGAGTTATGGGACATAAAAAGGAACATGTTGTATTTAGATAGATAGGTAGTCGACCTACGTCAGTGGTAACACTTTTTCATTGAACTGGCCTAGCGTAGTACGGAGTTTAAATGGAGTTAGAGGCCAGCTTATGATGATTTTTTCACCACTAGCTTACTGAATCTATTTTACAATATCTCTTTTAATTTGCATAAAAAGTAGTGAAAAGTGGAGGGAACTTCGGTATTTATCAGTAGGTGCAGGTATCAAAATCCGAATTGTTTCTATCATTATATCTGAACGATGTAAATGTCTTATTTTGTTGAGTGACGTAATAATTAATTTAATCATTCTGTTTGTTTCAGATCCTGACATTCGTGAATGTTCATAACAGTAAGTTTTTACACTTTATTTTTGTTTTATTTTTCTCTCACAAAGAATAAGCCATTGGCTCCGCATGTCGGGAACATTATAGACGGTGTTATGTGTATGTTTTTTATTTATACAGGGTGTATCAGAAAGGTTAGGTCAAATTTAAGGATATGGTACAGAATATTAAACTGAACAACTTTCTCCATAGGACGAACATAGTAAGTGGTTCAGTTTGATAGACACATCCTTAAATTTGACCACACCTTTCTGAAACATCCTGTATACACTTACTGCCTGTATACTTACTGCAATAACACAAACAAAAAAGTCCTTCCGGAAGTAGGTACTTAAGCTTAAGTTACCTATTGCTTACTCGTTTTTATTTTTTAGATTTTACTTGCAATTATTCTCACATAACTCAATCAACTTTTATTACGCCTAAGGACAGTAAGTTAATAATTCTTTCAAATGCCTCAAACTTAGATAATTGTTTCTGTTCGAACAAAGTACACTGAAATTAGCAATTAGCTTCCCTGAGGGACTTGTCTATTTCAGGAACCAATTCTCAGAAACGACTGGCGGTTTATTCATATTTTCTTTAAATTGTGAGTAAAATAAAGAAATGAAAAAAGATATAGTAGTTAATTGAATTAGGCTTGACTTTGCGGAAATATATTATAAAATACAATAGACGACGTATATATAGTAACCTAATAGTTACCTTTTAGTTAAGCGGATTAGGGTACTAAATATACGTGGTCTATTGTGTTTTTTAAAAGATGTAGTGACAAAAACTTAAAAGAGTATGCTTTGATGGATTGGTCATGTTGAGAGGACGAATGAAAGGCGACTAACACAAGTCCGATGGGAGTGGAAACGCCGGGAGGGGACGCCCTAGGAAGACATAATATCGGGTGGCAGGGACATCGACGCGAAGCCGGTTACCATGGATTCAGTACATGATTCTGAGCCCCCCTGCGTGGAAATGTTGCGTCGGTTATTAAAAAAAAAAAACAGCTGTTCCATACATCTTGACCGCGTAGGTATTGCACTTTTCTATGAAACAGCTGATTTTTTTTTTAATAACCGGCGAAAAATTTCAACGCATGGAGGTTCAGAATCATATACTGACCCCATGGTAACCGGCTTCGCGTCGATGTCCCTGACACCCTGTATAGTGTGTATAGTATAGTATCACCTTATTGGTGATGTTCTTCAGAAGGACCAGGTGCTTAGTACTCACAACCGGCGTGCGTGAAAGACTAGATGTATAAACGTAAACGAATCAAAAGGAGTATATAAGAATGCAGGAAGTAGGTGGCGCTCTGTTGCTTCTGTTTACCCCTTTGGGAAGAAGGTGTGAGTTTATGTATATGTATGTATGTATACCATTTACTTTTAAAAGAGTAACCGTGGAGTTTCTTGCCGGCTCTTCTCCATAGGAAACGACCAATTGGAACCGTGCACCTAGCTTCTGACGTTTCATAAGTGCCCTTGTAGGTTTATGTGAAATAAAATATTTTGAATTTGAATTTGTAGAGAAATGGGTGAGAATTTTTTATTCTACAAATTACAGTTTTTTTAGTTAAAATATTGCTATTTTAAATTAAATGTAAGCACATCCCACCATATAGCGTGGGGGATACTACTTACGATTAATACATTACAAATATAATTTATTAACTAATAGTCTTAAAATAATTATAGATTATTGTAGATTATAACTTAATAAATTAACTAACTATGTCACTATTATTAAAACTTATGTTAAATATTGTTTAAGAAATCAGTTGTCCAAATAGTAATTGTAAGAACTCACGCCGCCTGTGATACAGGTTTATCCTAGTACAGGCATCATACTTTGTAATACCTACATTATTTCTAAGATTTATACTGTATTTTACCAATTTTTATTTTTGAATAAATGTTATGTTATGTGTTATAGGTAATTATATCTACAGTGTAAAAAAGGGGGGGAAAGAATCTTAGGGAATCAAAAAAATTGTCCGCATCGCTGTCAACAGGGCAAGCGCCCAAAAGCACAACTAAGTATTTACAACACCTAAATAGCGATTACATCAAAATAAACTTAACACAACGGCGGTTCCTATCTAGGCGATAGAAGGTGTTGCCAAAATAATTGGCTCGGCCTAAAAGCGGCGCGCCTTTGTTGATCGGCTGTTCTTAATTAACAGGTTTTTTCATCCGCTAATTACTGCTGGGTTAGGTTTAAGTGATAAGTTTAATGTTTATAAATAATGTTGCTAAGCGCCTCTGCCGTGTTTGATAGTGTATTAATTAGGAAAGGAAAATATTAAGCTGACCCTCTAAAAATGTATTGACCTTTTAATGACAATTTTTCAAATTAATGAACGTCTAAAAACTTTTTTGCGGCTTCTAATGGTTACAATTTTTAAAATAATTGAGCCTCTTTTTAACTTTAACGTTGGTCGCAGTCATTTCATTTTAAAATATCTTTATTTCACATAAGTACAATGAACAAAAATGCACTTAACCTAAGCCACATTAACTCACTATAATTATGTTAACTTTATGAGGCTAGCGATACACCTTTCAAAGCTTTTAAGGGATATTTTTATAACTGTTAACAACTTAAACATAACACACAGTAATCATGGGCACATGATGACAGTTACGCAAATTATTTAGTTAGTTATAATTTACTGATTGCACGTAGGTATGACAAGAAAAAATAATAATTTTAAGTAAATTAGCTGATCACACGGTGTACCGTATGTAAATACTAGCAACCGTGCGACCAGTCAATGATATGTGACGTTGGTCGCAGTAACTATAGCTAAGCTAAGCTTAGCTTAGCTTAGCTATAGTAAGATGTAGCGCTCCTCGGGGTAGCTACCCCGAGGAGCGCCACAAAGAAAGAAAGAAAAAGTATTTATTGAGACTCCTACAGGAAATCACACATTAAACTAAAAACACACTAAACATAAATAAAAAACAAAGTAACATTAAAATTTAAAGAATGAAGTCCCGTACGAGGCCAAAGGGCTCCTATCTCAGCATGATGCCGCGACATGAAAAAAAAAAAAAAAAAAAATTAAAATGTCGCAGCGCTGGTATTCTGATTTCCACATCCAAGTTGTAGGTTCTTGTTCGCAGTTCCTTGGCTATTTAGTATTTTTAGGACCTCAAACGAGGTTCACAAAAAGAGGCGCTATCATTATATTACAGCGTTCAATAATATTTTTAGGAGCGCAAAATGGGATTATTAGAGATTCGATTAAATAGATGCCTTTATACTTTGTGATGACCTTAGGGCCTAGACCAGGGATCAGAAATTAGTTTCATTGGGGATACGTTTTTAGGGTTCCGTAGTAAACAAGGAACACTTATAGTTTCGCCATGTCCGTCTGTCTAATCCGCGGCTTAGGTCAGAGACGGTTAGTGCTAGAAAGCTGTAATTTAGCATGGATCTACATATTAATCACGCCGACGAAGTGGTAAAACAAAATCAAGAAAAAATTTAATAAAATATACGTATATATATATTCAACTACTATTATGGAATTAACTAGGTACTTACACAAAAAACAAGAAACATACTGCACTAAATATAATAATCCCATATTAATTATTTCAAATACTGTAGATATTCATTTAAATAAAGGTTAATGAGAGCACACTGCCCTCATCTTGAAAATTTATCGACATAAATAATATTCATTCCGCCAATTCGAAAGCATACATCAACAGAATCGTCGCTTCATTGAAATCAACAAACAATGCTTCAAAAATGATTTAAGGATCGACTTCGAGACTGCGAGTCAAATATAGACAGCGCTGTGAACGCTTTAGACAGCGCTGCCAAATATGACAGCGGCGTGCCGTCACATGATAAAGACATTTACGGCTATTGATTGGTATTGAGAGGAACATACTGCGAGGGTATTTTGAGAAATTCAAATGTGTGATGTTGCAAATTACCTTTGTAACTACCTTATTTATTAAACAAGCCTAGAGTAATTTGTTCTTCCCATTAATATGATATATTTTTTGTACTTGATCATATCTGGGAATCTCCTGGTTACGGATATATTGAAAGAACTACCAACTTTTTTTTGACGTTTTTCTGTAGAAAACAAGTTTTAAATGATATAACTTAATTTTAAATACTCCCTCAATACCCACACCGTTGCATGGACCCATAACCATAATGTTTTGCGTGCGGTTACATTGTGCATTACCGTAAACAAATAATTTTCACACCAAAAATAAAAGTTGATTTCCAGGAATTATATAAATTAGAATAAATATGAGATGACGGCTTCATGATGATAAGTACACAGTTAATTGACTCAGGCGTGACTTAGCGGAAATCAATTATAAAATACAACTACTCTATTCTCTACTATACTGCGTTCGGCACTTTGGCGTGGCAACACGTCGTGTCTGGGTTCGCAGCAAGTCAATGGTCATCCTGAGGATGCCTCGTTGAGAGGTGAAACACGTGACGATTTTGTACAGGGTTCTTTATGACTCTTTAAGAACAGTTAAGCGGATATGGTTACTAAACATACGTCATCTATTGTATTTTTTTTATAATTCTACATATAAAAAGCTTTAATAGGTAAAATTTATTAAAATTGCAACCCCACTGAGAGAGCGGTCGGAGAAAGAAAAGTCAGTCTTCTTCTTTTCGTGTGGTTAGTGACTAACATGGTGTCAGACTTTTAAAGCCGCCCATGGGCCACTGACTGGGCTTCACATGCCGTCGGGAAATATCTCTCAGGCATGTTTCCTCACGATGTTTTTCTTCACCGTTTTTTAAACAAGTGATAATTAGACAATACGCACATGAATCCGAAAAGTCAGAGGTGTGTATCTTGGGTTCGAACTTGAGATCTTGGCAATCTGACGGTCACAGTACTAGGCTAAGGATAAAGTCTAGCCTCCGCCATTTTGAATTTCCTTTGACATTTCACCAAAGATACGAAGTGGTTGAAAAAGTCAAGTCAAAGTCAAAAATACTCATTTATAGAAATCAACTTAGCAGATTAGGCCGTACGTAGTCGAAAACTAATTCGGATCCACACAAACGTGCATAGCATGTAAAAATCATAAACCACAATTTTTAGGGTTCCGTAGTATACAAGAAACCCTTATAGTTTCGCCATGTCCGTCTGTCTGTCCGCGGCTTAGCTCAGAGATTGTTAGTACTGGAAAGCTGTAATTTGGCATATGTATACATATTAATCATGCCGACAAAATGGTAAAATAAAATCAAGATTTTTTTTTTTAGGGTTCCTCCCCTACCCGCGAAGTGGGGATGTCTTTTTTTCTCATCTAACCCATGTTGTCGGGTATCATTAGAAAGTTCGTTCAAAAATATTGCGAGTTTGTGAACACCATTTTTGGATGCAGGGATCCGTTTGCGAAATATTAAACTTTTAACTGAAAATACATTCTGTATTAGAACATGTTTTTCAACTACAATGTTAAGTTTGTTCTTGGGACAAATTCATCCCAACTACGGAACCCTTCATTGTGCGTGGTCGGACACGCACTTGGCCGGTTTTTATATTCACCTGTAGCTGTAAAAAGATAGTACACAGGTGCAGACATACTTACAAAATGGTTGGAAATATTACTTAATGTTAATCTACTAGAAAAAACCGCTAGAACACTCCTTGATTTAGGTACTAAACTAGACAATGTAGCACAAGTACCCATTCCACGCAAGCTGTGTAAGTCAGTCCATAATAATAGCCAATTTTAGTGGTAATAAAATATATCTGTTCGCGTTAGCACAGAAAATATTATGAAGCTTGCAAAAGCTAGTAAAATTCTAGAATAAATCTCAGTTTAGTTCTAGAAATGTTTCGTATTACGAGGTTTGGGATTATGGCTGGCTTACTGCATAAATACAGATTTTCACGAACTGTGACCAAATAAACATTATTCTTTCTTTCTTTTTCTTTTTTAATAAAGTTGTACTCTGTTAGAGGTCTTGCATTTCACGAGCACTTCAGTCATTGTTATTTACACCTTATTATTGGAGCGACATAAAAGTCACATGACAGGCATTGGTAATTTGCAACGACTCACCGTCATCATTATCCTGCCCTTCACCCAATTTATTTGGGGTCCGCGCAACATGTCCTGTTCTACCATACTTCTCTTTATTAACCGGCATCTCGGTAATCACTTCATCCATCTTTTCATAGGTCTTCCCCTACTCTTACCTATAGACATCCACATTCACACTTAAAACTTTCCTCACAATATTTTCCGTAATTTGCAACGACTATATTATGCTAAATAAATGACAAAATGTGGGTATATTATGGGTACACCTTTGCTTAACCGTTCGGGGATTACAAGCGTGATGTTATGTTTAAAATCATGCTTGTAATCCCCAAACGGTTAAACAGAGGTGTAACATAATAATGTTATAGGCTAAATATCACCCACCAACAAACTGTATCTAAGGGGGTCACCCACAGTAATCTTTCGCGTCCGGCCCTGGTCCAGGCCATGGTACGGAGCGAGAGGGCATGGGAAGCCGTCACCTCCTTCTGCGAAGCAGTAATGCTCGCGAAGGAGGAGGCGGAACGCGTGAGGGAGAGGTAAATTTCGCATCCTCACGCCCTAAGCCGCCGCAGGAGACGCCTTGGGCGTCGGGAATCCCAGGCCGATTCCCAGCTACCGCAGGCGCGGGCCTGCGGCCGGTGAGCAATAGGTAGCTCGCCGTCCGATAAGGACCAGTCGACGGCGCGTTGTGTTCCACGCGCGTCTCAAAGAGAAGTCAACACAACTGACGGGGTCCGCTAGGGCCGATGCCTGCCGTGGTCGCGGGAAAGTCCGAAAGGTATACCGTGGACCCTGGCAACATACAGGCAACTGAAGGAACACGGGTGGGTTTTAGTCAAGAAGATTCTGACAGGCCTTCGGGCTCCGCCTAGACCGGGAGAAGTTATTTGATCATATCCCACCTAAAAAAAAAGGTTGTCATCTACAAGACTCATGTATCAATGTCTTCATCTACGTCGATTGCGTTTTCTACCTCAGGGTTTTATTTTTTTCTAGACTCATTTTCTACGAGCATATGACCGAAAATACCAGCTCTCACAACAAAACTTCCAACCAAAGTTTCTCAAATGAGATACGTTCCAACTAACCAATCTTTCATTCAACTTCGGAGCTCACAAAGCATTAGATAGCCAGACTCAACGTATATTCTCTGCTTAATAAACTATTTACGAGACCTTGCGGTAGCCGCTAGAACGTGGTAGCCACGATTTATAAGATACGGACTTGAATTAATTCTGCTTAGTATTAAATTAGTAGGGGATCTTTGTGAAGGAGCTCGTCCGGGGAAGTACCACTATACCTATTTCTGCCATCAAGCAGTGGTACTGTTTTCTAGTTTGGAGGGTATGGGTGCTGGAGTAGTAGCAGGCATGAGACATAAGACATTTCAGCTTTGCCTCTGGGTCTGGGTTAGCAACGCAACTGAGATCCCTTTGGTACTAATGACTTCCATAGAGAACAACGAATTTCAACAGGACTGACATAAGCTTTTCGGTAGCTATGATGTCGATATATTATAAATATAATCGTCATGTAATTTAAATAATTAAAACAAACTCAAGTTCTTAATTAACAAGAAACAACAAAGAAATTGAAAAATAACATTTGCCAAGCAATCACATAACAAATCGTGTTATACTTTCATAAAGGTTTCTAGCAAATAATAACATAGACCACCTTTATTAGCTTATCAAAGGTAAGTTGTGGAGGCCCATCAAAGCCTGTTTAATATGACTAGACTTAGTAGTAATTGACTTCAGTTAATTCAATGTACTTAAGAACAAAAGAGCTAATATCTTTTTAATAATAGGAGCTTTAATACAAGTATTTTAATTTAAAACTTGTTGTTGGGATAATAAAAGGATAAAAGAAAAGGTTTACTTTTGATACCTTTTTTTTCAAAGGTCTTTTTTAAGTGCTTCTTTGTTAGTCCTACCTCAAAGAAATGTTTGTTTCTTTTTCATGTGAAAGAAACAAAAAGATATGGATAAAAACCAGCCAAGTGCGTGTCAGATCACGCACAATGAAGGGTTCCGTGATTGGGCGAAATTTATCCCAAGAAAAAACTTAACATTGTAGATGAAAAACATGTTATCCTATACATTTCAACTGCAAATGTAAGTTTGTACGCATAATATTGCGTGATTTTAAATCACTCAATATTGTGCGTACTGATTTACCTTGTTATTTTAAGACCATAGACTTCTTATAGGATTTTCTGTAATCTATAAGTACAGAAGAACTATTTTCTATATTTTTTTCAAAATTTTATGCTTATCAGTTTCCGGTGGTCAATTTTCATTAATTTTCGTAGTTATAAAAAAAATCTGCTGTTTCATACAAAAATGCCTACCAACGCGTTCAAAATGTATGGAACAGCCGATAAATAAAAAAAATTGCGAAGAAATATTTCAACGCAGGGGGGAACGAAGAAGCATGTACTGAATTCATGGCAACAGTTTTCGCGGCGATGCCAGCCACCCTGTATTAGCAAATTATCAGCTACCAAGTCAGGCTGTCTTGCGACATAGCATAATCAGCCTATAACATTCCCACTGCTAGGACACAGGCTTCCTCTTTGTGAGAGGGAGTGTTGGTTCTAGGACATGCCGGTTTCCTCACGATGTTTTCCGTCACCGTTTTGAGAGCAGTGGTGATGATATAATTTACACAAAGTAAAGCGTCTGTCAGGGTTCGAACCTACGACCAGAAATCGTAAATCGAGACCGTTACGACTGGGCCAGCACTGCTCATAGGCCTCCTCTATTTCTGTCCACTTATTCCTGTCCAAAACTGTTCTGCGCCAACCTTTTGGCAGATCAACCTCCCACCTTTTCACTACCTTACAGACTGTCTTCCTGTACGTCTTTTTCTATTCCTCGGGCACCACACCGTGGCTTTTTTGTCCATTTTTTCGTCTTAGCTCTCATCATATAGCCTGGCCATTTCTATTTTAATGTTCTAGTTTTTACTTCAACGTCCTTAGTTGTCTGACAATAAACGAAATATTATTATAACTTTATCTGGTTTACCTACTTGCTATTTAAAAATACTGCAGTATATTTTTGTCAGTGAGAGTAGTTTAATTATAAATAAATAAGTTTATAATTACACTGTTGGCGTTGGGAATACATCGCCTCGGCGTACCGTCAGTCCAGTGTCCAATTTTCTGAACTGCACACCAAGCGGAAATAATTTCAACTTTGCGTTTTAATACGCAAATATTTGCTTATTTGATCATTTGAAATTTAATGTGAATACATAATTTTGAAACTATTAAATAATACTACTTAATACCAGCTAATAAATATTAAATAAATTTTCGTTTATTTTATGACAAATTTGTTACCTACTATGAAGATTTAAGGTGGTATTTGTGTTCTAAGAAAATGTGTGCAGAACTAGATAAAAGTACGTAAGAACATCAATACGTATTATTTATGACAGGAGCAGGAACTTTTTTGCCACTCTTGGCCCTATATCGCTCTTCTGAATTGCTTTAAAAATATGTAAGTTTCTCACCAAAAAAAGTAGCCGCTGTGAAGATTGTACCTAACACGTTCTTTAAGATAAAAAGGTAAGTAATTTGAACAAATGGTAAGTAATTTGAACAAATGGTAAGTAATTTGAACAAATGGTAAGTAATTTGAACAAATAGTAAGTAATTTGAACAAATGGTAAGTAATTTGAACAAATGGTAAGTAATTTGAACCAATGGTAAGTAATTCGAACAACTGGTAAGTACATAATTTGAACAAATGGTAAGTAATTTGAACCAATGGTAAGTAATTCGAACAACTGGTAAGTAATTTGAACAAATGGTAAGTAATTTGAACAATTTTGTAGTATTTCTACTATTATTTCCCCAGAAAATTGGTTTTTTTCAATTTTTTGTTTTTGAGTTTTTTTCATAGATACATCAATTTACGCCTTTTGCCCATGAAGTTTGGCAAAAACTAAGGATAACGCCACCTATGATTCTTAAATCATCTCCCGAAGGGTTGTGATTTTAGCAGTTTATGTATTCAAATTCAAATTCAAAAGTCATTTATTCAAACTAGGCTGATAATCAGCACTTTTCGAACGTCAAAATTACATAAGACAGTCCCCCAAAAGATGTATGTATTATATTTACGTGTATTTCACCGTAGTGCCTAAACTGCTGTACCGATTTGGATGAATGAGGTAGCTTCTTTATAATGGTCCGGGTGACAGGTTATACAGGGTGTTTGGCAGAACGTTGAACATACGAAAATGGTGGATAGGTGGGGTCATCTGCTACTTACTTAGCCCTAATTTATTTGGCCCTGGCCCACGGGATATTTTTTTTTTTTTTTTTTTTGTCTTTCTTCTTGTTTCACCGCTTTCTTAACTTTAAAGTGTAATTTTTATTAAAAATGGGTAAAACAGGCAATATTTAGTTTTTTTTTTAAATCTTTTATGTTGACAGATTCTTATAAAATTATTGCTTTATTCAGATGTTAGCTAGAAAAAAAGTTATGAGTCCTCAAACTTACAGAAAGATGTAAAAAATACTTAAATCTTAATTTCAACTTGCATTTAAAAAAAAACAAAAAATGATTGAGGAGTTCCAATTCTAGCAAAACATCCCTAGTGTGTGAGCTTTCTAATGGTATGTAATTTACAATACAGGCGCGGCATCTACGTCTGATTTCTACAGTTGTTGTGCGCAGCAGCATCTCCTGTCGCATAACTTCGAAAGCAGCATTAATTCGATTGATTAAATCTTCTCGACTTTCTACTTCTGTAGTAATAATAATAATAATAATAATCTTTATTACACAAGAAAGTGATTACAAAATAGTGTGAAGTCCCTGACTCCTGTGCTAGGTGATATACCTGTGTTACAGGAGCCAGTGCCCTCTCCCAGTAGGAGATATTACAGAATCTTATGCAAAAAGATTAACAAAAATAAAAAGAATATGGTAACAACAAAAAAAAAGAAAAAAAGTAAAATAAACTAAAAACGGTTAAAGAAGCCTGTATTGAGTTTGCGAGTGTTTGTAATATATGTTTGTGTCTCAGTGGAGGGTAAATGTGTGTGTGTGTGTGTGTGAGTGTGCGTGTGTGTGTGTGTATGTGTGAGTGTGTGTGTATGTGAGCGTATGTGTGTGTGTCAATGATTGATCAGGAGGGGTTTTAATGTTACGAAATGGATATGATGATTTTCTCTGTTTCGTCATAGTTCAGCGACAGTAGCCATGGCTTAAGAGTCTGCTTGACTTTATGTAGGGTTAATTTATAAATTGAAAGTTTTTTGTTTATTTTATTATACATTACTGCGCTTTGGGCACGATAGTGTCGTCGCGCAAGCGCAGTACGACATTGGAAAGACTCACAGATAGGAAAGCCATCCCGCCGATTACATAGCTTGCTATCCAGTGGCATCGTGGAATGTCGGCGTAAGATAGAGCGAAGAACGTATAATTTTCTCACCGTTAGTACTTGGGCTTCTGAGTACAACTGAGCTGTAGGGTAGTCCCTTTTGCGGAAATAAATAACTTTGAGAACAGCCCGCTGAGCTCGTTCCACCCTAAGCATCACAGTTTTGAAGGTACCGCCCCATACCGGGATGCAGTAAGTAATTATCGACTCGCATAGAGAACGGTATACTAGTGATGCTGTTTCAGTGTCGGCCGCATGTCTGAGCTCTTTAAATAAATAAATCAATTTACGAAGCCGGGAGCATAGAGTGTCAGTATGGGTACGCCAATCCAGTCTCTCGTCGATATAAACGCCTAGATATTTGATACTTGGGACCATGTCAAGGCACTTGCAATTGCAAGGAGAGGAGTCGTGACAAGTATGTGCTATTATTTTATCCGAGTTCATTGATGGTTTAGGTGAATTTGGAGGTTTAAACTGAATTACTTTGGTCTTTGAGATATTATTAGTGTAAACTAGTTCTTTTGCCCTTCCCCACACGTGAAAATCGAGCGGAGTGAGGTCGGGCGATCGCGGAGGCCAGGGAATTGGTCCTCCCCTGCCAATCCACGAATCCAAAAATTTAAAAATATCCCGTGGGCCAGGGCCAAATAAATTAGGGCTAAGTAAGTAGCAGATGACCCCACCTATCCACCATTTTCGTATGTTCAACGTTCTGCCAAACACCCTGTATATATTTTCCTTAAATTTAATATGGTGGACATTACATGTAAATTCTGAGCTCGAAAAAAAAAAAAAAACTTGATATTTTCCTCATTCCCCCAAATAACAGACCCTGACAACTGATTTTACATATTCTTATTATATTTTTTGTAGATTTTCACACAGAAAAAAATATTTTTAACAAGAAGTGCAACCGCCCACTAATTGACAGTAACCCAACGCTAAACGAGGTAAACTTATACATTTCTAAAGCCAATCTAAATTCATGTACACAACATGCCACGATGTATGGCAAGTTTCGGTCGCTACGTGCAAAATTTACGTACCTAGTTACAGAGCCGGATTGGATACTAAAAAATCTACGTGGCTGGGCAATTTTTTTTGGCTTTTACTGTAGTTATTTTTTGCTAATCCCTGAAGTGGAACAGAATTCTTTTGTTCGTTCACATTTGCATATAGTTATATGGAGTTTCAATGTTTTAGAGGGTATTTTAAGAATGTTGTCAGTTTTAGTATTTTTGTGACGTCACTAAAACGTTATTTATGAAAGTAACTGGTTCTGTTTTTCTAGAGTACGTTTCATCAAATAGTTCCTTTGCCGTAATGTTGTCTACACTGTTGAACTTTAAAAAAAAAGTTATAAAAACTAAAACCCTACTACGACAAAAAGTCAACTAAAAAGACAAGACATCACAAAACAGACAAATTAAATAATCCGGGGTCACACGTAATCTGTTCGATTTATGACCCACGTGTGACTCTACCTCATTTGTCATATTTTGATGAGTAGTTTAGAAGTTATGAGGGAACAGATGAACATACATACATACCAGTCAAAATCAAAACCCAATTTTTTGCTTTGCCGTAGTCGGGTATAAACGAACCAATTAGGTAGCGCCGTAGCGTATTTCTGTTCGTCCTACAACAGAGGAGCCAACATAGGAACTATTTGATGAAACGCACTCTACAGAGAGTTTTTTGACACCGTAAAGTCAAACCCCGCTGCACTCTTTATCATGACCGTCGTCACTGCGGCCGTTATGTGGCGGTCGCCGCTCTTCCAGGAAACATTGGTGCAAGCTTTACAGGTTGCAACAATGCTATTCTAAGGTAGACCGCAAGATTGTTGGGCGTCATATGGCTTCTCTTATAGATATTTCTATGAAAGAAAACAGGAAGAAAGATAATAAATTTATTCGACCTGATAAATGTTTAAAAAAAAAGGGAAAGCTTAAAACTGTATTACGTGCCTCACGGCTGCGCCAAATCGGCCCAGATCAGCATAAATGCCAGACAACTAATGCCTGAGGCTGGTTTTCAACTGGATCTTATGTTACGAGTACGTCTTACGTATTGTCAATCAGTTTTATAGTGTAAGTAAATAAATAGACATGTGTAGCAAATGATAGTAAAATCGATTTGATATAATCAAGTTTAAAAATAATGATTTATACAATGGTGATAACTAGACGGCCTAGAAAAAGACTTTATCAGGGATAACGATGCTGGCAAAGTTAAAAAAACTCGATAATATGTACGAACCAACCCCGAAAAGCGTAGCTCAACCTTCGATCGACCCGGGCGACTGTTATTATTTAGCCACAGTATTTTCCATTATTTAGTCCCGCAAAAAAAAAATGCAATACCTAAAATTCTTAAAATTGTATTTTTCTTTAATAATTCGAATAAGTCTAAAAAGTTGGGTTTACATAGTTCATGGAAGGCCTCAGTCTCTTTCATTAAAATTTCATTGTAAGTCAATATCAGCTTCGGTGGTAAAACCCGAGCATTTACTAAACTGTATAAAAATAGATTTACCAAGAAGGCTTTGTTTGTGCCGAAGCCTTGTTTAGGTGAGGATTTTAGCTTTGATACATAATAAAACATTTGGTTTCGTAATACAGTCAGGGAAATTAATTGTGTATAAATCACCACGTTATTCAACCGTGTTAACGCCATTTCATACAGCTGTCAAGAATGACAGTTGTGATTTCAATTTACTGACTATTTAAGTCGGCAGTCGATTTGCTTAAAAACAATTATTTTCCCTGATTTCCTTTATTTAAGAGAATAGAGAATCCCTGACAGCTTCAGTCAAACAAAACTGGTTCCTACGTTTTTTTTGACGCTGCGGGGTATATTCTAAAAGTAAAATGGAATGTTTTTAAGGCTAAGCGAACAGTTTTAATTGCGATGTACAAAGCTTTACCGTATTCTTGGCATTTTTATAGCGGTTTTATGTCATGCATATGCATGCCAAGAAGCCAAGAAGATCAGTAGGGGTAATCACTGCCCAGTAACTGGGTTGTGGAAGTCAGATAGGCAGTCACTCCATGAAAATTTGGTATGAAATATTGGGTATTCAGCTGCACTGAATGCAGCTGAATACCGAATATGCAGCTGAATAATAATGTTGGGAAAAGGCTAGGCAGATGATGAAGGGCCATTCTGGGCGAGATTTAGCCCATTGGAATTGTAAGTTCGATACCGCTTCTTTAACTTTTCTTCAACCTTCAAACAAGTTCACAATAACAAATTCCCTTCATTGTCTATATTTTTCTTTTCAATACAAATCAGCATCCGAAAATTTGCATCCACTAAATATTCCACGAGCGCATTCTAGAGTTGAGAAAAAAGTAAAAAAAATACATATATTTCGTTCATCGAAATTCTAGAAAAATATTTGGGATAAATGTTCTCCCAAATATTTTTCTAGAATTTGGCCCAGGAACGAATTCTACGAAATAGTTTTTATGCACGCAAGGAATATTATTAACCCGTTGGTGTATAGTAGTATTTCTACAAATAAATCTGGGGTTTTTGAGGGCTGACTCAGGGGTGGGTTTTATCGGTTGTTGGCGTGAGCGGATACATCATTTTTGTCAACGCGGGTATCTTATCATAGATTATCTATGCTGAATACCATGTTATTTAGCTTCTTTGTGGTGTTACATGTTGTTTATTTAGTTAGATAGAACGGCCGAAGTCAATTACACTATTTAAACATATAATTTATTTAACAGTCATGCATTCTTCTTAGAAACATTCAAACATTCTGACAGCATCATCTTCCATTCATTCACAAACATATCAAAATCTGTGTTTGAGTTCAGGAGAGCGTTAATAGCGGCTAATGTCCGAGGAAGTCCAAGTCACTTAGACTTGGAGTTGTCGGTTGGGGCAAGTGATGAGTTGTTGACGATTTAAGGTGAAAGCGCCAGAGAAGCCCGCAAATTCCGATGTTTTTATGTTTTTTACCAGTTTGCAAATCAGATCAGAGGGGGAATTCCCGTAATTTTTAGGAACGTTCGCATTCGCATCTCATTCGCAATCTGTCAAAATACAATCAATCAATTTACCAACATTTTTGACAAGTTTGACAGATTGCGACTTGAATGTGAACGTTTTAAGTACGAGAATTAACCTTCAGGTTGCTTGTTGATGTTAATATGATTCGCTACCGTAACAAACATGTATTGATAGAAATATAATAATTAAAATCATCAATGCAACTCTCTAAGTTCATATTCCTTTCAAAATTAAATGAAATTACTATTTGATTAAATTACATTTGAGGCCAATTCTAACTTAAGCAGTTGTATTGCTGATTCTAATTATTTTAATTCTGTAACCTACAAATTACAAAAATCCTAAGAAATTTTGAATTTCGCTGGCTACCTTGGAACATTCCCCTTATGAGCGTTTATTCTGAAAGTTATTAGGAAATGTGGCTAACTAGCGAACTAGAATATTAATAATTAGTTGCAATTATAACACTGAATTTGATGTTGTAACCGTTTTAGGTGTAAAAAAATATTTGGAAAGTTTCCAAATACTTTTTTTTTCATCTAAAACGAAATATTCGGTGTTACGATACTAATTATTGCATTTCATAATCAATATTTTAGTTCACTAGTTAGCCATATTTCATATTTTCATTCAGTAATACTGTCAAATTAATCGAAACAGGTAATTATTTGATATCTATTTGCGACGGCGACGTTGCCAACTTTTATGGTAAATGCTTCTAAATAGAAGAGTATTACCAAAAAATTATTTTCATCATGACATATTACAATTAAAGCTCCGTGCAGACTAGCGCGACGCGACAAGGCGACACGACACCGGTTATTGTTATACCGTGAAGTTTTCTTAGAAATTGTATTGTTCGAGTCGCGTCGCGTCGTCGCGTCGCGCTGGGCTGCACGAGCCTTAAGACTGCCTATTGAAACTTTAGTTTAGGTTAGTTAATTTTTAGGCCATTTTTGTTTTACTCTTGCATCGCTCGTAGATCTTGTTAGAATATTATTTAAGTATTGATCTGGCGCAATTTTTTAGAAGTGAGAGGCGTTTTTATCCACTTATTTTACGCATGTCTAAATCTACCCACACACTTTATGATCGTGTTATTAAATTATATTTATTTTTCTTACCGCGTCGTTAGTTTAACAAGAATCAACGAACGTAAGACGCTCTATTGCAGATAAAACGTGGCATAAGACCTTAGAATTAGACCTTAAAGTCAATTAGGCACATAAAAGGCACTAATGAACGTCAATTTTACAAAAAATAGAATTGATTCTAGTCGCCCCTTTCAAAAGGTAGTTTTCGTATCGAGAAGAATGGACAAGAAACTCCATCGTTACTCTTTTAAAATGTTTTTACAATATTTTGTATACATTAATTATATAATTTTATGTGAAGACGCAGAATAAGATTGCTATACCACGGTAGGTAAAAAGAATGAAAAATGAACCAATAAAAGATACATTAATTATGTGATAGCAACACGGTGCTCACATATTTACAAATATTGTAAAATTATACGATATTCCTAAGATTTTAACAAGCAATACTAATAAGTCAGTATGTGAGTTTAAAAAGTAATCACAGAATGTAAAATCAGTGTTATAGGAAAATTATAAATTATATACCTAAATTATTATCAACGAGTTTGATTTTGTCTAGACTCTAAATTATCCTATGGAGCAGGACCAGCATGTTTCCAAGCATTCTTATCTTGGATATAATCCTCTAATTTGTAAAATACTGGTTTACAAAATGTACTTTTAATATGAGTTTAAAATTTTCTTTTATTTAATTGTTATAGAGGGATTGTCATTTACTATACCATAACTGTCTCGTTGGTCGAGTGGCTGTAAGCGCTACTGCTGAGCCTGAAGTCCTGGGTACGATTCCCAAGTAGCACACATTGTTATTGGGGTCTTTTGTCTGGAATTTCTCAGTAGCAGTCCGGAGTTTGTGCCCGGTTGATGGCAATAGATTCGCCCCCAATAGGGGGCGAATCATGTAATAACATGAGACTTAAAAATAACTGGCAGAATTGTGGCTGTATCTCAGCCTTACCCTTCGGGAAATACAGGTGTGATGGTATGTAATTTATAATAACAGAACATCAATAACAGAACATCAATACTGCCCTGCTAAGCCGTACGGCGGTATCTCTGAGATACGCCCTTTTAGTTTTTTTTATACCATTCAATAGCTATAATAATTTCGCATCTAATGGTATAAGCCACATACCGCTATCTAACTTAAAACATTTAAAAAAACTACTTTTAACTCCTTATGTTTCCTTAAATTACAATTTACAAAAAGTCGATTTTCTCAAAACTTACTCCGTTTGAGATACCGCCTTTCGGCTTAGCAGAGCAGAATACTAGTTATTAAATGTAGAGTAGATAGTTAGTGAGATATACCTCAATAAAGTTTTTAGGGTCTAAGTTTTACGGTTGACCTTCCAGACCGTTCTTATTAGGTTAAACTTTTTAAATCGATACGAATCTATACTCATATTATAATGGGGTAAAATTTGTGAGTTTTTATGTAGGGGGTAATCTTCGGAACTGCTGATTCGATTCCGGAAATTCTTTCAGTAATGGGAAGCTCGGGAAATGCCAAGTGTTAAAGGGTATGTTTTATATTAAAATAAGAAAATTTACGTGCAGTAGCTAGTAAATTATATTCTGACTAGCTGCGCCCCGCGGTTTCATCCGCACAAGTCTCGATCCCATGGGAATATCTAAAGAAAAGAAAAACAAAGAAAATACATTTATTTAGCACAGACTAAAACACACACAATATAAAAATATATACATTAGCGTGAAAGCGTAACAAACAAACTTACTTTCGTATTAATAATATTTGTTAGCTGCCAGATTACCACCAATAATTATAACTCTCCAAACAATAAAAAACCTGAAAATCAATGCGTATTTCCCCCCATGTTATTTCTTCGCCAGTAACGACCCCATTCGTCCCTGCGCACGTGGTGTGACCCTATGCAATAAATCGCTGTATGGCGGCACGTGACCTCAATTTTTCACCTCGTAAAATGTAAAGCTAGTCGCAATATTGTATTTGGACATGGAAAGGGGGTAATGCTCTTGTAATTTCAAGTTTTTTGTTAATTAGAGTTTACACCTTAAGAATCGATTTTCATACAAGGCCCCGGTAAGGAAATTTTATGAAGAGTGAAATTTATACAAGCGTTAACTTGTTTTTTTCTTAAATAACACGGATAATTTTTTGGAAAAAAACACATGTTACATATTTCACACTACGATCTAGATATTTCGGTAGTTTTTTTTTTAAGAGATGCTTTTATTTACCCTGTTTGCCAATTGCATATTCAAAGACAATCGTATTAAGGAGAAAACTCGTGCGAACAGTCGTGCGTCAGAACATACACTTTTTTTTTATTCCCAAAAGTCCCAAGATTTCTTCACTCTGAGCCTGCTATTATATTCTTTTCTCGTCTTTGGAATTTCACACCCAAGCTCGATGTGTCATTATGACATCTGAGTACCTACTGAATTTCCAGATTTACGCATTTTGATAACCTTAGTAATATTTCAATGCAATGCCTATATTGTGCAATCCAATTTTTTTACCTAAACATAAAAAATAGAATATTACCAAAAATATTGTTCTACAATAAACAACATGTATTTTTAATTCCCTCTAAGATAGTCCAATATACCTGAAAAAAAAACTAACGTTGGCGTAATATGGACTAAGTAAGAAGGGTTGGATTACCTCAGTCAAGGTGAGCTCCGGAAAACTTGATTTAGGCCGCATCTGTTCTTGAGATTTCATTGTTTTTGGGGTTGCGTAGACGTATGCCAAAAACAGGTAGGTAATCTGCGTAAGTAGGTACCTTGCAATGATTTATTATTAAAAAAATTAAGGCTACAAATAGCAAATGATACTAATAAAATTTAATCAATGAGATGTTTGACATTGTTTACTCTTTACTAATTTATCAATATCTGGCTTTAATATTTTTGATAACTCACATCTGCATTATTTATATCTTTTGCTAGTCGACTTCGATTAACTATCAATTAATTCGTTAAAATTCAATCTAATTTACTTTGTTAGCTCCACCGGAACCCAAAGTGCCTCTCCAACAGACAATTGACCAGTTTTTTCTCTCTAAATAGAATTGCAATTCGATTTTCAGGTCTATTTATCCGGATCTTTTTGTTTATGTGACAAATAATCCGGAAAACGGATAGAACTTAATTTAAATAGAATTATCTGTATAAATCCGGTAGTGTACAATCGGATTACGTCTTCAGTTTGATCTTATAATCAGATTCGGCTGGATTAATGACAATAGTTTCAAAATGTTGTTGATTTTTGTTCCTCGTTTTTAGATTTTGGGTACAAATAGTTTCTGCTTTGATCCGGAAGACATCCTTATGTCTATTTTGAGACAAATGGCGTATTTCACTGGCGTAATATCTGCCTATTAAGATCTCGTGTATCACTTTTTGGATTATACCCATTTCTGTCTGTCTCTAGAACTAGAAATAGAAGAAGAAATAGGTAACTACCTATGATAGTTCTAGAGACCTTTGTAACGACAAACATTATATTATAAACCGAAATTTAATAGTACATCATTTTATTTGGCTACTTAATACGCCCGAAAATTCAAACTTATTCCCAAATATTTTCTGAAATTTTTAACATAGTTTGTATTTACCTGGTCGACCGAGCTCAGCTCGGGTGAAAATAGAGAATGCACATTTAATAGTATAGGATAGTTCATACTAATTTCATGTATAGTACATACTAATTCCATGCTGCCATGATAATAGGTACTTACTAATTCCATGCTGCCATGTAATGCCATGGTAATGACATTCTAAGGTAGCCATCTTGTTCTAAACTTTGGGCGACCAAGCTCTGCTCGGGTCGGGAAAATACGGGGATAACGAATTTTCCCAGATATGAGACCTAACCAGATCGATTTTTCGCCCCCGTAAACCCCTATATTGCAACTTTCATGGAAATCGTTAGAGCCGTTTTCAAGAACGTGAATACAAATATATATACAAATATTGCTCGTTTAATAGTAAAGGATTTGATACTAGCATTTCCCTATAAAACCTGATTCAAACTATTACGAACATTTTAAAATAAAAAATAGCTAAATCGGTCCATCCGATGTCAAGATATATGCGCTTACCAACGAATGTCATTTCATTTTTATTATATACATAGATTAGTACTTACGACCAACACTGGGTCTTCGAACATGTTATCTTCAGGTCATTGCGCCAGACATCACAGAATAGCTAGTTGTACGTACATTTGGAATGCCTTTCGCGTCTGCAACAACAATGCGCGCCTTTGTCCTGTTCTCCACTAATTTGCTTTGAGAAATATCTTTAGACTCCCCCGGATCAGTAACGTAGCTTTACTTGTTTCACTGATCAAAATTGTACCACTTGTAGGATAGTCAACATTTTCATTTATTATGGAAATACTGATTGCAAAGTCCATTTAGGTATATATACCGTGGAGAGTCCCAAAAAAGTTACCTACTTTTTTGGGACTCTCCACGGTATATATACCTAAATTAATTGTATGTATTAGGGTTCAAGGAGGAGCCATACTGATATATTTGGACGATAAAATACAACACATTACCCAACGTTTCAACCACAACAGGTACCCATAAGTTTTTGACAAAACCCAAAAAAAATCCCTTGACATCACAATATTACCCATGGTTATTGTCATAACTCGGAGATTTGGGATACGCAACACAAAAGCCAAGCGTGGGCCAAGGGCAGACCAAATAGTTAGCAAATAATTATGCAAGGATGTGATGTGTTTTTAAAAAATCAATACAGGTATTTATAAGATTGCAGACTTGAGTAGGCTGCCACATGAAAATGTTTCAATTCAATTCCTATCGTGGAAATTCCATGAATAATGCAAATTCTACAAATAGTGCAAATTGATTGAAAACACGAGAAAATGGTCCACCCACAATTTTTTAAATATAGTCTAATAGCATCAGTATTAGACTAAATTTACGTCTTGCCATTTGCCTGACGTGGACGTACGCCCATGGCAGGCAAATGTAATTACAAGTCAGTAGTCCAAAAGAATCGCTCGAAATTGAATATGCAACAAATAAGAACGGACTTAAACATACAAGCGAAATGCGTACTATAGGGGCACCTTCGCCTAAACAGGCGAGATTTTATGTTATGTATGTTAGTTTATAAGCCGGCTGATAAAGAAAGATGTGTGTGGAAAGAACTGCAGTTCAAACTTCAAATAAAATATATAAAAAATTGTGTAATATATAAATTGTGTTTTTTTATTAATCATGTGGTCTGCAATAAAGATTTGTATTTATTTATTTATTAATTTTATAAATATGGATAGGGTTAGGAAGGATGATGTCCACGACATCATGTATTGGAAGGTCTACTTGGTTCTTTAACACCAATAAGATTTATTTTTTTATAACTGAACAGACAGCCGTGCTGCTGGGGAGTTTGTTGTGCCACTTCTTCTTCCCAGCTTAGGTAGGCACTAGGAAGCGGTGAAGGGTGGTCGTTTTGGGGGTCTTATGTAAGTTTGACGTTCGAAAAGTACTGATTGTCAGCCTAGTTTGAGTAAATGAGTTTTGAATTTAACGTCGGACAGTTAACATTGCAAGGTAACCCGAAGGCCTAAACAAATTTACGTTTTATCAGCGATAACGATGTTGGAAAAGTCAAAAATGTGTGGAATTGACATCAGCTACCGAAAAGCTTAAGAGCGCTTGTCCTAAAAGTTGGCAATGTCGCAAATAGCTGACAAATATTTACCTATTTTGATTAATTTGGCAATATTACTGTATGGAAATTTGAAATGTAAACTACTAGTGAACTAAAATATTGATTATGAAATGCAATAATTAATATCGTTACAACGAATATTTGGTTTTAGATGTAAAAAAAGTATTTGGAAACTTTCCAATTGCCTTTTTACACCTAAAACGGTTACAACATCAAATCCAGTGTTATAATTGCAATTCTTTATTAATATTCTAGTTCGCTAGTAAGCCACATTTTAACATTGCCAAATTAATCAAAACAGCGAAATATTTGAGATCTATTTGCGACGTTGCCCACTTTCAGAATAAACGCTCTTAATAATGTCAATCCAGTTGAAAGTCGTCGAGAATTACGTAACGTTAAGAAAGTGATTGTCACTAGGTAGGCCCTCAAGACTTATGAATAATATTGGCCAAAGCCTTTCACTTATTCGAACCTACATAGGACTCAAGCGTGAGGCTCAAATTTGCTTCGTTCTATAGTGCTACTAAAACTGAATAAATATAACTTTAAACAACGTTTTCATGGGTCTCGTGTGCCCCGTTAAAACACCGTATTTTTTACTTTAAAACGCCGCTGACGTGAGCCACTTTCAGAAGGGCCATTCCCAATTCTTTCATCCCGTAATCCAATTCTAAAAACGTAACGCGATCGTGAGTTTCGAAATACCGCAAAATACATTCTGTTTTCAACTATAATATAACATTTGTTACTGATAAACTTATGACCCCGAAAGTTTAGGGTTAATATTAGGAATTTTCCGAGCAATGTAGTGATGGACCGATTTAGGGTAACCCAAACGACTTTTGAGGAGTTTTTAAGTTGGTTAGACCTTGTTCCGGTTACAGATTTCGTATTTTCAGGTAGAATGGAGGTCTTCTATTGTTATTTATCTCAATAATACTAAAACAAAATGGTGTTTGAATTGAGGGCCCTTTTCAGACAATTCGTCCGTCAAAATTAATTCTGAGATAGAAATGACAATTTGTATTTTTCAATTCAGTTTTCTCGATTTCGAAGATGATTTAGGTCCGTTGATTTATTCCCTTTTATCTATGAGAAGAGACGTTACTTTGTGTGAGACAGATACCATATTATTATTACCTACTATCTTACTGTATGTGAAGTGCATAACGAATAGGTATAGTTAACCGCACTTTGGCGGTAACACTTTGACCTTGAGCTGGTCTAGCGTGGTGCGTAGTTTCAATAAATTACGAGGTCAGCTTATACTGGTTTTTTTACTATATTCTGCACGCGACTGCTAGTCACCGTCTGATCTATGTAAGCGGTCAGGGCGTCATTGACAAATTGGCAGACTGAGTTAGCTTGGCCTTTGTCCAGCTCCCCCGTCTCACCGCTCACATACGCGTCCGCGTCCGAACGCGACTGGTACTCACGCTCAGGCGGTGACTACCAGTCGCGTTAGGACTATAATGACGTACATCATACTGTGCTACTCGCCGTGTCTATTTTAAACCTCCTCACAGACCTAGTTTGTAAAGCCGCATTTATACGGTATCAAAGGCCTGATTTATTCATAGAATATAACACAAATATCCCACATAAAGTACCATCAGATCGATTCCTAAGGGGTTCGACAGTGGTGTTCGAAAGAAGATCGTATACATAAGGATATTATTATGGGGCGACTTTGTATGACATGTGGCGGGCGTTTGGCCGGCTTGGCGTGTGCTAGATGTGAGTACGGTTGGCAAAGCAGGCGTAGTTAAGTAAATATTTGAGAATTTGAAGATGAGAACTTGTTTAAGCCTACTTTAGCATTACTTAAGGTGACACCCGCGAAATTCAAAATTTATTTGCAATAAATGTAAGCAATTATGAGTTTCGCGGGCTACATTGAAGAAATTACGCTAAGTAATGCTAAAGTAGAGTTTGTCAAATCCTCGACTTGAAATTCTAAATTCAGGACCTGAGTATTTGCGGCCTGAAGATATAAGGGAGTACGGTAAGATCTAGTTTTCACTAAGTTGCTATTGAATATCACTAACATAAAGACTAACATGCATAAAAAAGGCTTCCTAGGAAGAAAAAGCAAATATTATTAAAAATGTAAGCATGCGATTTTGTTTCCGATAGCATGGACTTCTCAGACATCTCTAAGTGCTCGGCGACATGCCACTGCCACCGCGTCGCCACCGCGCCGTCGCCGCGCCGCGTACCCATGTAGACTGAGCCGCCACCATACCGCCACCGTGCCGCGTAACCATGTAGACTGAGCCACCGGCACGCCGCCACCGCGCCGCGTAACCATGTAGACTGAGCCACCGGCACGCCGCCACCGCGCCGCGTAACCATGTAGACTGAGCCACTGGCACGCCGCCACCGCGCCGCGTAACCATGTAGACTGAGCCACCGGCACGCCACCACCGCGCCGCGTAACCATGTAGACTGAGCCACCGGCACGCCGCCACCGCGCCGCGTAACCATGTAGACTGAGCCGCCGCCACGCCGCCACCGCGCCGCGTAACCATGTAGACTGAGCCACCGGCACGCCGCCACCGCGCCGCGTAACCATGTAGACTGAACCACCGGCACGCCGCCACCGCGCCGCGTAACCATGTAGACTGAGCCACCGGCACGCCACCACCGCGCCGCGTAACCATGTAGACTGAGCCACCGGCATGCCGCCACCGCGCCGCGTAACCATGTAGACTGAGCCGCCGCCACGCCGCCACCGCGCCGCGTAACCATGTAGACTGAGCCACCGGCACGCCGCCACCGCGCCGCGTAACCATGTAGACTGAGCCACCGGCACGCCGCCACCGCGCCGCGTAACCATGTAGACTGAGCCACCGGCACGCCGCCACCGCGTCGCGTAACCACGTAGACTGAGCCGCCGCCACGCCGCCACCGCGCCGCGTAACCATGTAGACTAGGCCGCTGCCACGCCGCCACCGCGCCGCGTAACCACGTAGACTGAGCCGCCGCCACGCCGCCACCGCGCCGCGTAACCATGTAGACTGAGCCACCGGCACGCCGCCACCGCGCCGCGTAACCATGTAGACTGAGCCACCGGCACGCCGCCACCGCGTCGCGTAACCACGTAGACTGAGCCGCCGCCACGCCGCCACCGCGCCGCGTAACCATGTAGACTAGGCCGCTGCCACGCCGCCACCGCGCCGCGTAACCACGTAGACTGAGCCGCCGCCACGCCGCCACCGCGCCGCGTAACCACGTAGACTGAGCCGCCGCCACGCCGCCACCGCGCCGCGTAACCATGTAGACTAGGCCGCTGCCACGCCGCCACCGCGCCGCGTAACCATGGCAGCGGTGCGGTGGCGGCGCGGCGACGACGTCGTGTCGCCGGGCACTACCGCGATACCAAGAACGCAGGATATCATGATAAAAATCCATCCATCCACCCATGTTACAAATCACGCGATTCGCACGAAAACACAATAAATCAAGTCTTTGCTATCTCTCCCAGAACATTAACTGATTTCTAAAAAAGCAATTGTGGAATAAATATTTTTGAAAAATTCACCAGGATTACTGCATGTACAAGGGGTATCGTGTTACCCAGTAATTAAGTTTCGGAGGAGACATTGGCAACCGGTCCATGTAGAATACTGGTGTTCAGCTGTTAGGCTGGAAGCCGACCCCAACATTGTTAGGAAAAGGATTGGCAGATGATGATAATGACCAGGATTTGTATTGGGAAGACCTTTTACATGCAATGGGAAAGTATTTTTAGCCTTAAGTATAGTGTATTTTTTTTTATATTATCAAAAAAGGCTTATTAAGGCTTTGACGTTCTATCATTGGTCACTAACTCTGCGTGCTTACCATTTCAGCTTTTGATAATAGGTATAGAAGTTTTTGAGTTTACTATTGGGTAAGTAACCTATGAAATTGGCGTTTTTTTTCTCACAAATAGAGAACCTTGTCACTTCTATGATTTAAAATATTCATCAATTGCTTGGTATTATATCGAATACTGACCACCATAGGCAACTACCAATAGTAAACAAAACCTTATTACTTATAGTTTTCTAAACGTTAAAAATACCTTAAAAATGACTCCTCATTTTGTTAGCAGAAATGACCACTATTTGTTTTAACTTAGCCGAAACTTGCATAAAAGTTTTAAAACATTAGTGTTCATGGTTATTATATAAATAAAGAAAATGTTAGTATGAAAAATGCAACTTCTTTAAAATTCTCCATACAAAACGCTGATTTCATAGGTGGGGGACCTAATATTTTCATATAAGGTCATAAAACCATACGGAAAAACCGTATGGAAATTTTATGAGGAGTGAAATTTATACAAGCGTTAACTCGAAAGCTTTACGTTTTTGTATTGTGTTTTATTCGTAAATAGCACGGATTTAAATTTTGAAAAAACAAATATTACATATTTCACACTTCGATCCACGATTCCTTGCACTTTACTGCATCCAATTAAATCGCAAATACATGTCTAAATTATGATCTAATTATTGTTTCATTTGAGTTGATTTTCTAGGGATTTTATTCTTATTTTTTTTAAGAAATGCCTTTATATATGGTATCCTCTTTACCTATTGCATATAAAAAGATAATCGTATTAAGGAGTAAACTCCAGTCTTGGGCCCTAAAACATACACACTTTTTTATACACATAGTAACGAGAAAGACTAAAAGAAGAACTATGAAAACTTTGGTTTGTATGTTCTATTGTAAATCAATCATCTATAAAATATAGAACTCTGTTCCAAAAACTTCGCACGCTGGCATGTAAGACTAGTTCAATAGGTCTTGGAAAAATCTATTATTTTAAATTAAACTTGTAACTGGACCAGTTCTTCAGAAAAAAAATGCCTTCATTATCTCCACAATCTAGTTCTTAATGAGATGTCTAAAATTCTTAGTCAGTTTTACACTAGAAGATTGCAAAGGCCTCGCACAGACGAGACTTATTTGCCTAAATATTTGATAAGCCAGCAAAACTAACTTGAGCATAATCCTAGACATTTTTATGCAAAATTTCAGCTTGTGGCTTGATATTAAGCCTTCAGGTCTTTTAATAAAAGCCTCCAAGAGTAACGGTACTTAAGTATTTCATTCTTAACTTGAGTTATCATTTTACTATAGCACTCGCGACCCGCCCCTGCTTGGCACGGTTCTTTACGACTTGGCAAAACAAAAATACCTTTATTATAAGAAGTTGAATATTAATGTATTTTAGAAATATTCCTTCCGGAATAAATTCTCTAAAGAAAGACAGAAAGAAAAATATTTTATTTGGGATACACACAGGAAATACAAACAGTAAGTAATAACAAAAAATTATAAAAATAAAAAACACAAAACAGGAGCATTTAAAAACTAACTGAATAATAACGACCTGTGCGAGGCCAAAAACAAAACCCCTTCATTATAGTGTAAACCGCATGAAAATCCGTTGCGTAGTTGAGAAGAATCACGTGGTCACACAGACAGACACGAAAAGCGAATTTATTAATGGTTTTCTTGTTTATAAAAAATTAAATTTATGTAGGTACCTATATAAAATATGTATGTGTAAAATGCAACAAAAGCCTATTGTCGCATTTTCACATTGTTAAAACATATCTGAACGCGAGAATAGCTCGCTAATCAATTAATAAAGCGATTTTTGTGAAACGTTGATCCGAATTGCTCAACTGTCAAATTCAAATTTTTTTGTCCAATCGATGTTCAACGTTTTGGCATGTGCAATTTCGACATCAAAGCCGACAGTCGTTCAACAAAAAATTGGTCGTGTGGCCGACCGTTTGCCAATTAAGTTAAATGCGCCTGTTTTTAGGCCTGGGTTCCCCACAATGGTTCGATTGGGTTGGATTTGGAACCGCAAACTTTCGATCGGGACCTCGTCGGGTTAATGTCACGAGTTGAAATGATGACAATTTTGATCACAATTTCATTTGTTTTGTTATTATTTTGTTAAAAATGAAGCAAAAGGAATATGTAAATCGCGGGTGTATAATTGCATTATATTCTAAGTACTGTTTATTTTATTTTAATATTAATTTAACCTGTACAAATCTTTAAACTTGGCTTAATTTCTGTACGTAATTGTTTTTGCAACCACGGCTTTGCTCGTGTGGAATAATAAACATTTAAATTAATACAATAATGTTTATTATTTCTAAAAGGTTAAGAGTAATTTCATCGGATTAATTAATATTTTTTATAAAAATTTGTCAACTATGTTAAAAAAATATAATTATCCAAGGACTGAAGAAAAATCACGAAAATCGGACAAGTGGCCCTCGAGTTTTAAAAGGACAGACAGACAGACGTTGGTTTTTGTATTGTGAGATGAGCGTATGACTGTCGTGTGGTGGAATATTTTATTTAACATTCTAAACATAACTGTCTAACTAATTGGCCTTATTCCGTGTTATGTCAAAGTAACCATTAAAAATATAAATGTAATAACATGCTAGGATGATGCCATTTTCTTAGTTATTTTCATAATTCATGATGTTTATACGTACATTAACGTGTACTTCTCCAGTTTTTTACAAAATACAACTCATTGGAGTCCTGTAGATTGAACCAGTATACACGGTACCAATTAAAAGTTTAATTATACGAATATCGTATTAGTAACAGTAAGTTACCAATGATAAATATGCCTCCGAGAATACTGCAGATTCGCCGCTAAACAAGCTGTAATTATGTTACATAAAATACGACCAGGAGGCCAATTCTCGCGTTTTCACTCGTTCAAGTCGCATTCGTATTGCCGCTCGACTTCCTATGTCGCTTATAAAATGGTGACATTATCCAGATTCCGGCCAAGTGCGTGTCGGGCCACGCACAACGAAGGGTTCCGTAGTTGGGATGAATTTATCCCAAGAACAAACTTAACATTGTAGTTGAAAAACATGTTTGGTATGGGAATACATTCCAACTGCAAATGTAAGCTTGTATGCACAATATTGAGTGATTTACCATGTTTTTTAAGACCATAGACTTATAGGTTTTCCTGTAATCTATGAGTAAAGAACCATTCCCTGTATATTTTTCATAATTTTAGGCCTTGTAGTTTCGGAGATAAGGGGGGGCATATTATGGGCAATATTCATCTATATTCTTATTTTTTTTAAGTTTATATAAATGAGATCTTCACAACAAGCCCTTTCATTTAATCTGTCACACGATATAGTTTACAAAACTTTATTTTTTTTCCAATTTGCCCCCGAAAAGTTACCCCAATATTCAAATTTCATTTATTTACGTTACACGTCCGTGTTTGGGTCACAAAAATTCATAAATGTGTACCAAATTTCAATTAAATTGTTATATTAGATTCGGAGCAAATCGGCTGTGTCAGACGGACAGACAGACACACGTGTGATCCTATAATAGTTCCGTTTTTTCCTTTTGAGGTACGGAACCCTAAAAATATTGTCATTATACGTCGCGTGAAGTGATCCATTCCACAAAATGATGCTACGTTTTAAACGATACCGTAGATGTACTTCTTATAGTTTATTAAAAAATACTTTTAAGCGTATATCTATAAGGTTTTGAGCAACATTTTATACGTATGTATTTCATAAACATTTATGAATACCATCATCATTATTGATTTTGGTACTCCATTTTTATTTTATTATTAACATTAAAATAAGTTCTCCTACAACGGAATGCATGGCTGATGCTTAATGTGTCATGTCATTTGTCACGTCAAATTATTAAGGTCATAATTTCTGTTTATTTACATTGATTATCTCTTTATCTCTACATAAATTAAGTAATTAAATAAAAACAGGATGCCTGCCAATGATATTATAAGTGAACTGATGACTACCACAATAAGATCAAGACTTATCAAGATGGAGAAAAAGAAGAAGAAGAGGACGTATGGTTGTCGTAACAAGTGGTGGTACTGCAACAACTAGACTGTCCTGCTGCTCCATCGACGCTGCTGTACCTACGTGTCCCGATTATAATACTTTATAAAGGCCCAAAAGATAGTTGGGAAATCCTAGCGAAAACAAATTTATTTGTGGTCAAAGTACCGCACAAGCATCTTTCGAAATTGATGAATAATTTGGTCGAGAAGGGACATGGTCCAGCGTTTCCTAAGCTCACGGACAGCGTGCGATACAGGACGCCGACTATTCGTGTAAACTTGTGATAATTATAATGTATTGTTTACGTATAGTATTTATTTTAGATATATAAGTTTGTATTGAAAAAAAAAATATAAAAACATTAGAAATCTATATTGTTTGAAATACTTTTGAAATACTGCATCATGTTGGTGGTACAATGTTAAGTGGTGCGTAGGTATATCATTTAATTCTAGTGACAAAATAACCTTTACATAAACACCTTACAGACTGAAAATTCAGTATACACCCAATTTTAAACAACAAATGCATATTATTATCACACCACACATGGAAATTTAGTTTTGGTCATTCTTTTCTGTAACATCTCCAGCCGGCCAAAATTCTGGGAACCTAGAGGATGTCAGAATTAAAATCTCGTTCGACTGCATCGTCCTTCCTTCGGCACTGATTAGACCTTAGCTCGTTTTCTATCGATGTCTGTTGATCCGACCGGGAAATGTACAGGAGCAAGGTGCACTGCGGCTCGAAAATCCTCGCTTCCAGGAGCAGTACCGCGTTTGTTGTGGCTGCGTCACGATCAAACCTACTTGCCCTCAACCAGAGTAAAACCCTCCGAGTCCATTTGACTGGTTAAGGAGTCGACAATCTTGAAAAATTATTTCAAAGTGAAACAAATGTTTCGAGCACCATTTTATACGTATCTCATAAACATTTATCAAAAAAATATTCATTATTGATTGCGTAACTCAGTTTTTATTTAATTACTGGCTTCTGCCCCCGCCTTTGTCCACGTAAAATTGGCACAAGCTGTGCCTCCCCTTACTTCGTTTTCGCTTAGCCTTCTTTCTGACTTTTTCTTTTTGCTTGGCTCCTAAGGGTCGAAGCGTGATGTTAATGATGTTCTTCCTCAAGTATTAGACTATCAAATGCAAAAAGCATATTCTCAAATCAGACGGGTAGTTTCAGAGATTAGCGCCTTCAAACAAAAAAAGAAACAAACTCTTCAGCTTTATTAATAGTATAGAAAGATATAGATGAATATTTAAATAAACTCTCCTTTGTATTTGGTACAACGGAATGCATGGCTGATGCTGATTTGTCAATGTCAACGATTTTAGTCACGTCATAATAAAGTAATCAAATAAAACAGAATTTCTGCTAATGATTAAACTGAGTAAACTGATGAATACCGAAATAACATCAAGGTTTATCAAGATGGAGAAGAGGAAACGTGATTGTCGTAAAGACCGGACTGAATCACGGGCTCTCAGAATGCTCTCATAATGGCTGAGTCTGCGTCCTACCGTTCCAACGACGCAGCTGTATCAACGTGTTACGGCTACATTAATCAACAAAGTCTGAAAATATTGTTAATCCTCGCAAAAACCAATTTCCTCCCTGAGGGTCAAGTGGAAGAGTCTCGTCACAACACGAATTTAATTCTTTTTGGGGTGAAAGTCCTGGACAACGTCTGTCGAGATTCATGAAGACTTTGAGCAAGAGGTGTAATGATCCGGCGATTCCTAAGCTGGCTACTAAACAGCGCGCCACATATATTATGACGCCGACTAATCGTGTAAACTAGTGATTTTATATTATTTAAGTGTAGTATTTTTGATATTTTGAGTTTCATATTGAAAAACAATTATACATGTTTGAAATCTTTATTGTTTGAAATGCTTTTGAAATTCTACATCATGTTTTTGGACCTGTGGTAATAAAATCATAATAGCTATATTATAATTCGAGTGTCACTTTTGTCACCCTTTACATAAATATATCACAGACTAATTAGACTTGGGTTTATACCACAACAACATAATTATTATCACACAATACTTAGGTTTGGTCATAGTTCCCTGTAACATCTTCATGCAACACCTGCCTGGCAAAATTATGGGCTATGGACGATAGCCTTTTGCAGCGCGGGAACCTCGAGGATGAAGGACTTAAAATTTGTAGTACAGCTCGACTTCATCCACGACAGCTTCAGCAAATCCCTTGCTGCTGCACTGATAAGACCTTGGCTCCTTCTCTCTCGATGTTTGTGGGTAACACCGAGAAATATGCATGAGGATGGTGAGCACTGTAACTCAAAAATCCTCGGTTGCAGGAGTGGTGGTACGGTATTTATTGTGGCTGCCCCGCGATCGCCTTCTCTTGCCGTCAAACAGAGTAAAGCCGTCTTCGTCCATTTGACTGGTTTTAGAAGCCTTCCGCTTCTATATCTCAGATGTGTGTCTTATTAATCGACGCCGCACAAGATCCACTGCTTGACAACTTTGACGAAGGCGTGAAGTTTTCTTCGTGTGTTTTTCCTTCTTGTGGCGATCGCAGCGTTTCTGAGATGTTTATGAACTCGTGTAACACATTTTGTAAAAAAAACATTTATTATTTTCTTCCGCATTGACTAATCATGAATGACACAACAACTGTTTGACGTTGGTACGAAGGTCGACATGACGTCATGAACGTATCGACTGGTCCCGACCACACTTTGCATGTCGCATGTAAATTATGGCATGTCGCGTGCTTTCCTGCGAGAAATCGTCGAATCGACATGGCGAGAATAGCTCTACTCCATTTTCACGAGCGAAAACATGATTTTCACGAGGGAAAAGTTCGAATCGAGCGACAATAACGAATGTGAGATGCGCGAGAATTGCCTTCCAGTACAGAGTCAATCAATCTGACTAACCTATTCCCAACTATTTTGATGTCGGTTTCCAGTCTAACCGGATGCAGCTGAATACCCGTATTTTACATGGAGCGACTGCCTATCTGACCTCCACAACCCTCTTACTGGGTAATACGATACCCCTTGGTAATACTGGTTGTTAGACTTTTGGGCTTCTGACGACCCGTAACGACTGTCAAATATCCACTAATGACAACCGGGACCAACGGCTTAACCTGCTTTCCAAGGCACGTACGTGTTTCGGTATGTAAAGATGTTCACCCCCACCCACGGACCAACCCTGGCACGAGTAGCTTAACCTGATCGGTCGACCCTTGCGGCTGTTATTACTTAGCCATGAGAAAAGAGTAATTTAGTTTTTTGTAAATAATAATATTTTAATCAATCTATCCCCTGCTGGACATGGGCGAGAGGCCCATGTCCAGCAGGGGATAGATTGCCAAGCTGCGCCACAGCACCCTGTCTTCTGTCTTCCGAATCTAGAGTTACCGACATAGCTTGCAGAGTAAGCACGCAGAAGTGGCAGAGGGCTGGCCATGTTTGTCGAAGGATTTTTTTAAATTCATTATGACTAACAATTTGACTTATGTAAAGAAACTCATCCATCGACTGACCACTTACACATCGTATTTATATATATCCTAACTAATACAATATTAAATTATAAATGCGAAAGTGAGTTTGTTTTTTAAGTAAATTTTTAAATTTCATCCAAATATGTTCAGTCATTTTAGCGTGAAAGCTAAAATGGCTGAACAGATTTGGATGAAATTTAGCACATAGGTAGACTATGACCTGGGTTAGACGTAGACGTAGGTATGGGATCGAATCTTATGCGGGTGAAACCGCGGGACCCAGCTAGTATCTAAATATACGAGTATAATATTCTACTAATTTATTAATGTGAAAGTTGGTACGTTTGCATGTTTGTTACTCAATCACGCAAAAACGGCTGAACGAATTTGGATGAAATTTTGCACACATAATTTATAACCTGGATTAACACAGCAATCTTTTTATCCCGATAGCACATTCCCATGGCATATTTTCCGAATTCCATGCGGCCGAAGCCATGAGTAAAAGCAGTATTATTATAAAACAAGTGACAGTGATTTAGTAACTAAACCCAATCAAAAAGATTTGTTTCATATGAAATAAAAAAAATAAAAATTAAACCGACTTCGAAAGAAATTAACTCAAAATTATGAAATTATATTTTTATATACATACGAAATTAACCTACAAAACGAAATCAAAAGTAGGCACGAAACCAATTAGGGGCCTACAATATTTTTTGTATGCACTGTTCCCTAAGTTGAAGTAAATGAAAGCCAATAAAAAAATTGTTCACAATCCGATTAATAATTTCGGAGATATGCGTTGAGAAACATACTTACACCTATAAAAATTTGTATATTTGTTTGGAAGCCCTAACAGATTATCATATGTGCATATATTGTAGTTCCAATAATATTACATACATACATGTCGAATTGATAACCATCCTTTTTTTGAAGTCGATAAAAAAGGTCCCTTTTTCCTATCCCTACATGCATTCAAAAATCCGCTAAACGTATTCTGAATCAGTTTTAACTGCTGCAAACCAGTTTTGTTGCCAGTGTAGCCACTATTAGTTTTGCTGACCGTACTAGGGTATAAAGGAAGCATGGCCGGATATCGGCTCTACATCATACAGCCACTCGATGCTAACGTGTGGCGTTTTTGGGGTTTTCTCTATGTTGGTACATATCTTTTTGAATATCTAAGGGATTTTGTTTGCCCCTTCATTTTGTAGTAGTAAAGATGTTTTTGGGAGTTATGGAAAAGTCGGTAGGGATGGTCTTTTGATGACAAGTCTTAGGCCCGTATTACAGAACCTCACTCAAGACTCAAGCTTTAGGTTAAAAATTGTTTCAATCAATCAAAGGCTTTAAACGAGTTAAAGTAATGCTTGATTTTTGAATTACGTTCTGTAATACGGGCCTTAGACTATATCGAGTGTCGGCCTCATAGTTTGTAAATGATAAATGAGCTTCTTGCAGCTTCTCCTCGTGTCCATTTGAGCTAATTTCCAGCATGCAAAGTTGTTATACCAAACAAGGGTGAACCGCGTATGCCGCGTATAACGTAGTGTTGGACGCCCCCCCAGCTAGATGGACCGACGACGTTCAGAAGGTTAACCGCGTCTGTGGTCTAGTGGTAGGACCCCCTGCCTCGGGTTCGATTCCCAGCGGGGCAAAATTTTCTGCTCGGTTTGATTGGTGTGGCTTGTTCTAAGTCCGCCTGGCTTTAAGTACCGCCATCTTATCTATCAATATTGTTGTGTTTAGGCAGTAAGATTGCCAGTTCCTTTGTAGTTGAGGATTCCGGGACAAGCTCGCTTCCACCTTCGGCCTGATCATCACTTAAGTCTGTCGCCATAACAACAATGTTAACAGCATTGTCGTGTTGCGAAAAAAAATCAGCTATTCCATACATTTATGTTCGCATAGCTCGTTATAATGTAGGGAACAGCTGATTTTTTTTTCGCGATTTCAGGGTTGGCCCCATAGTGAAAGTTGTTCATAAGTGTGACTACAATGAACCCTTAAGAGGATGCGAACGAATTAAATTTCACATATATTAATGTATTTGTAATCACGTTGTCGAAAACGGCTCTAACGATTTCGATGAAAGTTGCAATTTAGGGATTTCAGGGGGCGAAAAATCGATCTAGCTAGGTCTCATATCTGGGAAAATTAGTTTTTTCCGTATTTTCACCCGAGCAGAGCTCGGTCGCCCAAAGTTTAGAACAAGAATAATCACACCTTAGAATAATGTCATGACAGCATGGAGTTAGTAAGTACCTACTATCATGGCAGCATGGAATTAGCATGTACTATCATGGCAGTATGGAATTAGTATAAACTTTATAGGTTACTATTAAATGAGCATTCCCTATTTTCACCCGAGCAGAGCTCGGTCGCCAAGATACTTTCAAATGAAATAAGATAAAACGTAGGTTTGGATAAAAAAGAAAAATCATTGCAATTTCTACATACCCATGTGAAAAAGGCATATTCTTTGTAGTAGATTTACGTTCCTATATTGTTTTTTTGTTGTGGTTTACCGTCAGCATAGCGCTGACAGGATTCGTAGATAGATTGATTGACACCTTCGAAGCTTTACAGAGACCGCTTGTTCTAAACGTAAGTAAAGCCAGGTAACAACGTAGGAAAATATGTGAAATTCAAAAACAATGGCGTACGGTACAGCATTTGACGATTTTATGAAAGGACCGGAAAGTATAGTCGACTTTGTAATTTCTTTACCACTTGTGGCGGCATCTACATCGCCACATGCGAACAACGCATCAAAGACCTGACGTCACACAACATCCTGACGTCACTAAAATCCTGCATCGCGCAATTAGAGTTTACCGCGCAGTGGACATATATACAAGCTCCCGACTTCAACCTCTGGGCAGTTGCCCGCCAGACACGACACCCGTCTGGTCGGAGGATCCTCCCTTTTCTATGGTGGATGAGTGAACTTTACACCCTGTTCCTCATACCACTAAATTACTAAACTATGTACTATTGACAACAAATTAATCTGGAGCGATATTTTACACGGAGTGACTGCCTATCTGACCTCGGGACCAACGGGTTAACGTGCTTTCCGAGGCCCGGAGGGGTCTCGATATGGATGGTCACCCATCCACTAACCGACCGCGGCAAGCGTAGCTTAACCTTCGATCGACCCTTGCCGCTGTTATTATTTAGCCACGAGATTTTGGTTTAACTTATAATTTATGTACTAACATTAAAATTCAAAGTAGCACCCTTCTTTATTAACCAAACCAAAAAAATGACTCAATTTAAAGAAACAAATTTCTTAATCCGAAGGTGTTTCAACCGCGATAATTTATCAACTGTAGCCAACTACTAAATTCGTGTACCTATCTTAATTTAAATCTTAAATTTAAACAATTAATCAGTTGTCATAATATTTATTTTCGAACAAGGCAGAATTTTATTACGTTGCAACACAATTCTTTTATAGTTTTAATAAAACATAGTGTTGCAAGTAAGGTGCGGCTTCAGAATAACAAATTTCGGATTTCTCTAACTTTAAATGTTCGATGGAAACTTTCGAAGTACATTGGCGTGTAAGGGAAAACTAAAGAAATCCCTGAGGTGAGGTTCTGACGTCTATTTACGTCTGTTCGCAGTGTTCTGAATCCGAGGAAATGCTGCACGAAATCAATGTTGACGGCTCGAATGCAAATCGAGTGGAGTGCTTATATATAAAGAAGTATTTAGATTTATACTGCTAGAATTATTTGAAGCCCATTGAATATGGATCCAAAAATATAACGTTTATTTATATTTCTCGGAAATAAGTATTAAATCACAATGAAAATAAAGATTATCTTTAATCAAATAAAGCGAATTCATACAATGCGGAACATTTGTACGGATACCCTTTGAAGTTTCTGCAATCATGTTCATTCTTCATTTGATCAATAACCTTCCGCTTTTCCGCTCCATCTCACCACCATAGTTCTGTAAGGACTTAATGCAAACTTCTTCTTCTCCATAGGTACCTACTACGCTTTGAATGGGCAACTAGCTTTATATACATTTCAAGTCTAGTATATACAAGTGGATTTCAGAATAAGCGTAAACGGTTCTGGTTAAATAAGTGTCTATATTCTATTGATGAATTATAAATTAATTCAAAAGTTGAAAGTAACATAATTTTATTGATATGAAATGAAAATTTTATTGAATTTTATGAATCGACGTATGACATTTTTTTTTTAATTATTTTTTAATATTATTCTGATTTTAATGTTATTTGGATTATTGTAATGATTAAAATATATATTGCATGCATGATGTTTCTTATATAGGTATTTAGTTATAGAAATTCAGACACGATGTAAAAATTGTTATTGAATAAATGTATTGAATATGTCTGACTGACCACTTCTTGAGAATTCAAAAGTGCCTGTAAATGGTTTAATTGAAATAAATGCTTTGAGTTTGAGTTTGAAATGGCGATACAATTCCTCTTTAAGTATAAATTCGTAGTTCTAAGCCCGCACTTCCCGCTGGCTTCTTTCGCCCGGGTGCACTCGTTTTATTTATTACTGCGCGGTACATCGCCGACTCTTAATGTCACCCAGTCACGAATTGAGTTATACAAGTTGTGATATTTTTCTTCGCTGAAAACACTGATGGATTTTCTTTTCTTTATGGTAATCAATGAGAGACATGATTCGGGTTTCAATGTTTAGGAATATTGATGGAGTTTTTTTGTTGCTTTGATATGATAAATGATTTTATTTCTGTAAGTAGGGTTAGTGCAAATACTTTTACACGTCAATTAATCATATTTTTAAAACTAGATGAGGTCGGCCTTTCCTATCCTACTACTCTAAAAAGAAAGGCCGAAACAAACTAAGAGGACACAGTCTCTTGTACGCCAGTAGCACATCTCCGCCGCGAAAACATGGTGGTTCAATTCAACTGGCTCGCGTCATGTTCCGTTACTCGAATTTCGCGTAGCGGAACATGACGCGAGCCAGTTGAATTGAACTACTTGAGTTCAATTCCAATCATAATCTTGGTTAGACCATGTGAGGTCTTTTGAGGAAAGAGCCACACAGATTTGAGTGGACCTGTCCAGCCAGTGCACGCATTTGTCAGTACTTCTACCGACTGTCAAAGATCTACGAATGACAGCCGGGACCAAGTTCATAACGTGTTTTCCGAGGCACGGAGAGGTCTCGATTTGTAATGAATGGTCACCCATCCACGAACCGACCGCGGCAAGCGTAGCTGAACCTACGATCGATCTGGGCGGCTGTTTTGTAGTGATGATCATTACAAAAATTGTAAATATTGTTTAAAGCAATCTTTAGCAGAGGGGTATTTATTAGTGAACGAAGTTAAGTGTACTCCAGTCATTCTTCGCTCAGTTTTATAAATTGTCCTTGAGTAAGTCAAGGTCAAGGGCATTACCAAAGCCATTATGAGCATGTGTAAAGGGCATTTTAAGGTTGTTAAAAGTTATTTTAATTGCGTGTCGCATGACTTTTAAAAATGCTTGAAAGTTTTATTATAGCAATAAAAGGCCAGAAAATAAAGTTTAGATTTGGTTTTTGTTTTAATCGAAAGTACAATTGAAGGCATAAAAATGGAAATTAGAATGTTTAAATGAACTTAAATTGTGACTTTTCAAGTTCAAATAATTATTTTTAAAGGCAGTTCTTTTATTTGTTTTATTTGTCACCAAATATGAATTTGACACAAATAAATAAGAAAAGAGCATCGTTCGCACCAAAATTTTCGTAGACCACCAACCCGCACTGGGCCCGCGTGGTTGATTAGGTACGGCCCACTCCCTCTCACAGAGAGGAGGCCTGTGTCCCAGCAGTGGGAACATTACAGGCTCATTATGCATAAGCTTAATTTAAAAAATGTAAAAAAAGATTTCAAGAATCTTCATAAGTAAGGATAATCCTTGTTGACCGGCTAATCTTTTGGTCACTTAATTAGGTATTGTCGTAGGTATAGCTCATTCCTACACATGAAAACGCCTAATAGAGAAGTGTGGAAGAAAAGTAAATGTTACGTCGACCCCAAATAAATTGGTATAAGGACAGCCGAATGATAGTGATGGTAACGAATATGTTGACATCATATTTCTAGGAATATGATATTCCGAGAAATTGTTTTTTTAGAAAAATAAATGTTACGTCGACCCCAAATAAATTGGTAAAAGGACAGGCGAATGATAGTGATGATAACGAATATGTTGACATCATATTTCTAGGAATATGATATTCCGAGAAATTGTTTTTTTAGAAAAATAAATGTTACGTCGACCCCAAATAAATTGGTATAAGGACAGCCGAATGATAGTGATGATAACGAATATGTTGACATCATATTTCTAGGAATATGATATTCCGAGAAATTGTTTTTTTAGAAAAATAAATGTTACGTCGACCCCAAATAAATTGGTGGACAGCCGAATGATAATGATGACGATGAATATGTTGACATCATATTTCTAGGAATATGATATTCTGAGAAATAGATTTTTTTACCTTTAGATACTGTCCATTTTTTCTTATATAATGGTAGGTAACAATATTATAAAAATAAATTAGAATATATTCAAATTCAGTATGGTGGTAGCAGAGCTAATAGCTCAAAGTGTGTTAGACGGAAATGAGGTCAGGGATATATTTTAAAACTAATCCCTGAGAAGAAATACCGAAAAAAATTCAGAGTTCATGGTCCCTTTTAAAGTCCAAACATTATATTATTAGGATTTTATTTGAGTCGAAGGGCTTTTTGAAGAAACAGCCATTGCAGCTTGTTATTTTATTATTTATTTATTCAGTACTAGCTTTTGCCCGCGACTTCGTCTGCGTTTCCGTCGTTTTTCGTAAAAAAGTACCATATATGTCCTTCCTCACGGTTCAGTGGTTTTGATGTAACAGACAGATTAACTTTCGTATTTTAGTAGGGAAATATAATATGTCAATCCACAATACTGTTGAAAAATATCGCAATAAGGAACCGCAGAATATTATTATTAATAGCTGTGCCCGCGACTCCGTCAGCGTGTAACTCCTTGTATGTTTTTAAGTTAATGTATTAGTTATATTGTTTAGATCACTTTCACATGAGGCTTAAGTACATATAGAACGAAAATACTTCAGCGCAAAGCTTCCGGGTAAACTATGTTGAAAGTTGACCAGTCCGGCACGTGAACATAAAGATTTCTAGAACTGCTAACCCGGGAAAGAGCGACATATAACTGACCATGCGAGAAACAACTGACACCGAGATCTACTCCAGCAACACGAAAAGTCTACCCTTGAGCCTTATTAATTGTCATTGCATAACACACCGATACTGGGAATTGCGTTCTTTTAAATTGGAATGGAAAATTATTTGGTATTATGGGAATTCTGGGAATAAAGACGGTCTCTCCTGCACCGCAGCCTGTTAAAGTTTGAGCCTCGATTACATTGTGTTGCAACTGGGTTACTTTTAGCCGAGTTCCCTACCTATACCTACTTCACTTAAAAATAAATACCTATAACTACTATAATTAATAAAAGTATCTACGCTTTTACCTACTTAATACAAAAATAAAATTGAACATAAATTAGCCAAAACTTACCTATCGGTATCTAAAAATCTATGCGTACTACTTCTACTTCACCTAAAAAGAAATAAAATGCAAACTATTAATAATTTGTAATTTGAACGAATATTTAAATACTACCAAAACAACTAATACCTATTTTATAAAATAACAACAAAAGAAATTCAAATAAACTATAACTATTTAAAGACTAAAAGTCGCCCTGATAAGCATGGTTTGTTAATATCAATTATTGTCTGTCAATAAGGTCGAACACTCTAAACGCATCAACAGCCAAATATTGAATGATGAAGCTCGCGCTCGGACCTCCCGCCTTTTTATACACTGCCGCCACGACCCGCGTCGAGCGCGGCAACCGTTACACAAAAATAATCCTTATGGCATGATTCAGTATTCACGCGCGACGGCGCGATGGCTTATTAGCCTATTTCATGTATAAGTTTGGTGTTTCTATACCGATTACTATGATTCTTTTTTTATTGAATAGGTAATAATATTAACTTTTTTTAATTAGGGATGAGTGAGAGTATTATAAACGTAAGAGTAAACAAATATAATCAGAAAGCTCCGAACTGCTAAGCTATCGGGAGTTATACGTGTTATTGTGAGTCAACCATAAAAGATAGACATATGCTGTTGTAGGATATTTTTTAGATAATTTTATGTAGAACATTTCCGTCATAAATGATTTCTATGTAGCTTTAACCACTAAGGCTTCACACGCGACGGAAGCTTAAAAAATGGAGCAACTTCTCCCGTTTTCCCAACATTTCCCTTCACTGCCCTGCTCCTATTGATTGTAGCGTGATGAAAAGTATACTATAACCTCCCCAGGAGTATGAAGAATAATTGTACCAAGTTTCGTTAAAATCCGTCGAGTAGTTTTTGTTTCTATAAGGAACATACAGACAGACAGACAGACAGACAGACAGACAAAAAAATTACTGATTGCATTTTTGGCATCAGTATCGATCACTAATTACCCCCTGATAGTTATTTTGAAAATATATATCATGTACAGAATTGACCTCTCTACAGATTTATTATAAGTATAGATAGATTAGGTACACATACATTTTATACATTTAAGTTGGCGCCAACATAAACTCATTAGAGTTTTACCGTGCACCAAAATCAGCGACTACATAATTTAGAGAATACAAGCAACTTATGTAGGTATTTGGAAAAAAAAAAAAAAAATACAACTTAGTGAAATATTCAGTGATAAAATAATATATATGAAATAATAGTGAAATATTCAGTGATAAAATATTCAGTGAAATATTCAGTGATAAAATATTCAGTGATGATTTTCAGTGAAATATTTATCTATTAGGTAACGATCGAACATCGGAGGCTAATCTGACCGTCCGTTCATAAAACAAAAGTGGTGGAGTGCTTGCTTGCGTGCTTGGGGTTGACCTGTCCCCAGAGACGACATACGTTCATCAGTCATCGTGTACCTCAACCCTATTTTAGGGAAACAGATCTACAGGAAATTTGTTTAAGCCATTATATACATTGAGTATTCAATGTTGTGGCGAAGGGTGAGTTTATGAGAAAGGTAAGCCGGCGCAAAAACAAAAAAAAAAAAGCTTACCTAGCCCGGACGTGGCGCACGTTTGAATATCACTTGAGAGACCAGAAAACGCGGGGTTCTGAACTGAAGAACATAGTTCCAAATGAGAGTCCATTACGGTGTCATACTTGCTCAGATATAACAAGGTTTCAATATAGTTACCGCGGTTATCAGAATTCGGACGTTCATCGTGGCCGCGAAAAGCTACTTCTTGTTTACCTAACAAAATAACGGTGTCAATAAACCGTTTCATTAAATTCCTATTTCGAGCTACTTTCCTATTATGAGCTTCAAACGAATTGGTGAAAAATGGTTCTATCCTACTATTCCCGAAGTCATGTAAATCTAAACAGCTACGAATATGCTTTTCAGTCTGCACATGTTTTTTTGATGAATTCGTCAGATTATTCATATCTGTAAAACCCCCTTTATTCCATAAACTACTAGAATCTGAGAAAAGTAAACATGGAAAACAAAACATCTTATTTAATTTACAACTACCAGTCAGCCATTGATATTTATCGTAAAGGGATACATTAAAATGTTTGACAAACCCATCACGTCGTTTGTAGTTTATAGTCATATCTGGTCGAGCACGACCAAGCCTAATTATGTGTTTCTTATTTTCAAAACTTAACCTTGAAAAGTATGTTTCCTCACGAAGCAAATAATCTGTCACACAACAATCTAAAACTATTAATGCCGCCATCCTACTAATAACTTTTCAAACCTACTTTAAAAAAGAAATTTCAACTTGCTAATCTATCGACTTACCACAAATTCCTAATTACAATGACGGCGAACGCACAATTTCACAACAAACTCACGATTATCCAATTCTAATTGTTACACTAATACTACACTAATAACTTATATGAATACAACGAACAAAATGCTAATTAACTACAAGTATCAACAAAATTAAAGGATAAAAATTCTATTATCTATTTACGTCAATCGTCAACATACTATTGTAGTCTTTGATCGTCAACAAGCGTCGAGCGAAGTTTGTCCCTCCCCCCGCCCCGAACCAAACCGAACGCTTACGAAATTCAGCGAATGGATTCCTACACTGTACCTATCATAACTCGACTTTTTACGGCTTACTATTGCCTCAAAAAACAGCGTGTCACGTGACCTGAAGTGACGTCATGACGAGATTATTTTGTATAGAAATTTAAGTTTTCATAACCCGGGCGGACAACGAGTTATACTGGAGGCACAAGAGCAAAATTGGCGCGCACTTTAAATGTTTTGTTTTCGTTGGAATATAAAGACAATTTTTTTAATGTAGGTTAGGGTTTTGTAATACTTTAATTTTATGGTGTAAGTATTAAATAATACATTCAGTGTGATTATTAAACACTGCTGAGAACTACTGACTGTCATAATTTCCTAAGGGAAGCCGACAGGAATCGGGTTATTGGTTAGCTGCGCCCCTGATTCAATGTCCATTTAGGTATCACAATACTCCTAGCCTAGAGGTTATTTTCCCACTAAAATGTTAAAGTAGGTAATATAAATAAAACACAATTACACTGTTATAAAATTCATGTAAGTGTGTACTTATAAACTTGATATTATTTTTAAGTGTCAGTTTGGAGATCCGCTCGAGTTTCCCAGCTAACCATGATCGTTTCGAGAGGTTTTCATGTAAAAATAAATTGTTGCAACTATATACCTATTTGTATCGTTCATATTACGTTCAGGTTTTTTAAATAGGTAAAATTCTCTAGTGAAATAATTGTGTATAGTCGACCTCGTAATTACGCTATCACACTAAGGTTAAATGTCACGTGCACGTCATAAAACGATCAGCCGATCAATTCTGTAAAAATGTCAACGTGAAAACTTAGGTAAGTGTCAATGGTGTCAATCCCTAGCATTAGGTGAAAGAAAGAAAAATATTTTATTTGAGACACGCACAGGAAATACATTTTTTTTTAAATAAATTTAAAATGAAAACAATAATAATAGAAAAAGCAACATTAAATGTAACAAAATCATGTTAACAATAATAATACAAAAAAACAACATTAAAACGAATAAAATAGTGAAACCAAAAAAAGAAAAAAATGAAGACCTGTGCGAGGCCAAAAAGGCTCATATCTCAGCATGATGCTACGATATTTGAAAAAAAAAAAAAACAAATACCGCCACGCTAGTATTCTGATAGGGCCCGCTGTGATGCCACGGAAATACCTACGGACATAAAACAAATCCCATTAGAGGAATAAAAAAAGTACTAAATAAAATAAACAATAAAATATTATAATACATCCAAAAGTAAATGAAAACCTTGTTGCAATGACAGTTCACTTCAAGCTCACTTTACCTAAGTTTTCACGGTGAGATTTTTACAGAATAGACCTATCGATCCATTCTGTAAACATCTCACCGTGAAGAGTGAGGTGAAGTGAGCATGAAGTGAGCTGTCCATAGTGTCAATCCCTAGCTTTAGGTGCAATGACAACTCATATATCAAGCTCACTTCACCCAAGTTATCACGGTGAGATGTTTGCAGAATAGCACGGCTGGTCTTTATACAGATAATATTAACCTAACTTCATACTTCATAACCAGCCTATAACGTTCCCACTGCTGGGACACAGGCCTCCTCTCTGTGAGAGGGAGTGGGCCGTAATCTACCGCACGGGCCCAGTACGGGTTGGTAGATGTCACATATCTTTGAATTTTTTGGTTCTAGGACATGCCGGTTTCCTCACGATGTTTTCCTTCACCGTTTCGAGAGGAGTAATGATGAAATTGTTTACACAAAGTAAAGCGCCTGCTGCCTGGGTTAGATCCCACGACCTACAACTCGTAAGTCGGGGCCGTTACCACTGGGCCAGCACTGCTGTACTGATTCAACCTTAGTGTTGTTTACATTTTTCTGGGAATAGTTGTCAAAAGTGGTTACAGCATTTATGGCTACACTTAATTCTCGAGGTTATTAAAAGGTGGTTACATTTTAGTATGCTTTTTGTATACCATTGTGTTAATCATGGTCCGTTGTTCTATGATTTAATTACAGTGTTGTCATTATGATCTAGTAAATAGCGGCTATTTTTTTTAATAATAATACTGAAAATTTGCTAATGATGTCACCCATCCATGGACCAACCCCGGCAAGCGTAGCTTAACCTGATGGATCGACCCGAGCGGCTGTTATTACTTAGCCTCGAGGTACAATATATGTTGTAGCGAAATAAACGATTTGTGGCAGAAATGCGACGGCGCAATACCGTGAAATAGATAGCTCAGAAATAATAGCGTTGTTTCCTAGCAGTGTTAGATGTTGTGACCATGAGACAAACTGTAAATTGGATAGTGTCCTGACTTTATCAGTTTTAAATAACATAATAACAAAACATCACGACTTATTTCCCCGAAGGGCTGCGCAGAGATATAGTACCTACAGTACACCCACATTTCGCCAGTTATGTTTAAGTCCCATGTAACAGGTGGCGAGCCTATTGCCATCAACCGGTCTGAAATCCAGACTCCGGGCTGCTACTGAGAAATTCCAGATAGAAAAACCCAATACCACTTTACCCGACGTGGGAATAGAAACCAGGACCTCAGCAGTACCGCATGCGACCACTAGACCAACTGGGCAGTTAAAAGTAGAGCCAGTTTTAAATAACATGACGTAAATATTCATTTATTTATCAGGGATTTTATTTATAAAGATATAAAGTACTTTTATAAAAATATTTAAAACGCCGCCATAAAAAAAAAAAATAAGTTGATTTTAAAAATATTAAAATGTTACAGCCATTACAAAAAAATCTTAGATTCACACATGGATTTTTGGGTTTTGGCTGCGTTCAGAACACATCTTAGTATGAAATAAAACATAACCTCAAATGACACGACAACTAAAACTATTACATCATTCCGTAATTGAAGACCAGCAGTGCTATTCTGTAACCATCTCACCGTGAAAACTTAGGTGAAGTGAGCGTGGAGTGAGCTGTCATTCCACCTAATGCTAGAGATTGACTCTATTGACAGCTCACTCCACGCTCACTTCACCTAAGTTTTCACGGTGAGATGGTTACAGAATAGCATTGCAGATGTATTAACAAAGTACCCGCATTTATGAAAGAGATAATTCTTTGATTGTAATGAAAAACCTTTATCTATGTACATATGTATTTATTGAAACTTGTATGTGGATTTATATCTGGACATTAAAAGATTTCATTTCATTTCATTTATTACGTTCATACATATTACAGATAAAAGCCTTCATATGAACAGGCGCATTATCGTACAAAGAGCTTTGTGGCCCTTTTTCAATCACAAAGCTATAAATAAAATCTAATTCCCAAATTGGCTTATGTAGGTATAATTCTCGACTAAGAAAGGCAATTGCTTGCAGCTGATGAGAATGCCAAGAGGGATGTGGGGTGTTACACGATTGTATAGATTAAGAAATGAGTACATAAGAGGAAGTCTGAAAGTGACACCGGTGACTGAAAAGTTGTGCGGAAATCGGTTGTCATGGTATGGGCATGTGATGCGGAGGAATGAGGAAAATGTCATCAGGCAAGTTATGAGTATGAATGTGGATTGCTATACAAGTAGGGGAAGGCCAAAGAAACGATGGATGGACCGTGTGAAAGATGATATGGCTAGAAAGGGGGTGACCACCGAGATGACGACTAATAGAGAAGTATGGAAGAAAATAATGTTGCGCCGATTCTAAATAAATTGAGATAAAGGCAGGCGAATGGGGATGATGAATCCACGACGAAGAATAGATTATTCGTTCACGTGGCTATCACTTTGATATTTGACAACAGACATTAAGAGCCTGAGTACCTAGGTGAGTATCTATATAGATAATGTCAAACTACCAAAAGTATTATTAAGATTGTAATTTATTTTTCAGTAATACATGACTTTTAATTTTCTTCGCATTATTTTATGCAGTGATAGCCTAGAGGTGTGACCGTCATAGTGCCCAGTCATTGGTCTCGATTTCGAACCCAAGGCAAAAATATTTTATTTCACATAAACCTACAAAGGCACTTATGAAACCTCAGAAGTTAAGTGTACGGTTCCAACTGGTCGTTTCCTATGGAGAAGAGCCGGCAAGAAACTCCACGGTTACTCTTTTAAAAGTAAATGGTTTTTACAATGTTTTTAAAATTACAGTGTTATAAGGTATAAGATGACAGTGTAGGCCTATCAACAAGTACCAGGTACTTAGCAAAATATAAAATTGTCCACAGATCTACGGTCTGTTAAGCCTACAACGTTCTCTCATTCACAAATTTTAATAGAAAAGAATCTATATAAAAGATAAATAAAATAATAAAAATAAACCAAATGACGTGGTTGCCACTACAGCTGTATCAAATCAAATTTAATCAAAAATATCGAATATTGTAAGTATAATTATAATGTCAAATAATAAAAAGATTTTTTATTTTTTTATTTATTTATTTGGTTCACCAACAATTGTTTACACTAACATTTTGATAAAAATAACGTCTTAAAAAACTTTGAACAGTGTAACAATTACTTAAAGGTAAACACCACATGAACTAAAATTATGGTAATTTGTAAGCTAATTATGTCAAGGTAATTTGTAAATTAAAATAAAATTTGATTCGTGTGCGTATTGTATAAATAATTATAACTTGCTTAAAAAATATGCGTATTGTTTAATTATCACTAGCTTTAAAAACGGTGAAGGAAAACATCGTGAGGAAACCGGCATGCCTGAGATATATTTCTGGACGGTATGTGAAGCCAAGTCAGAGGTCCATGGGCGGTTTTATAACTCTGACACCAGGTTAGTCACTAACCACCCGAACGGAAGAATATTATTTTTGCTGGATGGAGCTAAAATAATATTTAGAACGTATTCAGGTATTTTTCTTGTATTTTTTTTTTCGTCTATAACTTCAAAAGTTCATTTTTGACCCCGTATATTGTGGACTTAATAGTGACCCAAGGCATTGATGTAAAGCCAATTTGAAACCGTATTTTATTGATCTCATTTGAAGATAATCAACAGAGTAATGAGCAGTGCTGATTTATCAAAAAAACATTTCTGACTACCAATAAGTATTAACAAACCAACTTACAAAAGAAAAGAATAACCCGTTTAGGGGTGAAAAGGGGTATTACAGTTTATATCAGAAAATCAGAAATCCACGCCGTCAAAACCGTTAGTTAACTATAAAACTTACCCCCAACAAATAAAACAACAAAGCCTCCTTCATCAGATATATCGATACAGGCTATAAGCAAGCTTTTGTACCAGCCTTGGACAAAAGGCGTCCGTAAAAGTTGGGCAAGCCACCCTGTATATTACGTGCTCTCCGGACACCTGCATAGCAAAATTTCAATTTATTTTACGGCCTGCTTCGGACAGGGATAGCTGTGGCCAAAATGAAGACCTACATAGTCTACATACTCTGGTTATCGTGTGCGCTGTATTTGTGCAGTTTTTTTCGGTATTCAGTGTGCTGGTCAATTCTTTTGTTGGCGAAAAAAGGTGTCAGGGGTGAAAAGGGGTGTATTTGTTTTAGTAAAAAAACTGGTGTTTGTTGTAGTGACAACGGAAAATGAACTGACAAAAAAAATGACTGTTGTTGTTGTGAAACTTTTGAAGAAATAATAATAAAATTTATTTCGACAAGTAGTAGTAGAGGCTTACTTAAAAAAGTGCGGTCTCTTAAGAGGCAAACCCTCTTAAGAGACCGCACTTTTTTAAGTAAGCCAGTCATCAACAAAATATTATTGTTCCTTTTCAGTAAACATAATTTTTTGGCTGAGACGATTACGAAGATGCGATATAAACGTTTCCATTTTCCTTGTTCATTGTCTATTATTCGTCGACAGATTTTGTATGAGGAGATTTAGTAAAAGGTATCGGATATCTTAAAGAGTATTGGAAGAATGTCGTAAAACGTTGATAAAACATAACACTTCAACCCAGTGCTATTCTGTAACCATCTCACCGTGAAAACTTAGGTGAAGTGAGCGTCGAGTGAGCTGTCATTCCACCTAATGCTAGAGATTGACACTATTGAGAGCTCACTCCACGCTCACTTCACCTAAGTTTTCACGGTGAGATGGTTACAGAATAGCACTGCTGCATTAGGTTGAAGTGGTTGGCAGATGTTTAAAGTTTAAATTGAAAACCTCATTTCGACAGTTTAAGACCAGGGCTGTAGCGGATGCAGATTTTGTAACATCCGTGGATGCTGATTTTTGGCGGCTCACATCCGCGGATGCACATACGGATCCCGTTTTTTAAAGGGATCTGCAGGTGGCCGCGGTAAGTCGAAATTCAAAATTTCTTAAGGTTTTTGCAAATTGCAGTGCTGTTACGTTGTATCTTATTTGAATTCGCGGCAATTGTAATAAAATAATTACTGACTTATAATCATTTAAAAATCAATATAGCTCTCTAAACTGTTTGTGTTTGATGGATTTAAACTATTTCATGACAATGTGACGATTTGGAGCTATATTGATGATTTAAATTATTATAATTTCCATTTTGTGGATTATGATTTTACTTATATTCACCCTTTTCCACCCACATCTGCATCCGCATTGAATAACACGGATGCAGAGGTCGAAATAAATGCGGAAGCTCCGCAATTGCGGGTGCTGATGCAAATATCCGCTACATCCCTGTTTAAGACCACAGTTGTAAGAGGTGAGGCTTTTGTCGCTAAACAGGCGCAAATCTAGACTTAATGGAATAACGCTGCCAGACCTGAGGAACGAACCAACGACCCCACGTTCAGCAGTCGCACTTCCGTCCACTAGACCAGCGAGGCATCTAAAATGAATAAACCATAACCATTTTTATTCTACTCTTAGTTTACCTTTTAAACAAAAAACATCAGGCCTTATTAAGTAATAACCTTGTTAAAGACTACACAGAGATTCTAAGTATTTACAAGATAAAAACCCTTCTGATATCAAGAGGCCTCTAGTTGTCCAATCTTCTGACAAGCCTCATTAGAAAAGGCTTATATACAAAGTAAGACGATATATAAACAAAGACATTTCTGAAGTAAGGTCATTCTACGAGCTAGCATTGAATTAAAGTAAATAATAACTGAGTACAATTTATAGAAAATGACCTTTGAGAGACCAGTTTCGAAATAAAATGTAACTTGAATTTTGACATTGTTTTATAGTTTTCCGCTTTGGACCGATGATACTTAAGTGCATTCTCTTGAATCTTAGAGTCTCTTAGAGGAAGAGGTGTTATTATTATATTACTAAGATATTTTGTAATACGATTCTGTCTATTTGAAATTAATTATTATAGAAAATAATTTATTTCAACTCAAAGTCAGTGCTGATTCAAAGTCACCCAAAGTGCAAAATAGAGATGGCTATGCTTGGAGTTTCTCTACTTGATCGAATCAGAAATCAGGCGATTCGCAGGAGAACTAGGGTAACCGACATAGCGCGAAGAATTGCCAAATTTAAGTGGCAATGGGCAGGCTCACATTGCTCGCAGAACGGATGGCCGATGGGGCCGAAAGGTTCTGGAGTGGCGATCGCGTACCGGAAGACTTAGCGTTGGAAGGCCTCGCACTAGGTGGACCGACGATATTGTGAAGGCCGTAGGAATCCGCTGGATGCGGGAAGCACAGAACCGGATGAAATGGCGGTGCTTGGGGGCCTATGTCCAGCAGTGGACGTCTTTGGGCTGAAATGATGATGATGATGACGTCTTTTTGTATTAAACAAGTCTACTAGATATTAAAAATCAAAAGTTTGACAGAAAAACATCAAATAAAAATAACTAGTAAATTCAAATGGAACAAAAAATAAATATTGGTGAAAATTTGTCAAACCTTTCATATTACTTTTTAAAGTAAATTTGATTCAAAGGGACCGGTTTTTTTTTTTTTTTTTTAAGTCACTGAAAAGTACCCACTTTTAGTCCTTTTAACAGAAATATATCTTCAGTATCGCATTCATACGCAAGAAAAACTGCCGAAAAATGACAAAACAAGTGCTTTAAAGCTGTCAACAAAAGTATATATTATATATTATTATCTTAGCCGAATGGTTTCCATTACTACAGAGCACACTTTAGTATAATGAAGGGAATCAAAGGGAATAGAGTCGTTCAGCCGCGAAATGAGACGGCATCCAGAAATGACAGACATTTTAGATGACGCCTTGTGACATTTTTGTTGTGAACACATAAGGTTGGGTTGTGTGGCAAGCTTGTTGGAGGATTTGTTGGGTCCTAGGAAGATTAACTTAACATTACATAACATAACGAACCAACGGTTAACTTACGCCCTCTTCAAATGAGGAGGACAGAAATCACCCCTAAAGACCAAGTCGCACGATGCGGCGTCACAACAGCTGCAGTCACTTTGCATCTATACATTGTATTACATTTTGACCTCCGACCCACCACGGCGCATCACATCTCCTGCCCGCGCTTTGCTTTCGCTTAGCGTTTTTTCTGATTTGTTTTTCTTTTTGCTCCGCTCCTAAGGGTCGCAGCGTGATGTTAAATAGCCTAGAACCTTCCTCAAGAATTAGGCTATGAAATAGATTAAACTTAAATACCTATTATTTGAAATTATGGAATCTCGATATTTTATCAAGATTTCATGGCAGCGGCCAAGTATCAATTTTTGTAAGAGAGAAGCCGAAGCGAAGCCTGTTTTAACTTACTTACTCATCAATAAAGTAAAAAATATTTTATTAACTTAAAAATAAAAGTCTTTCCTTTACTGAATTTAACACCATCTATCGTCAAGTAGCAGAACCAAAAAAACGCTATCACTAAACAAACAAAACTGTCAATATTTTACAGAAATAAACTGAACTATCATTCTTAAATTATTATAGGAATATAAAGAATCCAATACAATACGAACAGGTGAAAACTAAATAAAAGTGCAATATTGCGCCATTTCGTTCTCGCTGATAAATCTTTCTATATCTGTCTGTATCGTAATTGAGTTGTACAGCGGCTTGCTCTCGTCCATAACAAGCGATGCCACGTGACCTAAAGTGACGTCATGACGTGATCGCTATAATGTTTAAATTCTTAGTTTCCGATTATGACGTTTTGGTGCCGGGTTATTTTGTAATTTAAAGCTAAAAATAGGCATTTTTGTTGTTTGAATGATAATAATATGGTAAATACTCGTAGTGTAACTATATTTTTTGGCAATAGCAGATTAGAATCTGCTATATATTACTTTGCCACTTTTCAATAGTGGTAGAGTTGCTGATGCTACCCTCCGAAGGGAAGCCGGTAGGAATCGTGTTATAAGGTGCTCTCGCCTCTGGTCGCTAGTACACAATAAACACAGCGCAGCATTGTCGCAGTTTCACATCGCATTACTCCTTCTCATAACATCTTTCCGGCCTCAAGTCTACCACCGCACCAGACTGTGCGTCATGTGACAATCCGTAGCGTCAACGCAATGTGTTTCGGTCTTAAGTCAATTCGAACGCCTCTGATTTCAAACGCATTGTTAGTCCAAGTACGCACGGACGATTTTTTTTTAAGTGCGTTATAAATCCAGAGAACGATAAAATACCACCCGCGGGTATGAGAGCTTACAGCACGCCTTTTCACTAAAATTACTATCGCCGATCATTTTCGATAACTGTATAATAGAACGCCTCTGTATGTAACCCTACACAGATTGAAGCCTAATGCCATGTTCAGAAAACAATTAAGTTACCCCCAACATGCTAGCACAATTTCCCGTCCATAAATCGAGCCCGTCAATACTACACGTAATTCCTGATGAGCTTAGGGCTAGGGTCGCTTTACACAGCACGATCTTTTATTCATTATGTATTACGTCACGAGATCGCGACGACGCCCCTGAGGGTTTGTCAATTGTCTTGTTAGAGCAGTTATCCGTTCTGGGAGATTGGAGACTAGAGAAGTTTGCTCTGCTTTGGAGTTAGTCAATGTATTAGAAGTCAAGCGATTGATTCTCGATAGAGCGAGACTATTTTTTTAAATTATGTTTTGTAACATTAAGCATAAATTACTATTGACTTTAAGAGCGATCATCTAAAAAGTTGGCAACGTTGCAAATAGCTGTCAAATATTTACCTGTTCTGATTAATTTGGCCATATTACTTTAAGGAAATAAGAAATATGGCTAACTAGTGAACTAGAATATTAATAATGAATTGCAATTATAATACTGAATTTGATGATGTAACCGTTTTAGGTGTAAAAAAGGCATTTGGAAAGTTTACAAATACTTTTTTTACACCTAGAACTAAATATTCGGTGAAACGATATTAATTATTGAATTTTATAATCAACAATATATTTCAATTCACTAGTTAGCCATATTTCTTATTTACATACAGTAATATTGCCATATTAATGATAGTAATTTGCCAGTTTTATTATTATTATTGCTCTTAACACTAAAAATAATTGCTTCTTCTTTTCTACTTCAAAAATTACTACACCTATACACAAAAGTACCTAAACAAAAATAAATACAAAACACCGTCTTATATTCCCGATAATTTCCGCTATTTTCTAGCTGTTTACCTGTCCGGTATGAAGCGGTTTGAACTGGTTTAGCGACGGCGTGGATATCAGGATAAATCCGGTTCTGCGGTGTATTCAACGGTCGAGAGGCAATAAACGTTAACCCTTTGTTGAATAGTAAATACGAATACGGTGTTTTATCCAGTTTATGTATGTGAGGGTTTTTTGCAAGGTTTATTTTCTGTGTTATTGCGAGCGTTGCGTGTGTAGTCGGAGATTAACTATTTATACCAAAAGAAAGTAAAGGGGAGGAAAGAATAAACACTGTAGAGGTTGGCTTGAATCAAGATAGTCGGAGTTTTGCGGATGTGTGAATAAATGAGTATTTTATAGATCATTAAGTTTTTAATATTAAAGAAAATGAGACTAAAATATCTTAATAAACATCACATTCAAAAGCTTGAACATTCTAATATGTTTATAGATATTCATAATATTGTTCAAGATCTAAAAAAGCAACAAGTTTTGTTATGAGTGAAGTTACAGTTTTGATATACGAATTATGAATTATTGAGACAATGTAGCATCTACGTAGTATACAAAACGTTACAGGATGTAGAATATTAACAAGGTTTCTTGCTGTCTTCCTTGATAAAATCAGAAACTTTTTCACCAATCATAATCACAGGACCATTGGTATTCCCTCTTGTGATAACAGGCATGATACTGGCATCAGCTACTCTCAGCCGCTGTACACCGATCACTCTCAGTCTACTATCAACAACACTTCCCATTGCACAAGTCCCAACGTAATTACTGATTCCAGAAAACATACAGGAAGCATAGCATTTCCAATACTCATCAGTGTCTGTTCTGACATAAAGGATTAGATTTGGATTTAGGTTTCTTCAATGATAAGTATATAAATTTTGGAAAAATACTTTACTTTAGATATTTAGTTGAAGACAGAAAATTATCGACCGCTCGTGCGGTTGGCAAGTTTTTGAGTGTCACTTTACAAAGTTATTCACTTCCACCGTCACTATAAATACGCCTTGCCGAGAGCTGTTAGCAATGTGTCTAAGTCGCGCACGCTGCTAGCAGATGGACAGCAGGCGAGCCTAAACATCCTCCCACCCGTTGAAAGGCTTGTCATTCAACAGTAAATCTTCAGCAGTGGGTAGCGGGCACAATTTTATAATCGGCCGACGTAGAATGCCTCTAGCAGTTTTCAAATCAGCCACTCTCGAAACTCCATCCGGACCAGGGAATAATCTGGCAACCCGTCCAAGGCGCCAACACAATGGAGGCACATGTTCTTCATGGATAAGCACGAGGTCTCCAATATTTAGGGATTTTGCGTTCGTTTTCCATTTCATTCGTTGTTGTAGCTCGTGTATATATTCACGCTGCCAGCGTGACCAGAAATGTTGATGAATTTGTTGCAGTCGAGTGTATCGTTGCAGGTGACTTTCTTTCAAGTTTTCTAATTTAGGTTCAGGCAATGCCTTCAGCGGTCTTCCAATGAGGAAGTGCCCTGGGGACAAAGGGAGGTAGTCATCAGGAGATGAGGACAAGGGACACAAGGGGCGACTGTTCAAAACGGCCTCCACTTGTGCGAAAAGTGTAGATATTTCTTCAAAGGTAAGATGGGTATTTCCCATAACTCTTTTTATATGGAATTTTGCAGATTTGACTCCGGCTTCCCAGATGCCGCCAAAGTGAGGAGCGTGAGCAGGTGAGAACACAAATTTTATATTTTCATGAGTTGCAAATTCAGCTAAGTCCCTATTATGTAATTTAAGAAAAGCCCCTATATCTTTAGCAGCAGCCACAAAGTTACCCCCGTTGTCACAAAATATTTCATTGGGCTTGCCACGACGGGCAATAAATCGGCGTAATGTCATTATGAATGCGTCCTTGGTAAGGTCACAGACCGCTTCCAAATGAACGCACTTATAACGCAAGCACACAAATATGCAAAGGTAAGATTTGCTCACCCTTGCACCTTTACCTTTACGATTAATTATGTAAAAGGGTCCGGCAAAATCTATGCCGACTGTATTGAATGGGAAATCTGCAGTCACACGCTGTGATGGCAAATCACCCATTTTAGGACAAATAGTTTTGCCTCGAACACGACAACATCGCACACAATTATGAACTGTGCGCCGAGCTAACCTTCTACCATTTAGCGGCCATACTGATTCCCTTATCATTGATAACAACAGCTGCGGGCCAGCATGCATGTGCCGTAAATGTTCTCTTTCAAATAAAAGTTTTGTCAAATGATGGGACGAATCAAGTAGTATTGGATGTTTTTTATCAAAACTATAAGGTGAAGAACTTATTCGTCCTCCAACTCTAATTAAATTGTTGTCGTCTAAAAACGGTGACAAAGATAGTAATTTAGACCTAACATTCAAAGGTAAGTTTTTAGATAACGCCTTGTATTCATTATGAAAACATTTAAACTGAGTAATACGACATAAATAATGAAATGAGTCATCTAACTCATTAGCGCTGAGAGCTAAAACCTGTTTGTTATGAATGTTACGAATGTTGAAACAAAATCTTTTTACCAAGGCGATTATTCTTATAAGTTTGTTTAGTTTGCTATATTTTTCAACATCTATTATAGGTTGCAGTGAGTGAGTATTTAGGTAAGTATTTATTTCATTTTGATCAGATAAGGTTTTATGAGGTGTGACTAATGACCTTTGTGTTTTATGATTTTTTGTTTCAGATGCTGATTGATCTGCTGATGAACCGAGTGGAGCAGGTGCGACCGTCTCGGGTGAGTGTTTGGGTTTATTTGTAATTTTAGATTTAGATATATTTTTAGTTTCAGGTACATTATTTATATCAATGGAATTTAGAACTGGCCAATCGTTTTCACTATTCATTAAATAATTTGGACCTGACCACCACAGGCTATTATTTATTATTTGATTGGCATTTATACCCCTAGAAATGAGATCAGCCGGGTTCATGTCCGTGGGAACATATCGCCATGAGGATGCGTCAGTGAGCTCGGTTATTTCAACCACCCTATTCGCGACAAATGTTTTGAGTTTGGTCGGATCACCTCTCAGCCATGCTAGCACTACGCTTGAATCGCACCAATGGACGTTTCGTGACGTCTTGTAGCGAATAGACTCAAGAACACTTTTGCATAGTTTAGCAGCCAACAACGCCGCACAAAGTTCCAATCGCGGTATTGTCATAGGATTTATACGAGCTACTTTAGATTTAGCAGCTAATAGTCGCACCGTGAAATTACGGTTATTTTCCGTGCTTCTCATGTACACACATGCTCCGTATGCCTTCTGCGAAGCGTCACTGAATGAATGAAGTTCTATTAGTTTCGGTGAATCGCATAACACTCTTCTAGGTATTTGTAAATTCAATAAACTGTTCAAGTTACTCGCAAATCCTAACCACCTTTCCTCTATTTCTTGAGGGATAGCTTGATCCCAGTCTATTTTTTGTTGCCATAAATTTTGTAATATTATTTTTGCTGTAATTATACATGGACTTAACAGCCCTAAAGGATCGAATATCTTAAATGCATTTGATAATATTCGTCTTTTTGTTATTTTATCATGATTGTGATATGGTTGTACAGGAAAGTTCAAATTATCAGTTTTTGGCTCCCACCCTAATCCCAGCGTGCTTGACGATTCACTTAAAGTTAAGTAGTCTTGTGTAGTTAGAGATGAATTTTTGAATAGATTTTTAGAATTAGTTTTGTACTTGCGTAAATTAAAACAAGCTGACTTTAGAGCGGAGGATATGGACCTTTGAATATTAGTTAATTGTTTTTCATCATCACAACCAGTGATTAAATCGTCGACATAAAAGTCGTGTTGTATAATGTTTTTTATGTTTTCGTCCCCACACTCCTCGCCCACCTGCCACAGACAGCGAGTGCTTAAATAGCTCGCACTTGTGGTGCCATAAGTAAGAGTATTCATTTGCATCGTTCTGATGGGCAAGGACTCATCTTCTCTCCATAGAATTAATTGCAAGTTTCTACAGGATTCATCTACTCTCAATTGTCTGTACATTTTTTCAATGTCACCAGTAATTAAATATTTATATTGACGGGCTCTTATGAGTATGGAGAAAAGAGAATCCTGTATATTTGGGCCCACCATTAGAATGTCGTTGACAGATATACCCGAGGATGTGGGGACGGATCCATCAAAAACGACACGGACCTTGGTTGATTCGCTATTGTCCTTAAATACAGCATGGTGGCATAAGAAGTATGAGGGAAATGGTTTACTTTCAGGAGCTACAGACATGTGTCCTAGCTCTTCATATTCTTTCATAAAATCAACGTATTGTGGTTTTAGTGTAGGATTTTTTCTAAAACGTGATTCTAAGTTAAACAATCTTTTTTTTGCAGTATTATATGATTCACCCAAGTTCGTTGGAGAACTATTTAGAGGTAACTTAACATTAAATCGTCCGTCACTCAAACGGACCGTATTTTGCAAAAAATGCTTTTCACAAGCCCTTTCTCTTTCGCTGAGAATGGATTTGTTTGGGAGTTCTTCAATCTCCCAAAATTTGGTAAGTAATTTATCAATGCAAGATTCTTGAATCTTGTCGTTTTGTGTAATTATGCTATTGTTGCAATATATGCTATTCAAATTATTTTTATTTATCGGACCGGCTATTAACCAGCCCAATCTGGAATTTCGTAACTTTAGGTTATCTGGGCCTACAGAAATTTGTTCATTTCCTAGGATATCCCAGAAAAGATCACATCCAATCAAGATGTCAACTTGAGAGGGTTCATTAAAACTAGGATCGGCTAATTTTATGTGTTTAGGTATTTTGAATTTAATATTAACGTGACTTTTCGGTAAATAACCAGTTAACTCATTCATGACAAGCATATTATAAGTAACATCAAACTGTTTATAAATAGATTGCAGTTTAACAATACAGCTCTCTTCTACCCTATTAGACAAGTGGTTTCCGATACCTATAATATTAATAGTAGTTATTGGAATGGAATCAAGTGACAGTTTATCTCTTAAAGATTTTGTAATAAAACTGCCTTGGCTACCACAATCGAGCAATGCACGCACTGTTTCATATTGGTTATTATTAGGATTGTGAACTTCAATTAAAGAAGTAGATAAGAGAACATGATTAAATTGATATTCTGATGAGTTAACGTTTATAGATTCCGATTCTGAATGTGCATGATTATTATTAACTGCCTGGTTAGAATTATGCAGGAGACGATTATGTCTTTGTTTACAATCAGGACATGATCCAAATCCACAAGCCTTTGCTGGATGACCTTGTTTCAGGCAATTAGAACAGAGTTTATATTTATTTACATCTGCCCATTTTTCTTGTATTGTTTTGTTTTTGAAAGTAGGGCACTGATATATTTTATGATTTTGACTGCAGATTATACATACAAATGAACCTGAAGTTTCATTATTAGTAGCTGTTACTGCTTTAATAAAACATTTTTGATATTTATCCTGTTTATTATTGTGATTATTTTGTGTGCTGCTATTCGAACGAATTTGATTATTTTGAAACTGTGAGACCTTTTGGTGGCTGTTATCTGTTTTATTCCTATCTAAAGCTTCAAGCACATCCGCACGATCTATTAAAACCTGTTTAAAGTTTTCTAAGGTTGGAATATCGTTAACAAGCTGGTTTCTAAATTCCTCCCATTTTAGAAGTGTATTATTGTCTAATTTTGAGGTTAAATTAAATATGACACACATATCCCATTTTTCTGTGGGCATTCCTAGACTAGATAATGCTCTTAAGTTTTTTGTAACATGGTCAACTAAAAATCGTAATGACTTTACAGTTTCCTTGCTAAATGAACGTATGTTAAACAATGAATTCATGTGATGATCAATCAGAAGTCTTTTATTATCGTAACGATCACACAATAACTTCCAAGCTTCCTTGTAATTTTCAGAAGATACTTCAACATTGGAAATTATGCGTGCCGCGTCTCCTTCAAGGTAAGACATTAGATAATGAAATTTGTGTACCGGTGAGAGTTGCTTATTACGATCAACCAAGCTCAAAAAAGAGTCTCTGAACTCGAGCCACTTAAAATATGCACCGTCAAACCTTGCAATTTGTATACGTGGCAACCTGATACCAGAGTCACGCGGTTCAGCTCGGGATTCATGACAGTCATGACTACATGATTGCATACAGCTGTCCAACAAACCCTTTGCAATGGCAAGCCCACTCACCATATCAACTTCAATTTTGTCCCGCTCCTCAAGCTCTAATGACAGGCTTCCACTATTTAAGACTTCAATCTGACTTTGCAACTCATCAAACTTAGCTGATAACTGTTCAAATCTCCCAAGTTTAATCTTTAATTCAGCTATTTCCACATTTGTTAAAGAGTCCGAAGACGATAATTTGTCCACAAAGTTTTTAAACTTGGTAATTTGACCTTTAATTGAGCTACGCCTGACAGTCAATTCGCGTAATTTCTTTATATCGGCTTCTTGCGACATTTTTTAAAACTGCAATTTAGTCAAAGCAAAATATGCTAAGTTTAATAAATAGACTATCAAACAAGTAACTCAACTACGTTTCAGCATAAAATAATAATTTTGTAAATTAAATAAATGAATCTCACGCCCCTCAATTCGACGTCACCCGCCGACCAGGAAACCGGATCCACGCTGCCCAAGCACGGAATGCAAGCTCTGCTCGCACCACTGGTGCTAGCGTGATGTTCCGAGGTATCTGGAACGTTCGGCGAACAATATTAAAAACTGATTGGGAACGTTACGGTATTTTTTCCTAGAATGGCATGAGAAATACACAATGTCGGTAGACGAAAAAACTAATGAAAATTATTTTAAAATAGCAATTTATGATGAATATTTGGAAAGTTTCGTGCCAACTGGCTGATATGAAATATGAATGATGATCTTTAATGACATACACTGATATTATATTATGTGGACTACAATTATGTTTGATCAAGTAAAACTTTGACCTTGAGTTTATTGTAAATTATTGCACAAGTAGAAGGCACGTTCTTCACACCTTTCAATGGGACTTAGGAAGTTGATGATGATTTAGAAAGTAGGTAGTTAAGAATGGGGAAGGAAGGGCACTTAACTTCTGATGATCCGGTTCTTATTATTTCGCTTATTATTCCGTACACCTGTGCCGATACTTTAGCTGCATCGATCCGGTGGTGCACGTTCTGCAATGTCCTTGGTATCAGCTTCTCGACGGGAATTCGGCCTTTGGTGGTCTCGATAATTCCGCCACGTGCCGACACCACGAAATGATTTTTAATAATTTAGATTTTCTGTCCTGTCACGGTCGCCAATTTTTATGTCTGTTCTGACATAAAGGATTAGATTTGGATTTAGGTTTCTTCAATGATAAGTATATAAATTTTGGAAAAATACTTTACTTTAGATATTTAGTTGAAGACAGAAAATTATCGACCGCTCGTGCGGTTGGCAAGTTTTTGAGTGTCACTTTACAAAGTTATTCACTTCCACCGTCACTATAAATACGCCTTGCCGAGAGCTGTTAGCAATGTGTCTAAGTCGCGCACGCTGCTAGCAGATGGACAGCAGGCGAGCCTAAACAATCAGTGCCTTTTTCAAATTCACTGCAGCCTCCTGACGTTGGGTCAATTATTTCAGCTCCAATACTTCTGAAATACGTTGTATTAACTACAGGAATAAAGTCTTTTAAATATTTCACCAGGTCGTCAACGTCAGCTTCGTTAGACAAATACCCAGAAGTAATCACTCGAGGATCCATTGGATTCGAGCTCCTTAGTGTAACTTCACCTCTAGATTTTGGGCGTAAATTGATAATTTCATTGAACAAACCCATTCTTCCCATCGTCGATACAAAAGTGTTGTCACATATATCGTTACTTAGCCTATATCCGAAGGAGCAAAAGAATAAAATCAAGTTTGCGTGTGCCGAAAATGACATCGTTTCATAGTCTGGATAATTCTGACTTTTGTCTAGTGCTGTAAATCCCATCATAGGAGAAGCCGGCAAAATGTTAGGGTTCAAAGGTTTTGACTCGCTTTTTTCCATAGAATGAATTATAACAACTCCAGTATGGTCTTGCAAATTCTTCCCTACTGGGAGATCTGATATAACATCAACGTTTTTGCATTCTAAATCTTGTTTAGGACCGATTCCTGACAGCAAAAGTAGCTTAGCAGAGTTAAATGTACCAGCAGAAACAATGACTTCTTTGGATGCTTTTAGATTTATAGTTTCGCCATTTTCTAAAATAGCTTCTACTCCTACGGCGTTCTTGTTTTCGTCGAAGTTAACTTTTGTGACTAAAGTATTTTTAAGCACATGGAGGTTTTTACGGTCTTTAGCTGGTCTTAAAAAGGCAAAGGCACTGCTCTGTCGGCCACCTTTCGCTATATACGTAAATGCTTTAGAATAGCCCAGAGCACTTCCTGGATCATTAATAATATCATTACCAAGCTCGTTGAAACTTTTTAAAATGTCGTCTACGTTTTGTTGAGAATCTTTTGTCAGTCCTACTAATCCATTGTCGCCATGATTAGTCATATCTGTTGACTTGAGGAAGTCAGCGTCTTCGATTTTCTCACTTTTCTTAAAATATGGAAGCACGTTCTCCCATTCCCAAGTAGGGTCCTTAGTAATGTTTGCCCAATTATCATAATCTGTGGGGTGTCCTCGAGAGTAGAGCATATAGTTAAGAGAGCTACCTCCTAACATCTTGCCTAAGCTCGGTTCAAAGTACGGCTTTTGATGACATTTTTTTGTAAACTCATCGTTTTCAGTTGTGTAGTTCCAGTCAAACCGCGACCTTTTTAGAAATAATGTACACCCTGGTACCTGTAAAGGAAATTTTTAATACAGATCAATACAGTTTAAAGATTGTTAGTTGTTCTTTGATAATTACTTTCGGATTTTCTCGTCCTATTTATTTTTACACCAAATTACGTTATCTAATAGTTAACTCATCTTTACCACTGTAAGGCATTCTAATCAACAGTTTCATCTGCAGTTGCTAGAACATTTTGTTCTTACATATTTACTTGTACAACATATTGATAAACTGAAAACTTACAACGCTGTCGACCGGAGCATCTCCACCAGCTTCAATAAGAAGAACATTGACATTGTTGTCTTCTGTCAGTCTGTTTGCTATCACACTGCCGGCTGTTCCTGCACCCACTATTATGTAGTCAAAACTGGATCCATCTGAAACATTAAAGGTATTTGATTGCTGTAGTACTGTTTAAAATTTTTACTGTTTACACATTCATATATTAGATCAAGGATGAGGGTTTTTTTTTTTTTGTAAGGTTTCAAACGGAGGAAAAGGGATGCTTCGAGTTTCCCTACGTGATCGAATCATAAATGAAGACATCCGGGAGAATCAAGGTAACCCGAAGAATTGCCAAAGTTAAGTGGCAATGGGCAGGCCACATTGTTCGCAGAACAGATGACCGATGGCCCATCGGTCATCGCCACTCCAGAACCTTTTGGCCCCATCGGCGATGGGGCCAAAAGGTTCTGGAGTGGCGATCGCGTCCCGGACGATGTAGCGTTGGAAGGCCTCCCACAAGGTGGACCGATGACCTTGTGAAGGCCGCAGGAATCCACTGGACGCGGGAACCACGGAACCGGTCGAAGTGGTGGCGCTTTGGGGAGACCTATGTCCAGCAATGGACGTCTTTTGGCTGAAGGATTCGACTGTTTTTTGGGAGTACTCATTTTTCACGACTCGTGATCTTGTGTATACTGTCTATGGTCGAACTTCTAGAGCAACATAACTAAACGCGCGCAGAGGCAGAGTGAATGTACTGAAGTACTGATATTTTATCGCCGTGTACATTTTCTGATTTGCCGTTGTAAGACCATTATGATGTGAAGAAGTTGTCTTTAAACGAACCTTTAACAATAGCTTGATGGGGCCACAAGTATGCAGAGAACTGTAGCACAGCCAGGTATTTTAGACCCGTCTGAATGGTCTTGATTTTGGCCAAGACACCCGCTGAATACATGGCTCCTGGCAGACCTTGAGAAAAAAGAAGAATTACTTTAATTGTTATAAGCAGCAGCGATTGATAAGTGGATACGACCAGAAACCTGTCTTAGAACCAAATATTCTAAGACAAGTGATATCTACCAACCCACACTGGGCCCGCGTGGTGGATTACGGCCCACTCCCTCACACCGAGATTAGGCCTTTTTCCCCGCAGTGGGAAAATTTTAGGCTGATTATACTTAATTGTTATGAGGCCTTTTTTTATAATTTTGGAGTAATTCTGTGAATGCATGTTCATCTTGCAGACAATGTCTTAGCTAGTTTCTAACTGTCTAGTATAATGTAATCATCAACACACGAATTTCATAACAGAGAACAAAAGAACCGGGAACTGCAACCGGCGTGCGTGTATTGCCAGATGTATGAACGTAAACGAAGCAAAAAGACCTGTGTGTCTTGAGTGTCTTTGCACCCCATGGGTAGAAGCCGTGTATCTGTGTAGAATAAAAGAACACAAATAACCACGATCACTCACAGTATTTCGGCGATAAAAAAAATTCACAGTAGCACTTCACAGAATATGAACGAACCAACGCGACAAAAGCCCGATTACCGATGAGAACATCAATCAATCTGCCTAGCCTTTTTCCAACTATGTTAGACTCCACTGCCAGTCTAACCAGATGCATGCTGAATACCAGTGTTTTACATGGAGCGGCTGTTTATCATTAGAGATGAGAACAATTATTTGTTTTTCCGGTAAATAAATAATCACACATTTTTATTTATACATTTTATAAATTAAAGTCGGTTTTTTGTTTCTGTCTGTATGACTGCGCTGTTCTTCAAAGCTACGCAACGGTTTTTGATACGATTTTCACAATAACTTAGGAAATTAACAAAACTAAAATATATAAGAAACTACTTCTTAAGAAATAAGCAGTTCCTTTGTACTCAAAACTATAACTATATCGTATCTATATGTATTTTACTATGTGTACAAAAAATAATGAAATAAATAAATAAATATAATAAAGAAATCCCCATGTTTTGTCAAGTCCTATAAAATTAATTAAATAAAGTAATCACCTTGTTATGTAAGTAACTAGGGCTGTCAATCCTAATCAAACTGCCCAAAGTCTTTGAATGACTCTTATTTCACACTTTTCGATGAATTTAAACGTTATATATATTTTTTTTATCTATTTTTACTTGTCTGTTTCTACAGCAAAAATAAAAGGTTAACTAATCGTTTTGAATTTTGTTTATGTATTTAATACATTTAATTTTTTTATTTTTTGGATGGAGTAGGGTAGGTATAGGATGATGTTTTTGAGAATAGCGTGTTTTTTTTTAAATAAGTTTGCTAAAACAGACGGCTCTTCTTCCCAATCATTAACTGTCTTCAAAAAATGGATGAGTGTATGCTTTTTATGATTTTTTTGTTTTAACTCACAGTAATTCATTATGTTTTCTGGACAGGTTTTTGGTATTGTAAACCCACAAGCAGAGCCGGTAATACAGCCAGTCGCTAATATTATTGAGTTATTCCAGAACTTTTCATTATAGCTTTACCTTAATGGTAAAATAACAATAATATTGCTTTCTTTGCAAACGAATTGTAGGAATAATCTAAAATGTTAACTTATTTGAAGTGATTATTACAGGTCACACGCTGTATAATGAATGACGTACATACATCAAGTCTATCACAGATATATATCTTTTCTCATACAAATGTTTTACAATGGAAAATTTCATAGTGGAACATTATAAATAATTTTCATTTTGTCTAATAATAGTATTAAATTTAGGTTTGTATTTTTTACTGTAATTACGTACTTGTACATTGTGCGCACACAATGACGTTACCTTTATTATTATTATATTTTTTTGTTGCATTTTGTTGATTAAAGAAACAAAAACCGCGGGTTCCAGTCAAACCGCGACCTTTTTAGAAATAAAGTGCACCCTGGTACCACCTGTAAAGGATTTTTTTTCCAGTCATACTAAGATCTTTTAAGAAATACAGCGCTTCGTGCCATCTGTAAAATAAATGTTTATTATAGATTATCGTAAAAGTCTAAGTCAAAATTACGTTTATGTATACAACAAGTTCGATCATTCAATTCAAATCTTTATCGCCTATCACATGTGTTTACAAGGTCTTAATAATAAAAATAATGGTAAAGTTCTCATAGTCGAGCACAACAATTTCAGAAAATATGAGTAGTAAGCATGATTCCAAATAAATACAAGTAAATAGAAATTTTAAATAGTTATCATTAAAAAATCTAATACAATTACAATAAATAATATCACATTTAAATTTGTGATATACAATCAATCTGCTTGCCTAGCCTTTTCCCAACTATATTGGGATCGGCTTCCAGTCTAACCGGATGCAGCTGGATACCAGTATTTTACATGGAGTGACTGCCTATCTGACCTCCACAACCCAGTAACTGGGTAATACGATATCCCTTGGTAAGACTGGTTGTCAGACTTTCGAGCTTGTGACCGTAAAGACTGTCAAAGATCCACGAATGACAGCCGGGGCCAACAACAGCTTAACGTAGTCAGAGGAGTCTCGGTATGTAAAGATGGTCACCCATCCACAGTCCAACCCCGGCAAGCGTAGCTTAACCTGATGGATCGACCCGTGTGGCAGTTATTACTTAGCCACGAGCTCCTCTCCTTAAATTTGTGATTATATCTAGTTCATTCGTTAAAGTCCATTGAAATCTCAAAAATGTGGTCGCAGTTTAACTCCGTGGCCACGAACTACACGCGTCTTGCGAAAGCGACTGCGGAAAAAAAGGAATGAAAGAAGTTGTTTAGAGCATCCCACGAGTCACCGCGACGCGACTTGCGGAGCGACGCGACGGACACAAGTCGCGTCGCTCGAGTCCATGATCGGGGCCTAAGATAATATTTATCGTGTTGAGATATCACTATTATTATATTCATCAGTGCGAAGGAAGGCCTCTCATGTTTGAAGACCCTTAACTTTAAGGCCATCATCACACAATTATCAGCAAAGATGTCTAGAAACAGTAGTTTAGACAAACACGGTGTGAATGAGTGCCTGTCGGGTACAGCGTAGTGAATGAGTTCGTGTGTGTGTGCAAATGAGTTGTTGACACAAGTGGTTTGTCTACGTAAGTTGAGCAAATTACTGTTCCAGTTTACAGTTGGTCCTATTTGCTTATCTTTGAGCTCAATTTCCGCAGGGCGAGGGATCGCACAACGGTATGTAATTTAGACTCAGTTGACTTTGTATTTATTATTATTTATTTGAGATTTTCTTTTTGCATTTACATAGGACCTTCGCAGTTAAGTTTGATACATTATTTAACACTAACTGCTGCCCGCGACTTTGCGTGTATTTTGTTTCTCATCATTGTCAGTGGCCAGTGTCCTTCTCTAGGGACCTTTTTTTTTGGGTTCGGAAATTATCAAATAACTTTTCCCGCTCTGGGCGGAGCGAGTGGGCGTGTCAGACTCTTACTGACTAAAACCCACCCGTGTTCTTCCAGTTGCCTGTAGGTTGCCAGGGGCCACGGTATCCCTTTCGGACTTTCCCGCGACCTCGGCAGGCATCCTAGCGGACCCTGTCAGTTGTGCTGACATCTCTTTGAGGCGCGCGTGAAACACGACGTGCTGTCGACCCGGGCCTGGTCCTTATCGGACGGTGAGCTACCTCACCGGAGACCATGCGGTATCCCCGGACCATCCGGATGGCCATGACCCTTTGGGATGCGTTCAACCGGCGGGCTGGCCGCAGCCTCATAGAACGCGCCCACTCCGGTGCCCCGTAAAGGGCCATGGACCGCACGACCCCCGCGTAGAGCCTCCGGCAGGAGGCGTTTGGACCCCCTAGATTGGGCAGGAGCGGCTTCAAGGCAGCCCCGGCCCTCTCCAGTCTGGGAGCCAAACGTCGGAAATGCTCCATTTTCTAGGGTCCTGGATATCTATCTGTCAAGCTTTTAAAAGAAGCTCCAAATATTCAGTATCTGGCAGCAAAGGTCAGTTGAACTTTATAAATCTAAATGTATCATCTATATAGTTACGTTATTCTAGCATAAGTTCTTACAACGAGTCTGCTTTTTTCCTAGCAAGTGTGATGAAAAAAAAAACGTCGTATGAAACGCGTTAGTATTGATCAGTACACACTCGGCTACCTTATCTATCGGTTCAGTGTTTTAGGCGTGAAAAGGTAACAGACAAACAGAGTTTATTTCGCATTTATAATAGTACAAGTTATTTGACGCTCTAAAACATAACTAAATAGAAATAGAATGTTCTTGTCCAACTGCAAGAATTATAATTCAAAGACAATATCTCTTACTCACATTGATCACCACGCTTGCTCACTATTGATCTGATTTTTTTCAGATTTAGGTTTAAACTTACACACTTTCAAAAGTTTTTCTTTTGGTTGAAACAGATCTTGCAACTACAACCATGCCCTCCTCAGCACACCATACTATAATAGGCATGTAGTCTTTATTAAAAAAAATCTGCCTTACTAGCTTCTACCCGCGACTTCGTCCGCGTGTCTATAACCTTCCTCAAGAATTGGCCTATCCAATGCAAAAAGAATTTTTGAAATCCGACTAGTAGTTCTGGAGATTACCGCCTACATACGAACTTACAAACAAACAAATTGTACCTATATATAGATAGTAACAAACCTTATTCTTGTATACGAATTTCAATTGATTTTCTTTTATTTATTTATCATCTGACATTTACCATTACAGGCTAACCCAATGCGATAAATGCGCTTATCCTAACTTACCATCTATAACAAATTACAAACAATGCATTCCTTGTGAATTCACTCAGAGAACAACAGAATAAGTCCGTCTCACTCGCTATGAGGTTGAGCGTGCGGATTGCACGCGTCAGGGGCGCCTCTTTTAACAGGTTGAAATTATGATATCTTATTAATAATTATTATATTATTAATTATCCCACACAAACAATGCACCTACCATGTTATCTCTCCGCCTGTCATGGTTGACTGGTAAAGCCGTGTACGCACGAACTAACAAGAACATGACGAACGAACATCAAACACTGTGTTCGTCAAAAATGTTCGTGGCGATCCAATTTTGAATTCATAGCTACTAAAGAGAGCGGCCCTTGAGCGCGACTGTGTTCGTATGATGTTCATATTCGTTTTGCTAATTTATGTCCACACGTACGAACTAAATTTTCCGTGTTCGACGTTCGTGTTCACCATGTTTTCTTCGTTCGTGCGTACCAACTGTAGATGCCTAAAGCATTAAATCCGCTTTTTGTACATTTTATGTTGCATAAAGTTTAATTAATAATAACAGCCACACGAGTCGATTTTCAAGGTTGAGCAACACTTGCCGAGGTTGGTCCATGGATAGGTGACCATCTTTACATACCGAGACTCCTCCGTGCCTCGTAGAGCACGTTAAGCCGTTGGTGCCATCTGTCATTCGTAGACCTTTGACAATCGTTATGGGTCTGACAACCAGTCTTTACAAGGGTTATCGTGTTACCCGGTAACGGGGTTGTGGAGCTCAGATAGTCGCTCCTTGTGAAATTCAATAAAGAATTGAAAATACTAGTATTTGGCTGCTTCCGGTCGGATTTATTAAATTAAATGCAATTTTGAATTTTTGTTACTCAATCACGCAAAAATGGCTGAATGGATTTGGATGAAATTTCGCTCACAGATAGTTTATAACCTGGATTAACACAAAGAATATCCCGGTAGTGAATTAATAAAAAATAAAAATAAACTAGTAAGTACTTCCGTCCCCCCTTAGAATAGTTTCAAAGTTACTTAATAAAATCCGGCAAGCAATTATAATATAAAATGAACATTTGTATTCTACTTATATATGAACTCACAATTAGTTGCAATAGCTTACACGACCCAAGAGAGTAATCCCATTAAAATCACTGCTTTTAATAATGATATGTATAATTAAGATCCGGTTGTTTACTTACAGACGGTTTTCGTGTTTAACGTAGGTTATTTTAGTATTACGTTTGATCTTTTACTTTGTTAGCTTTGGTTAACTGATACAGAAATTGTATCGTACTGTTTTTGGGTTGCGTAGGCAAATGGCATAAATGATAAATGATTTTTATTTCTGTAAATAGGTTGTACAAAACACTTTTACACGTCAAACATATTCTTTTTAAACTAGATTAGGTCGGCGTTTCCTATCTGACTACTCCGAGAAGAACGAAACAAACTTAGAGGTCACAGTCTCTTTTAAAGTCCAGACATAATCTTGGTCAGATCATGTGAACATTATGTAGATTGGTGTCTAAAAATGGTCTTTTGAGGAAAGAACCACACTGATTGAGTGGACCTGTCCAGTCAGTGCACGCATTTGTCAGTGACCGTGCAGCTCAACTCAGAATTTAAGGAGCTTAACGACTCGACGAACAATACCAAAGAAAGGCAAAAACGGAACCCTTATTATTTCGTCATGTCCGTCGGTCCGTCCTTCCGGATTATTATGTTATTATTATAACACAACCTGTTTATTCGGAGTCTATTGGCACAATATCGATAATTTGAAAGAAGGTGTATTCCGTGCATTAAACAGAGTTGTACTGAAATTAATAGAAAAATATTAGAAGTGAAAATGCCTACACAGATAACCGAGGGATGAAAAAAAAATTCTATGCATATATATAAGCGCGTGGGATATCGTTGGATCCCATAAAATTAAAAAGATGATTATTCTTAGTGACTATAAAAATAAACAGTTCGTGAGTTATTGGATGTTTTCGGTAACAAACTAATTATTTTTCTGTCGATAAAATCAATAGTATGCATGCATACATATTCATCTCGACTACGGAACCCTCCACTGTGCATGGTCCGACAACCACTCGACCGATTTTTTCATTAATTATTGGTTAGCAAATAGAACAGTCCATTTGATGAAAAATAACGGTCTATAAACACTGACAATACCCCGAGGGCTTTGCCGATGTGTAGCCTAACAGACAAAGCGGAAATGTGTGGTATGCCTCTGCTATTTTAGCGAAACCCATGTCTTTCATACAATGCTTGGTGGCATAAAGGGGTATGGTAGAATTTATTCGTCGTACGAGCCCACTAAAACTATTGAACTACGTTGGAATTTATTTTTGTATAGACTAGCTGTTGCCCGCGGCTTCGCCCGCGTGGATGTTGGAAAATATCCCACGGGAACGTAATACCCTGATAAAAAGTATCAAGTAATAAATTATCTGTGTGCCAAATTTTATTCAATGTTTACGCGGCACACGCCACAGTACAGCTCCCAGTCGGTATGATTTGTTCCAACAGCTTCAACAATTATCGTCATATTTTCAGCCAATTTACACAAAACAATAATGAATTATACACTTAAACCTTCCGCATCAGTCACTCCGTCCATTGGTGGAAACCGCATATCGTCGTTTTAGAGTGAAAACCTCTTATATGCGAAAAACTGGTGGGCAACTGGGAAGTAATATTATATGCTGATCGCGCGGTAAAATCTGCTTACGCGATGCAGGATTTTGCGTGACGTTAGTATGATGCGTAGGTCGCATGTGGCGATATAGATGACGCCACAAAAGGGTTTTGTTTTTCCAAAAATTTAACAAAATAAAAAGTCAAAGTTGCATTCCCCAGCTTTTCACTCTAAGGCGACGATATAGTTACTCCAGATATAAAAAAAAAATTGCCAGGTTTGTTATTTTAAAACGAAATTATTGCCGTTTGAAGTTTGAGCAGTTAAAAAAATCTCATTAAAAAAAATCCATGTGGCCTGACACTCTGTATAATCCGTTCGGCAGTTTTTGAGTTTATCTTTATTTTATAATTTAATTAAATTTTAATAATTTAATTAATTAATTTAATTATTTTTTAATTTATAGTGATAACATAACATTAAAAATATGCAAGTGTATCCAAAAGAAACGCCGAGGGAAGTTCTCATTTACAAGTAGGTACGAAATAAAAACTTTTTGGACTTGATAACAAAAACAGCTGAACATTTACTACACCATATATCTTTCAAAAACCGTAAGAAAGGCTGAACTTCCCCTTTAAAACTTGGTAGCCGCTTTGTACAATTCATTAAACGCGAGAAATATTACCATATATACTCGACGCGGCTAAAATTCAAACGTTATTCATAAAAAAATGAACCTAAAGTGGGTTTTAGTCGGAAATTTGCATGCCTGCTTTGGTGTTTGACCCAAATTTTGGCGAAAAGCGAATAAGTTGAAGCGAGAACGCTTAATATACGAAAGGAGTATGCGGCAAGAATCTGTCATGTATGAACGCCTCTAAGAAAAGCGGGAGACTCAATATAGATGGATTGTGAGACATAATATGATATTATTATGGATTAAGGGATCTCGAAGGAAAACTATAGGAACCGATACGAATCGCGCACTTGGTCGCAACGGCCAACTGGCCGGTTTCTATAGTTGGTCGGTGGACCACTGGTCGTGGTCGTGGATGCCTAGTGCGCGAGATCCCCAAGTGTACACTGAGATGCCGGCTGATAGAGATGAGTACGGGAAAAAGCGCCAATCTCAAATGAATACACACGGTGTCTACATCTCTTTTTATCCTCTGTCCTATCGCAGGTATGCTGGAAGAGACTTCTTTAGAAATAAGCATCACCTTTGTACGTATTTTTCTGTTCTTTTCTTCTTGTCTGTTTATATGTGTGTACATAAATGGTTAAATAAATAAATAAATAATAAATAAATAATTAAATAATAAATAAATTGTGATAAAGGCAAGGCAAGGCAATCATCATGATTAAAAATAAGTAAAATACTTGAGTGACTTTGAACTATTTCGTTCTGTACGAAATAGTTCAAAGTCACTCAAGTATTTTTTAAGTAAGTAGTAAGTATTTAAAAGAAAGAAAGAACGAAATAATAATTGTTTATTCTGCACAAACAAAACGGGACGGGACCAAAGACAATTTACATTGCGTAATCCGTATTGCTACACTGGCAAATGACAATAAACCGACAATCAAAATATACAAAATGCCGATTGCAGAGTGGAAAAATAACTTTTGTTACAAACAAACAACAATAACAAGAACAATTAATTTCACCGAAGTATAATTATTACTTATTACTTTTAATCCACATCTAATGGTGGAAAGGGTTACTGGTTACTTTGTAACGACTAATAGTCACAGAGAATCGCAACACCGTGCACCGGCAGCGGCGGTCGAAGCGTTTCCTAGCTTTGTGTTAATATCAGTGGCAATGTTCTCGCATTCTCGAAATATTATTATGCAAGAAAGATGAACCATACATACTGCCGCAGGAATTCGTATGAAAACCGTGGCCGACATATTTCCACGTGGCCTCAAATGGTGGTGGCAAACAATGGAACTTTTAATACAAACTAAGGAGCATTTTGAGCGTGAACCGTTAAAATCATGACAATGTATAGAGTGTCACTCTATACATTGTCATGATGGCCGCTAACGCCATAATAGTGGCGCTGCCTCGGACCGGCTAAAGTGCCGTAAGCATTACATTGTCATTGTCACTGTCACTTGTTATTTTGTTTTTGTTTTGCATTGACATTGTCATTGTCACTGCTTACGGCACTTTAGCCGGGCCGAGGCAGTGCCACTTATATGCGGCAAATAGCGGTACTTTACCACTTCCTAAAATCATTTTTCGATCGCTGTAGTAGAATCCCCGTATTCAAGAATATTGCGGACGGGGGTTCACCTCCTCAATTATTAAGATAGAGAAAGTAAAATGGTATCAAAAAGATGCGTTACTGAAAGGGCTAAAACATGGCCTTTTTTTACTGTTTTGTAAAATGTTTATTTTTGATTTTATAAAAAAAAGACGCCAGTTTTTTACTTTTGGGACCTTTTTTCAAAGAATCTTAAACTTCTCAAAAACGAAAAGAGATATTGAAAAAAGAAGTGATCCTGTAGAATTTAAAGGGCTTCAAAATGATTATAATTAAGGGTAGTTGTTTCCCCCTTTCGGAGACACCTCTGATTTTTAATTAAGTGCCTTATTGAAATATAGTTATTTTCAATGCGCCGGAAGGTCATGGGACCACGAGTTCTGTGGATTTTTTGTCATTGTAATTTTGGATTGGTATGAATTATTGAAGGCCTCGTTGGTCAAGTAGCCTGAAGCACGTCTTACTGTGCGTGAGGTTCCTTCCTCTTCCTGGCTTCTATACCCAGCTTAAGCAATTTGTCCCTATTATATTACTATCTCTACGCTTCCATATACAAAGTAGTGAAGGGTGGGCGTTTTGGGGGACTGTCTTATGTAATTTTGACGTTCGAAAAGTGCTGATTATCAGCCTAGTTTGAATAAATGACTTTTGACAGGCGTGGAGTAATGTCAGTTGGGATTAGTCATCTCTTAGCTGCCATGGCTTATATTAATTTTTCAATTATTCTTTGTTTTTATTTTTTATTACGGACGCTTTTAACTTGCATGTCTTTCTACATTGTTCTCGCATGAATGATGTGTCAAATGTTTGATTTAAAAGAGTGTCCGTGGAGTTTCTGGCCCGTTCTTCTCCATAGGTACCTACTACGCTTTGGAATGGGCATCTAGTTTCTGACTGACCGAAATCAAAAGTGCCTGTTAATGGTTTAATTGAAATAATTGCTTTGAGTATGAGTTTGAGTTTGAATGTATTTTGGTCGTAGTTCAGTATTAACTTTTGGCATTTCTATTTTCATTCTCCATTCCGCTTCTATCTCATAACTTGCACTGTTTTCCCCGTACACAGTATGAGTGCAAGTTATTACTCGTAATTTACCGTTACAATTCTGCATATGACCCGCAACTGTGAGCCGTTAAATAATGTCAAAAACATAGAATGTATATTAAATTTAATAACTTTTGAAAACTGCTAGTTGAATTGAAGTAGTAAGCTATTTTGGGAAACGGGATTGAAATGGTGCTGCCAACATTCGGTGCCAAAATTTTTATACAATTTCCGTACAATTGTCGGGAATAAAAGGCTGGTTAAACATTTCTCGCGTTTTTGTAGCGAATTTGCCTTTGACAAGGTAGAACTGACTTTTTTTTTCGAAGAATAGGTATACTGCTGAATATAAAAGTAAGGATGATTACCAACAAACAGCTCGCATCGCATCCGATCGGAACGGATTTTAAAATGTTTAAACGATATTAAATCGTGTACACAGTATTTAAAGTCTATATCCGCGCACAGCAGCTTGACCGCGGGCGGCTTCCACGCCATGCGATCGGCTCCGTTCGCTTGTCTTCGTAGGAATGAAATTATTTGAGTAGGCGTAGAAACGGATACGTTCGCAAGCGGATTGTTTGGAGCCGATCGTATGCGTCGACATCCTGCCGGACGCGATCGGCTGCCGCCGCATCCGTTCGTATCGATTTCCGATCCGATGCGATGCGAGTCGTTTGGTGGAAATCATCCTTTACTTAATATTTTCAAGTATAATTTTCTCATTCAGTAAAACATCACTGACACAGCCCGAAGAATTGCCAAGCTTAACTGTCAGTGGGCAGGGCAGAACAAATCGGTGATGGAGCCGAAAGGTTCTGGATTGGCAACCGCGTACCTGAAGGGGTACCGATGACCTGGTGAAGGCCGCAGGAATCCGCTGGATGCGAGAAGTACAGTACTGGTCGATGTGGCGGTACTTGGGGGTTCCTATGTCCAGCAGTGGACGTCTTTCGGCTGAAATGATGATGAGTAAAACATCATACTTAGCCCGGCAAACATAAAAAACGTGACATAAAATTTGACACTTATCTCGTATCGACATGAGATTATGTTATACGATACAGCGCGAGATAACATGGTGAATATATCGGGTGTAAAAAGACACTTTCCGAAGCCGAAAGCCACATATTCTACCCATTATTTGCATCGTTTTTTTCCACTAGACCATACCTGGGAATCCACTGGTTCTGGAGATATTGAAGGTCAAAGTCGCATTTTTTTTTTTACTTTTTCACGAAAATGAATTCTATGCGATAATACGAAACTTTTTTCCAAACAAACATTACCTGAATTTTAGATTTATCTTAACAGATTACGCATTTGAAGTTACAAAAACGCAATGGACAACAAGTACCTACCTACGTAGCGTAGGGGCGGAGCTTAACTAACACTGAATCCGTTCATTCAAGCGTGGGTTCGCGTTACATTGCGCGCAATAAAAACTTGTTTTTTTTTCCGGTTCCCAGCAATAATTTTTGCGCAAAGCTACTTAGCTATACGTACAGTATGCGTAGTTTACGGCTTTGTGATGTGTCTTTTTACACCCTGTATTTTGTCACGCTGCGCATGTCAGCCTGGCTGGGCCAGATTTAAGTCCATTTTTGAGATAAGAGTATTTGAGTATTTCAGCGATGGAATTCAGTGACAGTGGAGCGATACTGAACCAATGTGAACACTTTTCTATTCAGCATCCAGTATTTAGGGCAGAGACAAAAGAGCAACTGCTAATGTCAATACAGTGCTACTAAGTTGTCAAACAATGGATTGAATGGACAAAAATGAAATAAAATAAAAAACCAGGAATATCAAAATCTTTATTAGACAGTGAGGATTTGAATTCTTATAAATAAAAAACAATTGATCAATCTCCTATAATAAATAAGACATACATACTATTTCGACAATATATTATTATAATTATTTTGACAACCTTCTTCGAGATTAATCAAAAATTCTATACTCCACAAACACATGCGCCCGGCCGACAATGTTTGTATGAAAATCCATGTCTTTCGTGTTATTTAAAAATGGAACGAACTTTTTACTTCGACACATGGCAACCAAGAAGTACCTGTCATGTAGAAATACGTTATGATTTTATAATGTCATTTCGTTTAAAATTGTTTTTTTTAAATTAATTTGTTTATCTTCTATATAGATTCTTTTCTATTTTGTGAATGTGAGAACGCTGTAGTCTTAGTGGACTGTAGATTTGTTGACCATCTTCTATTTTGTTAAGTACCTGGCACTTGTTGAAAGACTTACACTGTCCTCCCATACCTACTAACATTGTTAGGTATTAGAAAATATTGTAAAAGACAATTATTTTTTAAAGAGTAACCTGGAGTTTCTTGCCGGCTCTTCTCCATAGGAAACGACCAATTGGAACCGTGCACCTAGCTTCTGACGTTTCATAAGTGCCCATGTAGGTTTATGAAAATGAATAAAGTATTTTGAATTTTGATTTAAGAATGTAAATGAGTGGTTAGTTCTGTGGGGAATATTTAGACACATGTATTTTTACACGACTGTCAAAAAATGGGTGTAATGTTTTTTTTTGTTTTCGTTATAGAGAAGCGATATGTTTTACTACCTAAGCCACCTGTGTCACCGGCGGCGATTATCGAGAAACGAGTAGAGCTAGCGACTAAAAACAAGTTGGCGAGCAGCGAGTGCGCGACGGCGCGCGGCGACGAAAGATTACTCGCTGCATATACATATACCAAGCGTGAGTCTCTCAGCGAGTGTTCTGTCCGCCAAGCGAGCGTGACTGAGCCAGTACTCTCTTTGATAGCTCTTGTCACTTCGACAAAGGAGTACTCGTCGACTCTGCATTAACTAATGTCATAAATGCTAAAGTGAGTTTGTTTGTTTGTTACGCTTTCACGCTGAAACGGCTGAATAGATTTCGATGAAATATGGTACATCGGTAGACCATGATCTGGGTTAGGTCATAGGATACTTTTTATCCCGATATTCCCTCGGGATCGAGACTTATGCGGATAAAACCGCAGAGCGCAGCTAGTTAGTTTAATATATGTATCCCTCTTTACTTACACGCTACAATCTTTTGTTCGTTTCTTGAGCGAGAAAAATGTTGATAGCTAGTCGCTTCCTCGTTGGCGGTGGGACAGGTGCCTATAAGATATTGTTATTTTTTCATTAGCCAGTTTTGCCGGAGGCTGCACGTGTTTTGGTACGAGCTAAGTAAAATTGTTTTGGTGTTTCCATGGTGATTTGACCTGCTATGAGAATTTCACGAGTTACATAAGATTCGTTTTGTAAGTCTTGCAAACAATTTTGGGATTAAGAAAATTAACATGAAAAAAAAAAAAAAAAAAAGTAACTCGTCTATAGGTACCTACAATTTTAAATAGATTTAAAGAGCCGGAAAAAAGATGAAAAACATACTAATAATATTGTTCATGAAATGAATAACCTCCATAAGTTTCCTTATTTGTAGATAAAACATGTTCTTTGTCTACACGAATATTGTAAAGAAAAAAGATTTGTATTTTTGTTTGTAATGAATAAACTCAAGAACTACTGGACCGATTTTAAGGTCCGTATTACAGAAGGAAACTCAAGCACTGATCTCTGTTTAAATCTAGTTTTGAGTCGAGTTTTAATTTTAGAATGTTCGTCAAGCATAGATTTATTGATCATAGTTCAGATGAGTTTGGCTCGTTACCTACTCAGTTCACGAATCGAACCCAAGAAGTGATTGGATTTGTAATCACCCAAGTGTGGTCAAGACCGCGCTTGAGCATAGATTGTCATGTCAATTTTTGTTCTGTTCAAGTCTATCTGCGTTGTCGAGTTTGTAAATATTGATGTTTTTTGAATGATTACTTACAAAATGGATATATTTGGAGAAGTAGATCATTACAATAATTTATTCAACGACTGATTGAAGATCAAACTGAACTTGAGGAACGTTCTGTAATACGGACCTAAAAGTTCTTTCACCAGTAGAATGCTATATTATTACTAAGTAACATAGGATATCATTATATAAAGATATCACACGGGCGAAGCCGTTGGTGAAAGCTAATTTTTCCCCCTTTATTTAATTATTAGGTCGTCGGGCCAGGTAGTAACCAAATTATCCTTTTTAATATGTGCGAGTTTTTTTACAAAGCCGGGCAAAAAGACTTCAAAGGGCTGTTCGTATAAAATCACATATTTTTATCAATTTAGTGATAGGAGTTACCTACCTACATTTTAGAAGGTCGGGTTTTGGTAAAACCCTTTACTTTTGTTGTTTCATAAATAATATTTTCAAGATTAAAGACAACATACGAGTAAATCCCTTTTCGATAAAGGTACTAAACGAAGGTAAAAAGCCTTTGTATTTATATGTCTAGATAGAGTGTCGCGCTGACAAAGAAATAAAACAAACAAGCCAACTTTTTTATGACAGCGTGACAGCTGCGTCTTACACTCGCGGCACGTCATTGTGCTGTCATTGGGCTTTTCTAGTGTGCGTCCATTTAGCGGCCAACAGTTGGACGCTGTATTTTTCGACAAGTTCACAGCTTTGACTGTCTATTCAGATGTACATATTTATATCTTTGGTCCTAATATATTTTATTTTTGGGCAAATAGTTGCTTGTTGATTTGGAAATACATTAAAACAACAATAACAACCAAGTAACATTAATACATTTTCTTTCTTTCTTAAAAAAAATATGAGCTTATCAGTGTGATGGCGTAAGGTAGAATGTAGCGGTAACCTTCAGCTATTTGTATCATCTTAAACTTGTACCTACATTGATGGCAAATAAATAAATCTGAATCTGAATGGTATCAAAAGCCCAGGTATGCACGGGCAATTTCTTAACGCGGCGATTTTTTTATTGTGCACTGGATTTTCAACTCTCGGTGTTAAGCCGAGCATTGGGAATCCAACAGAGTACATCCTAACGCGGCAGAAAAATACAACGTTTTTGATTTTCAAGCGTCGGCGCTAAGCACTGCGTTGCAAATCCAGTCCGCGATAAAAAATCGCAGCGTTAAAAAATCTTCGCCCGTGGTTACGAGCACCCATCCACAAACCGACCGCGGCAAGCGTAGCATAACCTTCGATCGACCCGTGCGGCTGTTATTAATTAGCCACAAACCCCTCCTGTATTTAAAAATAAAACGGCAGCACATGACTCGACTCTAAACAGCTGATTTACTAGCTATTGTTGCCATTTATTTTATTGCTGTTTGTTGCCTGATATTAATATGTATGCTGTAGCGGAATAATGCATCGATCGCCACGGGGTAGGCAGTGAATGGAGTGTTAGGCGTGGCTGATGGCGTGCGTGTCGTATGCAGTGCATACGATATGCATAATAGCTCTATTAGGCAAAACAAAGTGCGTGTTAATGGATAGGAAGACTTGCATAGACCACGTACTTATTTCATATAATTAAAACAGAATTGATTGTTAAAACGCTGCCTGCTACCTTCACTACAGTAAATGGAGCAAAGTACAATAAAAATTAAGGATAGGTGTTTTTCCTAAAAACTTACTAAGCTACTTAGAATATGCATAATACAAGCCGACAATCGCCGACCAAACCGCTATTTAATATTGTATGAATATCATAGACGCAAACATTCCATTTATTCCCTGCTCAATGTCTAGCATTGTAATTTAGGAAATAATGGAAACCGCACTATGTGGCGGCGTAACTAAAAGAGTAATTAACGCTAAAATTCGCCGTCCTAAATAAATTGATAGTGTTTTGGTATCCAGTGTAATTAGGAAGAATCAATTTACACGGAATTGGGTCGCTGTAATATTTGTTATTATTCCCCGGGGCGAAATATGTTATCATAATCTTGTTTTACTAGGCTTGGGTTATAGGAGATAATTAAAAATAGATACGCGTACCTATTTTGTGAAAAACTGACTCTGGTAGGTTCCACCGGGTATCCTGAAACAACATATTTGCGAACGAGGTATTTACTAGTAACACATACTATACACATACATTGATGGACGGTCGTTAAAAAAAATCAGGTTCTTAACATTTATTTACAATCTAGCTTAAAGACTAGCCAGCAATCTGAATCTAACTTAAATTGTCACGTGATAGTTATGTTAAAACTTAAAATGGTGATTTGTAGTTTTCACAAGTCCGTTCCACTTTCTTCGAGTCTGAAATACTATTATTTCTACACTTTTGACCCTACAATTACTCCAACTGTTTTGTTCGTTTTTCATCGGTATGGAATGTCGAAAATGTTTTTAGGCGATAAATATCAACTGGTCGATTTCAATCGCAATAGTCTGGTTGCACCTTTATGTGAGTTGCCATACACTTAAATGATAAAGAAAATTAGTAGAAAATTCGTTTCTACCACTGGTAAGTAATAGGAATTGGTCCTAAAACACCCTATTCGTTCCAATCCATCAACTCAGTCCCGCTCATCCCTTAAGCTGCCAAACCCAAGACTATCGGCTATCGACAAAATGGCCGTTAATCCAGTTATGGCGCCGTCCGTACGAAGCTTTTATTTCTTTTCCTTTGACTGATTAACTAAGCCAACTGTTACACCGACTTTCAATTAACTGATCGATGAGTTTAAACAGTCAGACTTTATTTTTATACGTTTTTGTTCGAATGTGGCGCTGATTGAAAGAACGAGTTTTTATTTATAAAAAAATAAAACATTACGTCTGTATTCTATCTAGCCTTTCGGAAAATTGTGACTGAAATAAAACAATACACGGAGGTGTAATATATAGTACACACATTTTATCTCAAAAGTTCCACATAATAGGGGGCGAGCTTATGCCATTTACCTGACAGAATTCTTGACTGCTATAGAGAATTTTCGAAAAAAATAAATAATTCGTAATAAAAATAAACGAACCCCATTTTTTTTCAAGTACCTATCTCATTCTCCCTCCATTAAAGATCACATGCAAGTTGCTTGGTACAGGCACAGTAGAATAAAGTAACAGTATTATGTACTCTCGGCAGTGACTTTGAAATAATTACGAAAGGCCGCTTGGTAAATAAAACTTCCGCATCCGTGCGTAACTGCCGCGCACTCGATACTGTTGTTTATTCAAGGAGATTTCGAAACGCGTCGGTTTCTATGGACACATAATACTGTTACTTATTTATACTGTGGTAAAGGGGTGGGCGGCATAATTTATAATGATACCAGTTAAGGAAACAGTTTAGCTAGTAATTAAAAGTTACAATCGTACCCTCGGTGTGTTACAAAATTGCAGTTTGGCTTTGAGAACGAAAACTATTGAACTGGAGCACCAGTAAATAATTCATGGAATTGGGTTTTTAATTTGATAATGGTTTTTGTTTTCAGTTTTGATATCACTTTTCGTCTTAAGCAAGCAAAGATTAACTGTTATTTAAATAATAATCAGAAATATTCCAAACTGGAATTCAGACCTACCGCAAAACGCCCCTTAAAAAAATAAATTAAACTTAAGAATTTAAAAGTGATCTGCGTAGTTATTCCACAAATAGCTAAAAAAAGGGTTTTTATTGGAATAATAATTAGTGTTATGAAAACTGGAGAAGGCGCTGACTCCTGATATACAGGTTTTTACCTAGTTTGGGATTCAGAGGCTTCATAATATGATTCTGTAACCTCATATTATGTGAAGTAGCTGGGTGACCGAGCTCTGCTCGTTAGGAAATATGGAGAAAACGAATTTTCCCAGATATGAGACCTAGCTAGATCGATTTTACGCCCCCGTAAACCTATATTGCAACTTGCATCGAAATTGTTAGAGCCGTTTTCGAGAACGTGATTACAAATATAGATATATATATATATATATATATATACAAATATTGCTCGTTTAATAGTATAGGATAAAGATTATTATTATTAACATTTGTGCCTACAACGGCAAAAGGTCCTCTTGACTCAAATTCTAGAATAATCCACAACAATGCTTGTTCTTTATTGAACAAAAGTGACTGCAGACAAAATAATATAATTTAAAAAACAATTGCAAACACACCTAGCTACCGCAATCCCGCCGCAATGCAATTACGATCAGTAACTTGCGGCAACTTGCGGTATTGAATCCGATCTTATTGAACAAGCACGGTAAAAGATATGAGCTGACTCATATTTCAAACCGCAAAAACTAGCTTGTTATTTTTATAAAATCTAGTCTGGGCTATACAATGTCTTGGTAAAAAAGAGTATTGTTGGGTAGTTTAGGGTTTTAAATGAAATGAACGGGTACAGGCTCTAAAAGAAATGTTATATTTCATTTATAAAAATTTTTGCTGAGAAGCAATTTCTCCTCTATCAAAGTCATAGAACGTAATAGTAGAATTTAATAGAATAGTATTATAATAAATTAACGGCATTCAGAAGGATCAAACTTCGCTTCCGCTAAATCCTTATATAATTTTAGCATACTAGCATACTACCCGTTTCTAAAAAAATGTTTTGTTATAGATATCTTTAGTACTGTAAATGGATTTATGCAAATTTTTATTCGAAAGTGTAATTTAATTAATTAAAATTCTTTTATTTTCAAGTTTCAACAATTAAACAATTTAGTTACCGCCTAAAAAATTGCGTGGCTTCAAAACTGTTACAAACAATTTTGCGCGAACATGGTTTACGCTAGACTCAATTTTGCCAGAAAATGAGAACCGTTATTAGTCCTAACACATTTTTGGGCTAGTACCTAAACTACTTTGATTTCATTAGACGCTGTTGGGCGCCAGTAACGTTCAATTGACGCCCAACATGGGACAGAAGCTAGGGAGTTTTAAATTCAATTTGGGACCCCGAATATGTTGATGGATCTTTAAAATGTTGGTGTCAAGCTTAATATCCCAATTATAATTGACTTATTAATAACAGAATCATTTATTTAGTGTCCGTTGTTATAGTAATTTACGTAAATCTTTTGTTGTCATCAAACCATCAATTACAAAAAAAGATCCTTACTTTTGTGCATATTTTAAAACCTCAACAAAGAGTGTTAAAACCAACCAAAAAATTTGACGATACATTTCATTTGTTAAAACACCGATAAATTGTAACATGCCAAAAACCAGTTAATCCGCTGAACTGTCGAGCGCTTCAATCAGAGGGTAATCGCAATTTTAAACGGATCGACAACCCAGAAAATTAATATCAAGTTGGCAGTAAAAACATCCGGTTGTCAACTGATCCTTCTTAACATTCATGAGAATTGCTTTGTTTAATGTTTCCGGAACAACTGTAAGGAGGAATGGAAACTAAATGTGGTTTCAGGGTAGTTTCTAGTTATAGACAAAGCGATCATACATAATTGTCTGTTCAAAGTTATGGTGCAGGAGTTGAGTTAGCTTCTGTCTACAGCTGGATATCACTTGCTTTGTAGAAGTTTCACAAATAAGAAAGTATGGCAATATATCGCATCGTTTCATGAAAATAAAGTCATGTAAACATCATTCATTTATGTTTCATGTAAACATCATTGATCATCATTTCAGCCGAAAAACGTGCACTGCTGGGCATAGGCCTCCCACAAGCACCGCCGCTTCGACCGGTTCTGTGCTTTTCGCATCCAGCGGATTTCTGCAGCCTTCACCAGGTCATCGGTCCACTTTGATGGAAGCCTTCCAACGCTACATCTTCCGGTACGCGCCACTCCAGAACCTTTCGGCATCATCGGCCATCTATTCTGCGAGCAATGTGCATGCCTATGGCCACTTAAGTTTCGTAATTCTTCGGGCTATGTCGGTTACCTTGGTTGTCTCCATTTCTGATTCGATCACGTAGGCAAACTCTAAGCATAGGCCTCTCCATTGCTCTTTGGGTGACTAATAATAACTACATTATTACTAACCTACTTCGGTTCCTGCAAATCTGTTTGAATGAGGATCCACTCAGACCCGGCGAAGCGCAACGTGATTTTCACTGACAATTAAATAAAATCATTGCGCAAGTTGAATTAAAGTTGAAATTACTTCGATTAGTCCGCGAAGGCATCTAACCATATATATATTTATTATATATTATTAAATTATTTATTTCTTATATTATTATTTTATATTTATTTGGTTGGCATATATATTTATTTTCGACGTTATAAATTTGCTTGACTGTGATAACCGCGCTGCGCTCCACGTCGCTAGGTCTGCGTCGGCCTTAAGACAGACTCTGAATCCCAATATCATAAATACGACCCGTAATAAGTAACAAAAAAAAAGAGCTCCCATTATCATTTTGCGTGTTTCTGATCTCCTTCACAAATACCTTTTTTTTCACGTTACAGAAAACCGACGTTTGATCTTGTCAACGTATAATTATTATTGTAATCTTACCTAAAACTCTTTGTTTCTGAAACGTTTAGGTACGGTATGCAAAGCAATTTCACTATGTATCATTATGTGTCATTTGTATGTATTTTTCTCCTGTTTGCCAAAATCCTGGCACACGAAAATAATTTAAAACATTATTCCCTATTACCGTCCCTATTTGAGCACGTTTTTTGGTACTTTGTAAACAAAAGCGGGTGTTATTAGGGATTTTGTCGCCAAATAACGATCTTGTATAGGATCGTATCTATTTGCCATATTGTATCTATTTCGCATTATTTCTTGTAGATTTTTATCTAGATCTATTAAGTACTAAATATGTATTATAATGTAGATGATCTTGTTTGCTTTTCTTGTGAAACGACAAGTTCATCATTCATCGATCAATCGATTCGGTTTTTCTTTCGATTCATTTGTTGTTTGAAGTGGTATGCTTTATTAATAATAGAAATTTGGAAAAAAGAGTCATTCCGTGATAGCCTTCTCGGCTATTGAATTTTCATTATATTACATACTTTAACAATATAGTAAATTCGTAGAAAACTATTATCTTCGTATTCTATTGAACACGATGCAGTAATCAGAATTAGATTAAAACAGAAAAAAAAACAAACAGAAAACAACACAGAGAATAACAATAGGATGAATAATGTTCTTGCACTAATTGCATTGGTGTTTTCTTAATGATTGTAAATTGAATTTCTTATTAATTATTAGCTTTTACCCGTTAATTATCTCCTGTAGTGTATCAGGAAACGTGCATTTTTCCGGAATAAAAAAATCTTATTGCTTACGTCACTCTCCGGTCCATAAACTATCTCTATGCAAAAAATCATGTCGTTTCGATGCTCTGTTGTTGCGTGAAAGAAGGACAAACGAAAAAACACATTGTGTTATTGTTCTGTAGACTGTACTAAAAATTCTCCGAAGAATTTGGCAGCCGATTAAACCTTTTGATTATCGTTGGAGTATGTTCGAGAATATCATAATAAATAACATAAAAATTTATTCAAGATATTAAAAAAAAAATGGCTTTGATATAAAATTCCAGATAAGGTAGGATAAGCGTTCTATTTACTTAAAAGCAAATTCTAAGAAGATATATACAGAAAAGCATAAAATATTACAACTTTTTCGTAAATCATAATATTTTTTGACGAAATACGTGTATAGCTAGCTAAAGGAGGAGGCCATATTTACATAACTATTGAATATAAAATCATTAAAAAAATAATGTATGAGGTATTTTTAATTATGGATATTAAATAAGTTACTTATAGTTACTAATGGTAGTGGTGATGTAAAAAAAAAAATTACTCATTAAATATTTTTTGCAATAGGTAAGAATACCTACTGTTATCCTCCTTTCAAAGCCCTGCCTAATCTTACACCTCCCCTGAAGATAACCCCCACCATTTATCACACCGCACTATCCAGACAGAATCACCGCTCTAAGATTAATACCCCAAATTTGCACTAATTAAAACTGAGTTCCTCCCAACAAAAGCCAGGGTAGCCACAATTTATGCCGGCCGAGTGGACCGGGAAATTAATCTGGTTGGTTGTAAGCAACCGCAGATGCATTTGCTCTGCTGCCTGCAAGCGTTCGACAAAAAGTGCAGTGAATATATTTTAGTTGGTTGTGAGTTAGGCTTAGGAATTTAGGGAAATCTATATTTATTGAGCTGTTGCACGATGGTTTTGGGATAAAAAAAAGCGTTTTGCCAATTACACGGCGTGTATTAGAAAAGTGTACCAGATCTTTCTGATACATGCTGATAATTTGGCAAAACACTTATTTGTGGTATTATAATAATCACTAGAAAATGCTTTTTTAAAATAGTGTCGTTACATTGTATTTTTTCATGAGGTCGTTATCTTATTAATTGTTGTCTGCATTAATCGTTGTTAGGTACAACTTAGTTTCAAAATAATAGTGAGACAGACTTCTTCCGTAGTTTCACATATAAATATATAAATAAAATATAAATAAATAAACATTCAAATTGAAGAGGAGTATCAAATGTTAGTGTTGCTTGTTAAATTGGACTTAACATGGATCGCAAAAATTAAAGAACATGGAGTTGTATCCATAAAAGTGTAGGTAATAATAATAAAATCTTGTTTTATAGAAAAATATGTAATAAATAAATAAACTTTTATTTCAGACAGAGTCCATTGCTTTAGTAACAATTTTACTTAACATCTAGTGTTAGGTACAGACACAAATTAATATACAATTAAAATTTAGCATAGAGCTGCATCTACCTCTGCAATTTCGAGGAATCCCATCGATCTGCAAACACACCGAGATATTGTCAATAGTGTCCGACCGAAACAGGACTTTCTACCGAAACCGAAACCGAATCTTCGGTATCTCTCAGTTTTGGCCGAAACCGAAGCCGATTTTGACATGTTATAAATCTATTGTTTACTGAAATTTGCCTTATTATTTACACTTATACAGAACAGTTAACACGTTTTAAATGAAATAAAAAACAATCACAGGTAGTAAGAAATTTTTTATATTTTTATTTCAACATTATACAAATTAACAAAACATGTTAACTACTTCTTGGAACAATAATTTGTGAGAAACAAAAAGCTGATAATGGCGGGTGATACACGAGCTCAGCCGAAGTCACCCGAATGACGCGCGATAATTCGCGAACGCAGAGTTTCGGTGCAGCCGAAGGTTCGGCAGATTTTCTGCCGAAACTACATTTTTTGCCGAAACTTGCCGAAACCGAAACCGAACCTTCGGCTGGTCACAAATTATCAACTGGTCATTGTTTTACGATCGAAACGATTGAAGCTTTTTCCACCATTGTTGGTCCAGAGACCAACATAGATATTCACATCCAAACCAAATATGATTATTGTAATTACTTAGATGTAAGCACTTTGTATCTCATTTTAAGTGAATTGTTATTTAAGTTCTTATGAGAAATAAATTCTTTAAACCTAAAATGACACATTTTCGACTTCTTATAAGATTTTGCCTAGTCCCCGACAGCAATTAGCCGTCGCAAGAAAAGAGGTCGTGTATTTTATTTATCCTGAAAAAAAACATGGGTTTTGGATTTGTAAACAGCGTTTAGAGGACTTCAGCGATAACGATTAGACACGGAAGCGTATTGAATGGTTGTGAACAGCTTTGCAGACTAACAATTGGAAAACGTTATGCAGTTTCTTTTAAAACAGAAGCAGCAGTAGCAGTGTTTTCTGAAGCAGAGACGACCCACTGACCGCATTATCTAGGTGGGACAAAAGGTAGGTATAAGTCAATTGTGTGAGAAGAATTATCAATTTTATTGAATGTAGGGTTTGTTTACTGTTTGAATTTGTTTAATCAAAGCAATACAAATAACTATTTTAATACTTACCATTAGGATCGGTTTGGTTTTGTAGTTGTATGTCGGTGGATTTTACTCCTTCCATCGATTTACATCGAGCATAAAAAGATCGACGACCTATTCGGCCCACTAAAAATAATAAAGGAATCTATAGTAACATTATCGGGCTGTACTAGTTATTTTAGCTAATTTACCGCTCTGAATGACAAAGCATGGTTGTCGCTTTCGAACGTCATGGGTTTTGCAAATGGCCGCCATGCCATCGCAATACCCATGGTGGTTATATCAAATTATAAGTACCTACTAATATAGTAGATTTAGGAAAACACACCGCAGCAATTTACTTAGTATTTTATTTATTTTCATTGTAATTATTATAACCCCCCGTATAAGTATCTTTTGTTTTTATATGTTACGCATAAATACAGATTTATATATTTTTATTTTATTTTTATTGTTATGTTAATGTGCATACTATGTTCAGAATTCACACTCATTTCCGTAAGAAGTTTTGCTCACCTTGATTTATTATTCTCGCACGGGGGGACGTCATTACATCATTCGCGAGGCTTTTGCTGAAAATCAGTGCTGCGGACAATAGGTTCGTCCGAAGTCACGGCATTCAGCTGAGCAATGACCTATTCTTGCACAGATACGACGCACAGTTTAATTGTTCTTGTTATTGTTGTTACACAAACTGTTATTTTTCTACTTTGCAATCAGCATTTTGTAGGTTTGATTGTTTGTGTTCATTTTGTAAATGTCGCAAAACAGTAGGTAATTATAGTGAATTGTCTTTGGTCTCCAGCCCTGACAGCAAGCAATAGATAAAATTTGTCAAACTTTTCCGTGTTAATAATGGATACGAGGCTTTTGGCTAATTTGTAGTGGTATGGTGTTTTTTTTTTTTTTGTAATGTGCATTTAGTTTGTGCAGAATAAACACTTTTTCTTTCTTTTCTATAAATTCTATGTACAGATCGGTCACAATTTAAAATCTTTGTATCCATCCAATGTAGTTCCCAGTGTACAAAATAAATAAATAAATTGTATACAATAGTGACTAGCTAGTCAGCAATAGCAATAGTGACTAGCTAGTCAGCTGACTTTCATAACACATTGTCGGCTGTTTGAAAAATATATTGTTTGCTGGATTTAGTTTGTAGATGGATTCAAAAGAGCTCCTACAGTAGTACGGCCAGTGTTATTATTTATGCGTAATGTCCTCCCCACATGCTTTATGGGCGTTTGTTATTTTACTAATTGATTTTGAACCTTAAAGTGCTCTCTGACGGGGAGCATTTTAAGGTTCGCCTGTAATGTAACGTTCGGAGTCGAGCATTACATCAGTGAGGGAGGACAACCCAGCATTACAGTGCACAACCTGAATGATACAATTCGAGCATTACAGTGCACAACCTGAATGATACAATTCGAGCATTACAGTGCACAACCTGAATGATACAATTCGAGCATTACAGTGCACAACCTGAATGATACAATTCAAGCATTACATCAGTGAAGGAAGGGAACCGAGTGCTAGAGTGCGCAATGTCTGTAATATTTACTCTGAAATGTTACATTACAGGCGAATGCTCTTCAGTCAGGGAGGCAGTGTTGTAACGTAATGCTCAATCGAATCTGTAACGTTACATTACAAGCCAATGTTCCCGGTGAGGGAGCACCTTTACAGCCGAACACGCTTGCTATCTAGAAATAAATTAGTGACTGTCAGCGATAGTAATTAAGCACCGAACGTATCCACGCCACGGCTGAGACGTGTCACGCCGCCGTGACAAGCCGTATCGTGTTCCTAATGGCGGACAAGGTCGTGGAATACTAACAAACTATAGAACAAATATTTGTATTTGTAATTTATTGTAAGGAAAAGGTGAGGGGTGAAATTGTTGATAAAAAACACGATTAAACAATACATAAGATTTTAAGTACACAATGGTTTGTTTGCATCATACGCCTTCCATGCTCTAAACCCGTGACAGGTTACCAATGTTGACTGGACCACGCGACCCACATAACAAAAACTTCAAAATTCGGGACTCGCCTCTTGGCTGTCATGAAGAAAAAAATCATTACTATATGAATGAAAGCCTGCAAATAAGAAAAAAACAAGTTACTCAGTTACTATCAAACATTTTATTACTTAATTAAATACAAGGAGTGTTACTTCAATGAGAAGGATGTATTTGTTTCCAATTTTTTGACATTATAGCTTTAGCATCAACTTCAATTTTAGTTACTGTTAATCGCCATGAGTTTGATACGTCCAATTTATTTCGGTAAATACCGAAATAAATTGGTTTTAATGTGAATCATAGCTGAAAATCATTTTCTCAAGGCCCACCCAATATTCGCTCGCGACCCACTGTGCGTCGCGATGCGTACACACACGATTCGCCAATTATTTTTAAGTCCCATGTAATAGGGGGCGAGCCTTTTGCCATCAGCCGGGCACTAATCTTGACCTCGAGCTGCTACGGAGAAATTTATAATGGAAAATCCGAATAACACTTTGTCCGACCTGGGAGTCGAACCTAGGCTCCCATGGTAAGCAATACAAAAAAAAAAAAAACGAAAAGCTTTATTAGCAAAGGAAAAGTTGATAGTGATCTTACATAGATACAATTATGTGTATACATCACAATGTTTTGGTTCTACCGTTGACCATCAAACTAAACAGGGCTTGTATCCTGGGGAAATATGTCAGATTACAGGGCTAGTTTAGAAAAGCGGGTATTATGTTGTATTTTAGGGATATGAGGAACAGGGTGTAACGTTCACTCATCCCCCATAGGAAAGGGAGGATCCTCCGACCAGACGGGTGTCATGTCTGGCGGGCAATTGCCCAGAGGTTGAAGTCGGGAGCTTGTATATATGTCCACCGCGCGGTAAACTCTAATTGCGCGATGCAGGATTTGAGTGACGTCAGGATGTTGTGTGACGTCAGGTCTTTGATGCGTAGTTCGCATGTGGCGATGTACATTTTTACCCAGGACTCAACGCTCAGCAGTCGCGATTGAGCCCAATAGACCAAACAAGAAGATTTTGCGTGGTTGTAACGCATATTTTGCGTGGGAAAAAAAAGAAGTTTTTTTTATATTTTAGTTTTTTTTTTTGTGTTGCTACATACTTACCGCAAATAAACGTATTTTTATTCTTTTTTTTTTAGTTTTGTTTAGTTACTTAGGCACATCTGAAAATGAGTGCCGAAAACTGTAAAATTTTGTTGTACCCAGTAACAATTAGTACCGAAGCAATATTAAAACCACAATGGCACATGAGCGATGAGTTACAAGGAGATAAAACCGCAATATCCACTGACACTGTCAGTAGCAATGCCCCGGTAATTGCATTGCCCGTTCTGTGGGTAAGTGATAAATATTCAACTACCTACATTTCGAATTTTAACACAGTTGTGTGTGAGCTTGTACAAGGCTATGTATTATGCATACGTCGTTCTGTTGCCTACTTAATTCTTTGCCTGTGTACGTCTAGAACACTTCTCGATGTCTGAGAGGCCTTGCTTACGGTGCGTTATTTTTCTCTTATACGATGCGGTAGAAAACTTAGGAATTTTTCACTTGGAAAGTTTGCGTTCGAAAAATTGGAAGATGGTCGTAAGTTGCGCGATTTGAAGAGAAAACAATTGAGCAGCGCCTGCACTGGACACGAGACGTTCGACGTTCAAAAACTATGCGGGACACCGCATGCGATTAATACTAAACCCAACTAGGTTAAAACATAAAAAAAGTTAACAACTCTTTCATGAATTCCTCTTACAGTACTTCTGACATGCCAATCAAATCTTCGTCCATTCAGCCGCAAATTGTTAGTTGAATTAGAATTCATGAAATCGTTACGTGCGGCCAGAGTGCGAGGAGGAGGTGAAGGAGTAAACCTACTTATTACCTAACTTTGCCCATCATCGATGTGTCATGTCTTGTGTATATCTTTTGTTGGAGATCCATAATGAAAATAAAATGAGTCCATACGGTTGACATTTTCCGTATTCCAAGAGCTGGCTTTTACCTTGGCCAGAGGCTAAGCATTTCCATACAAACGTGGCAATACCGCTAGCCTCTTGGGTACATTACCCGTCGACAGTGACGCGGAGGAATTTTTCGCCGCCATATTTTAGTTTGTAAATAGTTTTAGTTAAGTTAGGATTTTATATTTTTATTTTATTTATTAATTAGATTTAAGTTTTTACCTATTTATGTATGAGTTCATTTTAATTCAGAATAAAAAATGTAGTCCCAACTAATATTATAAATGCGAAAGTGAGCTTGTTTGTTTGTTTGTTACGCTTTCACGCTAAAATGGCTAAACGGATTTGGAAGAAATTTGGCACCGGGTAGACCTTGACCTGGAGAAGGACATAGGCTATTTTTCATCTTGGATCACAGACGAACAACTGCAACTGCTAGTGTTAAATAAATAAACATCCAAACACACAAATATACAAATTTTCACATTTTTAATATTAATAGGATAAGTAGTAAAGGATTGCCAAATGGTGCTGTCAATTTTTAACCGCATGCGGACACATTATAGTTTAGCACGTATATAAAGTTGTGATTAGCTCTAAAACAGTATTCAAAACTCTGTTTGACACGCGTACATTGAGTTAAAAGTTATAAAACTACATACATTATACAGTGTTATGTTAGTATACTGTCTAGTTGTACTACAGGGACCAGATCGTTCCATTTTTATGACTTCACCTCAATAGTGTAAAGCCACTTTATGAATTTGGCTTGAGAGAGCTGATTCTTTTATTAATTTTCGTCCGAGAGACAAAAGAGCGAAAAGCTGATTTGTATAATAAAGACTTAACGCTGGGCAGCCTTTACCAGAAGTGGTCATTGTATTAGTTGTTCAGCAGCTTCAATTTCATGAGGATTGTGCTAAAACTCACAAAAAGACAAAACTCAAAGCATTTATTTCAAATAAACCAATAACAGGCACTTTTGAATTGTCAAGGGGTCGGTCAGCCAGAAAGATGAAGCTAGTTGCCCGTTCCAAAGCGTAGTAGGTACCTATGGAGAAGAACGGGCAAGAAACTCCACGGACACTCTTTTAAATCAAAATATTGGTTACATCATTCAATTGTTGAAATTATACATGTGAGAACAATGTAGAAAGACGCGCACGTTAATAGCGTCAGCAATAAAAAGATAAAAACCATTTAAAAAATTAAATAAATTTTAATAAGCAATGGCAGCTAAGAAATTACCAGTCCCTACTGACGGCACTCGTACACGAACATGACGTATAGATCAGCACCATTCAGCTCAACCATTTTGAAGGGAACTTAATGATCCAACACACAAGCCACCATCAGCAAGACATTTGAGTGAGCATGACATACCCTCTGCCGACAGGGCTCATTCAGGGCCGGAATATAGCAGTCTGTCGTGGACGTGGTACGACAGCGGTTCCCCTGACATCATTAACGATCGAGGCGCCGCTTTATTAGAGTGACATAATCAGCCAGTGTCACTCTTATCCGACCTCTTCGGTGGAACCAGTAACTTCGTAACAAAAATAGACGGGCGGCGCCTCTTGAAGCGCCATCAGACTTATTCACATTGTTCAACTTATTCAAATACTGGTAAACTTGATTAAATTGGGACTTAATTATCATCAATAACAAAGACCATGATCATGTTTTAAATAAAACATATGCATATGCATATGGTATGCTGGAAGAGATTTCTTTTTAAATAAGCATCACCTTTGTTCGTATTTTTCTGTTCCTTTCTTCTTGTCTGTTTATATGTGTGTACATAAACCGTTAAATAAATAAATGAATCATTTTCTGGTTCTATATAATCAGTTTTTATTTATTTACCAATTTTATATCGAAATAATACAGGTTTGCGCATAATGAAGTTTTTTAAAGGCAGAACAGAGTGGCCAACTTCATTTAAAAAAAAAACTATTATATTTTTGATATGGTAAACAATTCTGCCAATGTCAGATGTAAAATGAAAGATTAATAAATAATACAACATTTTATTTTTATACAAATTATTCGTTAGTTATATTGTAAAACCCCTCTTTACTACCCTTTAGCATTAAATGGAGTACTCGTATTATACTCGTAGGATCAGTTAACAACATAGGTAACTAATAATACCTAAAGCTATTACCTGCAGGTGTATAAGCAGAGATATAGTCCATGAATCTGCCATAATCTCCGTACAAGTTAGCGTCCACAAGGCAGTTATTATCCCCAGTAAGATAACCTAGTGTTGCCACACGGAATATTGTAGCACTAAGGTCTTAATAGTAGGATCCATTCTATTGTTCTACCATTACTCAGATAGTTAGTGGCGTATACTGAAAGCGCTCTTTAATTAAAATACCTCGATTTTTTTTTAAGTACAAAAATGCGCCACTTTATTTGTGCTTGTTTATTTATTTAAAAAAAAAAAATGTTTAATTTATCTACATAAAAACTGTACACATAAAATCTATCTATATAAATAAAAATGAAATGCTGTTTGTTGGTAAGCGCATGACTTGAGAACGGCTGGACAGATTTGGGTGTTTTTTAAACCCCGACGCAAAAAGAGGGGTGTTATAAAATTGACCGCTATGAGTGTGTGTCTTAAATGGGTGAACCGATTTGAATGCGGTTTTTTTATTTGAAAGCAGGTTTTCTAGCGATGGTTCTTAGACATGTTTTATCAAAATCGGTTCAGCCATTTGAAGATTACCAGCCCTTTTCTAGTTGATGAATGGATGTGAGCGTCTTCCACAGGTCTGATCGATTTGTAATTTGGTATTCTGTTACTTCAATGATATTAGAGGAACATAGTAACCTTGAACTTATGCTGCAGCATCACCTGGAATTTGTGGGATACCCAACTCCCTTACCAACTTACAGCATGTCTTATTTGGGCTCATTGGAATAGGTTATAGATAGATGATGAACAGGGTCTGTTGATGGAGTGGGAATGAGAAATGAGGAAATGTTTGTGTCGGGGGTTTTTAATTTTTAGTATACTATATATTAACTTGTTGTTTTGAAATCTTCGTATAATCCGAATAAGGTTTTCATGGAAAAAAAAACATTTTTTTTGTTTTGTTTTGGTCACACAAACTAAATGATGTCGAAAAATTCCTCCGCTTAGCTGTGAACTGGTAAAGTGCCCAAGTGCCTGGCGGGGCTGCCATATTGTATGGCAATGCTGTTGTATCAAGGCATAAACCAAGGCCCAAGTCAGAGGTCCATGGGCAGCTTTAAAACTCTGACACCAGGTTTATCACTAACCAGACGAAAAGAAGAAGAAGGCATCAACAGTGTCGCCATAGAGATACAAATACCGTCCTTTTATAAAAAATCCCTCACCGTCGCAAGCTCAGTTAATAAAAAAAAAATCCCTTTCATTTTAAGTTCTGACACTTCTTCCGCTTCACAAAGACGGTAGACTCCGGCTATTATATGCATGAATATATTAACGATTTATTAGCAGAAGGATAAAGAGATTTATTTAAGGAGTAACCTAATTTTCACACTTGTTCTTGCCTTGTATTGACTGGCTCCTTGATCTAATGATCGCAAGAGCTACTGCTGAGAATGAGGTCCTCGGGCCGGGCAGTATTATTGGGTCTGTCTGAAATTTATTTGTAGTAGTCCGGAGTTGGGATTTGTGCTCGGTTTAGACAATAGGCTTGCCCCCCTATTACATGGGACGTAAACATAACTGGCGAAATGTGGGGGTACCTTAGGTACACCTCTGCCTAAGTGTTCGGAGATTACAGGCTATGTGTTTTCTTTGTCTTGTAATGAGTTCATTGTAAATGTGTAGACAATAGGCATATCCATCGGCGTAGATGTTGGATTGTGAGTCCAAAAATGATACCAGTTTTGCAGTTAAAACGATTTGTTTGACATTTTGGCAGACGTCTTAGTCTAATGGTCAGACGAAGAAGACGAGACCGTCAAGACTAAACGGAGGTATTACTCTAACCTTAAACAGAAGCTTCTATGTTTTTTTATACTACAGACAAACTTCAGGAAGCGCAGTTTAACCTTTAGAGGTATGAGGAACAGGGTATAAAATTCACTCATCCTCTATAGAAAAGGGAGGATCCTCCGACCAGACGGATGTCGTGCTTGGCGGGCAACTGCCCAACGATTTATGTCGGGAAAGTTATATGTATGCTGTTCGCGCGGTAAACTCTAATTGCGCGATGCAGGATTTTTCTGTGACGTCAGGTCTTTGATGCGTAGTTCGCGTGTGGCGCTCTAGATACAGCCACAACGCTTACAAATGGGCCGAATTTGCGCGAATTCCATAAGCCACGAGCCGCCTTAACTAATAATTTACCCAGTAATAGACCTCATTAAAGATTTCTTTGTAGACTAAAAAGTACCTACCCACTTTCCGCCACAAGTTTTTCTCTTAATCAAAATTCATAACCGCTTTCTATTGGAAGTGCTCTAGATTTCAGCTGAAACAGCGAAAATCCGCAAATGTCCGCCCAGAATGTTTTTAAATGTTGAAATCTTTTAAGATTCGAATCGCAGTTATTACGAGTGTTTCTTTAAAAAAAGGAAGGTTTTGACTGGTCTACTGAAAATGGTTTTGTTATGTAACCATCACGCTGTTCTTTTGAAAGCATCGGTATAGACATTGCTACTGTTTCATATCGACATACTATATTATTCATGATGACCCTAAAAATATTATTATCCATATAATTTTTAAACATTAAACATCAGCATCATCACGCGTTAAGCCATTTTTAAAAGCAGTGTAAATATTTATTACGAGGATTATTGGAGTAGCTCCTGGCTAAGTAATACCAGCCGCATGAGTCGATCCATCTGGTTAAGCTACGCTTGCCGGGGTTGGTCCGTGTATGGGTAACCATCGTTACATATCGAGACTCCTTCGTGCCTCGGAAACACGTTAAACCGTTGGTCCCGACTGTCATTCCTGGATCTTTGACAGTCGTTACGGGTCGTCAGAAGCCCGAAATTCTTAAAACCAGTCTTACCAAGGGGTATCGTATTACCCAGTACCTAACTGGGTTTTGGAAGTCAAATAGCACCATGTAAAATACTGGTATTCAGCTGCATTTGGTTAGACTGGAAGCTGACCCTAACACAGTTGGGAAAAGGCTAGGCAGATATATAAATATTTAATACATGTAGGTTGTTGATTAAATGTAAAGTATTGAATTGCAAATACATCCCACATTGAACACATCTTAAGAGAAACTTTACCGAGAATCAGTCATTTCTCGTTTCGCCTCGCTCTGTTAGTTTTCGTCGAGTAGAACGTATTACTTTAGCGTAGTTATAAGTTACTTGTAGTAACTTAGAGAACATAAGTGAACATGTACCGCCATCAGCGAAATTCGGTGTGATTTCGATAATTGGAAATTAAATATCAGATAATAGTCTTGTCTTGGTCACGGCTGCCATTTGTAGATCTTTGGCGGTTGTTACGGGTAGTCAGAAGCCCAAATAGTCTGACAACTAGTCTTAGCAAGGGGTATCGTGTTATCCAGTAATTGGGTTGTGGAGGTCAGATAGGCAGTCGCTCCATGTAAATTACTGGTATTCAGCTGCATCCGGTTATATTGGAAGTTGACCCTAACATATGAAGAAGATGGAAGGCTAGGCAGATTTGACTCTTTAGTCTTGTTAGTCTGTGTCCAGGGATTTACGATTAGGATTTATTTTAGAGATATTATCTTAGTTTGGATTTTGGCTTAAATCAATATACTTCATAACTTTAAGAAAGCGACAGATCAATGCCAAAATTACGTCGTGTAATTTCGGCCTGATATCATCATCTGCCTAGCCTTTTCCCAACTATGTTAGGGTCGGCCTCCAGTCTAACCGGATGCAGCTGTATACCCGTATTTTACATGGAGGGACCTGCCTATCTGACATCAACAACCCAGTTACTGGGTAATACGATACCCCTTGGTTAGACTGGTTGGCAGACTTTCGGGCTTCTGACGATCCGTAACGACTGCCAAAGATCTACGAATGACAGCCGGGATCAACGGAGGGATCTTGGTATGTAAAGATCCACCCACGAATCAACCGCGGCAAGCGTAGCTTAACCTGGTCGATCGATCCGTGCGGCTGTTATTACTTAGCCACAAGCCCCTCCAAGCGCAATTTCGGCCTGATATGTCGCAGGTAATTTAAAAAGCATTTCAGGTTTAAGCACATCAATATACCTGTCGCGTAATTTCCGTATATCATTAGACCAACATCGGTGGATGCATCATGTCTTTTTTTCAATACTTCTCTATTAGTCGTCATCTAGGTAGTCACCCCCTTTCTAGCCATATCATCTTCCACATATTCCTTTCATCGTTTCTTTGGTCATCCTCTACTCTTATAACCATCCACATTCATACTCAAACCTTTCCTCACGACATTTTCATCCTTCTTCTAACACTGAGACAAAATTATAATACAACTACCGAAATATGTGAACCTAAACGTACTACATACTCTTCTGCTTAACATTGTCATCTACGTATTGTAAATTAAAGTCGCCATTTATGACATGTCTGTCTCTGTGACCGCATTGTTCTTCTAAACGGCGCAATGAATTTTGATGTGGTTTTCACTATCATTTAGAGAATTTATTCCGGAAGGTTTATGTATAATACATTAATATTAAACTTACATAATATAATGGAATTTGGATGTTAAAAAAAATCGTAAGAACCATGCAAAGCCCACCCCAGCTTCGCATTAAAACCATAAACAATCATCATAATCGTTCCAATTTCTTAGAACCACAGATAAAGTAGCGTTAGCTTGTAATGGACCGGATTTCCCAATATGGCGGCCGGAAATTGGCTCTGCAGCGGTTATTAAGCCAAACAGGAAGTGATGATTTCGGAAGAATTGGTCCGTAAACGATTATTTCGTTTGGGTAATAGTTCTGTTAGTAATAGATATTTGTTTAGGGCGAATATGATTTTCTGAAGTTATTATACTATTGTATTACTGTTATGTAACGAGTTCCTTCGTGATTCTTCTATTTTGTTTATGTTCAATTATTAATAAAAACGATTCCTGATTTAAGTTTTAAGATAAACTGAGGTATTTTTCTGTGATCAATGTACAAGTCAAGCAGTTTCTTTCGTTTATTGGTGGATTGATAAGTAAAAAGTAAGAAAGAATATTTCACAGCTATTTGCGTTTAGCATTCTGGCTGAACCCTCTTAAAATCCATGTCCCCTTACGTTGTTTTCCCACACAGTATATTGTTTCTTAGATTATCTGAGCTCAGTGGAAGTCACATTGAAACATACCTAGTTCGTTTCCATAACTAGACAATGCAATCAGAAAACGTAATAGTTAACAATAAACTTTTTGTTTGTGTTTTTTTATTTAATTATTAATTAAATTTTGCTGAGAATTCATGTGTCCATTGAAACAATATTTCTTTTTTTTAACAGTTTTGCTGAAAATCATAGGTACTTAAAAATTAATTATGATGAATATTTTGATAATATTATAATTATTTTAATACAATAGACAGATAGATTAGTCAATGGAAATTCATTTCATGGGAAATTCTTTTGTAAAAAACTCTGTTTTAGAAACAATAACAAATTACGTACTATTGTTGTTAGGTCAATTTAAATGACGTCACTCTATCAAATATCATTTAACTTGGTTTAGTTATTGAGTGCCAAAAAAGCGTATTCACCATTCACCTTTAATAAAAAAAGCAAAAAAAAACGAAATACAAAAAATATTAAATCAAATAAAATAGGTATATAAATAAAAATTAAATGATGTTCGTTGACCCATCCATTCTCAAGTGACGCGCGTACTAACGCGCGTCACTTGAGAATGGATGGGTCGATTTGATTATTTTTTGTTTTCAAATATTCGAAATATTCCGATAGGTTTTTATGGAAAGTAAAATTGGAAAATTGTCAGATTCGGAAAAAACTGATCGTCATTTATTCTATGGGACATCCCATAGAATAAATGACGATCAGTTTTTTCCGAATCTGTATACCCATTTTGAATGAACTATTGACATTTGGACTGGACAACATCCTGTCGGGTCAGCGAGTAAAAAATAAATATTAATCCACTTCTCAAATTATTTACAACGCGAAGATTAACGCGATTGAATAAATTTGCACATTCGTTAAACTCAAAGTTTGTAAAACAAATTATTTACCGGACCAATATTACGTAAATTAATTGGGATTCGATTTATCAACTGTAATTAAGTATTGGAGATTTACGTTTAATTAACCGATGCGTTTTGTTTTTGTTCAATTTTTGTTAACGCTCTGTGATTGCAAGTTAGTTTGCGAGCGATGCATCATTGTTAACGAGTTCTCTCAGTAAAGGAAAGTTTAAAAAAAAATCTCGTTGCTGAAAATAATTAAATTATTTTATCGAAGAGTAAAAATCCATAGAGCGTTTAAAAAATGTATATTGTGCATTTATTATTCATGTATTAAAGATAAACTTCTGAGCTTTAAGAGAGACTTTAACCTCTGAGTTGGTTTCGGTCTTTCTTCTCAGACCAGTCAGATAAGACAGAAACACCGAAGTAATCTAATTTTAAAGCTTCAATTATTGTTTGACGTATAGAAGAGTTATTTCGAATCAATACACCCAAACAGACATAAATAATATTTTATGGTCATAATTATCGTCTTTCTTCACTTCGAATTTATTAAAACGTTTTATAAATTACTGTGTTCAGTCCACTTCGATTTCTACGAAACTAAATTGACTTTACACTTTTCAGATTCTGATTAAATTAATTACACATTCATTGCACATTCAGTTATTAATAAGGGCCTATAACATTCTTCATATGAATGAATTAATTAATATATAAAATAATATGTGTCATTTATAAGATTTAATTAGCTTACTCATTATTTTGTCTCTTTTCAGGTCACTGCTGAAACAGAAATATACCGAAGTAAGTGGGAATCCAATTAGTACGAATTTATCTTAAGTAGATTTTATCAACAGCTTGTTGGTGCCAATAACATTAATTCGCCAATTAAGTTTATTGGCGCCCAAATGGGACTCTCTGAAAAACTTATTACTTTATGTAATATTATGTTTTTTATTGTATTATGATAAATAATTATGTATTTTTTTTAAATCATAATCTTATTTACTGATTATTATATATTAATATTGCAGCTGAAAGTAAATATAGTAGGTAAGTCATTTGATCTAAGCAAGAGTGCATTGACAAATCCTCCTTTGATCTTTAGATTTAGGTTCGTCGATTCCTTTTCTGCCTTTACGCAAAATAAAGTCACACGGACGTGCGAAATACGTGTGATAAAGGTAAAAAACGACTAAAAACACACCTCATCCATTCAACATTTATTAAAACGCCACGGGTCCTTGCTTCGACATAGAACGTGACTTATCAGATATACCGGTCAGAAACCAAGTCCTAAATTCCATACCAACAGGAGAATTTTCAGCAAAATCCTAACATGGAACGAAAAAAAAACTAGAAAAAATGTCACACGAAATATCAGGGAAAAATCAGGCGCTGTCGTATGAATAGTTCTTCAGCCTGCCAAAGTGTCATTGAAAGCGACTGAGGGTAGTTCAACAGGAAAGTGAACTGTCGTGTGTTAGTGATAGGGTTGGTTTTTGTTTAGTGATGGCAACTAATTATCGCGACCGTCTGGCTTGAAAGAAATAAGTGGAAGAAGCCAGTGAAATCATGCGCGACGATAACCTATAATTATAAGGAGACGATTAACGGAGGGCTTCTTTAGTGATGTGCCACTGATTTTATCGATTTTGTTTAATTCATTTACGATACTCATGAAAAATAAAATGGTTTAAAATTATTAGGTTTCTGTTTGGGTTTTTCTTAGAGATTTTTAAAGGAAAGGTGTCAATAAATAATATTTATTTAACAAGATTAATTTGAATTGTTTCGAGTTTTAAATGCTGACTATAAAGCTGAGTATTTAATGGTTTTCATTACATAATATACATAATATTTTCAGGGGTTGCCTACCTTTTAAAAACTTTCAAGATTGATAATCATTTTTATTAATCATTTCTAGAATCCAAAACCAACAAGTTTGAAATGAAAATAACTCGATTAATCGGAACATTTTAAAGAGGATCATAAAATCTATCGATATAATCTTGAGTGACGTGCATTATCGATGATCTACAATTCACGACGATCACTGATGAAGGCTTGTTACGTTCATGAATACAACTCATACCCATTGTGGCCCGCTCTATTGATTCCTAACTTTGATTTATATGATCTATACAGACGGTAATTATGTTTAATATAGGGTCTATAATAGTATTAAGTAATAATTTCAGAAAATAGAAAGCGTCTTGTGTTATTTTTTGTAACGTGTATTCCATCATCATGGACTATACATTGTATAGTCGACCACTAAACTATTTTGAAAGTACGGAGAGATACTACCACGTTAGCTGTGCATGCATGCATCCGTGCATGGCGTGGCCGTAGTGGACGATCCCGTCTATATTTTCATACAAAGCGAAGCTAAGTACTCGTACATAGCTCAACCGTGGGCTGCTGTGGAGCTACGTCTTAAATAAAGCTTCTTTTCCAGTTCCTACGTAAAAAAAACACAAATACATAGGATTATTTTGTTATGACTTACTGGCATGTTTATACAAAATAATTCCATAATGTTAAAGCTTCATGATGTGGAAAACATCAAACTATTCATCTTCACAACCGATAGTTTGAAACAGTTCATCTCCATACATCGAAATTGGGTATCGTATTTCAAACAACAAACATGGAACAACGTTAGGTGCCGGCTGAGAATAAACAAATTAATTTCAACTGGCAAGTCCGTAGATATTCGGAAGCCGCAGAGGAGAATAAAGCACGAATGCAAGACAAACTATCGGTCGAAGCAAAGTTCGGGAGTCGATTGGCACGATTGTTTGAAATTCATAGAAGGATGGTGTCTGTTACTTATTAGTTGCATTATCGCCAATAGGTTGTCTGTTGTGGGTAGTTTTGATTTTGTTTGGTCATTTGGACGGTAGGAGTGTTTTTGTAGATGTTTATGTCTTCGTTTCAGAGATGGTGTTCGTATGTGTAATTCGTTAGTCAGTCGTGAAAGCTTTGAACCTTTAGCTTTGGAATGATTTATTTATGGAACTATTACCGGAATTTGTACTCTGAAATCTCTGCACATTTTCTTTAAATACTAACATCGTTGAAGATACTCGGTACATATACGTAAATAAACTAAACTACACACTATATCCAATTTGAAGGACTTAAAAAATGGACGAATAACGGTTTATCTGAGTTTTTAAATGATAGTAGTTTAATATTCATACCAACGTTCATACTTTTCATTGTGAGATTGTTTTTAATAGCTTATAAAATACAAACATTTTTCGCTTCCGATACGATGAAGTAACGTATTTGTAAACTTTTGCATGAACAATATTGGTTTCGATTTAATTATAATTAAATGACGAATCGATGATTAGTTGGTGTCTATTTTAAATTAACTGTTGTTGTTAACGCTGGCAATTACATTGAACGAGTTAATAGCTAATTATAATATAATTGTCACGGTTTTGAATATATATATAAATAAAGCTAGTACCTATTATGATTTTATTCATATTTACTCGTAATATATCGAATGTTTAAAAAGTACCTAATTTTCTTAGCCAATCACTTATTGTGTTACAATATCATTATTGCAATCTACCTACAAGCACCTAATTTAATATTCTATTCTATCAATCACTTACCCGTTGATAATATATTAACGTCTATAATTTCAAATTAGTTCGTAATTAATTATAGTTACCTTTAAATGACGGGTTGAACTGGGGCAGTAATTGTTAACAGTCCCAGCATGGGCTCCAGTAAGCCCTATTGCCGCCCAACATGGGACCTTTACAGTACAATCATTAATCTTAGTATATCATTACATTTGAATTACTCGAGGCAACAAACTTGACAATAGTTGGCCTGGTTGTGGTTCTTTTATATGTCGTTTTGGCATCGTACATTAAGCATCATTATTTTGTCCAAGTTTTATTTTAGGTACCTACATCTAGCAGGTCACAGCTTCTTGCTATGATATTGGTCGTTGACATTTAATTATAGATTATATAGCGAATACTGTGTGATTTGGAAAACGGTGTGAAACTTAAGTGGTGGTATAGTAACAAAATGTGGGTAGATTAATTAATAGTTTACTTACATTTATATAATTTAGTTTGTCATTAGCGTCAGCATAAGCGGTTAAAATAAGCTTCTATTCTTAATTCAAACTGTCTCTGTCTAATACTGGTTTCATAACAAATCTAAACCTTATGCCAGATCTTTTAAAATTTAAAGAAAAACGCGTGGATCATGTACCTACCTAGACGATGTCACAGAAGGTCCCAAGTCGCAACCAATATATCAAACATGAGACAAGTTCGATCTCACATTAATGTAATCTGGTAACTGATAACATTACACAACATCAATTATGACTAAATGCTAAGATTGAGGATATGCGATAACATACTTACGTCACGTTATCTATCGTATTACATAAATCTGTCTGTATAGTACCTGCTTTAGTTCTCTAGGGGAGCAAACAGTATTAGTTAAGAAATTCGGAGCAAGTCTCAAATCAGATCCAAAGCTAATTTTGTAGAGTGTTCTTTAAAGCAAGTATGGTTTTCGGAATATCTGTGAATAAGGTTATAAAAGGTAATGATAACTAACCTGAGGTTGGTATTTTGCGATTTGTGTTAGTGGTACATACTATGCAAGTGCAAATTGAGGCAATTTTCTCCTAGCAGCCATTATTTTTAAGGACTATTATCTATGCTCAGCGGTAATTACAAGAATAGTGTCTGGATGATGAGCAAAAAAAATGTAACGAAAAACTGCAAACGTTTGAAAACGATTCATAACATTTTGAACGCCCTGGAATTGCCTTTATATTAATGCTAGCGACCCGACCCTACTTCTCACGGTTCTTATGACTTGACAAAACATGAAGATTTCTTTATTATATCTAAGTTTATATTAATGTACTTTACATATAAACCTTTCAAAATAATGTTGAAAACCTTATCAAGATCCAGCGAAGTCTAGAAGAAAAACGCGATCACACACACAGACACGAAAAGCGACTTCAATTTGTAAATTGATATGTGAGACGCTACAGAACTGCATATCCCAGCTGTTTTGTAAAAAACAGTCGCAAATCAACATTCAGAATTCCCGAAAGACATTTAAAATACGCACAAACTAATGCACCTAACTGCTAAAACTGCCGCAGGCGCTGTTCTACTGACATCGCCAAGTTTCACTAACTAAGCTAATTTATGATATCAGTTCGTCTATCCCGTCGTTTTGCTTTTTGTAATTTGAAAAAGGATTAAACGAGATAGGTACCAAATGATGCTATTTTTCCTCGTTTTTTAAATGTAACCTTCATTCAAACAAAAACTAAATTAAAAGAAAGAAAAAAACGATTTGAATTTGAATGATAGAATTTATTCTGTATCGTGGATAAACAACATCCTTGAAAGTTTTTGTTATCGTTTTAAAAATGCATCTTAAAATTTAGGGATGTATAAGCAATTCAGTCGTTAAATTCACTGTTGACCGATGTCAAAAGATTGCTAACAATTTTAGTTTATTTGTATTTTGTGTTTCACGAACTGTGTCCAAATAAACGATTTCTTTCTTTTGTTTATGTTGGGTTTACGTATTAACTATTACAATTTATAATGATCATTATAAACCTTAATATTTCAGAGCATAGGGAATCCATACAGTAAAGAAAACTTAAAGCTAATGTTAGTATCCAAAATATATTAATGGTAGGTAAAGTCTGGAGCCGAACTTCACACTATCCAAGAAGTATATAGTAATAGTAATTTTATTTCCAAACTTCAGTACACGTTACATCAAAGAGGTCTCGACGACTGAACTACGACATAATGTATAACAGGGGTGGAGGTTTCGTCAGTTACATAGATCAGCATGAGTAAGCTTATACTAGATCCAATTTACACTTAATTTTTACAACAATTAAAAGAAAATTGAAAAAAAAAAATATATGGAAAAATGTAGTAAAAAAAATTAATTTTTTTTAAACATATTCTGTTTTAGAATCGAATAGGGGTAGCATGTTTGTGATGAGATGTGTGATGGGTGTGCAGGTAGAGTACATGCCCGTAGACGTATGAAATCCGACCCATTGAAGCAACATACGACAAGCCCACCTACCGCACAACATGCTCAGGATGCTGTGGGAACTGGCACGCATTCGGCGGAGGATCGAGGGACTTCCGAACAACTTCCGAATGATGGCAGAAAAACCATCAACCCTCGCGTCAGCAAACATCCCCGAAGCGTTACAAAAACGGGGCATTACGAACGCCTTGTTATACTGCACACGCAGGGCGTTGTACTTTGCGTAAACCAAACCCACAGACTGCACGTGTAGAATGACTGGCAGTAACCCCTGAAGAGTGCCCTTTTTGCTTGCTTTTATCACAAGAACATTTGACCCTTTAGGTGGTCATAAACGTACCTATATTCTATTCCATAAATCTTAATCCTGGACATAACCTAACCTACCTAAATGATGGTTTAATTTGTTGGAGCAATTTACAAAGTTCATCGCCTATTCAGCCTATATTTCAAGAACCTATTAACTTGTATTACCTAATTGCCCAACTGAGTCCAAACCTCAATAAAAAATTCACGGCCAGTAGATATAGTAACCAATATCAAGGTTAATTCGGGGTTCTCGTTAGGGTCAAGTTTATTGAGGGTATAAAAACGATTCTGTATGCTGCATAGTTAATTAGTACCCAATTTCTAGGTCTGGTAGATTTTATCTCAATTTTGGTATCTTTGGCGAAATATAAAAGGATTTTTTTAAACGTGTGAAACGCTTTTATTAAAAATAATTTTAAATGTCGAGTAAGGTTAGAAATAACTGCAGTGCTTGAACAGAAGAACCGGAGGCAAGTGTATATTTTTTAAAGTTAAAAGCAATGTTAACACGCGACTCTAAGAATCGATATTATACACGTGTTTATTTTAATCAATACAAACACGAGACTTGTGAATTGGCACGCCACAATTGCGGCGATTACTCCCCTCTTTGAGGCGCCACGGCGTCCTCTCTTTCCGCCTGACGCAGGTCCTCACCGGACACGGTTGCTTCGGGAGGTACCTGTTCCAGATAAGACGGGGAGGAGACACCCGGGTGTCAACATTGTGTGGATCGCCCGGAGGTCACTGTTGAGCATACGGTGGAGGTCTGCCCGGCTTGGGCGGGGCACTGCCGTGTTCTCGTGGAAGTGATCAGTGGCGCTGACCTCTCGCGTCCGGCCCTGGTCCAGGCCATGGTACGGAGCGAGAAGGCATGGGAAGCCGTCATCTCCTTCTGCGAAGTAGTAATGCTCACGAAGGAGGCGGAGCGCGTGAGGGAGAGGAAAGTTTCGCGCCCTCACGCCCCTAGTTGCCGCAGGAGACGCCCTGGGCGTTGGGAATCCCAGGCCGATTCCCGGCCACCGTAGGTGCGGGCTCGCGGACGGTGAGCAATGGGTAGCTCGCCGTCCGATAACGACCAGGCCCGGGTCGATGGCTTGTTGTGTTCCACGTGAGCCTCAATGAGATGGCAGCACAACTGACGGGGTCCGCTATGGCCGATGCCTGCCAGGGTCGCGGGAAAGTCGGAAAAGGATACCGTGGCCCCTGGCAACGTACAGGCAACTGAAGGAACACGGGTGGGTTTTAATCTGTAACAGTCTGACACGCCCTCCCGCTCTGTCGCTATTTTATAAATACCCAGCCAAAAAAAAAGCTCTATGTGAAGAAAAAATGCTTATAAATAAAAGAGTAGTCTATCTATATTCTACGTAATTACTACTTAGATATATTACGCTGCTTGATAATTTTATTCATAAAAGGAGAATATTTTAGATAATTGAAGTTTAATCAAATTGATTACCCGTATCTTCATCCCTGTCCGCAATTTATTTTGGATCGACGAAGCTTTTATTTTTTTTTCTTATATCTGTATTAGTCACCCCCTTTCTAGTCATATTATATTTTAAACATCATTTATCCATCGTTTCTTTGGTTGACCTTACCTCTTTAGTCGCTTGCTGGGAGACGACACATACTCGTAGTATTTTATGTAACTGTAGGCCCAGCACGATTTTTGAATCGAAAATTATACAATTGTCCATAGCATTTTACGGTATTTTTTTTTAAAAAGGCACAATTAGTATAACCCATACAGATCAATAATAAGTAAATATTACGTGCAATAAAGAAAAAAAAAATACGTTTATTTTCGGTAAACATGACGCAAAGAAAGAACACAAACATAAAAATAAACAATTTCGGGGCAAATATGCGTCACATCCACGCAAAACAGCCATCGGTCAGCATAATGCTGCGACCCTATGCGAGACTGAGCTCCAGCGCTGGTTTCCAGCGACAGCCGGCGTTGACATGATGACGTTGACACGTGCAGCATACAATGAGATATTAATAAGATATATGAAATTAAATAAATTATACAATACTTATTTTCAATGTTTATATAAATATAATATTTAAAATGGCAACATCCCGTTCAGTCAGCACAGAAAACTATCCGAGGATTCCAATTCAAAAATTGATCGAATTTACGTAGAATTTACTCCGCCTGCCGCGTTCGTGTTAGGCACACTGTACTTGGAAGCAGCTAGATCCAACAAATTGTTCAATTCCATATTCAAAGTGTGGGCCACTGGGCTCTGTCCAAGTTATTAGTTCAGGAACTTTAACGTCATTGGTTGCAACCGGAACTTTGGTTTAGACATATTGCTTTTACAGTTCAACAAGGAGTTTCGCTTTGAAACGTAACGGCCTAAGTCCGAGAACGGGTGGTTAAAACTAAACTTACTAATCGTGACTTATTGGAATTCCTTTGAAACTATTCTGGATACTGTTATACTTAAGTTTGATATAGGTAAAGATTTATAATGAGTGTGAGTGTGTGTTTATTAAAACGGTATTATTAATCTGGCATTTAAAACTATACACGATCAGTAACCGCGTTCAAGAACTGTCAAAGTCAAAATTCCACAACATTTATGACACTGACAGTTCTTGAACGCGATTTAAATGTGCTGATCGCGTTCAGTTTCATTAGGGAAACTCGCTTTTAGCGATCAAATTTGCCATTTGGGCATCGCAAAAGTCATGCCTATATTACCGAGACAAAAGTTTCACAGTCGCTGAGACCCGTCAGTGAACTATTTAAATAAAGCACAACACGAGGGTGGCTAGTAAATGTTTACAGTTCATTGCGACGCCATCAGATAAACAGATGGAAAGAAACTTAAGGAGTGTTCTAGGAGACACGTTTTTTTCACTTTGAGATACGAAAAAATATCTATAGACACAATATACGCCAGTACTATGACTGACAGACATAATAAACAACTGAATCTAAGTGCAATCATGAAATAAAGATAATCATATTCTTTTTTTTACCATTTTTACTTAACGAGACCCCTCATTATCTCGGAAAGCAGGTTAAGCCGTTGGTCCCGGCTGTCATTCGTGGATCTTTGACAGTCGTTACTGATCGTCAGAAGCCCAAATGACAACCAGTCCTACCAAGGGGTATAGTGTTACCCAGTAACTATGTTATGGAAGTCAGATAGGCAGTCGCTCCATGTAAAATACTGGAACTCAGCTGCATCCGGTTAGACTGAGAGCCATACCGACATATTTGGGAAAAGGCTATCCAGATTGATTGATTGATGTTCTTTTTGGGTATTCAAGGTGTAATTAAAATAACGGAAAACGCGAAAAAAACATATTTTATGTTCGTATAAAGGTTACATGAAGTGTTTCAAGCGCGCCTTTATAGGAGGACGTGCGGTCGTGGGATCGGCCGCACTGGGTGATGGGGCTAGGTATGGCGGGCTGATAAGACTCGGGGGTGCGGCGAATGTACAAGTATCTCCAGGGCCCCCGACTCATGGTAGAAGTAGGAACAGTGGGGTTTTAGTCTGTAGGGTAGAAGTCTGACAAACCTCCCGTTCTCCCAAGACAGAGGGTATTCATGAAGAATTTTCCCGACGGTTTTTTTTTTAATAGGTTTGGTCTCATATGGAAGTTGTTCATAATGATAAGTACAATGACCCCGTAGAAGTATTCAGTTATTTTAATAAAATCTTGTAGAGTTGTCCCGATAAATAATAATAAATAACACGATACCTCTTGGTAAGACTGGTTGTCAGACTTTCGGGCTTCTGACGACCCGTAACGACTGTCAAAGATCTACGAATGACAGCCGGGACCACCGCCTTAACCTGCTTTCCGAAGCACGGAGGAGTCCCGTTATGTAAAGATGGTAAAAAAAAGAACATGATTATCTTTATTTCATGATTGCACTTAGATTCAGTTGTTTATTATGTCTCTCAGTCATAGTACTGGCGTATATTATCTCTATAGATATTTTTTCGTCTCTCAAAGTGAAAAAAAAACGTGTCTCCTAGTAGACCCCTTAAGTCTCTTTCCATCTGTTTATCTGATGGCGTCGCAATGAACTGTAAACGAAATGACCGCGGCAAGCGTAGCTTAACCTTCGATCGACCGGCTGTTATTATTTTAGCCACGAGCCCCTCAAGACCAAGTCAAGTCAAGTGTGGATTGATATTTGTTTCCAAACGATTTCGCGTGTAACAGCTAGTTATAAGACTACTGTGACGTCTTTCCATACATTTCCTTCAACCACCTATGTACGCGATACGCTAGTCTGCTAATATTTACGTAATGTCAACAGAGGGGGCTTGGAACAACAGGAGAGACACGAGTCGTTTATTTTGCAAACACGTCATCTCTCCCAGCCGCATCTTCACGGCTGTGTGCTCCAGGGTATACAGAGATGTTAGGTGTAGTTAATTGGCTCGTCAAGAGAATCATACTCTGAAATATAAGGCGAATGGTTTTGAGTATGAATGCTTTATGATTATTATTTTAGTATGTAAATGTTTATCAGCATGAACTTTTTTAAGACTAACTTAAGTTTTAACGGTTCTAAATCCAAATCTGAGTCATGTTTCGAAACTGTTTTTAAAGTTATTAGTATCGTACTCATCATCTGCCTAGCTTTTTCCCAACTATGTTGTGGTCGGCTTCAAGTCTAACCGGATGCAGCTGAATACTAGTATTTTAATTGAAGCGGCTGCATGACCTCCACAACCCAGTAACTGGGTAATACGATACCCCTTGGTAAGACTGGTTGTCAGACTTTCGGGCTTCTGACGACCCGTACCAACTATCAAAAATCTGCGAATGACATCCGGGACCAACGGCTTAACGTGCTTCCCGAAGCACGGAGGGGTCTTGGTATGTAAAGATGGTCACCCATCCACGGACCAATCGCGGCAAGCATAGCTTAAGCTGATCGATCGACCCGTGCTGCTGTTATAACATAGCCACAAGCCCCTCACACAAGTTATTACGATCGTAATAATAATGTATTTTGCCTACGGCGTAAATAAATGTTGATTTCATGTACTTGTTCCTTTTGTTCACTGTAGGTATACTTATAAACGACTGTAATGATTTCTCAAGTATTGAGAAGTTTCAGTATTACAAAAGTTTCAATAACTATTAACGAGTACCTACTCATAACTTTACTTAGCATGAATATCTGAGTATGGAATTGATGAATTTATATAAGGACAATTTTCTCCTTCTCTCGTATTGGCTTGACCTTTAATGAGAACTCTAGTTTCTGCCCACGGTTTAGAAAAAGTTCATGGACCGTATGTGTGCCAAAAATCGAAATCCGTTCAGCCGTTATGGCTGTTTGAGTTGAGTACTTTTGCATGTATAATATTTGTATTTGGTTGTGAGTAAGCTGGGTCGACAATCCAAGGTGCGCCAGATGTATATTTAAACATTGCTGTTCGTGTTATTTTAAGTACCATGAAGGTAAATATTGATAGTAACCCACGGGCATTCATAAAAGTTCAATAATATTTTTTCAGTTTAGTAGCAAAACTTGAAAATTAAAGTTGAACAATTTTTAAAAATACAGCGCCATATGCAAAACAGGGACTTTTTAATGAAAAACAAAGGACGCGAGTTGACTCCATTATTCACAGAACAACGAGACGAAACTAGTGTTTCGGGGTATCCATTAAAAGTGGGGGGTTAGGTCAAAAATGGGGGCACAACTACCGCACAAAAAAAACTGCTGAAAGCATAAACGTGGACTTTTGTGGAGCAAGTTTTGGCTGGATGTGATAAAATTTTATCACTTTCTGTTTACTGAAAGTGCAGCTAGGGAGGACTGATGTATGCCGTTTGCCATGGGTGCGGGTGGCATATCAGGAACAAGGAACCGACGAGGAAGCGACTTAGCTATCATCGATTTTCACGATCAAGAAACAGTGATAGCCTAGTGGTGTGACCGTCGGACTGTCAAGTCATAGGTCTCGAGTTCGAACCCAAGGCACGTACCTCTGACTTTTCGGATTCATGTGCGCATTGTATAATTATCACTGCTTCAAATACGGTGAAGTAAAACATCGTGAGGATTCCGGCATGCCTGAGAGATATTTCTTGACGGCATGTAAAAGGAAGCCAAGTCAGAGGCCCAGGCTGGCTTTAAAACTCTGAGACCAGGTTAGTCACGAACCACACGAAAAGAAGAAGAAGAAGAAACGTAAAAAATATTGTAAGTTGTGTGTAAGAAAAAGAGATACATAGATTTAGAGCTATCAAAAAGAGAGTACTCGCTTAGCGACGCTCGCTTGGCGGGCCGAACACTCGCTGAGAGACTCACGCCATACGCATACTAGCAAGTAATAGCTCGTCGCCGTCACGCAGTCGCTGCTCGTCGCTCGCCAACTCGTTTTTACTCGCTAGCTCTATTGTAGTTGCTCGTTTATCGTTGGGTATATCTCTTGCCGCTTTAGCCATCATGGCCAGGGAAGTTAAGGACCACTCGATACGTATACTCTCAGACAGCATGGCTGTTCTGCTAGCGCTAAACAGCCACACTGTTGACTCTGGGCTGATATACGAGTGCCACCAGCGCCTTAACCAGGTGGGTAGCCTCAATAATATTACCATTCAATGGATCAAAGGACACAGCGGTTCGCGGGGCAACGACGCAGCCGACGAACTTGCCAGAAGGGGGTCGAGCATGGCACCAGTGGGGCCAGAACCCATTGCGCCACTCCCCTTCGGGTACCTACGCACTCTGGTAAGGAAACGAACCAGGGACCAACATCACAAACTTTGGTTGGACCACGGTGAGTGCAGGCAGGCCAAGGAGGCACTCCCTACAATTGATGGCCGCTTCACGAAACAGGTTCTCCGACTAACTAAACAACAGCTGCGTACAGTCACTGCAGCTGTAACTGGCCATGGGTCATTTAATAAACACCTCTTTGTCATAGGAGTCACAAACAGTCCGCTTTGCAGAGCCTGCATGGAGGACGACGAGACAGCAGCTCATGTGCTGTTATACTGCCCGGTGGTCGCCACATACAGGGCAAAGTACTTCGGTAACCCAGGTACCCTACGTGAGATTGTCAGTGACACCAAGGCGCTGCTGGCCTTCTTTGAGGAGCTGGGGTGGATCGAATAACCGATTTTCCCACCCGTACGCAAAATACGCGCTTAGTCGTGGAGTTGCGGATATCAGCCCGTATTACCTATTACCTATATCGTTTATCGTTGGGACGAGTTCTTTAGACTTTTAAGTTTTTTTTTCAGTTTATGACAGATTTATACCAGCAGTGCTATTCTGTAACCATCTCACCATGAAAACTTAGGTGAAGTGAGCGTGGAGTGAGCTGTCATTCCACAGGGATTGACACTATTGACAGCTCACTTCACCCAAGTTTTCACGGTGAGATATTTACAGAATAGCATGGCAGGTCTTTATAATAAAACCGACCGTGACAAGCGACAATTCAACAATTTTATAAGTTTTTCATCGTTTTAGTGCTTAGAGCATCAGCCGTGACAGACTTTATGACAAGTTTTATATATCACATTGTCAGTTGTATTTAATGGGCCACAGGTGAAATTTTGTTTTATCATTTATCACTACAACTTTAAAGCCAACATTACATTACGAAATTCATCATCATCATCATCATCATTTCAGCCGAAAGATGTCCACTGCTGGACAGAAGCCTCCCCCAAGCACAGCCATTACGTTTTTTTCGCACAAGTGTGCGGGCGGCGGGACCGCCTGGCAGGAGCGTCAGTCGCTCGCCCGTGTGAACCTGGGATTATCACCAACGAAACAAAAACAAAAAGTCGCCCTATAATTTTATGTCACTAATTTCGTAATGTAATTTTGGCTGAATATTCTACTAATTAACAGCAGCTAAGTAGGAGTTGATCCATGTCAAAAGCCAAACGGATGGAGCCTGCTCTTAATATATATAAAAAAAACCTTTGTCTCACAACTATACAAGCACAAATACGCATATATTTTAAATACAATTCGAGTCACAACTATTACACAGACCAAAACTAAAAAGAAGTCCATTTCACGAAATAAACCGACCGTAACACGGCTGTCCGTCTGGAGTAACCAGCAAATATTTCAGTACCGCATCCTGCGCATGTATTTCCCTGTTCTAAAACCGTATATATTCCGTAGGAAAGCCTGGCTGGCCGGCTGCAGGCAATAACTTATGTTTATCTGAACCAACTGTTGGTACCTTTTCTGTTGTAAATTGTTTCTGTTTAAAGTTGCAAGGTAATTATGTGTTATCTAACGAAAAGGTAATCAGAGAACAATTTTATTTAAGGACATAATAATATAGGGGGAATTAATTAAAAATTAATTTAAAGTATGTATGCAATGTTTCACACTTTAAAATGTTTAGCTTTAAAATTAATTGAATGAACTATTCAAATAATGGTTTCTACTAAAAATATGCTTAGCTTATTACTATATTATAGTTTTGTCTAATTATCTAGTCGCGTTTTGAACTGGGTAATATAGGTTAGGCTAGGTTAGAAGTGAGACAAACCGAAACTTCCAAGTTGCTCGCAGAAATTAGATTCATGTTTATTAAAGTGATATTATTAAATTCTAGATGTATATTTATTCGTAGTATATCTTTTACAATATTTGACACACTAGGTACTAATTAAATGAACTAACTAACTATACAAATATAAGAAGGGGGTGGGGGGGGGGGAACAATGATAGGGCATCAAAAAATTCGTCCGCATAGATATATCCATATAGATGTATTAGTATGTTAAAGTGCTAATTTACAATTTTGTAGCTGTTTTCATCAAATTTAAAGTGCTATTAAATACATCCCATAACATAGTAAGGAAGTCAAAACTATATAAATATATATATTTTTTAAGTAATTGCTACGAGGTGTGGGAACGTGCCTGATGCAGAAAATATGTTAAGTTTAGTGATGTGTATTTTTAAATAGATAGTATAAAACAAACAACGGAATGCCCCAATTACGTATATGATAGCATAAACGTATTGTGGTTATATGAATAGTGGCAATTACTAGTGAAAGTGTAATTAATTAGCGGTTCATAAGCCACGCCGTAAACGGTAAATACTGTCTGTAGTCGGTTAGTAACTGAACTGCAGGTTATTTTTGTGGTTATAAACAAGTTTGAACGATGCTGCGGTATCTATTTTTTTAATATCGCAGCATTATGCTGAGATATGGGCGTTTCTGGCCTCGCACAAAGCCTATTATTGAAATGGCTTATGAAAAATAATTTTATTTTGTGAATGAGTACCTAAACTTGAGATTCACACTGACATTTTACTATTATAATTTGACAAATACAAGTATGATGTATGTTTCAATTTTATTAGCTAATTTCATTTATTTAATTAATGTAATCTAGCATGGTAGTTTTAGCGAATTGTATTAGAAACTGTTAAAAAGCCCGACCATCTGAAATGTACTACAATTCTTGCATATAAATTTAATTTATATGCAAGAATTGTAGTACATTTTTAGTTAGTACTTAATTTAATTTCATTTCATTTAATTTTATTTAATGTCATTTAATTTCATTTATTTTCATTTATTTTCATTTAATTTCATTTAATTTCATTTCTTATTGGAATTGGAATAAGAGAGCATTCTGTTTTATCAATCTTAATCAATTTCCATGTTTTTAAGTTAATTTGCATACTAATTTATTTAATCGCCCATTAATTTTTAATGTAATGTTGGCTGCTGACTTGAGATCAATTCGTTTTAGACAATAATTAATTTTAAAACTGCCATAATTAAGGAACTTACTAACTACGATATTATGATATATATCTGACCTAGAAAATCCATATTTTATTATTAAAAGATTTTGGTACACTAGTCGAGAATCCATTATTATTTTTTAAAGCATGAATAATATATCAAAGCATTTTTACTGTTTAATCTAACAAAGCTAATTAAATTTATACTAAGTTACTTTTAAAAATACATACACTTTACTATCTCAGACAATAATCAACCTTATGTCGTTATACTTAAAGCAGAAAATTTAAAGAATGCAGGATAATATTTCCAATCCAGAAGTGAAGTGACGCTATCTCCAGCATTTTAAATTGGCTTATCCAATTACTGGTTGCAAGTAATATTATTTTAAAGTACTCGACAAAAATCGTGCTACTTTCGACCTTAAACGTTGCGTTGTAGGGTATTAAATTAATACATATATTATATACACACAAACATAATAGAGATGGGTTTTAACAGGTTAAAAACGAGATCTGTTATTACTGTTACTGTTACATAAAAATAAAAGATCGATATATCTGTTATTAAATAACAGCCTGTTATTTTTGTACGGACGACAAATACGTATTTAAATCTCAGTTAAATATCTTCGTTATTTCTTTTCGTTTAAAGTTAAAATGGTATAAAACCGCTTAAGTAAGAGTGAGAAGTAAACATATTTCGAAGTAACTAATAGGTGTTTCTCTCTTTAGCAAGGGTCATTCAATTAGGAAGAGAGAGAAATTGATAACCTTGCTATATTCCTTCCTTTGTGTGAGTGTGTTCTTAAGTAACAGCCGGGGTAACAGTCTGTGTGGGGATTGTTATAATGAATTATCAGTAACAGCCGCGGTAAGTCTTTGAGTAATTGATAAGTTATATTGTTAGGAACAATTGTTGTTTGCTATTTTTAAATATCTTTTATTTCTATCTGTTACGATAAATACGCCTCACCCCTGAAACATAAACAAGTACGCCTTCTTCTCATCCTTACATACTCCTTTACTTTGATACATCTGGTCAACCTGACCTTTCTGAAGCACATCACCAATAATGTCACTATAAGTCCTCCTAATATTATGAGGATATACGTAATGTCATTATAATATTATAAGGTTATACGTAATGTCATTATAATATTATGAGGATATACGTAATGTCATTATAGTATTATAATAATAATAATAATAATTTTATTTCGACCAACAGTGGATCATATACAAAATTACACAAAATACAAAATTACAAAATAACTCAAAATAAAAATGATCCTCATAATACTATAATGCATGATTGCCACTTAACAGTTGTCAAAATAACGCTAAACCAACATTATTACTTAAGCAAACTAACAATAACAATTAAGTAAATATTTATTCCGTCCATTGTGAAGTGATAGGCAGACATTTCTATGAAACAGAATCTGTTATTGAAATTGGTTTATCGGATGAAAATATCTTGTGGTGAAAACATACAAAACGATTTCAATTAAAATATCAATTAATTGACGTGGCGATTATTAACAAGATTACATTTTGTTTGGTGTTTACTTCCAATGAAGCTTTTCAAACTGGTTGTACGCGGGAAAATTTATCCGTCTGTTTGTTTTGTACGTTACATCTCTAAACTACCTAAGTGTTTTTCATGAAATTTTCTGAAAGGTACCTTTACTACTTTCTGTATATTTCATACTAGCTTTTGGCCGTGACTTCGTTCACGGGGAAGTCGTAGGATTCACAATAACTAAAATAACAGTCACATTTTTATAAGACTCTCTCCCCCCCCGGCGTCGCATCGCATCGCTCGCTCGCGCTATTAGTTCGTTTTCACTTAGCGTTCTTTCTGACTTTTATCTTTTTGCTCTTAAAGGTCGTAGCGTGATGTTAAATAGCCTATGGCAGACCTTTCTCAAGAATATGGCTACCAAATGCAAAAATATTTTTTTCTAAACCAGTATATTACGTGCCCAAAAACCTGTTAAGTTAAGGAATAAAGTAATAATTCCTAATCCAAATTACTTCGTACTTCTCTCGATTAAAAACTAAATTCCATATAAACATTTCGCTCAAATTTATACCAGAGCCACAACTGAGACCAAAACATGTGCACTACGAAAACATTTCAAAAGAATATAAAACTGAATCTAGTGACATTTGATAAACAGTAGAACAACTACAACCAAACTTTCATATCGAAGCACAGAGACAGTCATGTGCCTGCATGCAGTACAATGATGTAATGCATTGCAATGCATTTAGTCTATGGTTTCGCATCTTAAGTGGCCGCGTTTGAGGCTATAAATTACTACTTGATTAAGAAGTGTCAACTGTGAATCGTGAAAAAATATAGTGTTTTATTTAATACTAGTGACCTGCCCCTGTTTCGCAATGGTGCAATCTACTGATATGGCGACATCTAAAAACTGTAGACTTCTGTGTTATGTTTAAATTAAATATTAGCATTAAACATATAAACATTAGGGAATAAATTTTCTAATGATGGTGAAAACCACATCAAAATTCATTGTGTAGTTGAAAAACTAAAATATAAAAACCAAACTAAGGCATCACACAAACAAACATGAAAAGCAACTTTGGTTTGTACTATTAATAGTTTTTTTAAATAAAAAAATATGAAATGGTGTTTTTTTTTTCTTTTTCTAACTCATTAATACCCATAAACGAGGGACAGTTGTGATGTTTGACAACCGCACCTAATGCTAGGATTTCAATCGGCCTAGCCTTTTCTCAACTATACTAGGGTCAACTTCCACTTAAACCGAATGCAGCTCAATACCAGTATTTTACATGGATCGACTACCTACCTGACCTCCACAATCCAGTTACTGGGTAATACGATAGATACCCCTTGGTAGGACTGGCTGTCAGACTTTTTGGCTTCTGACAACCCGTTACGACGGTCTACGAATGACAGTCGGGACTAATAGCTTAACGTGCCTTCCGAGGCACGTAGGGGAGTCGATTTGTAAGGATTTGTCACCCATCTATGAACTGACCGCGGCAAGCGTAGCTTATCTGTCGATGGACCCGTGCGGCTGTTATCATTTAGTCACGAGCCCCTCGATGCTTCGATGGGGAGTAATTAACAAAAAATTGTCTAGTTGACTTACTGTTTTACATTCCAACTGTGCCCGTGTTAGTAATAATCACGAAACAGGTTTGAAACATTTGGCGTGTGGATCGTAGATACCATCTAGATTAAAAGCACTTGTGGTGGTACTTGGTAGGTATGTACTAGTGGTACTTTGTAGGTACTATTGTTCAGTTTTGTTTAGATAAGGATCTGTGTTTAACAGAACTTGAAATAAAGTGGTACGTGTATTTAGGAATGATGTTTCGTGATTTGTTAGTTTGTTTTTTGGAATGTTTTTGTTGTTATGCTACAGAGTAGAGTTGTACCATGGTTTGATAAATGCTTTCTAAGTGGAAAATATATATATGGGTTTCATCGCGATAGTGGCTCAGTCCGGTTTCTATTTAATAAAACCGACAGGTGATAGGATAAAAGCTCGTGCAGACCAGAGCGACGCGACGGCGCGACGCGACTCGAACAAGACAATTTCTAAGAAAACTTCACGGTATAACAATCACCGGTGTCGCGTCGCGATGTCGCGTCGCGCTGGTCTGCACGAAGCTTAATACGACAATTTTAAAATTATTTAAACATATTTTTTTCATTGTTTTTTTGCTTTATTAAACAGTACCTATCGTGAAAATGTGATAATTATTGTTGTTGTTGTGTTCAAAGGAATTCTTAGGGATGAGCTGGACTCCTTAAAGGATTGGCCCGCAATCGCAGTAGACCGAGAAAAGTGGAAAGAGGGAAGGGAGGCCTTTGCCCTGCAGTGGAACAACACAGGCTTATAATAATAATAATAAATAATAGGGTGTAGGTGAGTGACACTGCGGGCTCTATCAGAATATCAGTGCTGCGACATTTTTTTTTAAATGTCGCAGCATCGTGCTGAGATAAGAGCCTTTTGGCCTCGTACCTTCTTTAAATTTTACTTTGTTTTTTATTTTTTATTTATGTTTTGTGTGTTTTTAGTTTAATTTGTGATTTCCTGTGCGAGTCTCAATAAATACTTTTTCTTTCTTTACTTTTCTTTCTTTGAATCAACAGCCTTGTGTCATACTAACTCTAGATCTGTCAGAGGACTACCTTGATTACCGTTAAACGTTGTCCTAAAAGTTTGCCTAACAGCCTGTTTTTGTTTGTGCATGCATGGGGCCCCGTGCCAAAACCAGAAAAAAAATGGTGGGATTAATAATAAGAATACTCGTATCACACCCCAATTTTTACGCCTTACATAAATAATAATGTTTATAAATGTGGTACAATGCAGAGAGCAGTGGTAACGGCCCCGACTTTCGTTCGTGCCAGGCATGCGCTTTACTATGTGTAAAATATTTCATCGCCACTGCTCTCAAAACGGTGAAGGAAAAACATCATGAGGAAACCGGCATATCTTAAAATCATAAATTCGAAGACATGTGACGTCTACCAACCCGCATTACGAGCCCACTTGGTAGATTACAGCCCAGTCTCTCTCGAAGAGAGGAGGCCTGTGTCCCAGCAGTGGGAACATTATGCTATGCTTATACTATGTGGTACAATATGCTATCTCATTACAGACAAACTTCAAAATCAATAAACTTCCTAAAACTTCTCCTGAAAATCCGTAAAACAAGATTCGACGAAGCTCTCACGTCATACTAATGACGTCACTCGGTAATTACCGTATTTGTTAGTTATTCTACCGGCTTGTAACACGTACAAGTTTGTAACCAGCGCCAGTGTTTGAAGGAAAATTATGTGAATTTGCTTCGTGTGTGTTACTTTACAAGTTGTAAAGTATTTGTACAATGTTTGGTTAATATTAGTACTAAATTGGGAATTTTCGATGTAGTAGTGTTTGAACGTCTTGTTGGTATAGTGGTCGCAAGCGCTGCTGCTAAGCATGACGTCTTGGGTTCGATTCCCCGATCGTGCAAAGTTTTATTGGATTTTTATGTCTGAAATTTCTCAGTATCCTGGAGTCTGGATTTGTTCCCTGTTGATGGCAATAGGCTCGCCCCCTATTACATGGGACTTAAACATAACTGGCGAAATGTGGGTATATTATGGATACAACTCTGCCCTACCCTTCGAGAATTACAGGCGTGATGTTATGTTGTTTTTGCGTCGATTGTGAAATGGGTTTAATAAATGCTGATCGTTAGTTGTTAAGAGCATTTACTCTGAAAGTGGGCAACGTCGCAAATAGCTGTCAAATATTTCGCTGTTTTGATTAATTTGACAATATTACTGTATGGAAATAAGAAATGTGGCTAACTAGCGAACTAGAATATTGATTATGAAATGCAATAATTAATATCGTAACACCGAATATTTAGTTTTAGATGTAAAAAAGTATTTGGAAACTTTCTAAATGCCTTTTTTCAAGCTCGTACAGACCAGCGCGACGCGACGCCGCGCCGCGACACGAACAATACAATTTCTAAGAAAACTTGACGGTATAACAATAACCGGTGTCGCGTCGCGCTGGTCTGCACGAAGCTTTCACCTAAAACGGGTACAACGTCAAATTCAATGTTATAATTGCATTTCATTATTAATATTCTATTTCGCTAGTTAGCCACATTTCTTATTTCCATACAGTAATATTGCCAAATTAATCAAAACAGTTGAATTTTTGACAGGTATTTGCGACGTTGCCAACTTTTGGGATAAAGGCTGTTAAGATCGATTCCTGTGTCAGGTAGTGTTTGTGAGTCGTTATGTTTACTGTCTCTAACTCTTAAGGGGTTTATTTGGAGTCGCCTCGTTAGTTTGGTGGTCACAAGAGTGCCTGCTGAGTTTAGGGTTCCGAATTGAATATGCAGATCGAGCAATCGCCATTGGGTTTAAGGATTTGAGCCCAGTTGAGGTGGATATCGAACGGACGGCGATGGATCACGAACGCTCACGCAGCGTCAATACACTACTCCATAGTTCCATAACTCCATCCATATTGAGCACATTCTTTGCGAATTAAATTGGCAAAATACGGATAATTTTGATGTGTCTTCCTGCCTCTCAGAATTTATTCTCGCCCACTACTGTAAAAAGCTTATAATATAAAATATCTCTTATTAGGGAATACCCCTGTTTTTCATCATAATTTGAGCAGACCATCTATTTGACTGATGTTTATAATTTATTTTGTAGATAAATCTGAATGCCGATCGTGGAGACTAAGGGTCATTGGAATGATCATGTTCAACAGTGGAAAATGATGTTGATAAGAACCCAATGTTCGACAGTATAACATTTACAGGGTCCTACGAACCTGGTTCACCTACAGCGCAATGCAGTATCTCTGCGGTTTTTCGTGTCGCTAATGCGCTCCACGCTTAACTTACAATTTCTGTGAATGCACCAAAATATCGTTAATTTGTTATAATATAATTACTTTGAAACTATTTTTGAAAAAAAATCTTGTTTATAACCAAGAGTTGCAATTGAATTTCAGTATCCTTAAACCTCATTTACACTCACGCCCGAGCGATGAGACAAGCCGCGAGGTGAACCACGAGACGCGTATGTAATTGGGCGCACCAATTACATATGCGTCTCGTGGTTCGCCTCGCAGCTCGTCTCGCCATTCGCAGCGCTCGCATCGGAAGCGATTTCTTGGGCACGAGTCAAAGAGGCTCGTGGACTATTCGACGTTCTCCATAGTTGATAGTTCTAAAACAATTGAACGCGTCGCGACAGTGTGAACATAAATTGATTAACTTGACGAGCTGTGACCTTGACACGAGCCGCGAGGCGTGATTGAAAAAGAGCTATTAGGAATGTATTTTATCATAAACACTGTGATTATATTTTGGTACATCGTGAGTAAACCTGCCATGCTATTCTGTAAACATCTCACCGTGAAAACTTGGGTGAAGTGAGCTGTCAATAGTGTCAATCTCAATGACAGCTCACTCCACGCTCACTTCACCTGAGTTTTCACGGTGAGATGGTTACAGAATAGCACTGCTGGACATACATACATAAACTCACGCCTCCTTCCCATGGGAGTAGGCAGAAACTACAGAACGCCAGCTGCTACGATGCTTACATACTCCTATCTAGTCATACATGCACGCCGGTTGCAAGTACTAGGCACCGAACCTTTCTAAAGAACATCACCAATAATTGTCACTATATTATTATGTCCTTCTAGGGTGTACCGTCCCGGCGTTTCCACTCACATCTGTCTTCTAAATACCTTTTGTTTGCCCCCCTTTAGATACGCTCTATATCTATAGTTAATATAAGTCTTTATGGCGGCCTCAACAGCAAGGAGTTACTTCCTTGCTATTACCACATATATATTGTATAAGTATTCCCATGCCGATTTCTCATACGGTGACTCTAACTACGTCTGTTTTGGCGGCTATGATTTACGAGCGCATGCTTTTATGTGGCTAATGAAGCCTATCTTGGCTGCATTACCAGGTGGTAGTTCTTGCTGGAACAAACTCTGTTACAAGGAGATCTTAACGTTTTTACTTAGTAAAGGAATAAATCGCTTATTGTTGCTGAAATGAGAGTTTGCCCCACCTTTTTTCAATACTTCATATATGCAGCCACAACAACACCTTGATCTCCGCCTTCCGGATGCAGTATGTCCAAGCCAGCTTTTTAAGGTCGTCGGTCCATCTTGCTGGAGGGCGTCGGGAACACAAGATACGGTTGCCGATACGTGGTCTCCACCAGGAGTCATCTGCTCCACCGGCCTGGCATCGTCTGCTTTTTTTTTTTTTCAGACTTTTACTGATTAAAACCCACCCGTGTTCCTTCCGTTGCCTGTGATCCCTTTCGGACAAATTCGCAACCCTGGCAGGTTGCATAGTCTGCTAACGCCTAAATAGGTACGTTCGTCTCGCAAAATTCCCTCATCTTGTAAAAATATTTAACTAACCGTTGCCTCCTCTCGAAATATTTTGCCAACGTGCCAAAATCTTATACCGCAGTTAACAACTTTGATACCGCAACCCATTTGCTTCATAAAGGGATCTTGAAAGCTAAGGGGACTGATGGGAATCTAAGGGGAACTAATGGGAAGTGATAGTCAGTGATTGCACTGACAAGGGGCGGCTGATCCAATCAGTTTTGAGCAAAACTGCTGTATAAGTACCTACAGATTTCTCGTAAGGGGTTTTAATAGCAAGTACCGTTAAAAAAGAAGGACATATCGCACCTTTAAAACGACATGCGAAAACATAATTTTAGAGAAAAACGCCTTGATTTTTTTTTTTACTTAATCTGAAATATATATTTTTAATGATATTTATTATTGTATTTTTTACAAAAAGACATAAGTAAGGATATAGGCTTATTTGTAAAATATTTTTGATTATTCTAACTCTGATATTTTAGTGCGTCGTTGTTCCAAATAAAATGTTTATTAATTTGAAGAATCCTCAAAGAGCAATGACGTAAATACAGAACATTGGCCTTAATATAAAAATTAATTTTTAGTTTGGTGCTAAATCATTACTTACATCAACTCTTCAATATCCTCCCCGCGGGTAACTGACCAATGGGTCGTTTTCGATTTAAATTCCTTCTCCAATTACACAACGACGCAACTTCCCTCTAGCGGCAAATATTGCTATTACTTAAAAGTAGACGTCGCACACAAAACTTTAATAGTATTTAAATCGTTTCCCATTAAAAGGTCAGTTTTTAAAATGTTTGCACTTACGTCATTGTCGTTTTAAAGGTGCAATATAGTAACTTTATTGCTGATGTTCTTCAGAAAGGAAAGATGCGTAGTTGTCACAAATGGCGTGCGTGTATGACCAGATGTATGAACGTAAACGAAGCAAAAGTAGTATGTAAAGATCGTAGCAGGTGGCGTTCTGTAGTTTCTACCTACCCCCATAGGAAAATAGGATGAATTTATATTTAAGTTATGTATACTGTCGAACAAACTATCTGGTATACAGGCAAAAATATTCATATTTCCTACTACACTACCAGTATTCATTTTTGCTTATCGCATAGTTAATTGACCCAGGATTGACTTTGCGGAAATCCATTATAAAATACAACTATATTCTCTACTACACTGCGTTCGGCCCCTTGGCGTGGCAACATGTCGTGTCCGGGTTCGCAACAAATCAATCGTCAGCCTGAAAATGCCTCGTTGAGAGGTGAAACACGTGTCGATTTCTTACAGGGTTCTTTATGACTCTTTAAGAACAGTTAAGCGGTAAGGTTACTAAATATACGTCGGCTATTGTATCTTATGGTATACTTATATAAAAAATTAACTACTCAGTACACTCACAACATTTTTAAAAGTAGGTACAAGTCAGCTGCCTCAGCCTTTATACCGAATGTGTGCTTTTGTCGTTTCTAAGGTGACGATATTGTCGCGAATGTCCACCGTTGGTATAAAAATACGTGCACGTTATAACGTTACCGTGGACGGATAATTATAAGCGTCTTCATATTATATTTCCATTAAAAAAAATACACTGTACTTCCACGATCGTAGATCTTTTAAATAAGTTAGAAATGATAAAAGCGCATTAGCTTGTTCGTAAATGCATTTTCAAGTTAGTTTTCTACCGACTTTTTTTAATTTGAATTGTGGAGAGTAAAATCGAGACATTCATGAGTCAACATGTAGGCTTAGCATGAATGCGCGTAGTAGACAACGTAAATTTGGACAATTTTAAATTTCAAAATACTTGTTTTTTTTTTATTCATTTGTTATTTTATTTACTGGAACATTCAAAATATATACACAATCTTAAATATAATATACAACTAACACTAAAATATATAAATTATAAACAAGTATAAACAGGAAAAAAATAAATAAAGGAAGAGCTCATTGGGCATCAAAAAATTCGTCGGCATCGCTGTCAGTGGGAAAAGTGCCCAAAAGGCTGGCAGCATTGCCAGCTTGTTTAGAACATATTATTTATCTACCTAATTTGATGACTTTATTCATATCTATATATTTGTGATACAAATTTTGTGTAGCGCCAGTTCAATCAAAATGCTTTAGGATTTTCGTTACATTTACGTCGAGCGTTCATACTAGCACTGGCCTGAAAACATCAACAACATGCGAGTAAAATATCACGTTGCCTGACCTATTAATTAGGCCCTAATGAAATCCCCAGGTCTAGTTAAATTAGTAGCTATTTTGGTAAGCCATTTTAGACCTAATTTCAAAACAATGTGCACAAATACCTTTTAACCTACCCATGGAACAGGTTCGATTACACTTGACTGCAGTGTTGCTACGGCGTAGCCCAGGTAATTGTGTCAAGGCTACGCCAGCTACGCTCGTAGCAGACACCCAAGCCGCAGGCTTCGCGTTGCGGAATGTTTGTGACTTTTTTTATAGGTCCTATTAAATATATAGTTTTGTATGCGGTTGGATTATTAATTTAAAAAACTTTTATATCAGACTCTAAGAAAGTCGAAGAGACTTATGTAAAGTACAAGCAACACTTTAATTTTAAAATAATGACCACGTAAGTTAGATTACAATTGCTCATTAGTCATAAAACCTATAAAGGCTTGATTGTAATTAATTATTAAGGCGTTGATTTTATAAACAATCAATCTGCCTAGCCTTTTCCCAACTATATTGGGATCGGCTTCCAGTCTAACCGGATGCAGCTGAATACCAGTATTTTACATGGAGCGACTGCCTATCTGCCCTCCACAACCCAATAACTGTGTAATACGATACCTCTTGGTAAGACTGGTTGTCAGACTTATGGGCTTCTGACGACCCGTAACGACTGTCAAAGATCCACGAATGACAGCCGGGACCAACGGCTTAACGTGCTTTCCGAGGCACGGAGGAGTCTCGGTATGTAAAGATTGTCACTCATCCACAGAGCAACCCCGGCAAGCGTAGCTTAACCTGATGGATCGACCCGTGCGGCAGTTATTACTTAACCACGAGCTCCTTTTTTGAATAAAGAATGAAAAATATCTTTGCAGGTAGTTTTTAATTTGGGAACGATAGACACTAAGTTGGGGTTGGTTTCCAGTCTAGCCAGATGTAGCTGAATACTATTTTACATAGACTGACTGCCTATGTGGCCTCCACAATCCAGTTACTGGGTAATACGCTACCCCGTTCGCCAGACTTTCAGGCTCCTGTCTACGATAGCTACTAAAAATTCAAAATTCAAAAGTTATTTATTCAAACTAGGCTGAGAATCAGCACTTTTCGAACGGCAAAATTACATAAGACAGTCCCCCAAAACGCCCCACCACCACTTCCTAGTGCGTTAGCTGGGAAGAAGAAGTGGCGTAACAAACTCCCGAGCAGCACAGCTCTCTGTTCAGTTAGAAAGAAAAAAAATTATTCTATAAAATAGTATTCAACATTATTAACCTAATTTAAATTATTATCCATATGTTAGCTAGCACACGCCAATATACCAAATAATAAAATATGCTGGAATATCATTGAAATTAAAAAATAAGTTTTCCATTAGCGCACAACATCCCTAAAACATAAAAAAAAAATCCAACGCTCTTACTTAACACATATTGTTCAAGGTCCATATGCATACATACCCTTCGACCGCGTAAAATATAACTAGCCCGATCGCAACGATTGCTCTTGACCAATCTATATCTGTTTATGTCGAAGCTATCGGATCACAATGCATTATTGAACTATTAATGTACACTTTTCCGAAGATAGAACTGTTCCGTAATTGTTGATGTTGTTTTTTTGTGGAGTATAAATATTGGAGTGTATTTTCTGCCAGGTTAGGGAAGCTTGTGGTACAATGTTTGCTGTAATAGGGATGATGCCTGGGTAAAAAACAAAAAACTAATAAGTCCGTCAGTCAGATAATAAAAAAATATTAGACACGTATTTTTTGTTTATCATATTAATAAAAAAATACTTAGATAAAACGCATTTAAAGTTGGGGAGTGGGGGTCGCTACGTCACTAGTATGTATAAAATCTATATACTCGTGACGTCATGACACTTTTTACCTCAATGTATCGCCGTAATCTTTAGATTACATAAACAAAGAAAAAATACGTGTTCAATTTTTTTTTATAATCTCAAAGACGGACTCAAACATTTTAAGTCATGATCCCTATTTGATAAATGTTACGTTAATGGAGATTGTTTTATTTTTTTCTACAACATTTGGTTTACCCGACTGCGCGACAGCAAAGGCAGGGTTCGGTTTTTCACGCGTATCTTTGTATTTTTGTTTATGAGATTATTTATACGCCCGCATCCTAACGGTTGGATAAATGCTGTGTTTCTCGACTCGTCTAGGTTGCGCGATGGTTATAGTCTAGGTTTTGTTATTATAAAATCAAAATGGCGGATTATAGACGAGTCTTTAATAACTTTTTGTACCATGACCATGTATGTGGGTATCAAAATAAATGGCTTGAGGAGACGATTCCAAAAATATAACATACTAAAAGATTGAAAGATAAGATTCACACATGGCATGCAAGATGTTAAATTAAATTATATCAGTCATATTTTGCCTACGGTGTACAAATTAAATAGATAGGTTATTACACAAGCATTCAATAATTTGATATCTATATTCATTTTTGGGATAATGCGGTCGACGGTAGCCTGCGCCTGCCTCGAAGTTAATTTTCACTCGTGGGTTCAACAATCCCAGGCTAGAACTGATTATACTTACCGCGATATTATAGTACGTTATCTTTTACGTATCAGGACCAGACCACCAGGTTCACCGAACCAAGCTACTTTGGTTTTGAAATCAAGACAAAATAGGATAAAGAAATAAGTTGATTCCTTTGTTTAAAATTTAAATTTTACTTTTAGTTTACAAGCAGCTTCTGTCCAATGTCTTTTTACTTTAAATGTTATGTACACCTACAATTTGTGTCTTTATTAGCAGTAATACCTTTCCTAACTATTTTTTAAACCAATGTTGAATGTATATGCTGTTGGTGTTGTTTAATAAATACTGGACCAATAAATAACAAGCTTCACTTTAGAACTATAGCTATTTCGCCTGGTAACAGTTCCTTTTCCCGCGGTAACGCAAACAAATCACTGTTCCGAATACTAGTGATTTTTAGAACAAATAAAGTTTGGTCAAACTCTATCAGGCTGGCAGTTCGCTAGCCTAGCTTCAAAGCTCAGTTTTTTGTATAAAATGTTAGCTTGTTGTTTTAAGCCGTTATTTGGGGTCGAAAATTGTAGTTTTTACTCGCCTACGGTTAAATTGGACGGTTGTGATTTTAGCAATTTAGACGAGCGTACAGTTTTATCGATGACCCCCGGTTTTTCGAAAGCTTGCTAAAATGGCTTGTCGAGTATTATATTTGGTCGTTGTTATTTTCTATATCGACTGAAATTATCACTCAAAATTCAAAATAAAAAAATATTATGTCAAGGAAATTTGTAAATTAAAATAAAATAAAAAAGTAAATTAAAATAATTATCGTAATTTGGGAGCAGTTAATAGACATTTACATAGTTATGCCGTCAACGAGGCACCAGGGAAGCCACATGTGCAGAACGAATTATTGCCAAACATCCTTGTCTTCAAGCTTGCAGAGTAAGCAAGCTGAAGTGGCAGTGGGCTGGCCATGTTTGTTGAAGGCCCGATAGCCGGTGGAGCAAACGAGTGCTGGAGTGAAGGTAGCGTATCAGCAAGCGTGGATCGCCCCCCAGCTAGGTGAACCGACCTTAAAAATGTGCCTGGGACTGACTGGATGCGGAAGGCGAAGGACTGGGTGTTGTGGTGCAGCCTGGGAGAGGCCCATGTCCAGCAGTGTACAGCGATAGGGTGAGTTGATGGATTATCGATATCTAGAAAAATGCCCCCATTTATAAATACATTAAATTTCATTATTTTAAGTTTGTAAGTATACATAATTATTTCGCTATAGGTAAAAAGTAGGATTTATCTATAAATAGTATGGAGCCACGAAGTCTGTTTTCGTGTCTCCATATTTGACGGCTTAGATTTTAAAACTGCACAATGGATACTTATGCGGTTTTTACCATCATTTAAGAAAGAAAGAAAAAGTATTTATTGAGACTCGCACAGGAAATCACAAATTAAACTAAAAACACACTAAACATAAATAAAAAGGAAAAACAAAGTAAAATTAAAATTTAAAGCAGTCCTGTACGAGACCAAAAGGCTCCTATCTCAGCACGATGCTGCGACATTAAAAAAATAAATATTGCAGCGCTGGTATTCTGATTGGGCCCGCAGTGATGTCACAGAAAGATAGATACAGAAATATATATTTAATAAAATAAAAAAATTGGTGTGTGTAACATTTAGACTTTAATCTGGAAGGTTCATGTGTATAAAACGTTTATTTTTGCCTCTGATATAGTTCAAAAATGTATTTAGTGACCCGCCCCTGATTCTTTCGGGTGCAATGTCAACTTGTCAAAATAGATAAATTATGATAATCAAATAACATGCTTGTCACTAAATGACTTCATTCGATTATTTGCTTAGTTTACCCTTCGATAACTTTTAAAATATCATTTATTTCAATCCCCTTATAACTTTCACATCACGCCATGTCACCCTTCAGGGAATGAAGGGTTGGGCAGAGGTGTACCTTTAGTACACCCCCATTTTGCCAGTTATGTTTAAGTCCCATGAAATAGGTGAACCTTTTGCCATTAACCAGGCACAAATCCAGACTCCTAGCTAATCATCATCATCATTTCATTCGAACGACGTCCACTGCTGGATATAGGCCTCCCGCAAGCACCGCCACTTTGACCGGTTCTGTACTTCCCGTATCCAGGATTCCTTAATATAAATAAAACTCACGATGTTATTCACCAGGGGTGCATTATTTTTATAAAGTGCACCCTTTAAAATGTCTTAACAGAACGATGCTCAATCATTTTAATTGACATCAAGAGCTTCCAATTAATATATAAGCGAAGTTTAAATCCAATTAAAGTTTCTTGTGGTGGTATTAACACGACCAAACGTATTAATTAATGGGTTTACGCGACGATATTGTTATGTCAGTGTGGATTTAATATGTAGTCTTTTAATAGGCAGCTGGATCAAGGGCTTGATTCAGAAAGCGGTACTTCTGGACACGGCTCACATTATTAGGAGGTTCCTCTCTCTGGAGCCCTGACCTCCGGTAGCCTGTTCCCGATACCGGTGGGCTACTTTTTATTTAAATGTTTTTATAGTATTTCATTTAAAAATGTAATTTGTATGTATATAATTAAATAAAGGACAAAAATAATATTGGTATAGATAACATAATACACGTATATGCTGATGGGGTGTCATTTCCTGATGGGGTAGATCAGGGTTTCTCAAAATGGGGTACGCGAACCCTTATGGGTTCGCCATTCGACGGTAGGGGGTTCGCGCCCACATATAGTTTTGACCGAGAGAGTAAATTCTAGTTGGAGTATTAAGCAACAGGAGTCATTATTAGAAATGTCCGTTGATGAAACCCTTCGAGCTGATTTAAAAAGGATGTCTTTAATTGATTTTTAGACAGCTAGACACGAAGAATATCCCGAACTCTCACGCAAAGTGGTGAACTTTCTTTTACCCTTTGCTACAACATGCGAAAACCTACTCTCACATACTTATGTGGGAGTAGGTTTTCACACCTAATCATAAAACAAAATATCGAATTCAACTTGATGCTGAGTCAGAATTAAGGCTAAAAATGTCCTAAATTTTTCCAAAAATGTATTCAATTTACGACAAAAAACAAACCCACCTATCACATTCATATTTATTTTTGACTATGTATATTTGTTACCTTTTATTGAAATATAAAACCTTATATTCTTTAACATGCTTTTTTTTTTTTTGGGTTACGTGTTCCCTGTCATCTGGAAACTTGAATGGGGGTACGTGGAGCCATAAGTTTGAGAAATCCTGGGGTAGATAGATGTGTAGTAGGTATACACATTAATACACATTTTGCCAGTTATTTTTAAGTCCGCCTCTGAAGTCTAGTGGTTAGACCACCTGTCTCAGACCCAGAGGTCCCGGGTTCGATTTCCAGTGGGGGCAACATTTTCAGCTCGATTTGGTTGGTAGTAGACCTTATTATAAGTCCGCCTTAGCTACCACTATCTTATCTAACTCTGTCGCCATAACAACAATGTTAACAGCATTGTAGTGTTTCGGCAGTTAGAGGTAAGATAGCCAGTTCCTCTGTGGTTGAGGATTCCGGGTGAAGCTCGCTTCCACCTTCGGTCTGATCCTCACTTAACATCATGTGAGATGCAGGCTAAGAGCTACCCCGTTGTGGTAAAAATTAAATAAAAAGTAAGTCACACAATGTTAGAGAGGGCGAGCCTATTGCCAGTAACCGGGCTTAAATTCAGACTTCGGGCATTTAGTGAGAAGTTCCTATTTTCAAATAGCAGTTTGACGGATGTGGGGATCAAACTCAGGCCCCACGCTTAGCAGGTGCACTTGCGGCCACTAGAATAAAGTTTCGTGCAGACCAGCGCGACGCGACACCACTTATTGTTATACCGTCAGGTTTTCTTAGAAATTGTATTGTTCGAGTCGCGTCGCGCTGGTTTGCACGAAGATTTAGGCAGATATTATTACCCACTCACTCTTTTTAATTTGTTTCATATAATATCATCGTGTATATCTGATCTGATCCAAAAATTTCATTCAACGATATTTGTGTCAGTTTAACTCCTACAGGAAAGCCCAAATCCGACAGTTAAGGACAGTTATTGAAAGAAATAAACTTATCCATTTTCAGTAAGTTGGCACTGCCTGTCAAATAAGATTATGTCCGGGAAAGTTGTGCCTTGTGCCAGTCATGCCAACTTAACAGAAAAATGTAAGGTACCAAAAATAATATTGGTTTTTTGGATTCACTTTTGCAGGCGAAATATTAAACTAAGGTTTAGACTATAGATAGATTATTAAGTGACTATTTCTGTTCTGTGCTCGAAAAAATTCTGCTGTTTCATAGAAAAGTGCAATACCTACGCGGTCAAAATGTATGGCACAGCTGTTTTTTTTTAAATAACCGACGTAAAATTTCACTGCAGAGAGGTTCAGAATCATGTACTGAATCCATGGTATCAGTTTTCGCGTCGATGTCCCTGCCACCTTATAGTCTCATGGCTCATTTTCATGAGTCGATAACTCGGTCGATATACAGCATGCGTGGTCTCCCCGCAGTGTAATAAAATATTTTTATTAATAGGATATAAACCTCAAATACTTATTTATTTTGTCCATTATTCAAAGCATTAACATAACAAATTAAAACTGTATCAATCAAATTATAATAATAATGCTACAGAATAGTGTCATAAACTCGACATCGAAATGTATAAAAAAACAATGACCCAACATGATATACCGCAATCGTTCCCTATCGACTAATGAAAATGGTTCCCCGAATACGGGCCTTATGGTATGCTTTACCGAAATCTCCCGCACCTCGCATACTTACTCTATCGACCAATGAAAATGAGCCTTTGGAGATATTTTTCACCAATAGATGAATTAAGCTAAAATAAAATCACGTGTAATAGACACTCGTTTTTTCGTAAAACGCCACAATTTCAAGGAAGATTTAAGCACACAATTTTACGGGTTCGCGCATTATTTTTTTATAAGGTGTTAATGACCAGTTAGTTCAGTCATTTTTTATGATAAACTGGGGAAATATACCCTTTTACTTGAGAAGCACTATGGAAAAGGTACCGTTACAAAAAAAAAAAACCCCGGAAAAAAATCTTAATTAAATTCTTAGGCACGATGTATTTTTAAACAAAGGTTGTGTTATCAAAACTGAATAGAATACACCAGTGCAGATAAATATTGACCGAATTTGATTAAATTTTATGTAACACGAGCCGTATACCTTTATTTGCCAATTTTATTGGGTCCGGTAGTGAACTATTGTTTGATTTGCATATTTTTACCAATTTGAATGTTACATGGGTCGAATATCACACGTATATTTTGTTTAGAGTGTCTAGATTAAACATGTAGGTTTGACACGGAAAACCCCACGACTAAGGGCCCATTTCACAGCATGAGCACTATCTTTTAGAAAACTTAATTGGTCAGAATTTGATCTTTAAAATTATTGAAAAATAAATTCGATGAATGAAGGGCAACTAACAAAAAGTATTTACAAAGCAGATGCGAGTGCAAACGCTGGATACAAAATAACAGTGACCTTATTGGTGATGGTCTTCAGAAAGGTCAGATGCGTAGTACTGGCAACCGGCGTGCGTATAGGACTAGATTTATGAACGTAAACGAATACATAAATAAATAAAATTGTTTATTTATCCAAATAATACACACAGACACAGTTCAAAGGAAAGCGGCAGAAATACAATGAGCATAATAATATAGCTTTGAGCACAAAAGATTTAAGTCTACAAGAAAAAGTCTATGTATACAAAAATAATATGAACCCTGTCTCTTAAAATAGGAGGCCTGTATCTTAAGAGACAGCAACGAACCAAAAGGAGTATGTAAAGATGTTCTATAGTTTCTGCCTACTCCCGTGAGAAGAATGCGAGAGTTTATGTATGTGTTAAGTCCAAATTATATGGCGGATCAAATGAAAATGTAAAACAAATATGTGGTTTTCAAATACCAATATTTTGCCTCATGCTTGTATGGGATTTGAGTAGAATTTATTTATTTTACAAATTCGCAATGTTAACCTTCGGTCAATTAATACATTTGGAAAATTAATAGGAAATCTGCTAAAGCGTTTGACACAAATTACATGCGATTTACGGCAAATGATTATGTTTGTTGGTTTTCCTGAATTACCTATCCATCGTTATATCATTTTAGCGTATCATTAATTACAATATTGCAATTGAAGGCTTAATTCACATCCAGAAAATTGAAATTTGGTATTTGTAAAACTGCTAAATAATAACAAGGATCCCTCAAGGCTCAATTTTTGGTCCAATTAAATTTAGATTTCATTTTACATTTACATTTTAATGTATATTTCTCGCATATAAATCAGGAATCGTTAGGCAAAGCAAGATGCATTAGATGGTAGATAACTGCATATTTTAACGTAAAACATACCGAGAACGTGGATTAAGGTCAAGGAAACAAATCTTGTTGTTTCATACATTTTCAATTTCATACGCAGTTGTAGTAGCTTTGCCGAGTTAGTGAGTGGTTTAAGTTAAAGGGTTAAGCGTTAGAAGGGTGTTTAAAAAAATAACCTTATTGCTGATTTTTTTACTTAAAAGCTAGGGTTGTAACCCCTTTTCCCAAAGGGTCATGGCCATTAGGCTGGTCCGAGGATACCGCAGGGTCTCCCGTGAGGCGGCGAGCCTCCTTGCCGGAGTACTGCCATGAGATCTGGAGGCAAAAGTCCTCGCGCACATCTGGGAGTGGTGCGAGGAGGCTAAATGCCGGGGCAAAACTCCGCTGCCGCGAGAACTCTGCTGCTCACGGCACAGCGGACAGAGCTCAAAGGAAGAAACACGGGTGGGTTTTAGTCCGTAAAAGTCTGACACGCCCTCCCGCTCCGCCCAGAGTGGGAGACGTTAATTGATAATTTCCCATCCTCAAAAAAAAAAATAGTTTTGTAACCCCTGTGTAAAGGTTCGTTTGAACATGGATAAACCTTTGAAAGAAATAATGGGTAACGTTACGGTTAATGAAAAATAAGCATGATTCTAGACAGAAATGTTAGTTACAATTATATTTTCGGTTGTGCTTAATAAAGATAAATAGAATAAAATATGTTTTCTCATGTGAAAGAAAATGTTTCAATCTCATTTTCATAGAATATTTATTTTTATCTTTCCAATGAATTGCTTTTTTACAAAATATTGTTTCATTTTTTGCCACAGAAAATATTTCTCATAGCTTTAAATCTATATCTCTTCTCTTCATTCTAGCCCAAAATCTCCAATGACTCATCACTTGCACCCCGAATCCATCAGGAATAAAGTGGCCACAACAGGCACGGTACAACAAAAGTATTTCGCCAACATTCTCCAACCTGACATTACAGCATAAATTCCAAAACTACCAATAACGTATTCCTTCAGAAATTCCATAAAACTTCGCCGGTATTCTTGAGATTTGATATTAATAGCAAGTTTGTTCTATGCTGGATGTTTGATTTGAAATTGGTTTTTATTTTACTGCTGGTTCAGGGCGAATGATAAAGTTTGAACTAATAACGGCTGGTATTGATCTTTCCTCACTTAAATTCTAAAACTTGTCTTATATTATGCTCACGTCATCATCACCATGCAACCGATAGACGTTCACTTCTAGATATAAGCGTCGCCACATTGACTGGTCCTGTGTTTTTCGCACCGAGGAGGATTTGTCGCGACTTTCACTAGGGCAACAGTCCACCCTGTGGGACGCCTACCCACGCTGCGCCTTCCGGTAACATCATATATTCTTACCATAGTGCCTGAACTTTAAGCAGAGAGACGGGACAAAAATCAAATACGTACTTACTTCTATCAATTCAAGACTAATTCTGGTTCCTCTTCTAGCACAGAAAAGGGACGAGCATTGATAACTATTCTCGCAACCAGAGTGATTGTAATTTTGGACAATTAGGCTTATGTATCCTCACAATGTTTTGGCTTACTACACCATAAGCCACGACCTGAGTGCTACTCAGATTTCGAGCCCACGTTCAGTATAAGTACCACCACTATATTCAAGCTCGTAACGTGGTAATTAGGAATGATGTTGATTGCTACAAACTTAGACGTAAGAGTTAAGAGTGGACGTATCCTAGCTGTTTGTACTCCCAAGTCACATAAAATATAATCAAAGCGTGCTCCTCCATAACTGGGATGGCTTAGCGGCTCCCAGCTCCCACTGAATCGCATAAAGTTGTATTAAATTAGGATAAAACACATCGAGTGCCCGCATCTAACATAGAAAAGGAACGTTTTCCTTGGTCACTGCGCAGGTTATGCGTAGAAGTATAACTTTGATTAATTTTTAAGTCTAAGCTTTTGTTTTAATATTATCAATAAATTACAGGCATTTACGTCTTTTCAGAAAACTAGTAAATGAAGATAAATGATATTTGTTTTTGTAAATTGGTTCAAAAAACAGTTTTACACGTCAAAACAAACGTATATTTTAAAACTACTGATAACCAGATAAGCAAAACAATAAGTGAGTTAAAATATATGAGGATTATAAGTATTAATTTAAATATATAACTATATTAAGCGCACTTATAACAATACAAAACATTCAAGCTGATAATTAAATAATCAATAAAAATATATAATTGAATACAAAAATAAATAAATAGATTGACCTAACTTATTATAATCAGAGAATAAATAAATGAGTAATAAAATAAATAAATATAATAACTAATACTGTTCCAAAAAATAAAAAATAAATAGACGGATAGGATATAATTTAAATATTTAGTAATAGGCTTCCTCTCTCCTACTTATTTAAAATTTTGCTGTGCCCCACAGGGTCCATCATTTTTTCATTTTATTTATTCCTACCACCTGTGTGTGTACATTATGGATTGCAATAAAGATAAATTGATTGATTGATAACTACAAGACTTCGGTGTTTCCTAATCGACTACTCTGAGAAGAAACACCGAAACAAACTCAGAGGTCAGTCTCTTTTGAAGTCCAGACTCCAGACATAACGTCACAGTGACTTTTTAACCTTCAGTTAAAAAAATAAGACTATTCGTTTTTTAACTGAAGGTACCAAATAGAATGCCAAATTCCAAGGTTTCTCAAAATTACCAGTTACATTTGGAAAATTATAGGAATCTGACAGCGTGATTATCCAAACTATAGGTTACCTTGAATGACATTGAACTATTAAAAGAGGGTGTGATTTTCTTGAAAGTCTGATAATAGAGCTCCGATAACCATCCTTGTAATTTAATATTTAGTGAACGGATTTTAATTACCAAAGTTAGTTATTAAACAAATTAGTTGGATCTAACTTTCGTATATCTTAATTGATCACTTTAGTAATTTCATAAATATTAATAACTATTTTAATAAATTTAAATCAAAATATGATTGAAAAATTTGTTAAGAAATCTGTGAAAGTTTGATCTTATCTTGATTTAGGCTACTTTTGCCGTCTTTTCGGTATTCGCGGGTGTCTGAAAGTTACAGACTGGTTTTAATGGCCTTTTTTAAACTTTACCTGTATCAATAATTAGCTGATTTCGTTTGGGACACTACAAGAGTCTACTCAAAACTGTGTGGTTCTTTCCTCAAAATACCATTTCAGACACGAATCTGCATGGTCCTCGTATGGCCTGACCAAGATTATGTCATTAAGTGTTACAAACATCCATACACATTTACAACAATATTTTACACTAGCTTTTGCCCGCGGCTCTGCGCGGGTGTATGTCGACATCGACTTTTTAGCGTCGTCACGCTACATTGTTTGATTTGTTGTAAGCTGCCGCCATGATGCACAACAAAAACAAAGCGACATCAACGTCTCTACCGTTGGATAATCTAACTATTTTACGATATGATCACTAATGTTTGGCCGCATCATGAAGTAGTCGTGTGTTTAACTGGTCATATCGTCCAACGTTGAGTATTCAATGATCTGGCCAGACCACATCACGATGTGACCAGTGGTCGATGTTTATTTCATGAAATGATCAATTCTACGACGTATAGATATAGACAATCCTCTACCAATAAAGAAAAAAGAAACAAAAAATGCGGTAAAGCACACAAACCACGAGACTTACCACAGAATATTGCACCCGATATTCGGTTTCCCGTTACCGACTCGGCAACTGACAATGATTGACAGCGATCCGATTTCTCAATTTACCATTTTGAACAATCGTTTCACTTCATTCTATTTACTGAAATATACCACAGGGATTTAGGATTTGTCAACTTACCTGTGAGATTGTATTTTGTTACAAGGCCTTGATTTTAGCTAATCTTATGATAATGTGTGTCTTTTTCTCGCAGATATCATCGATGAGAAAGTGATCGAACATAATTAGAGATATTAAAAAAATATTTGTTTTCCGAATAACATATATTTTCAGTTTAGTTCGTTTTCCTCGCCCCTTATTTTATTTGACTCCTTGTTGGTTTAGTGATCGCTAGCGCGCACAGCTTGGGGGGCTGGTTTTGATAAAGTCAAAGTCAAATAATTTATTTGAATTAGGCACATACAAGGCACTTTTGAACGGCAAAATTTACAAAAAAATAGAATTGATTCTAGTCGCCCCTGCCAAAAGGTAGTTTTCGTATGGACAAGAATGGGCAACTCCACCGTTACTCTTTTAAAATGTTTTACAATATTTTGTATATATTCATTATTTAATTATATGTGAAGACGATGCACCTAGAATAAAATTACGATACCACAATAGGTAAAAAAAAAATGAAGCAATGACAGATAAACTAATTATGTGATAGATACCTAAGTCGATCAAAGTATTTTTCCATTTGATTTACATTCTTTTACATGGGACTCAAACATGACTGGCAGAATGTTATTTATTTATTTAAGAACATGGTAAAATAAAATACATTGAGATACGATATAGTTATAATTTTGAGTACTTAGGTACTGCTTAATTCTTAAGAAATATTTTCCAGCAGACCTGCGACACGAGAAATGAAAAAGAAACGATGATATTTTTTTAATAAAAAAAAATAAAAAAACTTTTATTCGCTTTTTTCTAGATTTGGCTGGCCTGTTTTTTGGCCCAAGAATCGGCATTGCCAAACAACGTGACAATGCTGCCAGTTTTTTTGTGCACTTTTCCTGTTGACAGCAATGCGGACGAAATTTTTGATGCCGTATAATTATTTCCCCGCCTTTTTTATATACTTGTACAGATTATTATTTTAAGTCTGTAAATTTTTAAATTATGTAATATTATGTAGACAATACTGTGTAAGAACAAGAAGAGAAAAGTGTGAATATATTATGTTATATGCTTCTATTGATTTCATTTCACACGACAGCTTCGTGCCGAGAACACAAGCCTTGAACTTCTGCCAATCAGCTGCTATCTGCTATAAGGCGACAATTCAATTCAGGGCACGCGCAAGCAAGTTGATCTCATTCCACTATCGGGTCTACGGGGAAATCGGTGGCAGGTACATAAACAACTCAATCGAGTATTGTCCGGGCAGTTGGAGGTCATTTTTGTTTATTATTGTTACATTGATGGTTCTCAGGAATCGAAATAATGTGAACGAGTTTCAAGCATTTTTTTTACAATGAAATTTTGTAAAACCAAAGTGTAACATGAGTAAAGTAAAGACAAAACCGGCTAAGTGCGTGTCGGACCACGCACAATGAAGGATTCCGTAGTTGGGACGAATTTATCTAGAACAAAGTTAACATTGTAGTTGAAAAACATGTTCTCTGTTCCAACTGCAAATGTATGTGTCATTTTAAGACCATAGACGTCTTATAAGTTTTCCTGTAATCTATAAGTATAGAAATATTTTATGTATTTTTTCAAAATTTCAAGCTCTGTAGTTTAGGAGAAAAGTTCATTTTTCATATATTTTCTTAAATAACTTAAAAGCTATTTATCTTAAAATTATTAATTAAAAATATACTTGACACTCTCACAGTAAGCCCTTTCATTTAATGTGTTACACGGTACAGTCTATAAAAGTAAAAGCAAAAAGCTTTTTAGTCTCCCAAAAGTGACCCCCATGTTCGAAATTAATTTATTTACGTAACACGTCTGTGTTTGTGTCACAGAAATTGATATGTGTACCAAATTTCAACTTAATTAGTCTATTCGATTCGGAGCAAATTGGCTATGACAGGCGGACAGAGAGACAGACAGACCAAAGGATAGACAGACAGACACACGAGTGATCCTATAAGGGTACCGTTTTTTATTCGGACATACAAAACCCTAAAAAGTAAAAACTTTACTGTCACAAATGAGAGCATTTGTCAGAATTTGGTATATAAATAGGTACTTACAGTATTTATTTATTTTTACTCGACTAAGGCGAAGCAAAAAGGAGGGTTATGATTTGACCGGTATGTATGTATGTAATGTTCATCTGTTCTCTCATAACTTCTAAGCTACTCATTATAATTTGACAAATGGTTATAGGCTATGTACGTCACATTAAATTGAACATGACGTCCTCTAGAGGACATAAAATAATAACAAAAAAAAAAAAAAAAAAATCAAATCCAGCCCTAATACGGGTGACTCCGGATTTTGAATTAGTCTGTCTGTGATATCTTGTTAATACCTTTTTTGTCATAGTTGGGTTTTAGTTAGGTATTATAATTTTTATTCTTTACTTAAGGTACTGAAATTTATACCCAAACTAAGCCAGGGCTTGTATTTTAGAAGTCAGTCCTCAAACGTGGAGCGTTACAAGGAAATCGTGATAAACTTAATTACCCGGGGATCGAAAATGGCACCCCACTTTAACAGTCGTACCCTAGCACGACCGTGCGTAATGTAAATTTCATTGGAATGGAAAATACAACTGTCGTAAAGCATTTTGGTTATCCTACTATTTTTGTATGTTTGTTACTCAAACAATCACGCAATAACGGCTGAACGGATTTGGCTGAAATTTGGCACACAGATAGTTTATAACCCGGATTACCATATAGGATTTTCATCCCAGTAGTTCGTTTCCGTGGGATAATTTCCGACCTCCACGCAGGCGAAGCTAGTTACCCGTAGATAACAGGGATGATGCCTGGGTCAAAAAAAAAGAAATTCTATTTAGTCCGTCAATCAGATAATAAAAAAATATGAAATATTTACTTTTTGCTTTATCATATTAATAAAAAATGACTTAGATAAAACGCATTATAGTTGGAGAGTGGGGGTCACTACTACGTCATAAGTAAGTATAAAATCTACATACAAGTGACGTCATAGCACATTTTAACTCAATGTATCGCCGTAATCTTTTGATAACGTAAAAAAGAAAAAAATACGTGTACGTTATTTTTTCAGAACCAACATGACGAACAAAAAAAATTTTTTGTCGTCATCTCTATTATGAATAAAGTCTTAAAAAATACATAAATTTACACTTTATTCCGATAGGGGTAGGCAAAAACTACAGAACGCCACCTACGATCGGTACACACTCCTTTTGCATCGTTTACGTTCATACATCTGGTCATACACGCCGGTTGCGAGCACTACGCACCTTACCTTTCTATAGAAAATCACCAATAAAGTCACTAAAATATGTCATATCATATCAGCATTGCCATCCAACGTGGCAATGCTGCCAGCCTTTTGGGCACTTTTCCCACTGACAGCGACGCCGACGAATTTTTTGATGCCCAATGAGCTCTCCCTTTATTGTTTATAATTTATATATTTTAGTGTTAGTTGTATATTTTAATCTTAATGTTATTTTAATTTTATGTATTTGTAAATAATATATGTTGGAAGGTGTAATATTAACCTAAGTCGGAATACCGAAATAGTTGAACAGGAGTAAACTACTAACTGGAACTAAAATATGTGAAGTCTTATAATTAAATATATATTTAATGACAATACCACGAAAAACACCACGAACTACCTAGCTGGTCTAGTGGTCGTGAGCTACTGCTGCGCCTGAGGTTCTGGTGGTTTTTCAATTTGGAATTATCTTAGTAGTAGCCCGGAGTACAGATTTGTGCCCGGTTCATGGCAATAGGCTCGCCCCCTAGTACTTGGGACTTAAACATAACTGGCGAAATGTAAGTGTGCTGTATAATTATAAGAAACCGATTCGCTTTACAATACTTAACACAAATAACTATTTACACTAGGTACCAAATACAATAACAAACTATACAAATAAATACAAAAAACAAACGGACACTTAGGCGTCGAAGCATTCGTCCGCATCGCTGTCGTCCGGAAACGTGCCCAGAAGACTGGCAGCATTGCCACGTTGAATGGCAATGCTAATTCTTTGGCCAAAGAACGAGCCAGCCCTCTGGTCGCATGAAGTGTCGACCAGTCGGCGAGAAATTTAATTAAAAAGGAGACGCGCACTCGGACCCCACGACCCGAGCGTTTCGACCCCAATCGGCTCAAAACTGTAGTTACCCAAAAGATTACAGTATTTGCGCCGTTTGAGGGTCTCAGCAGCCGCAGCAGCGGCGCCAGCACAGCCCGCCGTGCTAAGAACATGAGATGGTGCAAGGGTGTCGACACAGGTTGCGTCCCACACCAAAAAAAAACGTTTGTTTTTAGAATCAAAGACTACATGATACTATATGACATAATCTACTCATTAAAATGTTTTTATTTTATGAGTTGATTGCAATTTGTGCTTATGTAAATTATTTTTGCATTAAAGCATTATTATATAGAATCAAGTTTTTCTAACTGAACAGACAGCTGTGCTGCTGGGGAGTTTGTTGCGCCACTTCTTCTTCCCAGCTTAAGCACTAGGAAGTGGTGAAGGGTGGGCGTTTTTGGGGGACTGTCTTATGTAATTTAGACGTTCGAAAAGTGCTGATTGTCAGCCTAGTTTGAATAAATGACTTTTGAATTTGAAAGGCCTACCCACCTTCCAAGGCAACAAAGTGTGCTATAGATAAACAATATACAAGCGTTATGTTATGTTACCGCGAACACCACCACATATGCGAGAAAAAAATGTTCAAAAAAAAAGAAAAATGGAAAGTTATCAACGGTTTCCCTGTAGTAACCACCTGTGTCTCCGAACATCTTTCATCCGCCGAGAGGTTTATTTATGACCTGAAGCTTTCATCGCTTTGTTCTCCTTTAAAAGATTCTTAAGCTTCGTGCAAACCAGCGCGACGCGACGCCGCGACGCGACTCGAACAATACGATTTCTTAGAAAACTTCACGGTATAACAATAACCGGTGTCGCGTCGCGCTGTCGCGTCGCGCTAGTCTGCACAAAGCTTTATTAGTAATGTAAGAGGCAAATGTGTGGTGAATATATCGAAATAATATGTAATAACAAGAGAAGATTCGAAATTAGTAAGTAAAAATTATACTGTGTGGAAATTCCCCATTTAAAAAAACCGGCCAATTACGAGTCGGATCACGCACAATGAAAGGTTCCGTAGTTGGGTCGAATTTATCCCAAAAACAAACTTAACATTATAGTTGAATGTATTTTACATGGGGCGACTGCATATCTGACCTGCACAACCCAGTTACTGGGTAATACGATACCCCTTGGTGAGGCTGGTTCTCAAACTTATGTGTTTTTGACGATCCGGTACGACTGTCAAAGATCCAAGAATGACAGCCGGGGCTAACAGCTTAACGTGATTTCCGAGGCACGGCGGGGACTCGGTATGTAAAGATGATCACCCATCCACGGAAAGAACGAAAAGCGTAGCTTAATCTAATCGATCGACCCGTGCAGCTGTTATTAACCGAATTCATAATAGAAACGTAATTTCTATTCTTTATTGTAATGTACTTAGCCACGGGCCCCTCTACCTACATTACGTTTTTCTATGTTCTAATTAATCGTGACAAACAAACTTCATTATAATCTCGTTACAAAAATCATTTTATTTTCATTTTGCTCAACGTCGTCGGGAAAATACATGAACCCGTATTTCTCCTAGCCCCACGGAAAATTAAGTGTTCTAATCTTAGACGCACACACACTAACACACAAATACACCCACAGCCTTCGAAAATTAGTGGCCAAAAGAGCACTAGTGAATTCCCGTCGGCTCGGCTCTAATTAAATGGCAAAAATCGACTCGACTCGGCTTGACCCAGTTGCGGGACAATTGAGTAGACGAGAAATGGTTGGGCCAATTCGTCGTTGTTGGGTGTGTGTGTTGGAAGATATAGCGGGTTGTGTTGGTTCATGTTTATCTTGTAAAGTAAGTTCGTCAGACAAATACTACTAATTAAAAACGCAAAAATATATATAATAATGTTTTAACACACACACGTGTTAAAACAATATTTTAGCGTTTTTAAAAGGGTTTCCAGAAATATATATACCTATACTCGTATATTTAAAAACAATGAGGTTTGCAACTAAGATAGAAGTTTCGTAAATTGTATAATAAAGAATTTGTTTTTACGGTGAGCAGGCCAGTTGATTATAATAAATTGTTGTAACAGTGAAGTTGCCAATAAATAAATAATCATCAAGATCACCGGGGCTGTAATTTCACAACCAGCAACCCTACAACTTCTATTTCTAAACGAAACCGCTCGCCGTCTCCACTCGAGGCACTCACTAAAGTGAAACACAGAGTTGTAGGCAATCTGTAACACGTAGTAATTAGCTAGATTTTCATACCTTGTTGCAGCTGCTGAACTTATGCCCAACCGCCTTTAAATTTATAAGCCTTACTGCGCACAAATTTAATTTATTAAAATGGAATGGATGATTTTTTTTTACATGTTCAGGGAATTTATAATTTAATTTTAATTAGTATTTAATTTTATTTTGTAAAAAGTTGTGTGGGATGCCCTTTGGCTTACAGCATCGATTTTCTAAGGTCGGCGAAGTTCCAGCTTAGGTACTCCCTGCCACGTCAGCCGGATCTCAAAGTCAAAGCTCTTATTTCAATCAAGCCATTTAGAGGCACTTTTGAACTGTCAAGGAGTCGGTCAGTCAGAAATATAAAGTTGCCCATTCCAAAACGTTGTAATTACCTATGGAGAAGAACGGGTAAGAAACTCCATGAAAACTTTTTAAAATCAAAAATATTGTTACAAAGTACTGGTTACATCTAGCGTGGGTGTTTGTCGCATCTACGTACCTTTAGTTCCGCTACAATTACGTCTATTTTGCTTGAATACGACGTCTTCCCACGTTATATGCAAAAGCACTCATAACGAGGTGCGATTGGAGTCTTTTGGGGCTTGTGGCTAAATAATAACAGCCGCACAGGTCGTTCCATCAGGTTAACTACGCTTGCCACAGTTGGTCCGTGACGCTATCCGATTTTAGACTTCATGTCTCGCATCTACATGAGATATATGAAACTAGCTGCGCCTCGCGTTTTTATCCGGATATGTCTCGATCCCGTGAGAATACCGGAATAAAAAGTATTCTCTGTCCTAACCCAGGCAAAATTAATATTAGCTGGGATGAAACTGTTATTATAAATGCGAAAGTAACTATATTTGTCTGTCTGTCGCCTTAACGGCTGTACGGATTTCGATGAAATTTGGCATACAGGTAGACCATGACCTGGGTTAGGTCATAGGGTTTATCCCGGTAGTATGGTCTAGTGGGATAATTTCCGACTTTCATCCGGGCGAAGCCACGGGTAAAACTTCTAATATAAAATATATACAAACGACTATGGCTATCCGTACGAAGGTTCCCGTTATCAATTTCTCTCGACATCCTTGTCCATTCAAAGCTCGTCTGTAAGAGATGTCTTTTAGCGATAAAACCGCCCATTACAGGTTCACTTATATCTTTTGATTTAAATTATCGAGGTAGATACAGTAAAAAAAGCAAAAATTGTAACATTTTCTCAAAAAATATTTGGACAACCTCCTTCGAGATAAATTGAAATTGCAGTACACATGGCAACCAAGTAGATAAGATGTTAAAGATTGTATTTAAATTTCGATTAAGAAGAAAAACAATTGAACATCATAAACGCGCATAAAAAAATATCGTTGTTCTTCATTGATTTTGGAATTTATAATTATTCAGTTTGTATTTCCGCGCATTATTTGAGAAAAGTATTATGTAAACCTTGGCCGCAACCAGGCATTGATGGAGACACGAATTCACGATCGTCCATCAATGACCCAGTTGCAGGCCGCTATAGTAGTGTACTATAAAGTGTAAGTGGAAATAGTTTTGACTCCACATACTATAGACAAATGTTTTAAGTAAGTACCTGAGTAGTGTTTTTGTAATTGCTTATTAAAATTAACAGAACACATACACATAACATCACACCCCTGTAATCCTCGAAGGGTTAGACAGAGGCGTACCCATATTTTTGAGTGTGTGTGAGTGCGTGTGTGAGTGTGTGTGTGGGTGAGTGTGTGTATGTGTGTTAGTGTGTGTGTCTGATGTTGTCGAATTAAAATATTATTTTCTTTATACCTAATTTCGAGAAACGGCAGTAAACGTGCCAAGTTTTATTAAAACTTAGTGTACCAACAAACGAACTATTTCACTTATTCATTAAAATATAAATTCATGAAAACACTGAAAACTGAAAGTTTAGTTCGCCTGAAAGATTTATAGTTAGTTAGCTGCTCTGTTTATTTTTAAGGTTTACCTTTTAAAAATGCTTTTAAACCTTAAGCTCACTTTGAAAGGTTTTGGTAGTTTTAAAATATAAGACGCAAAGAGAGGTAAGACTGCTTTTTACGATAGAAAATCTTCAATTTTGGATGGACCAGTTAAATCATTTTACTGATAAATGTGCGTAAACATATACAAAAGAAAAGAAGAAAAAATGTTTATTCCGCTCAAACAAAACGCACATAAAAAGACAAAAGACATAAAATACACACGTACAAAAGTAGCCAAAGGCCTCATATTCAACCAATAGATAAAAATAAAAACAAAGTTGTTCATTGATTGATTTCAAGGCCACGGATCAAAGACAAAAAATGGATATGTAAATAATGTTATTAAAATTATAATTACCTATTGTCCTGAATAATAAAATAAATAATTAAGTATGACAGCTATAATTATTCTTGTTACTGATTAGTTACATTTTTCAAATATTTCATACAAAATTAGTTGATAATGATTATATAAGGTCACCTATGAAATTTGCGTTTTGTATGGAGAATTTTAAAGAAGTTGCATTTTTCATACTAATATTTTCTTAATTTATATAACAACCATGAACACTAATGTTTAAAAAAAATTATGGACTAATGTTTAAAAACTAAGAAACTAAACTAATATGCCACTTAAGCGACAAAAATAAGTTTTGGCTGCGTTAAAACAAATAGTGGTAATTTCTGCTAACAAAATGAGGATTCATTTTTAAGGTAATTTTTTATGTTTAGAAAACTATGAGTAATAAGGTTTTTTACTATTGGTAGTTGTCTATGATGGTCATTATTCGATATAATATCAAGCAATTGATGAATATTTTAAATCATAGAAGTGACGAAGTTCTCTATTTGTGAGAAAAAAAACGCCAATTTCATAGGTTCCCCCAATATAAGTTGAATTAGTTAGAGATTAAAATATTCTATCCAATAAAGTAACAATAAATTAATATAAAAAGGTGCTTTTAAAAACATATAAAATTAACCAACAACAGAAGCCGTAGTTCAAATCTAATTTAATTAACTTAATTATTCAAAAGGACAATAAAATTCTTTACTTCATTTTAATTGACGAAAAAAGAACGGCTCGATCCCTAGTCGACGCTTCGGCAGACTAGCCCGAGAAAGCACGAACATTTCCGAAGTTTCACGAACAGTTCCGAAGTTGTACGAACTAGAACTTTCTTATTACAGACTGCTTTAAATGCAGTGTACCAGCGAACTTGCTGCAGCTACTTCAGTTTCGAGCACAAGTATTTCTTTAAACTTGAATATCCATTCAACAGTATGTAAGACAAGTTTTTTCACTGAAATATGGGCCTAAAATGAAAAGTATGTATCGAATATTACAGCACTGTTTATATAAAAGTACAACTAGTCTAAAAACACGTAAATTGTAGATACGATACGGGTGCTACTGTATTTGCCTTTTTCGCTATTACTAAAACAATACAGTACAAAAAAAAATACACTTCCACATGTGACTTGAAAAATAAAAATACAGAATTTCAACTATCATGCCACTAGGTGTATCGCGTAAATCCACGAACGCCCAAAGCCACAGAATTCAAAAGAATATTATTATACTAGCATTTTCGCCCGTTCATAATGGCGTTGCAAAAATATTTATGAAAACAAAAATAGTATGAAACAAAGAACGTAAACCTACGTAGGAAACGATCATAGCGACGTTTACGTTCTATTGTTTGAACGTAAACGCTTTAGGTTACGTAATAAACGCCAGATTTAACGTAGAGAAATATTCATGCTTGTGATTTTTTTAGGTTTTTCTTATGTGCTTATCTCGAGATTGGGTAAATAGTTTTGGACTAAAATGGGACTCTTATCCAGGAGCATATCAAGGGCAGGATAGCTAGTAGTATCATAACATATCTTTCCATTCCTAATACTCCACCTCATCAACATTTGCCTAGCCTTTTCCTAACTATTGGGGTCGGCTTCCAGTCTAACCGGATGCAGCTGAATACCAGTATTTTACATGGAGCGACTGCCTATCTTACCGCCACAACCCAGTTACTGAGCAACACGATACCTTGGTAAGACTGGTTGTCAGACTTGCAGGCTTCTGACGACCCGTAACAACTGTCAAAGATCTACAAATGACAGCCGGGACCAACGGTTTAACGTGCTTTCCGAGGCACGGAGGGGACACTACACCTGCTGACCCTAAAATATCTGGAAAAATATATAAAACCGGAATCAGTTGATATGATTAGAAGCTACGATCCAACACAGACGGACAGATAAATACTTAAAACTAGTAATAATCTTCTATATTTGCATTGTGAGCCTTATAGGAAAATGTCAAAGTCAAATGACAAAGGGCTGGAGCTATAAAGATAGTACACGGTAAGGCCCGGACTCCACCAAAGCGGAGAAATGACGAGAGGAGAGGAGATGAGTTTTAAACAACGAATAGAATTTCGTTATTCACATATCTCGCCTCCACTCAGCTTCAGTGAATACCACTGAGCGGAGATGTATCATATTTGTATGGCGCAATCAAAGCGGAGATGTGTTCTGACGATGAGCTGTGACTCGCAAGCTGGCGACGCGCGACTGCACGCAGCGTAGATGGGAAGAGATGTGAGCGGCGTACAGTGAGAGGTCAACATACAACGCTTGCCGCACGCAGCTCAGTTCCGCTCTAGCTAGCGCACATATCTGCTCTAGCCATCACACATCTCCGCTCCAGTATAGCCAGTACGCATCTCCTGTGGCTTCGGTGGCTACACCTTAGCTTAAAAACATCTCTTCTTGTTTCCGTTTCGGACATCTCCGCACATCTCGGCTATGGTAACGTCCGGGCCTTAGAATGGTGATTTATTCCCTATACGACTCCTAAAGGCCCTAAAGGACAAATGGTATCAAAGCCTTTTGTTTTTCAACAACGACTTTCAACAGGATTAACATAAGCTTTTCGTTAGCATATGTCAATCCAATACATTTTTGATTTTTTCATCATCGTTATCGCTGATAGAATATCACTTTGTCTAGGCCCTGTGGAATGAAAAAGGAACGCAACTGATTCTATTATACCACAAAGAAATTTCAGACAAAAATGAAACAGAGAATATACCATCAAATATTGACTTCTAGTTATTATCCGTACTGTTTTCACAATAATAACGTTTATAGGCAATAAAACGATCCAGCCAGGATCTAGGCGATGGCTAGAATAGAACTTAACTTTCATTCGACGCGAGGACAGTGCAAACGGCTCAGTGAAATGGCGAAGCAATATAGAGCATGGCATCCAAACTAGCGGGGACACAGCTTATGGGATTTAATCCGGGATAGGCATTGGAGAAGTTTGTTTTCCAGTTGTGTTTTAAGAGTTTTTTAGTTAGTTTAGGAACTGGTATTAAGGAACTGAAGTTTTGGAAAGACTCGGATTTTAGGTGAACTAAAAAACTGGATGTTTGGAGGTAAAATAACAAAGGCTTTCAAGGCTTGTGAAGTTTTTCAGATTTTCAGATACGGTTTTTTCTCTATTTTGGCTTGTTAGTAGAAGATAATCTTTGATAGTTGCCTCGTTGGTCTAGTGGTCGTAAGCGCTACTGCTGAGCATGAGGTGCTGGGTTGAGCAAATTGTTATTGGGTTTTTCCATCTGGAATTTCTCAGTAGCAGCCTGGAGTCTGGATGACAATAGGCTCGCCCAATATTACATGGGACTTAAACATAAGTGGGGAAATGTGGGTTTACTATATGTACATAAAGCGTGATGTTATGTTATATTTATTTTATGCGTATCAGAACCAGTACTGAATTTAAGATTTGAATTGATGGTATGTACCTCTCCTAATGTCTATTATCCTAGTCAATTGAATCTTATCGTGCTTGCTAACTATATAAATCAGAAATTTTGCCAAGTGAATTAGTCTCCAGTGAGTAGTGAGTGGCTATTGGCACTCTCCGACTGCAACAAAGTTCCCCCGTCACTCCCGAGGTTGGCAGCACAGTATGATGATAATGTACAAACAGCAACATATTCGTTACCCAGTTTTCTTCAGTAATATAGTATTTTTATCTCACGAAGCGACGTCCCCTTTACTTGTGGTTACCAATTGTACAACTACTCTGTAAACGTATGTGTAAGCGCAGGAGCTCTCGGTATCGTTCGAGACAATGGCGAAGTCGGATGTGTGTGTTTGTGCGTGTATATTTGTTATGTGCTGACGCTACTCGTGTTCTCGCAAACATTCACGGCGTATTTGCACAATTAGTTACCACAAGTAAAGCGCACGTCACTTCGTGAGATAAAAATCCTTGAATTAGATATCACGCGTGAGGGGGTAACCAATAGTGATCTCTCGCGTCCGGCCCTGACCCAGGCCATGGTACGGAGCGAGACGGCGTGGGAAGCCGTCACCTTCTTCTGCGAAGCAGTAATGCTCGTGAGGGATGGGTAAATTTCGCGCCTTCACTCCCCTAGCCACCGCAGGAGATGCCCTGGGCGTCGGGAATTGCAGGCCGATTCCCGACAACCGTAGGCGCGGGCTTGCGGATGGTGAGCAATGGGTAGCTCGCCGTCCGATAAGGACCAGGCCCGCGTCGACGGCGCATTGTGTTCCACACGCGCCTCAAAGAGATGTCAGCACAACTGACGGGGTCCGCTAGAACCGATGCTTGCCAGAGTCGCGGGAAAGTCTAAAAGGGATTGGCCCCTCGCAACGTACAGGCAACTGAAGGAACACAGTGGGTTTTAGTCAGTAAGAGTCTGACACGCCCTCCGGCTCCGCCCAGAGCGGGAGAAGTTATTTAATAATTTCCAACCAAAAAAAAAAGGCAGAGGACAGGGTGTTGTGGCGCAGCCTGGGAGAGACCTTTGTCCAGCAGTGGACTGCGATAGGATAGACTGAGTAGATTGTAGAGTAAAATGACCCAATCTCAGTCTTCCTGGCCCCATATCTATTATAAAGGGTAAATACTCATGTATTTGTTCGCGTACACGGTGTTATGGGCTCAGTATTGCTGGGGTCACAGCGAATACTTTTCCGATACATTTAACTCTGTAAGCGGGTAGTTTTACACGCTGATTCGTTTGTATTGTACACTGATTTAAAAGAAGGATTTGTAGGGCTAACTCTTTTTAGTGTTGGTAAGCTCTGGGTCCCGTAAGCCTTCACTTACGAGCATAAGCATAGCATAATCAGCCTATAATGTTCCCACTGCTGGGATACAGGCCTCCTCTCGGTGAGAAGCAGTGGGGCGTAATCCACCACGCGGGCCCAGTGCGGGTTGGTAGATATCACGTCTTTAAATTTTTGGTTTTAGGACATTCCGGTTTCCTCACGATGTTTTCCTTCACCGTTTTGGGAGCAGTGGTGATAAAATAATTTACACAAAGTAAGGCGCCTGTCTGGGTTCGAACCTACGACCTAAGACTCGTAAGTCGCGGCTATTACCACTGGGACACCAGTGCTCAGCTCACGTGGGTACTTGTAGTTCAAATATATTAATTTGCAAGTTTTCCTAAGTTAGAAAAACTTGACTAATTTATGTTTTTTCACTAGGCCTTGCGACTATTTTTAATTCTCAGTTACAGTATAATTTCTGATTTAAAAGAAGAAACTTTAACAATTCTCGTAGATATTGTGAAAGGTGTAAAACATAGCACGTTTTATAAAAGGTTTTCATGTATGAGTTATTAGTGGGTGGATACAGGCCCAAATTACAAATCACTTTGTCCCTTTTTGAGAGCTAAAATCGTCATAAATGGGTGGTAATTGAGCCTCATTGTGGATGCTCTTAATGCCATATAGTATTGCTTATGCCATAACTTCCACTAAAGTATAAATTTGCGATGTTTCTGCTTCCAACTAGGCGTAGCAAAATGTTATGACAGCACACAAAGTTCACCGACGTTCGTGTTTGTGCAATATGGCGTAGTAATAGGGGTTTTAATCTGAAAATGTTTACAAAATTATAGGTGTCCATTGCAGTGTACTTCAAAATATTTATTTACACGTTTCCATAGACAGTTTTTTATGGAAACTAGGATAGATAGATATAAACCCCTTATGAACACCATAAATATTACAGATATAAATGTAGAAATTTTCATGCAAAAAAAAATGTTTTTTTTATTTATTGTTTTTTATTTAATTATATTTTTTTCATATCGCTCGTCCGTACGGCCCGATCGAACCGATCTTGTACAGAGGTTTTTATATTTCTATAGTCGTATCCTGTGGAGAAGAGCCGGCAAGAAACTCAGCAGTTTCTGTTTTAAAAATAATAATAATTGGACTCTACAATGTTTTCAAATAACACTGTTAATAGGTATGAAAGGACAGTGTAGGCCTGACAAGAAGTACCACTGTACTGAACCATGACAGCACTTCTTTTTAAGCTAGTAATTAGATGACAGGAGCTGTGCTTTGGTACCAAATTAGAAAGGCTTTCAAATCATTAAGGCCAGCACCATTTTTTTTTCAAACTCAAACCATTTATTTCAAATAAACCAATTATAGGCACTTTTGAATTGTCAAGGGGTTTGTCAGTCAGAAATATGAAGCTAGTTGCCCATCCCAAAGCGTATTATCCCGTATCCCTAACTGCGGAACACACTTTCTGTCATAATTCGAAGGATTTTGAAAGAAATTCCCAATCCATTGCTTCATTTGTTTGAAAAATTCGTCTGCTCGACAATGTAACTGACGCAATGAGTGTCGTTGAATTGTCAAAATGATTGACTTGATTGATTTTTTTCATTTATTTTAATTACATTTGACATTTTATTAAACATTGTATTCTATGACCTTTATAATTTGTACCTACTGATTTGTTTTTTTTTAATTGCATTGACATTTTATTATATTCTGACCCATTCTGTTACAGATATTTATTATATAATATGAGTTTTGCCAGAATTAAATGTTTTTTTCATTTTATTTATTTATTGTAATAGTGTTACGCAATAAATTCGTAAAAATAAAATAAAATGTTACAGATTGACTAGTTAAGAACATATATACCTAACTATACATATAATAAAATAGAAACGAAGTCAAAACAGTACAAGGTAAACTTTTGAAAAAAAAAAGTGCGTTTGTCTAGATGTCCGGATTTGCGCAAAAACGGCTGCACGGATGAAATGACATAGATAGTTTATAACCTGGATTAACACAGGGTACTTTTAATCCCGATAGTACGAAAAAAAAAAAAAAACCCGATAGTAAATGTGATTAAAATTGGTATAAAAGTAATTTTATTTATTTACGTTCTCGTACATCCACGCGGGTAAAGCCGCAGGAAAAGTTAGTAAGCATACATAGACTCGTAAAATCGAAAACGGCACACCGGTTCAACCAAAATTTTAACTCGTAACCTTATGCTTTAAAAGCTAATCCTTTAACCTCTAAAACACCACCACATCCCACTTTACATAAAACATTTAAACCATCAATTTCACCCACACTGTTTAGGATTATCCTTTCTCAAAACAATTAAACTTAGTGCCAACATAATGCACCTAATGCGACACGTATTCAGTATAGAGTCGTACGTGTCGCGTGTTACTTCGTACGTGATTCGTACGAGTAGCCCGCGTGAGCCGTACGTGACCCCGCCGCGTCCCAGTTGCGATGACGCTCGATGTTATGCGTAATATACATATTCTACCGCAATTGTTTGAACGATAGTGTCGATAATGGTGCACGTAAGTGGAACTGTAGACATGGTATACAGGGTGTGTGGGGGAGGGACATATCTTATGGGCATGCAGTGAAAAAAAAATGCTGTTCCCTACAAAATGTAATTTTACCTACGTGATCATAAAGTTTTAAAAAATCTGCTTCATACATCTTTACCAAGACCAAATCTGGAATATTTTGAAAAAAAAAAAAACAGTTTTACCCTACATTTAGATAGCGTAGGAAAAAATACACTTTGTAGGAAAAAGCTGTTGTTTATTTTCAGGTTTGGTCCTATTGTGAAAATAGATCATTTTAATGAGTAGGTACTACATTTAAAGTATGTCCATCGTTTAACCTAACACCCTGTTTAGACACGAATGCACATCGGGAATAGCCGAACTGCTAAGACGTGTGAATTTTGTGACAAATCGTAAGTTCAATCCCCATGCTTAGCACTTTGGGCGTAAAGCCACTGAAAGCTCAAGCATATTAATTATCTTTCTTAGTAGGAAATAGATTTAATGTGGGTACACAACATTTCATAGCTGTCATATTTATCAAACGTACCATCAAATCTAACAATAAAACAATATCTAACTAGTTTCAAAACAAAATCCCGTGAACACGATGACCACATCTGTTACCGGGGCGGTGCTATAGCCGCCAAGCGCTACAAGCAAGAATAGTCCTTACGCGGTGGTTAGATATGAACGTCTTCGATGGTACGTATACGCTCATGAGCCCAATCTCGCCTGATGGAAAGGGATAGATGAAGTCTCGATGGAACGAACGAACCCAGAAGACGTCTGTTCACTCTTTCTGGCAGAGAGTTGCACCCTTTGGCCGTGTGCATAATAAATGTGGAGTAGCAGCGCTGGGTACGACTGGTCGGGATATCAACGAAGGGCGAATGGTACCCTCTGCAGTACGTCTGGAAGTCCAGTTGTAAAAGGGAGATGGCAGGATCAGGTCGTGGAGCTCCGGCGCACACTCTCCGAAGTACAGTCTGGAGAAGACCAACAGGCAATTAACATTACGCTGATGAACCAGGCCGTGAAACCTACGTAAAAGTATTTTCGTAATCAATTGATGCATCCAAATTCCTGTAAATTCGCAATTCGTTAAAAGTAAACCACGTTTTTCCGTGAATTACACAACATTTATTAAAACATCATTGCCTAACATATTCGGAGTAACTTCCATCGTTAATTAAAACGGGTTTTCAACGTTAACGAACCATTAATTTAAAATGGCCATATCTTTGTTGTTGGTAAACAAACATTCCCCTCCCTCGTTCGCATTCGCAGTGAACAGACGTGTTTACCGGTCAAGCCGCACTAAAAATATTATTCAAAATAAAAATAGTTTTGAGTAAATTAAAATAAACCATAGCTTAAAGCACCTAAGGTCGAAAACGAACTGCCGCTTTGCTAATTAGTTCTATCACGCGCTCAGTGTCGTGATTTAGATAAGGAGCGCTTCGCATAGTATACGCAAGGTTTATAGAGAAATGGACAAGTTACGTTCGCCTAAAGAAACTACCTATGCGTCGCAACCCGAATTATCTACATGCGTTACAGAAGACGCTGACTTCGTGTCTTCAAGAAAAAGAAAACAACGCCAGCCTGATGATGAAATTTCTGAATTGCGTTGTGAATTAAGGAATATGTTCTCATCTATGAAAGAAGATCAAGATTCAAAATTTCTCAGTCTCAATGAAATGATTAAAGAAATCAAAGACCAAAACAAAGAAATAATCCAGTCTAACACAATCCTGCAGAAAGCTCTAGATGAGACTGTGACTATGTGTAAAGATTTAAAACATAAATATGAAAATATTATGATAACCAATGAAGAGGCACATGTTAAAATAAATGTTCTAGAAGGTCAAATTGAAGATTTGCTAAGAAAACAGCGTGAAACTACCATTGAAATTAAAAACGTGCCCTTAAGTAACACAGATAACTTAGCTGATATTGTGTCTCACCTGCACAAGGCAGTGGATTTACCCCTCTGCCCTGGTAATGTTCGTCAAGTATATAAAAAGAAATCGAATCAAAACAACATCATTGTTGTTGAGTACCAGACAGTTAAATCACGTGTAGATTTACTTAATGCTATTAAATCATATAATCAGCACCACAAGGAAGACAAATTGAACACAAATCAACTTCAGATCTCGGGTGAGAAACTCCCAATATATGTTTCGGAATCCCTGACTCCTAATGCACGTAAACTACATTATTTAGCTCGGGCACTGCAGAAAAAGCACGAGTTTAAGTTCTGCTGGGTATCTAATGGAAGAATTTTCATTAAAAAGAATGAGGGATCTCCATCCATACTCATAAACTCCGCAGAACATATTGAAGGTATTGTTGCTGATATTGAGAACACTAACATCACTGGTGCCAATTTAAGAATATGACTTTGGATTGAAACCATACTATCTTCTTTAAATTGGTCAATTAGTTTATTGCATGTCCATTTTTTACTTTTCGTTGTTGTTAAACTCTTAGGAGCCGTAAGATACACACACATAGTTCTTAATTATTCTTATTTCTTAAATTGTCCATGTTACTCAATTACAATCTCACGCCACACATTCACAACACATCATACACAGAATTCTGATAGACTGTATTCGTTCAATATTTTGCATAATTACGCGTTTGTTGCATTTTGGCGTTCCCTAAATCAGATGGTTTTACTTTTTTTTTTTAAACAATATGGTTGATCTAATTAACATCGCCTCAGACATTGATGAACATATCAATGTCGGGAATGCGCAATGCATAGACATGCCGGAAAATTGCAAAATTTTGTTCGATAAAACTAATACCTATAAAGTGTTAACTCAAAATATTAGGAGTATTAATCATAACTTTGATGAACTTCGTGTTCTTCTATATAGACTTGACATTTCTTTTGACTTTATTATATTAACTGAATGCTGGCTGTCAGAAAATACAACCTTACCTGATATTCCTTCTTATCAAGTTTTCGCGACTACTAATCATATCAACCAAAACGATGGTATTGTTATTTTTGCTAATGAGAATTTAAAAGTTACTGTGTCGGAACCTACGGGAGAGGGTTGTGAAGTCAATTGTTTGGTCACTACTATTAATAATGATCTTGCAATTGTATCTTTATACAGACCACCCGCGTTTAAAAATATTGATAATTTCGTTAGCACTGTAGATAATGTATTACATACATATAAAAGATATAAAAACATCGTCCTAATAGGTGACTTAAATATTAATATTAGGGACGATACAGACAGTAAAACATCAAAATATATGAACCTCCTTGCTTCGCACGGTCTTCTTGCATCACATATTTTTCCGACACGAGAAAATAATTGTTTGGACCATTGCTTTGTCAAAACAAACTGTGATACTTTGACCCTAGTATGTGACTCGACTATCACGGATCATTGCAGTGTTATGATATCACTTCCTAAAAAGTCTGTAGCCCCGGAGGAAAAACAGACCATATATAAAAAAGTAAATTACATTGCGATCATGAATGATCTAAAACAAATTGACTGGACTGTTGTATTACATTCTGATGACCCTAATGAAGTCACCAATAAGTTTATATGCACAGTAAGAGATAGCATCAGTAAACATACGTACATCTGTAAACTGTCTCACAGAAAACGGAACATTAAACCTTGGATAACGCCTGGACTCTGTCGTTGTATGAGGAATAGAGATCATTTGCACCAAAAACTTAGAAAAGACCCTCACAATGAGATACTTAACATAACCTACAAAAGATATCGCAACACTTGTACTAATTTACTAAAAAGCCTAAAAAATAAATATCTAAGATCACAAATAAACATTCACAAGAATAATCTAAAAAAACAATGGTCAATTATTAAGGAAATTTGTCAATACAAAGATCACACAAAAAACTTTGATGACCTTTTAAAAACTAAAACTAACCTACAAGATTCTATTAATTATATAAATAAGTATTTTACTAATGTAGGAAGTCAACTTGCTCATAGCATTCAAGTAAGAACTCAAAGAAACGAAGATGACTTAGCTAGAACATGTAACCCAAAATGTTCGTCTCTTAAATCTTTTGTCTTGCTGCCAGCGGACGAAACTGAAGTGAAGAGTACAATAATTAATTTAAAATCATCTAACTCTAGTGGCTGGGATGAGATTCCTTCAATCTTATTTAAACTAGGCGTTGAGATCTTTGCGTTGCCAATTACTCTGATTTGTAATCTATGCCTGACTAAAGGCATCTTTCCTAACGCCCTCAAACAATCTGTCATCATTCCCATATATAAGTCTGGGGACAGAGGCTGTGTCTCAAATTATAGGCCGATCTCCTTGCTGCCAACCCTATCTAAAATTATCGAGCGTATTATAAACAAGCGCTTGAAAAGCTACTTAGAATCCAACGGGCTTCTGTCTGTAAACCAGTTCGGATTCAGAAGTAATAAATCAACTTCTCATGCTGTTCACCAGCTTCTATCATATATTGTCGATGGTTTGGATGAGGGTGACAAGACCATAGGTGTGTTTCTGGACCTAGCAAAAGCGTTCGACACAGTTTCTGTTCCCATACTCCTAAGAAAGTTGGAGAGCATCGGTATTCGTGGTGTTGCGCTCGATCTGATTACCGATTACATGTCAAATAGGACACAATGTGTGAGAATGAAGGACTACACAAGTCAGCCAGAAAATGTCCAATTTGGGGTACCTCAAGGTAGCATTTTGGGACCGACTTTATTCCTCATTTACATAAATGACTTGTGTGACCTTCATCTCACACGTGGTAAAATAGTTACATTTGCCGATGATACGGTTCTTTTGTTTAAAGGCAACACATGGAGCGAGGCTTTTGAATTGGCAGATGAGGGTTTTGGTCAAGTTGCTACTTGGCTTGACTGCAACCTTCTTACCCTAAATGCCCAAAAAACTAAGTACATTGCCTTCAGCATTTGTAATAGGACTCAACCACCTGTTAATTCCTCATCCATCAAAATTCATTCATGCATAAATCCTCTGTCTTGCTCCTGCTACAATCTCTCACAGGTATCTTCCATCAAGTATCTGGGTCTTACTGTTGACCAAAATCTTTCATGGAAGGAACAAATAGCCACCATGACTACTCGAGTTAGGAGAATGATCCACTTATTTAAAAATCTGCGGCGTGTTTGCCAACCAACACTACTACGAACTATTTACTTTTCCCTTTGCCAGTCAATAATAACTTATTGTATCACTGCTTGGGGAGGCACTTCTAAAACAACACTTTTATCCCTAGAAAGAGCGCAGCGAGCTGTACTTAAAGTAATAAATTTCAGAAGATTTAGGTACCCTACACATACACTACATAAAGAATTGTCTTTACTTACGATTAGACAATTGTTTATAAAAACTTCGATCCTACAGCAACACTCTAAGTTACCCCTTACAACAACTAGGCGTAGAAAAGATTTAGTTTATTGTGTTCCTAGAACCAAAACGGTATTTGCTAGCAAATTTTTTGATCACATCGGGCCTTAGTAGGTGAGTATTGGGGTACCTGGATCAAAAGATCCAGGTACCCCAATACTCTATTCAAAATGAGTGTTGCATTCAGAATCCTCTATTCAGAATTCTCTATTCAAAATGAGTGCTGTATTCAGGATCCTCTATTCAAAATGAGTGTTGTATTCAGGATCCTCTATTCAAAATGAGTGTTGCATTCAGAATCCTCCATTCAAAATGAAGGTTGTTTTCAGAATCCTCTATTCAAAACGAATACTATATTTAGAATCATCTATTCAGAGTGAGTATTGTTTAATTAAATAATTAAGTTCAATATAATTTGACTGTTGGTGTATGCAAAGTTGCATGTTTGTTAAATGTAACTAATAGGTATGCGTTTGATGTGTAAGTAGGTAGGTGACTTTTTTAGCAGGAGTGATGGCAATAAAACAACCGAATGGAAAGTGCTAGTTTATTCACATCTTTTTATGCAATTTGCTTACAATATCCTTAACACACCTATAGATATCATCATTAAATACATTCCCCACAACATGTTGGACACAAATATTGGCACTACAATCACATGGCGAATTTGCGAATTCGTCGGCGTCAAAAACTTGTATTCGTATTATTTTACTGCGATGACCCGTTGATGGTTTCTGTATGTATGAGTATACAACATCATTTTTTCGTTTTTTATTATTATTGTTACTGTTATCACTATTACTGCATGGTGGTGTGTCTTCAAATTGGAATGGTTGAAATGGTCTTTCTCTTTCTAAATAGTTGACCACTTTTTGACGTAGGGCTTGCTCAGCAGGAATTGGAGAGTATGAAGAATCATTGGGGAAAATATCACTGGACATCTGAAACAAAGAAGTACATTATTATTAATTAAATAAGACTAAACTTACAAGTTGATGAAGACAATCACAACTATCCTAGAACAGATCCTAGTGTAAATATTAAAAAATAATTAATGATTATTTATTAATAATTTAAAATACTTTTTGATAAAATATTTACTTACCGACATCGTAGAGCAGATAAGACCACTTGAATGTTTTTTTCAGGTATCTTGGTTCGTTTATATAGGGAATGATCCAATTTTTTTTGTGTCATTAAGGTTCAATTCAGTTTCGTTTTATGTATGCAAACTATGCAAAGTAATCCAAAACTTACGGCTCCACATATGGCTAGGAATTTGTGACACGTGCACAAAGATGCATTGAAATCTTCAGACGAGCGTTATAACCGCAGCGTTTGTACCGCTAACACATTCAATATAAAAATTACATGTCAATAAATTGATTATAATTACGTTTTCATTTAATCTCTCAATAATCTATTGTTAGCGGTACCCGCGTTGACACTTAATTAATTAAGCGTTTAAAACGCTGCGTTTATAACGCTCGTCTAATATCGATGTAAAAATGCTGTGCTTGCAATCTTTGTGATGAACTTATTTTTGCACGTATGCATTTTTCCAAATTTGGTAATGCGTAACGCGTTTTTACGCCTATATAAACGGGTCGAGGGCGGCAGTTCACTACCAAACCACCACGGGAACTTGGAAGGACTCGGTGCACCTGAATTTCTACGTCAAGTACAGAACATAAGTACATCAAGCAAAACTCAGCAGGCTTTGAAATGTAAGTAATTTATTATCTTTTCAATCAGTTCTCTGATTAATAATTTCATCTATTCACTCATTTTATCTATTCAATCGTTTCATTTATTCGTCGATTCATCATCTCCCAAATTATTTAATAATCGATTAATCTATTTCAGTCAAATAATTAACCTACCTTTTCTTATGCATTTAATCATTTCTCTCAACTAAAGCAATTTAATCCCATCCTGTACTGAACTGTGCCTTGTGTAATATTTTTATTAGATGTCTAATACATAAATATATATTGTTACAGGTCGAAACAAACAGCTACCCAACTTTTCTCTTCCGATGATGAAGCCGAGCATCAGCAGCAGCTGAAAAAACCGAAGGATCCCAGAGCTTCATCTTCGTCAACGTCTGTCAAGAGGTTGGCGGAGGACGAATCGATGAACACCGAGATCAAGAAGAAGAAAAAGAACAAGACCACAATCAAGCCTATCAGCGCCAGCATGAGACCCACGTCGCATGATCTATTTGGGACCGACAGCGACGACGAGCAGGAAGAGGAGGCCGTTGCAAGCACCTCGGGTAAAAAAATAGCGCCGTTACATTCTTATTATACCCGTAGAGTAGCCAACGGTATAAGTAAACAGACCTATGAAAACAAAAAGGGTAAATTTTATGTGGAACTAAAGATCTATGATCATAGTGAGATAGAGCGTGTAGCCCCTATAAATCGATGGAGGCATGCTATCATAACTGTAAAAAATCGTACTAATGATGAGACGCCAGCATGGAAGCATATAAAAGACTTTTTGAAAGAAACTCATAGAGAGTTCAAGCACTGTCCCATAGATTATGTCAGCAGTTATTTTTAGTAGATGTATTCTCTCGACTCTGTTCTTAATACTTACTGACTTGTTTTTAATCATTATTAATCATTCACTTAATTACTTTAATTATAGTATCTAATATACTTACCTAATATTAATATAATAGTTATCGATGCGAACGTAAACTATTGATAAGGGTTACAAATCATAATATAATGCAGAAATGTAACTATAATTTTATCTTTTTGTTTTATTTACAGTACAAACCCCGACTACTCACCGAATGCAATATACAAATAATCCAGAATATACAGAATGTAAAACATGTCTCATTGAATTACCGAGTAATAAATTCAAATATCACTTGAGAACAAATATTCACAAGTCTAATAGTTTATTGCAAAGCCAATTTGAAAATATTTATATAATTGCAAGTGCTTTCAAAAACAGAATCATAACATATCGTTTAAATCCTGCACAAGATGTTGAATACCTCACACCGGAGGCATTCTTGTGTCAGAATAAAAATGATATCCTGAAACTTATACATACATCTTTAATAAAAAATACTTGTCTCAAGATTAATTTCGAATTGTTTGCCCACTTTGTCTTACAAAAAACGAGTGAGCAACAACTTAAGTCATTCAATACGAAATATGAAATGATTTGTAATAACACAGATATTGATGACCTGTATTCGAAAGTAACCGAACTTTTAAAATGTAAAATGTCTGAATTCGAGCACAAAGACTCTGGATGGTCTTATCATTCTGTAAGTCATCTAGAAATCAATGTGAATAAATATTGTCCTATGAGAGGTGGTACATATTTAGATTTGCCTACAAAAATTAAGAATTCTAAAAGTTGTATTAATATACAAAATGATGACAATCATTGCTTTTTATGGAGTGTGGTAGCTGCTTTGTTTCCTGCTAAGATGAACGTATGCAGGACTCATTCGTACCCACACTACAGTTCTGTATTAAATATTGAGGGAATGTCTTTTCCTGTCTCATATCAAGACATAAAACTATTCGAAATAAACAACAACATAAGTATTAATATTTATGGATTAGATAATAAGAGCGAAAACGTAACTGGACCTCTGTATTTAACAAATAAGAGAAAATCTGTACATGTAAATTTGTTATATTTAGAAAGAAAAGGAGTAAGCCATTATTGTCTTATTAAAAATCTGATACGATTAGTAAGACGACAAGTGACATGTCATAAAGGTATTTTCATGCTGTGTGAATCATGTTTACAATTCTATAGCAGTGAAAATAAATATAAATCTCATATCTGTTCAAAAGTTTTATCAATTTTGCCCGAAAAGGATAGTAAACTCGGTTTTAAGAATTTTGAAAGAAAACAAAAAATTAATTATGTCATTTATGCAGACTTTGAAAGCCTATTGCAGAGTTGTTTGGAAACAAAATCTGAAAAAACACACAATTTCAAAATACATCAGCCTTCATGTTTTGGATACTATATATGTTGTTCACACGATCCAAGCCAAAATAAATATGTTACGTATAGAGGCCCTGACTGTGTTGAAGTATTTGTTACTAGATTAATAGAAGATGTGAAGAAAATATATGAAATATTATCAATAAGAAAACCAATGATACCTTTAACGAAAAAAGAGAAAATCAGTTATAACAATGCTACTATTTGTCACATCTGTGATCAGTTATTATTTCATGATAAGGTACGTGACCACGATCATGTGACGGGGAAATATAGAGGACCTGCACATGTTCAATGTAACTTAATGTTTAGAGTGTGTCCATTCATACCAGTATTTTTTCACAATTTATCGAATTACGACTCGCATCTCTTTATACAAGAATTAGTGAGACATAGAGGTTATATAAAAATTATACCTAAAACTAAGGAAAAGTATTTAACTATTACCAAATATATAGAAAGCGAGAATGGAGATCGTTCTATTCAAATAAAATTCATAGATTCGTTTCAATTTTTAAGCTCTAGTTTAGATGCACTAAGTAAAAGTTTATCAGATCATGATTTTATTCATTTATCAGCAGAATTTAATAATGAAAACTTAAACTTGTTAAAAAGAAAAGGTATTTATCCTTATGATTATATTAACACATGGGACAAGTACGAAGAAGAAACACTCCCTCGAAAAAAATACTTCTATAACTCTTTGAAAATGGAACACATTAGTGATAAAGAATATGAACACGCAAAAACTGTGTGGAATGCATTTAATATCAATACTATTGGCGAGTACACTGACTTATATTTAAAATGCGATGTTTTATTACTGTGTGACATATTTGAAAATTTTCGTAATTTAAGCTTAAAATGTTATAATTTAGACCCTGGGTACTATGTAACGGCACCTAGTTTAAGCTGGGATGCTATGTTGCTTTACACACGTGTTGAGCTAGACTTGATTGATGACTTAGAAATATATCAAATGTTAGAAAAGGGCATACGTGGTGGTCTGGCTCAGTGCTCACTACGTCATGCAAAAGCAAATAATCCCTATTTATCAGAATACAACGATTTAGAACCGACAAGCTATTTGATTTATCTCGATTGTAACAATCTGTACGGATATGCAATGACAAAAAAAATACCAATTTCAGAATTTAGACTTTTAAATCAGAAAGAAATTAACAGTTTCCATGTAATGAGTATATCTGATGATAGCGAATATGGCTTCATTTTAGAAGTAGATCTCGAATATCCTGAATCAGTACATGATTTTCATAGTGATTTGCCGTTTGCTCCGGAGAAATTCATACCCCCCGGAGGAAAGACAGCTAAACTCATAGCTAATTTATATAACAAATTTAACTATGTTATTCATTATACTCACTTAAAGCAGTGTTTAAAATCGGGGCTAGTCCTAAGAAAAATTCACCGAATTCTTACTTTCCGACAAGAAGAATATTTAAAAAAGTATATTGATTTAAATACTACCCTGCGTCAAGCATCTGCAACTGCATTTGAAAAAGACTTTTTCAAGCTTTTAAATAATTCTATTTTTGGTAAAACGATAGAAAACAAACGTAAACAGGTAGATATTAAGCTAGCTACAAAATGGACGGACAAAGAAAATGTCACAAATAAGCAACTCTGTGCTGAAAAACTAATTTGTAAGCCTAATTTAAAATGTATTTCGATATTTTCGGAAAACTTTGTAGCGGTGCAATTAAAACCCGAGAGAATTGTTTTAGACAGACCGATTTATATAGGTTTTACGGTTTTAGAATATGCCAAGTTACACCTTTATCAGTATCATTATAATATTAAAAGAAAATATATGAATAATGTCAGGCTATGTTACACAGACACCGACAGCCTTCTTTATTTATTTTACACGGAAGATATTTACCATGATATAAAAAATAATATAAAGGAATTTGATACAAGTAATTTTGATTTAGATAACCCATATTCAATACCTCGGGTAAATGCAAAAGTACCGGGTCTATTTAAAGATGAACTAGGTGGAGACGTGATCAACGAATTTACTGGTTTAAGAGCAAAACTTTACTGTTTATCGGCTTCTAAAACTGAAATAAAAAAAGCAAAAGGTATTTCAAACTCTGTCACTAACAGGCTAGAGATGGCGCATTACAATAAATCATTATTTGATAATGAAAGTAGATTATGTAAGATGAATATGATTAAGTCAATCAAACATGTTTTATATTCGCAACAAGTAAATAAACTGGTGATGAATAGAAATGATGATAAAAGGTATATACTCGCAAATCAGATCGAAACATTACCTTGGGGTCACTATGACGTTGTATTATAGTTTATAGCTTATATTTTTACCTTAAGCTATTATTTTATAGCATTAAGTAGATACTATTATATTTGTTAATAAACGTAATGAGTTCCAACTTTGTTTTATTTATTGATCCCTATATATATATATAAATACGCCGATCATTTATCTCACATTTCACAATGAAGTTCATCAAGCAACCACACACTTTAGAAGTTAATAATATAAAATTAGAAAATCAATCAAGTAAAGTGAAACATAGTGCACTCTTACCCAATACCATTAGATGTATAATATGCGGTCCATCTAACTGTGGAAAAACTAACATAATGCTTAATTTAATATTACATGAAAATGGTCTCAAGTTTAAGCATATATACTTATACTCGAAGACGGCTTTCCAGCCAAAGTATTGCTTTTTAAAACAAGTTATGGACTATATACCAGGTGCTAACTTCTTTGTCTTCAATGATAATAAAGAAGTCATACACCTCAATGATGCTTTAACCAATTCAGTAATGATTTTCGACGATGTAGCATGTGAAAATCAAATCAATATCCGTAATTACTTTGCAATGGGGAGACATAAACAGATAGATTGCTTTTACTTATCACAAACCTATTCTAAAATACCAAAACAACTTATACGAGATAATGTCAATCTATTAATCATTTTCAAACAAGACGAAGTAAACTTAAAACATATTTATAATGAGCACGTGAATACAGACATAGAATGGTTTGAATTTAAAAAACTTTGCTCCGCTATTTGGAAAGATCGTTTTGACTTTTTATTAATTAATAAAGATTGTCCTCTAAATGAAGGTAGATACAGGCAAGGCTTTGACATATTTATTTACTTTTAAAAAGTATATATTCACTTCATTACAGAAAATATATCAATCGAAATCTGATATCTGTAAATAACGGATGGGTCATAATAAAAAAAAATACATTATGCAGGTTAATATTAAAGAACAATTGATAAAGTCGGTCGATAGTATAAAAAATAAAATTAAAACAATACAAAATGAAGAAGATACAGCTCAATTAAAATTTAAAAAGGTCTTTAAACCAATAACAGATCCACTAGAAACATTAATTAAAGCAAATGACAAAATTAAACCAATATTGGACATTTCAAGAAATGAGAGTAACACGCTTAGAAGATTTAGCTCATCAACAGATTATTCTCCGGATTATGTAAGTTTTGAAGAATGTATAAAAACAGATTCAAATGAAGATTCTGAGTATAATAAAGACGCTCTTATAAGAAATCATTTTAAAGATTCTAACGATACACTGATTTCATTAAATAAAGAAGATATGATGGAAATCTATGATAATATGAATGTCCCATTTGGGATACGTAGTGAAAATAAAAAACTGATGATGGGGAATAGCAAGGTTTCGTTTTCTATTGCAAATAAAAGCAGTAATTCACCCAAAACCAATATAGTCACTATTGATAAAAGGCCTTATGAATTAACACCGGGCCTGAAGGAACTTTTGGTACGCAGTAAACCTGACCTTAATTTGGTTACCGAACTAGATAAAATTGTCTATAAAGATATGCTTCATAATACACACGCGCACAAAAGAGATTTTCACCCTAATGGTCAGATAAAAGGTGATAAAAGTTTAAAATATCGTCTAATTATTAAACCTTTGTTTTCGCAAAATAGTTATGTTCAAGATGAAGGACAGATAATTAAAACAAAAAAGGGTGGTTTTTTGCCTAAATTAAAAAAATATAGAAGTAATACCGATTATGTTTACTGGGATGACCCTAATGAACTAATCGAAAGGTTGAAACTTCTAATTGCTTCAAAAAATGCTGGTAATACAAATCATGATAATGAAATTCTTTCAATTATAGAAGAGTTAAAAGAAGCTGATATTATAAAAGACTAAAAAGCTTTAGAATGCTCTCAGTTATCAAAGTATTTTACAACATGAATGAACATATAAATATTAATTGTGTTCATACAAATAAAGCATCAGTCGTAACTGAAAGTAACATAAGAGTGGAGCGTGTTGAGGGTAAAAATATTACCGAAGAGAAAATCGAAAAAAATAAAGATAATGTTTGCATGCAAATAAAGCAACTGGATAAACTAATTTCAACTTTAAATGAAAAAGTAAATAATCTTGAAAAAAATATTGTGTTAAAAGAAATTGCAGGAAATTTAAATAAGCATTATGAGCAAAGTAGACGTCATAAATGAAATTCATAAATGTGCTAGAGTTAACTTTCCAAGAAGACAGGTCATACTTAAAGATATCGACGATCTCTGGCAAGCAGATTTAATGGACATGCAAGCAATTTCGAAAGTAAATGGTGGTTACAAATATATACTAGCAATCATAGACACTTTTTCAAAATATGCTTGGACGGTTCCTTTAAAACAAAAAAATAAGCAACAAGTGTCAAAAGCATTTGAAAGTTTATTGCTCAAAGGACGTGTTCCAAGTAATTTGCAAACTGATCTGGGAAAAGAGTTTTATAATGAGAAATTCAAAAATATTGTTATGAAGTATAAAATTAATCATTATTCAACGTATTCCACTAAAAAAGCTTCCATTGTAGAAAGATTAATAAGGACATTAAAAAATAAATTATACAAAGAGTTTAGTCTTAACGGGAATTACAAGTGGATGAACGGAACGCTTAACAAAATTGTAAATGAATACAATAATACTACTCATAGAACTGTGGGACAACCTCCTGCTACTGTGAATCATAGCAATAAAACAAACATAATGCAAAGATATATTCATTTGGCTAAATGTAAGAAAAGCACTAAGTGTAGAAAGTTTAGTGTTGGCGATTTTGTAAGAATAAGCAAATATAAAGGATGTTTTGATAAAGGCTATTATCCTAATTGGTCAACAGAAATATTTAAGATAAAAACAATACAAGAAACTAATCCGTTAACTTACTTGATAGAAGATGCAAGATGTCGACCAATACTAGGAGCGTTTTATGCTCAAGAACTTCAAAAAACCATCCATCCTGATTTGTACTTAGTTGAAAAAGTATTAAAAAGAAAAGGGAATCAAGTATATGTAAAGTGGCTCGGGCTTCCTACTAGCGAGAACAGCTGGATAGATAAAACAAATATATTTTAAGTGGGCCAAACAAAAATTTATTTTAATGTGTATTTAAGGAAATACACGTATATTTTCTATTCATTACGTATTTGTCCTTAAAACAAAAAAGACTTGTATTTGTGTCTTTACAATACGTTTCTATTACTCTAAAGAAAAAATAAAGCAATAGAAATGAAAACCAGAAGTGGTATTTCAGGCAACAAAAAACCAATTTCATCAGCATTCAACAAAAACATCAATAAAGTAAAAACAGGAGCTGGTTTTAAGAAAACTCTTAAAAAGATTGTTAGCCATACTAAAAAGCACATTAAAAAATTAAAACCATCATGTAAGAAAGTACTGATGGAATCAGCATACGCAGCAGCAAAAGAATTCATATCAGATACATCAATAAAATTACCTAGGATTATACCAGTACCAAAATCAGGAGGATTTCTTCCTTTAGTACCAATATTTGCCGGATTATCTGCTGCTGGCAGTTTAGCAGGAGGTGCTGCTGGTATTGCAAAAGCAATCAACGCATATAAATTAGCTAAAAAGCAATTGCGTGAAGCAGAACGACACAACAAGGAAATTGAGGCATTATGTATTGGAAGAGGATTACACCTCAGGCATTACAAGGATGGTTTAGGCATTTACACATCAGAGAAAAAAAACTGAAATCTAGGCTACCCAGTAGAGCTTTAACCAATATTGACATAATCAAACATACGAATAATGTACCATTCTTTCGAGGCGTGTTTATGAGAGATAAATTACCACCTAAAGTTCTGCCGATAGAATGTGGAGTGATCAATCTTGACTCTTCCGAAAACTCTGGTACTCATTGGGTAGCCTACGGAAAAATAAATGAATATATTGAATATTTCGACAGCTATGGTAACTTAAAACCTCCGAAAGAATTTATGAAATATGTAGGAAATAACATTCAGTATAATTATGAAAACGTACAGCGTGATCATTTGTATAATTGTGGGCACTTGTGTTTAAAATTTCTTAAGTCATTTTGGAAAGATAATAAATAGATGTCCTTGTAACGTAAATAGAACTATGTAGTTATAAAAGTTTACATCCTGATACACTACACACATTCTTAGATTGCATGTGATGACAATCACTACTCACATTGCGAAGAATAATTGAGCTAAATTTAATAATAGTAGTTCTACCTATTTTGTTTACACATAGAAACAACATGCTAGTTTTTAATAAAACGCCTACCACGAGAAATAAATGTAATATTTCACTTCCTGTTTCCAAAGGAGTCAGACGTATCAACATTAAAAGACAAATTAAAATTAGTAAAGAGAATAAAAGATTTCTCAGAGATATTGGATTACAATTAAAAAAATAACAACATGCTTCAAATAACAGATTTAGCGCAACATGACAACTCTATCGAAAGTTATGAGATTCATAGCTACAATCCTTATAATACTAGTTTTAAAGAAAATGATGAAATCAGAATACCCATTCATCACCAAGATTTGTATGTATTGCCCTCCAGTAGTTCCATTTTTATAGAAGGGTATGCAAGTGTATCTACTAAAGATCTAGCAGGAAAAATAATAAAAAAAGATGTTGAGTTCATAAACAACCCAATCTTATATTTGTTTCAAGATATTAGGTACGAAATAAATGGTGTTGAAATCGATCGCATTAAAAATGCTGGTATCACAACAACTTTAAAATCGTATGTCTCCATGAATGAAGGTGAAAGTAAAGCTGCAGCAATTTGGGGGTGGAATTTAAATGGTACGAAAATAGGAAAAGGACATTTTAGCGTTATTATACCAATGAATAGAATATTGGGATTTGCAGAAGATTACAACAAAATTATAATTAATTGTAAACATGAATTAATTTTACAAAGAAGCAGCTCTGCATTAAACAGTGTGCTTATGGAGAAAAATGATAGCCTGGAAATAGATATACAGAAAATACAATGGCGTGTGCCGCATGTAAAAGTTTCTGATCGTAACAAATTATTATTGCTTAAAAGTTTGGAGAGAGACCGGTCCATACAGTTAGCGTTTAGAAATTGGGATTTGTATGAATATCCTCTATTACCAAAAACAACAAAACATTCATGGTCGGTGAAGACAACTTCACAATTAGAGAAACCAAGGTTTGTTATATTTGGTTTGCAAACTAATCGAAAAACTAATAAAACTAAAAGTTCTTCCTTATTCGATCATTGTAATGTAAGCAATATCAAGTTATTTTTAAATTCGCAATATTACCCATATGACTCACTTAATCTGAAATTTGATGAAAACAAATACAGTATATTATACGAAATGTATGCTAACTTTCGTCAGTCGTATTACAACTTAGGAATAGATCCGTTGCTTAGCTTAAATCAATTTAAAGAAATTGCTCCACTTTTTGTTATTGATTGCTCAAGACAAAACGAATCACTTAAAACTGGACCGGTTGATGTACGATTAGAAATCGAATGTTCAGAAGATATTCCAGATAATACATCTGCTTATTGTTTAATAATAAACGATCGACTTTTCGAATATAAACCTTTGAGTAATATTGTTAGAAAATTATCATGAATGTTATTGTGGATGTCCAAGGGTTTAAGAGTGAAGAAAACGAATTTATTCCAAAAGAAATAGCAATGATATATGAAGGACGCATACTAGTACTGTTGATAAAACCACCACGACCATTTTATGACTTGACGAAGAAAGAACGGTTACAAGTAGCTTGGATTGAAAAAAACAGGGGAATACATTGGAATGAAGGTTTTGTACCATATTTTAGCTATAAAGCTACCATTGCAAATTTTTTTTAAAATAAGGATTTATTTACAAAAGGTAACGAAAAAGTGTTATGGTTAAAAGATTTATTTGAAATTAATAATGTATATAATTTAGAAAGTAAGCAGTGTCCAAGTATAACAACATTGTATAAAAAATATTCAACTTCACCTGATATTATAAGTTGTATTAATCATTCTAATATTTGTGCCTTGAAAAATGTATTTTGTTTAAATAAGTGGTGTGTTGAAAATAATGTTTTTTTAAAATAAGCAGAAATATAAAAAATTGAGATGACCAACATGTTAGTTTTATTTTTTAATACCTATCTTCGTTAAATTTAAAGGGCTTTAATATAAAACAGAGGCAACGGCCTCACATAACATAATATGGAACAGCATATAAATTCTAGTATGAACAGTACATAACATTTGATGAAACGAATGCTGTTTGTAAGCTTGTCCCATCCACACAACACACACGCACACATACAAAACTGTCTATATTACACGCATAAGTATAATGTTATACAGATAAAAAAATATAAGTGAATAGTTGACATCTTCACTCCATTTATTAAAGAAACAAGTATTTAAAATGAACTGTGGTAGGTAATAGGTGACAGTTTCCTATTCCCCACCATTCCCGTTAATATAAACCATCATGAAATCCTACTGATAGAAGTTCCATTCCGAATGAAGTATTTTAGAATGCTTCACTCTATTTAGATAGAAGATTTAGAATAAAGGTCTCATTTCGAATTGTTTACAATACTCACTCTGAATAGATGATTCTAAATATAGTATTCGTTTTGAATAGAGGATTCTGAAAACAACCTTCATTTTGAATGGAGGATTCTGAATGCAACACTCATTTTGAATAGAGGATCCTGAATACAACACTCATTTTGAATAGAGGATCCTGAATACAGCACTCATTTTGAATAGAGAATTCTGAATAGAGGATTCTGAATGCAACACTCATTTTGAATAGAGTATTGGGGTACCTGGATCTTTTGATCCAGGTACCCCAATACTCACCTACTGGCCTTATTTGTATAATAAGTTGTCTAGGAGTTTGCGGTTACGTGATTTGTCAATCTATAATTGCAAAAAGATTTTAAATGAATTTCTACTTCAGATTAATTATGTTAACACAGAAAAGCTATTAGTAAGCCTATCATAAATACAAACACAAAGCTCGTATTCACACATATTCAGTCATATACACCAATTACAGCAACACACAACATCATACAAACATCAACACAACAACTTGTTCATAACAATTTTTTGTCTAAATATTTTGCATATACATAATAATTTTTAGTTTTACCCACCTTACGAATGTATTAATTAATACCGAACACCTGCTAAATGTCTCAAAATATTATGTTCACTATAAAGTGCCGTTAAGTGTGTGATTGTTGGAGAACGAGGAAGACTGACCTACCGTGATACAGTTTTTACTAGTACGGAGGTCAGTGTGAATTACTCTCTAACAACCATAATATTTGTACGCACGACATGAGATGTTATGTTTTGTATTTTATTTTTTCTTTATAAGTATTTGTTATTCTTATGGTTGTTATTGCGATGCTGGAAATAAAGTTTATTTTATTATTATTATTATTCATTCAACTCAGCTTATCGCAGTCCACTGCTGGACATAGGACACTCCCAGGCTGCGCCACAACACCCTGTCCACCACCTTCCGCGGCTAGTCTGTCTCAGTCACCTTCTTAAGGTCGTCGGTCCATCTAGCTGGGGGGCGCCCCACACTACGATTTGCTGATACGCGGTCTCCAGGACTCGTCTGCTCCACCGGCCATCGGTCCTTCGACAAACAAAGATTGGTACGAATGAATGTCAATAGTAACAAAAAAAACGAAATAATAATGAGATTGCGAAATTCAATTCTGTCTAAAGTGTCCACTCACTTGCACTTCTCACGACCTAAAAAATGCCAATGATGCCGCGATTGGCGTGATCACCTACTGGGCCTAACTAATTAACATAATACATGTTTTACCATCGACTCGAAAAGAATAAGAATAATTTATTGTTGTTGTTGTTTGTTGTTATTTATTTGTTGTTGTTTATTACATTCGAATGCGTTGATTCCTGGAACTCACACTAGGATACCCTGGTATCCAGGCTCCTTTGTTCCGTTTACATTTATTGCTAAACATGTAATAAGTATATTTTTGTTACAAGAAAAGAAGAAGAATTCAATTCTTCTGTTGGCATGTATACATTGCATTATATAATTTGCATTTTACTGTTATATTAATTTAGTCTATAATTTTAAGCTTGCTGTGGCTTCTTGTAATTGAAGGAGTGCACTAATAAAACTTAATCTCTATAAATTGCGTTATTTTTGTGTGCATCGTTTGTTGGAGAGCCTCATTAAGTAAAAATAAGCATTATCAACCTAAAACGCTCCCACTGCTAGGTCACAGGCTTCCTCTCTAAGTAAGGCAGTTGGCCGTAATGCACCACACGGGCCCAGTAGAAAAATAACCGGTTTTTTTTTTGGTAAAACTGTAAATTGAAAAAATTGCACAAGTAGGTATCCCTCAGCCTTCAAACAAGCGAATACCTACATTGGGGTTTGAACTCAGAGACTCTCGTTCACTAGTCCCTGTGACTAGTACAAAAAAAAGGAGCGAGCCTTACAGTAGTCGCATATTATGATGTGTAACATCTGACATCTTGGCTGACAGTATTAACCTCTCGGAAAATTGGTCGGTACCATCTGAGGGCGAACTCTAGCACCAAGCGCGCTTATTGGTCAAAACAAATAGCGCGCGCTTCCTCGGCTTCCTGTTACACACTTCCGTCCCTTTTCACGAAATCACTCCCACGGATGGCAGGAAAGCGAGAGAAAAGATGTTACACATCAAAAACAGGTTATTTGCCGCTCAAAAATAACATCCTCTCCTGTCAATCATAATAATGACATTCGATGGCAACAATGTGCAAATAGAAATCATCATCAATCAATGCTTCCTCTATGATTATGCAATGCGTGTTCTGTACACACGGTCCTGAGGCATAGAATAAATATCCGACAGAGTCGACACTTAGGTTTAAAGAATTTATTCTCTTATGAACAATATATAGGTTCACTTACAATGAGATACAAAGTAATTGCTTAAATCTAAATGAAATACATTTTGCCTCAGGTGCGTGCTGGTAAAGTTATACAAACAAATATTAGGTAGGTAAGAAGTTGCTAACATTAATTGATAGGTATGCGGTATGACTACATTTTATGAATATAATTTTATAGTTTCATTTTGAATGAATTAATGTTGTTACTTCATACAATCGAGCTGAAATAGATGCAGTCAACCTCAAAAAGACACGATACGCAGAATAAACGAAGAACGAGAATACGTCTACAAAAAATTCAATCTTCAATTTATGTTCCATAATACTGTATCAATGTGTAGCTGCCGTGACGGTCCATTCCACCTCGCCTCTCATGCACGAGGTTGTGGGTTCAACTCCGGCCAAGTACCAATGTGACTTTCAATTCATAATATGTACTTTCTGAGTTTATTTTGGACATTACCGACATCAGTAAAGGAAAACAACGTGAGGAAACCTGGACTCGCCTGATGGAAAGCAATGGATAAGGTCTATGATGGATCGAGCGTGCTCAGAAGATGTCGGTTCACTCTGGCTTTGAAGGCAGACGCGTTATACGTGGAAGGGAAAACAGATGCCGGCAGAAAGTTCCACACTTTGGCTGTGCGCATATTAAATGTGGAGGAGAAGCGCTGAGTATGACTGGACGGATTTTACAATATTTTTTATAAATTAATTATATAATTATATGTGAAGACGATGCACCTGGAATAAGATTACTATACCACGATAGGTAAAATAATAAGAATAACAGATAAATTATGTGATAGATACACAGTGCATGGTGCCGTTACAGTGGCGCCCGACTCTAACTAGCCTACCAAACCTAACACGCTGACCACTGAGCCCTCGCACACATTTCTCGCTACACTTCGTAGCTGTATAGTTTTAAGTTTATTCTAGCTTTTGTGTTAACGATATACGACAACTAGTTGTGTTAACTAATACAGTTAACTGTGTACATAATGGGAACACACCTGATGTAATTAAATTTAATAAGTTTATCTCTATGCTGGCAGCGGTGAAATGAAATATATATCTAAATAATAACTAGTGATTTCTATACTAACTATTGATAGCTGTCAAACCATAATCAACAACTGTGCTAATAACTACTACAAACTTATTGGGCATACAAAAATAATAACCTAACCTTTATTTGCTTTCATATTTTTTCCGTGGTGGAAACTCCTTATGGATGCGCTCCGCCCTGGGGCGGACTTACTGACTTACTGACTAAAAACCACCCCGGTGTTCCAACTCACACCTACGCCGGGGGTCGCGGGAACATAAGAATCTTCCGAACATAGAAACTGGTTCAAAATAAACTAAAATTAGTATTTTTGTGTAGTCAACTTAAGAAACAAAATCAATAATTTTTTTGATTGACAAACTAATACAATACTCAATATTGCAATACTACTATTACATGCAAACAATCAATCGACTAATAACATATCTGGCACTGCTAAACAATAAAATAATAATAAATACAAAACTAGCTACTCATAACCTAAAAATGGAACTTATGCGTAAACAAGTATGAACAATAACAAACTATACCTATTACTATTTTCAAAATTCAGAAGTCATTTATTCAAACTAGGCTGAAAATCAGCACTTTTCGAACGCCAAAATTACATAAGACAGTCCCCCAAAACGCCCACCCTTCACCACTTCCTAGTGCGTTAGCTGGGAAGAAGATGTGACGCAACAAGTTCCCCAGCAGCACAGCGACAGCTGTTCAGTTAGAAAAAAAAGAAAGATTATATATATTATTAGTATTCAAAACAATTTACGTTACGCAACACAAAACAAAATTTAAATTAGTAGCCATATGTTAGCTAGCAAACGCCAATACGAGTATACCAAACAAATTTCCTAACCAGATTTCCTATCCAAATACACACAGGTACACACATATAAATCAAAACAAACAAATTCTAATATTCTAATAATGAATTGTTGTCAAAACACTAAACAACAATTATTAATAAAACTAAACCAAACTAAATTCAATTATCAATTAAATCTATGTTAACAAATAAACAATTGACTACCAGTAAATAAACAACAGATCAATCCCCACTAACACACTATTCTACCACTGCTAAACTAACCTAATCCAACCAACCCCCACTAACCTACCACCATTAACCAAACCAATCCTACCGTACAAACTACAACTAATTGCACACAACCACTACAACTACCACCTACATATAAATAACAATTAACATAATATCTACACTTCAACTATTTGGTAAATCTAAACGGTTCTAAAGGATGATGGCCCTACCCCATTCATCACCTTCTATATATAACTATAGGCCCTACAACCGTAGTTGAATAACGAATGATGGGTCTACCCCATTCATCACCTACCTTCTATAACTATCGGCCTAACAGCCTAGTTGTAATGATCATGATGGTCTACCCCATCGATCAGTGGTTTTGTTTTATCAATTGGCCCTACACCATTGGTAACCTAAGCAACCTAATATATCTACATATATGTACAATCTATAACATTCTAAAGAGCGGTGTACTTAACTCTTTAAACAAGCCTTTGCAGCAGCCGACGGTTACTACTTAGATAAGTCTAAACCAAATTATCTATCTATTACATATGTATATTCTAAGGAGCGAATGGATAAGTCTAAACCAAAAGTAATCTATGTAATTGTTGGTATTCCTATGCAGTTTAGGGTATTATATACTGAGTAAAACCTACATACTGGTTACTTTGTACTATGGACTAGACTCTAATTTCTAGTCTTGTGTGTGCATTATACTAAGGTTGAAACAACAACAGTAATCAATTTACTGAAAACTGATCTGTTGCTAGCATATCTAGTCTATTATCTATGATAATATCAAATGATATTATGGAGACACTAATAACTATTAAACTGAGCCGTTAATTGATAGGTAGCGTATAAGTTAACGGCCTGCGCAGCCTACCCTGCGCAGCTCCAGCCGTTACAACATATTTTCAAACATTGTAAAATTATACGATATTCCTAACATTTGAACAAGTAATACTAATAAGTCAATGTGTGAATTCAAGTAATTACAGAATGAAAAATCGATGTTTAAAAAAATAATAAATTATACAATTAAATGTCTATTTTTTTAAAGAAGTTATTTAACTTTGACAATATTATGGAGCAAAGATTGTAGACAATTTGATGAATACTTGTCGATGATTTTTTGAGGCTGACTGATACGGCATTTAGGTGGCCTAACTAACCTATGCCAAAAACTAGCTGTCATTTAGGCAACCGTACTCCATCAGCGAATGCATAGCCAATTTACCGTATCGCCTCTGATTCAGAGCTTTGGATTTCGAAACGAAGCGATTCGGAAATATCGCTATAGTAAAATATGGCATAAAAGCGAGTGAGTAGGTATGGTGGTTGATTTTGATTTGTAGTCAATTCAGAGACAAATTTTAGTTGACGTGAAGGAAATATGTTAACACGTAATTGCCGGGAGCCCTTCTGGAGGGTTCACTCAAGTCGCATATGGGATGCCGGGAGCCCTCACGGAGGGCTCATTTTAAATGTAGGGTTTTCTTAGCGAATTCGGCATTATAAACTGTGAAAATAAAGTCAGTTGTATATTTTAACAAGATTTCAAACCTAATGCCAGTGACACTCCTCGAGGGTTAACTTTAGCGCAAACGTAATGCCGGTGTTCTTGGAGTCGACTTGCAATATATATGGCGGCATGGCGTATGAGTTCTATGAAAAATGGTTGGAGTCGAAAGTGTTAATTTAGGGCCGAAACAGCAGTAACGAAGTAATTTTTACATTTTAAAATCAAGCCATAGTATACAACAACTTTTGACAGCATACTGTCAGTCTTTTTAAACTCACATCTTTATCAATGGAGGCAGGCAGAAATTAAACATTTCCACAAAGTAACTTACGTCTTTCTCTTCGATATCTGTGTCTTATTCAATTTTGAATTCAAATAACCTATTTATCTATTTTTTAACCACCACGGGGAAGCTCTCACCTGATGGTTAGTGATGATCAGGCCGAAGGTGGAATCGAAGTTCATCCGGAATCCTCAACCACGGAGGAACTGGTTCCTCTAACTGCCGAAACACAACAATCCAGTTAACATTGTTGTTATGGCGACAGACTTAGATAAAAGATAAATGATTTTTATTTCTGTAAGTAGGTTTGTACAAAACACTTTTACACGTCAATCATATTTTTTTTAACTAGATGAGGTCGGCGTTTCCTATCTGACTACTCCGAGAAGAAAGGCCGAAACAAACTCCGAGGTCACAGTCTCTTTTAAAGTCCAGACATAATCTTGGTCAGATCATGTGAAGATCATGTAGGTTGGTGTCTAAAATGGTCTTTTGAGGAAAGAACCACACAGATTAAGTAGATGATAAGACGGTGGTAGCTAGCCAGGCGGCATTAGAACAAGCCCTACCATCAACCTAACCAAGCAGAAGATTTTGCCTCCACTGGGAATAGAACCCCGGGACCTGTGGGTCTGAGACAGGTGGTTTAACCACTAGACTACAGAGGCAGTTTAACCCTATTCACCTTCCATTTTTTGTATAACATACAAAACATATTTTGCAAAGAAAGCTTTCATTTTGCTATAGCTAGCTATAATAACAGGATTGACTGCTTTATTGAGATCCCTGGATCAGCCTGTCAATATCATCTGACATCCCACGTCCCCCATATACATATATAATGCGGGATCTTGTGGTCCCCATACGTTTGTGATTCAAGGGATATGGGGGCTTGGAAGAGAATTTATTTTTACAACATGTTTTTGGGAATGAAAATGTTGGTATAATATTATGAGAATTTTGGTAGACAAGTAGTTGCGTTTGGTAAAGCTTTATCTATACTAATATTATTATGAGGTATTTGTGAGTTTGTATGTTTGGGGTAATCTTCGGAACTACTGTTCCGATTCTGAAAATTCTTTCACTAATGGAAGCTAGTAAGTAGAAGTAATATTGTCATAGGATATAATTACGAGTATTATTTAATGTTAAAACAGGAAATTTCACGCGGACGGAGTTACGGGTAGAATCTGGTGATTTATAAATATGGTAGCTTTTTGTAAAAACTGCCAAGGGAAAACAATAATTATTATTTTAAATTGGTAATATTTTTTTTGGCCTAAATTTAAAAGTAGTAATTAACAGGTTAACTACAGTCTTAACTTCAGAACTTACATATTTTATTAAAAAAAATGGTGAATAGAAGTTTATGAAACTATTACATAACGGAGGTTATTAAAACACGAATGTAAGTTTATATAGGAGGAGCTCGTGGCAAAGTAATAACAGCCGCACGGGTCGATCCATCAGGTTAAGCTACGCTTGCCGGGGTTGGTCCGTGGATGGGTGACCATCTTTACATACCGAGACTCCTCCGTGCCTCGGAAAGCACGTTGAGCCGTTACTCCCGGCTGTCATTCGTGGATCTTTGGCAGTCATTACGGGTCGTCAGAAGCCCGAAAGTCTGAGAACCAGACCTACCAAAGGGTATCGTATTACCCAGTTACTGGGTTGTGGAGGTCAGATAGGCAGTCGCTCCATATAAAATCCTGGTATTCAGCTGCATCCGGTTAGACTGGATGCCGACCCCAACATAGTTGGGAAAAAGCTAGGCAGATTGATTGAGTGTAAGTTTATATAATAGATATAGTATCACACCACTGTTTACCTACCTATTTTTGGGTAGTTTCATACATTATCTAAAATCAAAACTTTTCAATTTCACGTGAATAAAGTCTGTCGTGAATGACAGACTTTATTCACGTGAAATTGAAAAGTTTTGATTTACTATTTTACTAAAAGTTTTGATTTACTATTTTTGATGTACTATTTTGTCTTTCAAATTAAGAACTTTGTATAAATGTTCATTACCCAGTCACGTTGAAATATAAAATAGGGAAGATTTATACGAAACTAGACACAAAAGTAGAAGAATCACAGTAGAATGATGCCCTAGAATATCACAAAAGATGTACCTACTCTACATCCCAGTAAATTATTTTCTTGGCATTAAAGCCCACGCGAAGAAACTCACGGGCAAAAGCTAGTACACCTTTTATAAACATAATATTCTTACTTATTCAACAAATACTAAAGGAAATGTTGTCACGTTCCCGATGAAGCAACGACTCGGTGCTCCCCAAAGCAAATTGAAACAAATTCCTTGAAGAAAATAACAGTAGTCAGAGAAAACAGATAAAGAAAAATGTAGGCAGGTCTGTAGCCCTAATTTCTTTGAAAAGTAGACAATAATGAAGGGAAAAGTTTTGAAAAGGGATGGAACTGTAAACGTTTTAACAGGAAGTGTATAGATGCTTTAAATTGCCATGTTTACAAAGGGGAGCCGAAATAATGAGTCTTTTTAGACGTACAGAGACTAAGAAAATGGTAGATCGAATTGTTAGTACAAAGGTGTACCACTGCATAATCAGCCTATAATGTTCCCACTGCTGGGACACAGGCCTCCTCTCTTTGACAGGGACTGGCCTGTAATCTACCAAGCGGGCTCAGTGCGGGTTGGTAATGTCACATGTCTTCGAATTTTTGGTTCTGGGATATGCCGGTTTCCTCACGATGTTTTTCGAGCATTATGAGAGCAGTGGTGATGAAATAATCGACACAAAGTAAAGCGCCTGCCTGAGTTAAAACCCACGACCTACCTACTCGTAAGTCGGAGCCGTTACCACCGGGCCACCACTGCTGTTGAATATATAAGACATGGGTTTTCGCCTTCACATGACTTCGTATTTTTGGTTCTAGGATATGCCGGTTTCCTCACGATGTTTTCCTTCATCGTTTACGTCGGGGCCGTTACCACTGGGTCACCACTGCTTTGCTGTAGTTTAGTCAATTACGGTGTTCAGTTGTATGTGGCAAGGGAAAACAGGAAGAGCCTATAACCTGCTCCAGATTCTCGGCGGGAGGTCTCGACGAGAACATTTGCCGAGACAGGGCGAGACGAGAGCGTTGCTCTACATTCTTGCTTGGCACAGTAGTATTGGACTCTCGTACCAAGATGGACGTCTTGAAAATCTCTACCGCTGTCGTATTATGCGCTGCTGCAGCCTATTACAATTATTTATTTATTCGTTAAAAAAAATTGTTACGAAAAGACGTTGGAATAAGCGAAGGTGGTGAATGACTGTCATATACCGTAACAGATGATGATGAGGTGCGCTCGCTAAGTGACTGACGGCCAACTGGCCGTGAGAGCGATCGAGAATGTGGAGAAATGGATTCACATGAACACAAAACGATTCGAGAGTCCTTTGATGTACCGACACGGAACGGAGAAAATACGAATATACACGAGACAACAAGATTATAGACGAATATTCCCTCTACACTCTCGTATTCGGCAAGTCTCGTGTAGTTTCGCAGAGAATGTGGAGCGGGCTTATTGCCTTTAATCCTGAACTTTTCTAAATTCCGGGACTACTGTGAGAATTTGTTTATAACATAACTTAAAGGTGAAGTCTGGTCTAAACGAAACCTACTTTAGGGGCATGAGGAATAGGGTGCAAAGTTCACTCATACACCATAGAAAAGGGAGGATTCTCCGACCAGACGGGTGTCGTGTCTGGCGGGCAACTGCCCGGAGGTTGAAGTCGGGAAGCTTGTATATATGTCCACCGCGCGGTAAACTCTAATTGCGCGATGCAGGATTTGAGTGACGTCAGGATGTTGTGTGACGTCAGGTCTTTGATGCGTAGTTCGCATGTGGCGATGTAGATTCCGCCACACTACTATAGGTAGATACACCTCTGCCTAACCGTTCGGGGAGAACAGCCCAAGATGTTTGTTGTTAAAGTCTTGTTTTGACGAGGCTGCAAACATAAGTCGATTGCAACAGCACCAGGCATTTTTGGCTTTTCATGCAATTCAAAAACAACCGAATCCGTCCTTCTACATTGCGTCATCTGTCTAACTACATCGCAAAACATTTGGCTACCGTAAAAATTAAGCCTATCCGCCAACGCAAACTGACAAGAAAAATCCTCTGCGATACTGCGAGCGTCCGCCAGCTTACCGGAGCATCCGCCGGTATGCCGCGGCATCCGCAGCGTAGCTACCGGGAGCCGGGATTTGATTATTCCACTAGCGACTACGCAGTCGCAATGTTGCTTTTGAAAGAGTGTGGCAGGCTGGCAGACTACAGCCCATACCGGTGGATACCGGCGCATTCCGGCGCATACCGGCGCATACCGGGCATACCGCCGCATATCGCCGCCTCCCGCCGCGGTAACCTCCAGCGTGCTCTTCGATACTCTAGAGAAAACTGCGCTGCGATGCTCCAAGCTAGATCACCGTGCATTGGAATACATACCTTATTTATATCGGATAATTATTAAATTCAATTGATAAATTAAAAATCCGTTGCTATCCCGTTTGCCAGCCTGCGCAAGCCATTCTTGTGTTTTATTATAATAAAAAAATGGAAGCTACACACTATCCAACGATAAAATAAAACTATAGGGACACCTAAGTTAGGTGTGTTCAAAGCAACCACCTAACTTACCATACCGACTAAACTACATCATAATATTACATCACGCCTGTATACCCCGAAGAGTTAGGCAGAGATGTACCCATATATTACACCCACATTTCGCCAGTTATGTTAAAGTCGCATGTAATAGGGGGCGAGCCTATTGCCATCAACCGGGCACAAATCCCAGACATTCCAAATGGATTTTTTTTCCAAAATTATCCACTCAAACTCAGGACTAATCCCGCGAAATACATAACCATGGCAACACGAACGGAACCAGTGATCACGATGATTGAAAATGATCCGTACTGGTGCGTGCCACGCCAGAATGAATATCGCTTGAATTCGATCAACCGCCTAAAGTAATCGCTGGTGGCGCGTATTATTGTATTCAATAATCAGAAACATAGATATTAATATAACCATGGGTGTGTGAAATGTTCATTGTCAATCTGGTGTAGTTGTTGGTGCGAGAGTGGGAGCTTTGCACTTTGACAGCTGTCGATACGTAACCACAGTTAGTGAAGTAGAATAACAGTATATTAATTTAGTCAAGTTACGTTAATTTAGGTAACGTCTCGAAAAAGATAACGTGTAAGAATTGTACTAGATAGTACTGATTTTTAGGGTTCCGTACCTCAAAAGGAAAATAAACAACCAACTTCCAAAAAAAAACTCTACAAAGTGAAAAATTGCTTTAATTTCGGAAGTCGGTGGCAGAAAACGAAAATTCAAAACCAAAGACACCGACTTCTGAAATTAAAGTTTTTTTATTTTTTTGGAAAATATTTGTATTTTTCACTTTTTAGTTGTGGTACCTACCCCATACAAGTTCGAATACCAATGTAAATAACAGTGACAGGAAGTTATCATCGATTATGATGATAACTTCCTGTCACTGTTATTTATCCACATATACTAAGTGGGATAAATACGTATAGCTTACTCCAAAACTATCCAAGCAAAGTTAATAAAATTTATATGGGACTAACTTGGGATAAACTTCCAAGTTAGTCCCATATAAATTTTATTAACTTTTTAGTAACCCTTTCATACAAAGAATTTTCAGAATTGGTCCACAATTGACGGAGAAATCGGTGGACCTAAATAAAAAAACATACATACGCGACGATCATATATCCTCCTCCTTTGGAAGTCGATTAAAACGGTACCATTATAAGATCACTTCGTTGTTCGTCCGTCTATCTGTGTGTCAAGACCCTTTTTCTCAGGAACGCGTGGAGGTATCAAGTTGAAATTAATATCAAATGCGTAGTTCTATAGTCCCTTGGAGCGCAATCAAGCTTCTAAGTCAACGCAATAAAAAATAAGGCCATTTATGCGACATATTTTGATACTCGCTAATAAATCAAAACCTACAGGATACTTCCCGTTGACCTAGAATCATGAAATTTGGCAAGAAGCAAGGTCTCAGAGCAAAGGAAAAAGTCCGAAAATCGTTAATTTCTAGTTTTATAAAAGTATTTTTTTTTACTATTACAAACTTACATTTGCAGTTGGAGAATTGACCGTGACTTATGTACGTCGATACATATTTTTCAACTACAATGTTAAGTTTGCTTTTGGGATAAATTTATCCCAAATACGGAACCCTTTATTATGCGTGGTGCGCACTTGGCCGGTGTTTTAATCCTATATTACGTTCCTGTTTTTAGAAGGTAGGTAAATGTGTTTTGGGAAAGTCTTGCCCTATCTTAGACACAAGAGGTGGACTGTTTGCCCGTCAGTAAGTGGTAGTTTTGGTCAAGTGTGCGCTAGTTACCAAGTTGTTGCTTTTTATGTGTATGTAGGCCTCATGAATTTTATCCGATATCGGGAAGTCTTACCTCCTTATTTGTAAACGTTGCCTAAAGTTTCAAGACAAGACAAGGCAAACATGTAAGGTTAACCGTCGCTTATTATTTACCTAATTTGCAAAGTTTATAAACAAACCCTTTTACTGGTTCTTATTGGTGGATAGCTGCTTAGTTGCTCTAGTGATCGCAAGCGTTACTGCTGAGCATGAGTAACCCGGAGTCTGGATTTGTGCCCGGTTGATGATAATAGGCTCGCCCCCTGTTACATGGGGCTTAAACATAACTGGCGAAATGCGGGCGTACTATGGGTAGGTACACCTCTACCCAACCCTTTTTGAAAATACAGGTATCATGTTTATATGTCTAACTGGTAAAAAAATCACTACCGGCAGCCATAATTAACAATTGAGGAGTAAACTTGAGCCTGGCAATGAGCGGCTTTATTGCTAAGTTCATAATAAAATCGAGTGTCCTTAGTAACCTAGCGTGGGCAGACTTTCATACTAATATTGTAAATAATACGCACATTACCAACTCAACTCCTCCAGGGTTTTCTTTAACGATAATTACTTCTGCAACAGAAAATAATATTTTAAGATCGTTTATTCGGGTTCTCTCTAATTTCGACTTTTATATAATATAATATAATATTTACTAAGCACAACCCGCCCTAATGATTTCCAAGAAAACGTCTGATAATATTATGGAAATACCATTTAATTTTAAATAATAACTGCTTTACACATAAAACAGACTTTTCGCACAAACACAAAACATCAAGCCTGTATTTTCCGAAAGAGAAGGCAGAAGTATACCTACAGAACACCCACATTTTGGAAACGAGCTCCTAATATTTTTATTAAGATACAATAACACTTTTCCCGATCAAAAACCCAGTTTTGATTGATTGAACCTAAAACTTCAAGATCAGCATGACGTTTTGAACAGTTAGACAGGTTTTAGACGTTTTAGTCTTTCAACTGGCGATTGCCATAGGTTTTCATTTGACAGGGACCAAGGACCATGCCCAACTATTCGAAACACAAATTAGTGAGCCCTCAGAACCCCATAATGTGCTACTTTTCATTTCCTTCTCATCGGCAAATACCTCTGGCACCCCTAAACGGTGAAACTAATGTGGAAATTGAAGTACAAACGGATTCTTGACAGTCGTCATTTTGTCGCGAATCGGAACAGTTCTCAATAACGAAATAATTTGAATTTCTTGGTCCTGCGCAACTTTGTTAGTTTCATGTTAGTCCTGCAAGGCTGGAATATACGGGAGGTTGATTGAAGCGGGCGCGTTAGTACGTATCCATTGAAAATACAGGTCTGTGAGGTCTGAATGGTCTGTCCCAAAATTATCTAATTAAAATATAAACAAATAGGTCAGAAAACGTACCTGTAAATGCCAATTTGTAGTGTCACTTATAAATGCAGTTTTTTATTTGTTTATTGAAATTCTTGAACCAGAAATTCTAATTTTAAATCACCACAAGATGTTTTTCATATGACAATTGAGGTTAATTTAAACCTCCATTTTCGGTGAAGATGTTTCAATCACAATTTAATAATGTCATCTAAAAATTTATTCTCGGAAAAAGTAATGAGCTATATAGTTGAAACCTTCTAAATACAGATGAATGAGTAACTAATTCCCTTTAGTGAGCGATTGCGTAAGCATTTAACCTGAACAGGGTTTGTTTACACATAGATAAGATACTTTTTGAATAGATATTAGGTAACTTCTTTTGAAATCTACCTGTGCCCACAGCTTCACATGTGTAGATCAGACTACATACAAAAAAAAAACTAGCTGGAAAGCTGGATAATAACAAAAAAAGATTCCATATTATAATAACAAAAAAGCATTCCTTATCTGTTATGATGACTGTGATGAATATTTGTGACCACGTTAATTATTACTTTTGCGGGTGGCTTGAAAAGTTTTAAGTTTTTGTATCTCGTTAATGTTATTTGCGTACGAAATGAAATGAAATGTTATTATCAAATTAATGATTTGTATGAATACCTGCTTAGTTTGTGTGTCAAAGTCCATATAATACTATATTGTTCTAAAATGTTCTCAAACACGTGAAATCCTTGTAATTTCTTATTGAGAAATAAATTTCTTTAACCATAACCATAAGATTAAGAGTGAACTGTAGGATTTTAACAAACCGTGTAGCTGTTGGTATCGTTGATCCCCAACAGTGCTACCTTTATAAATCAATTTTAAAACACCCATACCAATCCATCAAAGATCTTTTATTGAATATTTCATTCAGTTTTTCAGTTTGAAGTGTTTTATGAAATATTTCGTGATTTCCAATATTCCAGTCATACGTTCCATTGTAAACTGAAATTCCATCTGTTGCACTAGGTACTGGAATTGTTGCCAATAAGTCTTTTTTTTATAGTGGTGGTGGATCGAATAGAGCGGCGCGCAATGATTATTGATATAACGGTCCCGCATGACGGGAACCTCGTGTAAGCCGAGAAAGATAAACAAATCAAGTATCTTGACTTGGCTCGCAAGGTTGTCGACATGTGCGACGTGACGTGAACTCTGCAATCGTTGTTTCGATAATCGTTACGGTTAATTACGTAATAGCGGAGAACCTCGACGCGGAAACTACTTCGTAGATAGACTGTAGAAGGTAGACTGATTTATTTTCCCCACATCCGGTTATAATACTATTTTTAACGGGAGTACATTTTTTAAACATTCAATATTTCAAACACAATTGACTTGTGTCAAGTCGGCCAGTAACTTATTAATATTTGTATGATGGCCAGTAACTTATACGAGTAGTGATAGTGTAGGCCCGCCTAATCATGGCCGGTTATACAGAAGAATAAATTAATATGACAGGTGACAATGATGGAAATGTCAGAATATAAGATATTCTAAGATCTTTACAAAATATGGAATTAATAGTATAAAATACAGATTTCGACGTTATAATAGATCAAAGGTATGTTATAATAAGTGAAGGTATGTTTTGTAGTGTTCAATAATAAGTGTCCTAAGGTAATGCACCTGCTGAAATGAACCTTTTTGGCGCAGCCGTGAGGCACACACTATTATTGTTAAAATATTATTTTCACTTTTCTTGTTTTTTTTTGTTTTTTGTTTCATGAACTGTGTCCAAATAAAAATTATTCTTCCTTTCTTTCTTTAATATACTAAAAGTGTGTGTATGCTGCGCTAACACGTAAACAAGCTAAAAGATGTGGTTCCAAATAGTGGAATACCACAAACAGTACTTTAAAGGAACCGCAAAAAACACAACGAAACTTGAAATCAAAGAATGAGGGGCAGGTTTCTATGAGCGCTGCCCGGTCTATGTATATGTTATGGACCAAGTAATAAATAGGGGGGGCATTTTTCATAATGCTCGCGCATTGTGAATGACAAGCTACTAAGAGCGAAATAATTAATTATAATTTGAACTTCCTTATTTATCACATTGCCTCGTCATTGTAAATATTGCCGTGTGTGGTCTTTGGGCATTCTGATATTACACCGGTATTTTTCACGGGGGGGGGAGGAGAATAATAAAATGTTGGATGTATCTAATGCTAAATATCCCGTAGCTAATGTTGGCGACACAGTGAGGGTTCGTGTTCCAGATGTTGATCGAGCTCGTAGTGACGGAAGAAATATACTTGCTACTGTAATTGAAATAACACCCGCTAATCTTTATAAATTGGGAACAGAACATGGTGTTTTGAATCAACTTTATTCGAGAAACCAGTTTACAGTATGCTTGGAAAGATTTATTAAGACTACTCAATTGTTTAAGTTTTCTTCTAAATTATGAGTCATATTGTTTATAATACAGTTCTTTTAAAGTTTAACGATAGATTTATAAAAAGAAAAGAGGTTTTATAGGTTTTGTTTTTGTTATGTATAGATTTTTTAAATTTAAATTTCATTTAATTGTAATCAAAGCTTTAACAACAGTTTAACATAAAAAATTTATGGTAAAGTCATCATAGGTCAGCAGAGTGTCTATGAATGGAAAGATTTTATTTGATTTTAAATATTGATTTTACGTTTGAAATAAAAAAAAAGTAATAAAACCAGGTTTTAAGTGTGCTGCCCCATAGGTGATAAGCGTTACAAAAAATGCCCGGTCGATTTGATTATTTCAATAGTGTTTATCACACTGCCCTCTCATATTGGGCATATTTCAAACTCCCCGGGCATTTTTTATAATATCCTAATAATCACTTGGTCCATAACATATACAAACCAAACGTATACCATATACTATAGGGTTGCGTACGTCCGAAAACCACGAGGCGTTGAGCAGAGGTATGGTGGTTCTGTTCTTCAAAAAAGATTACAAGACCTTGCTGAAGAACTATAGACCCATCTCACTTCTGAGCCATGTATACAAATTGTTCTCGAGGAGCGTCACGAACTGTCTTGCCCGACTTAAAGAGTTCCAGCCACCAGAACAAGCCGGTTTGCGAAAACGCTTTTCAGTACCTTAGACCACGTCCATACTGTTCGGCAAATTGTACAGGAGACCAAAGTGTACAACCAGCTGCTGTGTACGGCGGACAATTCTAACCTCTCTGGAAAATTATCGAATTGACTGGCGCTAGAGACCGCGGCCACCACTGAAGTCCGGCGGAAAATTTTGGAACTACTTACATTTTTTTTTATGCAATTTGAAACAATGACATAGACACTTTTATAAGAATATTTTGATTTAAAAGAGTGTTCGTGGAGTTTCTTGCCCGTTCTTCTCTATAGGAACCTACTACGCTTTGGAATGGGCAACTAGCTTCATCTTTCTGACTGACCGACCCCTTGACAGTTCAAAAGTGCCTGTAATAGGTTTATTTGAAATAAAGGCTTTGAGTTTGAGTTTGACACTAGCGCCGCGTCTATCGGAGTTGAGTGATGCCGTGGACGTTACATCGAGGTGTTGAGATATTGTATGATGCTGCCAGGATGACTGTCCAGGTCCAGGATTAAAAAAATCTGCCCCATCCGACTGCTCGGAGGGGTAAGAAAGAGTAGTAGTACTTACCATAGACATTTTAAATAAATCATTTATGGTACTTACTAATTCCATGGACCGATCTGACATCTGACAGTAGTCAAACCACGACACAAATTAAAAAAATCCTGTCACCAATATATATATTTTTTATGTATTAGCGCTACATATTGCATAATAATTATGATTTCAAAACTATTCCACAGAGTCTCCCACAGCCAAAGAATATACGGCATTCGCCAGTATACGAGCAGACAAAACCCCTTCAAAAAAACATTGAATGTTCTAGCAAATGACATGCCTTCATTTTTTGGTTTTAAAGATAAATCTACTTTGTATCCAGAACATTCTGATGTAGTTATTATAGGAGGTGGTTTCATTGGATCAGCAATTGCCTATTGGTTAAAAAAGAGAACTGGTGAGGGTCTGACTGTTGTAGTTCTAGAAAAAGATTTCACAGTAAGTACAAATCAAATTTTTATATAGATAATTTTGTTAGCATAATAACAGATTCGCGATTCTCGTTACGTAAGATTCGCGTTAGGTCAGATTCGCTTAAACACAAGTCGAATATGGCGTAAAGCGAATCTGTCCTTATGCTAAAAAAGGATTTTATGTACAAGAAAGTAAAGAAAAAAAATTAAAATAAGGGAAAGAGCTCATTGGGCATAAAAAAATATGGCATATATTTTAGAGTTAGATTGTATATTTTACAGGGTGGCAGCGAGCCTGTTACCATGGATTCAGTACATGATTCTGAACGCCCCTGAGGTGAAATTATTCGTCGCTTATAAAAAAAAAAACTGCTGTGTATGCATTCAAACTCAAACTCAAACTACTATTTATTTCAATTAAACCATTTACAGGCACTTTTGAACTGTCAAATAGTCGGTCAGTTAGAAAGTTGAAGCTAATTGCCCATTCCATAACGTAGATCTTTATCGAGAAGAACGGGCAAGAAACTCCAAGGACACTCTTTTAAATATAGAAAATTACAAAATCCTGGTTACATTATTCTTGTTGTTTCTATATGTGAGAACAATGTGCAAATAATAATCAAAACAATTCAAAATATAAGATTAAAAATAAGCCCTGGCAGATAAGAGATGACCAGTCACAACTGATGGCGCCCGTTCACGAACATGACGCAAGGATCAGCACCATCCAGCTCAATCATTTTGTAGGGAACCGAATGATCCAACACACTCGCCACCATCAGCGAGACATTTAAGTGAGCATGACACTCTCAACTGCTGTGCTCTTTCAAGTCAACATACATCTTAATAACATAAACTACGGCTTCATGGTGCAAGTACTGAATCCATGGTAACAGTTTTTGCGTCGATGGCCCAGACACCCTGTCTATAAGTTTTGTCAACAGTAAAAAGGTACACAGACAAAAAAATACAACTTCATTTGCCAGAAAATAATTAACGTAATTATTATTCTTGTGGCTCAATTGTTTTTTTTTCTCAATTTCAGTATAAGGAATCTCAAAATAATGTATCTTTAGGTACGTTGAACCAGCATTTCTCCCTACCTGAAAATATTTATCTGTCTCAGTACTCCGTGGATTTTTTGAGGAATATCAAAGAGAACTTGGGATATGATGCGGAAATCCAATACATCCCAACAGGTTCTCTTATTCTAGCAAGCGAGCAATATGCTCACAGATTAGAACAAAATGTTACTCTGCTAAATGAACTTGGTGTAAGAAATAATCTTTTAACAGCAGCCGATATAAAGAGCAAATACCCATGGATAAACACACAGGATGTCAAACTTGGTAATTTATAGCCTTTAAGTATAGTACTCAATTTAAACACGGTGTTCGAAGTAGTGCTCACGGCCGTCGCCGCGCCGCGTAACCATGTAGACTGAGCCGCCGCCGCGCCACCATCGCGCCGCATAACCATGTAGACTGAGCCGCCGCGGCGCCGCCACCGCGCCGCGTAACCATGTAGACTGAGCCGCCGCCGCGCCGCGTAACCATGTAGACTGAGCCGCCGCCGCGCCGCCACCGCGCCGCGTAACCATGTAGATTGAGCCGCCGCCGCGCCGCGAACGCGCCGCCGCCGCTCGATTTTGCCATATCACTTGACAATGGGGGTGGCGACGTTGCATATACACAGCTTAGAGGCGCGGCAGCGGCGCGGTGGCGGCGCGGCGACGGCGTCGTGTCACCGAGCACTTAATTCGTTTTTAAAGGTGACTATTTTATTTTGTTACAATACATTCTGATAATGTAATATGAACATGTTAATAATGTAGTTCATTTAATAGGATGCATGGCGAGACAAGGTGAAGGAACCTTTAATTCATGGGCTTTTTTAAGTGCATTAATAAAAAAATCCAAAGAACTTGGAGCCAATTATGTAAATGGTGAAGTAACAGGGTTTGATATAGAAAAACAAAAAGATGTGCTCATGGAAGGTGTTTCTCCTGGAGGATATGAGAGAATAAACAGGATTTTTTACAAAACAAAAGAACAGGAAGAATATGCAATAAAATTTGCTATTTGTGTCTTAGCAGCTGGGGATAATTCGGGAAAAATTGCTAGTTTGGCTAAAGTAGGAACAGGAGATGGGATTTTAAATAAGCCACTGCCAATAGAACGAAGGTGAGTTCGCGAACTCACACAACTCATTAATGAATACAGTCATTAGCTATATTACGTGTGCGTTGTTGTTTGCTTTTTACAAAAATATTATTTTTCCATTCTGCAATCAGCATTTTTTTATGTTTTGATTGTTTTCTTTTGTTATTGTCGCAAGACATTACGCAAGCAATTGTCTTTGGTCTCTGGCCTGGCTCTGACATCAAGCAATAGACAAAATTTGTCAAACTTTTATTAATTGTGACTATTGAATACGAGGCTTTTGGCAAATTTGTCAATGTGTATTTTTTCTTTCTTTCTTAACATAATAAGGTTTATTTATAAACTTTGAAGTAATGATTAAATTTAAACTAAGCAATATTTATAAATTAACAAAAAGAAATATTATAATTTTTTTGTTAATTTGTAAATATTTATAAATAATTTACAAATATGTTATATTTGTAATTTTTTAGGGAATCTGATATATATTTAATTCAAGATAAAGCAAGAGAAATTGGCCTGAACACTCCATTGGTTATGGATACTACTGGATTATGGTTAATGAGAAAAGGTTTAGAAAGTAATCTTTTATGCGGGAATCTACCACTTCTAAACGATGACACAAAAAAAATATCCAAAAGTGACTATTTCAAAAGAGTTATTGAGCCATCATTACTAAATCGTGTTCCAAGCTGCAATAATACAAAAGTGCGTACCTATATTTTTACCATCTTGATAGAGGATGTTCTCAATCAATCTTCTTTTATTTTTAGGGTTCCCATGGATTCAGTAAGTACATGTTTTTTTTTTTTTTTTTTTTCGGTATGTTTGGGAATTCCTGATGGACGCCCAAACTGCCCGAGCCAGTCTGGGCCGACGATTAATGTCAACGCAGGGTGCTTCAGAATCATGTACTAAACTCTGGTTTTCGCGTCGATATCCCTACCATCTCATACCCCAATACCATACCAATACCATACCATCTCAATACCATATGCCTGTCATATCATAGATGAAATGTCTGTTATTTTTTTTATTTTTTTCAGATAGAAAAGTTTACTACTGAAGCGTATGATTGCAATATATTCGACAACACAGGTGTGTTAGGACCACATCCTTACCATAATAACTTATATTTTGCAACAGGATTTGGTAAAATAGGTTTGTATAATATAATAATGAATTTATATGTGACAAGCTTACCACACAGGCTGAACATAGGTCTCTCCAATCGCACAAATTATTTAACTCGTCTCTCAACTAACTTTACATTCTTTTCCAACATTGAAGAATAGCCTTTTAAATTTAAGACAATATAACATTCAAAAGTTATTTATGCAAACTAGGCTGAGAATCAGCACTTTTCGAACGTCAAAATTACATAAATCAAAAAGACAGTCCCCCAAAAACGCCCGCCCTTCACCACTTCCTAGTGCTTTAGCTGGGAAGAAGAAGTGGCGCAACAAACTCCCCAGCTGCACAGCTGTCTGCTCAGTTAGAAAAACTTGATTCTATACAATAGTATGCAAAATAATTTACTGAACATTACGCAACACAAAACATTAAATTAAAATATTTGCTATATGTCAGCTAGCACACGCCAATATACCAACAAAAAATAGCGAAATCTATACTCAAGCGAAAATAAAAACTAAAAAGGTAAACAGAACTTAATACCCGAATAAAAGCCTCCAAGCATAAAAGGCGTGCCCGCTTACATATAGCTATTGATTCTGTCACAAATGATAAAGTAGATTGTTGAATATTCTTATTGGTATTAATATTTATTTCTGTCTTCAGGATGTCAACATGCACCAGGCATTGGAAGGGCGATAGCTGAACTCATTATCGACAGTCAATACACCACTGTAGATTTAACAAGATTCGGCTTTGACCGATTTTTACTTAACGAGCGAATAATTGATTTCAATGTATATTAAACCACAGATAATTACAGATGGTTCACTACACATTTTCGGTATGAAGCTTCAAGTACGCGGCCGGCACCACTTGTTGGGCCAGTTCAATGAGTGTAACGTAGTCAGAAGATCTAAGAATTACGTGATAAAAGAGAGGCAACTTCTAGGTGAATATAACTGTCGGTAATCAGCGCTGATAACTTCTCCCGCTCTGGGCTGAGCGGAAGGGCGTGTCAGACTTTTACTGACTAAAACCCACCCGTGTTCCTTTCGTTACCTGTGTGCCGGGGCCACGATATCCCTTTCGGACAAACTCGCAACCCTGGCAGGAGCGCTGTGCGACCTGAATTGCATTTAATTGTGTCGTAGCAAAAGTCGCTATTTCTTTAAATGATTTTGCGGAGTGAACCATTTGTTTTAATTTGTGACTAAACTTGAAGATTTGTTGTTCCTTATGCCATCTGTTACTCTAGTCTAGTTCTATTAGAATAATACATTTCAGCTTTAAACATGTTTGAGTTTATTGAAAGTTAGCGAATAAGTTAACAAAGACTATCTTGTAAATATATTACACATTTTTATTTTTCACACTTCTTCTTTTTCGTGTAGTTAGTGACTAACCTGGTGTCAGAGTTTCTATGCCACCCATGGGATCTCTGACTTGGCTTCACATGCCATCAAGAAATATCTCTCAGGTTTCCTCACGATGTTTTCCTTCACCGTTTTTGAAGCAAATGATAATTATATAATACGGACATGAATCCGAAAAGTCAGAGGTGCGTGCCTTGGGTTCGAACTCGAGACCTATGACTCGGCAGTCCGACAGTCAGACCACAAGGCACTGCCGTTTTTTTTTTCACACTTAAATTCATTGCATTTATTCTTTACAAACAAAATTTAACAGCATCTCCGAATTAAGCTTGAGGTGCTCCAAACAATGCTCCACCTTGTTTTGATGCGGCTCGAGATGGGGCAAATCCTAAAAGCTTCTGGATGTTTTGCCTAGAAAAAAAAAAAAAGTATTATTATTTCCAACAAAAAATCCAAAAAAAGTGTAAACACAGCCAAATAATTCTTGTTTTTTCTGCAAGCTACTTAGTAAACTTCATAGCAATAACAGTACAGTGGCTGGCACGAATGTTGAGCGGTTGATGAAAGAGTGGGAACTTTTTTAACATAGGTTTACAGTATGCAAACCGATCCTCATTTTTTTACTATACATTAATTTAAAATGAATAAACCGATGCCCAGTCTTCTTCTGTATTCCCCAAAGGAATAGGCAGAGGTGAACCATAGTACACTCACACTTCGCCAGTTACGTTTAAACCTCATGTAACAGGGGGCGAACTTATTGCCGTCAACCGGGCACAAATCCAGACTCCGGGCTGCTACTGAGAAATTCCAAATGTTAAAACCCAATAAGACTTTGCGCGACCTGGGAATCGAACCCAGGACCTCATGCTCAGCAGTAGTGCTTGCGACCGCTAGACCAAAGAGGCAGATATATTGAATGTTACCAAAATTTTAAGTAAAAGCCATTTACCCATTATTATCATATTAATAAAATAGTCTCAAATTAAAATAGTAATTAAGTAGCAATAGTAGTAGTTAGTAGTTGGACTGCTTTGTTGGTCTTGTGGTCGGTATCGAACCCAGGACCATGACTCAACAGTAGCTGCGTCATGGTCCTGGGTTTGATTCCCAGGTCGGGAAAAGTGTAATTGGATTTTTATATCTAGAATTTCACAGTCCAGAGTCCGGTATTGTGCCCGGTTAATGGCAATAGACTCGTCCCCTATTACATGGGACTTAAACATAACTGGCGAAATGTGGGTGTACTGCAGGTACAGCTCTGCCTAACCCATCGGGGCATACAGGCGTGATGTTAAACTCAAACTCAAAGGATTTATTTCAATTAAACCATTTACAGGCACTTTTGAATTGTCAAGGAATCGGTCAGTTAAAAATATGAAGCTAGTTGCCCATGCCTACATGCCTAAGCGTAGTAGGTACCTATGGAGAAGAACGGGCAAGAAACTCCACGGACACTCTTTTAAATAAAATAAATTGTACCAAAGTATTGGTTAAGTACATCATTTATGTTGAAATTATACATGTGAGAACAATATAGAAAGACGTGCACGTTAGAGCGTCCGTAATAAAAAGATAAAACAAAGAACAATTCAAAAATTAAAATCAGCCATGGCCGCAAAGAGTTGACCAGTCCCAACTGACGGCGCCCGTTCACGAACATGACGCATGGATCGATCAAGTTATGTAATTAAATAGTTAAAAAACATGTTATGATCGCCATTATAGCCTTAAATTGAAAATACTGTTGAGTTATATTACGATAAAGCATAATTTTATTCCATCCTCCCATATGAAATCCCATCAAAAACATAACATGTAAAAAAATGCAAGGCTCTCAACGCAGTTCTTCTACCGCAAAACTTTGTGAGATCTAATGTAAAACCAACTCGGTTAATTTAATCTATGGGAATATCTATCCAATAACTTTGTCATAAATTGTTACCTATTATTAATTAACTAACAACATTTAATCGATAAGGGCGCCATCGCACGGCAACATAATCACATAAAAATGATCTATTGTTTTAAATAGTCCAAATAAAGCGCTCAGAGCGCTTATATTATGTAGATTGTTTTGTATGTAGATTCTACTGCTGGGTTGCAAAGTTATTTTATTTAATACGTCCCCTGAAAAATTGTTCTTAATTTCGAAATATTCAATGTCGCCCATGGACATGTGACCCCCGTATTATTCTGAAAAATTATCAAATCTTAACTTTTAAAGGGGGGGGTCAAGGGGTGTTTTTTTTTTGAGTTGCATTTGAAAGAAAGAAAGAAAGAAAAGAAAGAAAAATGCGTTTATTGGCATTATAAAAAATTAAAAATTAAATACACCTTAAAACTATAAAAACAGAAAACAAATTATTATAATGCCAAAAGGGCCTCAGCTCAGCATAATGTCAGATGGCAGCACAAAGTGAACCACCTGACGCTGATTTTCAGCTGCAACCCACTAGTGCCATACGCTAGAATAATAAACATAGAGAAGTGTCTGTCCGTTATAATAAATAATTTAAACATAGTATACAAAATAAAATAAAATAAAGCTCATTTAAAATCAATTAAAATTTTGTGACATACATGTGTGTGTGTGTGTGTGTTGTGTTGTGATTAAATAAAAGAAACGAACAAAGAAACTAAACTAAATACCTAATATCTGTGTAGATCCTACATAAAATAATAAATCTTTTATCTATAAATAGAAAGTACCTTCAAAGTAAAAACGGGTAACTGCGTTGTTCTTCTAAACTACAAAACGGAGGTTTATGCGGTTTTATTATAATTTAAAATACCTATATAAAAATAATAACTGACAAATAAAAAACTAAAATAAATGGGTAAAATTAACAAAATTGATAAAATTGATAAATATTTATATATAACACAAATTTTATATGGCAGATATGTCTGCTCGAACATTCTCAACATCCTTTTGATGGCTTAATAAAAATTCTTTTAATTTAAATTTGAAAGTCGAGCAACTTTTACTATATTTAAATTATTGGCTTCGTTTGAATTCTGTATATTATTTCTAAAAGCTTACGAGTTATTTTATTGGACTAACTAACATATTTTGTAATAAAATTGTCGACTATGAAAAAATAGGACAGAAAAGTCTTTTTTTTTATCTAAAAAAAAACAATATTTATTTAAGAAACACAAGTGTAAATCCATAAAATCATAGGATGATATTAAAAAATATATATTATGAAAAAAAAAGAGATTAGTTATACCCCCTTTTAAAGTTCATGTTCGATAATTTTTATGAATATTCAGAAAAATACGGGCGGTCACACGGTCATAGGCGACAATGTATTGTGTTATCATTAAGATAAGTGCACAATTGCATTAGATAAAAAAAAAGGAATCTAGTTCACAAACTCTAAATAGTTCTTGCATATTATTTATTATTATAAGATTACCTGATGCTCATTGTACACAGTATGTACAAGAAAATAAACGAGCAGTCTGTATAATCATCCCCAGGCAAGTTCCTGTGGCTGAGACCTTGTATCCATGATATAGGATAGAATGGAAGTTTAGCCACTACCCTTCCATCAAATCTGTAAAACATATTGACATTTATTTATTTATTTAAAATAGGTACGCCAACAGCATAATGTTGTACATTAAATATTTAGAATATTTACGCCTATAGCATAATGTTGTACATTAAATATTTAGAATATTTACGCCTATAGCATAATGTTGTACATTAAATATTTATAATAGGTACGCCAACAGCATAATGTTGTACATTAAATATTAAAAGTTAACAGGTATGCGATCTTATACAACCATAGTTTTTGTTTACCCTAAACCTCTTAAGGGGTACTCATGATTATGAATAACTTTCACTATGGGACCAAAGCCGAAATCGCGAAAAAAAATATTAGCTGTTCCCTACATTTTGACGAGATATAATAATAATAATAATAATAATTTATTTATTTTCTTACCACAAATTACAGAGATAGTAATACATAGTCTTCAGACACAATTTCTTAATTAATTTGTGGAAGACTGGTGCCTAAACTAAGTTTTTTACAAAACCTGTATGTCAGGTCACCAGGCCCCCTAATCAAAGTTGTACATTATTTTTGTTGCACTGGAGACCATCGGGTTCATATATCATATTTACATAAAAATCTCCCACATTATATAATATTGAAATACTGCTCATTTAGCTTGGTTTATAGAAATCGTGAAATGAGGTAATTTATTAAGAATACATGCAAGGGAGGATGTATGTGAATGTATATGAAAGCGTGTGGGGTGAGTGTGTGTGATGTGGAGTGAGTGTGTGTGTGTGGTTTGGGATGCTTGTATATGCGTTGCAAAGGGAATTTTGTGTCATGAAATAGTTTTGAAAAGATCTTCAATTTGTGTATAATCTAATGTAATAAGCCATTCAGTTATTTTCCTTTTAAAAGCTATTTTGTTTAGGTTATGAACAGAGAGTAAAACATTGAGTCTGTTGTATAGAAAAGGGCCAAGAAAAGAAAAGAAGTTTCGGGCAAATTTGGATTTTACAGATATAGGTTGGCATATATTTCTTCTTCTTCTTCTCATGTCAGAATTTTGATCGGTATTTATAAAAGGAATAAGAGATCGTTGTTTCAAAGCAACATGGAGAATAAAAAGCTGCCGAATTGAGAGGACTTTAGCAGACCTATAAACTTCTACAGTGGGATGACGGAAAGGAAGGAATAGTGCAACTTTAAGGACTGCCCTTTGAGCCCTCTCAAGTGCTAAGAGGTTAGTTTTAAAAGTTCCACCCCATGAAGTAATGCAGTATGTCAGGAGGGATTGGCACAAAGCACAATAAACAGATTGTAGTTGCTTGGAGTTAAGGATTGACCGAAGATTTTTAACCACAAAGATAAATTTCCGTATTCTGCTAGTCAGACAATTTATATGTTCGGCAAAGTTTAATTTAGAATCCAAAGTGACCCCCAAGTACTTAATATGGTCCACTTTCTGCAATTTGGAACAAAAACAATCACCGTTATGAGGGAATGAACAGGTGTGAGCAAGAATGGAGAATGTTTGGAGAGATGACTGCGGACTGGTCGTTAATGAAAATGCAATATACTTGGTTTTAGTGGAATTTAAGGTGAGTATGTTAGTTCTTAGCCAATCATTTACCGTATTAAACCCAACTTGTGCGTACTTATGCACCTCTTCCCATGAGTCAGCACTGAAAAAAAGCACAGTGTCATCCGCAAAGGTAATAATACGACCATTTTGAAGACAGAGATTGCAGAGGTCGTTTATATATACCAGAAATAATGTGGGCCCCAGGATGCTACCCTGAGGAACTCCAAAAGCTACGGGAAGAGTGTCACTAAAGTGGTTATCAATTTTAACAATTTGCGTGCGGTTATTTAAGTAATCTTTGAAGAGTGACAATTGATTTTCACGTATACCGAGGTTTTCAAGCTTACGAAGCAAGATCGGGACCGACACTGTATCAAAGGCTTTAGCTAGGTCTAAAAAGATGGCTAACGACTTTTTTCGATCATCCATGTTAGAGACAATAAAGTTTGTTAATTCGTGCACTGCCATGGCTGTCGATTTCCCTGCACGAAAACCGAACTGAAACTGGGACAGCAGGTTGTTTGATTCTAGATATTTCACTAACCTGTTGTTCAATAGCCGTTCCAGAATTTTTGATAAGGCAGGCAGAATTGCTATTGGTCTATAATTATTAACACAGTGTCGGTCCCCACTCTTGTGAATCGGATGGATAAGTGCCTTTTTAAACGCAAGAGGAAAGGTACCAGTTTCTATCGCCAAGTTGCAGATATGTGTAATCGAGGGTACCAAGAGATTCTTATGAGCAATGAGAAGGTTTGAAGAAATATTGTCGCAGCCCACGGCGCAGTCGCGCTTGAGAGAGGTAATAATGGCAGCTACCTCATGCTCATCAGTGGGCAGGATAACCATGGAATGTGAAAAAGTTGGTGGGTGGGTACTAGCAGGGGGGTCATCATAATCCTGCTGTTGGGCGGATATTTTACCAGCCAGGGTTGAGCCAATATTGGCAAAAAAATTATTTACATTGTTTAAGCAATTAACTGGTTGATCCTGCGGGCTTATTAACTCAGTCGGTGATGTTTTGGGTCTTGATCTATTTGAAACTTTATTTATTATTTTCCAGAGGCGGCGGTTGTCCTTTCCCGCCTTTTTTACTTCTTCTCTTTCAAATTCCCTTTTAACTTTTTTCAAAATTTTGTTGCAATAATTTCGATACCGTGTGTATGTTGTCTTTAGTATTACATTGTCAGGGTGTTTTTTTAATTTTTTATTTAGATTGTCTCTGTTCTTTATACATCTTAAGAGACCTGGAGTTATCCAGGGTTTAATAATTGTTTTCCGCGAGGAGACGGTAATTATTTTAGTGTTTGACTCCACTACAGTTTTAAGAATGCTAACCAGTTTGTCAGCTGCTACGTTTGCATCATTTGCCTCGAGAACTGGTTGAAAGTTTGCCCCATTTAAGTCGGAAAGTAATCCAACTGAATCTATCCGTGAGGTCTTGTGTTTCATGTGTCTAGGAAAACATTGATTCAACGAAAGGATGACAGTATAATGATCTGTGAGGGTTGTTTGAGCTATAAAAACTTTTGCGGGCAATTTTGTTTTCAGAATGACGTGATCTAGACATGTTTTTCCGTGTGTAGGGATAACGTGAGCTGGTAGCAAGCCGTGAAACGATGTCAGATCGAGGTAAGCTGAAGCATTTCGATCATGATTTGAAGTACTGATATCTAAATTTATGTCACCGGTGAGAATAATGTTTCTACAAGAAGAATAGTTTATTAATATTTCATTTAGGGATTGCAGGAAGTTTGATATATTTTTATATGATGGTGGGCGATAAATAGCTAAAACAACGGTGTCATTATTAATTTGTATTGTTAGGCAATTTGCATCATGAAAGTCAGGTTCGAGAACATTAACATGTATGTCATTTTTTATGTAAACAACTACACCCTCGTTTTGTGTTTTGTTTTTGTTAGTTGAGTAATATTTATAGCCATTTAATAACGGAAGGTTTGAGGCAAGCGGTAACCAGCATTCCGTGAGAATTATCAGGTCCCACGAAATTCTCGATTGTGCCAATAGGACATTAAAACCTGACATGTTGCAATTTATGCTTCTTATGTTTTGATTGATGATTTTGAGACGTTTTTCGTTATTCGGGATGAGGTCCAAGCAATCGGCCAGGTCACATATAGTGGAGTCCGCGACTGTAAGGTGGTCAATGTCATTGTTTATTAAAATAGGATTATCGAAGAGTACGGTTTAGATGACAGAGGCAGAGAATAATGTGCATAGCTGTATAAATCAGAGAGACAAGGCATGAACGATCTCTCTCCCACCGAATCTCTCCTGAACTGACAAGAGATTTCAGTAGGCAAGCAATCGGTATGATAAGGACAATGACAAAAAACTTTTCTTGTTTAGATCTCGTATCATAGAATTCCCAAAAATGAAGTGATAAAACTGTGAAATTGTGTGTGTAATTGTGTATAAAATTGATGATGTGTAATTGTTTGCTTGTATACGTAAGTGTTTTATAGATAGAAAAACTTAACTGAAACATATAAAATGATAATCTAAAAAAGTTATAAAAGTACATGCAGGGCTTTAATGTTATGGAATAATGACCAGATAGTCATTTTTCAATTATTTTAGCAAAATCCATTTCAGAGTTAACAGTGATGCGTTGAGCGCCGTCCTCCTTGCGAAGGTAAACTTTACCAAATGCTGACCAACAATGCTTGTACTTATGTTGGGAGGCGAATTCTCTTGCCAGGAAGAACAACTTTCGAGCTTTTGCAGGGAGATTGTCCGATATGTAAACGGGTACCTTTGGGCCGGGGACTCGCAGATGTGTTGTATTCAACTTACAGCTTTTATTATTTTTATTAAAAGTTCTTACTGATTGCAGTATCTTGGTTTTAAGTAACACTGTAGTGAAGTCAACTATGATGGTGTTATTCATAGAATTGCTTGAGTTAATCCTGTATACGTCCTTAATATCTGATTCTGCAACTGTGGTGTCTAGAGTGGTACCAACATTTGAGATCACATTTATTAGATCCAATTTTGATTCATTCTCAATTTTAGGGATGTTTTTTATTTCTACAGTTGTAATTTTCGATTGCTTTTCAAGCTGATCTACCCTGTCTTCCAGTTTCCTGATATAGTCTCGATTTTCCTTCTTTTCGACTTCGTACTGTTTCATTTTGTTTAGCATTTCATCATATTTTTTAGCAGTAAAGTCGACTGAGTCTTGAAGTTTACTGTACTGGCTTTTTACTTCCAACATCGTTGCCTCCATGTTAGAGTAGAATACCTTTTGCTCCTTTTTAAGATCTTTGATTACACCAGATAGTTCATCTTTGAAATCATTGAAATCTAGTAGATAGTCTTGGTCATCGCGTTTCCTTTTATTACGACAGGTAACGTTTGAGGCATCCATGGAGACTTCATTTATTTCCGCAGATGTACTTATGTTTGGCTCAGATTGGTGGTGGACTGGAGGTAACTGACTTAATACAGCAGGTGACTTTGGCGGTGTTCGTTTTAGCGGCATTTTTCTAAGTAGTTTTGAATTGTGATTTAAATAAAATCTAAGATACCGAAAAAGTATGTTGGACGGCGGGGTTTGAACCTGCGACTCGTTACGCACGAACCGGAGTCTTGCAAGCGGCGCTAAGTTGACACTTAAGCTTGCGGTTTAAATTGGTAGCCGGTATTGTCTTGCGCGAACTATTAGGGTAGGTATGTACGTGATTAGCGTTTGAGCAGTTTCTTTTGTGTTCACTGATGAGTCCAAAGTCCAAATTAGATAAAATGTTTTAATTTTGTGGCCGTTTTGATGTTAATTTTGATTTTTGAAGATGATGCACTTGGTATTTCACAATAGTTTTTTCACAGATTGACACTGGTACACTGAAGTTTAATATTGTAGATTTATATTTTATTATAAAGCACTTTTTTGTCGTATTATGATTTAATTATTCGGAGAGTTCTGGTAGCACGTCTGCATTACAACAGCGTCGCGGCGCGGGGGATATACGGAACACCGAACGTAAAAAAAGTATTTGGAAATTTTCCAAATGCCCTTTTTACACCTAAAACGGTTACAACCTCAGATTCAGTGATATAATTGCAATTCATTATTAATATTTTAGTTCACAAGTTAGCGTTATTTCATATATTATTTCCTTACAGTAATATTAACAAATTATTAAAAACATGTAAATAATTTGACAGCTATTTGCGACGTTGCCAACTTATTAGAATGAACGTTCTTACGTACATGTGAAAAAAATAATACTTATCTTACATGCTATTGAACATGCTGAGTAAGGCCGTGAATGCAAATCCAATGGCAAACATTGATTTCATCTTAACTAAAGAGAGGTCTCTATTGTTGTTCTTTAGCCTCTCTTCCTCTCTCTCAATCTTCTTCTTATGTTGCTTGTCCAGCGAGTCTCCATGAGCTTCTTTTCGTTTTTCTACTACAAGAATGAACAGTAATATTATCAACTACATGTATACAGTCAAAATCGACTTCGAAGGGACCGTCGGTTTACGGTTGTTATAGCCGATAGTCGTTATAACCAAACACTATTTAAATAAACAGAAATGCTGGGACCTAAAAGGTTCGTCGTTATAACCGGTACGTGGTTTTAAGCGAAGTCGTTTTAAATGGTTTAGACTGTATTACGTTATATTATGTAAAGCAAACATTTAGCAAAATACAACAAAGTCAAAACCCTGACTAAGTTACTAAGACACTGATGGCAATTGAGCATACTCAATCTGCCTAGCCTTATCCCAACTATGTTGGGGTCGGCCTCCAATTTATCCCGATCCAGCTGAATACCAGTATTTTACATGGAACAACTGCCTATCTAACCTCCACAACCCAGTAACTGATAATACGATACCCCTTGGTAAGACTGGTTGTCAGACTTTCGGGCTTCTGACGACCCCGTAACGACTGTCAAAGATCCACGAATGACAGCCAGGACCAACGGATTAACGTGCTTTCCGAGGCACTGAGGAGTGTCGGTACGTAAAGATGGTTACTCATCCACGGACCAACCCTGGCAAGCGTAGCTTAACCTGATGGATCGACCCATGCGGCTGTTATTACTTAGCCACAAGCTTGAGGTTTGTACAGTTCAGTGGTTTACCACAAATATTGTTTGTAGGCCAGCCTCCCTTCTCCACTCAAATCAGTAGCGTTTGTCTGGCTAACAATAGGCCATGGGTTCGCATCTTAATAGGTTTAAGATTCCATTCCTATTGATTTGTAAAAACAAACAAGTATATTTTTGATTTCGTAAACTTACGCTTTTTACTTTGACGTTCCACCTCGACTTTCAGTTTTTTGTACTTTTCTGTCCTATACACCAGTATCCAAGTTAGACCTACAAACCAGGAAAACAACGAGTAAGATAACATAAGTTGGAGGTTGGAGGATCTATAGTGGCATGAGGAACAGGGTGTAAAGTTGATTCATCCTCCATAGAAAAGGGAGGATCCTCCGACCAGACGGGTGTTGTGTCTGGTGGGCAACTGCCCAATGATTAATGTCGGGAAGTTATATATAATACTAACTGCGCCCCGCGGTTTCACCCGCATAAGTCTCGATCCCGTGGAAATATCTGGATAAAAAGTCCTAACCCAGGTCATGGTCTGCCTATGTGCCAAATTTCATTCAAATCCGTTCAACCAATAGTGTGATAGCAAACAAAGTCACTTTCGCATTTATAATTAAGAGCGTTTATTCTGAAACTTGGCAACGTCGCAAATAGCTGTCAAAAAATTACCTGTTTTGAATAATTTAGCAATATTACTGTATGGAAATAAGAAATGTGGCTAACTAGGGAACTAGAATATTAATAATGATTTGCAATTATAACATTGAATTGGCTGTTGTACATGTTGGCATTTGGAAAGTTTCCAAATCCTTTTTTTACATCTTAAACTAAATATTCTGTGTTACGATATGAATTATTGCATTTCATAATCAATATTCTAGTTCGCTAGTTAGCCACATTTCTTATTTCCATACAATAATATTGCCAAATTAATCAAAACAACGAAATATTTGACATCTATTTGCGACGTTGCCCACTTTCAGAATAAACGCTCTTACGAGTAATATTAGTTAGGATGCTCATCGCACGGTAAACTTTAATTGCGCGTTGCAGGATTTCACGTGACATCAGTGTGATGCGTAGTTCCTATGCGCCGATGTAGATGTCGCCACAGAACCAACGCTTTCCGAAAACTACGTGGCAAAACAAGAGACTCACCTTCGCCTAAAAATGCAGTACATATTGAAATAAATACGATGAGCAGAGAATCAGTCCACATGACTGTTTATGACGGGAGCAAGTTCAGTGAAAATTTTTTTAAGTTAAACACAGATGTTAATCCGATTTAGACAACGTAATTTATTTACAAATCTATAATTTTGAAACTCTTCAAAATTATCAACAGATTTGATGTATAATATTTATCTATGGATTTGACGACCACTTCTCTGACAACCACAGACTAAGAAGAAAAGAGTAAGTACCTATAGTAACTTTATAAAAATAAAAGTAGTAGAGTCTGCTAGCACTGAAGACCGTTTGACGCGGCGCTAGTGTCTATGTCGTTGCATAACATTGCATTCAAAATATTGTAGTTCCACAATTTTCCGCGGGACTTCTTTCGTGGCGAGCACTCTAATGGAAAATCTGACAACATCTGATCAACAGCTATAGACAATAGGTACAGTAGAGTGAGCGATGTTCGGATTCCACGAATATATTCCAAAATGTTCTGCATATTTTTATTGTACTCAAATGATTCAATTCCTGATTTTTTGTGTGTTCAGCTTGTATTTTGTTTTTGTTCTCCTTTCCCTCATTGGTCTAATGGTTGCAAGCGCGACTGCTGAGCGTGGGTTTGAACTCTAGGTCGGGCAAGGAATATTATTTTTTTATTAGCCCTTGTTGTCCCAGTGCTTGGCAAAGGCCTTCCTACACTTCTTCCACCTCTCTTTCAAGATGTCTTTGGGTTTGTCCAAATATAAATTATCAGCAGTAAGCTCGGAGTCTAGATTTGTCCCCAGTTGATGGGAATAGGCTCACCACTACTTGCAGAATGTGGGAGTAAGTACAATACAGTACACTTCTTCCTATAACTTCGGTGCAAACAGGTGTGAATTTATGTAGATATATAATGTTACCACTACACTTGTATTCCCAATATTTCTGTACGCAGCTGAGTCATGGACATTACGAGAACTGGAAAAGAAAATGTAGGAGCTCTAGAAATGTGGTGCTGGAGAAAAATGCTTGGGATATCATGGACATATTTCCTCACAAACGTCTCCACACTCCAAGAACTCGGCATCAAATAGGATCCATTAGCACTAGTACAGTCTCGAATATTGAAGCTTTTTGGTCATATCTCCAAGCTGAATAATGACTCCATAGAGCGTCTAGTGGTGCACGGCAGAGTGGAAGGTAGTAGGCCACGCAAAAGGCCACCAATGAGGTGGACCGATCAAATAAAAGGCGCGGTTGGAGGCCCTGTTAAAGAATGCGCCAGACTGTCATGTAATAAAACCAGATGGAGGAAGATCGTGAGGCGGGCAATGACTACACCTGCGATTGGACACAGTTCATTGTGACCACGACCGCTCTATCAAAAGCGAAAAGAAGATGAAGATAATGTTACCATCCTTTGGGTTGCTTTTGCGATCGGCTAGCCAAAAAACACTTTTCATGTTCACATGCGATAGCTATCACAATTTATTTACCCGTATATTTCTTACCCGTTCTTGATATAAAGTAAAATAGCGAACATCTTCCCACTATTCGTTGAAAGCGAGCGACATTTAAACCAATTTGGTGGCAGTTTTCATTCTTAGTTAACTCTTGGCTGCGACAACTCCTTGTGAACTATTTCTTCATCATAATTTCTACTATTTGAAATAATATCGTTTCAGTTCGCTTCTGTTTCAAAGAAAAATCTTATTTATTTCGTATAAAAGTATAATAAATTATTTTTCAAATCTTATTCTAGTATTATTTACAATAAAAACAACAGCCTATATCAGTCTCAATGCAAAGGCGTCTTCTGGTACAGAGAAGGAACGAGTATGTTTACTTTGAAAGAAAGAAAAGAAAGAAAGAAAAATAAGTTTATTTGCCACAGAAGCACTTGCATAAAAAAAAAGGATGATAAAATCGAGTAAAAATAAGCAAAAGAAACAGAATAGATTTAAATACAATAACGAGCACAAAACAGAAATAGTCGGCAGCTGCTGGCACGTCATGACTGTGACAAGAAGGCTTCCACTCAGCTTGATGCTGTGCTATGGAGACCTACAGCACAGCGCTGATTTTCAGTGGTCACCCGAAAGAGACGTACGGAGACCAAGTCAAGTGTGTTGATTATACAATCAGCCTATAACGTGCTGAGACACAGGCCTCCTTTCTGTGAGTGGGAGTGGGCCGTAATCCACCACGCGGGCCCATTCCGGGTTGGTAGATGTCACATGTCTTCGAATTTTGTGGTTCTAGGACATGCCGGTTTCCTCACGATGTTTTCCTACACCATTTTGAGAGCGGTGGTGATGAAATAATTGACACAAAGTAAAGCGCCTGCCTGAGTTAAAACCCACGACCTACCTACTCGTAAGTCGGAGCCGTTACCACCGGGCCACCACTGCTGTTGAATATATAAGACATGAGTTTTCGGCTGGTTTGAACCTGCTATTTGGTTTTTCCAAAGCTGGTCCATAAACCAGCTATAAATCTGTACTTAAATTAAAATTGTTATATTTTAAAAGCAAAAATAACTGTGTTTCTCTGTTACATTGTCACGCCTTAAACATTGAACCGATCAAAATCAATCTGCCTAGCTTTTTCCCAACTATGGTGGGAACGGCTTCCAACCGGATGCAGCTGAATACCAGTATTTTACATGGAGCGACTGCCTGTCAGACCTCCACAACCCAGTAACTGGGTAATACGATACCCCTTGGTAAGAATGGTTGTCGGACTTTCGGGATTCTGACGACTGTAAAAGCTCCACGAATGACAGCCAGGATCAACGGCTTAACGTGCTTTCCGAGGCACGGAGGAGTCTCAGTATGTACAGATGGCCACCTATCCACGGGCCAACCCCAGCAAGCGTAGCTTAATCATGATGGATCGAACCGTGCAGCTGTTATTACTTAGCAACGAGCTCCTCCACCATTAGGACACCATAAACCTTAACTCAACCGATCATTATGAAATTTGGCAGATAGGTAGGTACCCTTTTTTTTTTTTTTATGAGGGTGGGATGTTGCAAATAACTTCTCCTGCTCCGGGCGGAGCGGGAGAGTGTATCAGACTTTTACTGACTAAAACCCACCCGTGTTCCTTCCGTTGCCTGTGTGCCGGGGTCGCGATATCCCTTTCGGACACACTCGCAACCCTGGCAGGTAGGTAGATAGGTACCCTGGGACCTGAAGAAGGAATTAGGCTACTTTTCATCCTGGATCACAGACGAAATTGCAGGCAACAGAATTATTATAATCTATCGTTATGATTGAAACTGGTGTTCCTTCGTTCTAGTCCTTTCTGAAAGATCGAAGTGTAATCTTCATAACTCAGAAACTTTACAAGTAAAATTGCTTTCAGTCCAAAGAATTGGAAAGGTATTAAATCAAATTGCTCGATTGGTAGAAAAAGCTATCAAATCTTTGATATAGGAACGGAACTGTAACTAAATTAGCTACGGATTTCTAAATTTATACTCCATTATTTTGTAACAAAGGTATGTTTCGTAGTTCGTAGGTACCTACCAATAACTGGTGGTATTTCTCTTTTATATTTCTCTGGTTCCTATGTACGATAGTAGATTCCGGACTTCAATATTCTTTGAAGTTGTGAACGAAAGGTTGCCAGCGATTTTTGCACACAATATTGTGTTTGAAGAATGCAATTGAAAGCAGCAGTGGTAAAATGGGCAGTAGGATATCGACTTTATAGATAGGTAAGTATGTTTTATGTGTGTAGAATATTTATATTTTATTTTTAGAAGCTGCATAGAAGTCCTCATATAAGGTTCCATTGTAGAACAACTATAGAGAAAAAGCGAGGTTAGATCACAACGCAAGCTCACACGTGCTGGTGAATTCTAACTTATATTGTACATGCGAAAGTGAGTTTGTTTGTTACGCTTTCACGCTAAAACGGCTTAACGGATTTGGATGAAATTTGGCACAAGGGTAGACCATGACCTGGAAAAGGACATAGATACCTTTTATCCCGATATTTTCACGAAATCGAGACTTATGCGGGAGAAACCGCGAAGTGCAACTAGTCCAATTTAAACTAAGTTCTGGTTTCCATACGATGCCGGTGGTATCATATTTTCATTTGATAATAATGATAAATGATTTTGTTTCTGTTAGTATATTTGTAGGTATAAACACTTTTACATATCAATCATATTTTAAAAACTAGATGAGGTCGGCGTTTCCTATCTGACTACTCTGAGAAGGAAGGCCGAAACAATCTCAGAGATCACAGTCTCTTTTAAAGTCCAGGCGTAATCTTGTTTAGATCATGAGAAGACCATGTAGATTGCTCTCTGAAATGGTCTTTTGAGGAAAGAATCACACAGATTGAATGGATAGTTTTCACATTGACATTTGTTTTTGGCCCTAGCCAACTTGTATCGTGTATTTGGCTTTAAGCCAAAATAAGAGAACAAGTTTCTGACCACAATCAATCTGCCTAGCCTTTTCCCAACTATGTCGGGGTCGGCTTCCAGTCTAACCGAATGCAGCTGAATACCGTATTTTGCATGGAGCTACTGCCTATCTGACCACCACAACCCAGTAACTGCGTAATACAATACCCCTTGGTAAGACAGGTTGTCAAATTTTCGGGTTTCTGACGAACTGTAACGAATGTCAAAGATCCACGAATGACAGTTGGGACCAACGGCTTAACGTGCTTTCCGAGGCACGGAGGAGTCTTGTGATGTTAAGATGGTCACCCTTCCACAGACCAGCCCCGGTAAGTGTAGCTTAACCTGATGGATCGAACCGTGCGCCTGTTTTTACTTAGCCACGAGCTCCTCAACAAGTTTCTGGCCACATACAAAAAAATTGAAGCAATTACTTGCATCGTCCAAACACTGTTTAGTGTCGGGCCCAGTACGAGTTGGTAGATGTCACATGTCTTCGAATTTTTGGGTTTTGAACATAATATTTTATCGTAGGTACGCCACAAGCAATTAAGTCGCACTGATTAAATCAGGCTTATGAATTTATTATTATTACAAAACTTTGACTTTGATACTTATTATAAGGTGCCACCCGAATAAACCAATATTATTTGTAGAGTCTGTACATGCTTCGGTGTTATATTGTCTCCCTGAAATTCTTGAACAACAGAAGAACTAAGTAGGTAGCCCTACTTATAAAACTCAAGTTTATAAGTCTTTAGGACTAATTGCTAAACTTGACACACGCTTTACTATAAAAAAATTGGAGAAAGTAAAGTTTAGTGAGGGCACCCAACATTCAAATTCCTTTTAAAGTAATTCTTACTTTTTCACGACCTACGTAGAATTCAGGGATTATCAACAAACTTGAGAGCGGGCTAATGGAATATAATTATGTACTCGTATTGCATGAATCACAAACATACGAGGATTTGCGTGGATTAGCGATCATGAGGAGCAAGCTGCGGAATGAAAGATAAACCGGTTTAAGGATATTCGGAAACGAAATTCCTATCATCGCATTTCGGTCCAGATATTCGAGAATAAAGCCAAAAATATATTACAGAATTAGTGACATGAAATGACATAAAATTATAGGGCGACTTTTTCGTTGGTGACAGTGGTTCACGCGGGCGAGCGACTGTGGCTCCCGCCGGTTGCAAACTAATTTTGGCTTAACTCCTGCTTCGGTGAAAAGATTGAGCTAGTAATTACAGTAGTCAGGTTGACATTAACAAGATAAGTTTGCGCGGAGATACTGTGATAAAACCAGTTGCGATTTGAATATAAAGGCAATTTAAGTTGGTAGTCAAATCGGTGAACAATTAATTTCCCTGAATTTATTTTCGTGTATCCGCTATCTACTTGAGAATGGTACTCAAACTGCAAATTGACATGAACGCATGCAATAATGCAAGGTGACATGATGAAACCCAGATTGTTCGAAGTCCTTCAGTTATTTTAATGATTATTAGTTGGCAGTTTAGTATTTTAAGTTAAAATGTTACTTACAAAAATATTATTTACGTATACACCCACGTTTAGGTATGCACCCATGAAATTGGCAGGACAATTTAGTTTTGATACTATATTTCACTCACTCGCGCAAGTCCTACTAATTCACATTCGCGTCGCACACGTCATATTTCACACGCCATCGATGCTTGAATACAAACCTATAAATAAATCTAGTAATGGCTCGTATAAATAATGTTTTGAGTGCTACTCACAAGAAATGAGAAGTGTGATAGAAAAAATTACGCCTCCACTCTGCCTTTTTATATAAAAACCGAGAATTCACGAGCTGTATCGAAACCTTGGATGTGTTTCTCAAATATTCCGAGAGCCTCCGAGAGTTCTTTCTTCTTTGTTTTTCGTGTGGTTAGGGTGATTAACCTGGTGTCAGAGTTTTTAAGCCGTCTAATTACATGAATATAATTGGTTTTTAATCACACGAAAAACAACCTCACAACGAAATTTGACAGTCAATGAACAAATTAAAAAAAAATAGACTTACTGACTAGAAAGTTTTAAGCTGGATTTATAAATTCATTCAAAAACTTTAATATCAAAGCGGTGTAATAATGTTTCTTTCTGATAAAACAACAACTTTCATTATTTAAAACTTAATAATACCTATTAATTTTCTATTGAAATCACTAGCTAATACTGAAAACGGCAACACGCTGGAAGTGATGAATTCTTTTTCCTTTTTGCATGACAAAAATAAGTTTTCTCTGCATCGAAAAAAAATTAGGCAATGCATCACACCGATACTATAATACAGCCATGAAAAAAAAAACAAAAAGTTTTCATTCAACAAAACCGCTTCGGGGGTTAAAACTCAAAAGTTTGACAACATCTGAGTATGCAGTAACTTTTATTGAAACACATTATGTTCCCGAGAAGGCCTCAGTACTTCCTGGTTTACGAACAGTTGCCTACATTACCGCGAAGGTAAGATGAGGGGGAAAATTTGAAAAAAACTTTATTAACATTTGGGAAACACTGGCTCTGTTGAATGGGAATTGGGTCGTAGTTACCGTGTAGACTAAATTGAATTTTGGTGAGCGAGAATTCTAGGGTTCTTAGACAAAGGTTCTGGGTATTCTTGCTCCTTTTAGGGTGGTCGTAAAGGTATTGCTTTTAAAGTTTAGTTTTGTTTGGTATGAGCCGGGATAGAGGCGCTTGTGAAGGAACGAACAGTTCAGGTATTTTGGTAGTTAGGGTAGGTATAATTCGTTTTCTATTCTTAAAGTAGGAGTGTCTTCGTAGATTTATCCAGAAAGGGGGTGATGAAGAGTTTATGTAGAACTCTTACCTGCTACAAGTTTACGGTATTCCTATAAAGAACTTATAGCGACGGATTGCTGGATTTTTCGGACGGGAATTCGAGTTTTGTCAACACCAGCAAATTTTTTGCTGCTTTCATTCATTGGTTACCCCTTCATGGCGAATCAAAAACAAAATTGTCATTTCAGCCGACATAGGCCTCCCCCAAGCACCGCCACTTCAACTGATTCTATGTTTCCCGCATCCAGCGGACTCCTGCGGCCTTCACAAGGTCATCGGTCCATCTTGTGGGAGGCTTTCCAACGCTACGTCTTCCAGTATGCGGTCGCCACTCCAGAACCTTTCGGCCCCATCTGTTCTGCGAGCAATGTGCCCTGCCCATTGCCTCTTAAGTTTGGCAATTTTTGGACTATGTCGGTTACCTTAGTTCTCCTACGAATCTCTTCATTTTTTATTCGATCACGTAGGGATACTCCAAGCATAGTCCTCTCCATTGCCCTTTAGGTGACTTTTAGCCTTCTGATAAGGCCCATTGTGAGCGACCACATTTCAAAATTCAAAATTCAAAAGTCATTTAGTCAAACTAGGCTGATAATCAGCACTTTTCGAACGTCAAAATTACATAAAACAGTCCCCCAAAACTCCAGTTTCAGTGCCATATGTCATCATAAAAACAAAATAGTAGCCAATTATTACAAATGTCTTTTACATATCCTTATCGCTAACTAGCACTTCTAAATCCTTTAATACTTACAAAAAACGCGTTTTAGTAGAGGTTACTACAAATACAACAATAACGTTCAAACTAACTATACAACGGAACATTTTCCAACAACCCTATAAAGGAAAATATAGTGCAAACAAAAGAAGTATATTTACAAACTATACAGGCTCAATGTGCCCGAAATAACCACAAAGTATACTTAACGATAGTGGCTGGAATAGGGCAAGATTTGCTGGCTCATCGCCTATTAGCGTCAATCAACATAGAAAAGGAAATTGGTAATGAAATACTTACTTACCAACTAGAACTCTTTTGTATATTGGGCTTGTCGAGCTTAAGTATACCACTCTATTTTGGCGGAGTGGCTCGTGGCTAAATGATAACAGCCACACGGTCATCGAAGGGTTAAGCTACTCTTGCCGCGGTCGGTTCGTGGATGGGCGATCCATTCCATATTGAGACGTCGTGGCTTGGAAAGCACGTTACGCCGTTGGTACGGCTGTCATTTGTAGATTTTTGCCAGTCGTTACGGGTCGTCAGAAGCCCGAAAGTCTGACAACCAGTCTTACCAAGAGGTATCGTGTTATCCATTAACTGGGTTGTGGAGGTCAGATAGGCAGTCGCTCTATGTAAAATACTGGTATTCAGCTGCATTCGGTTAGACTGGAAGCCGATCCAACATAGTTGGGAAAAGGCTAGGCAGGTGGTAATGATTACATGTGACATTATTAATTTTAAGTGCTAGAAAAATCTTTGCTTACTTTTCCTGAAAAGTACGTGACTGATACCTGCACTAATTTCAGGGTAGAAAGGTTAATGAGTCCATCCTTTCGAAAGTACCCAATAAGTAAACGTAATGTCCAACGTTACCCTTCTTAATTATATTTTCTAAAACATTCTCCCCTAATTAGAAATAACGACCGCAAATGATACGTCAGTTTCCAACAACACCATTAACGTGTTTTATACTCGTTGTAGGATTTATGGAAAAATCTTTTTTTGCGAAAATCCTTGGATTTATGCAAATGACCAGATTATTGGAAACTAAGATAACATAACATCACGTCTGCATGCCCCGAAAGGTTAGGCAGACGTGTACCTACCTATAGTACATCCACATTTCGCCATTTATATTTAAATCCCATGTAATTAAAATTAAATTAAATTAAATATCATTTATTTCAGGCAATTATTAAATCCATAACATACAGACACAATACTCTTAAAATAATATAATAATAATAACACAGATAGAATATAATACAAAAATTAAATAACTAAAAAAAAATATAAATTAAAAGTCTTTTAAGTGTTTTTTGTAATAAGAGGACTAACAAAAAGTTTCACAATAATCCGTGCAAACAGGGCTATTTTGCAAAAATCCAGATATTTGGATTTTTGAAAAATAGACCTGTTTGTTTAAGTAAACAAATCCACCACCAGTCTCATAGTCGTTATTCGCGACCAAAGATAAGCTTTTTTTTCCAAAATGGTATTAGCTCGTGCTATTACAAAAAAAAACTCAGTTACCCATAATCCGATCCTTTGTAAAAATCCTAGGATTTTTCGCAGAAAAACGATTTATCCAATTATCCTGCGACATTATACAAAATGGCTCCCATTATATTCAATTGATACTCCATTTGCAAAATTACAACGGACTTTCCAAGTTGTACGAAATTATGAAACAAGTACCTTTTCGTACATTTTGATTAGGAGTCAACGAAGCGTTATTCGCTGGAGAATTAATTAATTTCGATAATTATATTAATTTACAAAGAGTGTTTTATGGATGAGTCTCATAATTAAGTCTTGGGACAAAATGCTGAAAATAAGATGACGAAAAACGGTGATTTCATTATTTGTTTTAACATTTTTGGCGAAGTAACACATGTTAACAATTTTCCGTTTTTACTTAATTTTCAGAATTAATACGTTGCTATCGGGAATGATAAAATATACGAATGAGATGATTTTGAATCGTTTTTGAAGAAGATGTCATTCAGAGTACCACCACCACTATGTAGCAATCAGCCTATAATGTTCCCACTGCTGTGACACAGGCCTCTTCTCTGTAACAGGGAGTGGGTCATAACCCAACACGCGGGTCCAGTGCGTGCTGATGAATGACGTCATGTCTTCGAACTTTTAGTTCTTAAACATGACCCACCTCACGATATTTTCCTTCACCGTTTTGAGAGCAGTGGTTATTTACACAGAGTAAAGTGCCCGACTGGCTTCGAACCAGACCTACGACTCGTAAATCGCTGCCGTTTCAGTTGGCCCACCACTGCTCTACCACTACGTATCATACTTATATTGCCACTAATCAGAATAGCTGAGTCCCGATTTTTAAGATAATTATAAGTATGTAGGTGTTTAAAAAAACTATAAACGTATGAGACTTTTCAACTAAGTTTCTAAAGCTGGTAACGCATGGGTAGGTAGGTACTTCTCCTGCTGTAGCGCGTGTTGGAGCTGTAACCTCTATTCAACAGCTTTCCAAAGTAGACGAAAATAAGCATATATTATTATGTTATAATATTAAATTACCTGTCGCGTCATAACCTAAAACGATAGTCGCGCGAACACGCGACCGTCGCAATAATTTTGTTCGGCGACCTCAGACGGGTGGTCGCACGGACAGAGGGCGTTTTCCAGTTTTCCAAACAAATGAGTGAAATACGAGTATGAACACGATCGCTTTGGTTATATCAACCGAACTCAACTGCGTGGTCGCACGGACAGACGGGTTCCAGTTTTCCGAACAAATAAGTGAGATATGAACGCGTCGGTCGCGTGTTCGCGCGACCTATCGCTTTGGTTAGGGCGCGGGGTACAAAATCACATACAGCATTAGATTATTCTAATGTGACCTCAAGAAGTTTTATCATCTTGAACTTCTCAATTTTGTAGATACTAAAAGTTCTTGCAATGTGTAAATGGAAGGTTTAATGTTATTCCTAAAGTTAAGACTTTGAAAACATAATCAGACGAGGGCAAATAGCTATTAGGTCTTGTTCGAAGTGACTTACCTAACCTATTATGTAAAACTAGATAATGTCGGTGTACTACAGGTCACTCTGCCTAAACCTTCGGGTAAAACAGCCGTGATGTTAGATAGATAGAGTATTCTTCATTATGTACACCATAAAAATAACAGATATAAATTTAGAAATTTTACATAGCGTGACACAATGGGCGGTCTCGTCGCTAGAAGCGATCTTTTACAGACAACCTTTGGATGAATTAAAGAGAGGAGAGACAATACTGCAGGTAGTCAGTGGTGTGCCATTTACTTACACAATAAATACATAAAGCATAAACTTCCGGTCGATTCTGTAAAAATATCACCGTGAAACTTAGGTGAAGTGAGCGTGAAGTGAGCTGTCAATAATGCTAATCCCTAGCATCCTGCGGGTCGATTTGTGACAGTGACAGCTCACTTTGATATTTTTACAGAATCGACCGACTGATAATATATATATATATATATATATAATCATAGATAGGTATATATAAAATAATAAACATGAAGGAACCATATGTCATGATGATCTTTAAGGAGAGAGGATGTTATCTTTAAGTTAGATAATTCAAGCAGTACAATTAAATAAGATTTTTTTTCGTAAGGAAAGTTTTAAGTATGATTGTAGATGGCTAAAATAATAAAAGACCAAATAAACTTTGGATGGACTCTGTCAAAGATAATTATGGCTCGGAAGGAGGTGAGTTGACGGTTTATAGAGATATAACTATGGAAGAAGTAGACATGCTGAGCCACCCCCATTTACAAATAAGGACAGGAGAATGATGAGTTAGTCAAAGTTTAGAGATATCTAGGGTTCCGCAGTAAACAAGGGACCCTTATAGTTTCGCCATGTCGCGAAATATTAAGCTTTTAACTAAAAAAAATTGTTAGAGTCAAGTGTGTGTCCCCCTGCCAGCTAAATGGTTGTACTTGGATTTGTGAAAAACTCGAAATTAAAAGAAAAACTATCAGAGCTGAGCTGGCTGTACAGGTTAACGAGTAATAATCAACCAACTTAAATTTGCAGTTTGAAAAACATGATCTCCCATACGGAATATACGGGAGAACATGTGTTTCAACTATAATGTTAAGTTTGTTCTTGGGATAAATTCATCCCAACTACGGAACCCTTCATTGTGCGTGGTCCGACATGCACTTGGCCGGGTTTTTTTTCTTACTAACTTTATTACTACTACTCTCGAGAGGGGCTCGTAGGCTAAGTAATAATAGCCGCACGAGTCGATCAGTCTGTAGAAAGGTGACCATTCATTACATACCGAGACTCCTCCGTAAATCGGAAAGCACCTTAACCTTTAGGTCCAACTGTCATTCATAAGATTTTGACAGTCGGGTAGTAAGAAGACTGGTAACCAGTCTTACCTGTTACTTGTTGAAAGGCCTACACTGTTCTCCCATAACTATTAACAGTGTAATTTGAAAATATTGTAAAAGCCAATTATTTTTTTAAAGAGTAACCGTGGCGTTTCTTGCCGGCTCTTCTCCATAGGAAACGACCAATTGGAACCGTGCACATAGCTTCTAACGTTTCATAAGTGCCCAAGTAGGTTTATGTAAAATAAAATATTTTGAATTTAGGATCCTGTTACCCAGTAACTAGTAGTAGTAGTAGTAGTAATAGGGTAGTAAATGTCAGATAGGCAGTCACTCCATGTAAAATACTGGTATTCAGCTGCCTCCGGTTAGACTGGAAGCTGACCCCAACATAGTTGGGAAAAGGTTAGGCAGATGATGATACTACTATTACTACTCTCATCTCAAAGTCCCACCCCACACACACACGAGCTACATATCCAAAACCGTCAAAAACTGCATAAATGCGTGTGCCAAAACAGGGCTATCACTATACCGCACCGAATATTCAAACAAGATTGTTCGCAAAACCAAGGTAAAGTAATAAACAAAGTTTTTGCTGTGGCGATAAAAACAGAAACATTTTAGGGTTGAACGTTGGAGAAACGCTCGATCGCTTTTATCAAGATTGTTTGGAAACTATTGAACTTTTGTCGGTTATTTTGAGACTGAAAATTGTTATAGAGAAAAGAATTTTTCCCGGAGTTTTGTTTTTCAACAAAGGCATTGGTAAAGTTTAATTGTGCTTTCGCGGGCTCTTTGATCGAGATGAAGTCGGTTCGGATGAACGGCTGGGCAAAATTGTTTTTTTGTTCACTTTCTTTTTTGGTCGTGTTCATTTGTTGTTGGCGTTTATTTTGAACGGAATTTATTATGAACGGTGTATTAGGTATAATGTTGTTAAAATGGAAGTCTTCTTTTTTCGGGTCGACGGTAATTTGGTTGAATGCATAATTATATGATTAAATATTAAATTGTGCCCACTATGTGGCCACGTTGATTGCGGCACCTAAAATGGAAGTAAATAAAGTTAATTAGAAATAAAGTATTAAGATAAGCTTACGTTATTCATTGAAATGGCCACACAATAGATTCCATGTATCGTCGTAATTAGAAGCAGCTTTGAATAAACTGAATACGTTCGTACGAACGTACATTATGGTTTGCAATAAAGATTAATTAAATCGAATTGGATATAATCCTGTGTATTTTCCTTTACGTGCATAATTTTGACATTGGTTTTATTTGTACATAGTGATTGTTCATTTTTGTTTCGTTGCACGATATGAGTATTACATAGGAATGAACGTTCATCTGCTTCTTTCGGCTTTCATGGCATTTTTCGATCATTTGATAGGTGAGTGAAAGATGCCGAGTGCCGCAATTCAACATCGTTGGATCGCTTCACTAATGAATTTTTCACTTTTGATTAATTTTGTGTTTAGACGTTTCACTTAGAGTGAAAGACAAAAATTAAGAAAAAAATTAAGCGTCTGCTATCTGCTTAAGGCTCCTTGCAAAAAAAAGTATAGCTTTGCTAGGGTGCTAGGTGCTAAACCTTTCGTGTCAGTCACAGCACCTGTTAATAGTTGCATATGGTGTATTTCGCCTTTGATTTACTTAATCAAGATATTGTATAATCATACAATATTTTTTTTATTTTTTTCAAGGACTTCTGAAGACTAATGTGTTTTAATTTCTTCATAAGGTTTGCTAAATAATAGGAAAAAATACATTTAAGAAGGGTTTTAAAGGTTTTTCAGTATAATTTTTCTGCTTTATTTTGTATTGAAGTTGAAAAAAGTGTCAGCTACGTGCAAGTAGACTATAACGATGTTGATGATATTTTCACATGTTCGAAATCAAAAGTAGTTTCTTCATCAACTCATCAAACGCCAGTCTCGCGTCATTTTTCGGAAAACTTGTTGCAAACATTTGTGATTTTTCGAAGACTACTTAACTTATTTGAAAAATCACTTTCAACCACATGCAAAACAAAGAACTCGACTTTTCAAATCACAAATAGTTTTGTTTCAATTCTTTTCCCTTTCTCACAACTAATGAACAAAATTGATCAAATCAATAAATTTCGTGCACGGCCTCTTATTACAACCTGTATTTTCTTGCTCTCGTATGAATTGTGTGTTATAATTTAGTCAAGTTACTACTAATTGCCGTGTATTCTTAGTTAGAGATGAGTTTCCTTATGTCATCCCGAGGGGGCCGTTACTCGTAACTAAGATATGACTCAAGAATTACTTATAACTGCGCCTACCTATGTTGTTAATAACCTAAAAGGTAATTGCAATTTTCCTCTATAAAAACGTATTTGTTAGGATGATAATAAGCCTGGTTTCCGTGCGTTTTAAGCATTTAATTACTTTGTGAAATTTATTTCATCACCACTGCTCTCAAAACGGTGAAGGAAATTATCGTAAGGAAATCGGCATGCCCTAGAGCAAAAAATTTGAAGACATGTGACCTCCACCAATCCGTACTGAACCCAGATGGTGGATTGGCCTACTCCTTCTCACATAGAGAGGGCTTGTATCCCAGCAGTATCACTCAAACGTTAATTCCTCCTTTTCGATATTTTTTTTTGTATCTTGAACTAATGATAGGAAAATATATAATGTCTGAAAAAATATATCATTACAATGAAAATTGCAGAAAAGAATGTGAAAAACCTGTGTATACATAGGGATAGTTTTTTCTAAAGCGGTTCCCATGATATTATCGAGAAATCAAATTAAAAAAAATATTACTCGAAAATAATCAAGAATCGCGGAACATACATGGGGTATTTTTGGAGATCCCTGGGCATGAGAAATCATTTTTTTTTAATGATGTAGCAATTTGACCCACGGGGGTAGGCAGAAACTACTGAACGCCACCTGCTACTATACTTACATACGTACCTACTTAACTAATATTTTCCTTATAGTCATTTAATCCGGTTTACCTCCCCAAAACGGTGAAATTAAAATTGTAAAGGAAGCTCTTTTGAAGACCTTCCTTTACAATTATCATTTCATGTTTTTTTTTAAATTCAGATTTAAAAGTTGTTTTATTTTAATTTTATTTACCTATACGTAGGTTAAAGGTTCATGCACATACGTCAGTCACGTCAACGTCAAATCACCGATCAGTAACTTCAATTTCAGGGACGTTTGTGAACAGATAATCAGTAAGTCATAGTCACTAAATCAATTTTTCTCTATCCATGTTTGTTCGTAACAATACAAGTTTTGACTTGCCAGTGACGCAACGTCGACTGAGACGCGCCGGTAGTGACATGACTGATACTTGTGTAGCCAACGTCATACAACTTCTACGGAACCTTTTTTTTGACGTGACGGATCGGCGACTTGACGTTGACGTGACTGACGTGTGTGCATGAACCTTTATTATTCAGATACGTTTATATTTTGACAGCTCTTTCTGAGATTTGACACTCGACGCCATTTTGAAATTATCTCACGGTAATGTGAATGTGTTAATATTGGGTTCCCACCTATGAAATTGGCGTTTTTTTTCTCACAAATAGAGAACCACGTCACTTCTATGATTTAAAATATTCATCAATTGCTTGGTATTATTACGAATAATGACCATCATAGACAACTACCAATAGTAAAAAAAAATATTACTTATATTTTTCTAAACATAAAAAATACCTTAAAATGACTCCTCATTTTGTTAGCAGAAATTACCACTATTTGTTTTAACTTAGCCAAAACTTATTTTTATCGCTTAATCTAAATGGCATATTACGTTATCTTAGTTTTTAAACATTAGTGCATAAAAGTTTTAAAACATAAGTGTTCATGGTTGTTATATAAATTAAGAAAATGTTAGTATGAAAAATGCAACTTCTTTAAAATTCTCCATACAAAACGCTGATTTCATAGGTGGGGACCTAACTCAGGAACGATTCTTGTTATAATTTCCACCGTAACATTTCAATTTATAACACATTATAATTTATTCATTCACGAATGCAAAACTTTCTTAATAAGACCAACAAAGTTGATTACTCGGGCTTAAGTAGCCAATAAATTTTGTTTCGTGTACCTGAACATTTATGTAACTTTTAGTTAGGTATTTTTGTTTTCATTGTTGATGTTGAAACGTAGATTTTTTACCTCAATTGTTAAGCTATAATAATGCTTTCAGTTTTCGAGGATGTCTTTCTCAGTAACAGCTCAGAATCTGGGATTTATGAGCTGTTAACGTCAATTACCTACTCTTCTATTACATCGGATTTCAACATACTTACCTGAGGAAAGGTGAGTGTGGATAGAGTAAAAGATAACATTCTTACCTGATAACATTCTTTTTGTACAGTCACGAGCATATATGTTACTATGGACAGTTCGGCAATAATATCTGATGTCATGATTCTTTTATTAATATCGTTTTGAAACCGATGTGGCATCCATATACTTTGGCGTTGCGTGTTCGTCAGATAGATTTGATGCTTCTTGGATGTCACATTTATGCTGCTACTTGTATAGGCATGCCTCCACAGAAGATCACTTATATTTGCTGTCTTCTTAAAAACAGATATTAATGAATGAATCATGAAATCAGATATTATTGCTGAACTGTCCTTATTAATATATTTATGGTTGTGACTTTTGAGTGTATACTGAAAGTACATATGAACAACAGGACACAACGTACCTACATAGATACCAGCATAAGAGCAGAAAACGGTGTTATCGTTAACAGCATACTAAACACCTTTCTCTACCACTTTTTTATAAGCGTGATGTTACGTAATAATATTGTGTTGTCATACAACACATGTGTAAGGCAGGTAGGTGGGTAATATTTTCACACTACCCTTAGGTAGTGTCTTTCTACTTATAAAATGACATATTTTTCTTACATTCTACAAATCCAATTTGTAAAAGGTTATTGAAACTCTAGAATAGGCGACATTTTGTGAAAAAGACAACAGGATAAATGGTAGAACAACATTTTAGTCTTGAGATATTTTTGCGCGTCGAAAAATGTTATACTAGCAATTTTTCTTAACCTTAGTAACGAGAATGAAACCTATTCTTTTTCGTTACTAACATTTTTAACGTAATTATGTTTAAAAGAATCCCTAGACTCTTTTACGTGGAACTTAAAATATATAATTAGTAAAATGTCGGCGGTGTACCTACTACACAGCTTTGCTTTCCCTTTGGGAACTACTGGATTATCTAATGTTATGTTATGTTCGTAACTTATAATTTTATTAGTCTTCTTACCCGTCTATTCATACCCAGAGTTTATCCGGATAACCAGATAAATTCAAAAATGGAAACTTATTTGTTTGAAATTATCTATCTTTGAGATTATAAAATCCTTATAATAGCGCTAACCTATACAGTAGGCCCGCGCACACACAAACACGCACACATTCACACACCCATACACACTCTCGCATATACACACACACACACACACACACATATATACACTTAGAGAATGGCTACAGTTTATAGTTTTAAGTTTTATTTTATATAATTTTTATTCCATTCTTTTGTTTTGTATTAAACTATAATAACCATGCTGCTTGCTCCGGCAATCGCTAGTGACACTAATCACTATGTAACTCCGAACTAATAAATTATCTGGTAAATATTTATAGAGAGAGCCCTGTCACCCATAACACAAGTTTAATCTTAGCTTGGGTGCCAGAGGTTTAAACTCAGAGGTATTTTTACAATTGTTTAGGCTTTAAACTCTGTTCTACATAGTGCTATTCTGCTAAATTGTAAACCTGGAAATAAAGCATTATTATTATTATTATTATCCCCGATAAGTAAACCGGTACTTGTTGCATAAAATAATTTCATAAATGTTTACTAACAATGCCTCCATGTCAATGTCATTCAAGCGCCAAATGATCCTTGGAGCACTGTACTTTAATTTTCCTTTACTTTACCGTTTCTCCAATGTGAAGACACCCTAACTTTGTCACAAACGCACTGCTTGCATACTAATGACACAACTCTGCCTATACGAGGGATGAATAACGACCTGAAACTTCATTCATTATTACTGAACACATTGAGAAATGTCCGGGTCGGTAGCCTTTGGGAATTCCATGCATATTTTCTTGAACGACTTGTCCACACCTGGGGAGATGTGGACAAGTGGTTCAAGAAAATATTTTTAAAATATAAAGAAAGAAAATAAGATTATTTGCGTCTAATGTGACTTGTAAAATTGAAAATAAAATAAATGGGGCAAATATGCGTCACATCCGCGCAAAACGCTGTTCGCTCAGCATAACGCTGTGACTCATAAATGCGAAACAAAGCCTGGCTCTCAGCGACAGTAAGCGTAGTCTTGTTGACGTTGACCGGTTCCGCATATAAAGTACCTAGATTAAACATAGATATACAAATTAAAACAGTTATAATTATAACTACAAAATATAATATTTAAAATGACAACATTCAATTGCGCGCCATCGACGCACGCGCACATCTTTAAAATAGTTGTGTTGTCTGTGCGCACAGTTGTCATAGAGAAGACTTTATAATTTGTATTATTTTTTAATATATTATTAAACAATAATATTGTTTAATAATATATTCTAATAGTATTAATATACTATAATATATTATAATTCTGAACCTATCAGAATTCACGCAATGGTGTTTTAGTGTGCGATAATGGATGAATTGTTGTTGTGATCAGTGTTTGTGAGTTTTGTGTTGGTTGTAAAAAGTATGTGCAGATCAGACTCAGGCCATATAATAAGACTAAATAGGAATATCAAACAAAGGTAAGTATAAACTTCTTATCTAATCATTTTTTTCTTTACAACGTAATGGGAATTACTGACCCATTTTTACAGCAATTATAAATCTTGTTTTTGCCAACACGCATTCACCTATGGTCTGTTCCAAAAGTGTTTGATGAAAGTGTAACCAAATCCTGTTCACACAGTACAGTCATCTATATTTAGAAGGGTTAAATAAAATGTCTCACAACTTTTTCGAATATCTTTCTCAATCACAATTATTGTTTGAATATCTTTAATAAGTTGTAATTGAAATAGCATCGACGAAAATCCATAGTAATATTATGAATTCGTAGGTAGCTCTGTCTGACTGTCTGTCTGTATGTTACCTTTTCACGGCTAAACCACTGAACAGATTTCGATAAAATTTGGCAAGGAGATAGATGGGATCCTGGGGTACCTTTTGTCTCTAAAATAATTCTTAAACTATCGGGTGATATAGGGGATGAAAGTTTGTAGGTATAGAAAATTCGGCATATCCATATTATATATTATCCTAATCCTAACTAATATTATAAAGTTTATCTTGTTTTATATTTAATAAAAATCATTCTAATGATCGATAAAACTAAGAATAGGACAAGAAGGTATTCTCTCTATCAACACCTACAAACTTATAATGAGAGCAGAATTTAAGTGCAGTTCAAACTTGCATCGTTCATTATTCTCTTAACTCACCACCTGCATAGGGTTGAAATCTCACAGGAAAGAAAAAATATTTTCCTGGAGTCGAAATAATGGTCATACATAATCAACCTTTAATGTTCCCACTGCTGGGACACAGGCCTCCTCTCTTTGAGAGGGAGTGGGCTGTATTCTACCATGCGGACTCAGCGCGGGTTGCAAGGTGAAAACGAAAACAAATTAAAAAAATAAAACAAAAAAAATAAGAAATCAAGAATAATAACTGGAACAATCTATCATCACTGACAGGACTATTTATAGCCTATAAGCCTGATATTGTGATGATAGATCTACGAGGGCGCCGTGCAATGATTGTTGATATCGCTGTTCCTCATGACGAGAACCTCGGGATAGCTGAGAAAGATAAAAAACAAGTATCTTGACATAACACACATGTGGAAGAACGTGGACACTGCAATTATTGTACCGATAATCGTTACGGTTAATACGAATCTGAATATAGCAGTTCAAACTTGTATCGTTAATTATTCTCTAATAAATTCATCAGCTGCATAGGGTTGACTTCTCAGAGTTTTTACAAGGTTTTTAAAACAGTGGAATTTTAAAAAGGAAGAAAAAAGTATTTATCCCGGGATCAAATACAAATACAAATAACTTATTGTATAAATAGAAAATTTCATTTGAATCGTGTTTGGAGCCTCCTTTTAGGCAAACAATGCCTGTATTAGAAGGCTCCAAATCGATCGATCGATCATGATTATACATTAGGTTCCGTTTGATTTCTTTAGGAAAACGATTAGGGGGTGATGATAATATTTTAAAGGTACAAACAACAGCAAATAATATTTTCCATAATTGTTTTATTGTTTTTATTGCCTTCTTTATTTTCTTTTTTTGGTTATTGGCACCTTATAGCTATATTATATATATTATATTATATTCATGTATTTAGTTATTATTTAATCGTGTTTTTGTATTTTTTGCTGTCTTTTGTTTGCACCAAATACGATTTATCTACACTCGAGAGCAATGAATCCGGGTCACTTAAAGAATGTTAAAAATCTCGGAAACTAAAAATGATAGGTTAATGCAATAAATTGTATTTAATAGACAATGTAATACTCCTTAAATGAAAGTAAAAAAAATATGAGTCACCATACATTTTATTAACACAAAATTACATAAAGAAAAAAAACTGCTGATCTCTCCTTAAAACAAAAATAGGAAACATGAAATTTTTGAACTTTATTACGATTTTCTTGAATTTTAATACTTCGTATTGCCTCCTCGTGCTTCCATTACTGCGTTTACGCGGTTTGGCATGCTGTACACCAAGTTCCTTATACGATTTTGGGGACTATTCTCCCATTCCTCTGTGAGAGCAATTTTGAGCTCACGAAGCGTGATTGGGGGAGGGTTTCGTTGTTTTACGCATCTGCCTAGCTCGTCCCAAGCATGCTCGATCGGGTTGATATCCGGGCTGCGCGCTGGCCACTCCATACGAGTAATGTTCATCTCTTGAAGGTAGTCATTCACAATCCTACCTGTATGAGGTCGGGCATTGTCATGCATAAATATAGCATCCTCACCTAAATTGACCATAAATGGACCAACGTGATCATTGAGGATTTCTTCCACATATCTTACGCTAGTTAAAGAGCCGTTTTCTATGATCACCAGCTCTGTGCGACTTTCAGAAGAAATTCCGGCCCACACAAGTACAGACCCACCACCGTAGGCTACTTTTTCTTCGATGCATGCTTGCTTGAATCTTTCCCCTGGTCTTCGATACACTCTGTGTCTTCCATCGTGCTTGTAGAGCATAAATTTTGATTCGTCGGAGAACATAACTTTTGACCAATCTTCAATACTCCAATTTACGTGGCTCTGGGCATATCTTAGTCTTGAAATACGATGCCCACGCTCCAGTTTAGGGCCGTTTGCAGGTCTAAGGGGTTTTAAGTTAGATTCAGCAAGCCGACGTCTTACTGTCCATGCACTTGGGTTACTTCCTCCGAGGCGTCGAAACTGATTTGTGAGTTCAGTTCCTGTGAGAAAGCGATTTCGAAGCATGGTGTTCACCAAGTATCGGTCTTCTCGTGCTGTGGTACACCTGGTCCTGCCCGTTCCTGGTCTGCGTAGGTTAGAACCAGTTTCTTCGTAACGTCGGAGAACTCTTTGTACTGTTGACAGCGACACACCGACAGTCCTGGCTGTATCGCGCTGACTCCGGCCGGTTTCCAGCATTGTAAGTATTCTGGTGCATTCTTCAGGCGTAAGCGACATAATTTCAGCTTGAATAATGAATATAGAGCACTATCAACATGGTTTATGTACCCACATAAATGACAGATTACAAACAAAAGCAAAACCAAATGCTGTAATTTCGTAGTTCCATCTTCGAAAGTGGCCCTTTTTCAAATTTGATTTTTTTATGATATAACTTTACAATAACTAAGAAGTTTTAATACCTTCATTTAAGGAGTATTACATTGTCTATTAAATACAATTTATTGCATTAACCTAGCATTTTTATTTTCCGAGATTTTTAGGATTCTTTAAGTGACCCGGATTCATTGCTCTCTAGTGTATCTATCTTTAATTTACATATTATTAAAGTTTTAGCTTTGTTAGCTTTGGTTTTAACTTTATTGTGCATGCTGTCGTCTCCTATAAGTGAAGGAGTACACCTACATAATACCCAATGTTGCCCTGTAATTATGTGTCATGTATTGTGTACATCTTATGTTGGAGACCCAAATAAAATCAAAAATATTTTATTTCACATAAACCTACATGGGCACTTATGAAACGTCAGAAGCTAGGTACACGGTTCCAATTGGCCGTTTCCTATGGAGAAGAGCCGGCAAGAAACTCCAGAATAAATAAATAAATTATAGGTTTGCCATAGTGACTGATGGTCGCCGTGTTTTATCGGGATCTTGTTAACCATCTTTTTGATTTATACCTTAACAACCTTTTGTTAGAGCTCAGTTCTTTTCAAAAGCAAAATCCAGAAACAATTTCTTCAATCGAATAAAGCAAATGAGCTCCGAAATTGTCTTTTCTTAGATATCTACCTATTTGTGGAGAAAAAATAAAAAACAAAATAATTTTTCTTCTCAACAATTGAAAGAAACATACTTTATAAAATATTATTCTAACTTAGACTATAACTTAAATTAAAGCAAATTAAGTCATGTTCAACAAAAGTATGAATGTACTACGTAATTCCAAAAATACTTTCACAAAAGGGATCAAAATTAAAACAGGGAACAAAGTTTACAATAGCGTTTTTTGTAACGTTTTTTACTTGTTCCTCAGGTTAGCTCAGTTGTGGTTTTCTTCCCTAGAGAGTGAAAGGCGAAGTTTTGGGACTTTATTTAGGAGACTAATGTATTGTATTTTTTATGACTTCCTTAATGGCTCTTGGTTCTCGGCTGGCAAGCAAAGATTATAAGCAGCATTTTGTGTGGTTATGGGGTTACGTCTTCAAGGTTAAGTAACCTTGCTGAGTTCTTTCCGTCGATTCCGTGACCATCCATTACATACAGGGATCCCTACGTGCTCAGAAAACACGGTAGGCCGTTGGATGGAGGATCTTTTATAGTAGTTACGGGTCATCAAACACCCGAAAGCCTGACAACCAGGCTTACCAAGACGTATCGTGTTACCGACTAACTGGGTTGTGGGGGTCAGATATTTAGTAAATACATGTAAAATACTGGTATTCAGCAGCATGCGTTAGACAGGAAGCCGACCCCAATATTATAGTAGCGAAAAGGCTGGGCAGATGATGATGTAGTGGAGCTAGGCTCTCGTTGAGGATGCCCCAAATAAATAAGTAATCTCATAGGCAGACTGGAATCATAACGGAGGAGAAGCGGTGGAGTTTGTTGCGCCATTTCTTCTTCCCAGCAGAAGGGCGGGAGGGAGTTTTCGCGGACTTTCTTATGTGATTTTGACGTTCAAAAAGTGCTGATTCTCAGCCTAATTTAAATAAATGACTTTTGACAATATCACAAAATATGAACCTCATTTGCTCAATTTCATAGTTTCAACACTCCATTTTCACTGTAATGCTAAAATCAATACCAACGTTCGTTCTCATAAAGAGCACTTACTGAAGGTATATTGGGAGCATTACTATCAATATTATATTTGTAATATCAATATTGCTCTTAAAAAACCAATAATATTCCAAAACAGATGGACTTTTGTATCAATAACGAAACCATATACGTACACCAGCCCACGATAACTCGACCCGGATAACTCGACCCTGATAACTCGACCCTAGGACAAACTCGAACAACAACTCGGCTTTTACAATTCGAGCCATTTGATGTGTGCCATTCTTGAAAAATTCGTTTACTAACCCAATACTGCATGGTTGCATGTAACGTTGTCACCTATTAAACTGACTGACTGACTGACATATCAACGCAGAGCCGGAACTACCGGGAGTAGGATGTGAAGTTTTGCACATAGCTTCCTTTTATAAAGTAAAGGAGCACTAAAAAGGGGTTTTTAAAAATTCCACCTCTAAGGGGGTGAAAAGGGGGGATTTCGTTTGTATGAAAAAACTTTTTCCTTGAGTTAAGGGGACTACAGGACCTAAACGTGCCTAAACGCAAGTTTTATAATGCATAAAAGAATATGATCCACTGCAGTAAACAAAATCAGAAAAATATATGATATTCTTCAGGATATATGCTAGTATGATAGTGTGTTGAAAACATAATACAACTAATTTGATACGATAGAAAAAAATCATGAAGATACCTCTAAAAATTTCTTTTAACGATTAAAAATCATATTAATTTACATGCAATCAATGTAAATTAATATGATTTTTAATCGTTAAAAGAAATTTTTAGAGGTATCTTCATGATTTTTTTCTATCGTATTTCTGATTTTTTGTCAGATTATTCTACAAGCTACATATTAGCATAATAGTGTTTTAATTTTCCAGTCCAATCAATAGATTTTCTGTAAATCGCTAACTGCTTCATATTTTGCAATAAATTACCTGCGTCGTGTCATCGCGCTTCTCTTTCATTTCTATGCAGTCCGACAGTGACCACGCTTTAGCTGTTGTAAGCCTCTTAATAAACTTGAAACGGGGCACAAAAAGTACTAGGCTTGCATGAATTCAAGATAGTATTTCAATCATTAGACGTTGTGCACAATTTCTGAGCAGTAGTAACCTAACAAAAAGTACTAGGCTTGCATGAATTAACGATAGTATTCAATCATTATGTTATCCTACTAATAGGATTTAGATGAAGCAGACAGATAGTTTATAACCTGGATTAACGCGTATGATAATTTTGATGGAAAAGTCCTTTCCATGGCATTATTTCCGACTTCTACGCGAGCTAAGCCGCGGGAAAATGCTAGTTAACTAATTAAATTTAACTTCCATTCCGAATTCTTCATAAAATTAAATATTAAGTAAGTACAGAAAATCTTTTACGAATTTCGAAAAACATTTGCACCGTCTCATAATTATTTGAAAGAATTCTGCAATTACACTGGCAACCCTGAGTTTAAGGGGAAGTACCGTCATTGTTTCTTCTTCGTCTTACTCGTTGGTTTTGTTATGCAAAATAATGAATTCGTCAGCCGAATGGACCGACTGCATTATACTATGAAATATCACACTTCACATTTAGGTCTGGTTTGTAGTTTGAGCTATGCGAATGCGTTACGAGTATATAACAACGTCAAAATTAATTTACTGTGCAAAACTTCACAGATTTGTGTTAGGTTGGACAGCTGGTTACGGTGTCAACGGCCGCTGGTATAGTATTTAAAATAAGAATTTAGAAAATTATTTTGTTTTGTTTTATCATCATAAGTAACCGTGAAACTTAGGTGAAGTGAGCGTGAAGTGAGCTGTCAATAGTGTTAATCCCTAACATCCTGCCGGTCGATTTGGAACAGTGACAGCTCATTTCACGCTCACTTCACCTAAGTTTCACGTTGATATTTTCACAGATTCGACCGGCTGGTCGACAGAGCTCTGCTCGGGTGAACATAGGTAAACATATCGTCGAGTTATACCAACGTTGTATCACTTTCCCGAGGCTGTGAAAATAGATAAAACGAATTTTCCCAGACATGAGACCTAGCTAGATCGATTTTTCGGCCCCTTAAACCCCGTGAACTAGCGAACTAAAATATTGATTGTGAAATGCAGTAATTAATATTGTAACACCGAATATTAAGGTTTTAGATGTAAATACAGTAAGATGTATGCCTTTTTTACACCTAAAACGGTTACTTACAACATCAAATTCAGTGTTATAGTTGCAATTCATTTTTAATATTCAAGTTCGGTAGTTAGCCACATTTCATATTTCCATACAGTAATATTCAGTAGTAATATTCCAAATTAATCAAAACAGCGATATTTGACATCTATTTGCAACGTTGCCAAATTTCAGAATAAACGCTCTAAAAAAGACGGTTGTTCAACAAGTGTCTGATGTTAGACGAACATCAAATAAACAAGGTTTTGTGGTAGTAGGGATATTATTTTATTTCAAATAGGCTAAGACTAAGCCTAAAGAAGGTCAACAGTAAAAAGTCTAAGCTCTAAAAATCGCCTACCGTTAACTATTTTGTACAACGAGCTTACGTTGTACAAAATAGTTAACGGTAGGCGCGCGCGGTAGGGCGAAGAACAAGCGACGTAACAAACTTCCGAGCACCCAACAAATTATGTAAATTTATGTATGTACGAGTAGTTCTAAAAGAAACAAAATAAAATTACTAGTTCTTTGTCTGAAGAATAAAGTCCTTGAATTTAAAGTCGAGTAAGAATTAAGTTTCAGAGCTGGGACCTATTCGAAGAAAGTATTTAAGTAAGTAAGTTCTTAATTCCTTTTTAAAGTGCTTAAACTGAAATTGAGAAAATGGACGCATTTATCAGACACTGATATGACTATTGAACTTATTGAATTATGGAGAAGATCTTTGATCACGTCTTTAGTTGACAGGCTTGTTGGTCTCGCGGACGCGAGCAGTACTGCTGAGCATGAGGTTCTGGGTTCGATTCCCGGGTCGGGCAAAGTGTTATTGGGTATTTCCATGTGTATCTGGATTTGCTCCCCGTTGATGGCAATTGGCTCGCCTCCTATTACATGGGACAGAAACATAACTGGTCACATGTGGGTGTACTATGGTTACACCTCTGCCAACCCTTCGGGAAATACAGTCATGATATTATTATTAAGTTTATTTTTAAAGAAAACTATAAATTCGAAATTTCTGGGTTGCTGTGAGTGTGGTTTATGTGAAACCATGTTTGTGTAATAATACAATTAAATATTTCAGTTTTTTATTATTCATTAAACTACTTAAATTGTTTTAAGTCCATCTAAAATAGAAGATGTAAATGTCAATTTTAACAAACAATTTTTGTTTTCTTTATTTTGTTTCAAACAATATTGAGAATACACACACATTTCTTAAAAGAAAGAAAGAAAGATAATACGTTTATTTGCGGTATGAAAGAATAGAAAAACTTTATTTTAATATTGTAGTTCGAAAAATATTTATAGCTCGATCAGACGCACAGGCTTTATTCGGGCAGAGGAAGTTCATTAATTCATGGTAGCCTATTTTGGACGGGCCGTGCATAAACCTCGGCAGATGCCAAAATAATGAATGTTTTCATAAAGAAAATTAAGCACGTATAATAATAACTGCTTTATGCTTATCCGAGGTTTTTACGAGCTTTTAAAGATTAATCTTATTATAAATTTTGAAAATAATTAAGAATAACTTTCCTTGCAAATGAAAAGAAAGGTTTTGTTTGTATTATTGAACTTGATATTTTAAGGAAGCAGAGAAATATTTTACCGTCTCAACACTTAATTTATATTGCGTCGTAATGTCAATACGGCAGAATGATATTCAGCTATCTTCTGCACATGTTAGACCGAAATAAAATGTGCCACTGACAGATGCTGTCAATTTAAAAATTAAAAATATATTTTGAAGAAACCTTTTAAATGAACTTGTGTAGGTAGTTTTAAAATTGAGCTTGAGATAGTTTAAAGCAGAATCCATCATTAGCTTCCTGCCCTTGTTCCATGTTTCGTGGGGTTGGCGCAACACGATTTCTTCTTTAATTCTCCTCACACAATCCATACATCTTTTATTTGGCCTTCCTCCATCCATCCAAGTTTAAAACAGAATTTGAATATAGAATCAGTACCGTCAGGGCCGGATTTAAAGGTGTGGAGGCTCTGGGGCAACCAAGAAGTGGAGGCACCGATTGTGTTTTGGATCAGACGAAAAAAAAAACATAATTTTCAATCATTTATACATAATAGGTACCTACTAAACATAGACAAAAGAAAAAAAGATAAATGTTACGCGAATGGAACTTTGCGAGCTTTTTTCGTCGAAAAATCATTAATAATTTCAGTGAAATCCAGTTCCCGGAGTAAATCACTTTCAATACTAAGTAGGGATAACTTTCATAGCCGGTTCTGTGTCATTTTAGTCCGAAGTCTATTTTTTATAATTTCATCTAAGAAAATGAGCACTCTCCAGGGCAATTCGACGCCATCAACATCAAGTACATTCTCAACGTAATTTCAACATTTGGAAATGTAGCTCTGAATTTTCGAGTATTTTCTAATAGAAGATTTTCATAACTTGTTCTTTTTGATAATCGTTTTATGCAAAACGGTAAATTTAGCGTATTGGACAAAATAAACTTTTTTTTTTATCAAAAAAAATCTAATTGTGGAGGCCCCAATTTTGTGGAGGCCCGGGGCCATGGCCCCTATTGCCCTGCCTTAAATCCGGCCCTGAGTACCGTAGTGTAGCACGTCAGCTGTGAAGTCGCTGTCACTAATGTCAACTGTCAGTTCATGGCGGGAAAGATTTGAAAGTGGAGCGTGCCTGCACGGGAGGTTTGATGTGGTGATGAGTCAGTGTAGTGATGTATTCAACTTAATTACGGAATCAACACGTTTCTACAAGTACCCTGACTATAATTTTCATAGGTAGGTAGATACTACGACTACTTACCCGTTTTTTTCTCAAAATTCAATCTGCCTAGCCTTTTCCCAACCATGTTGGGGTCGGCTTCCAGTCTAACCAGATACACCTGAACACCAATGTTTTACGAGCGACAACCCAGTTACAGAGTACACGATACCCCTTGGCAAGACTGGTTGTCAGACTTTCGGGCTTCTGACTCCCGTAACGACTGTCAAAGATCTACTAATTACAACCGGGATCAACGGTTTAACGTGCTTTCCGAGGCACGGAGGGGTCTCGATATGTAATGGATGATTACCCATCCACGTACCGACCGCGGCAAGCGTAGCTTAACCTTCAATCGATCCGTGCGGCTGTTATTATTTAGCCATGAACCCCTAATCTTCTTTTTTTTCTCAAACAAACGACCTCTCATTTGAGCGAGCATTACAAGAGTCCGGTTTTTTCCTTTTGAGGTACGGAACCCTAAAAAGAGAGAAAATAACGAAATAATGGTCACATGAATATATGTATACAGGTTCAGTCTGTTTTCTTTAGAAAAAAAAACAATAACGGGGTGTTTTGAATAAGATGGAGAACATGCAGATGGAAAAGATTGTTCAGTTGGATGTTATTGATGGTATTAGATTTGAATATAGAATCAGTACCCTATCTTGATATTTTTTTCATAGGTAGATATATAAGTTCCCTGTTTTTTTCTCAAACATATCATTTGAGCGAGCAATTCAAGAGTCAATCAACATGAATCCGGTACTTGTAACTAGCGCGCAATGCAATTGTAATGCTACAAATGTTCAGAACCATTGTATAGATTCCAATGCAATTAAATGGAGTGCACTCTGGTATCAATTGGCTATGAAAATGAAGCGAAAATACAAAATGTATCCAATTAAAAATTATGAGTGTGGACAAAGCAAGAGTATCTAGGTAAGGATTGTAGACGTTCTGTAGTTTCTGCCCCATGCAAGAGGAAAACAATGGGACATACGGGATGGGAACGTCAATACGACGATATATAAAACTTCGTTCGTGTGTTCTACTGTGACGGTCGCAGTCCAAACAAAATACGGATGTTGACTGGAAAAAAAATCTATTTAGTCCGTCAGTCAGACAGTAAAAAAAAATTTGAAACGTATTTTTTGCTTTATCAAATTAATCAAAAATGGTTTAGATAAAACGCATTTAAAGTTGGGAAGTCGGGGCTCGCTACGTCACAAGTCAGTATAAAATCTACCCGCCAGTGACGTCATGCTACTTTTTGACGCATTGCCTACTCAATGTATTGCCGTAATCTTTTGATTACGTAATAATAGAAGAATTACGTGTCCAATATTTTTTAATAATCTACCCGACGGATTGTTTACAACATCCCTATTGAATCAAAAACATAATATCCAATCAGCCACTATAGCTACGGATAATTGGGAAAACCCATGGTCGGCCCATCACAAATATTTAGAATAAATTAGATTTTTTAAATTTGATTTCGATCTTAGGCTTTAGGTATTAGACGGTTTCAAAATGCTCCTATGCTAGTGCATAGCCTTATTTTGTAGTACACTAGTGTGTTGCCAGTGTTTTCATTTACTGTTGTATTTTCGTCAAAAGGTGGTAAAAATAATTATAAATTTATTTGGTATCGAATAAACAGACCACCTGGTGGTGAGTGGTGACCGCCACATGACCACGCCACGTCTTTAATACATGTATTATGTATGCATTCATCATCATCATCATCATGATTTCAGCCGAAAGATGTCCACTGCTGGACATAAGCCTCTCCCTAGCACCGCCACTTCGACTGGTTCTGTGCTTCCCGCATCCAGCGGATTCCTGCGGCCTTCACAAGGTCATCGGTCCACCCCGTGGGGGCCTTCCAACGCTACGTCTTCTGGTACGCGGTCGTAATTCCAGAACCTTTCGCCCCCATTGGCCATCTGTTCTGCGAGCAATGTGCCCTGCCCACTGCCATTTAAGTTTGGCAAAGTTTCTGGCTATGTCGGTTACCTTGGTTCTCCTGCGGATCTCTTAATTTCTGATTCGATCACGTGGGGAAACTTCAAGCATAGCCCTCTCCATTGCCTTTTGGCCCGACCACGACTGTATGGATTCACTTTGGTTTAATAATAAAGGTTTATATTATAAAACAAAAGGCACAGAGGGGCGTTGCCGTCCCAGAAAATGCTCAAATATTTCACGTAGTTTGAGTGAGGAGAACCACATTTCGCATATTTCGCTAGGAATGTATAACAGAACATTACGCCTGTATTCCTCAAAGGACTAGGCAAAAATGTATGTAGGTTTATTATAGGTGTAGGTACTGTAGTACCTACTCCTATATTTGCCAGTTATATTTAGTCCTATGTAAAGTGAGGCTCATAGCCAATGAAACCTATAATTTCATTTCTGCAACAATATTCACATAACAAACCAAATAAAACATCTGAAAGAAGTTTCAGAAAACAATAAACTGTGAAGTGGAAGTAACCTAGTAACTGGATATTCCATTTTACTGGGCGATCGCTTTCAGTAACCTACTTCTGACTGACTGCATCATACGAAATAAGTTTTAGCTCGAATATGACGCGGCGTTTCGTGAAAGCAAACTGCGACTCGGATACGAAAATCGTGGGATTTACACCTTCCACTATATTTTGTGTGACATACGGTTGTGAGATGAGAGTAACGATAAGGGTTATCAAGAGATTTATTCAAGTGAAATTTGACGAGAATTGAGAGTGAAATTTCAAGGACGCATCACGTTTTGGCAAATTTCGGTACATGAGAAAGAAGAAAGATATCTCTGTCTGTCTCGCACACTAAGGCTAAGCATATGCTGAGACGCAGGTGACGCAGAACAGCACAGTACAGATTTTACGGGGTAGGCAGACATAGGCCGCCAGCCCATGCTGCGATGCAGCTACACAGGCACATTCGCGTCCTACCTAGTACAAACAATCTGTCATTGAAACAAAATTATGAATTAGTGATAAAAAGACGAACTGCACGCGTAGCGCAGAAATCTGTGCCGGCTCTACAACGAGATGTAGAGCAGAACAGACACTTGTCTGCGTGGCACGTGCCTGCGCCGTAACGTAGCATACGCAGCTGTTAGTACGTTCATGCATTGCAAAATCTGCTCTGGCCTGCGCTGCGTGGACCTGCGTAACCTGCGTCTCAGCATACGCTTAGCCTAAATCTCTCTTATTCTTTATTTGTTAAGAAGCTTCACTTCGAACACATGTACGGTACTGCACGCGCATTTTTTTCTTTTCACCAACAAATACTTAGGGCGAATTTTACCAATGAAACTGAAAGCGATCAACACCTCTAAACCGCGTTCAAAAACTGTCAATGTCAATATTACGCCCCAATTATGACACTGACAGCTCTTGAACGCGGTTCAGATGAGCTTATCACGGTCAGAGTCAAAGTCAAACAATTTATTACAATTAGGCACATAAAAGGCAACGTTTTGTGAACGTCAATTTTACAAAAAAAATAATTGATTCTAGTCGCCCCTTCCAATAGGTAGTTTTCGTATCGAGAAGAATGGGCAAGAAACTCCACCGTTACTCTTTTAAAATGTTTTTACTTATTTTGTATACATTAATTACACAATTATAATTTCATTGGTGAAGTTCGCCCTAACTATTTGGATCACGATTTTTTTTTTAATTAATTGGGCAAGGAGATTAAGACTGTGGTGGTATAAAGCATACATAGCATAATCAGCCTATAACGTTCCCACTGCTGAGACACAGGCCTCCTCTCTGTGAGAGGGAGTGGGCTGTAATCTACCACGAGGCCCATTGCGATTTGGTAGATGTCACTAGGAATAGAGGCGTGATGTTATGTAATGTAATTGACAATACGCTCGCCTTCTAACACATGGAACTTTCAAATAACTGCGAAATGTAGGTGTACTAGGTAGGTATACAATTGTGCAGTTCAGGACATTAAATATATGCGTAATGTTAAGGCGCTCCCACATCCGGTGTATCCTTAATTGTTACATTACAGGATACACCCGATGTTGGATTCAGATTCGAGCACTACATCAGTGAGTGAGGAGAACCGAGCATTACAATACGCAACCTGTAATGATACAATTTATAACATTACATCTACCGGGAGCATTCGCCTGTAATGTATCTGTAGTGAGGAGGAGCACCCAGATTTTTGACGTGTGAAAGTGTTTTGTACAACCTATTTACAGAAATAAAAATCATTTATCATTTACCCATGATACATGAAAACAACTGGTTCGACTACAGGCGAATGTCAGTCAGGGAGGCAGTATTGTAACGTAATGCTCCAAATAAAATCTTGGATTCTTTCATTACAGATGAATGCTCCGGAGGGAGCGCTCGCTCACCATCATTTGTTTCAATGTGTCAGAGATATAAAGTTGTCCAACACATCGCTGTGTAAATGTCACTACATTTAGACGTGTGCACACAGAATTTAGTCACAAAATGATGTTTGTGCACAGCTTTGGCGTGTCGGGCATATGTCCGTTTTCATATTCCTCGTGCAGACCTTTTAATTTAGGCTGGGAGATTAAAATGATAGACAGATGGATGTAGATGTGTTAGGTGTATGTCGTGATATCACAGAGTGATAAGGTTTAGAATAGTGTTGCCTTTATAGGTGATCCGTGCTATGACCACTAAAGTATTCATTGCAGAATCAGCATGTAATGTTCCCAATGCTGGGATACAGCCCTCCTCTCGGGGTAGAGAGTGGGCTGTAATCCACCACCGGGACCAGTGCGGGTTCGAATTTTTAGTTCTAGGACATGGCGATTTCTTCACGATGTTTTCCTTCACCGTTTTGAGAGCAGTGGTGATGAAATTATTTACACAAAGAAAAGCGCCTACGACCTACAACTTGTTAGTTGCAGCCGTTACCACTGAGCCATCATTGCAAAGTATGACGAGATAATTCAGTGCCTCGTGGGTCTTGTGATCACGAATGCGGCTGATGTGAGCGTAAAGTCTCGGGCTCCATCAATTGGTGTTTTTTTTAAGGAAATTCTCAAAAGCAAGTCTGAGTTTAGACCTGTGACCGGTAAAACAAAATAAGCTCACCTGCACACGTGAGGACCGGCTGCGTCAGCAAACGGGCAAAAAATTCGTGTTGCGGCATTTAAGCCCAAAAAAATTTAAAAAAACATCAGCACGCTAAGAAGAAGGAAATAAGTTCTGCCCCTATTACATGAGATTTTAACATAACTGACCAAATACGCACTTCTGCATATCCCTTTTAAGGCTCAATTTACATTACCGCCGAACGGAATGGAAGCGAATTTTCGCCACGAAATTGGGTCAAAGCATATTAAACTTTATGTCAATTGTGTAACGTACAAACTAGATACGAGGAGTAAAACAGGTCGCGCGTCTTCCGGAGAATTTTCGCGCATTCTCAGTAATATCCGCAGTTAGCAGCTCGAATCTAGTTTGTACGTTAAACATAAAGTAATTTTGCTTTCCAAAATTCGTTCCAAAAATTGTCTTCCAATCCGTTCCGCAGTAACGTAAATTGAGCCTAAGACGTTAAGCGGCCACCATTTTAACATAAACTCTCATTTTAGTTTTACGACACGCACGGTTGAGAAAACAGTACTCTTTTCTATGTCCAACCTTTTAAACAAACATATAAATAATACCTACACTACTTACGTAAGTAAGAGGTACCTCACAAGGTTGCCAACCGCAAGGTTGTTACCTGATAAGGCAGTGTCGGGTGGTGGGATGTGATACTAGTCCTAACGATACCTGACCTTTGTGGCTTCACTAACTCGAGCCCCTTATAGGCATCATGTTTATTTTTTATTGACTTCAAGTTAGTATTAGGAAGATTATGTGTCAGTTTTACGAATACGCCATAGTCCGCGCTATGATCGCTTGAGTTATGACGCGGCCTAGGATATTTTTTGGATAGGATGTACAATCGTCAAAGGCTTCATCGCTATCCATCTTGAGAGACAGAGGTCAAATGCGTACCATCCAAAAATAATACAAACCATATCACAAAAGCTATGTCCTTATAATAATAATTCCGCGAAATTAAAATTTTCTTACGTTATTTGCAATTTGCAGGTCAGTATGTTGATTAAAATATGATTCGCGACTGTAACAAATATGGTTTTACAGAATTAAAATCCTTACAATCAGCAATATAAAAAAAAAACATTATGTTAGAGTAATCCTCAAATGTCATGATTTTAAGAAATAGTCATTCAATAGTATTATATGAGCTTAGAGAGTTGTATTGATGATGTTTATGATCATAATTCTATGAATAAATATTTAATACGGCCGCGAATCATATTTAGAACAGCATACAACCAGATACTGACCTGAAAATTGCAAAAAACGTAAGAAAATTTGGATTTCACGGGTTACCCTGACGCTTTCGCCTTAACATGTATTATAATAAACATCTCGATCTCTTGCATCTAGGCCCATGGGGTCCGAGTGCCCACTTAGTTTTTCAAGACATCGTCAAGCGGTTGGCCGACTCTTCACGTGACCAGAATGCTGGCCTATTTTTGGGCGAAGACTCAGCTATTGCCATACAAGGTGGAAATGCTGCCAGCCGTTTGGGCACTTTTCCTGTTGACAGCGAAGAGGGAGAATTTTGTGATGCTCTATATGAGTCTTTCACATCTTTTTTATATACTTGTACATACATATTATAATGATTATGTAGTAAAGAAGTATTTAATAATAATAAAAAACCAGCCAGTTACTGTCCCACTGCAGGGCAAAGGCCTCTTCTCATACAGAGAAGGCACGAGCATTGATCACCACGCTTGCTCAAGACGGGTTGGTGATTTCTGACTTATATTACCTATAAGTCCAGGTTTCCTCACGGTGTTTCCTTCACTATTGTCTGTAATGCCCAAAATAAACTCAGAAAGTACATATGAATTGAAAAAGTCACATTGGTACTTGCCCGGATTTGAACCCACAACCTCGTGCATGAGAGGCGAGGCCTTAACCACTGGACCATCACAACATGATCAAAAAGTAAAATAAGTATGGAAAAAGAAATAAATGTGAAGATAACCTCAACATCTCTTGACGTAATCACACTGAAAAAGTAACAACACTACTTACCTACCTACCTCCATACCCATTTATTATTAAATAGATACCAAGTTTCTAAAGTCAGCAAAAGGTCTACCTTTATTTAGAAAGTGGAACGATCAAAAGCATATTTTCCTTACCCCGAAAAAAAACACACCAGCAAACAAAACTAAAAGATAACAATATCTTTTTCACATCGTTAAAATACAAAAGTCGGGCACACAACACATCAAAGGAAATGTATTCGCACCACTTTGTTGTACTGGCAAACGCTCAGACGTTTTGATCCATTGTCTAGTATAATGTGACACTACAAAGAAACCCGGCCCTTTGAACTAAATACCTAATTATGTGTGAATTTAAAATATTCAACGTTGTTCAAATTTGGACGTGGAGCCTTATGGTCATTTTTCTGCGCATTGCACGATAGAATCTGCTTTACCAACTCAGCATTATATACTGCGTCATAAGTCAACACCACAGGATGGCATTCAACCTTCGTCTTTACATGTCAGACTGAAATAAAGATGTGACATTAACAGACGCTGACAATTATACAACATTAGTTTTTGTCAAAAAAAAAATCTGCTGTTCCCTACATTTCGACGAGATATACGAACAAAAATGTAAGGAACAGCTGATTTTTTTTTCGCGATTTCAGCGTTGGTCCCATAGTGAAAGTTGTTCATAATACTGAGTACAATGACCCCTTAAGAGGTTTAGGGTCAACAAAAACTAAGGTTGTATAAAATAAATATAAATTATATGAAGAAACCATAATAAGTGTTTAACTATGAAATATCAGAACGTAATTATAACATCACACGTGAATTCCTAAAAGGGTTAGACATAGAATAATAGAATAAATAAAAGAATGATGTACAGAACACCCCATATTTCGAGATTACTTGCCATGTTCATATGTTTTAATTTCTGGCGTAATTAATTCAATTTTTTTTTTCTATAATTATTTTAATTACGCTAAAAATGCAGTGGTAGATACACATTATAATCGTAAAACAATATTTGTACTGGTATCAGGCAGAAAACAGAGGAATACGTTAGTACAGCCAACGATCACGTGACCGAATTGACATGACCGTTCATTCATTTCAGCAATATTTCGATGTTTCTATACAGTAATATTGCCAAATTAATCAAAATAGCAAAATATTTGACAGCGAAAGCCGAGATAGTAGGGGGCAAGATACCTACCAAATCTATCTCTGATCTGAAAATCTGCTATCAAATGTTGTTAGTCGCTGTGGGTGGATGACCAAAACAACAGCTAGTGAACACACACACATAACATTACAACTGTATTCCCATAAGGGTTGGGCAGAGGAGTACCTATATCTACTACAAATTAATTTTGCTGGTTATCTGAAGTCTCATATAATAGGGTATGAGCCTATTGCCATCAACCGGGCACAGCTTCAGACTCCGGTCTGTTACTGAGAAATTCCAGATGGAGAAACCAATCCGCAAATCGAACTAAGGACCACATGCTCAGTAGTAGCGCTTGCGACCACCAGACTAATGAAGCAGTCAGCTAAAGAAGTCACTTGAAATAACAGATTAAATTGAATAAACCATTCAGAAACAAAGGTTCTGAAACCCAAATATGTAGATAGTTTCAGCCGAAATTCTAAACTGGGTCCAAAAATACTTGTACACTTGCCAAATTCGTAACTGTTACCAAGTCCAGGGAGTTTTAGCCGGCGAGCCTTTTAAGCCATCAAATTATTTCGTGGTTAATTTAACTTTGAACATTTACAAGTTGCAAGCACTGTTATCATAATCGCAGAAGAAAGTCTCCTTTGAAACCAAACAATTTAATGTTGTTTGAAAATAAATGAACATCACGACTACTTACTTACTGTCAGGGGTGGGGGCATGGGGCGAGGGGTGCATGCAGATTTAACAATACTATTTTATGTTTTAATTCAATTAATTGAAAAGAAAAATGTTAGTTTATTTTCTGCACCCTAATCGCTAAATGCATCCCTAATCATAATCGGTCTCATTTTGACATAATGCAGCGGAGAAACCAGGCCATGCCACCAGGCGAGCAGACTGGGCTTCCAATGCAAAGTGGATAAAACGTAGTGCATTATGTCCTCTCACAAAATACCTAGGCTGGGAAATCCAAACATACAGAAATTACATCAACATTAAAAAGAACAACATTAAGGACGAAGTAAAATACCTCGGTGTCGTTTTGGGCAAGAGACTATCAATTAATAAACACACCAAGGAAACCGTGGAAAAGTCAAAACGAGTAAGAGGTGACTTAAACTCGATCATAGGGTCGGATCATTGCAACAAAACTCCTCGTCATACAGGCGTGTGCCAGTATTCGACTATGGAGTCATCCAACTCCTACCAAGATACAGCAAGAGCAATCGGAAAAAACTAGACAGACAATACAGAATGGCACTGAAAGCTTCAACTGCCTTCCCACTGAAACAAAAACGCTCTGGGAAATGCTTGGACAAGACCCCTGGCATCTAAGAGCACACGACCTCCACCACGATATGATTGAAAAACTCACCTCACTGACGATCATCGGCTTCGACGAACGCGGTCCCGCATATACGAGATATGAACAATTCCATCCATCCCTTTTCTCAAACAGGATAGGCGAAATTGAATATATAAACAAATCGGAGAGGGACAAACCGCTCGTCAAGAGAACGCCCCCCATCCCCCCCCCCCCCCCGGCAGCATAGGCTTTGGCCTCGTAAAGTCACTCCTAGATTATAAGTAATTTCAGGCCTGGACCTGATGGGACCCTAAATCCAAAATTTCTCACACTTTTTTTATATAATTCAATTGTGTGCAAAAATAATTCAACAATAGGTTGCAAAAATCTTCCCGGACAAAGTGCGCCAATATAAAATACACCCAAAGCTCTTGTAAAATTATATTTAATAAGTGACATGTAACTTAAAGAACCAATAAAATAAACTTCTATTCTATTTTCATTTTGTTAACACAATCATAAAATATCCATTCCTTTATAATGTTTTAATAACAATTAGGCAGACTAGATCAACACAAAATGTATTTTTAAATTTTCAAAGTGAATGTAATTTCATCAACAAGTGATACGCAATTATGAACTTCTTCGATACGCAATTTATACTCAATCTGCCTAGCCTTTTCCAAACTATATTGGTGTCAGCTTCCTGTCTAACCGGATGCAGCTGAATATTTAATTAATATTTTACATGGAGCGACTGCCTATCTGGCCTCCACAACCCAGTAACTGCGTAATACGATACCCCTTGGTAAGACTGGTTGTCATACTTTCGGGCTTCTGACGATCCGTAACGACTGTCAAAGATCCACGAATGACAGCCGGGACCAACGGCTTAACGTGTTTTCCGTGGCACGGAGGAGTCTCGGTACCTATGTAAAAATGGTCACCCATCCACCGAGCAACCCCGGCAAGCGTAGCTTAACCTGATGGATCGACCCGTGCGGCAGTTATTACTTAGCCATGAGCTCCTCGCTCCTCTATACGCAATTTATAATAATATTATTAAATAGTAACGAAGAATTTTTGCCCGTTTGTCCGTTCGTCTGTCTGGACGTATATTCCGGATTTGTGCAATAACGGCTGAACGGATTTGGATGACATATGACACACAGATAGTTTATAACCTAACACACATAGGGTACTTTAAATCCCGGTAATAAGTTAACGTGGGATACTTTCCGACATCGACGCGGGCAAAAGCTAATAAAGAAAAAAGCAGAAAAACAATACGACAAAGACATAAACACACTCGTACATTTAGTACCTACTTGAAAACAAAAGCTCTTACAGGCTTTAAAATACAGGAATACCTACAGTTTTTGCGTACAGCTGTTTGTAAATCCTAAAAAAAACTAACAAGTAAAAAGTCATTGGGTCATACTCGTAAATATCCCAAACTGCTTTCAGAGTCTTTAAATAAATCTAGCAAGTGACATTTAACCTACTATTTCCCGCTTCTGGAACAAATATTGTGCCCTAATAGACTTTCTGAATTGCTTTTTAATCTTTAAAATCGCTGTTGCAAATTGAAGGTAAACTTTGAATTTGTTGTTTTAAAAAAGAAGCTTATTTGTTAAGGGATTTGTTCTGCTTGATCCATTGGGTCAAATATATTTAAATTAAACCGCTTTTGAACTAAAATAGACTTTATGGTGTTCTGTTTAAGGGCGATTAAACGGTGATATGCATATTGCATATAGCATAATCAGCCCATAATCTTCCCACTGCTGGGAGTCCTCTCTTCGGGAAGAAGTGGGCTGTAATCTACCACGCGAACCCAGTGCGGGTTGGTAGATGTCACATGTCTTCGAATTTTTGGTTCCTCACGATGTTTTTTCTTCACCGTTTTGAGAGCAGTGGTGATAAAATTATTTACACAAAGTAAAGCGCCTGCCTGGGTTCGAACCCACTCGTAAGTCGGGGCCGTTACCACTGGGCTACCACTGTTCTAGAGCTTAGCCTAGATAGCTTCAGATCAGGGCTCGGAAACGTTATATAAAATAACGTTTTTAAAACGTCTCTAATAGTTCTCGTTCTTCTTTGTACAACATTTTGTTCGGAACGAAAACGAAATGAGAACATTTTCAAAAACCGGTTTATTCCGCAGGACGTAAACGCGCACGGTACTTGCGCCGACAAGGATGAACTTGTTTAGTTAAATTGTACCTTATCTTCATTTTATAACTTCATTTATTCCAATGCATTTGCTGCTTACGTATTGATTAGGGTTTTGTTGCGAATTTCCTATCGATCAACCCAATAATGATTAAAAACGGTTAAAAACGTTTTATTAACCGAGAACGAATTAAATTTTATTCTTCTTCAAATCATACCGAAACAATTCGTTCTTTAGGTTTTTAAGACGATAACGTTTCGAAAAATATACCGTTATCCGAGCCCTGCTTCAGATATGCATAAGATTCGGAGGAATGAAGAACATGTCGTGATGAAAATATGAGTATAAATGTGGACGGTTAAAAGAGTAAAAGAAGTTACTCCGTTCAAGCCTGTCCCTTGTTGCTCTCCTCCAGCGACGCCCTAAGCCGAGGTACGTAGCCCACGGTACCCTTAGCGTGTAGTCGCTTTTAGTTTCACCGCGACCGCTGTACCGCGCCTTAAGAATGTGCGCGGCGAAACGTAGGGGCAGTGCAGGCCGCTCATTCGTCAACGATGCCCACCGACTCGCCGCGCATTCCCATGGCGCGGTACAGCGGTCTCGGTCAAACTATAGTTTATAAGTTTTATGCCCTGGCTGGATGCCTTAATTTATTAAGGCATTTACGGGATAGTCCAGTTAAGCAGCCAACAACTTCATAGGTAGACCTGCGAGATGCCATAAAAAAAAGAGTAAAGGAGGACCAAAAAACGATTGATTGATTCCGTGAAAGATGATATGGCTTGAAAGCCTTAAAATCATGTTAGTGGTCATATACCAATTTTTTTTTTTTTTTTTTAGGGTGGGAAATTATCAAATAACTTCTCCCGCTCTGGGCGGAGCGGGAGAGCGTGTCAGACTTTTACTGACTAAAACCCACCCGTGTTCCTTCCGTTGCCTGTGTGCCGAGGTCGCGATATCCCTCCGGACCCCGTCAGTTGGTGCTGACATCTCTTTGAGGCGCGCGTGGAACACAACGCGCCGTCGACCCGGGCCTGGTCCCTATCGGACGGCGAGCTACCCATTGCTCACCGTCCGCAAGCCCGCGCCTATGGTGGCCGGAAGTCGGCTTGCGACTCCCGACGCCCGGGGCGTCTCCTGCAGCGACTAGGGGCGCGAGGGCACTGAAAAAAAAGTTTTGTTACCTGTAGCACAAATTTTAGCTGCTAGTAGCATGAAAAGGGGGACTAACAAACTGAGTGCTACTAATAGCTAAAACGAGTTTTGTAAAATAAGTTAAGGTATTGTTTACTTAACCGTTTCAGTTAACTGAAATTAAACAAGTTTTTTTTACAAATAGCTAAACTTTCATATTATTGTCACACAAACAGTTTATCTAGTTGTAAGAAAACAGTTTATCTAGTTGTAAGAAAACAGTTTATCTAGTTGTAAGAAAACAGTTTATCTAGTTGTAAGAAAACAGTTTATCTAGTTGTAAGAAAACAGTTTATCTAGTTGTAAGAAAACAGTTTATCTAGTTGTAAGAAAACAGTTTAATGACTCATTCAGTTAATAATTACAAAACTGTTTATCTATTTATTGCTGTTCTGTTTTGCTACCTAATCACCGCGTTCGCTGGCTGGTTTATGGCTCCCGCAGATTGTCCATCGGTATTCAGCTCAGCATATTTGCTAACACAACCATGAAACTTGAATTGGTGTTGCTAATTTTTTTTTACCAAAGACTAATAATGAATAGCTGAAATGGATACCGATCGACCCCTGCAGAAGCCCTGATGGGGTAAACAAAAAATAAAAGAATCTAGTAGGTATACATTTAGGTATATTCAGTTAAAAATAATATATAACTTTAACATAATCAACTTAGTATTTTTATTATTCACAATAAACCAATTCAAACGAATATGATAACAATCTCTGAAATGACGCGCATCTAACATAATATCCTTTAATCATTTTAACTGTGCTATTAATTTGGCCCTGTGTCCTATTACTGGTATAAGCTCCTTTATATCTTCCTCCGATAGCATTTGAAGTGTTTCGCCATCAATTGCATGTTCTGGTGTAAGAAAGGTGAGAAATTATTAACAAGTCTTGTCGCAAACTTAGACACATGGAACATGACCAAAATTTACGAATATTTTGCCATCACTCTTATTAAGAGTAGATAGTAAGTACCTAGGTAATAAGTATATAATTAACTTTGACCATCTTTTAGATATCTCAAGACTGACAGTTATCACCTCAAAATCTGATAAAATGTAGTAACTACCTACTTAAACTATCTTGATCTATGTAACGGTAGGTACCTACAGAAAATATAATAGGTACCCATGATAATTTTTTTATTCCATCATTTTAGTTTTTGTTGACAACTGGCATGAATATAATTAAGTACTTACATCAAAAATCTACATGTATTATGGACACTCAAAACTGACTGATTGACAGACAGCGTTGGTTTACAGTCTTGAATTGAAAGGCGCAAAATCAAAGTTGGCCAGAACAGAATATAACCGTCAGGCTTGAAGTATATAAGTAGACACTTACGAAATCATTGTTAATTATATTAGAAATTGGATAAAAATATTGCACATACCTGCAAACTTCTGGACATACATTTCGAGACCCCATGACTTTAGGTAATCGGCCATGGAATCCACCGCCTTCTCCATGCCAGGTAGTTCTCGCCCTCGTCTTCTTAAATCACTTAATAGTTTTACGTATACCATGCGCTACGACGAATATAATTTTTATTAATTAAAGAACAATTACAACAAAGTCAACTACAACAGCGCGCGCGACGGCAAAACGAACAAGACCGAACACGTTTTTTTGGATTGAGTTTCGTGAATCGCTACCCGGCGGCGGAGGAGCGCGGGGCAAGGGGGCACTGGGCGGGCAAGGGACGAGGGAAGCGATCGTTTAGTTATTACCGAGCTTGTTTTTGTTATTTAATGGACATTATTTAATAAACAATTTCTAAACAGTTTTGTAATGAGATGTCGAATTTTATTTAGGCTCATCATGTATTTGATGCTGTTACATGTAGCTTTAAATATTAATAAAAAGTAGCCAAAAAAAAATGCTACCGATAAACATAACTTATAGTAAAGATTTAACAAACACATTGAACTATTTTTAGACATTCGTTTGGTAAAAAAATAATAAACATACGACTTAATAATAGTTATATAGTTTGCTTAACAGTAATCAAACATTTTATCCGTGTAGCTAAACGAGTTTAGCTGACATAATTTAGTAAGCATTAGTTCACATTTTAACTAACAGCAATTGAACTCTGAATAGCATAACTAGTTTGGGATGTGCAGCAAAAGCAGTTCAGCTATTTTAGCAAAACTTTGGTTTCTACTAATTAATATTTGTCAATTTTTGAAATAGCTGAACTAGTTCAGCTATTTATTTCTTTCAGCGCGCATTTTGCCTCTACCTCGCGCGCTCCGCCTCCTCCTTCGCGAGCATTACTGCTTCGCAGAAGGAGGTAACGGCCTCCCATGCACTCTCGCTCCGGACCATGGCCTGAACCAGGGCCGGACGCGAGAGATCGCCGCCGCCGATCGCCTCCGTGAGGACACGGCGGTGCTCCGCCCAAGCTGGGCAGACCTCCACCGTATGCTCCACCGTGTCCTCCGGGCGATCCACACAGTGGTGACACCCGGGCGTTTCCTCCCGCTTTATCCAGAACAGGAACCTCCCGAAACAACCATGTCCGGTGAGGACCTGGGTCAGGCGGAAGGTGAGGACGCCGTGGCGCCTCTTTAGCCACTCCTCAAAGAGGGGACTTATCGCCACAATTGTGGCGTGCCCAGGTCATATACCACTAACATGATTTTTAACAAATTGTTTATCAAATTGACACACTACGTCAATTTTCCGTGTGGTTTTTGGTAGTCAATTTGATAAACCATAAATTTTCCTGACCTAACACAACAAACAGCCAATTTATATTGCCCGAGGTATAGGTATTTCGAGAGCGTTTCGTCATGATATAATTTTAATTTAATAACATGGCGAACCTTTTGCCAATAACGGGAACAAATCCAGGTTCCGGGAATTTCGTAATGGAAAACCGGTGTAAAAATAGCTCCATAAAAATAACTACGATACCAGTCACCCGAATCCGAGAAAAAACAGCATTTTAAAAGGTAGCAAAAAAAAATACAAAAATCCCTTTTTGTGTTACCGATTCAATCTTTTACTGTAAAAACAAAGTGTCCAAAAACCCGAGACACTTCGGGGGTCACTATAAATCACGGGAGCAACCCGGGATTCGAACCCGCAATAAATATTTCAGCTGACAATTACTTGGGTGAGTGTACTTAAGTATCTAACGTTTAAAGTATATTGATGAGTTATACCAACTTTAATGAAAGTGTGTTGCACGTATGTATGGACCATTTTGATTGTATCTGGGCACAATAATACAAGGCTAAATTTGTTAATTGACTCGAGGCGTGACTTGCGGAAATCCAATATAAAATACAATAGACGACGTATATTTAGTAACCTACCTAACCTACTGAAGAATGGTTCTTTACTCATACATTACAGGAAAACTTATAAGAAGTCTATGGTCTTATAATAACATGGTCAATCTCTCAAAATTGTGCGTTCAAACTTACATTTGCAGTTAGAATGTACCTATTGGTCGGTTTTTTTTTCTAGTCTCTCTGTTTTATGTTTATTGAACTTGTATCTAAACGTAATAATGAGACTTGTAAAACTTCATTATCAATACATTACCATGACTATGACGTGTTACTTGAAATAAAAAGTTTAGAAAATCTTTTTATTTATGTCTGTGAAGTTTTGCCACCTAATTTAAGTTGACCCTGTAAAATGTCACAAAGTGTCTGTTACAAAAAAAGAACAAGCATTAATCACCATGCTTTATCAAAGTAAAAATGAGAACATATTAAGATTCGTTATTTAAAAAATCGAGCGAGCATTACAGCCATGCTATTCTGTAAACATCTCACCGTGAAAACTTGGGTGGAGTGAGCTGTCAATAGTGTCAATCCCTGTGGAATGACAGTTCACTCCACGCTCACTTCACCTAAGTTTTCACGGTGAGATGGTTACAGAATAGCACTGCAGTAGTCGCATAGTTATGATGTGTAACATCTGACATCTTGGCTGACAGTACCAACCTCTCCGAAAATGGGTTGGTACCTTAAGACGGCCAACTCTAGCACCGCGCGCGCTCATTGGTCAAAGTAAAAATGAGTACATATTAAGATTCGTTATTTAAAAAATCGAGCGAGCATTACACTAGTCGCATAATTATGATGTGTAACATCTGACATCTTGGCTGACAGTACCAACCTCTCCGAAAATGGGTTGGTACCTTAAGACGGCCAACTCTAGCACCGCGCGCGCTCATTGGTCAAAGTAAAAATGAGTACATATTAAGATTCGTTATTTAAAAAATCGAGCGAGCATTACACTAGTCGCATAATTATGATGTGTAACATCTGACATCTTGGCTGACAGTACCAACCTCTCCGAAAATGGGTTGGTACCTTATGACGGCCAACTCTAGCACCGCGCGCGCTCATTGGTCAAAGTAAAAATGAGTACATATTAAGATTCGTTATTTAAAAAATCGAGCGAGCATTACAGTAGTCGCATAGTTATGATGTGTAACATCTGACATCTTGGCTGACAGTACCAACCTCTCGGAAAATAGGTTGTTACACACTTCCGTCCCTTTTTACGAATTCACTCCCACAGATTGAAGGAAAGCGAGAGCAAAGATGTTACAAATAAAAAAATAACTTTAACTGATCACCAATTTCTAACAAATGAAAGCCAATGAAGAATATTGGCTCATAAACTACTACATACAATAAATTTATTAAGCCTGCGATTGCTTCGTGCGTAACATCCAAGAAAAGGTTTTTTAGCGTCGTTACGGACCCCCAATTACACTTAAGTTTTATGAGTTCCGTACGATATTACGCATGTTTTTGTTACTTACAATTCGTTCAATAGATTGAAATAAATGTTAGCGATTGTTTTAGGTTACTTACATGTTTTCTATTTATTTTATTGTATTCTTTTCGTGAAACTTACAGCTAACTTAGTAATATTAAAATAAAAATGATTAGTTGTTTATTAGCATTTGCCTGCGACTTCGCCTGCGTGGATTTCGGAAAATATCCTAGGGCAACGTACTGCCGGAATTATGAAAAAAAGTACCCGTTATGTTAATCTTTTTTTTTTTATTTAGGACTAGCAACTCCCCGCAGTTTTACCCGTATAAGTCTCGATCCTGTGGGATTATCCGGATAAAAAGTATCATATATCATAACCCAGATCATGGTCTACTCATGTGCTGAATTTCAGCCATTTTATCGTGAAAGCGAAACGAACAAATAAACAAACTCACTTTCACATTTGTAGTATTAGTTATTATTAGGATGTTCATATTAGTCTGAATTAGGTTTTTACGCGAAGAAAAATTGGCAAAGTTACCCGGAAAATTTTCAAATCCGGGTAAAACTGAAAGTCCTTTTTTCTATGGGTTTTTTGTATGAACTCATGGCTATGACCCACGATTCAAAAATTTCAGGACAGGACGAGAACATCTGTCGGGTCAGCTAGTTAGTAATAAAATTTTAACTACAGTAGAATCCGTTTATCATGACTGCCTGTATTGACCAACCGCCTAGTATGACGTAATTACACAACGAAGTTTGGTTTTCATATAAAATTCTTTGTAACAAAGTCGGATATAATGACTTCATGACTTCGCTTACAGTGACATGTCGCATATTATGACCCATTTTTAATAAATTTTGACCGTTTTTGACAGATATCTTAAGTAAAAAAAATTAAAAATAAATTGTACCTACATACGTACATGTATTACGTGCAATTTTTTATTTTGATTTAATATGCTATGTTTCTCTATTAAAATAAGTATTTACCTAAAAAAAGAGGTTGTTATTTTTTTTACAAACAAAAATGCTTTGTATGATGTGCGCTTATTAGGACGTGTTTGTCAATTCCCTTCGATGTCATTATAAACGGATTCCACAGTATCTACTTATTTCTCATTATCAAAGCCTGCTATCAAGGTCGGCTTTACTTTACTTGGTCTCGCGTCATGGGTCAAGGTAATTAAATTAATGGTTATTTATAGTCTTAACTCTGTGGATTTAAGGATTCCAACCACGGATACAGAGAAAGCTAGATATGTCAATGCTGGAGTAGTTATAGGTACATCGCATCGCATCGTATAGTAAAGTATACGATGCAATATACGAGTATGTATCATGCTGCATGTACAGCATCATGCAAAGAGGAAGCCTTTTTGTCACAGTCACGACGTGCAGCTGTCAGCTACGAGTATTTCTGTTGTGTGATTATATATCTGTGATATTTTTTTACTCAAATTATTTACTTATATTTTTATGGGCAAGTGATTTTGTGACAAATAAACCTATTTTGTTTGTTTCTTGTTAAGAAAGAAATAATAACGTTTATTTGGACACAGTTCGTGAAACACAAACAAAAAAAAAATTAAAACAAGTAAGTAAAAATAATCTTTTAACAATAATGTGTGTGCCTCACGGCTGCGCCAAAAAGGTTCAAGAACTTTTCTTTCCATGATGCTTAGATGCATGATTATGTGTGCGAAAAACAACTGATAGATTTGTATTCTATTTTTGTCGGTGCTTTATAGAATTTCCGAGTGACATGAAGTTCTCAAATCAGTTGCAGTGAAATTGTACGAAGCGTGGTCGGTACTGGATATCAATTTCGATACTAAAGCCCGTAGTCTACGACGCTTCTCAAAAGTAACCAGAAGGTATTTCAATGGCGGGCTAACGGGTTATTAACTAGTTTGTGACTGGTTGCACCGTGATTGAAATACTAGCACTGACGTTATGGCTATTTATTAGTGATTGGAGTTTGTAATACATTACTTTTGAGTAGCATCGTGGACGGTGAACCAAAAGTTTTGGCTAATCCATCTGATCTACATCTTTGTTACACCCCTAGTTAAAACTATTTAAGCCAGTTTGACGGCTCTTTAAGTAATATATCATATGGGTTCTATTTATTCATAGGTGAGCAAACGGCATCCGGGTCAACCCATTATTTATCCGGGATAAGTAAGGATGAAGGTCGCAGGTCATCCACGCGAAGGACAGGTTTATCCGGGATTTGGACGTGCGAAATCGTTTGTGATTTTTTAGACCTACACTGCGGCCTAGTTTCTGGCTGAAGATGTCGTAATGAAGGCTATATTTCTGGTTGTCTTAACGTAGTACGAGGAGTAGATAATAATGGTCGTATTCTGCGTTCATAATTAAGTTTCCAAACAAGTAAACAAAATATTTTTTTTGGTAAAATCTTAAAACTTTAATATCCACACTAAAAGTTCCGAATTGTTTTATTACTTTTTAAATAATATTAGTAATTTTGATATCCACTTAATTTATACTAGCATAAAAGTTAACATTTGATAAAGTCGAAGTAACATTTATTTATTTATTTATCAATCACCAACTTGCACTAACAGTAGTAAGACACCAAACATACAAGTTATAGGCTAATAAGAGACAATACATCAATTGGAAGCAAGGATTTGAATATGTAATAGGTTGGTTGTTGACCGAATAGCAATGTATTTGAATTTTTTCATTTTAGAGGAAATACATCTTACACTGAATGAACTATCGTAAGGTTCTTGCTACATTTCAAATACATTTGTGAAGTGACCTTTTAGATGTCGATTTTAAATTTTTTTTCTTTATTTCTAAATATCTCAGTATTATTTTTATCAGTTAGTAGTTGTTGCCTGGTATAGGTTTTCTTCTTTTGTTTGTTAATTTCTAATATTTTATTGGAACACGTATGAAAAAAAAACAAACTTTCTTCATTCTTGTTTAGTTCCAAATACTCCCAAACAATTGGCCTGCCGGATGACACGTTAAGGTGACTGTACCATTCTGTCGGAAATCTATTACAAAATCTATATATATAAAAGAAAGTCGTGTTTGTCACAACACTTATAACTCGAGATCTGCTGGACCAATTTTCATGGTTTTTGATTCGTTGGATTTATCTCCGCCCCGAATAGCAGAATACATCTTAAAAACAATGAAAAGGTAGGGTAGGTAGGGTAGGCAGGTAGGTGCGCCATAGATAAGTACTTAGTGCTACTCGAGCGAAGCCGGGGCTGGCAGCTAGTAAATAATAAAATAAAATAGCCTTTTATTTCTTGCTGTTTGAATTACCTACAAAGAAAATAATATAAATACTGCATGCAATCATAATTTAAGTTTTTAACATTCCAATTCGTAATATTACTTACATTTTTTACCTAATATTAAATAAAATAAAAAATAAATTTGTTGCTATTCATAAATAAGTATTGATTGATATTAAAATTTAATATGATTATTTATTTACATTGTCACGTTTTAGTTTTTATAATTATTATAATTATTTTGACGATTTTATAGTTTTAGTAAAGCAAAAACCCCTCTTATTAGAAGGTGAAGGCCTCCTCCAGAGATGACCAATGGCCGCTATCTTCTGCCGTGCGCATTCAGCGACTGCCAGCGACTTTCACGATGCCATCGACGGAAATCTATTAATTATAATAAAATAGTTACGAAGTCAAAACTGTACATTGAATACTTTTTTAAAAACGAGCGAGCCTTACACTATTCGCATATGATGTGTAACATCTGACATCTTGGCTGACGTATATATATATATATATATATGATATAAATCATCACTCATCATCTTTAACGTCATTATCAAGCTGTTTACAACATCCGAATGGGTTCCCAACTAGCAAAATAATCCTATAATGAAATATTATAAGCCTTTCACTACTAATAACGTTCTTATAAAGGCATTGCGGTAGACTATTTAACTTATAATAGCATTTGCCAAGCCTTAACATGCTCAAGTACATTAGTTTTTAAATCTCGGTCTTATAGTTCGCTACAAGACTGACCTCTAAAACATTAATAAGTCACTAAATCTATAACTGCGCCCAAATCCAGCTTTGTAGCATGATACAAGTTTCTTATAAGTGAATATAAAAGTAGTCTTGAGATCGTTTTAAGTACTGATTTTTAGCTAGCTAGTTGGGTTGGTATCATCTGATGGCCAACTCTAACACCGCGCGCACTCATTGGACAAATCAAATAGCGCGCGCTTCCCCGGCTTCCTGTTACACACTTCCGTCCCTTTTCACGAAATCACTCCCACAGATGGCAGCAAAGAGAGAGGTACGATGTTACACATCAAAAAAAGTAAGTGCTTCGATGTGTGGGAGCGAGTCTGATGCCGAAAATATAGTTTTTAGAATTTTTGTCCGTTAATCTGGATGTATGTTCCGGATTGGCGCAAAAACAGCTCAACGGCTTTGGATAAAATTGCTCATGGATAGGTTTTAACCTGGATTAACGCATAGGGTACTTTTGATCCCGGTTGTACGTTCCCGTGGGATATTTTCCGACGAAGCCGCAGTCAAAAGCGAACTAGCTTTTGCCCGGATAATAAAGGTTCACTAATCTTTAATATAAGCGTTGTCACCCAAATTAATGGAAGCCGTCATTTCCTCGCTCCAGACATGTTATTAAACAAACCTCTACCATAAACGAACAGCCCGTTAAACAAAATGGGCTCGAGAAATAACGGGCCGGTACCATAAACGGGCCTTTGAATAACACATTACCGATAATGTTACCCAAAACACTTAGCAGGTTTTAAACACCCGAAATTAAAAGCATTTTGTATTGAATTAAGATGCCTTTTAGCGGCGTCCTAACATAATACGGAGATTATTAATTTATACCCTGCCCTGCCCTGTCTATGAGAGCAAAACGTCAATTTAAAACAGATGTTGTTCGAGACGAAATTTTAATTACATTTTCGTAATACGTTGATAATTGTAAGCATTATTTTCTGTTAATTTAATTTCAACGTCCTATCTAAATTTTAAATGCCCCGTTAGTCTCATGGTCATGGACGTGGCGCGACTGCTGAGCGCGAGGTCCTGGGTTACATTTCAAGGTCGGGCACAATGATATTGGATTTTTCCATTAGGGGTAGCAGCCCGGAGTTTGGAAGTTGTTGGTGTGATACCCCTGTGCCTCGGAAAGGGCGTAAAGCCTTTGGTCCTGCCCCTGATCTCTCCCTGGTCGTGTCGGAGTGCTGTCCAATCGGACTATAGTAAGGGAACCGAGAGTGCACCTGTGTTTTGCTCACACACTTGTGCACTATATTATCTCCTGCGCACCTGGCTAATCTTCCTTGAGATTGGCAACCGTGACCGAAATCGGTCGGGAGAATTGTATTTTAGTTTAAAATTCAACAATCCGGATTTCACTCTTCTAAACCGCGTTCAAGAACTGTCAGTGTCAATTTTCCATAACAATTTTTACACTGACAGGTCTTGAACGGAGTTTAGGTGTGCTGAACACGTTCAGTCTCATTAGTGAAATTTATAGCTTTTTTTGCAGTTAGGTTTGCCGTTTAACGAATTTTATAGTGAATGGTTTTTCATGGGACTTATTACTGAGTTCTTGAAAAAAGCATAATAAAAACATTACGCATAATTCCACGTTTTGTATTTTAAGGTTTTATTTCGATAAATCCTTTTCGATTTTGACTTCTATTGCGTTGGTGGCATGAAAAATGGCAGCTGCAGTAAACAGTTGGTAATTTAACCACTTTTTTGCTTTTAATGCCATCCTTATGCCTACGGTATAGAAGTCAGAATCGGTTGAACGGACTGTAAAAAAGGTTTGTTTAAATGTCAGATCTTTCACAGATGTTCTAAACAGACCAGGAGACTTAATAGACTTCTGGAGGGAGGTGGGCTGGTTGGAGTAACCACCAACGGCCGCTATGGCCCACGCACAATGGTCCACTGTAGGACTAAGTGCGGAAACCAAACCCCCTAAACTTAGAACTTAGAACTATGTCTAATCTTATTTCAAATGTAGTATAGAATTATAGAATATCTAAAGGAACGCGTTGTATACAGCATGTATCAGAAAGGTGAGATCATATTTAAGGGTGTGGTAAAGACCATATAACTGAACAACTTTCTCATTCATCATTATCGCGAAAAAATATCAGTTGTCCCATACATTTGGGTCGAGTTGATATTGAAGTTTTGTATAGGACTGCTGAATTTTTTTTCGCGATAACGATGTGAGGCGGGTGACCCATTGTATCGCCCTATGTAAAATATCTATATTTATATCTGTAATTTTTATAGTATACAATCACGAGCGCTAATAAGTTTTTTTTTTTAAGCGATTTTCTCATGGAATAACGTTGTATGTATTTTTTAATACCCAATCATAAAAAATAAAAATAAAAAAAATCGGGTGGACCACCCTTATCACTTAGGGGTATGAAAAATAGTTTACGTCCTATTCTCAGACCTACTGAATATACACACAAAATTTCATAAGTATCCGTCAAGCCGTTTCGGAGGAGTTTGTTACAAAGACTGTGACACGAGAATTTTATATATTACAATATGATATAATATGTGTTATGTACCACACCCTTAAATATGACGACATATTTTTGACACACGCTGTATACAGTTATTTAATCGTTATATAATTACGCTGTATCGGTATTACCGTCCTGAAAAGATTAGCCAGTATAAAACTAACAGACTTCTTCAATAAACTATCAGCTCATCCCTCTAAAACTCCACCGTACAGTATAAATTAAACTCTGTTTAACTGTAAATCCTCAAAAACCCTCGACTCAATTTATATCAGTTAGCAGTTATTACTGTAAGCTGGGATTACGTTCCTTAACGCTCCATTAAATGGGAAAACCGAACTAAGCGAGCCTTAAGACTGGCTTGTTCTGGGGTAAGCACAGATTAAGGTAACAGGAGTTTTGTCTTTGAATGTTTCTTTTTATAAGAAAGATATTTTAACGGTACTTGCAATATATTGGGTTCCCACCTATGAAATTGGCGTTTGTTTTTTTGTCGCTTAATCTAAGTGGCATATTACGTTATCTTAGTTTTTAAACATTAGTGCATAAAAGTTTTAAAACAAGTGTAAACAAGTGTTCAAGGTGGTTACTTAAATTAAGAAAATATTAGTATGAAAAATGCAACTTCTTTAAAATTTTCCATACTAAACGCTGATATGGGTTGTAGAGGTCAGATAGGCAGTACCTCTATGTAAAATACTGGTATTCAGCTGCATCCGGTTAGACTGGAAGCCGACCCCAATATAGTTGGGAAAAGGCTAGGCAGATTGACAACCAAAATATGCAATCTATTCTATCTAAATCCCTTTAGAAAGTCCTCGCCACTATAATACGAAGCCATGCAAGGTCGCACGTAATATGTAGGAGATCGTGCAATTTCCTAGCAAAATATAGAGAGTGTTTAAATTAATACTGCTAGACACGCTCTTGTTGAACATAGTGTATAGCAATGAAAATCTCACGCGCTGTCTAGTCTAATATCTTCCTCAAGCTTTATATTCTGAAGGCAGCTTATAGGTATTATATAAAAAGGGGGGTGGTCAATTTTTATCTATTTTCTTAAATATCTTTAAAAGTATTTATTTTAATATGGTTAAATGTATTTGAGATCCTCGCAATAAGCCCTTTCATTTGATATGTCATACGGTACAGTTCGCAAAACTTTTTTATTTTATTTTCTTCTTTGCCCCCAAATGTGACACCAATATTCAATATTAATTTATTTATATTACACGTCCGTGTTTGGGTCACACAAATACATAAGTGTACCAAATTTCAACTTAATCGGTCAATTAGATTCGGAGCAAGTTGGCTGTGACAGACGGACAGACACACGAGTGATCCTATAAGGGATCCGTTTTTTCCTTTTGAGGTACGGAACCCTAAAAAAGACTATAAACTCCGACTTTGTTTCGGCTTTTCTTCTCAAGGATTAATTAGCTAGGAAATGCAGGCGCCATCTAGTTTTGAAGTATTTACCAAAATACGTGAAAAGTGTCTTAAAAGATCTATTTAGAGAAATAAATATAATTTCATCATTTTCATTTCATACATGCCAATTTTTTTTTTTTTCTGAATTTGCCTATTCTTGACCTCGATCTCGCCTGATGAAAAGTGCAGGATCAGGTCTATGATGGAACGAGCGGGCCCAGAAGATGCCTGTTGACTCTTGCTTTGAAGGTAGACGGGTTATTTGTGTAAGGGAACACAGATGCTGGCAGAGAGTTCCACACTTTGGCTGTGCGCATTATAAATGTGGAGGAGAAGCGCTGAGTACAACTGGTCGGGATATCAAAATTTTCCTTACCACCATGCCGCTTGACGGTGCCGTCACGACACACAAAAGCCAGAAATTAATTGCCTGCGAACAAAACGACCAGAAACTTTCCAACAAAATGTTGGTTAAAAATGACAGTTCAAACTGTAACAAGCAGCAATAAAAGATATAATTTAGCAGGAAGCCATCAGAATGCCTGTCAAAGCGAAAGTTAGCGGAATCCCGACCGTCGTGCCGTGTCGACGCGAAATTACTACTAAAATGAAACAGCCCCACAGTTTTACACGAACAGACATGTATTTATTTTAGTACTGGATGTGGCTATGTGTTGACGGCTGAACAGTATAAATAATGACGGCGCACGCAGTGGCCGAGTTAAATTTCGTTCCCGCACGATACAATGTTGAATGCCTAACAGGATTGAGAATCAAACCAACTCACCTGGGTGACGTTTAATGCCTAATTAAAAACGTTTGACTTGGATAACAAAAATCAAGGAATAACAGTTGACAGCGTATATGGTGGGAGCAAGGAGTCCATAACAAAACCTTAAAATATTTTCTAAACTATTTTTAGCTTGAAACGTGTGACTGGACACTGAACCCTCGACACTGATCCTCGCGTCTGCTGAATGTAAACAACAATCATGTTCAGGATATTACGGAGTATAATTATTTATAAATGCGTAAATGAGATTATTGGGAATACAAAAAGTTTTACTCTAAAATAAAAGTTAAATTAAATGCCTCACGAAATTCGAGGTATTTATTATAATTGTGTCTTGAATGATACCAACTGTGTATATATGACTTTCAATTTATTATGTACATGCGCAAGTCAGTCTTCAATTATTATAACGATGTTTTCTTTATTTATTTTTCTACTACCTTTTGCCCGCGGCTTCACCCGCGTGGAGTTCGGAAATTATCCCACAGGAACGTACTATCGGGATTAGGGTTACCATCTATGTAAGGGAGGATGCCTGTCTAGGATGTACAAAATGCCAGATTTTTCAGAGAAATGCCTGTCTACGTATATTGTAAAAAAAACTGTAAATCTTAAAATACGCAACAGATAATTTTGACTGACATTAATTTAAAATGAAAAGTATGAACAATTTACGACCACTAATAAACTAATTTAGAAAAAACTAACTTTCTACACTGTAGTGATGTGTGATATTTTACAGAAAAATAAGTTTTTTCAAAAAAAAAAAAAATCTAAACGTGTTCTCTCGAATCGTTTTTAAAGTTTTCTTTAACGCTTTTACCGACTCTACTGTCAGGCGAATAGTAAGAAGATTGAAAAATGCCTGTCTCAGCTTAGCGCCGGCCGCACGCCTGTCTTAACCGCAAAATGCCTGTCAAATGCGGCAAATGCCTGTCAGATGGTAACCCTAATCGGGATTGACCCTAAAGTCATGGTCTATTCGTGTGCTAAACATCTAAAAATCCATTCAGCCGTTAAGGATCGAAAAAGGAAAAGATAGAGTTACTTTCGCGTTTATAATATTAGTATGCATTGCGGAATGTGGATGTACACACGGCTACACATCAAGAAGAGAAGAGAAGAAGAAGAGTTGAGAATCAGCACTTTTCGAAGGTCAAAACATTTCTGTTTGATGTGAGTGGCTATTCTTTGTTTGTGAGAGATTATGTTTTTGCCTTGTAATGGAACAATACTGACTATTAACGTAATAAAAATCCAAAATGCCCTTTTCCCGATGCCACATCTAGTGCCCCTTTATCCGGACAACGTTCACAATTTTCGCTTTGTCTGACAGCGACAAAGGCGACCACTATCTATTGTTGAATTTTTAACAGCCTGCTGCCGTTTTAGCCGGTATTGTACCCCTTTTTGTGTGAAACGTTATAATCTCACAATTGTCCCTAATCTGGATTTAATTTTGGTGTAACCTACATGTTTTTAGAGTTTGCGTTGTCTTTTGACTCGATTTTATAGAATAATACTACGTACATTAATAACATAACGACATAACATAACGCCTGTCTTCCCCTAAAGGTCGTCGCACACTTTGAAGATTATATAAAATATATTATATTATCTTCGACACAATACAATTTATCTTTCGTTGCTTCATTTTTATTAATTATTCTTTTTACCTATTGTGGTAAAGTATTTTTTTTTAGGTGCATCGTCTTCACATATTATTATGTAACTAATGTACCTACGTATACAAAATATTGTAACATTTTTTTAAAGAGTAACGGTGGAGTTTCTTGCCCATTCTTCTCCATACGAAAACTACCTTTTGGAAAGGGCGACTAGAATCAATTCAATTTTTTTTAAACTTTGACGTTCAAAAGTGCCTTACAAGGGCCTATTTGAAATAAATTATTTGACTTTGACATATATCGCTCACCGTAAAATTTAATGGACCACCACACACAGTGAAGATAATATAATTATATTTTAACTTAAAGGATTTTTAAAGAATTTTTAAGTACTATAATATATTCTCTTCAATGTGTGTGATGACCTTAAGGGTTTGGCGTACCCAATGGCCCCATGATCATAACCAACCTATAATGTTCCCACTGCTGGGACAAATGCCTCCTCTCTTCGAGAGGGAGTGGGCTGTAATCCACCACGCGGGCCCAGTTGAGTGCGGGTTGGTAGATGTCATATGTCTTCGATTTTTTGGTTCTAGGACATGTCGGTTTCCTCACGATGTTTTCCTTCACCGTTTTGAGAGCAGGTTATTTCACGATAAATACAAAGCAATGTAATCTACCTATTTTATTTATTTATTAAAACTTTATGCACTAGCAAAAAAAACCTGTACAAAGGCGTACTTAATGCCTGAGGATTTTCTACCAGTAAACCTAATAGCTCCTACACACTATACTGCAACCGGCCCTACCACCGGGCAGGCCGCGGCGCGCCCGGCTCTGCCATTCAAAGGATCGCAAAGGCAATGAAGGCACAAAAGCCGGGGGTACGTGCCGCGTGACAAAAGCCGGCCATGCCGCCGGCATAGTGTGTAGGAGCCATTACGGTGATGCAGAGACAACGGGATATAACCCTTTTGGAGAATACAAACGTGGTGATATTTTACGTTATAACGTAATAAAATATCATAGAATCATAAAATATTGATATTATGTTATTACCGACGAACAAGAGCTCTTAAAAGCGTTAATAGGCGTAAGGGCTTTTAGGTAGGTAAAGTCAGGGTTTTTCCAATAGCTTCGGAATTGCTTGCCATTTAATAAAAATAGAATAGAATAGAAATGGCAAATATAACACGCCAAATTAACGTAGGGTGTCAATTTATAAGCAATTAATTTTCCTGGGTAAAGATTCGCCTGTTTTTCATTATCTCAATTTTAGAGAAAGTTCTCTTAATGTTATTAAAGATGGTTTGCCTTTGAATGTACAAGTACCCTTACTCATTTACGTATTTTAACTAAAATAGGTGTCAAAGTTCATTGCCCTCTTTATCGGAGCTAACAAATATTATAATTAGTACCAGCTCGACCGGGCTCTGCTCGTGCGAAATTACGAGGAAAACGAACTTTCCCAGATATGAAACCTAGCTAGATCGATTTTTGGCCCCCGTAAACAGCTATATTGCAACTTTCATCGAAATCGTTAGAGCCGTTTTCGAGAACGTGATTACAAATATATATACAGGGTGGCAGGGACATCGACGCGAAAACTGCTACCATGGATTCAGTACATGATTCTGAAACCCACAGCGTTTAAATTTTTCGTCACTTATAAAAAAAAATCTGCTGTTTCATAGAAAGTGCAATACCTACGCGGTCAAAATATATGGAACAGCTGTTTTTTTTTTTAAATAACCGACGAGAAGTTTCAACGCAGATGGGTTCAGAATCATGTACTGATTCCATGGTAACGGTTTTCGCGTCGATGTCCCTACCACCCTGTATATACAAATATTGCTCATTTAATAGTATAGGATTAAGAAAATATTTTTGTTTGTTGAAATCATAGAAAGATATCAACGAAAAGCACAGAGCTTTGACACAACAAGAAAAGTTGTGTTTAAGTCCCATGTAACAGGGGGCGAGCCATTTTCTTTAATTATTATATATAAATCGTATGTAAACGAGGAGTTTTCACATTGTTTCAGATATGGCGCAAAGGAGTCAAATTTTGAAACTGGATAGCAGATCATAATATTATTTGGTAAGTATTCAACCTTTTATTTGGAACTTCTTATACAGGAAAAACAGAACTACATACATATAATCAGAACACTAGACTTGATATACGGAATTGTGATTTTTCAAAGAAAGAACATATACAGATTCATGAATAGTATTCAAACATAAGACAATTTGTCTGTGATTAGGTATGAGGAACAGGTTGTAAAGTTCCTCTAGAGAAAAGGGAGGATCGTCCAACCAGACGGGTGCGTGTCTGGCGGGCAACTGCCCAACGATTGATGTCGGAACGTTCAATATTTATGTTGATCGCGCGGTAAACTTTGCTTGCGCGATGTAGGATTTGTGTGACGTCAGGTCTTTGATGCGTAGTTCGCATGTGGCGGTGTAAATGCCGCCACAATTGGTTTATAATTATGAACCCAATCGCAACACTTAAGTGCACGCGCACACCCGATGTCAGTCGCATGCGACTGGGCACCGTCAGTCTTGCTGTGAGCGCTGAGGTGCACGTGTGTTTGTATTGTGCCTTTGCCTTCACATGATTAGCTCTAGGGCAAGTGCAACTAGAAGAACAAGACGACCGTCTATCTCGAAAATTCAGAAGAATATCGCTTCCTGCACGACGTCTGTCGTAACAACTAGTCGCAGACGCAAACGACAGATTTGCGTCTGGTCGCAGTGACAAAACGCAGATGCAAACGACAACTCAGCGTCTTGTTGCAGCGACAAGACGCATGGTTTTACAGTTTTAGTTTGTTTTATATAAATGTATATTTGTCTACTAGCTAATGCATTACAATGTCTTTTGTTCTATTTAGAACCTTCTTCGGCGCGCAGGCAACCACTTACCAAAGTTTCATCACAATGGGTCGAGCCATTTTAGAGTTTTTGCGAGACTAACGCACGGCAATTGATTTATATATATATACTAGCGTTTTCCCGCGGCTTAGTTCGCGTGGAAGTTGGAAATTATCCCATGGAAACGTACTTTCGGGATAAAAAGTGTCCTATGTGTTAATCAAGGTTATAAACTATCTGTCTGCCTCATCCAAATCCTATTGGTAGCATAACATAATGATTGAATACTATCGTGAATTCATGCATGCCTAGTACTTTTTGCTAGGTTACTGCTCAGAAATTGTGAACAACTAATACTTTTTGTGCCAAGTTACAATTTTACTAACTCAGGAATCACGTTGTCCTGGGCACGCCACAATTGTGGCGATAAGTCCCCTCTTTGAGGAGTGGCTAGAGAGGCGCCACGGCATCCTCACCTTCCGCCTGACACAGGTCCTCACCGGACATGGTTGTTTCGGGAGGTTCCTGTTCAGGATAAAGCGGGAGGAAACGCCCGGGTGTCACCACTGTGTGGATCGCCCGGAGGACACGGTGGAGAATACGATGGAGGTCTGCCCAGCTTGGGCGGAGCACCGCCGTGTCCTCACGGAGGCGATCGGCGGCGGCGATCTCTCGCGTCCAGCTCTGGTTCAGGCCATGGTCCGGAGCGAGAGTGCATGGGAGGCCGTCACCTCCTTCTGCGAAGCAGTAATGCTCGCGAAGGAAGAGGCGGAGCGCGCGAGGGAGAGGCAAAATGCGCGCCCTCGCGCCCCGTGTCGCCGCAGGAGACGCCCCGGGCGTCGGGAGTCGCAAGCCGACTTCCGGCCACCGTAGGCGCGGGCTTGCGGACGGTGAGCAATGGGTAGCTCGCCGTCCGATAGGGACCAGGCCCGGGTCGACGGCGCGTTGTGTTCCACGCGCGCCTCAAAGAGATGTCAGCACCAACTGACGGGGTCCGGAAGGGCCAATGCCTGCCGGGGTTGCGGGTTTGTCTGAAAGGGATATCGCGACCTCGGCACACAGGCAACGGAAGGAACACGGGTGGGTTTTAGTCAGTAAAAGTCTGACACGCCCTCCCGCTCCACTCAGAGCGGGAGAAGTTATTTGACAATTTCCCACCCTCAAAAAAAAAAAAAAAAAAAGGAATCACGTTGTCCGATACAAACTTTGCCCCCCTTTTTCACCCTCTTAAGGGTAGAATATCGGAAAATCCTTTCTTATCGGATGCCTACGTCATACAAAGAACACACCCTCCAAGTTTCAGGTCTCTACGATCAGCGGTTTAGGTTGTGCGTTGATCCGTCAGTTAGTCAGTCATTCAGGACAAAGCATTTTATATGTATAGATATATATGTCGTTTATTTATATGTCGTTACTTCATCTTTTATCCTTTTTACCTATTGTGGTATAATCTTAAATCTTATTCCAAGTGCATATAATTTTATAATTAATGTATACAAAATATTGTAAAAACATTTTAAAAGTGTAACGGTGGAGTTTCTTGCCCATTCTTCTCCATACGAACACTATCTTTTGGAAGGGGCGACGAGAAACAATTCATTTTTTTTGTAATTTTCGACATTCAAAAGTGCCATACAAGACTTCTATTTGAAATAAATGATTTGACTTTGACTTTATAGATTTACTCAGTTATAAATCTTAAAAACAGATTGATATTGAGATTAGAATGAGAACCTTCTTAAAACTACGTAGACAGCCCCACAGAGTTTTGACGATAAAACTCATCTCGATTTCAGAAACGAGGTTTTAGTCATCGCTTTTTTACGACACACACTTATTGACATTGTAATTATGGTAAATGGCTCTTGAATGGGAAGTAATAATGCTAAAAAATATAAATTTTACTAAACAATCGTATAGTCGAACACGAAACTATTTCACAAGCTAGGTCAACAACCTTTACCCGAAGTGCCACAGAATTTCGTGACAAAACGAGCAGTTAGTATTGCCAGTGTCAAAATAGTATTACTAAATGACGTTGATTGATGTTGGCAACACAGTTGGTTGGAGTTTTCCAATTGTAACTATTTTGCCGCTTTGCAAGCTGTCATTTGTAAAATAGTTGCTATAAGGCATAAAAATCCTAACTAATATTTTAAATACGAAAGTGAGTTTGTTTGTTTGTTACGCTTTCACGCTAAAACGGCTGAACGGATTTGAATGAAATTTGTCACAAGGGTAAACCTAATGGTCTACCCTTGTGACAAATTTCTTGTGACAATTGCAGGTAATCCTGGAGAAGGAAATAGGGACCTTTTATCCCGATATTCCCATGGGATCGAGACTTATGCGGGTGAAACCGCGGGGCGCAGCTAGTAACATATATATGAGTGCAATCGCTTGCTCGTAGGCGGTGGGACAGGTGCTAATCTACATAAATGACGCTTAACATCTTGTACCATGTTTGTACAATATGTCCCTTGGGCAAAAAATCGCGACGTCTGTATAAGTGGTTAGACCAAGTGGGTAGGCAGTACTCAAAGTTCAGTAAGTGATGAATAATAATATGTCATGACATTGATGGATGACAGATAGTTGAGCTGTTACCAATTCGATCCCAGTTTTGTTATTTTGAGCACCATTTGCTGTATGATTTTTAAAATTTATTTCGTACACATTTAAAGCTATTTGACTGCCTTTTTGGTTCGGTGATCGCTGCAAGCGCTACTGCTGAGTATAAGGTCCTGGGTTTGAATCCCGGGTCGAGCAAAAATGTTATAGGGTTTTTCCTCCTAAAACTTTTCAGAAGCAGCCCGGAGTCTGGATTTTTGCTCGGTTGATGGCAACAGGCTCCCCCGACTACATGGAACTTAAACATAACTGGCGAATTTTGGTTGTAGTGTACGTACCATCGAAGAAGTTCATATCTAACCACCGTAAGGACTATTCTTGCTTGCAGCGCTCGGCGGCTATAGCACCGGGCCGGTAACAGATGTGGTTATTGTGTTCACGGGATTTTGATTTGAAACTGGTTAGATATGAACTTCTTTGATGGTACGCCTCGCCTGACCCTTCGGGTAATACAGGCGTAATATTATGTTTAGTTAAAGTTAAAAAAAAAAAAAAAAAAATATTACAAATTACTCATAAACAGTATATAAATAATATTGAATAAGGTGAGCTTTTTGGCCTGTGAGAAGGATCTAAATTCTTCATGTTTTGGTAAGATATAAATCACATAACTTTTCTTTGGAACTGTATATGCACGGTCTTTTTGTAAGTAAATACATTTTATGAATTACAACATTAAATCTTCTATCTTGCGCACTAGATGGCCACGACCACGAACCGTGGTCGCAGCGACCAGGTATACTATATAAACTGATATGAATCGCGCACTTGGTCACAACGGCCAACGGCCACGTTTCTATATATTACCCGGTCGTGGCCTTCTTCTAGTGCGCGAGATCCCTTAAAAAGAAAAGAAAGAATGTTTGTTTTGTTTGTTTGATATTATTATGAAAGAAGGAAAATATATTTATTTAGCACAGACTAAAAAGCACCCTAATTATACAACAGATAAAAAAATAAAAATCAAACTGATATATACTGGCCACCAGGTTACGACGTCTGTCGCACTGACGGTTGGTGACGTTTCTCTATCTTTCATTAATTTGAAATAAAGATGATCGTTACACAAAATGTGTATTTAATACAAATAAAACGTGCAAAGTGCAAAAAAATAATTGTAATATAAAGCATAAAAGTATAAAACAAACATAGGGTAAATATCCCTTGGTAATAATGTCCAGTTCAATGCTGGAAATAGGCATCTCAATACAAAGGGGAAGACACCTATTCCCGTGCCACTAGCTCGAACCCCAGCCATTCTCATAAGTCTAGTAGCCACCTAGCACGGCCTCCGACGTGACTTGGGTCAAGCGACACGCATAAGTCCGCCAGTCGCGTCACGGTGTCGTGGCATTCTCTAAACAACTTCTTTCATTTGTTTTCTTCTCAGTCGCCGTCGCAAGACGCGTGTCTCTTGAGCGTGTAGCTCGTGGCCACAGCGTAAGGCTGTTTGTCCACCGGCACGAGAACGAGATGACGGCGCCGAATTAGCGATAATATATTTACTATGGCCGCTTGTCCATCGCACACCACCGCTGAGACGTCACGTTCATTTCGAATAATCTCGTTTCTCGTCGACCTCCCGTTGATGGTGGCGGTGGACAAACAGAGTAAGAGACGACCTTTTTTTTTTTTTTTTTTGAGGGTGGGAAATTATCAAATAACTTCTCCCGCTCTGGGCGGAGCGGGAGGGCGTGTCAGACTTTTACTGACTAAAACCCACCCGTGTTCCTTCCGTTGCCTGTGTGCCGGGGCCACGATATCCCTTTCGGACAAACTCGCAACCCCGGCAGCCGAGAGCCGTCCTACGTTTTGTATTTTGCGTTACCGACCGTAAAATACCCAAAAATAAATGGTAGAAGAACCTACGCCGTCTCGTGACAGGACCCCATAACCGTGCCACGACACTCCCTTGATAAAATAGTTAATATTTACGACGTCATAAAAAGTGATAGTTTGTGCCTCATGTAGGTAACCTTGAACCTACGAGTTGTGAGTTTTACGTTATTTTTAGGGTTCCGAACCTCAAAAGGAAAAACGGAACCCTTATAGGATCACTCGTGTGTTTGTCTGTCTGTCTGGCTGTCCGTCTGTCACAGCCAATTTGCTCCGAATCTAATGGACCGATTAAGTTGAAATTTGGTTCACATATATGTATTTCTGTGACCCAAACACGGACGTGTAACGTAAATATATTTATTTATTTAATACTTCAAGCACAGAAATGTACAGAGGCGGACTTAATGCCATAGGCATTTTCTACCAGTCAACCTTTGGGTGATGGAGAGACAAAAAGTGGTAGGTGCAATTACGAAAATTTTTGAAAAAAAAAAAAAAGTAATATATAAAGAAGATAGAAAAGAAGAAGAAGAAGATATATATATGAATTTTGAATATGGTGGTTACTTTTGGGGGGCAAATAACAAAATTAAAAAATAAAACGTTTTGCATGCTGAACCGTGTGTATATGAAAGCATATCAAATGAAAGGGGTTATTGCGAGGATTTCAAATATATTTTTTTATAATTTTAAACAAAATACTTTTAGAAATATATAAATAAGAAATTTTAGAAAATTGATGAAAATTTACCATTCCCGCGGTAAACCTCGCTCGGCTCGCGCGTGATTGGTCACAGTTCTAACTTAACCTAACCCATTTAGTCGGGTTACCTTAGCTTAGTTACTATGACGAAATCGGCTCGCGCGTGGTTGGTCACAGTTCGTACTGCGACCAACTGTGTGAAAAGGCCAAATATTTAAAAGAGGCTTATTCGTTTTTAAAATTGTTCGTCATTAAAAGTTCAATAAATGTTTAGAGGATCAATTCAATATTTCCCTAATATAAGTAGAAAAAAAGATCTCTGAAGAAAATGGTAAATGTAAGGATTATTTAAGGAGATTATTATTGATCTAATTAAAACAAGTGCGGTTCCATAATGTCGGGTTCTTAAAGGAATTCTCCGTACCTACCGAAGTCCTCAATTACAATGCCAAGTATCATTTCAATGGGTTTTGAGTCTGTTATTTCCTTTCTCAGAAATAGGCTCGTAACTAAATGATAACAGCCATTATCATTATTAAAAGTCGATCGATCAGGTTAAGCTACGCTTACCGCGGTCGGTCCGTGGATGGGTGACCATCTTTACACACCAAGAAACCTTCGTGTTTTGGAAAGCATATTAACGGTCGTCAGAAATCCGACATTCTGGCAATCAGTCTTACCAAGGGGTATCGTATTATCCAGTAACTGGGTTGTGGAGGTCAGATAGGCAGTCGCTCCATGTAAAATACTGGTATTCAGCTGCATCCGGTTAGACTGGTAGCCGACCCCAACATAGTTGGGAAAAGGCTAGGTAGATTGAGGTTCAGCGATGTATCCAGGATCATATATTTTGTATAGACATGTCATTGTTGGAAGGTCGTGTACCGAAGTTACATTTCATACATTAACTAACGAACTAACATTCACATTATATACGGATGCTCTTCTTACAGCGTACTATGGTCTAGTAGAATCCCATCTACGCTATGGGCTAATATTTTGGGGTAACTCGACGGAAAAACAATCAGCATTCAAGTCTCAAAAAATGTGTTTGCGGGCAATGTTTAAACTTGAGAAGACCGATAGCTGCGTGCCTTATTTAAAAAATCACAAGATATTAACTTTACCGTGCTTGTACATATTAGAAGTAGCTGTGTTTGTTAAGTCGAATCCGCATTATTATAGGCGTCTAGCCGACATACATATTCCCACGCAATAGACGCGACAATGGTCAACTTTTTCTCCAATCCGCTAAGATGACCCTAATGCGCAAAAGTGTATACTGTATGGCTCCAGTCATTTATAATAAAGTACCTAAAAGCTGGAGATAACTACCTCAATCTATTTTAAAAAATAAACTTCGTACTTTTTTGACCGCTAGAGCATATAATAGCGATACTGAGTTCCTGACTGAAAATGAATTTGTCTTGACATAAGTAATTAGATTAATTTGGAGCTACTTATATAATAATGTTGAATTACTCTATAATTTTAATATCCCATTAATAATTAAGTTTGACAACTTCTAATATTTTGTAATATTTTTAATCATTTTAAATTGTATAAGTAAATGTATTATTTTGCGCGTCACGTAGTGGCAAACATGTTAGCACTTAATTGAATTTATCATCTTGTATGCACTTTCTAGGTATGTACACACACATGTTTATGTAAATAAATAATCTTATCTTATCTTATCTATCTAACGCCTCCTTCCTATGGGCGTAGGCAGAAACTACAGAACGCCACCTACTACGATCCTCACACACTGCTTTTGTATCGTTTATACATCTGGTCATACACGCACGCCCCGGTTGCGAGTACTACGCATTTGACCTTTCTGAAGCAAATCACCAGTAAGGTCACTATGTCTCTTCATAGGGTATCCCCTGCCAGCGTTTCCCTGTTGATTTCATTTCTCAGAAACCAATTCTAGGCCCCATTCAGAAGCCCATTCATCACGAATTCACTCAAAATACAATTGCGAGGAATGTAAATTAAATTACTTCTCAATCCCCCACATATGTAAAGTTCGTTTCATAAGTACTGTAACCACATTAGGAGTTTGAAACAGTCTCGCGAATGTGACCTTGAAATCCTAAATTATATTACTTTAGGCTTAATACGAATATGTAACGCTCATCCTTCTAAGACTATGTCAAGTTTAAATGACTAATTGTTTCAGAAAATGTGTGAAATTCTAATTGTGTTTCACTATGTTCATTTCGGCTTGGAGTAAGTTGGGAATTTTCGGGTAGGTAATTATTTTCATACGTGAATAAATAATATTTGGGAATGTTTTCGACTTTACCTCTGTGAGTTTTATTTGGGTGCTTGATTAGTTTCGGAATCAATCGAACCTAATAGGGATGATGCCTGGGTAAAACAGAAGAAATTCTATTTAATCCGTCAGGCAGATAATATTAGACGCGTATTTTTTGCTTTATCATATTAATAAAAAATGACTTAGATATAACACATTAAAGTTGGGGCTGGCTACGTTACAACTCAGTATAAAATCTACATAGGCGTGACGTCATGCCACATTTTAACTCAATGTATCGCCGTAATAATAAAGTAAATAAAAAAGCTAATTTATGATCAACTTCTCAAGTAAAAAAATAATGTGCATTGATCATCAGACTTTTTCACATCATGTTACAAAACAAAAATACAAAAAAATACAAAAATGTTTATTTCATAACCATAGTTGTTTACATTTTGTGGGTGATTGGCGCCTCCTTTTAAGCATATTAATGCCTGTGTTAGAAGACACCGCTCTTTCTTAGGTAGGCCAAAGGTAATAAACAAAACTACTTAGGATATTTTACAAAATATGTTTAAGGTAAGCGTGTTCGCAAATGAAGTAGAATGGGTGTAGTGGTGTAAGTGTGAGAATGGTGTGATGTGATGTGAGTGTGATGTGATGTGTGATGTGGTGTGAGTGATGTGGTGTGATGTGATGTGATGTGTGATGTAATGTGATGTGAGTGATGTGGTGTGATGTGAAAGTGACTGACATTCGTGAGCAGTGTGGCTGTGTGGGGGAGGGGTGGGGGTGTATATTAGTGCATGTGTTGAAGGAGTGACTCAGTATATGTGTATGAAAATGGCTTTATCCAGTCTGTTAGTTTTTTTTTACATTCATGTAGTTGGTTGGGATATATGAATATATGTTTGTTTACCCTGTTATACAGTTGAGCAGATCGATGTTGATATTGTATAGCCGCAAAATTCGTCTTAGTCGGTGGTATTTGTGCAATCAAGTCTTTTCGCCTTTTCGACATTAGTTTTGGATCGTATGAAAGAGTTTTATGTTTTTTTAGGACAGTGGATATGATATACAATTTCCTAACTGAAAGTAGACCACTAATTTCGTATAACTTTTCAGTAGAATACCTCATCTTTTCAAAATACATAGTCTTTATTAAGGATCGCTGTCCTCGTTCCAGATTGATAAATTTTGTTTTAGCCGCGCCTCCCCATATAGGTATGCAGTAAACTATGACAGATTGTGCAAGTGATATATAAACTTCATTTAGGAGATTCCTAGGAGATCCACTGTTTCCTTTTATATTTTTTGGAAGTATATGTCTTAGAGATTTGAAAATCCAGCCCAGCTTCCTAACTCTCGCAGTAACGTGTTCAAGATGGGAATACCAGGATAATTTTTGATCAATTACGACGCCTAAGTATTTTGTCTGCGAAACTCTGTCAATTATAGGGCACTTGCAATTTTTATCTGAGGTGGTATTGCATGAGTGTACTTTAATGTTAAAGGCTACATCTGGAGAATGGTTAGAGATTGAGAAACAGATATAGTTCGTTTTTGTTGTGTTTAGCGACAGTAAATTATCTCTGAGCCAATTGGCAATTTGGACCATACCCATTTCAGCTTCGAGTTTTACATCTGACCAATTGTTTCCGGAAAATACCACAGCAGTATCATCAGCATACGAAAAAATATTAGCGTTTTTTACATTTAGGTTACAGAGGTCATTTATATACGTAAGAAATAATGTAGGGCCCAAAACACTGCCCTGGGGTACGCCATATAGTACGTCAGCATCCTCACTAGTATGTGCTCCCATCCTAACTCTCTGTTTCCTGTTGGATAAATAATCTTTGAAAAAATTTAGGGGAATTCCCCTTATTCCAATTCCCTCCAGCTTTCCTACAAGGGTTGGCAACTCTAGACCATAAAAAATGTTCCTTCACTATCAGTTATCTCCAAAAGCAACCGACAAAGTACTTCATTATGCCATTGGTAGATACTGGGCAGGTTTTACACCGCTAACTTTTTTCAAGCGATTTTCCTTAAACCTCCTGGTGTTCAAGTGACGTCAGACCCAGTTCTTTGAACTTGCCCCCAGTGTGATATGCAAAGTAAAACATATTTACCATAATATTTGTATAATCTAAGCCACTACTAACATCGTCGGAAGGGTTATAAACATTAATTACTAAGCTCAGTAAACAGATACTTGATTGCAGAATGTTGTTATTAGTGAAAAGAGGAAGCTTGTGAAGGAGTGGCGAAATTAAAGTTTAATAATTGCGAGGTTCATGGAATTATTATTATTATGACATACATAACATCATGCCTATATCCCCCGGGGCTAGGCAGAGGTGCACCTGTAGTACACCCGCACTTGGCCGGTTATTATTTTTAAGTCTCTCTCTGTGGGAGTGAGTGGGCCATAGTCCACCACGCAGGCTCAGTGCGAGTTGACTGATGTCACATTTTAGGGGTATGAGGAACAGGGTGTAAAGTTCACTCATCCACCATAGAAAAGGGAGGATCCTCCGACCAGACGGGTGTCGTGTCTGGCGGGCAACTGCCCAGAGGTTGAAGTCGGGAGCTTGTATATATGTCCGCCGCGCAGTAAACTCTAATTGCGCGATGCAGGATTTAAGTGACGTCAGGATTTTGTGTGACGTCAGGTCTTTGATGCGTAGTTTGCATGTGGCGATGTAGATGCTGCCACAACATGTCTTTGCATTTTAGCTTCTAGGTAATACTGGTTTCACCGTTTTGAAAGCAGTGGTGATGAAATAATTTACACAAAGTAAAGTGCCTGCTTCAGATCGAACCCACGATGTACAACTCGTAAATCACGTCCATTACCAGTGAGCCACCACTGCTCTCTGCTCTGCTCTCACTGCTGTCAGTACATACTTAAGTTAATTCATTACTTTTACAGATTTCAGTGATAAATAAAGAATGAAGAGAACACTCGCATAAAAATAGAGCGATACGTAAATGCGTTTCAATTAATTATTACTTTTCATTCGCAAGGGGTTTTTAGCACTTAGCATTAAACACAATGTATCTAATATTCAACTCATTATATATGCAGTCGATTAAAAGGAAACCTAAGGACCCGCTCACACAACCACACCACATCGCAAAATGTGGGCAAACAGTGAATAGTGTCAATGCACCTACCTTCTTGCAGTTGTGTTGTGGTAACTACAAAATTTCGATGTGGTTGCGTTGTCGCTAAAGTCAAAGTCAAACAATTTATTTCAATTAAGCACATAAAAGGCCCTTTTGAACGTCAAAATTTACAAAAAATTTAATTGATTCTAGTCCCCCTTCTAAAAGGTAGTTTTCGTATGGAGAAGAATGGGCAAGAAACTCTACCGTTACTCTTTTAAAAAGTTTTTACAATATTTTGTATACATTAATTATATGTGAAGACTACGACGACCATGATATGTAAAAAGAATGAAAAATGGTGGTTGCGATGTGGTTACGTTTGTGGCTAGTGTCACAGACACGAGGTAGAGGTGTAGATCGTTGTGTTTGCGATGTGGCCGGCGCTTAGTGTGGGGTCTCGCTTGTGGTTGCGATGTGACCTTGATGTGGTCGGTATCGCCCACACTGGTGAGGTTGACGGCCAAATGTGGTCCGTGTGAATAAACTATTAATTTTAATATTCATATAAGCGCCTGTCTACGTGTTGTGCAAAATCTGTTCAGCCGTTTTTGCGCTAATCCAGGCAAACAGACAAATGGACAAAAATACAAAATAAACTATAATTTCGGCATCAGACTCGTTCCTTCGCCTCGTAGTAATAACTTTTTTCAAACTATACAACAACATACGAATTTACAAATATTAAGTTTACAGTTTTGATTTCGTTACTTTTTTATTATTTAAATACATATAATTATAAATATTTCATTCGATTCGTCGTCGATTAGAGTTTTTCTTTTCTGTGACTTAGTAATTATATAAAGTAGATATTATAAAGTAGATCATATTACTCATTAGACGATGAGTAATATGATCTGCAGTCTATAAAAAATAAACTCATACCAAAATGTTGGATAGTCATAAATAATGCCAATTTTGTTAACAGAACATTTTAATAGAGCTTATTAATTAGTTTGCCAAGAATAAATGGGTACGGTCGGCGACAAAAGTCGATTAATACTGCTAATTTTACACATCATTATTACAATATATTTCAACACATTGTATTTCAGAATTTCATACAAAAGCTAAGAGTTAATTTACTTCAAATTTTCCTTCAGTTCTGATTTTAATTAACTATTTAGCTCATTAATTAAGATAGAAGAGAACCATTCGAAGTTATTTTCAAACAAGTTTTTAACAGTTGTTCTGTGGGGTAATTGCATAACACACATAAAATGATAATTGATAGCAAACGCAAAACGCGATGAGGATTTGTTTTTGTTTTTTTTGGATTTCTCCCCTTTTAATTGCACGAGTACATTTGTATTTACATGCATATCTTTATTTGCAATCCATAATGTTTAAAGACCTTAGAATGGCTTTTAAAGCTAAGGTACAATTTCGAACCCTGTAGGGCACAGAAAAATGTCATAATCATCATTTCAGCCGAAAGACGTCCACTGCTGGACATAGGCCTCCCCCAAATGGGGGGGTTTGCCATAATCGCCACGCTTGGCAGGCGGGTTGGCGATCGTAGTATGGTGTTAAAATGCATAGAGAACGCTGCTGCCCATTCTTTAGTGAGTCTCTTAGTCGCCTTTTACGACACCCACGGGAAGAAATGGGATGGTACTTTTCTTTACGTTCGGCACCACACGGAACAAAATGTACATGTTAGTATTATTATTAAATTAATTCTCATTCTTATCTTAACTTATAAGCGAATTATAAAACCAGCTCTGTGGTCTTGTGGTGAGACCACTTGTCTCAGACCCAGAGGTCGCCGGGTTCAATTTCCATTGGGGGCTTAATTTTCTGCTCGGTTTGGTTGGTAGTAGGGCTTGTTCTAAGTCCGCCTGGCTAGCTACCACCATCTTATTTATCTAAGTCTATCACCATAACAACAATGTGAACAGCATCGTTGTGTTTAGGCAGTTAGAGGTAAGATAGCCAGTTCCTCTGTGGTTGAGGGCTCCGGGTGAAGCTCGCTTCCACATTCGGCCTGATCATCACTTACCATCAGGTGAGATGCAGGGCAAGAACTTCCCAGTTGTGGTTAAAATAAAGAATTAAAAATAACTGAAGTATTAATCGACCTTTGTGACTGACTGTAACAGAATAATCGTTTGATAATGATTCATGAACTGTCAAGATATTTTATCGCGTGACTTTTTTTCGTATTTACTACTTTCCCATGCAAATGAAAGGGTTAGGTATACACCAAAACATCTACGTACACATATGTTTTCACACGAAATGGCCTAAAAACCTCGCCCGGCCTACATACACAAAATTATAACTCAAGGTACTTTCGACCCTAACACAACACTAACCCTTTATCAAAACAGGAACTTATACATAAACAGAAAATAGTAAAAAAGTTCGCGTGTAAATAACTATTATGGGAGGACCGATTCCTAATATTTACCGACCGCTGTTGGTAAAATGTAACACCCGTAAGTTAGCCAATATACGAGTAGCCGCATTATTTTCTTGGCTTTTGTTTTTGGAGGTATGAATTATATTTTTAACAAAGTTTGGTGCTAAACTGTTTTTAAGCCTTTTCTTTTTTAAGTAGCAATTTTTTTAGCAGTAAGTCCTTTGCGTATTAAAAAACCATTGCAGTCCCCAGAACCAGGGTAATCTACAGCATGCAATCCTAACCAATTGTATTTTAATTTATTTTATAAATGCGTAAGTGAGTGTGTTTGTTACGCTTTACGCTAAAATCGGTGAACGAATTTGGATGTAATTTGGCTCATCGATAGACCATGGCCTGGGTTAGAACATAGAATACCTTTTATTCCGATATTTCTACTGGATCGAGATTTATGCCTATGAAACCGCGGGGCTAGTGCTTTATACTTTAATTTATCCCAAAAACATTACGCCAATAATTTGAAAGTTGAAATCACCCATAATTTAGTAAAAACCCGCGTAACACAATGGTTTCTTAAGAAGACTGGCGGCAGAAAAGTTCGATTCCCATCCGTTGTTTGGGCATAAATCCACATTTGTTCAAAAACATTAAGTTATGTTATAAGTTCAACATGTTCAAGTATTACGGCTGGTAAATAAAACGTTTCGTTAATTTATTTTAGAACCAGGAGTTAATTGGTATATTTCATGTAGCCAGTCACCTCGTTTAAGTATGGAGGTCGAGCTGATCAATAACTGACCCTATTAGGCGGAAAGTACCTACGGCATTGCGTTGTGATTTTAGCTTGGAAGCTTTTATGACCGACTTCCTAAAAGGAGGAGTTACATAATTTAACTTTTTTTAAATTAATTCTGGCACACATAAGGTTTGTACCTTATGTGTGCCAGAATTAATTTAAAAAAAGTTAAATTCTGGCTTCAGGCGGACTTAATGCCTTAGGCATTCTCTACGAGTCAACCAAGGGTGGTGAAGAGATTAGATGGCGGGTGCTCTGATTGACTACATATTAAGGAGATAATAATAATAAAAAGATAACAAAATTAATTGTAAATAAAATACACCAATATATAAATAGGTTATACACTTATAATACATATTCACTATAATATATACCAACGTCTATACATATAAAATTATTTGTCCTGAATGACTGACTGACTGACGGATCAACGCACAGCCTAAACCGCAGATTGTAGACCTGAAACTTGGAGGCTGTGTTCTTTGTATGATGTAGGCATCCGATAAGAAAGATAAAGGATAAGGGGGTGAAAAAGGGGGCAAAGTTTGTTTGGGGCAACATGATTCCTTGAGTTAATAAACTTGAAACTTGGCACAAAAAGTACTAGGCTTCCATGAATTCAAGATAGTATTTCAATCATTAGACGTTGTGCACAATTTCTGAGCAGTGGTAACCTAACAAAAAGTACTAGGCTTGCATGAATTCAAGATAGTATTTCAATCATTAGACGTTGTGCACAATTTCTGAGCAGTAACCTAACAAAAACTACTGGGCTTGCATGAATTCACGATAGTATTCAATCATTATGTTATGCTACTAATAGGATTTGGATGAGGCAGACAGATAGTTTATAACCTAGATTAACACTTATGATACTTTTTATATGTAAATTCAAGGAAAAGAGGTAATTGAGATAACTCTACGCTATTTGTTTTGAAAGTAACTCAGCAATTTCCGCTTAAATGCATAACGACTGGTTGCCGCTTTGATAGCAAGAGGAAGTGCATTCCAGAAAAAGACTGAATATGAAAGGAAGAATGTACAAAGTCAGAAGTATGAGCAGGACAGAGTAGGAGAAGATTTTTGGAAGAACGCAGATTCTTAGCTTATGAAGAACATAAATATTGAAAGTGAGACATAAGATTTTTGGCGATTTTTGTGTCTAGGTTGCATTTAAATACTATGTTTCCCAAGGTGACATTTTTTATACCGAGTTCAAAAAAAAGCAGGTTTGTTTGTCCGGCGACAATTCTTTACAACGTCAACTGATTTCGATGGTTATTTTGTTACGGGAAAAGGGTAAGGGCATTAGGGATGATCCGAAGGTTGCTGCAAAACAAAATGTATGAAGAAGTATTGCGTTTCACGAGAGTAAGCTTCGAAGGGCAAACAGCGTAACATATCTACTATAGTTTGACCGAGACCGCTGTATTGTGCCTTAGGAATGCGCTGCGAGGCGGGGGCCAGTTTTGCCAAATGAGCGGCGGCACGTCCTGAACGTTAATGAATGAGAGACCTTTACTGTCCCCCTTCTCACCGCGCACATTACTAAGGCGCGGTACAGCGATATCGGTCAAACTATATTTATATTTCGCAATTCTCTTTCTTTTGAGTTCCGTGTTATAAAAATATTGACATCAACTACCAATGCTCTCAGGACCCTATTTTTCTATGCATTAATACTAGGATATAAATATTTAAAAAGTTGTCATACTATCAAATATTTATCAAATATATATATATATCAAATATGTAAAAGTTGTCAATACAACTGACGATCTCAATGTTATGTTTTCTCTTTAACGACAAAAAAACAAATTTTTACCATTCCTTCGCTTGTCAGTCGTGAAATTGTTTTGCGTTCTCCGAAAAACTAAGCCTTTCTTTTTAGGGTTCCAGTAGGGAAAAAGGGGGAGAAACGATTGTGAATTCGTCATGACTATCTGTAAGGGCAACTTGCGGCCTAGCTGTGCGGCCATGACGGCGCCGTGCGGTAAAATCATACTATCTCGCTGGCTGCTAGTACGCTTTTGTCCTAAGCATTATACTCGTATTATCTGTATGAACAAACAATCTGTCTCTGTCTGTCTCTAACAAAAACATTTCTAAGAAACCTTCACAGTAGAACAATTACCGGTTTCGCGTCGCGCTAGTCTGCACGAGGCGTTAATGTGTGCGTAAAATGCGGTAGTGGGGCGCGTCATTTCAGAGTGGACTAGCTATTACTACCCAGTAGTTCCCGGGTATTACGCTCACGTCCAAATAGTTCTTTCAACTAGACGCCGTACACGTGATAGAAGTGAACATTAAAAAACAAAATATCTTATGGGATTTAGTGTGAGAGGCAGTGAGAGATATATCTTTCTTCTCTCTCATGTAACGAAATGTGTCTAAACGTGACGCGTCCTCTAAATTTAATTCTCAATACTCGTCCAATTATCGTATCGCCGCCGCCGCCTGAGAAGTTTCATTTCAAAAATAGCGGAACCCTTACCGCGTTTTTGTAAACGCTCTTGACCGGTTTTGTTTCGAGATTATACGATCGCTTTGTACAGTTTAGGGAATTCTATTAAATACTAGAGGTAGACATGCTGCCTCAGTAGCGTTTTGATGAATATTCTATTATTTTTAATCAAAGAAATACCTAGAAGCGGTTTTTGATTGACAAGATGAAACCAACGTTGAGTATTTTTAGGTAATATTTTTTGAATGAAAGTAGCATTTCAATGTTTTTACATGTGCTATATAGGTACGTAGAAATGTAAAATTTCGTGATGGCCCAGTGGTTTCAGGCCTCGCCTCTCACAGACGAGGTTGTGGGTTCAAATTCTGGCCATTACCAATGTGGCTTTTTCAATTCATATTATATACTTTATGGTTTATCGTGGACATTACTGACATTGGTGCAGGAAAAATTAACTTATAGTCAATAATTTAAGTCTGAAATCACCAACCCATCTTGCACAAGCGTGGTGATCAATGCTCGTGCCTTCTCTGTATTCAAAAGAGGCCTTTACCCTGCAGTGGGAAAATAATAGGCTGGTTTTATTATTATTATATGTAGATATGTAGGGAGGTATCTCCCTTGCCCTTGTCCTTGGTCCTTTGTTATTTGTTTGATTTTTTTGGGTTCCGTAGTCAACAAGGAACCCTTATACTTTCGCCATGTCTGTCTGTGTCCGCGGCTTAGCTCAGAGACTCTTAGTACTAAAAAGCTGTTGTTTGGTATGGGTCTACATATTAATGACGCCGACGAAGTGGTAAAATAAAATCATGTTTTTAATAATCCCCTTTCTAAAATATTGTGAGTGTGTGAAAACCATTTTTGGATTCAGGGATCCGTTTGCGAAATATTAAGCTTTAAAGTGCAAATTTTTTAAGTCAAGTGCCCCCTCCTGACAGCTAAATGGTTGGTTTTGGATATGTGAAAAAATTCACAGCAGTAGTACATATAACGGAATTAAAAGGAAAACTATCACATCTAGGTAGGCTCTACAAGTTAACGAGTAATAATTTGATTTAAAAGAGTGTCCGTGGAGTTTCTTGCCCGTTCTTGTCCATAGGAACCTACTACGCTTTGCAATGGGCAACTAGCTTCATCTTTCTGACAGACCGACCCCTTGAAAATTCAAAAGTGCCTGTAATTGGTTTAATTGAAATAAATGCTTTGAGTTTTGAGTTTGAGTTTGAATCGACGAACTTACATTTGCAAAAACATGTTCTCCCATAAATTCCTTAAGGGAGAATATGTTTTTCAACTACAATGTTATGTATGTTCTTGGGATAAAATCATCCCAACTACGGAACCGTTCATTGTCCATGGTCCGACACGCATTCGTTGTAACTAAATTGGGAAAAAAATATCAAGCCATAGATCATAATTCAGCGTCTTTTTCCATAAAACATCTTTTTCTTCATTTATCCCACACTTAACGCGTCACCACAACCAATATCACACCAGATACAGGACAATGTATCATAAAAAATATTAAGGATATTGCTGGAAAAGATAGCTCACAACAGATTAATAATAACATTAGGAGATAAGAGAAATTGCTCCCACTATATCACCGAAGAATAGTACCTACAGAAGGTCGACTCCTTACAGCGAACGAAAACAGGCGCACGCACACATAGGCGCGTATGTACTGTGATCAAAAAAAATGCCAGTCGCGAATGCATTTTCAGTTGCGTACAGTCGTGAGTATCTTTACAGTGACGCAAAATTCAAGAGCGTTTTTCTTTACAAATACAACTTTGAAAAAATACCTATTTCATAATAGTACTAGGTTTTGCCCGAGACTTACCCGCGTGGAACTCGGAAAATATCCCACGGGAAAGTAATATAACGGGATTAAACGCCTATGTTCATTATCCAGGTTATATACTATCTGTGTGCCAAATTTCATCCGAATCTGTTCCGCCGTTTTTGCTCCAATCCGGAACATGACATCCAGGCAAACGGACAAAAATTCTTAAAACTATATTTCAATCTGTATCTTGTCTGAGTAGACAAGATACAGATTGAAATATAGTTTTAAGAATTTTTAATGTGTTTTTTTTTGTGTGAAAATTAAATGAATAAATTAGACCCTAAACGAGTGTTTAGGGTCTAATTTATTCATTTAATTTTCACACTTTTTTTTTAATCTGTCGTAATTTAGTCATTTATTTATTTATTTATTTATTTATTTAATACTTCAAGCACAAAAATGTACAGAGGCGGACTTAATGCCATAGGCATTTTCTACCAGTCCACCAGTCAGTCAGTCATTAATGGTTTATCTTGCTGTGCCCGACAGGGTCCATATTGCTCTCTTACTTATTATACCATCTATGTAATACATATGGAATGCAATAAAAAATTGAGTATTGAGTATTGGTTTTACGAGTACCACTGTTTTCTGTGCTAGCGGTGTTAACCTATAATTAATTAACTGTATCCTATTATGAATAATACACTGCTAATGTACTGGTGTAAACAATTGTTGGTTAACCTTAATAAATAAATAAGTAAATATATTTTCTTATTCAGACTCGTTCCCACGCCTCGTAGACAATAAATAAATAAAAAATAAATGTATGTACAGTTTTGACTTCGTTAGTTACAATTTTATTATTTGTGTAGAATATAGATATAGATGGTTTCTATAATACTATGTTCGTAACACATAAAATATCAATCAATACTTTAGGAGAAGATCGTTTTTTAATATTACGTAGTATTTATCTTCGTAGTGCGTGTGTTTTCAATCGTTGTATGGAACCAGCCTTCTGAACTTATCTTTTCTGTGGTATCACACAGGATTTATCTAATATATTATTGGATAAATACGCACTTCCGTCTCTGTCAGTATTTGAGGTTCAACTGACCTCAGATAAGGAGACCCATTAATAAGGAGCTTTGGAAGAGCGGCCATTTTGTTGAAAAGATGACAATCGGTTATTACTGTTAGTGATGAGGTAATAAACTGCTTTATTTCAGTTGGGCATTTGTCTCTGTCTGCCCTACTCGTTGATTTTGTCAAAGTTTAGTAAGGGTACCTTCAAGAGACTGGAAGAAGTATCCTCTCATCTGGTAATAGTTAATCGCAACTATGTCAACCGTTCCGTGTGGTGCTGGACGTAAAGAATAGTACCAACCCATTTCTTCCCGTGGGTGTCGTAAAAGGCGACTAAGGGACTCACTAGAGAATGGGCAGCAGCGTTCTCTATGCATTTTAACGCCATATTGCGATCGTCAACCCGCCTGCCATGCGTGGCGATTATAGCAAACCCCCCCATTTGGGGGAGGCCTATGTCCAGCAGTGGACGTCTTTCGGCTGTAATGAGGATGATGATGATGTCAACCAAAATTCGACGGGCAACCGGCAGTGGTGATCTAGATACCTTACGGTTAACCATATAGCTAAGCATAACATCACGCCTGTATTTGTCGAAGGGTTATGCAGAGGTGTACCTATAGTAGGTGTACTAGAGGTAAACCTCTTTGCCTAGCCCTATAACTTCTAAAATTTCGCCAGTACAATATGTTTGAGTCCCATGTAATAGGGGGAACATCCAGACTCCTCGCGCTTGCGTCCACTAGTCAAACGAGGCAGTCAACCAAAACCATATAACCATATATATGTCGTAGGATGATTTGATAATTCAAATTTTCGCGAAAACACGGATAATTAGAAAATGGTTAAAAAAAAACCCTGCGACCAACTTGGAAGAACCGCTCGCTTCGCTCAGTCGGCTCGCGTGCGGTTGGTCATAGCCTAACCTAAGCAATTTCAAATAAGTGGCTCGCAGAAATGTTTTCACCATTTTCTAAACATCCGTGTTTTCGCAATATCCCTAGGGTTTTTGCGAAGACGCCCCGGGCGTCGGGAGTCGCGAGCCGACTTCCGGCCACCGTAGGCGCGGGCTTGCGGACGGTGAGCAATGGGTAGCTCGCCGTCCGATAGGGACCAGGCCCGGGTCGACGGCGCGTTGTGTTCCACGCGCGCCTCAAAGAGATGTCAGCACCAACTGACGGGGTCCGGAAGGGCCAATGCCTGCCGGGGTTGCGGGTTTGTCCAAAAGGTATATCGCGACCCCGGCACACAGGCAACGGAAGGAACACGGGTGGGTTTTAGTCAGTAAAAGTCTGACACGCCCTCCCGCTCCGCCCAAACCGGGAGAAGGTATTTGATAATTTCCCACCCTCAAAAAAAAAAAAAAAAAGGGTCTTTGCGAAAATTCGAATTATCAAATCATCCTACGACATATAGGTACGTTGATTAAATGTAGTGCTTATTTATAGCTACAAGACCATGATTTCCGCCATCCGCATCTTACTTAACTAACTTACTAACTTGCTAACTTACTTCTTCAGGTCATCAGCCCAACAAACAGTGTGTTATTTGTGTACTTCTACAAGAACAAAAATAAAACGACAATTTCTCTTCCTACTTCCCAGAATTAGACTTACGAAAAACAAGCTTGCGAAATGTCTTTACGACCGACTGCCAAGGCCAAACCTTGAACTTATATTTTTGAACCTTCCCACGTAAACCATTAATTAATTGTGTAAGCAAATCAGGCCCGCCCTAATTCCTAAGGCCCAAGTGTAAGTATACTAGGACTGAACTGAATAGATAAGTCGGCCTGCCAATTTATCACGTCATAAGGCTGAGGAGGTCATTTTAGCAAAAGCTAATTTGAAGCTGTTTTAGTCTAGCACCGACTAAGGTAATGAGAAAATATGTTAGTATATTTTGGATTCAATTTTATGAAAAGGCAATCTGTTCGTAAACGAGATTATGTGAAATCTAATGAAAAATGAATCGAGAACACATGCTCTCGTTCATGGATCTTTGACAGTCGTTTCAAGCCCGAAAGTCTGAAAACCAGGCTTGCCTAGGGGTATCGTATTACCCAGTTACTCGGTTGTGGAGGTCAGATAGGCAGTCGCTCCATATGAAATATTGGTATTCAGCTGCATCCGGTTAAACTGGACGCCGACCCCAACTTAATTGGGAAAAGGCTAGGGAGTTTGATAAACAACGCGGTTACACAGACAGTCACGAAAACCGACTTTGTTTTATACTATTTAGAGAATGTCATTAAAAGTTGTACAATGTCTTGTTAGTGATGATAGCTGTGTACCATTCTTTAAATCGCTGAAAATACTTACCCTACCACATACACACATGAGACATGGCTCCTCAATCCAGACGCAGACCCCTCATTATATATTTTTGAAATTAGTGTTTTCGTCAAGACAAACATGAGGTTATTCGAAAAAGTGTCAACGTCACGAGATGTTGCGATTCGTAGCCAATACGCAAACTCTTTAAGCAATCAGTGTTGTAAGACTGCCTTAGTGAGAAAGAGCGTTTAAGGCATGGCACCGCGCATTTACAATAAATTACCAAATGTCATAAAAAATTTGAATGTAACGCAATTCAAAAAAATAAAACAAATAATTGAAAAATGTTATTATACGACGGATGAATTTCTGAATGATAAATTAAAGTAGACTTATTTATTTGACTGGAGAAACAATTTTTAATTGAATATTGTGACTAATTGTAATTTATGATTATTTATCTATGCACTGACTGTAGAAATTGTTTTATTGTTCTTATTTCGCATGCAACCATATTTGTACGCCTCTTGGCATAACATAGCGGCCTATATCTTTAATTTAAGAACTGTATTCACTACCTATGTTACACAAATAAAGAAATGATTATGATTATGCTATATTGCTTTCAAAGTCCGTTGCTGAGAACTTTCCGTATATTAGCTATCAGATTCCGTTTTCTATCTGCCTAAAGAAGAAATATTCAATGCTGCATCAAGTCTCGTGACAAATCTGTGCCTTGTTGGTGATAAAACTAACATTACCGTTCTCATATCTCACGGGAGTTTATGTCGCACCGGCTGCTTTACTTACACCATCATTTAGGCAGGCTCTAGGATATGTCCTGAAAAAGATAGTTTTTTTTCTTCTAAATATTGTTTAAATCAAAATATTGTTACAATATTTTGGTTTAAAAGAGTATCAGTGCAGTTTCTTGCCCGTTGTTCTCCATAGGAATCTACTACGCTTTTGAATAGGCAACTAGTATCATCTTTCTGACAGACCGACCCATTGACAATTCCTGTAATTGGTTTAATTGAAATAAACGCTTTGAGTTTGAGTTTGAATAAGTGCCTAATAGATTTAACTGGAAGTGTTAGATCGAATGAGTCTTGTAATGGTCAAGTGGTTTTGCTGGGTAACTTATAAGCGTTAGCAAAACTATCCTATATCTATACATTTTTGCGGTCACTGGATTATCTTGTAAATACTTGATCAAAATCGGTCCTGCGTTGGTTTAGCGGTCTTGTTGGCTACTGCTAACTTATTAGCAGTTGGTAAAACTCACCTTTAAACATTTTTTCAGTCATCATCAGTAATCGCGTTCCATTATGTTAAAATGTAGTACCAGATTGTGTTATACACAATCGCAGTAAATTCTTACGTGACAGTTTTATTTACAAGAAATATTGGTGCTCGTCTGTACCTACACACAATGTAACACTTTAGCCTTGACAGCTCAAGGTCAAAGCGTTGCCACCGACTTGCGGTCGATTGTGGGTCTGCTTAGCCTTTTCCCAACAATGTTCAAATGAAACCGGATGCAGCTGAATACCAGTATTTTACTTGGTGCGACTGCCTATTTGACCTCCATAACCCAGCTACTGAGTAATAGGATACCCCTTGGTAAGACTGGTTGTCAGATTTTCGAACTTCTGACGACCTGTAACTACTGTCACGTTCCCAGGCACGGAGGTGTCTTGGTATGTAAAGTTCGTCACCCATCCACGGACCAACGGCAGAAAGCGTAGCTTAACCTGATGGATCGACCCGTGCGGCTGTTATTACTTAGCCACATACTCAAGTGTAGGTTGTATATTGCCAAATTACTACTGACTTCCGAAACTAATATTATTTTTCAGTTTGTAGTCGGTCGTTTTTTTTACCACTGATGTGCGGCCTACTGTACTAGAAATTTCTCCATAGTGCGTGTTTTCAAACAGATTTATCATATTGTTTACAATCATCCGTAAATTAAACAATGCTTCTACACGATTACGTTCAGTATTACCATACTAATAATAATTCACCTTTTCTTTTTTTTTGTTTTTGAGGGTGGGAGTTTATCAAATAACTTCTCCCGGTCTACGCGGAGCAGGAGGGCGTGCCACTCTTTTACCTACTAAAACCCACCCGTGTTCCTTCCGTTGCCTGTGTGCAGGGGCCACGATATACCTTTCGGACAACTCGCAACCCCGGCTATATATATATATATAATTCACCCAGTCGCGATTTCTAATATCCCAAACAAATACAGCAATTACAAAAACCATAAACTACCATCAAAAGCGTGGCCACCACAGCCGTTTGGCCATTATGATCGTGCGTGTCATCTGAAAAACCATTCCCCCACCCTGTGGTAAAGACGGCCGTAATGTCTTCTTTGCTTTGTGCGATATTGGCCCTAAAATTTGCTATATATCTTTTTATGGTCACCCTACTGACATGTGTGAGTGCGTCGTCATTTTTTTAAGTGTGATGACATTTTTTTGGTTTTCGATATTGGTTTTAAAATATTTAGTGTACCTGGGTTGTTTGGAGGTGTCATATTTTAATAAGATACTGAAAAGCTTTATGACATAGGTGATCTTAAAAATAATAATTTCACTCATGGAGTTAGTTGTTTTATAGTTAATTAAAGCAATATTTTATGTTCGTTTAGTCGTTATTCTAAGAAGTCTGCGCTATATTTATTTATTTATTTTATTTTATTTATTAGGAAAAACAAACAGTGACACAATACATTTTTTACGAAGTAATACAAAAAAGATACGGCCAAATGTGTGTTGTGTAACCAACAACATTTTCCACGGAATACACATAAAAAATAATCTTTACAAATTATGCTATTTAAACTAAAACCTACAAACTACAATAATTTAAGAAAACATTTTTTGTGCTAAATAGTAAAACTCAATTAAATAAAAACTCATCATGCAAATCTAAATTAAAATTACTAGTGACTAAGTGTGACCTTTAATATTTTTGAATCTACCAGCAGAAAGAGCAGGCATATCGATATTATGGAATTGCTTGTTGTAATTATTAGCTAGTTGCTAAAGGTATGTTTATACTGAAACTCTGAAATTATTTAAAAAATATAATAAACCATCCGTTGATGCGCATTAGTCACGCGGGGGTCTACAACAATAGATAATTAACTATCATATTAGTTGACGCTTGATAGGTTCATTCTTCATTTCGGAAAATAAACACATTCCCAAAAACAGAAAGTCAAATATGGGCCTGCGCCCACTGGCGGCGTGGCACGGCAGGGGCCTTCGGATCACTACATGCAAGCGCATTCAAGGCATGCCGCGACGGCTTAGGTATGCCACGACGTCCTTAGTCATCATCATTGTAATTTCAATTTTATTGTCATACCTTTAAGTTATATTTCTATTCGTCGCATAAAAATCCGTTGCCGTGCCGTGCCGCCATCGGGCGCAGGCCCTAAGTTTCCAATAAACAAACAGAAGAAAAACAATGCCTCCAAAACTACAACTTCCAACCGATCAGGAACGAATCCACGCGTAAAAATGTAACGCGTCTTTAACATCCCGTGTTGATACAAACTTATTACAACTTCGCCACTTCAATCCATGAGAGCTTTCATGTTTTTCGGGCAAAGATTTTGTAAGAAAAAAGTTCTCTTCTAAGACAGTCGCATTTTGGCCCGGCGAAGTTCGGCTTCATAATCGTTTTCAAAGTTATAAACGAAAGACTTTGAGTAATATTCGAGATTTATGCTCGCTTGCCTTAGAATTTTAGATACTTGACGGAATTGAATGTGAAATGATGATTCTGTGATTTTAACATCGTACCTACTAAGTGCTTAAACTTTGCTCCACATACAGAAACATCGTGTTTGACAGAATTTAACAGTAAACCTTTGTCTGGATTATAGAAGCTGTTTTATTTTTCCATGATCAATCTGCCTAGCCTTTTCCCAACTATGTTGGGGTCGGCTTCCAGTGGAACCTGATGCAGCTGTATTTTACATGGAGTGACTGCCTATCTGACCTCCACAACCCAGTTACTGGGAAAGACGATGTCTCTTCGACAAGACTGGTGGTCTGACTTTCAAGCTTTTGGCTTTCCGTAATGACTGTCAAAGATCTACGAATGACAGCTCGCTTCCACCTTCGATGTGATCATCGGGTGAGATGAAGGCCAAGAGCTTCCCCGTTGCTTTGAGCAATTTTACCTTCACAGATACCTAAACATCAGGGTCACCTGGAAATTCTAGGTTTCTTAATTCCACCAAAATAATGAACTACAATTTAAAGTGGAGCGTAATAAATAATTATAGGCCGCATAGGAACGTAATTAAACTAGCAGTGGCCGTAATTAGGTAGTAAGATAGGCAATTATAATATTAGTTCGAAATAATACAATTGTCCGTAATTGTTGTGACCTAAAATTTACTACAAATGATGTGGCTTTATGGTTGGAAAAGGTCCACCGTAAAATTCTAAATAGCATTTAGAGGCAAGAGGAACAGGGTGTAAAGTTCACTCATCCTCCCTAGAAAAGAGAGGTTCCTCCGACCAGACGAGTGTCGTGTCTGGCGGGCAACTGCCCAACGATTTATTTCGGGGAAGTTATATATAATGTTGTTCGCGCGGTAAACTCTAATTGCGCGATGCATAATTTGTGTGACGTCAGGTCTTTGATGCGTAGTTCGTATGTGGCGATGTAGATGCCGCCACAAGCATAATCAGCCTTTCCCATTGCTGGGGAATATTATAGTCTGACTGCTGGGAGCATTATAGACAATGCCCCCCTCTCCGTGGGAGGGAGTGGGCCGTAATCTACCACGCGGGTCCAGTGCGGGTTGGTGGATGTCACATGTCTTCGAATTTTTTGTTCTAAGCCGATGCCGGTTTCTTCGCGATGGTTTCCTTCACCGTTTTGAGATCGTGGTGATGCAATAATTTACAAAAAATAAAGGGCCTGTCTGGGTTCGAAACAAGGATCTACTTCTTACCTTCTTATATCAACGAATAATAATTATAAGGTTTCCCGTGACCGCTAAGACAGTGAATTTATTATCAGAGTAATTTTTACCAAAATTAATTTTAACCGGCTTGCATCGTATTTTATTCTTGTCGGCAATCAGAAAGACGCAACTGCCCGTCTTCTTTTTCGACATAATTCTTCTTATCGTACCTCAAACGGAAAAAACGGAGCCTATTAAGGATCACTCTTGTGTCTGTCTGTCCGTCTGTCACAGCCTATTTGCTCCGAATCTAAAGGACCGATTAAGTGGTTTGGTATATATATGTATTTCTGTGACCCAAACACGGACGTGTAACGTAAATAAATGAATTTTGAATATGGGCTACTTCTACTACTACTTGCTTTATGCATTTTTTATATTTGTAATTGTAAAAAATCGGTCTGATTTTACCTCTGTGGGCCATAGTACTATGTACGATTTCAGCTGGTTCATCTTGAATAACAAATGGAATGAAATGGTTTATTCTTTAAATAGGATATCGGAATCAGTTTTACACGTCATATAAAAAAATATTAAAAATAAGCTAGATGAGGTCGGTGTTTCCTATCTAACTACTCTAAGAAGAAAGGCCGAAACAAATTCAGAGGTCGTAGTCTCTTTTAAAATCCAGATATAATCTTGGTCAAGTCATATGAGGACCATGTAGATTAGTGTCTGAAATGGTCTTTTGAGGAAAGAACCACACGTATTTGAGTGGACCTGTCCAGTCAGTGCAAGCATTTGTCAGTAATCGTGGAGCTTAACTCAGAACTGAAGGAGCTCAACTCGACGAACAATACCAAAGAAAGGATATTTGGTTAGGCCGCATATAAATATGCGATCGATCTTCGTTTTAGTATCACGTAGGGTTACAATTATCATACTGTCGTGATTTTCTACGTCTTTTACAGCAATATTTTAATTTTCGTTACAAACACAAAAAATGCCGAAAATAAGAATAACCTGAAATAAAAACAACGTTTGAAGTTGTTATGTTAGCTTTCAACATTCTTACTTTGTTTGACGTTTTGTTTGGAGAAATGTCTATATTCAATAGACGGTGACATATACACATAAAAAATAAAAAAAATTAGTTGAAGCTTGCAATGTTATTGAATTTTTAGTTGTATTGAATGTTTAATTTGTAATGTTATTGAATTTTTATTTTATTGTTTTGTTTTTATTTTTTCTATAATTTATTGTATCATGAATGTATTCTAAGTTTTAATGAATGTGTTTTTATTTTTTTAATGTATTATTTCAAACACAATGTGAACTGTTCCTGAATTGAAATTGAAAACTTACTTTGTGGTCCAGATACACACTGTTTGGTGCTTCAAACAAGAACATTTTTACGTTTGATGTATTGAAAACAAACACTCTTTTTTTTTTGTATCCATCCTTCTGACTTTTAAGCACTGAAGTCAGGTTTGCATACTGCTTTAATTTCACATTATGTTTTATTAAAGCCGTGCACATCAGCATAGAATAGATGAGGTACCCAAAGCGTTGTCGGTTTAATTTTCTTGGCGAGTCGCCGAAATAAGCTAGAAAAACGTTTTCGAATAAAGATTTCAATTTTCTTTCATTCTTCCATTCAACAAAATTTTTTCATCGTTTTTCAAAGAAAAAAATTGTGATTTTGGCGGCAACAAGTTTTGAATTTCAGGTTGCGTCAACGCATTTTCATCACACTCATTTTCTTCGCTTGAACTCATTTTACCAAATCAAATCAACAATTAAGTAGGTTTAGGCAAGGGCCTTAGAGATATTCCTCGACGGCATGTGAAGCCAAGTCAGAGGCCCGTGAGTGAGTTTAAAACTCTGACACCAGCTTAGTCGCTAACCACACGAGAAAAAGGAAAAGTAACTGGGTTGTGGTGGTCAGATAGGCAGTCACTCCATGTAAAATTCTGCTATTCAGCTGCATTCGGTTAGACCGGAAGCCGAACCCAAAATAGTTGGGAAAAGGCTAGACATATGATGAATTAAGTTTCGTTTCGTCGTTTATTCAAAAATTAACAGCTACCGAAAACCTTATGTCAATTCTGTTGAAAGTCGGAGAAATATGAAATGCTTTGAAAGTAGTCTTGGCCCTCTGTTACGAAATAATAAACTAATTATCCCGATAAACTAAAACATTTCAATAAACCCCGAACGTCCCTTATTTTTGTCACCCACTTTTTATTCGAGCGAAGTTCTTTAACGCGGAAAGCGGCTTCCGGAAAGAGTGTGCTGGTAGAAATAGTCACGTAACATAAAAGCTGTATGCCTGAAAAAATCAGTTTCAAGGCAATTTATTAAGTTTTTAGCTTCTACATACATCATTTTATACAGCGAAAGGGATTCGTTCCAACCGGGCGTCTGACGACACCTCCCGACTTTTTTTTCAAAGGTCTAAATTACCTTAAAACACAGTGCCCACGTACAAAACACATCCTCTTACTTTAATGTAAATTAAAGACCTACCTACACGCCTGAAATTAACGTCTACTTTGTAGAATTAGGCAAATTGACCGCCTACAAGGGCTAACAACTTAAGGCTTATTTACTCGAATTAACTTTCGTTTTTCGGCTCGTTATAATATTTCACTGTATTATCCGAATTAATGAAAGACGAAGGCGTATACTGTTCATTGTAGATTTGTAGACCATTTTCTATGTTGTTAACTACCTGTTTGTTGACAGGCCTACACTGTCCTCCCATATCTATTAACACTAGTTAATTGATTCAGGCGTGATTTTGCGGAAATCCATTACAATAGACGACTCTCGACTCAGACTGCGCTCGACGCTTGACATGTCCACACGCCGGGTCCGAGTTCGCAACAAGTCAATCGCCGTCCTGAGGATGCCTCGTTGAGAGGTGAAACACGTGTCGATTTCTTACAGGGTTCTTTATGACTCATTAAGAACAGTTACGCGGATTAAGTTACTAAATATACGTCGTCTATTGTATTATATTAACACTATAATTTGAAAATATTGTAAAAGTCATTTATTTTTGAAATAGTAACCGTGGAGATTCCTGCCGGCTCTTCTGCATAGGAAACGACCAATTGGAACCGTGCATCTTGCTTCTGACGTTTTATATGTGTCCAGTTTAAGTGAAATAAAATATTTTGAATTTCAATTTGGTTAGTCAGGCATACACTATATGTTTTTAGAATGGCCTAGGACGGCTAAAACACAGATCTTATGGATAGGTTCGTCAAAAGGTGAGCTTCTGTGGTACTCGTAGGTACTGTAGGAGCTGCGGGCTCTTAAATAATCTTCAATGAAACGCGTATTTATCAGTAACCTTAAAACTGGAATGAACTTTTTACTTCGACAAATGAGGTAGGCAACCAAGGAGGTAATTTATCAAAGATTTTGTTAAAATTTCGAACTGGCTTGCAAATAGAGCTGTTTAACGTAAAAAAGAAACAAATGAACATATTGGCCCGTGAAAAATTATCGTCGTTCGTCATTTAATCTGGAATTTATAATAATTATTTTACTTAGTTTGAATTTCCGCGCATTATTTGAGAAAATTACTATACAAGCCGCAACCTGGCATTGATGGACCCACGCCACGCCCGCCCGCTTCAACTCGGCCCACATTTTACGTTCGTCCATCATACAACATAAGACATAGGAACATCAAACATAGGATAAGTTTACTAACAAATGAGTCATGGTTACTTGAATAAATAAAATTTAATTGAATACCCTTTTTGCAGGCCGCGGCAGTAATGTACCTTAAATCATTATACATGATGGGATGATCAACATAATATATTACATACTCGTGGCAGTTGCATGGGGAAGCCATGCAGGCTACAACCTCTACAGTACCTACTCACCATTAGCCCAAGTGGAGTTGTGGAGGCTGCAATAAAATGAGTATATAAAGATCTTAGACCGAGCTCTATACAGGGTGGCAGGACATCTACGCGAAAACGGTTCGATTCAGTACATGATTCTGAAAACCCCTGCGTAGGAATTTTTCGCCATATTTTGTTGCGCTCTGGGTGAATTTGAAAGACTAGCTAGCTATAGAATTTGGTATGGTACAAGCAGTGGAATTAGTTGATTTTTAAGTGTACTACGATATCGCATTGGGATTGTCCTGTAAAGATATTTGTATGTTGTGAGTAAATAAATAAATAAATTTTGACCGCGTAGGTGTTGCACTTTTCTATGAAACAACAGATTTTTTTTTAATACCCGGTGAGTAATTTCAAAGCAGCAATAATTTCAAGGGGTTCAGAATCATTCGTGTTATAGTGCTTTGGCTTAGAGTTGTTCTTGTCCCTATCTTGCACTTGTAGTTTGACAGCTGTGCGACAATGACAGAAATAACGCTTAGCCGAGGTACGTGGTAAATAACATTTATAGATCTCAGCCTTAGAGTGTGTGTCCCCGATATGTCAAAAAAAGCATGCATGTTCCATCTAGATTTTTTTTAAATATTTTAAAATGGATTCCAATATCCTATTTACCGAATAAACAATTTCATTTCATGAGTTTCGTTTCTGTCCTTTTGATTTTGAAACATAAATTGGTAATAACATTGTATAAATAAAATAACTAACAAATAACTCGTACGTATCATTGTAATGTCAGAATCCAGCATACACTTGTCAAAATACTTGAAACGTAATGCCGAATGACAAACTGACAGTTTCATGTATTTGTTTACTGGAAGTTTACTGAATTGTGACGTCGTGTTACATTACGGCAATGTTTTCGAACACGGGAATAATCATTTAAACACATTAATCCTATACTATTGAGAGCGTTTGTTCTAAAAGTGGGCAACTTCGCAAACCAATGTCTGTCAAATATTTCGCTGTGCTTGATTAATTTGGCAATATTACTATATAGAAATTAGAAATGTGCTAACTAGCGAAGTAGAATATTAATTATGGAATGAAAATGTCTCCCTATTGAGAGTTTATTTATGTGGATTTTAAGGAAAATCGAAAAAAAATATTCCCAAATGGGAATTTTACCGGGCCATATTGGCATGGGGCCGGCCGTCCGCCGGCCGGCGACGTGAAAAAGACGTCTTCGGAGCAAAACGGAACGATCACTTTCTCGACTGTTTTTTGTCTCACTGTCAAAAGTTTTTAGATAAGCCACACACAAGAAACTAGCACCCTGTAAATGGGGCTCTCTACCTACTAGGGGTCGCCCAGAGGTCGAAATTCGACTATAATTCATTTAAATGTCATGATTCTAAGGTAGCCATCTTGTGTCAAACGCATGGTAGTGTGTGTAATGTTTTTTTAATTAATTTAATTTATTTCTAATGTATATTATATAAAAATATTAGCTTTCTGCACTCCTTCTCCATATAAACTTTAACAACAGGTGAGCTATGTGTCCAACATTTACGTCAGGCTAGTCCACCGGTCTAGTCGCTGAGCTATTAATGTCACTTAATAAAGCTATTCCTCTCTTTACCTAAAGCTATTCGAGCAACATCACGTATTTCGGTCATTATTCTTCCACTCACCTTACGACGTAGTAAAAGGTGCGAGATTTTCTCTTTGAAAATAGTTTCTTGGAAGTAAAACTCTTATAGAGTGGTAATATTTTTAGTACGCTAAGTTTTAACACAGATATTGGTTTCTTTTATAGCATCAATTTTAAAGTAAGAGCCTGCGCCCTCTGGCGGCACGGCACGGCAAGGAATTTTTATGCGACGAATAGAAATATAACTTAAATGTATCACAATAAAATTAAAATTTGAATGACACGGCACACCTACGCATACTGCAGCTTTTTTTTGTACCTTCTTGTTGAAATTTTAATTTTATTGTCATACCATTAAGTTATATTTCTATTCGTAGCTTAAAAATTCCTTGCCGTGTACCAGTGGGCGCAGGCCCTAAGCCAATTACGTTCCTTTTTACGTGGGCTAATAAAAGACTTATTGCATCGAGTCAATAAGTTAGATTCTAAATATAGCGACGAACGAACGAACGTCAACGAAGCAAAAGGTGTATGTAAGGGTCGTACTAGGTGGCGTCTCATGGGAAGAAGGTGTGAGTGTATGTACCTATGTATCAAAATATATAAGGTGTTAAAAAAAATACTTTAGAAACTTTAAGCTTTGGATCCTCGAACTGAATAACTTTTACTATAGGACAAATTATGAAAACGCGAAAAAAATACAGTTGTTCCATACAGTTTAGAACAGTAGGTATTAAACTTTAGTATGGAACAGCAGATTTTTTAGTTATGACTTGTAGACACCGGCTAAACGACGACCGCCCGCGCCCCATGTAATAACCCAGTAATATTCCCGTTATTTTTCTTTTTTCCTGGAAGTTACCACATAAATAGACTCTCTGTGTTTTAGGGTTCCCTAGTAAATAAGGAACCCTTATAGTTTCGCCATGTCCGTCTGCCTGTCTGTCTGTCTGTCTGTCCGTGGCTTAGCTCAGAGACACAGTTTTCTGTTTGTACTAGAAAGCTGTAATTTGGCAGGTATACATATTAATCACGCCGACAAAGTGGTAAAATAAAACAAAACAAATTTTTTAGGATACCTCCCCTACACTTAAAGGGGGGATGTTTTTTTTTCCTCGTCTTTCTTATGGTGTGGAGTGTCGTTGGAAAGGTCGTTTAAAAATAATCTGGGTGTGTGAAAGCCATTTTTCAATTAAGGGGTCCGTTTGCGAAATGATAAACGTTAAAGGGCATATTTTTGTTAGAGTAAAGTGGCCCCCTCCCCTGCCAGCTAAATGGTTGTACTTGGATTTATGAAAAAATCGCAGCAGTAGTATATATAACGAAGTTAAAAGGAAAACTATCACAGCTAAGTAGGCTTTACAGGTTAACGAGTAATAATCGACCAACTAAAATTTGCGGAGCCCTTCTATGTCCGACACGCACCTGGCCGGTTTTTTTTTACATATTGTATAGTAGAGGATTCGACCTAGGAACGACCGATCCGACGGAAAATTCCTGGCTAGACTATGATAATTAAAAAATGATATTTTTTTACATACTAAATTTGATATAAAATACGTTTCATCCATTCAACAGGTGGGTGAAGATCATTTCTAGGTCAAATCTTAGACTAACAGTTTAGCTGTAAGTCTTCCAAAGAGCTTAAATTTACAAATAAAGTTTAGGAACGAAACTTGAAATTATTAATCAAGTGATAATGGCAATTAAATTATTTACCTACATATATTAAGATGGGTAAATTGTGCTTCGTTTAAAAGTCGATATTAAAAACATGATGACGTATGTATGAATCTTAAATGAAATGAAATTGTTTATTCTGTAAATAGGATATTGGTATCACTTTTGCAAGTCATATTCAATAAAATTATTAAAAATTTGCTGGATGAATTCGGCGTTTCCTATCTGACTACTCTGAGAAGAAAGGCCGAAACAAACTCAGAGGTCACAGTCTCTTTTAAAGTCCAGAAATAATCTTGGTCAGGCATTAGTGCGTGGTCTTTAAATAGCATTAAAATCGCCACATCTCATCACTCGCGACCCAATCGACAATACTACAAAGACTTATACAAGTTGTTTATCACGTTATGAGTGAGCAGCTCAAAAGGCCATTGTTCAAACAAATTGAATTCCCCGAATAAATATTGAAAGCTTTTACTTAAATTCAATTTTCCGTTTGTTTCAGAAACAAATGCGTCGGCTGACGAGCCCGCTCCAGGTATGCTACGGCACGAAGAAATGACCAGCATCACAGCAAAATGGACCATAAATACTGGACGACATGGATGAGAATCGCGTGCATACCACTCGCGCTGCTAACCACCACGGTAGCAGACTTCACGACGGAGTGCCAGAGGCCTTGTGACTGCAGATGGCAGTCCGGGAATAAAGCCGCGATCTGCTCAAACTCAAGCTTAAAAATTGTCCCAGCGAACCTCAGCAACGACATTCAAATACTAGACCTCTCAAACAATCATCTACTACAACTACATCAAGAAGCATTCAAGAAAGTAGGCCTAAGTAATCTAAAGAAACTGTTTCTCAAAGAGTGCAGCATCGAAGTAGTCCACAAAACTGCGTTCGTAACTCTCGCAATCATGATCGAACTAGATTTGTCGAAGAACAGAATACGATCGCTGCACCCCGATACTTTCAAAGGCACAGAGAAACTGAGATTAATAAACTTAAGCAACAACTTTATCGATAAGTTGGAGGACGGTATATTCCGCAATTTGAAGTTTCTTCAGAAAGTAGAAGCGAACAACAATAGGATACACCGTATAGGAACTAAAGCATTCGTCAACTTGCCCCAGTTGAAAATATTGAGGTTTAATGGCAATAATTTGAGTCATATGAAGCCGGAAACTTTGATGGGTTTGAGAAATTTATCCGGGTTAGATTTACACAACAATCCATGGCGTTGTGACTGCAATCTTCAGACGTTTCGGGATTGGGTGATCAGTCACAACCTCTACACCCCTCCCACGTCGTGCGCCGAACCAACATCTGTACAAGGCAAACTTTGGAATGAATTAGACTCGTCCAACTTCGCCTGCCGGCCGACAATACTCGAGCCGGTGCCTGACGCAACGGTCAAAAGTTACGATGAAAACGTGACTCTGACTTGCAAAGTAGTGGGTAATCCACCACCTGAAGTTGGCTGGCGATTTAACGGAAAAACTATTGAGATGAAAGCTTTCGGTGAGATTAGATACACCGTAGCTGAGAACACTATGGATTTGATTCGATGGGTGAATTTGACTATAATTTACGCACGATATAGTGATAGAGGTAACTACACGTGTGTTGCTGAGAACCCCGGAGGTCGGGATGAGAAGTCTTTAACCCTAGTGCTTTCAAGATATGGAGGTGTAGGTACCATCGCTGGTATGGATACAGATTCTTTCGCAATTTTAGTTGGCTGTCTAACAGCCATAGTAATTATTTTCGGCGCAGCGCTAGTGGTGTGTTATTTTACAACCCAAAACAATGAAATTAAAAGACTGATTAAGAACGATGCTCGTTCTTCTAACGGGGACGTGTTGATAGAAGGCTCAGAAGCTTCTGAAACAGAGAAGGGGATGAAAATGGAGGTGAATCCGGTGTCGAAGCCGCCTAGGAAGTATGAAGCGCCGCAGTCATTTACAAGTGAAGCTACAGAAATGTCGGAACTGAATAGGACTTTACTAGACAACGAATCTGTATTAGGTAAGTTACAACATTTTCTAAATCAATTTTGCTCGTAAGTTTTTTTGCGGTATCTTACTAAAATGTATTCCATCTTCAGGTTTAAATTCAGTAGCAAGGCTGTTCTTTTTTTTAACCAGTATTTATTTATGTTTTTTTTTTATAAGACATTTGTGCACTAGTATCGGATCCTCTCAAATATTCATTGGGACTACATGATACTTTGGTTATGTGCCTATGTAGATAAATAAAATAGGATAATCGGATCAATACTTGATTTGTCGAATCTGAAACTATTAGAGGTAGGGAATGTTGTTCCAAGGAACCTATGATTTGATAACAATTTTTATAGTAAAAACCACGGAAACATATATCCTCTTTCGACAATGCTATTTGCAGACGAAAGTACACACAGCTAGAAAGACAATCTTTCAAGATAGCCAAACAAAGGCATTCTACTACATGTCTCTAGATGTCTTCCACGAATTACTTACAAGCGAAGTGGCCACCTGGACAAACGTGCACCTACTAGGAGTTGGGTACTAACAACAATGAAGACTTAAGTTTAGTTCACACCGAGACGTGACGCGACGCGATGCGGCGCGCACTTTTTAAGGTAGCGACACAATTTAGAATTTATTTGCTACACAATAAGGTATATGCGTACATTTAAATAATATTTGTAGACCATTTATATTGTGGCAGAATATACAGAATTTCTTAGTAGTATACTTAACTAAAAAAATTATCATCATACTGTGTGAAATTACATTCTACGAATAGATTTATTCTAATTCCGATTCTGATACGCGGTGCGATGCATGTCAGCGTTCTTTGAAACGTTTTCACGCTCTCAAACTTAGTTACCGAAAAGGTACTTCACTTTTCGTATTGTAACTAAGTTCGATATAGTGTCGAAAATTTGAACCACGCTGGCTAAACCTAGCGCTTTCGCCTTAAGATAGAGGCGAAAGCGCCAGGCTTAGCCCGCGTGTTTCAAATTTTCTTACGTTTTTTGTAATTTGCAAGTAAATAACGTGTTGTATGTTGATCAAACTATGATACGCGTTCGTAACATGTATTTACAGACCTGTAAATTGCAAAACCAAAGAAAATTTGAATCCCCCTTTAAAAGTGCCCGCAGCATCGCGTCGCGTCACAACGCGTCACGTCGCGGTGAGAACTGACCCTTACCCGTCAGCAGAACGCTTAGTAAACTGGAAATTGAATGTAGGTGAAGTCGTGCTGATGTCAAAGAAAAATGTAATATGTGCCAGGTGTTTTCGACTGAGTTTGTTGGAGGTTAAGGGAGAAACGTGAAAATAAATAGTTTTTCCTGAGGCACCATAGATTTTAAGTTTAAGCACTTTTTACAGAACATAACATCACGCCTGTAATCCCCAAAGGGTTGGGCAGAGGTGTACAAATAGTACACCCACATTTCGCCAATTTCATGTTCTACACGCCAATTATGATTACAAATTGTTTTTGTATATGCGAACCGGGCACAAATCCAGACCACTGGCTATTGAAAAATTTCAGATGGAAAAACCCAAAAACACTGCCCAACTGGGGAATCGAACTCAGGACCTCATGTTCAGCAGTAATACTTGCTACCAATAGACCAAGGAGGCATTTCTTATCGTCAGAAAATTACAGTAGACATTCGTATTAGTTACACAATTTCCTCTCTCCAATTATACAATTCTTTTTCATCAATAATAAATTCAGATCAGTAAATTATTGTGTTGAACATACAGAGAGAGTGAATTTTGCATTTTTAATAATCGTGTAGGGATTATTGAGATCTGAAAGATCTATCTTCTAGAAAAGAAGAGGAGATCGCAAATTAATATATTAAATGCGAGTATATCGATTCGTAATAAAAATAATGACTGAACAGTTTTGAATAATAGGCATACAAGTGACGTATTTATAGGAAAATCCCATACGTAAAGTTTCCTAAGACTATAACGTCTGCAACTTACCGTCGAATGACGTCACTGTAACGTTATTTATGAATGTGTTGGTGTTTTTCTAGAGATTGTTGTTTGACACCGTAAAGTAAAACTCCGCCGCCAACATTTTTATGACAGCTGTCACTGCGGCCGATATGTAGGTAGTTGCCACCGCTGTTCTAGAAACCAAAGCTTTATACCTTCTTATTAAAGAGATCTCAAAGGGCACGAAGTTCCGTGCAAAAGGTAGAACATATTATAAATAATATTAATAGTTTAAAAAACACTAAAAAACAAGCTTTTACGTCCACCTATAGGCGTATTCAGACCTAGAAACCTAATCGTGGTCCAAGTTCATTACAAGACCTTTCTAACAAGTCCAAACACGGCTATGATACGATATTTCATCATGGAATGCTAGTGCCTATCTTCCGGCTTCATCATCAGACCTTGGAACCTAATCATGGTCAACGTTCATTACAAGACCTTTCTAACAAGTCCAAACACGGCTATGATACAATCATCCATCATGAATCAGCTCAGCTCGACAGTACCATGTTATTGTATTGTCATCAAAATCACATACAACTGCCAAGTTTCATAACGCTACGATCTTTAGAAGATGGTTAAATTAGTTTTCTTAGATTTGATTACATAGTTACATACATACAGGTCGACCTAATAAAAGCGTGTTAAAAAGCTATGTGAGTTTTCTCGTTCAATAACATAACTTCGCAAGTTACCGTGTTGATGTAGCTAATTAAAATCTTTGTTTAATATCTGCTGAACATGGCTCCCCGTATAAAATAAATAACGACCCCTTTTTTCGTACGTAGTGGACATTTTCATGCTGATATTAACAATATTTATTTTATTTTATAATTTTTGGATAACTCGCGCACGAATATTGTCAATTATAAGTTTTCACAATTAGGTAAACAAATAATAATTATTAATAAATGGATAGTAGACGGTGGTAAATATTAAACATAAACAAAAGTTGAGACTATTTTAGGTTGCCAAAGAAATGATCAATCGATGATTTAGTACCCTCTAAAATTATGAAAATTGGATTAACATTTCGACTCCACTATTGATTTTAGCACCCTCGAAAACTATGAATAATTGGTAAAATGACGAAAAAAAAAAAATATTAACAGCCTTCATCTTGGATTTTGTTTTTAACCAAATTCATACTTTCTCTCTCTCTCTCTCTGTCTGATACTCGGGCCGATGTGTACAATTTTATCACAGGACTGTAATCACGTTACTCTTTTCTTTTTTCTGCCAGCGTTCTTTCTATCTCTCTTTCTCTCTCTGTCTTTCTCTTTGTTTTAGAATTAGAAGAAGACAGTCGCAAGTACTCGTATTAACACTTTTTAGCGTGACGATTTCTGAAAGTTTGCAAGCCGGGTTCCAGTCAGTGCAAGCATTTGTCAGTAATCGTGTAGCTCAACTCAGAACTTCAGGAGCTTAGCGACTTGAAACAACTGGTGAAGTGTGTGTGTATATCCATAAATTTAACCTACCCCTTCGGGCATAAGCTAGTATGAGTCTGTTGTTACTTATTAATTAATAAATTATTAATTACGGTGTGATGTTATGCTTTAATATTATTAACTTTATTAAAAAGTAGGTTTGACGTCCATTTTGTGACAAATTACGTCAACAAAAACCTTCACGAAGTGATTGAGTCCCAATTAAAAGTTTTCTATTTAATTTTAAAGTCACCGTCCGAGTTTTAAAGTTATTAAAACTTAGTTAAATTTCAACGTGGTTACTGAAACAAATTCCTAGAATTATACGAGTGTTATTAGTATTAGAGACACGATACAAAAGTCGAACGAACTTTCACTTAAAATTCGGAATTATTAATCAAAATTGTATTAGAAGTTTGTTATTGTGCTTTCTAAGTTTATCTTTTGAAACCACTTCTTAGGCTCTTTGTACATGGCACTGTGTCTTTACGGTACGGCGTACAAACCGCGCCGTAGAAAAACCGTGTCTACTCGATAAAACAAGCTTCCATAGCGATGCATAAAATACTGACGACTGTGCCTACACACGGCGTATACACTGCGCCGTAGAAAAAACTTGTCTGTTAACAAGCTTCCATACTGATGCATACAACACTGACGGTGACGACCGTGCCTACTCACGGCGTATAAACCGCGCCGTAGAAAAAACGTGTTTATGAACAAGCTTCCATACGTGATGCATACAACACCGAAGACCGTGCCTACACACGGCATATAAACCGCGCCGTAGAAAAAAATTTGTCAGTCCACAAGCTTCCATACGTGATGCATACAACACCGACGACCGTGCCTACACACGGCATATAAACCGCGCCGTAGAAAAAACTTGTCAGTCCACAAGCTTCCATACGTGATGCATACAACACCGACGACCGTGCCTACACACGGCATATAAACCGCGCCGTAGAAAAAACTTGTCTGTCAACAAGCTTCCATACTGATGCATACAACACTGACGGTGATGACCGTGCCTACTCACGGCGTATAAACCGCGCCGTAAAAAAAACGTGTTTGTGAACAAGCTTCCAAAGTGATGCATACAATACTGACGACTGTGCCTACACACGGCGTATAAACCGCGCCGTAGAAAAAACTTGTCTGTCAACAAGCTTCCATACGTGATGCATACAACACCGACGACCGTGCCTACACACGGCGTATAAACCGCGCCGTAGAAAAATCTTGTCAGTCCACAAGCTTCCATACGTGATGCATACAACACCGACGACCGTGCCTACACACGGCATATAAACGGCGCCGTAGAAAAAACTTGTCAGTCTACAAGCTTCCATACGTGATGCATACAACACCGACGACCATGCCTAAGCACGGCATATAAACCGCGCCGTAGAAAAAACTTGTCAGTCCACAAGCTTCCATACGTGATGCATACAACACCGACGACCGTGCCTACACACGGCATATAAACCGTGCCGTAGAAAAAACTTGTCTGTGAACAAGCTTCCATACTGATGCATACAACACTGACGGTGATGACCGTGCCTACTCACGGCGTATAAACCGCGCCGTAAAAAAAACTTGTCTGTCAACAAGCTTCCATACGTGATGCATACAACACTAACGACCGTGCCTACACACGGCATATAAACCGTGCCGTAGAAAAAACTTGTCTGTCCACAAGCTTCCATACGTGATGCATACAACACCGACGACCGTGCTTACACACGGCATATAAACCGCGCCGTAGAAAAAACTTGTCTGTCAACAAGCTTCCATACGTGATGCATACAACACTGACGACCGTGCCTACACACGGCATATAAACCATGCCGTAGAAAAAACTTGTCAGTCCACAAGCTTCCATACGTGATGCATACAACACCGACGACCGTGCCTACACACGGCATATAAACCGCGCCGTAGAAAAAACTTGTCAGTCCACAAGCTTCCATACGTGATGCATACAACACCGACGACCGTGCCTACACACGGCATATAAACCGCGCCGTAGAAAAAACTTGTCTGTCAACAAGCTTCCGTACTGATGCATACAACACTGACGGTGATGACCGTGCCTACACACGGCATATAAACCGCGCCGTAGAAAAAACTTGTCTGTCAAAATTCAAAATTCAAAATTCAAAAGTCATTTATTCAAACTAGGCTGAGAATCAGCACTTTTCGAACGTCAAAATTACATAAGACAGTCCCCCAAAAACGCCCACCCTTCACCACTTCCTAGTGCTTAAGCTGGGAAGAAGAAGTGGCGCAACAAACTCCCCAGCAGCACAGCTGTCGTTTCAGTTAGAAAAACTTGATTCTATATAATAATGCTTTAATGCAAAAATAATTTACATAAGCACAAATTGCAATCAACTCATAAAATAAAAACATTTTAATGAGTAGATTATGTCAACAATAAATGAAAACAAAATTTAAAATAAATTGACTTACAGTCAAATAAAATAATCCAAACAATTATATGAGCTCATATAGTATCATGTAGTCTTTGATTCTAAAAACACTTGTTTGTTGCTTGGGGTACATTGGAGTAGCTTAATTAGTCCCAAGCCTTTTTGTCGTCTAAGTAATCTTTAACTTTATAGAAACCTTTTTGACATAGTTTCTGTTTAATAAATGATTTAAATTTATTGAGGCTCAGTTCTTTGACATGGCTTGGGAGTTTGTTGTAAAAACGTATACTTTGGCACTTAAATGAATTACTAATTTTTTGGAGCCTAGTCCTCGGCACAAGAAATAAATCTTTGTTTCTAGTATTTAAGCTATGAATGTCGCTGTGTTTAGAATATAGATTTATATTCTTTTTTACATGAATCAGGTTCTCATATACATATTGAGACGCGACCGTCATTATGTTTATTTCCTTAAATTTATCCCTCAGTGAATGCCTACAACTTAGGTTATAAATTGCTCGAATGGCACGTTTCTGCAGCACAAATATAGCCTGAAAGTCGGCCGCATTTCCCCACAACAAAATGCCATACGACATTACACTATGGAAATAACTAAAGTATACTAATCGAGCTGTTTCTACATCAGTCAAATGACGGATTTTATACACCGCGTAGGCTGCAGAGCTTAGCCGCTTCGACAATTTGGTTATATGAGGTCCCCACTGAAGCTTCGAATCCAAAGTAATACCTAAGAACACAGTGGTGTCCACAAGATCCAATTCTGTCCCATTTACTAGTACATTGGTTTTCACCTGCTTAACGTTAGGTGTCAGAAATCTAATACATTTAGTCTTTTTCTCGTTCAAAAGTAAATTATTAACACTAAACCAATGCACAATTTTAGAGAGAGCATTATTTACATCGTCAATAACGGTCTGTTTTCGCTTAAGCTTAAATATAAGTGATGTGTCATCTGCAAATAACACTATTTCATGACTGTTCTTTATGAGGCAAGGTAGGTCATTAATATATACGAGAAATAAAAAAGGGCCAAGAATTGAGCCCTGCGGAACTCCCATAGTGACAAGCGAACCTGGGGATCGCTTGCCGTTAACGTCTACTCTTTGGATCCTATTATCCAAATAAGAAATAAGAAGATCCAAGGCAGTGTTTCTAACACCATAGTGATGCAATTTCCTGACCAATGTATCATGTGAAACACAATCGAAAGCCTTAGATAAGTCACAAAAAATACCTAGGGCATCATGTGACCTCTCCCAGGCCTCAAAAATATGTGAAAGAAGCTCAACACCAGCGTCGGTAGTCGAGCGACCCCTTGTGAAACCGAATTGCTTACTGTTTAATAACTTATGTTTATTAAAATGTCTTTGCAATTGATCTAGCATCAATTTTTCGAATATTTTACTAAAGGTGGGAAGCACAGAAATAGGTCTAAAGTTCGTGGGGTCTGATGTGCTGCCCGATTTAAACAAAGGTATTATTTTACTACTCTTCATTAAGTCAGGAATTACACCACAGTCAATGCATTTATTAAAAATAATTGCTAATTCAGGCGCTACAGTGTTGATTATGCATTTAGCAACCTCTACGGAATTTCCCCATAAATCAGCAGTTTTTTTAACATTGAGTGTATTGAAAGTTTTAATAATATCTCGAGCACTAACATAGTCGAAATTAAACTCATGGTCACAAATATCAACATTTTCTTTCAAAAGGAATTCAGCAACAGTGGGTGAAGAATTTAAAGATTTAGTGGTTGAGACTGGAATATCTGCAAAGAAATTTTCAAAAACTGTGGCTACTTCTAAATCTTTTTTAATAACTGTATTATTAATATTAAGGCTGTAGTCACTACTACGCTTTCTGTCTCTTCCAGTCTCATTGTTTATAATTTCCCAAGTAGTTTTTATTTTATTTTGACTGTTTTTAATTTTTGAGCTTAAATATCGACACTTAGCTTCGCTACAAACTTGTTTAAATAATTTGGAATAGTTCTTAACATACTGACAAAATTCTTTACTTTTATTATAATTTCTTTCGTCATACAGTTCAAAGAGTTTGATTCTACTCTTAAATATCCCTTTAGTTGCCCATTCACTGAAAGTTGCAGAACCACTAACTGAGATCTGCTTTGGTTTAAATGTTGAGTTAAATTCTGTACAGTACATGGCAAAAAAGGAATTGTACAGTTCATTAGGATCATCACAATAAGGCAAGTAGGGTAATTTACTATTAAGTTTGTTTTTAAAACTCTCCAAGCGACCTGCAGTTTTTGGCACTACAGTGATATATCTCTTAGCCACTTTTTTATCTTGTTTACTAAATGTAATCAGCTGTCCACAGTGGTCAGAATCTAGTTGACTTATAATTTTTTTATTGATAGGTAATATGTCAGTAAATATATTATCTAAACATGTACCTGATGTGGCGGTTATTCTAGTAGGCTCCAAAAATAAATGATTAAGGTTATATGACTGAAATAAATTTTTAATTTTTAAGCTCATCGATGAGTCCTCTAATAAATTAACATTAAAATCACCACAAACAATTATACTTTTCCCTAGTTTACCAAGCTTTTGTAACACATCATCCATGATACTCTCAAAGCAATCATAAATCGATGACGGAGGCCGGTATACGCTCAATACAACTAGCCGCTCCAACTCCACACAAGCTATTTCTATAGTCCGCTCAACAGATAGGCTTACAATATCCTTACGATCTTTGAATTTAAATTGTTTAGTTAACAGTATTAATGAGCCACCATGTATTGCATTTTCTCTGCTGAATGAACTACCAACCTGGTGATTACTGAAATTAAACATGAACTGATGGCTTTTTAACCAATGTTCTGTAATACATAAAATATCAATGTTGTTACAGTTCATGAATAACACATGTTAACAAGCTTCCGTACTGATGCATAACACTGACGGTGATGACCGTGCCTACTCACGGCGTATAAACCGCGCCGTAGAAAAATCGTGTTTGTGAACAAGCTTCCATACTGATGCATACAACACTGACGGTGACGACCGTGCCTACTCACGGCGTATAAACCGCGCCGTAGAAAAAACGTGTTTGTGAACAAGCTTCCATAGTGATGCATACAATACTGACGACCGTGCCTACACACGGCGTATACACTGCGCCGTAGAAAAAACTTGTCTGTTAACAAGCTTCCATACTGATGCATACAACACTGACGGTGACGACCGTGCCTACTCACGGCGTATAAACCGCGCCGTAGAAAAAACGTGTTTGTGAACAAGCTTCCATAGTGATGCATACAATACTGACGACCGTGCCTACACACAGCGTATACACTGCGCCGTAGAAAAAACTTGTCTGTTAACAAGCTTCCATACTGATGCATACAACACTGACGGTGACGACCGTGCCTACTCACGGTGTATAAACCGCGCCGTAGAAAAAATGTGTTTGTGAACAAGCTTCCATAGTGATGCATACAATACTGACGACCGTGCCTACACACGGCGTATACACTGCGCCGTAGAAAAAACTTGTCTGTTAACAAGCTTCCATACTGATGCATACAACACTGACGGTGACGACCGTGTCTACTCCCGGCATATAAACCGCGCCGTAGAAAAAACGTGTTTGTGAACAAGCTTCCAAAGTGATGCATACAACACTGACGGTGACGACCGTGCCTACTCACGGCGTATAAACCGTGCCGTAGAAAAAACGTGTTTATGAACAAGCTTCCATACGTGATGCATACAACACCGACGACCGTGCCTACACACGGCATATAAACCGCGCCGTAGAAAAAACTTGTCAGTCCACAAGCTTCCATACGTGATGCATACAACACCGACGACCGTGCCTACACACGGCATATAAACCGCGCCGTAGAAAAAACTTGTCAGTCCACAAGCTTCCATACGTGATGCATACAACACCGACGACCGTGCCTACACACGGCATATAAACCGCGCCGTAGAAAAAACTTGTCTGTCAACAAGCTTCCATACTGATGCATACAACACTGACGGTGACGACCGTGCCTACTCATGGCGTATAAACCGCGCCGTAGAAAAAACGTGTTTGTGAACAAGCTTCCAAAGTGATGCATACAATACTGACGACTGTGCCTACACACGGCCTACACTAGGCGAATAAACCGTAGTTTTCACGGCAAGAAAAACGTATGTGTACAAAGGGCCTTAGGGTGAAAGAAAAATTTTCGATGAAACGATCTCATGTCTCATGTATAGTCGACGTCGCAATTGGTTTACCACGTTAAGGCCTTAAGTTTATTAATAATGAGCATATAGGGATTAATTAAGTGTCATGAATGTCACTTATAAATAAATAAAAATGCGTTTATTGGCATTACAACAAACACATATAAAAACTATAATAAACAGAAAGAAAACAATGCTTATAATGCCAAAAGAGCCTCAACTCAGCATAATGTCACATGACAAGGTATACCATCTGACGCTGATTTCCAGCTGCAGTCCATTGCCGTACGCTCGAATAATGAGCTTATAGGGTTAGGGGGTTTAAATAAATAAATAAAGAGAATAGATTATACTAGATAATATAAAATAGCTTATACAAAATACTAATACCTAATTCATTACAAGACCCACCACTAAAACACTGTAACTCTTCCCGTGATATCTGATCAGACCACAGATTAAAAAGGGTACAAACTCGCTCCCCCGCATCCCGCACCCCTGATAACAATTACGAAGGTACTTGAGCAGTACAAATTGCCCACCATGGTCGGCTGGTTAAACCTTTTGTTTATTATTTCGTTAATTTCCCCCGTTCTCAGTAAACAAATTAATGCCCCATCTGATAAAATTATTCCGTATAAAGTTTCGGTTCAGATATTTGGACGAATTGGGATTCTTAATTCGCTTTGATCCTGTGTTTTGTAAAATCAAAGTTATTTTACTTAAACTGAAATGGGCGATGTTATTTAATAAGTAACCAAACGGTTTGAGTAGCCTTTTGATCTCGAAAAATAATTGTTTAGACAAAATTATTCATAAATTTAAACGTTTTTATTATTTTGAAGGTCTGCAGCTAAAGTTTATAAACTCAAACTCAAAGCATTTATTTAAAATAAACCAATTACAGGCAATTTGAATTCAAGGGGTCGGTCAGTCAGAAAGATGAAGCTTGTTGCCCATTCCAAAGCGTAGTAGGTTCCTGGGGAAAAGAACGGGCAAGAAACTCCACGGACACTCTTTTAAATCAAAATATTCTTCCAAAATATTGGTTATATCGTTCATGTTGAAATTATACATGTGAGAACAATGTACTCGTAGAAAGACGTGCACGTTAAAGCGTCCGCAATGAAAAGATAAAACAATTCAAAAATTAAAATAAGCCATGGCAGCTAAGAGATGACCAGTCCCTACTGACGGCGCCCGTTCACAAAGATAACGCATGGATCAGCGCCATTCAGCTCAACCATTTTGAAGGGAACATAATGATCCAACACACACGCCACAAACAGCGAGACATTTGAGTGAGCATGACATACTCTCAGCCGCCAGGGCTCATTCAAGTCAATGAAAGATATACCCAGTAAATGGTAGTTTTGTAGAAGGTAATGGTCACAGTGCTCACACCACCAATTAAATAATAAACGTAACATTATTCTTGTCTAACTGTTTATTTATTTTTACTACGATGGTCCTAGTTTATCATATGTTACAGCTTTAGTAGCTATATGCAAGCGCGCACGCCATTTATGCCTGGAGGCTTTTATTCCGGTATCAAGTTCTGTTTACGTTTTGAGTTTTTATTTTCGCTTGAGTATAGATTTCGATTGTTTTGTTGGTATATTGGCGTGTGCTAGCTGTCATGGCAATTTTTTTTATTTAATGTTTTGTGTTGAGTAATGTAAATTATTTTTCACACTATTATATAGAATCAAGTTTTTTTCTAACTGAACAGGCAGCTGTGCTGCTGGGGAGTTTGTTACGCCATTTCTTCTTCCCAGCTAAAGCACTAGGAAGTGGTGAAGGGTGGGCGTTTTGGGGGACTGTCTTATGTAATTTTGACGTTCGAAAAGTGCTGATTCTCAGCCTAGTTTGAATAAATGACTTTTGAATTTTGTATTACATAACATCACGCCTGTTTTTCCCAAAGTAATTAGGCAGAGGTGTACCTATATTACACCCACATTTCGCCAGTTATGTTTAAGTCCCATGTAATAGGGGGCGAGCTTATTGCCCCATAAACTGGGCACAAATCCAGACTCCGGGCAGCTACTTACATTCCTGATGGATAAATCCAATAACAAAACTGCCTTTTATGTGCCTATTTGAAATAACGATTTAACTTTGACTTTGACTTTAACACTTTGCTTGACCTGGGAATCGAACCCAGGACCTCGAGCTCAGCAGTAGCGTTTGCGGCGACTAGGCCAAGAACGCAGTCATTTTAAAAAACACGTTTATTTTTGAGGGTAACCAAATAAATAATAAATACAAATAATATTCCATTAAAAAGCAAACTTTCAAATTAATTAAAGCTTGGCACTAATTATATAAAAACACAATGAATTTATGACAAGAAAATAATTTTAAAACAGTAAAGTTACTACATCAAAATAGTAGCTATGAAGTAATAATACGCAACTACCTAACTACTCAAATATAAACGTAGAATACAGATAACAAAAAAAAAAATCGCCGAATGCATAACCTCTTCTTTTTTTAAGTCGGTTAAAAAGAGTTAAAAGCACAGAGACAAGCATTAAACATCATTTCAATAATATAAACCGAGATATAAATATTTACATAATATGGAAACGGTTAATATTCTTTGCAGACTGCATTTTTTACCTTCTTTGTCGACTGTCAACATCGACCACGACATCTCGTTCCGTGTTTGCAATGCAAACACAATAATGAACATGAGGTAGGCACTCCTTTTATTTCTCCATTCCTTTGTTTCATGACTCTAAACAAATCCCCAAGGTTTACACAACTTGATAATAAATTCAAAACAAACATGCTTTTATTTCCGATTCCGCTACCGACACACACTCAAACGGATTTGAAAATTTTCAAACGATATTTCTCTTTATTTACTTTCCTGAACTATAAAATATTAAGTAACTTGGATATTACTGACGTTGGTGAAGGGAAAACATCGTGAGGAAACCTGGACTTAAGTAAAGTTGATACAGCGTGTATTAAAAAGGTGTGGTAATATTTAATTATGTGATATATGCCAGTGACGTTGAGTGATTTGCTTGTGTGTTCTGTTCTGAGCTCACGCAACGCGTCGTATGTCAAACCGGTAATAACCAAATTAGACGCATTATGAATTTATTATACATTAAACAAAAGGTATTTTCGTAAGGCCTCAGCTCAGCATAATGTCAGATGACAACACAAAGTACCACCAGACGCTTCAGCTGCAACCCACGCGTGCCATACGCTAGAATAATAAACACAGGGAAGTGTGTGTCCATAATTAAGAGAGTAAATTGAAGGTAATGTAAGATAGGATAATAAAAGATCATACGAAAAAAAAAAACTATTGGTTATTGAGAAACTTGGTCAGTTTGATGGTCTGTACACCCTCTTCTTCTTCTTTCCGTGTGGTTAGTGACTAACCAGGTGTCAGAGTTTTAAAGCCGCCCATGGGCCTTTGACTTGGCTTCACATGCCGTCGAGAAATATCTCTCAGGCATGCCGGTTTCCTCACGATATATTCCTTCACCGTTTTTGTGTCAAGTGATAATTATACAATACTCACATGAATCCGAAAAGTCAGAGGGCGCACCTCTGACTTTTCGGATTCATGTGCGTATGTATTGTCTTGTATTCGAGCTCGAGACCTATGACTCAGCAGTCCGACGGTCACACTAGGCTATCACTGCTATCCTACATATAGGCTACCACACTTGAAATATGACCACACATCACTGATACACGCTCTATAAGTCTGAAATCGCCAACCCGTCTTGAGCAAGCGTGGTGGTAAATTCTCGCGCCTTCTCTGTATGAGAATAGGCCTTTGCCCTGCAGTGGGGCAAAAATAGACTGGTATTATTATAAGGTAAAAATGTCGTAAGAGGTGTTTTTGGTGCCAAAATGTCTTCATTCGGTCACTGTACCTTTACTATAGAACATGAAATTTAATGAGTACCCAACTTTGTGGAGACAATTGTGGGGAAAATTCTGAATTTTTATTCGACAAAAGTCGGGGGCCCTCAAATGTCAACAGCTTTGACTTGTTTTCGAGATTATACGGTTATGGTAATAACGCTGAGGGTTCCGGCAAAAAATATTTGTTTTAAGCATTGTCAGTCTTATTTTCTTCCTGATTTCGGTGAAGCGAAAAAGTCCGGAGGCTGTTTTTGTAGGGCAGTTGATGTATTGTTATGAAGGTCAAAGCCCCGGTGTTAGGGACAGTGTTTGTTAAAAATAACTGATACCGAAATCAGAAGGCCAGTTCCCGTATTTAAAAACTTTCAAAATCTAGTTGCAACCTCATCTCAGAACAATCAATGTCAAAAACTTGAGGTATTTTTGACAGATTCAGACTGCAATTAGAATACAACCGTTCTTAAAAATACGGGAATTGTATCTCTGCCGGTCTTTCAAGTAAAAAATACAAGAAAATCTATCACACATTGCTACTATTAAACTGTTCTAATAGTTTTTTTTGTCAACAGCATCAACCGAGGACAATAGCCGGCATCAAGAGGTGGAGCTTCCAAAGATATCCCACGAAGCATTGCTCATGGACCGCCTAGCCCAAGAGCATCAGGCGTACCCACCGGACCTCCTCGCATTCCCTCTCAGAGGGACCCAAGTCTCCCCTGCAGGAGGACCTTCGCAAGATACGGAAAGTCCAATCAAATCTCCAGTATACGGAGTCTCAGCTATCAATCCTGCCCTTTACAGCAGGTTTCAAGGCCAAAACTACCAAGGTTCCATTCCCCTCATCAGTTCCAAGGGCTACGTCACGTTGCCAAGGAGACCAAGAATGATTCCCGACAGCAGTCTTCGTCCACAAGTGTTCTCTACCCTGAATGGTGTCATACCTTACTATGATACCTTCAATATGAGATTCTTCAACCACGGTGGGAACTACTACAGTTTGAACAAGAGTGAGATAGATTTGGGCCCTATTGGGAAGATGCCTTCGTATGTGGACGATGAGGAGCCTGCTCCGTCTCCTGCACCGGGGACTCCTCATGCTACGATTCCTCGGAACAGCTTGAGTTCTCCGAACATCCACAACCAGCTCTTGACTTTGCAAGCCATGTCTGTGAACCAGATAATCAAGTCGGAACACAGGCCTTTGAAGGTGACCCTTGCGGAACATGAGGGTTTGCTAAGGAATCGTGACTTTAGATCAGGATACTCAGTGAATGTTGTTAGTGGGACCCTTGGAAGGTCCAGGACTGCTCCTAAACCACCTCCTAAACCCAGAAAGAAGGTTGCTAGTGAAGTGAAAGAACCGTATTTGATGAACGCTGGTGAAAATGCGACCCAAGTGTAGAAAATAGTTATGAAGATGTATGAAAAGTTTGTATAAAGGTAATTTTAGAAGGGAAATCGAATTTGGTATTGAAATGTTTTGTAATTGGGTCGACGTTGTTTTAAGTTTTAATTAGTTTATGAATTTCATCGGAACGGATGTAAACAATTTTCCATTTAGCAGACAAAAGCCAATATTTATAGAAAAGTTTCTTTATGTCGACATGCCAAAAATAAACATATTTGAAGTAATCTTCAGACATCTACGCTATCGCTATCGAAGGGATCTCGCACACCAGACGGCCACGACCACGACCAGTGGTCGCAGCGACCAGGAAAACTATAAATACCGATACGAATCGCGCACTTGGTCGCAACGGCCAACTAGCCGCAGACCAATACCACTAGACGGCCACGACTGGCCGGAACCATGGCCGTCTAGTGCGCGAGATCCCTAATACTGCGAAACTGACTGATCTTCAGTAGGCCCCAATAATTGCCTAATTAAGTGCTAAACGAATTTGAACATAAAGGTCTACTTTAACATAAATGTTTCTAAAATCATCCTATTATCGACCATAATGACTTTAATGAGACCATTATCGCTCTCCCGATAGTTTTCCGGTACTTATAATGGCTCGGTTTCTCGGGGGATGTAATTCCGATCGTTTGGGTCATCAAAAAGATATAATAGTTAAATGTAATGCTTGTTATATCAATGAAGATGTTAAGCCCTTGGCCACGAGCTACACGGTCAAGCGAGACGGGACTTTGATTGCGACTGCGGAGAAAACAAATGAAAGAAGTTATTATGAGAGTTAACACACTGGGATGCCATGGCGACGTCGCAGGCTACGTAGCCGGCTACGTAATCATGGCTACCTCTGGATAACCTACCGTAGCCAAATGAGGTTGCCAAATAAGTAGCCACTAACACGCGGGCGTCCGTTCTGGCGATCAGTTAGTCACTGAGTGAGGGAGGCGTAACTTACTTGTATACAAAATACTAGCGACTGAGCTACGCTTCGCCAGGTCGCCAGAGTATCCAGTCTCCACGTAGGGGCCAGTCGGTCGTGACTACGTTTCCAAATTGCCGACGTCACCAGACCGTAGCCAAGTGAGTTAACTGTCATACATTTCAATACGAATTGTTTGGATATGTAGCCGGCAACGTCGCCATAGCGTCCCAGTGTGTTAGCTCTCTTAGACCATGCCATGAGTCACCCATACGCGTGACGGACGGATACAGCTGACGCGCGCGCATGTCGCTTGATGCAAGTCGCATCGCTCGAGGCCATAAACCGGGCCTTTTTAGGTGAGGTTATGGATGTCTTGAACGCATCTAATTGGTCTGATAATTTTGGGTCAAAAGGAATATTACCGAAATAACTAGGCACGGCTGGCTATTGGTATATTGTTCATCTATTAATAGACAGAAAAAGATTCCTATCTAGATTCTAAAAACCTATTTAAGTCTCGAATCATGCGATCAAACCTTACTTCGGTAATCAGTTGTTGTTATTTTGATCCAGCAACCACAACAGCTGGACATGATACTTGACAACAGATCTACGGATTCTGGCTTATGCCGAGATCTCTTAACATAACTTAGCTCGTGCTTTGACTTAAATATGTTCCCGTCTCTGTCTTGCAGTTATAGTTTGACAGTTGTGCGACAGCGACAGGACTAAGACTTAGCCTAACGCTTTGGTCACGCGGGAGGTCACCGATGTGGTGAATTGATCAAATAATATCCGCGGTTGGAGGCCTTGTTAATGAATGCGCCAGACTGTCATGTAACAGAACCAGATGGAGGGAGATTGTGAGGGGGCAACGACTACACCTGCGATTGGACACCGTTCATTGTGACCACGACCGCTCTGTCAAGAGCGAAAAGAAGAAGAAGAAGAAAGCCTTGGTTATAATGGTTACCTAACAAAAGCGGTGAACGGTGATATATAATACCGTTATTATGTCACCGTTCACCGCTTTTGAGGTCCAAAGACAGAGCGTTTTTTGACATTGAAAAATATTAAATTCAATTCTCAATTCTTTATTGCGTACCATAATGTATAAAGTTGGTAGGTAAATAATTATATTAGTCAGAATTATGGACCCTGTCGGGCACAGCATAGATTAAGTAGGAGAGAGGAGGAAGAGCACTGGGCATTAAAGTCAAATACTGTTAAAAATTACAGATTTTCATGTCGGCCGTTGCTTAAACATGTGCTAAGTAACGCTTAAAGATCCCGGCCTTAGATACTGGGGTCATCTTTGGAAAGTAAAACCAAATTATATACTCGAAAGAGAGAAGTTTAAAAACTCTTAATAACGGCCTACAGTATCACGAAACTTTCGTTTAAAACTCCGTGCAAATGTTTTAAAAACAAGTAACAAGAACTCTGGCGACCCATAAAATGAAATGACGTCATTTTAAAACCAAATTCGATTTGCCTAGGTAGCTTTAACTGACGCATTGAAGTTAGTAATGGAGTTTATGCTATGTTGCTTATATAAATATGTTATAGGATCAAGATCTTCGTAGGTACCCACCAGAACTGCTATCAGAGCCATCAATGAACCGTCACCAGCTCTCGTATAGACACGTCTGATAGGTCTTATGTAACATTCATTTATTTATAGTTAATTAAAACGATACAACACCAATCAATCTGCCTTGCCTTTTCCCAACTACATATGTTGGGGTCGGCTTCTTGTGTAACCGGATGCAGCTGAATACCAGTATTTTACTTGGAGCGACTGCCTATCTGACCTCCACAACCGAGTAACTGGGTAATACGACACCCCTTGGTAAGACTGGTTGTTAGACTTTCGGGCTTCTGACGATGTAAGGACTGTCAAAGATCCACGAATGACAGCCGCGACCGACGGCCTAACGTGGTTTCCGAGGCACGGAGGAGTCTCGGTATGTAAAGATGGTCACCCATCCACTGACCAACCCCGGCAAGCGTAGCTTAACCTGATGGATCGACCCGTGCGGCTGTTATTACTTAGCCACAAGCTTCTCCGGTAAAACAGAAACATGCATAAGGCTTTTGGGTACATGATAATTATTCAGGTTACAGTTGCAATAGCAATCGTGTATTGTCATTTCGTTTAAGGTACCCTGTAGGTTTTACCTTAAATGCATTTATTGATTTGAGGTGCTAGAGGAACTAAGTGAATTTATTCATTTTTGGCGCATGAACTAAATGAATTTTAAACAGCGTTCTGTTTCTATCTATTGTTTGAAGATGACAAAGACGTAATAATGTTTTAAATACGTTTAGTGTTAAATGCATTATGTGAATTTATTGTAACAGAAAAATGGTTCATTGATGACTCTGAATACGGCAGTACATACTTGTTATAAGTTAAAAATGTTTAAGAAACGTAAGTTTATTACTTTAGTTAAGTTTTTAGATTTTATTTTAGTTATTTTTGGTAAGACTGTATTCAAAATATTATGGCCGGTAAACTCATAGAAAGTTGTTTTAAATACCTATAAGATTTATGTTTACGATAATAACATTTATTTCTTGATTGTTCGCGAAAAGCCTAGGTTTAATTAATTCATCAAATATTTATTTTTAAGTTCCAACGAAGTAAATAAAAGTTACTTTTATCTCTTTTCACATGTTTCACCAGTTTTATTTTCTTCTGTATAAAAAAAACAAAGAACAAACCTTCCATTGCGAGTGCAATATGAATAAATAAATAATTAATTCGTGAGTCAACAAGCAAAATCACTTTATTTCAACTCAAGCCACTATTTGATTTATTACATGAAAAATTCCAGCCTTTTTAATTGAAAAACACATGACGTAACAAATTGAGATTCAATATTAACGTGTAAATATTGAGGGTAGGCATTTGAACTCACACTCGAACACAGAGTAACAAAACACAGAAGGTTAACGCGTGGTAACTAGACTCCCAACGAAATAATATTGGTAAAAGAGTGCATATTGTTTCAATTTTCTTTTAATATGTAGTTTTTATTTATTATTTTGTGATTTCTTCTTGGTCCTTATTTCATTACTGAAGGTCGTGTCCCTGAAATGTCTTCGTGGCTTTATGTACTGTGTTGTTCTTACACTTTGTTCGGATCTCGACTTTTCTCAGGGCGGTCGTAACAGAGAATCCGTTGAGGGCGATTACTTGGTCTGACCAGCGGTTAGGTGACCGGCTGCGAGGTCTTGTACCTTCTCCCTTGCCTTGCATTTTGTGATATGACGGTCATAATATACCAGCTAGTAAAAAGCTTTTAAAGGCAGTTAAACATAGTATTAATCAAAACTGCTGTGAAAGAATAAAATACAACCAGTATGTGTCGTTATTCATGTATTCCTAGCTCGCTTGAAAAATGATAGGTTATTGGGCGCTTTTACGTTTCCACGTTCATAAAATGTATGGAAATACGTGAACGGAAATTTTTAAAACCGCGATAGTATAGAGCCCATACATGCTAAAAAAAATATTACCTTTGCGACAAGTGCGCGTGTAGTGTTTCTTTTACATGTCAATTTAATATTTGTTGTGAATATTTTGCTATAAAAAATAAAAATAAACTATTTATTTATTGTTTTTTTAAATCTTTTATATTTTTTATCTTTATTTTTTATTTTTAGCATGTATGAACTCTATACTATTGTAGGTTAATGGGAACGCCGTTCGTTAGTTAACGTACATTTTACTTCCCTGTGTTATCATGATGCCGTGGACGTCCACATTAATATCGTCACGTTATAGAAATGATAAAAACGCCCATTGCCTTTCTAACGGATATGTTTGACTTTGTAAGTTAATCTTCTGTATCTATTTGCTCTGTGGCAGGAGTCGGCGGGAGAGCGACCGTGCTTCAAAATGTCAATATTTGAATCGCTGAAAATAAGCCTTCACTGAGATCAGATGGTTTTCACTAAGCCTTTTTTTGACGTTGATCGTTATGCAAATGTTTTAAATAAATGTGCCATACAAATAATAAAGGTAGATTGTCTAGATCTATACTTATTTTACAAATAGAGATTTTGGTTTTCACCTTTGCTTTTAACTTTGTAACTTGAGTAAGTACTGAAGAGTCTATAACACCTTAAATTGGTTAGCATGATCCTCCGTTAAATAATGCAGCATTAATTTTGAAATAAATATATGGTAAACTTGTGGATTAATGTTATGTAGTAAGTTTGACGAAAACACTCCATACAATTTTCTCGACAAAAAGAAATTACAAAGCTAAACCGAACAATAAACCACTAGTATTAAAAAAATACTTCAAATTTGATCATAAAACTTTGTGTAATAACTGAACTAAATATAAAACAGATACCATGCTTTTTAGTTTGTTTCTCCCCGCCGCCGCCGCTCAGTCTCGCTCTCACTCAGCCCGCGAGCAGTATTGTGCGAGCGATTTCTCTCGCTCGCATAGTATTATGGAGTCGAATTTTAAAACCCAAAATTGGTGAATATATTTTCTTATCTCAGTACCATAACGATGATTTCAAACAATCGCTTAGGTATATTTGTATCCAGTCTCTCCAGCTTTTTTATTGTCATCTCCATTCCTTCTGAAAAATGTATCTTCTTTTTGAAAAAAAAACCAGTTTAAAGAAAGAAAGAAAGAATAATGTTTATTTGGACACAGTTCGTGAAACACAAAATACAAAATAAAATAGTGGAAATAATATTTTAACAATAATGTGTGTGCCTCACGGCTGCGCCAAAAAGGTTCATTTCAGCATTAATGCCAGACAGGTGCTGTCTGACGCTGATTTTCTAATGAAAACATACACAATCACACCCACATACACAATCTGAATATCGTTTATATAATCATACCTACGTTTGTTTACTTTTGATGAGCAATAGGTATAGCATATTCTGATATATTATATTATCTATATAACATAGGTAGCAAATTTTTCCTTTCGTCCTGACGAAACCCGCATAAAACCTCTCCAGTAAAAGATATTAAAGGTAGCTAACACAGTTATACTATCAGCTCCAGTTAAACGGATCACTATCCAGTGACGTATCCAGTCCTAAAAGGGCCCTGTGTCAAAATTTGTTGGGGCCCTTTTTACCCCATTTGCAGCGAAGCTCACGTATTGATATTTACAAAATAAAAACAAACCCACACACACTCAGAAGGATAAGCTGTCAGTGTCAGTGTGATGTTACTGAGAGCAGGACTGAGCGACTGAGGTCGTACATTTGAGCATCCTGACGGGATAGGTTAATGTTTTCTGTGTGGTTTTACTGAATGAATGCAATAGCTGGAGAATTGACCGCGTTTGTAGCTTGAAGCCTTTGTAAGCCATAAACAAATTACGTTAATTTTCATATTTTCGTTAGGTATTTATTATTAACGGGCCTATAATAATCAATAAGAATTTGAGGATGTGAATAACAATTTACGAATTTCAATTTGGGCGCGGCTGTAGCCCGGGGGCCCCGTATAATTGATAAAGCTGATATGGCGATAGCTACGGCCCTGTCCCTGTCTTGCATAATAGGTCTAAGTGACGTGCCAGCAACCACAAACGCGGCTAGGATAGTAACTGTGGGACAGTAGCTGAGCCAGTTACAATCAATAGGGAACCGGGAGGATTTGACGTTTACTAGTGAATGCGAATCTAAGCTAATCTTGTATTCCTTTTGAATATCTTATGGTACGTATTTGGTGGCTTATTAGCTGGTTATATTTTATTTAATTCGGAAGTCTGTTACTTCCTCTTTACCTTTATTGTATGAGTCAATAAGTTAGGTATTAGTACAGATGAATGTTCCCTATTTCTTTAATTTGGTACCTACAAAGTTCGCTTTTTAGGTAGGTTTTTAGTTAAGTTTTATAGTTACCGCCAAAATTGTATTAATATCGATTTGGTGGAATACAGAAAACGTAACATTACCAAGAAATATTAATTTGATAAAGTGACAGTGAAGGCTTATTTTAATAGGTTACTTTGTGTAATGATCTAAAACTACACAAGCCGATATATTTTGTAGCCACATTAAACGGAATTCTATCATTGGGTTTATTTATCTCTAAATAATCTACCAGGTATTTTTACCAACTTATTTTTCAGGTTTAAGGCTCGTTCAGAACAACGCGACGCGACGGCGCGACGCGACTCGAACAATACAATTTCTAAGAAAACTTGACGGTATAACAATAACCGGTGTCGCGTCGCGCTAGTCTGCACAAAGCTTTATTTGGCCTGTTTTATATTCTTAGTGCAAGAAGCCGTGAACAGACTTGATTTCACTAACTTTCACGTACTTATGTTTGTAGTTTCTATTTGACGTGTATTTTCCATGCATGATTCGCGGCAAACTTAACAACAGCGTGAGAATGCTATCTGTATTAGTAACGTTAATTTCCTCGTATAAAATTTATTGGGTACATCCTCAATATGTACCCAATAAATTTTATACGAGCAGCCGGAGCAAGAAATCTATAATTTATTTCATTTATATTTTATTTATTTTCACTACAAGATACAATCATATGTGTGTAGCCCTGTTTATTGCATTTAAAAATATATTTCATATTAAGAGTTTTACTTTTAATTTAAAAAGTATATTTTTTATTTAAAAAGCTGTTACCATACTAAATAATCAGTTTATTAAAAGTAGGTATTAATTATTGGTGCTTACGTAATTAATCAAATGAATTGCGTAAATATAACCTTCCGTGCTTTCTTTTGTAGGTGGAAAGTGTAGGCACACAGAAACTTGATGGAACCCTTTCTAAGACTTAGAATTAGGTCATAGGCGAAAGCGAGAAGCGACGCGGTCTCAACCGCTGAACCCTTGCTTGTCATTGTCACATGTACCCTAATTGCGTAACTCGCTTTTAATCCGAATCTAAGGATTTTGAAGGCTATTCCTAATACATTGCTTCCTCGGTTTAAAAAATTGCAATGGACGTGGTTGAACTGTCAAAATAAAACCAAGTGCGATCAATTGTCATTTTATATGTGTTACACAATTACCCCGCTGGTTTCTGCTCAAGTTTAAGAACACTATGGTTTAAAGCCGTCAGTTTCTATACGTCATTTAGTCTCGAGCGAGTAGACAGTGACACGATTGGTTTATTTGGAAAGTATTGGCAGTGCCGCCTCTAGCAGCGGTCGTAGCGTCTCCGTGCTCTGAGGATTGGTTGACCGGAATTTCATCAAATGTAAAAAATATACGGAATGAGATTATTTAATTATACAGGCGCTTATGTGTCCTCCATACCTAACAACTGAGGTTTTTAGAAACCGGTGGACATGCGTCATACAATGGATAGATATACCTAGAGTTAAGGTTTCTTAGAAGAGCGGTGGCTGTTATAATCTTATAACACCCGTCATGAAAATCTGTAATTTTCTGTGAGTATTTGATATTAAGATGTCAAAAAATGTTCTATATATGGAGCCGCGTTCACCGTTTTCTTAGGAAACCAAACCGTAAGTGACAGCGATAAACCGTGTCGCTGCCCGCTCTCGCTTCCGCTTACCACTCTTTAATAAACATGTAGCCTTATTTATAACACCTTTGTCATATGATAAATGTTTTCGGGAGGTGCGAATGACATATAATAGGACTGTATTTGATGGTTATCATCCCATAAAGTTAAGTGTTATCTGAGGCGAAGAAATGGGGTGTCGTGGCGATGATATTTGACAAAATCATTTTAAATGGAGTGTTAGATATTTGTATTATAGTCACTTACTTGTCTCGAATATAACAAAATGTAGAGACAATAGAATATGGTATTTGAATAATATTACTGTAGGTATTCATTTCAATGTGACCACCTAGAAATGCTGATTAGGTAAATTAAAATGACAATCATTTTAATTTACCTAATCAGCATTTCTAGGGTTAAAACAAAGTTTGATAATTTTTGACAATATGGATGACATAACAACACGGTATCATCATAATTCTCCTGCTTCTATCCCAATTAAAGGCTCGTGCGACGCGACTCGAACAAAACAATTTCTAAGAAAACTTCGCGGTATAACAATAGCCGGTGTCGCGTCGCGCTGTCGCGTCGCGCTTGTCTGCACGAAGCTTAATTTACGGTCGGCGCAATATGTCTTTTTCGTCCATACTTCTCTATTAGTAGTCATGTCAGCAGTCACCCCCTTTCTAGCCGAAACACACAGCAACATGGTGTCTGAAATAATTTCATCTGTTTATCAGTTATCGTTACAAAGGCAGAGCTGTGTGACGAGCATACATCCCGGGCATAATAATACATTTCCGTAAGTACCTTTTCAGGTATAAAACCCCTGAAAAAGGATAACAGCTTTACGGACAGATGTTCGCATGATTTTAAACCGATTCCATTTTTATTAACGTGCGGAATTCCGACAATAAACCGTCTCATTACCATAATATCGAATTTCTGTGTGCTTACATTTTCCGCATGCGTTTTACGGTTAAAAATGTAGCCTGTATATACATAGTGTAAACTGTATAAAAGGTATATTTCAAAGTTTTTTCTTATACATATTATAACGAAATTAAATATAGTTACAAATTGTTTATGAGCGTTCAGTAAGTTCGCTTTGTTGTTTAAGATAGATACAGCAGTTCTTTACACTTGCATTTTTTTTTTCGTTCCTAGATACAGATACTTCGAGAAATCGTTCTTTCCCAAGTCTCTTTATTTTCTATGATTTCGGTCCAAAGGCAGCTCTTTTCTTGACACCTTTGTCGTTATTAATGGCGGCCATGTAACATTTCATATTAATGTGGAAATAAATTGTGGGAATACCTAGCAAAAATTGAGAATATTACTTTTCTAGTAGTAGGGACATGTTATCAAAAAAACTTGAAACAAAGAAATTAAAATAATACCAAACCAAAACGATAAAAAAACTGTATTGTATAATTAAATTTTATAAAAAAGCTGTATCTATCTTAAATGCCAGTACCTAGATAAAAGAAATTTCTAAAATTGTTTATTCAATGTAAAAATGTAAATAATTATAGGTAATTCGAAATAATTTGTAAAATGATGAAGTATATGGTATGTTGTGTAATTATGGACGGACCAATAGTGTGGAGTGCGATGCGAATGGTTTAATATAATAACGACGAAAATAAATACAATTTGAAACAAAATAAATGTGTTTTTATTTTAACACCTAATAAAATATTATTTTTTATTTTATGGCTCAAATCTGCAATAAAGATTTTTATTATTTTATTATTCTTAGTTTTTAACTATTCTCGGGACCTTGGGGTCCCGGACCTTGGGGTCCCGGACCTTTGGAAGGCGTACGAGGAGCCGAAGCCAACTCGCAGAGGCCCGTTAGGCGTTTTTAATGAAATGAGGCACCAACCGACGATTATCCCTGTATGTACTATGCAAGTGCACCCAAGGACAACCCCCGGTTGGTGTAAGACTATTGCAGGGTATGGAAACAGAGATATTGGACTATGGGGTTGGGTGGCTAAAATTGACTGGTGACCTGGAACTATGGAAGGACTATGGCCCCTGCCTGATCATTATTTTATTATTATTATTATTTATCCGCTTAGCGATTTGATGCAGCCTGTATAATCAATATTGACTGTTGCAATAACTACAGCTTCCACTGTTCCAATTAGTCCACTGTTGGAGAAATTATGGCAACATTGGGCACACAGATTATTTGTAAACACAGTAGCAGAGCAGCTGTTATCCTGATCAAAGACCACATTCTAGACACTTTATTTTGTTACCCATTTTTCAACTATGACAGAGTCATTTAGATATACTCTAATCAGATGGATAATTAGCAAGAAGTATTTACAAAGTAAATGTGAGTGTAAACGCTGGGACCCCGGGGACGCTCTAGCACAGGGATTCCCAACCGGTGGGATGCGCCTCCCTCTGGGAGCGTAGACTGACGAATGGGGGGACGCGGGCGCGGCCGCTCCTATAATAAAGTATAGATTTATTAAATACTAGCTTTTGCCCGCGACTTCGTCCGCGTTTCCGTCGTTTTTCGTAAAAAAGTACCATATGTCCTTCCTCACAGTTCAGTGGTTTTGACGTAACAGACAGATTAACTTTCGTATTTTAGTAGGGAAATATAATATGTCAATCCACAATTCTGTTGAAAAATATCGCAATAAGGAACTGCAGAATATTATTATTAATAGCTGCGCCCGCGACTCCGTCAGCGTGTAACTCCTTGTATGTTATTAAGTTAAAATGTATTGGTAATATTGTTTAGATCACTTTCACATGAGTTTCGATGTGCTCTTTCCTCTGCCGATTCTTGAGAACGCGTAATTCTCATTCTCTTAGCTTTACTCGAAGTTCGAGATAAAGATAATCGTTTTTTAGGTGGCATTGTGTATTTTATTTTTAATCGACGGTAACGGAAAGGCTATCAGTTACCTAACAAAATAACCTACGTTAGAGGTCCTAACTAAAGCTACCTTACACTTAAAATCTAAGTGCCTATTTAAACTAAAATATTCTAATAGAATTATACCCAGAAATATGTACAACTTACATCAAAAAAAGAAATGAAAATAAAGCTGAAACGCCTGTGCAATACTATCTACCAATACCTACTTCACTTAAAAATAAATACCTATAACTACTATAATTAATAAAAGTATCTACGCTTTTACCTACTTAATACAAAAATAAAATTGAACATAAATTAGCCAAAACTTACCTATCGGTATCTAAAAATCTATGCGTACTACTTCTACTACTACTTCACCTAAAAAGAAATAAAATGCAAACTATTAATAATTTGTAATTTGAACGAATATTTAAACACTACCAAAACAACTAATACCTACCTATTTTATAAAATAACAACAAAAGAAATTCAAATAAACTATTTAAAGACTAAAAGTCGCGCTGTTAAGCATGGTTTGTTAATATCAAATTATTGTCTGTCAATAAGGTCGAACGCTCTGAACGCATCAACAGCCAAATAATATATTGAATGCAGCTCGCGCTCGGACCTCCCGCCTTTTTATACCCTACCGCCACGACCCGCGTCGAGCGCGGCAACCGTTACACAAAAATAATCCTTATGGCATGATTCAGTATTCACGCGCGACGGCGCGATGGCTTATTAGCGTATTTCATGTATAAGTTTGGTGTTTCTATACCGATTACTATGATTCTAGTAATCGGTAGCGTGATGAAAAGTATACTATAACCTCCCCAGGAGTATGAAGGATAATTGTACCAAGTTTCGTTAAAATCCGTCGAGTAGTTTTTGTTTCTATAAGGAACATACAGACAGACAGACAGACAGACAGACAAAAATTTTACTGATTGCATTTTTGGCATCAGTATCGATCACTAATTACCCCCTGATAGTTATTTTGAAAATATATATCATGTACAGAATTGACCTCTCTACAGATTTATTATAAGTATAGATATAGATGTTCTTGTTAATAGAAATGGTTAAGACTAGTTGCCAAAACCCAAATGTTCAAAATGAGGTTCAGCTTTTTTGCATAAGTTGACAAAATAAGTTTTCTATTTCTGTATGAATGGACTAAAGAAAACCGACCCTACTCACGCAGCTTGCAACAATTTTCGAGCTCGCTTCGTTCGTTCTTTCATTCTATATTCTCTTGATTCTTGAACTTTTCTGCGTAAAGTCGCCAAACTCCTTTTTTGTATGAATGTTCAAAATAAAAATTAAACGAATCCGAAATTATACAACATTTTTCGAGCTCGCTTTGCTCGCTCTTACATTATGCATTCTCATAATTCTTGAGTTTTTCTGCAAAACTCGACAAAGTAACTTCTACTTCTGTTTGGATGATCAAAAGCAAATCTAACCTATATAAAGGGGTGCAAACATTTGCGACCTCACTTTCGCCCGCTTTACATTCTTATGCTTTTCTGCATATCGACAAAGTAACTCAGGGGCGTAGCGATTTTAAAAGAAACTTAGGGGGGCGCGTATGTTAAATGGTTGGGAATCCCTGCCCTAGAAGGACATATTATAGTGACCTGTTTGGTGATGATCTTTAGAAAAATCAGATGCGTAGTACTCGCAAACGACGTGTATGACCAAATGTATGAACGGCAACGGCAAAATATGTAAGGATCGTAGTAGATGGCGTAAGGAAGAAGGCATGAGTTTATGTATGTATGTATGTATATTCATAATTTTCAGGTTATAACCACAGAATAAATCGAAAAGCACATTAAATAAATGTTAATATTTTTCGACTCATTATTTTGTTTGCACAGTAACTGAAATTCCGTATTTTAATGAGGTCACTCATTTTCATGGTGATTACTGTACACCGACGGAAATGCAGTGCACCAAAACAGTTATTAAAATTAATTAAGCCTCTCGGATTCGCGAGTACATTCAGCTTTTAAAGTTTTTTTTCGTAACATTCCTTTTGTCCTTAACTTTGCCTTTATCGTCATCATCAGATCATGACGTCTACTGCTGCGAAAAGATCTCCTCTCCCTCTTTCAAATCTTCTCTTAGATGTCCTCATCTCTTTCTGTAGCTGCAGGTACTTGATATACAGTATCCTCTTTCTTTTTCTCCCTTTAATCTTTCTTTTCCTCTTTTTAATCAACTTCCAAAATGGAGGAGGTTCTATGTCCGTAGCGTACGCATGTTTTTAGTGTTTTGTTTTTTATTTATGGCCACCGATTTCTCCGTCAATTGAGGACCGTTTTTGATAATTCTTCTTTTGTTTGAAAGTATACTCTCGATGTGGGCCTATACTCGTATAAATTTTATTAACTTTGCTTGGATAGTTTTGCTTGAGTAATATGTATTTTTCCCATATGATGATATGGATGATATGATGATAAGTTCCTATTACTGTTATTTACATAGCAGGTAGTGGTATTTGAATTTGTATGGGGTAGTTACCACAACTAAAAAGGGAAAATGAAAAACTTTTTACAAAAAATATAAAAGCGACTTCCTAAAACACACATTACAAAGTGTAAAATAACTTTAATTTCGGAGGTCGGTGGCAAAAAACGAAAATTCTTTACCAAAGTTACCGACTTGCTAAATTAAAATAATTTTTCGTGTGTTTTTAGTTTAATTTGTGATTTCCTGTGCTAGTCTCAATAAATACTTTATCTTTCTTTCTTTTTACAATGCTTCATAGTATGCCTATGTCGCCAGGACTTTCTCGCGATTATTTCAATATCGTCAACCCATCTGGCGAATGGTTTGGCAACAGATCGTTAGCATCACTAGTTCCCTGCCAAATCTCATCAAAATCGATTCTGCAGTTAAGCCCCGAAAACGAACAAAATGTACAGTGACCGACAGGGGGATAAACCTCCAGCCATATCTTTCCATGAAAATTTTAATTAAAATGGACGTTTCTCTTATTGTTTGAAAAGGAAACCTTTATAATAGAAGTTTGTAGGAAAATGAGGACAATGGTACAGAATACCTGGTTAAAAAGAACGCCATTAAGGCTATGCTGAGAAGCAGATGACGCAGCACAGCACAGTACAGATTTTGCAGGGTAGGGCGGGCGAGGCAGACATAGGCCACGAGCGTATGCTGCGACGCAGCTACACAGACACATTCGCGTTCTAGCTAGTACAAACAACAGACGGCTGTGATGCGTTACGTGCGTCTCACAAAAAAAAACAAGTGAAGACCTGCACGCGTCGCGCAGAAATCTGTGCCGGCTCTACAACGAGGCACAGAGCAGAACAGACACATGTAAACAATCCATTTGCCTAGCCTTTTCCGAAGTATGTTGTGGTCGGCTTCCAGTTTAACCGGATGCAGCTGAATACCAGTATTTTACACCACCACCCACCTCCACAACCCAGTAACTGGTTACTGGGTTGTCTATCTACATTTCTTGCTGACAGAAAGAATTAGAGGCATATATGAGCGTTTATTCTGAAAGTGGGCAACGTCGCAAATAGATGTCAAAAATTTACCTGTTTTGATTAAATTAGCAATATTACTGCATAGAAATAAGAAATGTGGCTAACTAGCGAACCAGAATATTAATAATCAATTGTAATTATAACATTGAATTTGATCTTTTAAAAGGCAACATCTACAACTAAATATTCGGTGTTACGATATTTATTATTGCATTTCATAACCAATATTCTAGTTCGCTAGTTAGCCACATTTCGTATTTCCATACGAAATTATGTCAAAAATATTGCCAAATTAATCAAAACAGCGAAATATTTGACATCTATTTGCGACGTTGCCCACTTTCAGAATAAACGCTCGTTTATGCCTCTAATTCTTCCCGTCAGCAAGAAATGTAGATAGAAAAGCGTTTTAGACACACAATTAAGCGTTATTCACCCTAATTTCTAATTTATCGATACCCATAATATCGGTAAAAGCCCCAAAATTGACATAACACAAACAAATTACCACATCACGGACAAAAACACATAACATTGTTTTCAACAAAATATGATACGCATAAAAAATTCATAGTCACCTCCCATTATTTGGCGGTCTAATTACAAGGCCCACAAAGGTGGACGGAGGGGATGGCAACGTAATACCCAAGGGGATGACCCGGGTTGCCAGGATGAAACGAAAAATACCACGGAAATACCTTGGAAAATGAAAGGTACATAATGTCATTCTATTTCCCACAGGCTGTTGGATTAGTTCAGTATTTTTGGGTTAGAATTGAACTGGATGGAGTTTTATGAAAAAAAACATTGTCGATTATTACATTGAAGCATACAGTACTTACATTTTATTCAGTATATTGTTCAAAATGAAAATCAATGAAAATTAGTACTTAAAATCCTACAGTTTCTGTCTATATTTGATTACAGCACAAAACTGATGCGTATGTGACCATTACTGTTCAGAAAAGAAAACTTGGCAAATACCATTTAACCAATTATGTTTTAATAGAAAATCCAAAAAAGAATTTTGCAAATCCGTCTATATATGACGCAGTTATGCCCGAACATACAGAAAAAAGCATACATAAAAGAGGCAATGTCACAATGGATCGTAATAAATGCAATACCTGCAGGGTTTTTCCAAATAAGTGCGAATTTTTATTTGTACAAAAGATAATAGTACCAAGTGAAAATCAACAATGTAAAACAAAGGTCCTATCGCACAAGGCGATCTCCTCAAGACAATGGTTATTTTAATTCAATTGCCAACCACTAAAAGATAGTGAGATAAAGACTTGTAACAGACAGACAGATCAGATACATCGCAGATTTACTGTTTATGGGGGGTGCGATAAGGTAGCCCGCGAAATTAAAATTCTCTAAACGTATAAAACTTTGAATTTAGCGGACTACTCAGACCTCAAAAAAATACAGATAGGTAATCTTCTTCGGCTTGGCATCCAGATGCCTTCATCTGACTTGGCTTCACAAGCCTTCGAGAAATATCTCTCAGGCATGCCGGTTTCCTCACGATGTTTTTCTTCACCGTTTTTAAAGCAAGTGATAATTATACAATACGCACATGAATTCGAAAAGACAGAGGTGCGTGCCTTGGGTTCGAACGTGAGACCTATGACTTGGAAGTCTGACGGCCCCATCACTTTGAGGTGACGCTCTATACATAATTAAACACCTTTATATCCAGGTAAATTTCTCTCCTGGCAACACCACTCTTGTCGCATCAACCCATGAATCACATTTGTGTCAACGCCATAATTAACTTATGTGTCATAACATCGTCGAGTTAGATTGCATGTACCTTATATTGTAGTAATGTTATATGAATATAATTATATTTGGATGGCAATTAATTTCTATTAGAAATAATTTAGTGTTAATGTAGTGTGGTGGCTGTTCTCTGTTTAATTTAACTGCCCTACTATGTTGGGGTCAGCTTCCAGTTTAACCGGATGCTGCTGAATGCACGACCATCTGACCTCCACAACCCAGTTACTGGCTAACACGATACCCCTGGGTAAGACTGGTTGTCAGACTTTTGGGCTTCTGACTACCCGTAATGACTGTCAAAGATCTACGAATGAAAGTCGGGACAGTACTACTTAGTCTGTGGTCGGGACCAACGGCTTAACATGCTTTCCGAGGCATGGATGGGTGTCTTAAAGAAACTTGTAAAAATGTCGGACTGTCTCCTATCACCTGTCGACTCCATCGAAGTTATTTTTTTTTAATGACGTTTATGAGTGATTCCTATATCCTATTTACAGAATAAACCATAATAATTTATTTAAAAAAAATATTGTTGTCATTATTGATAACATTAATTTCGTCTAAACTAAAACACTGAAATTTTAAGACCGGTGAAAATGGGAGCAAAATCTTTGCTAATGATGCTTGTTATAAGAAGATATTTACATCTAAAGACATCATTGAAACAACGAATAAATTTTCACGCCTTCCCTTTAAGACCTAGGCCAAATAATCTTTTATATCGGGCACATAGCTTATAACCTAAAGAGGACGTAAAGAATATGATTTAAAAAACTCGACTAATTAAAAAGTTATGCAACAACGCATAATTTTGTGGGTATTCTGGTAAATTACAATTTAAAATAATTAGTTTTTTCTAAGAACAACAAATGAGCATCAATTCACTGAAGAGCTCATTGCCTTTTAGCGGTCTAATTTAAAAAAATGATTTGACTTTTACTTTTCCCGTTGTCGGTATAATAAAAAAAACATCATTCTCAAACATTTCTATATTAAAACCCTAACAGAAACACACCAGAGATCCCAAACAAATTACAAAACATCTAAACCGTACATTAATTTTAATTTAATAATTCGCAACAAAAAACATGTTTTAATTCAACCTGCTCTTTCGTAGCTAATTAGGCCTCTGTCGGCCTAAATTGCCTATTCTTCTGTCGGCCCGAAAACCGTTAGCTGTCGCAAGGATAATAATATCTGGCGGACCTTTGATAGATAACTTCCGACACCGTTTTTTGTGTAATTTGGAGCATTCTTAACGCTTTTTACTGTCGTTTAGTGAAATTTTGAAATCAGCGGACGGTTTTTGGTGTTCGTTTGTATTTAATTTATTATTATTATTTATTTATTTATCAACTCATCCTCACTATCATTACAGGATTGTCCTAATTCAATAGTGTGGCTACAATTACAGTTTTATTATTTATCATATTCATAACATATTTTGTACATAGTGATTCTTGTGAACTCACCTAGAGAACAAGTAAAAAGATCTATACTGTCTGCTACGTCATTAAGTATACGCAAGTTACGCGTTATAGAGGCTTTACTCAGTAGATTGGTCCTACTACTGGGAACCGCCAATAGACGTGGCCGTCGCCTTCGCAATACATAATTGTCGGGCACACACAGGTTTATTTCTTTTAATATACCCGGGTTAGAAGTCTTGCCACAAAACTAAAGTCTTGAATTAAAGGTCTCTATGGCATCTACTATGAACATTTAGATCATTATCCTCACAATTTCTACTGTCAGCAATGGGAGAAAAGGGACATTCCAATTATCACCCAGTTAACCGGTTTATATTCATCTTTAATTCAGGCATTACTCATAATTTGTTACTATTACTTAAACTATGTTAGTATAATTTATAAAGACACAAACATAAACAATTAGATACCTAGTTAGTTGACTCAGGCGTGACTCTGCGGAAATCCATTATAAAATACAATATAATTATGTATATTTAGTAACCTAATCCGCTTAACTGTTCTTAAAGAGTCATAAAGAACCCTTTAAGAAATCGACACGCGTTTCACCTCTCAACGAGGCATCCTCAGGATGACGATTGACTTGTTGCGAACCCGGACACGACGTGTTGCCACGTCAAGCGCCGAACGCAGTGCGCGCGTAAGCGGATTAGGTTACTAAATATACGTCGTCTATTGTATTTTATAAACAATTAGAAACAATAACAATAATACATAAAGAATACTATATCTACTCAGCCATCTTCTGCAAACACCTGGCAACAGTAGGTACATGCACTGCACACAAGTGCCTTCTTGTCTTACTAGCAACAATGCTCAGGAGAATGTTGTCGCTGTCAAATTAGCAGACCAGTTTTCATCGGCGAGAAAATGTCATTTGGTAAGCTAATTATTGAAAAAGGCATTTTGCATTTTCTTCTAAATAAACTTACCACAGTAATCTCTTTCTTGCCCGTTCTTCTCCATAGGTCACATAGGTATGTGACCTATGGACAGGGACTTTTGATAGGTATCAAAAGTCCCTGTCACCAGAAGCTATAAATTTTGTAAACAAAGAACTTCTACTAAGTTACGTAGTTACAATTCAATCAACAACAAAAAATTCCAAATTCAATCACCTCAAAGTAACATACGTATAAAGCTTCGTGCAGACCAGCGCGACGCGACGCCGCGACGCGACTCGAACAATACAATTTCTAAGAAAACTTGACGGTATAACAATAACCGGTGTCGCGTCGCGCGACAAGTCGCGCTGGTCTGCACAAAGCTTAATATAAAACTAACGAGCAATTTCACTTGGTCGGGTAATATTTTAGTGGTATCAAGCGCTGTCGTCTAATGTTTTGTGGTACTGTCAGTCAGACGCGTTCAATACCACAAAAAAGTTTCGTATTACACGTATGTTACTTTGAGTTGATTGAATTAGGGATTTTTTGTTGTTGATTGAATTGTCGCTACGTAACTTAGTAGAAGTTCTTTGTTCACAAATTTATTCACAAATTTATAGCTTCTCGTGACGGGGACTAAATATGGATAATTTCAACATTGATGATGTAACCAATATTTTGACCCATTATTTTTTATTTAAAGGGGTGTCCAAAAGTGTTTCTTTTCTTGCCCGTTTTTCTCAATAGCTATCTACTACGCTTTGGAATGGGCAAATAGCTTCATACACTCGAGAGCAATGAATCCGGGTCACTTAAAGAATGTTAAAAATCTCGGAAACTAAAAATGATAGGTTAATGCAATAAATTGTATTTAATAGACAATGTAATACTCCTTAAATGAAAGTAAAAAAAATATGAGTCACCATACATTTTATTAACACAAAATTACATAAAGAAAAAAACTGCTGATCTCTCCTTAAAACAAAAATAGGAAACATGAAATTTTTGAACTTTATTACGATTTTCTTGAATTTTAATACTTCGTATTGCCTCCTCGTGCTTCCATTACTGCGTTTACGCGGTTTGGCATGCTGTACACCAAGTTCCTTATACGATTTTGGGGAATATTCTCCCATTCCTCTGTGAGAGCAATTTTGAGCTCACGAAGCGTGATTGGGGGAGGGTTTCGTTGTTTTACGCATCTGCCTAGCTCGTCCCAAGCATGCTCGATCGGGTTGATATCCGGGCTGCGCGCTGGCCACTCCATACGAGTAATGTTCATCTCTTGAAGGTAGTCATTCACAATCCTACCTGTATGAGGTCGGGCATTGTCATGCATAAATATAGCATCCTCACCTAAATTGACCATAAATGGACCAACGTGATCATTGAGGATTTCTTCCACATATCTTACGCTAGTTAAAGAGCCGTTTTCTATGATCACCAGCTCTGTGCGACTTTCAGAAGAAATTCCGGCCCACACAAGTACAGACCCACCACCGTAGGCTACTTTTTCTTCGATGCATGCTTGCTTGAATCTTTCCCCTGGTCTTCGATACACTCTGTGTCTTCCATCGTGCTTGTAGAGCATAAATTTTGATTCGTCAGAGAACATAACTTTTGACCAATCTTCAATACTCCAATTTACGTGGCTCTGGGCATATCTTAGTCTTGAAATACGATGCCCACGCTCCAGTTTAGGGCCGTTTGCAGGTCTAAGGGGTTTTAAGTTAGATTCAGCAAGCCGACGTCTTACTGTCCATGCACTTGGGTTACTTCCTCCGAGGCGTCGAAACTGATTTGTGAGTTCAGTTCCTGTGAGAAAGCGATTTCGAAGCATGGTGTTCACCAAGTATCGGTCTTCTCGGGCTGTGGTACACCTGGTTCTGCCCGTTCCTGGTCTGCGTAGGTTAGAACCAGTTTCTTCGTAACGTCGGAGAACTCTTTGTACTGTTGACAGCGACACACCGACAGTCCTAGCTGTATCGCGCTGACTCCGGCCGGATTCCAGCATTGTAAGTATTCTGGTGCATTCTTCAGGCGTAAGCGACATAATTTCAGCTTGAATAATGAATATAGAGCACTATCAACATGGTTTATGTACCCACATAAATGACAGATTACAAACAAAAGCAAAACCAAATGCTGTAATTTCGTAGTTCCATCTTCGAAAGTGGCCCTTTTTCAAATTTGATTTTTTTATGATATAACTTTACAATAACTAAGAAGTTTTAATACCTTCATTTAAGGAGTATTACATTGTCTATTAAATACAATTTATTGCATTAACCTAGCATTTTTAGTTTCCGAGATTTTTAGGATTCTTTAAGTGACCCGGATTCATTGCTCTCGAGTGTATTTCTGACTGACCGACTCCTTAAAAATCAAAAGTGCCTGTAAAAGGTTTAATTAAAATAAATGCTTTGATTTTAGGTTTAATATTACCTACCAAAAACTACGCCTGTTTTAACCATAACGAAACGGGAAGACACCGTAACATTTTCTGTTTAACTATATTCCTTAATTGCTTTTTGATAGACTCAACACGAAATAAATTCCCAGGAGCATAACGTGTTTTTTACCATAAGCATAACGAACAAAAATAGACCATAATGGTGGTATTCGAATATCTATAGTCGTCTATCTCTATAGAAAATCGTAATGGTTTCCTAATGGCGCCCATAAAGCAGACTGATCTTCGTATAAAAAGGATTCGGCTGTGATAGCTCACAATCTGAACGGGTTATTTGTAAATTTAGGGTGTCGATTATTCCTCTCTATTAGGTGATGTTTCTCTCTATGCATGTTTATGCAATAAGCTGTCGATAGAAAAACTATTATTGTATGTTTTCTTTAAATATTGAATAGTTGATAGCCGGCTTATAAAAAAACACTGTTTTCTTGCTAATACTTTTAATCCACACAACTGTACTATTTCACAATCAAACGACGACTGACTCTGCACTACATTTTATCATTTAAAATGACTTTTGCCCCACCCAGAAATAACGATAATATCATAACCGTTATTTCGAAATGTTGCCAAATTAAAATAATACATTCAGTTGCCATAATGCAACATTTAAAAGTTTCTTATAATATTAATAATTTGTAATTTGACAGTGTTGCCACAGTGGATATTATAATTCGATATTAAAATAATACATATTTTTTAATTAAATCAAAGAAATCAGGACACTCGGCCATTCGACAGCGTGCTAACTCCGAAGCACGCAATAATCACGCGCACTTTTCGTGTAGTTAGTGACAAACCTGGTGTCAGAGTTTTAAAGCTGCCCATGGGCCTGAATTGGCTTCACATGCCGTCGAGAACATCACATCTCTCAGGCATGCTGGTTTCTTCACGATGTTTTCCTTCACCGTTTTTGAAGCAAGTGGCAATTATACAATACGCACATGAATCCGAAAAGTCAGAGGTGCGTGCCTTGGGTTCGAAAAGGAGACCTATGACTTGGCAGTCCGACGTTCACACCACTAGGCTATCTCTGCTCTAACCCTAAAATAGGAATTATTAGATACCCACGAAAAGAAGCAAAATTATTATTTTTTGAAGTTCGATTACATAAATGGTAGATGGAATACCATAAAAATTACAGATACAAAATAAATTATATATAAGTAGGTTCACTAATTTTGGGTGACACAATGGGTCGTGTTATCATCACTAAGGCCCCTGTCTTACACCAGGCCGCTGCCAATACTTTTTAAATCAGAACTCAGCCACGCAGCTAGCGAAATGAGATACTTTTTAAATCATAAACCCTCGTAAAAATTCAGCTCAGTAAGTTATGTCCTAAAATAAAGTATCAACTTCCAAGTGCCGATTAAAAAGATGACCCGCTGAGACCGTCACTACAAGGTTAAGACTTACGACCTAATAATTAAAATCGTTGCCGTAAAGTCACAGAATTCTTAGAAAGTAATTTATATTCTTCCCCATAAAACTTTACGAGGTGAGAATAGGCGAATAAAAAAACGTCAAGTCAAATAACTGAGTTTTTAATTAAACGATGTAGTTAAAATTTTACGGTCAATTTAACTTGTGAGTGGTCTTTACAATGACCTGACTCCTGTTATGTTATAAGAACTAAATTAATTTTTTACTTTTAAGGGAGTTGGGCCCAGTGGCGTACAATAATAAAACAATTAAATGTCATTAGGGTTGACCCCCTAAATTAAAAAACAACCATTATTTTTTACATATAACTCATACAGACTGAATAATGATAAATGATATTTACTTTTTCAAAAAAACACTCTTACACGTCAAAAATAACGTACGTTTTAAAACTAGATGAGTTCCGTGTTTCCTATCTGACTACTCTGAGAAGAAAGAACGAAACAAACTCAGAAGTCACAGTCTCTTTTAAAGTGCAAACATAATCTTGGTCAGATCATAAATGAGGACCATGCAGATTAATGTCTGAGACGGTCTTTGGAGGAAAGAAACACAGAGTTTTGAATTGACCAGTCTAGTCAGTGCACGCATTTGTCAGTAAAAGTGTAGCTCAAACCAGAATTTAAGGAGCTCAACGACCGGGGTCGCGGGAAAGTCCAAAAGGGATACCGTGGCCCCTGGCAACTGCAGGCCAGGCCGCTCTGGGCGGAGCGGGAGAAGTTATTTGATAATTTCCAACGCAAAAAAATAAAAAAGAGGAGTTCAACGACTCGAAGAAGGTAAATCATAAACAATGTATTTAAACATATACAACAAACAAAATAGAATATTCATTGTTTGTTACTAAAATAGAGCCACCGCACACAACCACAAATATTATTAAAGCGAAGTATCTTACTCTATCCAGAATAACTCTCAGCTTTTGAATGCCAGTGCAATAACTACAAAGTTAGCGCAAGGTATCCTCCGTTTATTAAGAACAAACTTAAGTTAAGGCTAGCTTAAACCTAGGTAACGATTGTTGTAGATTCAAGTATTGTGCAAGTTTTCGAAGCTGCAAGCACGCTTCAAATGCAAGTTTGTTTAAACTATGATTACGGGGAATTGATGCCATTTTCGTTGATGGAATTTTGAGGAAGAAGTTACGTAAGATGAAGATTGTTCTTCTTTTGCTGAAGGTTGACGAGCTCATATCGTGATGAAAGATAAGAAAGCCGGAAAAAGTGAGTTCCCTTCTACGTAAAAATGGATATTATGAGTGGACCATGGTTTTCAGGATACAATCATTCTACGTATACGTACCCTTCAGTAAAATTAAGCTTTGTGGATTTAAATGATATCGTCTGAACGTCGTACTTCTTTTATTTTTAATGAAAGCCGTAATAGTCTGGAGATGGGTATCATCATTTCAGCCGAAAGACGTCTACTGCTGGACATAGCCCTCTCCCAAGCACCGCCACTTCGACCGATTCTGTGCTTCCAACGGATTCCTGCGGCCTTCACTAGATCATCGGAGATGGGTATCAGAAAGTTATTAACCTTGAGCTAATCTATTTAGTTTAGTATCATTATCACCACAGATGAATACAGATGGTTCAGTCCGCGCTTTAGGTATGAAGCTATAAATATGCGGAGGGCTCGTCTTGTTGGGCCAATTCAGGGAGTGTAACGTAGTCAGAAGCTATTATGAGTTACGCGATAGAACGAGTGGCAATTTATAGGTGAATATAGCTGTAGGTAATTAGCGCTGTGCGACCTGAATTGTACTTTATTGAGTCGCTTTTTATTTAAATGATTTTGTGTAAGCGATTTGTATATGCAGTGAGCAAACATGGAGATCAAGGCTCATTCCTTTTCTGTATAACATAACATCATCACGGATTTAATCCTCGAAGGGTTAGGTAGACGTGTAGGTACATAGAGTACAACCATATTTATGTTTAAGTCCCATGTAATAAGGGGCGAGCCTATTGCCATCAACCGTACACATTATAGACTCCGCTACTGAAAACTTCCTGAGGAGGAAGTAAATAACGCTTTGCCTTACCTTGGGGCTCGAACCCAGGACCTCATGCTCAGCAGTAGCGCTTGCCACCACTTAATCAACGAGGCAGTCTTCTCTTCTCTGTATCTTAAGTACAAGCATTTACCCCGCAATGGGATACTTTAATCAAATTACTATTTTGTCTCTTCAAAGAAACATAATAAGCTATTACTCTCTAGTTACATAACCAAAAGGCATCCTTTGACTCAAAGATACGGTGCATTACTCACGGGACGGTCATTATAGCTGTACACGCAGAGACTCATGCCCAATTATGTTGTAGTAACCCTTGTTAGTTACGTCTTAGCTGAGCTGAGCTGTACTCTGTAGTCTAGAAATTAAAGGTAAGTATGTGACTTGGGCAAAAAAGGATGTTAAGGGGCTACGAAGGTGACAATCTTGCCACTGCGAATAAGTTACTTAGTTAAAAATTGCTAAGTGTAGGTACTATAAAAATACAAGAAGACAGAGCGTAAAAAAACCGATCACGAAAACGTCATGTATTGCGACTTTTATTTTTGTTGTGAAAATAAACTGATTACGGTAGTACGCAATGTAATGCACGCAAAACATTGTGCTCGCTTACATTAAACGATAATAAACGATTGCATTAAACGATACAGGGATCATAGGAGTATTTATGGTTTATATTAGGTACGAAATCAGTGTTTTGTATGGAGAATTTTAAAGAAGTTGCATTTTTCATACTAACATTTTCTTAATTTATATAACAACCATGAACACTAATGTTTAAAAACTAAGGTAACGTAATATGCCACTGAGATTAAGCGACCAAAATAGGTTTTGGTTAAAACAAATAGTGGTCATTTCTGCTAACAAAATGAGGAATCATTTTTAGAGTATTTTTATGTTTAGAAAACTATATGAAATAAGGTTTTTTTACTATTGCTAGTTGTCTATGATGGTCATTATTCGATATAATGCCAAGCAATTTATGAATATTTTAAATCATAGAAGTGACGAGGTTCTCTATTTGTGAGAAAAAAAACGCCAATTTCATAGGTGGGAAACCAATATAGTCACAACATTTAAAACTTGTTTTCGTAAAAAAACAACCTGGAACTTTGACCTTCAATATCTCCTTATGTAACTAGAAGGTTCTCCTAATGGAATGACAAGTGACTCTCGGCTCCGTTAAGGGTCGGTATTTTTACATTCGTTAAGTGTGAGATACAACTTTTGTGCTGATATTGCTGTTTACAAAAGGTCATAGGTACCATCATCACACAAGACCAATTTCGTAGACTACACGTTTACAATAAACGTTTTGATATTTTACTTAATAAATTGTATGTTGTCCTTTTCAATTACTATTAGTCTAGCCTTCAAACTACAATAGTCTTTATCTGTACATATTATGAAGTTTGTGTGACCGCGTTGTTCTTCTAAACAGCTCAATGGACTTTGATGCAATTTCCATCATTATTTGGAGAATTTATTCCAGAAACTTTGTGTATTTTTAGATAAATATTAAACTTACTTACATGTAATAAAGAAATCATTTGATTTGTCAAGGCTTGAAATCCGTGTGAAGCAGGGTCACTAGTAAATTATTTAAAAAAAAAGCGGCCAAGTGCGAGTTGGACTTGCCCATGAAGGGTTCCGTAGCAGCAAGTAACATAATATAAAAGTTCTTGTAGTTCTTTGTAACTTTGATCGATGTTTACGATTTATGACGTATTAAAAAAAAAACTACTGACTAGATCTCGTTCAAACTAATTTTCGGTGGTTGTGTACATGGTGTTGTAAACTATATATTTTTTTAGTTTTATCATTCTCTTATTTTAGAAGTTACAGGGGGGGAACATTTTATTTATTTATTTATATATACTTTATTGTACACCACAAAATACATAACAAGAAATAATAATTAAGCACTACAAAATATTCAACCACCACATATACCACCATATACTACCACCATATATTTTACCACTTCGGAAGTGTCTCTCGCGCAAACTATTCAATTTAGAAAAAAAATATATTAGAAACCACAATATCATTATTAAAGACCTATCCATAGATACCCCACACGTATGGGTTTGATGAGATTTTTTTTTAGTTTCACTTCTAAGTATGGGGAACCCCCAATTTATTTTGTTGTTTTTTTTATTTTTGTGTGAAAATCTTAATGCGGTTCACAGAATACATCTACTTACCAAGTTTCAACAGCATAGTTCTTATAGTTTCGGAAAAAAGTGGCTGTGACATACGGATGGACAGACAGACAGACGTGACGAATCCATAAGGGTTCTGTTTTTTACCATTTGGCTACGAAACCCGAACAAGTAATTATTTACAAACAGATTTATAGGCAGATCTAAATACCAACAAGGACATACTTATTTATAGTGACCGTATTGTTGATGTTCTTCAGAAAGGTAAGGTGCGTAGTGCTCGCAACCGGCGTCCGTGTATGACCAGATGTATGAACGTAAACGAGGCAAAAGGAGTGTGTAAGGACCACAGCAGGTGGCGTTCTGTAGTTTCTGCCCACCCCCGTGGGAAAAGTTAGCTAAATTCAAAATATGAAATGCGGTACAAAAGATGGTAGGTATCTACATCGCCACATGCGAACTACGCATCAAAGACCTGACGTCACACAACATCCTGACGTCACTCAAAATCCTGCATCGCGCAATTAGAGTTTACCGCGCGGTGGACATACCGCATGACTTTTTTTACCGTCTCGAAAAAAATAGGGTGTAATAGGTGAACGGAGTAGAAGCCTATGGCATAGAAATTTTAATGTTTAATTTTTTTCAATAACCTAGAATAAAATTGATTTATCGATAAATGCCAAGCATATAAAGTGAACTTTTCATACCAGAACATGAAAAATAGAAATTAAAAAAGAACCCTACCCTCATACGCACCCTACTAGATGCGCGGAATTTATCATGATATATGATGGATAGTTTTCATGTTTTTTAAGGATATTTGGAACTTTTGTATCTCAATGGTACTAAGCAAATATTCCCGGGTATCGCTTCAGTTCCATTTACACAACACACCATATTATTCTCAAGACGGTAAAAAAATTCATGCGGTATATACAAGCTCCCGACTTCAACCTCTGGGCTGTTGCCCGCCAGACATGACACCCGTCTGGTTGGAGGATCCTCCCTTTTCTATGGTGGATGAGTGAACTTTACACCCTGTTCCTCATACCCCTAAAGGTATATAAATTGCTTTTTGGCACCAGAAAAGCGAGGCCTATGCTCAGCCGTGGGTGAATTCGCTCTGTGGTTGATGATGATGATGATATTGTCAGTGCAATGACACTCATTTGGCCATAAATTGGCATGCAAAGAAAATAAAGTAAAATTGTTCATTCTACACAAACAAAACGCACATTACAACAAAATGACATAAAGTACACACATACAAAGTAGCCAAAAGCCCTTTACTCAAACAGAAGAAGTTTGACAATTTCATCTATTGCTTGATGTTAAGACAATTTACATTGCGTAATCTAGAACTGTGTTACAACACTGGCAAATGACAAACAAACAAACAATCGTAACAAAAACTAAATGCCGATTGCAGAGTGGAAAAATAACTAGTTTTGCATACTTTTGTAACAAACAAACAACAATAAAAAGAACAATCAAGAGCAAGAACAGGTCGTTGCTCATCAAAATGCAGAATATATAAATAACAAGATGCTAATTTAAATAAGCAAATCTCAATAAAAAATAACCACAATTATTTAACATTCAATTGTTTAAAGTAAATTATAAAGCCGTGTACGCACGAACGAACAAAACATAGCGTACACGAACATCGAACACGGAATATTTGGTTCGTACGTGTGGACGTAAATTTGCAAAGCGAACACGAACACTATACGAATACATACGATTTGTGTTCGCGCTCAACCGGCTCTCTTTAGTAGCCATAGATTCGTCACGAACATTTTTGACGAACACAGTGTTTGATGTTCGTTAGTGGCTCGCACATGCCAACAAAATGTTCGATGTTCGTGTTCACCATGTTCTTCTTCGTTCATGCATACACGGTTTACGGTTCATAAACGTAGTTTTCAATAATGAAAATCTTGCACAGTGACAGGCTACTTGTACTGCTGTCAGTACTTGTCTCCAAGATCATTTTCTTTGTAAATAAACCCCAAAACATTTAGACACACGAAATGAAACACAGTCGAGTACACAAACAAAGAGAAACACAGAAATGTGACGATGTTTGTAGAGACATCAATTTCAAATGTAAACTTTGCGGTGATTAACAAAGCTTCGGCATTTACGCCTGTTTATTATGCGTTGTTCCATGCTTTAAATATAATATTATAAACGCGAAAGTTTGTGAAGATAGATGGATGGATGGATGTTTGATACTCTTTCACGCAAAAACTACTAAACGGATTTGGATGAAATTTGGCACACATATAGTTCAAAACCTGAATTAACACTTATGATACTTTTTATCCCGATATTCTTACGGAATCGAGACTTATGCGGGTGAAACCGCGGGGTACTGCTAGTACGTTATAAATAGATACATAGTAACTATAAATAAAGCCTTTAATTAGAATAAACGGTTACTTTATAAAAGATCAGTTAATCCTGATTATAATGAGATACGAGACTAGAGATCGTATCGTATCTATTTTCTTATCTTATAGTACGAATAAATAGTTCACACATGGCAAAATAAAATTAGTGCTCAGGCTATCTAAACAAGACATAACTAACTGGTAGCCCATATTATAGGGTTTGGTTTCCATGCTTAGTCCGTCAGGTGGACCATGGCGGCCATTTGGTGGTTATTCCAACCTGCCCAACTCCCTCCAGAAGTTAATTAAAGCTCCTGGTCTATTTAGAACATCTGTGAAAGATCTGAGTGACCCGAGGGTTTCTGTTCTACTCTGGGTGACGCTTGTGCATTCAAAGAGCATTTGCGCGATGGTTTCCTCAGCCTCCATGCACGCCCTGCACAGACGAGTATCCGTTATGCCTGTTGTGTGGAAGTGTTTGTTTAGCGAGTAGTGTCCCGTGACGCTCCCCGCTGTAGCGTTGTGAGCATTCTCAGCTGCAAGCAGTCGAGTGATGCTAAAATATCACATTTAGTAAGTTCCTCACCACCTCACTAAAAACGAGGAACAACACTGACTTTCCTGAGACGCTCTGGCATTTCGTTTCCGCTTGCAGAGCTGATGATAGCTATCCTCTGACCCTCAGAATTCTGTGTGCCCTGACCTAGGGGTTCTCCTTACGGGCTGAGGGCAGGACCCCTTACTCAATCCTGCACGCTAACGAAGGCTGCCCTACCTGTGGCCTACCGCCGCGAACTACCTGCGCGAGCCTCTGCTGACAGGCCACCACGCGCTACCGACGCTCAAAATTCAAAATTCTGAAGTAAACACGGACCATCGAGGTAAAATAAATAAACAGTTAATTACTAATAACAATTAATAATATGATCAATTGTCGAGGTCACTAATTAACCACATATTGCAATACAACTCATAGAAAAAACATTGTAATGAGTAGATTATGTCAAAAATAAAATAAAATAAAATTAATTTGATTTAAAAAGTCAAATAAAATAAACAATTATATAAACTCACTACCTGTCATCTTACGAGGGCCGTCCGGCCTACTCCTGAGCCTGTGCTTCAGCACAGGCTCAGGAGTAGGCCGGACGGCCCTCGTGGCAAACGTGGGGGCCTGTTCACAGGCCCCCACGTTTGCCACGTGCTGCCAAGGACGGTACCCTTCTTATCTATATAATATACGAGTGCTCAAGACTCAGTGTTTAGGACCTTACCCACGACCTAGCCGGGTTACTACCTACTACCTAAATATATGTATAAACTTATCTTGCTGTTTAATTATATTTCTACCCTAAACTACTACCTATTTGTTAACGGCCTGCGCAGCCTACCTCGCGCAGCCCTAGCCGGTACACCGTCACCAGACACAGGCCGTTCCTGCCAGGCGTAATAAACACCTGGTCAGCCCGCTATCCAAGTAGGCGCGGGCTTGCGGACGGTGAGCAATGGGTACCTCGCCGTCCGATAGGGACCAGGCCCGGGTCGACGGCGCGTTGTGTTCCACTCGCGCCTCAAAGAGATGTCAGCACCAACTGTCGGGGTCCGGAAGGGCCAATGCCTGCCGGGGTTGCGAGTTTGTCCGAAAGGGATATCGCGACCCCGGCACACAGGCAACGGAAGGAACACGGGAGGGTTTTAGTCAGTAAAAGTCTGGAGCAGAGCGGGAGAAGTTATTTTATAATTTCCGACCCTAAAAAAAAAAAAAAACTCTATCCAAGGATGGCACACCGGTAATACTACAGTTTGACAAACATGATCACCGCCCCGTTATATGTGGTGATCATTTACGAAGTTATGATAAGTTATGATAATGGCAGTGATTTCCCTGTCGTGGATCATTAATATGCTGTTACTAAGATAGCGGAACGGTAGGGCGAGGAGCGTTAGTAAGCGGTTTAGTAATAACGATATAATACTGTTTTAAATTTTTATTATAAAATATAATAATAACATCACGCCTGTTATCACCGAACGGTTAGGCAGAGGTGTAGGGTACACCAACATTATTCCAGTTATGTTTAAGTCCCATGTAATAGAAGGCGAGCCTATTGCCATCAACCAGGTAAAACTCCAGACTCCGGGCTGCTACTGAGAAATTCCTGATGGAAAAACCCAATAACACTTTGCTCGACCTGGGAATCGGACCCAGAACCTTATGCTCAGTAGTAGCGCTTGCGACCACTGGACCAACGAGGCAGATAAAAATATAATTTCCACCTTTAAAGTTTACTATAATATACATTTTTGAACAACCATGTAGGTGACCATTTTCCAGTATTTTTTCTTTAAATAGTAAAGCGTAAGATCGGAAGGCTTCCAAAGGTCTTTCAAGTTGGAAAACTAATGATGGAACTCAAACGGAGGTGAGCAGAACACCAGCACGGTGACTAAATGAACTACAATGAGGACGAGTAGCATTCTAGCAATGGAAGGAACAATGTTGCTGAGCCGACAACGACATAGGCGGACGACATAATAATGCTCGGGTCCTATAAACAAAAACGAATCGTTTAGCTTACCAATGATAGCTTTTTTTATTGCCAAACCATAATATAAATAGATTCGTAAGCTAATTTTACCTGCGATAGATACTTTCCTAAAGGGAGTAAAAAAAAGAAAGAAAATTTGTTGTTTCTGCACAAACTAAACGCACATTACAAAAAAAATACATAAAATACACATTGAAAAATTAGGCTCGTATTCAATAATCAAAATTAATAAAAGTTTGACAAATTTTGTCTAATGCTTGATGTCAGGGCCGGAGACCAAAGACAATTTACAATTGCTTGCGTAATGTATTGCGATAATAACAAATGAAAACAAACAAACAATCAAAACATAAACAAAATGCCGATTGCAGTGTGGGTCTACTATGCAAAGCTATGAGGTATTTGCTTCATTATTGTGAAAGATACAAGACGGTCCGTAAATTATAGGAATCGGCCAATAGTTGCCATCACTGGTAGAATATGGCGGTTGCCACGGGAGCGTGGAGATGCATAAGCAAAGAGAAGCCTATTCCCAGAGTGGCTAAAGTAGATTATCAAATCATTGGTAAAGAACTTTTTGTTTTTTATTAGTCCTAAGTACAACTTACATAGTAATGCTGCGGCCGCATCTGCGTATATCGTGACGAAGCTTCGCACAGTGATACGATACATGCATATGTGACCAACCAGTATCGGTTATCGTCGCGATAGTTCGGGCTGCGTAGGACTTATCGCCCGGGTGGCAGTACGAAATAAACGTGGCGAAGCCGCTAATGTGACCACCGCATTAGCGCGATAACTTTTTAGTGAGCAAAATATACGAAGCTTCGACACGCATTGGCTTTGTCACAATAGATGCAGATACGACCGCAGCATTTATACTTTATTTTGTGGACGTAAAATAACTTAATTTATCAATACGTTTATTATTAAAATCATGCTTTTAAGCTGAACGTTCACTTGTCGCAACGCACGCACGGCACGCAACTGATATTGGTTTGCAGTTTTGTATGCAGAAATAAACCGAGCGGTCGGTGCGGGCGGCACCGATAGTGGCCGCAGTGCTATATGAATTCATGCAAAGCAAACCAAGATCCGTTGCGTGCCGTACATGCGTTGCGGCCGATGCCAACCTGTGCACGTTCACCTTAATATTCCATTTTCCCTTTCTCGCTTCCCGCTCATACCGGGACCCTACTATAAATAACGTAATATAGAAACCGGGACTGACGATGGTCCCGGGAGGCACCGGATGCGCCGACACGACTACTGGGACAACATGAAATATGAAAACTACGAGATTCCACTGTTTAAGATTAACGTCAGACCGAATCTGATCATGTTTATGAAATTGATAGGGATTTTCATTTTCTATTGTAAAATTGTGATGGAATTTTGTAAGCAGGATAACAGGATACACGTAGGATGTAAAGGCTTATTAGGACACTCTGAATTCAGGCATTCAGGTACTAATTACCTAATTACTCTATTACCTAATTGATAACGTGTGTGTAATGTGAATGTGTTATATTTATTGTAGGTATTGTATGTTCATTAAGTGTTCAATGTATGTATTTATTTAAAGTTGTATGTGTATTTATACTAGTGGGGTCATTACACCACTGGTATAAATACACACACGCCATTACGTTACACACATTATAATGACAATAGATCGCAATGGGTCTCATTTTGACAGTTGCCCGGGTTCGCAACAAGTCAATCGTCATCCTGAGGATGCCTCGTTGAGAGGTGAAACACGTGTCGATTTCTTACAAGGTTAGGTTACTAAATATACGTCGTCTATTGTATTTTATAATGGATTTCCGGAAAGTCACGCTGAGTCAATTAACTAAAGTTCACCTACGTTTATTGCGTTATTTACGTTGTTGAGCAGAAGAATTTTTCAAAACTCTCGAATTGTTATCGAAAGTGTGTTACGCAATAAGAGTGTTGGACATTAAAAGATTTAATTTGATTTCATTTATGAAACTGTGATATGAGTTTAGGGATGCTAATGAGCCAGTCAGGATGATCCCTGACTTCCTGGAAGTCACTCCATGTAAAATACTTGTAGACTGGAAGCCGACCCCAACATACTTAGGTGAATGCTAGGCAGATGATATTGTTTCCTGAGAAATCCCGTGTGTTGTAATGTATTGCTGATTCGAATGATTATAATTCTGTAAAGCCATTTTTGTTACGCGAATCATATTTTAATCAACATACAACCTGACACTGACCTACAAATTGCAAAAAACGAAAACAAATTGCACAATGAACGGTTCCGTAGTCGGGATGAATTTATCCCAAGAACAAACTTAACATTGTATTTGAAAATCATGTTCTCCCATTCGGAATATATGGGTGATCATGTTTTTCAAACTGCAAATTTAAGTTGGTTGATTATTACTCGTTAACCTGTACAGCCTTCTTAGGTCTGATAGTTTTCCTTTTAATTTCGTTATATATACTACTGCTGTGAATTTTTTCACAAATCCAAGTACAACCACATAGCTGGCAAGGGTGGGGGACACTTGACTCTAACAAAAAGAAACAGTTAAAAGCTTAATATTTCGCAAACGGATCCCTGAATCCAAAAATGGTTTTAACAAACTCACAATATTTTTGAACGAACTTTCTAACGACACCCCACAACATTGCGTAGATCAGAAAAAAAATAACATCCCCACTTTACTTAAAGGGAAGGTACCCATGATTTTATTTTACCACTTTGTCGGCCTGATTAATATGTATACATATGCTAAATTACAGCTTTTACTAACCGTCTCTGAGCTAAGCCGTGCACAAACAGACGGACAGACAGACAGACGGACATGGCGAAACTATAAGGGTTCCTTGTTTACTACGGAACCCTAAAAATATAATAATACAAAATACCAATAATTAATGTCAATTAATACAAAAACGTCAAATGGAATAATAGCATGTCGATCAGTCATTGATTCGTCATTAAGGAAGTCGTCAATAATGTAATAACTTTTCAATTAATACCCATTTTGTTTAGTGCCCATTTAAAAATAACGATTAATATTCATGTGATTATCAAGAATGCTTTTGTGCTAGTTACTGGCATGTGTATTCTTAATTCTTCACACAAGCATAACTACATACTAAAGGACTAGCGACCGAAGCAACAAAATACGATCTAAAGAAAAGCGGCCACATTCCTCTAGATCGTATTTTGTTGCTCCGTGTCTCAATATGAAACTTTATAAAAGGTATTAGAAAATTCTAGACACACTTACCGAGGGTCCTTACTAGCCGTTATTCATAATTCCTTCTCAGTCACGAGATAATATTTTTTTTAAAGAGTGGCGCTAGTGGACCTTTAGGCGCCCTCTTAACTAGTCCAGATTTCCTCATTATGTAGTCCAGATTTCCTCATTATGGAGTCCAGATTTCCTCATTATGTAGTCCAGATTTCCTCATTATGTACTCCAGATTTCCTCATTATGTAGTCCAGATTTCTTCATTATGTACTCCAGATTTCCTCATTATGTAGTCCAGATTTCCTCATTATGTAGTACAGATTTCCTCATTATGTTTTCCTACACCGATATCTGTAATATCCAAGATAAACTCAGTAAGATCTTTATCTTACTGAGTTTATCATATGAATTGAAAAAGTCATATTGGTACTTGCCAGGATTTTAAAGCACAACCTCGTACATGACAGATGACATCTTAACCACACTAAGCCATCATGACAAAAAAAGGTTATCATAAATAAAAGAAACGGGTAAGGGACTTAATCTCAAGCAAAACATTCGACTTAAGATGTTTTTCAAAATTTGAGTGCTTTGTGCGAATTTTGCGATAAAGAAAAAATTCACTTTTGAATTATTGGTATAGAGCTCTACTACTGTTATTCTCTTCTTAGTTCATTGATTCAGGCGCGACTTTGCGGAAATACATCATAAAATACAATAGGCGTAGATATATTTAGAATAGAATAGGTTTTTATTTACTTAGAATGTAGGTACATAAAAATAAATAGTTTAATAATAGGATCCGTGTACATTCTGCCTTAATATAGCATGCAAATGTAATACAAAGTAAAGATATTACAAAAAAATATCATTTAAGAAATCCTGAACGGAATAATAACATTTTATATACAAGTAATTCTGTGAAACGTTTATTTTTATTTTTGCAACTGTTCGTTTTTAATTTGGTCAGGTATTTTATTAAAGATTACAGGAGCCATACAAATCACATTTCTTTTTAGTAAGCCAGTTTAAAATACGCCCCGTGCATATTAGATACTGGTATTGAGATCTGATAGCTGCTGTACTTAATTTTCTGGTTTATATTAAAATTGCAAATAGACATTGATTTGTTATTACAAATATTGCTAATTCAAGGATATATAGGCATGGGAAGGTTAATAATTTTTGAGTTTTTAATCGACACGTGTTTACCTCTCAATGAGGCATCCGACGATTGACTTGTCGCGAACCCGAACACGGCGTGTTGCCACGCCAAACGCCGGACGCAGAAAGAGCGATTTCTTATAGGGGTTTTATGACTCTTATGGAATAGTTAAGTGGAAAAGGTTGCTAAATATATCTACATCTATTGTATTTCATTCTCGTTTTGTTTTTCAATACTAATTATTGGGATTATTTCTTTGAATATAATTGGATTTTTCCATCAGGAATTTCTCAGTAGCAGCCCGGAGTCTGAATTTGTGCCTGTTTAATGGCAAAAAGTTTGCCCCCTATTGCATGGGACTTAAACATAACTGACGAAATGTGGGTGTACTATAATAGGTGCACCTCTGCTTAACTCTACGAGGAAAACAGGCGTGATGTCATGTTATGTAATATTGGGTTTCCATTTATGTAATTAGCGTTTTTTTTTTTACAAATAGAGAACCTCGTCACTTCTATGATTTGAAATATTCATCAATTACTTGGTATTATATCGAATAATGACCTTCATAGACAACTATCAATAGTAAAAAACCTTATTACTTATAGTTTTCTAAACATAAAAAATACCTCAAAAATGACTCCTCATTTTGTTAGCAGAAATGACCACTATTTGTCTTAACTTAGCCAAAACTTATTTTTGTCGCTTAATCTAAGTGGCATATAACGTATTATATTAGTTTTTAACCATTAGTGCATAAAAGTTTTAAAACATTAGTGTTCATGGTTGTTTTACCTATAAATTAAGAAAATGTCAGTATGAAAAATGCAACTTCTTTAAAATTCTCCATACAAAACGCTGATTTCATAGGTAGGGACCTAATATTTATGTATAAGATATACAGATAACCAGGTTTTTTGTAACAGACTATTTACATTTGTATAGAATTCTACTCTTATTCGAGTGCGGAGTATCTAGAATTCAAATCAGTTCCACAAAAGAAACAAATTCAACGAACACGTAAACTAGAAACTTGTAAAACTTTTGTAACAGGTGGATTGTACGAGGTTCGGAGTTCGATTCTCGGTTGAGAGTCTCTGCGGCTGCGGCGACTTTAAAGTTTTCCACAAAGGATTTAAAGACAGGCGGTGGCTGTCATCCTCACAAAGCAACGGTTAAGATACGTTTTTCTAGATTATTTACTAGAAGAAACATGGTCTGTTTTTAAGGGGGATGCGCTAAGGTAGCCCACGAGACTCAAATTTTCTTGAGTTTTTTCCATTTTTCAGGTCAGTATCAGTTTGTATGTTGATTAAAATATGATTCGCGACCGTAACAAATATCGCTTTACATAATTATAATCATTACAATCAGCAATACAACTCCATAAGTTAGCATAATTGTCAAATGTCATGATTTCATGAAATAGTCATTCAATGGGATTACATGAACTTAGAGAGTTGTATTGATCATTTTTATGATTATAATTCTATAAATAAATATTTGATACGGCCGCGAATCATATTTAGATCAACATAGAACATGATACTGACCTGCAAACTGCAATAAACGTAAGAAAATTTGAATTTCGCGGGCTACCTTGGCGCTTTCGCCTTAAGTTGAAATTCTTTTGCGGATAAGGTGAAGTGGTAGATAGATTACTCTTTATATCAACTATATAGATGTAAACTCAACGGCTTTGACGACAGGAGAAAAATAATGGTCTACTGATTATAGTACATTTCTGTCGCGGCCTGCAACTGGGGCATTGATAGGCGATCGTGAAAATGTGGGTCGAGGCGAAGCCAAGGCACACATACGTGAGTCCATCAATGCCTGGTTGCGGCCAAGGCTTGTATAGTACTTTTTTCAAATTATGCGCAGGAATTCAAATTGAGTAAATTAATTATAAATTCCAGTATCAATGACGAGAAAAGACAATTTTTCACGCGTCAACATGTTCATTTCTTTTTTCTTTACTTTAAACAGCTGTATTAGCAAGTCAAATCGAAATTTAAACAAAATCTGTGATAAGTTACCTCCTTCATCATCATGTATCGAAGTATTAAGTTCGTTCCATTTTTAAATAACACGACCGATATGAGTTTTATACAAACATTGCTGGCCGCTCGCTTGTATTCGACCAGTACCGTAATTTCGATTTATCTCGACGAAATTAGAGGTTATTTTTGACAGACAATCTTGGGATAAACAGAAAAGGTACACAATACGGTTAGTATAATTTTTTTTCTGTGTTCTAACATTGAGTGACTTATTCAGGGTTTGTTTTTACTCATCTTTTAAAAGCATGTGGTAAAAGACAGATGACGAAAGAATTTAATATTCTTTAGTCGTTTAGTATTAGTTAGTAGTTTTTCTCCGACGCATTAAAAGACGTTTTGCAGAAAGTGACGGAACACGAAACTGGCAGAGGCAAAACGAGTGGCCATCTTGATTTTGAGCTAGTAGGTTTGCCTTGACGGCAACAGCACATCTACCGGTAGATTCGTACTCTGTGTGGCAACTGCAGGCGACGTGTCGCTGCAGTCATGATTCCGAACCCGACCGCAGGTGGCAGCAGCCCGTATTCCCGTCGGTAGAGAGAAGATAGAAAAACTTGTAATCGCTCTAGCGCTGACGGCGCTACTGGTCTGCGGTCGGGCTACACGTGTCTGTCACTCGCCCGTAGCTGCAAACGACATGTACGGAAGGTATTTCAAAGAAACCAATTGTGTCGCGCAACACAACGCCTGCAATTGCCTTTGGATTGGTACCTTTAACCGTTAAAGGCCTGATAAACAACTAATTAACGTGCTAATTGACGTGCTTGAGGGTCACCCAGGGCTTTACCGGTTAAACTGCGGCCTAACCAAAGCGATCGTCGCGCGAACACGTGACCGTCGCGTTTATTGTATATGTTCACCGAACCCGTACTTAATATTGAGTAAGTGTTGACCTTCCTCCCTACTGTTCAACTCCCTACTAGTAGTTTTTTTTTTTTTTATAATTTTGATTCTTGTTATTTTTACTTTAAATTGTATACTTTATTTCCATATTAATAATTGATTGTTTGATATCGTAATGCAAGCTGTGGTCTCCTATAATTGAAGATGCACAAGGATTTGTATCTTTTTATGTTTTATTTTTAGCATGTAAGGTGTAATCTTTGTTGGAGATCCAAATAAATAAATAAATAAATAAATAAACCCGGACGCTTCGTCGCGCCGACCGAGGACACCTTCCGATTTTCTGAACAAATGAGTGACGTCTGTATGACCGTGACTATCGCGTATTGGTTAGGACATGGAGTACGTTCACTACATTGCGTTCGATGTTTGTGCAGACATTTATTTAAAACTTATGTTCTCAAAATAACCAAATACATATTCAAGTATTAAAACATTCCACCAACAAAAAAAAACAAATGAAGATAGCTGTGCATAAACAGATTAACAATATACCAATACAGTACATGAAAAACCGTATTTGAATATTTTATAACGTCAAAAAGTCGAATAAAACGCAAGTAGCATGAGCCGAAACTGAATATGAATGTGGTGCAATGGTAAAAATTGAATTGGTACGCGTGCCTCGATTTACATTGAAATGACATTTATTGATATCTGCACCGGGTTATATTACCCGGTTTTACGTGCGGAAAGATTTTAGTGGTACGTTTTTTTTTTATGCGTTTCTAAAATTATAGCGTTGATTTTTGGTGTCAGCAATTGGTTGTAAGTTTTACATAATAATATTGCGTAATTATGCTGCAGTATACAGTAATTTAGTTTGAATGTCCTTTGACACTACTTTTTTCTCTGTATTTTATAAGTGGAGACCTGTAATTGGCTATCTGACTAATGTCGTTGATCTGTTTGTTTTAGCTGTAAGTAATCAATTCAGTTCTTTTTTACCCGATTTCAAGAAGAAGGTGGTTATCAATTCGACTGAAGGTTTTATAGGGTTCCGTACCTCAAAAGGAAAAAACCGGAACCCTTGTAGGTTCACGCGTCTGTCTGTCTGTCCGTCTGTCACAGCCCATTTGCTCCGAATCTACTAAACCGATTAAGTTGAAATTTGGTACACATATGTATTTCTGTGACCCAAACACGGACGTGTAACGTAAATAAATGAATTTTGAATATGGGGGTCACTTTTGGAGGCAAATAAGAAAATTTAAAATAAAAGTTTTGCAAACTGTACCGTGTGACATATCCAATGAAATGGCAAATTTCGAGGAACTCAAATATTTTATTTTATAATTTTAAAATAAATACTTTTAAAGATATTTAAGAAAATTTATGAAAATTTGCCATTTAAACTTTTAGGCTCAGTAGTTACGGAGATAAGGTGGCTCAAACCTTATATCTGAAACTACAAACTAAAAAAAAAAAAAGAAAAAGATAATGGTTCTTTACTTACAGATTACATGAAAACATATATAAGACGTCATCAAACAACAAGCCAAGGTGATTACGCTAAGTTAAATATTTGCATATGTTGTTAGTAAAACAACTGCCGAGCTATTCTGCAAAAATCTCACCGTGAAAACTTAGGTGAAGTGAGCTTGAAGTGAACTGTCAATAGTGTCAATCTCTAGCATTACGTGGAATGACAGCTCACTTCACACACACTTCACCTATGTTTTCACGGTGAGATTTTTACAGAATAGACTGGCTGGCGTGCGTGTATAACCAGACATATGAACGTAAATGAAGCAAAAAGTATATGAAAGGATCGTAGTCGTCTCAGGTGGCGTTCCGTAATCTCTGCCTATCCCCGTGGGAAGTAGTCGTGAGTTTATATTTTTAAGTGTAGTCGGTAACATATCTTGAATTTCAAGAAACAGTTCCCATTTATCTCACATTTTTGTGTCACGAGTTATCAATTTTTCAAATAGAAGTGAAATAATTTTTGATCTACCTATACTGCCCTGCTAAGCCGAAAGGCGGTATCTCTGAGATACGCCCTTTTAGTTATTTTTATACCATTCAATAGCTATAATAATATCGCATCTAATGGTATAAGCCACATACCGCTATCTAACTTAAAACATTTGAAAAAACCACTCAGAAGTTCTTTACATCCTACAATTTTCTCAAAACTTACTCCGATTGAGAAACCGCCTTTCGGCTTAGCAGGGCAGTATATCAAATTAAGTTTTTCGGCAATATCAAACTCAAAGCATTTATTTCAATTAAACCAATTTGAATTGTCACAGGCACTTTTGAATTGTCAAGAAGACGGTCAGTCAGAAAGATGAAGCTGCCCATTCCAAAGCGTAAGTTCTTAGGTTCTTATAGAGAAAGAAGAACGATCAAGAAATTCGTTGGACACATTTTTACATCAAAATATTGTTAGGTATGTACAATATTATTTTTCAGAAGATTCACGCATCGTCTTTTGACGTTTCTATATAGCGTGTATTAGAAAAATATGGTCATATTTGCGAAAAAATAATCATCTGTCCCATACTAAACCACAATACTTACTCGACCCAAATCTATGGGACAACTGATAATTTCTTCGCGCTTGAAATGAAATGAAATTGTTTATTCTGTAAATAGGATAACGGAATCACTTTTACACGTCATATTAAAAAAATATTTAAAATAAGATAGATGAGTTCCGTGTGGTGCCGGACTTAAAGAATAGTACCATCCCATTTCTTCCTGTGGGTGCTGTAAAAGTCGACTTAGGGACTCACTAGAGAATGTGCAGCAGCGCTCTCTATGCATTTTAACGCCATACTGCGATCGCCAACCCGCCTGCCAAGCGCGGCGATTATGGCAAAATTCGCCCATTTGGCCTATGACCATCAGTGGACGTCTTGCGGCTGAAATGATGATGATGATGAGATGAGTTCGGCGTTTTCTATCTGACTACTCTGAAGAGAAAGGCCGAAACAAACTCTGAGGTCGCTGTCTCTTTTAAAGTCCAGACATAATCTTGGTCAGGCCATATGAGAACCATGTAGATTAGTGTCTGAAATGGTCTTTCAAGGAAAAATTTGAGTGGACCTGTGCAGTCAATGCAAGCCAGTAATCGTGGAGCTCAACTCAGAACTTAAGGAGCTCAACGACTCGACGAACAATACCAAAGAAAGGGCATTTGGGTACCTATTACGATATTGATCCCATAGAGTAAGTTATTCAGCTTGATGACTTGTACCACACCTTTAAATATTACGCCTTTTTGATATATATTTTAAGTACTCTTTTTGCCAAAGTACGTGAAACAGAAACATAATATTCTGTGACATCTAACATTTATCATAGTACCCTCTAAGTGACAAGATGTAATGCTGCCACATTTAGAGCATTCCCTATGGACGTCATTACGCTCCCATATAAGATTTCATCTATTTCTGAAGACGATATTAACTCGTTTAAAAATTCTTTTAGTTTTCTCTAGAGATGAAGTCGTATCTATTTGAGAGTTTCGGGTGGCTCCGTAAATATCAGATAGTTTTTGTAACTTAATAAAGATTTTCTGCCCCACTTGTCAAGATAAGCCATGTATAAAAGAGTAGCGAAAATGTATACCTAGAGGCCAGAAGAAAAATAAACAACTCTTAATGTCTTGTTTTTTTAATCAGATAAAATTGTGGCCATTACTCAAATTACTATTATCGATTAATGTACGAGTTAAAGTGTTGATTTTTTGCTTGAAAATATTTGAAATGGCTTCTAAAAGTCAATTTTATGCATAAATATATCATAGGACATGCATTTTTAGCAACATGTATTTTTTTTGGAAATAAAATGTTTGGAGCTAATTCATAAATCTCCGGAACGGAGAGAATAACCTTTTTCGATCCACATAGAAACAGATAGATTTTTTAAATACCTTTTTCAATTTTTATTGTATAATTTTTTGTAAAACAAACGGCATCTTGTATGATTCTAATTGAATGCTGCATACCACAGAATACCTCCTATTAATACTTTAATAAAGATGTTGACCGGGGCAAAAAAAAATTTTTTAGTCCTTCATTCAGATAATAAAAAAGTATTAGACACATATTTTTGACTTTATCAAATTAATAAAAAATTGTTTAGATAAAACGCATTAAAGTTGGGGAGTGAGGGCTCGCTACGTCACAAGTCAGTATAAAATCTACCGGCCAGTGACGTCATGCTACATTTTAACGCATTGCCTACTCAATGTATTGCCGTAATCTTTTGATTACGAAAAAAATACGTGTCCAATATTTTTTAATAATCTACCTGAGGGACAATATTTTTTTTTTGTCGTCATCCCTCTTTATAAAAACAAGTTCAAACCTGAACCTAAATGATTTGTCCAAATACATGGCTACAAACAAAAGATGGTTTGCTGAGCAAGACAACTCAAGTTTTCCTTGTTTGTCTTAGAAACATGTCGAAACGTGTGCTGACTTCTAAACCCTACGTGCAACTGGTAAAGATTCCACAAACATTTTTCATTTTACTTTGTGTTTGTGGACGTTCCAATCTAAGGCCGTTCCATTGTCTTAATATTGGAGTCAATGGTTCGAAGACTTGTTTGATTAAAGTTTTTTGGGATTTGTAGGAGGAAAAATGTTGGAATGTTGGCAGCACGATTTGTCGCAAATTCGATCCCAGCGTTTTCAGGCCTTACTGGTAGAGATGTCGAAATCGCAAATGAATTTATTCATCACAATCCTGTGCTATGAACAGAACTATTTTAATGTGATTGATTGCAAACAAGCAGACACCCCATCTGATGGTTAGAACGAAGAAGTAACCAACACAGATGCATCAGATTGCATCGCAGGTGTATTGCTATCCCAGAGATAAAACTGACATCTACCAACACCTGCCCTTGAACCGGTACACAACAACACTAATAGGCAACAGAATATGGTCATCATCTGCATAGCCTTTTCCCAACTAACTATATAACAACTAACTAACTAACAGTCTAACCAGATGCAGCTGAATACCAGTATTTTACATAGAGCGGATGCCTATCTTACCTCTACAACCCAGTTACTGGGTAACACGATACCCCTTGGTAAGACAGTTTGGTTGTATTTAAAGGTGTGGAGGCCCTGGGGCAACCAAGAAGTGGAGGCACCGATTTTGTTTTTGGACCAGACGAAAAAAAATATAGTTTTCAATCATTTATACATATTAGGTACTAAAAATATACAACAGAAAAAAAATGTTAGGCAAATGGAACTTTGCGAGCTTTTTTCGTCGAAAAACCATTTATAATTTCGGTGAAATCTAATTCTCGGAATAAATCACTTTCAATACTAAGTAGGGATAACTTTCATAGGCGGTTCTGTGTCATTGTAGTCCGAACTCTATTTTTTATAATTTCATCTTCGAAAATGAGCATTCTCCAGTGCAGTTCGACGCCATCAACACCAAGTACATTCTCAACGTAATTTCAACATTTGAAAATGTAGCTGTGAATTTTAGAGTATTTGCTAATAGAAGATTTCCTTAGATTGATCTTTTTGATAATCGTTTTTATGCAAAACAGTAAATTTAGCGTATTGGACCAACAAAACTTTTTTTTTTATATATAAAAATCTAATTGTGGAGGCCCGGGGCCATGGCCCCTGTTGCCCTGCCTTAAATCCGCCCTGCTGGTTGTGAGATTTTTGGGCTTCTGACTAAGTCCATTTTATTATTTTTTTAAGATGAAAGAGTTTTCTAATCTCCTGCCTCCCATAAGCATATCTACCATATCAACCCACTATGAAAACAACCAAATACCTGGATTTTGACGTCGAATAATATCCATTATTTTATACGGTCACGACGAACTAATATAGTTTCTGCTGACAAATTGGCATTGGTCCAGCCAATGAAGCAAGACACAATTGGATATCGAGATGTTTGGGCACATAAATTGCATCGGATATGATAGTTCACGATATTGCTGGAGTTATTTTATTTCATTGAACGTTGTATATAAGTTTGGTTCGGTTCGATTTTGTGGAAACGGTTAGTAGGGAATAATACATTTGGTGATTTGGTTCAGTGTCTTTATTTGGTTTTATGCACAGGTTGGAAATAACAATTCTTACGTAAATGTTAAAATGAGGACACCGGAATATCCTAGAACCAAAAATTGAAGACATGTGACATCTGATTAAAAATAGAAATTTTGATTATGAAATACGATAATTAATATCGTAACACTGAAAGTTTAGTTTTAGATGTAAAAAAAGTATTTGGAAACTTCCCAAATGCCTTTTTACGCCTAAAACGGTAACAACATTAAATTCAATGTTATAATTGCAATTAATTATAAATATTCTAATTCGCTAGTTAGCCACATTTCATATTTCCATACAGTAATATTGCCAAATTAATCAAAACAGCAAAATATTTGACACCTATTGGCTACGGGCAACGTAGCAATATAAATAAACGCTCTTAATTAAAACGATGTTCAAAGTCGGCCTTCGGCTTCCTACTTTGCAAAACATTACCAAAACACCACTTAACAATAATTGTGTCAGCCATTTCCACAAAAACGTTAGGATTATGAAAACAGCCCCCAAAGGACAATTAGCAGCAGTATTCCATTATTTATTAATTCAAAGTAATGAGAACTGCCGCAGGGCACTTAAACTAATTAAGTACATAACACGGATCGCCTTCCGTTTGGACACAAACAACTACATCTCTACCTGGATTGTGTTTATCATTCTGTATGCACATAAGTGAACAAATAGATAGATCGTTCGTCGTTTATTTGGTGCACACAACAGTCACCAAAAACGATTAAATAATAACTTATTTATGTACACACAGTAAAATACATAGAGATACGACATAATACGACGACGAAAATTTGCCCGCTACGTATATAAAAAAATATATGGGTATTATCTCCCTATTTGTATCCGTCTCTGTTTGTTGCGGGAATGGTGGGTATCAACACGTTGGAACTGAGACGCAAGTGTGCACTTTTGATGCACTACTACTTATTGCTCAATAATAAGATCGATGACGCGACTACTCTAGCTCGCTGTTCATTGTTTGCTCCGGACCGGCTGCGGCGGTCGCGCGCCTCTGCCTCGCGGTGCCTGTTCGCGGCTCCGCCAGTGCGTATCCATATTGCTCGATATGCCCCCACAACCCAGGCGATCAATCTGCTGAACGCCCTGATTGCTCAGGAGCCCGATGTTGACATATTTATGTATAGTGGTAAATTTATGTTAAATGTTTGCATGAAGTTTTTTACCTAAATGTTGTTGTTGGCTTGCTGCGCGCTTTGGTGTTTAATGTAAGTGCAGCAAGCAATTGTTATATAAATAAATAAATAAATAATTATAATTACCAACGACGACACGACGTCGACGTGACGTTATTATTATTAACTTCTTTATTATATTTTTTTATTATTTCGTTTGACCCACTAGCAGCTAAGCTGTTGCGTGTGTATCAAATAGCTTGGAGATGTTTCATCTGTCCAGTTGATTATTGAAGCAGTTCAGTGAGGGAGCCGTCACAACACTCTCCGGGAGACTATTCCATACTGTTACAATTCAGTTAGATATGTATTTAGGTTTTTAGTTTTTTTTTTTGTTGTGTTTTTTTTCTTTTCTGTTTCTAAGATTTTATTGTTAAGGATGGATCGACACACATCTATTTATTGTCATTGTTAATTAACTGTGCTTAAGACCCCCATGGCTGATCACTGTCTCTTAAGATACAGGGTTACCTAGTTTAAGAGGCAGGGTTATAATACTTGAGTTTAGATTTAACATAGAACCAGACTTATACAATGTGTAGTACCTATTTCATAAGGAATCACCTAGGCATCTGTATTTTTGTTTATATGGCAAATAAAATTTATTATTATTATAGATAAGAATTGCTTCAAAGGCCTTTTGTTTGATGAATTTTCCCATAACTTTAGGGAATGCCCACGCAAATGCTTGTTGGCATTCACAATGTAAAGGTCTTGAAGGTTAGGCACTTCGTAATGTTCAGTTAGTATTTTGTGCGTCTCAATGAGCCTACCCCTTTGTCTACGCTGTTCTAGTGCGATAAGGCCAAGGTCTTTGAGGTGCTGTTCGTAAGGTAGATTACGCATGGTGCGGACCATCTTGGTAACCCTTCTTTTAATTATCAAGTAAAGTAATGTTTTTTTTTTTAATATGGGTCCCACATGACATAAGCATATTCCAAAAGAGGTCTTATGTAGGTCTTGTACAACTTGAAAAACGTCTTAGGCGTCAGGCACTTGAATGTCTTGCAGATGATGTAAAGTTTCGAATTCCTTCAGGTGGTCTAACACTTAGACCACAGAGGCTGTTACCAGCTGTTTGCATACTAGCTGTTGCCCGCGACTTGGCCTGCGTGTACCTAGTTTTTGGTACAAAATATCCAAGATGAAAAATTGGCCAATTTCGTACCATCCTTCATTTGTATCAGTCGATCTTTACGATCGGTTTATTGGTTTAGGAGTGAAAAGGTAACAGACAGACACACAGGGGCTACTTCCGCATTATAATATTACTAAGTTTTGCCCACTGCTTCGCCTGCGTGGAGGTCGAAAATTATCCCACGGAAACGTACTACCGAGATAAAAACTATTCTATACCCTAACCCAAGTCATGGTGTACCCATGTGCCAAATTTCATCCAAATCCGGTCAGCCGTTTTAGCGTGAAATTGTAACAAACAAACTTAGGATTAGTTTGCATACCCTCGATTTCCCATCAACACGCCTAATGGCCTCATGCTTATTTCGTTCCTAAAACAGAAATAAACTTTCAACTAACGTAACGAAACTAACCGGAATAATCTACTATCCATCTAGCAAACCTCAAAACAAAGTTGGAGCGAGCAAAGTTAATTTTTGCGCCATGTTGTTAATAAAATGCAATACAACTCGCAGACAGTGTAATTGCGACCATTAAAAGCTGCCACTGGCGCCCCTGTACAGACTAAGAATTGGGCTGTAGTGTGTAAACAAACACGATTCATGACAAATATCATTTTCATTTGTTATCTTTATCTAGAGGGGCTCGTCGATCGAAGGTTAAGCTATACTTACCGCGGTCGGTTCGTGGATGGGTGACCATCCATTAATCCATTACATATGTGACCCCCCGTGCCTCGGAAAGCACGTTATGCCGTTGGTCCCAGCTGTCATTCGAAGATCTTTAACAGTCGTTACGGAGTCAGAAACCCAAAATTCTGACAACCAGTCTTACCAAAGAGTATCGTGTCACCCAGCAACTGGGTTCGGGAGGTGAGATAAGCAGTCGCTCCATGTAAACTACTGGTATTCAGCTGCATCTGGTTAAACTGGAAGCCGACCCCAACATAGTTGGGATAAGGCTAGGTAGATTTGATTTTATTATCTTTTTCTATTTATTGAGTACTGATAAAACAAACCGGTCAATGACTGCCTGACTGAAAACGCACAAGTCAGGTTGCAGAAGTTAGCAATTTTGAGGATACGTTCTCAAGGAGTTGCAAAGATGCACACATTTCATCATTACAAATGGTTCGATACTAAACGTTTTGATAACAAACATTTTCGCCAATGCTGTTTCTGCCCGTTTGTTTGTTTTGATTTGACAGTCAGAAGGTCTGACTCAGAACCCCGACTCAGAAACACATGATGGCCTACTTGCCATCACGTGAGTATTATCTTTTCAGAACTTTTATTATGTCGAATCGAAATTGACGTCATAACTAAGTACAATTAAAAATCATTGCTTCACCATTTTCAAGTTTTGAAAGTTTCTGTCAGAGTGCATCTTCGGAACAGATATAACTGTCAATTTAAGTATTTCCAGAGACAAAAAATATAGCATCATCTTCCCGCCCTTTTCCCGGCGCAACACGTGTTCGTCTTCCATTCCCCTTGTCAACCGCCACGCTATCATTCACTCCCTTTTCTTTCATAATTATCATTCGTCACACAATCCATCCATCTTTTCCCTCCTCATCACATGCCCATACCAAGCTAAACTATTTCCTATCAACTTTTCTGTCACTGGTGCCATTTTCAAACTACCCCTTATGTACCTACTCATTTCATACTTTATTTTTTCTCGTCACCATACGAATATCGTCGTATTTATATTTTATTACTAGTTTATTTATTTATTTATTTAGAAGTATACAAATTATGTTTTAGGTATGTTGAAACTGTTTTGTACTCACCGTCACTTGTCCCTACTTATAGGTTCATTAGAAAACCAGCGGCAGACAGCACCTGTCTGGCATGAATGCTGAAATGAACCTTTTTGGCGCACTATTATTGTTAAAATATTATTTCCACTTTTTAATTTTTTGTGTTTCACGAACTGTGTCCAAATAAATATTATTCTTTCTTTCTTTCATACATCCATCTCATTATTACATTACATCATGTTCACAAATATACAATTTTTAGCACACCGAATATTTCCTCCATTTACCCGACACTTACCAAGTTACGTCCTACCTGCGCGCGTGTGTGCAGAGGTAGTTTCATGCACTGGCGTCGCTCAATATCTGTTATTCTCGCTGTAACAGCGACCCGCAACTATCTAGTCGACACCGCACTTGCATCCACACTTTGAAATGGTGTTAAAGATGCAATGATCTGAATACTCTTTTATAGAGGATACGTTGTAGTTATATTTTTTCTTTTTTTTAAGAAATTGGCTTTTGAATGGGATGAATGTTTAAGATTTACGTGCATTAAGTATAATAGATTGAAACAGCTTTGCTCAACAAGTGACGATATTTATATGGTCTGTTACAAAAGCATCTCATAAATATGTAAACAAATGGAACGGAAAACGTATCTGGGGATTCCAATTTGTAGTGCCACTTACAATTAACTTTGCTTTGATTATTTGAATACTTTCATCCACTATTTCATCAAATATTTTTTGTTTTGTTTGATTATGTTTGGTTATCGACACCCATCACATCTGTGGAGTTTCGCAACATAATTTATTTTGACCCTGTATACAATATGTAGAAAAATCCTGTCAGATCCGAAAGGGGCACATACGTACTGCAATAAATTACCAAAAAGTAATAAAAAATCTTATTACTATTGAAAAAAAAAAATATTGCAAATCCATTAAAAATGTCAACAGATGTCATAAGTTACTACTTATAGACACCAGCTAAACGACTACCGCTCGCGCTCCATTTCATAGCCCGGTAAAATTCCCCATTGAAAAAAACGTGACGATTTTTTTGTTTTTGTTGGAATATGCCACATAAATAGACTCTCAGTACGATACCTAACAACACCCCCACGAATCGGACGGGTTTTTGTTTACGTTTTTTATGCGTTATTTTAGCCATCGACACGTTAAGAACATTTATGACAATATAGAAACGGGTGAGCTCGAACACAATGACCTTATAAATGGCCTCTTACCTTAACCAATTAACCATCACTACTTTAAATAAATCAAATCCCAATTCAAATTATTGATAAATTATTCCAAACCGAAGTAGAACCACAGTAAATTGTAAATTCACTTGAATAAATTATTCTTAGAAAATCAAACCGGGTTCCGATGGTATTCTGTGAGGCCATTACAACGGCTATAGACCACAAAGTGTGTTCGTTTCGTCGAAAACGACCGTAACGACCACAAAATGTTAATTAAATGTACCGTACTCAGAATTATCGGGCCCACAGAAATCTTAATAAGGTGGTGGAGTGTACAAGGGATTGTACCAAAGGTTTCGACGAAGTCACATTTATAATGAAAGTTATAATTTCAAAATCATTTTAATAAAGTATAGTTCTAGAGTGCACGCCATGATAGAAGGCCGGCAAAAAATGTGGCACTACATTTTTTTTAATGCAATGTGATGCAATGACATGACACTGTCTCTGACAGTGCCGCGTCAAAAGGACTTCAGTGGTGGCGCAAACTCCACTTTTCACTGCTGAGGGTCTCGAGAAAGTTACAGTCAGCGATAACAATGACGGAAAAAGCAAAAATGTATTGGACTGACACACGACTAACAGCTAATAATAAAGACTAACAGCTAACGACTGACAGCAAATTAAAAGCTAATGTCAATCCTGATAAAAGTCGTTGTAGAAATCCGAAACGCTTTGACAGCGATTGTCATTTGTTTAGGCCCTTTATAAATATTAAATCCTTAAGAAATTATGTTCCAGATAAGCGGAACTTACTTGTAGTCGGCTTAGGTCGCACACGGCTATTTCGCTCGCAGAACAGATGGCCGAAGGGGCCGAAAAGTTCCGTAACGGTGACCACATAGCGGAATGTGCAGCCCCACAAGGAAGGAAGGGAAGCTACTGATTGCGGGCAGCGCAGGACCAGTCATTGAGACAATGTTAGGAGGAGGCCCATTACCAACAATGGACATTTTTCGGCTAAGATGATGATGAATAATAATGATGATGAAGATCTGGAAGAACGTGAACCATAACTATTTTTATTGGTATAGTTTTAACCTACTGCTAATAAACTCTACCAGAAATAACAAGTCTCTGAAGTTATTTCCGTATCAGACGTCTATTCTGTTTTTAAGCATCCTATGGTCGAGCCTAACCGTACAAATTAGCGCAGAATGGACATAAACTTGTGTTATTATTGCGTTTATTGCTGCCCATCCTCAATTACGTCTAGGCTGACCCATATATCAACAGCCCACTGTTGAATGTAGCATATCTAAGCTTAATATCGCTATACTTGGCAAATTTGTTTTGGGTTTTCACACTGCGACGATAACGACACCGACATAATATGGTCAGCTCGGACGACAACGATATCGGCCGACAATATCGGGACGATATTGGTATGTGACAAGATGTAACCAACAGTTTATTGTCATGCGGTTTATTGCCACAGCAGCCTTGAATAGCCGCGTTGCGCCAGAAAAAGCTTACATCGCCGCGCGCTTCCAAGAGTGTAATAGTGACACATTCGAATAATAATGTTAGCAGTGAACAAGTGCACTGTGTCGTCAGCCGATATCGGCGCGGCAATTTATGTCGGCGACGATACCGTTGACTACACCGATACTGTGAAAGCGTTTAGTAGTAATTGTATGAAATTATCAGTCCAACGATATCGTGTCGTTATCGTTATCGTCCAATGTGAAAATGACCATTTAATTATGAAGTCTCCTCGTTATGAATAAGTAGAAGATACCTACTCGTAAAGAGTGTTCCTGTCGAACAAAATATTAAGTTCAGTTATTTAGGTATCATTTGAATGGACGAATAATTTATTATTCGTAGATTTGAATGGTTTTCATGTTTCGTTCTTCGTTTTCGTTCATCTCTCTTTTTTAATTTAAGAAGTTACAGTAAAGAACCCAAAATGTAGGTAATATAAAACTTGTCAGGAGTTTGCTGCCTCTCGGAATCATCGTCGATTTTTAACTGCACAATTTTTGAATATCCGCAGATCCACAGATCCACATCAACACAACTTAAAATGTTCTAAATCGGACTACTTCATATTTGGCCCACTTATCAGAAAGAAACACAGCATTCACACATTACTATCTCACGTGATCAATGGACCAAAGTACAGTAGGCCTTACGTCAGTGATAAAAAACCAGTATAAGCTAGCCTCGCATTCTATTAAAACTCCTTACTACGCCGGGCTAGTTCATGTTCAAAATGTTACCACCAATGTCCTGCCCACTGTCCCTACCTACCGACACTCGGCTCTATATTGTGTTGGAAACACAATGAGCGGTAGATTCACTCAATTTTCCATTTTAACGTAATTGTACAATAGCTCCTATTTGAAGGAATTCTCTTTGGTTGTTCACAAAGCCTCTGGAGATGCATTGAAATGAAACTCGTGAGTGACTGTACCTACACATTCCGCATAGTTTGATAGAATAGAATTTATAGACATTTCAGAGTAAAGTAATAAACTACTTTATACAGGGTGGCAGGGACATCGACGCGAAGCCGGTTACCATGGATTCAGTACATGGTTCTCAACCCCACTGAATTGAAATGTATCGTCGGTTATTTAAAAAAAATACGAAAGTGCAATACCTACGCGGTCAAAATGTGTCGAACAGCTGTTTAAAAAAAAAAATAACCGACGTAAAATTTCAACGCAGAGGAGCTCAAAATCATGGACTGAATCCATGGTAACCGGCTTCGCGTCGATGTCCCTGACACTATGTATATAGCACGAGCGACCCATCCTTGCTTCACGTGGTTTTTACTACTTGATAAAATATCAAGATTTCTTTATTACATGTTGGTTTAATATTAATTTATAAACCACATAAACCTTCCGGAATAAATTCTTTAAATAATGGTAAAAACCGGATCTAAATCCGTTGCCTTTTTTTTTTGAGGGTGGGAAATTATCAAATAACTTCTCCGTTCCGGAGGGCGTTTCAGACTCTTACTGACTATAACCCACCCGTGTTCCTTCAGTTGCCTGTACATTGCCAGGGGCCACGGTATCCCTTTCGGACTTTCCCGCGACCCCGGAAAATCCGTTGCCTAGTATAGAAAAACAACGTGGTCGCACAGCGAGACACAAAAAGTCACTTTAATTTATAATATGTATAGATGAAGCAACACATAACATCACGCCTGTGTTCCTCAATGGGTAGGCAGCAGCGTATAGAACACGCACATTTCACCAGTTACGTTATTAGTTTGAACGGTGAAGGAAAACATCGTGGGGAAACCGGCAAGTCCGAGAAACAAAACCTTAAGACATGTGACATCCACCAACCCGCACTGGGCCCGCGTGCTGGATTACGGCCCACTCCCTCACAGAGAGGAGGCCTGTGTCCCAGCAGTAGGGACATTATAGGCTGATTATGAGTGATTTATAAGTTTGCGGTTGTATTTTTTGTATCTATGTGTGTTTGTGTGTATGAGTTTTTGTGTTTGTTGTAAATCTATAAAGTCCTATTTAGATCTATATTTAAAAAAGTGTTTAATCAAAGGCGCAGTTGACAAACGTGGTTCTGCTTCTTGAGAAGAGGTTATTTATTTATATATACTTTATTGTACACCACAAAAAAGGTAGGGCAGGTCGGGTCGGGGTCGGATAGGTTTTAAAGAGAGTAAAAACTATACATTATAAAAAAATACTATCTTTGAGTTTGTTAGTAGGTAGGTACCGACGACAAACAGTAAATGCTAAAATAAGCATCGTTAGAAAACGCTTACTAACTCACAAATCTAAGTCTGGTTCTCGAGTAATAAGCCCGTAAAGGGATGGACAAATAGAAGGTGCGTTTGACAAGGTAAGATAATTAGTACTGGACTATAACCTTCTTTTCTCGTAATAATAACAGACTCCGATCAGCAAAGGTAGTTGCTGAACATGAGGTCCTGGGTTCGATTCCCAGGTCGGGAAAAGTGTTATTGGCTTTTGTCATCTGCAATTTCTCAGTGGTAGCTCAGAGTCTGGATTTGTGCCCGGTTGATGGTTATAGGCTCGCCCCATAAATCAACGGACTTAAATATATGCGAAATGTTGGTGTACTGTAGGTACCTACACATCTGCCATACCCGTCGGGGTATACAGGCAATATGTTATGAATATAATCACATACCTAAGCAATGTTTTAGTTACTTAAACCTGCCAGTCCATATCGAAGTACCTAAGTATCCACTCAACAAGTAACTTCGTTAGCCAAATCAGCCGAACACAAAATCAAACTTACGAAAGCCCTATTACTACAAAAAGCCGCTATCATTTGCCGGCAGAATGTAAAGAGCAGTCAACATATGCCTAGGCCGAGATTCTAGGCACGTTTTCAGATAAAGCTGCAATACGGTGACGTCAGCAAATGGGACCTACTCGTTACGTGACCGCGGAACTACGACCTTTTTTGTAAGCGTTTTCGTCACCGTACGAAAGTTTGCTTGTATCGTGTATGCGTTTACGGACATGTAGAGGTACTCAGACACCGAATACCGTATTACAAAATGTAGTTTGCGACGGTCCTTTTTTAAATACCTATTGTTAACCGACTTCTAAAAGGAGGAGGATCAATTCGGATGTTCATTTTTATTTTGTATGTATGTTCAGGCATAACTCCGTTAAATATAGACGGATTTGCAAACTTCTTTTTTTGTTTGAAAAGGTATACTTCCGAGGTGGTCCCATTGTCATCAGGTCAGGATCTGATGATGGGATCCTGGAGAAATCGAGGACGCTCTTCAAATATTATAGCCACACCTATAACGATTTGGGTATTTTTTATAGTAACTCGTGCAGTTGCTCTCGGAACATTTGGTCAAGTAGAACTGATGATGAAGACCACAGATGGTTGACGGAACTACTCAATAATAAGTATTTCACGGGTTGCGATTCGATTACTTTAATATGGTTGCGAAGCAATTTATGTTCGTCACAATGTATATGGAGAAGTGAAGTACCAGGAGAACTCCTCAACGATTAACGACCATGCATCGGGAAAAGTAATATTTGTAAAAGGCAGTTGACATTAGGATATTGTAACTTAGATAAATTACAAACAGACCCACTCAAAAAGAGAGAAATAAAAACGTTTTTACAAAAAAAAAAACAACCGACTTCCAAAGTGAAATATAACTTTCAAGTCAAATAACGAAACTACAAAACCAAAGACTTCCGAAATTTAAGTTATTTTTCACTTTGTAGTGTTTTTTTGGAAGTCGGTTGTTTTTATTGTATAAAAGTTTTTTTGTTTCACACAAATTTGTGATTGCTATTGAAATTAATTCATTGTCATATCTTAGTGTGAGTACTAATCTATACTTAATATAATAAAGCTAAAGCTCAAGAGTTTGTTTGTACGCGCTAACCTCGGGAACTACCAGTTGGATTTGAACATTTCTTTTTGCATATTTTGATAGTCCAATTCTTGATAAAGATTATAGGTTATTTAACATCACGCTACTATCATTAGGAGCCGAGGAAAAAAAGAAAAAATTTCAGAAAGAACGCTAAGCGAACATGTATTAATAGCGCGGCCTTGCGATGCTTCGAAATATATATATAATTAATGATCATCATTTTTTATTTTATAGACGTGAATTTATTGATGTTGAAATTTATTGGAGAAAATACGAAATTCACGCGAATGAAGTCAAGGGTCTGCTAGGACTGATGCCTGCCGGGATCACGGGAAAGTCTGAAAGGGATACCGTGGCCCCTGGCAACACACAGGCAACTAAAGGAACACGAGTGGGTTTAAGTCAATAAGAGTCTGACAAGCCCTCCCGCTCCGCCCAGAGCGGGAGAAGTTACTTGATAATGTGCCAATAAAAAAAAAGGGGTCGGTGCTAGTGTACTATAAAGCCATTTACAGGGTATTATGTATTTCATTGATTTGAAAGTGCCCGCTGAAAGTACGTCATGCTCACTCAAATGTCTCGACGGTGTGTCGGATCATTAAGTTCCCTTCAATATGGTTGAGCTGAATGGTGCTAATCCATGCGTCATGTTCGTGAACGGGCGCCGTCAGTTGGGACTGGTCATCTCTTAGCTACCGCGGTTTCTTTTAATTATTTTATTTTTGAATTGTTTTTCCTTTTTTTTCTTTTTGCTTTTACTCTGGACGCGTTCTCAGATGTAAATAAAAATTAAACATTAATGATGTAACAAATATTTTGTAACAATAAATAAAAGCGTGTTAATAATTAAGAGTATTCATGGAGTTTCTTGCCCGTTCTTCTCCATAGTAACCTACTACGCTTTGGAATGGGCAACTAGCTTCATCTTTCTGAATGACCGATTCCTTTTACAATTCGAAAGTGCCTGTTAATTGAAATAAATCCTTTGAGTTCGAGTTTCTGTCAAGTGATTTGGTTGGCTTTATTATTTCAATCAACGAATCACACATAACATCACGCTCGTGTTCACCAAAGGTTTATGCAGGGGTGTAGCTATAGTCCAGTTATGTTTATAAGTCTCATGTAATAGGGAGCGAACCTACTGCCACCAGCAGAGCACGAATCCAGATTCCGGTTTTTCCAGATAGAAAAACCTTCATTGGAAAATCGTGAAAACATTAACATTCTACGAGCAACGGGGTGAATCAGGTTAAAAAAAAATCCCTAGGGGTTTCGCGAAAATTCTAATTATCAAAGCGAAAACACTGATAATTAGAAAATGGTGAAAACATTTCTTCCAGCAACTTGAAAGTAGCGCTCGCTTGACTCGCGCGCGGTTGGTCACAGTTCTAACCTTACCTATTTCATGTTAATGCTTTCACCATTTTCTAATTATTATAATAATATATATCTCGCGAAAATTCTAACTATAATATTACATATGCATCCTATTAACATTACTAGTTTGCGGGTCGCAAACCTTTACGTTAAGTTACTTAACTTAATAAGACATTAGGTACCTACTGACTAAAGGAAAATATTGTTTGGAAACCTGGACATAATGGTCGTTAGTAGTATCTAAAGGTCCTCGTAAAAGGGTTCGTGTGTGAAAGTAGGTACTACAACCTATTGGTACAGATAGATACTAGATATCGAACGAAATAGGATTTTTGTTTTCGTCCGCAAGCGAAAACGGAATTCGGCCTGCCGTTTTTTACCGAAAAAGAAAACATATTTTTTCTTTTTATATCGATACGTTTTTCTTTCAAACGTAATTGTATTTAACCGTTTAAACTAAAATCACAAGAAAATTGTCTCAAAGACATACTAAATTATTAATTTAAGCAATCTGATATTTCACGAGAGAAAAATTTTGTTTCGTAATTTTCCCAGTTATTATGCTTTTAGTAGTTGTAATTATCTATGGTACTTCTTTACAAAAATGAATAGTAAGCATTGATTTGCCGGCAAAGGCCGATGTTTTTTTTTTCTGCCGATAATTGCCGAACAACCAAAATAAAAAACGAAATTCGGTCGAACTCTAATAAGTAGGTACTTCCTCTTACCTATTTTCGCGAGTCTGCTTGAATTTAGCGGAAAAGGGTAGGATTCCTTTGTATCACAATTTTATTCCTGACAATCGTACTCGTTCAAACAATTTCCATATGGTACTAAACAACTATATACCACACAGAAACCATCGAAGAAAAGAACATTGAATTTTCAATAGATCTAAAGAGAAGGATTTTTCGAAACTAGACATTTACATCAATCTGAACAGACGAATTTGCACCGGATCGGTCTAACCAAGTCTATCAGGGCATTGATTGATAAGTGTTGAAAGAATATCTCATCCCGATTGTGCACGTTTGACGCTGGTGGTAGATTCATCGACATTTATCCAAAGAGCAAAAACCAAATTTGTTGACATAGCTCACCAAATAAGCAAGCTGAAGTGGAAATGGGCCGGCCATATTAGCCATAGAGCCGATGATCGTTGGGGTAGACGAGTTCTTGAGTGGAGACCACGAATCGGCGAACGTAAAGGTGCTCTCTCACCGGGAGCATTCGCCTGTATTGTAACGTTATAGATTCAATTTTGAGTATTACGTTACAATAATGCCTTCCTGACTGATGAGCATTCGCCTGTAACATTTTAGATTAAATTTTACAGACATTGCGCACTGTAATGCTCAGTTCTCTTCCCTCACTGATGTAATGCTCGAATTGTATCATTCATGTTGCGCACTGTAATGCTCAGTTTTCCTGCCTCGCTGATGCAATGCTCGAATTGTATCATTCAGGTTGTGCACTGTAATGCTCGGTTCCCTTCCCTCACTGATGTAATGTTCGAATTGTATCCTTCAGGTTGTGCACTGTAATGCTCGGTTCCCTTCCCTCACTGATGTAATGTTCGAATTGTATCATTCAGGTTGTGCACTGTAATGCTCGGTTCCCTTCCCTCACTGATGTAATGTTCGAATTGTATCATTCAGGTTGCGCACTGTAATACTCGGTTCCCTTCCCTCACTGATGTAATGTTCGAATTGTATCCTTCAGGTTGCGCACTGTAATTCTCAGTTTTCCTGCCTCGCTGATGCAATGCTCGAATTGTATCATTCAGGTTGCGCGCTGTAATGCTCGGTTTTCCTCCCTCACTGATGTAATGCTCGAATTGTATCATTCAGGTTGCGCACTGTAATGCTCGGTTCTCCTTCCTCACTGAAGTAATGCTCGACTCTGAACATTACATTACAGGTGAATGCTCCCGGTGAGGGGGCATCTTAAGGTAGGACGCCCTCAGGCTAGGTAGAGTGAATGAGAGGCCTAGAGGTGAGAGAACCGAGCTGAATGGCGTGCAATTGGATAGGCCTATGTTCAGCAGTGGACTGCTGTAGGATGATGATGATTCAAAGAGCGGGTGTTTTAAAGTTGTTACACACATAGGGTCGCAGACAACAGTTAGTTCCTACTTATTACAATTTAGACGTCACTCGTCAATCATAATTATCCTGTGATTGAAATAACTTTGATGGTATCTCAATAATCAATCTCATTTCAATCAGTATGTAATAGATGGTCACCCATCCATGAAACGACCTCAGTAAGTGTTGCTTAACCTTGAAGATCCCGAACTAGTAATCAATCATAATTATCTAGTGATTGAAATTACTTTGAATATTTCAATAGTTTGATTCATTCCAGACGTACCTTCTTACTAAAGTGATTTATCAATTTATAGTTAGACATGATTGATTTTATAGGCTAGACGGTTTGTTTAGGTTATAATCTAGGTTACGTCCGTAGTCCGCACGTATCGGTAATGATTTCTTACCGTCTTATTACAAGAAACTGCATTAGTAATGGTTTAAACCAAGACTAAAAGGTCTAGGATTGTTACGGTAATAAAGCTAGTAACAGGCTCAAAATGTATTCCTATTACAAAACGAAGACTATTCGGGGATCAGTTAGTACCAAAGAAGGTCCATGGTTCAAATAATATCCACAGATAAGAAACAAAAATGGCATTCTTTCATTCGTTAACGCAGGCTTTATTTGAAGCAACGTTTTTCTAAATGTTGATATTATGTATAATAACACTTGAAATGCTTAAAAAATTATTTATCGATACAAAATTATGTCATAAATTGTTCTTTGTTTAGGTTACAATATATCGAACAACCACATCTTGTACTTTTGATGCGCTTTTTATAATCAAGTTGTCATTATTTTTTACACCTCTGTTGAGGTTTCTTTTGTGAACGAAACGTTAGTTGTCAAAAAGCCCCTGCCGGGGTTGCGGGTTTGTCTGAAAGGGATATCGCGACCCCGGCACACAGGCAACGGAAGGAACACGGGTGGGTTTTAGTCAGTAAAAGTCTGACACGCCCTCCCGCTCCGCCCAGAGCGGGAGAAGTTTTTTAAGATAATAATTTTATAATAATAATATATACCGCATGAAATTTTTTACCGTCTCGAAAATAATATGGTGTGTTGAGTAAATGGAACAGAAGCCATACCCGGGAATATTGGCTTAGTACCATTGAGATACAAAAGTTCCAAAAATCCTTAAAAAAACATGAAAACTATCCATCATATATCATGATAAATTCCGCGCATCTAGTAGGGTGCGTATGAGGGTAGGGTTCTTTTTTATTTTCCATTTTTAATGTTCTGGAATGAAAAGTTCACTTTATATGCTTGGTATTTATCGATAAATCAATTTCATTCTAGGTTATTGAAAAAAATTAAAACATAAAAATTTCTATGCCATAGGCTTCTACTCCGTTCACCTATTATACCCTATTTTTTTCGAGACGGTAAAAAAAGTCATGCGGTATAATAATAAGAAGATAATTGCCCAACATCAAAAAAAAAAAAGTTGTCAAAAAGCTGTCAAATTGACTGAATATACGTGAGTAACGTTTCTCTTGGAAAAAACGAATCGAAAGGACATATTATTGTATTAACCATATTTCCATAATATTATCGATTCCACTAATCGAACCTGGAATATCTATTAAAAAACATCCAGAGATTCGGCGACGGACGCTGGGCGCCCGTGAGCTTGCTGGACAACCTCTAGAGTGAAGTCGGTCCACTTACATATGCAGGTAGCGCGCGTAATTTAAGACGAATATTTATGTTGCGTCCCTTACATATTAATAAATAAATGTAATTATTATTTGTATTCATTGTTCTTAATATAACTGTCAAGCTCAGTCGCAGCCGTTAACCACTGACCCACCTCTGCTCCTTGTTTGTGACAAATTATATTTATTTATATAAATAGTTTTATTATACAAACATTTTTACACGTGAATAATACTATTTTAAAAACTAAATGAAGTCGGTGTATTTATCGAGGCCTTTTTTTTTTTTTTTTTGAGGATGGGAAATTATCAAATAACTTCTCCCGCTCTGGGTGGACCGGGAGGGCGTGTCAGACTTTTACTGACTAAAACCCACCCGTGTTCCTTCCGTTGCCTGTGTGCCGAGGTCGCGATATCCCTTTCAGACAAACCCGCAACCCCGGCAGGCATTTATCGAGGCCTGCAGTGCTATTCTGTAACAATCTCACCGTGAAAACTTAGGTGAAGTGAGCTGTCATTCCACAGGAATTGACACTATATTGACAGCTCACTTCACCCAAGTTTTCACGGTGAGATGTTTACAGAATAGCATGGCAGATCATAGAATTGATCATTTCATGAAATGAACATTGACCGCTTGTCACATCGTGATATGGTCTATGGTCATTATATCGTGGCCAGATCATTGAATACTCAACGTTTGACGATATGAACAGTTAAACGCACGACTACTTCATGGTGTGGCCAAAACTTAGTGATCATATCGTAAAATAGTTAGATTATCCACCGGTAGAGGCGTTGATGTCGCTTTGTTTTTGTCATGCATCATGGCGGCGGCATACAACTAATTATCAAACAAAGTAATGACTACGCAAAAAAAGTCGATGGACTTCTATTTATATTACGGAAAGCGATCAACTTGGAAATAGCACTCGTCGGCCGCTGCCGGGGCGTGAAATGCCACATAGCGCTTACAATTTAGCTTTTAAAAATTCAATATTTACACCGCTTATGTGGCACCCTGACCAAATGGGTTAGGTTAGGTTAAAACTATGAGGGGGATCCCCCACAGCGCATACTTCCTCGTAGTATCCCCTGGGCAACGCCGTGTCTGACCACCGTAACGGAGTGGCAGACCGGCGGCTAAAGTGCGCTGTGACTTTTAGATCGTGATTTTAATTTTATGCGGACATTTGCGAGTATGACAGGTAAGCCGGCACGCGATGCGTCCGGCCGTTTTGTGCCGAGTCGCTCTCCCCAGGGCGACCCAAACGGCCCTTCTCAGGGCCAACCCAACGGCCCTTCTCAGGGCCACCCCAACGGCCCTTCTCAGGGCCACCCCAACGGCCCTTCTCAGGGCCACCCCAACGGCCCTTCTCAGGGCCCCGCCAGCGGCGTTTCGACGCCGAGAGCAGACCGCTCGAGATCAGGGAGCCTTTTTAGAAGGCCCAATGATACGTCGGACGACGAGTCCAACATGGACACGTCTGCTGCGGAAAGCGGCGACCGCTTCAAGCGGAAGCGGTCCGAGGGCTCCTCGGAGTCCACCGCAAGCCGCAGCAAGGCGAAGAAGAAGTCGAAGCCCAAAAAGGCTTCGACTTCTTCTCCTCCGACTCACGACGTGGGTCTGGTGGAGGCCGAGCGCCAGCTGAGCTTGGCGAAACGGGCGCAGCTCCAGCAGGACCTGGAGGAGAAGGTCGCTGCCAAGGAGCAGCAAGCTGCCAGGTCGAGGGCTGGCTACGGTGCATCCCATGTGCTGTATGCCGACCACTCCCTGGCAGAGCTGGCGCGCATGGCGGGGGAGGACAGGGAGGAGGTCCTGGAGGTCGCCTCAAAATCCTCCAACCTGAAGGGGACCTTCCAGAAGGCCCTCAAATGCCGTGCCGCCAGCATGCACGGCATTGTCCTGGAGCTGGTCAAGCGGACGGCCACGGACGAGACGCGGCAGCTGCAGGCGAAGGTGGATCGCCTGCAGGCGGAGGTCAGCCAGCTTCACCAGAAGCTGGCTGAAGCCACGGCCCTGCCTGCCCCGGCTCCAGTGACAGGAGGACCCTCCTCCTCCTCCTCCTCCCCCTCCCCCTCCACCCCTGCCAGCCTCGAGGCAGCCTTGAGGCAGGTAGTGATGGAGGAGAGGGCGTTTATTAGGGCCTGCTTCGCAGGTATCGAGGACCGGCTCCTGCCGGAAAAGCGGCTCCGCCCACCGCTAGCGGCGGACAAGAGTCGCCAACCGAGGGAGCCGGAACCTGCGCCTCAAGCAGGCCCTGTACTGGAAGGGCAGCCCTCAAAGGGAAAGGGCAAGGGCAAGGGCAAGGGCAAGAGGACCACGGCGGCTCCTCAGACCCCCACCACGAGCGCGGTGGGAGTGCCAGGGTCCTCTGCCGCTCCAGCAGCCCCGGCCCCAGCCCAGATCAGTCAGGAGGAAGACGCCCTTCTTCCCTCCACCACCCCGTCCAACCAGTCGTGGACGGAAGTCGTCAAGAGGGGGAAGAAGGCAAAGAAGCCGGACCCCAAGCCCGCTGCGGCTGCTCCTGCAGCCAAACGGGCTCCAGCTGGTGGGAGGAAGCTGGTTCCTCCCAAAACCGCGGCCGTCGTGGTGACCATCACCCCGGAGGCCGCGGAGCGGGGCGAGACGTACGAGTCCGTACTGAGACGGGCTCGTACGAATGCTGATCCCTCCCAGCTGGGGATCAGCAAAATAACGTGCCGCCGAACTCTCACGGGAGCTCGAATTTTCGAGTTCTCGGGGGAGCAGCGCGGCACGAACGCGGACCTCTTCGCAGCGAAGCTGCGGGAGGTCGTCGCGGACGTGGCCAAGGTCGCCAGGCCAGAAAAGACCACAGCCCTCGAGGTGGCCGATCTTGATGACTCGGTCGCCAAAGAGGATGTGGTCGCAGCCGTCGCAGCAGCTGGAGGCTGCGACGCCGGCGCGGTGAAGGCTGGAGTCGTCAGGCTCGGCCGCCGCGGCATGGGCATCATCCGCGTGGAGTGCCCGGTCGCCGCGGCCGGGGCCGTCCTTGCGGCGACCAAAGGACGGCTGCTGATCGGCTTCAGCTCGGCGGTGGTCCGGCCACTTGAGGCACAGCCTGCGCGGTGCTTCAAGTGCTGCGCGTTCGGCCACACCCGAGCCACGTGTCCCTCCAAGTCCGATTGGAGGGAGACGTGCTTCCAATGCGGGAAGGAGGGACACGGGTGGGCCGCGTGCACCGCCACCGCGCCACACTGCGCGGCGTGTGCCGCCAGTGGCCGCCCCGCGGGCCACCGGATGACGGGCAGGAGCTGTAAGCCCCCCGTCAAGAAGGGCGTGGTGCCGGCGCAGGTTCGCCCTGTTGCCACCACCGCCGCCGCCGTCGTCGCCGCTGTAGCTACAGCGGCGACGACGGCGGCTGAGGAGGGTGCGATGTCGGAATAATAATTTCCGACCTCCGCATCCTCCAGACGAACGCCAACCACTGCAGAGCGGCCCAGGACCTGGTGGTGCAGGTCATGGCCGAGTGGTTGGTGAACGTAGCGGTGGTCGCCGAGCCCTACTTCGTCCCCGGCAGCTGGCTGGGTGACGAGGACGGCTTGGTGGCACTAGCGGCGCGGTCTTCCACAGACTCCCCTCCCCTCTCGCTATTAGAGAGGGGACCGGGATACGTGGCCGCCGCGTGGGGAGAACTCGCCCTCGTGGGCGTGTATTTCTCCCCAAACCGCCCTCTCCAGGACTTCGAGAACTATCTCGGAGTCCTGGCCGCCGTGGTCGGCAGGGCGGCGCCGCGTCAGGTCTCCGTGCTGGGAGACCTGAACGCCAAGTCGGTGACCTGGGGCAACCCGGCCACCGACGCCCGCGGGCGGGCAGTCGAGCTGTGGGCTGCCTCCTCTGGACTCTGCCTCTTGAACAGAGGCAGCGTCCAGACATGCGTGCGGCGGCAGGGTGGCTCAGTGGTGGACGTCACTTTCGCCACCCCTGCGTTAGCCGCGCGCGTGCTGAACTGGCGGGTGGACCTGGTGGAGACCATGTCGGACCACCGCTACGTGCGGTTCGACATCTCCACCAGTCGCCCCGGAGAGACGCGGACTCTCCCGGGGCGATCACCGTTCCCACGGTGGGCCCTCGCCCGCCTGGACAGGGAGGCAGCGCGGGAGGCGGCGTTCGTCCAGGACTGGCTTTCGCCGCCTTCCGCCAGCCGGCTGCCGGATGTGGACACCGTGGCGGGGCAACTGAGGGAGTCTCTGACCGAGGTATGCAACTCGAGCATGCCTCGGTCTGGCCGACCACCACCCAAACGGGCCGTGTACTGGTGGTCGGCGGAGCTGGCGGGGCTTCGAGCAGCCTGTGTGGAGGCAAGGAGGGCTTACACGCGGAGTCGGCGGCGGCGTCGACGGGACCAGGCCGTCGGGGACCACCTCTACGAGGTGTACCTGGCGGCAAAACTGGTCCTCGATCGGGCTATCACCGCCGCCAGAGACTCTGCGAGAGCAGAAATGCTGGAGGGTCTCGACGCGGACCCCTACGGGAGACCGTATAAGGCGGCGCGGAACAAACTGCGCCCCTTTGGTCCCCCGGTGGCCGAGACCCTGGAGCCCTCCTTTCTGGATGGGGTGGTTCAGTCCCTGTTCCCGTGCAGGGACGACTTCACCCCACCAGCGATGGCCCCACCAGCCCCGCCAGCTGAGGATGATGAAGAGGAGACCCCTCCCGTCACGGAGTCGGAACTCGGCGCGGCTATTCTCCATATCCGCGCCAAGAAGACGGCTCCGGGCCCCGACGGTGTCCCGGCGAGGGTGGTAGCGATCGCCGCCACCCAAATGGAGGAGCGGTTTCGGGACCTCTTCAGCGCATGCCTTGCGTCTGGAAGGTTCCCGAAACCGTGGAAGGAGGGACAGCTGTGCCTCCTTCGCAAGGAGGGCCGCCCGGCAGACTCCCCCTCGGCATACCGGCCCATCGTTCTGCTCGATGAGGTCGGTAAGATGTTCGAGGGGATAATCGCTGCCCGCCTGAAGAGCCATCTGCGGTGCATCGGGCCGGACTTGTCGGACGCTCAGTACGGTTTTCGGGCTGAGCGTTCGACGGTGGACGCGCTGGCCTGCCTCAAGGGGCAGGTGAAGGATGCGATGGAGGCGGGGGACGGGTTGTTGGCAGTGTCGTTCGACATTGCCAACGCCTTCAACTCCGTTCCCCACTCCACCATCCTAGAGGCGCTCCGATTCCACGGAGTGCCTCGCTACATGCGCGTGCTGCTGGCCAGCTACCTGGAGGATCGGGCGATCCTCCTGGTGAACAGGGCTGGCCGAGTCCGGCGGTACGCCGTAGAAGCCGGCGTTCCACAGGGGTCAGTCTTAGGACCTCTCCTCTGGAACGTCGGCTACGATTGGCTCTTGCGGGGAACTCTCCTCCGAGGCACGAGTGTCGTCTGCTACGCGGACGACACTCTCCTCACCGCCCGGGGGGAGAGTTTCAGGGAGGCGGCCTCCTTGGCCTCGGCGGGCGGATCCTTGGTCGCAGGGAGGATCCGCCGCCTAGGGTTGACGGTGGCGCTGCAGAAGACCGAGGCCGTCTTCTTCCAGGGTCCCCGGCAGCGCCCCCCGCCACCTGGCGCCCACATCTTCGTGGAGGGCGTCAGGATTGAGGTGAAGGCCCAGATGAAATATCTGGGCCTTGTACTCGACAGCAGGTGGCGCTTCGGCCCGCATTTCAGCGGGCTGTCGACGCGCCTGCTGAAGACCGCGGGCGCTCTCTCGTGGCTCCTTCCCAACTTGGGGGGGCCCAGCGCGCGATGCCGGCAACTGTACGCCGGCATCCTGAGGAGCATGGCCCTCTACGGGGCCCCCATCTGGGAGGAGTCCCTCCACAGACGAGAGAACGCCGCGGCCTTGCGGGCACCTCAAAGGGCGATAGCCCAGCGGGTGGCGCGGGCTCACCGCACGGTGAGCTTCGCCGGGGCGTGCGCTCTGGCCGGCACCCCTCCTTGGGAACTCGAGGCGTGGGTGCTCGCCAGAGTGTACGAGTGGAAGGCGGGGCGGAGGGCGGCGGGTCAGCCCTTCGCCCCGGAACAGCGGGAGGCCGTCCGGCGAGAGGCGAGGGACGCCATCGTCGTCCACTGGACGACGGACCTCGCCTCCGCGGTCTTCGGCCGCCGAACCCTCGACGCGATCGGGCCGGTCCTGCGGGACTGGCTCGAGCGGCCGCACGGGTTCCTCTCGTTCCGCCTGGTGCAGGTGCTGTCCGGACACGGTTGTTTCGGATCGTACCTGCATCGGATCGGGCGGGAGGAGACGCCGTCGTGCCACGACTGTGGCGCGGCGGAGGACACGGCGCAGCACACTCTCGAGGTGTGCCCGTCGTGGTCCGAGCCGCGCCGCAGTCTCGTCGCGGCGATCGGGTTGGACCTCTCGCTCCCCGGCGTGGTGGGCGCCATGCTGAGGGACGAGGGGTCCTGGGCGGCGGTCGCCTCCTTCTGCGAGCACGTCATGTCCCAGAAGGAGGCGGCGGAGCGCGTGCGGGAGGACGATCCCGACGCGGCACCGCTCCGAAGGCGGAGGAGGGGTCGAAGGAGACGTCAGTTCGACGGTCATCTCCGACTCCTCCTCCCAGGTGGAGGCCAGCAGGCAACGGGTGCGGGGGCACCCTCGCCTGCATCGCACAGGCCTCCACCAGTGCCGGACGGGAATGGCCAGGTGCTCCCGGCCATTCCCGTAGCCCCCCACCACGCAGGTGGGGGGCCTGTGGGGCCCGCCAGCTAGGCGGGCATGCGCCGGGAGGGCTGTGGACGTAAAGGCTGAGCCGGATTCCCATGGCCCTCCCATCACGGCGATGCGGGAGCACCGCTGAGTTTTAGTGGGTATACTGTATTTTACACAGGAGTCCCACATACCTAGACTCGTCCCCCACGAGCCGCCATGCGTAACGCATTTCTCAGCGAAAAAAAAAAAAAAAAAAAAAAAAGGTTAAAACTATGACCAACCATGCTACTTCCAAGTAAGTTGCAGTTACTTGGCTATTTTTACTACACCTTAAATCATGGATACCCTACAATTATATGGCCAAACGTCGACTGACATACCATAAAACGTTGACGTTTAAACGATATGGCCAATTTTAGCTGGCTAATTTCATGAAATGGTCAAATCTAGGATCTGGCCACGACATATCCTATCCGACTACTCTGAGAAGAAACACTGAAATAAAGTCAGGGGTTACAGTTCTAATATAGTAACCAGGATGAGGCTGTCCATGATTTAACGTAAACCTTGTCAATAACACATGGATGGAAAACCTGACTGTTTCTGTTATAAAACAGCGTATTATGGCAAATAAAAACATCAAACTAACTGTGTTTACAGTTAGTTTGAACTGTTAGTTGATGTTTTGACGTCTGTCTGTCACACCATAATGTTACATGAAATTGATTTTAGTACCTACATAATAAATTGATTAAAATCAAACATTCGTTCGAAATAGCACGAAAAACAAACTTTGTTTTTAGTTAGTTACTAATGTTCGTGTTAATATTTAATGAGGTTTCGTCTGAAAAGTATGCGACTCTTTTTATTTTTAGATTGACCGCCATTTCGTCCGTTTGAAAATGATTGGTGGTGAGGGGCTCATGACTAAATAATAACATAAGCACGAAGGTTAAGCTACGCTTGCCGAGGTCGGTCCTCGGATGGCTGACCATTCATAAGATATCGAGACCCCTCCGTGTCTCGAAAAGCATGTTAAGCCGCTGGTTCCTGTCATTCGTAGATTTTTGGCAGTCGTTACAGGTAGTCAGAACCCCGAAAGTCTGACAACCAGTCGTACCAAAGGCTATCGTAGTACTCAGCAACTGGGTTGTGGTGCTTAGATAGGCAGTCGCTCCATGTGATATACTGGTATTCAGCTGCATCCGGTTAGACTGCAAGCCGACCCCAACATCATCATGTCTCGCTGATGGTGGCGCGTGTGTTGGATCATTTAGTTCCCTTCAAAATGGTTGAGCTGAATGGTGCTGATCCATACGTCATGTTCGTGAACGGGCGCCGTCAGTTGGGACTGGTCAACTCTTAGCGGCCATGGCTGATTTTTAATTTTTTAATTGTTCTTTGTTTTTATCTTTGTATTACGGACGCTTCTAACGTGCACGTCTTTCTACATTGTTCTCACATGTATAATTTCAACATGAATGATGTAACCAATACTTTGTAACAATTTATTTTATTTAAAAGAGTGTCCGTGGAGTTTCTTGCCCGTTCTTCTCCATAGGTATCTACTACGCTTTGGAATGGGCAACTAGCTTCATATTTTTGACTGACCGATTCCTTGACAATTCAAAAGTGCCTGTAATGGTTTAATTGAAATAAATGATTTGAGTTTGAGTTTGAACATAGTTGAGAAAAGGCTAGGCAGCTGATGACGGAAATGATAAAGTTGTCTGTTTCCCTATACTGGGACACAGGCCTCTGTGAGAGGGGGCAAGCTATAGGTAATCCACCACGCAGGCACAGTGCGGGTTGGTGGATGTCAGCCCTCCTAATTCTCCGCCTAGGACATGTCGGTTTCCTCACGATGTTTTCTTTCGCTGTTTTGAGACCAGTGCTGATGAAATTAAGTACAAAAAGAAAAGTGCTAGCCTGCCTTGGTTCGAGCGCACGACCTACACCTCGTTAGTGCGTTTGTTCACCGCAGCCGTCACCGGGACGTCATCTAGAACAAGATGATGGCGACGAAGTAGCGATGCATACATTTACTTTGGCGGCGTGTCCAGCACACTTCCGTCATCCGAGCGCCATCATCCCGGCGGCAGAAGTTTCGAGTAGTTCGGCGCGACCGGTAGAACTCGGCCCGCCATATTGATAAGCAATAATTTGATATTATTGCTTATCAATATACCTAATGATGGTTCTATTAATAATAATCATGTTATAACATTGATCTAGACTGATTTGTCATTTACAAGATCTGAATGGAAAGAAAGAAGAGAAAGTATGAAGAACACAGACCCCCAATATCTAGTTAGATCCCCAAGTGGAGTCTTTTCCAACATAATTTCATTAAAAAAAAATCTTTCATTTCATACAAATGTCAAATAATGACATTTTATTATGATTTGAATATACGGACAAATTATGTTGTTAGTTAATTGACATAGGCGTGACTTTGCGGAAATCTATACTTATAATAAATCTGTAGAGAGGTCAATTCTGTACATGATATATATTTTCAAAATAACTATCAGGGGGTAATTAGTGATCGATACTGATGCCAAAAATGCAATCAGTAAAATTTTTGTCTGTCTGTCTGTCTGTCTGTCTGTCTGTCTGTCTGTCTGTCTGTATGTTCCTTATAGAAACAAAAACTACTCGACGGATTTTAACGAAACTTGGTACAATTATTCTTCATACTCCTGGGGAGGTTATAGTATACTTTTCATCACGCTACAATCAATAGGAGCAGAGCAGTGAAGGGAAATGTTGGGAAAACGGGAGAAGTTGCTCCATTTTTTAAGCTTCCGTCGCGTGTGAAGCCTTAATGGTTAAAGCTACATAGAAATCATTTATGACGGAAATGTTCTACATAAAATTATCTAAAAAATATCCAACAACAGCATATGTCTATCTTTTATGGTTGACTCACAATAACACGTGTAACTCCCGATAGCTTAGCAGTTCGGAGCTTTCTGATTATATTTGTTTACTCTTACGTTTATAATACTCTCACTCATCCCTAATTAAAAGAAGTTAATATTATTACCTATTCAATAAAAAAAGAATCATAGTAATCGGTATAGAAACACCAAACTTATACATGAAATACGCTAATAAGCCATCGCGCCGTCGCGCGTGAATACTGAATCATGCCATAAGGATTATTTTTGTGTAACGGTTGCCGCGCTCGACGCGGGTCGTGGCGGCAGGGTATAAAAAGGCGGGAGGTGCGAGAGCGAGCTTCATCATTCAATATTTGGCTGTTGATGCGTTCAGAGCGTTCGACCTTATTGACAGACAATAATTGATATTAACAAACCGTGCTTATCAGCGCGACTTTTAGTCTTTAAATAGTTTATTTGAATTTCTTTTGTTGTTATTTTATAAAATAGGTATTAGTTGTTTTGGTAGTGTTTAAATATTCGTTCAAATTACAAATTATTAATAGTTTGCATTTTATTTCTTTTTAGGTGAAGTAGTAGTAGAAGTAGAAGTAGTACGCATAGATTTTTAGATACCGTAAGGTAAGTTTTGGCTAATTTATATTCAATGATACTTTTATTAATTATAGTAGTTATAGGTATTTATTTTTAAGTGAAGTAGGTATAGGTAGGGAACTCGGCTAAAAGTAACCCAGTTGCAACAAAATGTAATCGAGGCTCAAACTTTAACAGGCTGCGATGCAGGAGAGACCGTCTTTATTCCCAGAATTCCCATAATACCAAATAATTTTCCATTCCAATTTAAAATAACGCAATTCCCAGTATTGGTGTGTTATGCAATGACAATTAATAAGGCTCAAGGGCAGACTTTTCGTGTTGCTGGAGTAGATCTCGGTGTCAGTTGTTTCTCGCATTGTCGCATATGTCGCTCTTTCCCGGGTTAGCAGTTCTAGAAATCTTTATGTTCACGTGCCGGACGGGTCAACTTTCAACATACAACCCGGGCGCAATAACTTGACACCTGTCTCGTCCTTCAGGACGAGAGCGGGGCCTCGCGCGGCTTAGCGGGAGGGGAGTCGAGTTTCGAGCCAGGTGTCAAGTTATTGCGCCCGGGTTGTAGTTTACCCGGAAGCTTTGCGCTGAAGTATTTTCGTTCTATAGGTACTTAAGCCTCATGTGAAAGTGATCTAAACAATATTAAAAATACATTAACTTAATAACATACAAGGAGTTACACGCTGACGGAGTCGCGGGCACAGCTATTAATAATAATACACTGCGGTTCCTTATTGCGATATTTTTCAACAGTATTGTGGATTGACATATTATATTTCCCTACTAAATACGAAAGTTAATCTGTCTGTTACATCAAAACCACTGAACCGTGAGGAAGGACATATGGTAGGTACTTTTTTACGAAAAACGACGGAAACGCGGACGAAGTCGCGGGCAAAAGCTAGTCTATTATAAAATACAATAGACGACGTATATTTAGTAACCTAATTCGCTTAACTGTTCTTAAAGAGTCATAAAGAACCCTGCAAGAAATCGACACGTGTTTCACCTCTCAACGAGGCATCCTCAGGATAACAATTGATTTGTTGCGAACCCGGACACGACGTGTTGTCACGTCAAGGGTCGAGAGCAGTGTGGGCCACTTCGTTTTTTTTTTTTTTATATCTTGCATCTCGCAGTTGACCTCTGAGGAGGTCGTAGCTACTTAACCGGACTTTCCTGTGGCTGCCTTAAGCTACTTACTTAAAGCCTCCAGCCAGAGCGTGCCACTTCGACCGACAACCCCACTTATATAGGATTACTGCTCGACCCACCTCGACTAGGATCGTTATCAGCGCTATAAGGGGCTGCAAACAATCGCAACAACAAACAATCAATCAATTAAAATCAATCATCAATTTATTTAACAATAATGTTTTCTGACTTTACATGGTGAATTGGTGTGCACACTACCGGAAACTTGATTAAACCTGCGGAAACCTTAAGTTATTTCTCCATAACAACCACGAGAAAGAGCATAATACGGTGCAAATCAATCATCATTTGCCTAACCTTTTCCCAAATATGTTGGGGTCAGCTTCCAGTCTAACCGGATGCAGTTGAATACCAGGATCTGGGTATGCAATGAATAATCACCCATCCACGGACTGACCTCGGTAAGCGTTGCTTAATCTTGAAGATCGACCCGTGCAGCTGTTGCAAATCAATCTAGCCACTAATGGTACCCCAAGCGACTCTAGACGGGAATATCTCAAAGTGTAAATAGATCCCCAAGTGGAGTCCTTTTCAACATATTATCTTGTACATGTATTATGCATGCGAGCCGTGGACCAACTTCCAGCCAGGGAGACGTTGTAAAATGGCTTCAGTTAACACATTTTGAGCTCATTTTATAGTTACGTGGAATATTCGAGTATCAATTTTGTCTTGGGATTATGTTTTTGCATTTTGGGAAGCGATGTGTCGCTGATTATGAAATTTAGATTTTCACAAAATACTTAGGTATCGAGTTTGAGAAATCAACATGGAACTCTTCCACAAAATGATTTTTCAATTAGTTAAATCATTCATCAATTCATTTTCTTTTTTCGTTTAATCATTTGTCCTCGTATAATTAGGATATTGGGTTTTTACTATCATTTTACTTAGTTTTTTAATTTTTTAAATCTTTTTACGAGTGAGTTTAATTTGTGATGGCTGTGTGAGACCAATTTTTTTTTTCTTTCCCGATAAATACTTTTTCTTTGCACAGGCTACCTGTTTTTGTTATATTTTAGATGCACGAATCAAAATTGCCATCTTCAAGTATCCTGAGAGCAATTGCACGGAATATGTAATTTTTTTGCGTCTATATGGGATTTTATAAAATGGCGCTCGCTCAGGGATTTTGACAAAAGGATTTTTTTAAACCACTATGGGGTAGCTTTTAGCCTGCATCGTAAGTGAATTTGAGGCCGAAGGTGGAAGCGAGCTTCACACGGAATCCTCAACCACAAAGGAACTGGCTATCTTACCTCTAACTGCCGAAACACAACAATACTGTTAACATTCTTGTTATGGCTACAGACTTAGATAAGATGGTGGTAGCTACCAAGGCGGACTTAGAACAACCAACCAACCAAACCGAATTGTTATATGAATAAATAAATAACCGAGTAGAAAATTTTGTCCGCACTGGGAATCGACCCCGGGACCTGTGGGTCTGAGACAGGTGGTCTAAACACTAGACCACAGAGGCTTTTAAAAGGATGACTGTAGTGATCTACGATTTTACAACATAATTATGCATTATTATTATCTTCAAAACAACTGCCAAATTTTACTTATTAATTTATTAATTTTTTTAGTCCTACACACTTGAGGAAATTAGGACATTATTTCGTTACTAGTGGTTGCAAGCGCTACTGCTGACCATGAGGTCCTGAGTTCGATTCTCAGATCGTAAAAATTGTTGTTGGATTTTTCCATCAGGAATTTCTCAGTAGCAGCCCGGGGTCAGGTTTTGTGCCCGGTTGATGGCACTAGCCGAGAGAACCTATTAGCATCAACTTATTACATGGCACTTAAACAAAAACTGAAATTTGGGTGTAAAACACACCTCTTCCTAACCCTTGGGGAAACCACGTGTGATGTAATGGGATGTAACATCCCATCGATTCATACCAACGCACCTGATGCAACCCATGCAGTAAAATTCATAGATCAACATAAAATATTTGGCAATAAAGCTTCGTGCAGACTAGCGCGACGCGACACCAGTTATTGTTATACCGTGAAGTTTTCTTAGAAATTGTATTGTTTGAGTCGCGTCGCGCTGATCTGCACGAAGCTTAAGGATTCACCAAAACTGAAGAGCGTTCATTCTAAAAGTTGGCAACGTCGCAAATAGTTGTCAAATATTTACCTCATCATCTGGGTAACCTTTTCCCAACATAACGTTGGAGTCGGCTTCCAGTCTATCCGGATGCCGCTGAATAGCAGTATTTTATAGAAGCGACTGTCTATCTGACCTCCACAACCTAGTTATTGGGTTACGATACCCCTTTTTAAGACTGGCTGTCAGACTTTTGGGCTTCTGACGACCTGTAACGACTTTCGGAGATCTACGAATGACAGCCGGGACCAACGGCTTAACGGTGACCATCTTTACATACCGAGACCCTTCCGTGCCTTGGAAAACAGGCACCCCCTCCGTGCCTGTCTCGGTATGTAAAGATGGTCACCCATCCATGGCCCAACCGCGGCAAGCGTAGCTTAACCTGATCGATTGACCAATGCGGATTACTCAGCCACAAGCTCCTAGGACATATATACTAATCATTTATTGATGCTAAGAGATTTTTGCAGCCTATTTTCATTACTAGGTTGCGTTTTGATTAATTTGGCCACATTACTGTCTATAAATAAGAAATATCGCTAACTAGTGAACTGGAATATTAATAATGAATTGCAATTATAGCACTGCATTTGATATAATTAAGGGATCCCGCACACTAGAGGGCCACGACCACGACAAGTGGTCGCTCCGACCAGGTAAACTAAAACCGATACGAATCGCGCACTTGGTCGCAACGGCCAACTAGCCAGTTTCTATAGTTTGTGTCGTGACCGTCTAGTGCGCGAGATCCCCAATAATTATAATCGAAGTCAAGGAACGCGTCACAAATTAAATTATTCACGCATTACGCATGCCTTGACGCCTCACTAGGCTGTAAAGCTGCTACATGGGCTCTAGCACGAACACGCGAAGTAAACGTAACGTTAATTCAAAATACTCGTTTCGCACACAATATTTACTTTATTTTAAGACTTTATTTATATACATGGGTGATACTTATTGTGCTTGTCGCGTAGTATAGTAGTATTTTCGATAAGTGTGATATATTCCAATCACCATTAATCAAGTAAGACTCGGCAAGACGAGACGTTGTCGACGTGTCGCGGACGCGACCCCTGAGGACGTGAACGAACATTCAAATAAAGATGGCTACCGATAGCGCTCGCTAGTGATGTTCTTAGTATTTAGTATTTAGAGTCATTTGAAACATCGAACGGCCTGACGTTGGCGCGGCGTAGTGTTGGCGTGGTTGATGTTGGAACAATCTATATAGTCTAAGGACGGCTACGTGGAGTGGTTTGTTAAAATTGAAATGAGATCAAACATACTTTCTTTCTCTTACATTTAGTTTTCGTGAGGATTTCTCAGCCACAACTAAGGAAAAAGAAGCAAATTTTAAACTCCGCCATCTTAAAAAAGTCATGTTTTCAGTTTTCAAGTAATTTTTTGGATGAGCATGATATAATTATATACATCAAAAACTCTTAGCAGTTGAATAGTCTGTCTTGAAAGCTTGGTAGATTGTCTTGAAATCCTTGTACACTACACACACACATGTATGTCACAAAATTTTATTTGATTTTAAATGACTTTTTTTTTATTTTTTTAACTATCTTTAAATTATTTATTATAACGGACAGTCACTTCTCTATGTTTATTGTTCTAGCGTATAGCATTAGTGAGTTGCAGCTGAAAATCAGCGTCAGGTGGTTCACTTTGTGTTGCCATCTGACATTATGCTGAGCTGAGGCCCTTTTGGCATTATAATAATTTGTTTTCTGTTTTTATAGTTTTAAGGTGTATTTTATATTTTATAATGCCAATAAACGCATTTTTCTTTCTTTCTTTCTTTTTTGTATTTTAAAAACCTCGTCTGCATTTGCTGTAAAAAAAAGCAGTAAGTAAATAGGTATGTATTTTGTGAAGGTCTTTAATTTCCACATTTATGATGGAATTATCTTAACGCATTTCTGCTGCCTAGTGCGATGTCTCAAGCTTTGTCAATGAACTTATGCATATTGAAGTACTAATTATACATAATGACTGTCCACTTACTGTCGTTTGTAATTAGGTTAAGTTCTGGAAACCAATGCTCTTCATAAAATGAATTTTAGGCATCAGTGGGCTTCATTAAAAATGCTGTTTATAGCACGAGCAGAGATAGACATCAAAATGCATGCTTCACATTTGATGTCCGTAAACTGAATAAAAGATTTTAGATGTTGTTCAACACGCATTTATTAACAGGAAAAAAGTGCCGCGCAGTGTTTTCCAAAATTTTCATGAATTTATGTTTTTTTTTTTTGTAAAAGCGAAATAAAAACATAAATGGCGCGTATATAACATTAAATTCACATACAAATCGGCTTTCATAAGCCTTGGGCGCCACTTTTATCAAGCGAATTAACATATTTCGCTGAACTTCCTCGGCTGTAACATTTATAAAACATAAGTTTCCATTGTTACAGTCCGGCTTTAAGTTGCTTTAAAGTTTTCTATTATGGTCGGAGGAAATCCTTTTTTAAGTTGTGGCTGGTAAGTTTTGCTTCAAACTTTTGTTAAAATGAGAGTTGAGATAAGCAAAGTTGTTGGATGCTGTTACAATATTTTTACTTGACCTGTAAGTTGTGGCCTACTATTGGGTTTTTCAAACGACTTCCAAAAATAAGCAGGTTCTAAATTCGTATTTAAGTATGTTTTATTTATTTTTTATTAATAATAACATACATGAAATCTGCATAACAGTTTTTCGGGAGTTGTTCTAGTCAAGCAATGGATTACAAATTTTGAATTTTGAAAATGATTGTGCTTAAAGTTAAATATGCTAAGTAAACTATAAAATAATATACCTACAGTCGAGATAAAAATCTCACAATTTACAAAAAGGCATTATATAAAACCTCAGGTTTGTTAAAGACCTGGCTATGGACACAATATTAGGTATTGTTTTAGTAAAACTCTTTTAAGTTGGTCCTTAGACTTGACAAGCGATATTTTTTGGGGGTAGCTCATTCACTAAGGTTTGTATGTATGTTTTCGATATTTTCGTCGTATATAATTTCGTCAATTATTGTAATTCGATTTTGAAAATTATTTTTTTATTTGGTAGAAAAAACTTGCTCGTTTGTCTCTTATAAATTTTATAAACGTTGCTTTGGTTGTTTTCGAGTTAGCTTTAATTACTGCTAGTTTAAATTGCTACTGCATTAGTTGCTAATGTATTATTCCACTTAGTCTATGTGTTATAAAAACTTCCCTTCACTGTTATTCACACTGTTATTTTTTAATGTCTTTTCCACATCCTATAATGATACCGCTTGTTGATGATATTTAAATAACAGCAGACAATTCCTTGATAAAACATGCACACACACACATACACACATACACACACACATTACACACACACACATTACACACCATTACACCATCCACACCATTACATTTGTGATTGACCTTAGATGTTTTATTTACATGTAACGTGGATATTATGAACAAAAATCTTAATTAGATACGTAATTATGGAAGAAGGTAAAGATAAGCCAATGGAGCCAAATATGGGCTATATTCGAAACTTATTTACATTTCAATTCCATTTCAAAAGGTTCCCTTTTGTTTTTACTGTTTTAGTATCACTGCGTAAAATTCAGTCTGTCTAGTAATATTCATCGACAGACGAAAAAAAAAACTGTCAGGCACCGTCCGACCATTAGGAACGAAAAAAGCATTTTTGAGCGATCCAACAATAGAATTAAATTAGGTCAGGTTACCAGCTTGTTTTTAAATAATAATCCAAACACCGCTGGCTACTAGTTATATAATTGGGTGGTAGTATACTATTATAGCCATCGGGAAACTAAACATCCGAATTTTCAAAGAAGTTACTAACAGATTTTAACTACCCTGTTCTGCGTACGGCGCTTGGCGTGGCAACACGCCGTTGTCAGGTTCGCGACAAGTCAATCGTCATCCTGAGGATGCCTTGTTGAGAGATGAAATACATGTTGATTTCTTACAGGGTTTGTTATGACTTTATTAATAGTTAAGCGGAATAGGTTACTTAATATATTATCTACGTCTATTGTATTTTTTTGGCCAGGATAAATGGCAATCGCTTTCAAAGCGTTTCGTAATTCTAATAAGAGGTTCAACAGCATTGACGTAAGCTTTTCGGTAGCTTATGTCAGTCCCATACATTTTTGACGTTTCCATCACCGTTACTGGTGATAGAATGCCACTTTGTCTAGGCCCTCAGGGCAATCTAAAACTAATTATGAATAGGTGGTGGGTTTTTTTATAAATAAACAATTTTACCTCTTAAAAATATTAGTTTTGAGCAATGGTGGCCCAGTGGTAACGGCCACGACTTACGAGTTGTAGGTCGTAGATTCGAACCCTGATAGGTGTTTAACTTTGTATAAATTATTTCATCACCACTGCTCTCAAAACGGTGAAGGAAAACATCGTGAGGAAACCGGCATGTCCTAGAATCAAAAATTCGAAGACATGTGACATCTACCAACCCGCACTGGGCCCGCGTGGTGCATTACGGCCCACTCCTTCTCACAGAGAGGAGGCCTGTGTCCCAGCAGTGGGAACATTATAAGCTGATTATTATTATGTGCTTATGCTTTAATATTACTTTAGAAGAATGTTGGTACCGTTTCACAGTATTTTTTTTTGTGAATATTTATGAAGTTCACGATATACGTTCAGAACATTTTCGTCCTTGATTTCTGTACTTAAGAGCGTTTATCCTAAAAGTTGGCAACGTCGCAAATAGCTGTCAGAAATGTAACTGTTTTGTTTAATTTGACAATACTACTATATACTCGTAGTAGTATTGTCAAATTAAACAAAACAGTACAGTAGTTCGCTAGTTAGCCACATTTATTATTTCCATATGGAAATAAGAAATGTGGCTAACTAGCGAACTAGAATATTGATTATCTAATGCAATAATTAATATCGTAACGCCGAATATTTAGTTTTAGATGTACAAAAGGAATTGGGAAGCTTTCCAAATACCTTTTTTACGCGTAAAACGGGTACAACATCAAATTCAATGTTATAATTGAAATTCATTATTAATATTCTAGTTCGCTAGTTAGCCACATTTCTTATTTACATATAGTAATATTGTCAAATTAAACAAAACAGGTACATTTTTGACAGCTATTTGCGGCGTTGCCAACTTTAAGGACAAACGCGCTCTTAAAATTAAAAAAAATTTGCGTTGCCAACTTTAGACAAACGCTCTTAAAATTAAAAAAAATTGGTAATGGACCGCTATTGCCATTTTCAAACGCACCAACCTATAAGTCATAATATCACGATATAAATATAACATAAAATCACGCCTGTTTTCCACGAGGGGTTAGGCAGAGGTGTACCTACCTCATTTTGCCAGTTATGTTTAAGGCCCATGTAATCGGGTAGTCAATATAACGAAATAGCTTTTGCCCGCCGCTTCGCCCGCGAGGATGTCGGAAAATATCCCACGGAAACATATATTTATTTATTTATTTAAATGCCTTAAAACTACCATTACAGGTCTTAACCTAATGCTATAGCTAAGTCACACACACACAGAAAAGAAAGAAAGTTAAAGCAACTAATATATACTTAGATAGAAAGAAAAATAAGTTTATTTGTCACAGAAACACGTGCATAAAAAAAAAAGATGATAAACTCGAGTAAATAATAAGGAAAATGAAACAGAATAGATTTAAATACAATAACGAGCACAAAACAGAAATAGTCGGCAGCTGCTGGCACGTCATGACTGTGACAAGAAGGCTTCCACTCAGCATGATGCTGTGCTATGTAGACCCACAGCACAGCGCTGATTTTCAGTGGTCACCCGAAAGAGACGTACGGAGACCAAGTCAGGTTTAATGAATTTTACATAAATATACAATAAAACAAATAGTAGATCATTGTTTATAACATAATGTAAACAATAGTACTTTTGCGAATTCACCCCAGTAACATGTAAATATATCAATTTCAACCTGAATATAATTGATGGTGCGTATTGCTCGAGTCAGAGGGGTTTTAGCCAGCAAGTTGGTCCTGGCTGATGGTACGACCAGCAGTGGCGGGGGCCGTCGCCTCCACACATAACATAGTATCGTGATTTAAAATACCCTATGTGTTAATCCAAGCTATAAACTATTTGTGTGCCTAATTTTATCCAAATCCGTTCAGAAGTTTTTGCGCCAATCCGGAACATACAACCAGACAGCAATTCTAATAACTAGGTTTTCGGCATCACACTCGTTCCCGTACCTCATAGCAATTACTTTTGTCAAAACCTATAAAATATAGATAGTCGCGTATCTCATAAGTTAAATGTTCTCATACGAAGGCGTTAACATATAAATAACGTCGGCTGAAAGTAATTAATTTCCATTACAAAGTTTCAACAAGTCAAGACAAAAGTTTAATTTCAGCGGACAAGAATAGATTAGTAGACAAGAGTAGGTATTAAAAATGTTAGCGTTTTTATTTTTAGTAGATTTTTGTAGCACTGGTTTACACGAGGCTAGTTTTAAGGGTTACGTACCTCAAAAGGAAAAACGGAACCCTTATAGGATCACTCGTGTGTCTGTCTGTTTGGCTGGCTGGCTGTCCGTCTGTGACAGCCAATTGGCTCCGAATCTACTGGACCAATTTAATTGAAATTTGGTACACATATGAATTCCTGTCACCCAAACACGGACGTATAACAAAAATAAATGAATTTTGAATATGGGGGTCACTTTTCGGGGCCAATTAGTATTTATTTTATTTTATTTGGAAACTGTACCGTGTGACAGACATATTAAATGAAAGGGCTCTTTGTGAGGATTTAAAATATTTGTATTATATTGTTTTAAATAAATACTTTTAAAGATATTTAAGAAAATAGATGAAAATCTACCATCCGCCCCTAAATTTTAGGCAGAGAATAGTTCTTTACTCATAGAATATAGGAAAACCTATAAAAAGTCTATGATCTTAAAACAACATGGTTAATCTCTCAATATTGTACGAACAAACTTACATTTGCAGTCGGAATGTATGGGAGAACATGTTTTTCAACTACAAAGTTAAGTTTGTTCTTGCGATAAATTCATCCCAACTATGGAACCCTTCATTGTGCGTGGTCCGACACGCACTTGGCCGATTTTTTAAGCTAGAATAGCAGAAGAGAATATCTTCATTGTGAACTAGCATCGGTAAAAAGAGATATCGCGACCCCGGCACACAGGCAACGGAAGGAACACGGGTGGGTTTTAGTCAGTAAAAGTCTGACAGTCTGAGTCTGTCTGAAAGTCTGGCCCTCTCGCTCCGCCCAGAGCGGGAGAAGTTATTTGATAAATTCCCAAACTCAAAAAAAAAAAAAAAAACTTGTCAAGCTAGGATAGTAAAATTGTTGGAGGGGACCGCTACTAGCTCAAAAATAGAACCCCATCCTATTAAACTATCACACTAGCTTACTATCTTTCTATCTTTCCCGTAGCTAAGTAATAACAGTTGACGCTAAGCTAAGCTACGCTTGCCGGGGTTGGTCCATGGATTGGTGACCATCTTTACATACCAAGACTCCTCCATGCCTCGGAAAGCAGGTTAAGCCGTTGGACTCGGCTGTCATTCGTGGATCTTTGACAGTCGTTGCGGGTCGTTAGAAGCCCGAAAGTCTGACAGCCAGTCTTACCAAGGGGTATCGTATTATAGTAACTGGGTTGTGAAGGTCACATGGCCAGTCGCTCCATGTAAAATACTGGTATTCAGCTGCATCCGGTTAGATTGGAAGCCGACCCCAACATAGTTGGGAAAAGGCTAGGCAGATGACTATCTTTCTCACTAGCTTACTAGCCTTAAAATGAGGATAGTTCTTTAGAGACGAAGTTAAAGTGACTAGCTTGCTAGCACTATCTTGGTTCAAAACTAGCCTCGTGTAATCAGAACGCATATAAGTGCAAGGCCCGAACAAAAATATTGGTATAAAGAAAAGCCTTAAGTACTTACGACACCCATTTGTCATACTCACTCATTTTGGAGACCAAATTCGATTTGGAATTTTCATACATTAAATAACGATTGTATGTCTTCGATCAATTTCAGTTACACTTATAAGCCTGGTCTTTAATGGAAAAAGAATGTCCAATTTTATAAATGCAGCCATTTCGAGCTATTTTAAAGTAAAGTAAAATTTATTTGCATAGATTGTGTAGGTAGGTACATAAAATAAGATGTAACAGTAAAATGGGTGATCCTTGTACAATCTACCTTATATTAGGCATGCAAATATTAATAAGGATTGAAAGAATTAATATAACATAAGTAAGATAATAATTTAGTAGAAATACCATATCAGAAACATTTGTTATTTTATTATTTATCTACACACAGTAAAATACATAGAGATACGACATACTTAATTATAATTTGAGTACAAAGGTATTAAAGGTATTTGAGTTCAAGTAATAATACCAGCCTGTTACTGTCCCACTGCAGGGCAAAGGCCTCTTCTCATACAGAGAAGGCACGAGCATTGATCACCACGCTTGCTCAAGACGGGTTGGTGATTTCAGACTTATATTAACTGCAAGTCCAGGTTTCCTCACGGTGTTTTCCTTCACCGATGTCAGTAATGTCCAAGATACATATGAATTGAAAAACTCACATTGGTACTTGCCCGGATTTGAACATGAGAACACAATCTCGTGCATGAGAGGCGAGGCCTTAACCACTGGGCCATCACGACATCAAGTAACATTTTCATATTGTTTCCTTTTAAAAGGTATGGCCAAACCTCAGACCAAATAAAAAACCTAGACAGAGCGCTGCGAACATCATACCACCGTTACCACCTTGTTGGAGACAACACGTGACCACCGCCCGCCACTGCGACTACGGGGGACACACGGGTGAGCGAGGAACGGGGGACGAGGTGCAGCCAGCGGCTGACCTGGACGACTACTCGCTTGAGCTTCACGGACCAAGAGGCGTGCGTTCTTACGTCCAATAAACGAACCAACCCAATAATTACAGTCCGCTATTTTATTTCTAACACCTCGAGGAATCCTCGACAACCTGCTACCAAGGGATCCGACCACATACTGGTTGTTAACCTTAATCATAGTTGAAATATCTTAAGATGGTTTCCTCGAAGACTGGTGGCTGCGACATAGCGTCTATATTTACCGGCGAATAACGTCATTGAAAGAAACCGTTATATAAAAGTATTTTCCTAGAGAGCGTTTTGACACCGTAAAGTCAAACCCCGCTGCCCAAGGATTGAAATCGCTAGATTTGCCCTCATCGTATTTAGTCACGCGAAAAGTGTCCATACTGGGAAGAGTGAGCTTACACATTATTAAACAGCGTTTCCATGACAATCAAGTCGAGTTACTTCGTCATTGTGTGTCAGAGGTGTTAAAACGGAAGAGAAACGCGACTATCCTTTGACGATTTAAATCTTTGCTGCTGCCATCATTTATATGACAGCCGTCAGCGGCCCTTATGTGGCGGCTACCATTTTTCTAGGAAACAGCAGCTTTACTCCACTGACATCCATACCTTTAAAACTAGAACATACCAAAGCTTAAAGCTTCGTGCAGACCAGTGCGACGCGACAACGCGACGTGACACCAGTTATTGTTATACCGTCAAGTTTTCTTAGAAATTGTATTGTTCGAGTCGCGTCGCGGCGTCGCGTCGCGCTGGTCTGCACGAAGCTTAACGTATAACATTCAATAAACAAATCTTTCCATATGACCTTTTACTACTTTAATTCCATATTTTTTCTAGTAATTTAACGCATATTAAACACGTTAATCTACAGTTTATCCATTGTCAGCTTATTTATTCGTGTAAAATAATCCGCCATCACAATAATTATGATTTAAAAACATCAAAATTCCGCTGAATAACCCTCCGCTCAGACGGGGCTTAATTTTAAGTGGGTGGACGCCATTTTCCGTGAATATAATTAACTTGATATTACAGGTATGGATATATATCGGAGTAAGTCGGTGAGAGTGAACGTTATTATTTTCATCACCACTAATCTCAATCGGTGATAGAAAACATCGTGATGAAACAGGCATGTCCTAGAACCAAAAATTCGATGTGACTTCTGCCAACCTATACTGGGCTCGCGCGGTAGATTACAGCCCACTTCCTCTCACAGAGAGGGGTCTGTGGAACAGCGGTGGGAACATTACAGGCTGATTATAAAAAAAAAAACAAAAATGTATATCCCCTAGTGATTATATTCACCATTTGTATCCTGTTGCTAATCTGTGAACAGCGTTGTGGACTGCAATATTGTCTATATTTTTTTATGAATTTATTGTTTCTATGTTTTATATTGTAGCTGTTTGTTGTTCCGTTTGAATAAAATAAAATAAAATTATGTTATGTCAGTGAGCAAATGCATGAGTAACGATCATTTCGTTACTCATGCATTTTCTGTGCGAAAAAAGGTATTGTAAACTCAAAGATGCTTCGATTTGTTGACTATTTTCTATTTGGTAAAATACCTGGTACTTGTTGACAGGGCTACACTGTCATCCAATACCCATTAACTGTATAATTTGAAACATTGTAAAAGCCAATTATTTAAAAAAGAATAATAGCCGTCAAGAAACCGTGGAGTTTCTTGACGGCTCTTCTCCATAGGAAACGACCGATTGGAACAGGTGAACTGTTCCAGTTGGTCGTTTACTTCTGATGTTTCATAAATGCCCATGTGAAAAATGAAATAATATATTTCGAATTTGCCTTGCATAATGTAACATCACGCCTGTAAGGGCCCGACGGGTTAGGCAGAGGGGTAATGGATACCAACATTTCGCCAATTTTCAGGAATCGTCAGATTTTACAATCGCTGTGTGTGTATGTTGTTGATTATAATAAATAAACTTTATGAAGGAGGTCGAGGAAGCTCCTTTGAAGAATTTCCTTCATCTGCGTAGTTTTTTTTCCCTAGGCTCCGCTTCAGGTCTCAAATTCAATCATTCAAATCTTTATTATTATTCTATATGAATCATCTTCACATATAATTTCCTTCATCTGCGTAGTTTTTTTTCCCTAGGCTCCGCTTCAGGTCTCAAATTCAATCATTCAAATCTTTATTATTATTCTATATGAATCATCTTCACATATAATAACAACACTAACAAGAACACTATCTTTCCACTTCGTCATAGTTGCATTTTTTTTTTTTGAGTTTATTATTTCATGCTAAGTAGGTACATTATAATTAAGTTGTTAAATACCGAACACCGGGAATGGTACTTAGTACTTAAATTTTGACCTTTTGCGTATACTAGTAGGGTTAAGGGTTTAAATGAAACAACCAAACTGTATACTGATCTATGGGTGGTTATATTTACTAAAATTTACAAGACCCTAGCCGAATCGTGGTAACGAAACCATAGCGACTGCTAATTCGACGCCAACGCCATCTAGTTACGTCATTTACAACTTTGGACAAAAAGTAATTATTTTGTTGACCTGATTGATCATGCATGATCATTAACATACCGCCCACCAAGGACATTACTGACGGAATGTCCTTTTTGAACTACATTATAGGTCCGAAATTGTAGCAAATAAATTGATCTTAAACATTTTCAAAAGATAAAAACTTACATAATATTTAAGGTAAACTTAAACTTTACTAACATTAAGTTACATTTGTCGAAAAATAAATGACAAAGTGTAAAAGTACAACAATTGTAAAAAGAAAGTTAACAAACCCTGTTGGGGAAAATATACGGTTTCATTGTGTAAATGCGTCTTAAAATATCTTAACAATAACAGAGTATAATAATATGTAAAATGTAAACAATGTAAAATAAGCTTAACATGTGTAAAACATCTTTGTATAAATAAAAGTTTTTAAAAGTTGATCTAAAATAAATTATAATAAATTCATTGATCTGTAACCGGTAAAATACAAAGTTTGGATGTTGGCCTCTTAATAATAGAGGTCTTAGTGCGCAATGTGAGTACACGGGTGATATTATCATCACCGGGATGCTTATCTATTACGCGACCTAACAACCAACGACTTGGCGGCAAATCGTCTTCTTTAATTAAAACAATGTCTCCAATTTTTGGCTCAGGGACCTTTGAAGACCATTTGTACCGGTTCATAAGGTTGGACAAATACTCTTGGGACCAGCGCTTCCAAAATGACTGTAGCATCCTTTGAATGAATTGCCACCGCGACAAATAACTAACATTTGTGCTTTCATATTTATCGTCTGGTACATTTACTATCGGCTCTCCGATCAGGAAATGTCCAGGAGTTAAAGGTAACAGTTCACCAGGATCAGTAACGTTAATGACGCTCATTGGACGCGAGTTCAAACAAGCTTCCACTTGATTGAGGAGTGTGCTCATTTCTTCGTACGTCAAGGTAGCATCACCAATGACCCGTTTAAGGTGAAACTTTGTAGACTTCACCCCTGCTTCCCAAAGTCCTCCGAAATTAGGACTATGTGGGGGAATGAAGTGCCACTCAGTACCGTTGGCCTCGACTTGCTCTGCTATTGATGCCTGAATGGCAGCCAACTGTTGTAATTCTTTGGAGGCACCTACAAACGTTGTACCGTTGTCGCTCCAAATCTTGGCACAATGACCTCGCCTAGACACGAAACGTCTGAAGGCAGCTAAAAAGGCTTGTGTGGTCATGTCACTGACGACTTCTAAATGAAGAGCACGGGTGGCCATACACACAAACAAACATATGTAGCCCTTGTACGAACGGTGCCCGCGACCCTTCGTTGTCCTAATACTTATACGGCCAGCATAGTCAACACCACTATGCAAAAACGGTCGCGCTGGAGAACACCTTACAGATGGCAGAGAACCCATCATCTGGTTCTTGATGCTAGCGCGACTTTTAGCGCATGTTACACATTTGCGCACATGATGTTTGACCAAGTTCCTGACTCCTATGACCCAGTAGGCTGTCCTCAAATAATTTGCCATCAGCTGAGGACCCCCGTGTAGAGTTTTTAAGTGGGCATCTGCCACTATAAGGGTTGTTAGATGACAAGAGTTTGGTAGTACTATTGGGTGCTTTATCTGTTCACTTAATGGAGCCTTCTCAAGTCTACCTCGAACTCTGATTATGCCCTTGTCATCAATATATGGACAGAGTGAGTTTAACTTACTGGATTTTAATTGTAAATAGCCTTTGCCCTCTAATTGTAAATATTCTATTGTAAATATGTCTCTTTGTGTTTTCCTTATACAACATTCTAAAGCTGCTTCTTGTTCTATTTTCTGTAAATATTTTTGTTTAAATATGTTGTTTCTTAAAAACCGTCTGCAATAAGCAATAATTCTAACTAACTTTTGTAATGAGGAATAACGTTCGAACATGGAGCACTCTGGAACTATCGCAATGTGAGCTTTCATTGATTCTTCCAAGTCAGTATTCAACTCATTTGGCCTTCTGTATCCTATAGATTTTTCGATGAGAAACGGTGGTCCGGAAAACCATAAACTATTGGTCAGGAGTGCACTTGGCAATATGCCCCTAGAGGCACAGTCTGCTGGGTTGTCCTGTGTTCTTACATGAAACCATTGAGATGCCTTCATATTAGTCAATATTTCAGAGGTACGATTGGCTACAAACGTCTTCCATCTGCTTGGATGACTGTTGAGCCAAGCTAACACCACGGTTGAATCTGTCCAAGCCTTAATTCTGTCCTTTGAAATACTTAAGACATCTGCTGTTTCTGTCAGAAGATTTGACAGCAGAACTGCCCCACACAGCTATAAACGTGGAATGCTAATTTGTTTGACGGGAGCTACTCTGGTTTTTGCAACCAACAACGAAACATGGATTTTGCCGACAACATCTACTATCCGCAAGTAAACAACGGCTGAGTATGCTGTTTTGGAGGCGTCACTGAAGCCATGCAGCTCAAGATCATCGTTTGACTTAGTGCCAAGCCAACGAGGTATCCGTACTTTACTAAGTTGTGACAACTCTTCACGGTAAGTATCCCATTCTTTCACTAATTGAGTGCTTAGTTTTTCGTCCCAACTAACACCTGCAAGCCATAATTTTTGGATGAATGTTTTTGCTAAAACCACACTAGGAGCTAACCAGCCTAGTGGGTCAAATAATCGAGCTATGTCCGAAATAATTGATCTTTTAGTTACAGGTGCAGTCGTCAGAGGAGGAAGATTCACCGAGTACTGGAAGGTATCTTCGTTGCGGTTCCAGGTAAGTCCCAAAATCTTTATTGTGCTATCTAATTTGATTTCTAACCCTTTCTCTTCTTTGTACTCTTTTTTATCTAATTCATTATTTTGTATAATATCCCTTTGTCCTATTGTTTTGTCCTTATTTTCATTTGTTCTAGTTTGATCTGTTTGTTCTTTAACGTTGTTTCTTTCAATTTTATCTATTCTCTTCAGTATTTCCTGACTGTTGCTGTTCCACTTTTGTAATATAAATCCACCCTTTCCTAATAATGCTATCATTTGCTTATATATTTCTATGCCTTCTTCTACACTATTGCATCCTGTCATAAGATCATCCATGTAGAAGCTATTTAAAACTTTATCTGCAGCAAGTGGATAATTTATGCCTTCATCAACTGCGATCTGACTCAAAGTTTTGACTGCTTGATACGGCGCAGAAGCTGTTCCAAACGTCACGGTCACAAGTTCGTAATCTTGAATCTCTTTGTCAGGACTGTCACGCCAGAGTATCCTTTGGAACATGACATCTTCTTCCGCTACTCTAACCTGGCGGTACATTTTAATAATATCAGCTACAAGTCCTATCGGATGAATCCTCCATCTTAGAACCGTGTGACGTAAATCTGCCTGCAGTGACGGACCAACCATAAGCGTATCATTAAGTGATACTCCTTTGCTGTTCTTTTCAGAAGCGTTGAAAACAACACGAACTTTAGTTGTGGTCTTGTCGTTTCTAATGACTGCGTGGTGTGGCAAATACACTGCTTCTTCCTTCTTACTATCATCTTCCTTCACGTGCCTCATATGTCCTAATTTTAAATATTCATTTATAACTTCTGTGTACTTTTCTTTTAAATCTTTGTTCTTTACTAATCTTTTTTCTAATGCTTTAAACCTTAATTTAGCTATGCCACGTGAATTTCCCGACTTGCAAGGAGGATCTTCGTCTCTGAAAGGTAACCTAACTATGTATCTGCCATTGCTATCTCTCCTAGTGGTCTCACTATAAAACTCTTCGCATCTCTTCTCCTCTGGTGTAAATATCTTTTTATTTGTGCTAACTTCTTCAATTTCCCAGAATTTTCTTAAAATATCCTCTACCTTGCAATGCATTACATTTATGGTTTTTATTTTATTATTTGCACTAGTGCCTTCAGGACCAACAGCACCCGACAGCACCCACCCTAATGTAGTGCTCTGTGCGATCAGTGTACCAGAAGGACTCTTTACTAAACCTTCCCTAATGATGCAGCTATAAATATCAGCACCCAACAGAATATCGATTTTGTTGGGTGTGGTGAACTCTGGATCTGCTAAACATAGGTTATTAATACCTAACCAGTCGAAAGTGTCTGAGTTAAGACTTCGCTCAGGTAAGTAAGAGGTGATCTTATTTAAAACATAAGCACTTAATTGAAACTTAAAGCTAGGATCGACACGAGATTTAATCGTTAGTTGTACCATGTATTTTGTCATGGTTGACCTATTATCTCCTAATCCTGACACAAACCCTTGAATTGGGATCTTTCTCAGGCAAAGATACTGCACTGTGGCCTCTGTTATGAAACAAGCCTGCGAACCTTGATCGAGCAAGGCTCGGACCGTCTGGTATTCACCCGTCTTTGACGAGGCCTTTATTAGCGCAGTGGCTAATAAAACCTGTCTGGGCTTTGCTACCCTCCCTGTGGACAAGCAAGAGACTATCTGAGTAGCACTAGTTGATGGACTAGCACTATCAGTAGTAGGCTTTGCTTTGGGGTCTTGACCTTTATTGTCCAAATGAAGCAAGGAATGGTGGCGCTTCTGACAAACTCTGCAACTGGTGTTATTTTTGCAGTTGTAAACAGTATGGTTACTGCCTAAACAGTTGAAACAAATCTTGTTCTTACCAACGAAATCCCGTCTAACTTCGAGAGATTGTTTGGCAAACTGTTTACAGAAACAGAGCTTGTGAACCTCTGAGCAGAATTCACATTTCATTGGCGATGATGATTCTGTGGCTAACAATGTTTTAGGCGTATAATTGTTATTGACCTGGTGACCTGAACCCCTTTTTGATTCTATGCACTCAAACGCGCGGAACCGTTGCTCTAGAAATACTTTAAATTTCTCAAAGGTAGGAAAATCATTGCCGGAATCGCTACTACTGACACTTAATTCCCATTGCTTACGCGTTTCAGGATCTAATTTAAATGTCACTATATGTATGATAATAACATCCCATGTACTCACATTTATACCTAAGTTTGATAATGCATTTAAACAATCACTGGTGGTGTCTGAAAGCTCCTTTAATGATGTCGCCGACTCAACTTGCATACGTTTGATACCAAATAAACGTTTCAAAATACAGTTGGCAAGATATCTTTTATTACTGTACCGCTTGTCTAACAGATCCCAGCACTGATTGTAATTGGCATCAGTTATTGGAGTATTCCGTATCAATTGCTCAGCTTCACCAGTAAGATGACTTTTTAAATAATGCAGCTTTTGCACATTATCTAGCGAATTATTTTTATGAACTAATGACACAAAAAGATCATGAAATGTTGTCCATTCTTCATATTTGCCAGAAAACATTAGAATTGCAATTTTGGGCAATTTGACCAGTGAATGGGCAGACCTAAATGCAATACTAGAAGAACCATCCCCATGTGGTATTGGTTCACTTACAACTCTAATTTTATTGAGCGTTGTTTTTATTAAACTTTTATAAGTTATGTAAGTGTCCTCGGTTGTATCATAAATATCACCGACCTTTTGATCAATATCATCTAATTTAAAGTCCTGATAAAGTTTAGTATTGGTATTTTTAAACGATTCCCAATCCTTCTATAATAATTCTTGTCTAGTTTCAATATAGTCGACAGTTAATCTGTCTTTAGGACTCTTTTTGAAATTTGCTAATCCTTTAATAATAATACTTTGAGAGCCCCTCAATACGTTGATTAACCCTTCCATATTTCAAACAATTAAATTAAAAATAAGTTAAAAAGTGTAAAATTGCTAAGATAATTTCAGATCTTTGTGACACTAGATGGAAATATAATAAATAAATTAAAAGTTCATAAACAAAACGAATGTAAGCAACTCAACAAGTGTATAAAAATAATATTTGTTCTAAAATAAAGCTAACCAATTCGAAATAAAATACAAGTCCAATATGACCAAAATATTCTAAGTCCCAATTGTTGCTCAAAATTTTACAAGTGTTTTGAAACAACTTATAATCTGGCGGTAATCGGGCATAGGTTCCACGATCCGTCGTTTTTTAAGAAACTATTCTAAGTTCTAAACTAACATGCACAAAATAATACAAGTCTCTAATAACTACACGTAAAATTTTCTAAGTCTAATTAAATAAATATAATTCTAAAAGTCCAAAATTCTTCTAAAACCTCTAAGTAAAAATCTCTGAATAAATAAAGTCCAAAATTGCTTGTCACTAACTGCTTTTGTTTAATAGTAAAATGTACTCACAATTTTCACTTCACTCACACAACTCGATGATTTGGTGTATGTGGCGCACCCTGGTGGCGACACGTTGAACTATGGATATGACGTCAGTTTTCTGATGTCACGTTGAACTGGGTGTGACGTCCTTTATATGACGACACGTTGAACTACGAGGGTGACATATACAGTCACCTCACGTTTGAACTGGATGCAAGTGGCGCCCTCTATAACGTCACTTTTCTGCCGCTGCTGCTGACCCCGTCCACTATACTGGACCAAGCTGTCGCTGCCGATGCGGGGAACCGTGTACTCTAGCCACAGCGATCCACTGTGAGTACCGGGATGAACTCAAAAAATCCGAAACTATATCCGGGTCGTAGGACCAATGTTAAATACCGAACACCGGGAATGGTACTTAGTACTTAAATTTTGACCTTTTGCGTATACTAGTAGGGTTAAGGGTTTAAATGAAACAACCAAACTGTATACTGATCTATGGGTGGTTATATTTACTAAAATTTACAAGACCCTAGCCGAATCGTGGTAACGAAACCATAGCGACTGCTAATTCGACGCCAACGCCATCTAGTTACGTCATTTACAACTTTGGACAAAAAGTAATTATTTTGTTGACCTGATTGATCATGCATGATCATTAACATAAGTATATATATTTTAGTGATATTTATTTTAGTAGTATGTATGTAAGTTTATTCTCGTAAAGTATGTTTATAGTTAAATTAGTGAATAATTACATAGGTGTTTTTATTTTATGTATTTTATTTTATCTTCTACTCTTACACACGTTGTCTACATCTCTTTAACTACTTTCCTATCGCAGGTATGCTGGAAGAGATTTCTTTAGAAATAATCATCACCTTTGTACGTATTTTTCTGTTCCTTTTTTCTTGTCTGTTTATATGCATAAACCGTTAAATAAATAAATAATTATATAATTAATGTATACAAAATATTGTAAAAACATTTTAAAAGAGTAACGGTGGAGTTTCTTGCTCATTCTTCTCCATACGAGAACTACCTTTTGGAAGGGGCGACTAGAATCAATTCCATTTTGTGTAAAATTGACGTTCAAAAGTGCCTCCTACGTGCCTAATTGAAATAAATTGTTTGACTTTGACTTTGACTTTATTGCAAAACACATGTGTTTACAAGGTCTTAATAAAAATTATAAAGTTCTAAAGGATTGTCGGGCACAACAATTTAATAAAATATGAGTAAAAGGAATTAAAATTTTGTTATCATAAAAAAAAAAAGTAAAATAACAATAAATAATATCACATTTAAACTTGTGATATACGTCTTTGCAAATTATACCTCTAGAAATCATTAGAAAAAATCAATTCATTTAAGAAGTCTAACCGGATGCAGCTGAATACCAGAATTTTATTTGGAGCGACTGCCTATCTGAAATCCACAGCCTACTGGGTAACACGATAGGTAGCCCTAGGTAAGACTGGTTGTCAGACTTTCGTATCAAAATACAGATTATCTACAATGTTAATTCCCTATATATCATCGAAATGAACTCCTCAAATTGAAGGTTCACACCAGTCCAAATATATAATATCTCATCGTAAAACGATATCAATCCAATCGCAACTCGATTTAAACAGCGCTTATCTGGGCTCCCATCAAATGACGGTTATCGTCTACTGATGAGTTATAGCCTCTAGTTTAGAGCCTTGGGTTTATTATGGCCTAAAGGTTTCAAGGTGTGAGTGATGAGCTGGTAGCGGGGCGATGGTTTGCATATTATTACTCAAACATAATGACGGTCGCGTCTCAACATGTATATGAGAATCTGATTCATGTAAAAAAGAATATAAATCTATATTGTAAACACAGTGACATTCATAGCTTAAATACTAGACACAAAGATTTATTTATTGTGCCGAGGACTAGGCTCCAAAAAATTAGTAATTCATTTAAGTGGCAAAGTATACGTTTGTACTTACAACAAACTCCCAAGCCATGTCAAAAAACTGAGCCTCAATAAATTTAAATCATTTATTAAACAGAAACTATGATAAAAGATAAATTAGACGACAAAAAGGCTTGGGACTTAATAAAGCTACTCTAATGTACCCCCCCCCCCCAAGCAATAGAATCAAAGACTAGGTACATGATACTATATGAGCTTATATAAGTGTTTGGATTATTTTATTTGACTGTAAGTCTATTTATTTTAATTTTTGTTTTCATTAATGTTGACATAATCTATTCATTAAAATGTTTTTATTTTATGGGTTGATTGCAATTTGTGGTAATGTAAATTATTTTTGCATTTAAAGCACTGTTATATAGAATCAAATTTTTCCAACTGAACAGATAGCTGTGCTGCTGGGGAGTTTGTCGCGCCACTTCTTCTTCCCAGCTAACGCACTAGGAAGTGATGAAGGGTGGGCGTTTTTGGGGGCCTGTCTTATGTAATTTTGACGTTCGAAAAGTGCTGATTCTCAGCCTAGTTTGAATAAATAACTTTTGAATGTTGAATTTTGAATTATCAACTGGCGACCCGTCCCTGCGGGCCCGTATCTCTAAGTGAAATCCGTAGTTTCGGTTGTCGTTACGGGCTCTGCGCTCTCTTTCTCACTTACGGTATGTTCGTAAGTGAGACGGAGAACAAAGCGCCCGTAACGATAGCCGAAACTACGGATTTCGCTTAGGGAGTAAGCCCCCTGCTCCGCACAGATTTTCCGTCGTGACAAAACAAAACATCAAGATTTCTTTATTATTTGTAAGTCTTCTTCTTCTTTCTTTCATTTTCGTGTGGTTAGTGACTATTCTCAGAGTTTTTATGTCGCCCATGGGCCTCTGACTTGGCTTCACATGCCGTCGAGAAATTTCTCTCAGGCATTTGTAAGTTAAATATTACTGTATTATACACATAAACCTTCCCGAATTAATTCTCTAAGTGATGTTGAACACCGCATTAAAATCCGTTGCAGTGCAGAAGAACAACGCGGTCACACACTACACGAAAAGAGACTTTAAATAATAAATATTTATAAGAAATTTGGCACAGTTAAAGTTTATATGGAGAGGGAGAAAGCTAATATTTTTAAGCATTAGAATTCAAATAAGTTAATCAAAAATACTTAATAATTTTGCAATCAATTTAACTTTTACTCAAAAGATAATGTCGAAAAGATTTTAATTTATTGAAACACAAGTGTGTTTAAATTAATTCAAATCTGCCGCCAGCACAGGTCTCACAGGTACAATTTTCAATTGTTTACAATAAACTTACTTGCGCCAAGAAAAACAATCGAAAAAAACTGCAATTACGAGGTAATGCGAACAAATTAATTTGGTTAATCCGACTAAACAAATTCGACCCTTTGCAATCTACAATTAAGCGGTTCTTTTATGGCTTCTCAATTTGGACGGGTTGCAATGTAAGCTATGCTTCCAAAACACAAACAGCGCACACATTTTCACGCACACAGTTACACTTCTGCTGTGTACTACACGAGAATTCACGAAATGCGTTGTATGGAGAATAAGCAACGCGTAGTACTGCTTTTGCTCACAGAAGCGCTGCCTGCGGCGGCAGGTGTTCGCCGCTCCAGCAAGTTAGTTACAAAAAAAAGTAATAGATGGCGCGTAATAAACACGGGCAACCAAAACGCTATGCGGTGAGATGGCGAATAAGTTAGATTAAGATAGTATGTTTTTTTGAGTTATTTTATTTATTATTTAGAGGGACATATTTGTATGGGACTGCGGGGGTTATTTGCGTATGTGCACGCCACTTTACCCTAGATTAATGACATGATAGCTCGGAACTAGTATTTAAATGAATTATGGTCGAATTTCGACCACTGGGTGACCACTAGTATTTAAAAAACTAGATGAGATACTACCAACTACTTTAAGAAGAAACACGGAAATAAACTCAGAGGTCACAATCTCTTTTGTGGTATCTACTGCACCTAAAATAATTCTTAAATAACTGTCAACAGAAGTGAGTAACTTTCAAGCCAAGAGAGTTGTTCTACTTTAAAGTGCTCGTTTGCCCTCATATCTAAAAAGAAAAAGAAATTGGTAAAGAAGCAATCAACAGCTCTAGTAAAGTTATTTACCTACCCTCTTCCTCGAGCTCGAGCTGAACTCAAAGAAAAGTTGAAGTTCTTGTATAGTAGAAATTACGAAATAAATTACTTAGTCAGTAAATTTAAGGTAGAAACGTTCATTTATTATATTTGTTCAAGTCTGATGTTAGGTTATACAGGAGAACTACGGTCAAAGGGTATTGTTGGTCTTTGAAATTGCCTTTAATGAGAAAAGTTCTAAGAAAACCAAGCTATGGAAACAATTATGGAGAAATTTTTTATTAACTTAGGTATCAGCATCACGCCACAACAAGGCTTCAACTATGGTAAAAAAAGCGAAAATTATGGTATAAAAGACAAGAGTATCTCCACCAGAATTCTTATCTTTCTTTTCTTTTTCGTGTGGTAAGTGACTAACCTGATGTCAGAATTTTAAAGCCGCCCATAGGCCTCTGACTTTGCTCCACATGCTGTCGAGAAATATCTCTCAGGCAAGCCGGTTTCCTCACGATGTTTTCCTTCACCGTTTTTAAAGCAAATGATAATTATACAATACGCACATAAATCCAAAAACTCAGAGGTGCGTGCCTTGAGTTCGAACTCGAGACCTATGACTTAGCAGTCCGACGGTCAGACCACTAGGTTACCACTGCTGATATACGTTATAACAATATACAATAATGGTAACTGCCACATAAGGTTGTGCGGTTTCCAGCACCTGCAACCAGAGTTGAAAGCCTTTGATTCAAATGTGTACCTAAACAGGCAATTACAACCGACCCAAATCCAGGTGTGCATTTGTGTGATGCAGAACAGAAGACCTCAACCAAGTCCTGGTCGTTATTTTTTAGAGTTCCGTACGTCTGAATGAAAAAACGGATAATAGGATCCCCCTTATAGGATCACTCGTGTGTCTGACTGTCGGTCTGTCACACCAAATTTGTTTCGAATCTACTGGACCGACGGGATTGAAGTTTGGTACATATATGAATTTCTGTGACCCAAACACGGACTTGTAACGTCAATAAATGAATTTGAATATGTGGGTCACTTTTGGGGGGCAAATTAGAAAATTCAAAATACAGCAGCTCGCAGGGAACCCTCTCCAGTTTAAAAGCTCGTACAGAGCAGCGCGACGCGACGCCGCGCCGCGACTCGAACAATACAATTTCTAAGAAAACTTGACGGTATAACAATAACGCGGTGTCGCGTCGCGCTGTCGCGTCGCGCTGGTCTGCACGAAGCTTAACTCTTAACCAGTTTTTTATTTATCTTTCACTTTATCACGTGAACGAAGTCGGGGATTTATGGTAGTATAACCATAAGAATCAGTCCCAGACTCTGTCTGTCCTAAGATAACATAAAAAGGAGTAACTATCACAGAATGGCAAGTTAAATAAAACTTAATCTTGCATATAAAAAGGCTGAATCCTTCGTCTTAACTTTTTCATGAATATTAAACTGAGACTAAAGTCATCTATATGGTAGGGGCTTGTGGTCAAATAATAACAGCGCAACGGGTCGATCGAAGGTAATCTACGCTTCCCGCGGTTGCTTTGTAGATGGGTGACCATCCATTACGAATCGGTTGCGGAGCTGTGTCGACCCGCATGGGCCGCCCGTATACGGGAGACACGAACGGGTAGCGCCCGCAGTGCTCTGAAACGAGGGAGTAGTACGATACGTTGTACGGGCTCTACCCGGAGCGGGTCGCGTACGAACCATCCGCGTCGCTGTGGAACAATGTTTTAGCGCCTCACGAGTGTCTCCATTCCGTGAGCCCATACGGGAGACCTGTACGGGTAGCACCCGCAGTGCTCTGAAGCCAGCCTTTTTTTTTTTTTTTTTGAGGGTGGGAAATTATCAAATAACTTCTCCCGCTCTGGGTGGAGCGGGAGGGCGTGTCAGACTTTTACTGACTAAAACCCACCCGTGTTCCTTCCGTTGCCTGTGTGCCGAGGTCGCGATATCCCTTTTAGACAAACCCGCAACCCCGGCAGGCATTGGCCCTTCCGGACCCCGTCAGTTGGTGCTGACATCTCTTTGAGGCGCGCGTGGAACACAACGCGCCGTCGACCCGGGCCTGGTCCCTATCGGACGGCGAGCTACCCATTGCTCACCGTCCGCAAGCCCGCGCCTACGGTGGCCGGAAGTCGGCTCGCGACTCCCGACGCCCGGGGCGTCTCCTGCGGTGACTAGGGGCGCGAGGGCGCGCATTTTGCCTCTCCCTCGCGCGCTCTGCCTCCTCCTTCGCGAGCATTACTGCTTCGCAGAAGGAGGTGACGGCCTCCCATGCACTCTCGCTCCGGACCATGGCCTGAACCAGGGCCGGACGCGAGAGATAGCCGCCGCCGATCGCCTCCGTGAGGACACGGCGGTGCTCCGCCCAAGCTGGGCAGACCTCCACCGTTTTTTTTTTCTCGCCTATTGTGGGTGTGTGAAAATCATTTTTCAGTTTAGGAATCCGTTAGCAAAATATTACGCTTTAAAGTGCTAATTTTTGTTAGAGTCAAGTGTCCACCCCCCCTGCCAGCAATGACCATTCATAAGTGCCTGTAATTGGTTTATTTGAAATAAATGCATTGTTTGAGTATACGTACTACATATTTACTTTTGACCGCATTTTTCTTCTAAAGTACTATATTTGATGTGGTTTTCATCATATTTTAGAAAATGTATTCCGGAAAGTTTATGTGTATAATACATTAATATTAAACCTACTTATAATAAAGAATTCTCGGTGTTTTGTCAAGTTGTAAAAACCGGGCGAAGCAGGGGCGGGTAACTAACTACAAATAAAATAGGTACTACACTATTAAATATTTCAAGTTATTCAAGATTTATACTCTGGAAAGCTTCTAACTTGACCCCTAAACTGACCTTGTAAGTCCCTCCAAAATATAGGTACTAAATGATCCCAAAGATAAATTGCTCTGAGATGACCTATTAATTAATATTGTCAACTATTTGGTACAGATGTTTATAATTAACGGTCCGAATGTAACCTCTGCCGTAAATTAAAGTACCTATAGTTACAATTTAAGAGGGGTTAAATTTAATTGATCACAACAAAACATAATATCACGCCTCTATTCCCGGAAGGGGTAGGCTGAGGACGAAACACCAATTATATTAAGTCACATGTCAAAATCCAAATAAAAAATCATTTATTCAAATCCTCAATAAATACATAAGACAGTCCTCCAAAACGCTTCGCCCTTCACAACTTTCTAGTGGTTTAGCTGGGAAGAAGTGGCGCAACAAACTCCCCAGCAGCACATTTATCTGATAAGTTTATTTATTTATGTATTTACTATCACCACTGACATTTGAGGCTGTTAGGATCAAAACCACATTATATCCACTTTTAGCAAATTTAGTTTTTTTTTGCGATTTCTGCATAAAATGATAAACTCTACCGTTAGCAGAAACAATTTAGTTCAAAACAGCATATTTTCTCGTGTAAAATGATGTCTAATATTAACGTTTAGTTCAAAACCTCAACAGATCCTGGTAAAAAATATTAATTTTGAAATTGGTTCTAATTCACACAACCGCTAGACCACAGAGGTAGTTGTGTGTTTTCTCCTGCTTTTGATTAAATAAAACAGTAAAATCTCACGCATTTAGATATGGAAAATAGTGATAGACAAAACGTGAAGTTCGTACAAAACAGCACATACTGGAACATAGCCTGATTTGTTTACACAAAACCGCACTCATCCAAAATAACTTCTCCAGACTGACTGATAACGTCGCGAGCAATTAAATTACGTCACCCAAAAACCAATCAAACACCACCAGCAACAAACATGAAATGTTTTTAGACTGTTATATTTTGACTGACAGGGTACAAATTTATAGGTATTAATTAACAAGTAACGTCTCTGAGTACCGGCACAAGTCATACAAAGGACAATATATTAAGTTTCACCCTCTGGAATGCCTAACTAACTGGAATAATAATTAGAAGATCTTGATTCTATACATTACCTAGTATAAACGAACATTACAAATCAAAGAGAAAATAATGTAAAGGTACTTTCTTACATAATATATAGAATAGGGAGCGAGCCTATTGACATTTTTTCGGCTCAAATCCAAAATCTGGGCTGTTGCTACATTTCCTAAATTAAATCTAATATATTTTCTTATTTTTTTTTTATCGTATTAACAGTTTTCCCTACTTGCGAATCGGACATAAGGAACCCGTGCTGAAAAGTCACGCATGCGACCACTGTACTATCGAGGTAGTATTAATTAATTTATCATCAATAGGTATAGCCGTACGTATGCATGTATATGCATGCATCGATTTACATCGATCAATGTATGCATGTACATCGTGGGTGAGGAGTTTGCATTATGTCCAGTATTTTACAGTATGTTACCTAACAAAGGGCGTTCCCGCTCACCTTCAATAATAAAGCGACGTATAAGAAAAATAAAATGGTACGTAAAAGAAACACAGTCCACGCGCACTTGTACACTGGTTAACGGGAACGCCCTTCGTTAGTTAACGTACTGTAGTATGTATATGTGCTGGCCAAATAGTCTCCTTCTAGGCGCGACAAGACAAAGAAGTTGCTCGACGCACTGAAAGACCATGGAAGAGCTATTGGTCACTGAAAGATCTTTTAAACGGAGATGTCTCTCAAACGGCGAATTATGGACTTGTGCTTTTGCCCTATACTATATACGGTGCATAAACCTGGTCTTTGACACTTCAGCAGAAGTCCAAGCTCGAGGTTTGCCAGCGAGCCATGGATCGCAGTATCCTGGGAGTTCGACTTTCGGACCGTGTAAGGAACACAATACTGCGAGCCAAAACCAAAATCATGGATGTTATCCGGAAGGCTGCTAATCTTAAGTGGGCGAAAATAACCACTGATTGGTTCTCTTTAAATAAATGCTAGACAACACGACACGACACGACACGATACAATGTCGACACGATGTCGATGCTACGACATCGTGGCAGACCAATACGAAGATAGAGGGACCAACTTTACTCCTACCAAAAGGTCTGGCCTGCGATTGCGGTAGACTGTCGTGTGTGGAAAAGGGAAAGGGAGGGCTTTGCGCAGGCGCACAGCAGGTAATTTTTGCGTTAGTATTGTTACATGATTACCATTTTTTTTTTTTTTGTATCGTGTGTTGGCCCTATTCAAAAGAATCTCAAGTCTTTCCTTCAGGCATTTTTAATTCACATCCACCAATTTCACGGGATGTTCTTCAGGACTCAGGTCACAAATTTCAGGAATCTCGGAGTAACCCTGATTACTATGTAAATGACTGTGGCTCGAACATTTAACGACTGAAAGTTAAACTTAACCCTAGTCGGGGAATTTCAGCGAATTATTTTGAATAATACGACGAGATGTTGAATTTTCGTTGTTGTTGAGTTTCGGGTTCATTCGTGCTTTTTGACAAAATGTGACATGTTTAAAAAGGTGCACGATTCATGCACACACGTCAGTTACGTCAACATGAAGTCACCGATCAGTCACGTCAAAAATATAGTTACGTAGAAGTTGTAGAACGTTAGCTACACACGTCAGTCACGTCACTACCGGCGCGTCTCAGTCGACGTCGCGCCACCGGCAAGTCAAAACTTGTGTTGCTACAAACGAAACAGGCGTTGCTATGACTGACTGACTGACTATCTGTTGACACACGCCCCTGACATTGACCTGACTGGTCGGCGACTTGACGTTTATGTGACTGATGTGTGTGCATGAACTTTAATATAGATCTGTAGGTATGAGGAAGAAGACATTTTACTCCGACTAATAAATAGTGATAAGGGCAGAAAGATGATGACGATAAAAATGATGTGTGACAATCAAACATCCTCCAATTCATGAGTGCCTGGTACTTTGAGTTTGAGTACATTTTTAGAGATTCGTACCTCTTCATCGTTAAATGGAATAGGTAAGTTTTATAGGATATTCTGGGAAAATACGCTTCAAGAATAATTTAGTTTTAATACTATGAACGAACCAAGAATATTATCGTTAGAAAAAGAAAAGAAAGAAAAATTATTTCTGCAGCACAAACTAAACGCACACTATAAAAAAATACATTAAATACACATTGACAAATTAGCCAAAAGCCTCGTACTCAATACTGACTACTGCTAGAATTTAATTGACCTTTGCTGGAAACTGTATAAAATTACTTAAAGATAAGTCTATATTTATGAAAAAATATGATAACTGCTTTTATATTTTGAAAAAAAAAACAAATCGAATTCCCAATACTCCGAAGCCAATAAATAACGTGCTAAAAGTATTTAATTTAAAAATAAATTTCACCACCTTACCTGCGTTTAAACCAGGAGATAAGAAGACGCCGGTCACGTTTCACCCCCATAACCCTCTAGCACCCCTTAAAAATTTAGGTCAATTACTGGCACATACTTGCGTTTATTTATGTGGGGTGAAGTGACCTTATGGGGCGGTAGTGTTATAGCGCCATTACAGAGTCCATTTTTCATAAATATCACGTGCGGGGTTGACATTTTCAGTAGGAGATTGGGTTATTTAATTAATGGGATGATCAAGGCTGTGATTTTATTATTTTTTTGTAGGGTGAATAACAGATTAAAGACCCAGTTGAATTATCTTACAGTATGGGTTCCGTTCTCAGATTTTTGGTACGGTTCCTTAGAAATGGCGCGAACGAGCCTACATACAAAAAAAAAGTGTTTTTTCATATGTAACGAATATTCTATTCCATTTTTCCATAGCCGATGTATATTGGGAATGCCACCGATACCCTTGCTGACAAATTAAATAAAAATGAGAGATTTGACATTTATTATTTATTTATTTATATAACAATTGCTTGCTGCACTTACAGTAAACGCCAAAGCGCGCAGCAAGCCAACAACAACATTTAGGTAAAAAACTTCAAATTCAAATTCAAATTCAAATTCTTTATTGCTAACTATGTGTACATAAATAAAGTTCTTAACAGAGGATATCAGTTCTTAGAACATAGTGGCCCTGTTAGGGCATTGCAATTTCATCATGCATGTATGCTTATAATTGTAACAGTAACAGTTGAACATGCATTATTTACATTCATTAATTAAAAAGAAAAAAGTTATAAATATTAAATTTTATATAGGACATCGTTTTAATTACATTATATAATTTTATCATTTACATCATATTAATTATAAATGATTAAAGTCATACCTAAATAAAAATACACATGTCATGAGTGACATTTAAAAATTATCATTATTCATTAATTCAATTATGTCACAGTATTGTAATCATTTAATATTAATTATCATAATCCTTTTAAAAATATTTTACTGAATTATATTCACTTTAGTGATAGGTACTTTATTGAAATAAATTATTTTTCCTCAAGAAATTCTGCTATTGAGTAATAGGCCTTTTTAATTAAGAAAATTTTCAGCATTCTTTTAAAAATAATAATTGAATTTATAATCTTAATGTCCATAGGTTCACGCAAACATTTAACATAAATTTAATACTGCTATACACAATATGTCAACATCGGACTCCTGAGCAATCAGAGCGTTCAGCAGATTGATCGCCTGGGTTGTGGGGGCATATCGAGCAGTATGGGTATAGCTAATATTTTTATATAATATACATTAGAAATAAATTAAATTAATAAAAAAATACATTACACACACTACCATGCGTTCACACAAGATGGCTACCTTAGAATCATGACATTTAAATGAATTATGGTCGAATTTGGACCTCTGGGCGACCACTAGTATTAGTAAACATGAGAAAAAAGATTTAAAATTTTCGGGGTTTTGACTGGAATATCTCAACATAACGCTGTTGGGGCTGGCTTGCATTCTACAGAGTTGATGCACATCGTTTACGAACAACGGTGTAGAAATACTCTACTCGGCATTCTGCGAACATTCCCGAGGCACCTCCAACAAAGCCCGGAAAGCGTTATTAAACATGATTATACCTCTCGAGGGCATAACATTTTAGCAGATTTAAGAACATGCCACTTATTATAATCTAACTATTAATTAACACAAACAATTTAATAACTGTAAAGTACACTTGAGTGCAATATAATTAACGATGCAGTACTCATCAGTGGCACATAAATCACTGTCCGGCTGCAGGCGACGCGTGCTATCCGCCTGTCCGGCTGTCATGACGTCACAAAGATATTAACGTCACATGACACTGTACATTTCATTACGGCCTAGGATGCTGGTAGCTTGGTTTTTGCTTTTTTGTACAGCGCTACAATGTTGTTTTGACGTGTGGGCAATATCGGAACTAACGCCGCCATCTTCTTATTAAAATACATTTCACGAAACTATTGCACAAATGTTCATCGTCTAAAGGGCATAATTTTACTGTCTATGTTTTCAACTACCTGATCAGACACGTTCTTCACATATAATTATAAAATTAATGTATATAAAATATTGTGAAAACATTTTAAAAGAGTAACGGTGAAGTTTCTTGCCCATTCTTCTCCATACGAAAACTATCTTTTGGAAGGCGACTAGAATCAATTCTATTTTTTGTAAATTTTAACGTCCAAAAGTGCCTTTTATGTGCCTAATTGAATTAAATTGTTTGACTTTGACTTTGATTTTGTTGTCCTGGCCTTACAAAATTCCCATAGAAAATGCACTTTCAATTTTCCGAGTTTCCCGGCAGCTTCTTAAATTTTTCTTTCCATAAGTACTTGATTCGAACTATTACAAACATTTTAAAACAAAAATTTTGCTAAATTGGTTCAGTCGTTCTGAAGTGCGTCGCGCTTACAAACGAACAAGCATTTCGTTATTATAGAACACTAACTTTTGCCCGCGACTTCATCGTCGTGAAATGTCTATCGCCCGTCCCACCGCGTCGCATCGCATTGCCTGCCTGCGCTGTTAATTCGTTTTCGCTTAGCATTCTTTCTATGAGTCCTAGGGCGATGTTAAATAGCCTATAGCCTTCCTCAAGAATTGGGCTATCAAATACAAAAATATTTTTTCAAATCCGACTGGAAGTTTTAGAGATTAGCGCATTCAAACAAACAAAAAACAAACATTCAGCTTTATTATTAGTATTAGGGCCGGCGCTCATCTGGCGAGGCGCAGCGCAGCCAAACTAATATAGACCTTGCTGCAGTTGAAATAAAGTTGAAAGTAAATAAACTTCCATTAGCTTGAGAGCGCGTGTAAGCGGAAAGGGGCGCGCGTCTCAGGTTATTAATACTCAACTTTATTTTTAGGCGCGCAATGTTGATATTTGTTTGGCGATGACAACCGCGCAGCGCTGCGCCTCGCCAGGTGTGCGGCCCTTAGAATAGATATAGATTGGATATCTGTCAGTTAATAAATCAGTCAATCAGTAGTCTTTTCTACATAAAAAGAAGATAGTGGCGAGTGATAGATAAATGTTAAGCAATATTCTATGTGAGGTACACCAGTTATTAATTTTATTTATTTATGTACCTAGAATTTTATTTTTAATGTTTCTTTTAATGGATTATACAGGTTGTTTTTTTTCTCGTTGGTCCAATAGAGTTTTTTGATCCTTATAAGAAACAGGATCGAAAGAAATCAAAAAAGTTTTTGTGAAAACTGCGCATTTTGCTGATTGTACTTTTTCTTCAAAATCCGTGAATGCAGACCAAAATTTCTCAAAAAGTTAAGGACAGTTTTCCTGTAGCTACAACGGTAAAAGTAGCTGCCCTTGCTGCCCTATCTCGAAAAACCACGACGCATAGGTAGGTACTTAATTGAAAAAACAAAACTTCAAGCCACCTGGATATAACGTCTATTATACAGGCTGGCAGGGACGCCACCCTGTATATTCGTATGAAGACTGATACAAAACGGATTCACGTAGGTACTTCAAACCCTTACGAAGTCTCTCAATATGTTAATAAATGGTCACCCATCCAGTGACTCACCGCGGCAAGTGTAGCTTTACCTCATCTGTTTTACAAACCACACTGTTGTTATTTACCTACAAACCTCATAAACCATGTTACTTTAAAACCAAACCTGAAAAAACTGAAAAATCTAGTCTAGGCCTTTGTTATTTAAGCTCGGGTCATAAAGTACAATATAAACAAATGAGACTTTATTGGCTTGCTCGCCGGGGACAAATTATTTCGGAGCCATACACTTTGTTAGGTAAAACTACTTTTAAGGCTACTTTACTGCCTAGTTTATGGTGTAGGTAATAGGATTGCTGATCTGGGAGCAATATGTTTTATTCTAGCTTTCAGACTAATCTGAGAGAGTTAGACCGCTTTCACATTTAGGCGACTTTAGCAGCGCGACAGTCGCGCGGCCGACGCGCGACCGTCCGTCTCCCAGTCAGACTTTCATATTATAAACAGAAGCGCGGCGGCCGCCGCGTTCGCTCAGTTGGCGATGAGCCAGTGTTGCAAGTGTCGGAATACAACCTCAATGCACAATACTCAGTGCGAGTTTGACACCGAAAGATTTATTGTTGAAATTGAAATTGGAACCCCGTCTCGGACTCCATTTTTGAAATGAAGTGCGCCACACATCTAAACTGCGGCGCGGCCGCCGCGCTGCTGTCGCGCGGCTGTTTTTGTAATGTGAAGGCATCTGCTTCTGCCGCGCTACTATCGCGCTGCTAACGTCCTAATGTGGAAGCGACCTTAGAGTGTTATTGTAGAGGGCAGTTGAATTTGGGCATAGCCATACAATAACAACACGCCTGTTTTCCCCGTAGAGTAAGGCAGAGATGTATCTACAGTACACCCACATTTCACCAGATATGTTTAAGTTGCATGTAATAGGGGGCGAGCCTATTACCAACAACCGTGCACAACCGGGCAGCTACTGATAATTTCCAGATGCAAAAACCCATTAACGCTTTGCCCGACCTGGCAATCGTACCCAGGACCTCATACTTACTTGCGAACTCTATACCAATGAGGAAGATCATAGTCATATGAAAGAGGTTCTTAGGTAAGACTGTCCTGTACCTAGATGTTACTGCCACAGCTCAGTATTTCAAATTCCGGCGTTATCCCCAATTTATGCTTAAATGAAGCCATAAATTAGATGTTTAGGCCTGACAAACGGACATTTGCATTAGACACTACGATTTATCTAGGTCAGAACACAGACATGAGCGATTAGTAATTTATAACAACCAACTCGAAACTAGAGTAAAATCAATGAACGCTTTTTGAACTTAAAAGCTGCGTTCACACCAAGCGGATCAGTCGCCGGCTGTAAGCATCAAGTTCAAAACGTATGACGTTCTGCGTTTGGTATGAACGCAACTTAACCAGTACAAGCCAGCCTTCAAAAATGCATGCACTGTGCTTACGTTTAATTATTTTTTCTATGTTCTATTGCGTCAAACCTTTAAGTTTGTATTTCTTCTACCTTGCAGAAATCTTACCCATTACCCGTGCAGTTCCTCAGCAACTAAACCAACCTTCTTTTCGTTACATACCTAAACATAACACACACATTCTCAGCGTCACACACACGAAAAACAGCAACAATACCTATGAACGTAGTAACGATACCAATTTGAAAGAACGGCAGGCGTCTTCATTTACCCGCCGTACCAAATTCAATTTATGTGACAACCTGTCCACGGGCAGAAATTCCATTTCCATTCCAGAGAATACGACTGGTTTTGGTACAAGGCTTAAAAGAAAGCTGGAAAATGTATGCGTCGTCACGCATCTATATCTGATGGGGATTTTTGACGAAACAACTTAAATTTTTTATAACTTCAACTTTGGTTTACGAGTAGTACTAGTATTATTGGGTTTTTTCATCTGAAATTTGTCCCAGGTTGATGGCAGTTGGCTCGCCCCCAATGGGCGTACCCAGCTTTTGGCCCAGGGAGGGGGCAGATCAGAAATTTCTTAAGATGGATCCGCAAAGGCAGCCCGCGAAAAACAAATTTTCTTACTTTTTTTGCAATTTGCAAGTCAATGTCAGATTCTATCTTGATTAGAACGTGATTGGCCAACATAACAAATATTTTTTAGAGAATTTTATTCATTACATCTCTCTATTAAAAGTTTTTGTTCTGAAATGTAATGATTTCATGAACAAAATCTCTAAATTAAAAAAGTTTCTAATTTAATACTATTTTACTTTTTCTTACTTCAAAACAAGGCTTACCTGTTTTTTAAACCAAAAAATTTATAACTCTTTTCAACATCTGCCTAGACTTGTCCCAACTTGTTGGGGTCGGCTTCAAGTCAAACCGAATGCAGCTGAATACCAGTATTCTACATGGGGCGACTGCCTATCTGACCTCCACAACCCAGTTACTGGGTAACACGACACTCCTTGGTAGGACTGGCTTTCAGACTTTTTGGCTTCTGACAACCGGGCCTCTGATGACCCGTAACGACTGCCTGAGATCTACGGAAGACAGGAATCGCTAACTCTTATAACATCTGCCAAAACACAATATTTAGTAAAAAAAAATCTCTAAATTAAACGTCTAATTTTGAATGTATATTTAGGGCTGACGTCCAAATCGTATTGCTTTATATTTTTATAAAAGCAATTGCCAATTTCCGGCATTTGATTCGGGCTAAAAATAACTTTGTCCTCGTAATTTTTCGACCTTGAAAAGCTTTAATTCCATTCGGAAATACTCCAATGGATCTGGTGCAGATTGGCGAGCTTTGATAAATGATATTGGTTCAAAAAAAAATACTTTTACACGTCGTAATTAAATTATGTTTAAAACTAGATCAGTTCAGCGTTTCCTATCTGACTAATCTGAGAAGAAAGACCGAAACAAACTCAGAGGTCGCAGTCTCTTTCGAAGTCCAGACATAATCTTGGTCAGGCCTTATGAGGAGCATGCAGGACTGAGATGGTATTTTGAATTTTGAATTTGGGTCAAAATGAGTCGACTGTTGGTTGTACTGTCTTTAGGCAGTTACACGAAGGGCTTGATAGGAAGCGATACTCCAGGTCAGGGTGGAGTGAAGATTGTTCATAGGTACCTCGAGAGACCTGACAGTAATTTGGAGCCTATTCCCAATACCGGTGAGCGAATACCTGTTCTTACGTATATTCAATCAAATACGAAAATGTAGATTATTTTTCTGCTTTCTATATTAATGAACGTCACGTTTCCGAAAACGGCTCTAACGATTTCGATGAAAGTTGCAATATAGGGTTTACGGGGGCGAAAAATCGTTTTCTCCGTATTTTCGTTCGAGCAGAGATCGATCGCCCAAAGTTAGAACAAGATGGCTACCTTAGAATACATGGCAATGACATGGCAACATGGAATTAGTAAGTAGGTACTACTAGTAGTATACGTAGAATAAATACACATAGATAAACCCAGATGATTGATAAGAAACTATCACATACCTAATAGATTAAGGCCATTTTATCACTTACGTGACCTTTGTTCTGACGGATTGATGGACCTTTTCCTGGTCCCTTTGGTATAATATGAGGAAGAGAAGTAACGCCTCTGCAATTTTCAGATAAATTGTGTCCGCAAAACTCGCCGCCTCGCTTTTTTTGCGTTTGTAGAAATACCTCCCTTTTTAGGGTTCCGTAGTAAATAAGGAATCCTTATAGTTTCGCCATGTCCGTCTGTCTGTCTGTCCGCGGCTTAGCTCAGGGACGGTTAGTCTAGAGAGCTGTAATTTGGCATGGGTATACATATTAATTACGCTGACAAAGTGGTAAAATAAAATTAAGAGAAATATTTTTTTTAGGGTACCACTCTAACACGTAAAGTGGGGATGTTTGTTTTTTTCTCTCGTCTGTCCCATGGTGAGGGGTTGTCGTTGTCGTTGGAAAGGTCTTTCAAAAGTATTGTGAGTGTGAGAAAATTATTTTTCAATTCAGTAATCCGTTTGCGGAATATTAAGCTTTAAAGTGTTAATCTAATTTTTGTTAACAATTTAGCTGGCAGGGAGGGGGGAACACTTGAGTCCCCCCCTCCCTGCCAGCTAAATTGTTATACTTGGATTTGTGAAAAAAATCACAGCAGTAGTATATATAATGAAGTTAAAAGGAACTTAAATTTGCAGTTTGAAAAACATGATCTCCCATACATTTTGTATGGGAGATCATGTTTTTTAATTACAATGTTAAGTTTGTTCTTGGGATAAATTGATCCCAACTATGGAACCCTTAATAATTGTGCGTGGTCGGACACGCACTGGGCCGGTTTTTTAGAAATTATTTGCGATCATAACTCCTTTATTTAACTATTTAACTGTCCTTTTTGAAATTACGGTTTGACAGCTTTTGTATAGAAAATATCGCAGCTGTGTCTGCGCACGCACATGTGCACTATAGTATTTCCCGCGACGAAGTCTAGTCAAAGCTGAGATTGGTCGCCATGAACGAAATTAGTCTGGAGGACAATCATGGATGGATAGAAAATATGTGAAACTGTAATATTTATTTATATGATAAAACTTATCAGACTATTGATTTAGGGTTATGAGGAACAGGGTGTAAAGTTCACTCATCCCCCATAGAAAATGGAGGATCCTCCGACCAGACGGGTGTCATGTCTGGCGGGCAATTGCCCAGAGGTTGAAGTCGGGAGCTTGTATATACGAGTATGTCCACCGCGCGGTAAACTCTAATTGCGCGATGCCGGATTTGAGTGACGTCAGGATGTTGTGTGACGTCAGGTCTTTGATGCGTAGTTCGCATGTGGCGATGTGGATGTCGCCACATTGAAAATTCAGGCCTAATAAATGCAAATGGATTCTGTTATAAACGTGAAAGATTTTCATAAAAAAAACAATATAAATGACTGTTTCAATAAGAAGAAATAACTAGAATTACAGTCTTACCAAGAGGTATCGTATATTCACGTTACCCAGTAACTGTGTTGTGGAGGTCACATAGGCAGTCGCTCCATATAAAATACTGATATACAGCTGCATCCGTTTAGACTGGAAGCCGAACCCAGCATAGTTGGGAAAAAGGCTAGGCAAATTGATTGAACTAGACTTATAAACATGACGGAGGAGAGTAGATGTCTCTTTCGTTATTATCAGCCGTATTTTAACTACTGTGGGTAGGGTAGTGTTGATTATTGCGCAACCGAAAAACCGTTTGCAGTTCAGATCACATTATAATTTACTATCAAATTAATCACACTAGGTACACGACACTACTATTCGGAATGCGCGTCAGTTTCTAAACGTTTTTAGTGCTTGACCGCCACCGACGAACTCTGCTTAGCTCCGGCCGGTCCGAGCGTTGTGTTGTAGACACTGTCGAGCGCCGCTAGGCGAAGCTTGCGTCACGATTAGTCAACTCAGTAACGTATTTCCGACAAACATATAATTTCGCATCACACGTAGGTAACAATAGGCACGTAGGTTTCAAAACAGAGCAGGTATAGAAAAACACAACCGTACAAAATACAGTGTGAACCTTGTCGTAGAACGAAAATAAAATTACTGGACAAGCAGGCATTCCATTGCTGCATTGTGTGCTTTCTTTTGTAAGCTTCCGTATTCTGTAAATTGGTCCTGAAGAAAAATGTCTGTGGGTACTTGATTGATTTTTCATGCGAATAAGTATTTTATACTCTACTTAGGATGTAGAGTATAAAATAGCATTTATAATTTAATATTATTTTAATTATAAATGCCAAAATGAATTTGTTTATTTGTTTGTTTCTTACGCTTTCACGCTAAAATGGCTGAACGGATTTGGATAAAATTTGGCACATGAGTAAACCATGATCCGAAAAAGGACATAAGATGTTTTCCATAATTAGAACTAATGTTTTCTGGTTTGGGTTTTTTTTTAAACAACAATACTTCATTGAAAAATCCTCTGCACTCATAACTCACTCTCTTATTATTAATACTTATTTACTGCACTGAAAGTGTTAGTAGGTGCTCTAAAAACAACGACATTTCCTATAGTAGCCTGAAGATACCCATAAAATGCTTCACACTTTATTTTTGGCCGCATATGTATATTAGCTGTCTTTTCTCGTTACTTCATAGCGACAACACTGCGTAAATAAGGATAAGCATGAAACACAGACATGCACGGTTGTGCTGACTACAATTTATTGTTATGGCAAACAGAATCGGGTCAGGATGAAACTCTTGAGTTATATTCCTTGGAAGGATGAGGATCTCTTAGTATTTTGATAGGATAAAGTAATCAACAATGGTGCGATTTAAAAGAAGATGACAAAAAATTGACAACCTCTTGTCACTTTTTTGTCATCTTCTTTTTGAACCGACCTAAACACTATTAAATTAGGAAAAACGAAGATTTTATCAGCGTAAAAGATTATGCTCAAAAGATGCAACCATCTTATCATGATATTGTCTAACTAAGGCTAACGTGATAATCTGTTTTTATCGTTACTTTTAACATCTCTCGCATGCTGGCAATTTATGCTGTATCTATGTTGTGTGCTCATGTTTGAACAAATAAATGATTATCTTATCAAGCTTGTTTTTGGGGCATTGGTCCGTAGCAAACTCGAGTCTAGTGCGTGCGTATGGAACCCTTTTGAGAAGCAGTATGCTTTAGCTTTGGAAAAAGTTCAGAAAGCATTCCTTAGATACTGTAGCAGCAGCGGTGAGGTTTGTGAAAACTTAAGGTGGTTTCTATATTGTGTTGAGGATTTTCAATGAAATACGATGCTATGCTTTTTAACGATCAATTATGTATATTAGCCATTTTGGTTCTTACAACATTCAAGGAGAGGGGCGTGGGAACAATATTTCACAATAAGCCCAATCACAGTCGAGCGATAGGTATGACGTAGCGTATGGTATCATTTCTTGCCTCGAGATGTCGCTATTAGTCCTTGATGTGCGTTAATGAAGTAGGAGTCCACAACATGCCCCCGGCCTTGGAAGCAGTGGCTTTCAATGGTCTTCAGTCACTGCATCAGTGTCGATCACGTCCTGTAGTAGCGGACAAATCTTGGTATATGCGCGCCTCACCACGCCCGATGACGTCCGTATATCGGCCACCCGGGATATACCATCCTTTCCTGGGATAGTGCAAAGGACCCGTCCCAAATGCCATTTCAAAGGTGGGAGGTTATTGTCCTTAATAACAACTAAGGCGTTTGGTTTGAGGTCGTCCTTATTCGCCGTCCATTTTGCTCGCACCTGCAGCTCGGAGATGTATTCCTTCGCCCACCGGTTCCAAAAGTGTTGGCGAAGTTGTTCTACCCTCTGGTACCGCTGGAGACGACTAGCAGGAACATCACGTAGGTCATCGCCGGCTGGCGCAGTCAATGGTCGACCAATAAGGAAGTGTCCGGGAGTGAGCGGGGAAAAGTCATGAGGATCGGGGGAAAGAGGAGACAGAGGTCGAGAATTTAGTACGGCTTCTACTTGAGCCAATACTGTGCTGTACTCTTCGAACGTGAGGTGCGCGTTTCCTATTACACGACGAAGATGATGTTTACTCGACTTTACTCCTGCCTCCCACAGACCACCAAAATGCGGAGAATAAGGGGGAATAAAATGAAATTTTATATTTTGAGAAGATGCGAATTCTAAAATATCATTACTACAATTAGCCAAAAATTTTGAAAATTCGTTCATTACCCCTACGAAATTACGACCATTATCAGAGTAGATATCTGCAGGCTTACCACGGCGTGAAATAAATCTTTTTAAAGTAAGTAAATACGCTTCACTGGAGAGGTCACTGACTAACTCCAGATGTATAGCACGTGTCACGAAACAAACAAATAGGCAAATGTAGCCTTTGATAAGCCTAGCACCCCTACCCTTGCGGTTCAGAATGAGCACCGGCCCAGCGTAATCCACCCCGCACCGAACGAATGGAAGACTAGGTGTAACTCGCTCCCTAGGTAAGTTACCCATCATAGGACTAAGCGTCTTACCTCTAATGCGAGTACAGGTAACACAATTATGCACTACCTGACGAGCTAAATTTCTGCCTCCGACAGGCCACCATGATTCGCGTAAATGAAAAAGTAATGCCTGCGGAGCAGCGTGGAGAAGCTGAATGTGCTCATGACGAAATAATAAAGTGGTAAAATAATGCTTACTTTGAATTACAATTGGATGTTTTTTACCGTAAATGAATTCATCAGAATTAACTAAACGACCACCTACGCGCATTAATTTGTAATCATCTAAAAACAAATTTAATTTAGACAAACAACCTTTACTTTTAATGGTCTCATTATTAGATAATGCTTTATATTCAACTGGATAAGATTCCATTTGACAAAATCGAGCTAATGTTTTATCTGCATAGTCTAACTCGTCTACACTAAGGCCGCCCGTACGCTTATTATTTTTACATCGACTGTTATTTATAAAACGTAACATAAAGGCAGCCGCACGCCTCATACGTTTAAATTGAGAGAACCGATGAAAGGGAAACAAAGATAATTCACAACAATCCTGACCTACAAGGGCGGTGACGCATGACTTGACCTCAGGTAACTCGCGGTGTTTGAACGAGTCCGAACCTTTGTGATCGTCTATTGAAAAACTAGGGTTACGAAGAAATTCAGGACCCTCCCACCACAAGGTAGACGAAGAAAGTTCTTCCAATCGAGCACCGCGTGACGCTAGATCGGCGGGATTATCTACACCGCTTACGTGACGCCACGGGACGTCCAGTGTAAGATCATGAATTTCCGCGATCCTATTTTGAACGAATGTCTTAAGTTGGTTCGGCCTCATGTGCAGCCAGCCTAAGACAATCGTAGAATCAGTCCAAAATACTATTCTATTAAATTTACAACGTAATGAGTTGCGTACTTTGTCATATAGACGAGCACCCAATAAAGCCCCACAAAGTTCAAGACGTGGGATACTAACAGGTTTTAAAGGCGCGACCTTTGTTTTTGAAAACAATAATCGAACCGATACTGTTAAATCACTGCAAACTGTGCGAACATAAATACACGCGCCGTACGCCGTCTGAGATGCGTCGCTAAAAATGTGTAACTCGATGTACATAGGCTGTGTACCTATAGCGTGGCGAGGTATACGAACAGTGTTTAGCGATTGCAGTGAAATAACAAATCGGTTCCACACGCGCGCCGTGCCATCTGGAACGTTGTCATCCCAACCTATTTTTAATAGCCACAACTGTTGTAAAAGAACTTTGACAACAATTATGACAGGACTCAACAAACCGAGAGGGTCAAAAATTTGCGAAACCTTTGATAAAATAGACCTCTTTGTAATAGGTTTGGTATTTTCAATATTAACGTGAGAATTAAAATAAAAGTTGTCGCTTGCATTATGCCAGCCTATTCCTAAGGTTTTAGAACTAACATTTTCATCTAAAGTTAAAGGTTTAAACTGACTAGACGACTGACGGTCATCATCGTGTTTAAAATTAAATATCCACTTCCTAAGTGGAAAACAGCCCGACTGCAGCGTCTTCTGAGTTTTGTCGCATAGATCTAATAATTTTATTTTATCATCTAAGCCCGTTATGTAATCGTCGACATAAAAATCCTCTTTTATAGCTCGAGCGACATCAGGATCAGGAGATTCAGAGGCTAATTGTTTTAGGCACCTAACACTTAGAAAAGGTGCGGAGGCGGTTCCATACGTCACGGTGTTTAATTTAAATATACCTAACGGCTTTGATGGATGGTCACGCCACAGAATCATTTGCAAGCTGCGCTGACCCTCGTTTACCAGGCACTGCCGGTACATCTTCTCCACGTCGGCGCACGCGACGTACTTGTGCTGCCGAAAGCGGAGAAGAATGGCAATGAGATCACCCTGTATAGGAGGGCCAACTAGTTGCAAATCATTCAGTGACTTACCAGAGCTCGATCGTGCGCTTGCGTCAAACACCACGCGCAACTTGGTGGTGGTGCTGAGCTCGCGGAACACGCCATGATGTGGCATGAAATAACACGGGGATTCATAGGAATCTACCTGTGTCATATGGCCTAACCTAAGATACTCCTGTAAAAAATCGCAATAAAGAATTTTATAGTCAGGCGAACGCTGCAGACGTTTTTCTAGCGCAAGAAATCGACGTTCTGCTTGTGTGTAAGAATCCCCCAAGGTATCAGGTGACTGATGGAGTGGAATGTGCACGCAGAATCTCCCCTCGCTATTGCGAATAGTAGTGCGAACAAAGTGATCTTCGCATGCACGTTCTTCCTCAGTCTGTGCGTCTCTGACCTTAGATGGTTCCTCAATCTCCCAGAACAGTCGAAGTTGCGTATCTAAAGAATTAATAATATTGCAATGAATTGGCGCACTTTTGCGCATATAATTAAGTATAGGTCCGGAAATAATCCAGCCTAGTTTGGTGTTCTGTAGAAACGGACCACTAGCCAAACGTATTTTACCGTCTTCTAACAGATCCCAAAACCTATCTGCGCCAATCAAAATGTCAATATTTTTGTAGTCTAGAAACTCCGGATCAGCCAACCGTATGTTGTCTGGAATACAGACTTGCGCGCTTAATACGGCGGGCATCGAAGCCGTGATCCTAGACAGCACATAACAATTAATGCGCGCAGTAAATGAATTATCGACGCAGGATTTGATAACGATATTACAAGTTTGCGAACAATGTAGTACCGAATCACCTACGCCTCGAACTTCGTTTGTGGACTGTATTAATGGTGCATTTAAGAGTTTACATAATGATTTAGAAACAAAACAGCGCTGGCTACCATTATCAAGGAGCGCCCGCGCTTTATGATATCTACCGTGTACATCTGCTACATCAACGATAGCTGTTGACAATAACACGGATTGCACACCTATAGACTTAATCGATTGCGCTTGCATGTGTGCCTTGTTTACTTGAATAGGGACTGCGGAGTCCGAGGCGGCTGGTGCGGCCGAGGGGAGGTGCGCAAGCGCTTCACTCTCATTAGCACACGACGCCTCAGTGGTAGTTGTGGAATGCAAAGCAACAGAACTATTAGCGTTATCATTGTGCAATAATGAGTTATGTTTTTGATTGCAGTGTCTACAAGGCCCAAACCTACAATTATTTACTGAGTGCCTCGAATGTAAACAATTCTCACATAAGTTGTGATCGCGTACAAGTTTAAGCTTTGTGTCTAAGTCACATTCGATAAACTCTTTACACGTATACAGTGGGTGATTCGCGTTGCATTTTGCGCATATTAGTTTACCGCGTTGTTTATTTGATTTACTCGGCCCGCTAGAGACATTGCAGTGTGACATATTATGACATTTTGGGTGTTGTTTTTTGTTGTCAGTGTTTTGAGCATCCTTGCTATGTGAACGCTGCAATGCCTCCAGCATGTCTGCTTTGTTGCGCAAAAAGTTAATTAAAACATCCACCGATAAACGTTTAGAATTATTTTTATCGCTTGGGTTCGGGAACAATGTACACTTATGAGACCCCCATTCTCTTTCAGTAACTTTATCTAACTTTGACACCATGATATTAATAATTAAACTATCCCAGTAGTTTGTGGGCTCACCTAGAACCTTAAGCGCGCGTAAATTTTTCAAAATAGTGTCTATTAATGTTCTAATCGAAGAAGGCGACTCTTTAATTATTGCAGTAATATTTAACAAAGCTTTGATATGGTGATCAATTAAAAGTCCGCAATTATTATATCGGTTGAGCAACAAGTCCCATGCAACCTGATAATTATCGGTAGAAAATTCTATAGAATGTATAACTAGTTCTGCGCTGTCTTTTAGGGACGATTTGAGATAGTGAAACTTTTGAATGTTGGAAATATCTTTAGAATTATGAACTAGTGAGGTAAATGTGTCTCTGAATTCAAGCCAGTGCTCATAGGAACCGTCAAATGTAGGCATAGTGATAGTGGGTAACTTCACAGAATGTATTTGACTGTTATTATGACTATGTAATGACCTGGAGCAGTCAGCGACCTCATCAGTGTTCAGCATAAATTCAGCAAGTGATATTAAATTGTAGTAACTATCTTCAAAATGTTCTCTTTGATTTAATTGTTCGCCTAATTCACTATCAGAAACTCTTTCTTCTATTTTAGTTTGAATGTCGTTAAATTCAGAAAATAAAGTAGTACATCCTTGAATCCTCAACTTTAAATCAATGCGTTTTTGATTAGGAAAGTCATGATCACAATCTTTTAAAGACTCTAAATAATTATTAAATTTGGTAAGCCTGCCCTTAATTATACCACGCTTCCTAACTAAATCGCGAACTAACTCACTACTTTCTATACATAACAAATTAGGAGATTTGTCACGGGATTTAGCAGAGTCAATAGGCATTTTGGTGGTCAGTGAAAAGAGGAGTACTCACGGTTTTATAATCGTCAGCTCAATCACACACGGCACTGATGCTAGCAACGTCACCAGGCTAGTAATTGACTGGAAATCCGATATTCCGAGAATACAATGCGGCAATTTCACTGAAATAAGAGCACAGACACACTATAGCACCAAATAGAAGTCAGGAGATGATGGAAAGGAATAAGGATTGGCCCCACCGATTGCGTATTATTTTCGATGAAACCTTTTGGGTTTTCTTCTCAATCCGCCATGTGCAAGGGGTTCCCATCCAAAGGTCGCTCGGCGATCTTATTGGTACAATAATTCAATATCCGGCTCGAAGGACCAAAATGTAGCAGCAGCGGTGAGGTTTGTGAAAACTTAAGGTGGTTTCTATATTGTGTTGAGGATTTTCAATGAAAAACGATGCTATGCTTTTTAACGATCAATTATGTATATTAGCCATTTTGGTTCTTACAACATTCAAGGAGAGGGGCGTGGGAACAATATTTCACAATAAGCCCAATCACAGTCGAGCGATAGGTATGACGTAGCGTATGGTATCATTTCTTGCCTCGAGATGTCGCTATTAGTCCTTGATGTGCGTTAATGAAGTAGGAGTCCACAACAGATACCTTTACAAGCACTTGTACGGGTTTTATCCTTTCTTGTATCCCACTAAATTCCTGTTGGGTTGCTTAAGTTTCAATTCTCTAGAAGTAAGACGGTCGCGCGATCAGATGACTGTAATATTTAAAATTCTTAGGGGGATTATTGATGTTCCTGATCTGCATAACGAAATCTGCAATCTATTTGTCCCAGACAATTACTGTCGTGGCAGGAAACACCGCTTACTGGCTGTTCCAACTTGCCGTACTGTTGCACACTCCAAGTCACCTATTCCTCGGACATTAGCCGCTATTAACGCTCTCCTGAACTCAAACACAGATATTGATATGTTTGCGGATGAATGGAAGATGATGCATGACTGTGTTAAATAAATTATGTATAAATAGTGTAATTGGCTTCGGCCGTTCTATTTAAATAAATAAATATTCTCACATAACATAAGCTCATGCTTTCTTGCCACGGGGTTCGCAGAGACTACAGAACGCCACCGCTACAATCCTTACATACTTCTTTTGCTTTGTTTACGTTCATATATCTTGTCATACACGCACGCCCGTTGCGAGTACTACGCAACTGACCTTTCTGAAGAACATCACTAATAAGGTCACTATACCTACTGTACACTATGTCTTTCTAGGTCGTCACCTCCTGGCGTTTCCGATCACATCTGCTTTGTAAATTATCTTTTGATAATAATCGCCTTTCATTCATCTTCATCAAAAGTGACAAGGGGGAACCGACCTAAACACTAATAAATTAGGAAAAACGAAGATTATATCAGCGTAAAAAAAGATTATGCTAAAAAGATGCAACCATCTTTTGAAAATAATCTTTTTCATAGCGGTGGCGTTCTGTAGTCTCTGCCAACCCCGTGGCAAGAAGGCATGAGCTTATGTTATGTGAGAAGATAATCATTTATTTGTTTCCAAGTTTCTTTCCAATACTGGACATGGATTTTTTTGCATAGATATTAGTTTTCATTCCGGAAAATCCACCGCACAGGAGCGTAGCAGTGGACAAAAAATAGTTCACAACAATTTTATTTTGTAAATATGGGCCAAACACGTGTACTTTACACGCGTTCCTATTCGTAAATTTTAAAACAATTTATATTATTATTTTATCGGAAAATTGTAACAGTTTGCACCTAAAAGCTGTAACGGTTTTCTCCTTCAATATTTAGGCCCGCAAAAAAGGCCTTAAAAGTACTCAACGTTATTATTATGAAAAGCAAAAGGTTTAAAATAACACTAGCCTTTTAAAATGTTAGTAACAAAAATGGCTCGAGGTTCTCCGAGAAAATCAAAGAATTATTATTTAAGTATATTGCCTTTTTTCTTTCCACAAATTGATGTTATATTTACTAGTCATTAAGCTGGAACCTTAATGATTAGTAAATATTATTATATCGACTTAAGAAATGGAAAAAAATATCGCCGTGTTTTTATTACAACTAACAAAACCGGCCTAGTGCGTGTCGGATCACGCACAATGAAGGGTTCCGTAGTTGGGATGAATTTATCCCAAGAACAAAATTAACATTGTAGTTGAAAAACATGTTTTCTCATACATCGCTCATCACGCGGTCAAATTGTCCAACTGTAAAAGAATGTAAGTTTGTAATCGCATTTTTTTAATGTGATAAAACAAAAAAAAATCCTTTACTTGTGCTGTGAGACCTTGCTTCTTGACAAATTTCAAAATTCTAGGTCAATGGGAAGTACCCCAGGTTTTGATTTATTTGCGAGTATCAAAATGTAAAGAGTTAAAGGTAGGTCAGAATAAAAAAAATATTTAAAAAATTGGTTAAGTTTAGGTCGTTATAGGCCAGGTTCACAGGACATGGGATGCTCGGGATAGGCAGCGGGCAGGATCAGGCAGCGTGGAGGACCTAGGCTTTGGCGTAGGGTAGGGTAGGGTAGGTGCGCCGCAGATAAGTAGGTACTTAGTGCTACCCGTGCAAAGCCGGGGCGGGCAGCTAGAGCTCATGTAAAAATGTGTTGATACAATACTTCAAAACAAGCTGCCATGGAGTTTATTGTCCTTCTTCTCCGTGATGACCTCGATTTGGAACGGTTATCTAGCTTTCTCATTAACGATACCTATTTATTGACAAGCCTAATTGAAATAAATGCCTGGTCTAGTCTTTCTGTGCTTTTTTTCATATAATCCTTTCCCTACACACTATATTCATAACAAGTACCTACATACAAAGTAAATAACTAGTAGGTACTTAACCATTCTGACACTCAAAACTTGACAGTTAAGTGGATATCAATACCTATAAATTTAGTTTTAATCCACTTTATAAGAACCGCGTCAGCGTCACACGTGTCGCGCGGAGGCCTCCTAACGTTGTCTGGCGTTACGCCGGTTGACGTCAGAGGCCTTCTTTGTGTTACGCCACGTAATTAAAGTTCGTTTGGAATCGGAGTAGACACCTCCTAAAGGGGCAGGCAAGAGGGTCGGATAAATGATACACAGTATTACACACACTCAATGTTTATTGTCAGAGACCACTAAGTATCGACAGTTTAAGTTACACACTTATTTAGTATGATTACACGTATAATTACCCTAAACACACGCACACACGTTAGTAACATGGAACAAAAGTTCGAGTAGTTCAAAGTCAAAGTCAAACAATTTATTTCAATTAGGCACATATGTAAGAGGCACTTTTGAACGTCAATTTTACACAAAATGGAATTGATTCTAGTCGCCCCTTCCAAAAGTTAGTTCTCGTATGGAGAAGAATGGGCAAGAAACTCCACCGTTACTCTTTTAAAATGTTTTCACAATATTTTGTATACATTAATTATACATATAATTAAATGTGAAGACGATGCATCTAGAATAAGATGCATCTAGATATAAAAGACACTAGACACCAAAAGCCGAAACAAGATTGAAAAACTTGAAGGCTGTTTTTATCGTTTCTCTCAAAACTGTTAAACATTTCAAACATTTGAAAATGTCAGAATATAAAACAGTCAGAGGGAAAATTAATAGTATAAAATAAGTTTTGGATGCTAAAACAATCAGAGATAATTAAAAGTATGCTTTTCAGAGGTAACAGTGTCAAAGAATATAATATGAAGTGAAAGTGAGTTACATGAGTGTCACAGGATTTCACAAAGACATTTAATTATTTACTTAACAATGTCTTTGGAATTTCTATTGGTAAATAGGTCAAAAGGTGGTTTGTTTAGAATACTAACATAAATAAAGTGGTTCTGCCCAGCAGAATACCACGAAGTAAAGACCTGACTGCCTTATCTGTCACTAGTAGACACAGTTTAAATTATAAAGCGATGGTATTTAATATTAGCAATCGTTTTTGTGGAAGTTTTCGATCACAGCTGAGTTATACTGAGAAAAAACTTGAACCAACCTTGGAACACACGATACAAGGAGCTTACATATACATATGAAGCTACTAGGTACCTACATCTATGCTGTACGAAGGTAAGACTGAGGATGCAAATCATAGAAACCAATTTCACAACTGTAACACAATGATAAACCTCTTCCTACAATACTAAACTTTAATTTAAAATCAATATCACGACTGCCAGCACCCCAATCCGATTGAGTTTCAAATAATCCTAACTTTATCGATATCGATATCTGCCCCTCTCTACGGTCATCAGTGACCGGCCTGGGGCTAAAAGTTGTCGTCGCTGTTATTAAGGCCGGAAATTCTCCTAGTTTGCCCGGGGTTAGGAGTGGGATAGCTGCGAAATGCCATGTTAGATCTGTCTGTAGTTGTCACTGAGATACTAACTGATTTGGGTTTGGTTCTCATGTTAGTAAGGGCGTGGAGATGTTCTGTGAGTAGATTGATTAGGAGCTGATGAACGCTGAAGAAGGTTCTGTTCTTAGCATGTGAGGCAACATTAAGACTGAGAAAAAAATGCTGAAGACATGGTTTTAACAACAGATGGTTAAAGTCTAAGGAATCTAGCGCACTAGACGGCCATGACTCCGGCCCGTCGAGACCGTCTAGTGGTATTGTATGGTCTTCGGCTAGTTGGCCGTTGCGACCAACTGCGCGATTCATATGGTTTTCTACAGTGTACCTGGTCGCTGCGGCTATTTTACCTGGTCGCTGCGGCTACTGGTCGTGGTCGTGGCCGTCTAGTGCGCGAGATCCGTTACTACTAACATGGTTTAAAAGGGGTAGGCCCTAATTCGCTTAAAGATTGTAACTTGCGTCATGACCAGTTGTTGGTTTTTGTTGCAGCATATTATTTTACTTTGTAGTTTTTACTGGACGTTTAAATATCTTGAAACGTAACTAAAGTTTATTATAGTCAATTCACACAACAATACCCATTCTGTTCACTTCATATATTTTTACTGAACAACGTCAAATTTTTAACTTATATTCAAAAACTTTGACTCAGCTCGTTTGCCTGTCAAGTTATTTTATAAATATTTATAAAAACATCTTATTTCACATTAAGAAGCGTTATTAAAGGACTCTGAAACTGTTTACTGTCAGTCGGGTCGTGAAGATAAGCTTTACGAGGATAAGCTATAAAGGGCAAAGTGGGGAGTGAAAGATGAGCGAGAAATGAGCGTAGCTACATGATGTTCGCTTGATGTGCTTTTTGTGTTGTGTGATTTTGAAAGTCTAATCTATTATTATTTTATTTTGTTTAGCCAATTAGAAAAGCTACGTTGACTAGCTTGACTGTGATTTACTAATTACTAGGACACTTGACTAAAAATATTGTGAATTTTAGTTCATAATATCTTTAGAGAATTTCGTGCTCAAAAATAGTTACCAGCAATCCATTTCTTATCAATAGAATCAAGTTATTATTTTCGTACGTTTAAACTTTATTTATGAACTTGAGCTGAAAGAATAACACTATCTTTTAATTTATTCACTTCTTTAAATGACTGACGTCTTATTCCAACCTCGCTGACCTCTTTCTCGCTCCGCTCATCTATATTTATAACAAAATCTCCAGATTTTAACTGCAGAACACAACGAGGTTTAAGTGTTTTTTACGAAACTTCTATCGAGCGGTAAGTTGTAAAAAACTCTTAGCTGGTTTAAAAATGTATGGAGGAATAAAGTGTTTGGGATCTTTTTAACAAAGAACTGTTTTTGAACTAAACCTTACAAGAGTATGTTGTTAAACTGTTGAAGTGTTTTTAATCATATTTTTCTAGAATATGGGTTATTTTATTTTGAGGATGGTGAGAACTTAAAGAAAGAAAGAAAAAGTGTTTATTCTGCTCAAACCAAACGCACATTACAAAAAAAAAAAAACAAAACAATACCACTTTACAGATGAGCCAAAAGCCTCGTATCCATTATTGACACAGAAAAGTTTGATTTCATTGGTCTAGGGGTTATTGATAAATGATAAATGATTTTTATTTCTGTAAATAGGTTGTACAAAACACTTTTACACGTCAAACATATTATTTTTAAACTAGATGAGGTCGGCGTTTCCTATCTGACTACTCCGAGAAGAAAGGCCGAAACAAACTCTATTAGTGCGACTGCCTGGGTCCTTCGATTCAATTCCCGGATCGGGCAGTGTTATTGCGTTTTCCCATTTGAGAATTTTCAGTAGCTGCCCGAAGTAATTGTTAGTCTGTACCTAGTAAGCAAATGACAATAGGAGACTTGTATCAAACTTTGTGAAGTGTGGAAATGTTATTACACTTTACTTTTAAAAGAGTAACCGTGGAGTTTCTTGCCGGCTCTTCTCCATAGGAAACGACCAATTGGAACCGTGGACCTAGCTTCTGACGTTTCATAAGTGCCCTTGTAGGTTTATGTGAAATAAAATATTTTGAATTTTGTTTTTTATTTTATTTTATCTTCTCTTTGAGAAAATACATGCTTGATGACGTCATGTATGATGAGGATCATTTTTATTTATAAAAATGATTTTATATATAATTGTTCTGATGTGTGTTGTTTTGTTTCTTTCTTGTACACCTCTGCCTAGCCCTTCGGGGATAAAAGGCGTGATGCTATGTTTGTGTTGTTCTGATGTAGTACATTACTGTCGCGGCCTGCAACAAGGGCATTGTTAGACGATCGTGAAAATGTGGGTCGATGCGAAGCCGAGACACATACGTGAGTCCATCAATGCCTGGTTGCGGCCAAGGCTTGTATAGTACCTTTCTCAAATAATGCGCTAAAATTCAAACTAAGTAAATTAAGTATAAATTCCGGAATCAATGACGAACAATGATAATTTTTCACGCGCCAATATGTTCATTTGTTTCTGTTTTTCTTTAGACAGCTCTATTTGCAAACCAAATAGAAAAATAAATCTTTGATAATTTGCCTCCTTGGTCGTCATGTGTTGAAATAAAAAGTTTGTTCCATTTTTAAATAACACGACAGATATGACAATTCACACAAACATTGCCGGCCAGGCGCTCGCATGTATTCGACCAGTACCGCAATTTCGATTTACCTGGAAGAAGGTTGTCAAGAAATAATGCTCAAATTTCCAAGCATGTTTGAGAAAAGATAATTTTTTGGCTCACAGTTTGGTAATTAAGTAGGTAATTCAATACCTATTGTACATAGGTACCTACGTAGTTAATACAAGTTTATTTTTTGGGGTGGATTTTAAAGGGCATTGGTAGGGTATTTTGAGAAAATTCTTAGTAAAATTAAACCCAACTTTAAGTACTTTTAAAAATTCGTTTATGTTCCCTTTTATACTTTACCTTAAAATTGCCTGAGACTTCAAATTGTAGCTATGCAGAAATTAAATTTTGACGCGCACCGTAAAAAGCCTGAAATAATTAATTAAAAATGTTTTATATCCCATTTAAAACATTTTTATATTTCAACTGGCTGTGAAAAATAAAAGCTAGAGTTATGAAAAAATATTATTTCGGTAAAAACTTTTCTAAAAATAAGAGGTTGGTTCCAAACGAGTGTTATATTTCTTCAGTAAACGGTACCAAAATATTCACAGTATTTTATTAAATACTTTCGAAACTTTTCTCTTTCATTCATAAAGGGCATTGTCCTTGGCCATTTTTAAACACGATGCAATACAAAAATATAATTTACCAATATTTTTAATTCTATTAAATCAATCACATATTATTAACTGAACTTTTTGTTTATAAGTTGCCAAACTCCTATAGAAATTGAACAATTCCCTTTGTTCATGAATTAAAAACCTATCATGTTTTTGTAAAACATTCTTAGTATTTTTGACTCTGCCTGTATTCTTGCGCAAAGAAAATACTATCTTTTTGTGCCGTGTGAATGCAAATAAGGACACAATTGTTCGGGTCGGCATTAAGGGCTTTTCAGATACAAGTGATATCGTTGTCGAGCTCAGTAGCGATACCGAATCTAACCAGAAAGCGGACCAGTATCGCTATCGAGCGCGACAGCGATATCGCTTATATCTGAATAGGCCTTATAAAGGTACAATTTGAAAAGCGACCGCAACCGCGAACCGCAGCGGCAAAGCCGCCTAATGGCTATGACAGACCGCAGCGACACGACTGGTTTCGTGGAAGCGTTTTCATATTGTAGAGCTACATAGAAACCAGTCGTGACAAATTTACTCAGCCGAGTGGCAAAATGGTATATAATTATGTTAGTAGTAATTGCTCCGGCTTGTCTTTGTTGTTCAACAACTGCCGCATCAAATGAGCCGACCTGAACGCGGACCTGAAAGTGCCATACGCCTAAGAGAAAATTTCAACAAGATGGGCGACAATAGTTTTGTTTCGTAAGGACTCGAACTATATAATATTAAATATCAAAATTCAAATACAAAATTCAAAAGTCATTTATTCAAATTTTGACGTTCGAAAAGTGCTGATTCTCAGCCTGAGAATCAGCACTTTTCGAACGTTAAAATTACATAAGACAGTCCCCCAAAACGCCCACCCTTCACCTAATATATAAGATGTTGGCGAAGATGAATTGTTATGTAATCATGCTGTGGTAAAAATATTAGCAACCCTGCTGGTAGCGGGGCTGTCTGCATAATGAGGCTATAATGTTCTCACTGCTGGGACATAGGCCTCCTCTGCATGGCATGCATGGCTTGAGAGGGCGTGGACCGTAATCCAACATTCATATTCAAAATATTTTATTTCACATAAACCTATTAAACGTCAGAAGCTAGGTGCACGGTTCCAATTGGTCGTTTCCTATGGAGAAGAGCCGGCAAGAAACTCCACGGTTACTCTTTTAAAAGTAAATGGTTTTTACAATGTTTTCAAATTACAGTGTTAAAAGGTATGATTGGACAGTGTAGGCCTATCAACAAGTACCGGATACTTAGCAAAATAGAAAATGGTCAACAGCAGTGCTATTCTGTAACCATCTCACCGTGAAAACTTAGGTGAAGTGAGCGTGGAGTGAGCTGTCATTCCACAGGGATTGACACTATTGACAGCTCACTTCACCCAAGTTTTCACGGTGAGATGTTTGCAGAATAGTATGGCAGATCTACAGTCTGTTAAGCCTACAACTTTCTCACATTCACAAAATCTAAAAGAAAATAATCTATATGAAAAATAAATAAAATTATAAAAATAAAGACGAATTAAAACCAAATGACATGATTGCCACTACATCTGCCACAAATATATTTTAATTAAAAAAAAAAAAATTGTAGGCATGCGGACATAAGGCATAAGGTTGACATGCGGGCCCAGTGCGGGTAGATTAGATAATAGTAGATGTCACATGACTTCAAATTTTTGGTTTTAGGACATGGCCGGTTCCTCCACAATGTATGTTATATGGAAAACCCCAATTCAATAACAGTTTTCCCGACCCGGTAATCGAACCCAGGACCTCATGCTCGCTCGCGATATCGCGACCTCGGCACACAGGCAACGGAAGGAACACGGGTGGGTTTTAGTCAGTAAAAGTCTGACACGCCCTCCCGCTCCACCCAGAGCGGGAGAAGTTATTTGATAATTTCCCATCCTCAAAAAAAAAAAAAAAAAAAAGGACCTCATGCTCAGCGTTAGTGCTAACCAACGAGGCGATAAGCAGTAAGAAATCGTATGCGTTTAAATAAAATAAAAAAATTTAATTAACATTTAATAATTGAGAGCAACACATAACGCAAAGACATTTTGTTTCCAAAAGGTAAAAAAAAATAATTAATTGAATTCACATTTTTAATTTGGAACAAAGTCAGGTAGAATTCTCAATAAAACAGGAAAAACATTCAATTTGATATGTCAACTGCGAGATGGGCTACATTGATTGATGACCAAACGTCCAGTAGTGCGGACATTGCTGAATTCCCATTTTTTTGTATGAAATGCAGCCGTACATCGTGCCTTTTAGTGATGGATGGCGATTACATTAGGTATTCTCGGAATATCTGATGTTGTACGTACCGAGATCGGTATATTGTAAAAAGTAATGAATTACTCGTACAAAATGTTGAATGAACGAGAAAAGAATATTCATCATCATCATCATTTCAGCCTAAAGTCGTTCACTGCTGGACATAGGCCACCCCCAAGCACCGCTACTTCGACCGGTTCTGCGCGTCTCGCATCCAGCGGATTCCTGCGGCCTACGCCAGATCTTCAGTCCACCTTGTGGGAGGCCTTCCAACGCTACGTCTTCCGGTACGCGGTCGCCAGTCCAGAACCTTTCGGCCCCATCGGCTATCTATTCTGCAAGCAATGTGTCCTGCCCATTGCCACTTCAGTTTAGCAATTCTTCGGGCTATGTCGGTTACCTTGGTTCTCCTGCGGATCTCTTCATTTCTGATTCGATCACATAGGGAAACTCAAAGCATAGCCCTCTCCATTGCCGTTTGGGTGACTTTCAGCCTTCTAATGAGGCCCATTAATCAATGAATATTAATAAAATGATATTGTTTCGGTTACGAGACATAAATGCTAGGCCAAAAGAAAAAGTAATAATTATTGATAATTATAATACATAACAAAACATCACGCCTGTAATTCCCGAAGGGTTGGGCAGAGGTGTACCTATAGTACACCCACATTTCGCCAGTTATGTTTAAATGATAAATGATGATAAATGATTTTTATTTCTGTAAATAGGTTGTACAAAACACTTTTACACGTCAAACACATTATTTTTAAACTAGATGAGGTCGGCGTTTCCTATCTGACTACTCCGAGAAGAAAGGCCGAAACAAACTCAGAGGTCACAGTCTCTTTTAAAGTCCAGACATAATCTTGGTCAGATCTTGTGAAGATTATGTAGATTGGTGTCTAAAAATGGTCTTTTGAGGAAAGAACCGCACAGATTGAGTGGACCTGTCCAGTCAGTGCACGCATTTGTCAGTGCCCGTGCAGCTCAACTCAGAATTTAAGGAGCTCAACGATTCGACGAACAATACCAAAGAAAGGACATTTGGGTAGGCCGCATAAATTACTCAAGCTGCCCGACCATGATAAAACTAAATGAGAAAATAAAATAAAAAGGAATGATCCACATAGTCTTCACATTCACAATTATTAAAAATATAAAATACTTTAAAAAGTAAATATTCATGTCATTGTATATAAAAAAATCATTAATGTCAATGTGTATAAAACCCAGAAATAATCTTGGTCAGATCATTTGATCATTTGAGGACCATGTAGATTTGTGTCTGAAATAGTCTTTTGAGGAAAGAACCATACAGATTTGAGTTGACCTGTCCAGTCAGTGCACGCATTTGTCAGTAATCGTGTAGCTCAACTCATAACTTATTAAGTCCCATGTAATAGAGGGCGAGCCTATTGCCATCAACCGGGTACAAATCCAGACACTCCGGGGTGCTACCGAGAAATTTCATATAGAAAAACCCAATAACAATTTGCGCAACCTGGGAATCGAACCCAGGACCTCATGCTCAGCAGTAGCGCTTGCGACCACTAGAGGCAGCCAGATTATTACATAAGAGTGATTATAACATTAGAGCTAAAATCATGGCTGGTATTCAGCTGCATACGGTTCAACTGGAAGCCCGCAACATGGCGAGACGGAGCAGTGGTGGGCCAGTGGTAACGGCCGCAACTTACGAAATGTAGGTCGAACCCAGTCAGGCGCTCTACCACAAGGTAGAGCGCCTGACTGGGTTCGAACCTACGACCAAAATAAAAAATAAATGTGTAAATGTGTAAATAATTTCATCACCACACTCTCAAAACGGTGAAGAAAAACATCGTGAGGAAACCGGCATGTCCTAGAACCAAAATAAATTGAAAACATATGACATCTACCATACTGCACTGGGCCCGCGTCGTAGATTACTCCTTCTCGAAGAGAGAAGGCCTGTGTCCCAGCAGTGGCTGCGGCTGCGGCTGCGGCTGTGGCTGTGGCTGCGGCGGTGGTGGGGCTTATTATGCCCCAAAATACTTGAAAAACGGCTGCACAGATCATGATGAACATAATTCTTAAACGACGCATAAATTGTTGACTAGACATATAAGTTCTTCACTAAAAGAAAAGAAACGTTTGCCTTGAAGGAAAACGTAGGGAAACGAAGACATCTTAGTGGAAAAACTATAACAAAAGTTATAAATAGGTACCGTTTGTTCCATTTATTTTGTCAAAGAAAACATATTCTCAAGCCTAGTAAACATAAAAGATAAGTCAAAGCACAAACGCATCTAATAATATTCCACAAACTTTTCCCTTAAAGGAAAAAATAACACAACAATACTTGTTCACGTATGTTAAAGTACAAAGTTACTGTTCTGGAAGTTGTTCGACACTTCTCCCAAATTCCCGTGTAATATCAATATTTTAGGGGTGCTATACACATGTTCGGGTCGGCATAATTCGGCACTGCCGGGCGGAAAAATTTAATATAATTGTAGATATCAAACAACAATCAACACCGCCTATAGTACTCCACTGCCGGACATAGGTCTCTCCGCTACAACACACTGTCCTCCCTTTCCTTATGTATATGTTCGGAATAAAGCCGCTTGAATTGTGCCGAGCCGACCCGAACACGATACAGTGAGGGTTGATGCCGAACGGATTTTGCCGATCGGCACGAGCCGAATGATAACCGAATATGTATTCATTATTTTTAAATAATTATTATTTCGTGTCGGCTTTGTTGTTCAAGAAATACTGCCGAATCGAATAAGCCGAACCGAACATGTGTATAGCACCTCTGACAAAAGAACACCTCTCGAAATGAAATTTCGTATGCACACAACTCTTGGAGAAGTATTTGGAGTAGCTTTAATAATTCACCCCTTTGACTTGTAATAAGGTAAGGAAAACGAGCTCTCTTGGAGACGGAAGGTGTATAAACGTATTTAGGACGTGGTGTTAATATTAATATTTAATGGAAAATTAGTTGAAATTGCTACTTGAATATTTTATTACTTTACTTGGTCTCAAAACTGTTGGGTCGTGGCTGTGTACGGCGGTCACCGTGATTATGTTGCGTTCAGAACTCTGTAAGCACGGCAAATATGTTCGACATTTTTTTACATACAAAGTTCTGTTTAATGATACCTATTAAAGAAACAGACATTGGTGCCGATTCTCTTGTCACAAATGCCTCTAAACTAAACTAAAAATCACTAAAATTTAGTTTATTCCTGTCAAACGACGATTTCCTATTCTGAAATAGACTAAAGTGACACAACTTAACTATATTTTAGTTTGACAGCGCTAAGATAGTACTGAGTTTTTAGTTTAGTGAAAATGGCAATTTTGCTATTCTGAATATGACGTTTTTCACCTAAAATTTTGGTTGTAAAAGACCAAATCAGACTAAACCTGACAAATTTTAATCGCGATTAAAATGGTGTGGTATAAAATAAGTTGTTATGAACTAAAATTCACACCAACATCTCGACTTCACGTGCAAAAACAGTACTGTATTTATTTTTTCTTTTGCTTATATCTCGAAAATGGTGCGTCCTATCGCAAAAATAATGAAAATTTCGACCCCCTTTATAAAACCCTTAAACACCTAACACTCAACACGTAGGTAATATTTTTTTCATATTTTCCATACAAAAAAATAAAAATTCCATATAAAGCACGTCGAGGCTACACCACATGCGCGCCTCCGGCTCTAAAAAAATCACCGGTTAGGGCAAACCACGGGTACCACGTGGATTCACGATTGTCAAATTCTATTTTAGTTGTGTCAAAATTATTTTTTAGTTTAGAGAATTTTATTTGCAGAATAGCTCTAAGATTCTCATAGCCAAAAGTAAGTAATTTTAGTCTTAGTTTAAGTTAGTTTAGTTCGGTGTACAAGAGAATCGGCACCATTACCTTCCTTTTAAGCCGCGCCGTAGTTGGGTAAAAGTAAGAATAACGAGTGTTATAATAATCCACGGTTATCAAATTCAAATATTTTATTTCAGATAAAAATCCATTATTTCGATTTGTATAGTACCTCACCCAGCTAGCTCTGTTACTCCCGAAAACATTTGCAGCTTCATGCGGCTTGCGTCTCGCGTCGTCCGTTGTCGTGTCAACAGCACAAAATACAAAGCGTAGGCTTAATTCAATTACTCATAATTTTTTTATTAGGTTTTTGTAATAAATTTTACTGTTTACTTAAAGCTTTGTGCAGACTAGCGCGACGCGACAGCGCGACGCGACAACGGTTATTGTTATACCGTGAAGTTTTCTTAGAAACTGTATTGTTCGTGTCGCGTCGCGCCGTCGCGTCGCGCTGGTATGAACGAGCCTTAAAGTCCATAAAAAAATAGGTCGGCGGTCCGGACCCGGACCGTGGTCCGCTATTTGGTGACTCCTGACTTAGACATAGGTTAAATATCATAGCAAGTACTCGCGATAAGTTATAACTACAACGTTACGTTGGTTATAACATTAATACTTACTTTTTAAGCTGAATACGCCTTAAGAAAATCGACTGCTACACTTCCGTGCTCCTGCAATATTGTGCTTAAATTAAAAAATTAATTTCAGTCAATGTATTCGGACTTAGCGTGGTACGTAAAGTGTAGTTTAAGTGTTAAGCAATTTTCCATTGCTTCACGACATAATTTAAAAAATGAAAAGTAAAATAAATATCTACCATAAAAATACGTCAATGGAATTACATAATACTTACCTACGATACATGAGCATTTAAGTATGATTGTCTGGTTGCGAGTGTGTACTTTATAAAAATAAATCAATCTAGGCGCCTTTTCCAAACTACGTTGAGGTTGGCTTACAGTCTAACCGGATGCAGCTGAAAACCAGTATTTTACATGGAGCGACTGCCTATCTGACCTCCACAACCCTGTCTTTAAATATTCGTGTGAATATTCTGTCTTTAATTTTTATTAGTTGTTGTTAAAGCGGCAGTAGAAATAAAGTCAAAGTCAAAGTGAAATCATTTATTTCAAATAGGCCCTTGTAAGGCACTTTTGAACGTCAAAGTTTACAAAAAATTGAATTGATTCTAGTCGCCCCTTCCAAAAGGTAGTTTTCGTATGGAGAAGAATGGGCAAGAAACTCCACCGTTACTCTTTTAAAAAGTGTTACAATATTTGTATGTGTAGGTACATTCGTTACATAATGATATGTGAAGACGATGCACCTAAAAAAAAAAAAACGTTACCTACCACAATAGGTAAAAAGAAGAATTAATAAAAATGAAGCAACGAAAGATAAATTAATTACTGATGTGATAGATGCACGGTTCTCACATATTTACAAACATTGTAAAAGTAGATGATTTTCTTAAAAAACTTACAATTAATAAGTCAGTGTGTGAGGAAGTGATCACAGAATGTAAATAATAATTTATACAACTTAAATTAGCAACCAGTTTGATTTTGTCTAGATTCTAGATTGTCCTATGGAGCAGGACCAGCATGTTTCCAAGCATTCTTATCTTGGATATAATCCTCTAATAAACAATCTAATATAAATAAACAATAAACAATCTGTAAAAATTTCAACTGTCTACCTATTACGGTTCATCAGATACAGGCCGCTGACAGACAGACGGACAGTGGAGGCTTAGTAATAGTGTTCTGTTGGTCACCCTTCGGGTACGGAACCGTAAAAATGGTTGTAAAGTCAAGGAAAGTGCCCACCAACTTAAATTTTCCGTATATCAAAATCACAACTGTCATTCTTTAACAACTGTCATTCTTTAACAACTGTCATTCTTTAACAACTGTCATTCTTTAACAACTGTCATTCTTTAACAACTGTCTTTCTTTAACAACTGTCATTATTTGATAGTTGTAAGAAATGGCTGTAACACGGCAGATTGATGTAGGATTTTGATGATTAGTAATAGTAACAGTAATAATCTTAATTTCTCTCTTCACAAAGGTTCATATACGTAGTTATAAAAACAAGTTAGTTGTTAGCTCAAGAATGATAGCTTTTTGACAAAAATGCATAAAATATGATCCTTCGTGAGAGACTGGCGTCCATACTAGGATACCTTGTGTGTCGGATCACCAGGCTCTCACCCCGAATGTAATCTAAATCGCATTCAAATCAAATTAATTCCCCTAACTGTGCAAAGGGCAAGTTCTTATCTCGCATAACTTTGGAGTATACAGAATTTGCACGTATGAACGAGGATAGTCCGTACATACGATCAGCACGATGATGCGTTGAAAACAACTACATAAGTACGAAAAACTATAATTTTCAGGCTGTAAAGTACTCGCAAGTTTGCCCTCCTTTAATTGTGGGTTAACACTGATACAAGATAACACCCTATATAAGGGTATAAGGGGTGCGCTCAAAGCCTGGTTGAAGTAAGATCTTGCGGCGATAATGTCTTAATGATCAAAGTTAGAGGTTAATTAGTTTGTATCTTAACCCTTGTCTGCACAAGCGCACATTTGTATCGGCACGAGGTTTTCACATAATTTGCGTCATAAATATGTGTAATGTGCCATCAAAGAAGTTCATATCTAACCAGTTTCAAAACAAAATTCCGTGAACACGATGACCACATTTCTGTTAGCGGCCCGGTTCTATAGCCATCGCGCGCTGCAAGCAAGAATAGTCCTTACGGTGGTTAGATATGAACTTCTTCGATGGTACTAAAACAAAAATAATTGTTTTAAACGGACTATCAAAAGTAAATCTTGAAAAAAAATAAAAATAAAGGTATGTTACCTACATATTGTGTTAAGTCAAAAAACTATTTTTTGACTTTCTATTCTGAAAGTTGACAACATTTAAGAGTGCCTATACAGAAAGTGGGCGACGACGTCGTAAATAGCTGTTAAATATTTCGCTGTTTTGATTAATTTGGCAATATTACTGTATGGAAATAAAAAATATGGCTAACTAATGAACTGAAATATTGATTATGAAATGCAATAATTAATATCGTAACACCAAATATTTAGTTATAGATGTAAAAAAAGTATTTCGTAACTTTCTAAATGCCTTTTTTACACCTAAAACAGTTACAACATCAAATTCAGTGTTATAATTGCAATTCATTATTAATATTCTAGTTCGCCACATTTTTTTATTTTCATACAGTAACATTGCCAAATTATTTCGCTATGTTGATTAATATTGTCAAGTTAACTTCACAATGTTTTGGTTTGACCTAAATAAAATTATGAAATATCGCTTTGTAGTGCACAAAAAATATTGATTATGCGTTGCAATAGGTAAGATAGATAACACTGAATAACATGTTGCAACAGTTTTAAGTTTTGGATGTAAAAAATCCTAAAACAAAATATTCAGTGTTACGATATTATTTAATGAAGCAGAACAAGACTATTCTAGCTAGCAGCTGCTTGGGACACAATTGTATTAGGTATTGCAGTATGTTTATATTCTATACAGGTAAACATCGCGAATTTTATCGTACGTAAGGCGCTTTATGAAATTATGAACATGGAGACGAAACGGTACAAGAAATCATAAATAAAAATTCAAAGAAAACGTTTTCATTTTGCTTTAAAATACTCACATTATCATAATTCAATGGCGCGAATTTTCCTTTTCAAATGTTAAAAAAAGAATATATCTCGAGTGACGTTTCTTTTTATTCGAAAATCGAGCAAATGTCATGCTTAATTTGTGTTTCATGAATCGAATGTGAGGCAAAGGAAAATTGTTCCGTTTTTAAATGATGTGTAGGTTTGTTCGAACATACAGCCTTTGCTGTCATATAACAGTTAAAGTAGGTCGAATGGAATGTTTATTTTAATTTTAAATGGTGTTACGTTTGGGCAGACTGTCAGTTCTTGGAATAATATAATGAATTTGTATGAACAGCTGTACCGTGCGGCAACCGTACGTATTTTTCTTTAATAAGTACTAACGAATGAGAGCAGGCTGCTGTGTTTTATTTTTAGGAAGTGTATAGAGTGCCGCTAACCTCAACAATCAAACAAAATAACAAGTGACAGTGACAGTGACAATAACAATGCAATGTTTATGACACTTTAGCCGGGCCGAAGCCGCGCCACTATTATGCCGATAGCGGCACTCTATATACTACCTTATTTTCACTGAGAGATATTATTGACCTGTACCCTAATTACGTAATACACGATCAATCAGAATCTGAATCGTCTTGAAACAGATTGCTAATCCATTGCTTCGTACGTTCGAAAAAAAAATCTGCTTAACAACGTAAATAAAACAATGAATTTTGTTGGCCTGTCAAATTGAAACAAATTAGTCGGAATTGTCAACGAAAATATGTTGCGTAATTAGATAGCAGATATACATAGTTGGCCTCCTAATTGTGTGACGCTTTTGAAAACAATTCCGAGTAAAGTGAAACAGATTTGCTATTTAATAATACGAACCTGGGCGACCGAGCTCGGCTTGGGTGAAAATTGAGAAAAATATTTTTCCCAGATATGAGACCTAACTAGATAGATTTTTCGCTCCCATAAACCCCTATATTGCAACTTTAATCGAAATCGTTAGAGCCAAAGTCAAAGTCAAATCATTTATTTCAAATAGGCCCTTGTAAGGCACTTTTGAACGTCAAAGTTTACAAAAAAAATAATTGATTCTAGTCGCCCCTTCCAAAAGGTAGTTTTCGTATGGAGAAGAATGGGCAAGAAACTCCACCGTTACTCTTTTAAAAAGTGTTACAATATTTTGTATATGTAGGTACATTAGTTACATAATTATATGTGAAGACGACGCACCTAAAAAAACAATACGTTACCACAATAGGTAAAAAGAAGAATTAATAAAAGCCGTTTTCGAGAACGTGGTTACAAATATATATACATATAAACATACAAATATAGTTCATATATTATTATGATATCTATGATTGAAACTACAGACCGTTCACTATAACGTGTCCCTTGCCGTCATGATGGCACCATTGCTTGTCAAGCTTAGTTTCAATACTAATAGGGTTCAAAATGGCGACTGACAGGCGGGACAAGTTAATATGAACGCACAGTAAGGTTGAAACTATACAACTGTCGCATAGATAAATGAACCTTGTAGTTTTATGAAGTGCAAGTAACATTCAAGGAATAATAAGGTCGTCTAAACAAAAGTGGAATAAAGTGACTCAAAACTCGAAGCATTTATCCAGTTGGTCGTTTTCTATGGAGAAGAGCCGGCAAGAATTCACAAAATAGAAAAGAATCGATTTAAAAGATAAATAAAATAATAAAAATATAAACTTATTTAAACCAAATGACCTGATGATGTCTACGTACTAGAGTCGCAAAACCGTAGCCTAGACATTAGTAAACAAGATTTATTTGTTTCCGTAGCTACCTCATCTATATTACGTAGATACCTAGTCCCAGAGCCGTGCAACAAGATACACAGCCTGTAAACTTAAAGTGGAACGTGGATCCGCATAACTCCTCGACTTTACTGGCGATTAACGAAAAATTAAACTGCTTGTATTTAGATTGTCGCCACCCCGCTTCTCATTTACAGAATACTAATTAAATAAGTTTAGGGGAGGCGCTCCCGAGCGCGAGACACGGAGTCATGAAGGGAGGTACGGAACGAAATGAAATTCTCTTGATGTGGAGGATAATTATGTGAATTACGCCTTTGTGCGTTCAGATGGACTCGTTCAAAGGTCGTTGTCAGTGTGCGCATTAGGCCAGAGGAGTAATTTTTAAGAACGTTCGAATTCGCAATTTGTCAAAAATCAATCAATGTACCAAGATTTTTGACAAGTTTGACAGATTGCTACTTGAATGTGAACGTTTTTTAATTACGGGAATTGGCCTTCTGAACGCCAAAAACATTCAAATTCGAGTTGCAATCTCATCGCAGCGACATCAATGTCAAAAAATTGTCGAAAATTTTAGGTAAATTAAAGGTTTTTTGGCATATTGAGACTGAGATAAGAATGCGAACGTTCTTAACAGTACGAGCTGTATCTTCTCATTACCGAATTTTTACTTTTTCTTCCTTCAGTCGCAAATTGACTTAGTGTAGTACCCCTGACTAAATCGAAATTGTACCTGCTTTTTAGTCAATTTTTTTCTAATTTTTTTATTCTTCAAAATAAGAACACGTGTTCCAAAATTGAGTGACAAATGGAGCGATGATACCTAACCATAAACTATAGAGAACTATTAAGAAATTCGGGAAAGTATTTCATTGTAGATGACTTATGGGAATAAATCTATACGAAATGTGTTTGTTTTTCCACAAAAAAAATATTTTCTAATTATATGCAATTTAATTAATTAATTAGAATCGCCTCGTTACGCGATTACGTATTTTCAGCAAACCAAGATGAGTTGTAATTAATTTAATGATGTTCTATTTAATAAATTATGATTTAGTTCATTCATGCTGATATTTTACCATATTTTTCAGAATTTTTAATTAAAAGAATGATAATGAGTAAAATTGTGCCTCATATATAAATTGTTCGGGTTTAATGGAAATTAATAAGATTTTTTGGTTAACGTAATACAGTTACTAAAATAAATGATAGTATCTCGTATTTATTTTTATTTACATTTTAATCATATACCTACAATATTTTTTTTTTGTTAATATTTTGGGTATTACTTAATTTTTGGTACGAGAATTAAATGTAATCGAATACAGCCGGTCTATTCCGTATAAATCACACCGTGAGAACATATATGTAAGTGTTTGGAGTGAGCTAATATTTCACCAAAAGCTAGGGATTTACACTATTGACAGCTCACTTCGCCTTACTTTTCACGATGATGTCGTGATGTTGTCGTGACATGACACAATATATCATAATAATATTCGTTCACAATTAAACTTTTTATAGGTATGTTACGCACACCACTAGTAAGCGTGCGCGCCTCTAGCGGATTTAGACGGAAGCAATCGATAATCTATGGCGACGCTCATAGAAGAAGATTCATGTCTTAAATCCAAGGTATCTTAAAAACAAGGTACTTAAATCCAAGGTATTCAATCCCGCTTCCACCTTGCTACGGTATAAATAAGTAACAGTATTATAGCTTTATAGAAAACGGCCGAAACGATGCGCTTCGAAATCTCAGTGTACCTATATTAGTTGACAGTCTCGAGTGCGCGGCTGTTACGCACGGACGCGGAAGTTTCATCTACCGAGCGGCCGTAGGAATTATTTCAAGGTTATTGTCGACACATAATACTGTTACTTTATTATACTGTGATCGTACTGTAAGCTAGCTAAGGGGAGCTACACACATCGCACCATCGGTGGAACAAGGGCACAACTGCACGTTTTGTTATTTTCCACTAGAGACATTTTTTATGATTTTTGTAGAATAAAATAGAGTTTTTCTGCTTATATCGATTTTAAGTACTATATTTTTTTTGGGTGAAATAAGCCTTACACTTTTGCGAATTTACGTATTTACTTTACGGGAGTAAAATACTTATTATTTGTACTATAATTTAAAGAAATAATATTTTTGATGTGCAGTTTGGCCCTTTTTGCACCAAAATTTAAATAATTTTGTAATTATGACCCTATTAACACACTTAACTCATTTTCAGATGTTTTGTTAGTTGTGCCTTTGTTCCACCGATGGTGCGACATGTTCAGACGGCACATTCGAGTCGGCAGTATTTGTTGAACAACAAAACCAACCCGAAATAATTAATCCAAATAAACTTCTGTGTCCAAATAAACTTTATTCTTTCTTTCTGTCTTTAATTACTTACTACACATATTCGGCTTTCATTCGACTCGTGTCGGTCGACAAACTTCGTTCGGCATCTACTCGTACCTGCGGTTAATCATGTTCGGGTCGGCTCGGTACAATTCGAGCTAAGTTTACGGGTGTTCCCCGAACATATTATCATAATCATCTGTCTAGCCTTTCCCCAACTCTGTTGGGGTTGGCTTCCAGTCTAACCTGAATATATTTGACATGGAGCGACTGCATACCTGACCTCGACAACCCAGTTACTAGGTAAGTTGTAACACGATATCCCTGAGTAAGACTGGTTGTCAGACTTTCGGGCTTCTAACTACCCGTAACGACTGTCAAAGATCTACGAACGACAGCCGGGACCAACGGCTTATCGTGCTTTCCGAGACACGGAGGAGTCGCGGTATGTAAAGATGCCCCATCCGCGAACCGACCGCGGCAAGCGTAAATTAATCTTCGATCGACCCGTGCGGGTAATATTATTAGTCTAACAAGTGAAATTATAATACAATTAAAAAAACCCTCGACACAAACATTTCCTTATTTCTCTTTCCTATTTCATCATCAGACCCTGTTCATCATCTATCTATAACCTATTCATTGAGATCATTTCGATGAGCCCAAGCATGATACCTGTCGGTCAATTCTGTAAAAATATCAACGTGAAACTTAGGTGAAGCACAGCCGGTCAATTCTGTAAAAATATTACCGTGAAACTCAGGTGAAGTGAGCGTGAAGTGAGCTGTCACTGTCACAAATCGACCGGCAGGATGCTAGGGATTAGCACTATTGACAGCTCACTTCACGCTCACTTCACCTAAGTTTCACGGTAATATTTTTACAGAATTGACCGGCTGTGCTGTAAACTGTTGGTAAGGGAATTGGATATCTTTCAAATTCCAGGTGATGCTACAACATCAGTTCAAGTTTACTATGTTCTTCTAATACCACTGAAGTAATAGAATACGAAATTATCAATCTTAAAACGGCTGAACCGATTTTGATAAAACATGTCTGAGAACCATCGCTAGAAAACCTGCTTTCAAATAAAAAATCGCAATCGTGTCAGAGACAGACACACATAGCGGTCAAACTTATAACACCCCTCTTTTTTCGTCGGGGGTAAAAAAATACCACATCCATTCCTGCTTCAATAGGTATAACCCACTCATTTACGGAAGGCATGAATTCCAAGCCAGAGATAACGACGAATTATCCCTTCACAAACTCAACGACTTAGTCTAAGTAATTAAATCTGCCAGTGTAAACATCTCGGTGCTAATGTATCTAGTACAAGTTTGCTATAATTAATTACGACTCTAATTTTAATTAAATAAGGTTGTTTATTGATTGGTAGAAAGTTTTAATTCGTAAATGTGCAACGGTGCTGGAGAGGTTTAAATTCGATCTGAAATAAGTCTTCGGAGTCCGGATTTCCGACCGGTTGGCGGAAATGCGCTCGCCCCCCTATTACATGGGACTTATACCTTCATAGTCAAGGATATTAACTGTTAAGCAAATTGACACACTTCGTTAATGTACAGTGTTATATCCATTTCATGCAACTCTTAAAGAATGACAATTGTGATTTGAATATATGGACAATTTAAGTTGGTACTGAATTCACTTAATAATGAATCTCTGCTCCGGTGAAAATAGAGAATGCTCATTTAATAGTACAGGATAGTTCATACTAATTCCATGCTGAGATTATAATAGGTACTTACTAATTCCATGCTGCCATGATAGTAGATACTTACTAATTCCATCCTGCCATAATAGTAGTGTGAGGGTGAAAATACGGAGAAAACGAATTTTCCCAGATATGAGACCAAGCTAGATCGATTTTTTACCCCCGTAAACCCCTATACTGCAACTTTCATCGAAATTGTTAGAGCCGTTTTCGAGAACGTGATTACAAGTATATATACAAATATTGCGCGTTTAATAGTATAGGATTACTGGCAAAATGTAAGTGTGTAATATTTTGCCAGTAATCCTAATGTGAGTACATACTATTGTACTGTATTAGGCTATATTTTATTGAGTCCAAATAAATAAACTATTAAATATTGTAAAGTGTAAAGATTGTCTGAAAAATGAAACCTTACATCATGCAGGCTGGTAGAAAAATTACTCTGGTTGCATTCGATCACTTAATTGAATTTAGGATTAGATGCCATCTACACGAAGTAAGTTTTGCCAAGGGCATGCAATAAAATTGAAGCAACAAAAACTTGCATCGTCTTAACACTGTTTAGCCGTGCAACTTTTATTGTTGCTACAACTTATGGTATGCTACAAGCAATTGAGGTACAAGACCGTAGCCGACTGCCGGCTGTTACTGCCTGCAGTCGGCTACAGAATTGTACCTTTAAATAGCACCGTGTAAATCACCCTTTATAGTTCCAAAATTGAATATGCGGTTATTGTATTCAATTAACAATAGTTAATGATAGGCGCGTAAAAGTGAGCACGTACCTCTTGAAATAAATAGCGAAAATTCAGTATTGCTTCTACCCATGTAGATTCCGGTATATAAAGAGTAACCTTGGGGTTTCTTGCCGGCTCTTCTCCATAAGAAACGATCAATTGGAACCGTGCATCTAGCTCCTGACGTTAAGAAACGATCAATTGGAACCGTGCATCTAGCTCCTGACGTTAAAAAATCATACTACACAATAAACGAATACATACATGACAAAAAAATTGATTTAACACAAACAGACACCGTATACACTTAGTCGTATAGATACAATTTATACATAAATAGACAAATATTATAATATTATATATGTTTAAGTAATTAAATTGACCTTATCACTTATACAAATAATGTTAAGAATATATTTAAAAATTGTTGATTGTTACTTAATGGTTTTTTTTTTAGATCTTTTAATTTAATTTAATGTAATTTAGTTTTTTTTGTTTTGTTATATTTTTGATTAAGAATTTATATAATACTTTTTGTTGTGCCCTACAGGGTCCGTAATTGTACCTTAGCTCTAAGCCATTATAACACCTGTATACTTACATTATGGAATGCAAATAAAGATATGAATATGACGTCTCTTGTGCCCATGTAGGTTTAAGGAAATAAAATATTTAGATGTTTTTTTTTAGCCTCTGTGGAGAAGCTGTTGGCCTGCATCTCACCTGATGGTCAATAATGCATGAAGCGAGCTTCACCCGGCATCCTCAACCACAGAGGAACTGGCTATCTTACTTCTAACTGCCGAAAGACAACAACGCTGTTAACATTGTTGTTATGACGACTGACTTAGATAAGTCCCATTTTATGTCCAGGCAAATCACTGTCCATTCTAAGGTTGCCTGGAAGAGATCGCGGAAAGCGATAAGGTCGCCCATTGTATATTTTGTAGTGCATAATTATTATTTTTTTGTTATGTATTTTTGTGGTGTACAATAAAGTATATATAAATAAGATGGTGGTAGCTAGCCAGCTGGACTTAGAACAAGCTACCACCAATCAATGCGAGCAGAAAATTTTGCAACCTGATTTTGGTAAGTAACCTAACCTACCTATCTATCAAAATTAAACATTTTAATCAGTACCCAAAATACACCTCTGCCTACCCATTTTAGCAACACAGGCGTAATGTTACGTGTGCATTTGTAAGAAGACTGTATAAAGATTAAGCTATGTTTAGCACGCTCAGGTCCTCCATTACTTTCACATCGAGACTTTGTAGAGTGTTCAAAGTCTCGTAGAGAACATTAATCACGGAAGCACGCCGCGGTTGCCATTAAATATTGTGGTTGAAGGTGCTGAAAACCGTACAAACCTATGAGGCAATCATCATCATTGTATTGTATATTTTTATTACCTATAAGCAGCAGTGCTAGCCTAGTGGTGTGACCGTCGGACTGCCAAGTCATATACCTCGAGTTCGAACCCAAGGCAAGCACCTCTAACTTTTTGGATTCATGTGCGTATTGTATAATTGTCACTTACTTTAAAAATGGTAAAAGAAAACATCGTGACGAAACCGGCATGCCTGAGAGATATTTCTCAACGGCATGTGAAGCCAAGTCAGAGGTGGGTATAAAAAACTCTTACACCAGGTTAGTCACTATGACCACACGAAAAAGAAGAATATACAATATGTAATAGAAACGGTAAGTATATACCTATATAGTGTGTGTCTGGATTGAGGAGCCAATCTCATATCGGAACGAGGGTACTACCAATATTTAGTAGTAAATTAGCCGATTTTGTAGGCCGGATCCTGGAATTTGTAGTAAAACCCTTAAAAAGTTATACGACGTTAAAGGTGGCTCCTCAATCCTGACGTCTGGATTGAGGAGCCACCTTAGAACTCGAAAACTAGCCAACGGATATTTTTGAAAATTTTGTAGGATTTAGTAGTACTTTTGCGTAATCTCTACAAAAAAAATGGGGTTTGTACGGTCGAATTTGAGATAGCTACAACGTTTTGATTTTTCATAAAAAACCATAAATTTCATCGCGCTGTATCTCGGAAAGTTATCAACCAATTACAACAGATTTTTTGTATGATTTAGTAGTAAATGTGCTCGAATTTGTACAATAAAAATAAAATGGAAAAGCTATATAATTTCGGTAACACAACACATTTTAAGTGGCTCCTCAATCCTGACGGTCTATAGAAATGATATGTACGTAGCTACTAAAGTAGTTGATCAAATCAGATAACAATAACACCAATATTTAGTAGAAATTTCTACTAAATATTGGCGTAATCCAACATCCTGCGCATCCAGTATTTCAAAAGATATTAATAAAATAAACATTCCTTAACAAATTAGTGAATAGGGTGACCATAAATAATTCAAACTATGATCATAAACAGAGTTTTACTTACACATGAATAATTCTTCACCAATCAGTACTTAAATTATGAACACAAGAATAAAAAATAAAAATAAACTAAAAGAGCAATATCCCATAGAATAAACAAACACCAAGAATAACAAAAGAAATCACAAAGAATTTTCAGCATCAGCACTAACTCCGAGCGACGACGCTCTAAAGAGATTCCAGCCCAAACTATAACATATCCACTGCCAACCGGCACTTTTTCCTCAAAACAAGCTGGAATAAAGTCTACCCCTGGCCGTCTGTAGACTCTTCGCCGCCCGTCACTTGCACACAGCATAAATCTGGATTCGTCAGAAAACATTACTCTTGCCCATTCTTCGTCTCCCCATTGTGCGTGTTCGCGGGCGTAACGTAATCTTGCTACCCGATATTCCCTTAAAATTTTGGACCATTTGCGGGTCTATTCCCCCCCCAACTTTAAATTTTGCCATATGTAATATGAAAATATTTTGGTAATTTTGTACTATTGCGAATTTTGGTTTCATAATCGTCATAGCAAAAAAACTGACTATCCATAATGTAGTGACATTTATGCCCATGCCAATTTCACTGAGTGCTGGAATAAATTCTATAGCTCCAATGAGAGAGTATGTTATACCTTTAACTATAATGTGATGCGGATGATGATGTATATCTTCTAAAATAAATTTGTCACTGCCATTTAAATCAAACGACACAATATTGGATGGCACATAATTGTGAAGAAATTCAAGATGGAATTCCCAATACAAATTATCTTATGTTTTGTGCAATTATCTGCCCGGTATCCATATATGATCAAAAAGTAAATGAAAAAAAACAACAACCCGACTGCGTAAAAAATGAACTTGAATGAAAGGAGGCAATAGGTTTTTATTAAAAAGATGTTTCCGACTGCATGAGATTGTATATAGTATTAAGTGGGATTGGAGACAGAAATAGGTCATCTTGTTTCCATCTTTTTTTGGTATTTTGTTTAGATTTTTTTAAATTTACTTTTTATATTAAATTTTTTAGTTATTTTATCATTTTTAAAATTACTTTTAATCATATAATTTGTTTATATTTTGTAATCAGCTGTTAAAGCCCTTCATTTTGAAACCCCACTCGATAGGCTTTGAGAGTTTTTTTTTACATTGACAAACATTCAGTGTTACTCACGCAATAAAGAAGAATCTAACGACATATCATTCATGTAAATCGGTTCAGCCGTTTAGTAGTTACGAGGGAACATAGGGACGGACATACATAGATAAAAATTCAGCTCAAACACATAACACTCCTTTTTTGGCTTCGCCACAGTCGGGTTATACAAAAAATTTTACTCTTTATAATCATTCTTACGACTCAGTTTAAATTGTCCAAATACTGCAACGAAATCATGCCATTTGAGGCCAATTCTAACTTAGTGAGTTGAATTGTTGACTCTGGTGATTATACTTCCTGTAAATACATTATTTGATAAGCCGTCAGTCTCTTTGGTACATTATCAGTCGACAGAGATGCGGAATTTTAAAATAAGTATCATTAAATTCATCATCGGTTACTGAATTTCATTTCATTAGGTTCATTACATAAATATCCTAACTATATAATATTATAAATGTGAAAGTGAGTTTGTTTGTTTGTTACGCTATATCGGCCGAACGGATTTTAATGAAATTTGGCACATGGGTAGAGCATAACAAGCGAGCATAGGGTAAGGACATAGAATACTTTTCATCCCGGTATTCCCACGGAATCGAGACTTATGAAGGTGGGTCCACGGGGCGCAGCTAGTATTTCAAATAATCTAAAACCACAATTACATAAGTTACACGTAGGTAATCGTACTTGTAGAATGATTTATATGCAAATAAAACTACTTATTTCAAACAATGGTCTTCTTTGAATTATTTATGGTCACCCTATTCACTAATTTGTTAAGGAATGTTTATTTTATTAATATCTTTTGAAATACTGAATGCGCAGGATGTTGGATTACGCCAATATTTAGTAGAAATTTCTACTAAATATTGGTGTTATTGTTATCCGATTTGATCAACTACTTTAGTAGCTACGTACATATCATTTCTATAGACCGTCAGGATTGAGGAGCCACATAAAATGTGTTGTGTTACCGAAATTATATAGCTTTTCCATTTTATTTTTATTGTACAAATTCGAGCACATTTACTACTAAATCATACAAAAAATCTGTTGTAATTGGTTGATAACTTTCCGAGATACAGCGCGGTGAAATTTATGGTTTTTTATGAAAAATTAAAACGTTGTAGCTATCTCAAAATCGACCGTACAAACCCCATTTTTTTTGTAGAGATTACGCAAAAGTACTACTAAATCCTACAAAATTTTCAAAAATATCCCTTGGCTAGTTTTCGAGTTCTAAGGTGGCTCCTCAATCCAGACATCAGGATTGAGGAGCCACCTTTAACGTCGTATAACTTTTAAAGGGTTTTACTACAAATTCCAGGATCCGGTCTACAAAATCGGCTAATTTACTACTAAATATTGGTAGTACCCTCGTTCCGATATGAGATTGGCTCCTCAATCCAGACACACACCCTATATATACAAAAACAGCGTGAATTAAATCAGGTATAGAATCTCTACTACTTGTTAAAATTTTAGGAATATCATATAATTTTATAATGTTTGTAAATATGTGAGCACCATGACCACCACTATCTATCACATAGTTAATTGATCTGTCATTTGCTTCATTTTTCATTATTTTTACCTATCGTGATATAGTAATCTTATTCTAGGTGCATCGTCTTCACATAGTATACAAAATATTGTGAAAACATTTTAATAGAGTAACGGTGGTATTCTTCTCCCTACGAAAACTACCTTTTGGAAGGGGTGACTAGAATCAATTCTATTTTTTGTAAATTTTGACGTTCAAAAGCGCCTTTTAAGTGCCTAATTGAAATAAATTGTTTGACTTTGGACTTTGACTTTATGCAATATTTCAGCTCAAAATTAATTTGGTTTCGTAAGTTTATTGAATTCAAATCATAAGAAACGTTTCACCGCACTACGAGGGTCATTTTTTTTCACGTCACTTGCATATGTTAAGTTGAACCAACGGGATCAAACGAGCCTATAATGTGAAGAAGCTCGAGCGGTTGTTATTTTCAAATATTCCTAATATGTAAGGGATAGGATTTAAACACCCGCCGTATAGTTTGTTGTCATCCAAGGAAGTCGTGAACTGGGTTAAGTTAGGTTAGAACTGTGACCAACGCGGGAGCCGAGCGATCGCTACTTCCAAGTTACTCGCAGCTAGGCAGGCTATTTAGTATTAGTGCAAGGTGCGTTACGTCGCAAGCAAGTTTGATACCAGTTCACAATTTTTCGGTTTCCCATGGATTAATTTATCAACCATCAAATAATAATGCGTTAAATTGTAAATGGTTTCTTGCAGGACACAATTGTGAACTGGTATCAGTGGAGTAAGGCAGTGACCGAATGGCATCTACAGACTGGAAGACGAAGTGTTGGTCGTCCGGCGGCGAGATGACAGGACGTTATTGTTGCCATCGCGGTTAGAACCTGGATGAGACTGACACAGTAACGTGGGAATTGGCACAAGAAAACAGAGGCCTATGCCCAGCAGTGGTTGAAGTCGAGCTGTGGATGATGACTGCTCTCCAAATGGTGAAGGATATATCGTGAGGAAGCCGCTGAATGTCCTAAAACCAAAATTTCTAAGACATGTGAGAAAAACCCACACTGGCTCACTCTCTCTCACAGAGAGGAAGCTTGTATCCCAGCAGTGGGAACGTTATACGCTGATTATTCTACCCATATCCACAAACTACTGGAAGGCGCAGATATATCTGACATTTGTTCATTTCAAAAGCTGATAAAACCGTACTCCAGGTACATTTTAAGCTCCTTGTTTATTTTAAATTCCGCTATCACCACAGAGGGCGGATTACGAATTTAAAATTACAACATCCTGTATCATTTACATGCTTATCAAGGATTAAATTCGCGTGAATTAATTAAAATAGTGCATAATTATGAATTTTTCACTTTAAGCGCCGCCGCACAATGGGCGACTGGTGCTCGTCAGTACCACCAACTAAAGTCGCTGGCCACTTTTCTTCACGATGAAATGTAAATAATAATTAAGAGGCTTACAACAGCTTAAGCGCGGTCACTGTCGGACTGCATAGAAATGAAAGAGAAGCGCGATGACGCGACGCAGGTAATTTATTGCAAAATATGAAGCAGTTAGCGATTTACAAAAAATCTATTGATTGGACTGGAAAATTAAAACACTATTATGCTAATATATAGCTTGTAGAATAATCTGACAAAAAAACAGAATTATTGCATATAAATTAATATGATTTTTATTCGTTAAAAGAAATTTTTAGAGGTATCTTCATGATTTTTTTCTATCGTATCAAATTAGTTGTATTATGTTTTCAACACACTATCATACTAGCATATATCCTGAAGAATATCATATATTTTTCTGATTTTGTTTACTGCAGTGGATCATATTCTTTTAGGCATTATAAAACTTGCGTTTAGGCACGTTTAGGTCCTGTAGTCCCCTTAATGTTTCTTTTCTTTTTGTTTTCTATATTTTTTAACCTGACTGCGCAACAACAAAGACAGTTTTATGATTTTTTGCACGTATCTATGTATCTTTGTATTTGTGGAATTCGATACCGTCGAAGCATCCTAACGGCTGTATGGTTAAAATATATGTATAATATATATCAATGAGGTGTCTATCGACTGGGCTAAGTTTCGCAATGGTTATAAGCTTGGTTTTGTATTTATAAATTCAAAATGCGGATTTTAGACGTCAATAAGTGATGAAATTAAAAAAAATATATACCATGACCAAGTGAGGATGTGGAAGTATCGAAATAAAGGGCTTGAGGAGATGATTCCAAGAATATAACACACCGAAAGGTTTAAAAAAAAGAAAAAGTTGACGCGCCTAAAGAAGTTTACACTAAAAAAAGTTCCGATAGCCATATTTTGTTGCTCTGCCCATTTTAGGGCCCGACCCGTACCACAACCACAGAAAAACGACAACTGTGGACGGACGCTAATTTGTATGAAAATAAATAGTTTATTCATACGGACCACAGATCATATCAAGCCACGTCACAACCATCAGTAATACCGCGCACTAGTGGCCGGCTACATGGCAAACACAACGATCTATCTGCCTACAAACACTAGCCACAACCACATCGCAACTACTGACGACAACGCTACCAACGCAACGCACCTGGAAATTATGTCGTTACTACAACGCAACTGCAAGAAGCTGCAGCGGCACTATTCACACGTAAACACTGCTTGTCCACATTTTGTGGCTGCGATGTGGTGTGGTTGTGGCACGTGTGAACGGGCCTCCATTGTGGCCATAATTATTTGCATTTGCACTTAATTTACACTCACTGAACAAAATAATGGAGATAGAATATTTAAAATGCTTTATTGATTACGAGGGAAACATTTTTGATATGGACCGGCCACTTTTGTTAAACACGGGTAATGTTCACAATCATTTGTGCCAGGAATTTGGGATGAGTGAAATGAAGGATTATGTGTCGAAGTATTTATACATAATATAACACCACGCCTTGTTTCCCCGAAGGCAGAGGTGTTACTAGTCATATTGCCATCAACCGGGCACATATCAAGACTCCGGGAAATTCCGGATAGAAAAACCTAACATCACTCTGCCCGACCCGGGAACCGAAACCAATTTAGAGGTATGAGGAACAGGGTGTAAAGTTCACTCATCCACCATAGAAAAGGGAGGATCCTCCGACCAGACGGGTGTCATGTCTGGCGGGCAATTGCCCAGAGGTTGAAGTCGGGAGCTTGTATATATGTACACCGCGCGGTAAACTCTAATTGCGCGATGCAGGATTCGAGTGACGTCAGGATGTTGTGTGACGTCAGGTCTTTGATGCGTAGTTCGCATATGGCGATTTAGATTCCGCCACACCAGGCCCTCATGCTCAGCAGTAGCGCTTCCGACCACTATACCAACAAGGCAGTAATAATACCAGCCTATTTTTGTACCGCTGCAGGGCAAAGGCCTCTTCTCATACAGAAAAGGCACGAGCATTGATCACCACGCTTGCTCAAGACGGGTTGGTGATTTCAGACTTATACTGACTATTAGTCCAGGTTTGGAGGATATGCCGTTTTCTCACGATGTTTTCCTTCACCGAACTTACGACTTATAACTCGTAAGTCGCGGGTCACCACTGCTCCAACGTGTCGTCGTCGGAAGAAGGGCCTTAATGTCCCAGAAGCGGTAAGTCCGTTAGTATCAGGGGTTTGCCACACAAAAATGCAAAAATTCGTGCATAAAAGAAATCTCCGGTTCTCCAGCTGTTTACACTACAGCTAAACAAAGGTGAAATAACAAAACTCCAGTCGTTTACACACATTTAGCGCGTGCAGCATCATAAGCTAATGTTTGCGTTCCAGCGTTGCTTGTACAGCACTTGTGAGCGCAGTGAGCGCAAGCCCGATCTAGTAGCAGAACAATATTGACTGGACCCGCTCGGAAATAGCGAATTAAAAAATCCGTGAAATATTTTTTGTGCTTTAGCGGAAATACGGGTAAGGATAAATAAAATTGAAACTCGTGTACAAGCGGCAATAGCTTTCAAAGTCTTTCGTATTGCTACAACGGCATTCAACAGTATTGACACATGTTTTACGGTAGCTTATGTCAGTTCCATACATATTTGACATTTCCATAATCGTTATCGGTAATACAGGGTGGCATCAACATCGAAACGAAAACTGTTACCATGGATTCAGTACATGCATCTAAAATCCCTCCGATGAAATTTTTCGTCGGTTAAACACCACCAACAACCAAACAACCTACCCATGAAACCACCAACCCAGTCACCAACCTACCAACCCATTTACCAACCTACGAAATTATTCACCAACCCACCAATTCTTTCACCAACCTATTCACCAACCCACCAACCCATTCACCAACCTACCAACCTATTCACCAACCCACCAACCCACCAACCTATTCACCAACCTATCCACCAACCCACCAATCCAATCACCAATATACCAACCCATTCACCAAATTACCAAATTATTCACCAACCAACCAACTAATTCACCAACCTATTCACCAACCCACCAACCCAATAACCAATATATTCACCAACCTACCCACCAACCTATACACCAATCTACCAAGCTATTCACCAACCCACCATCCAAATCACCAATCTACCAACCCATTCACCAACCTATTCACCAACCCACCAACCTGTTCACCAACCTATCCACCAACCCACCAATCCGATCACCAATATACCAACCCATTCACCAAATTACCAAATTATTCACCAACCAACCGACTAATTCACCAACCTATTCACCAACCCACCAACCCAATAACCAATATATTCACCAACCTATCCACCAACCTTTTCACCAATCTACCAAGCTATTCACCAACCCACCATCCAAATCACCAATCTACCAACCCATTCACCAACCTATTCACCAACCCACCAACCTATTCACCAACCTATCCACCAACCCACCAATCCGATCACCAATATACCAACCCATTCACCAACTTACCAAATTATTCAAAAACCCACCAACTAATTCACCGACCTATTCACCAACCCACCAACCCAATAACCAACCCATTCACCAACCTACCAACCTATTCACCAACCCACCAACCTATTCACCAACCTATCCACCAACCCACCAACTAATTCACCGACCTATTCACCAACCCACCAACCCAATAACCAACCCATTCACCAACCTACCAACCTATTCACCAACCCACCAACCCAATAACCAACCCATTCACCAACCTACCAACCTATTCACCAACCCACCAACCCAATGACCAACCCATTCACCAACCTATAAACCTATTCACCAACTCACCAACCCACCAACTCACCATTCCCAATCACCAATATACCAACCCATTCACCAACCTACCAAACTATTCACCAACCCACCAACCTATTCACCAACCTACCAAACTATTCACCAACCCACCAACCTATTCACCAACCTATTCACCAACCCATCAACCTATTCACCAACCTATTTACCAACCCACCAAGCAACTCCCCAACCTATTCACCAACCCACCAACCTATCCACCAACCCACCAACCTATTCACCAACCTATTCACCAACCTACCTACCAACCTACCCACCAACCTACCAACCTATTCACCAACCCACCAACCTATTCACCAACCTATTCACCAACCCACCAACCCAATAACCAACCCAATCACCAATCTACCAACCCATTCACCAACCTACCTAACTATTCACCAACCCACCAACCTATTCACCAACCTATCCACCAACCCACCAATCCAACCTACCTACCAACCTATTCACCAACCCACAAACCTATCACCAATATACCAACCCATTCACCAACTTACCAAATTATTCACCAACCCACCAACTAATTCACCAACCTATTCCCCAACCCACCAACCTATTCATCAACCTACCTACCCACCAACCTAACCACCAACCTACCCACCAACCTATTCACCAACCTACTAACCCAATCACTAACCTACCAACCCAATCACCAATCTACCAACCTATTCACCAACCCACCAACCCACCAACCTATTCACCAACCTATCCACCAACCCACCAATCCAATCACCAATATACCAACCCATTCACCAAATTACCAAATTATTCACCAACCAACCAACTAATTCACCAACCTATTCACCAACCCACCAACCCAATAACCAATATATTCACCAACCTACCCACCAACCTATTCACCAATCTACCAAGCTATTCACCAACCCACCATCCAAATCACCAATCTACCAACCCATTCACCAACCTATTCACCAACCCACCAACCCAATAACCAATATATTCACCAACCTACCCGCCAACCTATTCACCAACCCACCAACCTATCCACCAACCCACCAATCCGATCACCAATATACCAACCCATTCACCAACTTACCAAATTATTCAAAAACCCACCAACTAATTCACCGACCTATTCACCAACCCACCAACCCAATAACCAACCCACCAACCTATTCACCAACCTATTTACCAACCCACCAAGCTATTCGCCAACCCACCAACTAATTCACCAACCTATTCACCAACTCACCATTCCCAATCACCAATCTACCAACCCATTCACCAACCCACCAACCTATTCACCAACCCACCAACCTATTCACCAACCCACCAATATATTCACCAACCCACCAACCCAATAACCAACCCAATCACCAATCTACCAACCCATTCACCAACCTACCAACCTATTCACCAACCCACCAACCTATTCACCAACCTATCCACCAACCCACCAATCTAACCTACCTACCCACCAACCTATTCACCAACCCACCAACCCAATCACCAACCTATTCACCAACCCACCAACCCACCAACCTATTCACCAACCTATCCACCAACCTATCCACCAACCTATCCACCAACCCACCAACCTATTCACCAACCCACCAACCTATTCACCAACCTATTTACCAACCCACCAAGCTATTCACCAACCCACCAACTAATTCACCAACCTATTCACCAACTCACCATTCCCAATCACCAATCTACCAACCCATTCACCAACCTACCAACCTATTCACCAACCCACCAACCTATCCACCAACCCTCAATCCGATCACCAATATACCAACCCATTCACCAACTTACCAAATTATTCAAAAACCCACCAACCCAATAACCAACCCATTCACCAACCTACCAACCTATTCACCAACCCACCAACCTATTCACCAACCCACCAACCTATTCACCAACCCACCAACCTATCCACCAACCCACCAATCCGATCACCAATATACCAACCCATTCACCAACTTACCAAATTATTCAAAAACCCACCAACCCAATAACCAACCCATTCACCAACCTACCAACCTATTCACCAACCCACCAACCCACCAACCTATTCACCAACCTATTTACCAACCGACCAACCAACTCACCAACCTATCCACCAACCTATTCACCAACCTACCTACCAACCTACCCACCAACCTATTCACCAATCTACCAATCTATTCACCAACCCACCATCCCAATCACCAATCTACCAACCCATTCACCAACCTACCAACCTATTCACCAACCCACCAACCCAATAACCAATTTATTCACCAACCTACCTACCAACCTATTCACCAACCCACCAACCCACCAACCTATTCACCAACCCACCAACCTATTCACCAACCTATCCACCAACCCACCAATCCGATCACCAATATACCAACCCATTCACCAACTTACCAAATTATTCAAAAACCCACCAACTAATTCACCGACCTATTCACCAACCCACCAACCCAATAACCAACCCAATCACCAATCTACCAACCCATTCACCAACCTACCAACCTATTCAACAACCCACCAACCTATTCACCAACCTATCCACCAACCCACCAATCCAACCTACCTACCCACCAACCTATTCACCAACCCACCAACCCAATCACCAACCTACCAACCTATTCACCAACCCACCAACCTATCACCAATATACCAACCCATTCACCAACTTACCAAATTATTCACCAACCCACCAACTAATTCACCAACCTATTCACCAACCCACCAACCCAATCACTAATTTATTCACCAACCTACCTACCAACCTACCCACCAACCTATTCACCAATCTACCCACCAACCTACCCACCAATCTACCCATCAACCTACCAACTAACTTAACCGCCAACCTACCAACCTACCCATCAACCTACCAACCCAGTCCCTGTATAATAGTATGTCACTTTGTCTAGAGCCTCTGGAGGCTACAATTGGGTTAATTATATAGCCAACTTATTACTTAACATAACTAGAAGAATTTTAATAACCTTATAAAAATACAGCGACAGACAGTCAGACAAGTGATTCGACAAGGAGTTTTTCTTTATTTTAATCGCACGTAACTGTATAAGAAGTTAAAAATGTATTTATTGTAGAACACTTGGTTCTGATTGGACCTCAATTTATACTTTTATCTATTTACACAAAAAAAAAAAAAAAATATATAAAAAAATAAAAATAAAATCTGTATAAATGTTAAATATATATTTTTACTGACAGTATTCCAACTAATGTGAAAGTCATGACTAGAGATCGGATATTCGGATGCATATTTACCTAAAGTTAATTTTTAGCTAACAAATTATGGAAGTGGCTTCTTAATTTCAAAAAATCTTAGTATAAATCCCGGAATTCAATTAAATCCGTCTGCACAAAGCTTAAAGCTATCCTTAATAAAATTTGTAGTTTAAAAAAAGCCAGGAGGGGTGGATAGTGGAACTCTTCAGTGGCTACTTAACTAGTAAACTGGTCAAGTCCTAACTTCGTTGACTTTAGACTTATTAACTAAATGAAGAATAAAAAGTTTAAAAAACACGGTTTTATACACGAACTAAAAATGATAAAATAATTTAATTGAATTGTACTAGTTACGATATAAGTACCAATCCAGCTTGTCACTTCTTTTATATCCAATGATTGAATCAAAAAGCGTGGAGCGCTTTGTTTAAATTAATTAAAAGTATATAACGCTAAAAAGTGCCCCACCCTTCTTGATTCAATGATTCAATCAATATTTTTTTACTTTTTATTTTAGTATATTCTTCATTTAGTTAATAAGTCTAAAGTCAACGAAGTTAGGACTTGACCAGTTTACTAGTAAAGTAGCCACTGAAGAGTTCCATTAACCACCTCATGGCTCGATCATCAGACAGTCGACACTAAGTGCAATATATTAAACTCGTAGAACCGAATCACATGAGCCCAAACTCGAGGGGTTCACTAGAAGTCGCTGAAGAGTTTCACTATCCACCTCCTGGCTCTATCATCAGATCAGCGCCAAGATATATTTTTTTAGTTTTTTTATTTAAAAGAGTTTCCGTGGAGTTTCTTGCCCGTTCATATCCATAGGTACCTACTACGCTTTGGAATGGGCAACAAGCTTCATATTTTTGACTGACCGATTTCTTGACAATTCAAAAGTGCCTGTAATGGTTTAATTGAAATAAATGCTTTGAGTTTGAGTTTGATACTAAATTATTGTATGTCATCGGTCCTTGATACGTGTGCTAATTTTCAAGTTAATCGAACGTCTTAAAATTGGTGATAATTACGTTGAAAGATTCTGTTACATAAATAGATGGATAGATACAGGTTAAAAAGGTATAAAATGTTCCCAACAAAGATTTTCACATATAACAGCTTTCAAACAGAAAAAAAAACCAAGCTGCTATAAATACTTAAGCTGGAAAAGCTCAAATAATAGCACAGCTTTCAGCAACTAACAGCGCCTCGGTCAATAAATCGAGTGAACAGTCGATTTTCTACCGGAAAGTTACAGACACAAGAAATTAAAAAGTTAGGTTTGAACACGGAAGAGATTGCTGGTTCTTATAAGTCTTTATAAGGCTTCATTTTGAGTTTATCTCGCTAAGTATTACCTTTCAAAAACCTCTGAAAATTTTATTGTACACCACAAAAAAACATTTTAAAAAGACTTTGTCCCTATTTGTTGTTTTTTTTTTATCACCGATTAAATAAATCACATGTTTCAATGTGTTACTTGAGTAAGCGAAATTATAAGAAAAAGATGGTCAAAAAAGAAATGAGCAGATATACCTTTCAAAGAAAGAAAGAAAGAAAAATATTTTATTTGGAACACGCACAGGAAATACAAACAGTAAGTAATAATAAAAATAAAAAACAAAAAAGGAGCATTTAAAAACAGAATAATAACGACCTGTGCGAGGCCAAAAAGGCTCCTATCTCAGCATAATACGGCAATATTAAAAAAATAAAAAAATACCGCAGCGCTGGTATTCTGATAGGGCCCACTGTGACTGTGTTTTACTTATCTATAATACAAGTTGGTTGTTTATTTTTAAGAAATTTAATTAAATCAAAATTAAAATTGTTTCAAAAAGGGGCTTGAAACAAGCCGAACAAGCGGCCAGGGGCTTGTGGCTAAGTAATAACAGCCGCACTCGTCGGTCGATCGGTCAGGTTAAGCTACGCTTGCCGTGGATGGGTGACCATCTCTACATACCAAGACCCCGTGTCTCGGAAAGCACGTTAAGCCGTTGGTTCTGGCTGTCATTTGTAGATCTTTGACAGTCGTTACGGGTAGTTGGAAGCCCAAAAGTCTGACAACCAGTCTTACCAAGTGGTATCGTGTTACCTAGTAACTAGGTTGTGGAGGTCAGATAGGCTGTCGGCCCATGTAAAATACTGGTATTCAGCTGCATCCGGTTAGACTGGAAGCCAACCCCAACATGGTTGGGAAAAGGCTAAGCAGATGATGAATTGCTTCAAAAACGGTGATGAAAACCGGCATGCCTGAGAGATATTTCTCGATGGCATGTGAAGCCAAGTCACAGGCCCATAATGAGCGGCATAAAAACCAGGTTAGTCACTAACCACAGGAAAAATAAAGAAGAACAAATATAGCAATTTTCGTTTATTTTCTTTCCTTTCAAAACAAAGGAAATTGTCGAAGAATAATTTATTCAACTTCGCCTAATTTTTCATGTACCTATGTATTAACTTCCTGTTTCCCTAAAACAACATTTAAAGTATATTCAAGCTGTAATTTTGTAACAGACTAAGCAGAGTTTATGACGCCAAGCTAAGTGCACGTGCACTTAACATAAGCTATCTCCTTTCTAACTAGCCGAGTAACTTACATACTAACTTACTAGTACTACTATTGACTTTATCGCCGGTTTCAGGGTTCCGTAGTTCAGTACATTAAAAGAATATGAATGGAACCTTTGTGAAATTGCCCTTTTGTATGTTATTATCTTCGATCAACTAATTGTTGATCGAAGGTTATTATTATTATTTATTTATCAGGAGGGAGGGCGTCAGACTTTTACTGACTAAAACCCACCCGTGTTCCTTCCGTTGCCTGTGTGCCGGGGTCGCGATATCCCTTTCGGACAAACTCGCAACCCCGGAAGAACTATGCCCCGCAAAACCGTTTTCACGGTTTGTCTGTGGGAACAGACGAACACTATTGCAAATAAGGTCTATTAGTGCGGACACTTAATTTCTAATTATTGCACTGTTAAAGTAACAAACAATAATATCTTTTATCTCGTTTTAGTATGTCTTTCACGGAAGATTTTCTCGAAAACAATGGTGTATATTTAAATTTTGATATGATGTTAAGTCCATATGATACACAAGTTTTAAAAGCCTTAGAGAACGGGTTTAAAAAAAAAATGTTCTATATGAGTTCACTTTGCTTGACCAAGATTATGTCTGGACTTTAAAGGAGAGTTTCCTCCGAGTTTTTTTTCAGTTTTTCTTCACAGAGTACCTAGTCGGATAAGAAAAACCGATTAACTCTTAATCTAGGTAAAACATAATTTATATTTGACGTTTAAAAGTTTCGTGATATTTTTCAATCAATTTACATAAAAAAATAACGTTTGTAATTTACTCGAGGTAACTGAAGAAATAAATTGCAGAAATTAAAAAAATTATGTTACTTACAAATACAATCCACATAAATACACAAAGTAGAACATAGCTTTTTTACAACTGTATTTAACGATTTTCTCAACATACCTATGTTGAATAAATGCAAGAACATAAACTACAAACCCCAACATTACAGCGTAGCACCAATTGCTACGCCTCGTAGCTGACCCCAAAATTGCTACGACGGCGTAGCTGCCGTAGCATTGACGTCACAGCTAACATGTCCCTAGGCGGTTAGTCAGATGTTTGCTATTGGACACTAAAGTTACCTAATTGACAGTACTAGGTCCCTGGTGATACCTTTGATAACACTTTTAGCTTATGCAACGGGTCGCGTGATCGATTTCTGGACGGCGGAAATATATAAATAACCTGTGTGATATTGATAATTGGGTGCTTTATTTGAAATGGAGCTAGTTTCCAACATTTTTGGCACCGATGACTTGGGGTCCAAAATGGGCTGTTTTGGAGACATCGTTTTTTTTTCCCCCCGCCTCTCGACCACATTGCACATACCAATTGTGAAAAATCTGCTCAACTGTGGACGTTAAACTGAAACATTTCTGATAGGTCATGAACGAATGAATTCTTCTAATGTACACGAAATAACATATTTTACCGTGTCCCTAGGTAGTCTCAAGCTTCATAACAAATCTTCACCTCCTTGCAACCGCATCTCGATATCTCAACCTCCTACAAAACAAACAAGATGGCCGCCATCAAGACAACTGTGGTTCTTCTGCTCATCGCCTTCGCTATGATGTTCTGTACCTTCGGCATCGATGCTACTCGTGTGGACTATGTACCTATTTGGGTGATATGGCCTATAGGCCACAACTATCACCCAAATAGGGACATAGTAGTACCCTTCGCGGAAAACAAGCGTGATGTTATATGTGTATGTTTTAGACAAATACATAAAAAATTTAACACTAACAATTTTGGTAAAAAAGCCAAGCGATACTACTTCTTCCACGGTACTTAGAATTGTAATACAAAAACCACTAAATTCTCCTCCAAGAAAATTTATCCCTTTTTCACACCTTTTAAATTCTAGCTGTTAAATGCAACCAACACTTTGTTTAACGTTTAAGCCAAGGCTGCTCAACCCCGGGCCCGCGGGCCACCCAGTGGCCCGCTAAAAGCTATTAGCTAACGATAGTCTTTCGAGAACAAAGGGGCAATTCCCGTAATTATTAAAAACGTTCGCATTCGCATCTCATTCGCAATCTGTCAAAAATACAATCAATTTACCAACATTTTTGAAAAGTTTGACAGATCGCGACTTGAATGTGAACTTTTTTTAAGTACGAGAATTGGCCTTCAGATTTCAGGACTTCAATCACAGGCCTAAAAAATATTTTGCTTCTTAACATTTATTCTCAATTAACCAACAATAAAACATTATTTTCAGACTAGATTTTATTATCGACCTCAGATTTGTCGCTAAATTATAAGTTATTGTATCGGTAAAGTTTGTTTTGATTATTCAAACTATGAGTCACTTAATGTTAAAATTAATTTTAATAACTAGGTATGTATCTCCCATGGTATAATAATATACTTCGCTTGGTATAGCATTCCGAGACACAGTCGCCACGTGGGAGACACAAGTCTACGTCATCACATCTGTGTTACCAGTAGTGTGTAATATGATCTCCCCAACCACCTTTATTACCTGTGCAAATCCGATAAAACAATGGGGTTTTAATTAACAATTACATGGTATATGTTTAAATTGAATTGTTTCGTTTGATTAGACAAACGAAACGAAAATTTAAATGCTTTGTATATATTTTTTATCAGAATGGTGACTGAAAATCTTTCCTTAATTCGTGTTTTGTTGCAATAAAGTGGCAACTGGACACTGACGAAAGCATGTGTCAATCCCAAAATGCCAGACCTTGTTTTTAGACCATGTTATCTACCATAACGGTAGGCAAGTTTTATTTACTAGATGGCCCGCCGGCTGACACGGAATCAAAATTATTGCTCACCTTCTAAATTGGTTGGGCAGCCTTGGATTAAAAACCAGAAACCAGACCGTAAAGTACCTACATTGCACACAATTCCGCAAAGAGGTAACATGCGCCAAAGTACCGCGCACTAAGATTTTCAAAGCACACTAAGTTAGAATTAAGTATGGTATAAATTACCATAAATTATACTTTGTAACTTAGCATAATTTGTTGTACGCTCGGATTAATTTATGGAATAATTGGAATTGCGGGGGAAATAGTCATAGTGTTAGTATTTTTAACTTGTGGTACCTGGCAATAAGTATACCTATCCGATTCAAATTAGGGGGATAGGCACCCCTTTAGGCTACCTGTACACGACGATGTTGAGATATTATGAATTCTTTTCGTCTTGCGGTTCGGCACCGGTGAGGCTACGGTGCGTAAGAATGTACTTACAATATCTACATCTTTTAATAACACCTTTTTTTTTAATTCTGTTCCACTCTATTCACCTAACAACAGCATCTACATGTAGGTAAATAAAGTGTAATTTAGTAATCCGAATTTTACGGCTGTGCCCGTTATTTTAGATTGGACTAGCCAAAATTATGATCCATAAAACATGACAAGATACATACACAGAGATTAATAGCCATGTGTAGGTAATATACATATTTCATTTATGTATGTTAATAGCAACATATTTTATTTTTAGTGCCCGACCGAAACGTCGTTTTCGCTTTCGACCATTTTCGGCCAAAAAATCATGATTCGGCCATATTTTCGTTTTCAGCCAATAAGCCGAACATCAGAAGTTCGTGAATTGTCGCGCGTCATTCGGCCTACTTCGTAAAGCTCGGCAATATCAGGTGAATCAATACAACAAGAAATACACGAATCCTGTATCCTCTAATGGAATTATCGTGTTTTACTTCTTTTAAAGCCTATATTTGCTCTTTCTCTCCCTAGGTGTAAAAAAAACAAACAAGATTTCAGTGTACAGCGGAAATAATATTTTTTAACTACAAAATTTTCGTTTTTGGCTCCCTTTTCTGCCAAAATAAGACTAAACCCGAAGCTTCTTTTTTGTTTTCGGCTGTGAATCCATTTTCCAAAAGATAAAGATAAAGCCGATAAGGCCTGGGGAGTTTGTTGTGCCACTTCTTCTTCCCAGCTAAAGCACTAGGAAGTGGTGAAGGGTGGGCGTTTTTGGGGGACTGTTTTACGTAATTTTGACTTTTTCGAAAAGTGCTGATACTCAGCCTAGTTCCGGGACCAACGACTTGAAGTGCTTTCCGAGGCACGGAGGGCTCTCGATGTGTAATTAATGGTCACCCATCGACGAACAGACTGTGGTAAATGTATGACCGTACATTAAATGCCAAATTAAGGGACTACTGTCGACCCGTGCGGCTGTTAAGACGCCACTAAATGCCAGTGGCCTTGAGTGGTTAGCTTGCGTGTTCTGTGCTGAGCTCACACAACGCGTCGTACGTCCAGCCAGTAATAGGACTCGTCCATCAAGAAGCGCTGTCCCAAATTAGACGCATTATAAATTTAATATACATAAAACAAACAGTCTTTTAATAAAACACGTTTAGTAATATATACATAATTAAATTAATTTAAGGTTTCAGAAAAATACGCTTGTTATTTTTTACATGATTACGTGATTCTCCGTTTTTTATCCGCGGTACACATACAAATTAATTACACTATGTAATAAATAAACATAATCTAAAATATTCACAGAATAAGTTAGGTATTAAAAAAAAAACTTATTCAATACATATTTTTTCCAAATCATTATCACTACTCGTTTAGACGTGATCTTCAATATAAAATCATTAAAAGTCGGGTATTGTCGCCTTAAAATTTAGCTACGATCCCTATTAATGTAATGCTTTGGGTTCGAATCCTAAAACTAAGATAACTGTGGTGTCGACTTAATGTGTGTGAAGGCCTTAAACCTCGCAAATTAATGTGTTTTTTAGGTGGTTCAACCGTCTAGGCAATAAAAAGGGCGACTGGATCTAGGGTCGTTGACAATCACACCTGATAGAACACAGACGGGTACATACTTTGCAATGTTATAAAGGAATTTGAAGTTCATGTCAAAGCGTATTATGGTTCATTTTTGTATATTCTGTAAGGGGAAACATGTTTAATTCTTGCGGCAAAAATATCAATGCCTACAAAAACTAAATTGTAGGTACGCTTCAAACAAATAAGTACTTACTTTATTATTACGTTGATTTGTTTGAATCTTACCGTTACCTCAGTATGATTCTAGATTGCGTCATAAGAAAGATAGTTGTAGTAGGTCTATGCACAAAATGCTCCTCAATCTTCTACTTAACATAAATCCTAAACTCATTCAAATTCAAAGCACAGCCTAAGCCACTAGGTTCAGAAGCCTGAAATTTTGCAAAAAAGTTTCAAATGTGTAACGAAAGTTAGCATTAAGAAATTATTTTATAAAATAAATTTTATTATTAAAACGTATTAATTAATTAAAAATGTATTAAAATTAATTAATCATTATCATTATCATTTCATGTGTGTATTGTCTAATTATCACTTGCTTATAAAACGTTGAAGAAAAACATCGTGAGGAAACCGCCAGGCGTGAGAGATATTTCTAGACGGTATGTGAAGCCAAGTCAGAGGCCCATGGGCGGCTTTAAAACTTTAACACCAAGATAGTCACTAACCACACGTAAAGAAGAAGAATTAATCATTGTGTGACAGTTAGATAGTTTCAAACCTTAAATAGTGAAGCTTCAATTTAGTTTTTATAATATTTTTTATATATAATTTTTATAGTATTTTTTGTCAAAAGTGCTAAACCAATCACGAGGTTAATTATACGTCACCAATCACTGCTAATACTACAGCCGAGAAAGATCTTAATAAGCCATAACTTAACTCCAACGAATACAAACTCAGTATAGGTACTTATTAATACTGAGCTAAATAATACTTTCATACAATTCTCTACCATTGTTACCTAGCTGGACAAAAGCTTGTATTATAAAAATGTATTATTCTGTACTGCTAGGTGGCGACGAATAATATCATTATCTGAAGAAAATTCTTGGGAAGAAAACGTTATTTTTGTATTTAAATAGGGTTGTGCAATGCACGTGGGCAAGTGAAAAGTACGGTGAGATTTGGTACAAATCTCGTCGACGTAGTCGCTGAATACCGGTATTTTACATGGAGCGAATCGACTACCAATCTGACCTCTACAACCCAGTTACTGGGTAATAAGATACACTTTGGTAAGACTGGTTGTCTGTCAGACTTTCGGGCATCTGACGACTGTCATAGATCCACAAATGACCGGGACCAAAGGGTTAACGTGCTTTCCGAGGCACGGAGGGTTCTTGGTGTGTAAAGATGGCTACCCATCCACGGACCCACCGCGGCAACTGTGGCTTAACCTGATCGATCGACCCGTGTGGCTGTTATGAATTACCCGCAAGCTCTTCCAAAAATTTAACTAACTGTCGTGCCATCGACACGAGGAAGAATCTCAAGTTGGCGGCAACCCTAGTATAACATTCAAGTAGAAAACAGGGCGACAAGTCTGTAACTAAAGACTTCCCTTTCTAGAAATAAAGTGTTTCTTAATCTTTTATTGTTTTATGTCCAAAGAAAGGAACGAAGAAAACGTTTATTATTCTGACTTTCGCAATTGTAGACTTGCAGATAAATGAAATTGCACGTGTAAGCTAGCACGCCCTTTATACCACGTTTTTATACTAATTACGTTTTTATTTCTGCCTGGGTATAGTTTTCAATGTATTTGTTGGACATTGGAGTATGCTGGCTGACATATGGCAAATAATTTAATTTAATGTTTAGTGTATGTTAATTACAAGTCTAAGGCCCGGACCCTACCAAAGAGGAGACGAGACGAGAGGAGAGGAGATGTGTTTTAAAACACCAATACTAATTTGTTATTCACACATCTCGTCTCCACTCAGCCTCAGTGGATCCTAATGCTGAGCGGAGGTGTATCATATTTCTATGGCACGTTCGAAGCGGAGATGTGAGCTGTGCCCCGCAAGCTGGTGATGGCGGACCAGAGATGAGGAGAAATGTGATCGGCGTGCAGTGAGCGGCGCCGCAAGTTCCCCTCGCGTCGCGTAACATCACACACATCTCCGCTCCAGTCTAGCCAGTACGCATCTTCGCACAGCTTCGGTGGATACACCCGAGCCATCAACTCGAGCCATTCAGTATTCTTTGTATGAAACTCCCTACTGCAACTCACACTAATCGATATCGTAACGTAATCGCCTCGCCTCGGCACAAGCTCACGAACCGCGGCGATACGGTGACGATCCTTTTCCGAGTTGATATGTGTGCTATGATGACCATTATTCGTCGGAAATGGAATGGGTTGATTAGCTTAAAGCTTCGTGCAGACCAGCGCGACGCGACAGCACGACGCGACACCGGTTATTGTTATACCGTCAAGTTTTCTTAGAAATTGTATTGTTCGAGTCGCGTCGCGGCGTCGCGTCGCGCTGTTCTGCACGAAGCTTTATGTTAAAAGCGGCATATGAATATTTACATTTAGATGGGCGAAAAATTAACTTATATACTATTTAAATTCTAAAAAACAATACAAAATTTAAGAGGCCTATTACATTTCGACTGATTTTGACGGTGATTTTTGCGTTAAACGGGCTTCGGCGTTCTTATTCTAAGAAACTGAAAGACTTCGACAACTATGACTTATTGAGTGGTGGAGAATAGTTATTAGTATAGTTTATAGCGGCTTCGCTTTTCGCAATTTTTTCTTATCTATTTATATATGGCCGAAATTCCGAAGCAAGTTGTTCATAAAATGCGGGATGGCATTTTTTCGAGCTCGTGAATTGAACTACTGTACATAGCAAATGAAATGAAAAATATATAAAACATTTCTTAGAAAGTGATGTAGAATTTCGAAAAATGTATTGAATATTAGAAAAAAATCCCATTCAAAATCATAAAAAACGCTCAGAATTAACTGTTAATTTCTCCTTACCACATTAAGGCGAGGTTTTCCGGGCCTGTAGGCCTATGAAACGCTACCTCCGCCTCCCCCAGATGCAGAGCGACGTATTGATTTACGATGCACTGCCGACCATTTCGCGGAAAATCCATGCCACAGCATATTATAATATTTGCAGTTTATCAACTGAACTAGTTACTCCTACGGTGTAGTGAACTAAAATAATTAATTAAAATGTCCTGTGTACGTAATGGGCGTTTTCACATTAATAACACATAACGACACCAACCCGATACCGATATGTCGGCAGCTATACCGACATCGATTCGATACCGACATAATTATTATCGGGCCGATGATATTGGTGTACATCGATGACCATCGTGACGCACTGTGGATCGAAAAAAGGCTCTCGAAGACATTAGAAACTTAATTTTAAAGTGTCGGTTTTTTGCTTGGAATGCCTTCTAGTCTATTTTGATTGGACTATAATTATCTAAAATAATACTTAGACAAAGAGTTAATCTTACTATTCAAACTTTGCATCAAATTTTCTACCTACTAAGAATCAACGTCTCGAAGTCAGCAATGCGAAAAAGTATGTTCAAGTGACAGCATACCGCTACTCTCACCGCACTGTGTCTTCGCCGGTAGATGTCGTGCCGATATCGGTGTCGGTCGCTGTCTGCGACGATATGGGTGACAATAACAACATAATTTAAAACCATTTCGTAGGCACTAAACGTATCCGATCATCTGACCACCGATATCGTGTCGATGTCGGGTCAGTGTCGTTATTAGCAAATGTGCTGTTGTGTTGTAACAATCAATTATTCATTTTATTAATTAAAGAAATAAAGTTTTTACATTTTAATATAGTTTTATGGAATAGTTCGTAGAACGTACACAGTAAACATTGAAGCATCAAACATCCTCTGTCATCTAAAAATAAATATTTATGGTTAGGTGACTGTTAATGATAAATCCAGTGTACAAACTGTACACGGGATTTTTTTTGTTATAGCCGGGATAGTCGGAATAATCTGTCAGAATCAGTTTTTGCATCAAGCCACCAATAAGTGGCTTTACGGTAGTAAAGTGAAAATTTAAAATAATCGAATCGGCCTGCTTTTGATGAACAGGCTAAAAACACATTTATGGATTATGTGACTAAGCATGCCAAAGAATCTGGGGGGGAAATATTTAGTTGGCAAAGTTTGATGCAAAGTATGAATATGTATTGAATAGTAAGATTTAACTCTTTGTCGAAGTATTATTTTAAATATAGTCCAATCAAAATAGATTGTTAACCTTGGAATAATTCGCATAATAACAACGTTTGTATAATAAACTATTTTCACAGAGCACGGAATCGCCGCGTCGCTGTGGATCCAAAAAAGGCTCTCGAAGACATAGCAGCTTAAATTAATCTTAAAGTGTCAGTGTTTTGCTTGAAATGGCTTCTAATAGCCAATGACGTGTACGACCATGGTCGTGCGAATTGAGTGGACACTGGATCTGGATCTCCGTCTCCGAACAAATCCCAACATGTTCGAATTGTTCTCGGACGTCGGAACTATACGTAGGTATACGTACGACTAAGTCGCACCCAGTGCACTGCCTTTGTACTTGGAAGGTCGTGATCATTCGTGCGTGTACGCACGAGTGAAATTCGTACGAAAACGCATCCAAAGTGCGGGCGGCCTGACACGCTTTATTTATTATGGAAAATTTTAATAGTGCCGCCTGTACCAGCAGCCGCCGAAGTGTCTCTGTGCTCTGATTTCAAATGAAAATAATGTCAAAAGTCCGCAACGATCCCACTTCTAGATTTGTTTTTATTCAAGGTCAAAGGTCGAAAATCGGCTCTAGGGTTATAGCAGCGACGCAGCTTCTGACTAATGTAGCTATTATCGCACACAATCAAGTTGTAATGTGTTTTTGTTCCAATAAAGATTTCTGTGAATATTTCTATACGGGTGTGTTCTTTTTCTCAGCTCTTGGCTGGTTTTACTTTCAAGTAGATACACCATAGTTTTTGATTAATTGATACCTTAATTGTGTCCTTGGGTGTAATCTGTCTGAGTGAGATTTGTGCATGGTCTTGTTATGAATTACTGAAAGGAAATTAAAATACATCTATTTATGAATGTAAGTACTACAGAATAGTTTATTTAAGATTCAAATTATTAAAAATATGTTTATTTTAAACTAGCTTCTGCCCGCGACTTCGCCCGGGAGCCTATAACCTTCCTCAAGAAGTGGACTATCCAATGCAAAAATAATTTTTCAAATCTGACTGGCAGTTCCGGAGATTACCCCATAAATACAAACAAACAAATTTTACCTCTATATTATTCAGTATATTAGTATTAGTTTATTAGTATTAGTATATTAGTATTAGTATATTACACTCATTCAATGCATTCAAAACCCAATTAGCTGAATATTTAATCACAAATAACACCCTTCCTAAAAGCTGAATGGATTGGATGTGTGTTACATCATAATTGCTACAGTGACGACTGTGACGAACTTTATATTTATAATTTGTTTAACCATTGTTCTCATGTAAGTGACTTTCACCCGAATACTGAAACGCCACTCAAAACTTAAGCGTTACTTAAAACTAGTTTCAACCAATCAAAAGGCTTTAAACGAGTCATAAGTAACGCTTAAGTTTTGAGTGGCGTTTCAGTATTCGGGTGTTAGTGTCTTTTTTGAGAATAAATATCTTTAAACCTATATTAATATTATTATATTAGTATTAGTTTAGGGGTATGAGGAACAGGGTGTAAAGTTCACTCATCCACCATAGAAAAGGGAGGATCCTCCAACCAGACGGGTCGTGTCTGGCGGGCAACTGCCCAGAGGTTGAAGTCTGGAGCTTGTATATAATGTCCACCGCGCGGTAAACTCTAATTGCGCGATGCAGGATTTGAGTGACGTCAGGATGTTGTGTGACGTCAGGTCTTTGATGCGTAGTTCGCATGTGGCGATGTAAATGCCGCCACATTAGAATATTAGTATTAGTATATTCGTATAAGTTTATTTATAATTAGTTTATATGATGAACATTAAAACTTTTAAGGTAAGATAGAATAAACAAAATTCAAACACAAGAAACAAAATGTGAAATCACTAGAATAGGCAAGACAAAATTTTAAGCAAAATAAAAATTAATTTAATATTCTCTTCCATTCAAAATTTTACTCAGCTACACAAGAATTAAAAACTCGTTGAGACACAATGGTCTCGGATTTTCCGTCTAATGTCTTCAGTTTGTTCATTATTTTGTTTGTAAAGGAATTCAATTAAGACGATGATAAAGAGTCAGTTGCCGATATCGGAAGCTATCACAAATTCAAGTTGTACAACCTCGGAGAATGGCAATAGCCGTTGACCAATTTTTAACTTAGCGCAATGCGAGCAACGCGAGTCCACCCTATATCTATAGATCATAGGTCACACCGTATCTGAGCCATTCCTAACAACTGCAGTAGGCAAACAAACAAGGAAGGGCGATATCCCTGTCTCTTTTACGTTAAAACATTGAGAGCTCTCAAAATAAGAATAATTAATCAATTCAAAATATGTAAGTAAGTAGTTAAGTTTCGAACTCTGGTTCAAGGTCTTGATAACACATGCGTAGGTATTATAGAAACACAAACGCTTGGTCTAAGCTTACGTCCCACTGCCCGCGAGCAACGAGCAGCGTGTGCGCGATGGCGAGTAGCGATCACTCGCTGGTATGTATGCGTATGCACCAAGCGTGACTGTGAGTCTCACAACGAGTCTTCTGCCTGCCAAGCATCGCTGAGCGAGTACTCTCTTTGATTGCTCTTGTTGCAGCGACAAACGTGTAAGTACTCAATGGCGCGCGGCGGCGGTGTGAACAGTCAGCGATCAACTATTCCTATTATTATCTATCACTTTTACTACTCCTTTACTTGGATTTAAGATCGTTATTTAAATTTTGACGCGATGAAACCACGCTTCTACAAAAATTGAATTGAATTTGGCTATTAACGTTGTTCTTCCTAAGAACCTACTACGCTTTGGAAGGGGCAACAGCTAGCTTGATCTTTGTGTCCTGACCGACCCTCAAAAGTGCCTGTACCTATTTAGTTTAATTGAAATAAATGCTTTGAGTTTGACTTACAAGGGACCTAAAATCTTTTGTACGTTTTTTGAGCGAAAAACTTGTGGATAGTTATTCGCTTCCTCGTCGACGCGACGGTGGGACGGGTGCCTTACTATAAAATATTCGCTATTTATGCGTATTTGCTAGGGTTGTGTGTCACATAAGAAAGTTGACATGTTATTGTAATCATCATCATCATCATCAACATCATCATAATCATCATCACCATCAGCCTAGCACCAGCACCAGCTCGGACAGGTTCGGTTTTCTTTTGACCATTCATACCTACAGAAAAAGGAGGACTAACTTTTTAGAAAAGCATAAGCTTGTTTTACAGCACCTAAGTAAGTATTACGAAACGTTTGAGTTCTGTAATTTGGCCGCCTGGCCCTTCGAATTCCCGAGTTTGCTTCGCTCGTATAAGTTTTTTTTTTGTATACGCCCATGGCCAAAGTAGTTTTAAAGTTCAAATTGATTATTAAAACCAGTACTTACCTAAATCGTACAGACTCTCGACGCTGTACATCGCCGCGAATAAATCTTCTATTACATAAAAAATATTTTAATTTATTATCAAAATAATATTTAAATGAAATATTTTTAAGTAAAGTAGGTATTTTTCATCCCTGACGACATCTGTGAAGGTCGCAGGCGACGGAGAGGCGCGGCGGGTGCCGGGGCGCCGCTGAATGGAATATAGATACCTAGATGATTAGTAGCGGCGCTAGCGGCGAACAAAGCAGATTCACTTTCACAAGCGAACGTAAAAAATAGGATATTGTTGCTACTGTCAGTCAGGAGTTTATTTTTAAAGAAATCAATAATAACTTTAGTGTTCCAAAAAATAATCATGCAGTAATTGTGTTATGTGGTGATTTTGCCGGCTAAAAATATCGAATCATTTGGGTTGAACGCACTTCAGGTAACTGCTAGGTACTATAACTTTACTAAACTATCAAAATATTTGTAACTCTTAATTTTTATGGTTAAACCTTCAATTAACGATCAATTACCTATTTTATTTCGGCAATCACATTTTTTTTATTTTACAGTAATTTTTTTATTTCAGCTGTCAGCGGCCATTTTTTTATTTCTATTAATAATTTAACATTTTTTCTTAAGGTAAGTTGTAGCAATAAATTGGCAACACTGCACCAGCTGTTTGCCATATTCCCCGAAATGTCAAACTAAATTAGTTACAAGTATCGCGCGAGATGGATATAAACGAATGTGGCGAAATAGGGAATTAACGTGAAACGTACTGGATTTGACAGCTTTTTGACAAGTTCCTTGACAAGCAGCGCTACCATTCATTTTTATTTAGATCTATGTCGCACTGTGTTATGAAATGTCAAATTAGCTACAGCCTCCAGTGAAAATCTGTGCATAGTGCAATAGTAATTAGTGCAAACAGTGTCTTGTAATTATGTGAGTGAGTAGAGTGTCGACAGAAGTTTTTCGCAAGTGACAACAACAAACAGGTACCAAAACATTTGTTTTGACTTCTAAAATTAATGATGTTTGTGTTAGATATTCTACTGGTATCTACAGTGAACGTTGTATGATAATAATAACAGAGCTGTTTAGTAACAAATCTGCGTAAAAATTACGTTTTTACACTTTGTAAAAGGTACATAATTTGACAACTCGTTTTGAATCTGTTATTATTTACTATTTCGTTGGTCATAACCATAGAAACAAATGAAAGAGTAAATAAACAATGGAAGGGTTTTTAGAATGTCATTTTCATCATGTCTTAAATATTAGCAAAACCAAGAAGTACTTAATTTGAATGCATCAAAAACAGTAGGTACTTACCTACTTATTCAATAATAATATTGGACAACATAACAACATTAAACACCTAATTCTTAAGAACAGTTGTACCTACAGTACCTACTCCAAAGTGTCAAACAACTTCAAATTGTTTTTTTTTTAAGTTATCAAGTTAGAATTAATTGACAGGGTGAACTCGGGTAAACTGTATTTTCAGTATATTGATGCTGTAAACATGTTTCAACTAGCTAATGTAACATAAAATATTAACTAGGTCTTAAACGTTCCTACACCATCAGAAACAAAAGTAAGATTACACAGTAAGATAGTAGATAATTTGACTTAAAACTGAATCAAAATCTTACACCGGGGTTGATTTTCAATTTGCTTGATAGTGTGTCTGCCGCAGTCAGCCATTAATATATCCTATCCTATCTTTATTTCATATTATTATACAGATATATAATATTATGTACAAGTACCTATCTAAAGTAAAAAATAAAGAGAAGACCTCATTGGGCATAAAAAATTGGAATGCTATCAGTGATAAAAGTGCCTAAAAGACTGGCAGTGTTGCCACGTTGAATGGCCATGCCGATCCTGTCCTTAATAATAAATATTGGTTAATTGATTTATTAATTTAATATTACTCAAACATACACCACACACACACATACGACACACACACACGACACATACTCATACACACTTACCAAATACACACTAGAAGCATTTTTAACTTAAAAGTTTTTTTTTATTGTTTTGTTTCTTTATTCTATTAATTTTATTTCCTTTTTGTTCTCAACAATAGCTACTTACACAATGTAACTTTGTACTAGTTTGAATAAATTGGAAAATGTGTTAATAGAGTGAGCCCTGACACTCACAACAGAAGTCTAATCTTAGCTTGGGTGCCAGTGGAGGTAGTCAGTGATTTATCCAATTTAAAAACAATGTTGTCATAATATTAACCTATCCTATTTAAATTGTCACTTTGGAAATAACGCTGTTATTTATTTGTACATAACAGATACTGCCATTTTTTTTTCTCTCTTGCCTCTGCGGCTATCTTATCCAAAATCACATAGTTTGCTGAAATTAAATATTTTTGTGAGTATTCCACTGAATACTATCTCTACCTTGAATAGTGTAGTTTCTTATCTCTCTGATCTAGTTTTAAAATTAATTAAGTTTTATAGCAATAAGTGATAGAAAAATAAATATAAAATTCAGAGCCACTATGAACCCAACTGTTTTAACAGGTTGGTAGTGCTATTTCTGCTATAGTCGGTAATCACTATTAATTCAACATTGAAAGGTGACAATTGTTGTGATGAGAAAACAATGGCTTTACCTTGATAAGGGCAACAATACTTGCAATCTCACTGCCTGGCAGAGCAAATATAATTTTTCTTATTTTATTATTTACTAGCTTATTGACAGACATTATTCTGCCCAAACAATAGTTCATACGAAATTTCCATAGAAAAAATATTTTTCATTTATTCCAATTTTTCTTTCTCTAAAAACCTTATTCGGAGTATTATGTATATTTTAAAACAAAAAATAGCCAAATTGGTCCATCCGTTTTTAAGTGATTACAAACTAACAACATTTTTATTACTTACATAGATTATTTATCAAAATTTCTCGCACACAAATAAGGTAGAAAGGCGGACATTGTCTACCAGTCCAAAAAGGGTGGTAAAGAGATAAGATGGCAGGTGCTCAGTTTGAGAGAAACATAAATATAATATATTAATAAGATATTTCGTTTCAGTTACAAGAATTGTCAAAGTTAAATGATAAAATTGTGTAACCTGTACACTTGACTTTTACTAAACTGTACAATATTATATTATTACCTATTGACTTTTTAAAGTAGTTTTCTTATGTTTTTCACTGGATTTTATACATTGCATAGTGATATTGGGTTAATAGCTTGATACTTTGCATTTCTGAACTCTCATTAAAGGAAGAACTTTGCTTCTAGATTGAATTTTGTAGAACAATAACCATTTAGAGAGTATTACTAACTTAATGTGGGTATGAAAATTTAACTTAATTGGTGTAAAAAATACCGTAGATATTCAAGGGAAAAAAATACATAATCATTATCTTTATTTCACCCGGATTTCCTAAAGGAAATTCTTATCTTTTCTGAAACATTCACAGGCTGTTATGTACCTAAATAGAATTGTCACTTAGTTCTACATGCATTGTTTGTGATTAGAGTTTCAGCTAAAACAAACGGAAAAAGTTCAATTATGGAAGGAATAAATATGTTTAGCTTACCTGTTAATTATTTAAAAAAATGTTAGCTTACCTAATTTTTTTTAACTATGATTTAATTTTTTTATTTAATACCTTAGTTCAATGAATTCTGTGGCAACTATGTAATCCTAAATTAAATCAAAGTTGGTCTGCACACTATGCCAACCTGGAACGGTCAACCGCGAGTCATTGTAATACTTGCACTACAAAATACACCGTTACTGCTACAATATTAGGTCTCTGTCGATGTCAAATTGTTACCATAGACTTGCGGTTAATTGTACCGATGATTAAAATTGAAATATCCTTGCTAATGGTTATAAGTATTTGTTCTATACCACCTATCTGTAAAAAAGCATTTATTTTTAATTTTATCATGTCTATTTTGAAAAAAAAAAAAAAAAAAAAAAGGTATGCAGGGTGGCAGGGACATCGACGCGAAAACTGTTACCATGGATTCAGTACATGATTCTGAATCCACTTTTTTCAAATAACTTCTCACGCTCTGGGCGGAGCGGAAGGGTGTGTCAGACTTACTGACTAAAACCCACCCGTGTTCCTTCCGTTGCCTGTGTGCCGGGGTCGCGATATCCCTTTCGGACAAACTCGGAACCCTAGCAGGCATTGGCCCTTCCGGACCCCGTCAGTTGGTGCTGACATCTCTTTGAGGCGCGCGTGGAACACAACGCGCCATCGACCCGGGCCTGGTCCCTATCGGACGGCAAGCTACCCATTGCTCATCATCCGCAAGCTCCCCCCTGCGTTGAAATTTTTCGTCGGTTATTAAAAAAATAATCTGCTGTTCCATACATTTTGACCGCGTAGGTATTGCACTTTTCTATGAAACAGCAGTTTTTTTTTTTTAATAAAAGACGAAATTTTCAGTACAGGGGGGTTCAGAATCATGTACTGAATGCATGGTTAAAGTTTTCGCGTCGGTGTCCCTGCCACCCGGTGTAATATGTTTATTTAGGAAATATTATGTAGTTAAAAGTATTAAGTTTGTACTTTTTTACAGACAATGGCCAAATTTGACACTACTGGCTATTTAGTTGTGAAAATATCTGACCCTCTTCATGAAAAAAATATCGGCCTTAAATGCATTCCTGCACGCTGGGCAGACAAAACTCTTCGCGATGATTATTTAATAATTCGTTATCCTGGAGAAGAAAACTCTGAAACTAGAGAGCAAGTTATAAATAAAGTGCCATCAAAAAAAACATGGCCATTTTATTGTGCATTGATAATATTTAGAACAGGTACTTAACATTTTTAGAGAAGATGGTTTTTCTGGTGTACAAATTGACTGGTCAAACGAGGGACATACCTATAACCTACCTACCTAGGGACATATCATAGGAAATTTTTTTCTTCTTCAAATTGGCATTCAGATGCTTGAAGAAAATTTTAAATTGAAATTGTCCTTACTATCACAAAACCGTGTTAATCAGTTGTTTATGAGCGTTCATTCTAAAAGTTGGCAACGTCGCAAATAGCTGTCAAATATTTCGCTGTTTTGATAAATTTGGCAATATTACTGTATAAATATTGTAACACATTTTAAAAGAGTAACGGTGGAGTTTCTTGCCCATTCTTCTCCATACGAAAACTACCTTTTGGAAGGGGCGACTAGAATCAATTCAATTTTTTTGTAAACTTTGACGTTCAAAAGTGCCTTACAGGGGCCTATTTGAAATAAATGATTTGACTTTGACTTTGAAATATGAAGTATGGCTAACTAGCGAACTAGAATATTAATAATAAATTGCAATTATAAAAAAATAAGAATATTAATAATGAATAATTGTAAAAAAGACATTTGTGAAGTTTCCAAATACTTTTTTACATCTAAAACTAAATATTCGGTGTTACAATATATTTGATTGCATTTCAAAATCAATATTTTAGTTCATTAGTAAATCACATTTCATATTTCCATACGGTAAATAGTTGACAGCTATTTGCGATGTTGCCAACTTTTAGGAAAAGCGCTCTTAAGCTAAATACCTTTTAAACACGTCATTTATTTAAGGAGTTTGACGTAAGATTGACATTAGACACACGTCGAACAAGTGTCTAAGTTTTTATAGTAAGACCCTGTATTTTGCCACCCCTGCTCTAGAACAATAATTTATGCTCATCTATCGAAAAAGAATCACGTCTGACAGACGTGATTCTTTTGTGTTGTTTGCTTGTCCTGCAATCAAACTGACAGGCTCGTTGGTCCAGTGCTTGCAATTACTATTAATGAACATGAGGTCCTGAGTTCAATTCCCAGATCGTGCAAAGTTTTCATCAGGAATTTCTCAGCTGTAGCCCGGAATCTGATTTTGTGCCCGTTTGATGGGAATAGACTCTCCCCCGGTAACAAGAGAAATAATGAGTGAAATCTGGGTGTACTATGTGGGTGCACCTTTGCCTAATCCTTGGGAAGAACAGCCATGCTATTCTGTAAACATCTCACCGTGAAAACTTGGGTGAAGTGAGCTGTCAATAGTGTCAATCCCTGTGGAATGACAGCTCACTCCACGCTCACTTCACCTAAGTTTTCACGGTGAGATGGTTACAGAATAGCACTGCAGGAGTGATGTTATTTTATGTTCAATAAAATACTTCATGTAAAATTAGATTCAGAAGAGGAGCGCACACTTGTGCAAGTGGTTGCAGCTTGAACCGGACGATTTGATAGGGCTTTTCAGTTTTTACTTCAAACTGCCTAGGCTTAGCTGTCCACATTGATGTCGGTATTTTATCTTATAAGGCCGACACAATCTCATGAGGCATTAGGTACAACCAGCTAACCTCAACTTGCCTGAAGTAAATATAAAAGGTTACAGTTGGGGTACTTTAGACAAAGAAAACTCCAACTGACTGCCTGGCAGCGCGGGGTAGCGGGCGACACGGATAGTGTTGTGCCGACCGTAACTAGTCACGTAACCTCGCCGGCACACGACGAACTCTAGAAGTGCGGGGAGTCGAGTCTAATAGAGGTTGCGCTATTAGGTCTTAATTTTTAATTGAATTATTTCGTAACGAGAATCGGATACTCCTAATATGTCCCTAGTTTAACCAGTCACCATGTACATCATTACATATTTATTTTTAATGTATTAAAACTCAAGACAAATCATTTATCTTTACAGATTCTTATGAAAAAGCAATTGAATTTATCACAGAAAACGACAAACAGGATTCACCTACAGCTGCTGATAAACAGCCGGACAAAACGATGAACGAAACAAGTAATTATCATTATTCATTAGTTCCTTCTAAAGAGCAGTGGTTGGTGGAGCAGCACGTGAATCGTGCGTGTCGTGGGTTCGAACCCAGACGGTCACTTTACTTTGTGTAATTTATTTCATCATCATTGCTCTCAAAACGGTAGAGGAAAACATCATCATTTAGCCGTGTCTACCAAACATTCGAAGACACGTGTCATCTATCAACCCGCCGCAAACCCAGTGGGCCGGAGTGGTCGATTACAGCCCAATCACTCTCACAGAGAGTCTAGGCCTATGTCCCAGCAGTGGGAACATTAAAGGTTGATTATGTACTTCAGAACTCCAGCATATAAAACTATTTGTTGTTTCAGAAGCTAGTGCTAGTGCAACTCCATCAACGTCAGGTAAACGTATGCAATCGGAAGAAAATGACAACAACTCAACTAAAGAGGATAATCTCCCGAAGAAAAAACGTGAATCAGCCATACGTTCCGGTAATAATCTCAAAATGTTAATACAGAATAAGCAGTTACATTATTTCCCTAAACAAAAAGTTTCTCCAAAAAAGGTTTTAACTTTACGAAAAGAAGGTCGAACTGAAACTCTTGAAACCTTGATTACCGCCGGAAAATTTAATAAACTAGAAAAACTCTACACCAAAACTGTTGCAGCAGATTCAAATGGATCAACAGTAAACGATGAGACTGCTACTGATGACAGTGATAATAGCAATGAACCTGAAACAATACCTCCCCCTGATAGAAATAGACTAGAGCCTGTACCTCAAAATGAGCCAAATCCAATAAATGCACCTAAAAACCCGGGAAGATTAAAAACTCCATTGCCTGAGACCGTGGATTCTGACCCAACTCAAATATCTTCTACAAATAATCTGGACCAACTTGAAGAAACAAAAAGTCATTTTAAGGGAATTCAGTCTTCATTAAATGCAGAGGTTTCAGTCCTTGAAAGTCTTATACGCAATTTAGCACCTGAAAACGGAACTGAGCATCAGAATATAACAGATATAAAGCACATTGAAGATATTTATAACTCCATTTTAGAGGTGAAAAGAAAGATGAATGCTGTATACCAGGAAAAGAGCGTACAATTGAAAAATACTTTTGAGTCTATTAATTTGTTTGTGCCTGAAATCAAGAAAGGCCTGTCCTTGCCGACGGCAACGATTCAACAATTAAAAGAAAATATTCGGTCTAGTAATGATAAACCGAAACCCTTATCTTCACGACCAGAACAGTTATCTCAAAGAACAGGACCATCTTCTCATCCACGAACACCATCTTTTCAACGATCGGAATCATCTTCAGATTCAGAATCTTTTTCTCAATCACCAAAGCCCTCAACATCTTCTAAATCTAAATATAATTATGTTGCAAAATAGACACTCAAACATCAAAGACCTGGTTCAGGTTTAACAGAACTTATGCCAAATACAGGAATATAATGATTCTGAAGCTGAATAGAAACTGCTTGGAACTAAAATGAGACAATTTGCAAGACTTCTTTTGCGTCTAATATTTACAAAAGAAGCGCTTTCTAAGTGTTCTTAGACTTCATATACCTATTCATCTCTTATGATACTAGGCCTGGGTTAGATGGACATGCTAGAAACGTATTAATGGATTACGTGGCATGCTAAAGAACCTGGCTGTTTCATTGTTAGTCGGGAAGTTATGACCCAAAGTTTGAGAGATAAATTACGTATTAATTAATACATTTTCAATGTAGGTAGTTATTAGAATAGTTTTATAAACGAGCGTAAACTATGCTTGCGCGATGCAGGATTTTGAGTGACGTCAGTGTGATGCGTAGTTCGCATGTGGCGTTGTAGATGCCGCCTTAATTTGAATCGAGATTACCGGAAAAGCTCTTATGCATAATGCGTTTTTAGTTTTTTAAATTTATTTATAGGTATTTCTTTTTTGACGTTATTGTACCTACTTTGTATATTTACGTTGTATTGATTTCAATAAATATCTTATTACTGTTATTAAACTATGATTGAAGAGATTCATGCAAATGAATCATAATAGATCCTTTCTGTGCGTGCTTAAAATAAAAGCAAATTGAGACTTCGTCAATTTGCCGTGTTATAGCCATTTCATTCAACTGTCAAGGAATATCAGTTCTGATTTTACATATTTGGAATATATAGACAATTTAAGTTGATAGTCATATTGCTTAACAATCCCTGACTTTTCTTAAATATTTTTGTAGGAATAACATAATATTTAAGAATTCTTGGCATCCATTCAAGTAACATACCTACTATGAAACCGATATCGCTGCCATAAAATATAGCGGAATATATTCAAGAGCGAAATTGGGACATTTATAGGCACTTTTAGATATTATCTCCGTATTTTAAGGAACTCTTATGGTGTGTTCTTTCATCGCTTAAAGGTGGAGATAAAAAGTCATTTTTGGAAACATATTTTGAACACCGTATGGTGCAGAAAAATTACTACATACTTATAATATGTCTTTCTGGTCTAAAATAATAATTTAGTGCAGGTCCGTTTGGTCCTATGGTTTCCATTTTTGTCACACTATGCAGCCAAGCATATTATAAGTTGGGAGAATACATTGCTGACAGAAATGCTTGGATCAATGGCTGGTCTTGCTCCACAGCCACAAGGGCGCATAAACTAATTGATTAGCATTTGAAAATACTGTTGGAGCTGCTGAAGATTGTAAAACTATCTTTGCATCGTATAGATTCAATATTTTAGTATTATATACTTGCATTTGCGTTGCACATGAGTGAGTACTAAACCTACCATTTACCGGGTACGTCGTTCATTGACTTGAATGTGCCGTGGGAGTTGAAAGTATATCATGCTCACTCAAATATCTTGCTGTTGGTGGCGCATGTGTTGGATTATTTGGTTCCCTTCGAAATGGTTGAGGTAAATGGTGCTGATCCATATGTAATTTTCGTGAAGGGGCGCCGTCAGTTGGGACTGGACATCTCTTAGCTGCAATGGCTTGTTTTAATAAAAAAAATTGAATTATTTACTATGGACTTTGTTAACGTGCACGTCTGACCGACTCCTTGACAATTCAAAAGTGCTTGTATTTTTTGTTTTCCCTTTTGGCAACAGAGCCAATGTCGACTAGAATATTCTGGGTTTAATTAAAATAAATGCTTTGAGTTTGAGTTTTTTTAGAGTTCCTTAGCCAAGAGTGTGTCAACTGGACCCTATTATAATAAAAATGATGCCGTTGCCTACACCACCTGTCTGTCTGTCCGTCACAGGATTGTATCTACAAAATAGTAAAGGGCTGTATTTTTTTATCGTAATTGGCTATCGATAGCCGACACTAGTGTGAAGTTTTCTTAGTTTCTCTGTTGTCATAATCAGCCTATAACCTTCCCACTGCTGGGACACAGGCCTCCTCTCGGTGAGAGGGAATGGGCCGTAATCCACCGAGCCGGCCCAGTGCGGGTCACATCTCTTCGAGTTTCTCTACTTAATGATAGTTGGTCAAAATCTCACGTTTATTAACGTCACTGTTAACTTCAATTTGTCAATAGTTACAAGTTATAAGTTACAAAGACTGCAAGACAAAGCCGTTAAAGGTCGGTTCAAGTCGAAACTTTAAGATGGGGTTCGTCTCTTTGATATAAATGACTTCGAAATTTAAGTTTTACGTCCGCTAACCAGCATTGAGATTAACGGCGATTGGAACGGATTAAATGTTTGAACTTGAAGTAAAAAGTGGAATACTATATACTCGTATAATAGCATTTAATTTCAACTCTTTATTTGTGGCTTTTGTGGACATGATATTTATTACATTTGTAATGTCAATCATGTAATTTGGTTTAAATTGGTTTTTATTTTATTTATCTAGTAAATAGATTCTTTTCTGTTTTGTGAATGTGAGAACGCTGTAGACTGTAGATTTGTTAAACTTTTTTTTTTTTTTTTTGTTATGTACCCGGTACTTGTTGAAAGGCCTACACTATACCCTGTTATTTGAAAATATTGTGAAGCCAATTATTTTTTAAAGAGTACCTAACCGTGGAGTTTCTTGCCAGTCCTTCTCCATAGGAAACGACCCGTTCACCTAGCTTCTGACGTTTCACAAGTGCCCATGCAGGCTTTATGTGAAATAAATATTTTGTTTTTGATCATGTGTTGATCAAATTGTGATACGCGGATTTGGTACTATTTCTTCATTTGTATGCAATTAATAGGTATTATTTCTAAATTTTCTTGATTTCAAGAAATGAAATGAAATGAAATTAAATTGTTTATTCTGTAAATAGGATATCAGAATCACTTTTACACGTCATATAAAAAAATATTAAAAATAAGCTAGATGAAGTCGGTGTATCCTATCTGACTACTCTGAGAAGAAAGGCCGAAACAAACTCAGAGGTCGTAGTCTCTTTTAAAGTCCAGACATAATCTTGGTCAAGTCATATGAGAACCATGTGGATTAGTGTCTGAAATGGTCTTTTGAGGAAAGAAACACATAAATTTGAGTGGACCTGTCCAGTCAGTGCAAGCATTTGTCAGTAATCGTGGAGCTCAACTCAGAACTTAAGGAGCTCAACTCGACGAACAATACCAAAGAAGTCGATAGCTCATTAGTAGTTGCTTTAATAAGTTAAGCCCACTTTACAACTGCATCGGTCCGCGCAAACCGCCGCAACGCAGTAGGTAATTGTTACAGACAGATTCAAATTTCGAATTAAGGCTCGTGCAGACCAGCGCGACGCGACGGCGCAACGCGACTCGAACAATACAATTTCTAAGAAAACTTCACGGTATAACAATAACCGGTGTCGCGTCGCGCTAGTCTGAACGAAGCTTTACAATTTGAATTGTATCCAGTCCAGTGCAATTAGGTTGCGCACATATTATTTTGGGTGTCCCGCGCCGCAACGCAACGCATTGCAAAATATTTGCGCTAACCTATAAGCAGCTATGAGTTCTATAACAGACAGACGAACGAAATAAAAGCCAGCGTCCACAACGCTACTCAAAATTACACAAACTAGTTTATAACGTCGCGTCGTATAAGGACCGCTATTGAAATACTAGTGCTGTGTTAGTCTGGCTACCGCTACTCATCTGTGATTTGAGTTTTTGAGCCTACGTTCGCACGGACGTAAAGATATCGCAGCGGGATTTTATCGTGCACTGGATTTTCAATTCTCGGCGCTAAGCAGAGCATTGAAAATCCAGTGTACGAAAAAATCCACATCGCCGCGGGAATACATCGCACGTACGAACCTGGGCTAAGGCGTTACTTTTGAGAGGCGTCGAGGACGATGAGCCTAAGGGTTATTTTTTTACCATTTTGGCACCAAACCCTAAAAATGTAATATATTTCATCTAAATTTTCATTTAGTTACAAGTACAGAATAAATTCTCGCTCTAGGGCTGTCCAAGTTGCTGAAACCAACAAAATACTGATGAATTAAAAGTTGATAAAACTGCGCTGTATCACTCAAGCGGAAGCCTCTGTGGAGCACAAAGGCATAATTTCATACTGCAGTTCACAATGAACCACGGAATAATGTTCTCTAACAAGGACAAACAGTTTTTATTGGAGGAAAAGGTCCAGTGCCCGACGAGCCGTGCAGATGCACCGTCGGACACAGGTAAGTATGAAATAATGTTAGAAAAGTTACAGGTAGGTAGCCTCATGTGGGTATTCTCAAAATGTATACCTAGTAAATGTACCTACACATGCACATGCATATTTGTAAGGCCTAGCCCGCACAGCGAACGACGCGACGCGACACCGAAAGAATAATTTCCGAGAAGTTTTCATAGAAATTGTTCCACAAGAGTCGCGTCGAGCCTGTCTGCTGGCCGTGGCCCCAGAGCCCGCACTAAACGAACAAGTATAATTTGATATGACTAATTTCGTAATATAATTTAGGCTTAAGTAACCTATCTATGAGTGATGCTCAAGTCAAAACGCAGTAGGATAGTTGTAGGTGCCTAATTTCGATTAAAAAATCGTACGAATTTACGTTTACGTCGCACGTTCGTGCTGGCCTCCGGTTTTACTCAGGCATACCAATCTATTCTGCCGCTTATATCCTACTACAGGGCAAAAACTTCTCCCTTTTCCCTCACACTTATGTTCTCTGAATCCCGCCATCTTTGCCTTGTCTGCTGCGGTTTCGATGTCGCATGTTTTAGAGTTACTTATGTATGTCTAGTATTTTTTTATTTTTTTTTTCTCAATTAATTTTATGGTTCGTGCAGACTAGCGCGACGCGACACCGGTTATTGTAATACCGTGAAGTTTTCTTAGAAATTGTATTGTTCGAGTCGCATCGCGCCGTCGCGTCGCGCTGGTCCGCACGACCCTTAAAGTCAGCTTTGCACGATTCGTAGCGGACGGTGCAACTTTATTGCATGAATTGACCTAGATTAACAAAGAAGACCTACACACAAGAATAGCACCGAATAATTTATTATAACAATTCATAAAATTCTGATAACCAGACGCCTGAAAAGCAAAATACGCGCGCGTAGACCGAAAGCCAACCGTCAACAATTTATTCTATTAAAACAAAAGACTACACTATCATGTGAAGCATTGTTCTTATCGAGAGGGTAGGTACCTACAATAAAACACTTATATGTTGGCGTGAAATAAAAAGGTAGTAAGACATGGCAGTAAATTTTCGCATGACGACCGCCTCATAAGGTTGCTAGCGATAAAATGTTACATGCCCTAAGCAGGGATGGCACATGGCACACGTTTGTGATTGTTGGTTTTCAATAGCAAAAGAAGTGTTTTTGTTTTGATGGGTAGGTACTTAGATAGTTTTGTTCGAATAGTTAAGATACCATTCCGTAGCCGACCGCAGGCGCCGTGTTGCCGCGACAAGACTGGTTTCTATGAAACCAGTCTTGTCGCGTACCGCATATCTTCCGTAGACGCGTCCTTTGCAGCTACGGGTGAGCGACAGACGATACGTGTAGCCCGACCGCAGACCAGTAGTGCCGCCAACGCTCGAACGATCACACGTTTTTTGAAGATAGAATATATCTCCGCTCTGGGCGGAGCGGGAGGGCGTGTCAGACTTTTACTGACTAAAACCCACCCGTGTTCCTTCCGTTGCCTGTGTGCCCCTAGCAACACACAGGCAGCTGGCTGCCGCCTGCGGTCGGGTTCGAAATCATGACTGCAGCGACATGTCTCCGCGACTTGTCGACGCGACATGACGCAGCGACATGTCGCCTGCAATTGCCGCCTGCGGTCGGGTAAGGAATGGTACCTTCAGACTTATCATTCATGAAATTGAAGTTGGCTGACGAGGTCCCCCGACCGCACACTTTTTTTTTGTGTTTATATGATTTGTTTTTCTCGTTTTTAGTTCCAAACCACAAAAGAAAAAACGGATCCCTATAGGATCACTAATTTGTCCGTCCGTCTGTCTGTCAATCTGTCTAGACCCCTTTTCTAAGGAAAGCTTGGAGGTATCAAGTAGAAATTAATATCAAATACGTATGTAGATCAATGTTTCCTTGGAGCTCTAAAAAAATCAAGCTACTAAGTCAACGCAATAAAAAAATATGGCCTTTAGGTATGCGACATATTCTGATACCCGCAAATAAATCAAAACCTAGGGTCCTACTTCCGCACGTGTACAAGTGGCACGGGTCGATCGAAGGTTGAACCATGCTTGCCGCGGTCGGTTCATGGATGGGTGATCAGACCATCCATTAAATATCGAGACTCCTCCGTGCCTCGGAAAGCACCTTAAAAGCGTTCATTCTAAAAGTTGGCAACGTCGCAAATAGCCGTCCAATATTTAGGTACCTGCTTTGATAATTTGGCAATATTACTGTATGGAAATAAGAAATGTGGCTAACTAGTGCACTAAAATATCGATTATGAAATGCAATAATTAATATCGTAATGTGGATATTTAGTTTTAGATGTAACAAAATATATTTGGAAACCTTCCGGATGCCTTTTTACACCTAAAACGCTTACAACATCAAATTCAGTGATAAATTGCAGTTCATTATTAATATTCTAGTTCACTAGTTAGCCACGTTTCATACTTCCATACAGTAACATTGCTAAATTTATCAAAACGGTAAATATTTGACAGCTATTTGCGACGTTTCCAACTTTTAAAATAAACGCTCCTATGCCGTTGGTCCCGGCTGTCATTTGGAAATCTGTGACATTCGTTACGGCTACTCAGAAGCCAGAAACTCTGGCAACTACCTACTCTTACCAAAAGGTATCATCTTTAACTGGGCGGTGGAGATTAGATAGGCAGTCGCTGCATGTAAACAACAGGTATCCAGCTGCATCTGTTTAGACTGGAAGCCGACCCCAAAATAGTTGGGAAAAGGCGCGCAGATTGAAATGCTTTGAATTTGAGTTTGATATCAAACCGGACAGCCCTGCCGCCTGCCGACATTAAACACAATTGACGATGGTGCAATCAGACGCGGAACAACATCCCTCACGGTGTTACCCAGAGATTAGTTGTAACTAACGTTCGCTCTTCGCCCTTCTGGATTGTTCGAGAACGATCCCGTGTTAGTAAATCTACGAGTGAAATATGTAAGTAGGTATATTTGACTGGTTTTTCTTGATTGGGTAAAGGCTTCCGTAAACAGTAAGAAAATTTGACTCACTTGGGTACCTAATTATTTACGTGCTCAAGGCTCATGGCGCGGCATGGCATGGTAAAGGATTTTCGTAAGCGGAAATGATTTTAAATGTTATTTTCACCCATAGCACACATTTGTTGATATCGTCAAAAGAGGATTAGAGAATACCGCGGGAAGCTGCGGTATGCCGCGGAAGCAGTGGCGAAGGGTGAGTTTATGAGAAAGGTAAGCCGGAGCCAAAAAAAAAAAAAAAAAAGGTTACCTAGCCCGGACGTGGCGCACGTTTGAATATCACTTGAGAGACCAGAAAACACGGGGTTCTGAACTGAAGAACATAGTTCCAAATGAGAGTCCATTACGGTGTCATACTTGCTCAGATATAACAAGGTTTCAATATAGTTACCGCGGTTATCAGAATTCGGACGTTCATCGTGGCCGCGAAAAGCTACTTCTTGTTTACCTAACAAAATAACGGTGTCAATAAACCGTTTCATTAAATTCCTATTTCGAGCTACTTTCCTATTATGATCTTCAAGCGAATTAGTGAAAAATGGTTCTACTTATCCTAGTATTCCCGAAGTCATGTCAATCTAAACAGCTACGAATATGCTTTTCAGTCTGCACATGTTTTTTTTATGAATTCGTCAGATTATTAAAATCTGTAAAACCCCCTTTATTCCATAAACTACTAGAATCTGAGAAAAGTAAACATGGAAAACAAAACATCTTATTTAATTTGCAACTACCAGACAGCCATTGATATTTATCGTAAAGGGAAACATTAAAATGTTTGAAAAGCGTCGTTTGTAGTTTATAGTCATATCTGGTCGAGCACGACCTAGCCTAATTATGTGTTTCTTATTTTCAAAACTTAACCTTGAAAAGCATGTTTCCTCACGAAGCAAATAATCTGTCACACAACAATCTAAAACTATTAATGCCGTCATCCTACTAATAACTTTTCTAATTTACTGTAAAAAAGTAATTTCAACTTGCTAATCTATCGACTTACCACAAATTCCTAATTACAACGACGGCGAACGCACAATTTCACAACAAACTCACGATTATCCAATTCTAATTGTTACACTAATACTACACTAATAACTTATATGAATACAACGAATAAAATGCTAATTAACTACAAGTATTACATATTATAACAAAATTAAAGGTTATAAATTCTATTATCTATTTACGTCAAACGTCGACTAACAAATTATTGCGAGCGTGGAGCGATGTTTGTCCCTCCTCCATTCCCGAACCAAACCGAACGCTTACGAAATTCAGCGAATGGATTCCTACACTCAATCATAACTCGACTTTTTACGGCTTACTATTGCCTCAAAAAACAGCGTGTCACGTGACCTGAAGTGACGTCATGACGAGATTATTTTGTATAGAAATTTAAGTTTTCATAACCCGGGCGGACAACGAGTTATACTGGAGGCACTAGAGCAAAATTGGCGCGCACTTTAAATGTTTTGTTTTCGTTGGAATATAAAGACAATTTTTTTAATGTAGGTTAGGGTTTTGTAATACTTTAATTTTATGGTGTAAGTATTAAATAATACATTCAGTGTGATTATTAAACACTGCTGGGAAAAATTATGACAGTCAGTAGGACTGTCATAATTTTCTAAGGGAAGCCGACAGGAATCGGGTTATTGGTTAGCTGCGCCCCTGCGCGGAAGGCATACAAATTTGGCTCGGCGTGGCTCGGCGTGCCATGGCACGGCAAAGCATTAAGCTTGCCATGGCACGCCGAGCCGCCTGTTGTACGCATGATTTCACGGCGTTTTTACATCGAGTAGGTAGGTTCTATGCTCTGTAAAAATTTGTCCTGGAATTTTATTCAGACCAAACAATTTGGTTTGATCAGGATTTAGAATCCCTACTAGACTAAACTCAAATGCCAATCACTGTCCACTGCTGGACATAGGAATTTCCCAAATTACGGTGTAGCATGGGACAGGACCCCATCAGTCTGCCGCCTGCAGTACCTACCCAATTCTATTATTATTTAAATATTAATAAGCATGAACTATTTTGCTCGCCCTGAGCCAAAGTAATTAGGTACAGCAGCGGAGTATTTTCCGGTAATTTTCGGGCACGTTCCTGGAACAAGTGTATAATTTTTGCAATTAGGTAGAATGAAAGTTATAATTATATTTCGCTACAGAACGAGAAGGAAACCGTGATTATGAATGAAACATTGGGTCATAAATAATGTACAGTAAGTACAACTATTTTCTTAATGTCCCGCGGCAAACTTCGTGTTTCGTCTGTCGTCGGATTTCTATCAGTTGCCCTTTGCACTTGGTGCTTGTATGTATTGACTCCTACCGCTGCGCTCGCGTTGCCGTCAACCATAATTATCAAGTGCAAAGGGCAACTGATGGAAATCCGACGACTGACGAAACACGAAGTTTGCCGAGGGACATTAAGAAAATAGTTGGACTGTACTTAAGTTTCTTTTGTTAAAGTGTAGATTTTCTTTTGCTAGATTTAATTTTGTACACATTAAAGAAGTAGTTATAAGCAGCCTGTAATTGAATCACTGCAGGACAAAGGGCTCTTATTTCATTGAGACGAAACGAGCGCTAATCACCATTTTTGTTGACTTCCCACATGGTGGCTATTTCAGACCACGAAGTTAAGGATACCTATCTCTAGTACAGCACTACGGCGCGAGCATGTCTGTGACGCGAATCCATAAGTTTATCGTCTACCAAAAATCGCTCAACGCGCCTAAAGAAGTTTTTTAGTTTAAACTTAGATTTGAATCTTACGAGCGAATCATATTCCTCCGACCAATGACATCGACACTTTATACCTATTTTATATCCTCTTCTAAAACATGGAGTCCTAGTAATTGGGCAGGTATGGCGTAAATAAATGCTGTAAATATTTACTAAATGCTGTACCTAACGATAATCGTCATCATGACCTTTTCAAGACTGCGTACAAAATTAAAAGCAAAATCACGTAGACGTCAAATGAAACATGCACGCTGACTTGCAATTTGTAACCGAATTAGCTTCGACCTGCGACTTAAGTACGATTAACACTAATTTTCCGGGGGTGTTGGGGCGGACGATAGCGACCCACAACCACAGTGTACGCTCTCTAATTCTGCGGCTGTGAACCACGATATGTATGGTCCTTGACACGAACACATCCTCTCGCCATCGAGAAGTGAGAAAATTGATTCAGAACCATTTTAGGCATTTTTGACGTTTGATTTCGAGTATTTGAATGCTTGCTAATAGATAGCACGTATCTATTCTTCTTCTTATATTTTACTAGCTGCTGCCAGAGGCTTCCCCCGCGTGGACCCTTATTATTTTTCTAAAATAAAGGCCTAAGCCTAAGTCACTTCTTATAACATCAGCTATCTGCCAGTTAAAGTCTCATCAAAATCGATCCAGCCGTTTCGGAGATTAGGCGGAACAAACTGACAGACAGACAGAAAAAGATTGAAATCTGTTTTTACAAACCGACACTTCAATTTTATTTATTTGTGTATACATGTAGATCGTATCAAACCATAAGTACAGTAGACCGCAGGTCGGTGTCACACTTTGACCTTGACCTGGCCTAAAGGCCAGCTTGTACTTACTGCTTTTGCAACCGCTACCACTGACGTGCAGCGTACTATAAAGTCAGTCTATTATTGTTCCTTTGCAGGAAAATAGCCTCTTCTTATTCAGAAAAGGCACGAGCATTGATCACCACGCTTGCTCACGACGGGTTGGTGATTTTAAACTATAAGTGCAGGTTTCCTCACGATGTTTTTCTTCACCGATGACAGGAATATCCAAGATAATAATTTCCTTACGTATTAAATCTGTGATTGTAGATATAATTTTGTTCTGTTTTTGTTTTTGTGCCAAATGTGTGTTGTGTATATTGAAGATTGATTTAAATAGTTTCATGTTTAGTCAATATTTTCAACTTTACGTATAGATAATTGCTTATTTAAAAATAAGCCTTACTATTTATATTTGCATGCCAAATTATGGCGAAATGTGTCATCGCACAAGAATACATATTTAATAACACCTTTGTATTATCACATTTAAAGCAAATAAATGACTTTGACTTTGACCTTGAAACTCAGAAAGTACTTAGGTACATGTGAATTGAAAAAGTCACATTGGTGGTCCGGCCGGCTACTATAGGTACCTATTGAACAAGATGGGCAAGCAGCAAGGTGATAAAGAAAAGAAAGAAAGGAAAGGTAAGATTTGGTAGGTACCGGTCTGATGACCTTGGGGGCGCCGCCATTTTAAATGCACGTTGCCGAAAAGTTACATTATTGCATTTCAAATACGTTTTGATTCGCGCCGATGCGCCCCGACGCTCTACGACGCGCTTACTCAGGTGTGAATCGTACCTACTCAAATTGCCCTTGGTTTATTTATTTTAAACAATTGAAAACGAATTTGATTTTCCTTCGTGTCTACAGCTGTGGCACTGTTTACCAGAAATTCAATTACAATTTCCCTGAAATATTAACAGTATATTCATTTTCATACAAGTTGGTATACTTACTGGGAGACAAACATAATACAATGTGAAATTTAATTCGTTTGCATCCTCTTAAGGGGTCATAATGAAAGCCCCATAGTGAAAGTTGTTCATAATGATGAGTACAATGGCCCCTTAAGAGGATGCAAACGAATTAAATTTCACATTGTATATTATGTACCTCCAAAACCTATACAAAAGGTGAAACTGACTGACTGACATGTATCAACGCAAGGCGAAACTACTAGGACTACGAACGTGAAATTTTGCACACAGCTTAGTTTTATAATGTTCCCTACATTATAAAAGTAAGCTGTGTGCAAAATTTCATTCTACTGTTGATTTCGTATTGTTGGTTAATTTCGTGTATAAATAAAAATATTATTTCAAATTACTTTAATATTTCGTAATTTTTAGTTTTTAAGTAAAAACTGGGGTGTTTGTTTGTAATAAGTAGTTAATAGTTTTTTATGTAAATATTTAAAGAAATCATTGTAAACATTTATAGATTTTTTTATTTAAAAAAACTACATAGTATACTTAGTTTTTTTTTTATATGCTTGCCCAATGTAAAGAACGGGTCTACATGTTTAAGGCTACAGACGTTTCAACAAAAGCAGTTACTTATGTCAAAACACCACCAGAAAACGTAATTTCAACCGACCCATACAAATATGGTGGACTTTTAACTGAGAAGAAATGTTTCGGTGTCTGACAGCTTGATCAATAGCAGCATGGGTGTTGTAAAATGATTCCGCTTGATGGCCTTACTATATATCAGTTAGATCCCAACAAACTTTTGAAACAACCAAATTTTTTTGCGATTACAAACTTACTTTTGCAGTTTGAGAATTGACCGTGACGTATATCAATGTATGGGAGAACATGTTTATCAATTACTAAGTTGTTTGTTATTGGGATAAATTCATCCCAACTACGGAACTCTTAATTGTGTGTGGTCCGATACGCACTTGGCCGGTTTCTTTTTTCTAACATGCACTAGAATTTGACCAAGATTTTGAGATGTTTCCCTATGCCAGGCCGTCTCACTTACACGTATTAGTCCATATGTTATAAACTACTGAACCGATTTTGATGAAACTTACACTGTTCCCTAAGTTGAAGTACCTAAATGAAATACAATAAAAAAAAATGGTCACAATCCGATTAAAAGTTTTGGAGATATGCGTGGACAAACACCATACACCTATAAAAATTTGTATATTTGTTTGGAAGCCTTAACAGATTATCATAATGTGAATATATTGCAGTTCCAATAATATTACATAATACATATCGAATTGATAACCTTCCTTTTATTGAAATCGGGAAAAAAAAAAACAATTAAATCAAAGATAGGTACAACTCTATACAAACACAATCCTTTATTATGCGTTCGTGATTTTGGTTCCAAAAATGTAAACAAATATGTATCATTGGAAAAATTACTGTAATATACATAAAGTTCAGTTTGCGTTACAACTTCAAACATTTTTATGACTTTTTCAATAGTTCTGGCCATTCCGAAATCAACTTAGGTAATTAAAAGTTGACATTTGTTTAAGTGGAAATAAAATTAATTGGAGACTAGCTTTTAAATATGGAATAGGTACGCTATCACTCTATTTGAAAATACCAACGTGATCGCTATTTGTTTTAAATACAATTTTATGTCACGTGACGTTTAGACCTGTCTGAAGGTGAAACTCGATCGTGGCTCTTGTGTGACCTACGTGACCGTTGCCACTAAGATGTTAACAATTTATATGCAAAAAACCGGCCAAGTGCGAGTCGGACTCACGCACGAAGGGTTCCGTAGGTGCCGTATTAAGATTGAGCAAGAAACGCCGAAAAAAAACATGTTTCTTGTACGGGTTATTGACTTTATTTTATTTGTAGTTGTTTTCGCGGCAATAGAAATACACGATCGGTGAAAATTTCAACTGACTACCTATTACGTTTCATCAGATACAGCCCGCTGACAGACAGACGGACAGACGGACGGCCAGCGGAGGCTTAGTATAGGGTAAAATACAATAGACGACGTATATTTTGTAACTTAATCCGCTTAAGCCGAAAGCGTCAAGGCAGCCCGCGAGTTTCAAATTTTCTTACGATTTTTGCAATTTGCAGGTCAATATCATGTTCTATGTTGATCTAAATATGATTCGCGGCCGTATCAAATGTTTATTTATAGAATTATAATCATTAAAATTATCAATACAACTCTCTAAGTAGGTACATATAATCCCATTGAATGACTATTTCATGAAATCATGACATTTGCCGATTATGCTAACTTATGGAGTTGTATTGCTGATTATAATGATGTAAAGCCATATTTGTTACGGACGCGAATCATATTTTAATAAACATAAAACCTGACACTGACCTGCAAAATGCAAAAAACTAAAGAAAATTTGAATCTCGCGGGCTACCTTAGCGCATCCCCCTTAAAAGTTTTTAAAGAGTAGAACCCTGTAAAAATCGACACAGTATAGGGAGTATACATAATTACAGTAGTAACTGGCTGGGCCCAATTATTTATAATAAATTACCAAGTGATAATAATAATAATAATATCATTTATTTGCATGAAATATGGTGCTTACAGATCTCATAATACAATACATAGTACTTCATATTCCGCCTACTAAATTCAGCATGCAAATTTAGGTTGTGCCATAATTTTAATTAATTAAATAATAAATTGCAATCATTTATATATGTCACAATGGGAAAATGTCATGAAATTAAAATACAAATGTCAAACTATGAATATTACACATGCCAAAGTATGAAAAATTACAAATGTCAAACTATGAAAAATTACAAATGTCAAACTATGAAAATTACAAATGTCAAAGTACGAAAAATTACAAATGTCAAACAATAAAAATACTAATGTTAAAACTATAAAAATTACAATTTTCAAGACAAGCTTAGAGGAATGGCAAAGTTAATTTAATTACATTATTCATGTCTGTAATAAATAATTCTTTGTATTAAAATTCATAAATTCATTAATAGAATAGAAACAGTTTGTATTGGAAAGATTTAAATGCTTTGCTATTTAAGAATAGACTACGTAAATTTTTGATAGGTAAAACGTACTACAGTGTGACTGAGTTCCTATCTGAGAAAAATATTAGTTGACTTTTCTAGTTTTCGTTATAATATATGGAACTCTAATTTAATTGAATATTGATTAATTTAATAATAATTGATCGAATAATAGATAATAATTTGATGTAAATAATATAATTACTTATGATAATAATTTGATGTAAATATTTGCATGCTTAATGGCAAAATATGGCTGATCTTTGTACTTTACTAACACCTATTGATGTATCATCTACCCATATTTGCAAAAATAAAATTATTCTATTCTAACTATACTCCTTAGTAGTACTTCCTAATACTTTGTTAGTTATAGTGTAGTTAGTGGGGGGTGTGCGGAGTATAGTTAGTATTAGGGTTCTGTTTGGCACCCCACGGGTACGGAACCCTAAAAATATCATTTCTTTAGTACTTTGGGATATTAGGGCTTTGCTCGGCTGGTCTAGGTTGAAAAGAAATGACAGCTTTTTACAAATTGTACTAGAGGGTTTTAAAGTAGGTACGTTCGGAGTATGCTAAACAGTTCGCTCCGTTAATAAAAATAATGGTATATCAAATTCAAATTCCAAATATTTTATTTCACATAAACCTAAGTACAAGGGCACTTATGACACGTCAGAAGCTAGGTGCACGGTTCCAATTGGTCGTTTCATACGGAGAAGAGCCGGCAAGAAACTTCACGGTTAATCATTTAAAAATAGTAATTGTTTTTTTTTTATCGTTCGGTATTAAGCAACATGAACGTGCAGTCGTCGGTTTTCTATCAGTTGCCCCTTGCACTTGGTGCTTGTACGTTTTGACTCCTACCGCTGCGCCCGCGTTGCCATCAACCATAATGATCAAATGCAAAGGGCATCTGATAGAACTCCGACTACTGACGAAACACGAAGTTTGCCGAGGGACATAAAGAAAATAGTTGTACTGTATTGAGCAGATAAAAAACTAATGATGATAGTAAAAGTTAGAATCGGCCACTTTGTGTTTGAAAAGCAATATTTACGTAAAAGTTGCCTGCAATTGAAATAGATTTTCAAAGAAAACAAACTTGCTTACTCAAAAGTTTGAATGTATGTAGGACCTTCATATTGCACATGTGTTTCTGAAAAGATATCATAAGTACCATTACAGGTCCATCGACTCGAAAACTTTACGAGTATACTTATAATACTTACTAGCGACCCGCCTTCGCTTCGCGTGTTTTTAACATGCTTTTATTAGGTCGACCTGTATGTATGTAACTATGTAATCAAATCTAAGAAAACTAATTTAACCATCTTCTAAAGATCGTAGCGTTATGAAAATTGGCAGTTGTATGTGATTTTGATGACAATACAATAACATGGTACTGTCGAGCTGATCTGATGATGGAGCCGGAAGATATGAACTGGAACTTCATGATGGATGATCGTATCATAGCCGTGTTTGGACTTGTTAGAAAGGTCTTGTAATGAACGTTGACCATGATTAGGTTTCAAGGTCTGATGATGAAGCCGGAAGATAGGCACTAGCATTCCATGATGAAATATCGTATCATAGCCGTGTTTGGACTTGTTAGAAAGGTCTTGTAATGAACTTTGACCACGATTAGGTTTCAAGGTCTGAATACGCCTATAGGTGCACGTAAAAGCGTGTTTTTTAGTGTTTTTTAAACTATTAATTTTACTTGTCAAAACATCGAGATTTTTTTATTAGAAGTATGGTAAGTTTAATATGAAAGTATCAAGCGACACTTATTTTTGGTAAAAACAGCTTAAAAAAAAACCGGCCAAGTGCATGTCGGATCACGCACAATGAAAGGTTCCGTAGTTAGGATGAATTTTTCCCCAGAGCAAACTTAACATTGTAGTTGAAAAACATGTTCTCCCATAAGGAATGTATAAAAAAGTCACATTTGTGCCAGCCCAGATTTGAACCTTAGTAATGTAATTATTTAAAAATAAAATCACCACACTGCAAACGCATAGTGACCGTGATCGCTTTAGATTGTTTTTACACAGTAAAGGCTTATTTATTACAGTAGGTAACTAAATGCGTTTAATAACATAATCTTGTATCTAGTCTTCTTGATGAGGTGTTCCACTCAGAGCACTGATTTCAACAGCACTTGTGCGAACCGCACCTGACCACGTCCACGAACCGCACTAAAACAAAATTTTGATAAGTGTGGTTAGTGGAAGTGCCCAGGTGCGGTTCGGACAAGTGCTGTTGAAATCAGTGCTCTGAGTGGAATACGTCTTTTTAATAATATATACAACCACCATTAACAAGCAATAATACAGTGCCAAGATCTGAAATCAATAAACTGTTGCTTAGTTACCTAGTACTGTCTTGTTTTTTTTTCTATAAAAAAAAACGAAGAAATTTAAGAAAGAGAGTAAAAAATAAAAATAAATTGTCTCTACTGGCCAAGAAGCATTTGGAATCACGCAACCAACATCACGCCTGTAGACCTCGGAGGGTTAGACAGAGGTCTACCTACAATACACCCACACTTCGCCAGTTATTTTTAAGTCCCATGTAATAGGGGGCTAGCCCAAATCCAGACCGGGGCTGCTACTGAGAAATTCCTGACGGAAAAACCCAATGACACTGCCCGATGAGGGCTTCGAACCTAGGACCTCATGCTCAGCAGTAGTGCGTGCGATCACTAAACCAAGGAGGCAGGAAAAGTCCAAAAAGAACTAAAAACCAGCATTTAAAAAGTGTTCTTCCTACTGTAAATAACATAGCAATGGCCTTGCCCAAGGGTTGGGCAGAGCTGTACCTGTAGTACACCCACATTCACCAGTTATGTTTAAGTCCCATGTAGTAGGGGGCGAGCCTATTACCATCCGCCGGGCACAAATCCAAATTCCGGACTGCTACTGAAAATTCTATATACAACCTTAGTTTTTGTTTACACTAAACCTCTTAAGGGGTCATTGTTCTCATCATTATGAATAACTTTCACTATGGGACCGACGCTGAAATCGCGAAAAAAAAATCAACTGTTCCCTACATTTCGACGAGTCAAAGTGAAAGTCAAAGTACAATGACCCCTTAAGAGCTTTAGGGTAAACAAAAACTAAGGTTGTATAAAATCCCAATAACACTTTACCTGACTTGGGAATCCAACCCGGGTCCTCATGCTCGCTTGCGGCCACTAGACTATCGAGGCAGTCAAAAATAGTGCCTACAAAAGTCAGTATTTAAATGTTAAATCCGTAGAATTTACAATAAATCGCTTACAATGACGTCGATTGATTAAGCCGCAGTCCACTGACCGACGCGTCGGTCAGTGGACTGCGGCTTAATCAATTCGTTTTGGTGACTTTTGTGGTGAATACATCACTCTGCAAAAACGCTGAAAGAAAAATAAGTTTATTTGTCACAAAAACACTTCAATTTACAAAAAACAGGCCAAGTGCGTGTCGAATAAATTATCCCAGGAACAAACTTAACATTTTAGTCGAAAAACATGTTCTCCCATACATTCCAACTGCAAATGTAAGGTACGAGTACCTATCAAACCTAGCTCGAGAACATAGCATAAGTATAATCAACCTATAATGTTCCCACTGCTGGGACACAGGCCTCCTCCCTTCGAGAGGGAGTGGGCTGTAATCTACCACGCGGGCCGGGTGCAGGTTGGTAGATGTCAGTTTTCTCACGATGTTTTCCTTCAACACCGTTTTGAGAGCAGTGGTCTTCTTCTTCTCGAGTGGTTAGTGACTAACCTCTACCCTAATTACGTAACACATTTCGTAAACCATTACGACTAATCTGTTTCACTTTGACAGTTCAACAAAATTCATTACGTTGTTGAGCTGTTTTTATTTTCGAACTTATGAAGCAATGAATGAGCAATCTGTTTCAAAACGATTCAGATTCTGATTCATCGTGTATTACGCAATTAGGGTACTGGTGTCAGAGTTTTAAGAGCCTCCGACTTGGCTTCACATGCCGTCGAGAAATATCTCTCAGGCATGCCGGTTTCCTAACAATGTTTTCCTTCACCGTTTTTGAAGCAAGTGAGTGAGTGTGCAGTGGTGATGAAATTATTTACACAAAGTAAAGCGCCAATTACAATTCGTAGGTCAGAGCCGTTAACACTGGACCACCACTGTTTAGAGTTCAAAAGTAAATCTAAAAGAAAAATAAACTCAAAATTGTAGTTAAAAAACATGTTCAACATTCCAACTGCAAATATAAGTTGTTAGTTGAGTTATTTATCATGTTATTTTAAGACTATAGCTATCTTGTAGGTTTTCTTGCAATCAATAAGTATATAACTATTCTCTGTATTTTTTAAAAATTTTGAGCTAAGGGCCGCGGGAATGGTCATGGTCAACATTCATCAATTTTCTTTAATAACTTAAAAAACAGTTATTTTAAAATTATTAAAAAAAAAAAAATTAAGTCCTCATAACTCTTTCATTTGTCACACGGTACAGCTTGGCAAACTTTTTTTTTTAAATTTTCTCATTTTTCCCCCAAAAGTGAACCCCTTTTTCAAAATTCATTTATTTACGCCGTTACCTACACGTTTGTATTTGAAACATAGAAATTCATATGTGTACCCAATTTTAACTTAATCAGACCAGTAAATTTTAAGTTAATTAGACCAGTAAATTTTAACTTAATCAGACCAGTAAATTCGGAGCAAATCGGCTGTGACAGCCAGACAGACACAAAATACTTTTTTTTAAATGTTTTGTTGCAAAAACATAAATATACAAAATAAGTATGTTGACATTTCTGGCTTCTTCTTCGGGCTGGCTCGTTCTTTAGTCAAAGAATTAGCATTGCCATTCAAGGTGGCCATGCTGCCAGTCTTCTGGGCCCGCTTCCGGATGACATACATGCGGACGAGCACTTCGTACGCCTAAGGCTAAGAAATCACGGATCGATTTTCATCTACAGCCGGTGGTGGGGCCGCAAATTAAATACTCGTACGAACTTGTAGTACATGGAAATGCAGATGGTAAATTTCACGACGCCGTTTATGCCCGCGGCTTGCGCGATTGTTTGCGGGTCCCGCTGCACTCGCCACCGTGCCGGGCGCGGCTGGTATTTATTTGTATAGTAAGTTAGTTAGTCTTTTAATTTTGTACCTAGTGTAAATAGTTAGATTGTGTTATATATTGTATATAAGAATTTTAATGAAAAAAACAAAAATAAAAACCATAAACAGATGTTTTATCTTGCGTATAAAGTAAAGAGAAACATTTTCTTACACAAAAATGCCAAAAGATCGCAAAAAGTACTTTCCCGTACCGGGAATCGAACCCGAGCCTCCTGGGTGAAAGCCAGGTATCCTAGCCACTAGACCATACGGGAGATAGAAATAAAGTCAAAATGGTGATTGAATTGGAATTAACACGAACAGCTGTGCAAACTTTATCTTTTATTTTATTTTATCGTCACGATCAAGACATCATTTAATTCAAGGGCAGTTAAATATTGGATAACAAGCATTACTATAACCTATACTAACGTATTGATGACGTCAGCGCATGCAAAATGTAGTTTAAATTTTGCATGCGCTGACGTCATCAATCTTTATTTTTGTTGTTATTTGTTTAATAAGGGCCGTTTTTTTTCGCAAAAACCCGAAAATGCCTCGACCGATTGTGATGAAACTTTGATAAGTTGTTGTGAGCGCGTAGGAGACGATTCCTAACAAAAAAAAGAGTATTGCAACGCATGTGTGGCATTAGCTAGTAATAAATAAAAATGTTTTTATCAACCGGATCCAGATTCCGGGCTGCAACTGGAAAATTCCAGATGGAAAAACCCAATAATACCTACTTTCCTCGACCTTAACCTACTTTATAACCAAAAAATTACTTCCAGAATCAGGACAACTCCGTATCTTCACAAGTTATGTGCAATCTTCATAAAATCCCTGCTGTAATCTATTCAGGGCCCTAAGCAAACGAGTGTTAATGGTCCTTGGGACCTCCGAGGTCCTAAAATAACAACATTCGCATGATTTGTGAGGAAATCGCACATTTTTTCCTGAGTAAAAAAGCGCATTTTTTTTTTGAGGTGGGTAAGTATGTAATTTTCTTGCGGGTGTGTACCTAGGGTAAAAATATATGTGGGGATTTTGCTGCTTTAAAAAAAATATACATTAAAAGGGAAGCCCGGGATTTAGTGAGCTATTTCCATGAATAAAACCATGTTTGCTTGTATGCAATTTAATAAACGGTCTGCTCAACTATACAACAAAATGAACAAACATATTACTTATACACAAAAAAGGTTATGAATGTAAGAAAACAATAACCAATTGGATAAAGACCCTAACATATTATGATGAAACGGAGGCACTTTTGGAGCAAAAAAAGTAGTTGATACACTCACACACACTCTCTTATACACACTCTCTCATACTCTCGCATACTCTACAGACACACTACGCACAGGTATTCACACTCAAATTATACTCTCACTAACATACTAATTTTTATTTGATATTTTAAGTACCTACGTATTTGTTTTATTGGATTTAGTAATTATGCTGTACTATGGAAGAGCGGAGTCTCCTAACACAGGCATTGTTTGCTTAAAAGGAGGCTCCAAACACGAAACCCTTTTTGTAAACTGAAGCATAAAAAAACTTCTTTTTTTTTCCCGCAAAGAGTTCGTCCGTGGAAGCAAAATATAAACAACGTTTTCTTTTTGATATCCCATAACTGTAGAGTATTAATGAGACCACGTCACAGAATGTACTGGCATATCAATTACATTCGTGTTTATTTTTCATACAAAATAATTCGACACGATCACAAGTCACGATTATTTTTGTAAAACACTCGTGAAATATGACAACGTCGCATTTTCTTATCTTTAAATATGAATGATTGGTCTGAATGAAAATTATTTACTCGTACTTATCAATTAAACTTAGATACACACATCGACAGTCTATTGTTATGTTATCTTCGAAACGATGTATTTTTGGAACACTTGTTCTAAGAGTTTTTGTATTATTTTTACTTATAGCATATAACCTTAGAGTTATGGGACATCAAAAAGAACAAGTTGTATGATGACTATAATAACAATTTCTTCAACTAAGCAACATTGCTGAGTTTCTTATCTACAATAAAAACTCCAAACAGGTTATGACAGCTAAATAATTTTGTAAAGGACTGTTAAAAAAAATGGTCGTAAATCTCATTATCTTAATTAAAATATGTACAATAACATATACATGAACACATTAGATAGAAATAAATACACAGCAATCGATAAATATATTATAGAGCTTAGTAACACAACACCTTTTGCAGATAATAATAATAAGAAGTATGGGAAACAGCACTTTATTTATTTTTAACAATTGTTTGTATATTTTAATCATCACCTATTCTGTCTACTGCTGGACCTCGGGCCTCTCCAATCTCACGCCATTCAGCTCAATTCTCAGCAACTCTCAACCAACTGCTAGCAACCACCCTGCGAAGAACTTTGGTTTTCTGCCGGTTCACCTATTTCCAGATTTCATTATAACCATTTATACTTAATTGTTTTTTTATAATATAATCATTAAAATTAATTTGTTAATGAATGCTTAGGATAACCAACAATAAATCTAATATCAATCAGGCTCCCAGAAATCCGGTCTGTATTTCTCCGCTAAACAGTTTCGCTAAAACCTTATAGAAATTTTCTATTAAACAAAACTTAAACAAATGGACCAAAAGGAATACACAAACAGCGAAATCAATCCATCATCTGCACAAACATAAAGATAAATGAACGTTCCATTGCGGTGAGTCGTTTTACAAATTCCATTTGAGACAAACGTTCCAGTTATCTTAAGACGAAATATTATCGAAAATCCCTAACGACTCGTTTCTGAGCCGACACCTATTTAATGGCTGATCGTTTCGGCGATCGCCCTTCATTTCCTTGGCCCGATGAGCTCATTTAACCCCCTACTTAAGGGTAGGCGCAAAACGGCGATTGGTCTTGAGATTATTGAATTGAAACGGTAAGGGTGAAGTTTTCTATGAACGGCATCAGCCGCATACAGCGTCTTGCGTCGTCGCATCAAGATGCTTGCCATGAAGGGGTACTGATGTGGTCTTTGTGAAACGCTTACTGCAGCTTTTTTCTTTTTCGTTTCGACAGTAAGTACATCTTTGTTTCTTATATTGTTTGGGCCAAGTAGGTGGCTTCATTTATTGCGGCATCAGAGGCGTTGTTCAGATAAACGGTCATTTGAGAAACTCTAGCAGATGCGACATAGGTACTCACTGCATGTTGGATGAATTGATAATGCCCCATTTCTCCAAATTATGTTTACAGCGAAATATTTCCAATAAAAAAAAACAATTAAGGTTTGTATTATCGGCAAATTTTGCTTATACATAACGTTTAATAAGATACAACAGCATAAAAAAGAGGCGCTTGAAGGCGACTGTTTTAACACTACCTACGTACCATTATTGATGTAGTGGGTAGGAAAAAGTAATTTACATGCTTAATTAAAAGCAGCTTAACCTGTCCTCTGTGCTCTGAAAAATGCAGCCATACCGACATCCGTACCGCCACCGACGATGCCGTGGTAGAGGCGAAGCTTTGGGCCAACAACATTTTATTCACTGTTGTGCCATCGACAGGTCGAAAAGAAAAAAAGCAACCACGGCCTACAAAAGGGGCATTGGTGACCGAACGCACACATACGTGAGTCCATCAATGCCTCGTTGAGGCCAAGGCTTTTCATACTACTTTTCTCAAATAATACGCGGAAATTCAAACAAAGTAAATTAATTATAAATTCCAGAATCAATGACGAACAACGATAATTTTTCATGCGCCTGTAAGTTCATGCAGCAGTTTAAACTAAAAAAAGAAACAAATTTTGTTTCTTTTTTTAGTTTAAACTGCTCTATTTGCAAGCCAAATCGAAATTTAAAGAAAATCTTTGAAAAGCTACCTCCTTAGTTGTCTTTTTTCGAAGTAAAAAGTTCGTTCCATTATAAATTACACTACAGATACGAGTTTTCATAGTTATTTATTCGGCCGCTAAACACGACAGACATAGATTTTCATACAAACATTGCCGGCCGACTGCTTGCATGTATTTGACTAATACAGCATTTTTGATTGATCTCGAAGAAGGTTGTCGAAATAATGCTCGAATTTCCAAGTATGTTTGGGAAAAATTATTAGCTTTATTCGAGAAGATACTTTAGGATGGAAATTATCGTACCGAATTATCGACAAGTTTTGAATGAATCTGAATAGACAGAGTACCTACTACAAGCAACGCTAAAAGGATTAGGTACCTACTTGTAATAAACAGCCCACGTTTTCTACTTACTTAATATTAAAGCAAGCTAGTAAACTCCCAGAAAGATATCATATTACAAAACTGTCTAGTGGTTAACAATTTCAAGTACAAGTCGAAATTGAAATATCTTTTCAAACTTCAACTACCTAAGGCTTTTATTATAAGTAATTACTCAGTTTGAAACAGAATCCTTTCAATTAAATTATTTTATGATACTTGCTTGTTGTTTCACGTAATTTAATCTTGTCTTCATTTTTAACCGACTTCAAAAAGGACGAGGTTCTCAATTCGACTGAATGATTTATTTATTTTTGGCTGTTTTTAAGCGATTGATTTAGACGATTCTTTTTTTGTTTGGTAGGTCATACTTCAGAGTTGGTCCCATACAATTTTTATTAACATTGCTTGAGTAGTTTTTGAGTAAGCTTCATTAATACGTATTTTTTCCACTAAGCCTTTATGAATGATGTTCATCATCATCATTTCAGCCGAAAGACGTCCACTGCTGGACATAGGCCTTCCCCTAATGGGGGGGTTTGCCATAATCGCCACGCTTGGCAAGCAGTATAGTGGCAGTATAGTGTTAAAATGCATAGAGAACGCTGCTGCCCATTCTCTAGTAAGTCCCTTAGTCGCCTTTTACGACACCCACGGGAAGAAATGGGATGGTACTGTTCTTTACGTCCGGCACCACACGGAACCGGATGATGATAATGGATAATGTAATAATATACCTACTTAATAAGTTCCTGTCACTGTTATTTACATAGCAGGTGTGGTATTCGAACTTGTGTGGGGTAGGTACCACACAAAAAATTTAAGAAACTTTTCCAACAAAAAAAACCGACTTCCAAAAAAAAACACTACAAAGTGAAAAATAACTTTAATTTCGGAAGTCGGTGGCAAAAAACGAAAATTCAAAACCAAAGACACCGACTTCCGAAGTCGGTTGTTTCTTTTGTAAACAATTCTATTTAGTCAATTTTATTACAGCACAATCTAGTAGTGTCTTAATTCTATTTTATTTAGGAAGCTAATTCCTACACTGCAAGGAGGGACTCGTGGCTAAGTAATAACAGCCTGACCATATTTACATACCGAGACCCTTCCAGTTACCAAAGGGCCCAGTTACTGGGTGGTGGAGGTCAGATAGGCCGTCGTTCGATGAAATATTATTATTTAGCTGCATCCGGTTAGACTGGAAGCCGACCCCAATAAAGTTGATGAATTCCTAGGCTGCAAGATTGAGTCTATGTAAATCCTGCATCTTTAGAACCAACTCTTAAAATACAAGGTTGAGTTAGATTGGGAGTTGGAAGATCATCATTTATGTGCTGCTATAAAACTCTGCGTCCCCACTGCTGGGACACAGGCCTCAGCTCAGTGAGAGGGAGTGGGCCGTAATCCACCACGCGGGCCCACCCATTGCGGGTTGGTAGATGACACATGTCTTCGAATTTTTGGTTCTAGGACATGCCGGTTTCCTCACGATTATTTTCATCACCGTTTTGAGAGCAGTGGTTATGAAATAATTTACACAAAGTGAAGCGCCTGCCTACAACTCGCCAGTCACTGCCCTTACCACTGGACTACCACTGATCTTGCTATATACAACCATCAAACACAATGTTGAAGCAAATGGCGACAAACCTCGCCGTTTATTTCGCCATTTCTTCTTAGGGATAGGCAAATAGGAAATGACGACTCCGTCTAACTTATTTGTTTGTATTATTTTAATATGACGTGTAAAAGTGATTCCGTTGATAAACGTACGCTTACGAAATTGAAACTGTTTTTTTTCACGCAGGCGCTTTGCCTCTAAGCGGCACATCGGTATAGTTTTCGTGGCGCCATGCGAGGCCACGACACGACATGAAACGCGTCAGGGATGACACAAATAACGTGTCGAAATCTTACCTCAAATAATTCCCATTTTGCTTTCCTAACACTATTATTGAACACGTAAATGTTGTGTTTTGGACTAAGTATGCAGAATGATTAAAAATCAAATGCTTTATCATTCTGCATACTTAGTCCAAAACACAAAATTTTAGAGATGTTACAGTAATGACTCCGACCGACCATATTAAAATGAATGCGCCTCTTTTTGTGAACTTCAAAAAAATCCTATTTCGGTGGCCTAAAAATATGAAATAGCCAAGTAACAGCGATCAACTTGGATGCAGCTCTCGAAGGCCGCTCTCAGGACACCGCTCAATATCCCATTGAGAGAATAAACAAGTGCATTTCCTTTAATTTCTTGGTTTGTATGAAAAATGTTGCTCCACACTCTGGTGACTCACCTCATATCGACAAAACTTGTAGGCAGGCGTAAAACACAATTTCATACTTTCTTAAACAAAATTTAAATAAAAAAACAAAATGAATCGCGAAATTCAATAACGAACTTACACCGTGTGCCCAATCTTACGTTAAAATGACGAAGATACCGAGTTTTTAGCGAAGTTTTTTCCGAAGGCAATTAAGGTTCAACTTTATAAAAGGACGAGACAGATTGTTTTTAAATATCTTTAGTTTTACGTAAACGATAGTAAGTTTTAATATCGAGACCTTAATGAGTTAAAAAGGAGTTAGATTAGATTTTCTTTTGATACTGAAGTAGGTACGAGTAAAGGGGTAATTAAGCTATAGTTTCCTAGAAGAGCGGCGCTCATGAAAATGATGGCAGTGGGGTTTACTTTACGTTGTTAAAAAATGCTCTCTAGGAAAACACACCAACTTGCTTTATAAATAAAATTTCGGTGACGTCATTCGCCGGTAAATTGCAGTCATCCCGTCAACGCCGGCTGTCGCTGAAAACCAGCGCTGGGGCTCTGTCTCGCAGACACGCCTGACGTGTCGCGGCGTTATGCTGAGCGATGGCCGTTTTGCGTGGATGTGACGCATATTTTCCCCCAAATTGTTATTTTCGTGTTCTTTGCGTCATGTTTACCGCAAATAAAGTTATTTTCGTTCTTTTCATTCTTCTCTCTTCTAGGAAACCGTTGTTAGCCAGTATGCGGGTAACCGAATGACTTTACCTACATTCCGACACAGTATACGTTGTTTGTACTGGCAGCCATGGTGGATTCAGGTAGGTACGTATGCAATTGAACGATGAAGCTAGACGAACTAGTCGAAAGATGAATGTAAGTATGTCCACAGTTATCAGTCTTATTCCCTGATAGCTTGAATTTCATGTTTTTTATTCGAGATGAGAACGAGTGACGGACTGTCGGAGTCTACAATGTTAAGCTGCACTTACCGCGGCCAGTTTTTGGATGGGTCACTTTACTTTACACATTGAGACACGTGGCTTCTTTGTTAGTTGAAACAAAAGCTCAACTAACCGTCTGCCTTAAGGATATCATCATTAGGTCCTACGTACCTACTTAAGTCATCAGTTCGTCTTTTTTATGTGTAAAATCTTTTCTCTCGCTTTCTTGCAATCTGTTGTAGTAATTTCGTGAAAAGGGACGGAAGTGTGTAACAGAAAGCCGGGAAGCGCGCGCTATTTGATTTGACCAATGAGCGCGCGCGGTGTTGGAGTTGGCCGTCAGAGGAGGCTCGCTCGTTGTTACCTACTCGGCCGCTCAGTGTTGATGATCGTGATGACCCATGTTGTTGATGTTTTGTCCTTATTGATGTCATCATTCGATTTTTTGTTGGTTTTTTAATAATAAAATATTCAGCGGCATTCGCACATTAAAAGAACGATGCAATATTACAAAAAAAAAAGCCTTTTTAAAATTCTAATCCATTTTAAAAGCTCCTCAATGTTTTGCTTAGCAATATGATTTCCAATAGTACTTTGACATTCATAAAATTAAATAGATTTCATTGGCCATAACGAAGGATCTAAGAACCTCTTACCTGCAATCTAATCTATATCGGGTCCTCCAGTACCCATTTCAGATGCAAGCCTCACTAGTTTGAGAGCAAATGCTGAACCTAGAGGTGCACGCTTCAAAGAGTTGACTGTGTCCTAGGTGAAGAACAAATGCGATGTGGGGCGAAGAAATTACATTTAGAAATATCGTAGAGCTTATAAATATGCCAAGGTCGCTTTAAGACGCAGATATGTGTCAGTGGCCTTGAGTAGTTAGCTCACGCAACGCGTTGTATCTGCGTCCAGCCATTAAATTATAGGTACACATCAGCAAAATAAACGCATTATTAATTTAAACAGCAAATTAGACGCATTCTTAATTTAAACAGCAAATTAGACGCATTATTAATTTAAAAAGCAAATTAGACGCATTATTAATTAAAACAGCAAATTTGACGTATTATTAATTTAAAAAGCAAATTAGACGCATTATTGATTTAAACAGAAAATTAGACGCATTATTAATTTAAACAGCAAATTAGACGCATTATTAATTTATAAAGCAAATTAGACGCATTATTGATTTAAACAGTAAATTAGACGCATTATTAATTAAGATAGCAAATTAGACGCATTATTAATTTAGACAGCAAATTAGACGCATTCTTAATTAAACAGCAAATTAGACGCATTATTAATTTAGACAGCAAATTAGACGCATTCTTAATTTAAACAGCAAATTAGACGCATTATTAATTTAAAAAGCAAATTAGACGCATTATTGATTTAAACAGTAAATTAGACGCATTATTAATTTAGACAGCAAATTAGACGCATTCTTAAATTAAACAACAAATTAGACATTATTAATTTATGATACATAAAACAAAACGTATTTTAATGAAACACGTACCTATACTAAAAGATAAATAATGAAATTATCTTTAAAATGGTTTCAGAAAACTACGCTTGATAGTTTTTGCGTGATTCTCAATTTGCGTCACTGCTCTCGACGCTTGACGTGTCCACACGTCGGGTCCGAGTTCGCAACAAGTCAATCGCCATCCTGAGGATGCCTCGTTGAGAGGTGAAAAACGTGTCGATTTCTTACAGGGTTCTTTATGGCTCTTTAAGAACAGTTACGCGGATTAGGTTACTAAATATAGATAGTCTATTGTATTTTATTTTTGCATCGCTTTCATTTCGCACGTAGGAGCTAGGTTTCATAAAGCTCTACATTTTTTTAGTCGCCGAACTTCGAAATGAACCAACGCAATCACACTAATGGTATATTGAATGAATGATTTTTATATGATAACTTTGATTAATTACATTTTAGTCTTTTGGTTTATTTTAATCTAGGCTAAGTTACTAGGGTCTTACCTAGTATTTATTTTTAAATTAAGATAATTTTGAAATTAAATACCAACCTACTAATTATCAAAACATATTAACCCGTAATAACTGCCTTGTTGGTCTAGTAGTCGCAAGGGTTTCTGCTGAGTATGAGGTCCTGAATTCGATTCCCGGGTCGGGAAAAGTGTTATACGGTTTTCCATCTAGAATTTCCCAGTAGCAGTCCGGAGTTTGGATTTGTGCCCGGTTGATGGTGTTGGGCAGAAGTGTACACCCACATTTCGCTAGTTATGTTTAAGTCCCATGTAATAGAGTGTCAGCCTATTGCCATCAACCAAACCCAATAACACTTTGTTCGACCTGGGAATCGAATCCAGGACCTCATACTCCTTGCGGACGGTGAGCAATAGGTAGCTCGCCGTCCTATAGGGACCAGGCCCGGGTCGACGGCGCGTTATGTTCCACGCGCGCCTCAAAGAGATGTCAGCACCAACTGACAGGGTCCAGAAGGGCCAATGCCTGCCGGGGTTGCGAGTTTGTCCGAAAGGGATAGCGCGACCCCGGCACACAGGCAACGGAAGGAACACGGATGGGTTTTAGCCAGTAAAAGTCTGACACGCCCTCCCGCTCCGCCCAGAGCGGGAGAAGTTATTTGATAATTTCCCACCGTAAAAAAAAAAAAAAAGGATCTCATACTCAGCAGTCAGCGCTTGCAATCACTAGATCAAAGAGACACACCAAGGATATCAGTGTAAAAGACAAAAAAAAAACAACTGCCAATCACACACGTTATTTCGACATACCCATTTCAAATAGGCCATGACCATACTGTAGGTACAAGTATCAAGAACCAATTATTAGCCTGCAGTTTACCGAATATAGGTATATTTTACTTTTCCTGTACTGGCATGCTTGAAAACTAACAACTCAAACTCAACTCAAACTCGTAGCATTTATTTCAAATAAACCAATTACAGGCACTTTTGAATTGTCAAGGGGGTCGGTCAGTCAGAAAGATGAAGCTAGATGCCCATTCCAAAGCGTAGTAGGTATCTATGGAGAGGAACGGGCAAGAAACTCCACGGACACTCTTTTAAATCATGATATGGTTACAAAATAACGAATAGTATGATTCGGTCATTGATTTAAATCAGGTTCGGTGCGGAGAAAAATTATGAGATCCTGTCTAATAATTTAACATAGCACGTACCACTGCTCATACGTTGAAAGAAGGAGTAATTTATTAAAAGGTTTACTAAATAAATACATAACAAATAACATTAACAGTCTTTGTCATGTTATAGAACTCGCATGTATCGGAAAACACGGCATTATTAATTAAACAGCCTGTAATGTTCCCACTGCTGGGACACAGGCCTCCTCACTGTGAGAGGGAGTGGGCCGTAATCCACCACGCGGGCCCAGTGCGGGTTGGTGGATGTCAAATGTCTTCGAATTTTTGCTCCTAGGACATGCCGATTTTGTCACGATGTTTTCCTTCACCGTTTTGAGAGCAGTGGTGATGAAATAAATGACACAAAGTAAAATGCCTGTCTAGGTTCGAACCTACGACCTACATAGAACTCGTAAATCGCGGCCGTTACCAATGGGCCACCACTGCTCAGCATACTTTTACATTTTACAAAAGGAAATATGTTTCTATAAAAATCTATTAATATTATTGAAGGCCCTTATCGAAACAGTAATATTACTTTCATTACTGTCGCGGCCTGCAACAGGGGCATTGACGGAGGATCGTGAAAATGCGGGCCGAGGCGAAGTTGAGGCACACATACGTAAGTCCATCAATGCCTTGTATAGTACTTTTCTCAAATAATGCGCGGAAATTCAAAGTAAGTAAATTAATTATTCCAACAACGATAATTTTCACCCGCCAATATGTTCATTTGTTTCTTCTTTATTTTAAACAGCTTTATTTGCAAGGCAAATCGAAATTTAAATCCCGCTTCGAAATCTCAGTGTATCAGTACGCAACAATATCAAGTGCGCGGCGGTTACGCACGGACGCGGACGGTTTATCTACCGAGTGGCCGTAGGTAATTATTTTAAGGTCGCTGCCGAGACTTAATACTGTTACTTATTTATACTGTGGCACTATTATTTCAATGGCGATCCGTACACGACGCATCCAATAACAAAAAAGTTAATAACGCATTAGTAAGTCGCGTTGTGTAATGAGCAGAAATCGTTTAATGTGACCAACTTCCAGTACTTCCTAAAACAAAAATGTGAAAACCTGAAACCGACCTTCTACCGTATTTTTCGAAAGGATACAATTCCGACAGTCGCTAGTGTCGCAATTTATGTCAGGTAATATCCGCACAAATGACATTCGGGAAATGAAGGATAAACTGAAACAAACGTAATAATGAAATAGAGAAATGAATTAAAATAACAATAAATAAAAGTCGCGTGCTGTTGATAGATAGGTAGAGGATATAATAATATAGTATAAGATCAATTATAAACAAAAATCAATGAATTAAGAAAGGGTGATACAATTGACGGTCTTCTGTATTTTCAAGTTTTCGTTAATCCGCCTTTTTAACGCTGCGTCTATCGTGACGAAGCTTCGCACAGTGATACGATACACGCAGATATGACCAACCAGTATCGGTTATCGTCGTGATAGTTCGGGCTGCGTAGCACTTATCGCCCGGGTGGCGGTACATAGTAAAGACTACGGCAATACATTGAGTAGGCAATACGTTAAAATGTGGAATGACGTCACTCCCCGCTAGATTTTATACTGACTTGTGACGTAGCGAGCCCCCACTCCCCAACTTTAATGCGTTTTATCTAAACCATTTTTTAGGGTTCCGTAGTAAACAAGGAACCCTTATAGTTTGTCCGTCTGTCTGTCCGCGGCTTAGCTCAGAGACGGTAAGTACTAGAAAGCTGTAATTTGGCATGGGTACACATATTAATCATGCCGATAAAGTAGTAAAATAAAATCAAGAAAAATATTTGTTTTTCAGGGTACCTCCCCTACACGTAAGTGGGAATGTTTTTTTTTTTTCTCTTATCTACCCCATGTTGTGGTGTAGCGTTAGAAAGGTCGTTCAAAAATATTGGGAGTTTGTGAAATCCATTTTTGGATTCAGGGAGCTTTAAGCTTTTAACTGATTTTTTTTGTTAGAGTCAAGTGTCCCCCTGCCAGCTAAATGGTTGGTTTTGGAAATCTGAAAAAATTCACGGTAGTAGTATATATAACGAAATTAAAAGGAAAACATCAGAGCTAAGTAGGCTGTACAGGTTAACGAGTAATAATCAACCTACTTAAATTTGCAGTTTGAAAAAATTATTTCTCATACATTCCGTATGGGAGAACATGTTTTTCAATTACAATGTTAAGTTTGTTCTTGGGATATATTCATCCCAACTACGGAACCCTCCATTGTGCGTGGTCCGACACGCACTTGGCCGGTTTTTTTATTTCTATGATAAAGCAAAAAATACGTGTCTAATATTTTTTTATTAACTGACTGACGGACTAAATAGTTTTTTTTTTCCCGAATCAAGATCCATATTCTTTATTAGTCGTATTTTTTTTACCTCTTGGCCTGATGATAAGTGATGATCAGGACGAAGGTGGAAGCGAGCTTCACCCGGAATCTTCAACCACAGAGGAACTGGCTATCGTACATCTAACAGCCGAAACACAACAATGCTGTTAACATTATTGTTACGGCGAGAGTCGGTGGAAGCTAGCCAGGTGGACTTAGAACAAGCCCTACCACCAACCAAACCGAACAGAAAACTTTGCATCCACTGGGTAGCGAACCCGGGATTTCTGGGTCTGAGACAGATGGTCTAACCACAGAGGCGGTTAATCTAGCTTCAACTTTCTGACTAACTGACCGACTATTTGACAATTCAAAAGTGCCTGTAAATGGTTTAATTGAAATAAATGCTTTGAGTTTGAGTTTAAATCATCAGTCGGTTAGTCATCGCAGTAGTCACCCCCTTTTCTAGCCATATCATCTTTCACACAGTCCATCCATCCATCCATTCATTTCTTTAGTCTTCCCGTATCCTTATCATTTTTAGAACCTACAACATTGTATGCAAAGCCCAAAATCCCCCTCCAAATCACTTCTAATTTCAATCTACCTTCGCGAAAGAGCCTTTGAAAAAACCGTTTCAAGCTTGAAGAGACTTCCAATTTCCGTTAACACAAATCAATCCCTATAGCAAGACTCAGGCAAGTGAGCCAGTACGTCGAGGCAGTGTCGAGTACGTGTGAAGACGTTTGTGGGCAGATAAGCGATATCGGGAGCCCATTTGCCGCATAGCTGATAATTTCCGCTGTGCGATGGCGTCATTTACCCTTCGAAGAGTTTGGGGTGTGGCTCTAGTGTGAGACAGTTTGGGCACTTTGGGTGATGGCATAAATATTTTTCACACATCACGTAGTATTCCCGGAAGGGTAAGGCAGAGATGTAGATACCTATATTGCCCTGCTAAGCCGAACGGCGGTAGGTATCTCAATCGGAGTAAGTTTTGAGAAAAACGATTTTTTGTCAATTGTAATTTAAGGAAACATAAGGATATAAAGAACTTCTGAGTGGTTTTTTTAAATGTTTTAAGTTAGGTAGCGGTATGTGGCTTATACCATTAAATGCGAAATTATTATAGCTATTGAATAGTATAAAGAAAACTAAAAGGGCGTATCTCAGTGATACCGCCTTTCGGCTTAGCAGGACAGAATATTCCCCGAAGGGTAAGGCAGAGATGTAGGTACCTGTAGCACACCCACATTTCGCCAGTTATGTTTAAGTCCCATATGATACGGGGCGAGCCTATTGCCATAAACCGGGCACAAATCCAGACTCCTGGCTGCTACTGAGAAATTTCAGATGGAAAATCCCAATAACACTTTGCCCGGCTCGGCTTGCGAACACTAGAACTGCGAGGCATTCGTAAATAATTATCTTAGTTGCTTATATGAGGGATCTTTTATTCTGAGTTATTTTTCGATGATTAAGTTTGGCCTAACTTTATTCCGAGTTTATTAAAAATTCATATAATAACCCCCGTATTGCATGAAATACGTCGCTATGACTGCTTCTTGAATCACATCTGACACCTCTTTTCCTTGGCAACGAGGTGTTCCTATTGCTTCGACGCTATGATAGCATAGCTGATAGATGTGTGTCATTGTGCGCAAGTGTAGACTTGGGCTTAATCAGACACATCACACATTTCGATATAGTCGACCTCGAAATTGCTTCACCACTTTAGACAAAGGTTACCAGTAAATTGAAACTTGACCAAGGTTGCAACTATCTAACTAATACACAGGCAAAATAATATGCCTTTACATTTTTCATTAATTCAATATGACTTCAACGAGAAACGAGATTATTCGAACCGAGCGTGATGTCCAGCCATGCTATTCTGTAACCATCTCACCGTGAAAAATTAGGTGAAGTAAGCGTGGAGTGAGCTGTCATGCCACAGGGATTGACACTATTGACAGCTCACTTCACCGTGTCGGCGTGCGGTGGACATGCGGCCATAGTAAATATATATATCGGTACTTCGGCGCCGTCATCTCGGTCTCGTTGACGTCCCGTTGACGTGGCGCAAGACAAACGCCCTTAGGGTTTAAAAATTACGAGGCCTACTTTACATATACAGCTACGCTTTATAATTTACATAAACTGAGAACCTGACAATTTAAATCCCACGCTAGCAAAGAGACCATACCCAACGTCTTTGAAGCGACCACACGTTCTACCGCCGCACTGTCACTTACTACACCATTTTGAACCTTAACCCCTTTTCTTAAGATTCAGAAATTTTCAGCATTGCAGTCCTCACATGAACTAATATTTTAGTTAATATCTCGAACTGTCTCAGCCATTACTGACTGTCAGAGTCATCGGTGAGCGACTCGATATTTGGAAAAGATAGTGAGGTTGATAAAATCCTTAGTGGAAATTCAAAATAGACCCTACTACAATATGGTCGTGGAAAACGCATCTGTCATAGATGTGTATCTCGTAAATTGTGGGGTAGTGTATCATGAATAATGACACTTTTAGTGGCTTGATCGGTTTTGGGACCACATAATGTGGTGAGGTTCAGTTGATATTTTATTTTGATCATTTATGGGAGAAGCCGAAAGTCTGACAACCAGTCTTACCAACAGGTATCGTATTACCCAGTAACTGTGTTGTGGAGGTAAGATAGGCAGTAGCTCCATGTAAAATACTGGTATTCAGCTGCATCCGGTTAGACTGGAAGTCGACTCCAACATAGTTGGGAACTCAGACCAAATAAAAACCAAGACAGAGCGCTGTCCACAGTGAAGTCGGTTTCGTAATCATGTGTGCACTTTGTGTGGTATAGTTTGATTGTAGTGTCATTAAAAGGTTGTAAATGTGTGCGTGTGTATGCACAGAGCGGCGGTATTGGCACGCTTCACTGTATTGTTCACAGCGCTCTGTCTTGGTTTTTTATTTGGTCTGAGGTTGGAAAAAAGGCTAAGCAGATGATGATGATGATGGGAGAAAGCTATGATACCATTATTCAGTTATGAAATAAAATAGCTACTTAAAGTTTTTCTAAGTGAAACTATAGTTACAAAAAGTAAGTAAGGCCCGTTTGCATTACAAAGCAGTAAATACGTTTAGTGCTGATCGCGTCTGTGTTACTGTTAATCATTTGAATATGAGAGAGAGTGTTTTAAATAATTATGATTAATGCTTTCAAGGACACTAAACGCCCATAAACGTTATAACAATAAAACTTCAACTATGTCTTGTTAAGTGTACTTGAAAGCGTTAAGGAAGCGGTAGCGTAGCCCGGGATATTAAAACTTTTCAGTATCAGGTTTTATGTTAGTCAAAATATGATTCGCAACCATCGCATATTTGTTAAATATGTTTTTACAAAATTATAATCATTCGAATTATCAATACAACTCTCTAAGTTCAAATTGCCCCATGGAATGACTACTTCATGAAATTATGACATTTGAAGTCAATTCTAACTTATATAGTTTTATTGATGATAAAATAATCATGATATAATACATAATATATTTATTACTGTTATAATCATATACAACCAGACACTGATTTTCAAATCGCAGAAATTTAACGAAAGGAAAGAAAATTTGATTTCCGCGGGGTACCTCTTTGAGCTTATTGCATTTAGTGATTTATTTATTTTTATTTATTCAAAATTCTCTTCAGAAAACTTACAGTCAAATATCTAGCAAAGTAATGTCCAATTAGCGTTTATTATTGCCATTTACAAGCTTCCGCAAATTAAATATTAATAATAAATTTGTGGTGCAAGTGGGCATAATTGTTAATTTCATGGAATTCATTTTCAGAAAGACCTATGGAATTGTTGTTAGGAAAATAATACAATTTCTAATTCAGCAAAGGACTGAAGATTGTTCACCGCGCTTGCTCGCTGTGTTTTTGATTTCAGACCATTCAGTTTCAATTAAAGCTTGAAGTTTTTCTTGAGTATTAGTCAGATCATCATCCGCCTAGCCTTGTCCCAACTATGTTCGGGTCGGCTTACAATCTAACCGTATGCAGCTGAATACCATACCAGTATTTCACATGAAGGAACTGCCTATCTGACCTTCACAACCCAGGTAATACGATACCCCGTGGTATGGTTGTCAGACTTTCGGGCTTCTGACTGCCCGTACCGATGGTCAAAGATCTACAAATGACAGCCGGACTTTTTGAGGCACGGAAGAGTCTCGTTGTGTAATTAATGGACCACGAACCGACCGTGGCAAGCATAACTAATCGTATGATACTGATAAAATAACCTAACGGTTACCTTGTTTTAAATAGGTATCTCTGATTAAATACAATAACCAGATTTTTTCCTTTATTTGATTTGCAACATAATTAACAGCTGTGTTTAAATTATTAATAATAAATTCGTAACCGTCTGCTTTAGTGTTTACTGTATTTAATTAAATCATTGGGAGGCTTAGTTAAGTGTAAGAGTAGGAATTTGTAATATTAATTATTTTGCAAAGTTTACATGTATGTTTTTACGAAAATAGAATATAATGCTTTAATTAATACGCGGTTTTTTGGGGATCTTTAGATTTTAATAACGAGACTTATATAGGATCTCCTTTTTTCTCTTTCTGTTTTTATGTCAAGTAACTATTTCTTAAGCCTACCTATTGCCGCGCCACCACTGAAGTTCTTTTGACGCGGCGCTAGTGTCTATGTCACTGCATCACATTGCATTTAAAAAAAATTGTTACAAAAATTTCCGCCGGCCTTCTTTCTTGGCGGGCACTCTAGGACCTGTCATATTATAATGTACACATGTAGTGTGAATGGCTGCTATTTTGTTGGCAATAAACAAAATTGGGCTCTTGTTTTCAAGTTTTGAAAGTTTATTATTGATGACATTAACTTGAAAAAATTATCCGTCAAATGACCACTTCCTGAGTTTGATGGACATTATTTTGTGCTCGAATTATTTCTCGCAACACATCAGGCTCCAAATTGGTGTCTTTTTTTTACTGTAGGCTTTCAAGAGTTGCAAGGTTTCTGGAATGTTGTGTTCAACGCGAGATTTCAAAAAACCCAAAAAAACGAAGTCTGGCTCCGTTAGATCTGGCGACGTGGCCGGCCAGATCAATTCACCAAAACGGGAGATCAACATTATACGTGTCAAATCACAATGACATTATGACGCCATGTGCAAAAATTATGACATTACTTTAGCCCCACCTTGTATTTTGCCCGCAGTAATGTCAATGTCGTTCGTACCGCCATGAAACGCAAGATTTAAATATTTTATCAGTTACGCGGTTTCCGTTTAAAATATCAAATCAGGGCGACATCTAATTAAGATGTCCGTTCGTCAGTTCTAAGCTGTAAGCAGCTTAGGTATTTACGGTCTCATTCAGTACAAATTGGTAAATGTTTTGAACGAATCAAATGGGTTTGTGAGTATTTCTGTCCTGGCAGTGTAATGAGATTACGTGGGTATTAAAAATAAAGTCGCTCCTCGTGTCTATCCGTGTGACCGCGTTGTTCTTCTAAACTACGCAACTGATTTTGATGCGGTTTTCATCATCATTTAGAGATTTTATTCGAGAAGGTTTATGTGTATAATTGATATTAAACTTACATATCGTCGTTGCGCGTGCATAAGTCGCTAAGTGTTATTTCGTGATTATTTATGCAGTTTGAATCGTTATTTCAATACACACATACTGTAAAAACAGCTATGTGATAAATGCAATATTTAAAGAGTTACGGAATGTAGCATTCATACATCGAAAGTTCCATTATAAACACGCTTAATATGTATTAAAGTAAAAGTAAATTATTTGAATACTCTGGGTATTTTTTGAGAAAATCAGGTTTTTGCGTCTCCTGTAAAATGTGTAAAAAACACATAGCGATTATGGAAAGCGCAGCGACGATATAAAGAAATGTCAAAAGTCTGACAACCAGTCTTACCCAGGGGTATAGTTTTACCTAACTGGGTTTTGGAGGTCAGTTGGGCAGTCGCTCCATGTAAAATACTGGTATTCAGCTGCAACCGGTTAGACTGGAAGTCGACCCCAACATAGTTGGGAAAAGGGTAGGCGGATGATGAGATGATGATATAAAGAAATCTCGATGTTTTGTCAAGTCGTGACAAAAACCGTTCAAAGCAGGGGTGGGTCTATAGTCATTGATAAAGAGGAGAACCTTTGATATTAAATAGGAACCTTGTTGTGTTTGTGTAGAATGAGGATTTCATACAAGGTGTAATTCAAATAACTGAAAACCTTTTTAGGTGTCACCATCATTATGAACAACTTTTACTTAGGGACTAACCCTAAGTCGGATAAAAACCAGGGATTCCCTTTATTTATTAAATATTCCCTTCCCTTTATTTTTTTAATATTGTAAAAGCCAATTATTTTTAAAAGAATAACCGTGGAGTTGCCGGCTCTTCTCCATAGGAAACGACCAATTGGAACCGTGCACCTAGCTTCTGACGTTTCATAAGTGCCCTTGTAGGTTTATGTGAAATAAAATATTTTGAATTTGAATTTGAGACGTGCCCAAAGTATTTGAGGATGTGCGTTTGGACAAGCGAGCGCCGAAAAAAAAAACGAAATCAAAATATTTCATTTCACATAAAACTATGAAATGAAATATTTTGATTTCTTTTTTTTTTCTCGAGGTTTGCGATAAAAAAAGTTGCATCAAGATGCAGTTGATCTTTTTTCGCTATTTATAATTAACTAGCTGTTGCCCGCGACTTCGTCTGTGATCCAGGATGAAAACCAGGTGCCAAATGTCATCCAAATCCGTTCAGCCGTTTTAGCGTGAAAGTGTAACAAACAAAATCACTTTTGCATTTATAATATAATAGTTAGGATAAGCGTGATAAAGTGATATTGCCTTTAAAAAGAGTTGAAAATGAGCGTGCAAGATTTAATTCTATGCGGCATGCAATCGCGTAAGCCACGCAGCCAGGCGCACTGTCGCGAGATTCTCAAGCATCCGCTGCGTTCGCCCCGGTGGATTTTGCTCGAGCATACTGACGCAGTTGCCGTCTGTCTGCGCTGACCGCATGGAGGTACGATTCATAAGCGTGCAACTCCTTCAACGTAAACAAAACCAGAAGACTACTTCAGGTTCGTAGCATCCGGGGTCGCGGGAAAATCCGAAAGGGATACCGTGGCCCCTGGCAACGTACGGCAACACTAAAGGAACACGGCTGGGTTTTAGTCAGTAAGAGACTGACACGCCCTCCCACGCTCCAGTCAGAGCGGGAGAAGTTATTTGTTAATTTCACAACCAAAAAAAAAAGTATCGCAGCATGTCCGGTACAAGGATCTTTTGGCGCGTGGCCAAAATCGGAACAAACGCCGCCATCTTGTTTTTTCATTACATTTCTTAGAAGCATTTCATAGGTTGCTCTAAATTTTTACCAACAGCGCCGCTCGGTCAACGTTATTCAAGCGCCAGAAGATCCTTGAAGCAAAAAGGTCGTAGGTCTTCATAATATCCTTATGACTATCATGGACCTTAAGGTATATAAGGTATAGGGCATATAGTGACCTTATTGGTGAAGTTCAGGAGACAAATGACCAGATGCCAGTATCAGTGATCGTAGCCAGAGATATAAGAAAGAAGGTCGTAGCAGTTGGCGTTATACAGTTTCTGCCTACCTACCATCCACAGGAAAATAGCGTGAGTTTATGTATTTAACCATGTGTTGTGTACTATGGCCAGCAGTAATTACGGGTAGGTAATTAATTCCGTTGGAATATCACTGTAGCATGTCACGTTGAATGCGCTGTATTGCAGCTTGCCATTGGCATTTGTACTACGAATTATTGTGGATAGTTCCTGCCGTGCCATCGGCGAAGTAAATGGGAGAATTTAGTCCACTGTATAATGCCTTTAAGGGGTAACAAGACGTGTAATTTTATGGGGTGACAAGTACGCGTGTACGTCTAGGAATAAAAACAACCTTGCTGTACATCGCACACGTCTCCACAGAGTAAGCAACTCGTTCATGGGTCAATGTATACGCTTTTACAACAAACTTCCTATTGACATTCGAAACTTACCCATCAAACGGTTTAAAAGCTGTTTCAAAACCAAACTTAGCTAAAAAGGGTACTACAAAATTTCAGATTATTTAGAAGATAAAATAGCGTGGGATTGAGCTTGTCGCTCTGCTAAGCCTTGTGATTAAACCATAAAACTTGACATTTTAATTATTAGGTAAAATCATCAAAACATTCCAGTGTTTTAAACACATTGACATTGTTGAAAATTATATACAAAATGAGATGATTGTAAATTATTATATTATTGTAATTATTATTTTAATTAAGTTCAGAGTTGAGCTCCACGATCACTGACAAATGATTGCCCTGACTGGACAGGTCTACTCAAATCTGTGTGAACGCCGACCTCATCTAGCCTATTTTTAATATTTTTTTAATATGACATGTAAAAGTGATTCCGATATCCTATCTGTGTGAACTGTGATTCGACGCTCGAAATCTTGAGAAAGTGATGGTGATGACGTCACGCTGAATTTGCTGCTCGAAGGCTGCAATGTCCATGTTCAGGGTCACCAGTATATAGGAATGAGGTGTGAATTTCACTCATCTTCCTTAGAAAAGGGAGGACCCTCCGCCCAGACGGGTATCGTGTCTGGTGGGCAACTGCCCGACGATTGATGTCGGGCCTTTGTGCATACAAATATATATTCGTCGCGTGGTAAACACTGCTTGCGCGATGCAGGATTTTGCTTGACGTCATAGTGATGCGCAGTTCGCATGTAGATGCCGCCACAAATTAAACAGTAAATCTTTGTGTAAATATGCATATTATAGTTTTGAGTTATGGTAGGTAACATACTCTTCAAAAGTCCATTATACAGTCATCATAAATATGGCACATGGCGTATTGTATGTACAATCAGCGACGAAAAATGTACACTGCAGCTATCTGCCTAGCTCTTTCTCAATTATGGGTCGTCTTCCAGTTTAACTGGATGCAGCTGAATACCAGTATTTTACATGGAGCGACTGCCTATCTGACCTCCACAACCTACTAACTGGGTAATATGATACTATTTCAGCTTTTCATATAGTAGCTAAGAGTTAACATTTTAGTAATTGTACTTCTGCTCCGATTTTATAATTCAATGCCTGCCTAGCCTTTTCCCAACTATATTGGGGTCGGCTTCCAGTCTAACCGGATGCAGCTGAATACCAGTATTTTACACGGAGCGACTGCCTATCCGACCTCCACAACCCAGTAACTGGGTAATACGATACCCCTTGGTAAGACTGGTGTCAGCCTTTCGGGCTTCTGATGACTTAACGACTGTCAAAGATCCACGATTTTATAATTCAATTATTAGATATCTAAGACTCTACCTATAATCTAAGTAATGTATTAGCAGTGTATATTATATCACTGTTCCAAACTATTATCAAATGGTCATCAGTTACAATAACAGAGCTATAGGGGCGTAATTAATTCTGTAAGGACGTCTGCAACATGTCAGGGCGAATGCATTGCACTGCAACTTGTTGAATACTGCGACTTAACGACTTGATACTTGGCATCTCACTTGGTTTTTAGGAGATGACACTCGGTCGGTCGGTACTTGTTGCTTTTAAGGTGGTTTAGAATTCATGAATTGAACTGGAAGATTTTTATAAACAGTATTCTTTAAATATACTGTTGTAAGGTACTTAATGATACAATTTCTTGCGGATCGGCATAAGACATTACTGGTATAATTCAATAATCTTATCGTAAATCTTAATAGCTTCACTTGAAAGATAAGATAAAATAAATTACGATTATTTACATCACTTATCACAAGTGCCTATTTCATTATTTGATTTGTTACGCATTCGTCTTTGCAATAAAAACAAATGACACCTTACAATTTTGTGAGTGGTTCCCATGCCTTTTAACTTTCTCCTGGGTGCAGGCGAAGATGAGCAGAAGCCTTCTGTTGTCTACAAATAACACACACAACAACAATCACATGTCTCTGAAAGCACGTAAGACACAGAAATCACGTACATCAGAAATCACGTTACGCAGTTCTTACGGGTAGTTAGAAGCCCGAAAGACTAACAATCAGTCATAACAATGGATATTGTGTTACCCAGTAACTGGATTGTGGAGGTCAGATAGGCAGTCGCTCCATGTAAAATACTGGTATTCAGCTGCATCTAGTTAGACTGGAAGCCGACCCTGATCTATGTTGATGATGAAGAGGAGAGGATCAGGAGAAAAACGTCGTGATGAAGTTTTGGGTATGAATAGGGATGGTTTTCAGAGTAGCGGAAGACCTAAGAAACGACAGATGGACTGTGTGAAAGATGATATGGCTAGAAAGGGAGGTGACTACCGAGATGACAACTAATAGAGAAGTATGGAAGAAAAAGACACGTTGCTCCGACCACTAATAAATTGCCATAAGCCCAGGAGAATGATGATGTAACTAATCATCAACACAACAACGAAAGTATCAACCACGTTCAATCCTTACATTTCACGCTATAGAATGTGAAATCCCCAAAGCCTAATCGCTTCATTTGGTTGACATGTCATAATTTATGACATAAACGAGTGCTATCTTCAACTTGATATATTAGGGGGCAATTAGAGCGTTATTCCACCTGCTAATGAGTTTAAGTAGCGTTTAAACCTGGGCTGAAAAGGGGGAGGAAAAGGGACTGGAAAGTACTTATGTTAACGCGTATGTGTAGTAGGTTTGGTTTTATGATAATTAGAGCTACTTAACCGTACTAATGGGCCGTATCTGATGTAAAATGCCGAGTAAGCTGTACTCGTGTGGTTAAATGTGTATATGTCTTAGCCAGATCTTAGAATTGATAATTTCATGAAGTGTTCGAACATTTCATGAAATATTTGTTTAAAGAAAGAAAGAAATAAATAAAGCACTTTCTAGTGTTTTTGTTTTGGTAGTCGGTTGTTTTTTAAATAAAAAAAAATATTTTTCACTTTTTAGCTTTGGTACCGACCCCTCAAAAATTCGAATACCACTACCTGCTATGTAAATAACAGTGACAGGAACTTATCATATCATCCACACAGACTAAGTGCGAAAAATACGTATTATTGAAGCTAGCTCAAAAACTATCCAAACAAAATAAATAAAATTTATATGGATCCACCTTGAGAGCATATCCTTTTAAACCAAAAAATAATTATTAAAATCGGTCCACAATTGACGGAAAAATCGGTGGCCATACGTAAAAAAATTAAATAAAACACGCTACGGACATAGCGCCGTCCCCGGAGAATAAAATGATAACTGCCATTATCTTAGTTTTATTAGGAAGCCAAATTCAAAGTCCTTACCAAATTTTTGTTACAATATTTACGAGAATAAGACGATATTAAAATATTATCAGTATCATTTGCTCCATAAACCCCGTAGAATAAAATGATAAGTGAAGAGTACAATATTTGACTCAGGTCAGGCTGTACGGGGAATAAAATGATAATCGACATTATACAACTTAGACAATGATTAATTTTGACTAACTTCTTATTTTTGAAATAATATCTCTATTTTGATACTTAGGCGTATTTCATTAAAACACTTAGAACAAACAAAAAATAACCTTTTCTAAAAGCTGAAATTCATGTGTCTACGTCCAGTATTTGAGGAGCAATCGACGAATACATGTTTTTAATTTTCCTGAAAAGTTGAATTTTTGTAGTTATCATTTTATTCTCCGGGGACGGCGTTAGAATCTCCTCCTTTTAGAAGTCGATTAAAAAGAGTGTATGCATGGTGCTGTGATGTTTGTCAGTTGTGTTGTTGTAAGACAGTGTCGGTATGGGATGGCTTATTATTTTATGCGATTACGTTATTAGTCCCATGGTTCAAGTTGTTTAGTTCGATGGTGTGCACCACACCTTTCCGATACACACTGTGTACTGTTACATAAAAACTTTTGCATCATTATGTAAGGCTCTGTGCTCGAGTAATGAAAGACCTAAATTCTCATCGTAGCCACAATATCCATTCGTTCGAAAGATATTTGAAAGTTATTGTCAAATATTTGTACAAGCAGAGAAGAGCAGTGGTGGCCAGTCGTGGGTTCGAACCCCGACAGGCGCAGAGAAGTAGTAATAAAATAATTTACACCAAGTAAAGACTTGGTGTAAATTATTTTATTACTACTTCTCTCAAAACGGTGTAGGAAAACATCGTAAGGCAATCGGCATGTCCTAGAACCAAAAAATCAAAGACATGTGACATCTACCAACCCGCACTGGGCCCGCGTGGTGGATTACGGCCCACTCTCTCTCACAGAGAGGAGCAGGTCCCAGCAGTGGGAACATTGTAGGCTGATTATGCTTAAATATACTCATTTGTACAAGGCCGTATTAGGACATATCGCTGTAGATGTAGCAGTGATAGTCTTGTAGTGTGACCGTCGGACTGCCTAATCATAGGTCTCGAGTTTAAACCCAAGGCACGCACATCTGACTTTTCGGATTCATGTGCGTATTGTATAATTATCACTTGCTTCAAAAACAGTGAAGGAAAACATCGTGAGGCATGCCTGAGAGATATTTTTCGATGGCATGTAAAGCCAAGTCAGAGGCCCGTGGGCGGCTTTAAAAGTCTGACACAAGGTTAGTCACCAACCTCATGAAAAATAATGAAAGCTGTAGATGTCAGTGTAAACAAACGTATAAGTGCACTAAAGAGCGCATGACACTGTAAATTCTCGGAGATGTTGCCTAAGTAAACATGTAGGATAACTTTAAAACCACTAGCTCAAACTACAGAATACCTTCGGGAACTTTCTATCAGAAAGCGAAGCAAAACTAACATTTCCAGTCTTTGATCGCTGATTCTATTTCAAAACGTTGTGCCAAACTGTCATGGCTGCTGAGTTCTGCTACGTTACCTTAAATGAGAGCAATTAAGTATGTTGCGTCCATTGCCGGTTGAGTGCGGTGAACGCGGGACCGGTAGGGGAACACACGGCAGCGGAATTAATACTGGCTAGGATTTACAGACGGATGTGCAAGGTATGGGCAGAAGCGTTTACTACCTATACAACGCTACAAGGTAATATTGGCGCGTGGCCAAAATCGGAACTAACGCCGCCATCTTGTTTTGTTAATACAATTTGTGATACAATGTCTGTGACAATTTCACAAATGTTTACCAACAACGCCCTCTTGTCAATGTCAGTGAAGCGCCAGAAGATCATTGCAGCACTTTTTTATGTTTGGTAGGTTTAATTGAAATCGACTTCTCTCGATTGATATAATGACCAGTGAAGAAAGCGCTTTTAGGTGCTGTTTGGCGTGTCTTGGCTAATCTTTAAACGGCTATCACAAGACTGCGACTGTAAAACTGTTTTGGAAGATGAAACTTGATATCTTAGGTGAGTCACGCATCTGCAATCGATTTGATGTTGGTCCAGAGACAACATATGTGGGCAAACTTCCATTTATTCGGGGTCGACAGCGACGTGGCTGAATTCTTCGACGCCATATTTTCGTTTGTTAATAGTTTTAGTTAAGTTCCGATATTTTAATGTTATTTTTATTCATTCATTACCTAATGAATAGGATATGTACATAAATAACAACTCATACCTATGAGTTGTTATTTATGTACCATCGAAGAAGTTCATATCTAACCACCGTAAGGACTATTCTTGCTTGCAGCGCTCGGCTGCTATAGTACCGGGCCGGTAACAGATGTAGTCATCGTGTTCACGGGATTTTGTTTTGAAACTTGTTAGATATGAACTTCTTTGATGGTACATATCCTATAGGTAATGTATTTATTGTCTCCGTTGACCAAATGCCTCCTCCTTTTTTGGCAGTTTATTTCAGGCCTTTACGGTTTCACAGCTAGGCAAGGGTTTCTTTCCATTGATTTCACTTCTCACGTCTGTCTACTGTCGAAGTCCACTCTTCTATGGAGCCATCTAGTTCATCTCGCCATGTTCGCCTGCCAACAACATTACTAACTTCGTTTATTCGCCGCTCTCTCATACCTTGAGCTCGCTAAATCGCAGCTAAGTATTCAAAGCTGAGCCTGAGCGAAGGTTCTAGCGGCGACATCACTCAGTTCGAAGCTCGTTGAATGCTTTACATACGTACACTACTGACTGTTATTAACAGGGTTTTGGGACGAGAGATGCAGTTTTTTTTATTTTTTACTCTCTAATACGCAGGTAGAAAAAGAAGATGAACGTTCTGAAACTGTGGTGCTGGAGAAGAATGCTTGGGGTATCGTGGATGGAGTTTCGTACCAACACCTCTATACGCCAAGAAGTCGGCATCAAAAAGAGTCTTTCTGTTCTGGTCCAAACGCACGTCCTCAAATACTTTGGACACGTCTCAAATTCCAATTCAAAATATTTTATTACACATAAACCTACAAGGGCACTTATGATTCGTTAGAAGCTAGGCGCACGGTTCCAATTGGTCGTTTCCTATGCAGAAGAGCCGGCAAGAAACTCTACGGTTACTTTTAAAAATAATTGGCTTTACAATATTTTGAAATAACAGGTATGGTAACTGGTACTTGTTGAAAGACCTACACTGTCCGTGTAGGTCTTTCAACCAGGTACTTAACAAAATACAAGATGGTCAACAAATCTACAGTCCACTAAGCCTACGGCGTTCTCACATTCACAAAATAGAAAAGAATGTATATAAAATAAAAACCAATTTTAAACGAAATGACATGATTGCTATTACAACTTTAACAAATCTGAATAATTAACATGTTCACAAAAACATAATAAATTGTAGGTATCTATTGTCAAATAATAGAATGACTATGTCTAAGAAGAATGCAAAAAAAAAAAACATAAAAAACCCTCTCGAGGCGTGAGAGTAAAGGCTCGTGCGGACCAGCGCGACGCTACGGCGCGACGCGACGGCGCGACGCGACTTGAACATTACAATTTCTAAGAAAACTTCGCGGTATAACAATAACCGATGTCGTGTCGCGTTGTCACGTCGCGCTAGTTTGCACGACGCTTAACTCTATAGAGCCTTGTCGTGCAGGGTAGAGTAGCGGGCACTCGACCACGCAGACGCTAACCCATGAGATGGACTGACCAAATTAAATCCGCAATGGACGAATCCGTGTATAAGTGCACAAAAAACACCAAAAATAGGAGTATATGGCGAGAAATCGTGAAGCGAATCACATCAGCCCCAGAACAAGAAACTACATGAAGACCACGACCGCTCTGTCAAGAGTGCTATGAAGAAGAGGACCTGTTAAGGATCATAGCAGGTGGCGTTCTGCAGGTCCTGCCTTCCCCATGGGAAGCAGGCGTGAGTGTATGTATGTATGTTACTAATAGATTTCGAATTAAATTAAGTTCAATGGTTAGTGGTAGTGAAATAATTACCGTTAGACACAATATAGCCATCACACAATAGATGTAGTGGTGTAATGCCCAATACAGTGTGCCAGACACATGAATTGACATCACTAAATCGGCTCAGCCACACACGCTTGTATTGATAAAGGCAGCGGTTGATTTACGCGAACGTAATATTTGTCACATTATTTTGTATTTCAAACGTGAAAGTAACTCTTTCTGTCCGTCTATCGGTGTGTCTGTTACCTTTTGACGCCTTAACGGCTAAACGGATTTCGGTGACATTTGGCACAGATGTGGACCATGGTTTGGGACATTTTTTATCCCAGTAGTAAGTTCTCGTGGGATATATAATTTCCGATGTACAAGCAGCCGAAGTCGCGGGCAAAAGCTACACACATATATATGATATATGTTTCTTGTTAGTGCGATTAGAGTAAGCTGAGTATGTCTCTTTTTTACCCGACTTCCCAAAAACGAGGAGGTTCTCAATTCGGTTGTATTTTTTAAATGTTTGTTACCTCATAACTCCGTCATTTATGAACCGAATTGGAATTTTCTTTTTTTTTTTGAAAGGATACACTTCCCGATTGGTCCCATTTTTTAGTATGCTCGAGTTGACCAATTTTAAATAAACTATGTCCACATTGTTTTCCTGAGTTTCACTGAAAAAATCAAAATCTTGTGTCTAACAAGAATATTAAGTAGGTACCTAAGAATGGCTCAGTTTCCTGAAATCGCTTTACTGTATGAATTACTGAGTGCTTTTTGAAAACAGTTGTTACAAATATTTTCACTTTAAAAAAATATTTTAATAAATTATCCGGCAAAGAACCGACATAGCTTGCAGAGTTAGCAAGCTGGAAGTGACAGTGGGCCGGCCATGTTTGTTGAAGGACCGATGGTCGGTGGAGCAGACGAGTACTATGAGAGAGACCGCGTATCAGCAAGCGGAGTGTGGGACGCTGTATTACAAATAGAAAGAAAGAAAGAAGCAAGCTGGAACTGACAGTGGGCCGGCCATGTTTGTTGAAGGACCGATGGTCGGAGCAGACGAGTACTATGAGAGAGACCGCGTATCAGCAAGCGGAGTGTGGGACGCTGTATTACAAATAGAAAGAAAGAAAGAAGAAAATACGTTTATTTGAAAGGGGAAGTAAGTCTGTCTTTATGTCTGTTACCTTTTTTTTTGGATAAAATTCCCCTCTTAGGTCTATCCCTGTGGCAAATTTTGTCCTATATCCTAATCCAATAGGGCTCTCGCAGTACCCGGTAATACATTCCTTTTAGAAATTATCCCACATAATTTCTAAAAGCTAGTTTTCTCATAATAAATTCTTATCATTTAATGACAAGAAAATGACTGACGTAGACTGTACCTCAAAACCAGATGGCAGACATTGAAGTGACTATCCTACGCTCACAAACATTCTCGATTGAAAGTTCCAGAAGCGTGGGATGATTTTCATTTGATCGCCAGACGGCATTATAAAGTTATAAGTCGACTAATTTTAGTTTTTCAATGACGCATCGCCTTTATTTGACAACGGTTTTGTTTGATAATTGATTCGGAAAGGTCAAATAAGTAATAAAAATATAGCATAGGTATAATTTCGTGCCCTTTTCAGTGTAGCTGCTGGCTTTTCTTTTCCACAAAAGCTGTCAATTAGGTGTTTTTTTATCTAACTATTTACACTAGCTACTAAATTAAATGACTAACTATACTAATAAATACAATAAAAAAGGACACCTTAGGCTTCTACGCCTGCCGGAGTCGCGGGAAAGTCCGAAAGGGATACCGTGGCCCCTGGCAATGTACAGGCAACTGAAGGAACACGGGTGGGTCTCAGTCAGTCAGAGTCTGACACGCCCGGGAGGGCGTGTCAGACTCTGACTGACTAAAACCTCCGCCCAGAGCGGGAGAAGTTATTAGATCGACGCCTTAGTCCTTTTGTTATTGTATTTATTATTGTATTCGTCGGCATCGCTGCTATTCAGAAATGTGCAGAAGACAGGCAGCATTGTCACGTTGAATGGCAATGCTAATTCTTTAGCCAAAGAACGAACCAGCTCTCTGTTCACGTGAAGTGTCGACCAGTCGGCGAGAGATTTCCTAAAAAGTGGTGTCTTATTTATAAATAAATAAATATTTATTTTATAAAGTACAGTTCGATTCAAACTTAATGGCGGCTCGGAAGTGCGCTACTCGCTGCGCAGTACCGCACCCCTCACCCCCGCTGACCCATGTATTCGTTACTGCGCAGCGACTCGCCTCATGTTCCGAGCCACCTTTAAGTTTATATCGGGGTGAACTTAGATACGGCTACATATCAAGCGATACATTTCCAGTTTCATTGCCATTGTACGGAAATCCTATACAATGCGATATCAGTTTATACTGGAAATGTGTAGCTTGATAATTATGTAGCCGTGCGTACCTACCGACGTTAATTATTATTCTATCCCTTACTGTCTATTTTTACGAGTTGCAGTAAACGTAGGTAGAATTTAAATTTTCTTTGTTCTTTCAAGCTTTTTATTCATGAACGTTACTTTCAACTTAAATAGCCACCCACTTATCATTTAACAATGACAATGACAAAATCGAAAATTTGTTTCATGATATCTATTTTGTTACGTCTTTACAGCTAAATTAAACCGATTTTTTTGAAAATTTGCGTATCTTCTGTTAAGGTTTTAAATGTACCTAATACTTTTAACTTTGTTTTTTTTTTTTTTGTCTCTTATACTTGTGGTTTAATTTTTACCACCTTGCATTTTTTTACCCTTAGGTAATATGTTCTCGGTGCTGAGGTGAAAAGTTGTATGTGTTAGACGAGACCAAAGTTATTTGCATCTACTGTCTTTGAATCCCTTGCTGCGCTCAGGATTCTAACCTAGAATCAAAACCTTCGCTTATTCGGGATTCGAAATCAACAGTCGCAGCAAAAACCAATTTTGCTCTCTAGTTGCACAAATAACTATTTTGTTTTGTTTAATTTAATTTAGTTTCAAACAGTAAAGAGTTACATGATTATAATATCACGAAATTCTCAATAGCAGCCCAGACTCTGGATTTGTGCCCAGTTGTAAGCTCACCCCTATTACATGGGACTTAAACATAACTTGCAACAGGTGTACATCAGTGTTGCCAGGTTGTTTTACGGGCAAAGAGGAATTCTAAAGAAATACGTTACTTTACTATAACAATTATAATAATAACAACCACACCGTCGAGTAATCCCCGAAAAGCGGGACCGAGCCTGTCCCACTGACATTTAATTTTGGGCCAGAAAACGGGACGTCCCGCCAAAATCAGGGCATCTGGCAGCGCTGGTGTACAGTACACCCTCAGTGGTACAGTACAATTATAGTTTATACTTGGAAGTATATTCCAAGTCGATTGAGAGCGTCCGGTCTGCACCAAGTGCAAAAGGCTACTACTGATAGAAATCCGATGACTGACGAAACACGAAGTTTTCCGAGGGACATAAAGATAATAGTTGTACTGTACACTACTGTCTAATTATTCGGGGATTGTAAGCGTGATGAAAAGTTATTATAATTATAAAAAAATTAAGTCACGCTCGCGTAAAACAAACCCGATCTCAACTATAATTGGGCGATCCAGTAGGTTAGTAGTTAATACCGCACAAATCAAAAGCAGATAGTTATATTAACCCTAGCGCGGCTTATCGGGCATCTACGCGGCTTACCAACGGTTAACACTAATCTCGCTACGAACTAAGTGAATACGACTTAGAGTTGTAAGTGAATTATTTAGTGTAAGGGCGGATTTCATCAATGTAACTGAACGCGATTAATACATCTAAACCGCGTTCAAGAGCTGTCAGTGTCATCATTGTTGTGGAATATTGACACTGACAGCTCCTGAACGCGGTTTAGATTTGTTAATCGCATTCAGTTACATCGGTGAAATTGACACTTAGGCATATTTCGAGGATGTGGATTTGTAGATTAATGGCGTATTGATTAAAACTAATATTCGAGTATCTTCGCCTATATTTAAGTTTGTGCGCTGCAAATGTGAGTGGGTCAATAATTCAGCATTTCGTTGTTGAAAGGGGGTGATCAAGGAGTTTCTTGTTCGCTGTTCTGCATAGGTAACTATGCCACAGCATAAATAGGTAGCAGTATTATATCTCGGCAGTGACCTAGAAATAATTACCTACGGTCGGTCGGTAGATAAAACTTCCGCGTCCGTGCTTAACTGCCGCGTACTCGATACTGTTGCATACTGATGTACACTGAGATTTCGAAGCGCGTCGTTTTGGTCGTTTTCTATGTAGATAGAATAAAGTAGGTACTTATTTATACTTACTTATAAGCTTTGAAATGGTCCATTTTCTCGAATTTGAAACAGGCAATTTTCTTATAGACATCTTGGCAATTTAATAGTTCAAGTAACTGCACTGGTAACGCATGGTGTAAACTAAAGACTATGTCAATACTAGCTGCGCCTCGCAGTTTCACCCACATAAGTCTCTATCCCGTGGGAATATCGGGATAAAAAGTGTCCTATATCCAAATCCAAGGCATGGTCTACCCTTGTGTCAAATTTCATCCAAATTTGTTCAGCCGTTTTAGTGTGAAAGCGTAACAAAGAAAAAAACAAACAAACAAATTCACATTCGCATTTATAATATTATATAAGTTAGAATGTAAGTGTCTACTGATTGAAACCGAATGCAACGTAATTTCGGCAGCTCACTTGAGCGACGCAAAGTCCGCCCGAGCGCACTCATAAACATACAGTCATGTAACGTTTACCTTTTCATGCTCAAGTAACTCCATATTAAACCACCTTTACCTACAATATAAATAATCCGGTCGCGTACAATATAAATAATCCACTCTCGAAAATGAGTTCGTTTGTTTTCAGGGTGGAAACAAGCGAACTCATTTTCGAGAGTGCAGCAATCCGCAATGTTGTGTGAAACTGAACACAACGTAATTTCAGTGACGCACTTTAGGCGGCGCAAAGTTTGCCACTATACACCATCTATAATCCGCTTATGTACCCGACAAACTCAGGTACCTTCATACACAACCACCTTTACCTACAATATAAATTATCCGGTCGCTCCTCATATGATCATTGATCAGTAACTAACGGGTGTTAGTTAGTAGCTCATTGGCGTAGTTACTACTCGTAATAACTGTAACGCATAGTAACTCTCCGTGTGTTTCGTGCAGATAACGAATGTAAACAGACTATTAACTGTGGGGTAGGAAAGGTCGGGTTGGCGAGCTTGTTGGCGACCGGAATTGTTGGGGGTTGAAATGTCTTGTCGCCTTTTTGGGATCGTTTGTACGTTTTGTACTTTTAAAGATCTGAATCTTTGGAAGCTTGTCACTTGAGCTTTTAAATCAAGCATTAATTTTTCGACCGTAAATTTTCATCGAACAAAAAAAAACAATTATGGAGATAAACAAATATGGAGTAGATATAAAGTTTCATAGTAGCACATTTATTTCATATTAATACTCGTTATAACGCGACCTAATGGCTGGCCAGCAATGTACAACAGCAGACATCGTCATCATCTGCCTAGCCTTTTCCCAACAATTTTGGGGTCTGCCCATCTGACCTCCATGGAAAGACAGGATATCAGACTTTCGGGCTTCTGACAACCCGTAACGAGTGTCAAATATCTACAAAAGACTGCCGGAAACAACGGCTTAAGACGGAGATATATTTCAGTGACCTTGAGTGGTTAGCTTGCGTGTCCATAGGACTCGCCTATCAAGGAGCGCTGAAATTAGACGCATTATTAATTTATTATACTTAAAACAAATGGTATTTCAATAAAACACGTAGATTGAAAGATCAATAATTAAATTATCCCTAAAATGGTGAAGGTTTCTGAAAAATACGCTTGATAGATTTTGCGTGATTCTCAGTTTTTTATCCGCGTTAGACATAACTTTACAAATTAATTTCACTATGTAATATAAACATAATCTAAATTATTCATATATTAAGTCATTAAGAAAAGCCTCTAATTTAACATGTATTTTTTACAAATCATTTACACTACTCGTTTAGGCGTGATCTTCAGTATAAAATGATTAAAAGTCAGTTATCGTCGCCTTAAGAGGACGCCCAACGGTCCACTAGCGCCACTCCTTTAAAAAATAGGCAGACACTACAGCAGGCATCACCACCTTATATCATCATTGTTGAGATAGACCAATTCACATCCCAAAAACATGTTCTTCTTATTCAGCTTATCATCATACACTGCTACATTCAGATGTGTCATGGCCTTATTTTGAAAAAGAAGTTATTATAATTAAAAAAAAATATCATTCATGGTGACTGCCGACAGAACTGAAAACTTAAAACTGGTATTAGCGCCATCTATTTTCGTAGTAAAGCACTACGGCGCGTCGTTGACGCGAATCCCTACCAAAAATCGCTCAACGCGCTTTAACAAGTTTTCACTTTAAAAATTGCGCACAATTCTCTCCGCTCGTGTGTCGATTTCCTAACTAGCGTTCTCACACATATATCGGGAAATTCATTAACATAATATATTGCAAACAGCTGCAAAACGTAAAGTGTGCGAACAGATATTATTATGAGTTTTATGATATTTGATCAACGTGTCCAATGGGTCCGGAATTATATATGGGTGAAAAGGGCTTATTGGTCATTATCCCGAAATGGACGAATCTACACTTTTAATAATATAATTTTTGCTTGAGGCGATTCGCACGAAGTTAATTTATTTGTAGGCGAATCGACAACTCCAGAAATCGATTCGCCTACAAATGAATTAACTTCGTGCGTTCGACGACGAATCGACTCAAGAAAAAATAATATTTCTTATTTATAAGTGTTGATTCGCCCGAATCGATTCGCCCGGGCGGATCACCCGGGAAAATCGCCAATAAGCCGTGATAACATTCGTCGTAGCAATGTTGAGTGTGGAGGTTATTGCAGAGGTGTTTGATTGAAAATTTTGGAACTGATCTTTGTAGGTATAAGTGCTGTAGTAAGGTTAGGTATTTAAGGCCGCTCACCTACGGAGACTTTTTGTAGCGATGCTGTCGCGCGTTTTGTAAGTTAAACGCGTTTCTGCATCGCGATAGTAGCGCTATAGAATCTGGGCGAAGGTACACAGCTAACGACAGCATCGCTACTGCATCGCTGCAAAGAGTCGCCGTGGGCGCACGCTCTAAAGTGCACTATATAGCATGGGGAGCAATGGTGACCCAGTGGTAACGTCCCCGATTTACAAGGGTGAGGGTTATTCAAACCCAGGCAGGCGCTTTACTTTGTGTAAATAATTGTGTCACCTCTGCTCTCAAAACGGTGAAGGAAAACATCGTGGGGAAACCGCATGTCATAGAACCAAAAATTCGAAGTTGACATCTACCAACCCGCCCTGGGACCGCGTGGTAGTTCACAGCCCACGCCCTCTCGAAGAGAGGACGCCTGTGTCCCAGCAGTGGGAACATTATAGGCTGAGCATTATATGATATAGCATGTATCATAAGGGTGTGATCATGAACAACTTTCTCCATGCGACCAACATTTTAATCGAGAAAAAAATATTAACTGTCCCTTATAAAACTTAAATGTCTAAGTAAGTACCTACCCAACCTAAATATAAGGGACGTATATAGTATAGATAGCCCCCAATTACTTGGGACTTAAACATAACTGGCGAAATGTGAGTGTTACTATACGTCCACCTCTGTAAACAGGGGTCAAACTCAAACTCAAAGGATATATTTCAATTAAACCATTTACAGGCACTTTGGAATTGTCAAGGAGTCGATCAATCAGAAATATGAAGCTAGTTTCCCATTCCAAAGCGTAGTAGGTACCTATGGAGAAGAACGGACAAGAAACTCCACGGACACTCTTTTAAATTATATATTATACAAAATATTAGTTACATCATTAATGTTGAATTTATAATTATATATCAGCACGATTTTAAAAAGACGTACCTACACGTTAAACCCGTCCACAATTAAAGTAAAGACGGATTTGCTGTACGCAAATATAAACACACAAAACAGTTCATTAATAAAATAATTAAAATAAGCTTTGGTAAACTTGAAGCTTGCCTCACACATATTCTTACGCAGTTAACCGCCCCAATTGGTTGTGATGTCATGACAAGCTTCGCAAACCAAAAGGCGCGGGCGCCAGACAAAATTCTCCTAGCTCAGGTTTTTTAATCAACCCTATATTACATCTACTTTTGATTGATCATGCATTGTAGAAATACTTTGCGACCCAGACGCAACAGTGGAGATTTCTTTATTTGTTAACCCCAACGAATAAAGATATGTGTCATTCGGTGTATCCGTGTATCTGTGTGTGTCATCGTAGCTCCCAAACGGGTGGTCCTATTTTAATGCGGTTTTTTTATTAGAAGGTTAGTTTGATCAGGGTGGTTCTTCTTCATCATCATCATCATTTTTGCCGAAAGGCGTCCACTGCTGGACATGGGCCTCCCCCAAACATTGCCACTTCGACTGGTTCTGTGCTTCTCGCATCCGGTGTTCACCAGGTCATCGGTCCACCTTGTGGGACGCCTTCCAACGATATGTTCTTCGCTTTCTATAAATAACTGGTAAGTAATTCTAACAAGAAACCACTGAGAATAATTTTATTCATATAGTGTGACCGCAACCGCTGTACCGCGCCCTAGGTATGTTCGCGGTGATATAAGGGGTCAGTGCATATCACTCATTCGTCAACGCTCACGGCGTTCCGCCGCTCATTTGTCAACGCTACCCCGCCGCCTCGCCGCGCATTCCTAAGGCGCGGTACAGCGGTCCCGGTCAAACTATAACACTTACTATTTGAAATAATTCCAATTGTAGTTACGAAAAATGCAAATGGAAATAATGTACCTAAATATTTATTTGTTAGTCCAATTTATCACACTCTCTAACTAACTCAAAAGAAATTGGCATAATTATAACAAACAGCAGAACAAAGGAATATCATGAAAGAGTACGAACTACCACTCAGCTAATTAAACAAGCTACTAATTGGCAGAACAATACATTCTGACGGCAGAAAATACACTTAATTACTTTACGTCTTTACTGCACCTCTTTGTTAAAATTTTGTATAATTAAAATGTTTTTTTTCTTTTATTAGAAAAAGAGCTCTGTGTTGCCAACACTAGTTTGTGCTTTAATTATAATTAATTATTTCGATTTTTTTCCAGTGGTTTTCATCTGGAATTTCTCAGTAGCAGCCCGGAGTCTGGATTTGTGCCCTGCTTGGTTGATATTGGACACGATTTAAATTAAGAGAATAAAGTTATTATTTCGTTTATTAAAATTTCCAACATATAAAATACATTTTTAAATATAAAAGTTATTATTATTATTATAAGCTTTTATTTATCATCTAATAATACAATTTAAGAACAGCCTTATCATAAATCACTTGAATATTATTACATAAACAATAATACTAAGAATAAAATTATAATAACTCCAGCAAAGTCAGAGAAAAAGTTTTAAGTTTAGCGAATTGACTACCAACTTTAAATGCCAAATGTTTGTCAAATATTGGATCATTACCTACCATTTCTTGGTATTTTTTTATCGAAAGTCAACATACCTATAAAGTAAAGTCAAGTAAGTTAATTGCTAAGCAACGTAAATTGTTCGTATATTCAAATCAGCGCTTCGCAACAGTCATTCTTGTATGACAGTTGATAAACGTAAATGGCAAGTTGACGTAGTGTGTCAATTTGATAAACAATTCATGTCCTCGACTGTACATAATCCTCATTATCATTTTAGTAAAAAAATCTTGGTATCGCTGTCTCCTCTGATGACGTCATTAAGTCCTTTGTACCACGTGTACACTGAAGCACGATAATCACAATCATTTACATCTACATATTAATTTTCAGGTCAGCACGTTTCAGTCCAATATTGAACTTTGTAAAGTTCAGTTTTAGGTCTAGTTTTTGTTGTGTCAATTGTCTTCAGTCAAAATTCTGTCTGTTTCTAGTTCTAATGATCTTTGAGAAATGTTGTAGGTACTTGTTATGATAGTTTCCCTGTTGAACAAACAAGAATATCTGTTCAAGGCTTTGAAAGTAATTTTTTTCTGGAGTTTTTATTTTCAGGAAATATATTTAATTATTTAGGCCACCACCACGAAAATTAACATTTTATTTTATTATGATAATGAAAATATTGGAAAGAACTGAATATGAAGTAATGAATAAAGTAACAAGCGATTAGAAAGAAGAAGAAATAAAATACGTTTATTTGCGGTAAACAGGACGCAAAGAAAGATTTTAATACTCGTATCATTATTTTAAATGATAATGAAACAAACAACTCTATTATAGAACATAAAAGAAACTTAATTGTCCCACCACGATCCCATTCCCTTCTTTGTAAATTTAGTAACTGTTACAATATTTATTCTTTAGTTAAGAATAAAAGCAAGCTATTTTAGATTTTGGGACGAATTTCTAAAATTTACTTGAGACTTCTGCTATCCACAGACTCAACAAAAACATTTAACTCGCAGACTAAACAGACTAAATATAAAATAACTATATGCGCCCCGCGGTTTCACCCGTCTAGATCTCTTGAGCATATCAGGATAAAAGTATCTTATATCCTTTCCCAGGTCATGGTCTACCCATGTGCCAAATTTCAGCCAAATCCGTTCAATCGTTTTGGCGTGAAAGCGTAAGTAACAAACAAACTCACTTTCGCATATATAATATTAAATTAGGATAATTAGGATGTGAGAATGAGCGTCAATGTTGGAATTTAAATGGAATTGAATATATTCATGTTACTGGTATTGCAAAATATAGACACAAATGTGATATAGTACCTACATATTAGTATCAGACAGATGGCGACCTTTTAGCGTTTTCCAGAATAGTTCCTTAAACAACCACAGTATCACCAGCTGGATCTTGTTATCCCTCTCATTCTCGGTTTCACTGTCCTTTCTTTCTACACTATTATCACATTCACGCCCACCGCAGCAAGGTTCAGATTCGCAGCACTTTTCGCAGTGAGCATGTCTTGATCGTCCTTCACAACCATTGTCGTGGCATGGTCTCCTGTGATCGCAGCTTGGTCTGACAGAACCATGGTGACAGCATTCTGACCTATGGTGATCAGATCCACAGCTACGTCTACAGGAACATCCGGAGCAGTTAGATGGTCCACGACGTCCACAACAATGCGGATTAGCGTTGCGTCCAAACCAAGGATGAGGTCTGTCAGTTCCTGGACTGTAGCAGCTACGTTCATGTCTGCGTCCACAGCAATGGCATTCCGATGGTCCACGACGACCACATCCTCTATGACCATGCTCGAAGGGTCCCCATCTCGGATGCTCAGGTTCACGGTGACACTGTCTTTCAGGACTTTGATCAAATCTTGGCTTTCTGAATGGTCCGAAACCTGGTCTTCGTTCATGATGATCAGAAGAGTCACCACGGAAAGGGCAACCAAAAGCAGGTCTGCCCATTCCTGCGAAATGGGGGCCAAAATGGCCGCCAAAGGGAGAGGTGCTCTCCCAGGGTCCTCTCATGGTTTAGATTTTATTTATATGTTTATCGATGCACTTATATTGTATACAAGATTGTCTCAATTGTTTATTAAGAATGCTCTTATGGTACACTTTTTTCAATAGACTAGCTACAGATGTTTCTGCTTTGAACGAGTTCACTCGAATGCCGGTCATATCAAAACACTTTAGTTTATATCCAACTTATAGTGACGCAATATTCACAACTGATTTCAAGTACGATTGTACTGATATGCTGATGAAATTCTAGGCAGATATTTTTGTTTACTTAGATAATAAAAAAGATTATTAATTGTAAAGGCTATTTTTGGAATCTCCAAATGTTTACCTATCAAATATTGGATCATTATACTTTCTGGGTGTTTTCACTGAAAATCAAAAGTCATGAACAGTCATTTCTTAGGTGCCATTTTCAGTAGTGAAGGTTTTTACGAGGAGCCTATTAATTAATAACAACACTTTTACAGACACCCAAAAAGTATAATGATCCTATATTTGATAGGATTTTAAAATTATAATTAAAACTTTATCTATCAGAAACGGTTATCGGGTCATTTTATTGGGAAAACAGTACTCCAAAAATATGTATCGAGAAGATCGTCTCCCATTCATCTAAAAACATCACAGCCAGGTTTGGTGTCCATATAGTGCAGAAAACTTACATTGTTTAGTTTAGACACAGCAAGTACCCACATTAATTAACACTAAGCTGTCCACTACTTTTATCCGACTACGGCGAAGCAAAATGGGGGGTTATGATTTTCACCGGTATGTATGTATGTACATATGTTTATCTGTTTTTTTCATGCCATTTTGGGTATCAAATGAAAGGGATAAATTAGCACATTTCATACAATATAACCCCAAGATAATATAAATAAAAGTTATAAAAACTAAAACCCAATTACGGCAAAAAGTCAATTAAAAAGGTATGAACAAGACATCAAAGATAGACAAATTCAAAGTCCGGAGTCATAAGTAATGTATTTGATTTATGCCCTAACACGTGTGACTCCGGTTAGGAAGTTGAGTTCTCGCCTGTGCCAAAACGAGAAAATCAAGCTTACAGCAATTACAAATAAAATAAACTAATAAATCGTTGTAGTTTAAACCTTATTGACATCATAAAGAGCTTTGTTTCAAATACAAAAAAAAAATTGCCAGTAGTTTTTGTCATGAGTTTTTAGTCTGCCCTATTAAAATCTAATTTAATAAATGCCACACCCACCTAACGTACTCGTATCTACTCGTACGTTTGTTGAAAATGATGTAATGATGATGTAAGTAATAATTGTTGTCTAATGATACCATTTTTTTTCTAAAAGTATGTATGCCTTATTGATGTTAATCTTATCAAACTGTTTGATTGAAATAACGAAAATAGCTGTAAGTACTCATTGACAGCTAAATTGTGTAGGTAATGTTTTTAAAGTGGCGGATTGCATCATTGCGTTATCTTAATTCATCAGCCAAGAGGTCCTTTGTATTCAATAACTGTAATTATTATTGATGAAACTGCTATACCGGCCTTCCACTTTCCCATTGTAGGAAGGCCTTCTCATATAGATATGATATGAGAAGTAAGTACCACGCTTGCTCACTGTCAGATGTATTCCCCAAATTCCGGATGACACTTGGAGGTAAGAACCAGAAAAAAAAAAACATTTTTATGTTTCACTTTTTGGTTTTGGTACAGCTACCCCACACAAATACCACTACCTGCTATGTAAATAACAGTGACAGGAACTTATGTGCGAAGTGGGTAAAATACGTATAAAGCTAAGCTAATCTGGGGGAGTCCGTTTCTACGCAGTGAAGTAGTACTCGGGGTGGATCTGCCCTAAGTCCACCCACCATTCAACACAGCCTAGCTGGGGGGTTTGTGTACACACTCGTCGACATGACGCATACGCTAAGCTACGTTTAAGCTAACTCAAAAAAAAAATACAAGCAAGTTTAATAAAATTTATACGGGACCACCTTGAAACCATACCGTTAAAAAAAAAAAAAATTGGCCCACAATTGACGGAGAAATCGGTGAACACACAAAAAAAATACATACATACGCAACGAAAATAATAACTCCTCCTTTCGTTCGGAAGTCGGTTACAAAAAAACGAAAGTTTTGTGAGGTAAGTCATGTTTTGCCCTAATATATTATACTAAACAATTCAACCAATTACTGTGGCACGGTTCATAATCAGCCTAAAAAGTTCTCACTGCTGGGACACAGGCCATCTCTGTGAGAGGCCATAATCCACCATGCGGGCCCAGTGCGGGTTGGACTGTTCGTTTGGCCCAAAATTCTTTTGAAGAAACAACAAACCATTATATATAATGTTCTTTTCTATACAAAAATAAAAATTATTGGCCTACTTAAACTGTTACTGATATCAGTAAATACGTCATGTGATAAAATATTCAATTGAATCAAAGATAAAGTAGGTACTCTTGTTGTGAGTCAGCTTAATTGTAGCTGAGTATGTTTTTTATATCAATAGATTCTAATATGGAATGAATTAAGAAGAGTCGTAAGTCCGAAAGTCTAACGACAAGTCTTACAAAGGGGTATCGTGTTACCCAGTAACTGGGTTGTGGAGGTCAGATATGCAATCGATCCATGTAAAATACTGGTATTCAGCTGCATCCAATTAGACTGGAAGCCGACCCCAACATAGTTGGGAAAAGGCTAGTTAGAAGATGATGGGAATATCTTGATTTACAACATGGTTTCGACAAATAACATGCAGACTGGCAACTTAGATAATTCATAGCACAATCAAGCTGAAGTGGCCATGGGCTGACCGATGACCACTGCAGTAGTCGTATTCACGGCAGGAGACACGATTCGGCAGATGTAGTTTTGAAGCAAGAAGGAGCAGTGTTTGTATTTCGAACCATTTGACCGTAGTAATGGTGACAGCTTTTTATCGCCGGCTAATTAAAATTTGGACATTTTGATTTAAGATTAAAAGTTCTTAATACGAAATTGATCATAAAGTTCGAAATTCAAAAATGGCTCGATGGTTCTAAAGACAAACCTTGTTTTGTCTTTTTGTAATTTTTTCTGCCAATCGACTTAAGTTTTCGCAACGAGCTTATTACTGGCTTATAGGAGCTCCTCTGCCTACCGCTTATACTTTCGCCTGAGCTATGTTATGTTGATCGCAAGCTGCATCATATAAACATTTTATCTAACAAAACATTCAGTTATCAACTTATCAGTAAAACCATCAGCATATCAGTGCAGCTCCTCAGCTCCTATAACTAATCCCAAACGTTGCGTCATATTCAGAAAAATATAAATTGGTGTATGTTGATATGAGCGATATTCGACTGAACTCATTCAAAACAAGAGCATCGGTATTCAATTGAGAATATCTTATTTACCATACTAAAGTTTTGATTATAAGCAAGTACACAAAACCTTAATTATGAAAGGCCAAGAGTTCGATGCTTTCGACATACCCTTTGATGGGTACTTTACCCCTCAAGTGGAGAAAAAACGCAGACCTCAAGGTTGTCTCTTCCGTGGTCATGCTCAACATGACCACAAACCAGGCTATGTACCTTTCGGCAGACATGGATTTGCTCACGGCCCTGAAAACCATGGCCATCACCATGGCCCCGACCATCACAGATGTGGACCTCCTGAAGATGGCCACCGAAGACCTGGATGTGGACGCTGGGGGCCTCCTAAACGACACAATGATGGACCATTAGAACACCACTTCCATGGACCACCTGGCTTCAGAACCGGTCATGATGGCAGACCTCACGACTTTCACGGAGAAGGACCTAACAGCCACAACTTCGGACCTCGACCCTGGTGGTTCGGACGACGTGGTCCATCTGACGCTGAACGTCCCTGGACTGGAACCTGGGGAGGACCTGATCAGAGATCGTAAAAATCTACAAGGCCACAATTTGTATGAACTGATGATGTACAAATAATACAAGAAGTATTATGATTATGTCTATTGTGAGTGCATGATAAGTGACATTAATGTATTTTTATTGTTAGTATGTTTAATTATTTTTAACCGATTTCCAAAAAGGAGGAGGTTATAATGTTCGTCGCATATGAATGTTTTTTATATTTTTTATTTGAATACTTCGAGTAGATGCACAGGCATTGTTATGTAAGTATTTTTTATTGTGATTTTCTAACTATAAGTGGTAAATAATTGATAAATGTTCCATCTGACGCTGCAGAAAATCCTTGGAATGGACCCTGGGGTGGACCTGATCAGCGCAGACCTTGAAATTTCCTCCTCAGATAACCTGGTCTCAATGTGGTGAAACGACATAATTTTGAAAAGATTGTTTCTTTCGAAGAAGTCTTGGTAAAATTGTGCAAGCATAGATTTTATGGTACTTGGATAAATTAATTAGGTATTTTATATGTTTTTTTTTTTGCAAAAAAGTGTTATATTTTGTATTAGATTTGAACTTATTGATATGTTAGCTTAATAATAAAAGTTTCTTGTGATTTAAGTATAGGATAGTCAGTTAGATGGTATTTATAATAATAGAGGACTCATTTAGGATGCTCGAGCAGCACGGTTGTGATCCTTAAATGAATCATGAACAGGCTTTTGAATACTTTGTATTGTACATAATTTTATCAAATGTGAATAAATGATTTTAAATTAAAAATGAAGTGCAGATCCCTAACTCCTATTTAACTGTTCGTTTCTCAGTAGGCAACGAAATTTTTGACACCCTTTTTTTCTTTTTTAAGTTAAGTTCGTTAACTTGACTTAAAAAACATGTCTATCAATAATGTTATAAATCTGTTGCTAGGCAACCCGCAAGAGTCGTCTAAGCATTACCTATAAACACATCGACGCGGCTCGTGGCGCGTCGTAACTTTAGTGATCGCTTAGTGACTGGTCATATGTTTTTTTTTGCGCTAAGTTTCTGTTAAATATCTACCTATTACGATTAGATGTTGCTTAGTAGAAAACGGGTATTATTCTCTCACGGTAGGGCACAGGCAGAGAAAGTATGTATATTCATCATATAGTAAACAAAAAACATAGGAAATAAGCACTTTTTGGGCCAGAGGTCACATCTGGCTTATATAAGAATGATCAATATCTCCAATAAAACTAAAATTATTTAAGAAAAATCTATACTGCATGTCGATTATTATTTACAATCATTTACCAAATAGACTTCAAGACTTACCGCTGACAATGTTTAAAAAAATACTTTTCAAACTATTACTATTTAAAAGATACTGTACCATTAAGGACTATTTAGAAGACAAATCAATAGAAGCTGTAATTTGTCAGTTAGATTAATTGACATCGCTGATTGTAAATACATTTGTACGCCATGATATGGCAGGATATGCTGAAACTATACATAACTATAGGGATTTTACTGGATATGAGCAAAGCCTATGACAGAGTTTCATACGAAATCCTACTTAGTAAGTTAAATGCAATAGGCGTTAGAGGTACAGCATACAAGTGGTTCTCGTCGTACCTACAAAATAGAGAACAGTTCGTAGAGGTTGAACATAGGGATCAACACACTGGCCGAATAACACGCGTAAGATCTGATAAAGAGAAAATAACAATGTCAATACCTCAAGGCAGCGTTTTAGGATGCTTATTATTTCTAATTTATATTAATGACCTACCTAAAGAAATTGACGCTCAAAGTATCTTATTTGCTGACGATATTTCTATAATTTTTCCATACACTAGTGGTGAAAACTTAAACTTAAACCTAGACGATAAGCTCTCGAAAATAATATCATGGTTAAAAGATCATAACTTAGAATTAAACTTTGACAAAACAAAAATAATGCAATTTAGACCATATCAAAAGCGTAAATTGGACATAAATTACTCGTATAATAATATACAGATACAATGCATAAATGAGTTTAAACTGTTGGGTTTGTCTATAGATACCAATATAAACTGGAAGGCTCATATAGATGCAGTGGCAAATAAGTTTGCTAGCTTTATATATGCCCTAGGAGAGCTTAAAAGAGCTACCGATTTTAAAACTGCTCTAACAGCATACTATGCCTACGCATACTCCTGGTTAAATTACGGAATAGTGGTGTGGGGAAATAGTGTAGACAAACAAAGGCTCTTTATTCTACAAAAAAAATGTTTACGAATTCTTGCCAATATAGACAACACGGAAAGCTGTAGGCCATTCTTTGTTAAATATAAGGTCCTTACACTAACTGGCATCTACATATTGGAAGTAAGTAAATTTGTACGAAAACACCAATCACTATTCCCACTCACTAGAACCCTCCGTCCACAAAGTCGCAGTGATAGGCGCCAAAACAAGAATGAATTAGCCCTACCAAGCTCCACATTAGGTATGTTCCATTCAGGACCTTTAGCCATGTGCGTAAAAATATATAATAAGCTTCCAAACTCAATTAAAGACATAGAGTACGAAAATAAATTCAAAACCAGCCTTCAAAGACACCTTACACTAAAATCATACTACACTCTAAAGGAATTCTTTGACGATAATGATAAGTAAATAAAATTTTGACATTAAAATTCATAATATAAATAGGTATATCATTCACAATTTTTGACTTAATACTATTATTCTGGTTTGACATTAAGCTTTATGATTATTATTATTGTTAGGGGAATTCTTGGACGATAACGATCGATAATTTTTGACATTCAAATCCTTATTAAATACATCACTGACTATTGTTGACTTACTACTATTATTCTAGTTGACATTGCCTATGTTATTTTATGATTATAGTTATAATTTATTTGATTATTTTTAATTGTCTAACTTATTTGAACTATTAATGGAAATGATGACCAAATAACTGTTTACCAATACTTTATCATTATGTTAAAAAATGTATTATTGTCTTTCTGCACTGTGGGTTTCTTTCATTCATTTACATTTATTATGTACTGTAGCATGCCAAAACATATGTATAATTATATTGCTGTGCCCTGACAGGGTCAATGTATGAAACAAATATTATTGTAACATCTTTTACACTACATTGAATGCAATAAATGATGATTATGATTATGAAACAAATTTACTGTAACACCTTATGTACCATATTCTAGCAAATAAATATTTTTGATTTGATCGCCTTGGACGGGCATAGTAGTTGTGGAGTTTTAAACATGTCTGGTGTTCTTCACAAGTTTTGCTTTATGTATGAAACTGGTTTTGAACCCGCAAACATCTACATCATCCACCTTAACCTACAGTGGCAGTGTTTCGTTCAAATGCTACAAAGTATGTTTGTAAAGCTTACTTAAATGCACTTGAACATTCTGATCGAGCGTTCGTATTTGGCCGGAGTTCTTTTGTGTTACAAACCAATTACATAGTCGTCACTGGTCAGAAAAGTCAACGCATTTGTTACTATACCAAATTGGAATTATATGATATTTTTAACTGCTATCCGTCAATAACTCCATCAGATGAATATCATCATGATTGTAATAGCTGTGTTTATTTGCTTATTGTAACTTGAATATACATAATCGTATAATGTTCCCACTGCTGGGACACAAGCCTCCTGTCTGTGAGAAGGACTATGGGCCGTAACCCACCATGGGGGCCCAGTGTTACATATCTTCGAATTTTTGGTTCTAGGACACACTGGTTTCCTCACGATGTTTTTCTTCACAGTTTTGAGAGCAGTGGTGATGAAAAATTTTACACCAACCTACAATTCGTAAGTTGCGGCCGTAACCACTACCACTGCTTAATAAACTTGAACTTGAATATAATATGATAATAATATCTAAATCTTGATTACTCTCTACATTTAACTTGGGGGTCTTACAGAAGACTTACAGCAGTCAGCTAATCAGCAGGTCATGGTAGACCAAGACCAGTAGTTTTTTTTTTTTTCTTTCATTGCTTTGTCAACAATGAAAGAACCAGACCCATATTAATAGTCAAAAGCTGTGGTGGATTGATGTGATGTTTTTTATGTAGAGGATGTAACAAGTGTGGATTTTTCTGATCCAAAGGCGCGGAAATCAGTAGAATATAGAAAAAAATGCTTATTTCTCTTTTTCAATCATAATAATTTATTTATAATATAAACATTAGGTACTAACACATTATTAAAAATAAAGTAATAATAAAATATCACTTTACCAAATATTATTAAAAAATATAGATATCACAAGAAACAATTATCAAATTGTTACCACAAAAATGTTAATTGTTAGATAATCACAATAAAAAAATACTTACAAAACAATGCCTGTGCATCTACGCTAAGTATTCAAGTACAAAATGTTTCTATTTATTAAAAAAAATTACATACTAAGAATAATATACATTAATGTCACTTATCATTAAATCACAATAAACATAATCATAATACTTCTTGAATTATTTGTACATCATCACTTCAAACGCATTGTGGCCTTATAGCTTTTTAGGATCTCTGGTCAGGTCCTCCCCAAGGTCCAGTCCATGGACGTTCAGTATCAGATGGACCACGTCGTCCAAACCACCAGGGTTGAGGACCGAAGTTGTGGCTACTAGGTCCATGTCTGTGGAAGTCGTGAGGTCTGCCATCATAACCGGGTCCGAAGCCGGGAGGAGGTCCTTGGAAAAGAACACCGCCTGGTCCTTCAGTATCGCGTTGAGGAGGTCCCCAGCGTCCACATCCAGGTCTTCGATGGCCATCTTCGGGAGGTCCACGTATGTGATGGTCAGGCCCATGGTAATGGCCATGGTTTTCTTGTCCGTGATCAAATCCAGGTCTGCCGAAGGGTCCAAAACCTGGTTTGCCTTCATGGCGCCTACTTAAAGGACAACCCCAAGGTCTGCGTTTTGTTTCAACTTGAGGCGCGTAGTACCCATCAAAGGGGAGGTCACAAACATCGAACTCCTGGCCTTTCATGATTTTGTTCTTCTTTAATTACTGATGCAAAATATTGGTAGATATATACAAAATGTTCTGGATCAATCTTTGAATGCACGGAAATATAAGTACAGAAGATTTTCAAATTGAATACTTAGTTATCCTTGCTTTGAATGAGTTCACTTGAATGCCGGTCATATCAAACAGCACAGGTATATATCGTACTGACGTGTGACGCAACTTTACGATAGATTACGATTAGGACTGCACTGAAATACTGATGAAAATACTGATTGTGATGTGATAAAGTGTTATGATGATGCAATTTTGTTTATTTTGTAAAATAACTGTTCTAATATTGGAACAGTATATTCCATATTGTTCCAATATTAGAACAGTTATTTTCTAATATTGGAACAGTATATTTCTAAGGAATCTGTTTATTGGAAGCTACCACAATTTTGATTGTTGAAAGAAGTATAGGCGTCATACAAAGTCGCATTTAATTTGTATGACGCATCAATATTTATTTTTATTTAGTTGTTTAGTGTGAAGCATAACAAAAAAACTTACTTTCGCATTTTTAAATATAAGTAAGGATTATTTTTAATCGTGAATGCGTAGGCCAGTCAATCACAATGCATTCAGGATGCTGTTGGGGCTGCCACGCTTTTATAGTGCCTCGGGTATGTTCGCAGATAGGTACGTAAACTGACGGCTTCGCTGCGATCAGACGCAAGCATGCAGCATCCCTGTTTTGCAGGATGCGTGCCAGCTCCAACAGTGTCCTGGTTTTCATTGCTAGCAAGCTGGATTGTCCTATCATTTACTATTTAAGCCAGCTGCCTATTCCTAGTAATGGTTAATTGTTTGTGATCATAACTTTGTTTGTTTTTGTTGTTTTTAATACTACTACGAGTAACATAGTTTGTTAGTTAATTGTTACTAACGATATGAGTCTTTGTTACTTGAGAATGAATATTTTATTATAATATTTATTTTTATACCGAACCTATATTTAACTCTAAACGTTGTAGTTAAAAACTATAAACTGTCCGGCTACCGGAAACTGGTTATTTTCGTAGTGACGCATGAATAAGCGATTACGTCACATGGTCAAGGTCGGTCATCGACATCCGTGTTGGGCAAAACACTTATTTTATTCTATTTTCTATTTTTTTTCTATTATATTCTTTTAACTTATTCTTTTGTATTGGAAACATTTTGGTAGGTTGAACTTTACAATTTACAAGTTAAAATTTACAAATTTGCAAATATTACAAGTGTCACCGGAAAATCTTTCAAATCTACAATATTGTAACTCATACGTATTTGTAATTTCTGTGTTAGAAACGCATTTTTTTCTACAATTTAATAATTTTGATTCTGTGTAAGTTTCTTAATAGGGATGTTGACAAAAAAAAAATCCGTGTTAAGTTATTAATGATTGCATTTCATAATCAATATTTTAGTTTACTAGTTAGCCATAATTCTTATTTACACACAGTAATATTGCCAAATTAATCAAAACAGCGATATATTTGACAGCTATTTGCGACGTTGCCCACTTTCAGAATAAGTTAAAGGCTCTTAAACTAGTTTATTATTGTAATGTCTTAAATAAATAAATAAATGAGGGTGTGTTATACACCTGATTATGACGTCATGCTATCTTAAATTGCTATACTAACGTTTATCTTATCAAATCACTTGATTTCGATAACAGAAACAGCTGTACTTAATGACAGTTCAAATCGTTGGATTGCATCATTAACAGATGATGCAATCCGACGTTTTCGTCCGTCGTTAGGATGGATTAATGGCCGATTCCTATAATTTACGGACGCGTTAAAATTGAGACTCTTTTATCGTTACCAATAATGAAGCAAAGACTTCATAGCTTTGCATGGTAGACCCTCCCATATGGAAGTAGCTAACACAGGTAAAATTAGCTTTAACGAATCTATTTCGACACCAGCAATGAACACTACGTTAACTTGAAAAACTCGATTTTACACCAGAGGCGTTTAAAAATAAAAATGTGATAACTATTTTATTAATATAGATAATTTATTGAAATTTTCACTGTTGTCAGTTATCTTGATAATACAAGGAATGTCGTTATTTTTAATTTTATTAATTGTTAATTTTGAATTTAACCCGAGTTAGCCGAGTTAGCGTACCTACTGTATATCTCGCGATTGAAAAATTACATCCACTTAGCGTTATATAAAATTTGCAACTTTTGTATTTTTTGGAATTTCTATATATAATTATTTTGGTACTAATTTAAAATACTATAAATAATTTGGCATTGAAAACGGAAATTGTACAAAATTCAAGTTAGCGTAATGTAAATTGCTGGTGTCGACTTACAATGCCTAGTTTGGCAATAAAAAATGCTACCATTGGGAAGCAGAATGATTCGTTGTCTTATTTTCTCCTTTATTTTATTTGTGTGTATATTGGCACCTTATATTCATGTATTTAGTTATTATTTAATCGGGTTTTTGTATTTTGTGCTATGTCTTTTGTGTGCACCGAATAAACGATATATCTATCTAAGTATAGGAACCGAGCATAATAATAACTATTAATCCATCTCAAATTGTGGGCAAAATGTCTGATGTTATTAGTAATGACTATTTCATACTAGCTGACCCGAATGACTTTGTCAGTTCATACAAAGGTCCCATAGACAAAAGGGCGTTCAGTTTTTCCATATTTTGTAAAAATTACGGCAACTTTTTCGTCCCTTAAAAATCTAATTCGGACTATTAAGAACATTTTAAAATAAAAAATAGCCAAATCGGTCCAGCCATTCTCAAGTGATGCACTTATCAACGAACAGTATTTCAGTTGTATTTATAGGCTAGAAAAAAGCAGATAATTTCAAAATAAATATTTGAATCTTCAAATTCAAAGTAAATAGATAGAAATTGAAAGCAGTGGTGGCCCAGTGGTACCAGCCCGGACTTACGATTTGTAGGTCGTATGTTCGAACCCAGGTAGGCGCATTACTTTGTGTAAATAATTTCTTCACCATTGCTCTCAAACCGGTGAAGGAAGACATAGTGACGAAACTGGCATGTCCTAGAACCAAAACTTCGAAGACATGTGACATCTACCAACTCGCACTGGGCCCGCGTGGTGGATAACGGCCCATTTCCTCTCACAGAGAGGAGGCCAGTGTCCCAGTAGTGGGAAAATTACAGACTGATTAAGGTATGATCAACCGATTTCCGCACAACTTTTCAGTCACCGGTGTCACTTTCAGACTTCTTATGTACTCATTTCTTATTCTATATATTCGTATATATAACACCACACATCTTATTATTCTCATCTCAGCTGCATGCAATTGCCTTTCATTCATCCGTTTTGTGGCCCAACATTCAGATCCATATAAATGATCCAATTGAACCATTTATGTCAAATATAAACAATCACAGTTTTAATTCAGTCTTCGAATCCCGATGCCATGTTGTTTCAATTCGTCTGTGACGTCACCCTTCCGGTTGCCAGCGGTTGCACAGTCTGCTGCAACATGCAGAATTAATATTGCAACTACATTACAATATATTTTAATGAAGTTGTTTCAGTGAAGTATTATGATACTGAGTGATAGTGGTGTTAGTGACTAACCTGGTGTCAGAATTTTAAAACCGCCCATGGGCCTCTGAAATGGCATCGCATGACGTCAAGAAATATCTCTCAGGCCGGTTTCCTCACGATGTTTTTCTTCACCGTTTTTGAAGCAAGTCATAATTATACAATACGCATATGAATCCGAAAACTCAGAGGCGTGCCTGGGGTTCGAATTCGAGACCTATGACTTGGCAGCCCGACGGTCACACCACTAGGCTATCACTGCATTGATAACGCCACTTAATTGCGCTCTTAACTCGAGAACAATTTATTCGATTAAGTGCCAATTACAAACATTCACATAATTGCCATAAACAACTAATTGGATTCCAACAATGAAACTGAACGCGATCAGCACATCTCAATCGCGTTCAAGATCTGTCAGTGTCAATATTCCACAACAATAATGTCACTGACAGCTCTTGAATGCGATTTAGATGTGCTGATCGCGTTTAGTTTAATTGGTGGAATCCAATTAGTTGTTTTAGTTTCAAACCATGAATTTATAAAAAGACACGATCATCAATCAATCAGTCACGAATCAAACGCAAGCTAGGTTTAAAAAAAAATTGTCCACGAAGTCAAAGCCATGGTTAACTAGTCATTTACAATTCAGACATTAATTAATTAATTAATAGTTACATTTTATTGAATCGCGAACAAGCGCCCTAATTACGTTAAATCACAATCCAAGATGTTTGAACGAAATTCCTAATCCACTACTTCATAGGTTTGAAAAAAATATCTGCTCAAAAACGTCAATAACGCAATGAACGTGTCTGTAAAAATAATCATTTTATGTGTGTCACATAAAATTACAATTTCCCCACAGAACTCGACATTATTGCATTTTACAAGACAATCTGCAGACAGCTACTCTATAATGTACACTATCTAACCTAATAATCAGGCGCAGGCAGGCGTACCTACTCAAAATTTAACAGACAGTTCCTGAATCCACAGTAGCTATACCCGAATCGTTTTAGCGTGGTAATCGCGGTCATCGATCCACCTACATTATCTAGCAATCTTTATTTAAAAAACTGAATTAAAGGCCGTTAATATCCAGAATCTATCTATCGTGATCTTCAACATATTCCAATAACGAAAAACTATACATAGTTTATTGTTTGGAGTCCTACGAAGAGATATTAGGGAAAGGGCACTAACCGCTATTGCCACGCTAAAGTGATTCGGGTATAGTAGCTTCCACAAACACGTTAACAGTCTTTCAACTAACCATCAGAAGTAATCAGAACCACAGAATAATACAGAAGGCGCACTCCGCATTTTTGGTATGAAGCTACGAGACCTCTTAAAGCGTGGAATACACATGCTACCTAGTTGTACAAGCAAGTACGCGGCGGGCTCGTCTAAACGGGTCACTTCAGTGACCGTAACGTTTTTACGTCCGTGCATACGTGGGCCTATATCTTCTGTATCGCTGTTCTTATATCGCTGCGGGATTTTATCGCGCACTGGTTTTTCAACTCTTGGTGTTAAGTCAAGCGTTGAGAATCCAATGCACTGGGACGCACTCTCGTCTCAGTGCGGTGAAAAAACACACTGTTGGATTTTCAACTCTCAGCATGTTGAAAATCCAGTGCACGGAAAAAAATCGCCACGGGAAAACACCGCCCGTGCGCACCTGGGCTAACACTTACAAGATAGCAAGAGAGGCAACTTCTAGGTGAATATAACTGTAGGTAATTAGCGCTGTGCGATCTGAATTGCACTTTATTGTGTTGTAGCAAGAGTCGCTTTTTATTTAAATGATTTTGCAGATTTTGCCATCTGTATTAATCTGTGTCAAAACTGACATTCACAACCCAAAATACTCACACAGAAACAGCCGGGAGCGAATATAATTAGAACTGCAGCCACCGTTTCAACCTAATTTCAATTCGTACTGGAAATTAGACTGGCTTTAGACTTAGATAATTTCAAACTGTGCTCAGCTAGGCAAACATAAGGCTCAGCGTATAATGTGGCAATCTTAGAACTGGAGTCGGTAGACATTCAAGCCTGGGAATTTGGGAATATGCGACTGGTTGAGGTGTAGCTTTTTTTTCGTGTTATCAAGACCTTTGTCTATATCTTTATCTACACAATGTCGCCCATGGGCATTTGACCGCCCTATATTCAGAAAAATACTTCTGAATATTCATACAAAATTATATAAAATTTACTTTAAAATTCATGAAAAATTATCTAAAATTAACTTTAAATCTTACATTTTTTTTTCATTAAAGACTGTTTGTCAGACTTTCGGGCATCTGACGACCCGTAACAACCGTCAAAGATCTACAAATGACAGCCGGGAGCGAATATAATTAGAACTGCAGCCACCGTTTCAACCTAATTTCAATTCGTACTGGAAATTAGACTGGCTTTAGACTTAGATAATTTCAAACTGTGCTCAGCTAGGCAAACATAAGGCTCAGCGTATAATGTGGCAATCTTAGAACTGGAGTCGGTAGACATTCAAGCCTGGGAATTTGGGAATATGCGACTGGTTGAGGTGTAGCTTTTTTTTCGTGTTATCAAGACCTTTGTCTATATCTTAATCTACACAATGTCGCCCATGGGCATTTGACCGCCCTATATTCAGAAAAATACTTCTGAATATTCATACAAAATTATATAAAATTAACTTTAAAAATCATGAAAAATTATCGAAAATTAACTTTAAATCTTATTTTTTTTTTTCATTAAAGGCTGGTTGTCAGACTTTCGGGCATCTGACGACCCGTAACAACTGTCAAAGATCTACAAAAGACAGCCGGGACTAGGGTTACCATCTGCCAGGCATTTGCCGCATTTGACAGGCATTTTACGGTTAAGACAGGCGTGCGGACGGCGCTAAGCTGTGACAGGCATTTTTCAATCTTCTTACTACATACGAAAGGAATCGCCTGACAGTAGTCGGTAAAAGCGTTATTAGTAACTCAAGAAAACTTTAAAAACGATTCGAGAGAAGACGTTTAGATTTTTTTTTTTTTTTTTTAAACTTATTTTTCTGTAAAATATCATCACTACAGTGTAGTAAGTTAGTTTTTTCTAAATTAGTTTATTAGGTCGTCGTTAGGTAGGTCGTAAATTGTTCATACTTTTCATTTTAAATTAATTTCATTCTTTAAAATTATCTGTTGCGTATTTTAAGATTTACAGCTTTTTTTACAATATACGTAGACAGGCATTTCTCTGAAAAATCTGGCATTTTGTACATCCTAGACAGGCATCCTCCCTTACATAGATGGTAACCCTAGCCGGGACCAACGGCTTTCCGAGGCACGGAGCGGTCTTGGTACGTAAAGATGGTCATCTATCCACGTACAAACCGGGGCAAGAGTAGCTTAACCTGATCGATCGACCCGTATGTACCCGGCTGTTATTACTTAGCCACAAGTCCTATGTATTAAAACAAAAACGCCGCACTATTACATAGTGAACGTCTTCTAAGTCGGGTTCAAATTTTGCGGTTGTGTGTCCCGGCCGATAACGACTACCGCCCAGCCTATAAAGCTCAACTCACCGCTTCAAATAATACTACGATATTGACACCTATTGGACAGATTAGTTATCCTAACTGTGATGTAGGTCTGTGATAAGGTTCAGACAGAATCTATATGTCTAGGGTTTCATTGAAACCTTGTTATTACAAAAAAAAACCGCGGTAAAGTTGTATCGTTGGGTTCAGACCCGGGCAAGTACCAATATGACTTGTGTGTGAATTCGGATGTATTTTCTGAATTTATCTTGGACATCGGTGAAGGAAAAACATCGTGAGGAAACCTGGACTGATAGTTAATATATGTATCTGATCGCCAACCCGTCTTGAGCAAGCGTGGTGATCAATGCTCATGCCTTCTCTGTATGAGAAGAGGCCTTTGCCCTGCAGTGGGACAGTAATAGGCTAATATCCTAATCGCTTAAGGCGACGATAACCGACTTTTAATGATTTTATACTGAAGATCACGTCTAAACGTGTTAATGATTTCGAAAAAATATATATTAAATTAGAGCATTTTCTTAATAACTTAAAATAGGAATATTTTAGATTATGTTTATATTACATAGTGAAATTAATTTATAAAGTTATGTATAAGGCCGTTTCCTCATTGGTCGGTGCGGTATCGTTTCGGTACTGCTTATGTTTCATCATTGATCGGTAAGCACTCTGTAGCGAAACGGTACCGCACTGCTTTCATTTAGAATTCCAAATTCAAATTAATTCTATTGGTACGAGAGCCCATGACCAAAATTTTTGCCTTATCGTTGTACGAATAAACCCGTATAAAATCGATGTATTTGGTTATTCTGATATTACAAAATCCTAATTTCAGAACCATTTGAGAAAATTAAAAATGAGGCAACAAATTAAACCCACAGCAACCCGTTTGAAACTCTTGTTTTCATGTGAACCTTGTGCAGTTGATGATAATAAAACATTTTACAGAAAAAAAAATATGAGTAGGTCTCCTAGATCTTATGTTGAAACGATCCCGCACCGCAGGCGTACCGACCAGTGAAGAAAGGGCCTAACGGCGTATTTTTCTGAAACCTTCACCATTTTAAAGATAATATAATTTCTGATCTTTTAGTATACGTGTTTTATTAAAATACCTTTTGTTTTATGTATATTAAATTAATAATGCGTCTAATTTGAGAGAGCGCTCCTTGATGGGCGAGTCTTATTACTGGCTGGCCGTACGACGCGTTGCGTGAGCTCAGTACAGTACACGCAAGCTAACCACTCAAGGTCACTGGCACATACCTGTGTCTTAAGTTATTTAATTCTCAGCACTTGACCGCCAGTAACATCTGCCTGTAATGTGGCCACGGCTTGGACTCAGGTCTCCTCTCTGTGGCCGTTATATGGCCTTGTTGAAGCTACAAGTACGCAGCGAGCTCGTCTTGTCGAGCCAATTCAGTGAGCGCAACGTAGTCAGAAGATATAAGAATAACGCAATAGAAAGAGAGGAAACTTCTAGGTGAATATAACTGTACGTAGCACTGTGCGACCTGAATTGCACTTTACTGTGACGTAGCAAGAATCGATTTTTATTTAAATGATTTCACGTCTGTAATTTGGGCTATAGCCTGAAACAAAATAATCAAGCTATCTTTTCACAACACTAGTTTCATAATGTTAACCCCACTTTATAAACAGTCTATTTTCTAACAGAAACATTACCTCTCTCTTCTCTCAGAATTTACACGAGACACACTAAAAATCAATGTCCCGACACATTGACTATTCTCAACTCCATCTTCATTCGAAATCATTATGTAAAAACTACATATGACCCGAAGTTCTCTATTTCAACACAAGCGTACTCGCTGACAAAGGCTAGGCAAATACGAAATTTACCCAAAATTTCAAACAGAGCCCACACTCAATATAAATTCTATGGTTTGCCGTATAAGGTTGGTTTTCCATTGTAAGAAATTTAAATAAGAAGTCACGTAGGTCGTTACTTCCGCTAGTTGTCGGTACAGTTAGGGATACGGGATTTGTAGGGTGACCATGGGTTGTAGTCATTTGTGGCGTGTCGGCACAAGGATTTTATGATGTATGGTCCAATGAGTTTTGGTAGAGCGAAAGAATAAGGACGGGTTATTTAGGAGCGGCTATACCTTTTTAGGTGCGGGTATACCTTTTTAAATTACTGGTACCTACTGTTTGGTTGACACTGTTTAGAAAGAAAGAAAATACGTTTATTTGCGGTACACATGACGCGAAGAAAGAACAAAACACAAAAATAAACAATTTGGGGGAAAATATGCGTCACATCCACGCAAAACGGCCATCGCTCAGCATAATGCTGCGACCCTATGCGAGACAGAGCCCCAACGCTGGTTTTCAGCGACAGCCGGCGTTGACGTGATGACATCAACCGGTGCAGCCTATAGTGAAAATATGTGTATGGGTGTGTGTGTGTCTATGTGTGTGTATGTGTGTGTGTGTATATGTGTTTATTTTATTCTTTTCTTTTTCGTGTGGTTAGTGACTAACCTGGTGTCAGAGTTTTTATGCCGCCCATGGACCTCTGACTTGGCTGCACATGCCGTCGAAAAATATCTCTCAGGTATGCCGGTTTCTTCACGATGTTTTCCTTCACCGTTTTTGAAGCAAGGGATAATTATACAAATTCCCACATGAATCCGAAAACTCAGAGGTGCGTGAATTGGGTTCGAACTCGAGGCCTATGACTTGGCAGTCCGACGGTCACACCACTTGGCTATCACTGATTTTTATTAATTCATGAAGTAAAAAATATTCAAACATAGCATTGTTTTATGTGGTGTACCGTAAAACGGGGTTACTTTGAGAGCTGGGGTAACTTTGATGATAGCTAAACTTCGTATGTTATTTCGGATTTGATGCGTAATACTGAACGCAGCTAAAAATTTGTTTGTTCTGTTGGCCAGACTGACAGATAGGCCATTTTTTGCCGAAGCGTCGACGAGCAGTTATTGTCGGAACTCTAAAAAAATATTTGTTAAAGTTTAGTGTCAAAAAGGTTTAAAAAAATTGTCTGAATAACTTCAGTGCCACAGGCGTAAGTATTATTGTTTGATTTGTAGTTTTTCACTGTTTGAATTAAACGTTTCTTTAAGATTTAGAGCATGTTTGCATTTTTGGTTGCGGTCGCCATTTTATTTTGCATGAACACTGTAAGTTCATCGGGGCTACATTGTTAGGATATACGAGGTGACTTTGATAGTTATCAATTTTACCCCAATGGTTGTGGTACTCAGTCTTATAGGAGTAATATGCAAATTATCAATTTAACCCCATTTGTTGCTTTTGTTTTAGTTGCCTCATGGTTCGCACCTACAAAAAGACCGCGGGTACCCGCAATTATAAAAATTACACAGAGGAGGCAATGGAAGAAGCAATAGAAAAAAATACAAACAGCGAATTGTCTATTAACGCTGCTTCACTTCAATATAAAATTCCGTTTGGGACACTTTATAATAAATATAAAGGATTACACGGAAGGACGCCTGGTGCCCATTAATCCCCGTTAATGATAAAACTAATTAATGTTGAGCTAATTTTACTTTATTTATTTAAATATTAATAAAAAATATTTGGTTTATCTCGTTTGTTAATATTGTAGTACCCACAATCAAATTCGCCCCTTGACTCAAAGTAACCCCAAAAATATTCAAATCGCAATATTACATAAACAATAGTTTCTAAAAAAAAAAAACTTTTTGATTTTTGTCCTATAATGGGGTGTCTTTTCGATGGAATAGATAAAAGAGTGGGTGACAAAGTAGCCCCATTATCAATATAACTTTGATAAATAGGTTTTTTTTTTCTTTCTAAAAAAATATTTACAAATTTATATTTTTTTGTTGCAATAATTAATTTACGTAATGAATCTACACTACAGTTTTTTTTTTACATATTTATCGTTGAAATTGCGAGCATGGCATCCATTTAAAATTTAAAATTAATCAATGTCACCCCGTTTTACGGTACCTATTTTAACAAAGCGATAAAATTCAAAAAACCAAAAAAAAAAGTCAAATGCCCTTGTAGGGCACTTGAGAAAAGTCGGAACTGTGCACCTAGCACGGTTCCAATTATAAGATAGGAAAAAAAAGGCAACTAGTAGGCAGCAGTTAGCACTCAAAAACGAAATCCTGATAAATATAATGACACATAACTTATTCAACGGTTTTACAGATCAGAAGCTTATCACTATAATTCGTTCAGAGATGGCAAGAGAAAATAATTTTTAAACCATTGCCTGGTTTTTAAGTTTGAAAAAAACTTTTTCCAATAAACACAACCGCGACAAAAAAACTACAAACTGAAAAATAATTTTAATTTCGGAAGTTGATGTCTTCGGTTTTGAATTTTTGTTTTTAGCCACTGACTACCGAAATTAATATTATTTTTCACTTTGTAGTGTTTTATTATGGGACCAACTTCAGAGCATACACTTTCTTACAAAAAAAAATATTTTCAAAATCACTCCACAATTGACGGAGAAATCGGTGGACATACAAAAAGAAAAAAAATACATATGCTACGAACATAGAACCTCGTCCTTTTTGGAAGTCGGTTAAAAATTAAGGCGTTTATTATTTATTATATTCACACGATGTCATCATTGCGCCTGACTTTCAGCAACTATTATTTCTTCCCTTCCAAATTCTGGACAATAATTAACAATACAGTCCTGCTAGGAGCTAATTAAACACAGCCACCCTACCCGCGCAAACTTACTGCCTCAACTTTAAAGTGGTGATTTTCTAACGACTTCAAAATGGCTCCATTTTGCCAGTTTATCCTCGCTGAAAAAGCTACAAGAAGCCGTTTTTTCAGTCACTTTGTTAAAGAAGACAGGTGACTATTTTAAAGCATATTAACGTCACATTATTAAAAATAGGGGAGTATTTATATTTTTGACAAAATTATTTTCGTTTACACAACATGACAACACAGAACATGACAAACAACAACAACAAACAAACAACAACAACAAATGACATGTCATGACATGTGTTGTGATTAACATGACTGTGATAATATAATTTAATGAAACATCTTGCATGCCATGTGTGTGTATACTTATGTTTTGGACAAATAAAGCTTCGTGCAGACCAGCGCGACGCGACGCCGCGACGCGACTCGAACAATACAATTTCTAAGAAAACTTGACGGTATACCAATAACCGGTGTCGCGTCGCGCTGGTCTGCACGAAGCTTTAATGATTTTATCTTTTATCTTTATCTTTAATTAGTGGAACTTCTTATGGGTATCCAATTAGTAGCTGGGTTGTGGAGGTGAATTGCATTGCAATTAAATGAAAGAAAATTTAAAACTCATATTAAAAGTACACTTTGTAAACAAGCATATTACAAAATTAGAGGATTATGTACAAGAGAGGAATGCTTCGATACATGCTGGTCCTGCTACATAGGATTATCTAGAATCTAGACAAAATCAAACTGGTGGCTAATTAGCAAACAGTTTAATTTAAAAAATATATATATATACAATTAAATTTAATTGTGTAGTTTTATTTTATTTTAATATATTACATTGATTTTACATTCAGTGATTACTTTCTCGCACACTGAATTATTAATTGTAAAATTTTAGGAAAATCGTCTACTTTTACAATGTTTGTAAATATGTGAGCACCATGTATCTATCACATAATAAATTTTTCGGTCGGTCCTTTATTTTTAATTCGTTTTACCTATTGTGGTATAGTAATTTTATTCTAGGTGCATAGTCTTCACATATAATTATGTAACTAATGTACATAAACAAAATATTGTAAAACATTTTAAAAGAGTAACGGTGGATTTACTGGCCCATTCTTCTCCATACGAAAACTACTTTTTGGAAGGGGTGACTAGAATCAATTCAATTTTTTTCTGTAAATTTTGACATTCAAAAGTGCCTTATTAGGGCCTATTGGAAAGAAATTATTACTATTTTTTATTGAGGTCAAATAGTCAGTCTTCTACTATCTTATGTTGGGGCCCGGGAGGTAAATTCACCGCAGTCAGACTGGTAGCTCACTTCACTCAAGTTTTCACGATGAGATTTCTACATAATATATCGGTTGCTGTCCATTAGAAATGGTGACCTCCAACGACCAGGTGGACCATCTGTTTGGTTGCCAACGAATTTAAACAAAGGCTTCGCAAACATGAGATTTTATTTCGTGAGACAATATTTCCCGAAAGGTTAGCACACTCACATTTTGCCAGTAATTCATAAGCCGCATGTAAAAAAGGGGGTGAGCCTATTGCCATCAACCAGAGAGACAAATCCCGTATTTAAAAAAAAGTTCACATACTAACGTCACTCGTCTCAATAAGAATTTCTCTACATTTTCGACATAGATTTTTGCCAAGACTGTGACTAGATTTTGAACGATTTTTATTACGGGAATACACACAGTATAAATATGGACAGCATGGAAACTAGGCCTATTTGTTGGAATAATTACCTACCCTCTATTTTTTTAAAGATTGCCGTGACATCTCGTCTCCACACGGCACCCACAACTGACAGCACCGCGACAATCGCTTAAAGTCTCGTCAATTTGTGCGTCTGTGTCAGTGTGCCGTTTTGAACGTTTACTATGTAGTTTCTGTACCGTCCATATTTATACTGTGCTCTAGCCCCGCCTCCGTCTGTCGTAAACCGCAAAGTACAAAAAAAATTGCATAATCGCGCGACGTGCGCTTTTAATTAGGACGCGGCCTTATTCTTTTCACATTTTTTCTCAATACCACCTTCGCATACACAACAAAAAATTCAACTAACATCAACAGTACCTACATACCTTATTTACCAAACTCATAAGCGGTTTAGGTGCCTCACGCGACCTACAAGCATAACTTTCAAAGCATATTTAAATTTATTCACCAAAGCAAAATCTGATAAACTCAGCGAGACGAACTAGCTGTTAGCTAGACGTGTATTACGGAAATTAAGGTATCTTACGTGGCCATATATATAACCTTTTCTCCCTTTCGAGATAGGGTAAAAGATTTTGCAGGAAAATTGCGTCGGAAAAATAGGGTTATGTCTCTTTTTGGGTTTTTGAGGGTTGTAGATGGAGATTTGTTATTGTGATAGAGAAAACCTGTGTTTGAATGTTTAGCTTGTGTTTTTGATCGTTTGTCGAGCTTGAGCATCTAATATTCGTCATCGTCAGTCGTCTGTAATTCGTCTTTTTCGGGTGACCACTGAAAATCAGCGCTGAGCTGTGGGTCTCCATAGCACAGCATCATGCTGAGTGGAAGCCTTCTTGTCACAGTCATGACGTGCCAGCAGCTGCCGACTAAATCTGTTTTGTGCTCGTTATTGTATTTAAATCTAATGTTTTATTGTTATTGTTCTACTCGGGTTTATTATATGTTTTTTATGCACGTGTTTCTGTGACAAATAAATTTATTTTTCTGTCTTTCTTTCTAATAGGTTATACCAGCTTGGTATTACCTCACTGCAAGGCAAAGTCCTCGTGTCCATTCATAAAAGGCCCCTGCACCTGCAACCTAATTAAAAACAGGATTAATCACAATCTGAATAATTTTGAAAGAGATTGCTAATCCATTGCTTCGTAGGTTCGAAAATAAAATCTGTTCATCAACGTAAATAACGCAATGAATGTTGTTGAACTGACAAAATTAAACAGATCTTAATCGATCTGATCGTCTTAATGTTTAGCTATTCAGGTTAATCCTAACTAATATTATAAATGCGAAAGTGAGTTTGTTTGTTTGTTAGGCTTTCACGCTAAAACGGCTGAACAGATTTGGATGAAATTTGCCACATGGGTAGAAAATGACCTGGTTTAGGACATAGAAACATACTTTTTATTCCAATATTCCCACGGGATCGAGACTAAAGCTTCGTGCAGACCAGCGCGACGCGACACCGGTTATTGTTATACGAGTACCCTCGAGTTTTCTAAGAAATTGTATTGTTCGAGTCGCGTCGTTCCCCCTGGTCTGCACGAAGCTTTATGCGGGTGAAACCGAGGGGCGCAGCTAGTATTTTTATAAAAACAGCTATCTAATTACGTAACATATTTTCGTAAACGATTACGACTAATCTGTTTCATTTTGACAGTTCAACAATAGTCATAGCGTTATTTACGATATTAAGCAGATTTTTTTTCAAACTTATGAAGCAATGGATTAGCAATCTATTTCAAAACGATTCAAATTCTGATTGATCGTGTATTACGCAATTAGAGTACAGGTTTATACAAAATGATTTTTTTTTTCAATTTTCAGACATAGGGTTACCTAAGTGAACCTTACTTACCTACGTAAGTAGGTTAAGTAGGGATAACCTTGTAACTTTACCACAGAAATCAAGATAAATTCATATACTAATCTAGAAATCTCATTTCTGTAAACTAGCCACCTTGGGACCGACGCTTTAGAATAATATTTAATGTTATTCTTCCATTTCACCCTACGGGATGAATCTTCTAGGACGGTCGCCATTTTTCTCTTAATCTTAAGAGGGCCGTCCTGCAAAGATCGCGGTTTTTTAACCAACTATGGCGAAGTGTAGATACGAGGGGCTCGTGGCTAAGTAATAACAGCCGCACGGGTCTATTGAAGGTTAAGACCGTCCATTACATATTGATCCTCGGAAAGCACGTTAAGTCGTTGGTCCAGGGCCGTCGTTACGGGTAGTCAGAAGCCCATAACTATGACAACCAGTCATACTAAGGGTTATTGTTATTACCCAGTAACTGGGTTATGGAGGTCAGATAAGCAGTCGCTCCATGTAAAATGCTGGTATCCAGCTGCATCCGGTTAGACTGGAAGCTGACCCCAACATAGTTGGGAAAAGGCTAGGCCGATGATGATGGTGAAGTGTAGATATGATATAGATTTAGTATAGGATTGTATTAATGCGTGACAACAACGCATGTATTCGCACGTACAAGTACGCAAAAGACTACGAGCACTTTCAAATAAAATCGAGTTGAATACTTTGAATAGCGCATTACGAGAAGATTCTTCTGTAAATTGGAATGTCCCAACGAAGGATTAAGTAATTGACTCACTAACTGTAATCAACGCTAACGCGTGCTTTGTATTGGTCGTGGTGTAGACGCACCTTAAGACAAAACTTTGCTTGAAACTAAAGACATTCATTTGTTTCCATAATTTAAAAACTAACATACTTAAAATAATATGTACAAGAATAGAATAGAATAGAATAGATTTATTTATTTGCGATGAATGTAGGTACATATTATTAGGTGTTACAAAGTTTTATGGTTCCTTGTACATTCTACCTTAATTGGCATGCAAATTTACATTTTAAAAGAATTTAATAAAAACTTATCATCTAAGAATTCTTGTACTGAATAATAACACTTATGCAAAAGTAATTCTGTAACATGCTTTTTAAATTTAGTTAGTGGTTGTTCCTTGACATTATTTGGTAACTTATTATAAACAAGTGGTGCCATACAAATAACACTTTTTCTTAAAAGTGCAGTCTTAAAAACACCCGTGCTTAAAAGATTTTTATATTGGGATCTAATACTTATTGTTCTATTTCGAGTTTCTTTCAAGGTGGTAAACTGGTGTGAATTCGTTTTAACAAATATACATAATTCTAATATATAAAGACATGGGAAGGTTAACAGTTTATGGGACTGAAATATAGGTAGACAGCTGTCAGTTACTTTTAGGGCAAACATAGCTCTGATGCAGCGTTTTTGAGCTTTAAAAATACTTTCTTTCTCGCTACAGTTGCCCCAGAATATTACACCAAACCTTAAAAGTGAAACAACCAGTCCGTGGTAGGCAACCAACACGCTAGACAGGTCCACTTTTTTGGACAAATTGTTATAAGGTATAGTAGTATAAAAAGGGGGGGGAATAATCATAGGGGATCAAAAAATTCGTCCGCATCGCTGTCAACAGGACAAGTGCCCAAAAGGCTGGCAGCATTGCTACGTTGTATGGTGATGCTGATTCTTTGGCCAAAAAATAGGCCAGCCCTCTGGTCACGTGAAGAGTCGACCAACCGCTTGGTGATGTCTTGATACACTAAGTGGGCACTCGGACCCCATGGCCCTAGTGTTTCATCCCCAAACGGCTCGAACATATAAGTCCCAATAAGATGGAGTTCTTTTTTTTTTCACTTTTTTTTTTTTTTATATGTTTGCTGTGTAATTTTATTTTGTGTTTTAGTCTATGCTAAATAAATGTATTTTCTTTCTTTTCTTTTCTTTCTTTCTTTCTTATTTCCGCCGTCTGAGGTTTTCCGCAGCTGCAGCAGCAGACCTAGCACAGCCGGCCGTGCTAGAAAGATTCCAATCAAAATTCAACCCTCAGACACAACAACACGACATCAACATCAACATTCAGTGGCAATTTCTCCAATGAAACTGAACGCGATCAGCACGCCTAAACCGCGTTCAAGAGCTGTCAGTGTCATCATTGTTGTGGAATATTGACACTGACAGTTCTTGAACTCTGCCATTAGCGTGTATGTACATTAGAGAATTATGCCTATTTGTACAAAAACATCCTGAATATTTCACTAAATACAAAGATGTAACTAAACGAAATGTAGCTCCTAGAAATAAAAAGAAATTTAAACATGAGCTCTGTTTACCGCAATGCAGGCTCGAATTGTTTAAGAGGAACTCGTACATAAATGCTGTAAAGGTTTATAACAAATTACCGGACGCTTTTAAAGATTTACCTTTGACAATGTTTAAAAAAAAGTTAACACAATGGTTAAAAGAAAAATGCTTTTACAATCTTAGTGAATACATGTCAGATCGCGGAGAAGGGAACTAAGATAAATGATATTGGTAACTAGAGTAATTGGAATGGTAATATACCGTATAATAATTTATTAATGTTCAAATTTTAATATATTACCACTGTGACATTATACTATTTATGACATTATCAATTACAATTTATAATGACATTTAAGCTATTGCATAGCTTTTATCGGAGACTCTGAGCGCGGCGACCGAATGTAGAAATTCCGTAACGAAAAAAAAAACCTGACGCGAAAGTTTGTGAGGATGGATGGATGGATGTTTGTTACTCTTTCACGCAAAAACTACCGAACGGATTTTAATGAAACTTTACAGTAATGTGGCTTGTATATCAGAATAACACATAGGCTACAATTTATAAAGATTTTATGTGATTTAGCCATAATATAACGATAAGTATCCAGTAAGTCGGAAAAAATCCTGCCCTCTGAGATCTATCTTTGCGTGCGCTGCCTAAACCGCTGGAGTTACATGAAAAGAATGTATTGTGGGGTTGTTTGTCTTAAAGAGTTCTAAATAAAAGTCCGCGACAGCATATATCTACCTTTTATGTGGAAGCCATTATAGCCAAAATAGTGAGCTATAAATACATTTAAATTGAATACTTTTTTTAAGTTGCATATTTTAGAGTATTTAGTTAATTCGTATCAAAATAAATACCTTCATCGCTTTCGGTATTTAATGTAGATAAAATTTGTCTTTTACACTAAGTAATTTGGACTAATATTTTAAAAGTTAGAACGGTAAGAATGACCTGCGATGAGTCGACGGCGTAAACTTAAGGCGCTGTGAATAGTCAAAATAGGCTTCACTAAAACAGTTTTTTAGCCAAATGTATACATTTTAGAGCAACAAAAAAAAATTATGTTAATCTTGATCATATTTATGGGTGGACCATTGTGTTCAAAACATAATTTCGGTAAATTTTCTTGATAGAAAAAAATCATAAAATAATCATTCAAATTGAAATTCTAGCAATTGTAATTGTATTATTTATGAACAAATCTTGATAAAATTAATAACAGTGATGTAATAAATAATAAGAAGGGGAACTGTTGTTTTTATTTATCGATTGAAATAAGATATTTGTAAGGATTATTATAAATTAATGATAAATAACCCGAACGAGTCGAACGAAACGTCGCATCATCGCGGCGTCTGTTCGCGTCTCTTTCATTTCTACGCCGAGCGACAGTGACTGCTGAGGCGCGCTGCTTGATGGACCTGTGCAATTTTGTTCCCGCCGCCCAGAAATCATTTTAAATCAACAATATTATCTTCTTATTTTTGAATATATGCTATGCAATAGCTTTACCGCGGCAGTCCTCGAGTGCCACACGTATTTTATATTTATTATCTGACATTTTTATTAAACTGAGATCTGCTGAATAAATATAGATTATAGGTATAATTTGACATCTATTAATTAATTTGTTCCTTATATACTTATTATGCATGAGACATTGTTTGTTATCTGTTGTTACTGTCTATAATTTTATTTTACTTTCTGTTTTTATTGGACCTTATAACTAAAGGAATGTAATTGTATAGGTTAAAATTAAAGATTTGCACACCATAAGTAATGGTAGAATGTAAAGGGGCCATTATAGTTTTAAGATCATACATTTGTAAACCTACATTCTGGCAAATAAATGAATTTGAATTTGAATTTGAATCTGTTTAGATATGCTGATCGTGTTCAGTTTAATTGTTTAATTCAGTAGGAGTGCTTATGATGCTTTTCATCATTTAACTTAAACTAAACTGTATTTACTGCAAATAGCGTTAGGTTCAAGCAAGCTTGAGTGACACAGAGGCGCGTCAATTGCGCAGGCATTAAATCACGCGTCCAGTATGTTCTGCGACCAGATACCGTGAAATGCTCTTCCGCCCGCGCGAAGTTCGGTACACACGGACGAAAAGCTTGGCTAACGTTCTAGCAATATTTTTTTATATATTATTTTGTGACCAATCCCTCAAACGTCCGGCGCACCCTGGACAAGTAGCACGACGAATTTGGTAACCAGTGACCAGGAGAAGGACTACTTTTCATGGCTTGGGCGGAGCACCGCCGTGTCCTCTTGGAGGTGATCGGCGGCGGTGATCTCTCGCGTCCGGCCCTGGTCCAGGCCATGGTACGGAGCGAGAGGGCATGAGAAGCCGTTATCTCCTTCTGCGAAGCAGTAATGCTCGCGAAGGAGGAGTAGGAACGCGTGAGGGAGAGGCAGAATTCGCGCCCTTACGCCCATAGTCGCCGCAGGAGACGCCCTGGGCGTTGGGAATCCCAGGCTGATTCCCGTCCACCGTAGGCGGCGCGGGCTTGCGGACGGTGAGCAATGGGTAGCTCGCCGTCCGATAAGGACCAGGCCCCGGTCGACGGCGCGTTGTGTTCCACGCGCGCCTCAAAGAGATGTCAGCACAACTGACGGGGTCCGCTAGGGCATATGCCTGCCAGGGTCGCGGGGAAGTCCGAAAGGGATACCGTGGCCCCTAGCAACACTCAGGCAACTGAAAGAACTCGGGTGAGTTCTAGTCAGTAGGAGTCTGACACCCCCTCCCGCTCCGCCCAGAGCGGGAAAAGTTATTTGATAAGTTCATAACCAAAAAAAAAGAAAGGCTACTTTTGATCCTGGATATTTGTATTTAAAAAATTATAAATTTAATACAAAATACACGCAGACGAAGTCACCGGCAACAGTTAGTGTAAACTAACTTAAATTTGTATAAAATATTTTAATACTTTCACCATCGGGACATTCGCGGTATCGCACTAATTATCAAAAACTACGACTACTTATCATATTTAAGACTTCTCTAAATGTTAAATATAATTACAAATACTTATCTTAACTACTCCCATAACGATTATTACCCCTTGTTATTACTTGAAAGCAGTTAATTTTAAACATTATGCTCAAGTACAAAAAGTACTTGATATTTCTAGGTTTGTTATCTTAAATAGATGCTTTGGAGGCTCATTTTGTACTAAAAAGGCACTTTTTTGGGGAAATTATACAGTGCTGTAAAGATAAGATACAAATTGTGTTATGGTGATGTGTAGGTCCAGAGATGTGTGTACAAGAGTATGTACCCGCGGTTTCGCCTGTTTGCTAAAGGCTCAAAGCCATTAGTCGATAAACAGCATATACATACAATAAGAGGTATTTTAATAAATCTCGTATACTAAAAGATCAATTATTAAAATTATCTTTAAAATAGTGAAGGTTTCAGAAAAATACCCTTACCAGATTTTGCGTGATTCTCCGTTTTTTGCCCGCGTTAGAAATAACTTTACAAATTAATTTCACTATGTAATATAAAGATAATCTAAAATATTCCTATACTAAGTTATAAAGAAAATGCTCTAATTTAACATATATTTTATCCAAATCATTAGCACTACTCGTTTAGACGTAATCTTCAGTATAAAATCATTGAGGAGAGTGAGAGGGAGTTTGTTGCGCCACTTCTTCTTCCCAGCTAACGCACTAGGAAGTGGTGAAGGGTGGGCGTTTTGGGGGACTGTCTTATGTAATTTTGACGTTCGAAAAGTGCTGATTATCAGCCTAGTTTGAATAAATGACTTTTGAATTTTGAATTAAAAGTCGGTTATCGTCGCTTAAAATCGATAACGCGGTCGGTACACGGTCTGCGGGGAATCCTCGTAGCAGGTATTGCGACCAATGAAGCTAATCGTGTAGAGACTCACACCCAATGAAAATGAGCTTTCAAAGCAACTGCCGAACGTACGGTGCAGGTTCTCCATATACCACGATCATTCCCAATCGACTAATGCAAACGGTTCCCCGAGCATGCTTTTCAGAAATCCCCAGAATGCGGGCCCTATCGACTAATGAAAATGGTTCCATGCATGCGGGCCCTATGGCGTGTGTTACAGAAATCTTCCGCACACCGCATACGAGCCCTATCGACCATTGAAAATGAGCTTTACCTACTGCTGGAAGGTACTAGGTACCTATGTTTTCGGTATGTACTTTTTTTTTAATTTTTAGAAATCTCTAGAAAAAAGATCGTGCAGACAAAGAAAAAGTTAGTTTAGCAATAATTATTATTATTATGTTTCATAATATTTGTTCATGGTTGCAATAAAACAGAAATATATGAAATTAATTTCCAAGAACAGAATTCAAACTATTTCATGGAAAATTTATGTTGCACAATACTATGCAATCAGAATTCTTATCTCAATGTCCTTATACAGGGTGCGTATACTAATATATTAATAATTTTTCGGCGGTTATTTAAAAAAAATCTGTTGTTCCACAAATTTTGACCGCGTATGTATTGCTCTTTTCTATGACACTTTTTATATTTTTATTGCAGTGGGCTTCAGAATCATGTAGGTACTGAATCCATGGTAAGAGACTTCGCGTCAATGTCCCTGCCAACCTGCATACACCATGTTTTAGACTTTATTTTGCTTTCAAGCACCTATGAATAATAAACACAATTATTAATATGAATTTAACTCAAAAAAATAAACAATAATATTAATGACAATGAAATGTCAAAATGTGTAATAAACCAATAATGTGATATGATAAAATAATATACTTAAATTGTTTTATGTATTTATGGTAGAATAAAGCCTTTTTTTATTATTATTTTTTTTATTATTTGAGAACGATGTAAAAAGACGATGTAAATAATAGAGGCTAATCGTCGGGCAATCATCAAATGAATTTATATAAATGACATAATTACTTACAAGTATCTTTATAGGGTAAGTAAGTGGGTTAAAGCTTTGTGCAGACAAGCGCGCCGCGACATCGGTTATTGTAATACCGTCAAGTTTTCTTAGAAATTGTATTATTCGAGTCGCGTCGCACCGTCGCGTCGCGCTGGTCTGTACGAGCCTTAAGAATTCTGATAGCATTTTGTTGCATATTATTGCGCAACATAAATTTTCCATGAATTAGCTTGATTGTATTCTTGGAAATTAATTTAACATATTTCAGTTATATTGCAACCATGAACAAATATTATGAAACAATACTGAAGTTTTCAAGAAATCCTATTGGGTTAATATGATGTAACTAATAATAATTATTGCGAAAGTTTTTTTTTTCTTTGCATGATTTCCACGATTTTTTTTTTAGCTGAAAGAGTTGGCACCAGTGAAAAGTAAGACATACCTACCATCGGCATATGTATAACTTTTTTCTGGTACCAACTCTTTCAGCTGCAAAGTAAAAAAAAATATTGTTGAATGCATAACCTCCTCGTTTATTTTGGTCGGTTAAAAAAATAACCCGCGGCCATATTGCCGATATGCCCGACCACTGTAATTGTGCTGTGACATTCTAGCTACTGATTGGTGATTCGAGTTTGTATCACATTTCTTTTGAGTAGCATTGTGGATGATGGTCCTTACAAAAACCTAAAACGGCTATGAGGGTTCCGTACCCAACGGATGCCAACGGGACTTAGGCTCCGCTGTCCGTCCGTCTGTCACAGGGCTGTATCTTTTGAACCGTAATAGGTAGGCACTTGAAATTTTCACAGCGTGTGTGAAAATTTCAAAACTATGGCCGCTATTACAACATATAATAAAAAATAAAATAATAAAATTACAGGGGTCCATATACATAAAACGTTGTATTTTACAAATTTTAAATATTGTACGGTGGAATGGAACACTTCGTTTGCGAGTCCGACTCGAACATGGCCGATTTTTTTGAATTATTAAAGTTTTTCGAAATGACAGCCAACTAGTACACAAGTTGGTAATGGTCAATTGACCATAACCGTATGACGCCATCGGCTCTTAAAACGTTGTCGATTAGAATTCCCCTTGAAAATTGTCAGTTTCCGCTTACTCGACAGTTTATAGTTAACTACGATGATCACGGAGTTAAATATAACTAGGGTTGCCAATTTTAGGAAAAACAACTAAAACAGTCCTTTTGTTAATGAGATTGTTTCTAGCATCAGTGTAATATATTTAAATATAATACCTATATATTCAGGCAGTTACATCGACGCGAAAACTGATACCATGCATTCAGTACATGGTTCTGAGTAACCCCCCGTTTCATAGAAAAGTGCAATACCTACGCGGTCAAAATCTATGGAACAGCAGATTAGTTTTTCGGGTTCAGAATCATGTACTGAATCCATGGGTACTTAACAGTTTTCGCGTCGATGTACGTGGCTCCTGTATACATATTATAAATTAATGGTGTCTTTTGAGTCTGTCTGTGTGCTCGCTTTGTTCTTCTAAACTCCGTAACGGATTTTGATGTGGTTTTCACCACCATTTAGAGCACACATTCAGGAAGGTTCATTAATGAGTATTACAGGAGACACAAACCTGAACATAAACCAGATCGCTAGTTTTAAAAGATCTTATAATAAAATTCATGTACAATGTACAATTCAAACAGTAGGTACTATAAAAAAATATGACATAATATACAAGGGCTGTCTTATCGTATAAAGCGATTATTGCAGGCACAGTTGATCAAAGAGTTGCCGGGAGCAATGAGAGTTTCACTAACGCAACATGTTGTTATAGCAAACAAAGCACTAACCTACCGGCACTAACCCCTCCTTCCCTACTCCTGCCCCTCGCCTTCTACCTAACCTATCCTTTAATATTCTCTTCCCTCCACCTATGGTAGAACCACCAACAGCAAAGAGGCTCATACAAGTTTACAAGGAAACTACTAAGGGAATTTACCAATTTGTTGACTTTCAATAAAAAAAATACCCGGAAATTATAATGATTCAATATTTGGCATTTCCTGAAATATTCTACATAAACAGTTACTCATATTTGAACTACCTACATTATTTTATCTGAAATAGTTTCGAGTACCATTTTATCAGCATTTTAGTGCAGCCCTATTTGAAATCGATTTCACAACATGACGACACTATCGTTCATATAAACTGCTTTGCATCGATATGACCGGCATTCGAGTTAAATCGTTCATAGCAAGAACATCGGTTCAATCCTGAAAATCTTAACCATGAGAGGATACTTCGAAAGAGACTTCTTCGGCGGCCATTTTGGGCCTCAATTTGGAATGGGCGTTCCTCCTACCTGTCCTTTCCCTGGTGACTTTCCTGGTCATCACGGTTCAAGGCCAGGTTTTGGATCTTTTGGTCACAGGTTTGACCATAGTCCCGAGAGACAAGAACATCATCAACATGGACCTGAGCATCATAGACGTGGACCTCCCGAAGATGGTCGTCGTGGACGTAGATGTTGTCATCATGGATCTGAAAGTGATAGTGATGGACCAGCGGAACGCCATTTCCATGGACCTCCCGGCTTCAGGGGACGCGGTGGCAGTCGTCCCAATTTTCGCGGACATGGGCCTCGTCCCTGCTTTGGCCGCAGTCCTGAACGGCATTGCTTTGGACGCTGTGGACCTTCAGAATTCCCTGACCGTCCCTGCAGAGGACCTTGGGAAGGACCATGGGGAGCTGACCGCCATATGCATGGATTCGGTCGCGGTGGAGCTAGCCATAAATTTTTTGGCCATAGGAGACCATGCCCCTACAATTCTGAAGAACGACCATCAAGAAATGCTGGCTGCGAAAAGTGCCGTGACGCCGAAACTTGCTGCACTGGGAATAAGGAGAATCGAGGACGTAGTAGAGGAAGAAAGGAAAATGGTCCCTGCTGTGATAAGGATAAAGATCAAAATCTTGGTGATACAGTGTTTGTTCAAAGAATTGTTTTGGAAAAAGCTACAAGGCCGCAATCTGTTTGAAGTAATGACGTAGGTACTTTGTTCATTTATATTTATTTTATTTACATTTATTACTCTAATTTTTTTAAATATCTGTTTCCCTATACTCCTGTTAGTACCGTTCAACAATACAACCTTTGCAAATACCAGTTCTATACTATCTATCTATACTTGTTAGTCACTTTCATAACATAGACCCCGCCCCGGCTCCTCTAATCTAGTTAATGCTATATTCAATCATAAAGTTGTAGATAATTTCAGCTAGCTAACATCACTCCAATCTTTAGATTAGGTACGTTAATGTGAGTCAAAATATTGTGTTGTTATTAAAAACAACACAATATCTTATCTGAAGATGATTGTTATTGATTCATATCAATTATGTTACCTAGGTACTATTAGAGTAGTCTTTTATTTTCTTTTTTCATTAGGAAGTCATAGAGAGGCCTTTTGCCCAACAGTGGGATGATTCAGGCTGACAATTTCATTAGTATTTTATATTTATGACCTGTCATTTTTATTTAATTTTTCCATTACCTATTTCATATCAATTATTTTTATTTTAGCATAATTTATATGTTCACGAATTTACTTCAAATTTGATGATGGTGACCAAATTATTCAAAAAGGTCACTGTGAAATGGCTTTGAATTTCCTAAAAAAAAAAAAGCTTCTCAAAACCATGAAATGAGCCTTCTTCCATGTCGTTCACGAAGACATGGAACCAGAAGGAGTTATAATAGATTGAAGAAACATTGAAGCAAAACAACATGACGAAGAAATTACAACAATACCTCAAAACTTGGCAGAAACTGCAGTAGCCAAAATCTTAGTATACGTTTTGTACGATGGCAAACACGATGTACAACAATAGATTACGGTTATAACGACAGGATTCAGCGAATAACTTAAAGCAAGAAAAACAGAGGACAGCACCCACCAAAAACATCTGACCCAAGATGATAGCTGAAACATCGATTGAAGATATATTACAATCCAACTACATACTACTTATAGTTTATGTTCAAGTAATTGAAGATAAGTTTGTAGGAAGTGTGCAATATACAATTTTATTTAATAAAAACCAATTCAAACGACAATTTGTGTTTTTTCTTTTTGACTCTAGAAACCTGTAAGATCTTTCTGTTCAACCTATTCTACTTCCTTTTCCAATAAAAGGACATTTTTCCCCAAACCTTTTACCGATTCCTAGTAAATGAAAAAATATAACATGAACACGAAAATACAATGGTACATTTATTATTCATTTTCCGATAAAGGACACCCGGATACACGTGTATTTCGAACTCTGACAGCACACAAATGTTTATTACCATATACTGTGTTTAGTGTTGTCTAGTTTTTCAACATGACCCGTGTCTGCATATATTGAAAACTTTCCTAAACAGATTATGTTCCATTGTTTGTTGAGAAGCTAGTGCAGTTTCCAACAAAACTATGTGGAACATTGTGATGTAACACTCGACCGTGAATAATTAGTACATAAAATGATTTGCTTGCGTGAAAGGAGATTAAGATATTACGTTAAGGGATGAAAATAGAAACTGTGATCATAAATATGTTCGTCACCAAATGGACTATTTTTGTCTGCTCATTGAACGATACCACAGAATGAAAATCAGCCATCCTCTACATCAGCGTTCGGCAAACTCATTGGTCAATAGAGCCAAATATCAATACTATAACGACTAGTATTTCTTATGAGAGCCAATCCTTTCTGTGTGTCCAAATTGTCTCAATACACTTTTCTTAATCCTTAAAACTGCCATCCTCTTTCACTCCACAAAACTTCCTAAAATTAACTTGCTGAGAAGTAGGATGCCTTCATCATCATATCGGCTGATAATAATATGTAGGCGTCTTACTTATTAACAAGTTATCCTTGGAAAACTTTGAAAGGTACAGTAAATGGTAAATGTCCTGTTATTTTTTGGTGAAAATACGTCGGAAATATTGTTTGAATTTTGAATAATATTTGATATCATGTTTTTAATGACCGAAATCCCGACCACTGCGCGTATCTACACTCGCACTCATCGACATTGAATAGAGCCGCACCCTATAGCCCAAAGAGCCCAATGCGGCTCGCGAGCCGCGGTTGGCCCACTCCTCTACATGTCAGACCAAATTAAAAATGTGACACTGACAGACTCTGACAAATTAAATTAAACAAAAAAATGTTTCATAAAATGGCCAGACCATTAAAATGTTTTAGATTGATGTCAACTGGACATTTGTGAAAGGTGTATGCTATTTTGATCTTTGTTCTGAAGTAATTAAATATAGTTTTCTATGCAATAGTCTGCTCAATGCCGTAACTTCAAAAGGCATTATGTGTTCCGACTTGTTATAGGAAAGAGACTGATTTGAAAGTTAGGAATATATAAACGACTTTACTGTACTTAACTTACGTTTAGAGGTTCTTCTTGTAACGACCAGAATTTATAATGATAAAAACTTTTCACAAAAAAAAAAACAACTGACTTCCAAAAAAAAACACTACAAAGTGTAAAATAACTTTAATTTTGGAAGTCAGTGGCAAAAAACGAAAATTCAAAACTACTCGTAAAGACACCGACTAGTAGTAGTTGTAGTGTTTTTTATTAGAAGTCCTTTTTTTTTAAGTTTTTGTTTTTCACTTTTTAGTTATAGTACCTACCCCACACAAATTCGAATACCACTACCTAACATAAACCGGTAAATTACAGTGACAGGAAGTTATCATCATATCAGCCATATATCGGGTGTAAAAAGACACTTTCCGAAGCCGAAAGCCACATATTCTACCCATTATTTGCATCATTTTTTTCCACTAGACCATACCTGGGAATCCACTGGTTCTGGAGATATTGAAGGTCAAAGTCGCATTTTTTTTTTTTACTTTTTCACGAAAATGAATTCTATGCGATAATACGAAACTTTTTTCTTAGCAGCATTTTAGTGCAGCCCTATTTGAAATCGATTTCACAACATGACGACACTATCGTTCATATAAACTGCTTTGCATCGATATGACCGGCATTCGAGTTAAATCGTTCATAGCAAGAACATCGGTTCAATCCTGAAAATCTTAACCATGAGAGGATACTTCGAAAGAGACTTCTTCGGCGGCCATTTTGGGCCTCAATTTGGAATGGGCGTTCCTCCTACCTGTCCTTTCCCTGGTGACTTTCCTGGTCATCACGGTTCAAGGCCAGGTTTTGGATCTTTTGGTCACAGGTTTGACCATAGTCCCGAGAGACAAGAACATCATCAACATGGACCTGAGCATCATAGACGTGGACCTCCCGAAGATGGTCGTCGTGGACGTAGATGTTGTCATCATGGATCTGAAAGTGATAGTGATGGACCAGCGGAACGCCATTTCCATGGACCTCCCGGCTTCAGGGGACGCGGTGGCAGTCGTCCCAATTTTCGCGGACATGGGCCTCGTCCCTGCTTTGGCCGCAGTCCTGAACGGCATTGCTTTGGACGCTGTGGACCTTCAGAATTCCCTGACCGTCCCTGCAGAGGACCTTGGGAAGGACCATGGGGAGCTGACCGCCATATGCATGGATTCGGTCGCGGTGGAGCTAGCCATAAATTTTTTGGCCATAGGAGACCATGCCCCTACAATTCTGAAGAACGACCATCAAGAAATGCTGGCTGCGAAAAGTGCCGTGACGCCGAAACTTGCTGCACTGGGAATAAGGAGAATCGAGGACGTAGTAGAGGAAGAAAGGAAAATGGTCCCTGCTGTGATAAGGATAAAGATCAAAATCTTGGTGATACAGTGTTTGTTCAAAGAATTGTTTTGGAAAAAGCTACAAGGCCGCAATCTGTTTGAAGTAATGACGTAGGTACTTTGTTCATTTATATTTATTTTATTTACATTTATTACTCTAATTTTTTTAAATATCTGTTTCCCTATACTCCTGTTAGTACCGTTCAACAATACAACCTTTGCAAATACCAGTTCTATACTATCTATCTATACTTGTTAGTCACTTTCATAACATAGACCCCGCCCCGGCTCCTCTAATCTAGTTAATGCTATATTCAATCATAAAGTTGTAGATAATTTCAGCTAGCTAACATCACTCCAATCTTTAGATTAGGTACGTTAATGTGAGTCAAAATATTGTGTTGTTATTAAAAACAACACAATATCTTATCTGAAGATGATTGTTATTGATTCATATCAATTATGTTACCTAGGTACTATTAGAGTAGTCTTTTATTTTCTTTTTTCATTAGGAAGTCATAGAGAGGCCTTTTGCCCAACAGTGGGATGATTCAGGCTGACAATTTCATTAGTATTTTATATTTATGACCTGTCATTTTTATTTAATTTTTCCATTACCTATTTCATATCAATTATTTTTATTTTAGCATAATTTATATGTTCACGAATTTACTTCAAATTTGATGATGGTGACCAAATTATTCAAAAAGGTCACTGTGAAATGGCTTTGAATTTCCTAAAAAAAAAAAAGCTTCTCAAAACCATGAAATGAGCCTTCTTCCATGTCGTTCACGAAGACATGGAACCAGAAGGAGTTATAATAGATTGAAGAAACATTGAAGCAAAACAACATGACGAAGAAATTACAACAATACCTCAAAACTTGGCAGAAACTGCAGTAGCCAAAATCTTAGTATACGTTTTGTACGATGGCAAACACGATGTACAACAATAGATTACGGTTATAACGACAGGATTCAGCGAATAACTTAAAGCAAGAAAAACAGAGGACAGCACCCACCAAAAACATCTGACCCAAGATGATAGCTGAAACATCGATTGAAGATATATTACAATCCAACTACATACTACTTATAGTTTATGTTCAAGTAATTGAAGATAAGTTTGTAGGAAGTGTGCAATATACAATTTTATTTAATAAAAACCAATTCAAACGACAATTTGTGTTTTTTCTTTTTGACTCTAGAAACCTGTAAGATCTTTCTGTTCAACCTATTCTACTTCCTTTTCCAATAAAAGGACATTTTTCCCCAAACCTTTTACCGATTCCTAGTAAATGAAAAAATATAACATGAACACGAAAATACAATGGTACATTTATTATTCATTTTCCGATAAAGGACACCCGGATACACGTGTATTTCGAACTCTGACAGCACACAAATGTTTATTACCATATACTGTGTTTAGTGTTGTCTAGTTTTTCAACATGACCCGTGTCTGCATATATTGAAAACTTTCCTAAACAGATTATGTTCCATAGTTTGTTGAGAAGCTAGTGCAGTTTCCAACAAAACTATGTGGAACATTGTGATGTAACACTCGACCGTGAATAATTAGTACATAAAATGATTTGCTTGCGTGAAAGGAGATTAAGATATTACGTTAAGGGATGAAAATAGAAACTGTGATCATAAATATGTTCGTCACCAAATGGACTATTTTTGTCTGCTCATTGAACGATACCACAGAATGAAAATCAGCCATCCTCTACATCAGCGTTCGGCAAACTCATTGGTCAATAGAGCCAAATATCAATACTATAACGACTAGTATTTCTTATGAGAGCCAATCCTTTCTGTGTGTCCAAATTGTCTCAATACACTTTTCTTAATCCTTAAAACTGCCATCCTCTTTCACTCCACAAAACTTCCTAAAATTAACTTGCTGAGAAGTAGGATGCCTTCATCATCATATCGGCTGATAATAATATGTAGGCGTCTTACTTATTAACAAGTTATCCTTGGAAAACTTTGAAAGGTACAGTAAATGGTAAATGTCCTGTTATTTTTTGGTGAAAATACGTCGGAAATATTGTTTGAATTTTGAATAATATTTGATATCATGTTTTTAATGACCGAAATCCCGACCACTGCGCGTATCTACACTCGCACTCATCGACATTGAATAGAGCCGCACCCTATAGCCCAAAGAGCCCAATGCGGCTCGCGAGCCGCGGTTGGCCCACTCCTCTACATGTCAGACCAAATTAAAAATGTGACACTGACAGACTCTGACAAATTAAATTAAACAAAAAAATGTTTCATAAAATGGCCAGACCATTAAAATGGTTTAGATTGATGTCAACTGGACATTTGTGAAAGGTGTATGCTATTTTGATCTTTGTTCTGAAGTAATTAAATATAGTTTTCTATGCAATAGTCTGCTCAATGCCGTAACTTCAAAAGGCATTATGTGTTCCGACTTGTTATAGGAAAGAGACTGATTTGAAAGTTAGGAATATATAAACGACTTTACTGTACTTAACTTACGTTTAGAGGTTCTTCTTGTAACGACCAGAATTTATAATGATAAAAACTTTTCACAAAAAAAAAAACAACTGACTTCCAAAAAAAAACACTACAAAGTGTAAAATAACTTTAATTTTGGAAGTCAGTGGCAAAAAACGAAAATTCAAAACTACTCGTAAAGACACCGACTAGTAGTAGTTGTAGTGTTTTTTATTAGAAGTCCTTTTTTTTTAAGTTTTTGTTTTTCACTTTTTAGTTATAGTACCTACCCCACACAAATTCGAATACCACTACCTAACATAAACCGGTAAATTACAGTGACAGGAAGTTATCATCATATCAGCCATATATCGGGTGTAAAAAGACACTTTCCGAAGCCGAAAGCCACATATTCTACCCATTATTTGCATCATTTTTTTCCACTAGACCATACCTGGGAATCCACTGGTTCTGGAGATATTGAAGGTCAAAGTCGCATTTTTTTTTTTTACTTTTTCACGAAAATGAATTCTATGCGATAATACGAAACTTTTTTCCAAACAAACATTACCTGAATTTTAGATTTATCTTAACAGATTACGCATTTGAAGTTACAAAAACGCAATGAACAACAAGTACCTACCTACGTAGCGTAGGGGCGGAGCTTAACTAACACTGAATCCGATCATTCAAGCGTGGGTTCGCGTTACATTGCGCGCAATAAAAACTTGTTTTTTTTTATAAAAAAAAAAAAAAATACGGTTCCCAGCAATAATTTTTGCGCAAAGCTACTTAGCTATACGTACAGTATGCGTAGTTTACGGCTTTGTGATGTGTCTTTTTACACCCTGTATACTAAGTGAGAAAAATACATATTATTGAAGCTTACTCAAAAACTATCCAAGCAAAGTTAATAAAATTTATATGGGACCAACTTAGGAGCATACCCTTTCATACAAAAAAAATAATTTTCAAAATTGGTCAATACCTAACATAGCCCTAAATAGCTAAGAAAGAAAATTTGTTTATTCTGCACAAACAAGACGTACATTACAAAAAAGAAATAAAATAAACACACATAAAAAGTAACAAAAAAAATTAAAATAAACAACAAGGGTTAGTTAAAAAAGGTAAATGCTTGACAATGTTGTCCATTGCTTGATATCAGGGCAGGTCACAATTTATTGATCACACCAAGACCAAAGACATTGCGTAATTACTCTGTGTTGTGACACTGGCAAATGACAGCAAACAAACCAAAACAAAATGCCGATTGCAGAATGTAAAACTGTAAATTATCTTGCTAAACTTCCCACTCACCACCACTCTTAAAGACATAACAAAAACCCCGAAAGACGATTTAAATTAAACCGAGCCAAGGAGTCAACCAGTCCAAAGGATATCTTTCAAAAATAATATTCCTTGAGCATTCCAATTAAGGGTGGGTTCTCCAAGCTAGGCCCATTTCTGTAAGGATTTTTGCAGATCACTGAGAATTAGATTTGAGTGAGCGGCGTCATTTAAATTCTTTAATAATTGGCAAGGTGGGGTATGAAGTGAAAGCGACTAGCGATTTCCTTTTTGTGGACACAAAGTATTTGTTGTGTGTATAAAGGCAGTTTCCCACGGTGCGTAATATTGCGGACGGACGCGGACCAGCCCGCACACGGCCGGCGACCACAGACAGCCACGCACCGCACACTAAGGCTCTTCTCACGGTCCGTGATATTGCGAACGGACGCAGCCGCCCGTTGCTATTGGATAATTTTTTTCATTCTGAAATGCAAAGTGAAAGAGAAGCTCGCAGCGCACGTTTGAAGGTACCGACTCATTGGGATCGGCCGCACCGCGACGGATGTGTCTGCACTACCACGGACGATACTCTTTCCATGGTGCGTCGTTGCGGGCTGATCCGCGTCCGTCCGCAATATCACATACCGTGGGAAATTAATCGATAGCCCCACAATTTAAACTTTTTGCTCTTATGAGCGCAATTATTTTTTCCCAATTTGCGGTTCGAATATAATTTTGGCTTGAATTATGTACTGAGGTACACATAAGCAGTTGGGTAAAAGAATAATAACTATTACTACGTGGGGCACTGTAACCCCACTTGCTGACAAGTAATTATTTTCGCTTAGATACTAAGTTACTATACCAACAAAAGTGTTTATAAATTATATCGCAGTTAGGTGGTTTTTGCCGTGATATAGTTATATCCCTGGGGATAAAGCTATATACCGTAATACAGCTATATGAAAGCGGTTCATAACTGTCTTACTAGGAATATAACTTTGATACGAGCACGATCTAGTAATATAACTATTTGGGCATTCCTACCAAATAGGTTAGGTTAGAACTGTGACCAACTACGAGGCAGCCGAGCGAGCGAAGCGAGCGGTGCCGCGGCAGCGGCGGATGAGCGGTACGTCGTAATTGGTCGCAGTAACAATGTTCGGGCATTCCGACAGTTATGAACCACTTTTATATAACTATATTACGGTATATAGCTATATCCCAGTATAACTGCAGTAAGATGGTTATATACGGCGGATATATGGCGTCGTTTTTATAACCATCTTACTGCGACATATCACCACCAACAACCATCAACCAACAACTAACCAACAACTTAACTACGCTAGTTTCGCCAAACAAACTTCAACCCAATCAAACTGCCTAGAAATATGTATACATATTTATATGTATGAAGATAAACTGAATGTAACCCTGTGTTTTAGGCCGGATTCACACTAGGCTGAGGTGTCGTGTCGTGGCGCGTTCTGAACCAGTGTTATCCAACCAAAACTCGTTGTGAAATGAAGATCTCCTGACCAAATTAATTTTACTGGCCAATCTTAAACACAGGACATGTCAACCTAGTATGCACCCGGCTTTACTCGCAGTTTGAGCTTATTTCATGAAACAGAAGAAAGGAACATAGATTTAATAACCCATTTATAAACCCATTTTAAATAACCCATTTTCTTATCGGGTTCGCGGCAGCACCTACAGTATTCTCAGTGTGTTCGCAGATCGGTAGGATTCCTCGATGTTGCGGAGGTGGATGCAGCTCCACGCTGCATTTTAATTTTATGTTAATCCGTATCTGTACCTACTAACACTAGATATTAAGTAAAATTGTTACTAACCATATGGACTCTGTCCGAAATAAAATTATTCTATTCTATTCTATAAATCGCTCTAATCTTTCAAATTGCGTCCCAATCGAAATCAAGAGAAATCATATATTTTACTCGACAGTCGATAAGGTGGGTGCCGATTGAAATTCCTTTCGCGCGCCGCTACCTTTGAATACTGATACAGTCTATCTTATACTGAGGAGGTATCAAAATGTTTTATTTGTTTTTTTTATCATTTCCTTTTATATCTGTCTCGTTTCATTTTATTTTTTTAGACTGACAGACTGAAGTACTGACAGACGACGCATAAACTACTCGTACGGTGCTATTAAGCGGGCTACACACGTGCTGTTATAGCTGACAGTTTATACTGTTCCGTTGGACTATTCAGATAAATCGTGACGAGTGTCGAAAAAACAAAGGACTGTACTGATGAACTGATAACTAAGGCGCGGGACATAGACAAGCGGCGAGGGGCGCGGGCGTGGCGCTGGCGAGGCGACGGTGCGGCGCGGGCGTTGTGTGTATGTTAAATCTAAAACGGGCGGCGCAACACCCGCGCCACACCGTCGCCACGCCCGCGCCAATCGCCTTTTGTGTATGTCCCGCGCCAATCGCCATTTTTGTATGTCCCGCGCCAATCACCATTTGTGTATGTCGCTCACCAATCACCATTTGTGTACGCACGCCTGTTTTTTGCGAAGGGCTAGGCAGAGGTATATCTACTATAAGTATATTTTAACAGCGCATCAATTTTTACGCCATCCTCTTAACACCTAGGCCAAATTATATTTGATATTCAGATAGCTCATAACCTTAAGAGGTGCCATAAGGAATATGAATTAAAAATCTCGACTTATGCAACAACGCGTAATTTCACGGGTATTCTAGTAGCATTACATTTATGGTGGCATATTCATCGCCACATGCGAACTACGCATCAAAGACCTGACGTCACACAAATCCTGCATCGCGCAATTAGAATTTACCGCGCGAACGACATAATACAGGGTGGCAGGGACATCGACGCGAAAACTGATACCTTGGATTTAGTACATGATTTTGAACCCTTTGAAATTTTTCGTCGGTTATTAATAAAAAAAATATGTCTGAAATATCCTGTACAATATTAGATATAAATACGAAGAGGATGAGTAAACTTTACACCCTGTTCCTCATACCTCCAAACATTAAGCCAGTTATTTAAAAAAAACTACCTTATAGGTATATATTCAAATTCAAAAGTCATTTATCCAAACTAGGCTTTGAATCGGCACTTTTCGAACGTCAAAATTACATAAGACAGTCCCCCGAAAACGCCCACCCTTCACCACTTCCTAGTGCTTAAGCTGGGAAGAAGTGGCACAACAAACTCCTCAGCAGCACAGCCATCTGTTCAGTTGGAAAAACTTGATTCTATATAATAGTGCTTTAAATGCAAAAATTATTTACATTACCACAAATTGCAATCAACTCATAAAATAAAAACATTTTAATGAGAAGATTATGTCAACAATAAATGAAAACAAAAATTTAAATAAATTAATTGACTTACAGTCAAATTAAGTAATCCAAACAATTATATGAGCTCATAATTATAGTATCATGTAGTCTTTGATTCTAAAACACTTGTTTATTGCTTGCTATTGAAATAAGGATAAGAATGGCTTTGATTGGAACTGAAATAATTTGACTTGGATATACTTAGTAGACGTATAAATAATAATTAAGCTACTCCAATGTGGGGTACATTGGAGTAGCTTAATTATTATTTATACGTCTTGTTAATCAAAAATGTACCTACGAAACTATATCCAAGTCAAATTATCTCAGTTCCAATTAAAGCCATTCTTATCCTTATTTCAATAGCATACTTCCAAAAGAAATCAATGCCAAAAAAACTCAATACTACCCACACGTATTGAAAACAAAGAAATACAAAAAAGAAACTATTTTCAATATTGCCGCAGTTATTTCCGAACTCTCTCGAAGTTCGAACGATACTCGTACATATTTTCACAAAAGTTGCAGTATAGTTTAACAAAAGTTTTATTAAAACGGCCCGATAACCTGGTTTTTCTTTTGTAACTCGATAATCGAGCTGTTTATTTAAATTTCTGGGGAGGTTAAAAAAAAAATACTAAAAAGTTCTAAGTTATGACCGCTGTAGACCGAGATGTACTTGGAGTTGCTAATTAGATCTGAGATTTTAACTTAAAAATGTATGATTTATTTTAATGCTTGTAATTTATTTTATGAAGAGAGCAGTGGTGGCCGCGACTTATGAGTTGTAGGTCGTTGGTCGAACACAGACAGACACTTTACTTAGTGTAAATTATTTCATCACCACTGCACTCCAAACGGTGAAGGAAAACATCGTGAGGAAACCGGTATATCCTAGAACCAAAAATTCAAAGACATGTGACATCCACCAAGCCGCACTGGGCCCGCGTGGTTAATTACGGCCCACTCCCTCTCACGGAAAGGATGCCTGTGTCCCAGCAGTGGGAAAATTATAGGCTGATTATGCTATGCTTATACTAATTTATTTTATTTTCGGTGTAATTTTGTACACATAGGTACAAAATTACACCGAAAATAAAATAAAATAAGTTTCAATTAAGTGTCACTGTAGTTTCAAGGTATCTAGATGTAATTTTTATAACTTTTGGTCCAGTTGTCGCAAGCATAGCTACTGATCGTAGAGTCCTAGTTTCGATGGCCACGTCGGGTCCATAGTGCTATTAGGTTTAGGCCCGAAAAATGTTTTTTTTTCCAGTTAAGAGCGTTTAATCTGAAAGTGGGCAACGTCGCAAATAGCTGTCAAATATTTCGCTGTTTTGATTAGTTTGGCAATATTACTGTATGGAAATTTGAAATGTGGCTAGCTAGCGAATTAGAATATTAATAATGACTTGCAATTATAACACTGAATTTGATGTTATCCGTTTTATATGTAAAGTCGGCATTTGGAAGGTTTCCAAATACTTTTTTTACATCAAAAACTAAATATTCGGTGTTACTGGTTTATTCATTATTGCATTTCATAATCAATATTTTAGCTCACTAGATAGCCATTTCAAATTTCCTTACAGTAATTATGCCAAATTAATCAAAACAGGTAAATATTTGTCAGCTATTTGTGACGTTGCCAACTTTTCGGATATGCGCTCTTAATGGAATAGAACCCTATTATCATCATGACTTAGAAGAAATATGGCGAAATGTGGGTGTACCATGTAACTCAGCCAATGCTATCGGAAAATACACCCATAATGTAATCTAAAAAAAATTACCTATATAACTAAAGTTTTCCTGTTTGTTTAGGATACTAGAAAAAGTGTTTTCTTTTTAGAAAATCCTGCGTAAGTCGTTTATTTCCCAATGAATGAGCAGAGGTCGATAATAAACTTGAACGTATGTACTCGTAGGGCAACATGGCGGCGTAACCCATTCACTGTCCATTGTCATTGGTTTGTATGTGCACTTAAAGTGCATTACGGCATTTTATGACTTTATGCGTTCCACGACTTGAGTTACGAGCACAGAGCTTTTATAAATATAGAGAAGAATTTACTGTTTATTTTTGTTTTATTGCCTCGTTGGTCTAGTGGTCGCAAGCACTACTGCTAAGCATAAAGTTCAGAGTTCGATTCTAAAGACGGGCAAAGAGGGTTTTTCCATCTGGAATTTCTCATTAGCAGCTCGAAGTCTGTATTTGTGCCCGGTTGATGGCAATAGAATCGGCTCCTGTTACATGGAACTAAAACATAACTCGCGAAATGTGGGTGTTACTATAGTACAACTCTGCCTAAACCTTCGGCGATTACAAGCGTGATGTTATGTGTTCTTATTGTATTTAAACCGATTGACGCCTAGCTTATTCCACTGCGCACAGTTTCACCAAAACACGGTCTTTAATGTCAATTTTTGTCCTATGTTTTTGTCACTTCCTTCTTTTTTAGGGTTCCGAACCTCAAATAGATAAACGGAACCCTCGTGTAAAATAAGATCACTCGTGTGTCTGTCTGGCTGTCTGTCTGTCACAGCCAATTTGCTCCGAATCTAATGGACCGATTAAGTTAAAATTTGGTACACATTTATGTATTTCTGTGACCCAAACACGGATGTGTAACGTAAATAAATGAATTTTGAATATGGCGGGCAAATAACAAAATAAAAATAAAACGTTTTACATACTGTACCGTGTGTCATATCAAATGAAAGGGGTTGTTGCGAGGATCTCAAATATATATTTTTAATAATTTTAAACAAAATACTTTTAAAGATATTTAAGAAAATTGATGAAAATTGATGAAAATTGATCATTCCCCCCCTTATCTCCGAAACTACCGAACCTAAATTTTTTTTAAAAATACAGAGAAAGGTTCTCTACTCATAGATTACAGAAAAACCTATAAGAAGCCTATGGTCTAAAAATAACATAGTAAATCTCTCAATATTGTGCGTACAAACATACATTTGCAGTTAGAATGTATGGGACAACATGTTTTTATAACTACAATGATAAGTTTGTTCTTGGGATTAATTCATCCCAACTACGGAACCCTTCATTGTGCGTGGTCCGACACGCACTTGGCCAGTTTTTTTTTACTTTCTTCTCAGTTATTATGCAGGGAAGCAGTGATAGCCTAGTGGTGTGACCCTCAGACTGCCAAGTCATAGGTCTCGAGCCCGAACCCAAGGCACGCGCCTCTGACTTTTCGGATTCATGTGCGTATTGTATAATAATCACTTGCTTCAAAAATAGGCAAATGTCTGAGAGATATTTCTCGACGGCACGTGAAGCCAAATCAGAGGCCCATGGGCGGCTTTAAAACTCTGATACCAGGTTAGTCATCAGTAGCGGATCCAGGGGGGCTAAGGGGCTCAAGCCCCCCCAAAACCGTATGAGTTCTTCCGTGGCAAATCTTAAAGTGAACTTGATATTATTCTAATTACACTTTTTAGCAAGTACCACTACCTAATGTATAATTGTCATCAATTATCCTTAATTTAATAAGTATGTACCTATTACGTTTTCAAGTTTTTTTTTCTATACCTAAGATGTTTTGGTTACGAATTTTCCCCCTTCCGCTGCCCGGTTAGGCCGCCATATTCACCGAGATATCTCTGGTAGTCTACAACCTAACGAAGTCATTGAGGAATATGCGAAAAGTAATTTTAGGAGGCTTGGAAACAACCTGTAAAGGGTGAATTGAAATTAATGCTTTGAGTTTGAGTTACAACGGTTGAAGGTGAGCAACGCGTATCAAGTATAATTCTTTGTTTAGCCGCTTTTTATGAACGCATGCCTAGAAGCAGGTATTTCTATATATTTTCATGCTCTGTGGTCACGAAGGCGAAATGAAAATAATTCCATTAATATTTCTTCAGATGAACTCAAGTGTTATTTATATGATTCCGGAATACTTAAATTAAATTCATATGGAAATTCTATCTCTGCCCGCGACAACGCCTGCATGCAAACTTTTAAACAACCCAGGATGAAAAGAAGGAACCTACTGTTTGTTTTGTCTGGTACCGAAGTATTTTTTGCCTGCATCTTGCATACACGTTATCTATTCCTCTTTTGTTCTAGTTGTGACCGGGTGTTCAAAACTGAATTCGGTCTCGCGAGCCATCTAGGGCTCACGCGCAGAAGTGATTTCGAATGGTCGCCGTTACCGAAATCGATAAACAGGACTATATGTATAACAACTTGTTCTTTTTTGATTTGTGTTCTTTTTTTGCGTCATGCTTAAAGTAAATAAAGTATTTTCATTCTTAATTAAAAAAAATAAAAGTATATATTTTTCTAATTGTAGAATATCTATTTCTACAATTAGGGTTTTGGGATTTTGCATCAGAAGATATATCTCAGTAGCAGCGTGAATTCTTGCTTTGTATGTGTAAACATAAATGGATGTACCTACTATTATACATACACGTTTGCCAACCCCTTCGAGGAACACGGGCGTAATTTTAATAAACTTTTATTAAAAACTAAGTTGATGGCAGCTCTACTCGTATTTATATACTAGCTTCACTACTTAATATAAAACAAAGTCGCCCCGCCGTTTGTTTGTCTGAACGCGATAATTTACCAAACGGATTTTCGTACAATTTTCACCAATGAACGCAGTGATCCATGAGGAAGGCTTAGGTGCATAATTCATTAAAGGTTTTGTGTAAATTGGTAGAAATATGACGATGATTGTTCAAGATGTCGGAAAAAATCATGCAATCTTTACGTGCGCCACGTAAACCAATAGAACAGAATATAAACTTATAATATTCTTATTTTTAAGAACAAATAGGGTTATATGAAAATAATAGGTATTTAATATTGTTTTCATATAACTCTATTTGTTCTTAACTTTTTCAAATATTTGGGGGATTGGAAATAAAATACAGTAAAAATACTCCAAGTAGGATGAGCACCAGTTACATTTTAATCTAACCCACAGGCTAATAAGACACTACGAAAGAAAAAAAACAGCTATGCTCTGTTACCCGTGCGAAGCCGGGGCGGTTTGCTAGTCTCATTAAAATTATTTAGAACTCAAGAATATATTTAAATATTTTTTTAATAGGTACATACCCTACATATGCAGTTTATCTATCTATACCTTGGAGATGAACTCCAGGAAGAAATTAATTTTATTATTTTTGGAATGTAACATAACACACCATAACATTAGACAACCGACTTCGGCCGACAACGGTGTATTTGGTTTTGTATTTTCGTTTTTTGCCACCGACTTCCGAAATTAAAGTAATTTATCACTTTGCAGCGTTTGTTTTGGAAGTCGGTTTTTTTTTTTTGTATATTTAAAAAGTATTTATTTTTCACTTTTTAGTTATAGTACCTACCCAACGTTTCAGGAGGTTCCTGTTCCGCATAAGGCGGGAGGAAACGCCCGGGTGTCACCACTGTGTGTATCGCCCGGAGGACACGGTGGAGCATACGGTGGAGATTTGCCCGGCTTGGGCGGAGCACCGCTGTGTCCCTGTGGAGGCTATCGGTGGCAGTGATCTCTCGCGTCCGGCCCTGGTCCAGGCCATGGTACGGAGCGAGAGAGCGTGGGAAGTCGTCACCTCCTTCTGCGAAGCAGTAATGCTCGCGAAGGAGGAGGCGGAACGCATGAGGGAGAGGTAAATTTCGCGCCCTTACGCCCCTAGCCGCCGCAGGAAAAGCCCTGGGCGTTGGGAATCCCAGACCGATTCCCGGCCACCGCAGGCGCGGGTTTGCGGACGGTGAGCAATGGGTAGCTCGCCGTCCGATAAGGGATACCTACCGTGGCCCCTGGTAACGTACAGGCAACTAAAGGAACACGGGTGGGTTTTAGTCAGTAAGAGTCTGACACGCCCTCCCGCCCCGCCCAGAGCGGGAGAAGTTATTTGATAATTTGCCACGTTAAAATAAAAATAAAGTACCTACCCCACACAAATTCGAATACCACTATCAGCTATCTAAATAACAGTGACAGGAACTTATCATCGTATCTTCCACATAAACTAAGTGGGACAAATACGTATTATTGAAGGTAACTCAAAAACTATCCAAGAAAAGTAAAAAAAAAGAGAGCATACCCTTTCAAACAAAAAAAATAATTTTACGATTGGCGGAGAAATCAGTGGACAAAAAAAAATAAAAATAAAATAAAAAATAAAAAATTATTATAAAAATTACATACAATACGAACATAGAACCTCATCGTTTTGAAAGTCGGTTTAAAAACCTTTATTCCCGAAGAGGAAGCCTGATGTCTGGATTTTTGCCTAGTTTGTTTCTTCTTCCCAACTAAATGTTTCTTCTTCCCAACTAAAGCCGTAGGAAGTGGTGAAGGGCGGGCGTTTTTGGGGGACTGTCTTATGTAATTTTGACGTTCGAAAAGTGTTGATTCTCAGCCTAGTTTGAATAAAGGACTTTTGAATTTTGAATGGCAATAGGTTCGCCCCCTGTTGCATGGATCTTAGAAATAATATCTTGCGAAATGTGGATGTACAACTACTGTATAATCTCTGTAACAGTATAAACAGCAAAGGAGTAACAGGCCTAACTGTCTAAGACACGCCCCACGTCGCTACTGAGCTCTTGGAGGCCCCACTGATCCCTAATAGCACAAACACGAACCTCTTTTCTACGAACCACACTCAAAAACATGATTACAAAGAAAATCCCCAATCAAGTTCTATCAAAATGGATAGTTAATCAAGGCGCACCTATTCAAACGAATCGTTATAAAATGCAAACAGTTTGCAAGATGGTACCAATAATAATTTTCATTAAAATCCTTCGTAGTTAATTACCTGGTGCTCCTTGGAGAGGTAACGAAGAAATATATATTACAAGAAGTGACGATTAAATACGGTTTATTTTATATAGACGTACACCGCGACTGCTTCGCTCGGTTTGTTTAACTTGGCAAAACGTCGAGATTTCTTTATTATATGTAAGTTTGATATGAATCCTAAACCTTCTAATAAGTTCTCTAAATAATGGTGTAAACTACAGCAAAATCCGTTACGTTGTTTTAAAGAACAACGCGGTCACACAGACAAACACTACTGATGTTGTCAAAACATCGATATTTCTGTGCTATAAATAAGTAACAGCGCCGCGCCTTTACTCTTTTTTATACACATAGTAGCATTCTTGTGGAGGCGAATAGGAATTATACGTTTAGTTTTTCAAAAAAGAAAGAAACATAGAAACAAGGCCGAAAATATACGTATACGTCACACGTTCACAGGTACACAACAAAAAATATTCCTTTCTTAAAAACCAGTAGGCATGTTTGTGTCAAATAAAATCTAAGTATATCATGTATTTTCCATATAAAGATTTTTTTTTGGGCGTACAAATTCATCACTTAATGTTATCAATGAAATCGTTTTAGTTATTTAAATAATGCCTATTCTGCTCAAACCCTACAAAGACAATCTTCATCGTGTCTCATCCAGTAACTCTATCATATCATATATTCAAAGAGGGTAGAAATTCATTAAAATTTCTCATTGGGAGTGTCTCATAGCAGGGAACGACAGTCGTGTTGCGTTCCGTTGCATCTACTAGACAAACGTTGCTCAGACATTATTCAAAAAGTCCCAGAATGTCCAACAATGTCCCAGAATGTTCCAGAATCTTCTAATTGTTTGTAAGCTTTCATTTTGATAATTTCATTTAAAGGTTATGTCACATACGTGGCGCTTCAGCGTTTTAAGGTATGATTCCGAACAATGCTGCACGTGGCAATGCTGCCGCGTCACTACTGGTCCCCATACATTTTCTATGGCTTTATACGAGATAACATTCCGCAATGCTGCGCGACATTGCTGCGTCACATTGCTGACGTGCTCGGAATCATACCTTTACGATGTTTCTCCGATGTAATGCCGATATCAGACGCTTGACTCGAGTGCACGGTCATTTTTGTTTCATTCCACGTTCACACGACACCGACAAAATTATATAGAAATGAACGGTTCATCCGCACCTTTCATTTCATATTTTGAGGCAAGTGAAAGATGCCTAACTTGCTGAAAGGGATTTTTCGTGAACCGATTCAATGATGTGGGATCACATCATTGAATCGGTTCACGAAAAATCCCTTTTGATCCATTTTGTGTCCAGGCGTTTCACTTTGCGCTCCTCAAAGAGATGTCAGCACCAACTGACGGGGTCCGTAAGGGCCAATGCCTGCCAGGGTTGCGAGTTTGTCCGAAAGGGATATCGCGACCCCGGCACACAGGCAACGGAAGGAACACGGTTGGGTTTTTTTCTGACACGCCCTCCCGCTCCGCCCAGAGCGGGAGAAGTTATTTGATAATTTCCCAGCCTCAAAAAAAAAAAAGAAAAGGTGTTTCACTTCGAGTAAAATATACCAAATAAAAGTCGGGAAGCGACTGATATCGGCTTAATGGGTAACCGCGGAGGGACGGATGGTAATACAGGACGGATCCAACGATATTGTTTGCATCAATTAATATCGATTATGTGGATTTTTTTATGTGAGAAGGGCTCGCTAAGTAATACCAGCCGCACGGGTCAATCGATCAGGTTAAGCTACGCTTGCCGCGGTCAGTCCGTGGATGGGTGATCATTTAAAAAAACCGAAATTTATACGGAAAGCACGTTAAGCCGTTGGTCGCAACCGGTCTTACCAAGGCGTATCGTGTTACCCAGTAACTGAGGTGTGAAGGTCAGATATGCAGTCGCTCCATGTAAAATACTGGTGTTGGTTGAGCTGCATCCGGTTAGACTGGAAGCCGACCTCAACATAATTCACTAGGCAGATTGATTCGATTGATGTGAATTTTTTAAGTGGCTTTGGGATTTGCTTATTAAAAAAAATATTGAAGTAGGCCCTTTACACAAGTACGGTCAACTTCAGAAAGATTTATACTCACATCGCCAATAATTCATTTGATTGTCTCCAATTTGTAATCCATAATAATGTATTAATGTTGCAAGCTACGATAATGAACCCAATCCGTCTTATTCCAAAACGCGGACTAAATTTGGTACTGGGATTAGTACTAGCTTTAGTACCATGACTAAATAAAACGTTATTATAAAATGAAGTTTATCTCTAGTTCCAGAACTATTTATGGTACTAAAGTTAGTCCGCCGAGTCCCCTAGTTTATCTTTGGTACTAATTTATTTGACGTTTGCGTTGTCGTTGTTTTGGTGTTTGCGCGGGTCTATTTAAATAAAAATCATAAAAAATTGATATTAATATGGTCGACTTGATGGATTTGGAAGATCTGGATATGCTGGAGACGTCTCGGCGATCTTACAGACATCGCCGTCGTGAGAATCCATTCGAATTGAGTAACGAAGATTTCAGATATAAGTATAGGTTCACATAACGTTTTGGAGAAAAGATAGTGGATTTTTTACGTGTGGATTTATCCCACGACCCTCGAGGATGCCCTTTATGTCCTGAAATACAAGTAGTTTGCGCATTACGCAACTACAACATTACAACAACATTTTCACCACCACCTGTTTTTGTTTGTTCTCTTCTATGTGAAGACAGGTTGGATTTAGCGGACAAATTCATTATTTTCCAAGGCAACTTTAACTCTCCATCGGATCGAAGTTTACCAGCTATCTCATTGAATCTAAAAATAATAAGTATGATAATTAATACGACGTAAACAATAACGTAGTTGTGCTTATAACAAAAGCAATAAGTACTTACGTAATCTGTATATTCTTCCACTCTTTTATTTCCTGCATGTTTACAGACGTTTTCGTCGACTTGTCTTTAATGATTTGTGCTGACTAAGCAATAAGGTGACGTAATATTTCCTATAATAATAACAACATTAGCGTTAGGTAGTCGAAATAAGATGATACAAAGCATTGCTTACCTAATAATAAAAAATTCCATGTTTTACAAACCTTTTCTTCAGAACTCCCAGATTTCACCCGTTCTTTTCTTTTGTTGTTCCATTTTATAATGTAAGTAGCTCAAACACAACAACTCACGACCAACCACGTAACAGTAACATTAATATTAAAAACAATAATTAATAAAACTATGAAGGGCTTTTATTTATCATTATAGGACGCAACATAGACATTCATCTCAAATTACGCGCGCTGCCGTCATATGTAAGTCGCTCCAATTCACGCTAGAGGTGTGAAAAAATATGAGAACATGATTATAAAAAGCGCGTCAAAAGTACAAGTTGTGCTTGTTCAATATATTGTAACCTAAACAAATAGCTATTTATGACATATTTTTGTATTGATAAATAATTATTTAAGCATTTCAAGTGTTATTATAATATCAACATTTAGAGAAACAGAACGTTGCTTCAAATAAAGCCTGCGTGAACGAATGAAAGAATGCCATTTTTGTTGCTTATCTCTGGATATTATTTGAACCATGAACCTTCTTCGGTACTAACTGATCCTCGAATAGTCTTCGTTTTGTAATAGGAACACATTTTGAGCCTGGAACTAGCTTTATTACCGTAACAATCCAAGACCTTTTAGTCTTGGTTTAAACCATTACTTATGCAGTTTTTTGTAATAAGACGAATTTGTGTGTTATGTTTTCGGGCTACACATGAATAAAATATTTTGAAACAGAGATTGTAGACAAGTTGTAGACAATTAAAATCATTCTTGTTGATGTAAATGTGACCTGGTGAAGGCTGAAGGAATTCGAATTGACCCCACCTAGTGGTGTCAAATGAGCCATCTGACGTTTGTGATATTCATGTAAATTAGTCTTGTAAACAAACGTAATTGCATTTTTTTTTATGGTGTTACCTAGCCAAATAAACAACCTATCTATTTTAAAAGGTAAAAATTTTTATCACTTCATTTATTCGAAGCTATACTGCTTTGAACAAAATCATGATCAAGTGAACGCGCTCTGCCTCGTCCCTTCACGCTCAACGCTTCGCGACGCTAGTGTGTCCTGACACTAATGCTTAATTATTTTGCAAATAATTAACAAAATAATGTTTTGTGTTTTCATATCAGAACCGCTGGAACTTTAGAAGCTTTTTACTCTAAAATAGTTGAGCAAACTTCAAAGAACGAGCCATTTTTAATTGATTATGGCATTCATAGGGGCGAGTTTTATGAGATGGAACTGAGAAACAACCGAATGCAACGTAATTTCGGCAGCTCACTTTGAGCGGCCGCCCGAGCGAACTCATAAACATACAGTTATGTAACCCTAACCTTTTCATGCTCATCATTTCACCCGAAAGACGTCCACTGCTGGACATAGGCCGCCCCAAGCACCGCCACTTAAACTGGTTCTGTGCTTCCCGCATCCAGCGGATTCCTGCGGCCTTCACGAGGTCATCGGTCCACCCCGTGGGGGCCTTCCAACGCTACGTCTTCTCGTACGCGGTCGCCACTCCAGAACCTTTCGGCCCCATCGGCCAGCTGTTCTGCGAGCAATTTGACCTGATCCACTGCCAGTTAAGTTTGGCAATACTTCGGGCTATGTCGGTTACCTTGGTTCTCCTTCGGATCTCTTCATTTCTGATTCGATCACGTCGGGAAACTCCATGCATAGCCCTCTCCATTGCCCTTTGGGTGACTTTCAGTCTTCTAATGAGGCATTGTGAGCGACCACGTTTTAGTGCCATAGGTCATAGATCTAAACTAGAGCAGACACCGCGAACTGAACTTAACATATTGTTTTCCGGGACTGCAAACGTCTCCGCCTACTGCCTAAATACAATACATCGCGGTTGTCACAATGTGGCTTAGTAATAACAGCCACACGGGTCGATCGATCAGGTTAAGCTAAGCTTGCTGCGGTTGGTCCGTGGATGGGTGACCATCTTTACATACCAAGACCCGTCCATGCCTCGGAAAGCACGGTCTACGTTACAAGTCTACGTGACGCTTGTGATGCGATGCGCGTACGCACGCGCTCTCAATGAGTAACCCGAGCAGAATCGCCGCCCGCAAACCCTATATCCTTCGTCCTTCGCTACTTATGTGCCAAGTTTCATAGCGATCAGTGGTTTAGACCTGAAAAGGCAACTAGGTGATTTGTATAAAAAAATTGGAAATATATAATCCACGCAGTCGAAAACGCGGCAAAATCTAATAGGTACAATCGTAAAATATAATATAAGAATGGTCGTCACCGATCTCTGGTAAGTATAGAAATGCCCAAAGAACAAATATCTGCCCTCATCAGCAAATCAGAACGCCCAAACTAAACATATGTAATAAACAAACATAATAATAAGATTGCCAGTAACCGAGATATTTGTCCATTATTATTCTTAGAATGTCCGAGAAATGGTTGAATGGCCCAATCTCGATGGCCATGGATTTAATAAGATTTCGTTGTTTGTTTTTATTATTACAGTGTGTTTTCGGGAATCAGAATTAGATGGCCAGCGCTTTGAGTTATTTGAACTTGATTTCGTGACTCGTCGAACTGTTTGAAAAAGGAATGTGCGCTTAGCATTATATTAATCAACACGTATGTAAACTATAGCAGCTCATCATCTGCCTAGCCTTTTCCCAACCATTTTGGGGTCGGCTTCCAGTCTAACCAGATGCAGCTGCATACCAAGATGTTACATGGAGCGACTGCCTACCTGACCTCCACGACCCAGTTACTGGGTAATAAGATACCCCTTGGTAAGACTGGTTGTCAGACTTTCAGGCTTGTGACGACCCGTAACGACTGTGAAAAATCCACGAATGACGGCCGGGACCAACGGCTTAACGTGCTTTCCGAAGCACGGAGGATATGTAAAGATGGTCACTCATCCACCGACCAACCCCGGCAAGCGTAGCTTAACCTGATGGATCGACCCGTACAGCTGTTATTACCTAGCCACGAGCTCCGCAAATAACGCAAATCATACAAACAAAATAAAACTGACGACACAAAAGCTTTTATAACTTCTGTTAGTCTATGCGTAAATTATGCTAAAGCGCCTGAACTTTGTTTGATGGGGTTTGCTATTCTGAATAATTTTGTACCCCATAAGGGTGCCTTTACATCAAAGTTATTGCTTCAATTATAACTTGCTCATTAAACGTAAAATAGAATAAAATACAGATAGGCAGTCACGGGGAACAGAAGTGAACAGAAAACTTAAAACTACGAAATAATAGTGGCCACTCGTAGAGCTACAGAATAGATATATTGTCAAAGATGAATACAGCAGTGCTATTCTGTAACCTTCTCACCCTGTAAACTTAGGTGAAGTGAGCATGGAGTGAGCTGTCATTCCACAGGGATTGACACTATTGACAGCTCACTTCACCCAAGTTTTCACGGTGAGATGTTTACAGAATAGCATGGCAGGTGGTACACTCCGCAGTTTAGGTATGAAGCTACAAGTACGCAGCAGGCTCGACTTGTCGGGCCAATTCAGTGAGTGTAACGTAGTCAGAACATCTAAGAGTTACGCGATAGAAAGAGAGGTAACTTCTAGGTGAATATAACTGTAGGTAATTAGCGCTGTGCGATCTGAATTGCACTTTATTGTGTTGTTACAAGAGTCGCTTTTTATTTAAATGATTTTGCGTAGTGTCCCGTTTGTATTCATCTGATGACACTCATCATGGGTGTTACAAACTTCTTAATTTAATATATCTAGGTACCAACTTTCACATGAAAAAGGGACAGAAATAAATTTAAATATCATTTTACTTCAAAACCGCCTTCCGTTTTACACAAAAGAATAACCAAACCACAGAACCTAATACCTACCTACCTAATAACAGAACATCACGCTTGTAATTCCTGAAGTGTAAGGCAGAGGTATACCTATAATACATCCACATTTCGCCAGTTACGTTTAAGTGCCATGTAATAGGGGGCGAGCCTATTGCTATGGCACAAATCCAGACTCCGGGCTGCTATTGAGAAATTCCAGATGGAAAACCTAATAACACTTCCCGACCCCGGAATCGAAACCGGGACCTCATGCTCAGCAGGAACTCTCAATAGTATTAGGTAATAGAGATAAAAAATTATATCATTTTATTTTAAACGACTTTTTTCCATTTGGATGCAATGGATGTTTCAAAGATGAAATGGTAAGTAAGGGAGTGACTTCCGAGATGACGACTAATAGAGAGAGAAAGAGATGTTGCATAATCAGCCTATAATGTTTCCACAGCTGGGACACAGGCCTCCCCTCTGTGAAAGAGAGTGGGCCATAATCCACCAAGCTGGCCCATTGCGGGATGGTAAACTTCACATGCCTTCGAATTTTTAGGACATGTTGATTTCCTCACGATGTTTTCCTTCACCGTTTTGAAAGCAGTGGTGACGAAATAATTTACAGAATCAGAATCAGAATCAGAATTTTTTATTTGTAAAACATAGGTAGGTTAAGGTCAAGGTCTAATAAGTATTATACACGTCGCACTATGTTTTGTCATTGATGACATACAAATATTAGTGAAAGCTATTTTACATACACAAAGTAAAGCGCCTGAAGGGTTCGAACCTGCGACCTACAACCTCCACCACTGCTCCTGCAGAGATTTTGCGCCGACCTCAAATAAATTGGGATTTAAGGGCAGGAGATTGATGATCGTTTCATTTTAAAAACTGCCTTTATATTTACACAAAAGAGCTAAAGTAATCTCACTCTAAAAAATCAAGAGCGAACTATTTTGTTCAAGTTCTAAAGTATAAGCGCTAACTTCAGCCAACCTAAATTAGTCCATCAGTATTCCTTCACTTAATACTATTACGAAGTCCTAAATATTCAGAAGTATGATGAGTATTTGCATATTTCTTAAGGGGTCGCCGTGCATGTAAACTCCGCGCTCTAATTGGAATTTTACCATCGCTCTCGAAGGCGCGAAAGTTTTAAAGCAACGCGGGATCAATTTCCAATTCTGAGTATTCTATTCGCGTTCGCTAGGATCTGTAGTGGTGGCTCTAGCGTCGATAGAATTTTTATCGATGCTTATATTATTTTTTAGTTTCCGTTTATGACTGAAAACGTATTCGTTTTGCCACAACTTGCAGAGACAACTGTTTGTTTTCAAAGTTTATTTACTTCCGTAGATATAGTCTACCTCGTAACTACTGTACCAGTTTTAACCACCATTTTCATTAAATTGAAACTTTACCAAGGTTTACGGTTTCTAAACAATATTAATTTAGTTTTTGGTTCGCTCTTGTTGAAACCACGTAACTGTAACAAGTCAAAAAGTTTTTATATCTCGCTTTTTAGTGTGTCACTTGACACTGATGACAATGAAGCCACTTCGGAAGTATACCTCCTCCTTTTAGAAGTCGGTTATTAAAATTACCTTGACGATTTATGACGCGTAAGTGGCATTCAACTGTAAGGTAGTAAAGCTTCGTACGAATAGGTCGACTATACCTACTGTTGTACTATTACACATTCGATTAGGATAACCAGCCGATAACGTTCCCACTGCTGGGACACAGGCCTCATCTCGGTGAGAGGTAGTGGGCCGTAATCCACCACGTGGGCCTAGTGCGGGTTGGTAGATGTCACATTTTTTTAGTTCTAGAGCATCCGGTTTCCTCACGATGTTTTCCTTCACCGTTTTGAGAGCAGTGGTGATGAAATAATTTACTCAAAGTAAAGTGCCTGTCTGGGTTCGAACCTAACTTACAACTCGTAAGTCGCGGCCGTTACCACTAGGCTACCACTTGTCTATTCGCTTACTTTTGAATGAACAAAAAATATTGTTTACTTAGAAAAAAAACAAACGTTCATGGGCTTTATCTTTAATTAAACATATCAGTATCGGCAATAAATTAAAAATATCACAGTGGTTCATTTCTAAACAACTGCCCGGCTCTTCTGGAGCCTACAACGAGACCAGCCCAAGTCTCAATGCACACCTGTTCAATGTACCTAGGCGCCAGATTGAAGCCTTCAAAGCCACCGGAAAGACCAGGCAACTCATAAGTGTAAGACAAGGGAACTCCAATAAAGTGAGCGTAGTCTTCAGAAGCACCAGCAGCCCTGTAGTTTAGGACTAACGCGGAGTTGCCAACTATATAGCGAGGGAAGTATGGCAAGGCATGACTGCTGATAGCATCAGCCATGGCAACACCAACTGTGTGAAGACCAAGGCCGTTATGTGAGAGACCGCCATTATGTCCCCATGGATACAAGATCATGCTACCGAAGCTATGCATGGTGATGTACAGAGCGATACGGGCAAGATGCTCATGAAGTAAGTCCCGAACGACCCTCGTCTCGATCTCGGAGAAGGCTTGGTTCCCAGCGTAGATGTCGGAACAAGGACTGTTGCTAGTACCTACAGTGTTCCAGAAGAAATCATAGTTTCGGTTGCCATCGACTCCGGGGCACAAATTACTGCTGGCATGCGTGTTGGTAGAGCGGGTCTTGCGCCAAAAACGAGTCTAGAAGTAAAAAAACAACTATTAAACAAAATACTTTTTTTTTAAGTTATTATAATTTAATATGACCATGCTTACGTTCGTAAAAGTAAACTCATAGCCATCAGGGTTGACAACAGGCAAGAGAATCCAATCATAGTTATTTAATAGGTCAGGCTCAGTGACATCTTCAGTCAGCTTCCTGATGGCCCAAGTGACGGTGGGAGGAGAAATCCATTCCCTGGAGTGTATACCACCATCGATGAAGATGACTGGTTTGCTTCTATCTTGGAAGTTGGTGGTAGAGATTCTCAGGTATCTGATAGGCCGTCCTTGGAAGGAGTTTGCTGCTGTCACCAATGTGGCTTGTGGGAACCTAGCAGCGATATCAGCCATGTAGGCGTAGATCTAGAAATAAAAACAATTGGTAAAAAATAACGTCTTGTAGTCGAGCCCATTACTTTTAAAGATAGCGTTGAACGTTTTCGTACGGATAATAAATTTCTCGTTACTATCAGGATAATAGAGATTAAGTCGAATTTCGTTTAACCCAAAGTAACTACTACTACTGCTACTTTTATAACTTCTAGCTTGACGACATTATCGTGGATATCCACGTCCACGTTCATAAAATGTATGGAAATACATGTAAATATTTTCATACATTTTACTTTTTTAACATACATGTCAGACCCTTCCGTGCCTCGGAAAGCATGTTAAACCGTTGGCCCCGGCTGTTATTCGTTGATCTTTGACAGTCTTTACTGGTTGTTAGGAGCCCAAAAGTCTGACAACCAGTCTTATTGAGGGGTATCATGTTTCCCAGTAACTGGGTTGTGGAAGACAGATAGGCAGTCGCTCCTTGTAAAATACTGGTATTCAGCTGCATCCGGTTAGACTAGAAGCCAACCCCAACATAGACGGGGCAAAGCTAGGCAGATTTATTGATTGTTTGTCTAAATCCTTTAATCCTATAGACAATTTAGGTGACGTGAATGTGTTCCAAGACTTATTGAGTTCTTTATCGGCTTAGTCAATCAGTTGGGATTAGTTATTTACTAATTACTAGCTGCGCCCCGCGGTTTCACCCGTATAAGTCTCGATCCCGTGAGGATATCAGGATAAAAAGTATTTCATGTCCTAACTCAGGTCATGGTCTATCTATGTGCCTTTATCCAAATCTGTTCAGCCGTTTTAACGAGAAAGTATAACAAACATACAAACAATAAAATCTTACTCTTTATTTTATTACCAGCGACCCGCTCCTGTTTTTACGATTTGACAAAACATCGAGATTTCTTAGTTATACTCGTATGTAACTTCATTATCAACGTATTATACACATAAACCTTCCGGAATCAATTTTCTAAACGATGGTGAAAACTTTATCAAAATCTGTTGCGTGGTTCAGAAGAACAACGCGGTCATACAGACAAACACGAAAAGCGACTTTAATTTGTAATATGTGTGGCGGCATCTACATCGCCACATGCGAACTACGCATCAAAGACCTGACGTCACACAACATCCTGACGTCACTCAAATCCTGCATCGCGCAATTAGAGTTTACCGCGCGGTGGATATATATACAAGCTCACGACTTCAACCTCTGGGCAATTGCCCGCCAGACATGACACCCGTCTGGTCGGAGGATCCTCCCTTTTCTATGGGGGATGAGTGAACTTTACACCCTGTTCCTCATGCCCCTAAATTGGTGACCCCGAGTATGAACGTCAACGCAGCCTTCGTGCAACTACTTCAGCGTGACGTCATCATCATCATCATCACTCCCGCAAGCTTTCGTTAGGCGAGTCACACAGCCAGCCAGCACCCACGGCTTCAACGGGTATCCTGACCACCAGCATGCAGCGAACGCGCATTCCTGGTCATCACCCTCAGCCACAACCCAGCGTTGTACCACATCCGACCCACTGGATCAAGACGCAGCGCCACCCCGACTCACTGGGGAATCACCGCAGACAGTTCCGACTCACCGCGAACTATGCGGCACCCGGTTCCGACTCACTGGAACCACAGCTGGTACCTACTGTGAAGCATCGCAAGATACAACACTCAGCCCACTATCGACCTCCGGTCTCCGGAGGGGAGTGATGTGGCGGCATCTACATCGCCACATGCGAACTACGCATCAAAGACCTGACGTCACACATCATTCTGACGTCACTCAAATCCTGCATCGCGCAATTAGAGTTTACCGCGCGGTGGATATATATACAAGCTCCCGACTCCAACCTCTGGACCATTGCCCGCCAGACATGACACCCGTGTGGTCGGAAGATCCTCCCTTTTCTATAGGGGGATGAGTGAACTTTACACCCTGTTCCTAATACTCCTAAATATGTATAGATATATATAAATGTATACTACTATGTATGTATATTAGTTTAGACTACGGAACTATCAATCATCATAATGTATTTTTCCAATGAGATTTGCTCCAATCAAGTATTGTTTATCATGACAAATCATTATTTGACCAAATATCTACCACATTTGATCACATTGTAGTATCAACGGTCTCCACGTTTCAGGAGTAAGTCAATGAAATGGCAATTTTTCTAAGATTATTCACTTACGTCAGATAGATTAAAAAATGTTGGACACGTATTTTTTCTTTTTTTACCTAATCAAATGATTACGGCAATACATTGAGTTAAAACGTGGCATGACGTCACTCCCCGGTAGATTTTATACTGACTTGTGTCGTAGCGAGCCCCCACTCCCCAACTTTAATGCGTTTTATCTAAACCATTTTTAGGGTTCCGTAGTAAACATGGAACCCTTAGAGTTTCGCCATGTCCTTCTGTCTGTATGTCTGTCTGTCCGCTGCTTAGCTCAGAGATGGTTAGTACTGGAAAGCTGTAATTACGACCTTTCCAACGATACCCCACACTATGAGATAGACAAGAAAAAAGAAACATCCCCACTTTACATGTAGGGGAGGTACCCTAAAAAATTTTTTTTTCTTGATTCGCCAACAAAATGGGAAAATAAAATCGACGAACGAAATTAAAAGGAAAACTATCACAGCTAGGTTAACGAGTAATAATCGACCAACTTAAATTTGCAGTTTGATAAACATGATCTCCCCATTCATTCCGTATGGGAGAAAATGTTTTTCAACTACAATATTAAGTTTGTTCTTGGAATAAATTCATCCCAACAACGGAACCCTTCATTGTGCGTGGTCCTACACGCACATGGCCGATTTTTTTTTATTAATATGATATAGCCAAAAATACGTGTCTAATATTTTTTTGTTATCTGACTGACGTACTAAATAGTTTTTTTTTCACAGTTAACATTCCTATTAATTTAACCCCTGTGGTAAGTCATAAGGTGCTATGCTGTACTTACCACGTCCAGCCGCTGGTAGTTGTTGTAAGGCATAGATTTAACGCCATTTCTAGAAATGGACTTAGTCCAATCTTGAATTATCTCATCATCGTAGTCCAGTGCACTGTGAATAAAAATAGTGGCTCAAAAACTGATACCAGCAAATTGATACAAATAGTTAAGTATTTTAAAATATTATTATCGTCTATGAAATTTGGCTAACTAATTCAAAATAATGAGTATTAGATTTAGACATAACAGACTGTAGATCTGTGGACCATTTTATATTTTGCTATGTACCTGGTACTTGTTGATAGGCCTACACTGTCCTCTCATACCTTTTAACACTGTAATTTGGAAGCATTGTAAAAACCATTTACTTTTAAAAGAGTAACCGTGGAGTTTCTTGCCGGCTCTTCTCCATAGGAAACGACCAATTGGAACCGTGCCTAGCTTCAGACGTTTCATTAGTGCCCTTGTAGGTTTATGTGAAATAAAATATTTTGAATTTGAATTTAAATCAGTATTATTGTTTCATTAACAGCGTCACTAATTATGAAACGTGATCAAATCGTGTACGATACTGGTTAACGTTAATATCTACGGCATTATTCTTATCAGCGTTATGTATTTTATTATTAACAATAAAATAATCAATCAATGGGATTAACTTCTGACGATTATTACTAATAATTTTTCAGATATTTAAGCTTGTAAGGTGTAATAATCTTTCCTTTTAGGGTGTTATCATGGATTTTAAAATAATTTATGAGTTCTGAATGTTGGAGTAAAATTACTAATTTTGAAGAAACAACTACTTTTGGTTACAAATGCCTCCACTAGATCTACTGTTGTAACAAAATAAAAACATAAGAACTGAAAAATCCACACAACTTGAGGTAGTTCAATAATGCCAAAACAAAAACAGTACAAAAAAGTAAAAAATACCCCCAAACATTTATAAGAAAAAACTCGAAGAGCGATAAAAAAAAAATACTGTTACCAATAAATAACTCCATGTGGATTTTAATATTGCAAAAAGTATTAATAAAAATATCGAAATATTTAGATATGCAAAAATAAAATTAAAAAAACTTACGATTTAATATCATCGGCATGAGTTTTGTAGGTAATACCCAAATTTTCCAAACTGTTGATAAATTCTTCTTGGTGTTCGGGTTGCACTAAGACTAGTGACTCCCGTTGCACGTGGGCTGGACTTAAGAAATCCAGGTCCAATTTAGTACCAAGAGCATTCAGGTCTTTCACCTGCTCTTCGGTTGAAGCTGCTACATAATAGGATTTCCATCTAGAAGAAAATTTGTGGTGGTTTTTAACACTTCCGCAAACATTTAAAATAAATATTTTAAAGGGAAATAATTAAATTAAACCTGTCAAATTCTGTGAGTTTTTTTAACCGTTCATGACATTTTCATGACATTTTTTCAGTAAAAGCAACAACAAAAGGTCCCCTACATACTATAGTATTAAACTATCATCATATCATCTAAATAAAATAGTTATGATTTAATTTTTTTTGGTATAGTTTCATGATTATTATAAGCTAAATAATTACAATAAAGTGATGCCTTGCCATCTCGAAATGAATTGGTAAAAATGTGAGTTTTTATTAGCGAATGTAAAAATATTGAACTTGATGAAAGCTTTCATCCAAGCTATAAGTCAAGTAAGATCTAAAGTTTTAAAAACTCATTAATAAAACAAACACGACGTAAATAGTATTTTCTATAAAACTGAATTTAGTATAATACTTACCCGATATATTCTTCATGTTTAGCATAGGCCAAAACCAAGACTGTTGCAAGTACAAGTAACTTCATTTTAGCATTTAGTAGGTGCAAGTATCTTGTGGGCATGCCTACCAAAGTTTATATAATAACTTTCGGCTGATAACACTGACACGACTTTATCTTCAAGTACAACTGAAGCGTGCGAGATAACACGATATGTAATTATTTTTAATTATGCTTTAATGATGGTTAATCCACCGTGCATGAAAATGTGAGTGTAGATTATGGAATTAATGATACGGTTCGAAAAAATCAATTGGAGAATCAAACATTGAAATCAAACTTGTGATTTCAACTAAGTGCGAATAGTACCCTGCAGTACGCCTGGTATTCCGGTGATAAAAGGGCGATGGTATGATCAGGTCGCAGGTCGTTGATGTGCAGCAGAAATAGAGTCACAGAAAGAACAGACCCCTGAAGAACACCAGCATCAATAGCCATATGATCCGATCAACAGCGATCTAAGACCAACCTTATCGATCGCTCACTCAGAAAGTCGGAAATCCAGTTACAAAAGTCAGCAGAAATGCCGAATGCGGAAAGCTTACCCAACAGACTAGCATACCAGACCCTGTCAAAGGCCTTTGAGATATCAAGCGACACAGCGAGAGCTTTGCCGTGTCTCTCAATGGCATCGCCCCAGCAATGCAAAACATACACAAGAAGACCCCCATTTGACCGACCACGACGAAAACCATACTGGTGGTCACTGAGGAGCTTATTGTCTTCCAGGTATGCTAGCAGCTATTGTTAAGTAACCTTTCCATCACTTTGCACAGTATGGAGGTTATGGCGATCGGTCTATAGTTGACAGGAAAGGCACTATTAACTACCAGAAGGAAAAGGCGCTGGTTCTTAGTAGTAAAAACAAAAGTGTAAAAAGTCAATCAAAATTAAAACCAATAAGTAGCAAAAACATAGACAAAATGAAAAATATTCTATAAAACCTAGTGCAGGCTTGCACAGGCACGGTTACCCTTTTTGGGCACTGGCTGCATATTAGCAAGCTTTCAGGACTTCGGCACCACTCCGGTTTTTATAGAGAGGCGATACAAGCGCGTCAAGACAGGAGACAAATCTGGAGCACAGCTCTTCAGGACTCTTGCGCGTATTCCGTCAGGTACGCTGGCTTTATTCACGCCAGGCTGAGAAGGGCCTTACGGACCTCTTTCAGGTGGAAACTTATAAATGTATCCAGGCTAAACATATTAAGTACGAAGGTACCACTTATTTCTTCAGCAAAAAAAGCACCTTTTCCACACTTTAATTTATAAAATAAATAATTTAAAACATCACCATGAACAATAATAATAAATAATCACTTAGTCTAACTACAACAACATCCTGGCTTTCTTGGCACCTGCAACGATACCAGCCCAAGCAGCATGGCACAACTTTTTAATATACTGAGGATCCAGATGGAAAGCTTGTTGACTGGCTGGCTCAAGACCAGGCAATTCATAGGTGAAGGTCAAGGGAACACCAATGTGGTGAGCGTAGTCTGCAGAAGTACCACTACATTCATAGAGTACCTTTGCACTAGTGCCGACAACAAGGGGAGAGAAGTTTTTTGGAGCAACTTTAAAGAAACCATTGGCAATGGCAACGCCAACCGAGTTAAGAGCATTGTGGTTAGAAGAGTTAGTGTGATTATGCCCCCATGGATACAAGACGTAGCCACCGTAGCTATGCACAGAAAGATACAGAGCAATGCGAGGAAGATGACTGCGAAGTATGTCCCTAATAACTTGCGTCTCTATTTCGGAGAACGAGCGTTTTCCTGGGAAAATATATGAGCAGGGGTCACTTTCAGTTCCGGCAGTGTTCCAGGCGATATCGAAGTTGCGGTTGCCGTCGACTCCCGGACAAAAATGATCATTGGGGTGCACTATGGAACGATTTTTTCGCCAAAAACGCTTCTGGAATTTAAAAAAAACACATATATAATCCATTCCTAAATTACAATAAACATAGTAGATATGGTGTCAAATTCTCAATCCACTTAAGAGAAACGTATTTAAAAGCTACAAGCGGAAAAGTTTATACTTACGACGGTAAAAGTAAACTCATAGCCATCAGGATTGGCAACAGGCATAAGGATCCAATCAAAGTGATGAAGGAGGTCAGGGTCAGTGAGGTTCTCAGTAAGCTTCATGATAGCCCAAGTAACGGTGGGGGGAGAGATCCATTCCCTGGAATGCATTCCACCTTCAATGAAGATGACTGGTTTGGTTTTGATTTCGAAGTTAGTCGTTGATAGTTGCATGTATCTAATAGGACGTCCCTCGAATGAATTTGCGGCCGTCACCAAAGTGGTGAATTTTGGGTATTTAGCGGCGATATGCTCCATATAGGCGTTGATCTAGAAATTATATTCTTCGATGAATATTTTGATTTTGTTATAGTCACAGGATTATATATAACAAAATAACATACAGAGCTCAAACCTGCGATCTCCGGCGAACCATACGTTTGCTCTGGCCATTGAGCTATTTTGGCCTCTTCATCATCATTTGCCTAACTTTTCCAACGGCAGCTGCATTCGATTAGACTAGAAGCCGACCTCCAGGCTTCCAGTATAACCGGATGCAGCTGAAAAAGAAAGAAAGAAAAGAAAGAATAATGTTTATTTGGACACAGTTCGTGAAACACAAATTACAAAATAAAAAAGTGAAGAAAAAAAACATTTTTTTTAACAAAAATAGTGTGTGCCTCACGGCTGCTCCAAAAAGGTTCATTTCAGCATTAATGCCAGACAGGTGCTGTCTGACGCTGGTTTTCTAATGAACCTACAAGTAGGGACAAGTGACGGCGAGTACAAAACAGTTTCAACATACCTAATAAATAATTTGTATACTTCTAAATAAATAAATAATAAATAAACTAGTAATAAAATACAAATTAGAAAAACAAAAATAAAAAATTATATGAAAACAACAGGAACTGCTGTTGCTGCTGTGCTGTGGAACTGTTGTTGCTGTTGTGCTATGTGCTGTGCTGTGTGCAGCTGCTGTTTCCTTACTCATCATACATATTATGTATTTGTATGCCTATTTATTTTCTCCATGTTTTCATTAGCTAGTCTGGCTATTAAATGAACATAGGATTGTTGTTGATCAACTCAGGCTATCGCAATCCACCGCTGGACACAAGCCTCTCAGGGTCCTCCAGGCTACACCACAACATCCTGTCCTCGGGCTTCCGCATCCAGTCTGTCCCAGCCACCTTTTTAAGGTCATCGGTTCATCCGATACGCGGTCTCCACTCCAGGACTCGTCTGCTCCACCAGCTATCGGTCCTTCGACAAACATGGTTAGCCCACCACTACTTCTGCTTGCTTACTCTGCAGGCTATGTCAGTAACTCCGTACAATCTATGATATGAATATCGATTATGGGAATGTTTTAAATGATTGTCTTAATTATTGCTTATATGATTCTACGTTTCACTTACCTTATACAATCGCTGGTAGTTATTGTAAGGTGAAATATAGCCTCCATCTCTAGCAATAGACTTTGTCCAATTTTTGTTAATTTCATCGTCACGATCGAGTACTCTAAAAAAACATCATAATGTCGTATACTCGTACGTTATGATCGCTAAGTCTTAATACTTAAATAATATCCTAACTATAATAATAATAAAATAATAAATGCGAAAATGAGTTTGTTTGTATGTTACGCTTTCACGCTAAAACGGCTGAACGGATCTAGATAAAATTTGGCACATGAGTAGACCAGGACCTGGGATAGGACATAGGATACTTTTTATCTTGATAATACCACAGGATCGAGACTTATATGGGTGAAACCGCGGGGCGCAGCTAATAATAATATTGTTGTCTTGTATTTGCATCACATTCATCATCATAGTAATATGCCTTTTTGCAACAAGTTTTCTTTAAAAAAAAAATCTAGAGACTTCAAAAACTTTTACCGATTTTCTATTTATTTATTTAACAGTTTATGTATATATAAATATGATCTGAGATGTACGAGTCATTTTTATATGAAGAACGTATGACGGTATAATATCTACATATGATTCATATTGTCTATGATCATAGATAAGTGATCCTATTTGACAGCAAGCGTACAAATATGATCATACGCGTCTAACCTCAAAAATGGCTCAATCAAACACAGCTAAATCGATGCACACACAGCACAGCTGAATCGTTGGGCTTTAGTTTTTATAACTTATATTTACATTATTTTGTAAGTAGTTATAATATATATGTTTTTGAAATATTTTCTAATTAAGCCCTTTCATTTGATACCCAAAACGGCACAATAAAAAAAAAATCTTCGCCATGTTCCATTTAATGTCACGTCACATAGCCTATAACTAGTGGACGACCAAGACGCTTCCAACGATACGTTATTTGTCAAATTATGACAGGTAGTTTAGAAGTTATGAGGGAACAGATGAACAAAAAATACATACATACGGGTCAAAATCACCCAAATTTCGCTAGTTATGATTAAGTCACATGTAATAGGGGGCGAACCTATTGCCATAAAAAAGAGATTCTTCTTGTTTATGTAATTTCTAGAAATTAATTAAAAAATATATATAATTACCCTGCATAGTGTTCATGTTTGGCATCATTCAAAACATATAGGGCCGCAAGTACGAACAACTTTATTTTTGCACATTGGTACACGCCCATCATAATTTATTGATAACACCGACTTCACCTTTAGTACCTTATCCAAAAGCGTGCGAGATAAAATAAATACTTTTAATTATTGTTAATCCATAATAGGTGTGTGTGTGTGTATGTGGTTTTAAGATTAAGAGATTAACGCTACTTACTGGAAAATTCCCTTGAAATAAAAACATAACGTTATGACATATCATCACGCCGAAAATCCCCGTAGGCTTAGGTAGAGGTGTACATGAACCCATATTTCGCTAGTTTTGTTTAAGTCCCATTGAATAGGGGGCGAGCCTATTGCCATCAATCGAGCACAAATTCCGACTCCGGGCTGCTATTAAGAAATTCCTGATGGAAAATCCCAATAACACTTTGCCCGACCTGGGAACCCAGACCTCATGCTCACCACTAGGCCCAGGTCGACGGCGCGTTGTGTTCCACGCGCGCCTCAAAGAGATGTCAGCACCAGCTGACAGGGTCCGGAAGGGCCAATGCCTGCCGGGGTCGCGAGTTTGTCCGAAAGGGATATCGCGACCCCGGCACACAGGTAACGGAAGGAACACGGGTGGGTTTTAGTCAGTAAAAAGTCTGACACGCCCTCCCGCTCCGCCCAGAGCGGGAGAAGTTATTTGATAATATCCAACCCTCAAAAAAAAAAGGAAAAGGCATGAGCGCTTGCGACCACTAAACGAGCGAAGCAAAAACATGTTTGATGTTATTTGATATATTTTTTTTAAATTATTAATCTCGTGAAAAAAAAAATTGCACGCCAATTACAATAGTTATAAATAATATAACACTTTAGTGTGTACTAATAAGCGCATTTATTTAAAATATTTACCAACCATTATTTTATACATTTACCTTGCAAGTAAGACCCGTGACTCGATAAAAACTGTATATATTATTATGAAACATATGAAAACAAAATTAAAACACATAAAATAAAAGTATTGTTTATATTTCCGATAGGTACCTATTATAGCAAATAAATAAATCATTGGATAACACACTTAAATAAAATTATGTCATACGGTGCCGACATATTGACACTGACAGTCGAGTTGGTCCAGAAGTCCAGTCACTCAGTGCGCCATGTAAGCTCAAAATTGCATTGAAGGAAAAGATCCCGATTTTTTTAAATTACCTGGTAGAGAACTGAATTTATAGCTTGTCCTCTCTGAAATGCGGATTGGCATTGTAATTATCTTGTTACACATAATCTTTGATAATAATTTTTAATCTAATCTGCGTTCGGAATTCATTTGCCAAACATGTAAACAAACACGAGTTTTAGGAAAAACAACTGTACTGCCTACACGTAAGGTTTAGTTTGCGCTACAACTTCATATATTTTATGACTTTTTCAACAGTACTAGTTAGTCTAAAATCAACTTTATTTACACTGGCATAAAGTTGATGTTGTAAAACATTTTAAAAGAGTAACTAACGGTGGAGTTTCTTCTCCATACGAAAACTACCTTTTGGAAGAGGCAACTAGAATCAATTCAATTTTTTTTGTAAATTTTGACGTTTAAAAGTAATGGCCTATTTAATAAGGGCCTATTTGAAATAAAAGATTTGACTTTGACTTTGAGTGGTTTTGAGAAAGTTTTTGTAACACACACATGTAGCTGCCCTCCGTAAGGAGTTTGGACCATATATCGTGTAGTGTATCGTGTGTATTGCAGTTTACACAATGCCGAGATACGTTTGATATGTTCCTAGGCACTCAACCATCATTATAATGTTGGCAAGAGTTATTACAATTTTGTAAATGTATCTGATGAAACTGGCTGCATCTTCATACAAGCTCGAGAACAATAAAATGAAACGGAATTCAAGAAGGCAAACTGCCATGCTATTCTGTAAACATCTCACCGTGATAACTTGGGTGCAGTGAGCTTGATGTGAGCTGTCATTGCACCTAAAGCTAGGGATTGACACTATGGACAGCTCACTTCATGCTCACTTCACCTCACTCTTCACGGTGAGATGTTTACAGAAAGGATCGAATGGTGTAGAAATTAATGTTTAATTAATACACTTATTATTATTACATTCTTAGTATTGGCGCTGATCGTATTCCTATTCTGTCAGACGTTGAGTTGCCAGTATATCTCATATATATTATTAGTCTATTCTTTCATCTTTCTCACACAGTGTTGTCATACCGATCTTCTAACATCCCTCATATCTTGTGTGTTGCCACTTTATTATTAATTCCCACATAAGGATATAGAAATTAACACTATAGGTAGGTTATGTAAACCGCTGAAACACCGCGAAAGTGGTGAAAGAGGCCACGGCAATGCCGATGGTTTTGCAATATAAGCAACACGATTTTGTCGATTGCAGTAAACCGTGTTGCAGTAAAAGTGACAGCAGACTATTTGCTTAGTATGATTCTGCTTCAGTCGCTTTGTTTTTCTCGGTGACTGAATCTTTTTCTTCCGATTTCACTACACAACACAGTCAGTCATAACACAATGATACTAAAGATTATTCATTTGCACCACTTTCTTGCCTTTTCTCATATTATTCACCCATTGTTTTATTTGTACCTCTCGTTAAAGAGTAGTATATTCTTTGAACCATATGATAATATATAATTTCTATAAAATCGCAGATCTATTCGCAGTGCGCCCGCGTCCCTTCGCTTTTCACCATAGATAATAAATAGTCTACACTATGGACAAGTGATGTTGGAACGTCGGGCGTGAATAGATTAATTTATTTATTACTTAGTTTAAGTTTTTATTTATATATTTTTTATTTTTTTATTATTATTTAGTTTTTTATTGCTTTATTTATTACATAAACATTCAACGTATCTTAGTCCGTAGGTGTGTCCGTGGCATCACAGTGGGCCGTATCAGAATACCAGCGCTGTGGTATTTATTTATTTTTTAAATATCGCCGCATTATGCTGAGATAGGAGCCTTTTTGGCCTCGCATAGGTCGTTATTATTCTGTTTTTAAATTCTCCTATTTTTGTTTTTTATTTCATAATTTATTTTTATTATTACTTACTGTTTGTATTTCCTGTGCGTGTCCCAAATAAAATATTTTTCTTTCTTTCTAACTGCAATTTGGTGTTAAACAAAATTACATTACGTATTTTCTCATTATAATATTAGTTTAAATGATTATTTTAAATTGTATTTTTTTTTATGGATCACGTGTTCTGCAATAAAGATTTTTATTCATGATTTATTTAAATGCGACATTCGGACAAGATGAAGTTACTAGTAGTGGTAGCGTTGTTTGCTTCGGCTTGTGCCAAACATGAAGAATATAACGGGTTTGTAATATTTTTAATATTTTACTTAAAACTAGAAATGATAAAACTGTATTAAAATATATTAACAGTAGGATAAATTCAAATCTCTGGAAAATGACAAAAAATAAAAAGTATTTTTTTTATTAAAAGTGATTTATAGGTTCCGTTTTCCTTTTAAGAACAACCCTCAAAAGAATAAGAAAAAATGAAGAAGTGTAGTGAAGGACCATCATTTTTTTTTACAGCTTTCTAGTACTAAGAGTCTCTGAGCTAAGCCGTGGACAGACAGACGGACATGGCGAAACTATAATGGTTCCTTGTTGGCTACGGAACCCTAAAAAAGAAGAATACGTTTTCCAACTATTGAGAGCAGATAAAATAAATCAATGAAATTGCTTAAGATGAAGACTATTCCAGGAAAAGAAGCTAATCATCGTTTTCTTTCTCACAATTCCAATTTATTTCTTCACAGATGGAAATCCTACTATATCGGGCTTGCCACCGACAGCCATTTCAAAGCTTTCCAGTCCATGGTAGAAAAATATGAGCTGGATGTCCTGAGCCATCCGATCTTGGGACGCGAAGGAGTCTTGCTTGTAAAACCTGAACATCAAGGTTATTTTATCCAAGATTTGGAAGCTGAGGGTATTACTTACAGGATCCATGCTGATGATGTGAAACGGTAAATATTTAATTTGACAATTGAAACACATAGATGAAGCCATCCCTTTTTTTTGGGTGGGAAATTATTAAATATCTTCTCCCGCTCTGGCCGGAGCGGAAGGGCATGTCTAAAACCCACCCGTGTTCCTTCAGTTGCCTGTACCTACGCTACCAGAGGTCCACGGTATCCCTTTCGGACTTTCTCGCGACCCCAGCAGGCATCGTTCCAAGCGGACCCCGTTAGTTGTGCTGACACCTCTTTGAGGCGCGCGTGCAACTCAACGCGCCGTCGACCCGGGCCTTGTCCTTATCGGACGGTGAGCTACCCGTTGGTCACCGTCCGCAAGCCCGCGCCTACGGTGACCGGGAATTGGCCTGGAATTCCTGACGCCCAGGGTGTCTCCTACGGCGGCTAGGGGCGTGATGGCGCGAAATTTGCCTCTCCGTCACGCGTTCCGCCTCCTCTTTCGCGAGCATTACTGCTTCGCAGAAGGAGGTGACGGCTTCCCACGCCCTCTTGCTCCGTACCATGGCCTGAGCCAGGGCCGGACGCGAAAGATCACTGCCGCCGATCGCCTCCACAAGGTCACGGCGGTATCCCGTCCAAGCCGAGCAGACCTCCACCGTGTCCTCCGGGCGATCCACACAGTGGTGACACCCGGGTGTTTCCTCCCGCCTTAAGCGGAACAAGAAGCTCTCGAAACAACTGTGTCCGGTGAGGATGCATCAGGCGAAAGGTGAGGATGCCGTGGCGCCTCTCTAGCCACTCCTCAAAGAGGGGAATTATCGCCGCAATTGTGGTGTGACCAGCACTGGGTTGCGATAATCGCACTCTCCATAACGCCATGAGATCCCGCCGGAGCTAGGTAAAGTGCCTGTCTGGGTTTGAAATCTGATAGATGTGTTTAAATACTAATTAGTTACCGAACAGTGGCGTATGCCTATGTATAGTATGGGTTGCTTATGTATATACTTATGTATTTTTAGCTCCCTTCAAAATGGTTGAGCTGAATGATGCTGATCCATGCGTCATGTTCGTGAACGGGCGCCGTCAGTTGGGACTGGTCAACTCTTAGCGGCTATGGCTGATTTTTAATTTTTTAATTGTTCATTGTATTACGGATGCTTCTAACATGCATGTCTTTCTACATTGTTCTCATATGTATAATTTCAACATGAATGATGTAACCAATACTTTGTAACAATTTATTTTAGTTAAAAGAGTGTCCGTGGAGTTTCTTGCCCGTTCTTCTCCATAGGTACCTACTACGCTTTGGAATGGGCAACTAGCTTCATATTTTTGACTGACCGATTCCTTGACAATTCAAAAGTGCCTGTAATGGTTTAATTTAAATAAATGATTTGAGTTTGAGTTTATAGTAAGAAGAGAAAAATATAAATATGCGACGTCTTAGGTTAACTGAATTACGTCACCAAAAAATAAGTTTTTTCAGCCAATTAGACTATGATGACGTGCTTATCGAGCTACAATATAGAGCAACCAAGAGGAATGGCGGTCGTCAGTTACCTTATGATAATTATCAAGAAATCGAAGCTGTTAGTAACTAAATCTTTATCCCATTATTCTGTCATAAGCATATTCTTCTAGATTTTCGTCGAGTGTCTGTGTCTGATCCTTAAACAATTCAACATTTATTTCACTTTAATTAAGATGTCATCGTTCATCAATCTATTGTAACAGTAGTTACTGTTAACAGATAGATTTGCGATGAGAAAACAATTAATACGATCATGAGCTCAAAGCTCTTATTTTTCTACAAAACCTTATACGATTTATAAATTATTCACGTCACGAAACCTGGCTTATTATTTATTACTTAACTTTAAAATAAAATTATTTTGTACAACGACCTAGATGAATGTAAATGTTTGATATTTAAGAGTTTTTATACCTAAGTACTTATTTAAGTATTATCTAATTTGAATGTATAATAATTGTAAAATTCATAATTTACAGATCAACGATTATATTGACTATTTTTTCATTCATGTTACGAATAGTATTTTTCTTAATTCATGTTACGAGTACAATGAAAATAGAAATTTAATAAAAATATCGATTTTCTTATTTGAGCAAACACTCGGTCGAGTGTTCTTGCTGACGGATTGGTAAACTCTTCATGTGACTAGAATGCTAGCTTATTAATCAGGCAAAGTTAACCAACTATACAATTCTTTTGTACTCAATATTCGTTGCCAGCGTTGCGAATGAGAAGTATTATATTCGATCAGTGGTAATAACTAAAAAATGTATTGAATGCTGCAAGCCTTTTAGAAGTATTTTAGAAATACGAAACGCTTTGGAAGCGAATAACACTTGCAAGCCCTCTGGATGATATTATGATGCTTAGGCGTTTATTTATACCTACTTAATTGTTTTTGAATTTATAATAATCAAGAAATCATAATTTACAGATCAACGATTACATTGACTACATTGGCAGGCAATACCCCGACGTTGCTACTGTTGTGAATGCTGCAGACTCTTTTGAAGGACGTCCCATCAAATACGTCAAGATCTCTACCACTAACTTTGAAGATGAGAGCAAGCCCGTGATCTTTATCGACGGAGGCATCCACGCCAGAGAATGGATCTCTCCCCCCACCGTCACCTGGGCCATTCATAAGCTGGTCGAAGACCTTACAGAAAGTGACCTTCTAGATAGGTTCGACTGGATCGTCCTGCCTGTTGTCAACCCAGATGGATATAAATTTACTTTTACTAATGTGAGTGTTGTTGTTTATTATTTTGTTCATTTTCGCTGTATCTTTAAACTATCAGCCGATCGATTCTGTAAAAATATCACCGTGAAACTTAGGTGAAGTGAGCGTGAAGTGAGCTGTGTAATAGTGTTAATCCCTAGCATCCTGCCGGTCGATTTGTGACAGTGACAGCTCACTTCACGCTCACTTCACCTAAGTTTCACGTTGATCTTTTTACAGAATCGACCGACTGTTAATGTTTTTGCAATCTTAATGAATACGAAATAACGCAAACGGGATATTCTTTTCGCTCTAGCTGCCTACGTTTTTGTTTTTCATTAGATACAAAACATTATTCAATGACACAATATGCGACGTATAAAATATTTTTTTTAGGGTTCCGTAGCCGAAGGGTGCCAAAAGGAACCCTATTACTAAGCCTCCGTTATCCGTCTGTCTGTCAGCGGGCTGTATCTCATGAACCGTAATAGGTAGACAGTTGAAAATTTCACAGATTGTGTATTTCTATAGCCGCTTTAACAATAAATAATAAAAATTTAATAAAATTAAAAATTAAAGAGGGTCTAATACGTCCATACAATAAACATTTGATTTAGAAAGAAAAAAATCTAGCCCTGGCATGTAAGGTTTCATTGTCTAGAGCTTATCGAATAGAGAACATTAAAAAAAAAATCTTCAATAATGATAAATATTTTATCATTATTGAAGAATTTCGTAAAAGTTGTCAGTTTTAGACCAGTTTTGTACGAGCTCTATCTCAACAACTAAACAAGTTAGGAATTTTAAACTTTTGTTTATTATGTACCATGTATATGAAAAACGCAACAAATATTAAAAACGCCGATTCATAAATTTATCTTTGCTATTTTTTAAATTTAAGATGAAAAATAATAATATTCTTCGTTTAGCATTTTCATTTATTTGCTAAATAATGTACGGTTGTACGGAACACTTCGTGTGCGAGTCCGACTCGCACTTGGCTGTTTTTTTTCTTGCAGACTCGTTTCTGGCGCAAGACCCGTTCCACGGACCAGAGCTTCAAAAGCAGCATCTGCCCAGGAGTCGACGGCAACCGCAACTATGACTTTTTCTGGAACACCGCCGGTACCAGCTCTAATGCTTGCGCCGATGACTACGCTGGTTCCAGGCCCTTCTCTGAAGTCGAAACCAGAGTCGTCAGGGACATGCTCAAGGAACACTTGGCCCGCATGGCCCTATACATCACCATGCATTGTTTTGGCAGCATGATTTTATACCCATGGGGAAATGATGGTTCCCTATCTAAGAATGATGTTAGCCTTCACACAGTGGGCGTTGCTATGGCAAACTCGATTAACGAAAAATCCCTACCTAACTTCAAATCTTACGTTGTTGGAAATTCAGTTCAAGTCTTGAACTACCAACTTTCAGGAATATCTGAGGATTATGCGCATCTGATTGGAGTGCCTTTATCATATACCTTTGAGTTGCCTGGCCTCTCGAATACTATTTTAGGCTTTAACCTGGCTCCTAGGTATATCCAACAAGTGTGTAATGAGACTTGGGAAGGTATCATCGTTGGTGTTAGAAGAGCGGGTGACTTGTTTATAAATAAAAGACTTTGATTTTATCTGTAGTTTTGTTTTGTTAATTGAAATTGGAATAGTTATAGGATATAGAAATGAACACTATGGGTAGGTTATGCAAACAGCGGAAACGTGCGAAGGTGGTGTAACAGGCCTTGTCAATGCCGAAGGTACAGAAAAATACGCAACACGATTTTGTGTAAACCGAGGTGAGCGACTGACACTCCCACCAAGCGGAACCGCCGCCCGCACACTTGTACAAAAAGTCGCCCTATAATTTTATCTCACTAATTTCAGCTTCCTGGAAACATGTATGCTACCAGGGCATGCAGGGCATGCAGGGCATGCGGTTGATTTGGCCAAAAAGAGTCAACATAATATTGATTATAAGTCCCGTTAATTATTCACCATAAATTTCTAAATACATTTAGCGCTAAACGGATTTAAAACATCGTTCTATTTCACAGAACAATATTTTAAACACGTTTAGCCTTAAGAGCGTTTATTCTGAAAGTGGGCAATGTCGCAAATAGATGTCAAATATTTCGCTGTTTTGATTAATTTGGCAATATTACTGTATGGAAATAAGAAATGTGGCTAACTAGCGAACTAGAACATTGATAAAGAACTGCAATAATTAATACCGTAACACCGAATATTTTGTTTGAGATGTAAAAAAATATTTGAAAACTTTTCAAATGCCGCTTTTTACACCTAAAACGGGTACAACATCAAATTCAATGATATAATTGCAATTCATTATTAATATTCTAGTTCGCTAGTTAGCCACATTTCTTATTTCGTAGTTATTGGACAATAGAACCTAAACAGTTGTTGACACCTAAATCTTATAGGCAAAGAGGGATTAAGAAAATTAACAATAAGTATTTTATCTATTACCCTTTTATATTCAGATAGTAACGTAAAACTGAAAGATGATAGTGTTATCTTTTGGGCTCTGTTATAAAAACTGTGATAAGTCTAAATGCGACATTCGGACAAGATGAAGTTACTAGTAGTGGTAGCGTTGTTTGCTTTGGCTTGTGCCAAACATGAAGAATATATCGGGTATGTAATATTTTTAATATTTCACTAGTTCTGATTTTAGAACGGATAAAACTGTATTTAAGAATATTAACAGCACAGCACAGGATAAATTCAAAATCTTTGGATAGTGTAAAAGAGAAAAAAATATGAAAAGTGATCTAAAAGTTACGTTTTCTTTATAAGCGCTGAGCAGACGATGCACAATTTTTCCGCGTAGAATTTGGAATCGTATAAAAACTAACGCGCACGCGTACAAAATTTCCGTACGATTCCAAATTGTCCGCAGACAGCGCTGCTCAGCGCCATAAGGTCAGAACCCTAAAAATAATAAGAAAAGAAGAAGAATAGGATTTTCAATTATTGAGAGCCGATAAAATAAATCAATGAAATTGCTGAAGATGAAGACTATTCCAGGAAAAGAGATTAGTCATCGTTTGCTTTCTCACAATTCCAATTTATTTCTTCACAGATGGAAATCCTACTATATCGGGCTTGTCACTGACAGCCATATCAAAGCTTTCCAGTCCATGGTAGAAAAATATGAGCTGGATGTCCTGAGCCATCCGATCTTGGGACGCGAAGGCGTTTTGCTGGTAAAACCTGAACATCAATCTGCTTTTATCCAAGATGTGGAAACTGAGGGTATTGCTTACAGGATCCATGCTGATGATGTGAAAGGGTAAATATAACATTTAATTTTATAATTTACACACATATGTAGATTGAGCCAACCCAATGGGGCTGGCAGAAACTACAGGACGCCTACTGCTACAATTCTTACAAAATCCTATTGCCACTTATCCTCTAAGTATTATTAAATGAACAATATTTGAATATATCTATATATAAATATTGTAATCACGTTCTCGAAAACGGGTCTAACGATTTCGATGTTTGAATTGTCAATATAGGGGATTATGGGGGCAAAAAAATCGATGTAGCTAGGTCTGATATCTGGGAAAATTCGTTTTCTCCGTATTTTCACCCGAGCAGAGCTCGGTCGCCCAAAGTTTAAAACAAGATGGCTACCTTAGAATAATGACATGGCAGCATGGAATTAGTAAGAACTTACTATCATGGCAACATGGAACTAGTAAGTATCTACTACCATGGCAACATGGAATTAGTATATACTATCATGGCGGCATGGAATTAGTATGTACTATACATGGAATTGGTATGAACTGTCTTATACTATTAAATGAGCATTCTCAATTTTCACCCAAGCAGAGCTCGGTCGAGCAGGTACTCACATAAAAAAAGCCATAATGATCTCATAAAGTTTTAAGTAACCACCTAAGTACACATAATGGTCTGCAATAATAATTGATTATTAAAGTTAACATTAAGCAGGATTATCAAAATATTATGATGTTTTTCTTATTTAATTATATTAACGTTGGCAAACAAACGTCAAAATACGTCACCAAAGAAATTTAAAAAATCTATTAAAATTAATCCCGTTTTTTTTTTTTCAGCCAATTGGATTATGATGACGTGCTTATCGAGCTGCAAAAGAGAGCAACCACGAGGAATGGCGGTCGTCAGCTACCTTATGACAATTATCAAGAAATCGAAGCTGTAAGTAACTAAATCTTTATCCCATTATTCTATCATAAGCCCGTCTGTGTCTGATCCTTAAACAATTCAACATATATTTCGTTTTTATTACGATCTCATCGTTCATCGGTCTATTGTGACAGAACTTGCTATTCGGTGAAATTCAATTCGAGCCTTTTGAACTTTTGTGAAGTGAGCTGTCATTTTCTTCTGATGCTAGGGATTGTTACTGTTGACAGCTCACTTCACCTAAGTTTTCATAATAGATCGGCAAGATTGGAACCGACTTCAAGCCCCTTGTGAGTTTCGAAGTGATGCTTATAGAATAGCAGCACAGCATCAACCTAGCAATGGATCCTATAGGGAATATGCAAGTTATTCAAAACATTTTAATTTTTTAATGAACATTATATTGGACTATGGAAACAATTTGGTATACTTGTTTACTTTCTTATGCATTTACAATTAATAGTTTAAGTTACGTTTTGTTGGTGAAACAAAACTTCAACTCGAAACGCATTCTCGTCGGCAACGCCTGTAGTGACATAAAATGATATGCATCAAACAAAAGTGTATTATTTGAAATCTCGATAAGTTGTTATTGTTAATAGCACATAAAATAACTTAATAATTAGTTTGATCTTTTTTTTTGCAGCAGCAATCGTTGAATTTAACTTGTAATATATTTTTTGGGCTTGTATTACTATATTTTATTGATTTAAGTGAAATAAAATAACATGCTTACTCCGTATTCTTTTCAATGCAGGTTCCATTCACACCTATAGAATTTTTCACGTACATTATTGAAACTTCCAAAATATTTGACGCACTTAAATACCGACAAGGGCATCAAAAATTTCGCAAATCACGTCGTAATCTCTACTAAATCAGCTATGGCTACTGTAATCATAACAAAACTGTATTATCAATATACGTGAGCTCTTATCAGTTTTGTTCTCCTTAGAAATTTAGTATTTCTTTAATACGTGAATAGGATTTTTTTCATTCATGTTACGAATAGTATTTTTGTTCATTCATGTTACGAGTACAATGAAAACAGGAATTTAATAAAAATATCGATTTTCTCATTTGAGCAAACACTAGGTATAGTTCGAATGTTCTTGCTGACCGATTGGTAAACTCATTCTTGTGACTAGAATGCTAGCATCAGGTAAAGCTTACCAACTATACAATTCTTTTGTACTGAGTATTCGTTGACAGCGTTGCGAATGAGAAGTATTATATTCGATCAGTGATAGTAAATAAAAAATGTATTGAATTAATATATGGTGCAAGCCTGTTGGAAGTATTTTCGAAATACGAAACGCTTTGGAAGCGAATAACACTTGCAAGCCCTCTGGATGATATTTTGATGCTTAAGCGTTTATTTATACCTACTTAAGTATTTTTGAATGTTTATTAATTATAAAAATCATAATTTACAGATCAACGATTACATTGACTACATTGGCGAAAACTACCCTGACGTTGCTACTGTTGTGAATGCTGCCAACTCTTTTGAAGGCCGTCCCATCAAATACGTCAAGATCTCTACCACCAACTTTGAAGATGAGAGCAAGCCCGTGATCTTTATCGACGGAGGCATCCACGCCAGAGAATGGATCTCTCCCCCCACCGTCACCTGGGCCATTCATAAGCTGGTCGAAGACCTTACTGAAAGTGACCTTCTGGATAGGTTCGACTGGATCCTCCTCCCTGTTGTTAACCCAGATGGATATAAATTTACTTTCACCGATGTAAGTGTTGATGTTTATTATTTTGTTCATTTTCGCTTTATCTTTAAACTATCTGTTAATGTTTTTGGAATGTTAATGAATACGAAATAACGCAAACGGGCCATTCTTTTTGCTCTAACTACCTACCTTTTTGTTTTTCATTAGATATTCGTACAAAACAATACAATTTCAATGACACAATACGCGACTTATAAAAATATATTTTTTATGCTTGTAGTCTCGTTTCTGGCGCAAGACCCGTTCCACGGACCAGAACATCCTCAGCGGCATCTGCCCAGGAGTCGATGGCAATCGCAACTACGACTTCTTCTGGAACACCGTCGGTACCAGCGCTAGTGCTTGTTCCGACACCTACGCTGGTTCCAGACCCTTCTCCGAAGTCGAAACCAGGGTCGTCAGGGATATCCTTCATGAACACTTGGCCCGCATGGCCCTATACATCACCATGCATAGTTTTGGCAGCATGATTTTATACCCATGGGGACATGATGGTTCCCTATCCCAGAATGGTCTTGGCCTTCACACAGTGGGCATTGCTATGGCCAACGCGATCAACCAACAATCTCTTTCCCACTTCACACCCTACGTTGTTGGGAATTCAGCTCTAGTCTTGAACTACCCAGCTGCAGGAGCATCTGAGGATTATGCGCATCTGATTGGAGTGCCTTTATCATATACCTTTGAGTTACCTGGTCTGTCGAATACTATGTTAGGCTTTAACCTGGCTCCTAGGTACATCCAACAAGTGTGCAATGAGACTTGGGAAGGTATCATCGTTGGTGTTAGAAGAGCGGGTGACTTGTTTAGAAATAAAAGACTTTGATTATATCTGTAGTTTTCTTTTATTAATTTTTATTGGAAATTGAAAATTTCACCCATATTTATTTAAGGGGTTGACGGCCCACTCTGTCTCACTGAGAGGAGATTTTAGTCCCAGTAGTCGGAACATTACAGATAGGCCGATTATGGTATTGCCGACTAATAATATAATAATAAGTAATTCTTTTTATAATAACTATAGAAAGGTTGTTATCGATTTTTTTTCAATTTTGATGATTCAGCGCCCTCTAGTATCAGCACAATATGCTGCATCGAAACCATAACTTTAGTTTCAGTATTGAATGTGGATTTAGGTGTGAATGATTACAGCAGAACGGGTCGATCGAAGGGTTAAGCTACGCTTACCGCGGTCGATTCGTGGATAGGTGACCATCCATTACACATCGAGACCTCTCCGTGCCTCGGAAAGCACGTTAAGCCGTTGGTCCCAGCTGTCATTCGTACATCTTTGACAGTTCGTTACGAGTAGTCAGAAGCCCAAAAATCTGACAGCCAGTCTTAGCAAGGTTAGTCAGCAACGGAGTTGTGGAGGTCAGATAGACAGCTCCATATAATATACAGACATGCAGCTGCATCCGACCCCAATATAGTTGAGAAAAAGCTACGCAGATTATTGAGTACCTATTGAATGGTTTATTCTTATGAGTTCAAAAGAATGTCACTAGATGGCATTGTTTTGATTGGAGGAAAAGTCTGCTCTAGCTCTTTTTTTTGTCTATTCTCATTTTACGATTACTTATCACATACGTCGTCCTCCTTAGTCGGTCCCTCACTCTTCAGGATCGTGACGCCTCATTGATTTCAGAAAAGTGAATCTTACGTCCACTGGCACCTGGTTCTTTTATTCAGACATCTATGGCTATATTTTATTCAGGCTTCACACATTCTCATTTTGTATGTTTCGACACTATCTGATAAGAAAGTGTGACAAACATTGCGTCATATGCAGTGGTTTGCTATAATCAATACAATTGTAAACCCAGCGATATTATATTTATGTGTGCTAGGCAGAAGCATCGAATAAATTTTGCGCTTCTATGTGGATAACTAAGGGCTGCCTCAAAAGAAATATCTGCCAATGTAGTACGGCTGTATAAAAAACTAATTTCATTTGAAAGAATAAGTAAATAATAAACAAGTATTTTCTTGGATGTTGTACACAAAATACATTTTAATAAATTAATCATGCTTATGGATATTTTCCTGACAAAAACAAACTTCATTTAAACTTCAACAGATTAAATATTCCTGAACAAATCACCAGCTCTTCTGGCACCAACAACGATACCTTCCCAGGTCTCACGGACAACCTGCTCAATGTACTGAGGAGGTAAATGGAAACCGTTACCAGTAGAAGATAAACCAGGCAATTCATACGTGTAGGACAGAGGCACTCCAATGTAATGCGCGTAGTCTTCCGCAGATCCAGCAATACCATATCCGAGGACAAGAGCAGAGTTTCCTACAACGTAATTTGGGAACTGGGGAAGAGCATTATTTTGGATAGCAGTTACCATGGCAACACCTACAGTATGGAGACCAAGGGCATTCAGGGACAGGGAACCGTCGTGACCCCATGGGTACAGGATCATACTGCCGAAACTGTGTATGGTGAGGTACAAAGCCGTGCGAGCTAAGTGTTCGTCAAGGAGATCCCTCACAATCCTGGTTTCCACTTCGGAAAAGGGTGAAGAACCAGCGTAGATGTCAGAGCAAGGGTTTATGCTGGTGCCGACCGTGTTCCAGACAAAGTCGAAGTTGCGGTTACCGTCCACCCCTGGGCAGATTGAACTGAGTGGGTGCGTGTCGGTAGAGCGAGTCTTGCGCCACATACGATTCTGGAAACAAAAGTTATAAATTCAATACGTATACTGCTCGATATGCTCCTATAGCCCAGGAAATCAATCTGCTGAACACCCTGATTGCTCAGGAGCCGGATGTTGACTTATTTATATACCGTAAATAAAAATAAAATAAAGTAAATCAAAATGTTGTAAATCTATGCTTAATGTTTGCAAGAAGTTTTTTTATGTTATATTGTTGGCTTGCTGCACGCTTTGGTGTATACTGTAGGTGCCGCAAGCACCTACAGTATACACCAAAGCGTGCAGCACAGTCAGGAATTAGGGATCACGGGTGCTCAGAGTGGGGACTCTGTCCGCCCACTGAGTGACCTCAGGGAAGACGGCGTACAGTGGTCACGTGCTGCCTTGCATACTTGCACAGTTAGGTTTAGGGGAGACCCCTTTACAGTCTCCCCAGAGATGTGCCCTAACAGGCGCTGCACAGAGGGGGTTCCGGATTGGTCTTTTGAGAGGTAATGGTGCAAATAGGTAAACCGGTCAACAATTTTTCGTTCATTTTCTTTCTTCAGTAAATGGAATCAAGAAGAAAAATTTAACTTAAAACCACAAAACATACTTTACAGTATGCGTAAATTTATATCAGAGTTGACAACAGGCTCCTCTCTGTTGTTACCCTGCCTGTTTTCAGCAAAATGAGTATCCCGGTCGCATTATTTCGTATTCATTAACATTGCAAAAACATTAACAGATAGTTTAAAGTTAAAGCGAAAATGAACAAAATAATAAACAACAACACTTACATTAGTGAAAGTAAATTTATATCCATCTGGGTTGACAACAGGCAGGACGATCCAGTCGAACCTATCCAGAAGGTCACTTTCAGTAAGGTCTTCGACCAGCTTATGAATGACCCAGGTGACGGCGGGGGGAGAGATCCATTCTCTGGCGTGGATGCCTCCGTCGATGAAGATCACGGGCTTGCTCTCATCTTCAAAGTTGGTGGTAGAGATCTTGACGTATTTGATGGGACGACCTTCAAAAGAGTTGCCAGCTTTCACAACAGTAGCAACGTCAGGGTAGTTTTCGCCAATGTAGTCGAGGTAATCCTCGATCTGTAATGATTTAAACAGCGTTACGTTTCAATAGACCAAAGTGAATCAAGCTTCAAACATCATTATTTTTATGGACGTATTTTTTCATACATGTCTTTAAAACTTTGAATCTATTGATTAGTTTTTCTCCCTCTATATTTGATTTGGCTTGATGTGGATATATCTGTTATAAAAAGTTAGGCTTAACCTACCACTTCAAGTTCTTGATAATTATCGTAAGGAAGCTGGCGACCGCCGTTCCTGGTCATGGTTGATCTTTTCTGCTCCTCGATCAGTTGATCATCGTAATCAAAGGCACTGAAAGGTAAAGTTTCCGTTTAGTTTTTTTTACTTGTGGATTAGAGTGGAATTAGAGCAATAGATAATTGTGCGATGCACTATATACACCACACATTCCATATGCGCTGGTTTTGGAACAGGGCTTCAATAGCTTTTGGGCCTTTGAGGGTATACTTCAGATCAATCTCCGAAATACTACAGTCCCTGAAGGTTTGCAGCCGAGACATGAGTGGAGAAGTTTATTTGTTGAAAAACTTGCATACCTCTTATATGCAAGTTTTTTTCTACCCTGATGAGACACTGATCCCGGCAGGCCCTGAACCTGATTTAGTCTACTTAATGTGGATATAGCTTTTATTTTATAAAAGTTATTCAAGTCAATGTCATATTTACCCTTTCACATCATCAGAATGGATCCTGTAAGCAATACCCGCGGCTTCAGCATCCTGGATGAAGGCAGCTTGATATTCAGGCTTCACAAGCGCCACACCTTCGCGTTTTAAGGTCGGGTGGCTTAGGAAGTCCAGCTCATATTTCTCGATCAAGGGTCCCAAGGCCTTGGACTGAGCGTCGGTAGACACTCCTACATAGTAGGATTTCCATCTGTAATGTGATATGTCAAATTTTAGTTACATATCTGCTTAGTTGGTTTTCCGCCTCTTTATTTTATTACTCCTTATTTAGTCTAACTAAATGAAAACTGTACGATCAAGCTGTAATCCAACTCGCTCATACAGTTATCATTTGCTTCACAAGTTTTTTTTTCTAAAGTTTTATTTGTTGTCTTTATGTCTTCACTTCTCTGTATGTCGCCATTTCCACACGGGGTTTCTGCAGTCTATCAAATACGGTTACCAGGACCAAATTTAATTTTGAAATAAAATAATGTTTTACAAGATTATGATAAGATCTAAACCATGATTGAAAAGTACAGGTTAACTGATGCAACTGCAAGTCTTAGAAATGTTTAACCGGTAAAGCCCTGGGTGACCCTCAAGCACGTCAATTAGCACGTTAATTAGTTGTTTATCAGGGCTTTACCGGTTAAATAATTTTTTTCACCATTCTATGTATCCTTCTGGTTGACAAGAAAACTATAATTAAAATTAAAACTATGAATATTATTACTTACCCGATAAATTCTTCATGCTTGGCATAAGCCACAGTAAATAAAACTGCCAGCACCAGTAACTTCATCTTGAACGAATGTAGCACTTAGAATCGCCATTATTTTTATAAATATCGTTTCTAAACTGATAGCATTGTTAATCTTACAGATACGGTAAGTCAGTAAGTAGTGATAAATAGAACGATACATATTTTGTTAAATCTCCAAGTCATAAAACATAATGTTTTGGTTAACGTGAACGGGAGCGTTCAAAAAGCAATGAGTGTCTTGCGACGTTGTCTGCAAAACCACTGCAGTTCTTAGTATATGTAGTAGGATATTAATCAGCCGATAACGTTCCCATTGCTGGGGCACAGGCCTCCCTACTGTCAAAGAAAGTGGGCTTATCTTAGTGGCTCGGGTTATCACTCACGCGGACCCAGTGCGAGATGGCTTGGCCGGTAGTCTTAGTTCATTACACTTTCAAATTGAATGGGCTCATATTCGATCACTATTCCACTTGATGATAACTAATACGATTGACGGTGGTGCAACCTAGAAGTAACCATTTCACTATTGACGTTGAAAAGTTCAAGGTTATAGCTAGCTATATTTGAGTTGCGAGCCATATCTATTAAAACGATACTAGTTGCTGGTCATTTATCACCTCGTATATATTATTATTTGCGTCCTATTTGTACAAAATAAAGTTTTTTTTTTCTATTGTAAAGGATAGCAGGTACATCAACGCTCTAACTGTAACCATGAATTCAGGACATAATTCTAGACCCTAGCGTAGAAATTGGTCGTCAGTTATATCTGCTGTTACATAGAACAGTGCAAAGTGCTTGTTCTTTTCGTGTATGTGTTCATTCTTTAAGTCATGTGTACCGCAAATAAACGTATTTTCTATTTCTTTCAATACCTAAACGTCAAATTGTATGGAACAGCAAATTTTTATTTTAATAACAGACGAAAATTTTCAAAGTGTGGGGCACAATCATGTTCTGAATCCATGAACAAATTGCGCGTCGATGCCAACCTGTATATATAGTCATCTTCACAAACCAAATAATTTATGCAAATGCAAAGTCTACAGTTTAGCACCTCTAAATATAACTTTAAACCCCACTTGAGTGATGTAGAAGGGCGTTGTACACAATAACACAATTGATTTCAAATTTCAACATATATAAGAACTTACAGTAGCCAGTAAATCTAAGGATTTTCTTTAATCGGGTCTTAACAGTATCACAGACATCTTATCAAAACCTGTCTGAAGCTGTTTTAGATAATAATTATTGTAAATAATATTGTTAATCCTCTCGTTTGGTTTTTCTATTTAGCATAATAGATAGCGATCAACTTCGTCATACAGGGTTTTTACCTTCATAAATATTGTACTTCGTTTTATTTCATTGTTAGGCCATATTATGATTAAAAATATTAATAAGATTCATAACACAATCATGATATATTAAAGTATATTGATTTAATTAATTAGATATAGTCAGGGTTTGTATTTAGTTAGCAAGAAACCTCTCTAGGAAAGGTAAAGGCCTCCTTCAGAGATGACCAGTACTCCCTATTCTCTGCCTGCTACTGAAGTCAGGAGTGCAGAAAACACAAAGCGCGGGTTAAATTAAATTACTCAGATTTAGGTTAATATTTATAAATTTTATTGTTTACTTAAATAAACCGGACACTTCACCTAAGTTTTCCCGTCATAATTCTAGAAAATTTATCGGCTTGTCGTTTTATGACCGACATTCAAAATTAAGGTATTAACCTTTTGGTTTTTTCACCATCACACATCCTATGTGCAGTCTCCTTTAATTAATCTTTAGTTAATTCTATACTCAGGATTAAAGCGGTTTTTTATCACACTTTTGCAATAATACCTAAAAGTAGTACGTTCACGTGCGTACTTACTCGATAACAAAAATCAAAAAACGGACAGCTATTGAAATACTAGTGCTGTGTCATTCTGGCTACTCATTGGTGATTTGAGTTATAAGACGTTAGTTCTGAGAAGCGTCGTGGACGATGGGCCTTACTTTGCATAAAACTGAATACTCGCAAAAACATAGACGAAAAAATCCTTAACATATTAGTGAAACCTTTAGAGTATTCCTTATGATTTGCTTTTAATCCATTTTTATGACTTGATAAGATTAAATCTATTTAATCCTGACTGCCTAACCAAGCACGGTAGTAGGTGAATATATTTTATTACACAATATTATTCTGCAAGCAAATTAAATTTGTGGCGGCATTTACATCGCCACACGCGCTACGCATCAAAGATCTAACGTCACACAAAATCCTGACGTCACACAAATCCTGCATCGCGCAATTAGAGTTTACCGCGCGAACGACATATATAAGACACAACACACACACGCACACACAGTTTACATCAATCGTTGGGCAGTTACCCGCCAGAAACGACACCCGTCTCGTCGGAGGATCCTGCCTTTTCTATAGAGGATAAGTGAACTTTATATCCTGTTATCCTCATACCTCTAAAAAGAAAACCAAGTAAAATTTATTAAAAAGGTCAACTATTGAATTCATTCGAGGCTATGAAAATCATCATCAACAACAGTTATTTACCAGGAGCAAAGCTCTGCCAATAATAACACTGCAATACTTTATAAAAGTCTAAAGTGTCTTGTATCGTTGTCGAGGCTCGTGAGATCTTAAAAAGGCATAACATATCATGTGCACAAACAGTCAGTTTTGGAATAATAAGAGCTCTTCGTGATCTTGCACAAAGAGCTCTTAACCTACTCGCCCGGGAAAGTCCTCCTGTCATACCTATTTCTACCACCAACCATAATTCCTGTATCCTAGTTTAACGGGTATAATAAGTGCATGTACAAGGTTCATAAGAATCAGCTCTATCTCTATGATTGCAACGTACTTGCTTTACCTTTGTTATTAACAGATGTTCTGACTCCACCTACCGACCGACTCCTTGACAATTCAAAACTGCCTGTAAATGGTTTAATTGAAATAAATGGTTTGAGTTCTCAGTGGTGACCAATTATCAGCAGGTGAACATTTTAATTGTTTAATTATTGTTTGATGTTTGTAAAAAATGATAAATATATTTTCTTTTTACAATAATTGGGTTAAAGCTGTGTATGTGTTTAGTTGGTAAGCCTTAACAAATAAATGACATTAAACAAAACTTATGTACACTGTATATCCGTATTCAGCTGCATCGAGTTAGCCTTTGAAAGCCACATGATAATGACATAAAAAACCTACAAGTGACGAAAATGTTATGACTTGCTTCGTAGCGAATGCCTGAAGACGAGTTCGTCATTGAGCCAGGCTTGAAAACGAATGAACTTGAAATACTTAGTTCATTATGTCACCGGTTGGAGAGAGAAGACAAAGAATAGAGATGTAGATGCATGGAGGGCAGATAGAATAAGCTGTTGTTATTGGATGACCAAAACAAAACAACAATCAATATACGATACAAGATGTAAATAACCTTTTTCATTACGTGTTGATCACAGAAAAAAAATGATTGGCCCTAAATTGAGTAACGCGAATACCGCCGCCATTTGCTAACGCAGTAGTTAGGCCCTCACGGGTTCATGTGACAGGGCATGCGGCGCACGATGTAAGGTGTGCCATTGTCTGTGGGGAGACGCCGCATACGCACCGGAGATCTGAGCCATCCATGAACCTCCACTAATGGAGATTGTCTTTGCTGAGGTGCACGAAAGGAGCCTCTCGAGCGACGTACATTCCGACCGTCTGTTATAATTGTGAGTATTAAAATTGATTAAGCTAAGCGAGATAATCGAACCCAGAACCCCATGCTCAGTAGGCGCACTTGCGTCCACTGAATCAACGAGACCAATGTGTTATTATATTTATTTATCCTGTTATCTTCATTGATACCTAATAATCAATCATTATGGACTTTCCAAGTCTTCATTCAATTTAATCTCAAAAACTAGATAGTTATCATAATCAACTATGTAGATTAATTATTGAAAAATCCTTTGCTTTATCAGATGCTCTTGCGCATATAACCAATCGATTTGTATCATTTGTAGTATTTTGTGAATTAGTGGCTCTTGCACCACAAATTCATCATGAAGTACTTACTGGTATTTTCTTTGTGCATACTTGGGGTGTTGGCTAAAAATGAAAATTATGAAGGGTAAGTTTTTTTTTTTTTTTTATGTGCTTGATGATTGCGATTTTGATAACATAATAATGAAAATGGCCCAAATTGTAATTCTTCTTATTTCTTTTAATTCACCTAGATGGTCCACAATAATTATTTTTTAATTTAACCATAATTATTTTCCCGTAAATAATATTTTTTGAGTAGCATTGCTTTGCTTTTGTTAAAAAGATAAGACTGGTGAAAATACTATATGCCCGCGAAACTGTAATACCTCTTGGTATTACAAATGTCTATATGCAGTAGTTACTTAATTCTAGAAAATGACCAAAAGGCTTGATTGCAAAACTCTAAATAACAACGTATTATTTCTTCGTTTCAGCCACGCAGTATACGAAGTTAATGTAGACTCTATTGATCAAGGCAAACTAGTGCATGATGTAGAAGAAGAGATGATGCTAGACGTGTGGTCAGATGCCATACCTGGTAATGCAGGACAAGTCCTCGTTCCGAAGATCAAGAGAGAAATGTTTGAAATCTTCCTTAAAAATGCTGGTGTACAGTACAAAGTTGAAGTTGAAAATGTTAAAGAGTAAGTTTTAGATCATTAAGCTTGTATTATTAAAAAACATTGCATACAAGTAGGGGGAGGCCTACGTCTAGCAGTGAATGTTTTTCGCCTGAATGCAGATGATAATGATGATTGCATTACATAAGCGTTATTATTAGAAAACGGTTGTTTGGCAATTTCTTGCCGTTTATGAGACAGACAGACTCGATAAAAATGATACTTAAAGGATTTGTAAGAAATCATCTCAACAGCAGTGATAGCCTAGTGGTGTGACCACCAAGTGACTACCAAGTCATAGACCTCTGACTTTTCGGATTATTGTGCGTATTGTATATCACTTGCTTCAAAAACGGTGAAGGAAAACATCCTGACTGGTATGCCTAAGAGATATTTCTCGACGGCAGTGAACCCAAGTAAGAGGCCCACTTAACCACATGAAAAAGAAAGAACAAACAGTTAAGTTCAACGGACCTTATTCAGGGGTGATGAAACAAAAAAAAACATAATTGACTCAAATTAATAACGAACCAATAAGAACAGCAAGGGGCAAAAAAATATTTATAATCATTTCGAATTCAGGCAGCTTGACTTAGAAGACCAACTCCTAGCAGATGCCGCAGCCAAGAGCAACAGTACCAAGTCTCGTCTCGCCTTTGACAAAATCCACACATACGCAGAGGTAAGTAATACCATAGACCATGTATTATACGGACTCACACTTTAATAAAGAAGAAAAGGTGATAAAGACAACGAAATTGAAAATTTCACTTCCCCCACGATTTCGTTTGCGTGAATTTCATATTTTCTCCTACAAATTCCAATACGCATGCTACCCCTATAAAATGAAAATCTATCATCATAGTTTTAATTATATACTTTGAGGTATCAGCCGCCCGTGCTATTACTTCGTCTTAACTTAGCGTTCTTCCTGACTGTTTTTCTTTTTGCTTGGCTCTTTAGGGTCTTAGCGTGAAGTTAAATAGTTTATAACCTTCCTAGAGAATGGGGCTATCAAATGCAGGTTTAGATAATTTATCAATTCCTACTGGTAGTTTCAGAGATTGGCGCGTCCTTACGAACAAACTCTTCAGCTTAATTAGTACAGATGTGTGTTATGTAAAGAGATAACTCAGAAGAAATTATCTGTTTTTATTTTCATAATAACTATTTCAATACCTGTGATAGGTCGTGGAGTTCTGCATCAAAATTTAAAAAATATATATTTTCTTCTTTTTCTAGGTCGATGCGTATTTGGATGAGCTCGCCAGGCAATACCCTAATGTGGTCACCGTCGTCCTAGGTGGACGCAGTATTGAAGGCAGACCCATCAGGTACCTCAGGATTTCCACCACCAACTTCCAGGTAAGACTATTTTCTTTCTATAGAGACTATATCGATAGGATAAAGATACTAAAGTGCTCTTATTAAGAACGTTTACGAAACTCTTAAAATTAACAAATACTCGTAGCTTACGATATGTTGGAAATCAAATAAGCGTTAAGATGACTTCGTTAAGCCGTTGGTCCTAGCTGTCATTCGTGGATCTTTGACAGTCGTTACGGGTCTTGAGAAGCCCGGAGTCTGACAACCAGTCTTACCAAGGAATATCGTATTACCTAATAACTGGGTTGTGGAGGTCAGATAGGCAGTCGCTCCGTGTAAAATATTGGTATTCAGCTGCATCACAACAACAACAACAATAATTAAGGCAGTAAATAATTGAATAAGAAAACTGCCTGGCCGGCCATTAAAACCGTATCTATAATTCTAACCTTAAATTCTAGGACACTCGAAAACCAGTCGTCATGATGCAGTCTCTTCTCCACTGCCGTGAATGGGTGACTCTCCCTGCTACTCTATACGCCATCCACAAGCTGGTGATTGACGTTACAGAGTCAGACCTCATCCAGAACATTGACTGGATCATCCTGCCTGTTGCCAACCCTGATGGATACGTCTTTACCCATAGCAACGTAAGTAGCTTTAAAAATGTTTATGATGATAGCGAAGAGCAGCGGTGGCCTAATGGTAACGGCCCCGACTTACGAGTTGTAAGCCGTAGGTTTAAATCTAGACAGCATGCACATTAGTTTATGATTTTTCTTGTTGCTTATTCACAAAACTGGCAATATCCAAGAAACAAAAATTGAAAAAGATGTGACATATTGTGACATCGTAATGCGTAAACCACCAGGCGGGCCCTCTATCTCTTTCTCTCATATACAAAAAGGTATAATAATAGGTAACACGGGCTGATATCCGCAACTCCACGTCTAAGCGCGTATTTTGCGTCCGGGTGGGAAAAATCGGTTATTCGATCCACCCCAGCTCCTCAAAGAAGGCCAGCAGCGCCTTAGTGTCACTGAAAATCTCACGTAGGGTACCTGGGTTACCGAAGTAGTTTGCTCTGTATGTGGCGACCACTACAAAAAGGTTATGTCTGTCTTAACCACCGTTAACTTGTCTTTTTCAAAAACTTGCTGCGGGTGGAGTACTACCCAACTAGTATATCAATTTTTCCATCATTATAATGACCGCTACATAATCCACTGTCTTGATTATAAATTGCTATAATCAATCAATTATCAAATGGATTATTGATCGCATTATCCTCGTATGATGATTGTCGCGATATCGTGAGCTTTTAGAATGACCTACGTCAAATCTCATGAATCAGATCATGATTAATATCTACACGACAATCGACAATATTATGGAAATACCCACATGTTTACCTACCTAATTAACCAACAATAACAAGTGATCGTAAGATTTGGCCAAACACAAACAATATCGATGTTGATAAAATATAATTACTTCCAATTGATATATGTTTACTCATTAAAACATTTTGATCCTTTAGGGGTATGAGGAATAGGGTGTAAAGTTCACTCATCCACCATAGAAAATGGAGGATCTTTCGATCAGACGGGTGTCATGTCTGGCGGGCAACTGCCCAGAGGGAGAAGTCGGAGTTTATATATGTGTCCACCGCGCGGTAAACTCTAATTGCGCGATGCAGGATCTTGAGTGACGTCAGGATGTTGTGTGACGTCAGGTCTTTGATGCGTAGTTCGCATGTGGCGATGTAGATGCCGCTACAATCCACTTGCCAAAAAAAGAATTGCACTATTTTCGTAAAAAATTAAACTATAAGAATTTTGCTTTAGGTCATTATTAGTATCATTAAACTGATCTTCTGCATTCCACCTTCAGCACCATCCTTTTGTCACACAGTGTCTGAAACATTCTGTATTCAAAGTATACAAAAGTATACAAATCTTTATGCTTGGTAAAAGCGCTGTGTATCTTTTAGGTTTTTTTTGCACTCGTTCTCTATACATATATACTATACAAAAAAAGCACGGGCCTGTCACAAATTTGTCAAAAATTTAAGGAACGTCCAGTTAAGCGGTGGCGCTGAGAGTGTTAACGGTTAGCGTTCAAAGTACCAACTGCAAATTCTGTCATTTACTTTAAAATTGTAAACCAGAAATCAATCATAAGCTAACCTCCTATTCTCTTCTACAGGAACGTTACTGGAGAAAGAACCGTAGGCTGAATCTGGGTGGAAACACCTGTGCCGGCGTCGACCTCAACAGGAACTTCGGCATGAACTGGGGTACTGCTTCCAGCGCCAATCCTTGCTCTGATACCTTCCACGGGACTGGGGCGTTCTCCGAGCCTGAATCGGCCGTCATCCGGGACATTATCGCCGCTCATAGAAACCGCCTGGCCTTGTACCTTGACATCCACAGCTTCGGCAGCATGATCCTCTACGGATATGGAAACGGTGTCCTGCCACCAAATGGTTTGCAACTCAACTTGGTCGGTGTTCAAATGGCTCAAGCTATAGACAGGGTCAAATGGCCCAGCAACAGAAACTATATTGTTGGAAACATTTTCCATGTTCTGTATGCCGCTTCTGGTGGCGCCAGCGATTATGCGAATGTAGCTGCAGCCCCATTCTCTTACACCTACGAATTGCCTGCCTATAGAAATAGTCAATGGTTACAAGGTTTCCTGGTAGACCCTGATTTTATTGAGCAGGCTGGTTTTGAGACCTGGGAAGGTATCAAGGTTGGTGCTAGGGCAGCCGCTAATGCTTTTAGGCAACGGAATACGGTTTAAGATGGTATTTATGTTTTGACTGATAGTATTTAATGAATAAATGATTTGGAACATAAATTTTGTTGTTTGTATATTTAAGATTTCTTTAATTATATATCAGCCTTAGTAGGAATATAACTGTAATACGAGTAGGATCTAGTAATATAACTATTAGGGCACTCCAACCAAATAGGTTAGATTAGGTTAGAACAGTGACCAACTACGTCGAAATTGGTCGCAGTAACAAAATTAGGGCACTCCGACAGTTATGAACCGCTTTCATAATAATATTATAACTATATTACAGTATATAGCAATATCCCTAGGGATATAACTATATCACGGCTATAACCATGTTACTGCGACATGTGCAATTCTATCATAGATTACGCAATATTGCCCTAAATGCTGCAATTGGCACAACGGATTGATGATAACAATAAATTGGAACTAAGAATTTTGCCCATATTATATTTGTACGGTGATCTTATTCACTCGTTTACCGTTGGCAGATAATTAGTGGTCTTCAAAATATCTACAACATTTTAGGTCTTAATATTTTCCAATTTCCTTGCCATTCCAAAATTATTCTTGTTATGAAATTAACGCTATTTGTCCTTATTATTAGCTAAGCATAAGAAATTAAAATTAACCCTCTATCGATATCACTTACGTCCCAACTCTATCCGCGGAGTTTTCAGCACCGAATGGTAATGCGGTGTAATCCCAACGTCGGAAGTTTTCAATGAATTTAGAATACCGCTGCATCGCTGCAACTGGAGATTTTCCAACATTTTTCTAATTGAATTCTGTCTTTAAACTCGCATTAGCGCAATGCGATCGTACATTTCTTGGAATTGAGAGGAGTTTTTTTCAAACGTGAGGTGAGCGTGCACATTCGATTCGGTAGTGTAGAATCCCGTTGATCCCGCGTTTATGCTGATTATATCATGACACTGGCTCATCACCACACCAAAGCCTTTCGTGCAGGCACGCTCCACGTTCCACCGGTCCGCCATTCGTGGTGAACTGACAGTTGCCATTGGTGACAGCGACCTCACTGCTGTTCTGCATGAGTGTTTACATACCTACTAAATAGATTGACTACAGGGGGATTGAATAATAAAGCAGACAATGAATACTATGTTATTACATTCGATCCTGTCGCCCGGCTTTTCCGATAAATGTCGTCCCGAACACTTAAAATAAAAGACAGTAATATAAACTTAAGAAAAGTATTAAAAGTTAAATTCAAGTACTGCTTGTTACTCAAAAAATTATGAAACTCCAAGAATTTTCTACTACAGCACAAACATTCGTTTCTGTCGCGGTCAGGATGTCACGTTATTTAGCAAGTTACTGCTTTCTTTACATCTGTTTTTTAAGGTTTTTAGCCTCATATAAATTAAATTGTTTTCATTGCGTCATTAAAATATCACTCTCAATTATCGTCCAATTAACGAATCGCTGCCTAAGAAGTTTCAGTTCAAAAACTAGACAAAATAAAATTTTCATGTTAATTCTGGTCTGTGTCAAAGTAATTTTTTAACTGTCTGAAAATCTTATGCCTTCATCTAAAATAATAATAGTACTTCCTGCCACGGCCTGCAAAAGGGGCATTGATGGACGATCATCAAAATGTCTAAGTAAATTAATTATAAATTCCAGAATCAATGACGAACAACAATAATTTTTCACGCGCCAATATGTTAATTTGTTTCTTCTTAACTTTATACAGCTATATTTGCCAAAGCCAAATCGAAATTTAAATAAAATGTTTGATAAGTTTGGTTGCCATAATTATGTTGAAGTAAAAAGTTTGTTTCATTTTTAAACAACACGACAGCTGATATGAGTAGTAATTTATTCGGCCGCTAAATACAACAAATATGTATTTTCATACAAACATGTATTCGACCAGAACCGCATTTTCGATTTATATCGAAGAAGGTTGTCAAAATAATGCTCGAATTTCCAACAATGTTTGACAAAAATCTATTTTACCCACAATGCCATTCTCAAAAATACATGCACCTCACAAAGTCTTACAAAGCCGATCACCCCATCCCTCCATATCGGAAAGAAAATCCAGCATTGTTTTTTTCGATTCAGGTGGGCAATAATAGAAGAGAATTCGCTTCGGATAGCTTCACGTCGTAGGGTGGTAGGGGGGAGGGTAAATTGCCCCAAGGAGAGACGTGACATGCCGACGAGAGGTGGACAATAGTGAGGAGTATTGAGTAGGATTTTAAAGCTGCTTATAAAAATAAAAAATTGTTTATTCTGCACAAACAAAACACACATTTAAAAAAAGACATGTCATACACACAATTACAAAAGTAGCCAAAAGCCTCGTATTCAACCAACAAAAGTTTGACAATATTTTTCATTGGTTGATGTCAAAGTCACGGACCAAAGACAATATTGCGTAATTACTGTTGGATTATTTAAATAATTATTTAAAGTATTGTGATAGATTTCACATATCCGAGACCAAGTTAACTGACGAATAAAAAAAATATCCTCAAAAAATATGATAAATAAAAATATAGTAAGTGGGACCTACAAGACCTCATACCAATAAACTAATGCATGCGATTAGTTTCAAGCACGTTATTCTATGTATTTAGGAAATGCCTAATTTTATTTTTTATTTATTTTTTATTTAGGTTTTTATAGTGATTTATATTTTGTATAGATTATTTTCTATTTTGTGATTGTGAGAACTTTGTAGGCCTAGTAGACTGTAGATTAGTTACCTTTTTTTTTTGTTAAGTACCTGGTACTTATTGAAAGGCCTACACTGTACTCCCATACCTATTAGCACTGTTATTTGGAAATATTGTAAAAGCCAATTATTTTTTAAAGAGTGCCCGTGAAGTTTTTGCCAGCTCTTCTCCATATGAAACGACCAATTGGAACCGTGCACCTAGCTTCTGACGTTTCATAAGTGCCCTTGTTTATGTGAAATAGAATATTTTGATTTTAATTGAGGTTCGAAATTGGTGTAAAGCGCAAAACGTATTTAGGTAGAACTGCAAATATTAATATCAATAATTTATGTAAAGATACAATTAAACTCGTAAGTTTGTTGATTGTTAAATTATAGGAATAAGTTAAACTGGGTTTTTTATTTTTGATGTGTAACATTTTCCTCTCATTTTCCTGCAATCTGTGGGAGTGATTTCGTGAAAAGGGACGGAAGTGTGTAACAGGAAGCCGGGGAAGCGCGCTATTTGATTTGACCAATGAGCGCGCATGGTGCTAAAGTTGGCGGTCAGATGGTACCAACCCATTTTCCAAGAAGTTGGTACTGTCAGCCAAGATGTCAGATGTAAGATCACACATTTTATGCGACTACTGTACCTAAAGCTCGCTTGTTTTATCGTTTACTTGTAACAAAGACGCGGCTTTGTCTTTTTACTTATATCTTCATCGATACCTAACACCAATACCTGAATACACTACACAAGTAACATCACTACTCTAGAATGTCTGTCTTACTAGGTACTCGTTGGCCAAGAAAATATGTCACACGTAGGATAACTGGGGAATTCCTATATTTATTGCTGAAGCACATTCTTAACGTACCCTTCTTATTGTTGAGATTTTTGTCAACACCAACGAGACAGTCAAATAAAATCATGCTATTGACAAAGATGATGTCGTGATGACCAAGTGTTATTATTATATTATTAAAGAACCTTGTGGTTAAGTAATCCCAGCTGCACGGGTTGATCCATCAGGTTAAGCTACGCTTGCCGGGGTTGGTCCGTGGATGGGTGACCATCTTTACTTACCGAGACTCCTCAGTGCCTCGGAAAGCAGTTAAGCCGTTGGTCCCAGCTGTCATTCGTGGATCTTTGACAGTCATTACGGGTCGTCAGAAACCAGAAAGTTTGACAACCAGTCTTACCAAGAGGACAGTATCTGGGTTGTGAAGGTCAGATGGAGATAGGCAGTCGCTCCATGTAAAATACTGGTATTCAGCTGCATCCGGTTAGACTGGAAGCCGACCTCAACATAGTTGGGAAAAGGCTAGGCAGATAAAAACCATCCAAAATTTTAGAAAATGTCTGCAGGTAGAACACCCGTAACAAGGCTATAAAGACGTACTTTCTGAGATAAAACCACAGATATGAACATACACAGTAAGAGAGACATAGTAATTGAAGCCGCAAAATCTCCGACTCCTAAAATATAGGTCTGCGTTAGTTACGTTGCGTCCTAGAATAGGAGCCCGGAAAGCTGACTATAATTTTAAACTTGGTAGTACAGCCCTTTGTTTCCATATGCTATTTACTTTATTGTTGTTTTTTATGTACTAATAAACCTAAAAGGAGCTTTAATTAACCTATATTCTGTTCTGCTAATTAGACGTAGTTAAGCAGAAAGGATCCAACCCACACTATGGGCGAAAATGAGTTATGTATACCAAAACACTCTTTGTAGTCAAAACTTTAATATCACAAAAACAATCCCAACGCATCATGTCATTATGACCATACGTTACCAACCCGTATGTATGGCAGGTCATACGATCACATAACACGATCTGATCTTAAAACTTGACTAACTCAAAACTAACTCTGTGTGGGTTGGATCCTTTCTGTTTAACTACGTCCAATTAAACTTCGGATTGTGTTTAGACTAATATTATTCAAACCATCGAACTATAAAATATATTTTCATTGTGTCATAAAGCACGTTCATTATTCTAATATCTGACATTTCCTTAATAAAAAGAACCCTTAAAACGAAAACAAAATCAAAGGTCCGCCACGAACCTCAGATAAGCCGCATTTTATAACAGATTACTAAAATAATCAATTCTTTATCATCTCAGCCATATTAAATTCTAAAAGAGTCGCAAAGAGTGCGAATTTTTTAAAATTAAATCTCGCCATTTTTTATCGTTATCGGTCCGGGATCTGTTTCCAATTTGTGAAGATTGCCTTTAAAAATTTCTCTAAGAAAAATAAGTCGGTATTAAAGAAGTTATTGAAAGATGTAATAACGATTGTTTTAACGACTATTTCAAACATTTTGATGAGAATTGAGAAAGCTTCAATAACGATGTATTATTAGAGGATAATATTGTTGATAAAGTTTTGATGTTCAAGGATACACTGAGTCCTGATAGATGAGTACAAATTTACACAGTACAGAAGATATTGTTTCGAAATGTTTTGAATTCGATCAAGTTGATTGTGAGTAATTGAGTGTGGCCTTTGAATTTACAAATTGAGTTACATATTATTGTACACCATCGTGACGATAGCAATTTAAATACAACTATAGCTACCGCCAACTTAATAATATTAATAAGTTTATTTCATAATTAACAGGTAAGTTGTAAGGCTTTCCTTTAAGTATGGAGGGAGGTAACTGTACCAGAAGACTTCGCTCTTCCATATCTATGTGTACAACATACAAAGAATTTCAACAAAGTACCTACTTTGTTGAAATTCTTTAATAACAGAACTAGAACTAGAAACTTTAAAAATAATTAATTAGGTACTCGGTAATTCGTAATCTCAGATAATTGTCTTGATTTGATTGATTGAAACTTGGCCAGACTATTAAAGCGTTGAATTCACTTCCAAATCAATTACCTATTTTCTAATTGGGTACCCCTTGGTAAGACTGGTTATCAGGCTCACGGGCTTCTGACGACCCATAACGACTGTCAAAGATTCACGAATGACAGCCGGGACCAACGGGTTAACGTGCTTTCCGAGGCACAGGGGAGTCTCGGTATGTAAAGCTGGTCACCTATCCAAAGATCAACCCCGGCAAGTGTAGCTTAACATGATGGATCGACCCGTGCGGCTGTTATTACTTAGCCATGAGCTTCTCTTACTAGTAGGTATTATTGATAAAAAGACTGTAAATAATTTCAAAGGTTTAATCGAATCATTTCATCGGCGGCAACAGCAACAGCTTCCCAGACATCGTCAACAATACCACCGATATCTTCTTCTGCTATAACGACTCCATTATCACTTTGTACAACATCTATATTAAAAGTATACAACACTTCTTTGTCCCTCATATAATCAATGCTTGTTCCTGAAGCCCTATCAAACATTACTGATCCAATGTTCAAAATGTAAGCTTCTTTCATTGAATTAATCATATCAAAACCTAAAAGATGATGTTGTATGAACATTCCGCTGGCAGCTCTGTCATAATTCCAAGGATATGTGATATATCCTCCATTATTTTGTAACGATATATACAATTTAACTTTGGAACCATTACTTTCGATTATGTGTCGGATCATTTCAGTTTCAATCTCAGAGAATGGTTCGGTACCTCCGTAGAGATGGCTGCAGGGACTGGAACTGGAGTCGAAGTGAAGCCAGTCCAGGTCGAAGTTTCGGTTGAGGTTTACACCTGGACAGACGTGGCCCAAGTGGCTGGTGGTACTTCTAGATTTCTGCCAGAGACGGAGCTGAAAGAAATTGTTGGAAAAGTTAGATAAACTTTTATTTAGTTTTTGGGTCTTTTTGCACTTTATACTTTGTTTTTTTGTTTCTTCTTCCTGTTAGTAAGCCGAGTCGACGCCTTCTGCACGCACTACGCCTTCCGCAAATTCTGCGTGTAGACGGACACTAGACGGCGTCTATGTAAAGATGGTCATTCATCCACGGACCAACCCCAGCTTAACCTAATGGATCGACCCGTGCGGCTGTTATTACTTATCCACGAGCTCCTCAAACTCAAAGCATTTATTTAAATTGATCCATTTACAGGCACTTTTCAATTTTCAAAGAGTCGGTCAGAGTCAGAAAATTTAAGCTAGTTGCCCATTCCAAAACTTAGATATCTATGGAAATGAACGGGCAAGAAACTCCAAGGACACTCTTTTAAATATAGATATTACAAAATCCTGGTTACATTATTCTTGTTGCTTCTATATATGAGAACAATGTAAAAAAAAAATCAAAAACAATTCAAAATATAAAATTAAAAAGAAGCCCTTGTAGATAAGAGCCACTCAGCTCAACCATTTTGTAAGGAACCGTATGATCCAACACTCGCACCACCATCAGCGAGACATTTAGGTGAGAGTATGATATACCCTCAACTGCCATGCCCTTTCAAGTCAACATACACCATAATAAACGGCTCCATGATACTCACATATACAAAAAAAATAAAAATGCTTCTTAATTATACAAAATTATATTTTGCAATGTTGTTTTGTTTGCAATGTAACGGTCAGGCGCGCTCGCGCTGATTCATCGGCTGTCGGATTTTAGTAACAAAACAAAGGCTTTCGCAGTCGAAAACATACAGGATTCGCGTTGAGTTTGTAAGCCTTCCACACTATTCGCATTACATTACACGATACACTGGGTACATATCCATAAAACCCGTCTGCCCGTTGGTATTTCTCGTCGGCAATAATGACAAACTTTCATCCCGTTTTAACCCCCTTAGGGCTGAATTTTCAAAAACTCTTTCTTAGTCTTCACTTTCACTATTTATGAAAATATTATGCAAAACTTCATGCTATAATTGAATGAATTTAAGATTTTTCTTTGTTTTAGTTGATGTGTGTACGAAAAGTTCGTAAGAAACAGAAATAGTTACCGTAACCGAAATCGGCTTGGAATTCGTTATTACTATTTTTATGTATGTGTGTACTGTTGGTACACAAAAGATAAATAGAAAACGAAATGCAATCTTACTTACATTATCCCGAGTATATTCATATCCATCAGGATTCAAAACTGGAACGATAATCCATTCCAGACCATCCAAAAATCTCTGTTCACCCAAAATATGTTCCACTACATTCAACGCTGCTGGAATGGTTATCCAATCTCTGGGATTTATACCAGATTCTATTACAACTATCGGTTTTTCTACAGCCGTGTTGATATTACTGGTTACTATTAGGTATACTAGTGGTCTGTTCTCGCCTGTGACTCCATATTCGACTAACTCTACTTTAGCATTTGGGTATTTTGCTTGCAGTGTTCGAAGGTAGGCTAGAATCTGAAATAGTGAAATCAAATTGACATTAATATGGGTATTCAATAGAAACGTCCCTATGGGTAATTGCTAGGAACAATGCACAACAACTAAGAAGCTAGACAGCAATTACCAAATGACCACATGAAGATTGATCAGTGTGGTCAGCACGATGTTATCAGAAGGTACACCCCGATTCAAACTTAATGTCGGCTCGGAACATGAGGCGAGTCGGTGCGCAGTAACGAATTAATGGGCCAGCGGGGGTGAGGGGTGCGGTACTGCACAACATTCAAACTAGGCTGAGAATCAGCACTTTTCGAACGTCAAAATTACATAATACAGTCCCCCAAAAACGCACAGCGAACACAGCGAGTAGCGGACTTCCGAGCCGCCATTAAGTTAGAATCGAACTGTAAAGTGTATGTCATCTCCTTAACAAATTTGTTACAAAATTCGGGATAAAAATTGAGCTATATAAAAACACACGCTTTGGACAGAAAATCAAAATTGTGGGTGCAAGGGGGTCGATGAAATTGAGTTATACCACTTTTAATAAATAGTCTGTAACAACTTTCAAGCCGGCCATCCTGAAACAGGAAAGACAAACACAATCTCAAATAGAATAATAATACAAAACCGTCCTATGGCGTGTCCGACCACGCACAATGAAGGGTTCGTAGTTGGGATGAATTTTATCCGAAGAACAAACTTAACATTATAGTTAAAAAACAGGTTCTCCCATACATTCTAACTGCAAATGTAAGTTTGTACGCACACTATTGGGAGATTTTCCATGTTATTTTAATACCATAGACTTCTTATTGGTTTTCCTTTAATTTGTAAATGTAGAACTATTTTCTGTATTTGTTTCATAATTTTAGGCTCAGTAGTTTCGAAGATAAGGTACATTTTCATCTATTTTCTAAATATCTTTAAATGTAAATACATTTAAAAATAATTAATAAAAAGACCCTCACAGCAAGCACTTTCATTTGATATGTCACACAGTACAGTTTTCAATATTTTTTTTCTTTTGTCCCCGAAAAGTGACCCTCATATTCAATATTCAATCATTTTCATGCCGTGTCACAGACCAAATTTCAACTTAAATCGGTTTATTCGATTCGGAGCGAATTGGCTGTGACAGACAGACAGACACACGAGTGATCCCATAAGGGTTCCGTTTTTTCCTTTTGAGGTACGGAATCCTAAAAATGTCTGATCGTTTTTCCCTACTAAGAATTTCCTGCAATATTCCAAGTCCTCAGTCGGTAAGAATAGTTAAGACACACACGTGCACACACGTGTAGTTTTGCTCAATTGAATCTATGAACTTACGCTGGCATCTTTTATGCTTTGCGATCTATTTTTATTGAAGGAAAATTCTTGGAAATACATCGATCGTATTTTTCCCCAAATATACGGATACATGGAAGCTAAGATGTACTATTGTTCGACTATATTATCGAAGGAAGGCCTCCCGCAAGGTGGACCGATGACCTGGTGAAGGCCGCAGGAATCGAGAAGCGCAGAACCAGATGAAGTGACTATGCTTGGGGAGGCCTATGTCCAGCAGTAGATGTCTTTTGGCTGAAATGATGATGATTTCTATCTATGTGATAAAAAGGTCAGCTTACTGGATCCCATTAGATACCTACATTAAAATTACAATTTGAATAATTTAAATTACGTTTTTTTTTCTACGTTGTTAGTTAACAAATGCGATAAGGGCCCATCAGACAGAAGAGGGTTACGCAAACATCAAAAGGAATACCATTGCTGCCGACCGAAAAAAAAAGCAAAAAAATCGTGTTTGCCTGTAATTTCCCCGGCACCTTGAAAAAATGATTTTGTACAGTAGCGATACCTCTCCTGCCTAACCTTTTTACAAAGAGTTTTATAAGTCAAAGTCAAATCATTTATTTCAAATAGGCCCTTGTAAGGCACTTTTGAACGTCAAAGTTTACAAAAAATTTAATTGATTCTAGTCGCCCCTCCCAAAAGGTAGTTTTCGTATGGAGAAAAATGGGCAAGAAAATCCACCGTTACTCTTTTAAAAAGTGTTACAATATTTTGTATATGTAGGTACATTAGTTACATAATTATAAGTGAAAACGATGCATATATAAAAATAAAAATAAATAAGTACGTTAAAATCAGCCATGGCCGCTAAGAGTTGACCAGTCCCAACTGACGGCGCCCGTTCAAGAACATGACGCATGGTTCAGCACCATTCAGCTCAACCATTTTGAAGGGAGCTAAATGATCCAAAATACGCGCCACCATCAGCGAGACATCTGAGTGAGCATGACATACTCACAGCCGCCAGGGTACATTCAAGTCAATAAAAGAAGTATTACCCGGTAAATGGATGCTCTTTAGTACATAGTACTCACCTACCTTTAAATACACGATTCTCCTTTCTGTACGAGTCGATGGCAAATAAATGTATGATAAATACACGAAATACACAAATATTAAGATGTCAGATGCCCGGTAGATGGCAGTAGGTTGGCCCTCTGTTAGATACATCCTAATCCAGACTAATATTATAAATGCGAAAGTGAGTTTTGTTTGTTGGTTTGCTTGTGTGCTTGTTTGTTTGTAACGCTCTCACGCTTAAACGGCTGAACAGATTTGGATGAAATTTGGCACATGGGTAGACCATGACCGAAATTAGGACATAGGTAATTTTTATCTCGATATTCCCACGGGATCGAAACTTATGAGTTTGAAACCGCGGGGCGCAACTAGTGGGAAATAAACATAACTGGCGAAATGTGGGTGTACTATACGTACATCTTTGCTTAACGCTTCGGGGATTACAGGTATGATGTTATAGTATAATTATTAATGTTTAAATACTTACATTATCATAACTTTGATAGCTTTTGATATCAAACGTATCGGCAGTATCGACACCGTCGACGTTCTCTGATGATCTTGTTCTACTCTCTTCCGTTGTTAAAAATCTGGAAAAGTACAATATGATCATAATTAATCAATGATTTTTTATAAAATTTTATTGAGCTCTAAAATTAATGCTAAAAATCAAATCCAAAAACCTACAAACAATCAATCTGTCTAGACTTTTCCCAACTATGTTGGGGTCGGCTTCCTTCCAACCGGATGCAGCTGAATAGCGTATTTTACATGGAGGGACTTCCTATCTGACCTCCACAACCCAGTCACTGGGTAATATGATACCCCTTGATAAGACTGGTTGTCAGACTTTCGGGCTTCTGACGACCCGTATCGACACACAACGTCAAAGATCCACAAATGACAGCCGAGACCAACGGCTGAACGTGCCTTCCGAGGCCTCGGTATGTTAAGATGGTCACCCATCCACAGACCAACCCCGACAAGCGTATATTAAGCTGATGGATCGCCCCGGAAAACTGACCCCCACATTTAAAATTCATTTATTTTCGTTACACGTCCGTGTTTTGGTCACAGAAATTGATATGTGTACGAAATTTCAACTTAATCGGTCTATTAGATTTGGAGGAAACTGGCTGTGACAGACGGACAGACAGAGATGAACCGTGCTGCTGTTATTACTTAGCCACGAGATTCTAACTACTTACCAATATTCAGACTTTTTAAACCGAGACTTTCGTAAAGTTATATACATAGCCTTAAGAAAGAAAAATAGAAAATATAATATTAATTTTATTATAATATTTGCGGTAAACATGACGCAAAGAAAGAAGAAACACAAAAAAACAATTCTAGCCTTATATTTAGAATAGAAAGAAACCTTTGACTGCCTCGTTGGTGTAGTGGTCGCAAGCGCTACTGTTGAGCATGAGGTCCTGGGTTCGATTCCCACGTCGGGCAAAGTATTATTGAGATTTTCTGTCTTCGACCAGGGAGCCGAACCCAGGACCTCATAGTCAGCAGTAATACTTGCAAACACTAGACTAATTAGGCAGACAAGTCATCTTGGGCTTGAAATTATAAATAATCAGACCTTCACATGAGTGTATACTCTGTGATAAAAATCGATTAAAACCTCATTTCAGTAATAAATTTAATAAATATCGGAAAATATTTACCAGCGCGGTAATATTGGCTAATGATGATGTGGGTAAATTATACGTAATTATTTTACGAGATTAATTATTTTCACTACCTATGACATAATTTATTTAATTAATCCGTTTTTCAAAACTGTGTAGGTGTTATCTAATTGAAAAATCAACCAAACTGTTCCTGACGTCAAACTAATTCGATTACAAATAAATGATTTTCAGTTTATCATGCGAGAAGCTCTTGGCTAAGTAATAACAACCGCATGGATCGATCCATCAGGTTAAGCAACGCTTGCCGGGGTTGGTCTGTGGATGGGTGACCATCTTTACATACCGAGACTCCTCCGTGCCTCGGAAAGCACGTTAAACCGTTGGTCCCGGCTGTCATTTGTGGATATTTGACTATTACGGGTCGTCACAAGCCCAAAAGTCTGACAACCAGTCTTACCAAGGGGTATTGTATTACCCAGTTACTGGATTTAGGCTGCAGTAGCTCCATGTAAAATTCTGGTATTCAGCTGCATCCGGTTAGACTGGAAGCCGACCGCAACATATTTGGGAAAAGGCTAGCCAGTTCCATGATTAGATTTTAAATAAACACCAATTTTAAATTACAAGGAACAATAGGAATGGAATTCATCATCATCATCATTGCAGCCGAAAGACGTCCACTGCTGGACCTAGGCCTCCCCCAAATGGGGGGGTTTGCCATAATGGCCACGCTTGGCAGGCGGGTTGGCGATCGCAGTATGGTGTTAAAATACATAGAGAACGCTGCTGCCCATTCTCTAGTAAGTCCCTTAGTCGCCTTTTACGACACCCATGGGTAGAAATGGGTTGGTACTATTTTTTACGTCCAGCACCATACGGAAATGGAATTAAAGTTAATTATTATTAAAGGTGCTTTTTCTAAAGCTTTGGTTTTGGTACCTAAGAAAGCGTTGAACGGTCACACAATAACTGCTGTCTAAATACATGTTTTTTGACACCTTAATGTCAAATACAGGTGAAAATTACAGATTTTCATGATGGCCGTTATATTATGACGGAACCTATCAAACTTAAGCCACAGTATAAAGAAGTACAGTACTATATCTTTATAGAAAACTTCCGAAACCACGCGCTTCGAAATCTCAGTGTATATCAGCAGTGCTATTCTGTAACCATCTCACCGTGAAAACTTAGGTGAAGTGAGCGTGGAGTGAGCTGTCATTCCACAGGGATTGATACTATTGACAGCTTACTTCACCCAAGTTTTAACGGTGAGATGTTTACAGAATAGCATGGCAGTACGCAACAGTATCAAGTGCGCGGCAGTTACGCACGGACGCTACCGGCCGTAGGTAATTATTTCAAGGTCACAGCTTAGATGTAATACTGCTACTTATTTAAATCTGTGCCAAAGCTTAAGCAAGTAGTTCCGTATAGGGGAGCAGAACGCATGTTTAAAAGGAAAAAAAATTATGACCGCCATCTGCAATTAACAACAAAATTATCCGAGGACATCATTGTCCCATGGTTAGGTTTCTTGTCAGGAGTTTTTGACAGATTTGCCATACAAAATCTGCCAAAAACTCACAATAGCGAGACAATTACAACGTTTGTAAATTAGTAGACTTGGCCCCCTGGTCTTTGGAAAAATAAGATGTTATCTCCTACTCACTCATACACATCTTCAATATACACGTCCCTGTCTATCCCCAACTCTTCCAGCTTGTCTTCAAACCAGTTGAAATGAGAAGGTGGAACCATCACCTTGCCGATCACCCCATACTTGAAACTTGGTCTTCTCCAGAAGTCGACTAGGTCATTCTTCAGTAGACCGATGTTATCCTGCTGGCTCTCTGAGGCCAGTTCTAAGTTGTATACTTTGTAACTGGAAAAGAAAGAATAGTAAATAAGTATTTTTTAAGTATCTCTTATCTATATCTATACATTTACCCCTATAATCATAAACGTTGTTTAAAGTTAAGTAATGATTAGCGACTAAACAGTCGCTAATCATTACTTAACTTTAAACAACGTTACCATACATTTTTGACGATTAAACGTATCATAAATTTAACCATCGTTTTTTATGAATAAACCTCATAATCTATACATCTATACAAATAATATAATAAATACACAATAATAAATAATAATACCAGCCTATTATTGTCCCACTGCAGGGCAAAGGCCTCTTCTCATACAGAGAAGGCACGAGCATTGATCACCACGCTTGCTCAAGACGGGTTGGCCATTTCAGACTTATATTAACTATAAGTCCAGTTTTCCTCACGGTGTTTTCCATCACCGTTGTCAGTAATGTCCAAGATAAACTCAGAAAGTATATATGAATTGAAAAAGTCACATTGGTACTTGCCCGGATTTGAACCCACAACCTCGACATACGTATTTTCTTTAATTTAATTATTCAAAATCTGTATTAACAATAATATACATAAACTCTGCCAAACTGTTTGTCGGCAGTTGTTCTCGTCTAACGTTTGTCAGCAGCTAATATAAAATGATGTCGCTTTTCGTGTCTCTCATAACTGATTTTGATACGGTTTTCAGCATCATTTAGAGAATTTATTACGGCAGGTTTTATGTGCTTTAACTTAGATTGAGCACCAAAACCTCGATGTAAAGATATATCGCCACATCAGTGCACTGTACCCGTGCGATGTAAGGGCGGGTCACTAGAATATACTTTATAAAAATTAATGTAGGTAGTTGGATTGGTAAGGTATAAGTAGCAGCTTGAAGGATTTTTTTTGCGAGACTAAATGCAAGAAATTCGATTGGGCGTCTTCCAAGATGGGACTGACTATTCATTGCATAGTCCTCCAGACCGTATTTCGGCCATGGCGGCCAATCTCAATGGAGACTAGCCTTCGGCGCGCGAGATTGATGTTGAGTAGAAGAGTCATCATCATCTGCCTAGCCTTTTCCTAACTATATTTGGGTCGGCTTCCAGTCTAACCGGATGCAGCTGAATGCCGGTATTTTACATGGAGCGACTGCCTATCTGACCTCCACAACCCAGTTACTAAGTAACACGATACCCCTTGGTAAGACAGGTTGTTAGACTTTTTTGGGCTTCTAACTACCCGTAACGACTGTCAAAGATCTACAAATGACGGCCGGGACCAACGGTTGAGTAAAAGAGTGATAAATATAAATGTTGATGGATGGAAAGAGGGGGAAGGCCGAAGAGAAGGGAGTGAATGATAGTGTGACGGTTGACAGGGGAGAGTGGAGGAAGAAGACGTGTTGGGCCGACCCCACGTGACATTGGACAAGGCCAGGAAGATGATGATATCGACATAATTTAAACTGAACTTAAAAGTAATATATAATTATTGAATTAACATCTAAATTATCAGCGATTTTCGTACATCAGTGCGAATTCCTTTTATACGTACTATCGCGGACACGCATATCTGAACACCGTAAGGACTATTCCTGCTTGCAGCACTCGGCAGCTATAATAACACTCACCTACAAAAAAAAAGGCGCGGTAAACAGATGTGGTCATTGTGTGCACGTGATATTGTTTTCAAAGTGGTTAGATGTGCGTGACAGCGATACTCGTAGTACCTATTTTTACCAAAAATATTCTTAGTGAGTAATATTTACAATTATTTTCATTTGTTTTAAGAGAAAGAACATTTTCACCCGCGTACCCTTTTAGTTCGGTTCATTACCTTTTACGACTTGAGAGAGATAAACAATTTAATGTGGTTCTATATTTTTTGTCACGCCAAGTCGGCTGAACGGTAATTTTTTAAAATTTAAAAAATTAATGAAGGGTAAATATTAAATTGTAGCAGTTTTTTAAACACTTGTTTGTCCACCGCCACCGTCAACGGGACGTCAGCGATAAGAGATTATTCAAACCGAACGTGACGTCCGGCGGTGTGCGGTGGACAAGCGCCCATAGAAAATGTATGTATCGCTACTTCGGCACCGTCATCTCGTACTCGTTGACGTCCCGTTGACGGTGGGAGTGGACAAACGGCCTTAGTACTATAAAATAAATGTTACTTTGCTGTTGTTGAGTCAAAGAATAAAGTTTTGCGTTTCTTTTTCGTCTGAACTATTTCAACAGGGACGTTAATTTGTAAAGATTTGCACACGATTTGAAAGCGATATCATTTGTTTTTTTTTAATATACAACTCGTAATTAAAACCCTGTACGATCCATGAGGGTATTATTAGGTATTGTACTGAGAGTCTATTTATGTGGTAATTTTCAGATAAAAAAATAAAAAAAATTTTTTTTTTTTTCAATGTAGGTACCTTGTTACCCGGTTATTATTACATGGGGCGCGGGCGGCAGTCATTTAGAGGGTGTCTACAAGTCATAACTTATGAACCCTGTTGAAAATTTGAAAATTTTTAATGGATTTGGGGTAATTTCGGTACTAAAAACGTAATTTTTAAATAGCAATAACTTTTTTATTTTCAATGATTATAACAATTTTTATTACTTTTTTGTAATGTTATTGTAGTACGTATGTGCCCCTTTCAGATCGTACAGCGTATTTTGATACTTATATTGTTTAGGTGCATAAAAAATTTGCGCTGGTTGATTGTCAGTTGATCTTGAAAAACCTTTCTCTATTTCTTATTAAGGATTTCAGGTACTATTCTGGAATTCCAACTTAAAGAACTCAATTAATTTACTAAAGGGATTGTATGAATATTCAACATAGTCCACGCAAAATACTTGAATTCTTTTAGAGATATCATATCAGCTTATTTGAATAATATCGTTCACCATAATCCTTTAATCCACAATGATCGAAGGGGGTATTATATTATCTTCACCACGTATTTGTGGCTGTTTGTTCTCCCCCCTCCTTCCCCTTGACGTAATTATTCAATCATTGTCCGTTTTTTAAAGACAAAAATACGAGAAATAAAGCCATATATAGCGCTATTGAGGTAAACAACAAATGTATTACAAACCCTCAAATTATTGCGCAAAATTTTAATGATTATTTCATAGACCTAGTTCAATCCAATGTAAATTGTCAAACTTATAATAACACGAATGTTTTAAAATCCCACAAATCTATGTTCATGGAACCAGTAGTCCCAAAAGAAATGATAACTATAATAAAGAACCTCAAAAACACAAACAGTACAGGTTATGATGACATCAAGACCAGTGTGATCAAATCAGTAGGACCTATTATCGCACCAGTGTTATGTGAAATAATAAATGCTTGTATACACAATGGAGTTTTCCCAGAAGCTCTAAAAATATCGATTATCAAGCCATTACACAAAAAAGATGATAAAACAAAAATGTGCAATTATAGACCTATAGCGTTAATTCCTATATTTTCAAAAATTCTTGAGAAAGTAATTTATATTAGACTCAACAAATATTTTGAAAAAAACAACATTTTTTGTAAGGAACAAATGGGATTCAGGCAAAATAAAACTATTACCATGGCAGTGTACAATTTCCTTAAAAAGATACACCACAACATGGACAACAGAAAGCCGGTTGTAGCAATGTACATGGACATGACGCGCGCTTTTGATTATGTTGACCATAAAATACTATTACAAAAGCTCTTTAGCTACGGCATTAGAGGTAATGTGCTGGACCTCATACAATCGTATTTAGAAGGTAGAAAACAGTGTACTCAGATTAGCCAAGTCAACATTAAGTCAAAAACTGAAACAATATACTCCTCAAGTACGAGAACAATTTCGTATGGTGTTCCACAGGGGACTGTGTTAGGTCCTTTATTTTTTATCTGCTATATAAATGACTTCCCCAATGTAACTAGTCATCAGATGTGCTTATTTGCAGACGATAGCACTATTGTTTTCGACAAGGGTAACTTTAAAGATATTGAATTAGATATAAACACTGAACTGGTGTCAATCATAGAATGGTTAAATGCCAACAACCTTAAAATTAATTTAACAAAAACTAAAATAATGGACTTTAAACTTCGACAAAGAAAACCAACACAATACCAAATCGGGTACAAAGGAGACGCAGTACTAGAAACGAACACTACAAAGTTTTTAGGATTGCACATTGACAATGACATGACATGGAAAACTCAAATTGATAGTGTCTGTTTAAGACTTTACCGGTTTTCTTATGCCCTATATATGTTAGGTAAAGTTGCAAACAAAACGGCCCTCCTAACGGCATACCACGGGTATGTAGCCTCCACATTAAGGTATGGACTCATATTTTGGGGTAATGCTACAAATATATCCACCGTACTTTTGGCACAAAAAAGATGCATCCGAGCCATCTGCAAATTAAGAACAACAGATACATGTAAGCCACACTTTAGGGATCTAAATATTCTGACAGTACCGTCGCTGTATATCTATGAGGTTTTGATGTTTGTAAAAACCAATATACACTTGTTTAATCATGTAGAAAGTCAACGTCGCTCAGATAAGTTAGAAACAATAATGACCAGAACTGCTTTTGCTTATAAAAGTGTCTATGCAATGGCACCAAAATTGTATAACAAATTACCTTGTCATATTAGAAATAGTAAGAATTATAATGAATTCAAAAGTAACCTTTTTAAGCTACTAAATGACAAGGTATATTATTCGGTCAAGGAGTATTTGGATGACAAATTTTAATCAATTTTTATAATTTATATATATATTTTTTTTAAATGTAATTTTGAGTTTGTGTTTTTTGCAATCTTCTGGCATTGTGTATGTTTATCTTTTCCTATTTTCATGACATTTTCCCTTTATTATTATGACAACTTTATAATTTGACATCTTTGTGTAACTTTGACATTGTTCATATTCTAATTTTGTATGCCTATCGGCGGGACATGGTTTGTACAATAGATTTATATTGAAAAACACCTGTAATCACCTATGATTCACAAAATAAATAAATGAAATGAAAAATGAAATGAAATGAAATGAACTAACTAATATTATAAAAGTAAGTTTGTTACGCTTTCACGCTAAAACGGGTGAACAGATTTTGATGAAAGGCACATTGGTAGACCATGACCTAGATTAGGACATAGGATACTTTTTAATCTCGATATTGCCACGGGATCGAGACTTATGCGGGTAAAACCGCGGGGCGCAGCAAGTATATCATAAATTATGGTCTGTTCCAAAAGTATCAAATAAAAGTGTAAACAAAGGCAAACCCTATTCAGGTTAAATTCTGACGCAATCATGAGTGATTACGTAAGAATGGGTTAAAGGGAATAGGTTCACAGTCATCTGTATTTAGAAGGTTTCAACTTGATATATCTCCACTATTTTATTATTGTTTAAATAACATTATTACATTTTAATTGAAAAAACATCCACGAAAAGTAAATAAAACTAACCACAAATGTCAAATGTAAAGCAACTTTATAAATGGTGATTTTAAGTGAAGTATAATTTAGGGTTTAAGTATTCAAATAATCAAATCCAAGCATTTACTTTGTAAGTGGCACTTCAAATTGGCATCGTACGTACGTTCTTAAAAATATTTGAATTGCCATTCTATCATAAATTATAAAAAATAAAATAAAAAAAACACATAGTATAGCTCACCCTTTATACTCTTCATTCTTAGCAGTCACAAAATAACAAAACAACGAAACAAAATATAAATAAAATAACATTTCAAAGCAAATTACTTCGCCTGCCAGCACTAACATAGGTATTAATTCTGAGATACATAATAATTTGATTAATGAGACGGAATGTTATCTTATCCGTGTAAAAAATTATAATAATTAATCCGTAGAAACGATTAAGTTGTGTTCAGGCAGGATAAAGCACATGACGCATGTCAAGTAAAGTAAAGTAAACATTTATTTGCATAGATTGCAGGTACAGTAAATAAGATGTGACAGTTTGGTGGTTGATCCTTGTGCAATCTACCTTATATGGCGTGCACTTTCGAGAACGAGAACTCTTAGATGCATTAGGGTCTGTTTCACCACCTACGATTAGGTTCTCGTTAACTTACTTGACAGATAATATTCTACAAATTCTGTTCCATTTTTGAATTTATTTGGTAAGTAGTGGCTATTCGGACATCGTGAAATAAGCCCTTAACGCCTACAACACGCCGGGGTCGCGGGGAAAGTCCGAAATGGATACAGTGGCCCCTGGCAACGTACAGGCAACACTGAAGGAACACGGGTGAATTTGAGTCAGTAAGAGTCTGACACGCCCTCCCGCTCCGCCCAGAGATAATTTCCCACCCTAAAAAAAGGTTCTACAACACACGAGTGTATGAGTTAACTGAGTTACAAACACGACGGTCTAAATAAAGAAGAAAATATCTAAAAACACGATTGCAACTCAAAAAAAGATGACTTTTCAAGAAGTCTTAGTTGCAGTTGGGTTTTTAAGTCCTTTAACCTAATTGCGTAACACACGATCAATCATAATCTGAATCATTTTGAATCATTACTGCCAATCCATTGCTTCACATGGTTGAAAAATGTGTATTCACAACAACGTAAATAACGCAATGAATGTTGTTGAACTGTCAAAATGGAACAGATTGTGATTGATCGTGAGTTATGTAGTTTGGCCTCTAATTTTGATACCCCACATGAGCATATTTTCTTAATGGCTTCTGTTAATAGCGTCAAAAATCCACCATGTTGTTTTTTTTTCAAATCCATATAGCCAGTGTCGCCAATACGAATCCAACGTTACCTCATTTGTTGAAATCCGTTCGCTCGTTTAGCCACAAAGAACACAGAGACATACAAACATACATTACATCCTAACCTAAAAACATAACCGTCCTTTTGGAATAGGCCGCAGTCTGGGACCCATCCTGCCAGGGTTGCGAGTTCGTCCGAAAGGGATATCGTGGCCCCGGCACACAGGCAACGGAAGGAACACGGGTGAGTTTTAGTCAGTAAAAGTCTGACACGCCCTCCCGCTCCGCCCAGAGCGGGAGAAGTTATTTGACAATTTCCCACCCAAAAAAAAAACTCTGGGACACATACCAACCAAAAACATTGTACAACATTTTGTTATCATTAATCACCAGAGAGCAAGTGAGTCCGTAGACCACTTAGCATAATCAGCCTATAATGTTCCCACTGCTGGGACTCAGACTTCGTCTCAGTGAAAGGGAGTGGGCCGTAATCTACCACGCGGGCCTAGTGCGGGTTGGTAGATGTCACATGTCTTCGAATTTTTGGTTCTAGGACATGCCGGTTTCCTCACGATGTTTTCCTTCACCGTTTTGAGAGCAGTGGTGATGAAATAATTTACACAAAGTAAAGCGCCTGTGTGGGTTCGAACCTACGATCTACAACTCGTAAGTCGAGCCGTAGCCACTGGGCCGTCATTGCTTTTGTTACTACTTGAATGAACATAATTACCACAAGAGAGGTATTTCCAAAGTTTTCTTCTGATACTGTTGTTTTAGCACTAACTTGAGACAGGGAGGTAATTAACGTCGACCTTTCAGCGTATGAGAAAATATCCTTGGAAGTGTGGAAGTTACAACCTGATATTATAATATTATTCCTACACACATTTCCTTCCATCTTTACGGTAATTAATTAATTTACGGTTTTCACCTTAAAACCTTTTAATTTAAAGTCGGTTTTTCCTTTCGTTTATTAATTTTATGCGTATGAAGCCGTGGGTGGTCTTTCATTACTTGGCGTTAGAATCTATACCTACCTACATATTCTACTTTAATATTATAAATGTGAAAGTTTTTATGTTTGTGTGTTTGGATGTTTGTTACTCAGTCACGCAAAAACGACTGAACGGATTTGGATGAAATTTGGCACACAGATAGTTTATAACCTGGATTAACACATAGGATACTTTTTATTCCGGTAGTACGTTCCCGTGGGATAATTTCCGACCTCCACGCTGGCGTAGCCGCGGGTGAAAGGTAGTGTATAATAAAATCGTAGCGAAGTCAAAATTGTACAAAAAATATTATTGAAAAAAAAAAATGCTGCTAGTTGTGGGAACGATACTAAATAAAAAAAAAAACATAATTCAAAATATTTTATTTCACATAAACCTACAAGGGCACTCAAGAAACGTCAGAAGCTAGGTGCACGGTTCCAATTGGTCGTTTCCTATGGAGAAGAGCCGGCAAGAAACTCCACGGTTACTCTTTTGAAAGTAAATGGTTCTTACAATTTTTCCAAATTACAGTGTTAAAAGCTTCGATCAACTGTACAGGTATGAGAGGACAGTGTAGGCCCATCAACATGTACCAGGTACTTAGCAAAATATAAAATGGTCCACAGATCTACAGTCTGTTATGTCTACAATGTTCTCACATTCACAAAATTTAAAAGAAAATAATCTATATAAAAGATAAATAAAATAATAAAAATTAAAACCTATTTAAACCAAATGACAATGGTTGACACTACAACTGTAACAAATCAAATTTAATAAAAAAATATAGAATATTGTAAGTATACAATGTCAAAACCAAAAACTTCGAAATCAATGGGAAAGTGCTACTGAAGGCTGCAGGTGTCGACCTCAGGACGAGCTGCTCCTCACACGGACAACTGTAGGTACGTCGCTTGCTCCCGCGTCACCAGTCCTGACTCTCTGTATATTTTGGCTGCTGAGAGCAAACCTACAAACGTAGTATACCTACAGGGAAGTTTTATAAAAATATAGCAGTTATTGTAGAATATTGTGGTGTCTTACGACTTCCACGTGAAAGAAGTCGCGGGCAGAGATAATCAGAGGAGAATCAAATAAAGGAGGATGTTAAAGGTACGCTAGTCGGTCATACTTCCACATAAACGTAATTACTCGTCTGTTAGACGGTGTACATTGCAAACTAAAAATTATATCAATTCATCTTGCCATTAGTAGTCAGAAATGAAAGCAGAATAGAAAAAAAAATTGGTTTGGAAGTTATGAGCGTCGAAATTTCCATATTTCAACACTAATTTTAACTCGTTTTTGGGCCTAATTAAATAATGTATGTAGTAAGAAAATTGCGAAATAGGAACCGTACAGGAATAGATAATTTATTCAATCGTTCAAATAATTTTATTTTGAGTTAGTAAATAAACATCCAGTAGTTTGACGCCCAAAGATCTGTTCATGAAATTTTACGCGCTTGTTTTCGTTATGAATCATCCTATATTTCACTAAATAAATAAATAAAAACTAGATTATTAATTAATTTTATGTATTTTATTTTCTCTTCTACTCTTACACACGTTGTCTACATCTCTTTAACTACTTTCCTATCGCAGGTATGCTGGAAGAGATTTCTTTAGAAATAAGCATCACCTTTGTACGTATTTTTCTGTTCCTTTCTTCTTGTCTGTTTATAAGTGTGTACATAAAATCAACAAATAATTATATTAATTAGCATGAATATTAGTCACGCCCACCAACGAGTTTGACCTGCCGACTAGTATACCCTTAAAAAGTTTTCAGTAATATGTTAGTGGTAGACCGTACAGATAGTAATTGATGAGTCTCTAACAAACTGTAGTTACAATCTATCACCGCTAATGCATTAGTGCAATCTATACCATAGCTTTGTTCTAGCTGTCTTTGTTTTGGGAAAAACTTGGAGCTGTGTTTACAATAGAACTAAACCCAAGATGCAATATTTTATAAGTTGACAGGAAAAGATCGAGTGTGGCTTTTAAAAGGCAAAATGCACTGGGACCCTACCTATATGGGGAACCTACATATTTAGGGTTATTGGTTATAAATATATCGGATATCTAATAAGGGGATGTAGGAGAGGTAATTTACAACCAAATTACCCCTTATGATCCCTAGGCAAATGTCAACCATCTTTCTAGTAATTTGACATTTTATATTTTTATTTCATACATTTTAAAATATCAATTATATCGATCTGTCTAGCCTTTTCCCAACTGTGTTGGGGTCAGATTCCAGTTTAACCGGATGCAGCTGAATACCAGTATTTTAAATGAAGCGACGTATCTAACCTCCACAACCCAGTAACTGGCTAACACGATACCCCTTGGTAAGACTGGTTGTCAGACTTTCGGGCTTCTGACGACCCGTAACGACTGGCAAAGATCCATAAATGACAGCCGGGACCAACGGCTTAACGTGCTTTCCGAGGCACGGAGGAATCTCGGTATGTAAAGATGGTCGCCCATCCACGGACCAACTTCTTTCCTGATGGATCGGCCCGTGCAGCTGTTATTACTTAGCCACGAGCTCCTATAAAATATAATACAAATGTAAAATATCAAATTACTCGAAAATGGTTGATATTTGCATAGGAGTCATACACAGTACATTTGGTTGCAAATTACCTGATTACCGACACATTACCCTGTATAAGAATATTTGGTTTTAATTTTTCAAAGTAAGGATTGAAGAATCTGCAACCAAGGGAATCTTCCTTTGATTGTAGATTCTATTTTTTTGTACATTTTGACGTTCAAAGGTGCCTTTTATGTGCCTAATTGAAATAAATTATTTGACTTTGACTTTGATTCCTCCCAATACCGAAACAAATGCGCCGATACCAAAACAGTTATTTCAGTCGCATTCCACTACTGGACATAGTCTCTCCATCCATTGTCACTTCTACAAAACTATACAGGGTAGATTTATATTTACCTTAACCGTGGTAGCTACCAGAAAACGGTCTTAGGAGACTGTCCTTAACTTTTTGAGACATTTTGATCTACATTCACAGATTTTGAAAAAAAAACAGTCAGCAAGAAAACGGGCAATTTCCACAAAAACTCACTGTGATCATTAGTAGGTATTTATTAACATACCATACAAAATAAATAGATTTTAGAGTGCTATTGAAAAAAGCACCGGTATAGAAGAAATATTTATTTAATTTTAAAGACATTTTTTTTGTTTTTTCAAAGTAAGGATTGAAGAATCTACAATCCCAGTCTCACATTAACTAATATCAATTTTTTTTAATGTGGATATATGTCAATAGACGATGACATATCCACATTTAAAAAAAAAAAATTAGTTAATGTGAGACTGGGTAATATTAGTATGTTGGAATGTGGCGTGCAATGTTATTGAATTTTTAATTGTATTGAATGTTTAATTTGTAATGTTATTTTTTTTTTTCTATAATTTATTGTGCATGAATGTATTCTATAGTTTTAATTAACGTGTTTTTATTTAATTTTTTATGTATGATTTCAAACACAATGTAAATTGTTCCTGAATAAAACTGAATTGAATTGAATCAAGGCAAGATGCGCCGATACCGTAACAGCTATTGCAGTCGTACTCCAATGCTGTCATTGATATACTAAAAAACCCATGCTGTACAATAAATCTCACTATTGTGACCTCTACCTATGTCGCGTTACATACTTTTGCTATTATTGTTTACACATGCATTTTTACTATTACACTGTGTGTGGGTGTGTGTGTGTGTGTCCTGTCTGTGTTTTTTTATATTTTGCCAGAAATAAAACACATCGTTTTTTTTATTGCCAGAATTTTGTCAGAAATTCCATGTATATAACACAAACAATGCTTAAAGATTATTAACTCAAAACTGTTAGTTCAGACTATCCTCTTTTTTATTTTTTTTGGTGGAGTTAGTGACTAACCTGATATCTGAGTTTTTATGCCGCCCATGGGCCTCTGGCTGGGCTTCACATGCCATCGAGCGATATCTCTCACGCATGTATCCTCATGATGTTTTAATGTATTTTTAGACTAACATATATTTGGTTTTTTGAATCATAAAAAAACATAGAATCAATCAGTACAAATGAAATTGCCATTTAATCATCAGTACATATTTATTAACAATAACATACAAAATAAATAGATGTTGAGTAAGTTATGGAGGAGCTCTTGCAAAAATAACTTTTACAGAAGAAATATTTATTTCATTTTAAAGATTCTTCTTCCTGAAATTATCGCGAACGAATCTGGCACCAGTCTTAATACCTTCCCAGGTCTCAAATCCAGCCTGTTCAATGAAAGCAGGGTCAACGAAGAACCCGAAACCACCAATACCGAACCTGTGACCTGGTAACTCGTAAGTATAAGAGTAAGGTACACCAACAGCCATGGCATAATCACCAGCGCTGCCTGAAGCCTGGTATAAAACTAACGCCACATTGCCAACAATATAGTTCGAATTCCAGCTCATTTTGACAGCGTCAATTGATTGTGCCATTTGGACTCCTAACAAATGCACCATGAGGGCATTTGTAGGAAGGGTCCCAGTACCATAGCCATACAAAATCATGCTTCCAAAGCTGTGGATATCCAAGAATAGTTCGATGCGATTGCTGTACTGATCGAAGATTCCCTTGATGATGGCGGTCTCAGGTTCGGAGAAGGCAGCAGCTCCGTGGAAGGTGTCGCTGCAGGCGAGGTTACTTGAGGCTTCCGACCAGAAGACGTCGAAGTTTCTATTGAGGTCTACTCCGGCGCAGAGAAGGCCGTTGTTGGTGCTGCGGTTCTTGCGCCAGAGACGGAACTAAAAGGGGAGTTTTATTGTGAACGTTAGTTTTGTGACCGACTGTTTTTATAGAAAATTGAGAATCGGGATCAGTAAAGCAGTTTGTTTGATTTGTCATAAGTGCTTATAAAAATAAAAGCTAGTGGTTTTCATGACAATATAATTTTGAGATGGGCAAACTGTTGCTTGCTATGAATTGTAATATTTTGCCTGGCTTTTTTTGCTTTGACGCTAAAACTTTATTTTAATAAACGGCAGCAAAAGGGAAGAGAAAATTAATCGAACCGAATAGCAAAATTCAGACCTAACAGCTAAATTAAGTGCAGCTGTTACTAGCCACCTCTTAAAACCACTGAACTACAACAGCGTATTACCCTCGTCAAAAATCACTGAGCACAAAATAATCCTCCCCGAATTGATCATATATTTTTATCTTCCCATCCCCAACATTTTGGCAGCATAACGTAGCGGTTACTTAATTGGCCAATAATTTATATACCAGACGTGTGAGTATCAGGCGTCGTTTTATTTTGCAAATAAAATTCGGTGACCAATTTTCCATTTTGGCTGCGGCCACAAATTGGGTGCAATTATCGAGTAACTGTTTTAGCTTTTGGAAGTTTTTAAAATTAATATGTTTTGAGTGGATAAATAGGAAAAGTTTGAACCTATTCGGATGTTACTACGCTAAGAGTCGGTAATTTGCACAGACATAGCGGAATATTGTTGTGACCCTTTTATGCGTCAGATAACAAGAAACACCGTTCAGACAAATAGGCAGGCAGTCAAGAAATCGGAAATCTTGGCAAGCTGTCTTCAAAACATGAATAAACCCAAGCTTTGAAAACTCAGATAGCAGAAACTCCGCATAAAATAAAGATGATATAGCACCAGGTTTCATATCTGGCTAACCTGAAAGCTGATCCCAACAAAGCTGGAAAAAGCTATTTGGCAGATGATTTTTTTGATGAAGGCAAGCGGATATTACGGCCCTATCGAGTCACAGGGCATTTCTAAAAACATTTCTTATTTAATATTACAAAAAATCCCGATGCAGCCCGCCTGGAGCAGGCGATCATTCATACAAAATGTAAGGAAGTGATATTGTAAGATTTTTGCGTTGCGGTGAGGCCCGTCTTAATGTGCGCTAGCCTCTAAACCTTTCTTTCATAACAAAGACATTTAGTATTACCTCTCCATGGGTATGAACGTAACCATCAGGGTTTGCAATAGGCAGGATGATCCAGTCAATGTCCTGCACCAGGTCTTGCTCGGTGACGTCGATCACCAGCTTGTGGATGGCGTAGAGAGTCGCTGGTAAGGTGATCCATTCACGAGCATGGAGGAGAGATTCCATGAAGACTATGGGTTTTCTGGTGTCCTGGGGAAGAATTCGAAATGATAATCAGTAATTGTAAGTCATATCAAAACACAATTGGGTGTGGTTAAAATTGATCATATTACAAACACTGTGGCCTGCAATTTGTTTGGATTTCATTTTTTTTAATGTCTTAAGAGGGCGACAGATGGTACACTACGCGCCACTCCTTTAAAAAAATATTATCTCGTCACTGAGAAGGAATTATGAATAACGGCTAGTAAGGACCCTCGGTAAGTGTGTATAGAATTTTCGAATATCTTTTATAAAGTTTCTTAATGAGACACGAAGCAACAAAGGTTGATCTAAAAAAGCGGCCACATTCCTATAGATCGTATTTTGTTGCTCCGTGTCTCAATATGAAACTTTATAAAAGGTATTAGAAAGTTCTAGACACACTTACCGAGGGTCCCTACTAGCCGTTATTCATAATTCCTTCTCAGTCACGAGATAATATTTTCAGTGGGTGCCCTCTTAACGATGCCAGTTAAGGAAATCGTTTTATCTCGCTACTCCTTTTTACCGACAGAGGATTATATGTATTCTTTGATTTATTTTCTGGTTAAGGGTTTGTTATTTTTCCATAGTTTATTTAAATCAGATTTGTTAGCGATTGTTATTGGTCTTAAATTGCGTCACGATGACGCTTATCATTTAGTAATCTCCTTTAAATCCGGTATTAGCTTACCATTTAATCTAGTCTTAAAAGATAAAGGGAGAACATGTGTAAATTTTTAAGCAGGTGATATTATGAACTATGGTGAAATTAATCAATCAATTTTATCTTTTTTATCAACCAATCCATTTTTATCTTTTACGTGGCGTTTAATTAAGATACGATATCATCATTATGGAAATTACGTTTTGTTTGTATTTATGTTTTTCTTGATGCAATATTAGGGTGATCTCAAGCTCTCGAAGTCAAGCTGCACTCGCTGCGTTCACTCTATGGATGACTACCCATTCTTTACATATTGGTTCCCCGAGTGTGTGTATGATTTTGTATTTTCTTTACAACAGTTGAGGACATGGATCCTAACCTCAAAGTTGGTGCTGGATATTTTGATGTACTTAATATCCCTGCCTTCGAAACTCTTGCCAGCGTTGACCAGCGTCACTGTGGCAGGGTACGCTTCAGCCAGCATGTCTAGGAAACTGTCCACCTGAAAAATCCATACTCATAATTAGCTTAAAACGTTCACGCATGCCCAGTGTGGGTCGTCTTCGAGTTTTTGATTCTAGGACATGCCGGTTTCCTCACGGTGTTTACCTTCACCGTTTTGAGAGGAGTGGTGATGAAATAAATTACACAGTGTTTGGTGTCGAACCAATGATCTACAACTCATTAAGTCTAGGTCGGTACCACTGAGCCACCAAAAAGTTAGAGAGCTTAGTTTTTACATTGCATTTTGGAATTGGTGATCACATCGGTGTCATCAGTTTGAAGACCCATCTCCAAGCTGGTGACCGAGGAACGTGCTGTCTCATATTTTGTTTGTATACAGTATGGACTTATAAGATGTCGGTATATCAAAGGCTGTCATTTGACTATCCGTTCTGGTTCAGTGGTTATGTTTTAATTCTTCTTTATTTTACCATGTTCCCAGTCAGTCTATTGAGATTTGTTTTTCATGTCATTTCTGTCCACTCCAATTAATCGTTTGTAAGTGGAGTCCTCAAACTTGCAGTAGAAGTGGGTTTTAAAATTAAGGCCTCTGTCGCCTATTGAATAATTATTTGAAACTGACCTGGTGATAAGTGTAGATCTGGTCAAAGGGAAGAGAGTCTAATCTCGAAGCATTGCTCCTCTTAGATGCCGCAGAGTGAAGCTTGTCTTCCAAATCAAGGAGGCTGGGAATAAAAAGAATACATACTTGAATAACCACCACCACATCTGTGGTCCACTGACCACCTGTCTCAGACCCAGATGTCCCGGGTTCGATTCCCAGTAGGGGAAACTTTCAGCTCGGTTTGGTTAGTGGTAGGGCTTGTTCTAAGTCCGCCTTGCTAGCTACCACCATCTTATCTAAGTCTGTCGCCATAACAACAATGTTAACAGCGGAGTTGTGTTTCGGCAGTTAGAGGTAAGATAGCCAGTTCCTCTGTGGCTGAGGATTCCGGGTAAAGCTCGCTTCCACCTTCGGCCTGATCATCACTTACCATCAGGTGAGATGCAGGCGAAGAGTAAAAAAAAAGCTGACTTAAAATAGTTATATGACATGAAAGGGGTGAAGGGAGAAGCTATGTCTTGGTTAGAGGTTAGTTCGATGGCCCGTGCATAGTATGCAGAATTAAATTCGTTTGTTTGTTTCAATAAACAGTACGTCTGTGTTCCCCAAAGGCGTAGTCAGACGTTTATAAAAAAGTTATGATACAAAGCCTACAAATCTTGAGTCCAAGCGGCTTCTTTATCTTAGCCCTCATAAACATCACAAATGTCATCTTACTCTTTAATATTATCAGTTTCAACTTTGAACTCTACGCCAGCAGCTTTGAGTTCATTTTGGAACAGCGTCTTCTTATCCTTAGGCACGAGGACCTGCCCATCGCGTCCAGGCAGCGCATGAGACCAGACGTCCAGGTCCAAGTTATAGCTGAGGTGGTTGACCAACTCAATTTGGTCTGTAGACTTCACTGAGATTTTGTATAGGCCAAATCTGGAAAAAAAGGTCATCTTATAATGGTGTAGTATGAAACATTTTATCTGGGGAAATATAACAAGAAATCATGTGCAAAGCATAGTTGCTAACATAAAGTACATACATAGATAAATAGAATATTCTATTTATCTATGTATGTACTTTATGTTAGCAACTATGCTTTGCACATGATTTCTTGACTTAGGTAGGTATCCCGTATAATATTTAGATAATCGAATCAAAACCACGACCTACGCCACAGAAACCAACAGTTTAACCATTGCACAAATGGAGCCCTAGAAATTCATTAATTTCAGGGAAAACAGAAGACACCAAATCTTCTAAGGTCAGACTGATAGATATTAGGTTAAGAGTGATGTCTCTAGACAACGTCAAGATGTCTCATGTGTCTGTGACATCATCAGTACACACCATGCAGCGGAGTAACACAGGTATGTAGCAGTATTCGAACGAGCCCTTTACACTCCTCATCCTTTAGATGTACTCCCGAAAGGGCAGTAAATTCTCATAGTCACACAGACGATGCGACCTCCGCGACGTGTCGAAATACATGAGTCTGCTGTCGACAGTCCGATTCCCTTCTCCAAGAGAAGCGCCCACTCTTATGTACATCATCATATTCCCGCCTCTATCACATGGTGCTTTCTTTTTTGGCTTCCGTGCAACACATTTTTTCATCCATTCTCCCTATCAACCGTCACGCTATCAGTCACGCCTTTCATATCATTCTTCACATCAGCACAAAGAATATCTTTTAAACAGCCTTACCTATCATAAATCTCGTATTTTTCCCTGTCAACCGTCACGCTATCAGGCACGCCCTTCATATCATTCCTTACATCACCACAAAGAATATCTTTTAAACAGCCTTACCTATCATAAATCTCGTATTTCTCCCTGTCAACCGTCACGCTATCAGGCACGCCCTTCATATCATTCCTTACATCACCACAAAGAATATCTTTTAAACAGCCTTACCTATCATAAATCTCGTATTTTTCCCTGTCAACCGTCACGCTATCAGGCACGCCCTTCATATCATTCCTTACATCACCACAAAGAATATCTTTTAAATAGCCTTACCCATCATAGATCTCGTGTTTGGCCAAAGCCAACCCCACAAAAACGAACAAACTGACTAGCCTCAACATGTCTACCACACAAACTGCCCACAAATTAATTAAACAATACGATAACTTAATCAGTTCTCAAATAATTATCTCTATCGATCCATCATTGTGAAATTTGGTTGATAAGGATTATAATAATTAATTAACAGCTTTATTTTTACCTATCCTACTCCTGGGCAAATGCCTCCTCTCATTCATGTTAGTTCTCCCGATGTTGTTTCTTCTCGCCAATTCTTGAGGAAGCCATCCAAGATGTCCCACCATTATCTCCAGGGTCTTCATGCCTCAGGCATTAAGTCCGTCTTTGTGCAGTATCTTTTTACTTTGAAGTTGAAAGTTTTAATAAATAGTTACGGCCGAGGCATGAGTATTTTCTTGAAGCGAAGTTTTTTTTTTTTGTCCTCCCTTATCGTGTTCTCGGTCTCATTTTGTCATTCATATGCGTCATAGGAGATTCCTTCGTTGATCACCAATTCATCTGTTATTCGTGGTGGAGGAGCTCGTGGCTAGTAATTGATCGACCCGAACATAGTTGGGAAAAGGCTTTTTTTTTTTTTTTTTTGAGTGTTGGAAATTTTCAAATAATTTCTAGGGAATGTCAGACTTTTACTGACTAAAACCCACCCGTGTGCCGGGGTCGCGATATCCCTTTCGGACAAACTCGCAACCCCGGCAGGCATTGGCCCTTTCGGACCCCGTCAGGGAAAAGGCTTGGCAGATTGATTTTGATTCTTGGTGATGATGATCGAAGCAAAGAAACGGCGGTTGCTCTATATAAGGACAATTCCAATTCCCGGTCGGAATTCCTATTTCTGTTTAGAATTTTAATAGAAAATCCGGAGCTATTTTCCTAAAACTTCGGTAAGGTTGGGAGGCCTATATCCAGAAGAGAGACCCTTGGGAATTCATGCATTATTTAACTGGAAATGCAATTTTTGTTTAATGAAAAGGAATTTCCAACAGTTTCTGCCTTTTGATCAAAAACGTTTGTTTAATTATCCGATAAGTTATCGAAACGTTAGAGATCATTTTGCTACCTATCTACGTATTTAAGTTAATCAGGCTATCATTGAATAAAATGTAAATGCAAAGTACGTATAGTATAGTATTAAAAACTTGCCTCTTGCAAGAGGCGAGCTGAAAGTCCTCCTGTATAACCATACAGGAGGAGTTTTATTTTATCTTTTGTAAATGAAATGAATTGAAAATCCTTCATTGATGTTCCGCATATCGTTCCGCTGGTAACGATTTTATCAGCAATATTAATGCTCTACACAAATACAAGAGTTGATTGGAAAATCGTTAGGTTCGATTCCCTATTAAGCCAATAGCTTATCTTAAGACGCAGATATATGCCAGTGACCTTGAATGGTTAGCTTGCGTGTTCCGTACGTCCAGCCAGTAATAGGACTCGCCCATCAAGGAACGCTGTCCCAAATTCGACGTATTATTAATTCATTATACATAAACCAAAAGGTATTTTAATAAAACACGTATACTAAAAGATCAATAATTAAATTATTTTTTAAAAGGGGTCAGACAAATACACTTGGTAGATTTTGCGTGATTCTCAGTTTTTTATCAGCGTCAGACATAACTTTACAAATTAATTTCACAATGTAATATAAACATAATCTAAAATATTCGTTTATTTAGTTATAAAAAAATGCTCTAATTTAACATATATTTTTTCCAAATCATTAACACTCCTCATTTAGCCGTGATCTTCAGTATAAAATCATTAAAAGTCAGTTATAAGCCTTAACCACTTATTTTCTATTTCTTTAGGGCTCGTACAGGACTTTGTTTTTTTTTTAATAATCTATAATACGGCACACAGGCAACGGAAGGAACACGGGTGGGTTTTAGTCAGTAAAAGTCTGACACGCCCTCCCCGCTCCGCCCAGAGCGGGAGAAGTTATTTGATCCTTTCCCACACTCAAAAAAAAAAAAAGGTACTGTTGCTTTTTTTATGTATTTTTGTTTTAATATTTAGTCTGTGTTCTTCCTGTGCGAATACCCATAAAAAAATCTTTCTTTATTTGTTTAAATCCCTTTCCTTATCAGAACCCTATAGGTATCATTAAAAACTTAGTGCCTACCTTCAAAAAGACTTGGTATTTACTAATTTTAAAGGCTAAACGTCACAAAACACCCAGTACATTCACAGGATTCCAGTATTTTAATTAAAAAGTACAAAATAATCGCATCGCAGAATGCAAACTGACAACATAATTAAAAACTTCATTTCTCGTGTTAAATAACGTTGCAAAACAGCTTGAGTTAACAGTTGCAAGAGTTTATTTTTATTTCAATAGATTAATTAATTTTATGAAAAGCTGCATGGTTCTAAAGGTACCGTCAAATCATACCGTAAAAAATGCCCGGTTATACCGTAATGTTTCCCACATTTAAGAGCATTTATACAGAAAGTGGGTATCGTCGCAAAAAGCTATAAAAAAATTCGCTGTTTTAATTATTTTGGCGATATTACTGTATGGAAATAAGAAATATGGCTAACTAGTGAACTAAAATATTGATTATGAAATGCAATTATTAATATCGTTATACCGAATATTTAGTTTAACATGTAAAAAAAGTATTTGGAAACTTTCCAAATGCCTTTTTTACACCTAAACGGACAACATCAAATTCAGTGTTATAATTGCAATTCATTATTAATATTCTACTATAACTGTTGCCCAGCTGTGGGATGATGTAGGCTACATCATCCCACGGCTGGGCAAACGCAAAATAGTGGAGAAAATTGTAAAAAAAATGCAATTTGTTTCTTTTTTTTCTAATATTAACTATGGAAGTAAATAAGCATTATCAGCCTATAATATTCCCACTGCTGGACCACAAGCCTCCTTTCTGTGAGATGGAGTGGGCCGTAATCCACCACGCAAGCCCAGTGCGGGTTGGTAGATGTTACGTGTCGGTGGATATCAAAATTGGTTAAATCCATAATGGGTAACAAATCATTTTATTTAGCAACATAACTCAAGTACAAGATGCTTTTTACAAAAGGTAAAATGGTGGTTAAATCCACCTTTTTTCTAATAGTAATAGGAAAATATGCATGTAATCATTTTTTTTACTAAATCAATAAAAGACAGTAACTGCTTGTTGCTCAAAAAAATTATGAAACTCCAACTACAGCTCAAACGTCCATTTCTGTCGTGGTCACGATGTGACGTCATTTGGCACGTTACCGCTTTGTTTACATTTGTTTTTTTAAGGTTTTTAGCCACAAATCAAATAAATTTAAAAAAAATGTGCTTTATTCATGTTGAAATCGCACTTACAAACTTACCTTAGTGAGAATTCAAACAGTTTGCTAAGAAAAGATATTCACATGTTTTTGGAGGTCATTTCCGGCATTTTTGAAGGCAATGCGTTTCGAGTTTCCGTTCCGTTCCACCAAAAAACATAACATAAAATAATTAATTCTAAAATAACTAATGCATTAAAAAATGACCAAAAAATTGGATTTTTTTTTCTTGACTCCTTTACATACTTGTTAATTATTTAAATAATTAACAATTTAAAGTACACGTATTTAAAGTTGGACGTTATAACAAACTCGGTAACATCCATAATAAGCATTTTTTCAAACTCGGCAAAATCCACTTCATCCAATCACGATCGAGTATTTTTCAATATGGCCGTTAGTTTGGCATCTTATAGCGTTTAATGGCGCATGTGACGAGAGTGTGTTCTTTTATAATTGATGGTGAAATGTTTTAATGGTGATATTGTGTTTTTCAAAATGAGTTCTATACCAATAGTGACAAAGCAAGGAAACGTAGCAGCTGTACAGCAACTAAGAAAAAGGCGAAATTAAAAGAAAAACTGTAAGTGTTAACCAACTCGTTGTTATAATACGATGTGAAATAATTATTGCGTATTGTCCAAGTAAGGTAGGTACCTATCTACTTTGTGGTTTTGTAAGCACCTAGAAGCTAAAAAGTATGCATCATGTGTTTATATTATTTGCCTTGATATATTCTGTTTGTCTTGTTTTTATTTCCCGTCGTGTTTATTCACTTTTTTATAACAGGTTAGATCAAAATTGGACACATCCAGACAATTCTTTTAAAACTAGTTAAACCCGCATCGATATATTTAGGTGAATCCAAATGCGGCCACCGCTGCTCTCCTGGGCCACCGCTGCTATACTGGGCCACCGCTGCTCTACTGGGCCACCGCTGCTCTACTGGCCACCACTAGTCTAATAGAAAGAGAGTAGTGGGGCATTGAATAACTAGCAATATTTTCTTTTAATGCCATATCATGCTGCAGAACTAACAACTGTTTTATTAACTTGTATTATTAAATAGTAACCTTTTATTACCAAGAAAATAATACGTCCGTTAGCGTAAATTACGTTTTAATCAGGCCCAGCTTGGAAATACCGCTGTATTGTTAAGACAAAGGATACACGGGCACCTTGTGGTTGAAAATTTTCTGAGAATATTAAGTAAAATAGGTTCATTATAGACTGGGTTTATGGAAAATAGGTTGACGATCTACCTTATTGTATTTTACCCGACTGCGCGACTACAAAAACCGTGTTATGTTTTACACGCGTATCTTTGTACCCTCGAAGCATCCTGACGGCCGCCCGATGGATAAAGGCTAAACACACAACAAAAATACAATACAAAAAATCACATCTTTTCTCTTTATAATAGTTATAAAGAGAAACTATGTGATTTTTTGTGTTGTATTTTTGTTTGTTCGTTTGTAATTAATAAACTCAAAAACTACAGGACCGATTTTAAAAATTCTTTCACCAGTAGAATGGGTTATAATCACTGAGTAACATAGGCTATAATTTATAAAGATATCACGCGGTTGAAGCCGCTGAAGGAACCTAGTGTTTTTTATAAAATATCGGATGTTATATGTCAACAAGTAAAGTTGAGGAAAAAACCCTGGCCATGTGGGGTCTCAACTTTTTTTCTCATTAGAACTAAGTTTTTTGCTTTTATATTAATACTGTGTGTCATTACTTATGTTAAATAATAATATTTTCTTTCTCGCTTTCCTTATATAAAATAGCGGCGAACTTCAACGCCAAGGGATTTTATAATCGTTAACCATCATCGTTTAATTGTAAAATTTTAGAAAAATCGTCTACTTTTACAATGTATGTAAAAGAACCAGATGTGAGAACCATGTATCTATCACATAAGTAATTAATTTATCTTTCGTTGCATTTTTTTTTTAGGTAGGTACATCGTCTTCATATATAATTATGTAACTAATGTACCTACATATACAAAATATTGTAAAACTTTTTAAAAGAATATCGGTGGAGTTTCATGCCTATTCTTTTCCATTCGAAAACTACCTTTTGGAAGGGGCGAGAATCAATTCAATTTTTTGTAAATTTTGACGTTCGAAAGTGTCTTACAAGGGCCTATTTGAAATAAATGATTTGCCTTTGACTTTGACTTCATCATCGTTTTCCTGCATTTGCCCCCACATCCTACTGGGGGTCGGCGCAACACGTTTTCTTCTTCCATTCTCCGATGTCACGTTATCATTCACTCCCTCTTTTCTCATATCATTCCTCACAAAATACATCGGTTTTTTCTTCGGCCTTCCTCTCCTATCCATCCATCAACATTTATATTCATCACTCTTTTAGTCACATGCGTTTCCTCCCTCCAATCACAAGGGCTAAACCAAGGGCTCCAATATCAAGCCAAACGAATTCCCTCCAACTTTTCTGTCACTGACGCCACTTTCAAACTTCCCCAAGTTTGAAGTTAATTTAACCCGGACCATTCCAAACAAGGATACAACAAAGCTTGTTCACTCATGAAGACAAAAAAAAAAAAAAAATACGTGTAGAAAAAATACTTTTATTTAAAAACACACTTATACTTGTACCTATTGTGTACATGTGAACCCAGCCTAACAGATTGCTAATCCATTTGCTACAAATTATGTAGAACAGTGAAAAGTATACGACACAGTGGAGTAAGTAATTTAAATTCTAAGTGCTACATTACGGTGGGTACTGACCGGTGTTACCGGGTGTAAAGTAACATTTTACAAAGCGAGCATTCTTGCAGTCAGTACGTGGAAACGAGCACAAAAACCTGAGCTGCGAGCCGCTCGTTGCTCGTTTCGAATGCTCCGCCGGCTGTCGGTTTTTTGGCGAATCCCTTTGAGTGTTACGCGGTTCAGCCAGTACGCCTGCAACAAGTCGTCATGAGCGGACGTGCCACATGAGTCGATTCTTGGCTATAGTCTTGAGGACGGGCGATCAAAGAGTTCGAAACGAGCATGTTACACGGATATTAGGACACAGCGTAAGGAAACATCCTCGCTGCGAATGGTACATTACGGCCCGTAACTCCGATTAGTACCCACCTTTACAATCACTCGATGTACCTATAAGACTTTTTTTTCGAGTTTGTGACTAAGCAAATGCTTTAAGAAATCCGTTTACACTGTAAGTCAGCTTACGCTACAGTGTCCTAGAAGAGCGGTGGCCGCCACATGACGGCCGCATGAATGATGGCCGCGAGGTTTGACTTTACGGTGTCAAAAAATGCTGTCTAGGAAAACACACTAACTTACTTTCATAAGTAACGTTTCGGTGACGTCATTCGCTAGTAAATTGCGGAAACTATCAGGTAAGTTAGCAACTTTTTAGTGATTCCTGAATATTTCTCATCGATAGCAGTCCCTTATCAGTGCATGTTCGTTTGACCTTCTAAAGAACACTTTTTTTTTATTTACATAATCTTAGTACAAGAATATCTAATCTTTCTTTTAACTCTAATGATTGGTGGAATGGTTTCAAACTTAGAAACGGCAATGAAATTAAACAATGAAAAACAAAATAAAACTGATAAATAACTCTTATCTATTTTTAACATAATACAAATAAATCTTGTGAACTTACAACTAAATTACTTCCAAAAATATTTTTCTGTTCACACACTTCATGAAAAATAATTCCAGCTAACTCGATAGATGGCGTTGGCGTCGAATTAGATCTCACTATGGTTTCCTTCCCGCGGAAAACATAAGAATGGCGCGTTGCGGATTTTGACTGAAACAAACATACATACATACTTTATTTTTGGTAGAGTAAAACCTGAAGGTGAACACCCGAAGGATATCTTTGCTCTTAGATTTTATAATTTTTTATTTTTCATGATGTTTTTGTATTTTTGTGGACATGTTATTAATTTGACGGGCAGCGCCGCCTACTGGCATTTAGTGGTACTTAAGAAATTGTATTTTCCGGTTATTTTTTTAAGGATATTATTAGGGTAAGCATAAGCATTATTTTAATTGTCTGACTCGCTTGAGAATGTTGTTTCTGAAAAACAATGTTAGGACCGTTATCAGTTCACCTGAAGGCTAAAATTAATGGTCTTAAAAGAAACTGCATCGTGGTAAAAAGCTACACAACATAAGATGTAACGTACTTTTTCCACAACGTTATTTGTCAATTATTATCACACTCGAGTAGATAATCGCAAAACTCAAACACATTGGTAACCGACATCTCATCATCACCTGCCTAGCCTATTCCTAACTATGATGCGGTCGGCTACCAATCTAACCGGCTTATTTTTGAGTCGCCCAAATCCGGGCGAATCGACCATTTGAATAAATATTAGTTTTTCTTGAGGCGATTCGCACGAATTCAATTTATACATCTTTAGCAATACTTAGAGTGGCGTACAAAAGTGATTTAACCGGATGCAGCTGAAAACCAGTATTTTACATGGAGCGACTGCCTACATGACCTCCACAACCCAGTTTATACTTGGTGAAACAATACCCCTTGCTAAGATACGACTTTCGGGATTCTGAGTACCCGCAACGTCTGAAAGATCTATAAATGACAGCCGGGACTACGGCCGCGCGCACTTTGGACACGAATTTGTATCGTACGTAAACATAATGATCGTGGTCGTACGAATTGAGTGCGCACACTGAATACGTTTTTCTCCGTCAAATATACCTATTTGATGGAGAAAATATGTTCCGGTGATATCGAATGGAACGTACGAAAAATCCCAACAAGTTCGGGCTGTTTTCGTAGGTCGGAACTATACGTACGACTAACTCGTACTCAGTCGTCGAGTCTTGAAAGGTCGGCTTCGTGTGTGTTCGCACGAGTAACATTCGTAAGAAAATGCGTCCAAAGTGCGCACGGCCTAACTGTTTAACGTGCTTTCTGAGGCACGCAGGACTCTCGATATGTCATGCATGGTCACTCATCCGCGGAACGGCCTCGGCTAGCGTAGCTTAACCTTCGATTGACCCGTACAGCCATACACAGCAGTAAAGATCGAACACAAATATCGACACCACATAGGTATACAAATATCAACATCTCATACACAGCAATAAAGTACACACCCACACAACCACACAACACACCCACACAACTACACAACACACCCATAAACTGCATATTAATCAACCCTAAGTTACCTAATAACGTTTGCACGATATAACCGACAAAATAAAACACTTTCTTAAGGCTGAATTGCCTGTCATTTGCCAAATGACGCGGGTAAGCGATTGTATCCGACTAACCACTCGTGAGAACTATGCTTACGGGTTCATGGCCCACTAATATCTTTATATTTACAATGGAAAAAGAAATAAATATAAATGTAGTGTAGGTCGTTAAGATTATATTATTAAAGGTCCTTGTGAAATTGTTTCTATTTTGATGAGACTGGCAGACATAGTAACACGTAACTTGGCGTAGATGCACAAAATTCGTTTTCGCTTGTTTTTTTTAACAAAAAGAAAAATGCATCAACAGAAAAAAAATTGCGCAGACACACACACATAATCAAAAATAAATTAAGGTAATACCCAAGGAATAATGACATGCAATTTAAGTGTAAATTTTTTTGTTGCATTAATAGGTATGATGACAACTTTTTTATTTTTTTATCTCGTCTTTGACTTTATTTAAAAAAATTGGACACGTATTTTTTTCTTTTTTTACGTAATCTAAAGATTAAGGCGATACATTGAGGTGAAAAGTGCCATGACGTCACGAGTATGTAGATTTTATACATACTAGAGTGACATAGCGGCACCCACTCCCCAACTTAAATGCGTTTTATCTAAGTAAAACGCAAAAAATACAGCAAAAAATACGTCTAATATTTTTTTATTATCTGGCTGACGGACTAATTAGAATTTCATTTTTTTTTCTCCCAATACTTACGCCAAAACCTTGCACAGTTACGTGGGAATATAGCAGATGTTATAAGTACTTATGCTACTGATATTTTAGAAAAAGAAAAAAATAATTCGGGTCCACGCGGGCGAAGATGCGCGCAGTAGGTAGTCATGTATATTTTTTTACGTTGCCACATTTTCTTAAAAAATACTTTACCTTAATATGGGTTTATTTATACCGAAACGTTTCATAACTTCCTTAAAGTTAAGTAATGGTTATAGTTTGCATTACCACTCATTTTTGTGCCTTTAATGTATCTTAAGAGCGTGCATTCTGTAAGTGGGCAACGTCGCAAACAAATGTCAAATATTTCGCAGTTTTCATTAATTTGGCAATATTACTGTATGGAAATATGAAATATGGCTAACTAGTGAACTAAAATATTGATTATGAAATGCAATAATTAATATCGTAACAGCGAATATTTAGTTTAAGATGTAAAAAAAAGGATATGGAAACTTTCCAAATGCCTTTTTTACACCTAAAACGGCTACAACATCAAATTCAGTGTTATAATTGCAAATCATTATTAATATTTTAGTTCACAGTTAGTGATATTTCATACTTCCATACAGTAATATTGCCAAATTAATCAAAACAGCGAAATATTTGACTACAGTTGGCGACGTTGCCAACTTTTAGACAGAATACTCTTAACTATAAGTAACGTTTATAAATAAGCCCTTTTATCGATAAAACAGTAATCCAGATTCTAATCGTGAATGGAGTAAATAAAAATAGTCCTTGACTTGACTAACTATAACTGTACATCACCTGAGTCCTGGGCTCTCTTGTCAGTCATGCTTGCCTGCCAACCTTACTGACTGGATTTACTACTATATAAATAAAAAAATAATATAATAAAAATCTTTATTGATATTAATACCTTTTGTTAGGTTTGTAGTAGGAAGGCTGTAAGTAATATACAAGGAAGTGGTTTACACACTGACGCTTTATTGGACAACCCTACCCAAAGTGACAACAGGGTGGGGCTTATGTCATCCTGACAGTTATGACACATGTCAACCAATCGCAGCTGTGGCTGCGTTCACACATCATAGTTTTATACACAACACCTTTGATATTGCTTAAGACTAGGATACATAACTCGGTTAACTAAAGGTCATACGGATGAGGTAAACTCTGACTCCTAAACTCAAACTCAAAGCATTTATTTCAAATAAACCAACTTCCTGGCACTTTTGAATTGTCAAGGGGTCGGTCAGTCAGAAAGATGAAGCTAGATGCCCATTCCAAAGCGTAGTAGAACGGAACGAGAGGAACGGGCAAGAAACTGCACGGACACTCTTTTAAATCATGATATGGTTACAAAATATAAACTAGGTACTCCTGAGACTTAGTAGTCAGAAACATGATCTATGTTCGTAAAACCAGTGCAGACACAAGAGAAGAAGAAGAATATAAATATGAAAACACAAACAAGTAATATTAAGGTGAACAGGTTAAGCTATTAACGCCAGCGCAACTTGCACAGTTTCAAAGAAAACAATATTCTGCGGGAACTTTATGTGGCCGACTGTCACACCGGATTGTTGCATCTGTTTGTTATTTTATTTATTTATTTTGTTATTTATGTACACACAGTGAAATAGATACAGATACGACATAATCACGATTATGAGAACAAAGGTACTTCTTATTTCTTAAGAAATTAGTGCAAAAAGTGCTAATTAGTGTGTTTCTGTTAGTGCTAAAAATGAATAAGTAATAATACTTTTTTTTTTATGAAAGTTACGAGTATTTTATTACTAATCAAATTAAATTAAACAATTATGTACATTTAAATTGTGAATATGTACAAGTATATATGAAAGGGCTGGGGGGGAACAATTATAGGGCATCAAAAAATTCGTCCGCATCACTGTCAACGGGAAAAGTGCCGAAATGGCTGGCAGCATTGCCACGTTGTATGGCAATTCTGATTGCAGATGTTAAGAAATAAACACAAAAGAGTGAACGATGACAAGCTGCAAGGTCAGAAAGAAGAACACATTTTTCGCCGACCCAAGTTACATGAGACAATGCTATGCAGAAGAAGTCTTGCCGTTCCTGTTAAGTTCTGTTTACATTTTTTATTTTCGGTTGAGTATATATAGACTTTGATGTTTTTTGTTGGTTTTAATGTTTTGTGTTACGCAATGTAAATTATTTTGCATACTATTGTATAGAATCAAGTTTTTTCTAACTGAACAGGCAGTTGTGCTGCTGGGGAGTTTATTGCGCTACTTCTTCTTCCCAGCTAAACCACTAGGAAGTGGTGAAGAGCGGGCGTTTTGAGGACTGTCTATATAAAAGTGCTGATTCTCAGCCTAGTTTGAATAAATGACTTTCGATTTAGATTTTGAAAAATGTTCAGCAGGCAAGTACCTTAGTTTATTTAGTTTATTTGGGACTAAAAACACCTACATAGTGTTAGTTTAAAGATTTATATTTTTAACCTTTCAACTGATTGCGACAGACGAAGCTGTGCACGTCTTTTAACTGCAATAAATATGATGTTAATGACTACAAAGTAATAGTTATCTTAAATCTTTGAAAGATATTTAAAAAAAATGAGAAAAATAAAAAAATTACATCTAAACTATGATTTTTGATTTGCTAGACAAAATGACAGCTGCGATCGACCTTTTTTACACGACTGCCCAAAAAGGAGTGTAATGTTTTCAGGATTAATGTACGTATGCATCTATGTGAGATTCTTTGTTCCAGCATAACTTTTAAATACCTGAACAGATTTGGATGTATGGGGGTATTGTTAGAATCCATACATCGTCCACAGGCATACAATATTTTTTGAAAAAAATCAAAATGGCGGCAGTACCGCTCCATATTCAAATGTGTAAGAACAAACTACACCCCATTGGGGCTGTTTTTTTTTTATATCATCGTAAATAATTAATATTACTGAGACAACACGATAACTGTGAAGGTTCTCCTGCAAAGAATGTTTCAGTGGTTCTTGGTGAGAGTCACTCGGTAACCAGCAGTGCTATTCTGTAACCATCTCACCGTGAAAACTTAGGTGAAGTGAGCGTGGAGTGAGCTATCATTCCACAGGGATTGACTTTATTGACACCTCACTTCACCCAAGTTTTCACGGTGAGATGTTTACAGAATAGCATGGCAGATTATTAACTAGGTTACTTTTATGTCGACACCAAATGTCTTTTTAACCAACTTCAAAAAATGGAAGGTTATCAATTTGAAACGTATGTATAATATTATTGGAACTGCAATACATTCACAATGATAGTCTATTAGGGCTTCCAAAAACAAAAAACATTCTGAAAAAAACCGTAAAGGGAAAAATAACTTTAATTTCGGAAGTTGGTGGTAAACAACGAAAATACAGAACCAAAGACTAAAACTTAAAAAAGAAAACAACCGGTATCCATAAAAACTCAGCAATTAAAACCATATACGTGTTTGCTGCAATATATACATAATAATACACCCAATTAAACACATCTAATAATTTATAATAACATTGAATTACTGCTCAGCCCTCTTCCTCTCTCCTTATTTTGCTGTGCCCGACAGGGTCCATATTGATCTCTTACTTATTAAACCATCTATGTAATACATATGGAATGCAATAAAGAATTGAGTACTGAGTATTGTATACGAGTAGGCGCAATCAGTAGCATGCAATACTTCTCGTTGAACCAATATCAATGCTTTCAAATGATACAATCGCGTGCACGTTCCACTGATAACCACCGGTTACTTAAGCGAAAACGAAGCTTAGATTTACCGTACGTATTGGTGTTATATGGGTTACCTCGATAAAAGACTACTTCATTCTTTTCTCGATATATTTTTAGGGATCAGTGTACTGTAACAGTTAAAAGAACTTAGAGCATTTATTTATGAAAGAATAGGGATAGATGGAGAAACGACAAGAAAAGAAAAAAAAAATAGGTACGTTTATTTGCGGTGACATGACATGACATGACATCTAAGGGAGCATGACGAACTTGCTGCCAGTTGCTCAGGCAAAACATAATATGATCAATTGTCGAGGTCACAAAATATGTACTTAACAACTGATAATTACCTTTTATTTCTTTAAACATTAATACCTACAAAAATATCTACAAAGACGTACGGTGTAACACCATTTAAGCTTCACCAAGTTCAAACGACACATTCATATTAAAATTTATGACTGAACTTTAAATAGTTACGGCCAACGATGCAATATAAGTTTCATTGTCCCACTTACCAACTTGTCGGTTAATGGCTGCCTGTATTATGCTGTAAATATTACAAGAAGTATGGCGGCGAGGTTGGTCGGCCATCTTTCTTTTTTGTTTGGCGCCAAAAGTTGTATCTTGTAACTTCGTGTTATTTGTTCAGAGAGAAAGAGGGTTGAGATGGTTTTAGAGTATTTGATTAATTATTTTTGTTTTGTTATTGTATTGATGTATGAATGTTGCGATGGCCCATTGGTTAAGGCTTCGCCTCTAAAGCCGAGGTTGTGGATTCAAATCCGGGCAAGCACCAATGTGACTTTTTCAATTGATATGTAAGTACCTTCTTACTAAGTTTATCTTAGATATTACAGACATTGGTGAAGGAAAACATCGTGAGGAAACCTGAACTAATAGTTTAGGTAATTTTTGTTTACGGTAATAATGATAATTTTTAAGAAGGTATACTCGTATATATTCTTCTTTCAAGTGGATACAAGGTGCGCGCCTTCAGCGGTTGGGGTCTTAATGTACTCTTTCGGAATACTCAAATGGACTCCAAACTCGACGCACCCGAACTTTCGCGGGATGCACATAACGGAAGATCGTGGGTGATGCATTCGGTTTGAGGTCAGTGGTGTACGGACCCCCGATATTGTTCATTCCGCAGAAGTGCAGGGGATCGAGGCTTTTTAAATGCGAAGACCCTCCACAACCGCGAGGTGTGGTGTGGTGTGGTCTCAGAGATTTTTTTTTATAGACGAATGGGGTATTCACCGTGATGTGGTCGCAGTGGACCAGGGTTTCACCTCGCTCTCCATGGCTAAAGAGAACTGACGCAAAACTGTAGTACTGACTACCGATGACCACATGGAAGTATGGTAAAGCAAGGAGCTTCACGGGCTCTTCATGAGCCTGGTGTGTAGACTTTTTAGCGTCCGTATCCTAGCTACGTTTTGGTAACCGTTTCGGGAAAACTGAAGGTTTCGTCTGTGCAATTATGGACGAAATTATCTTGACAAATAACTACCGGAGACATATTATGAAGGACGTTACATAAATTGATATAATATATGTGTACCTTTCAACTTAATTGGTCCTTTAGATTCGGTGAAAATTGACTGTGACAGGCGGTTCCGTTTTTCATACGGATATACGGAACCCTAAAAATCACATTTCTCTTTATTTAATCGGAGCAGAAACTACAGATACCGTGAACCGTATCTACGTGCAGCTAAAAAGCAAAAACACAGTAAGGTAAACATACGAGCCAAAAATGGAATCCTCGCCCATATTTTAAAAAGTCTGAAAACTGCTCCGTTGTGTCTTGCGCTATGAATAGTATTTCGTTTAGAATTCAGCTCTTAAAGAAATTCTTGTATCTCCACTAAAGTGCTGGGTTAAGGTGTGAGCGAGAGCGAGCTGCATAAAAAAAGAGAAGGAATATTATCACTATTGTGATATTGGAACTCTTCGTGAAAGAACGTTAGAGACGGGAAGTACTGCCATCATCGATATAGTTGTAAAGCTTGATTTACATGGTGACATTTAATTGCTTGAGAGTTTTCAAAAAAAAAACATATACTATTTTTTTTTAAGTTTCACGTGCTTTGCTCTTTTCTAGTCTGAAAGGCACCCCGTACAAAGGCACATGGTGACACCATCGAAAAGAAAAGATGGCTTCAGAATCAGAAATATTATACATTGGCGTTGGAGCGACGTATAATCGATTTATGAAACAAATAACACTATGAAAAAGTAGAATCGTCCTAGATATACCTAATAGATTTCATTCAGTAATAAATACAATCATTCAGTATAATTAACACATGCTTCAAAAACGGTGAAAGAAAACATCGTGAGGAAACCATGCCTGACAGATATTTCTCGACGGCATGTGAAGCCAAGTCAGAGGACCACGGGCGGCTTTAAATTTCCGACACCTGTACCCTAATTACGTAATACACGATCAATCAGAATCTGAATCGTTTTGAAACAGATTGCTAATCCATTGCTTCGTACGTTCGAAAAAAAATCTGCTCAACAACGTAAATAACACAATGAATGTCGTTGACCTGTCAAATTGAAACAGATTAGTCGGAATTGTCAACGAAAATGTGTTGCGTAATACTAAAGAATATAACATTTGCCGCGCGGTCGTGATCTACAGCGACCTATCTATATGGAAACCTCTCAATCGATTGCGTACCCAGGTAGACCGCTGCAAACACATTCTGTCGAAGTGGCGGATACTCACCCATCCAACATCCAGTGTGAGCGCGGTGCTTCTGATCAGACCATGTACCACTTGCTGGAGTGTCCTAAGTGCCCGTTCACTTATACTAAAGAAGACCTAATGAACGCCGCTGATGCCGCAATGAACGTGGCCACCTACGGGGTTCAAACAATACAACATTTAAAAAAAACCATGTCTGATCCGTAAGGGTTGTTAAGTATCGTACTGAGAGTCTATTTATGTGGTAATTTCAAGGAAAAAAGAAAAAAGAAATCGCCATTTTTTTTTTTCAATGGGTTATTTTACATGAGGCGCGGGCGGCCGTCATTTAGCGGGTGTCTACAAGTGATAACTTATGATCCCTGTTGAAAATTTGCTTTTTTAGTGAATTTGGAGTAAGTTTGGTACTAATAATGTGAATTTTAAATAGCAACTACTTTTTTATTTTCAATAATAATAAGATTTTTTATAACTTTTTGGTAATGTTGTTGCAGTGCTCCACGGATTCGATTTCGAATCGGCCAGCGTTTTTTTTTTTTTATATTGTAAAAAAAAATACCATCGATTCGAAAAGAAGAAGAAGTTTGCAAATGTTCGTCGTGGAAGATCGTCAAGATAATATTAGCTCTCTGCAGAGAGAGATCAAATGCATCACCGAGAAAAGTATAGTTTGTAAGTTTAAGTTAAAGGAGAATTACCTCATTTTCATCACGGTAAAAGATTTATTCTTCACAAGACCGTTTAGGCTCTAACAGAACACCTTAAAAGCCTCAATTTGTCACTTATAAATTAAAGTCTGCGAAAACTGCCTTCACGTCGGCAATGTCGTTAGAGTTATCAAAATAACTTATGTGTCGCATAAATCGCTTAGAATTCAAGGCTTGCACACTTCCCGCCCTAACTCAAGTCAGCGACAGGAAGTGATTGTTGGAAAAATGGCCGCGTTTCCGGCACCGTAATGGTGGCATGCTCACTACTCGGGCGGGCCCGGGAATTGGTAATACTCCTGTTTTACTTACATACACTATGTTTAGTATGTGTAAGTAAAACAGTGATGTGCAGAAATGTAGCAGAACCGAGGGCGCGGGAGGGACAAGTGACAGTCACTTTCAAAGCGTTTTGTATTTCTACGGCTTTCAACAGGATTGACATAAGCTTCTCGGTACCTTATGTTATCCAAGAGTGTGATTAGTTTACGTTGCGCTTGCCGCCGTAAATACGTGGATGGATGACCATCGTTACATACCGAGACCCCTCCGTATCTCGGAAAGCATGTTAAGAGGCTTACAACAGCTAAAGCGCGGTCACTGTCGGACTGAATAGAAATGAAAGAGAAGCGCGATGACACGACGCAGGTAATTTATTGCAAAATATGAAGCAGTTAGCGATTTACAAAAAATCTATTGATTGGACTGGAAAATTAAAACACTATTATGCTAATATGTAGCTTGTAGAATAATCTGACAAAAAATCAGAATGATTGCATTTAAATTAATATGATTTTTATTCGTTAAAAGAAATTTTTAGAGGTATCTTCATGATTTTTTTCTATCGTATGAAATTAGTTGTATTATGTTTTCAACACACTATCATACTAGCATATATCCTGAAGAATATCATATATTTTTCTGATTTTGTTTACTGCAGTGGATCATATTCTTTTACGCATTATAAAACTTGCGTTTAGGCACGTTTAGGTCCTGTAGTCCCCTTAAGCCTTTAGCCGTTTGAAGATTACCAGCTCTTTTCTAGTCGATTTAAAATTTGGTATTATGTTACTTCAATGATATTAGAAGATCATAGTAACCTTGAACTGATGCTCCAGCATCACCTGGAATTTGCAGGATACCCAACTCTCTTAGCAACTTACAGCACAGGTATCGTGTTTGGGCTCATTGGAATGGTCTCAATGACCCATTCATCCATTATAGATAGATGAACAGGGTCTGATGATGGAGTAAGAAAGAGAAATGAGGAAATGGTTGTGTCAGGGGGCTTTTTAAATTTTAATATAATTTCACTTGTACTCCGCTTAACTGAAGTACGTGTCAAGGCAGAAATCAAAACGTTTTTGGACTGGACGAAAATGGACTGATAAAAGTATTTTTTTTTATTTGTTAGTTCAAGACCAGTCTCCTCCACCATTTTGAAGTCTGTACGTTCAAAGGGAAAATATGAGTTAAAAAAAAAGGAAAAAAAGCACTTTTTTTTTTCTCCTGGGTTTAGATTAACAAGAGCTGCCAACCCTAACTACCACAGAACACATACACAGTATAGTGCAGTATTGTCTCTCCTTCCCCTTTTGAATCCAACCAAAGGTTGTCTTTAAATGATCTCTTTTAGCGATAAAACCGCCCATTTCACCCTATAGTATATATTTATGTATGTAATCCCATAGTGGGATTTATCTTAGTCCGTAGGTGTGTCCGTGGCATCACAGTGGGCCCTATCAGCATACCAGCGCTGCGGTATTTATTTATTTTTTAAATATCGCCGCATTATTCTGAGATAGGAGCCTTTTTGGCCTCGCACAGGTCGTTATTATTCTGTTTTAAATTCTCCTTTTTTTGTTTTTTATTTTTATTATTACTTACTGTTTGTATTTCCTATACGTGTCCCAAATAAAATATTTTTCTTTCTTTCTTTCTAATTTATATGGTGTAAATACAAGATTATTCGTCTTCACAAACAAAAAAAAAAATAAAAAACAAAACACTACGTTTTGCAAAAAGATCCATTTAATTAGGTTGTCATTCTTTCAATCATACTCTTTTTAATTTTAGCCACACAAAACACACGTAGTTGTCTGAAAAACACATAAGAATGAAAATATCATCCATACAGTTTGCATTTGGTCTCCACTTTAATTAGGACCCCTTTTGCACACAAACGAATAACTTGGCTCAAGAAATGAAGCGACTGGTGAACTGTGACGTCACAGTTAAAGTTTATGCATCTCTGTGTAGTCTTTAGAATTTTTTGAGATCATAGTTTGAATATTATTAAAAGCAACTTAGCTTATTACAAAAAACAACAATCAAAATGCAACTCGGTTAAGGTGTAGACTGACGAGCAGGAGATCAGAAATTCGATACCTATCTGTTTGACTGTATGATATGAACGTGACCGACTCTTTTCCCATAAATACGACGATTAAGAGCGTGCATTCTGAAATTGGGTAACGTCGCAAATAGATGTCAAATATTTCGCTGTTTTGATTCATTTGACAAGATTACTGTATGTAAATAAGAATTGTGGCTAACTAGCGAACTAGAATATTGATTATGAAATGCAATAATTAATATCGTAACACCGAATATTTAGTTTTAAATGTAAAAAAAGTATTTGGTAACTTTCCAAATACCTTTTTTACACCTAAAACGGGTACAACATCAAATTCAATGTTATAATTGCAATTCATTAGTTCGCTAGGTAGCCACATTACTTATTTCCATTCAGTAATATTGCCAAAATTAATCAAAACAGGTAAATTTTTGACAGCTATTTGCGACGTTGCCAACTTTTAGGATAAACGGTATCCTAAAAGTTCGCAACGTCGCAAATACGGGTGGTTTTATACTATAAAATATTTAAAAAATGCATTTCACAGAAATCTAAAGCTTTTGATGACAGGAATCTCTTTGATTGGGTATGTTTTGCATTTCTGTATGAAACTGCAGATATTTTTTTACCGAATTTCCTTAGCGCATGTTATTACAACTTCTAATTCTACACACTTGGCGAATAAAAAAGAGCTAGACTGAAGAAAAAATGGTAACATTTTGACCATTACATTTTTTTTCGTAGTTGGTATCAAAGTGAAAGATTCAAATCTATGAATAGATATGTAAGTACTTACATTGTAAAGTAATACTTTTCCTCCCGTGGGAAAATATTAGTTTTAAAATCAACCTCTATATAAAATACCGCTAATCTTCAACTCGTGCGCCGAGTCACACAGACGTCAAAGAGTAAAGAAGAATGGAAGCGACTCGTCGGGTTACGTAAGTGCGTCGTTGCTTTGTGACGCACGGTCAAGTCCTGCTTATACCCTGTTTGTACCATGCTTGTGCCATCTGCAAGGGTTTATTTACGAGTTTTGGATGTGGACAGGTCAGACCAGCTAATAGCCAACAGCTTCGCCACGCACTCGTAACTCGACGTTACGAGTTATGAAATTAATATTGGCATTAAGCTTCGTGCAGACTAGCGCGACGCGACAGCGCGACGCGACACCGGTTATTGTTACACCGTGAAGTTTTCTTAGAAATTGTATTGTTCGAGTCGCGTCGCGTCGTCGCGTCGCTCTGGTCTGCACGAGCCTTTAAATTAATATGATTTTTTTATTTATAAGCAGACCTTTTTTTCCTTAAAAAATCCATAAATTTTGTTAGTAAAAAAATATGGCTTACCTAATCAGGTAAGCCATATTTTTTGACTATACTATGTTTATTACCTCTAGAAGACCATCCTTTCATGCATATTTTCTATACAAAAAACCTTTTTTATAAAAGCAAAGCAACGGTTTTCCAAAAAAAAATTGTTATTTTTCAACTTTGATTTGTTTTTATAAGCCCGTTGTGTTTTTTTTTTGTAACAAAGGTTTTTATTTTTCACTTTTTAGTTATGGTACCAATTTGTATACCACTACTTGCTATATAAACTAGATAGGTAGTAAAATTGTGACAGTAAATACGTATAATATCGAAACCTAACTCAAAAAGTACCCAATTCCTCTACAAATTGAAAAAAAATAAAAACGTTCCACATTTGACGACAAAATCGATGTTCAAACATAAAAAAATACATACAGACGAACACCTCCCCTTTTTTTGAAGTCGGTTAAAAATAGTTTGCACGACGGCTTTGTTTTCTATCTTACCACAAATCTTTCCGATGTGGATAGGTTGTTTGGTGACCTCATTAATTGTAGTGCTCATTTCAGAATAATAATTAATTTTTGAACAAGCAAAGCGCGTGATCAAACTTAGAATCTTCGTTTCGATCCTCGGGACGGGCCAAGAGTTATTCCTTATAGATAGATAGAATATTCTTTATTATGCACACCATACAAATTACAGAAATAAATTTGGAAATTTTACATAGGGTGACACAATGGGCGGTCTTATCGCTAAAAGCGATCTTTTACAGACAACCTTTGGATGGATTAAAGGGAGAAGGAGAGATAGATAACTCTGAGTCTGAAATTTGAATTTGATTTAAACTGAGATTCCTGAACACTGTTACTTGATAGCTGGAGTCCATTGCCACTTCTAGTTCAATCTCCTTGGAGTACTTCAATAAATTTTATTTTGTTGTTAATAATTTAATTTCAATTCTATCCAATTTCGCCTAATTTTATCTAAGTCTAGTCTTAATTATAACTAGCTGTTCGTGCCCGGCGTTGCTCATGTCTCTATCACTATTGGTTTTTCAACTTTACAGGTGGAGTTTCCAAAAAAAATCTTTCACACGAGCCTTGTCCAGATAATTACGAAAACAACAAAAATAATATAAAAATCAGCCAAATTGTAAAACGATTTTTCAGAATTTAAACCGGAAGGTTTTATGTGTAAGTATAATACTTTATTTTTATTTTTATTCACAAGGCAACTACAACAGGTAACAATCACAGTACCATATCACTACGTAATAACCTTACATACCTACTAAAATACCAATTAAATAAAAAATCTCGGTGTTTTATCGAGTTGTAAAAACGGTTTAGGGATAGACTGCTCAATTCCCAAAATGCCAACTGAGTCTTTAATGGACTAATTCTCATAATGGCTAATTCTATAAATGGCTAATTCTCAAAACGCTTAATTCTAAACCTTGCTCCGCAAGGTCGGGCGCTAGTGTAAAACATTTGGCGAACTGTGTACCTACTTGAAACACGTATGTGGTGTGTTTAGACATCCCGCACAGTTTAATCTAGACTACGTTGTAATTATGAACTCTTAATGAGGATACGCACTTAAACCAAGAAAATATTGAGTACGAAATAATTAAGATACACCGAATTACTTAAGAAAGAAACAAAATACGTTTGTTTGCGGTACACATTTTAATTGGCCGTAAGTAATCATATCATTTCATTTCAATTTTCATTAGGATTGTAGAATTTTGAAGTGTGGATTTGATTTTTAAGACATTGTTCTGTGATCAAACTCTTGATATAATATGAGTTTATTTTCGTTTGAAAATGTAACATCTTTCCGAGAGGAAAGATGTTACATATTGCAGGAAAGCGAGAGCTTTCCTGCAATATGTGGGAGTGATTTCGTGAAAAGGGACGGAAGTGTGTAACAGGAAACCGGGGCAACGCGCGCTATTTGATTTGACCAATGAATGCGCGCGGTGCTAAATTTGGCCGTCAGAAACGACCTTGAGGAGGCCACCTTTTTAATGTTGCTTACTACCTTAATGTTGTTTATTACCAAGGCGAGATGTCATCATAATTATGCGACTACTGTAACTACTGTAAGGCTCACTCGTTTTTTTAATAAGAATATATTATGTCTAAAGTCGTATCCACACAAAACCTTGCATCATCCGCATCGCATGTAATTTATCAAAGTCAGGGCAAAGCGTCGCGGCGTTAATTACCTTGTGTCGGATCACTCATCGACGTATCGACGCCGTCGATGTGTACGTCGATATAGACGCCATATTTAAAACTGTAGGCTCGACGTTCGGATCGATCAGACGGTCTGTAGCTTGGGGAAAGAAGTCAAATGTTCGGTCCCGATTGTCACTCGAGTAGAGAAATAAAAAAGCAAATGTGTTTATAAGCATAAGAACAAGAACACCTTAAAACTATGAAAACGGATAAAAAGCAAGTTATTCCATAAGGCCCTCAGCACCGCCTATTGTCAGATGGTAATAAAGATCTCAAAGTCAAACTCAAAGCATTTATTTCAATTAAACCATTACAGGCACTTTTGAATTGTCAAGGAATCGGTCAGTCAAAAATATGAAGCTAGTTGCCCATTCCAAAGCGTAGTAGGTACCTATGGAGAAGAACGGGCAAGAAACTCCACGGACACTCTTTTAAATAAAATAAATTGTTACAAAGTATTGGTTACATCATTCATGTTGAAATTATACATATGCGAACAATGTAGAAAGACGTGCACGTTAGAAGCGTCCGTAATACAAAGATAAAACAAAGAACAATTCAAAAATTAAAATCAGCCATGGCCGCTAAGAGTTGACCAGTCCCAACTGACGGCGCCCGGTCACGATCGTCCAAGCCATGATTGAGCGCCACTGCATTAAATGAACACACAGGAAGTAAGTATGTGGATAAATGGACCACAAATGGGTGGCCATTATTCGTCCCTAGTCACTGGCTGGATACATATAATATCTGGGAAATTGTCATTTCCGCGCAAACAGTATTTAATTTTACTAACGGAATAAACAACAGTGTAAAGGTGCGCAGTTTGGTTTAGACAATCTCTACACACTAGAGCTCTAAGTCCTATCGTCCACCACGCTACTCAAAAGCAACGTGATACATACTCAGATCACCTATAAGTAGCCAGAATTTTACATCCTACTCGTATTATAAACGCGAAAGTTTGTGAGGATGGATGGATATTTGTTACTCTTTCACGCAAAAACTACTGAACGGATTTGGATGAAATTTGGCACACAGATAGTTTATAACCTTTTATTCCGATATTACCACGGGATCGAGCCTTATGCGGGTGAAACCGCGGGGCGCAGCTAGTATATATATTTCAATGGAGGTCCATACACGACACGTTTTACTAACGCGTTATTAACTTGTTTGATTGGTTGGACGACATACCTTAAACTGGCACATAGCAATCAAAATACCAACGAATCATGGTGACAATAAAAGATATAGTAGACCAACTTCCCCAGATGAAGTAATTCACAAGAAACACTACATACGAATCAATCAATCTGCCTAGGCTTTTCCCCAGACGTAGTAATTCACAAGAAAGACTATATAAGAATCAATCAATCTGCCTAGGCTTTTCCCCAGACGTAGTAATTCACAAGAAACACTATATAAGAATCATTCAATCTGCCTAGGCTTTTCCCCAGACGTAGTAATTCACAAGAAAGACTATATAAGAATCAATCAATCTGCCTAGGCTTTTCCCCAGATGTAGTAATTCACAAGAAACACTATATAAAAATCAATCAATCTGCCTAGACTTTTCCCAACTATGTTGGAGTCGGCATCCAGTTACATAGAGCCACTGCCTATCTGACCCCCACAACCCAGTTACTGGGTAGCACGATACCCCTTGGTAAGACTGGTTGTAAGACTTTTTGGGCTTCTGACTACTCGTAACGACTGTCAAACATCTACGAATGACAGCCGGGACCAACGGCTTAACGTTAACGTGCTTTCCGAGGGACGGAGGGGTCTCGATATGAAATGGATGGTAACCCATCCACGAACCGACCGCTGCAACCGTAGCTTAACCCTCGATCGACCCATGCGGCTGTTATCATATAGCCACAAGAGCCCCTCCATAAAAAACTATATCTATACATATTATAAAACAAAGTCGCTTTTCGCGTTCGTCTGTAAGTCCGCGTTGTACAGATACGCAACAGATTTTGATGAAGTTTTCAACACAATTTAGAGAATGTATTCCGGAAGATTTATACATTCATTTTAAAATTATAGGTAATTAAAAAATCTCGATGTTTTTTCAAGTCGTAAAAACCGAAAGCGAAATATTAGTATCTTATTCGCGATCTCCTGACTTTGATTACATAGAAAATGTAAGTAAAAACCTTATTCTCACAAAAACCACTTCATGATCTCCTAAAACAGGGCTTCCTCTCTCCTACCCTTTTGCTGTGCCCTACAGGGTCCATAATGATCTAAATTAAGTACACGTTATTGTAAAGGAATAAAAATATTGAGTATTGAGTACCTTCCGGAGCAGCGCCGAGTCGCTACTAAATAAACATTATTCGCTGTCGAAAAAACCCGAAGTATCTCGAAGAAATATCAGAAAAAACACCGGAACAATGAATGCTAAGATAAAAACATCAACTACAAGTTCCATTTCTCTTTAATACGGAACATTAACCGCTTCGAAGCTCAATAACAATGTTATTTTATTTCAATTACGTCGTCTTCCAATATTATCATCATTTTACAAATGTTCAGTTTTTCCAATGAAATGGAAGGGAGAAAAAGCTTTGTTTACAAGGGTCAGGGTCACTTGAGGAATTGAAACACATAACATAAACATCACCCCTGTTTTTCACGAAGGGTTGGGCAGACGTGTACATGTAGTAGTACCTATAGCCCGGAATTTGGAAGTTAGCGGTATCATACCCCCGGCTCTTTTCACAGCTGTCCGTACGGGTTCAGGAGTCACCCGTGAAGCGCTAGAACATTGTTTCACAGCGACACAGATTGGTCAGTACGCGACCCGCTCCGGGTAGAGCCCGTACAACGTATCGTACTACTCCCTCGTTTTAGAGCACAGCGAGCTGGGTACCCGTACGGGTCTCCCGGACAGCTGTGAAACCTCACACGGCTGGCCGGCTGGCTGGCTGGCTGGCGGCTCTCACGGCTGGTCCTGCGCCTGATCTCTCTCCGGTCAACAAAAGGAATCATCACTTTTGAGGCAACGTGGCCACCTACTGGGCTTAACTCACATAATACATATATAATGTCTATTGAAGTCGCATTCAAGAGAGATCACAGGCTAAACGGGGCTGTCTGATCCTAAAGGCACATAGGTACTACAAAAACTTTACCAGAAAGAATTAAAAATTCATTTTTTTTTTTTTTTTCATGGAAAATTTGCTAATTTTCAAAACAAACAACAACTTGCTGTGCAACGGCCACCCACCCTCCCGAGCCACATGTAAAATACCCATTGACAAAAAAAAAAGTGGCGATTTTTTTCTATTGCTGGAAATTTCCTCATAAATTGGCTCTCAGTACGACACTCAACAACAGCCTTACGGGGTTTTTTTACATGTTGCATAAGTGCACCCGCTCGATAATTAAAGTTTTGATAAAGTTCTGGACATATTTTTACACGACTACGGTGAAGCAAAAAGGAGGGTTATGATTTTGACCGGTTTGTATGAATGTGGGTATATGTTCATCCGTTCCATCTGTTCCAAAAATTGTCGCGATATAAAATCACACGTGGGTATAGCTTGTCCACTCTGAAATGACGCGCCCCACTATTTACGCACACAGCGGATTTCTACGGGTAAAGCTTCGTGCAGACTAGCGCGACGCGACAGCGCGACGCGACACCGGTTATTGTTATACCGTGAAGTTTTCTTAGAAATTGTATTGTTCGAGTCGCGTCGCGGCGTTGCGTCGCGCTTGTCTGGACGAGCCTTAATGCGCTATTAAGGCGCATCATTTCAGAGTGGGCTAGCTATACGAAGGCTTACGCACTAGCCACGTGTAGGATATATTTTTTATCAAGCCACACGTTAAATCATTTCCTCTGAAATGCCACAGTACTAAATTACATTAATGATTCACAGAGCGAAGTTGTTTGAGCTCCACCACTTAAACTATGGACTTGGGTATAAACATACACTGATAAATAATTATTTTGATCTTGCATATTATGCTCGACGTATGTAATGCCTGCAACGTTTATAACGACTCCCAGGAATATGGATTACGTAACCTGTCGGATAGGATACGCCACCCATCTTTGACCTGACGGAAACCAAAAAGTCGGTGTCGAGGTGTCGTGGATGGGACACCCGGCAGGCAAGATTAATTAAATTAACAACGTCTGAGAGTAACTAAATGAAGAAACTATTACCTTTAAATGGGCACAAATCTGAGAAATTGTACTACTCGGTCCTTACCAACGTTTATTTATTACTGTTCAAGTATTTCTCATTGTAAGCGGATAATATACAAGTACTGAGTCCATGGTAACAGTTTTCGCATCGATGTTCCTGCCACTCTGTACACCAATTCTGTTACAAAGTAAAAAACAAAACAAAAAAAAACAAACTAACAGAAGACTTTTGACAGATTTAACATCGGGTCCCAAACTAGGCACAGCCTAGCCGTCTAGCCGTCTTGGTGACCCAAATTATACACTAAGTTAATAATTTACGTGTTCTGCTAGCGCAACAACAAAACTAAAATTAAAATGAAATTAATATTTTACATAAATTAACAACACTTTAAAAAAAAAAAAAAACGTTGTGAATAATAGATGTCTAAAACCATAAATTCCTAATAGGAAGACCTAATAGAACTTCACTCGACCAGCAAACTGTTTTCAGTACTTTGGGTACCAGTAGTGGTAAAAAAGAATGCTTATTAAAAACACCGACAGGATGCTGGACATAGGACCTCGGCTACTCTCTCCCAGCTGCTACCAGCTACCCTGCGAAAATCGTCGCCCCTTCAACCTAAATATTTGCAAAAAACTAAAGTTCAAAGTTTACCGACTCCCAACCAGCCGTTCCGTAGATTTAATGTGGATTATAAATCAAAAACAAGAGAAAGGCCGAAAATTTTATCCAAGTACTTCCCGCCTAGAGGGAGGTCTGTCGGAACTGTTAACAGATGTACCTCTGTTATCACTACCCCTGTTCTCACCCCAGATTGGAACTGTAGGTAAACATGGAGGAATATGGGTTCCTATTTCGGTAAACGAATCGTTTATCGTACAAGGCATGCATTAACGAATGGTTAACTTACCAGTCGTAATTAAAAAAATATTTATGTAATTCAAATGACTAAATTGCAAGGCCACAGTAAAATACCTACAACATACGGTCGATCTTTTTTTTTTTTTTTTTTGAGGATGGGAAATTATCAAATAACTTCTCCCGCTCTGGGTGGAGCGGGAGGGCGTGTCAGACTTTTACTGACTAAAACCCACCCGTGTTCCTTCCGTTGCCTGTGTGCCGAGGTCGCGATATCCCTTTCAGACAAACCCGCAACCCCGGCAATAGGAAGGTGCTACCGCGGTCTGGTTTGGCTACGGTCGATCTAGCGGATATTTTGATCATTACCAACGATGTAATAAAACTATACTATTTGAATTAGTCCAACTTTGTTGTAGGTCTTTTTTTATCCTCTACGGGGAAGCTCTTGACCTGCAGCTCACCTGATGGTAAGTGATGATCAGGCCGAAGGTGGAAGCGAGCTTCCCCCAGAATCCTCAACCACAGAACACCTAACTGGCTATCTTACCTCTAACTGCCGAAACACAACAATGGTGTTAACATTGTTGTTATGGCGACAGACTTCGATAAGATGGTGGTAGCTAGCAACTGGGACCAAAACGAGCAGAAAATTTTGTCCCCACCGGGAACTGAACACGGGACCTCTGGGTCTAAGATAGGTGGTCTAACGACTAGACCACAGAGGCGGTTAATATCACAATATTACATACACATAACCAAAAGAACCGCCTTCCGCATAAATATTCTTAGAAAAAGAAAAGAAAATACGCCATTTGCAAAACCGTTGCTCTGCGGCCGCCCCGCCATCTTTAAAAGACAAACTTAATTTGGCGCGTAAACAACAGCCGGGCTTCCATCTATCAAATTAATGAGAGCTGCCAATACCATGCGACCTCCCTAATCTGTGTCGGGGAGAGTGTACTGCACTAACGCCCCGCTTTTGCGGTTTATTTTGTACCCAGAACTCGGTGGATTCGAATTCACTTGAAGACAATGGTGAAATTGGATGTATAGTTCAAACATCTGCAATTTGAAGAGGAAGCTTCGTCAAAATAAAAGAAAAATGGATTTTGTGGTTGCAGTCTTTAAAAAAAATATATTCATCATCATCTTCGTAGCCTTTAGCACATGGCTAAGTAATAACAGCCGCATGGGTCGATCCATCAGGTTAAGCTGCGCTTGCCGGGATTGGTCCGTAGATGTGTAATCATCTTTACATACCGAGACTCTTCTGTGCCTTGGAAAGCACGTTAAGCCTTTGGTCCCGGCTGTCATTCAAGGATCTTTGACACTCGTTACGAGTCGTCAGAAGTCTGACACCAGTCTTACCAACGGGTATCGTTACCCAGTGACTAGGTTGTGGAGGTCAAATAGGCAGACGCTCCATGTAAAATACTGGTATTTTTTTACCGGTTAGACTGGAAGCTGACCCCAACATAGTGGAGAAAAGGCTAGGTAGATGATGATGATAATGTACATGTATATCAAAAAAGAAGGAAAAGAATCTAAAAATAATTAGGGCATCAAAAAATTCGTCCGCATCGCTGTCAACAGGAAAAGTTCCTTAAAGGCTGGCAGCATTGCCACGCTGTATGGCGATGCTGATTCTTTGGCCAAAAAAAGGCTTACTTTTTTGCACGTTGTGTAAATTGTCGAATTTCTTGTTACTTCACCGTCGATACTATGATGATCATTACTTCTGTAAACTGAACTTCAACAGCAACACCTACACCCACAATAAATCAGCAAATGGGTCAGCCGCGTCGAGTAAATGAATACAACAGCATTTCCAACTTACAAAATGGCGCGGGTCATCAGAATTATAGCGTGCATGGCGAGAACGTTTGCGGATAAGCAGTGGTTGCATTTCTGTAGCTCAGGCTTGGATGCGGGCTTCAGTTGAACTATACAGAGCTGATAGAACCACTGTGTTTCGAATGATATAAGGCTGTTTGTAAACTGGTCTACGTCTATCGATATTCAATTATATGTGAAAGAAGAACGAATGAAAATTTTATTTGACTCTGGTTAGGGCACATAATATTCACAAAAAACCAATAAAATAGAAAAATAAAGATAACCTAAAATAATACTGTGTGCCTCGCGGCTGCGCCAAATAGGCCCAGCCGTGAGGTCAATGTAGATAGGTCATATTCTCATTACAGTACAAAATATTTTAACTATATATACTAACTATTTATACTATTATCTAACTATAGCAATGGTTGGATAATAATTTAATTTATATTTGATTCAAGTAATTCGAATCAAATATAATACCGAAATCGCTCGAGCCGTTTTTGAGAACGGGATTACAAAACAATATATAATACAAACGAGCAATATATAATACAAACGAGCAATATTTATCAATAGCAATAGCAATATTGATCGTTTAATAGTATAAAATCTGGTTTATAGCAATAGATCCAGACCCAATTACATGCGACTTGATTTTGGAATGAAGTTACATATAGCAGATTATACTCTGAACTGAACGCTTGGAGAATGAGAGCTAGATTAAAGAAGCTTTCATTAGCCAAGTGTGCGAAAGCAAACGGAACTTCATTCTAACCAGGTGTCCCACTACACCTCTTGACTGTTTATTTTATTATTAATAATTGCTAGGTATCAACACCTGTATATATTTCCACAACAGGCACAAAGGACTACACGAATAGTAGAGCTCGCAATTACCCCCCGACGCAGCTTTTGTTATCCCTCACCGGTGATTGAGCTCATTCAACTTATCGCATCGCTATTGCATTTACAGGGTAGGGTCTAAGGTTACATTTGTGGAAACATAAAACGTGTGGGTCTCTCAATGACTGCAGAACATAATTTTGTTCGTCTCTTGTATCAGTTCAAAATATAAGAAAATAGGTCGTATTTTCTTATATTGCCAACCGGACCCTATTACTAAGGCTCCACTGTCCGTCCGTCTGTCTGTCACAGGGCTATATCTTTTGAAATATGTATAATAGGTAGGTTTGAGTGTGCGGCCTGAGACTATGGCCGCTATACCAACAAATAAAAAATTCAGTAAGTTTACATTCAAGTGGATTGAGTTCCTAGACCTCACACTAGGATTCCCTGTGTTGTGAGATCCAGGCTCCTTCGTTTACAAACTTTTACATAAAATTCTCGGGTCACAGTATTTGTAACAAAACTCCTCCGAAACGGAAAGTTTGTGTGTATATTCAATAGGTCTGAGAATAGGACGTAAACTGTTTTCATACCGTTTGAAAAACAGTTCACATCCTATTCTCAGTAATAAGGGTGGTACACTCCATTTTTTTTTTGTGGACAATTCTTTTTATTTTAATTTTTTTATGATCCGGCATTAAAATACATACAAGCCTAAATACATGTGAGAACGACGAAAAACGTGAAAAGCGTCGGTAACAGAAATAAAAAATAAAGTATTAAAAAATTAAATTAAATTAGAATAAGCCGTGGTAGCTAAGAGATGACTAGTCCCTACTGACACGAACATGACGCATGGATTAGCACCATTCAGCTCAACCATTTTGAAGGGAGCTAAATAATCCAACACACGCGCCACCGTCAGCGAGACATTAGAGTGAGCATGACATACTCTCAGCCGCCAGGACACATTCAAGTCAATGAAAGACATACCCTGTACCTAAATGGTAGCTTTGTAGTCGGTACATAGTACTCACACATGTGCTATGCAATTATACAATGCAATGGTAGGTAGGTAGGTATGGTATGTAAGTAAGTAGGTAGGTAGGTAGGGTAGGTAGGTAGGTAGGGTAGGTATGTAGGTAGGGTAAGTAGGTAGGTAGGATAGGTAGGTAAGGTAGAGTAGGTAGGGTAGGTAGGGTCGGTAGGGTCGTGAGTGCACGTGTATTTGTGAATTGCCAATGTGTGTACTGTGAGTTTTTACTTAAGCTAAGAAATTTTCTGTCATGTCGTAGTCCAGTGTAAAAAGTCAGTTTCTTACCGTCACTGAAGAAACTCTTAATAATTTATAACAATATTTCTTTAATAGACACGCTGAATTTTAATTTGTTTGAAAATACAAGGAGAGGTTTATAAAAATGAAGACTACGAGCCGTTGACCAAGATGCAAATACCAGGTTAAACAGTACAGTAATCGCGGAGTCCCCGCTTCTTCGTGGATGGCACTATCTATACAAGGATACAAGTTCTCCCCGAACGAGTAACAAAGGCTCTACTTATTCAATCAAATCTAGTCATCTGCCATTCTTATCAATCAAGCTATTTGGTCCGTTACCATCGTAGTCGTCTTCCATTCTAGCGAGGGCGGAGGTGACGTCGCCAACCACTACGGAGGCGGTATTGTCGACCACCAATCCGGTGTCGGCGTCGTCTCCCACTCTGGCGACGGAGACGGCGCCTGCGTCGTTAGCCACCGGGGCGTCGTCATCCACGGTGACGGCGTTGACGTCGTTTGCCAAGGCGTCGGTGTTGTCAACCACCAAGGAGGCGTCGGCGTCGACGTTGTATACCACGGAGGCATTGACGTCGTCGTCATCGTTGTTCTCCACGTAGGTGGTGTCGTCGGCACAGGACTCACAGGCTTGTCATCGTCACAACTGACAGGAAATTCCTTGTGGCATGCCCTGTCAAACTGTGCCAACGCCTTCTTTTCAGAAAAACTGTTAGTCTGATTAGAATAATTAATACAGCCTCTTGGCAAATTATCCCCAAAAATGGTGCATATTTTCATTAGGAACCAGATATCTTCGACTCCAAAAACTGTACTTCTTGGCTCTAGTTCTATAATAGGAGTGAAGTTGATGCCTAGCTCGGAAAATTTCGCTGAAGCTGAACCAGCTAATGATCCTCCCAATGCAACGCACTGCTTAAATGTTTGGGGGTCTATCCCGGCCTCGCACAGGCAGTACGCGCTCGGCTTTCCTGTAATCCATAAAAATGACGATTTTGTAATAAATCTGAGTTTGGGTTCTGGTTATCGTCAGTTTTTTTATCAACCGTATTTTCTTTGTCGTACAATTAACAGTGTCATTACATAGACTGAGATTTAGAATGCGATGTTGAGTATACTCTAAAAATAGTAAAAATACCTATAATTTAATATGGAACTCGTGCTGGGAAATACTACCACCATTGTTCTTTCTGTCATCAAGCAGTGTTGCTGAGCTCCAGTCTGAAGAGTATGGGTCCCGATGTAAATTACAGGCACATGAAGCCGGATTTATAACATAGTAATACTATATTGTGTCGTGTCCTGACACGTTCTGACGCAGTCTAACACCCGAATACTGAAACGCCACTCAAAACTTAAGCGTTACTTATGACTCGTTTAAAGCCTTTTGATTGGTTGAAACTAGTTTTAAGTAACGCTTAAGTTTTGAGTGGCGTTTCAGTATTCGGGTGTTAGCCAATTAAAACTTGTTGAGATTTGACGTAGTCCTGAACAGTGTCGTTAGTTTGGTGTATCTCGCGTCACGACACAACACGACACTGACAATGTGTCAGTGACCTACATAATTTCACCTTTGTCGCTGGGACGTCGGTGACCATTTACTGTAAGATGGCAATAACCTTTTATGACATTCAAAATATAAAAACAAGCTATACATTCCTTACCTTCAGCCTCACATTTCAGATACTGCGCCTGCAGAAAGGTGTTCAGCTTCAGGTCTTCTAAGGCGCACATTTGAGGTACAGTGTACCTTCCACTGCCCAGCATGTAATAATCCACGATTATTTCTCCACCAATATTATCTATGATCCATGGGAATGTTCTGGTAAAGAATTCCACATCCGTGTGGACGTCCCCATAGACGGAAATGTGGTAGACAGCGTGTGTGCTGGCAAACAAGGCGGAAAAGAACAAGAGAATCATTGTAGATGCTTTTCTTACTATTCTTCTAGTAACACAAACGAATGGTGATTCTCGGAAACACCGACTAAAAATACATGTTTCTTTCTCTTACAGAAAAAAAAGAATTATTTTGTAGTTTTTAAGTTTATCAACAAGTAATGTTATTTTTATAATGAAGATTATTTTGATGCAATTAACGTTAAATACTTAGACAGGTACAGTCGACAACGATTGCGGTAAGGATCAGTTAATCATTCGTAATTGTTACAAATAAATAAATCTTATTTATTTATCACACAACACGTAAAAGACAAAAATACATAAAGATAGGAGAGTACAAAGGTACCGCTTATTCTATAATAATTCTTCTCTTTATTCTATGACGAGAATAGTTTATAAAGATAGCAATAATTTAAAAAAAAAACATAAAACTGAGAATCAGCACTTTTGAACAACATCGAATCAATCAATCATCTCGGCCTATCGCAGCCAGTCTATCTTTGCCACCTTTTTAAGGTTGGTGCACCTAGCGGGGGAGGGGCGTCCCGCACTGAACAACTAACACAAGTGCTTAGCATATGTGCTAATCAATTAATTATTATTAAGATTGCCGCTTTGGTGTCGTGGTCGCAAGTGCGAGCGTGGAGTCCTGGGTTCTATTACCAGGTAAGGTAGAGAGTTATTTAATATTTCCACAAGGAATTACCCAGTAGCAGCCGTTTGGAAGTTGGTGGTGTCCGTGCCTCGGAAAGCACGTAAAGCCGTTGGTCCTGCGCCTAATCGCCGCCCATCGGAATATGAGAGTGAAGGAACAGAGAGTGCACCTGTGTATGCGCACACGCTTGTACACTATAACATCTTCTGCGTACTTGGCTAATCTCCGTTGAGGTTGGCCACCGTGGCCGAAATCGTTTGGGAGGATTATTACCTATACATGTATTATATTATAGCACATAAGATACGTTTTATTGGGATAGATAAAGTCGTAAGCCTAGGATGAGATTGAAATAACGGCAAAAGCTTGAGTTCACTTATTGATTATTAAGAAGTTCTAAAACTAAAACTAACTAACTAACAACTACAACTAACTTCAACTTTTATCGACTTTTGTCGTTAACTGTACAGGTGATATTTTGTGATAAGATACAGGGAATTTTCTTAATCTATTTAATTGTTGTGTATTTGTGCAATTAGTTATCTATTTAGTTTAGGTTACTTGTACTGGTTACTGAAGTTTATAAGGAAAATTAAAGTAATTATTTAGTTAATCAGTGAATATGTCATCAGTATTTCTGTTTAGCCTGTTTATTGTTTTTATTTATTTCAATTTGTTATCAGACTCAAAAGGTCGGTAATCCGAATTAATGCTACTATCATGCAGCTTACTAGATTCTTTTTTTTTATCATGAAAGTTGAAAAATAAATTTGAAATGGCTGTTCATAAAACAACCAATCTGCCTAGCCTTTTCCCAACTATGTCGGGGTCGGCTATCAGTGTAATTGGATGCAGTTGAATTGCATTATTTTACATGGAGCGACTGCCTAACTGACCTCTAAAACAAAGTAACTCGGTAACATGCTACCCCTTGGTAAGACTGGTTGCCAGACTTTCGTGTTTCTGACGACCCGTAACGATTGCCAAAGATCTACGAATGACAGCCGGGACCAACGGCTTAACGTGTTTTCCGAAGCATTGGTCTCGATATGTAATGGATGGTCACTCATCCACGAACCGACCGCGACAAGCGTAGCTTAACCTTCGATTAACCCGTGCAGCTGTTATCATTTAGCCACGAGCATATATGTAATTTATAATAAATGTTTAATAGATATACAGCATGTATAAGAAAAGTGTGGTCAAAGGGTACAGACTTTCCTAAGATTTATGTCTGTTCTAAAGGAGAATGGCCACGGCCCATACAAAAAAAAATCGCAGGCGCGGCGAAAAATGTTTATATTTTAGAGTAAAATAAATATAGTTTTTCTCAGTTGTCATCATTGCCGAATCTAGTCACTAACTGTTTTTTTTGCCCATTGAAGTTTCGTAGGCACTCAAGGCAAATAATGTTTTTTTTTTAAAGCTGTCTATAATTGACATTATTTCTTATGATTATTATACAAAAAACTGGTATTAGTACTAAAAACTGGTATTATTACTAATGTACTTAGTAGTTGATTATATTCAATAAAACATTGATTAAAAAAGTTTTACAACATATGGTATTACAACAGTCATCGCTATCACATAAGTAACCGATAATAATGATATCGTAATTACAATATTACTTTTTTAGATTTAAGTACTAATAACAGTATTTTTAACTTTCTGCAGGCTTACCTAACTCGATAATCATAAGAAATAATGAGAATTATAAATTGATAGGTTATATAAAAAAAAATAAAAAAAATCCTTAAACGCCAGCTAAGACAATGGACAAATAAAATATGTTAGCCTCTGAATAAAAACATTTGAAACTGAGAATAAAAACATTTTTTTTTTGGCCTTTCTCCTTTATTCATTTTGATTATATTCACAAAACCCTGTTACACCTCATCATAATCATTATTTCAGCCCGGAATCACCCACTGCTGGGTATAGACCCCCGCCCCCCGCCCCCCTTTTTTCTGCCATACTTCCCGGTACCGTGCGTCTCTCATCCAGGTGATTCTTTAACGATATCATCAACCCAACGCGCTTTTGGACAGCCCTGGTTTCTTTTTGCCTAACCTTGGCCACCATTCCGTCACAGCTTTACTTCATCGGCCATCTCCGGTCTGACTGGATGTCCTGCCCAACTCCACTTGAGGCGCATCACCCTGTCTCCGACGTCGTAGCCTTTCGACCGACGACGGATTTCGGTGTTACTCGGTCTAGTAAGGTTATGCCAAGCATGGCTCGCTCCATGGCCCTTTGTGCTACTCGTATGCGGTGGACAGTTTCCGTTATGAGCGTCCATATGTCGGCACCGTAGGTCATTGTTGGAAAGACACATTGGTTGAAAAGGCGGGTTTTTAGGCACTGTGGGATTTTTTTGGATCAAACAATGTGTTCCAGCTTACCAAATGCCGCCCACTCGAGCTGTATTCTCCTGGAAATCTCTTTGTTGGGATGCTCCTAGTCAAAAGATAGAACATGTCCCAAATAACCGTAATGGTCAACCATCTCCGGACGCTCTTTTCCAACCATAATAGCTGTAACGCCTGTAATTATAAACTGGTTCGTAACATAGTAAATTCTATTTTAGAAAAAATCACCACGAATAAATTCCACATTTTTGCAATCGACGAAAAAACTTGCAAAATGAGTGTTGCGCACTCACCGATTAACCATGTTGACTGACATAGTGATGTGGCGCTGGATATCGATATAGTCATGTCGATAAAATAAACATTCATAGGTAAATAAATACAGGACTATTGTGCAAATAGAGTGTTATAAGAGTTGCACAAGGATTGTTGATTTTTAAGCCCCGCATGACGAGAACCTTGAGAAAGCTGAGACCTTAAGTATCTTGGTTCTTAATGTTGTCAATACGTGAGATGTAGAATCGTCAATCATTGTACCTATAGTCGTTAGTTACAGCCGATGGCATAATAGCCATCAGCTTCGACCGACACCTGAATCCTCAGGTGTCCAAACTCTTGAAGCAACTGCGTAACGAGACCCATTTGGATCAAAGCTAATCCCGGACACGTATTGTTGTTAAGAAGTCTTTCTGGAACCCTTATTTAAAAGCTGGGTTCTTGTCCCCGATACCGGTCGAGGTTTTTCTTTTAAGATGAAAAAATGCAAAATATCTACTCAATAAAATCTAAAATTCACGGGCAGGCAACGCACAGCCTGAACCGCTGGGCCTAGCATGCAGTTTAGCACGTGAATTCCTTTTATAACGAAAGTGAGCACGGAAGGAGTTTGAGAATTCATCCCCTAAAGGGGTTAATTAGGGAAGAAAGTTTGCATGTAACTTCGTTGTTTGTTGATGGTATATCCCATCGGCCACATGTCTTGTTCTGTAATACAACTCACCCAAAGAATAGCAACAAATAAAAAAGGCATCGACTCAATCAAAAATTATTGCGAACATCACTATTTTTGCGTGAAAGAGCGTTTGGCATTTGACCCGATCCCGAAGAGAACAATAATTTACATGCACCCCGGGGCCGCATGCACCCCACCTCTGGCTTCACCCCCCTTGAACCCCATTTACCCCAGCGCGGAATTTTGTCACAAAAAAGCAGTTTTTTTCGCAACAAATTGAACAGCCGAATTTACTTACAAGCGTTCAAGAGTTTGTAGAAGCCATTAACATCACTTTGTTTTCTCCGAAGGGGTGGGCTGTTACGTGGTACAACATGGGTATACTATAGCACCCATATTTGACCAGATAAGTTTAAATACCATGTAATAGAGAACGAGCCTATTGCCATTTACCAGGCACAAATCAGGCACCCCCTACTAAGCGACTATCTAATTACTCAACACATTTTCGTAAACGATTAAGACTAATCTGTTTCATTTTGACAGTTCAACAACATTCATTGCGTTATTTACGTTGTTGAACAGATTTTTTTTCGAACTCATGAAGCAATGGATTAGCAATCTGTTTCAAAACGATTCAGATTCTGATTGATCGTGTATTATGCAATTAGGGTTCAGGTTTGCTACTGAGAAATTCCTGAAGGAATTCCCAATCAGTTTGCCCGACCTAGAAATGGAACCCAATCGCCCTTGCGACTTACAATCACTAAACAAAAGAGGCAGCCGAAGTGTTTGTTTGACGTTGTATAATGAGTAGAGTTCTACAAGAATCTTTTGGTACGTAAATGATATTGATTTCAATTGTCAATTAGGGTGTGTCTATCGAGATGACGTCTAAGGACGTCGACGATCTTGACTACAATTTTTTTTTGTCCGTCAGATATATTATTAAAAAATATTGGAAACGCATTTTTTATTTTTTTACGTAATCAAAAGATTACGGCATAATTGAGTTAAAATGTGACATGACGTCACTTTCCGGTACATTTTATACTGACTTGTGACGTAGCGAACCCCCACTCCCCAACTTTAATGCGTTTTATTTTTTTATAAATATGATAAAGCATAAAATACGCGTCTAATATTTTTTTATGATCTGACTGTCAGACTAAATTTTTTTTTTTTTTTAAATTCGTCATCCCTATTGAAGCAGTAGTGGCTCAGTTTCGAGTTGTACGTCGTAGGTTTGAACCCTGACAGGCGCTTTACTTTGTGTATATTATTTCATCACCACTGCTCTCAAAACGGTGAAGAAAAACATCGTGAGGAAACCGGCATGTTCTAGAACCAAAAAATTCGAAGACATGTGACATCTACCAACCCGTACTGGGCCCGCACGGTGGATAACGGCCCACTCACAAGAGGAGGCCTGTGTCCCAGCAGTGGGAAAATTTTAGGCTGATTATGCTACCGAGATGACGTCTGATAGAGAAGTAGTATGGAATTAAGAGACATGTTAAATTGGAATAAGGCCAGGAGAGATGCAATGCATGACTGAGAGATATTTCGCGACGGCATGTGCAGCTAAGTCAGAGGCTCACGAGTGGTTTTAAAACTCTGACACCAGGTTACTCAACATCACGAAAAGAAGAAGGGCAGCATATTGATGATGAATGATGATTTGTGAAATTGTCACAGAAATTCTATTGACATAAAAGATAGCAGCGTTAGTTCCTATTTTGGCCGCGTGCCAAAGGAACGCCATAGGTAGTGTTGTAAGCTACGTTCAGTGAGTTCAGTCATTATTATAATTACAATTATTTTTGCTCTACTGTTTCAGTCATTTTGTGTAAATTAAGGTCTTTAAACTGAAATCTGATAAGTGATTCTAAGGTTAACGAATAAAAATAGATATAGACGTCGGATTTCCTAATGAAATGTTTGATAACAATAACACCCGTGGCGTGATTGACATGACTTTTTTTTTTTTTTTTTTTTAGTTTGGGAAATTACCAAATAACTTCTCCCACTCTGGGCGGAGCTGGAGGGCGTGTCAGACTCTTACCGACTAAAACCCACCCGTGTTCCTTCAGTTGCCTGTACGTTGCCAGGGGCCACGGTATCACCTTCCATGTCTAAAATTGCAATACGTCAGGGCGGCCGTTTTAAAGTTTTAACCTCTTCTTATAATTCAGTAAATTAGTTTAAACGTACAGTTCTTTTAACATGTTCAGTGCCGGGAGCCCTCCTGGAGGCTTCACCTAGTCGCATATGGGATGCCGGGAGCGCTCGTGGAGGGATCATCTTAAATGTAGGTTTTTCTTAGCGAATACAGCATTATAAACCGTGAAAATAAAATCTGATGGATATTTTGACAAGATTTATTAGTACTTATATAATTTTTTGTTCACGATTACAAATATTCACAAAAAATTTAAAAAGTTCGAAAGTACGTATAACGACAAGACCCCCCGAAAAAACAAATTTACTTCGTTTTACAGTGTTTTATAACACGATTTAAAACCTAATGCCGCTGACTGTCCGCCATGGTTAACTTCAGCGCAAACGTAATGCCGGCAAACCTCCCGGAGGGTTCACTTCCAATATGTATGGCGGCATGGCGTATGAGTTCTATGAAAACTGGGTGGAGTCGAAAGTGTTAAAGCTTATTTTATGCCATCTCTTAAATGATGACAATAAATAAACGACGTTCCCCATAGTTTGCATAATAATAGAATTTTCAAGTCGTTCACCAACAAGTTATAAACTTATTCACCGATTTTTCAACTTGTTCACCAAATTGTCAACTTGTTCACCAACTGTTATCAACTCATTCACCTTCAGAGTATTGAATATTAGTAGGTAAACAATGTTATTTTATAGACAAACACATTATTATTATTGGATAGCCAACAGATGACGAATATAAAAAATATTTGTTGATTTGCTGAAGTACCTACTACTTACTCAAATCAAGCAATGTTGTCCTAACTGAACAAATATTAAATTGAAACACCACGAACCTATAAAAGCCATAAATAAAAAACAAAAAAAAAACTTTTTACAAAAGAATCTAATTCAAAATCTTTGGTTTTAAATTTTCGTTTTTTGCCACCGACTTCCGAAATTAAAGTTATTTTCCACTTTGTAGTGTTTTTTTTTTTGAAGTCCGTTGTTTTATTTTTGTAAATAGTTTTTATTTTTCACTTTTCACCTGCTATGTAAATAACAGTGACAGGAACTTATCATCATATCATCCACATATACTAAGTGGGGAAAATACGTATTATTGAAGCTTACTCAAAAACTATCCAAGCAAAGTTAATAAAATTTATATGGGACCAACTTGGGACCACCCCCTTTCATACAAAAAAGAATTTTCAAAATCGGTCCACAATTGACGGATAAATCGATGGAAATTCATTTAAAAATAAAAATATATATATACATACGCGACGAACATATAACCTCCTCCTTTTTGGAAGTCGGTTAAAAATAGTTCATTTTTTTATTGGGCCACAAACCGCAATATAGCATGTTGTAGCCTCATTAGTTGCTAAATCATGTATTGTTAAATTAAAAGACCAAAGCCATCGTTTGTAAATCGAGCCAAAGTCAAATGCAAATCGGCCAACAGACAAATCTGCTTTGGCATTCTTTTTATCCACACGTTTTTCAGCATAAGCTTTTTCAGCTTGATGTTGGTGTTCAGCTAATTCAGCAGTTATATTTATTTTTTATTTCTCATACTTGGAAAGTACACTTTAAGTCACCTGATCAGAGGGATGAAAACAGTAGTTTTCGTCCCGGGGAATCGATTTTCCATGCTGTCAAAAATTTAAAAGCTATGTAAGACATCTTTCAACTTTATAAACAGCCTCTCTGTTAAATCGCGGCGTGAAATTGTAATGAAAAAATATTAGCAACAATTTTTTAACATGTGTTTTTACTTATAATTTACTTTTCACAAAATTATTATTTAATTTACATAGATTTGAGCTAAATATTTACCATCATCAATGATAAAAAATACTGGCTGGTACCCACAGAAGCAGAAACATAAAAAAAGGCGGGAAAGCGGCAATTCGATCTTCAGTTGTTTTGGCGAGTGCTAATTATTTGCATACCTATACAGATATTTGTATAAAATGAGTTCATCAGATTTAAATATGGATTTGTTTAACTAATTTCGTTTTTATTTACTTTCCTCATATTCGAAATGAAAAGCAGAGTGTTTACGTCGGGTGAAAGACGTAGGTATTTAGGCACTCGAGCTATTGGCGCCATTAAACCATCTCGTGCCTAAATAGGTCCCTTTCATCTAGTGGTGGGTCGTTGTCGAATTTTTGACGGACGAAACGCAACCGTTTTACTGACGACGAAAACGGTTGCAGAAAACGGTCGTCGTTGCAACTGGTTTGAAACTTATCGTCGAGTGAAATAGTTCCAGTTTCTTACAACTATCAACTATTTGAAATTTAGGAAATGGTTTCGTCGCATCACGAACGACTGCGTTGACAACTGGTAATACATTATCAACTCTATTTCATTGACAAAAAGTTCACTTTCTATTGTAGGGACTGTTTTGTAAACGAACGGGGAACGTTAGACGACGACGCGACGAGTGTGATAGATAGTTGAATTAAGCTTTGTGCAGACTAGCGCGACGCGACAACGGTTATTGTTATACCGTGAAGTTTTCTTAGAAATTGTATTGTTCGAGTCGCGTCGCGCCGTCGCGTCGTGCTGGTCTGAACGAGCCTTCATTGCGTTCTCGAGTGTAGTCGTAGTAATTCGTCCTAGTAATTGCACAAGCAACGAAGACTGTTTTAACCTATGACGTAAAACGGTTTCATCGTTGCAGAACACAAAAACAGTGTTTGTAAACGGTTCGTCGTCGCAACGCCCACCCTTACTTTCATCCCTTGTATAACAATGTACGATTGCGGTCTTCAAGCAGATGATGCAGACCGCAATAGTACATTGTTTGTTCAAAATTCAAATTCAAAATTCAAAAGTCATTTATTCAAACTAGGCTGAGAATCAGCACTTTTCGAACGTCAAAATTACATAAGACAGTCCCCCAAAAACGCCCACCCTTCACCACTTCCTAGTGCTTAAGCTGGGAAGAAGAAGTGGCGCAACAAACTCCCCAGCAGCACAGCTGTCTGTTCAGTTAGAAAAACTTGATTCTATATAATAATGCTTTAATGCAAAAATAATTTACATAAGCACAAATTGCAATCAACTCATAAAATAAAAACATTTTAATGAGTAGATTATGTCAACAATAAATGAAAACAAAATTTAAAATAAATTGACTTACAGTAAAATAAAATAATCCAAACTTGTTATGTTACTTTAATTTTAGCGTTTAACACATCCCACTTGTTGCATATGTCTCTGGATGGTTGCTTAACAACAGCTTACGAGTATGGTTCTGGATGCATTTGGCATATAATTTTAACGAGACAGGATTTGAAGAAGTATTTTTGTACTCTCCGTACATTTTAACAATTGAAAGGTTAGCAGCTAGATATTACTTACCAGTCGAATCTCTATAATAGTGACTCTCATAACTAGTAAAGCTCAAAATGTGGTGGTTGACAAAAGAAGCGTCTTCGATAGTCTTCTTATTTTTGGGAGGTTGACGACCTCTTTGATCCTCATCAATGATTCCGTTAGATTATTTCAGTCAGCAAAAAAAAAACAGAAAAACAGTTATTAGTACATAAAGAACACTTTTATGTGTAAGTTGAGATATCAAATAAAGAATATTATTTTGGTTACTGAGATATTTTTTTATATCAACCTATATAAGTGGTTGATATAACAAAATATCAATTTTCGTTCACAAAAACATCAATCGGCGTAGCCTTTTCTCAGCTAAATATCAGTGTTTTACATGGAGCGACTGACCTACACAAACCAGTTACTGGGTAATACGATACCCGAGACTTTTGGGCTTCCGACTACCAGTAACGAGTGTCAAAAATCTACGAATGACAGCCGGGACCAACGGCTATCGTGCTTTCCGAGGCACGGAGGACACTCGGTATGTAAAGATGGTCACCCATCCACGGACCGACCGCGGGAAGCGTAGCTTAACCTAATCGATCGACTCGTGCGGATGTTATTATTTAGCCCGAGCCACTTGTTCACAAAAACGTGAATTGTTAATTTGAGATGAGGTTTTGTTAAGTTAGACATATTAAAATGCGAGATGTCAACATGCCAACCCAAGTCGATTGCTCTTAAAATTATGATTTCTTTGGTACTGTCAATTTTTTCATATATCACATTGCTAATGCGTAGGAAGTATTAAACCAATAAAAAAAACAGAAGTCGACATGATAATGTGTTCCCGCCAGTCACAGATATAATTATGTTATCATTATCAACATCCGCATACCCAGCTAACGACATCTATCACGAGTATCCAAAATTAATGTTTGTTTATTAACAACATGACATGCGCTAAAACCCTCGTCCTCTTATACATATTATGTCCTTTGCAAAATATAAAACAATGATGACTAGCGCCATCTAGTAAGATTATAGCACACTACAGTTATAAAAAGTTGTCAGCAGATGGCGTTGTTAGTAATTATCGATTGTACAGTAATTTGGCATTGTTTGCAGCAGGTAGGCTTCGTTTTGAAAAGTCGCGAATGACGGTAATCTAAAATTATCGGGCCGGTGTTATAAAGTTGGTAATAGCAGGTCAGTCACGCACGGAAACTTTGCCCATAATTTTCATGGGGCTGCGTTTAGTATTACTTGGTGCTCGACTAGTTCAGGTTTTGTACCAACACAAAACACTCGACTCATTTTACAAACTTTGGAGAATGAAACGTCAATTGAATGATATCAGCTGACTATTCTATTATTGACCCCATTGATGTGCTACACAAAATTTCATGCCGTGGATGTAACAAAAAAATGTACACTCTTGTTTAGTTGATAGAGATGTCAGATTATACAAGTTCGATGATGTATGAGGCCGTCTGCGCAAAAACGGCCTTATTACATTTTATCTAAAAAAAATGTTAGTGGGCCTATCGTCGTCAAAAACCTGTTTTTAAGGAAGCAAAATGGCCTAACATTTATTTTTCAACCCACCAAAAGATGGCGTTAGTAACACACACACATTTATTGCATTAAAATATTTTTTTAATTTCTTTGATTATCTCAATAAGACCGTCCTTGCTCTTGCGGCCTCATACAGGAGGAGCCTGCTATGGCGTATGGAATTTGGACTGGGGTTGATGAATATGCAATAAATATTATAATGTAGCCTTACCGGGCCTTAGACAATGCTTCTTTGGGTGGTTCTGATTGTTGTATTATTTTATTTGAGTAAACCTAACTCCGATGTGGAAAACATTGTCGTGTAAATAACCTGATTTTAGAAAAACCTACTTAACATAGCCAGTTTTATTATGCGTGATCTGCCTAAAACGGACATCTATATCAGTAAAAACATCCCTGTCTCTGTACGAGTGAAACAGCAAGCGTACTCTCCCGTCTCAGCGCTCCACCGTCCTTGAACGAGCTCTATAATTCGTCCGTCTATCTCCGTCATTTAATTCCATTCGAAATTACAAATAGCTTCTTAGGGCGTTCCCAACGATTACACTTGAAACTTAAGGCTATTACAAACAATTTATGATGGCTCTGACTTTCGAAACTCGATTTGGGGAAGTTCCCAAAATAATCGCACAGATTTGTCGGCAGTTTTAATATGGGGTCAACGGATTTGGGGTGCGTTGCGAGTGTTGGAGTATAGATTGTTTACAAGCTGTTAAATAATCAATTCAATTCAATTCAAATCTTTATTGCATAATATCTCATTTGTGGACAAGATCTTAAAATAATAGTTACAAAGTCGGGCACAACAATTTAATACATTAAGAAAAGTAGCATGCCTTAAAATAATTAAGTAAATAGAAATTAATTGTACGTACGTCATAATTAAAAAAAAATAGGATTTAAAGTTATCATTAAAAACAAATCAATTTAAATAAATAACATCACATTTTAGTGATAATGTCATCACAAATTATATCATTAAACATTCAATTAATTTGAAGTAAATACATGACATTAATTAATAGGTATCATAAAAAATCTATTGATATTTAGTGGTATGAGGAACAGGGTGTAAAGTTCACTCGTCCACCATAGAAAAGGGAGGATCCTCCGACCAGACGGGTGTCATGTCTGGCGGGCAAATGCCCAGAGGTTGAAGACGGGAGCTTGTATATATGTCCACCGCGCGGTAAACTCTAATTGCGCGATGCAGGATTTGTATGACGTCAGGATGTTGTGTGACGTCAGGTCTTTGATGCGTAGTTCGCATGTGGCGATGTAGATGCCGCCACAGATATAAAAAAAAACTAATAATAATGTCACAGATTAAAAGTTACCCATGTTTAAGTCCCATGTAACAGGGGGCGTGCCTATTGCCATCAACCGGGCACAAATCTAGAACCCGGGCTGCTACTGAGCAATTCTAGATGGAAAAACCCAATAACATTTTAGCTGACCCGGTAATCGAAACCAGTACCCTAATTACGTAATACACGATCAATCAGAATCTAAATCGTTTTGAAACAGACTGCTAATCCATTGCTTCGTACGTTCGAAAGAAAAATCTGCTCAACAACGTAAATAACACAATGAATGTTGTTGACCTGTCAAATTGAAACAGATTAGTCGGAATTGTCAACGAAAATGTGTTGCGTAATTAGATAGCTGGCTACCTCATGCTCAATAGTAGCGTTTGTGGCCGGAGAGAGACCAGGCGCAGGCCCAACGGCTAAACATGCTTTTCAAGGCACGGCGGTATCACACCCATACACACTCATACACACACACAACAAACACACACGTACACGAACCACTCAAGAGCATGCATGCACTAAATTAGATTCCCACATTTTTAAGTTATTTTATTTTTAATTTTATTGCATAAATTGTTAATGTTCAAGAAACGGGTGAAGACACTGATTCCTGCCATGCTATTCTGTAAACATCTCACCGTGAAAACTTGGGTGAAGTGAGCTGTCAATAGTGTCAATCCCTGTGGAATGACAGCTCACTCCACGCTCACTTCACCTCAGTTTTCACGGTGAGATGGTTACAGAATAGCACTGCTGTAACACAGGTACTACCTAGCTCAGGAGTCAGGGCTTCAAATTAAAATGTAACAACTTTTCTATGTCAATAAAACAATTTATTATTATTATTATTATTAACTTCCAAACTCCCTTCAAATGGAAAAACCCAATAACACTTTTCCCGACCCGGGAATCAAACCCACGCTCAGCAGTCGCACTTGAAAGCACGAAGCCAACGGGACAGTCAAGTGACAGAACTATAGCTACCAACCGCCATTACTGACTGCGTGTGTAATATTTTCGACATGGCAAGAAAGCAGTCCCAGATACTAAGACCGCAACTTTACCAGCGACCATTCATACATTTCGTTAGATGACGAACGTTTTGCTAAATGGATGCTTGGGTACAATTGACCTTAATTGTTTTTAGAGTCATTAAAGCATTTAGCATCATAATTTTCTTTGTTCAACTGGGAAACTTTGAAAAATGGGCCTGTCTGTTGCCTTCCATATAAAATGACTAGCTTCCGCCCGCGACTTCGTCCGCGTGGAATAGTTACTTTGAGCTAACGCTAACTTTAACCCGCGACTTCGTTTATATAGGTAAGTAAGTACTGGGTCTTATAATCTTATATCATGTAGATTGTAGGTTATTCTCAAAAAACTAAACTAATGTTATTTTAAAGTACTTCTGCGTACACTATATTTTTAGTTTTGTTTTCTTCCGCCAGAAGTAGATATTGATTTTCACCAGAACCAGATCTCGATGGGGCAACATATAGTTGCCCGTGCGAAAAACACTCTTGGCGTAAATCTATTATGATGTAAAGGGCAATTTTGTTTTAAATTAAATACTTGTGATGAATAACGTATTTATTTGGATAAGGATTAATAATGTTTACAAAAAACACCTTCGCAAATAATGCATTATTTAAGAAGAAATTTGGTTAGCATAAAAAACGTTATAGTGAGCTAACCTTAAAAGATAGACATGCTGTCGCGGACTTTTTTTTAGAACTTTTAAAGGGGAACAATTCTATCATACATGATTTTTGAGAAACTAACCGTTTACGCAGCGCACGCAGCGGAAGCTCTCAATAGGAAAAAAAATCCCCCGATTTTGAAACATTCTTCATTGGTGCTCCACTCCTATTAGTCTTAGCGTGATGATATATAGCCTATAGCCTTCCTCAATAAATGGGCTATCTAACACTAAAATAATTTTTCAAATCGGACCAGTAGTTCCTGAGATTAGCGCGTTCAAACAAACAAACAAACAAACTCTTCAGCTTTATAATATTTTTATTTTTATTTTTATTTTATTTTATTTTATTTATAATTTATAATTATAATATTATATTATTATATTATTTTATATTATAGTTTAGATAGATTAGTTTAGATAATTGCCTTTTATTTCTGACATCTATAAAATACAGTGAAAACCGTCTATAATGACTTCGCTTAAAGCGTTCTGTTTACTTAACATAGATTTTGGTTATAACGACTATCGGCTATAACAACCGCAATGCGACGGTCCCTTCGAAGTCGTTATAAACGGTTTTCACTGTATGTACTTACTTTTAGAACAGTACCGGTACGTCCCATAGCGAGACAAGGTTATTTTAGCGCGTGGCCGAAGTCGGAACTAACGCCGCCATCTTGTTTTTTGAATACACTTCAACAAAAAACAACATCATGCTGAGATAGGAGCCTTTTGGCCTCGTACAGGACTTCCTTCTTTAAATTTTAATGTTTCTTTGTTTTTTATTTTTTATTTATGTTTAGTGTATTTTTAGTTTAATGTGTGATTTCCTGTGCGGGTCTCAATAAATACTTTTTCTTTCTTTCTTTTCTACAAGTGATATTTCACAAAACAATTGCACAAATCTTTACCAACAGCGCCCCCCTGTGAACGTCATTCAAGCTAAACGATCCATGAAGCAGTGAATCCTTAAAAGGCAATAAACTAGCACCCTGTAAATGGGGTTTTGTCGCTTAACGTCTAGTTTACAAGAGCTTATTACTTGTCGGCTTATCTCTAACAATTGGCTTCTATTCACTAATTATACTAAACAATAATTCATCATGTTTACACGAAGCCATAAGTACTAAGCATTAGTTACTACGCACATGTAAACTAGATACACATAACTGTTTTTTTTTTGTTGTGGTACCTTACCTACCCCATACTAATTTGTATACTTAAAACTATTTGCTATGTAAACAGTGTCAGGAAGTATATGAATGATCACCAAGTGGATTAAATATGTATTATTGAAGTTTACTCAAAAACTACCGAATCAAAATTCATACTGCAAAAGTAACCGTGGAGTTTCTTGCTGACTCTTCTCCATAGGAAACGACCAATTGGAACCGTGCACCTAGCTTCTGACGTTTCATAAGTGCCCTTGAAGAAACCTACATTGGCTCATAAACATGTGAATTAAAATAATTATCATCTTTGACAGTCGTTACGGGTAGTCAGATGCTCAAAAGTCTGACAACCAGTCTTATTATTTATTATTTATTAAGCAAGGCACACCAACGATATATTTACAAGAGTAGTCACAATAGCATCACGAGTCTTCAGTTCTGTGTAAATACATCACTTAAAGGCATGCACAACATTCACAATAAAAGGTTAACAATTCATTACATTATAATAATATTAGAAAACATAAAATATAATTAAACTAGATAATTCAAATGACATTAAATTAAATTAAATTATTATTATAAATTTAAGTATTAAACAATAAAAATAAAAATAAATGTATATATTAAAATTATATTAAAACATACATAAATTCACTGGTTAAGTCGAGGATTATAATAATAGGCAGCTGATTAGAGGACAATTTTGCAGATTTTAGTTTTAAATATTGGCAGACTATCAAAAAAAATGTCGATATTGCTGTCGACCGAACAGGCTCTGTTGTAAGAAGTCAACATTCTGTTTAAGGGAGCATGCTGGCCCAGTCTTACCAAGGGGTATCGTATTACCCAGTTACTGGGTGGTGAAGGTCAGATAGGCAGTCGCTCCATGTAAAATGTTGGTATTCAACTGCGTCCGGTTGGACTGGAATCCGAACCCTGACATAGTTGGGAAAAGGCTAGGAAAATCATTATTAGAATATTATTAGAAATCCGCATTACCCGTGTACGTAAATGCGGTTGCCGGGCGCGTAAATTCAGACTGGACAAGCTATATTTTGTAAATAACTTTTGTTAGTCGCTTTTCATTCATCCTCTAAACAACACATTCGTTGGAGGTGAGAAGAGGCCTTGATCAGCTCACGGTAGCCTGTAAAACCTTACGGGGACGTATAGACTGCCCAGACCTCCATGGCCTTTTCTGCCGACTATTTGTGCCCGACAAATACATCGGACACCGTCCCAGCCGCCGGCGCAATCTATTTGCGCAACCGTCATCGAAAACTGTTGCCAGAGCTGAATCTCCAGTGTGTCGTACTTTGAAGATGCTCAACGCCCTTCTGACTGCCAACCCTGAATGCGATGTATTTGCGGATGAATGGAATAAAATTATGCGTATATCACCCGAATACTGAAACGCCACTCAAAACTTAAGCGTTACTTATAAAGCCTTTTGATTGGTTGAAACTAGTTTTAAGTAACGCTTAAGTTTTGAGTGGCGTTTCAGTATTCGGGTGTTAGTCTGGTGTTCTGTGAGAGAACGTATGCAAAGTCCACTGTTCCATGTGAGTTTAATTAAATTATATACAAAAATTGACAATATTAATCTTTTTATATTGCTATGTTAATTAATGTAATTGGTGTTGTACCGTTTTAATTAACTATAAATAAATAAAACGATCAAATAATTTCAACAATTTCAAAATACAAATATTAACTAGTATCAAAAAACACGAAATATGAGCTCTTTATGTTTGGAACACCGCACCTTATGTAAACATTTCCATAGGTAAGCTTGCCGGTATCTACACTCATATACAAAATATATTTTCCTTCAATATACCGGCATTACGTTGGCTCGATTCCCTGAAGTTGAATAGTGGTAGGGCATGCAAACATATCGATATTTGATATATTTATTGGGGTTTACGATAAGGAAAATCTCGGGATATTTCATTTGAAAAAATAACTGGCAAAATGTATACAAATACATCCGTGGCTACCCCTTCGACGAATACAGGCGTGATAATATTATTATGTAATCTGCGTTCACAATTCATTTGCCAAACATGTAAACAAACACGAGTTTTAGAAAAAACAACTGTAATGCAAGGTTCAGTTTGCGCTACAACTTCATATTTTTTATGACTTTTTCAACAATACTAGTCGGTCTAAAATCACCTTAATTTACACTAGTTTAAAGTTGATGTTTGTCTAAGTGGAAAAAACGTGTTTGTTTACATGTTTGGCAAATAAATTACGAACGCAGATTATGTATATTTTTTTACGTGACAGCATAGCTTAGTCTAAATCGTAGGGCGTGTGCAAAGCGCTAATTAATTGGTGTAATCTGGGTGTTTACCACCTCTGCCTAACCCCTCTCGGGACACATGCATTATTTTGTGTATTTTTTTTTCTTTTTAATCGCTCTTAATACAGTGTAGTAAGTAATGTTATTTACAAATAAGTGTTATTTTTCCTTTAAATGTTAAGTACATACATATACTGTTATTTATAGGATAGATCGCTTCACCGAGACCGCCCACAAAGTAGGCAAGCAGTCCACGGGACGACCTATACCGTCCAAAAATAAATTCGCCCTTTTAGGACATTGCCAAGAGTTACCAAGGCCCAATAATTTCCTTACTCAATAGATTGAGGCACGAAGTCAACAAGATAATTTTCCTGCCTATACTTTCCGTGCGAACGAAACCATAGCGCGATTCAGAAACAGGCCCGAATGGTACAACGCCATCTATCGAGCGAGGGGCAAACTTTTGCGATTTTGATTTATTGTTTTTTTTTTGTAACTTTGAAGAATATTGTCTTTTTAGATACGATAAAAATACTGAGAAATTATATTTTAATGTTTTATTTAAGGTAAACGTAATGTTTTTAAGCCACTTTCACAGCAACTACCTAGTTTATAAATAAACAAAAATAGTATCGATTATTTTACCACATCTCTAGTCGCCTTTGTAAGGCAATCTCCCTATTTACGGGCGTGCAGCGGTGCAGACTCTATTAAATCGACGCTAGGGCGGTGTGTCACCTGAATTAATATCGATTGTAGCACAACACTATCGTCTTTATCGAGATTGAGGAGTCATTAGTTTGTTTATTAAAAGACGGTATTTTATAATTAAAACTATATAAAGAACGAATACTTAAACGTACTTTTTGTGTTTAATACTTAAATAACTTTTTGATCAGTAGCTGGTAACGCCCTAAAACATTTTTGAAAAAAAAACCCTATTTACAAAAAAAATACAACTAACTTTCACTAAAAAAAACTGTGTCTTTGGTTTTGAATTTTCGTTTTTTGCCACCGACTTCCGAAATTAAAGTTTTTGCACTTTGTAGATTTTTTTGTGGAAGTGTTTTTTTTTTCACTTTTTAGTTGTGGTATTTAAAAAAAAACATACATACGGTTAAAAATCTGTGTTCCGTGTAAGTTCAGTTGCGTCTGCCTACACCCATAAGAAAAAGGTGTAAGCTAATGGTTGTAGTACAATTAGTACAATTGTACTACAACCATTAACAAATTGTTGTTAGTACAATTGGCCATTTTGGAAAATATAGCTTTCCTGAGGGCCGAGCCAGTAAGTATGTAGGTAGAGTAGGTATGTAGATACCTACCTACTCTACCTACATACTTACTTACATACCTACCTAGGTAGGTAGTAGGGTACACTACACAAAATGGGACATTATTGGCACAACGAACTAACGGAACAATTAATCTTTTTACAACGTCATTCTGACTCACCAATAAGTTATCACTTAATATAAATATTGACGGATTACCAGTTTACAAAAGTTCCATCCATCAATTTTGGCCAATTCTATGTAATGTACCCAAAAATCAAACAAATGTCTCCGCTGATAATAGGGATATATGAAGGAAAAATAAAACCTTTGAATTTGGATCTATATTTTCACACATTTATTACAGAAGTCACACAACTTGAAACCGGTTTGAAAATCTACAATGCTGACACCAAAAAATGTTTACATAGAATAAATATTTTACATTCGCTTTAGTTATAATGGAATGGGATGGAAGATTCGAATTAGTCTAATTGTGAATACAATAGGTCATATTAGTGATAATGAAATGGGATGGAAGATTCAAATTAGTCTGTTTGTGATAGGTTTACAATAGGCACACTACTACAGCGTGGCTATCTCTGTGTGACGTACCTAGGTAGTGCATTTTGATCCGAACCACTTCCTACAATCCTCTTGACGTAATCACTTAAGTGTAGGAACAGCTACAGTTCTTTATTGGGTTATCTGTCGTTTGCTTGATGCTGTGACCAGCATCAGCTTAGTTGAAAATTAACAAGGTAATTTTTTCTGGTCACAATTCTTCTTCCATTCGTGTGGTCAGTGACTAACCTGGTGTCAGAGTTTTAAAGCCGCACACGGACCTCTGACTTCTGGCTTCACATGCTGTCGAGAAATATCTCTCAGGCATGCCGGTTTTTCCTCAAGATGTAGTCCTTCACCGTTTTTGAAGCAAGTGATAATTATACAATACGCACATGAATCCGAAAAGTCAGAGGTGCGTGCCTTGGGTTCGAAATCGAGATCTATGACTTGGCAGTCCGACAGTCACACCACTAGACTACCACTGCTACCTGATCACAGTTGCGAATATGGATGCCAAAAGAACAGTCTCTTGAAGCTAAGTACACACATTCTATCATTTCTTGACATACCTATTTAAAACTTGAGACATTTCCATTTGAGGCACTAAGAATATTATGTTTTATTTTCTAGCCCCTTTAAAATTTAAGATAGTTAATTGACTCAGGCGTGACTTTGCGGAAATCCATTATAAAACACAATAGACGACGTATGTTTAGTAACCTAATCCGCTTAACTGTTCTTAAAGAGTCATAAAGAACCCTGTAAGAAATCGACACGTGTTTCACCTCTCAACGAGGCATCCTCAAGATGACGATTGACTTGTTGCGAACCCGGACTCGACGTGTTGCCACCTCAAGCGCTGAAGGCAGTGTGAACAACTATTTCGAAAAACCATTTTATTTATTTCTTCAATCATTAATTATCTTTTGAAATCTTATTCTTTAGGCTTTTTGACGGATGATGATAAATATTTTCACGACCTTTTTCTTCTTGCAGAGAACAGTGGTGGCCCAGTGGTAACGGCCCCGACTTAGGTCGTGGGTTCGAACCCAGGTAAGCGCTTTACTCTGTGTAAATTACTTCATCACCACTGCTCTCAAAACGGTGAAGGAAAACATCTTGAGGAAACCGACATGTCCTAGAACCAAAAATTCCAAGACATGTGACATCTACCAACCCGCACTGGGCCCGCGTGGTGGATTACAGTCTCTCGAAGAGAAGAGACCTGTGTCCCAGCAAAAGGAACATTATAGGCAGAAGAAATAATCACCGGAGTTTAGCCATCACGTTTGAATATAGTTGTCTTAGCCCAGCATGATGAGCATTTTATTATTCCTAAATTAACAAGATCTAAAAACACTACTGGAAAGTCCACCATATTACTCAGCATTTCTAGTTAATTCTATTAAACGAATCCCCAGAGGAACAAAGCAGACCGTATTCATATCCTACTGTCTCCAAGAAAATGTGGTTTACTAAGAAATACTTGCGTGCCCTAGGCTAGTTTATTTCCTTTGTAGTAGAACGAATTTTTACTCTGAAATACCGTACCATTATTGTGATAATACGACTAAATTGAATCTCTTTGGTTGAATAAAAGGCTGAAATTGAATAAAGGCTCGTAGACACGAGGACGATTCGTGTTTTTTGAGGAATCGTTCTTTTTTTCACGATACGTATTTTTTTTTTTGACGCTGGTAGTTATTTCTTTTTAAATGCCCGTGCTCACACGCATCACGAATCGTGAAAAATCACGTATCGTCTTTTAAAAATCTAAAAAACATGAATCGTGCGCTCGTCCAAGACTGAACTCTGAACCATTTATCAAGTGTGAACATCTATTCGGATATTTTGACGAATCACGAAAAATCTCGTTTTGGTATGCAATGTGAACGTCCCTCCGTTAAGCTTCGTGCAGACCAAAGCGACGCAACGCCGCAACGCGACTCGAACAATACAATTTCTAAGAAAACTTGACGATATAACAATAACCGGTGTCGCGTCGCGCTGGTCTGCACGAAGCTTTATGATGTATCGGTTTTTTTTTGACGAATCGTCAATGACGGGTCCCGTGTGAATGAGCTGTATTCACTTTTAAGTTTAAACGATTCAATTTGGTTGTTCTAAACAAATTAAAAGTTTAATTCACACAATACAGCAATTTTTTTGTTGTTTTTTGATTTGTTAAGTAGACAATAACCTTTGTTTAGGGCTTCGCCACAGTCGGGTAAAAAGGATGGCGCCGCCGCCGCCGATACCCTTATGGATTGTCTATTAGACACCTATAACAGTGGGTTTTGTCGATTCGTTACAACTTTCGATCTTTTAGAGACAAACTCAAAGTTATTAATATGTGCTTTAAATGCGCCATTTTCTTAGGTTGGTGATTTCAACCATTCTTGTGCGATGACACTCTGAAATAAAAATGAAATGAATGAATGATGGTGATGATGTTGAAATGTGTTGTAGGTTTGCCTATAATTTTTAACAAAATAATACTGCTTTAACGCTTTAAGCCTCGTGCAGACAAGCGCGACTAGTCGCGCGACGCGACACTGGTAACTGTTCTATCATGAAGTTTTCTTAGAAATTGTTTTATTAGAGTCGCGTCGCGCCGGTTTGCACGACGCTTTACGGCCGGTTACCAGCTTTATACGTGAATTCGACTGGTTCGTGCTGATTTAGCAAAAAATATGAAAACTACCTGCACCGACCAGCAGTGACAACCAGCGCTTGTCAGCGCCGATAAATGCTGACATATCGGCTCCGGTTACCAGCTTTTTACGTGAATACACCCTTACTGAAGAAATAAGTCAGATGGTTCTTGACACTTCCTACCCTGAACAAGCCTTTCTGTAAACACAACAAAACCTCAAATTGGAAGAAAAAACAAACAAGCAAACTCATGTATGTAAAAATGTATGCAAAGGAAAACAAACTAGAAACTACCGACCCAATAGCCAAGATATTAGCAAGAATTTTTAAGAAAAGACTTTTAATATTGCAGAACAAAAGATTCTTAGATAGCTGTTCGTTGGAACTCATTATATATGAAAGAATACGTTGAACAATAGCTATTGTTTTGTTATTGAAAATTAAAAGGAAACTGTACTTACATATTCTTGTGAAATGCTGAAAACTCGGCCGTAATATGGCACATTAAGATTTAAGAAAAGTTGGGTTTTGCAGAGCATCATTTCTGTCATGCCGCGGTCTCACAGGTCAGATTGTAAGAGGCCAGGCCGACAGGCCGAGGGAACCGTCGATCCGATGAGGCCTGTGGTGGGAATGCTCGGTACGGGCCGCGACAAGCCTCGACAGGCCGTGGGACCGCGGCTTCACTCGTACCTATCTGAGTGAATTCCGCGCGGGATGCGACTGAACGCGTCGATTCATGCAATAATTAGGCAGTCGACCGAGTATTCGCACTAATTTGAACACCTCCATGCAAGTTAGTTGACAGAATCGGCGCGAGCGAACTTAATCCCGCATCCCGCGCGGGTTTCACTTCTGTTTGGCCAGAGCTTAAAGCTCGATGTGTCACATTATGCTGGGTAAAATTTGTGCTTGTGGAACTGCTCACGCCAGTTGTTACTTATAAGTTGAAGTATACTGAGGATCGCCATCTACGTTGTGTCATTACTATTTAATGTGAGAAGCCTTAAGGGAAGTTTCGTTAAATCCAATCCCAAGCTATTTCCCCGCATGGCAGACCGGTTTCCTAGAAATAGACGTGATAACAGTCAACTCTGTCAACATAGGTCTCGGACTGCACTGATGCGCAGGAGTGTTTTTTGTATGGCTCCCATTATTTACAATAAGCTTCCCAGTGGCTGGAATTTAAAAGTATAGTAAAATATTTTTTAAATAGTAAAGCATAATTATGATGTGAATGAATTTTTAGAGGAATCATTTTAAATTGACATGCTCTTTTATAAATTAATTTATTCTGAAATGTATGTACTTAATGTAATAATGATTTTGATATGTAATGACGTGTGTATTGAATATTTTGGACCTGTGTCCAAAATATTCAACATTATTTTATTTAATAATAAAATAATAAAATTGTTTATTTATCCAAATAATAATACACACAGACACAGTTCAAAGGAAAGTGGCAGAAATACAATGAGCATAATAATATAGCTTTGAGCACAAAAGATTTAAGTCTACAAGAAATAGTCTATGTATACAAAAATAATATGAACCCTGTCTCTTAAACTAGGAGGCCTGTATCTTAAGAGACAGCGATCGGCCAAAATTTGTATTTAATAAAACTGAGCTTTACACGAGTGAAAGTGTGTCGATTTACCATTTAATGCTTATTAATATATTAGTATTTATCAAAAATATGGGTGAGTGTTGGGTGTGTGTATGAGTGTGTGTGTGTGTGTGTGTGGGAGGGGAGAAGGAGTGTGTGTCGATGTATGTGTATGTGTGTATTTGTGGTGTTTTAATTATATTATATTGTTTTTATTTTAAATAATTGAATATTTGTCAATTTTGTATGTAGCTCCTATCTATTTCTATATGAATTAATTATATAATACCTTGAGACGCACACCGCACTTTGTATGTTTCACTATTTTAAAGTGTGTTAGCCAAGTCATCACAATGTCTTTATTTTTTCGTTATTTTATTTTTTTGTATATTGGCACCTTATAGCTATTTTCATGTATTTAGTTATTATTTAATCGTGTTTTTGTATTTTATTCTGTCTTTTGTGTGCACCAAATAAACGATTTATCTATCTATCTATCTATCTATAATCAATCAATTGTCAATGATAATGAATGCTGTAATTTTTTATTTTTATTCTAAACTTGTATAAAAATTTGCACACTATGGTAAACATGTTAGCACACCTCCATGAACTTATAATACCTTACATGCATTCTATTGTATGTACACATATTTTTGAGCAAATAAAGTTATCTGAATCTGATCAGATTTGCTCCTAACCGACACTATGAGGTAGGTTATAAGCATACCTAGCTTTCGTCCACTACACTTCGATCGGGTTTCAGACATAAACTTACAAACCGTTTTATTTTCTCATACAAACCTATTACCCTGAGAGGTTACTAGATTATTTATTTACAACTTAACATAACATCACGCTTGTAATCCTCGAAGGGTAAGGCAGAGGCGAGGCCACGAGGGTGAATCAAAAAATTCTTGGAATCAATATTAAAAATTGCAAAGATTTAAAGAAAAATATGTTATTTTTGTACATAATCTCCCTCCAATGCAATGCATATAGAATAAGGCCTTTCTAACTTCTTCATTCCTTGTGAAAAAAAAAAAAAATCTTGACTCTCGAAAAACTCCTCTACGGCAGCCATAACCGCGTCATTATCGTAAAATTTTGTTCCACGAATGTCCTCTTTTAATTTTGGGAATAAGTGAAAATCACTTGGGGCTAAGTCCGGAGAATATGGTGGGTGGTCAAGGAGATTGAAGCCAGCACAGCGGGTTGCGTTGAGCGCAACTTCCGATCGATGAGCAGGAGCGTTATCTTGAAGAAACAACACGCTCTACGATAGTTATCCACGACGTTTTTCTTTAATAGCTTCACGCACTTTCGGGATTAAATTTGCATAATAGGGTCCACTTTTTAACACTTTTATTTAGTCCCATGTAATAGGTAGCTCGGCTATTTCCTTCAACCGGGCACAAAGCCAGACTCCGGGCTGCTACTGAGAAATTTCTGATGGAAAAACCCAATAACAATTCGCTCGACCTGGGAATCGAACCCGAACATCGACAGGAGTTTTTATTACAGTTTTTAAAGCTTCTTTCTTTCAATTTGATACTCGTAGGGAATAGAATTGTCTTTGTAAACGTTTATCTACACCTCATTGCTTTCTTGAACACTGATTTAGAAATTCCTGCCATAGTTTACTTTTTATATGCACGTTTCTGTGACAATAATAGTACATTACTGTCGCGGCCTGCAACTGTGGCAAGGCTTCTATAGAACTTTTCTCAAATAATGCGTGGAAATTCAAACTAAGAATATTAATTATAAATTCCATAATCAATGACGAACAACGATAATTCTTCACGCGCCAATATGTTCATTTGTTTTTTCTTTGCTTTAAACAGCTGTATTAGCAAGCCAAATCGAAATTTAAATAAAATCTTTGGTATGTCATCCTTAGTTGCCATATTGTGTTGAAAAAAAAAGTTCGTTCCATTTTTAAATAATGCGACAGTCATGAGTATTCACAGTAACATAGGTTCGTATATTTTTACTAACCCTATGGACTCTGTCCGAAATAAAAATTATTCTATTTTATTCTATTCTATAGGTAATTTATTAGACGCTAAAGACGACAGAGATGGATTTTCATACAAACATTGCCGGTCGGGCGCTCAAATGTTTTCGGCCTCGGCAATTTCGATACATCTCGAATAAGGTTGTCAAAATAATGTTCGAATTTCCAAGCATGTTTGAGAAAAAAACAATTGTTCTCTCTTTCTCGACATCATCTGAAGAAAATTATATGTTATATTTTTTTTATATAGAGGATGGTATTTATGGTTATTCGTCAGTTAGTACTATTTCATACTACACTAGCTTTTGCCCGTGGCTTCGCCCGCGTGGACGTTGAAAAATATCCCACAGGAACGTACTAACGGGACTAAAACTACCTTATGTGTTAATCCAGGTCATAAACTATCTGTGCGCGAAATTTCATCTAAATCCGTTCTGCCGTTTTTGCGTCAATCGTCATCCAGAAAAACAGAAAAACGGACAAAAATCCTTCGTTTCTATTTTATTATAAGTATATGACGGAGAGGGCAGGTGTCTCTTTTATTATTATCAGCCATATTTTAACTAAGTACCGTTGCAGTTCCGATCAAATTATAATTTACGATCAAATTAATCACACTAGCAATACACACACTGGTAGGTAAACTGTCAAACTGTCGCACGTTCCGATTAGTTGTGTCGTGTACCTACCAGTGTGTGTATTGCTAGAATACACACACTGGTAGGTACACGACACAACTATTCAGAACGTGCGACAGTTTCCAAACGTATTCATTGCTTGACCGCCACCGATTAACCTGCCTATCCCCAGCCGATCCGAGCGTTATTTTGTAAGACTCTGACGAGCGTCGCTAGGCGGCGCTGGCGCTCCGATTAGATAGATAGATAAATCGTTTATTTGGTGCACACAAAAGACAGCATAAAATACAAAAACACTATTAAATAATAACTAAATACATGAATATAGCCATAAGGTGCCAATATACAAAAAATAAAATAAAGACATTGTGATGACTATTGGCTAAGACACTTTAAAATAGTGAAACATACAAAGGGCGGTGTGCGTCTCAAGGTTGCACCAAATGGGAGTTCAACTCAGCATGTGTCAGGCAAATATACCTGACGCTGATATTCTGCTGGATCCCTGCAGTGACATACGGACGTCGAGCAGATGCGATAATAAATAAGCGAATTATTAGTCAAATCATTGCCGTATTTTCGACTTACAGATTATTTTCTAGTCTAACAATAGTTAGTAGGTACCTATACAAAACTGCACGTTCTCGTATTTCAGTTACGAACTTATGTTTTCAGTATCGGTACGGAGTTCAGTTTCCCCGATGGAATCTTTAAACAAGTTATGTTTTGGTTCGCGTATTTGCTGAACCTGTTCCCCGCTGTACGAAGCTCGTTAGGTAGCTGGCACGTTCATGAGCGGAGCGGTTGAATAATAAGTAGATTTAATAGTTTCGACTACCCCTTTGGTCTCTAGGTCGCAAGCGCGACTGCAGAGCGTGGAATCCTGGGTTTGATTCCCGGAATGGGCAGTGTTATTAGTTTTTCCATTAGGAGTTTCTTAGTAACAGCCCGGAGTTTAGAAGTTGGCGGTGGGATACCCTCGTGCGTCGCAAAGCACGTTAAGCCGTAGGCCCAGCGCCTGATCTGACTCCGGTCGTGTCGGATTACCATCCCATCGGACTATGAGAGTGAGGGACGACAGAGTGCACCTGTGTCTGCGCACACACTTGTGCACTATATGTACATATACCTCCTTGGCTTAAGTCTTGTCTCCGCTGAGATTGGTCGCCATGGCCGAATTTCAGTCTAGAGGACTATTATTTTTATTATTAGATCTTGTTTTGTTTTGTATTAGCAACATTTTTCTTTATATCAACAAACTATGAGTTTTTATTTTCCAAATAGGAAGGAACAAAAAGAAAGAAAGAAAAAGTATTTATTCTGCACAAACTAAACGCATATTTAAAAAAAGAAAAAGAATACAAATTTGCCAAAAGCCTCGTATCCATTATTAACACAGAAAAGTTTGACAAATTTTATCTATTGCTTGCTGTCAGGGCCAGAGGCCAAAGACATTTACTATAATTACATAATGTGTTGCGACATTTACAAAATGAAAACAAACAATCAAACCTACAAAATGCTGATTGCAAAGTGGAAAAATAACAGTTTGTGTAACAAGTAACAACAATAACAAGAACAATTAAACTGTGCGTCGTATCTGTGCAAGAATAGGTCATTACTTAGCTGAATGCAGTCACTTCGGACGAACCTATTGTCAACAGCGCTGATTTTCAGCAAAAACCTCGCGAATGCTGTAATGACGTCCCGTCCCGTCCGTGTCGTTGTGTGATGTAATGGCGTTCTATTATTAATAACATAACTTTAGTTTCCAGTAAAAAGTCTGGAGACACTATGAAGACCTCACCAAAATCCAAGAAGAAAAGCTTTCTCCAAATGCAGCCAGACGCAATTGGACTTCATTGTGAGATCACCGTTCCTGACCGATCCCTCGCTGACAACAAATGTTTCTAATCCATGACTGATTATTTTCGCGATTCAACAAAAAGACCAATAATAAAGATATACTTACAGGTACTCATTAGATGGCCCCAGGTCTTGGAATAACTGCAAATGCCAGTGAACGTAGCGCCCCATCAAGCCACACCAATGGAGATCCACTATTCATAATTCAAAAAATTCAAAATTCAAAAGTCATTTATTCAAACTAGGCTTATAATCAGGACTTTTCGAACGTCAAAATTACATAAGACAGTCCACCAAAACGCCCACCCTTCACCACTTTGTAGTGCGTTAGCTGAGAAGAAGAAGTGGCTCAACAAACTCCCCAGCAGCACAGCTGTCTAGTCAGTTAGAAAGAAAAAAAAATGATTCTATATAATGGTATGCAACATAATTAACCAAATTTAAATTATTATCCAAATGTTAGCTAGCACACGCCAATATACTAAACAAAATCATCGAGAACTATACTCGGCCAGAAATAAAAACTAAACGTAAACAGAACTTAATAAAAGCCTCCAGGCATAAAGGGCGTGCCCGCTTTCATAAAGCTGTAACTGGAAATTATAAATGATAAACTAGGACCATCGAGGTAAAATAAATAAACAGTTAATTACTAATAACAATAAATAATATGATCAATTGTCGAGGTCACTAGTTAACCACATATTGCAATTCAACTCATTAAAAAAACATTTTAATGAGTAGATTATGTCAACAATAAATTAAAATAACTCGACTTAACAAGTCAAATAAAATAAACAATTATATAAACTCATATAACCTGTCAGTAGGTAAGCTAATTCTGTAGAAAGAACATAAACATTGTCTTGAGTTAATGACAGCGACCATCTATTCTTATCATTTAAGTAGTCGTTGATAGAATAGTATGCCTTTGAACAAAGGTTGGATTTTACTTTCGTTTTAAACGCATTAAAAGGCAAATCTAGCAAAGAAGAAGGTAGCTTGTTATAAAAGGTTATACCAAGGCCAACAAATGAGTTATGAACCCATAAATTAATGAGGAAACAGTCCTCAACAGTGAAGAAGCAACTAATGAAGATTCTAGTAAAACTAAGCCCGCTACCGCTTATAAATAAGTGCTGACCCTTACCACTTTGTTTTCCAATTTGTTGTAAAGACCGTAAGCGAGTTACAGAAAGTTTTAAGTAAACATTTAGTGGAATAGGTAAAACTACATTGCGCAGAATGTTCTAGATCTTGAGAGGAGAATAATATACCAGATGTTTTAGGGTTGTGTCAAATAGTGGAAAATAAATCTTTTTGGTACGTTTGAAGTTTTTTATGACTAGAAAGAAAAGACGTTTATTTGCGGTACACATGACGCAAAGAAAGAACAAAACACAAAAATAAACAATTTGGGGGAAAATATACGTCACATCCACACAAAACGGCCATCGCTCAGCATAATGCTGCGACCCTATGCGAGACAGAACCCCAGCGCTGATTTTCAGCGACAGCCGGCGTTGACGTGATGACGTCAACCGGTGCAGCATATAGTGAAATAACAAAATAAGACAAAAATAAAATGAATAAAGACAGTACTTAGTCCTAAATGTTTATATAAAATATAATATTTAAAATGGTAACATTTCATACCGTCGGCGACCCACGCGCCGCGGTCTTAATGCAGTCTGTGCGCGCAGCTGTCATAAAAACTATTTGTTTGACGTTTTGACATATTGGATAAGTAGTGGTTACGTAATAATTATAACATGGCGCATTAAGTAATTATTGATATGATGCAATGCATAATATGTAAAAAGAAAGGATGACTCAAATTCAAATTCAAAATATTTTATTTCACATAAAGCTTCGTGCAGACTAGCGCGACGCGACAGCGCAACGCGACACCGGTTATTGTTATACCGTGAAGTTTTCTTAGAAATTGTATTGTTCGAGTCGCGTCGCGGCGTTGCGTGGCGCTTGTCTGAACGAGCCTTGAACCTACACGGGCACTTATGAAACGTCAGAAGCTAGGTGCACAGTTCCAATTGGTCGTTTCTTATGGAGAAGAGCCGGCAAGAAATTCCACTGTTACTCTTTTAAAAATAATTGAGCTTTACATCATTTTTAAATAACAGGATTAATAGGTATGGGAGGACAGTGTACCAACAAGTACCAGGTACTTAACAAAATAGAAGATGACCGATAAATCTACAGTCCACTAAGCCTACAGCGTTCTCACATTAACAAAATAGAAAAGAATCTATATAAAATATGAATAAATTAATAAAAACCTATTATAAACGAAATGACATGATTGCTATTACAACTGTAACAAATCTGAATAATTATCATGTACACAAAAGCCACTAATAAACTGTTGAAATAAATGAAACAATGTAAAAACAAAAAAAATTGAGAGGTGTCAAGCGACACCCGGATGGAACGAAGTTCCTTTCTATAAGAGAGAGAGAGACAGACAGAGAAACATGCGCACGCCGCACAGCTTACAAAAGCTTACTAACTATAGCAAAAAGTGTCGTTACAACTTTTCGTGAGAATTTTTTCCGTCTAGCCCCCTTTCACAAAGCGCAATAAGGAACTTCGTTCCAAAAAAAAACATGGTAATTTGGGAGCAATTAATAGACTCTTACATAATATACCGTTAATGATGTACCAGGGAAGCCACATGTGCAGAAGGAATTATTGCCAAACTTCCTTGTCTTCAACGTAGTCATTAATTTTATAATATGCTTTCTTGATAAGGACACGTTTGATGTGGGTTTTGAACTTTCCATCGCTAAGTTCTGTAACCGACTTTGGTAACTTGTTATAAAAGCGGATACTGTATATAAGAAATGACTTGCTTGTTTTAGTTAATATGCCTGACGTACTAAGAGAAGACGGACATTCAATGGCGGATTTGCCCTAAGGTCCACTAGGCCCGGGCCTAGGACGGCCAGATATTAGGGGTGGCAAATCGTGACAAAAAATTCACTGATGATAATAAGAAATAACTCAAAGTACCTATATATTCTATACGTTTTCGTCGATTATGGCGGGCCACACTACACCGCATTGTTTAACAATAATAACTCAAAACCATTTAAAAATATGGCCAAATAACTTACTGAAACGCGTCATAGAATTTCAGGGTGCCAACCCGACTCATAGTTAACCAAATTTTTGAACCGATTTCGCTAAAAGTTAAAGTAAATTCATTATGTAGTCTTTATGATGGGTGCTGAGAAAGGGACGGCTAACAGTTACTACATGGCCTGGGGCCTAGGGCGGCCACGACTGCAAATCCGCCACTGCAGACATTTAATGACAAATCGGTTTCTATTAAAAAAAATGCTCTTTTTCTTACCAAATTGTAGCATTTTTTATGGCCAAACTGGGCATATAAATAAATTCGCATAAATAAACCCGTGATAGCCACTTCCATATGGTAGGGTCTACTATGCAAAGCTATGAGGTCTTTGCTTCAATATTGGTAAAGATATACGAGTTAATATTAACAATAAAGATCCGTATATTATAATATACGGATCTTTATTGTTAATATTAACTTACTTTTTATAGGAATCGGCCATTATGTGATAACATTTCTAAAGTTATAGTAAACTTTCTATCTGGCCTCAAAAAAAGGAAATTCTTTATTCATCCCGTACATGGAAGTATGTCCACGATTTTCTCAAAAACTAATTTTATACATACATATAAAACGCGAAAACTGTTACCATGGATTCAGTACATGATTTTGAACGCCCCTGCGTTGAAATTTATCTTGTTTAATACATTTTGACCGCGTAGGCAATTTTCTATGAAACAGCAGATTTTTTCTTTTAAATACCAGACATAAAATTTCAACGCAGGGGCGTTCAGAATGCGCGGGCTTGCGGACGGTGAGCAATGGGTAGCTCGCCGTCCGATAGGGACCAGGCCCGGGTCGACGGCGCGTTGTGTTCCACGCGCGCCTCAAAGAGATGTCAGCACCAACTGATGGGGTCCGGAAGGGCCAATGCCTGCCGGGGTTGCCAGTTTGTCCGAAAGGGATATCGCGACCCCGGCACACAGGCAACGGAAGGAACACGGGTGGGTTTTAGTCAGTAAAAGTCTGACACGCCCTCCCGCTCCGCCCAGAGCGGGAGAAGTTATTTGATAATTTCTCAACCTCAAAAAAAAAAAAAAAGGGACGTTCAGAATCATGTACTGAATCCATGGTAACAGTTTTCGCGTCATTGTTCCTGCCACCCTGTATATTAAGACCGAGCTCTGCTCGGGTGAAAAAAGATAAACATATTGCTCACAAACATTGCTCATAGGATATTATCTTCTTTACCATTGTAACTACATCTCTATACAAAAGGAGTTATCAAAATGATTGTTTCACCTACTTGACAATGTTTACTCATAAACAGTACAAAATCTACCCAATCGGTGTCTAATCTAGGGCTGGACCTTATTAGTTATGTTCTTCAGGGACCCTTTTTTTTTCTTTTTTTTTTTTGTTCCGGGGTGGTAAATCCTCATGGATGTCCTCCGCCCTGGGGCGGGCGGAGGGGTCTGTCAGACTCTGATTTGATGTTCTCTCTGACGTTGTAAGGACAGCAAGAGGCGTTCTATAATTTCTCCCTACCCCGTGGTAAGAAGGCGTGAGGTTTATGTACCTAAATATAGCAGCTACAATAACACTAAGTAGCATACGAAGCTACTCATTTCATTACAAATTCATTCAATATAAATGCATTTGAAAAACCTCTTATATGTGACACGGTGAGCAGAGCGGTGGCTCAGCCACGCGTGTGCTAGTAGTCGATAGCTTCCGCCGAGAGCTGCGAATGGTTGGAGGAGGAATGAATAATAGCTTAACCAAGCTTAACAAGATCCTGAGTTTGGTTTTGATACCACACCAAATACTTAATATGGGGAAATATTTAATTCAATCAATCTGCCTAGCCTTTTCCCAACTATGTTGGGGTCGGCTTCCAGTCTAACCGGATGCTGCTGAATACCAGTATTTTACATGGAGCGACTGCCTATCAGACCTCCAGAATCCAGTAACTGAGTAATACGATACCTCTTGGTAAGACTGGTTGTCAGACTTTCCGGCTTCTGACGACCCGCAACGACTGTCAAAGATCAACGAATGACAGCCGGGACCAACGGCTTGACGTGCTTTCAGAAGCAATGATGTCCGTTTTTTAAAAGAGCCTCTTTTTAAGTTTCCGATCTTTTCTCAAAGTTGGTCGCATTAAATATACTAAGCCAGGGCATCCCGACAAATGCATTAAGTTAGGTTAGAATTGTTACCAAACACGATATCGAAGTCGGCCGCAGGTACTTGGCTATTTAGTATTTTTAAGACAAAAAGGAAATTATTTGAGGCAGGCACATTTTATTATATTCGAGTGTTCATTAATATTTTTAGAAAATCGTAATGGGAATTATTTGGGGTTTGATTAAATACATTCCCTTAATGTGACATTTACAATTAAATATCACAACATAGGTTCTTTAAAAAGGTGTTAAAAAACATGAGAATGTAAAATACCACTTTCATCCCTTATTCGCACATCATATCCAGATTCATACGTGCAACCGCTGAATTATTCGTCTGTGAATATTCCGATAGTGAGCCGAATAGAAGCCGCATCGATGTATCGTCGAATTTCCAACCAATCGATGTTTAGTTCTCGATGTACACATTGATTTTAATTAACTACTCTGTATCGAGATTTTTTGTGTTTTTGGGAACCTAGATTTTGATTGGTTTGTAGCGGGTTTTTAACATGTCACCGGTGATAGGCAGGTAACTTTGTTAATTTTATTATACCTGGGCGACCGAGCTCTGCTCTGCTTCATACTAATTCCATGCTGCCATGATAGTAGGTACTTACTAATTCCAGGCTGCCATGATAGTAGGTACTTACTAAATTCCATGCTGCCATGATAGTAGGTTAAGTACCTACTATCATGGCAATTACAATTACCTACTATTATGGCCTACTATCATTCGCTAATTAGTAATTCCATGCTGCCATGATAGTAGGTACTTACAAATTCCATACTGCCAAGTCGGTATTCTAAAGTAGCCATGTTGTTCTAAACTTTGGGAGACCGAGCTCGGCTCGGGTGAAATTACGGAGAAAAAGGAATTTTCCCAGATATGAGACCTAGCAGGATACATTTTTCGCCCCCTTAAACCCCTACATTGAACTTTCATCGAAATCGTTAGAGCCGTTTTCGAGAACGTGATTACAAATATATATATAGAAATATTGCTCGTTATAGGATAATTACTCTTGAAAGAAAACATCGTGAGGATACATGAGCGTGGTGGTCAATGTTTAATTCTTTACCGTTAAGAATTTTTCGATCATGCTAAGTAAATTTTTGGTATTATAAACTCTTAAGGCGTTTAAGAGTTTATAATACCAAAATATTACTTAGCATGATCCTCCGTTATATCGAAAATACTGAAGCATTAATCTATAGAAATACAAATTAATCCCTATTTCCCTTGGTCACAGCATCACACATCGCTAATTCTTTTTTTGTTACGTTTGTTATTATTATGTAAGGAGAAGGTTCTTACGGAGAGAAAAATTAAGAAAATTGCGCAGAAAAATTGAAAATTTCAGTAAACTTGTTACCGCATTTGATGAATGTGAATTTAGCAGAGTAGGGTAGGTAGGTAGGTAGGTAGGGTTGGTAGGGTAGATAGGGAAGGGTAGGGTAGGGTAGGTAGGTAGGGTAGTGTAGGTAGGTAGGTGCGCCGTAGATAAGTACATAGTGCTACCCGTGCGAAGTCGGGTCGGGCAGCTAGTTTTGAAATAAATATATCGTACAGTTGAGGATTAATTTCAAGGACTATGTGTGACGAAATCACGGTTCCATAAAAAAATTCGGTAGGAAAAAAACAAACTTACCTCCAAACCGAACAATAAACAATACTTATCGCAACAATACTAACTATAAAGCAGATACAATATTTTTTTAAATTGCCATTATTTTCGCTGTAAAAAGAAATTACCTAAAATATTGGCGCCATGGAGCCTTCTCCCCGCCGCTGAGTCTCGCTCTCACTCAGCCCGCGAGCAGAATCGTGCAAGCGAGATAATCCGTGAATTTGAGCTGATAGAATGTCACTTTTTCTAAGCCCTCTTCTTAGCTAGCAAGCGTTCAATTATTGTTTGCATTGAAAGTTGTTCTAGCGAGCAGTAGAGGATAAGCGTGTTTCTAATGGGGAAAACAATAATCAGAGCAGTGGTGGCCCATTGGTATCGGGCCCGACCAACGAGTTGTAAGTCGTGAATTTGAACCCAGGCAGGCACTTTACTTTGTGTATTTAAATTCATCAACATTGCTCTCAAAACGTTGAAGGAAAACATCGTGACGAAACCGGCATGTCCTAGAACCACAAAATTCGAAGGTATGTGACACCCACGTGTGGGCCCGCGTGGTGCATTTTGGCCCATTCCCTCTCACAAAGAGGAGGTCTATGTCCCAGCAGTTGGAACATTATAGGCTGATTAATTGTTAACTAGTTAAGCTTAGCTTCTGTCTATGCTTTTTTTGCGATATACAATTATAAAAAAAAAAAAACCGACCAAGTGCGTGTCGGACCACGCACAATGAAGGGTTCCGTAGTTGGGATGAATTAATCCCAAGAACAAACTTATCATTGTAGTTGAAAAACATGTTCTCAAATGCATTCCAATTGCAAACGTAAGTTTGTACGCACAATATTGAGAGATTTACTATGTTATTTTAAGACCATATACTTCTTATAGGTTTTCCTGTAATCTATGAGTAAAGAACCATTCTCTGTAGTTTTTTCAAAATTTTAGGTTCAGTAGTTTCGGAGATAAGGGGGGGAGGATGGTAAATTTTCATCAATTTTCTTAAATATCTTTAAAAGTATTTAGCTCAAAATGATTAAAAATATATATTTGAGATCCTCGCAAACACTCGAAGTAAACCATAGTTGATATATTATACCTAACAACTAATCACGGCACGTGTACAACATAGGTACCTAATCTGCGTGCGCAATTAATTTGCCAAACATGTAAGCAAACACGAGTTTTCCACTTAGAGAGTAAATAAAGTTGATTTTAGACCGACTAGTATAATTGAAAAAGTCATAAAAACATATGAAGTTGTAGCGCAAACTGAACCTTATGTGTAGGCATTACAGTTATTTTTTCTAAAACTCGTGTTTGTTTACATGTTTAGCAAATGAATTGCGAACGCAGATTATGTTGTACCTACTGAGCGAGTTCGCAAGGGTAACGAAAAAAATATAACACGTGTAAACGTGTTATGTCATTTGATATTAAGTTGTTTTCTTTGATAAACTCTTAAGTAACTACACTACCGAATTGGGAAACTGCAATGGTAGCGTATGTACATAATAAATAAATAAATACTTAAAATGAGGAATAATAATAGAAGTGAAAGTAAAAAGTAAAAGTTTTTATTGGGATTATGGCAAATTGGAATAATTACTTCCACGAGCCTGATAATACCTAAATACCAGGGGGGGGGGGGGGGGCAAATCAGAAATTTCCACCCGCACATGTTTTACATATTTTGAAATTGCTGCTTCAAGAGAACGGTTCAAGAGTCCGTCTGACGAGCCCGGTTCAAGAGCCCGGTTCAAGAGCCCGGTTCAAAAGCCCGGTTCAAGAGCCCGTCTCAAGAGCCCGGTTCAAGAGCCTGGTTCAAGAGGCCGGTTCAAAAGCCCGGTTCAAGAGCCCGGTTCAAGAGCCCGGTTCAAGAGCCCGGTTCAAGAGCCCGGTTCAAGAGCCCGGTTCAAGAGCCCGGTTCAAGAGCCCGGTTCAAGAGCCCGGTTCAAGAGCCCGGTTCAAGAGCCCGGTTCAAGAGTACGGTTCAAGAGTACGGTTCAAGAGTACGGTTCAAGAGTACGGTTCAAGAGTACGGTTCAAGAGTACGGTTCAAGAGTACGGTTCAAGAGTACGGTTCCTGAGCCCGGTTCAAGAGTACGGTTCCTGAGCCCGGTTCAAGAGTCGGTATTATAAACCGACTTCAAAAATGGAGGAGATTCTGTGTTCGTCTGTTTTTTTTATTTTTCATAAGTATGTGTATCGATATTTTCGACAATTGCGGACCGATTTAGATAAAATTTTTTTAAATCTAAAAACAATTTTCAAAATTGGTCTACATTTGACGAAAATCAATGAGCATTGTAAACAAAAAAAATAGCCGGACATGGAACCTTCTCCTTTTTAAAATAGGTTAGGTACCTATGATAGGTACAACACGAAAGGCCGCGCAGCGCGATTTTTCCTCAAATTAATACATAATAATATACTGTACTGTACTGTTGATTGATACTGTAATGTAAAGTAAATCTTAACGTGACTGTAACATAACTTTTTAATTTTAATTCTGATTTTGATTTTAATTTTGTTTTTGATTTTGATTTTAATTTTGATTTTTTTATTTTAATTTTGATTTAGATTTTAATTTTTAATTTTGATTTTAATTATAATTTGAAGTTTGAATTTTTGTTATTTTTAATTTGTATGTGTTATTATTTTATTTTTTTATCGTGTTTTTTTATGGATCATGTGGTCTGCAATAAAGATTTTTATTATTACTCGTATTATTATAAATTTTGTCGACAACAGTACTTAACCATACAAAATCCAGAGGGGGGCAGCTGCCCCCCCTCTCCCTGGGTACGCCCATGTAAGCAATCACTATATACCTACATAATGAGGAACCAATTGGTAAAACCATCAATTTATAATCATTAACCTTAAAATTGATAGCGACGTTAAGACATAATCTTGTGCCATTGTACTGCATCTTGATATATAAGAATTATTACGTAATTGACTTGCACATGAACAATAAAAGCCGCAGGGGTTGACCGAAGGTTAAGCTACGCTTGTCGCGGCCGGTCCGCGGATGGGTGGCCATGTTTTACATATCGAGACCCCGCCGTGCTTCGATAAGTACGTTAGGCCGTTAATCCCGGCTGTCATTCGTACATCTTTGACAGTCGTCACGGGTAGTCAGAAGCCCAAAAGTCTGACAACCAGTCTTACCAAGGGGTATCGTGTTACTCGGTAACTGGATTGTGGAGGGCAGTCGCTCCATGTAAAATACTGGTATTCAGCTTAGCGGAAGCCGACCTTAACATATTTGGGAAAAGGCTGATTGATTGGCATGCACATTATTATTTTCGTTTTTGACATTTCTCGGAACGCTGAGGCCCTGGACCTTTGGAAGACGTACGAGGGGCTGAAGCTAGCTCGCAGAGGAGACGTTTTTAATTAAATGAGGCACCACTAGACGTTTTTTGTTTTGCTGACCTCTGAGGTCATGTCTACTTAACCGGGCTATCCTGTGGCTGCCTTAAGCTTCCAGCCAGGGGCGTAAAATAACTTATGTATTACTACAGCGACGCCCAAAGCCTAGGTTCGTACCCCACAAGGGGTGTCCTTAGTGAGCGTTCGCCTCGTATATAAGTTATTTTACGCCCTGGCTGGAAGCTTTAAGTTAGTAGCTTAAGGCAGCCACAGGACAGGCCGGTTAAGTAGTGACGATCCTCAGAGGTAAATTACAAGACGCCATTAAGAAAAAAAAATGTAGCTCTACGTAGTGTATCTATTTAATAGATGAAACAAAAAATAATAAAAATAAATTAAAGTTAATTACAAAAATCTTCCTGTGGACGCGTTTTATAATAAAAATACACCAACTTCTGCATTTTGGAACTGTTCTCTTCAAGGTCCCAAAAAGTCAAAAAACCTGTTGATCATTTAGTTATGAATGCATTACGCGATTTATTAAAATGCATAATAAAGCACTCAGCGAGGTATGAAATTGTTAAGCATTTTGCAAAAACAACTCTTTCGTCATCGTGAGAATTAAAACTGTTTTTCCTTATGTAGGTTTCAACCTAGAGTAAATAATATTCGTAAGCGCGACTGTTGCGCGGTCATTCGATTCTCAAGTCGGGCAAATAATTTTTCCATTAGGAATTTCCCAGTAGCAGCCCGGAGGTTGGAAGTTGGTGGTTTGATACCCCCGTGTCTCGGAAAGCACGTTGGTTCTGCGCCTGATCACTCCCCGATCGTCGGTTGCCGTCCCATCGGACTATAAGAGTAGAGGACAGTTCCTTTTCTTCTACAAGTGTGTGCCCAATCACAGGTGCGCTCTCTGTAGACTGCTCCTGTGTCTGCGCACCCGCTTGTGCACTATAATATCTCCCGTGTACCTGGCTAATCTTCTGTTGAGATCACCAAAACTGGTCGGGAGGATTATTAAATAATATTCTTGCTTTGTACTAGCAAAACCAGATCTTAATTTTTTGACCCTTGTCATTCCAGGGCGGTTGACGAGAATTGTACCAAAAATGAATATACTCTATATTCCATATGAGGTGATTTATGCCTTAAGGCGGCGATAACCGACTTTTAATGATTTTATACTGAAGATAGTTTCGTCACCGTGTCTAGGGAAACCCATATTTCCTACTTTTTCATTTTTCCTTCCTCCTATGTTTACATAGCACACCAACACAACGACACGTGCGCGCGCGTTTCTTAGCGTAACAGTTTGTCATAGTGTTAGTTAAGGCGACGAAAACCGACTTTGCATGATTCCATACTGAAGATCACGTCTAAACGAGTAGTGTTAATGATTTGGAAAAAATATATGTTAAATCAGATCATTTTTTTAATAACTTTATATAAGAATATTTTAGATTATGTTTATATTACATAGTGAAATTAATTTGTAAAGTTATGTCTAACGCGGATAAAAAACTGAGAATCGCGCAAAATCTATCAAACGTATTTTACTGAAACCTTCACCATTTTAAATATAATTTAATTATTAATCTTTTAGTATATACATGTTTAGTTAAAATACGTTTTGTTTTATTTATAATAAATTAATAATGCGTCAAATAGGGGCAGCGTTCCTTGATTGGCGAGTCCTATTACTGGCTGGACGTACGCCGCGTTGCGTAAGCTCAGTACAGAACACGCAAGCTAGCCACTTAAGGTCACTGGCATTTATCTGCGTCTTAAATACCAGTTTGCAGGATGAAAAACCTGTCATGTGACGTTTTCGATTTTATTCGTTCTTTCGTTCTTATGACGTAAAACTACTTTCTAATTTAATTCAAGAAATCAATTAGGTACGGTAAGGAAAACCAAACACTAATATTTTGGAATCACCAACACGCTATCGTGGGGATAGCTGATCAAGTACCTACCTCATGGAATAGGTGTTTTTCCTTAAAAACTAGGACAAGTACCTACAGCGTACAGGCTGACATTATAACTGAAGATATATTTAGTTTCCATTTTCAAAACGTCTATAATTAAGCAAAATGTTTGATTTGCGCAATAGTGTGGCGTTAATTAGATCACCTGTCGATGCGATAAATGTAAACTCAGGTCGCGGAGCCGGCCTCGATATTTCGTCGTCGAATTTCGCGTCAGCAGTTACGTCGCGCATCCGTCGATTGCTGAGCTTGCAGAGCACCACACTCGTCCGCCCGTGTCTGCAGAACTGGCGAAATCCCAACAAAGCGATTTCGCTAGCATCACCGCGAGTGCCCCTGGCACTCCTAGTATCAAGCCTATGCCAGAAAAGGCACCGATTAGGGTTGATAACGATGACGGTTTCGTGACGGTGCAGAGGAGGAAGCGCCGATCGCGAACAAGAATCGCTGCGGCTAAGCTTCTACGGAGCCCAAAGTGAGCCGCAAAGCCGAACACACCAGTGTACACCACTAAGGCGAAGTACATCGTAGAGTACGTGGGTCAAAAGACGAGGTACATGCTGAAGGTGCAGTTACTGGAATTGCACCGGAACGTCAATTTCAAGGCGTTCGTCGTGCGTGTACCGAACTGTTATCTGCCTCTCGTCATGGAACTAGACTTTGGCCGCAGGTCGTGGTGTTCTGTCGGCAAAATAAACTCTACAGGCATAGACCCAGTTTATTATTATTATAATAAATCCCTTTCACAGTACTTCTGACATACCAATAAAAGCTTTGTCCATACGTCCGCAAACAGGTCGTTTGTTGGATTAGAGTTCAAGAGATCATACGGCCAGAGTACGTGGTACTGGGAACTTAGCACGCGCAACGGTACGACACAGAGGCACGGCAAACAGCCTGTGTTTTTTGCCGCAGCAGTAATTGTCTGGAACGAAGAAACGAGCCAGCACATCATGCAGATCAGGCGCGGCAACAATGGCACAACAGCGTCTTACAGGTTATGATGAGCAGCATGCGTAGCATGACAACCATAGAAACGGGTTTTCTACGTGTTTTGTCGACGGAAGAATAGACAAAATGACAGATTGAGATTGTTTATCTGTAATTTTGTCTATTCTTCCGTCGATACAACCCGTTTCTATTGTGGTCATGCTAAGCGTGCTGATCTCTTGCACGTCTTACTTCTAACGAGTTAAACCCGAGGCATCTCAGTAGAAATAATAATAATAATAACCCCACCGCCGTATCTCTACGTTGACGTCGTGGTGGGGCTTGCGCGCTCCAAACTTTAGGTCTGTGCCGGTAGAGTTTACTTTGCCGGAACAGGTCTAGGATGAGGAGCCAGACCAAGAGAGATACAGAAACCCGCAGGGCAGCTAGTGGCGAGCTGTTGGGCAGTAGCGACCCCACGGACCCTATCTCCCGGGAGAAATCTTGTTCCTCATCTCTGGCTTGCCTTTATTGGCCGGCTGGAGTGAACACTGACGAGGAACAGAGCTCCCACCTCATTCTTGCCTTAATTGGCTAGCTTGAGCGGAGATTCGTAAGAGCAAACGTGCTCGGAGGAAGGAAGTATTCCAGCAAGTGCTCGTAGGGATCTTGACCATCTTCCGGGCTCTGGGATTGTTCTGAAAGCCGTGGAATACCTATCCACTCCTCAAGCACCTCAGGACATGTTGCCCCATTGTCGCTACATCACAATGTGCTAGCGACAGTTTTCGGGGGCCCATTATTGAGTGTGCAAGTCACCCCCTGCCATTTTATCCGTGTATATCTTAAGAGCGTTTATTCTGAAAGTTGGCAACGTCGTAAGTAGCTGTCAAATATTTACCTGTTTTGATTAATTTGAAAATAATACTGTATGGAAATAAGAAATGTGGCTAACTAAGTTCCTAGAATATTGATTATGATATGCAATATTTAGTATTGTAACACCGAATATTTAGTTTTAGGCGTAAAAAAAGCATTTGGAAAGTTTCCAAATGCTTTTTTTACGCTTAAAACGGGTACAACATCAAATTCAATGTTACAGTTGCATAACATAATCAATATTCTAGTAACTTAGTTAGCCACATTTCTTATTTCCATACAGTAATATTGCTATATTAATCAAAACAGGTAAAGATGTGACAGTTATTTGCGACGTTGCCAACTTTACGGATAAACCCTCTTAACATTGATCAGGCAGGGGACATAGGCCTTCCATAGTTTTAGGTAACCAACCCACTATAGCCACCCAAACCCATAGCCCAATATTTTTTGTTTCTATGTTCTGCAATAGTCCTGCACCAACCGGGGGTTGTCCTTGGGTGCACTTGCAAGTGCATACAGGGATAATCGTCGGTTGGTGCCTCATTCCTCATTCCATTTAAAATTGTCTAAGGGGCCTCTGCGAGTTGGCTTCGGCCGCTCGTACGCCTTCCAAAGGACCGGGACCCTATGGTCCCGAGATTTGTTGACAAATTGAAAAATAATAATAATATTTTATTCAATAAATTGCAAGGTATTAAAATTAGTACAGTTTTGCTTAAATGTAAATTATATTCCTAAGACTTACGTGCCTGAACTAGGTAATCCTGTGTTTCAGGCGAGAAGAGCTAAAATAGACTTACAAAATAAATGAATAATCAACAGGTTGATAATAGATCACTAATTATATGTTGAGTAGCTTAACTCTTAGTTTCTAAATTTGATAAATACTTAACGTAGATGAAATTTGTACATAGTATATTCACTTTAACACTGTTAGTAAATTCTCTGTATCTTCGTATGACATACTTTAGTTTTAGTTTTTACCTGTTAATTACTGTCATTGGCGCAAGCCGTTGTAATTAATTAAATAAATAAATACTTTGAAGAGCATCCTTGAGAATTCTAAATGAAATTAAATGTAGTCCAAACAGGTAAGGAACCCAAATAAATTGGCATAAAGGCAAGAGAAAGGTATATTTGAGCATTTCATATTATAGTTAAGAGTTCACATACATTTAATCATATTTATATTCTGATTTAATCAAATATTTAGTTCAATAATTAAGGTGTAAAAAACAATAATTGTTAGTCGACTTTTTTCGCTAACTGTACCTATCACCCAAAGTGACACACATGTGACCGTATTTTTTTCGAAAACCCAGCATTTTACCTTCTTTTTCGACACAAACATGTAAGGTCAAAAACCTACTTCTCAAAGTGACCCAAACACTAAAAGTAATGGGTAGGTTACCAAGGACTAAAAAAATACTAGACCACATTAAATAAATTGGAACTTTGCATCATTTTAGTACCTTAATAAATATAACATTTTATCTCTAAATTATACTGTACTGTCAAAATTAAATCCATTTAAAATTTTATTTAATAATTTGCATAGTTTCAAAAGATTGGTTCATTCATAAGGTAGTGCATTTTTAACCGTCTGCAGAAAAGGAGGAAGTCATGATAATCGGTGTGTTTTTTGTGTGTATTTTTCAGTTTAAGTTCTTTGACATAAATATTTAACAAAAGCATTCATATTCGCTCTGAAAGAAATGATTAAATTTTCAAAAACCTGATATAATATTATTGCTGTTTAATTATTTCATACTAGCGACCCATCGCTGCTGCGCCTTTTACGACTTAACAAAACTAATCAGATTTCTTGGATACGTTGAAGTAAGTAATTTTATTATTTACAAACCTTTCGGAATAATTTCTCTAAATGATGGTAAAAACCGCATCAAGTTACCTACTTAGTATAAAAGAGTAACGTGGTCACACAGACAGGCGCCCCTGGTCAGGCTTTTAAGTGTAGAAGCTTAAGGCAGGCACAGGATTGACCGGTTAAGTAGTCATGACCTCAGAGGTCAGCTACGAGATGCCCTAACTAAAAACAAACACACGAAACGCGACTTATTATATAATTTTTATATTATATTTTATATTATTATTTTTATTAGATTATAATATTTAAATAAATATATAAGTTTTATATTCAGATTCCTAAAATACACAGAGCTCTTTAAAAGTCTGATCTCTATCTATCTGAATATAAAACTTATAGGTATATTTATTTAAATATTATAATCTAATATAAATAATAATATAAAAATTATATAATAAGTCGCGTTTCACATAAATATATAACTTTTATATTCAGATTCCTAAAATACACAGAGCTCTTTAAAAGTCTGATCTCTAATTAAATCGATTTATTATTTGCTATGACTACATCCTATATAATTCAAATATAAAATCATGACAGCGACACGCAAAAATCATAACATACACGTAATAAGAGAACTAAGTCAAACAAGAATCTTATCACTGAATTGTCTCAAGAATTGCTATACATAGAGCGTGCGCGTGCGCCGCATTCAGTGCCAAACCGCGTGCGCGCCTCGATAGGACAACATTGGGTTTTAGTTTTATAGTGATTTACAGGAGTTAATCGTAAGTATTTTTTACGGTATTATTTTTTTACATAAAAAAATAGACTTTAATTTTTTTTTTAATTAGAATATAATTGATAGTTATTAGAAATATTACAGAATCGTTGTAAATTTTACCTGTATTTCATTCGGTTGAGTTTTGCTTTTGTTATTTACCTAAACTACATTATTCAGTCATTTTTCATTGTTGTAATAAATTGGTAACCGTATTGGTAACGTTGCTTAATTTTATATTAAATATGAAATTAAAGATTTTTATTGTAATTAGGAAAAAAAAAAAAAAATGGCACACGTAAATGCCATGTCGAGTAATTAATCAAAAAATCTTTGCTTTGATACGCTTCCTAACCGTTCTGCTTAATTTACGTTACAGCAATTAGAATAGTTTTTTCAATGTTGTCTTCATGCTTCATGGCATTAATATTGTTTAGGTTTTTTGAATAGCAATAAACTTTAATTCATGCTAAAATTAATTAAACCACTATTTCACTCACTTAAAATTATTTCATTAAAGACTGACTTAGGCAGTCGCTCTACGTAAAATACTTTTATTCAGCTGCATCTGGTTAGACTGAAAGCCGACCCCAAAATAGTTGGGAAAAAGCTTGGCAGGTTTGTTTAGGCTTACTATTACTTCACAATTTGCAAAATTTATTTCTTGTTGGTTTTGCATTTACTTATCGTTATTACTAATCTAATGTTAGCATGCGTTGCTAATGATAGCACACGATTCTCTGGTCCTTGATTTAATGCATACAGCATGACATAAGATAATTATGATTTTTTTGTACCTAAGAAACGTCTCAAGAATATGTCAGAGATAATTTGAACTGCGCTTTGTGAATGTTAAACAATTATGTAGTAATCATATTGGATCTTTTTAATGACGATCAAACTAAAAATAAAAACCGGGCAAGTGCGTGTCGGACCACGCACAATGAAGGGTTCCGTAGTTGGGATAAATTTATCGCAAGAACAATCTTAACTTTGTAGTTGAAAAACATGTTCTCCCATACATGGAGAACATGTTTTTGCAACCGCAAATTTAAGGTGGTCAATTATTACTTGTTAACTTGTAAAGCCTACTTAGCTGTTATAGTTTTCCTTTTAATTTCGTTATATATACTACTGCCGAGAATATTTTTACATATCTAAAACCAACCATTTAGCTGGCAGGGGGGGACACACTTGACTGTAACAAAAATTAGCACTTTAAAGCTTAATATTTCGCGAATGGATCCCTGAATCCAAAAATGGTTTATCAAACTCTATATTTTTGACCTTTCCAACGATACCCCACACTATGGGATAGACAAGAAAAAAAAACATCCCGACTTTAAGAGTAGGGGAGGTGCCTTAAAAAAAAAACTTGATTTTATTTTACCACTTTGTTGGCGTAATTAATATGTATACCCATGCCAAATTACAGCTTTCTAGTACTCACCGTCTCTGAGCTAAGCCGCGGACAGACACACCGACATATAGACAGACATGGCGAAACTATAAGGGTCCCTTGTTTACTACGGAACCCTAAAAATGGTCGGCTTCGAGTGTAACCGAATGCAGCTGAATTATTTTTCAGTATTTTACATGGAGCGACTGCCTGTCTGACCTCCACAAGTGTCCACAACCCAGTTACTGGGTAACACGATACCCCTTTTATATAATATAATAAAATCAGTATACTTCATTTCAATATAAACTTGATTAGGCCTTTTTTGATCACTTTATAGGCCTTAGATTATAAAAATATTAGATTTCCGAATAAAAAAAAAATTGTTAATTAAAGCAAGCAATCATATATAATAATTAATAACGCTAACCCATATTATCTCTCAAATTCTCTTTTAATTTAAACCGTAAAATAAATATGGGCACTGTTTTTTATGTTAATCAATCAATGTCAATCAATCTACCTAGCCTTTTCCAAACTATGTTAGAGTCGAGTTCAAGTCTAACCGGATGCAGCTGAATACCAGTATTTTACATGGGGCGACTGCCTATCTGACCTCCACAACCCGGTTACTGAGTGATACGATACCGCTACAATTGGTCTAGTAAGTGGTCGCAAACACGAATCCTAGATCGGCCAAAGTGACATTGGGTTTCCAGTTTTAATTTCTTTGTGATAATCCTGAGTTCCATTAGGCCTCATGGGACTTAAAACTTGCTTGGGAGTTTTTTACGCGCCAATTTTTCTTCCCAGTTAAACAAAAGCACTAGGAAGTGATGAAGGGCTGCTGATCCTCAGCCAAATTTGAATAAAATAATGATTGTTAATTTGAATAAAATAATGATTGTTAATTTGAATAAAATAATGATTGTTAATTTGATTTAACAGGCGCAATATGGGTGTGTCCACTTCTGTCGGTCGATTCTGTAAAAATATCAACGTGAAACTTAGGTGAAGTGAGCTGTCACTGTCACAAATCGACCGGCAGGATGCTAGGGATTAACACTATTGACAGCTCACTTCACGCTCACTTCCACCTAAGTTTTACGGTGATATTTTTACTGCTGTTCATCCTTTCAGGGTGTGATGCTGTTATGTTATTTATTATTAATACAATATTATTTGTTTTCTGTCGACCGATTCCTATATCTAATCAGCCGTTATTGTCGTGGTTAAAAATTAACTATCAGTACCTACGCCAATATTGAAGCGATAAACTCGGTGATAATTTTTTAATGATCTGTGTGACACATACAAATATGTTGAGTTATAGGTAAAAACATTTAGCATCTAAAATTAACAAATAGTTCTCCCCTTTTTTTTTTTTTTTTGACTGTGGTAAATTATCAAATAACCTTTCCCGCTCTGGGCGGAGCGGGAGGGCGCGTCAGACTTTTACTGACTAAAACCCACCCGTGTTCCTTCCGTTGCCTGTGTGCCGGGGTCGCGATATCAAATAGTTCTCCCGTAACCCTGTAATGCCGTAGAGGCATTTTCACGTAAAGTTTTTAAAGAAAAACTTCTTTAGGCGGAACTGAACAACTGAACCGTTATGTCAGTGACGCTGAGTCGGGTCCATACTTGGCTCCAGTCATAAGATTTCGCTTTTATATTGTGGTCATACGCAGACTCTAAAGTACTCGTAACTAATTAACAATCAGTATCTACGCCAATATCGAAAGCGATACGATATATAACTCCGTGATAATTTTTAGTTAATAACAAAATTTTATAATTGGTTAGAAACGCACGTTCCCTTATTTAACAGGACATAATTAGTTGATTGATTTACCATCAATCAAACTAATGCTGTTACTCAAAATCTCAATTTCATTATGTGTTTTTAGTAAGTTTGAACGCTTTAGTCTTAAGCAAAACATGTTTGATCTATATTTTCCAATAACACCTTGTATAACATGTCTTATGCAAATAAAATTAAAAAAAAAACTAATTGTGTAATGTCGTATAAACTCTTCAAACAGTTAAAAGAAAAGAACAGGTTTAATTGGGTTAGTTACTGTCAATAATACCTCAATATATAGAATTACAAAATGCCTATAAAGTACTAACTAACTATACTTATCTTCACGCTATTTTTAAAATGCGTAGCGTGACCTAGAAATATGTAGGACCTTTGAATTATGTATTCATCGTATACCTATAATAGGCATGTTCTACTTTGATAGTACGAATTATTATTCAGGAGGCCACTGAAAAACTTTCAATACCTTCTATCATTTAATTTGTATTTCGTTTATTACATTTTCATACATATGTACTACATTTTGAAATATTTTTACGAAAAAGAAATTAAAAAGAATTATAATTTATATATATTAATTAATTTTATTATTTAGATTCGGCAAAAATTTGGGCAAATGTCAACCACAGATACCAAATAATAATGTCTCATGGGCTTGTAATTTCTCTGAGAATTCCTAATGGGTTTTGTCTTTATATGTATAATCATAAAATGTTCCCCCTTTTCTTATTTTTCTTTTTACTTTGGGGAAAATAGATTCGTGACCGTGTCTAGGGAAACCCATATTTCCTACTTTTTAATTTTACCTTCCTCCTAAGTTTACATAGCACACCAACACAACACACGCGCACGCGCGTTTGTTAGCGTAACAGTTTGTCATAGAGTTAGTTAAGGCGACAATAACCGACTTTTAATGATTTTATATTGAAGACCATGTCTAAACGAGTAGTGTTATTGATTTGAAAAAAATATATGTTAAACTAGAGCTTTTTTTTAATAGCTTAATATAAGAATATTTAAGATTATATTTGCATAGTGAAATTAGTTTCTAAAGTTATGTCTAACGCGGATAAAAAACTGAGAATCACGCAAAATCTATCAAGCGTATTTTTCTGAAACCTTCACCATTTTAAAGATAATTTAATTATTGATCTATTAGTATAGGTGTTTTATTAAAGTGCTTCTTGTTTTATGTATAATAAAAATAATAATAAATAAATAATAAGTCTAATTTGGGGCAGCGTTCCTTGATGGGCGAGTCCTATTAGTGACTGGACGTACGACGCGTTGCGTGAGCTCAGTACAGAACGCGCAAGCTAACCACTCAAGGTCACTGGCATATATCTGCGTCTTAATTAGTCGCTCAGCTTAGGTCTACCTTTTTCTCAACTATGTTGGGGTCGGCTTCCGGATGCAGCTGAATACCAGTCTTTTACATGAAGCGGCTGTCTATCTGACGTCCACAACCCAGTTACTGGGTAACACGATACCCCATGGTAAGACTGGTTTTCAGACTTGGTCTTCTGTCTGCCCGTAAAGACAGTTAATAAACTACGAATGACAGGCGAGACCAATGGCTTAACGTACTTTCCGAGGCACTGAGGTCGATGTATAATGGATGGTAACCCATCCACGGACCGACCTGTGCAAGCGTTGCTTAACCTTGAAGATCGACCCGTGCAGCTGGTATTATGTAGCCACGAGCATGGTCACTGTGTTAGTTAGTATCACATTTATTACTGACAGCTTGTCGCATTGTTGTTACCCGCATTCACAACTTGAGACAGGTTACGACTTTAAAACAATGTCAGATGATACAGCAACTGTAACTGATAAGGGATTTCACGTCACTCGGTTTTATCCACGACGGGTTTTAAAAGTAGGTTACTTTTTAGCATTTGGAAATTTAGCATCCTCATGGATACGGTATTCTTGGTCATCTTCTTGTTTTCGTGTGGTTCGTGACTAACCTGGTATCACAGTTTTAAAGCCGCCCATGGGCTTCTGACTTGGCTCCACATGCCGTCGAGAAATATCTCTCAGGCATGCCGGCTTCCTCACGACGTTTTCCTTCACCGTTTTTGAAGCAAGTGATAATTATACAATACGCTCATGAATCCGAAAAGTCAGAGGTGCGTGCCTTGAGTTCGAACTCGAGACCATGACTTGGCAGTCCGACGGTCAGACCACTAGGCTATCACTCTACTAAATGGTCTAATTAAGTTACCATAATAAATAAATAAATAATACCGGCCTATTACTGTCCCACTGCAGGGCAAAGGTCTCTTCTCATACACAGAAGGCACGAGCATTGATCACCACGCTTGCACAAGACGGGTTGGTGATTTCAGACTTATAATATTGACTATACGTCCAGGTTTCCTCACGATGTTTTTTCTTCACCGATGTCAGTAATGTCCAAGATTAACTCAGAAAATACATATGAATTGCAAAACTTATATTGGTACCTGCCCGAATTTGAACCAACAACCTTGTGCATGAGAGGCGAGGCCTTAACCACTGGGCCCGGTCTGGTTTATTGACTTTTTCCGGCCTTTTCATTTGCCCGGACTTTTCCAGTTACCTAATGGAATATTTTTTAGAAAAATAAATTACCTGAAAATGGACGACGTAAAAGTAAAATATATGAGTTCTACCAATTATTAAACTGGACTTAATGAAACTCATAAAATTTTCGAATAAAATAAACCAAGACATGACCTACCAGCTATCTAATTACGCAACACATTTTCGTTGACAATTCCGACTAATCTGTTTAAATTTGACAGGTCAACAACAATCATTGTGTTATTTACGTTGTTGAGCAGATTTTTTTTTCGAACGTACGAAGCAATGGATTAGCAATCTGTTTCAAAACGATTCAGATTCTGATTGATCGTGTATTACGTAATTAGGGTACAGGTTGTTTGGTAACCGCAGGTAGTGAAAAAAACGAAAAATACGACCAACACAGGTCAATGAACCCGGTAAAACGAAAACCAACTATTAAGACAGCCCGAATCAACAAACTTTTAGGCATACTAATATTAACCCAAAAAAAAATAGTTTAAATAATGATCAGCTGAATGAATGCCTACGAGTTTTTATCACAGCGACCTTGTAAAACATTTAAATGCAAGACATTCAACTTTTTATGTAAAGATTCTCTCTAATCTCTGTTGATTACCTTTTTTCGTCTCATTATCTCGTCTCGTTTTACGTGTCATTATTGCCTGTTACCCTGTCGACACTGATTCTGAGACTTCGATTTCACCAATTAGTCCTTACTAAAGAGAGAGATTCTTTTTTAAATCTTTAGTAAGGATATTGGTCAAAAAAAAAAAATTGTAACACTTTCTAAAAGAGTAACGGTGGAGTTTCTTGCCCATTCTTCTCCATAACAAAACTACCTTTTGGAAGGGGCGACTAGAATCAATTAAATTTTTTGTAAACTTTGACGTTCATAAGTGCCTTACAAGGGCCTACTCGTATTTGAAATAAATGATTTGACTTTGACTTTGACGTTGGTCCTTACCTAGTAAGAAGCCCGAAATTTATACAACCAGTCTTACCAAGGGGTATCATGTCATCACACCAGTCCACTGCTGGACATAGGCCTCTCCAATTGCACGCCATTCAGCTTGATGACGAGGTCGATCCGTAGATGGGTGACCATTGATGACATATCGAGACCACTCCGTGCCTCGGAAAGCACGTTAAACCGTTGGTCCCGACTGTCATTCGTAGATCTTTGACAGTCGTTACGGGTAGTTAGAAGCCCGAAAGTCTTACAACCCGTCTTACCAAGATGTATCATATTACCCAGTAACTGGATTGCGGAGGCCAGATAGGCAATCGTTTCATGTAAAATACTGCTATACAGACTGAAAGCCTAACCCAACAAAATTTAAAAAAGCTTAAAACAGTTGAACACCTAAATTAAATTCGTAATGATTTATTTTAAAACATCGATTTTCTGACTGACAGTACAAATTTAAAAAAAATAAAAAAAATCGAGAGTAAAATAACTGGTATTATTAATCGGGTTTAGTTGACTCGGGTCGCGCTGTCCAGCCAATTAATGCAGGTGTGTACCTGCTTGTCTATTTACGACAAAGAAGCGGTAAATCCTTATGATTGCTAAGATCGAGATAAATACCGGTCGGTTACCTTCCCGGTTGTTCGGTGCACCGTGACCAATACCTACCGCTTGACCTCTACAACCGTTTTGTTCTTAAATCTAGTGTTTTTCCTCAAACAATTATTGGCGAAACTAATGACAAGAGTTTAAACACCAGACAACATACTTCATTTCACAATGACGTAAATGCAAAAATTTCAAAAACTGACCTTTTAATGGGAAACGATTTAAATACTATTAAAGTTTTGTGTGCGACGTCGACTTTTAAGTAATAGCAATATTTTCCGCAAGAGGGAAGTTGCGTCGTTGTGTAATTGGAGAAGGAATTTAAATCGAAAACGACCCATTGGTCAGTTGAATTGAATAGTTGATGTAACTATTGATTTAGTACCAAACTAAAAAAATAATTTTTATATTAAGGCTAATGTTCTGCATTTACGTCATTGTTCTTTGAGGATTCTTGAAGTTAATAAACATTTTATTTGTACAAAAAGACTTTTGTAAAACGTACAATAATAAACATCATTAAAAAAAAAACCGGCTAAGTAAAAAAAAAAAATCGTTTTTCTCTAAAATTATGTTTTCGCACTTACGTCATTGTCGTTTTAAAGGTGCGATATAATCTTGATTAGGTCTTGATCGTAATAGTTTTATAGTCCTGAGATTATAATAATATGACATTTCCGAATAATAAAATAGTTATTAATTAAAATAAGCAATCATATAAAATAACCCGTTATCTCTCGAATTCTCCTTTAATTTAAACGGTAAAGTTTTTTATGTTATTCAATCAAAATCAATCAATCTGCATAGCCTTTTCCGAACTGTGTTGAGGTAGACTTCCAGTCTAACCGGATGCAGCCGGACCAGTATTTTACATAGAGCGACTGCCTTTCTGACCTCCACAACCTTGTTACTGGGTAATAGGACACACCTTGGTAAGACTGGTTTTTTGACTTTCGGGCTTCTGACGACCCGTCGACTGTCAAAGATCTACGAATGACAGCCGGGACCAACGGCTTAACGTGCTTTCCGAGGGACGGAGGGGTCCCGACATGTTACGAATGGTCACCCATCCACGGACCGACCTCGGCATCGAGCTGAATGGTGTGCAATTGGAAGTCTATGTCCAGCAGTGGACTACTGTGATGAAACGATACCCCTTGGTAAGACTGGTTGTCAGATTTAGCACGAAAGTCCCGTAACGACAAACTAAATCATCGGACGACCATTGAATTTCCAATTAGTGATGTCTAGAAAATAAAATTAGCTACATTTGATCTTATGAATTCTTTGCCAATGATTTTATACTAAAACAAAGTCGAATCAAAAATATTTTCAGATAAATTGCGTTCGTAATTGAATGAGACTTTAAGGTTCTTGCTGACAGGCGCGACGCTACAGCGCGACGTGACTCTAAAACAATTTATATGAAATTTCATGGAAATTGTTCTACAACAATCCCGTCGCAGCATCGCGTCGCGCCTGTCTCCAGCCTTTAAGATTCGTGCAGACCAGCGCGACGCGTCGCCGCGACGCGACTCGAACAATACAATTTCTAAGAAAACTTGACGGTATAATAATAACCGGTGTCGCGTCGCCCTGTCGCGTCGCGCTGGTCTGCACGAAGCTTTACTCAGTTTAACATAAATTCTTTTATATCGCACTAATTATTTATTTTATTATTTATTTATTAAAACTTTTCACACTCAAAAAAGTACAAAGGCGGACTTAATGCCTTAGGCATTCTCTACCAGTCAACCAAGGGTGGTGAAGAGATTAGATGGCAGGTGCTCTAATTGAGAGGAATAAAGAAAAAAAATATTCTAATGACTTATAACTAAAATAGATACAACAATACATAAATAGATTACAAACTACATACCCATACATACATACATATTTACTATAATATATACCTATATTAAATATATATACAAATATACGAAATAAAGGGAGAGGGGTGTTGAGATGACTCTACTCTATTTATTTTGAAAATAACTCCACAGTAACACTAATCATTTACCTAGTCAATTATAATCTATACTTAATTATAGGTGTTTATGTGTTATTATTTAGTAATAAAATATAAGTAATTACCATTTAAATATAAGCAACCATTAAATGCATCCGATGCAACTCTTACGTAAGAACTTCAACAGAATGTCGTGGCTTCGTGAGTCCGTCAATTCTGCCTGGACGTTAAAATCTTTGCATGATTTTAATTTATATTAGAAACCAATAAAACATCACAGTTCCCTACATAATCAATCAATCTGCCTAGCCTTCTCTCAAGTTGGGGTCGGCGTCCATTATAATCGGATGCAGCTGAATACCAGTATTTTACATGGAACGACTGCCTATCTGACCTCCACAACCAAGTTACTGGGTAACACGATACCCCTTCGTAAGCCTGGTATTCAAACTTACGGGCTTCTGATTACCTGTAATGACTGTCAAAGATCTAGGAATAACAGCCGGTGCCAATGGTTTAACGTGCTTTCCGAGGCACGTAGGGGAATATTACAGAAATAAATAAACAATTTCTTCATCCTAGGTAGTGGTCTGAATTTAAATCTAAATAATTATGTTTTTTGTCGCAATAATTAAATCTTCTATGAATTTTGGCTATGCCAGTTGGTTTCCAAGAGCACGTCAAAGCAAAAAATCTATTGAGAGCCGCGGATAAATGAGCGACGTCCATTACTAATTGCATATCGTGTTACGGTTGGCAGTGGCGAGTTACCGATATTGAATACGAAACGGTGTATGACCAATTAACATGCATATAAAAATCAGGTACTTGTTCCATGTTTAGCACTGGTATAGCCCAGCTTAAAATATTAATAAAATGGCTGACATGAATCTATAATAAATAAATGAAATTGGTCTGTTTGTAATGTCAAAATAACAGCTTTTTACTAAATGCATACCTATGAAAGTAATAGGGTACATACAACTTTTTTTTTTTACTCTCTGTCTGTCTGTTAGTTCCAGCTAATCTCCGAAATGGCTGGACCGATTTTGACGGGACTTTCGCTGGAAGGTAGCTGATGTTATGCTGCTTTTATTTTAGAATAAAAAACAATTAGGGTCCACGCGGGCGAAGCCGCGGGCAGAAGCTAGTACCTAATATAATATTAATATCTCTGGCGAAAAAACAGTGCATAGCCAGCTTGAACTCACTTCCACCGCAAGCATTACATTTGACTTATACTCCATTTGAAATAAGATGAGACATTTATTTAAATGTCTCATCTTATTTCAAATCCAGTCCGTTGAACCGATGGCATTAAACGCAAAAAAATGGTTACAATACCAACTTTTTACTGCAGCTGCCATTTGTCATGCCACCAACGCAATAGAAGTCAAAATCGGTTGAATGGACTGTAAAAAAGTTTATCTTATTTCAAATTGAATATAGTTAACAGGCATGCTAATAGTGTACAATCACGAGCAGAAATACCTCATAGACTTACACAAGATTCAGAAGCAATGTTCTCCTAAAGTATTGTTAGATTATTTTATGGTGTTACGAACATAGTATTGTCGAAACCCTTCCATTTTGAAATAGGTCTTTTATCCAAGATGCAATTTTTATATCACTAAAAAAAACGCTTTAGAATTTTGCGTACCTAACTGTACTTTAATTTTTGTAACTGTAAAATAATTGAGCTCAAAATCAGAACTATAGCTACCCAGTACAATTCAAAAGCACAATACTCAGTTTATTATGTGCATAAACGCCAATTTCCCCAAGACATACGTGTCACAACACACTTCCGGTTTTACTGCCGGTCTTGCAACATGAGAGCAAGGCTCAGTTGACTTCTACACGCCCTTTAAAAGGGCAACTCCATAAATATAGTTTTGCAACTTCATGTCAAACATTAAGGCCTACCGTCCACGGTGCTACTCAAAAGGAACCAGTTATTAAACACCAATGAGTAGCTAGAATGTCACAGCACTAGTATTTCAATGGCGGTCCGTACACGACACGACTTACTAAAGGGGGAGAGGCTTTAGTAAGTTGCGTTGTGTACGGACCGCAGACAGACGCGACGCAACACGGGTAGAACAATACATACATATGGAATGCAATAAAGAATTGAGTATTGAGTATTGAACCATTTCCGTGAAGTTTTCATAGAAATTGTTCCACCAGAGTCGAGTCTCGCCTGTCTGCGGGAGCCGTAACGCGTTATTAACTTATTTTTTTTGTTTTTTATTAACAATAATGTTGGTACAACTCATCTATGCTAAACAAAAACACAATTTACAGAGTTTTGAGTATTTTAAAGATAGAGTTAACGACGATATCTGTCCTAGTATTAAGTGTGTGACAGACTCCGGCGTGCCTTCCTCCTACCATGATTTGCTATAGTAGTAATAATTATAATGATACACATATTATAGTTCTCGTACAAATGAAGTTACGCTCATTTTAAGTTTAATTAAAATAATAATTAGTTTGTCATTGGTAGCATCGTGTACGCCCGCCTTTAAACTACTAGTCCTGTGACATTCTGGCTACTCATTGGTGGTTTGGTTTTGTAACTTAATTGGTGATAAAAATGGAGGAAAAGGTCAGATATTGTAATCGAAAACTGCCCTTACCAAGGTTTCTGTGCCTTGAGGGAATGTTCGTAATTTGATATAACAATAAAGGTTATAGTTATACGGCTTGTGTCTAAGTAACAGGCAGTTTTGATCAAGGCTAGGCTAGGGAAAAATCTGAGCGGAAAAGCATTTTTCCTCGTTTGAATTGCCGTGGTCAGTAGCACATGGACAGGTACATTAGAGAATCTTGATCTGTCGTGCCACGGAAAGCATGCCCTCGGTTCCATTGGTATATTTATTTTTGAGGAAGTGTGGATACCGAGGCAGTTCGGATGTCTGATAACTTTTGAACATCCGTGATGGCAAAATTTAATTGCAAAGGCAAAAGGCCGTCACTCCTTGAAATTAATTATTGTGTTTTACGAGTTTATATTATGTTGTTTTCTAGAAGCCTTATATTTTTGTTATGTTAAGATGTTGTACTTAAAGTTCCTATAAAAAATAAATATTTGCATTTATGTTCCTTTTCACAAATAATCGCTGCCCTGCTAAGCCGAAAGGCGGTATCTCAATCGGAGTAAGTTTTGAGAAAATTGACTTTTTGTAATTTAAGGAAACATAAGGATATAAAGAACTTCTGAGTGGTTTTTTTTAATGTTTTAAGTTAGATAGCGGTATGTGGACTAACAGTGTGATTATTTTGGCGCCACTAGCTAAAGGTTAATTGTTGCCAATAAGTTTGTGCTCGCGAGGGCCACTGATCGCAGAACTACTAGCTATTATTTAGTCGCATCATATAAAATAATCATTCAAATGGAGCAGAACGAAATCATCGTTTAAATAGTCTGAAATTTCAATTAAATACACCTCCTTTTCTGCATGAGACCTTAATATAGTAAAGTAAAGTATCCCCCATATAGTAAAGTATCTAATTAGAAAAAACCGGCCAAGTGCGTGTCGGACCAGGCACAAGGAAGGGTTCCGTAGTTGGGATGAATACAATTTATCCCAACAACAAACTTAACATTGTAGTTGAAAAACATGTTCCCACATACTTTCCAACTACAAATGTAAGTTTTTACGCACAATATTGAGTGATTTGCCATATTATTTTGAGACTTCTTATAAGTTTTCCTGTAATCTATAAGCATAGAACGATTCTCTGTATATTTTTCGAAATTTTAGGATCAGTAGTTTCAGAGATAAGGAGGGGGGGGGATGGGAAATTTTCATCTATTTTCTTAAATATCTTTAAAAATATTTATTTTAAAATGTATTTGAGATCCTCGCAATAAGCCCTTTCATTAATATGTCACACGATACATTTCCGCAAAACTTTTTTTTTTTCTTCTTTGCTCCCTTAGTCACCCCGATATTCAAAATTCATTTATTTATGTTACACTTCCGTGTTTGGGTCACAGAAATACATACGTGTACCAAATTTCAGCTTAATCGGTCAATTAGATTCGGAGCAAATTGGCTGTGACAGACAGACAGACACACGAGTGATCGTATAAGGGTTCCGTTTTTTCCTTTTGAAGTACGGAACCCTAAAAAGAGAAATTAATAAAGAAAAAACGAGTATTTACGATAACACGACGCAAAGAAAGAAAACAAACACAAAAAAGAACAAGTTGGGGGAAAATATGCGTCACATCCACGCAAAACGGCCCTATGCGAGACAGAGCCTCAGCGCTGGTTTTCAGCGACAGCCGGCGTAAACGATAGGATAATTAGACAGGAAAATCAAAATTATCATTGCTTGCAATTACTATTAATAATTAACTAATAAAACAATCCGTTATCATAAAATACAAGAACATACAGACCTACATAATATATTATACACAAAACTGATTAAATCCGCTTAAAACTGGCTACATTCGTCAATACATAGATAAATAATAATTATTATATTGCAAGATTTAATATTATTTATATTTAATTTGAGGTCATTGCGATTGAAAAAAAGGCTAGGCTGGTAAAAAGAAAGTTGATTTTATCGAGGTCATTAGTTTGATTCAATAGCTCGCAGATAATATTTTTGTTCTAGATCTCTTTTTTTATTTTTTGGCGGTGGGAAATTATCAAATAACTTCTTCGAGGGCGTGTCAGACTTTTACTGACTAAAACCCACCCGTGTTCCTTCCGTTGCCTGTGTGCCGGGGCCACGATATCCCTTTGGGACAAACTCGCAACCCTGGCAGGCATTGGCCCTAACGGACCCCATCAGTTGGTGCTGACATCTCTTTGAGGCCGTGGTTCCTCTCTAGCCACTCCTCAGAGGGGACTTATCGCCACAATCGTTGCGTGCCCATTTGTTCTAGGTCTGGGTGTTTCTTCCTGAGATCTATTTAATAAAACTGACAGAAGACAGGTGACATTTCAACAATTGTAAAATGTGTAAATTTTGACACTTTTTTGACAAATGTATCACATTGTCTGTTATATTAAACTGGCTTTTGCTCGCGGCTTCACCCACGTGAATGTCAGCAATTATCCCACGGGAACTTGCAACCGGGATAAAAAAGTATCCTATGTCCTAACCCAGGTTATGGCCTATGCGTATACATAATTACTTTATCCCCCCTTTTCGGATTATTTATGAAAACTGTACAGGGACTTTTACTAGGTAATACTATTATATAAACAATAGGTACATCTTTCTTTACAGGGCAAGTAACTTCCTTGCTACATCCGTTTCCTGAACAGATAAATAAACTAGTCACTCTAAAATAACAGAAAGATAACATATACATCACATCACATCATATCACATCACCTCAATGCATAGAATACTACGGCGAGACCCAGTAAACAAACATTATTAATAATTATCATAATTAATAGACAATTCAACACGGATGTAAATTTACGTCAACAAAACAGAGAGATAGATAAAAACTTTTAACAAAAAAAAAAACAACCGACTTCCAAAAAAAAACACTACAAAGTGAAAAATAACTTTAATTTCGGAAATCGGTGTCATTGGTTTTGAATTTTCGATTTTTGCCATCGACTTCCGAAATTAAAGTTATTTTTCACTTTGTAATGTTTTATTTTTGGAAGTCTGTTTTTTTTTTTTGTGAGATGTTTTAACTTTTCGCTTTTTAGTGAGAAATCGGCGGACATACATTTAAAAAAAACACGCGTCGAACATATAACCTCCTTCATTTTGGATGTTGGTTAAAAATGAACAATAGGAGAGTCTTTGTGAAGAAGCTGCGTCTGGGGAAGTACTAACAGCATACCATATTTGTCCTGCCAAATAGCGTTGCTGTGATCCAGTTTGAAAACTATGGCATAAGTAGAGCATAATCAGCCTATAATTTTCCCACAACTGGGACACAGGCCTCATCTTAGTGAGAGGGAGTGGGCTGTAATCTACCACGCAAGCCCAGTGCGGGTTGATTAAGAAAACAATGGATGCCAGTGTGATTTTCAAGCATGTTTTTTTTTTGGATAGCAACGCATCTGCGATGACCAGCTCCCCAATATGTAACAATAAAATTCTTAATCTGTTACCTCACGTCTGTTGCTCCACAACGTAAATAAGGCAATTCTTTCTTCTTCATGTGGTTATCACTAATCTGGTGTCGGAGTTTTTAAGCCGCCCAAAGACGTCTGACTTAGTTTCACATGCCGTCGAGAAATATCTCTCAGGCATGCCGGTTTCCTCACGATGTTTTACTTCACCGTTTTTGAAGCAAGTGATAATTATACAATACGCACATGAATTCGAAAAGTCAGAGGTGCGTGCCTTAGGTTCGAACTCGAGGCCTATGACTTGGCAGTCTGACGGTCACACCACTAGGGTATCACCGCTAATGATCGAATTTCGAATTGTAATTTTCTTTTTGACAATTCGACAACACACAAATACCCCGCAAATACATCATTGCGAAGGCCAATAATTCTCGTACAAATAAAACTTTCAAATTCAAGTCGTAATCTTATCTCACCAACACTCAATGTCGCAATCAATGTGTATTATAAATATGTAGTTGTGTTCCTCAATAAATATGCCTAGCTTTTTACCAGCTATGTTGGGGTCGGCTTCCATTCTAACCGGATGCAGCTGAATACCATATTTTACATGGAGCAACTGCCTATCTGACCTCCAAAATCCAGTAATTGGATAATACGATACCACTTGGTAAGACTGGTTGTCAGACTTTCGGGCTTCTGACAACCCGTAACGACTGTCAAAGATCCACGAATGGCAGCCGGGACCGATGTCTTAACGTGGTTTCCGAGGCACGGAGGAGTCTCGGTATGTTAAGATGGTCACCCATCAACAGATCAATCCCGGCAAGCGTAGCTTAACCTGATGGATCGAAGTTGTGTTCCTATACATAAATAAAACTTGTCAAAAGTGTAGGTAATTTTTTATTTATTTTTTGGCAGACTGAGACTCCGTGTATGACCTCTCTAATGTTTAGAGGTGACCGTGACTTAGCATCAGGCGGGCTGTCACAAAAAAGCAGAGAAAAAGTTACAATTATTAAATTTTTTGCTTCAGCTAACGTCACTGAGAGGTCATCTCATATCTCCAGTTCATCCATTTTGACGGCACGTGTCCGTTTATCGTAAGAATTATTTTAGAAGCCAGATAAGTGCATGTTCAAAACAATCTAAAGTTCAGTTTATTGAGGCGCTTCCTAGGTCTGCGCATGAGTCGGTCACGTGATTCGGCGAGAATAGATTACCTATATTTTATTGTAAATAAAAGATTAAGGAAAAATATCTTCTTTCCTGGTATTTTTCGAGATTTTTGTGGAAAAAGAGACTCCCAGACAGCTGTGAAACTTACTCCACGACCTTTGTCAGTAAAATGCTAGTGACTATTTACCGTTATGGTGGAGTAAGGATAGTAATGCAGCCCCAGGCCTGTCTGATTAATTGCAGGCCGATTCCCGGCCACCGTAGACGCTAGCTTGCAGACGGTGAGCAATGGGTAGCTCGCCGTCCGAGTCGACGGCGCGTTGTGTTCCGCGCGCGCCACAAAGAGATGTCAGCACAACTGACGGGGTCCGTTAGGACCGATGCCTGCTGTGGTCGCGGGAAAGTCCAAAAGCGATACCGTGGCTCCTGGCAACGTACATGCAACTGAAGGAACACATGTGGGTTTTAGTCAGTAAGAATGTGACACGTCCTCCCGCTCCGCCCAGAGCGGGAGAAATTATTTGATAAATCCTCACTCAAAAAACAAAGGCCTGTCTGATTGCAATTTGATGACATTCGCTCATTTATCATGGCCATAAAAGTTTACTGATCATGATAACAAAGAAGTTTTATCTACACGTGACCCATTCTTCAGGAATCACACGGCACCAAAACTTTTAAATGTTTTTATTAAACTTATCTTTTAACGTTGAGACATTGACTTACAAATTACAATAATAATTAATTATTAGGTTAAATATATTTTTAACTGTTTATATTTTTGTTATTTTACTTCACAAATGTCATACCGATTCATATGTGACATTCAGACTGTCTCTGATAAACTCTAGGTCTTGCTATTAATTATTGTCTTGTTAGTTATTGTTATGTTTTGCTTAGGTAATAATACATATAATCAGCATCCTAAGATAAATAGTGAAGCCAGTCTAGACAAGTGGTTCTCGTATCTATGTAGAATCAACAAAATAATGTAAGCACCCAGAATTTTGTAATATTTTGATTTAAAAAAGTGTCCTTGGAGTTTCTTGTCCGTTCTTCTCCATAGATAAATATATATATATATTTATTTGTTGCTCATTAGTACCTATATGATTATAAATGTGAAAGTGAGTTTGTTTGAGACTGCCTCGTTGGTCTCGTGGTCGGAAGCACTACTGCTGACCATGAGGTCCTGCGTTCAATTCCCGGGTCTGTCAAAGTGTTATTGGGTTTAACCACCTGGAATTTCTCAGTAGCAGCCCGGAGTCTGGATTTTTGCCTGGTTGATGGCAATAGGCTCGCCACCTTGGCGAAATGTGGGTGTACCATAGGTACACCTCTGGCTAACCCTTCGGGGACTGGCGTGATGTTATGTTATAAGTTTGTTTGTTTGTTGCGCTTTGATGAAATTTGGCACATGGGTAGATTATGACCTGGGTCAGTACATTTCATCTTTTTATCCCAGTAGTACGTTCCGTTGCGATAATTTCCGACCTCCACGTGGGCGAAGCCGCGGAAAAAAGCTATTTATATATAATTATCTTCCAATATTATTATCGCGTAAGTTGTTTTTGTTTATTTACAAAAAACTATCATGATATCAGAGTGTGCCAAAGTGTTTTTACTTAAATAACGGTTTATTTTTTTTCCTTTGATTGTTTGTCTGATGAAGCGATGACTGATGATTTTATTTTATATGTAAACTGTTACGTAATTTTTAAACAGATTCTAATTATTCAGAATCAGAATCAGAATCAGAAATTATTTATTTGCAAAGAATGTAGGTAACAAAACATAGTTTTGATGGTGTTAAAAAAGAAAAACAAAAGATCCAGTACATTCTACCGTATGGCATGCAACATTAAGCACTATCATAAATTATAATTATTGCAAATCTATATTAATCAATAAATGTCAGGTAATCAGTTTTTAATGTCATCATCTTGAAAGTTAAATTCACCGGCAAAATAATAGTCATAGTATATAAAATTAGAATCGAACTTAATAAATTGAAATATTATTGAGCAATGTCATAGGGTGTTGTCATTTAAAAACTCACTGACAGCGTAATAGCATTTTTCAACTAGTAAATCAACTAATATTAAGTCAACTATTAAATACGTGATATTATTAGTATGTAGGTAGTAGAAAAAGAGCCTCTTCGGTCTAGCGGTCGCAAAAGCTACTGCTGAGCATGAGGTCCTGGGTTCGATTCCCGGGTCGAGCAATATGTTATTGTGTTTTCTATCTGGAATTTCTGAGTAGCAGCCCAGAGTCTGAATTTGTGCTCGGTTCAATAACGCAATTCTTTTGTCTTCATGTTGTTATCACTAACCTGGTGTCAGAGTTTTAAAGCCGCCTATGTTCCTCCGACTTAGCTTCACATGCCGTCGAAAAATATCTCTCGGGCATGCTGGTTTCCTCACGATGTTTTCCTTCACCGTTTTTGAAGCAAATGATTATTACACAATACGCACATGAATCAGAAAAGTTAGAGGTGAGTTCGAAGTCGAGACCTATGACCTGGCACTCTGACGGTCACTGCCGGATATATCGATCCAAATCGATATCAAACTTAAGTACAGATTTTACACAACAACAAAAACAACACCACGATCCACATAGCACGTTAAACAACGCCGCAATTCGCAGGCTACGATAATGGATCCAAACTCCAAACTCAAAGCATTTATTTCAACTATACCATTTACAAGCACTTTTGAAATGTCAATGAGTCGGTCAGTGAGTCAGAAAGTTGAAACTAGTCGCCCATTCCAGAACGTAGATTTCTATGGAGAAGAACGGGCAAGAACCTCCAAGGACAGTCAAAAGACTGTCCTTGGAGGTTGGATTAAAAAAAATCAAGTGTATTACAAAATCCTGGATACTTTATTCTATTATATGAGAATGATGTAAAAAAAAAGCCTGACTGATAACCGATGACCAGTCACAACTGACGGCGCCCGTTCACGAATTTGCCGCGTGGATCAGCACCATCCAGCTCAACTCAACCATTTTGTAGAGATCCTCCTTAAGGATTTAAATCACGTATAGATTATGAGCTAGTTTCATAGATAATACTGAAAAAACAATAGTTTTGTGCCTAAAGTCATTTTACTTTTATTTCAGAAGATGTTCCGGTATCTAGTCCTATCGTACCTGCTGGTGCTGGCCAACCTATCCTGTGGGAACCCTATCAGCAACGAGGTCATTGAAGACCAGGAAATGGTGTTTGCGTTAGTTGTAAGTACTCTTTCACTTTTAGTTCATTATGATACTTGAATATCGTGATGGCGAGGCCAATGTGACAAGCGTGGTGATCAATGCTTGTGCGTTCTCTGTATGGGAAGAGGCCTTTGCCCAGCAGTGGGACAGTAACAGGCTGGTATTATGATACTTGAAAACCACTACACTGCTGCACTGATGTATCGGTACATACACCTCTGCCTAAGCCTTCAAGGATTTCAGGCGTGATGTTGTGTTTGTGTGTGTTATACTGTCTACTTGAAAACAGGTTCGTAACTGATTGTCGTAGAACGCACAGCCTCACACCCGAATACTGAAACCCCACTCAAAACTTAAGCGTTACTTATGACTCGTTTAAAGCCTTTTGATTGGTTGAAACTAGTTTTAAGTAACGCTTAAGTTTTGAGTGGCGTTTCAGTATTCGGGTGTAAGCCACTGAAGATTAAGGCCGCTTGTATACGTCCGTTCTTTTCACCGGAAAATGGAACGTTTTTTTTACCGGATTCGCGGTGGTGTATGGTTTATAATGAATGTGTGCACATGCATCGAACGCCGGACCGGTGGCCAACTCATATAAATATGAAAAACACGGTCCGTGGTCCGATGGAAAAAAGGTGCGTCTACAAGCGGCCTAAAACGTTTTTGGATATGGATAGGTAATATAGGTAATATTTAGGGGTGTAGAAACGTAATAAGATATCTATACAAAACTATATACAACAAGAAATCTTAGATATGTTCCTTTTGAACTCCCATAAATCTAGGGACTAAAATGGAACCATGTCAAAGAATCAACTGGCATTATGAATTCTTTTTTTACCCTTTCATTTTTCATTCAAAATAATTCGACAAACATTACGTGAAATATAAAACTATTTTTTTTTATTTTTCCACTTTTCCCGCTGACAGCGAAGCGGACGAAATTTTTGATGCCCAATGAGCTCTTCCCTTTGTTTTTTTCTTATTTTTTTTCTTTACATTCTTGTACATAATATATATAATAGTTAGTTGTAAATTAAAGTAATATATTGTATTATATTAATAAAACTATGTCTATACTCATAAAAATAAATCATTTAATTCAGATTATTTAAGTCCATTAAAAAAATATATGGCAACGTCGCATTTTCTTAGCTTTAAATATTATGAATGATTGGTTTGAATGAAAATGATTTACGATTAACTCGTACTTATAAATGAAACTTAGATACACACATCGAGAGTCTGGTGTTATATTATCTTCGACACTATTGTATTTTTGTAACACTTGTTCTAGAACTTTTTGTATTCATAGGTAGCATACAACCTTAGAGTTATGGGACATCAAAAGGTACACATATACATATAAAAATCAATTCGTCGTTTGTCGTGCGTTAGTGTCGTAAAAACTCAAAAAGTCTCGACCCATTGTGATGACACTTTGAAAAGTTGTTTTGTGCTGGCCGGAGCAGGAACATAACAAACAAAAAAAGAAGTTTATTGCAACGCATCGGGCATTAGCTAGACGTAGATTATGTATATGATATTCATCATCATCATTTCAGCCGAAAGACGTCCACTGCTGGACATAGGCCTCCCCCAAATGGGGGCCATAATCGCCACGCTTGGCAGGCGGGTTGGCGATCGCAGTATGGTGTTAAAATTCATAGAGAACGCATTCTCTAGTGAGTCCTTTAGTCGCCTTTTACGACACCCACAGGAAGAAATAGGGTAGTGGTATGCTTTACGTACGGCACCACACGGAACATATATGATATTGTATATAAGTAAATATTTTGAAACAAAGTTATTGACAATGTTCAATTCATTTGAACATTCTTCGTGTCACTACACAATACAGTGAATTTTCTTTAAAATTAGATCATATTAAAGCATTTTATAAATGATTTGACATAATATCAAGAAAATGGAGAAGAGTTCCCGCATCATAATGGGCCTAAAATTGGCATCGAATTGCTCAATTCAACCCGCTTTGAGAATCATTAAAGTTCTGAATCACCTTACTTTATCAACAAAAGATTATTACAGGAAAATGGGACAAAATTGTTTTAATAACAAAGTGTTTGTTATTGTTTAAAAAAACCCGTCTTAATTGCGATTATCTCTGTTGAACTCAATTCGCTGTAGATAAACCTGAGGGGTAATTGCGGCGTAACACACTAACAGTAACAATGGCTTGCATTTTGACAGTTCAACAACACTCATTGCTTTATTAACGTTGTTGAGCAGACAAATTTTTCGAACATAATGATGAGCAATAGAATCAATCACATTTTGATTGAAAGTGTGTTAATCAATTAAGGCGCTGAATTGTTTCTATTTTCTTTGAGAGAGAGGACTAGTATTGAGTGTATCTAAGAAAAGGTCTCAAGAGAAACATGATTTAAAAAAAAACAAGTTTGTTTCCAAGATTTCTTCTTAGGACAACTCCATAAAGAACTAATCCTTCAATTTTCATATTTTTATCTTTAGCGTTGGCAAACGAAGGGGTAGCGTCGCCCTAAAGATGCTGACAAAAGCTAAAGCGTGGTCACTGACGGACTACATAGAAAATAATGAGAAGCGCGATGACACAACTCTTGTAATTCATTGCAAAGTACGAAACAATTATCAATTTACTCAAAAATTAGTAGAGGAATCGAAAATAAAAAACAACCACGTTCTGCATTCAGATAAGACGTTCTTTTTATTAATTAAATACCAACGTACGGTGATATTTAATACAGATATTTTGAATTAGAACTCAAAGTAAAAGTTTAGTTTACCGTTACATTTGTATCGATTTTTTTTTCAAAACGTGTTTTGGTAACAACCATGTTCTGAGAAATATGTTCAAGATTAACGTATATTTTTTTCCGCAACCGCGTTTTTTTTTAAATAAAACAAACCTACTTACATTAGATTAGCCTCTTGTCAGCGCCTTAAGATAGGTGAAGCGACGATCTTCGCAAGGTGGCTGGTAGTAATTGGGTGAGAGTACCCAGAGGCAATTATGGCGAGTATGTAGAGGCCTATGTCCAGCAGTGGAGTTCTAATGATACGTCAGTTAGTCGCAAAACTGTTGTTTTCATAATTTCTTATTGACATAAATCTGTAACCTTTCAACACCACGCATCGACTTGGTGGGCTATTCACCACCGGGAATAACAAACACCAACATTCATGTTAGGGTCAGCTTCCAGTCTAACCGGATGCAGCTGAATACCGGTATTTTACATGGAGCGAATCATAAACACCAACAATATGGGCCTGTTTCACCACCTACGATTAAGTTCCTATTAACTTGGCAGATAAATTCACACAAAAAGAAAAAAAAACTTTTCCATTTTTGAATTTATTCTGTAAGTATTCTATTCGGACATCGTACAATAGGCCCTAAGAGTAATTATATTATTCTCCTAATCAAGAGGTTACGACCTTCTTAGTTAAAACGACAGCAAATCTCAAGATTATTCGTACAAATTATCTTGTAAAGACAATAACAAGATAAACAGCAATTAATCTGCCACGTTTCATGACCTGATGCGATAATGATTTTACTACGTCCCCATTTGAAACAGAATACTGAATAAGTTAGGTATGTAAATATAAGGAAAATTGTTTTCTTAACAATAGATGCGTGTTTATATAATAAACATCGGATGCCTTCGTGATGAATTAATAATGATCAATTGAAATGCATTATGGTTGATTCCATTTTTATTTCTAGTAATTTTTGCAGTCGGATTTATAAAACCTTGATTAATTATGTTTCCTTGATCAATTATACTCTATAGCACCTAAATTGTATTGTTATAAATTACTCTCTCCCTAATCCGCCACTCGTCTATCAGAAAACTACTATAATGCGCCGTTTTTTGCGAGTATTAACTGGTGCAATCATATTCCATACTCATAAACCGTCAATCTAAATCTTCAGCTCCATAATCCGCCGTCATTCTAAATCTTCCGCTCCAGAATCCGCCGTAATTCTAAATCTTCCGCTCCATAATCCGCCGTCATTCTAAATCTTCCGCTCCATAATCCGCCGTCATTCTAAATCTTCAGCTCCATAATCCGCCGTCATTCTAAACCTTCAGCTCGATAATCCGCCGTTTACCGTCTCTTTCATTCATACGACCGTACACATGCAGTTCTATACTTCGCCGCACAGTCGTACAGGAACTTTTTAGTCCGTAATTTGTTGTTCCTATATACTATAATACGCCTTTTCAGTAATCCGCCGATGGTTGGGATATTGTGGTGGCGGCTTACCGAGAGATTTAAAAACAACGTTCGATCTCGTAGGGATAGTGTCCCGGATACCTTTCCTTCGTCCATTTCGAAAAAAGTAATAAAATAAAGAAAAATTGTTTATTCTGCACAATCTAAACGCACATTACAAAAATTAACTTTTATTACACATTTACAAATGAGCCAAAAGCCTCGTACTTATTCAATATTCAAAACTAATAAAAGTTTGACAAATTTTGTCTATTGCTTGACGTCAGGGCCAGAACCCAAAGACAATTTACAATTGCTTGCGTAATTTGTTGCGACACTAACAAATGAAAACAAACAACAATCAAAACATAAACAACTTAGGACGAGGTGCAAATTTCTAACCTCATCTTTATACTTAGGTAAGTAGGTACCTAAATTTTAAAGAAATTAGTTCATTTATTTAGGCCTTAAGAAGACCATAAACCATTGATAACACTAACTTATCTACGACGATAAACAAGCATATTACCATTATTTTAACAGTAGAATCCTAGTTTACGTAAATAATACAATTAGGTACTTATAGCGAATTTAAGCAACGAAGCTTTTTTTGTTCGCGCGGCCGTTTTTTTTCGTGCACTGGATTTTCAACGCTTTGCTAAGCGCCGAGAGTTGAAAATCCAGTGCGCGATTAAATCCCACCGCGATGTTTTTACGTCCGTGCGTCATGGGCCAACTGTGCTGACCGCGTTCAGTTTCATTGGTGAAATTCGCCCTTAATCATTTGTAAGCCTTGTAGTTCTGATGCCAATACAATATTATGGTACAAAAAACAAAGAAATAATAAAAACACAAGATAAGATAGAAACTATTACTATGGCTGATCTGATAATAAATGTTCGACAAATCGATTGATACCTAATTAAAGTGGTCCCATTGTGCAAACCTTTCATGAACGTAAAATAGTTGGTTTTACCTAAAAGAAATGTATACTTAAGGGGACTACAGGACCTAAACGTGCCTAAACGCAAGTTTTATAATGCGTAAAAGTATATGATCCACTGCAGTAAACAAAATCAGAAAAATATATGATATTCTTCAGGATATATGCTAGTATGATAGTGTGTTGAAAACATAATACAACTAATTTGATACGATAGAAAAAAATCATGAAGATACCTCTAAAAATTTCTTTTAACGATTAAAAATCATATTAATTTACATGCAATCATTCTGATTTTTTGTCAGATTATTCTACAAGCTACATATTAGCATAATAGTGTTTTAATTTTCCAGTCCAATCAATAGATTTTTTGTAAATCGCTAACTGCTTCATATTTTGCAATAAATTACCTGCGTCGTGTCATCGCGCTTCTCTTTCATTTCTATGCAGTCCGACAGTGAGCGCGCTTTAGCTGTTGTAAGCCTCTTAATGTATTTTTTTTCTTTTTTTGCAGGTCAACAGACATGGAGAAAGGTCACCGGACGCCGATGAGCTGTCTCTATCGGATCAGCAGGAGTTGATCTTGAATCTAACAGCCGTTGAAGGACCAGAGGGATTGACAAATGTAAGCAGCAAGCCGTCTCGTCTACTCATTTAATTTCCTCGTTGGTCTTGTGACTTGTGGTCGCAAGCACGACTGTTGACTGTTGAGCGAGGTCCTGGGATTGAACCCCTATCCGGGCACGTGCTTTTGGGTTTTCTCATTAGAGAATCCTGAGTAACCAGTCTGGGTCTGGATTTGTGCCCAGTTAATGACAATAGACTCGTCCCCTATATTATGAATCTCACAATATAACTGGTATAATGTTGGGCCATTGTTGAGGCCAGACCCGGATCTAGAATGTATTTGAGGCGGGGCGAAAATTGCCGTTTTTCGCCCCCCGCAAATCTTTTATGGGGGATGAGCTAAGGTAGCCCGCAAAATTCAAGTTTTCTAGAAATGAACATTTTGGCAGCAACATATTAATCACATTTTATCGATCGATAATGCGCCAACCCAACAGGGGCGCCAAAACTGTTGTAAAAAAAACAATAGAAAGATTATAATAATATGTGCAGCTCGTCTCATTTATTGCAAAGTTGCGGTGTGCTGGGCGGTGCACTAGTCTGCTACGCTTGAATTTGGCGCCCCCTGAAGTTAGCGCCCGGAGCACATGCCCGGGTTTGCCTCCCCCTAGATCCGGGGCTGGTTAAGGCCTGTATACAACACTCAAATGCCAGCTTGTCACAATCTGTGTTAATTTTAGTTGTCTGTTCTGTTAGACAAACACAGCTAAAGTGATCACAAATAACCGAGATAAATTGCTCATTCAAAAACTGATTTAGCAATTTTCATAGTATCATGTACTATGAAAATTGCTAAATCAGTTTTTGCAATTTACATGGCATCATGTCAGTATTTTTTTTTTTTGTATCATGTTGGGCCATTGTTGAGGCCCGTATCCAACACTCAAATTCCAACTTCTAACACAATTTATGTTAATTTTAGTTGTCTGTCAAAGAACAGACAGCTAAAGTGATCACAAACAACCGAGAAAAATTGCTCACATCATCATAGCATGAAAATTGCAAAAACTGACCGCGGGAAACGGCTTGTTATATTGCCTTACATGGTCTGGTCATTAGGTATAAATACACTATTGTTATGTCCATTATTTATGTATGTATGTATGTTTAATGAAGGTAGTTGAGATACAGTACCTACCTATAGTGCCGGGGGTTTATCAATACGAGAACAAAACACGTTTTGCGTGATGCTCGTGTGATTGTGATGTGCAATTGTGCATGTCAAGTTTTTAATTAATATTTGTCATGATTAAATCTAAGTGTGAACAGTGCCGGATTAACCACGTAGGAAGAGTAGCAATTGCTACGGGCCCCGCGCTAAAGGGGGCCCCGCGTATTCAAACCCGGACCCCACCTCCGCCGGAGCATAATTTTTTGAGTGAAACTTATTAAGAAGTGGTATATTGAATTTACTTGATGTCTCAAAAACGTGATACGTACTACCTTTGCCGACTAAGACGTCAGAATATGGGTAATACAATTTCTAAAAGTTGATTGCAAATAGACGTATTGAGTATTGTTTTTTTTTTACCACTTTATAAATAAGAACCCATAGCAGATCAAGGGCCCGTCTATAAAATTTGCTACGGGCCCCGCGCTTGCTTAATCCGGAACTGAGTGTGAAGGATAGTTTACTGCCAAAATTCATCATCATTCTCGTACCCTAAACCCAATTTTATTGCCCGTGGTTCGACCGCGTAGTTCTTCTAGTTTAGGGGTATGAGGAACAGGGTGTAAAGTTCACTAATCCCCCATAGAAAAGGGAGGATCCTCCGACCAGACGGGTGTTATGTCTGGCGGGCAACTGTCCAGAGGTTGAAGTCGGGAGCTTGTATATATGTCCACCGCACGGTAAACTCTAATTGCGCTATGCAGGATTTGAGTGACGTCAGGATGATGTGTGACGTCAGGTCTTTGATGCTTAGTTCCTATGTGGCGATGTAGATGCCGCCACACTAGTAGGCCCAAGGGTATTTTTCTTTTCGGCGGTTCTATCAATCAGACCATGGGCAAATCAAGTTCTATCAATAGTACTAAGGGCAACTTTGTATACCCGTAGTTAGTTCTATTAAAACTAAAGTGAGTATTTAACCTCTTTGCATGTAAACTTCATTCAGGAAAATTTATACACCGTGACATTTTAGTTGTCTTACAAAAGCAGCCCACTTCATGTATCCAATGACTTAGAAACATAAATAAAATAAAAATATTTACTCCGTGATATTTTAGTCATCTTACAAAGGGCCCTTACCCGACATAAAATAGATAGATACCTCTAGGAGCAATTAAAAAATTGTTACAATATATCTTTTTTTTTTAATTATCTTTTTTATATCAGCTTTTGATTTTTATACGTTACAAAATGCGAAAATTATTGGCTAATTGGCTCGGCTATTGACTGATTGTCAATCATTATTTTAAAAAAATGATAACAATATTTTACTTATTGCTAATCTTGTACGGAAATTATATTTGAACGAGAATTTCTTATCTACGTAAGATAACCAGTTCATTTGGTCTTGCCGCTTGGTAACTAAAAAGTAGAGTACACTGATCTAAATAAAGCAAGTGCCAACTGCATAATGATGCTGGGTAGTAAATAGTTATAAAAATAAATCTTTATTACCATAAAAGCCATACAGTGTTAGTAATAAAATTCTTAAGGAAAATGTGCCAAGGTAACCCGTGAAATTCAAATTTTATTACGTTTTTTTACAATTTGCAGGTCAGTTTGAATCTTGATTAAAATATGATTCGCGACCGTAACAAATATGGCTTTACAGAATTATAATCATTAGAATAAGCAATAAAACTACTTAAGTTAGCATAATCCTCAAATGTCTTGATTTCATGATATAGTGAATGACTATATCATTAGGATTACATGAACTTAGAGAGTTGTATTGATGATTTTTATGATTATAATTTTATAAATAAACATTTGATACGGCCGCGAATCATATTTAGATCAACATAAAATCTGATACTGGAAAATAGCAAAAATCGTAAGAAAATTTTAATTTCGCGGTTTACCCTGACGCTTTCGCCTTAATATATAGTTTTAAATATAGGGTTCTGAAACTACTGAGGATATAATTTTAACTTTCAGGGCTACTTCCATTTTTGATATACTGTTTGCTTGTTTTTATTGCATGATGTGGTCTCCTATAATTGAGGGAGCACATATATTGTTGTTCTTATCATTATATTATAGCATGTAAGGTGTATTATTTGTTGGAGATCCTAATAAAAAAAAATAAAAAAAATACTCAATATAGTTCAATACTTATAGATTGCACGAAAACTTATAAGAAGTCTATATGGTCTAAAATAACATGGTAAATCTCTCAATATTGTGCGTCAGCTGATGAAAGAATATGTTTTTCAACTGCAATGTTAAGTTTGTTCTTGAAATAAATTCATCCCAATTACGGAACCCTTACTTATGCGTGGTCCGACACGCACTTGGCCAGTTTTCTTAGTAAATAGTAAATCACAGCTTAGCTACATTTAGTAGCCCTCAGCACGAATATCTAACAAAAAAACTAAAATAAGTTTAAAAGACTGTAACAGAAAACGGAAAAATAAAAGTGATCTAAAAAGTATGAAATAAGGAAATATTTCAGACATAAACCAAGACATAGGTACAAAAATGGTCAAGGTAAAGCTGTGGTTGCTTGCCTGTAACCCATGTGGGTGCCAGGAACATCTACAAAATTGTAATGGAAATAGGCGGCTAAAATCATAACCCTTCTTTTTGGCTTTGACGTAGTCGGTCACAAGTTTAGACATCATTTTAATTTGAGAATTGGCAGTACAATATTTTTTCAGCACAGACTATCAAAAACAAAATACTACGTACGTAAATGTTCTGTCATACAAATTATACAGGAAAAATAGTAAATAAATAATTTATTTTGGACCAAACACTTGTATACATTTTATAAACCTGCCAAATTAGGACAATCCTGTAATGATAGTGAGGATGAGTTGATAAATAAATAAATAAATAAATTGCGTGTCAGTTTGTCGGATTTGTTTTATAAAACATGTTTAAGAAACATCGCTAGAAAACCAGTACCCTAATTCCTAATCAATCAGAATCTGAATCGTTTTGAAACAGATTGCTAATCCATTGCTTCATAAGTTCAAAATAAAAATCTACTCGACAACGTAAATAACGCAATGAATGTTGTTGATCTGTCAAAATGAAACAGATTAGTCGGTAATAGTTTACGAAAATGTGTTGCGTAATTAGATAGCTGTTTTCAAATAAAAAAACCTTATTCAAATCGGTTCACCCGTTTGTGAACCGGAAGTCTTAAGGCCACCCCATCTGCGTAGATTCACTTGACGTTGTAAGTGTTCAGATGTTTTTGGTTAGTTGTGTGTATAGAAATTATTGACAAGCATCTGCTCAGATATTAAGGGGACTACAGGACCTAAACGTGCTTAAACGCAAGTTTTATAATGCCTAAAAGAATATGATCCACTGCAGTAAACAAAATCAGAAAAATATATGATATTCTTGATATTAATTTACATGCAATCATTCTGATTTTTTGTCAGATTATTCTACAAGCTACATATTAGCATAATAGTGTTTTAGTTTTCCAGTCCAATCAATAGATTTTTTGTAAATCGCTAACTGCTTCATATTTTGCAATAAATTACCTGCGTCGTGTCATCGCGCTTCTCTTTCATTTCTATGCAGTCCGACAGTGACCGCGATTTAGCTGTTGTAAGCCTCTTAATAAAATAATGAGTGTTCAGATATTAACGGTAACTTGTAGTATGGAACTTATTGACATTTTAAATTGTTCAGAAATATTTGGTCACCTTGTCTGCTACAATATATGCGACGGCGACTGTACTTGAAGTTCTTAACCTTTTTTTTTTTTTTTTTGAGGATGGGAAATTATCAAATAACTTCTCCCGCTCTGGGTGGAGCGGGAAGGCGTGTCAGACTTTTACTGACTAAAACCCACCCGTGTTCCTTCCGTTGCCTGTGTGCCGAGGTCGCGATATCCCTTTCAGACAAACCCGCAACCCCGGCAGAAGTTCTTAACCTTGGATTTACATTCATTACAACGCTCGGTTTGCTAGAAGGCCATGGATTTGTGACGATATGGCTTTACAGATGTGCTACTGAAAAAAAAAGGCCTTTTCAAAAATTATATAAAACTGACTTACTTGACTTTATTGCCTTGTTGGTCTAGAACGCAAGTGCTACTGCTGAGCATGAGGTCCAGGGTTCGATTCCCGGGTCGGGCAAACTGTTATTGGGTTTTCCATCTGGAATTACTCAGTAGCAGCCCGGAGTCTAGATTCGTGCCCGGTTGATGGCGATAGGCTCGCCCCCTAGTACATGGGACTTAAACATAACTGGCGAATTGTGGGGGAACTATAGGTACACCCACCCATCCACACTTTGGGGAAATACTGGCGTAAAGTTATGTTATGTTATAACTTACCTGAAACTGAAAACAATAACAATTTATTAGGAACCTACAACGCTTTGGAACGGCCAACTACCTTCATCTTTCTGAATGATATCAAAGGAGTCGGCTCCTTGACAATTGGGATGATGACTAAAAATATTTTTTGTGCGTCATGTAGATTATTAAAAAATATTGAAATATTGATTTCTTATTTACGTCATCAAAAGAATACGGCGATACATTGAGTTAAAATGTGGCCTACGTAGATTTTATAGGTACTTAGTTGTGACGTAGCAAGTCCCTAAATTTAATGCGTTTTATCTAAGTAATTTTTTATTTATATGATAAAACAAATATGTAATATGTGTCAAATACTTTTTTTATTATCTGACTGACGGATTAAATAGAATTTCTTTTTTTTACCCAGGCATCAACCCTATTCAAAAGTGCCTGTAAATGGTTTGATTGAAATAAATGCGTTGATTTTGAAATTACATAAAATTTGCGCTGAACATAATTAGAAAGAAAGAAAGAGAATATGTTTAGGTATTTGCGGTACACATGACGCAAGGAAAGAACAAAACACGAAAATAAACATTTTGGGGTCACATCCACGCAAAACGGCCATCGCTCAGCATAATGCTACGACCCTATCCGAGACAGAGCCCCAGCGCTGGTTTTCAACGACAGCCGGCGTTGATGTGATGACGGCAACCGGTGCAGCATATAGTGAAATAACAAAATAAAATTAATAAATACAATACTTAGTCCTAAATGTTTATATAAAATATAATATTTAAAATGGTAACATTTCGTACTGTCGTCGGCGACTCACGCGCCGCAGACTTAAAAGCTCGTAAAGACCAGCGCGACGCGACACCGCGCCGCGACACGAACAATACAATTTCTAAGAAAACTTGACGGTATAACAACAACCGGTGTCGCGTCGCGCTGGTTTGCACGAAACTTTATGCAGTCTGTGCGCGCAGCTGTCATAAAAACTATTTGTTTGACGTTTGTAATTATATCGGTCTTATTGTTGGGTTTTTAAAATTTAATTAAATTAAATTAAACCGTATTTCAGACTACGGTCCATAATGTTGTTAATATTTTGGTAACTCTCAAATAGTGTTTATATATGTAGGTTAGTACTGTTCGTTTCTACACATTATTTATTTAAGTAAAAGAAGAAAGAATGAAAGAAAAAGTGTTTATTTTGCACAAACTAAACGAACATTACAAAAAAAAAAACAAAACAATACCACTTTACAAATTAGCCAAAGGCCTCGTATCCATTATTAACACAGAAAAGTTTGATAAATTTTATCTATTGCTTGCTGTCAGGGTCAGAGGCCAAAGACAATTTACTATAATTACATAATGTGTTGCGACAGACCTATGACTGTCGGGACCCAGTGTCCCTGAAAGAGTCAGTCCGGTCTTTTTTATACCGACCTAAAAAAGAAGGAGGTTATGCATTCGTCGCTTATTTTTTGTGATTAGTTTTTGTATGCAACTCCAATGCAGGTTAAAATCTAGAATTGAATTTAAAAACCTGCAACGGAAATATTATTTTTACGTGTCCATTTCTATTCGGATCATGAATTTTGAATAGAAAAATATGCAAATAACATCGGATACACGGTATAGATTTACAAAGTATTGTTATGACCTAAATCTAAAACAAAACGCGGATACATTTGATAAATCCTACCGTGCGTAGCGAGGAACTAACTTTTATTCATTCCTTTCTGCTGCTATAATTAGGGTTCATTACCCAAAATATGCCAACGAGACCCTCCTATTACTAAGGCTTCACTGTTCGTCTGTCCGACTGTCACAGGGCTGTATCTTTAGAACTATAATAGGTAGACACTTGAAGAAATCTTCTCAAAATGTGTAGGTACTATTTCTTATTCGTCTTTGGTTTTGTATTTCCGTTTTTTGCCGCTGACTTCCGAAATTAAATATATATATTTTTCACTTTGTAGTGTTCTTTTCTTAAGTCGGTTGTTTTTTTTATGTAAAAAAGTTTTTATGTTTCACTTTGTTGAGTTGTGTTTGTGAGAGTTGTAGCACCTACACCTCAAATTCGTATAAAAACTACCTGCTATGTAAATAACAGTGACAGGAAGTTATTATAACATCAGCAACATACACTAAGTGGCAAAAAATACATATACCTAACTCAAAAACTACCCACCTTGCAAGCATGCTCTACCAGATTAGAAAAGAATTTTCAAGATCGTTCCATTATTGACGAAAATATCGTTGAACACAGATAAAAAAATTAAATCAAATATTTACAGACAAATTGAGAACCCCCCCCCCCCCTCCTTTTTTAAGAAGTCAGATAATAAAAATACTCCTTGTTTCAGGTTGGCAAACGAAGATCTTACCAGATCGGGAAATTCTACCGTCAGAGGTACGGCTCCCAGGGTCACAAGATGATCTCCAACCTCTATCTACGAGATGAGATATCCATCAGGAGTACTGAAAAGGAACGGACCAAGATGACGATCCAGGTGGCCATGGCTGCTGCCTTCCCCCCAGAACCTGAGCAGCAATGGGATGAAGGTCTGGGCAAAGTCTGGCAGCCTGTCCCTTACAAGGCTGTGCCCTTGTCTGAGGATTATGTAAGTAGATGCTATGCTCTTTGTTTTTAGGTGCCGTACCCAAAGGGTGCCAACGCTCAGCTGTCCGTCCGTCTGTCTGCCACAGGGCTGTATCTTTTGAACCGTAATAGGTAGACACTTGAAATATTGGTACTACAGCCGCTATAACTTCAATTTGACTGCGTAGTATTCTACGCAGTAGACGCTGTGTTGTCTCTAGAAATACGATTCTGTGATAAGAATCCTACTAATATTATAAACGTGAAAGTTTGTGGATGGATGTTTGTTACTCTTTCACGCAAAAACTACTGAACGGATTTGAATGAAATTTGGCACACAGATAGTTTATAACCTGGATTAACACATAGGCTACTTTGTATCCCGATATTCCCACGGGGTTGAGACTTATGCGGGTGAAACCGTGGGGCACTGCAAGTAGTACATAGATTCTAAATACTAGTTTCTTGTCTATGGCACACAACAAAATAGAGCAACAAATGACTCGCATCGCCTAAACGAAAGAAAGAAAATAAGTTTATTTGTCACAGAAACACGTGCATACAAAAAGAATAATTAAGTCGAGTACCTAATACAGTAACAGAAAAATAAAACACAATAGATCTACATATAATCACGAGCACAAAACAGAAATAGTCGGCAACTGCACGTCGGTCGTGACGGTGACAAGAAAGCTTCCACTCAGCATGATGCTGTGCTATGACCACCACAAAACAGAAAGAAAGAAAATACGATACATATTTATTTAGCACAGACCAAAGGCACACAACATAATATATTATCCTACAAGTAAAAAAGAAATAAAAAAAGAAAACAAAATTCGCACGAAAGTGTACCTCGTAACTGCGCTCTGTTCAGCTAAAATCACAGCGCTGAGTGCAAGTTTTACTGTTTCTGATTTACTGTATGCCACAGGCAAATAAGTCGCACATGGTAAATCAATCTTCCTAACACAATATTATTATTTTACCACACAAATAATGATGTATTAAATGGATCTATCAATTTTGGAGATACGCTGCCACTAATTACCCATTTTTCGACAAGAGCTTAATTACTTACAATAATTATCGCCAAATCTATGAAATAGTTACGTCTGATTTATATAAAAAACAAAGATAACAACAGTATCTCAGTTGTTATTAAACAAAGTTCAAGTTCACTGTTACATAATTTATAGCTTAAATAAACTTTAGTCTCTGATAAGCGCATAATGGTATTAATCAGTATTAATCTTTATTAGTTCTTGATAGATTATTTTAATGAGAATTTGGAACTAATTTGTTTAAGCTTAAAAGAAAAATATACGAAATAAATCCTAATCATAATTCTTCTGCTGTTGTCCCAACTTATTTGTGGTCGGCGTAACATGTCCTTTTCTTCCATACTTCTCTATTAGTCGTCGTCTCGATAGTCACCTCCCTTTCTAGCCATATCATCTTCCACACAGTCCATCCATCGTTTCTTTGGTCTTCCCCTTCTCATATAGCCATCCACGTATTCCTCATTCATACTCAAAAGTTTCTTGACGATTTATTCTAAACATAAATTCAATAAAAACTTCGCGTAGTATAAGGGGTGCGGTAAAAAATCTTCCGTATGTGAATTCTGGTGTACTTACTTACTTTTTCTTTGGTTTATTTATGCATTGCATCATATCACTAATTACTTAATGCGCCATGTTATAATTATTACGTAACCACTACATAACCAATATGTCAAAACGTCAAACAAATAGTTTTTATGACAGCTGCGCCGACGGTATGAAATGTTACCATTTTAAATATTTTATTTTATATAAACATTTAGGACTAAGTATTGTATTTATTCATTTTATTTTTGTCTCATTTTGTTATTTCACGATATGCTGCACCGGTTGACGTCATCACGTCAACGCCGGCTGTCGCTGAAAACCAGCGTTGGGGCTCTGTCTCGCATAGGGTCGCAGCATTATGCTGAGCGATGGCCGTTTTGCGTGGATTTGACGCATATTTTCCCCCAAATTGTTTATTTTTGTGTTTTGTTCTTTCTTTGCGTCATGTGTACCGCAAATAAACGTATTTTCTTTCTTTTTTTTTTTTTCTTTCTTAGCCTCCTATCAACTTGCTTACACTTCTACGAAAGAACACCAACAAAAATTGGTCATTATCAGCCTACAACATTCGTTAGAAGGACGAGGCATCCACCACGCGGGCCCAGTGCGGTTGGTGGATGTCACAAATGTCTTTGAGTGTTTGATTCTAGGACATGGTCGTTTGCTCACGATGTTTTCTTTCACTATTTTGAGAGAAGCAGTCATGGAATAAATTGCACAAAGGCTTTGTGTAATTTATTATTATCCACCACCTCCATCACGTAAGTCCACTCACACCACTGCCCTCGGAAAATGGTACCCAAAACGAATACTTAATCTCATTCAATACAGATCCCATATCCCATCCCATCATCACCTACCTGGCCTTTTCCCAACTATGTATGTTGTAACTATTTATTCCGCTACTTTCAATGTATCTGGATACAGCTGAATACCAGTATTTTACATGGAGCGACTGCCTATCTGACCTCCACAACCCAGTTACTGGGTAACACGATATCCATGACAAGACTGGTTATCAGACTTTCGTGTTTCTGACTCCCGTAACGACTGCCAAAGATCTACAAATGACAGCCGGGACGGGCTTAACGTGCTTTCCGAGGCACGGAAAGCACGTTATGTAGTGAATGGTCACCCATCCACGGACCGGCCTTGCCAAGCGTTGCTTAACCTTGAAGGTCGACCCGTGCGTCTGTTATTATTTAGCCACAAGCCCCAATATCCCGTACCCATATTGATTTTTATCTATTTATATCAGCCAGGGAAGTATTCTTTCCTTACGTACTTACGATAGCAAATCTAAGCTCCAATTAGGTTAACTCAGATTTATAGCAACCGCACAAAGGTCGCTTACTTTCACAAAGTTAACTCGGAATTTAATTTAACAGTTTGTTCCTGGAATATTCCGTTTCGTTCTACCTTTGTTTTATCCTTCTATTTCAGTACAACAAAGATTTGTTTTAGTATTTCCTGAATTGAACAAAGATTATGTAGTCAGAAGTAATGTTTAAAGGTAAAATACGTTTATTTGCGGTAAACATGACGCAAAGAAAGAACACAAAATAAAAAAGTAATAATCAGCCAGTAATGTTCCCACTGCTGGGACACAGGCCTCCTCTCCTCGAGAGGGAGTGGGCTGTACTTTACCACGCGGGCCCAGTGCAGGTTGATAGATGTCACATGTCTTCGATTGTTTGGTTCTAGGACAAGCCTTTTTCCTCACAATGTTTTTCTTCACCGTTTTGAGAGCAGTGGTGATGAAATGATTTACACAAACTAAAGCGCTTGCTTTGGTACCCACGACCCACAACTCCTTAGTCGGGGCCATTACCATGGTCACCACTGCTCTCAACAATATATAGTACGAAGTTATTTTTGAAGAGAGATTAGATGGGTTAGAAAACTGTGTTTATAGTACTGGTAAACAAATATTATTTAGATTTTACTTCTCGAACTTTAATCTTTAGAAACATGAAACTTTAAGAATAACAACATTTGTTTCAAAGTCATTGTTGTTGCTACTTATCACCTACTCATAAACTAATATGTAAAGAGCATTGACACTAAACTAGTATCTAATTACTAGGGGTTTACTTATTTTCTGCTCGTATATATTATTACTTGCTTTTGCTCGCGGTTTCGCCTCGGAAATTATCCCACGCAAATGTACTACCTGTAATGGGCACGCCAGTAAAGCTGATTTTTGTAAAGTCGGCATGATTTTTTCCTACATCTTCAACAATCATCATCATATTTCAGCCAATTTACACAATACCCTAATGAATTATACACCTAAACCTTCTTCATGAATCACTACGTCCATTGGTGTCAACCGTATGAAAATATGTTTGATAGTTTTTGAGTTTATCGCGTTCAGACATACAGATAGACGCGACGGCAGGACTTTGTTTTATAATATTAATGATAAGTCTGGATTTACCCACTTCAGGGCAAGGCCTCCCAACCTCTCACGCTATGGTTAAAATTTAAACCCAATATGCAGGGCTCTATGCCCAAGGGCTGGAGCTACATTAAAGTATCGCTAGTCGTGGAAGCTTGCATGGTTCTTAATAGGGTTTTAATCAGGAAACCGGTTCTTCACAACGAGGCTTTTAGACCTGTCAACCACCGACTTGTTCCTTCTCTTTTCAACGCTCGTAATATCATAATCCTTCCTTATTCTTTTACACCACGTTTTTCCTTGTTTGTACATGTCGAAAACAGTATAGAAATGTCTTTTAAGAATTTTATTGAGTCTTCACATGATCAATAAAAGCATAAAAAGCAAAGCAATCAATCGACTGCGGATCCAAGTAGGCCGCTGCAAGCACTATCTAGCAAAATGGGGGATAATAGATCCCACTGATACCCAGTACCAATGCGGTGCTCCTGACCAAACCATGCCCCATATGCTGGAGTGTCCACACACCCGCACTTTTGAGGACCTAAAAAATTTTACCGAAGCCGCGATTGGCATAGCCACCTACTGCGCCCAACTCGTTCAAAATAATACATGTATTTATTTACCATTGACTCGAAAATAACACTATTTACATGACCAGAGGGCAGGTCTATTTTTAGGCCAAATAATCAGCATTGCCATCGATGGCAATGCTGCCAGTATTTTGGGCACTTTTCACATTGTCAGCGATGCAGACTTCCGTTTTTTTTAGTAGTTAGTGTTCACAATATATATTTAAGTGTTAGCTTGATATTGTATTTAAGATCTGTCCTTTTGACCTTCACCTTTTATCACTGCTCTCAACGTCAATCCTACACGTCTGTAGGGTCAACCTTCCAAATTTTTCTTCTCAACTTCGCTCGTCGAAAACTTATACAGAATGTTGAAATAGCATATAATAGACCGCTTTTTAACATGCTTTTATTAGGTCGACCTGTATGTATGTAACTATGTAATCAAATCTAAGAAAACTAATTTAACCATCTTCTAAAGATCGTAGCGTTATGAAAATTGGCAGTTGTATGTGATTTTGATGACAATACAATAACATGGTACTGTCGAGCTGATCTGATGATGGAGCCGGAAGATATGAACTGGAACTTCATGATGGATGATCGTATCATAGCCGTGTTTGGACTTGTTAGAAAGGTCTTGTAATGAACTTTGACCACGATTAGGTTTCAAGGTCTGAATACGCTTATAGGTGCACGTAAAAGCGTGTTTTTTAGTGTTTTTTAAACTATTAATATTATTTAAATACTGTTCTGTTTCTATTACAGAAACAAAAAACCGATGAAATTCATTTATTTGTTGTCGTGGTGAAAAAGATTGCAAAATAATGTAAATAAAGTTAGTTAAAAATCATAGGTTCTACTTGGGATATATATTTTTTTGTTTTTATTTTTTTCGAACTAAGTACCTTAAATTCTTTAGCTATGTCAAGGTTTGCAAATTCTTTACCGGACAACCTGTATAAAAGAATATTACAAGAACTGTTATTTTTACCAAATCTTTTTTTTTTCTCCAGCTCCGATACTACTCCAACTGCCAGCGCTTCATGACTTTAATGGCCGACGCCAAGATCTGTTCTTTGAACGAAGAGTTCGCTCCCTACCTGGACCTCATTCCTCTGTTGAAGAACAAGACTGGCGTGGACTTCACTGAGAATCCTTTGATGTTTGAAGCGCTGTATGACTTGTATAAGAGTACAGTAAGTTTTATTGTTTTAATCATTGCTATTCAATTACAAAACATTGGCTTGCTGCTTCAGTGATATAGGGGCCGTGAATGCTGACCGTGAAGTCTGGGCTCCCCCCGTCAGGCACTGTGTACTACGTAACAGGCGAAACATGGTTGCAGACTTGCAATACCTTATTGTTGCAACTTTCTAATTTGCCCCACCAACTTTGGTTGTCGGTGGGGCGAATTAAAAACGTTACTTTGCCAGCATGCATAACCTTCAAAACAGAATACTACAAAACAGTGTCGCTATCAATATTTGGATTAATCTTTGTAAAATATTGGCATTAAAGTTATAACCCGTTAAGAGTTTTACACAATGCAATGTCAGGTGGTCACATCACCAGTAATATGACTTTGACCATCACTTTACGACCAAATATCTATAAAATTATCAAATACAACTTAGATGTAGCATCGGCAAAATTCGTAAAACCGATCACCATCCGAACTGAGTCTTCAAAATCACAAAACTTTATTACTGCTTTGGGTGAAAATAATCTTTACGAAAATGCGATAACTTGTAAAATCATATAACCAAACACATTCGTAAAATTGAATTGTGTCGTACTGTACCTACACTTAAGAAATATGCGCAAATTAATTTTGACATTTACACAGCTGCAGTAATCACAAATGACAAACAAAAGCCGAATACCATACTGAGTCAATAATTATGAAAACAAATGCCCAACCTCGATTGAACTTATCGCAAAAGATTCAGACACTGACTATTACCAGCGACTTGGTGTGCTTGTATTTTGTATTTCATATTTTGTTGTATAAATATCCAGAATAAATGAGTATCCTTCTCTGGGTCCAAGGCTACGTATCGGGTGAAGGGTGGGCGTTTTTAGGGGACTGTCTTATGTTATTTTGACGTTCGAAAAGTGCTGATTCTCAGCCTAGTTAGAATAAATTAATTTTTAATTTTATCCGTAAAAATTTATAACGATCGGTTTAGTGCTCTAATCATAATTTAATCATTTGTTAACATAGGTTTTATTGTACCTATGTTAACAAATGATTAAATTATTATGTTAGTAAGTAGTTGTTATAACAAAAAAATACAAACGCCCTATGTTATACCAGAAGGTGTACAAATATTTATGGATGTCATTGATACTAAAAAAATTATGACATAATTGATTTTTTAATCCAAACGATATTAATTGATTTTCTCAAAAATAAATAACAACAAAAAATATACATGTCAAAAAGAAAAAATAAGTTTACAACGTCCGTTGACGTGCAAACATAGACAAACAGACACACAGAATTACTTTCACATTTATTATTAATAGTTACAGCAGTATATATTAAAGACATGTTATTAAAGATTTTTCAAACATGTCCTTTTAATTGGATAATCAGTATGGCCAAAATTCAAGAGTTTTCCGACCCCAAATAAATTGATGAAGCCAAAAAAAAAATACTAATAAATTCAATTAGTAGTATTTTATTTTTGGCTTCATCAACAATCTTTTTTTTTTTTTTTCTCTCCTTCGCACGTTTTCTCCACACATCTGACATTGGCAGAATAGAATAGATAACCGACTTTTAGTGATTTTATACTGAATGTCACGTCTAAACGAGTAGAATGATTTGGAAAAATTATATGTTAAATTAGAGCATCTTCATAATAATTATGTTTATATTACATAGTGAAATTAATTTGTAAAGTAATGTCGTGGCTAAAATTCTGAGAATCACGCAAAAACTATCAACCGTATTCTTCTGAAACCTTAACCATTTTAAAGGTAATTTAATTATTGATCTTTGAGTAAACGTGTTTTATAAAAATATATTTTATTTTATGCATAATAAATTAATAATGTGTCAAATTGGGGACCGCGCTCTTTGATGGACTACTCCTATGACTGGCTGGACGTACGACGCGTTGCATGAGCTCAGTACAGAACACGCAAGCTAACCACTCAAGGTAACTGGCATATAAATGATGATTCAAGAACATTCTTTCTTTTCAGATCGGATTGGGTCTAAATATTCCAGATTGGGCTACGCCGTTGCTGCCTAGGCTGAGTGAAGCTGGTAGACTTGCTTACAGGCTGTACTTCAGAAATGACGAGATGAAGAAGATTGGCGGTGGTACGTACTTTTAATATCCATATTTAATCACATTTGACTGTTTTATCTTTCATCTATTAAAATGATAATGCCGTAAGTATTGTCAAATTGACAAAAGTTTAAAAAAACAATTAGGTATTAGGATCTGCAGTAATCATCAGTATCATTAATTTCTTATTTAATAACAGTTTTGGATGACTCCTTGACTCCTAAATCGAATTTAATCATACAGCGTATTAATAACGACAGCTGCACTTGAAAATCTGTCCATAGGCGCCATATTCAAAGTCACAAATACTTGCTGGACAGCCAAAAAAAAAATCTGCCTAGCCCTTTCCTAACTATGTTGGGGGCAGCAGTCTAACAGGATGCAGCTGAGAACAGTATTTTACATGGAGCGACTGCCTATCTGACCTGATACTGGGTAACACGATACCCCTTGGTAAGACTGGTTGTCAGACTTTTTGGCTTCTGACTACCCGTAACGACTGTCAAAGATCTACGAATGACAACCGGGACCAACGGTATAACGTGCTTTCCGAGGCACGGAGGAGTCTCGGTATGTAATGGATGGTCGCCCATCCACGAATCGACCGCGGCAAGCGTAGCTTTACCTGCGGGCGACCCATATGGCTGTTTTTATTTAGCCATAAGCTTACCATTATTATCTACCTCTAAAATTAACATTACTTCTCTCTTCCTTCCCCAGGTGTCTTACTAAACCAGTTCATCCAAGCTGGCAACGACTTCATCGCCGGCAAGCCGGTCACGCAGCGACTTCGCCTATTCTCTGCCCACGACTTCAACATTGGAGCGTTGATGGAAGTGGCCAGCGTTAAGAATGACCAGACTATTCCTGAGTATGGGTCCGTGTTCGCGTTGGAGATGTACAGGTCCAGGAGTACGGGGGCTTACAGTGTGCTGGTGAGTTTATGACATCAGTTTGTTACTTTATAATAGTCCTCCGTATCGAATTATGGCCATGGCGGCCAACCTCAGCGGAGACAAGCCTTCGGCACTTAAGAAAAATGCGCAAATTTATTTGCGCATTTTTCTTAAGTGCCGACTTTGTGACTGAAAGCGGTTACGGTTAAAGATACCTCAAAAATATACCGGTACCGGTTTAACATAAGGGTTGAGCTATACCGATGCCTTTTTAAATAAAGGTTGGGCTAAACCGTTATTTAACCTTTACACGATTTCGGTACCGAAAAACATGTGAGACGGCGCGGCGCAGGGGGTTCGAACACGTTAGAACTTGTTTATTTGTGAAGGTTTAGGTACTGCTACCGATACATTTATAAAGGTTAAGGTCTGCTACCGATACATTTATAAAGGTTAAGGTCTGCTACCGATACATTTATAAAGGTACCGATACTTCTAACGAAATATACCGGTATGCATTTCCAACCACAAAATTCCGCTACTGAAAAAAAGAACGGTATCGAAATATTATGGTAACCCTTATTTAACGGTATGACGGTATGACGTCATACCGAAATTTAAAGGTACCTTAATTTTTGGGTAATTCAGTCCCTGGATACTATAGTGCACAAGTGTGTGTGCAGACATAGGTTCAATCATGGTATAATAATATACTTCGCCAGGTATAGCATTTCGAGACACAGTGGTCACGTGCGTGACACAATTCGACGTCATCACATCTGTTTTACCAGAAGTTTGTAATAATAACTCCCCAACCACCTTTATTACCTGTGCGAATCCGATAAAACAATGAGGTTTTAATTAACAATTACGTTGGTTTATGTTTAAATTGAATTGTTTCGTTTGATAAGACAAACGAAACGACAATTTAAATGCTTTGTACATATATTTTTAACAGAATGGTGACTGAAAATCTTTCCATAATTCGTGTTTTGTTGCAATAAAGTGGCAACTGGATAGTGATGTAAGCATGTGTCACTCCTGGAATGCCAGACCATGGGTGCAATCTCTCTTCCTACACTCTCATAGTCCGTTGGGACGGCAATCCGACACAACCGGAGATAGATCAGGCGCAGGACCAACGGCTTAACGTGCTTTCCGAGCCACGGGGTACCGCCAACTTCCAAAGTCCGGGCTGTTAGTTAGAAATTCCCCAAACCAGGACCCTACGCTCAACAGTCGCACTAGCGACCACGAGACCAACGGGGCAGCTAAAAACATTTTACAGTTTGTTTTAATGACATAGCAAAGGTCTATTCTCAAACAGGAATGCTAAAATATTCACCACGGTCACTGACTGCAAATGACGAAACTAAGAGTGAACCGTCTAAAGTCGGGAGATTTAAATGCAGTTTAAGACGTGTTTTTTTTCCTTCGTCGTAAAATAATGTTTTACTCATAAAAAGTACATAAGTAATTGCGTTTCGCCTTTCGGTATTACAGAAAAACCGTGGGATTTTGTATAAAAAAAACCACAACAGTAGCACAGCAAACTGTTCCTATGTACCTTACGGCCAAACATCATTTCTGTATTCCGGATTCATGAGATTTTAGTTTTCAGTAAAATTAAAGGCCCATGAAAATTCCAACGATTACTCTAAATTCATTAACGCATCGGAAACCCCATATATGTGGCAGACCGCCAGAGAAGTCATCCACGAAGACGCGCCCAACTCCGCTCCGCTCCGTACTAAAGTACAGCTTACAAGTACAGTAATCGCGAAGTGGGTTGCGTCTTTGTGGATGGCACTATCTATAACAATGACATTGCATCCAAGCCCTTTGGTCTTTTTACCAACCTATAATATAACATTTATTACCTTCCTTCCAGCCGGTCTACCTCCCAAAAGCAGGCGAGTCTTCCGCCAAACTCCTGAAGATCAAGGGCTGCGACAGTTCCGGTTACTGCAGCTTCAACAAGTTCAAGGAGATGACCAAGGAGTTCTTGTTGCCAGAGAATGAGTTCTACCCACTGTGCGGCATCAAAACTGAGTTATAGTTTACGAAGAAGTATTAGAATTTATTTATATTAGGGCTGATGTTGGTTCGGTAACGAAAATATTGCTATTTTGTAAAAAGTTAGTTGAAATGACCGTCCTATAGTCCCAATATAAGCCAAATCCCTCGACTCTACAGAAAAGGAAAAAGCGTTGATAACCACGCTCATTACGTAGTGACAATTTCATACCATTTGATTTAATTTATAGTGTTTTTATCTCACGAAGCGACGCGTGCTTTACTTGTGTTACCAAGTGCTCAAACATGGTGTGAATGTGTGCGTGAAGACGAGAAGCGTTAGCTCGTCACACACACACAGTTCTGACTTCACTCGTGTCTCGGACGGTACCGAGAGCTCCTGCGCTTACACAAACATTCAGAGTGTTTGAGCACTTGGTTACCATAAATAAAACGCGCGTCGCTTCGTGAGACAAAAATACTGTACCGTTAAGTACATCGGTCAACCACAAGTCAGTGGTAGCACCTGAACTACAATAACTGCCCTTACTACGATTCGAAGTAAAGGCGCTCTCAAAGTCAAATTGACAGAAAGACAAAATGACAGATTGTGATTGTTTATCTGTCATTTTGTCTATTCTTCCGACGACAAACCCCGTTTCTATTGTGGTAATGTTAAGCTTGCTGGTACAAAAAAGCAAAAAGAATCGAAATTGATACAATATTGGCCCTATAGTGTAAGTTGACATTAATTTATTTAAGGATGCTACTTAATTACCATGGATATTGCTAATTAAAGCCTTGTGTTCACTAGGCGACAAAAAATCCGCAGTCACCAGCAACATCGAGCGATGTTGCGGGCGACAATTACCTACCAACCATAATGTCGCCTAGTGATAATAATATAATCCATTTTACAAATCTCGTGTTATGTTAATTCAATGGCTTTGGGTCAGTTTCTATAACGAAAATTATCGCAAAATAATGTTAATAAGATGACAAATTGTCAAGCGCGCGTAAAATTCTGCTATTGGCTGTAGATATTTTTTTTTATTTTTTTTTTATTTTGCGATAACTATCGTTCGAAAAACTGGCCCTTAATGTTAATTCAATGGCTATAATTTTCTGTCAATCAATCAATCAATCAGAACAGCGAACATGAGATGATAGAATATTTACAAATCAGAGATTCGATCAGGCTTTCATAAGGCTTAGCCTCGAGCAGGTTCGCGCAACACAACAACGCGACACGACTTTTTTATGAAAACTTCATGGTAGAATAATTACCCGTGTTACGTCGCGCTAGGCTGCACGAGGCTTCAACAAGGTGTTAATGCATCTAATTTGGTTGGATCTGTCTGCTTACTCCGAAAAACGATCAGAAATTTTATTTATACTTAAAGGGCCTTACAATACCTAATGCAATAATGCGAGTTATTTTTAATTCTATACAGAGTCAAATAAAATTTGCTAGCAAAACTTTACAGAAGTGATGCGTATCGATATACAACGTGAAACAAAAACCCTGTCCGATCCGTGAGGGTGTCGTTTAGAAGCCTCCTTTTTTTTCAATTGGGAATTTTACCGGTCGCTTTTTTATAGATAGGTACCGATTTATGCCTGCGGAGTTTCGCTACTTAATTTTATTTGACCTTGTATATTTAGTTCGATTATCAATCTGACGACGGTTGTAGGGCCCTAAAGGCTCATTTACTCGTTTCCAGTAGAAAGGGGTTTTCTACGTGTTTTGTCGCCAAAACCAGCTTGCTCACGTTTAGCATGACCAAAATAGAAACGGGTTTTGTCGACGGAATAATAGACTAACTATCTGTCATTTTGTCTATTCTTTCGTCGACAAAACCCTTTTCTATTGTGGTCATGCTAAGTGTGCTGTTTGAGAGAGTCGACAAACAGCAATCTTTCATATGCTTATTAAAATCACTGAAACCCAGGTCAAATGACCTCTGTCCGAATCAGTATCTCTCAATACATATATTGGTATCCTACCAGTAGGTAGGATACCAATATCGAACGAGAGAGAGAGATGTCTCCAGTCTAGTAAAACTGGAGACATCTAAATGAGCCTTTACATCTCGTTCCTTCTTTACAGAGATAGAAACACCTACTTAATCAAATTATCACAAAAATTGCAAAATTTTAAAAATTATAGGTAGGTGTGTCACTACCCGATGAGGAGTTGAGATAATAGGTACCTAATGCACGAAGTGATATTTCTTTCATGAACTATTTATAGCTACTTAATGTTATTTTTAATTGTTTCCCTTTTATTTTTAACGCTCAATTATTTAAAATAATACGCAAAAAAAAATGTTATGCCATAAGTAAATTAATGTATAAATAAAAAATCTAAAAAATTATTTAAAGAAGAGAAACATAATAATAGTGTTGTGCTAATGATACATTATTAATAAATTACAATTATTTTATATAAAAAGCTCTCGAACTAAAGTATTCTAAAAGAAAATATTTATAAAAAACATTTTGTCGACATCTCGAGATCAAGGCACTCTAGCGACGTATCTCCAAACTTTTATAATACTACGTATGCTTCAAGTAAATCTTTTTAGTACCAAGAGATGGCGCTGTTACTACTTAAGAGCAGAGTAGATAGAACAACTGTAAGAAACGGGTCTGTATTTCTGTAAGCCCCCTTGTAGGGGTATCGTGAAGTTAAAATAACTATGTCTGTGATATTAACGAATAACAGAGTGTTCGTACAAAATAAAAAATACTTTTAAGTGTCGTGTACCTTTTGTTTTATTTACTTAGATAATTATTACCCTGTTCCAACAATTATTTATTTATTTTTTTCAAATTTTATTATTTATTACACTGGGTATTTGTGGCTTACACAGAAGAATCAAGAATGAATCCAATTTCAATTAGAAGTTTTCTAAAATAAAAATCAAAGCATTTATTTCAACTAAACAATTTACAGGCAATTTATAAATTGTCAAAGGAGTCGGTCATTCAGAAATGAAATGAAATTTTATTTATTTGCCAGAATAATAACATGGTAAAATTATTTTAGTCTCACTATATTCGACCTATCAGCCGTGCAAATATTTCTAGTACATGCTTTAATAATTATCATGGAATCACATCAATGTCATTAGTCATACACATCAAATTTAATTAAAAACGAAAAAACACGTTTTTCACACGAACTAAAAATGATAAAATAATAGTTAAATAATTAAAGTAAAATAATTTTATAGTTACGATATAAGTACCAATCCAGCTTGTCACTTATTTTATATCCAATGATTAAATCAAAAGCGTGGAGCGCTTTTTTAAAATTAATTAAAAGTATACTCCATTAAAAAACGTAACGTAACGTTTTAGTTCGTGTAAAAAGCGTGTTTTTTAGCATCATGGCAACTGAAGTGACAGGTATTAGGTACGTTTAGGCGGCTACTGGACAGCAGTCTGGTCACGTGGCTTTTTTTTCCTAAACCAATGGAGAATATCTGGGTAGTTTTCTTTATTATTAAAGTTAACTGATCTATTTGTATGCACGTGTTTCTGTGACAACAGAACCTACTTATTTTTCTTTTCGACTAGGTAAGAATGCAGTCAAAAACCCACTCACAGACAGCTTAAATCTAAGCAGACTTAAGTGAATCCGTAAACAATAAAGTTTATACAAGTTCTCGTCGTCTCAAGTTTTACTGAGAGCTTTTTAATACCTTCAAATTAAAAATTCTCCGTCTTGTTGAGCTGAGACGGTGCTTTTAAGCTTCATCTCACTTGCGCACGGATTAAGTTACAGTGTGAAAATATTTTTGAGCTGTTTCTTACTGAATTGACTTACAACAGAACCTAGGTTTTTTTTGTTGAATAGAGTAACTTTTAAGTCTATATGTATAAGCGAGTTTCCTCTGAGCACTTATGACACTTGTCCATATGGTGCTGGAAGTAAAGAATAGTACCATCCCATTTCTTCCCGTGGGTGTCGTAAAAGGCGACTAAGGGACTCACCAGAGAATGGGCAGCAGCGTTCTCTACGCATTTTAACACCATACTGCAATCGCCAACCCGCCTGCCAAGCGTGGCGATTATGGCAAACCCCCCCATTTGGGGGAGGCCTATGTCCAGCAGTGGACGTCTTTCGGCTGAAATTATGATGATCATGACTAATGACACAGTCTATGACAACCAGTCTTACCAGTCTTACTTTTATCTTATTTAAAGGGAAGGTGTTGTGGATTGTCTATGTTCGATTATGACATTAAAGCAGTTGTTGTCCAGACTTATCTTCCAATACATTACAAAGGTTAAGCAACGCTTGCCGAGGTCGGTCCGTGACCATCCACTACCGAACGTTCGATCATACCGAGACCCTTAGTGGCTCGGAAAGCACGTTAAGCCTGGTCCCGGCTGTCATTTGTAGATCTTTAACTGTCTTTACATAGTCAGAGGCACAAAAGTCTGACAAGCAGTCTTACTAAGAAGTATCGTGCTACCCAGTAACTGGGTTGTGGAGGTCAGATGGTCGCTCCATGTAAAATATTTATCTGCATCCGGTTAGAATGGAAGCCGACCCATAGTTGAGAAAAGGCAATAGGCAGATGATGCTGCCTAGCCTTTTCCCATGAATACTTATGACACAGGAAATTCATAGTTCGATTTTAAAGATCTACCATTTTTGACGTATCAACGATACCTACGCCTAAACTACCGTGGTTTGATCAAAAAGTATTTAAGTAAGTACAGTAGGTACAGTCAGGCAGTGGTAACGAAATCAGTATACCTAAGCTGGCTCTTCGGCCGGCCACATACATACGGAATTCCGTTTCGAAATATCGATTCAGAATTTCGAAGGAGCAAATTCATACAAAAGGCACACACAGACGGAATTCCGTTTAGGAATATCAAATCGGAGAATATTTCGAACGGAGAACTGTACGTGTGTAATGGATCCTTGATTTTGTATGAATGCCTTCGAAATTCCGAATCGATATTTCCAAACGGACAAACAGAATTCCGTATGTACGTGAATGAATCTTCATAGGTAGGCGCTAGGCCAGCTCCAGTACCCTTATTATGTAATACACGATCAAATCAGAATCTGAAACGTTTTGAAACAGATTGCTAATCCATTGCTTAACAAGTTCCAAAAAAAAATCTGTTCAACAACGTAAATAACGCAATGAATGTTGTTGAACTGTCAAAATGAAACAGATTAGTCGTAATTGTTTACGAAAATGTATTGCGTAATTAGATAGCAGCCTTGCGATTCTGTAAACATCTCACCGTGAAAACTTGGATGAAGTGAGCTGTCAATAGTGTCAATCCCTGTGGAATGACAGCTCACTCCACGCTCACTTCACCTAAGTTTTCACGGTGAAATGGTTACAGAATAGCACTGCTGGTCAAAGTGTCACCATGGATGAGCGGTCACCTGCCGTGCTATTCTGTAAACATCTCACCGTGATAACTTGGTTGAAGTGAGCTTGATGTGAGCTGTCATTTCACCGAAAGCTAGGGATTGACACTATGGACAGCTCACTTCAAGCTCACTTCACCCAAGTTATCACGGTGAGATGTTTACAGAATAGCACGGCTGTACTTGATCATTTTAACTTTGTTGTAACTGCAATTATAATTTTTACAATCAATATCCCTAGCACTAATGACCATTAACAGAGTGACAAGAACTGAGAGTATTTCGAAGAACTAAATATAGAAATAATACACTAATTATGGTAATGAGAAGCGAGAAACCCGATACTAGGTTTTAATTAGACCGCTGGATGTGCTCCGCGTCCAGTACACCAATGGTTTCAGGATGTTGTTGGGAGTTCCTCGCTACTGTAACGCGTTGGAAATGTTTTTCAAGCAATTGGTCGCAAAAAAACAGTTTTACTACTGAGTAGAGTGAGAGACCGGCCACTTGCCAGGGTCGCGGGAAAGTCCGAAAAGGATACCGTGGCCCGAGAGTGAGAGACAGTGACAACAGCCATGCTATTCTATAGACATCTCACCGTGAAAACTTGGGTGAAGTGAGCTGTCAATAGTGTCAATCCCTGTGGAATGACAGCTCACTCCACGCTCACTTCACCTCAGTTTTCACGGTGAGATATTTACAGAATAGCATGGCTGTAGCGGAGAGTTACAGCTCTCACAGGGTGACTGGTACTAACACTAGATAATAATTTGTTTTAATAATGTTACTAACATTATTGGATTCTTTGTTTTGAAATAAAAATAAAAATCATTATTATTATTACAAAAATCCCTTTGACGTTTCTCGGGACCCAAGGGTCCGGACAGTGGTGGATCCACCATCCACCATGAGGTTAGGTCTTAGCAAAGTAAACACTAAAAATACCGGCCAAGTGCGTGTCGGACCACACACAATGAAGGGTTCCGTAGTTACGATGAATTTATCCCAAGAACAAACTTAACATTGTAGTAATAACACACAATAATATACACCAGTAAGTTATTGTTTTGAAAGGAAAACACCAGTACCTAACTGGTGTTTTCCTTTCAAAACTTCTGCAACAAAACCCAAATTGTATATTCGTGGTTATTAGAACGGGGACTCCCAATTTCCGCACATTTCGTCCGTGGGTAACAAAATATGAGAAGGTAACCCTCGTCACAGCTTTGTTATTAAATAGATATGAAGGTAATTTGGGTCTGAAATGTGTTTTTGTATTACTTTCTAAACCTTTTTCATATAAATTGCATGCATGTGGCCTTTTTCCTGGCTGAAGACGAACTAGGGGTACCACGAATACCTATATCTGTAGAGGCCCGGGACCAGTAGCGGATCCAGGGTGGAGTTAAGGGGCTCAAGCCCTCCCCCCCCCCAAGGGGGTATTAAGGGGGATGCGCTAAGGTAGCCCGCAAGATTCAAAATTTCTTTAGTTTTTTTGCATTTTGGAGGTCAGTCAGTTATGTTTATTAAAATATGATTCGCGACCGTAACAAATATGGCTTTACATAATTATAATCATTACAATCAGCCAACAACTCATTAACTCCATAAGTTAGCATAATCGACAAATGTCATGATTTCATGAAATAGTCATTCAATGTGATTACATGAACTTAGAGAGTTGTATTGATAATTTTTATGATTATAATTCTATAAATAAACATTTGATACGGCCGCGAATCATATTTAGATCAACATAGAACATGATACTGACCTGCAAATCGCAAAAATCGTAAGAAAATTTGAATTTCGCGGGCTGCCTTGACGCTTTCGCCTTAATAAATTAATTTATTAAGGCGAAAGCCTATATATACCTATTACGTTTTCAAGTTTTTTTCTACTACGCTGCCCGATTTGGCCGCCATGTTTATTCACCGAGATATCTCTGGTAGTCTAGCAACCTAAAGAAGTCATTGAAGAATTTACGAAAAGTAATCCGGGGAGGCTTGTAAAATGTTGTGTTATTAGGGTTCCGTAGTAAACAAGGAACCCTTATAGTTTCGCCATGTCTGCATTGCCGTCTGTCTGTCTGTCTGCGGCTTAGCTCAGAGACGGTTAGTACATACATATTAATCATGCCGACAAAGTGGTAAAATAATATCAAGAAAAATCTTTTTTCCCTCGTCTCTCCCATGGTGTGGGGGTAAAAATCATTTTTCAATTCAGGAATCCGTTTGCGAAATATGTCCCCCCCCCCTGCCAGTTAAATGGTTGTACTTGGATTGGTTTGAACTACGCGTACACATACGTAACATTGTTTTTTTTAACCCTTCAGAACGGTCGCGTAGAGGTAAGGTATTTTAGCGACTTTACGCCACATAATTGTGACTTTTAGATAAAAATAGTCACTCGGTGGTTACGTAACGTTTTACTAGGGGGACCAAAAAAACGTTACGGCGCTTAACATAGGGGGTGAGGTGGGATCAAAAGTCTCAAAAAATTGCGATACGTAATACTTGAAGGCTCCCAAAGAGAACAGCTTAGCAGGTACTGGTACTCCATGTAGGTAGGTACCTACTCCATCCATAATACAAATCGCCGACGTCACCCAAAAATTTGCAAAGCTCAAGTGGAAGTGGGTCTGGGCCGGACACGTTTGCCGCATGTCGGATGCGGGCTAAGACCAGTACCCCTGAAAACGTCCAACGGCATCGCGGCGTAGATAGCGGGACGAGCTTGACCCCTATAAGCGGGACTGATCCATACTGGCGCAGGATCATGTTGAGTGGAAAAAGCCTATGCCCTGCATTGGGACAACACAGGCTAATTTATTTTATTTTTATTATTTACTAGCTGCGCCCAGCGCTTTCACCCACAGTCTCGATCCCGTGGGAATATCGAGATAAAAGTATCCTTTGTCCTTTTCCAGGTCATGGTCTACCCATGTGCCAAATTCCATCCACAAACAAACAAACAAACTCACTTACGCATTTATAATATTCGTATAGTGGTCGAAATCTTTGCCAATCAGCAAAGCAACCTAAGCCTTGACAATTTAGGTACAATTTGTAACAACAACCTGTAAAACGCAAAGGTACATTGTTAAACATCTCCATAAGTAGTAGAGGTACATTACATGTATATGTGTATGTATACATACATACACAGTACTCACGTTTGCTTTTGTCTCGTGACAAATGCGCCACTGGAGCTCAAAGAATCTCGTGATTGATCCTTTGGGTTTAAGGGAGAGGTCATATTAAAATCTCTTCAAAGAATAAGTCAGCTTATAATATTTTTATTGAATAAAACGTTTACATAAATATACAAAATAATGTAGAGAAGTAGATAGACAACAAATTCGTGTGAATAAGATAGTCTATTTTCTGTCTCGACCAGTTTGCCGCCATTTTCCTTCCTATTCGCCTGTAATCCAAAATCTACAGTTTCGACCGGTCAAGAAACCGCCGAGACGATGAATGTTAATTTATTTATTTATAAAAAACCAACCTATATTATAAGTTTGCACCACACATACAAGTTATAGGTCAATATCTATTAGTAATTAGCTAATTACACACACAATCATAAAATTTAAATTAAATAAAATAATATTTAAAAAATAATATATATATAATTGAATAGAATTGAATAGAATGGAATATCTTTATTGCGCATATATAAAACGAAGCTCAGTAGGTACGTGAATGCCAGGGCATTTCCCAACGTTACGAAAACGATCGAAATGAGAGTAGGAAATAGCCATAGTTTTACAATCCATAAAACTGTGACCTATCCATAATTTCCACTAACCTCCATAATATCGAGCAATAGACTAGTATAGGCTACTCGTATGAATATAGGTATTCATACGAGTAGTAGCTACCTATACTGCCAATAGAAGGTACATTCTTAAAATGTACCTACTTTGTAAAACTCGCTTGTCGCTCCGTTTATGTTAATAAGAACGCGCCTTAACCACGTCCCGAGGGTCGAATTCGACCGTAATTTACGTAACGTCACGGGAAATGTAAATTTTTCGCATAATGTATGCTTTTGTCTTAGCTAATGTTTGTAAAAAATGATGGAATTTAAGTTATCTAATTATCTTCCAACCTTTGTGAACGTTTGTTTCAATCTTTTGATTTTTAAGCCCATGCTTAAAGCAAGCAAGCAAGCAAAAATTAGTAAGTAAGTAGGAAGATCATCATCATGATTTCAGCTGCAGACGTCCACTGCTGGACATAGGCCTCCCCCAAGCACCGCCACTTCGACTGATCATCGGTCATCGGTCCATCTTGTGGGCCTTCCAACGCCTCGTCTTCCGTTACGCGGTCGCCACTCCAGAGGGTCTAGTGTGAGTTTCGTTTAACCATCTCGATTTTACGCATCGACCGCGTTCGGCGCTCCGATTGGTCCATCACCAGTGAAGGCCAGTGAAGGGCCAATCAGAGCGCCGAACGCGGTCGATGCGTAAAATCGAGATGGTTAAACAAAACTCACACTAGACCCTCAGAACCTTTCGGCCCCATCGGCCATCTGTTCTGCGAGCAATGTGCCCTGCATACTGCCACTTAAGTAGGTAGTTAAAGTGAGTAAGTATGTTTGTTACGCTTTCACGCTAAAATGGCCGAACGGATTTGGATGAAATTTGGCACATGGGTAGACCATGACCTAGGTTAAGACATAAGATACTTTTTATCTCGATATTCCCGCGGTATCGAGACTTATGCGGGTGAAACCGTGGGGCGCAGATAGTAATAAATATTTAGTAGAGAAAACAAGTTTTTCTTTTCTTAGTAAAAGGCTCAGCCTCATCCTTTTCCACGAAATCGTTAATTCCATACTTCACTTACCTTTGTGTATTATTTCTAAGATTTTGATGTTATTATTTTCCCAATTTAATCTATACCATAGATTAATAAGGATGGGACACTCCGCAGTTTAGGTATGAAGCTACAAGTACGCGGCGGCCCCTCTTGTTGGGCCAATTCAGTGAGTGTGAAAGCTCGTACAGACCAGCGCGACGCGACGCCGCGCCGCGACTCGAACAATACAATTTCTAAAAAAACTTGACGGTATAACAATAGCCGCTGCCGCGTCGCGCTGTCGCGTCGCGCTGGTCTGCACGAAGCTTTAAGGCTCGTTCAGACTAATGCGACTTGTCCTGCGACGCAACACCGGTAATTGTTCTACCGTAAAGTTTTCTTAGAGTCTCGTCGCGCTCTCGCGCCGCGCCGATCTGCACGACGCTTTACGACCAATGGGCCACTACTGCTGTTTTTAAGGACAGTAACAAAATGATACTGTCCTTAAAATTCCATACTGTTCACTAATAGTGCCAAGACTACGAAACTGCAAACGCAATGCCAATGTGCAAGAATGCAACAGTGCCAATAGTGCCAATAGTGCCATCTTGGAACCGTTGGCGCTGAAATGGCACTTTCAGGAATTTTTATGGATATTTCTCTCCCATAACTACTTTCAGTGTAGTGGTTAAGATTTTTATGTATTCTGTGCTGAAAAGGTTTGAGCCCTCGTTTGGATAGGCTATTTTATTTTATTTTATTACGCAATTTGAATAAAATCTTCTGCTTTGCGTTTCAATGGTTTAACTTATTATGAATGTAATGAATTTTAACCGACTTACAAAAGGAGGAGGTTTGTCAATCCGGATGTTTATATACAGGGTGTCAATCATCGACGCGAAAACTGTTACCATGGATTCAGTAGGTACATGATTCTGAACCACCCATAGAAAAGTGCAACACCTACGCGGTCAAAATGTATGGAACAGCAGAGATTTTTTTTAAATAAAAATTTCAACGCAGGAGGGTTCAGAATCATTTTGTTTTGTTTTTTTATTTGATCTAACATCACGCAAATCCTGACATCACGCAACTAGAGTTAAGCTTCGTGCAGACCAGCGCGACGCGACGCCGCGACGCGACTCGAACAATACAATTTCTAAGAAAACTTGACGGTATAACAATAGCCGGTGTCGCGTCGCGCTGTCGCGTCGCGCTGGTCTGCACGAAGCTTTATCCGTAGTGTATCAGAAACCTGTGGTAAAATAGAAGGGTAAGGTACAGAAAGTTCTCCAGACCAACATCGCAATCACAAAAAAAAATTGTCTCAACTGTTCCATACAAAATTCCATACCTAGGTACGTACATAATTGAACAAAACCTCAAATGATTTTCCTTCCCCGTTTGTGAAGATTAATTTAGCGAGAACAGATACGTACCTAACGTAATTAAAAGCTAATAATAAGTTAACAATGAAGCAAACATTATTAAATGAACAATAACACCCAAGTAGACATCTCTCACATCTCAATACAAGGCTTTTAATTAAATGTTCTTAATATCTAATGAAAAGCCGTTCGCTACTGAAGAGACTACGTTCTTCTCAAATTACTTAGTGTTCTGTACGATTCTGTGTGAAATATCTTATTTTAGCTGATGGAATTAAATACTTTTCAGCACTTTTTATACTGTCGTACTTATTTATGTAAGAAAAAAAAGAAAGAACTAAAATAGGTACGTTTATTTGCGGTAAACAAGACGCAAAAAAAAGAACACAAAATAAAAAAATAAACAAGTTGAGGGAAAATATGCGTCACATGCGCCACGCGAAACGGCCATCGCTCAGCATAACGCTGCGACCCTATGCGAGACAGAGGCCCAGCGCTGCTTTTCAGCGACAGCCGGCGTTGACGTTATGACGTCGACCGGTGCAGCATACAATGAGATATAATTAAGATATAAAAATAAAATAAATATACAATACGTAACGTGCGTAACGTAATTCTGAAAGTTAGCAACGTCGCAAATAGATATCAAATATTTCGTTGTTTTGATTGTATGGAAATATGAAATGTGGCTAACTAGAGAACTAGAATATTTATAATTAATTGCATTAACACGGAATTTGATGTTGTAACCGTTTTAGGTGTAAAAAAGGCATTTAGAAGAGTTTCCAAATACTTTTATTTATATCTAAATCTAAATATTCGGTGTTACGATATTAATTATTGCATTTTATAATCAATATTTTAGTTCGCTAGCCACATTTCATATTTCCATATTATTACTGAATAATTATTTATTTATATTTATTATAATTATTACTGAAACATGCCAAATTAATCAAAACAGGTAAATATTTGACAGCTATTTGCGACGTTGCCCACTTTTAGAATAAACGCTTTTAATCTTACAGCATTTGTGTAGGTGAAATTATGTACCGGATCAAAATATAAAACATGTATATACACAAATCGACTGAAAGAATGTAGTCTGGTAGAAACCCGCATAAAATTTTCCATTTAAAATAATCGCAAACAAACGAATTCGCAGTACCTACCTACCACGAAAGTATCACTTGACGGAGCGCCGAATATAATAAACCACTCAACGTTATGTTGATGACCGTAATATTGCTATACAGATTCAGTCAGGCGTTCACGATTATTATACTGTGTTCGAGTTGAATTCAAATCAGAACCGATATTCTTATTTCTGGAGCAGCAGTTATAGTACTGACATTATTTTTTGCTCATTTCCTTGAAGGATTTAGTTAAAAGTATGAACTGTTATTCTTAAATAGGCATCTTTAGCAGCGTATTACAACAAATCATTAAGTTAACAACAAAAAATATGACACCGGCACCCTATAAATTGCGTTATACACTTTCAATCACAATCTGAATGATTTTGAAGGATATTGCTAATCCACTGATGAAACAACGTTCGAATTTGTCTGCTCAACAACGTAAATAACGCAATCAATGTTGTTAAACTGTCAAAATGAAAGCCATTGCTGCTGTAAGTGTGTTAGGTACGCAATTACTGTTCTGTTTCACGATTACAGCTTTAACTTTGGGTTAGGAGTTCAGACTAAGTATAACGTTTTCTAGACAAGAAGAAATAAAGAAGACTACTTTATATGTCTCTACTTAGGTATGTAATTAGTTACTTACATAGCAAACTTAGCAGTTTCCAGACGCATTACTTCTAGTAAACCCCAAGTTCAACTTGACCTACCTGTAAGAGCAACCAGACACATTTTTTTTTTTTTTTTTTGAGGATGGGAAATTATCAAATAACTTCTCCCGCTCTGGGTGGAGCGGGAGGGCGTGTCAGACTTTTACTGACTAAAACCCACCCGTGTTCCTTCCGTTGCCTGTGTGCCGAGGTCGCGATATCCCTTTCAGACAAACCCGCGACCCCGGCAGGCATTGGCCCTTCCGGACCCCGTCAGTTGGTGCTGACATCTCTTTGAGGCGCGCGTGGAACACAACGCGCCGTCGACCCGGGCCTGGTCCCTATCGGACGGCGAGCTACCCATTGCTCACCGTCCGCAAGCCCGCGCCTACGGTGGCCGGAAGTCGGCTCGCGACTCCCGACGCCCGGGGCGTCTCCTGCGGCGACTAGGGGCGCGAGGGGGCGCATTTTGCCTCTCCCTCGCGCGCTCCGCCTCCTCCTTCGCGAGCATTACTGCTTCGCAGAAGGAGGTGACGGCCTCCCATGCACTCTCGCTCCGGACCATGGCCTGAACCAGGGCCGGACGCGAGAGATCGCCGCCGCCGATCGCCTCCGTGAGGACACGGCGGTGCTCCGTCCAAGCTGGGCAGACCTCCACCGTATGCTCCACCGTGTCCTCCGGGCGATCCACACAGTGGTGACACCCGGGCGTTTCCTCCCGCTTTATTCTGAACAGGAACCTCCCGAAACAACCATGTCCGGTGAGGACCTGTGTCAGGCGGAAGGTGAGGACGCCGTGGCGCCTCTCTAGCCACTCCTCAAAGAGGGGACTTATCGCCACAATTGTGGCGTGCCCAGCGCTGGGTTGCGACAATCGCACTCTCCATGCCGCCATGAGATCCCGCCGGAGCTCTGTCCGCTGTGCCGCGATTTCTCGCGGCAGCGGAGTTACGCCCCGGCGTTTCGCCTCCTCGCGCAACTCCCACATGTGCGCGAGGACTTTTGCCTCCAGATCCCATGGCGGTAGTCCGGCAAGGAGGCTCGCCGCCTCACGGGAGACCGTGCGGTATCCTCGTACCAGCCTGATGGCCATGACCCTTTGGGACGCGTTCAACCGCAGGGCTGGTCGCAGCCTCAATGAACGCGCCCACACCGGTGCCCCGTAAAGGGCCATGGACCGCACGAATCCAACCAGACACATGAATCCATCAACGTGTACGTAATCTGCGTGCGCAATTTATTTGCCAAACATGTAAAAAAAACACGAGTTTTCCACTTAGACAAACATCAACTTTATGTGAGTGTAAATAAAGTTGATTTTCGACCGACTAGTATTGTTGAAAAAGTCATAAAAAATATGAAGTTGTAGCGCAATATGTGTATTACAGTTGTTTTTTCTAAAACTAGTGTCTGTTTACATGTTTGGCAAATGAATTGGGAACGCAGATTAGTTTAGGTATCTATCTCAACCTTGTCTTAGAGCACGCTATACATTGTACACACGGAGACGCGCCCCACTCCACTCTGTACTAAAGTACAGGGGGTAAGTTAAGCGAAATCCGTAGTTTCGGCCGACGTTACGGGCGCTTCGTACTCCGTCTCACTTACGGGCATACCGTAAGTGAGACGGAGGACGAAGCGCCGGAGTAGACCCCCAGATTACTTACAGTAATCGCGGATAGGGGCGCGTCCTCGTGGACGGCACTATTTGTATCATTCATTGGGAAAGTATTCCACTTACATAAAGAATTCGAAGTCTTCGAAACCAGACTTCCCAAAACATAAAATATCAGTGCCAAAAATAAAATATCATTGAATACTTTTGTGAATTCAATTTTAAACCTTCTCTCGGTACATAAATCACTTTTTCTCATTCTCAAAATGGCGGAAACGGGCTACCCCGTACGAGACGCGAATTTAAAGTCTTGTTTTACATTTCGTCGCCGGTTTTAGGGTTCCGTGGTTGACTGCTAAGAAACCCTTGTAGCTTTAGCTTTGTTCATGTTTGTGTCCGTCCCTTATTGCATAGCACAGGATCAATCACAATCTGAATCATTTTGAATCATAATCCATTGCTTCATAATTATGTTCGAAAAAAAATCTGCTTAACAACGTAAATAACGCAATGAATGTTGAAATGAAACAGATTGTGATTGATCGCGTGTTTCGCAATTAGGTTGCTGTTTTTCGTGGAAATGTGTCGCCTTCGACTTAGTCATTCATCTCTAGATTTTTTTAAATAAATTTGTTTAGTTACTTCGGACTTTTCTTTAAAGCTTTTAATTGAATTTCTAACAACCTGCCTAATTGTTTCGCTGTCAGAAATATGCATTATCAGCAAGGAATCCATAATTTATAGAAATCTGTCTGTTATACGGAACCCGTAACTATACCACAGGAATTTACCACACATTTTTAGCGGTGGCAATCTCATCAATTTCCTTGAGGACATGGCAATGTAACTTGTAAGGGAAATATCACATAAATCAGTTATATAGCGCGTAAGTTAGAAGTCATGGGACGGAATACATTACGCTGTGTTCTGAGGATTGACCGATTTCTTTTGAATCGTGAAGACTAAAGAATAATAAAGTAGTTCAATGGGCCTCTCTGAATATGTTAGAGGTGGTAATGGACTACTGTAAGAGTAGAAGTTACGTCGGAGCTGCCATTTTACTTATAGCAGCAACAATATTAATTAATAAAGCGATTCTGTACCTACGGTTTAACAGAAAAACTAGTGATGTGCAGGTGCAAATCAAAACCGTTAACAATCGTCAAAATGTCACGAGAGTAGTGTAATAAAAACTATTGGATTAATTACGTAAGTTTTAAATTTATTTTGCCACCTCTTTGTTGAAAATTGTGGAAATTGAATCGGGACCCTCAACTTTGCAAAATTATCCGTGACGCATTTTTCTTGACGCAAACGATTTTAGAACTAAGTACTACTAGCTTTTATTTCTACATCGTGGGTTCACAGATCTCAACGCACATATGCAGCAAGACCCGGAATAATTATTCATAGGGTTAGTTATCGGAAAGTCACCCTTTCAGGTATTTGCGTATGTAAGCTCAAAATCAAACATGGCTGACTAATTAGGGTCTGCGATGTTGTGACATATGTTAGCCGTTAGCTGTTGCCATACGATGGATAGAGAATCTCAAAGTTACAGAAGTATCTTAGAATCTGTCTACCTGAGCAAATAACGGCATGGTGTTTGAAGAAAAAAACCGAAATTTACGACCCTGAAAAACGGTTAAAGTTAGAAAACCGAAATAAAAATTAGGTATGGCGATAGTTACTAAATTAAGCTTTTCTGATGTGTAAAAAAATTCTGCCAGGCACCTAGGACGAGTCAACTCATATTTGAATACTGCATGAGGCATTCTTTACAAATTACAAAACTCCATTATTTGTACATAATCTTGAACCAAATCTTTAAGTGTGTTTTGGTGTTCCATTAGGCAAGGGTTTCTCAAACTGTGTTACCTACATGAACCCTTGAGTGTACGTCAAATGGGCATAGCAAGATTTTCGCAACGGCGGCAGTAATTTCATCAGACACCGATTCATACTACCAACTTACTCTTATTTCAATTTAACTTTTGTAACATAAAAATAATAATGGCAAACTAAGATGGAGAAATCTGGAAGCCGCAGCCGCAGTAAACAATAATAAATTGTATTAATAATTTTTAATTATATTTATACATCTACTAATACGTATTAGCTAATAAATCAGGCAATGGACATCAATTGCCCATCCTTCAGGTAGCAATAACATTAATAGTACAAATTAATTACAGTTAATTGCAATCAACGGCCAGGACGCAGCTTTGAATGATTAGCATTGACGACGATATAGAGAACTTTGAAATGTACTTACTTAATTTAATGGGTTTACTATTAAATTATTTGATGCTGGATGTTTTGCTGAGGCACATATAGCATTGTATAACGTTCCAATTTTTTTACAAACAACTGTTAGACTCGGCTAGAGTCTAAAAGTTGTTTGTAAAAAAATTGGAAATTCGAACTGTCAAAGACTGTCAGCCTAGACTCGATACTAACTGCATATCACGGTTATGTTGCATCAACACTTAGGTATGGCATTAATTTACTGGGTAAAGCTTCGTGCAGATCAGCGCGACGCGACAGCGCGACTCAACACCGGTTATTGTTATACCGTCAAGTTTTCTTAGAAATTGTATTGTTCGAGTCGCGGCGCGGCGTCGCGTCGCGCTGGTCTGTACGAGCTTTAACTCAGTCGAAGAAAATGTATTTAGAGCTCAAAAAAAATTATCACGTCGCCTAAATAGCACCGACAGTTGTTAACCGTTCTTTAAAAGCCTAAACATTCTTACCCTACCATCATAGTACATCTACGAAACTAATATATTTGTCAAAACACACAACTCGCAATACAAAATAGCTTCCAAAAGCTATTATAGAAAGTTACGCGACAAAAATAAGTTAGGTAGGTCTCGAAATAACACATGGCAGAACAGCCCTAATGAATAAAAGTACTTTCTGCTTCTGTACGGCCGCAAAACTATTTAACAAACTGCCTGAGACATTAAAATCATTAAATCTGGACAATTTCAAAAGTGTAATTATTTAAGATTTTTTTTATCAATAAAGGACTATTTGGATGAGAATCCTATAATCCTTCAGATAACAAGCATCATAATTATCTTTTTTTTACATTCTTGCATTTATTTGATATTCCCTAATTGACATTACACTTTAAGTTTTTAATATTGACATTCTGGATATATTTTATTAATTTTGTACTTACTTATTATTTAATTGACAATATTCAATTTTTCTTTTATTTTTTTACTTTCTTTCATTTTATTGTTGACATTCTTAATATATTTAATTGATTTATTACTTATTTTGAAACTCTTGTATTAATTCAATTGCTTAATTGACATTATCCAATTTTTTTTTGCATTTCTGTTTTATCTAAAATTTTATGGTTGACATTATTGAAATATTTTATTTTTCTGGTACTTGTCTTGAAATTCTTTTTATTTGTAATTTAATTAATTGTCAGGGGAATATTACATTGATTAATCCAACGCTTTAGCTCTTTCTATAATTTTTATTTGATATTGTTAAATGAATAATGAAATAATTGAAATTGATACTAACATTTGAACGCCTAATGGCAAAGCATAGAGAATTTACAAAAATGTTACATCTCACACACCTGTGTATCTATAACCACAACAAATAAATACTTTGACCTAAACCAATCAAGCGACATCTGATGAGCAGATTTTTTTGCTTACATTAACCACTGCCCGCGACTTCGTCCGAGTAAAATTTCTTCTTTTAACATAAAACATATTCTTTGAAACTTGGCAATGTAGCTTTCCATTACCGAAAATTACCCTTACATGATTACTCATAATATTACTTTTTAAGGGGACTACAGGACCTAAACGTGCCTAAACGCAAGTTTTATAATGCGTAAAAGTGTATGATCCACTGCAGTAAACAAAATCAGAAAAATATATGATATTCTTCAGGATATATGCTAGTATAATAGTGTGTTGAAAACATAATACAACTAATTTGATACGATAGAAAAAAATCATGAAGATACCTCTAAAAATTTCTTTTAACGATTAAAAATCATATTAATTTACATGCAATCATTCTGATTTTTTGTCAGATTATTCTACAAGCTACATATTAGCATAATAGTGTTTTAATTTTCCAGTCCAATCAATAGATTTTTTGTAAATCGCTAACTGCTTCATATTTTGCAATAAATTACCTGCGTCGTGTCATCGCGCTTCTCTTTCATTTATATGCAGTCTGACAGTGACCGCGCTTTAGCTGTTGTAAGCCTCTTAATAATATTACTAGCTGCGCCCTGCGGTTTCACCCGCATAAGTCTCGATCCCGTAGGAATATCGGGATAAAAAGTAAGCTATATGCTATTCCAGGTCATGGTCTAACTGTGTGCCAAATTTCATTCAAATTCGTTCAGCTGTTTTAGCGTGAGAGCGTAACAAACGAACTAAGTTTGGCATTTATAATATTATTATAATTAGGCTAGCTTTTACGCGCGACTTCGCCCGCGTGGGATAAAAAGTATCCTATGTGTTAATCCAGGTTGTAAACTATATGTGTGCCAAATTTCATTTCAATCCGTTGAGCCGTTTTTGCGTGATTGAGTAACCAACATACAAACATACAAACTTTCACATTTATAATATTAGTAGGATTATAGTTAGGATAATTATATTTGTATAGAAACGTAGAGGACATTTTATCAACTAATTGTTTCTTTGTCAATACATTGTTTAATTATTTCTTCTTTCCATAAACCAGTTTTGAATAATAAGTTAATTTTATTAGGACCCTAATCGTTTAAATTTACATACAGTAAGATATTATCATCAGTAGCCTTTATACGTATTCGTATGTTCCAGCAATGCCTTTCATTGATACATGTGAACCAATAAGTACTATTTTTGCTAGATTTAACAATTACTTCAGTATCAGCATGTTTCCTTTATTTATTAATAAAAATTTAATTGCGAAAAAGCATTAAGGTTGAGGCGTAAATATCGTAACAGATAGAAATAACAGATATTTAAAAATAACTTGTAATTTTTTTCCGAACAATATAACTTATCTGTTACTTAAAATAACAGACCCTCAAAGACTGTTACCGCGACTGTTACTTACGTACAGACTCACCCAAAGGAAGGATTAAAGCAAGGTTATCAATGTCTCTCTCTTCCTCATTAAAGAATGACCCTTGCAAAAAAGAGAAAAACCTATTATTTACTTCGAAATATGTTTACTTCTCACTCTTACTAAAGCGGTTAAACTACGCAAAAAAGGGAAGCACTTAGTATTTAATATCCCTTAAAATGCAGTTGGTGGTCTTACAAGACCAAACATTTACGAAAAAGTGATTACTAATTTAGTTCGTGTTCCTGTTACTGACCAGTCGTTCCTAGTCAAAACTTCGGATACGATTTTCGACTTTAAATAAAAAGAATAAAAGAAGACATTCAATTGATAATTAAACACGTATTTATCGTCCGTACAAAAATAACAGGCTGTTATTTAATAACAGATATTTGGATCTGTTATTTTTGTGTAACAGTAATCGAAGCCGGTTAAATGATAACGATAAATGATTTTATTTCTGTAAGTAGGTTTTTACAAACACTTTTACAGGTCAATCATAATTTTAAAAACTAGATGAGGTTAGTAGCCCTGTTTCCAGACAGAAGATGGGCGAACCTTAAGGTCAACAGTGACTCTAAAGTCACCTCTTGCCTCTCTGGGCGGGCATCGGTATGAAAAACGAAAAGTCGTACGTTAAACGATAGACAAGAAATGGGCTGAGTATTCTACAAGTTTATACTTTAAGTCAATCGTATACCAATTAATTAAGATTTTCATTAACACAGCTTATTTGTGTTTCATCATAAAACGTTAACTTTATGTAATAACTATATTAAACAAAATTATCTTAGCAACCTTTTCCTAATCAAAATAATGGTACACAGAGAAAACAAAATACAACCCATGTTCGTGTAATTGAGACTATACATTTTAGCTACTCTTTGCAACGGAGTTATTTGTGAAAAGGGAGACTGTATGTTTACATTTAGGTTTTTGCTTAGCTCAACAAGGGATATAACAAAGTTCACATTTTTCAATTACTTACAAAGAAATCAGAGCAGTGGTGACCTGATGGTATCGGCCCCGACTAAAGGCTCGTACAGCCCAGCGCGACGCGACGCGAACAATACAATTTCTAAGAAAACTTGACGGTATAACAATAACAAGTGTCACGTCGCGCTGTCGCATCGCGCTAGTCTGCACATAGCTTTACAAGTTGTAGGTCGTGAGTTCGAACCCAGACAGGCAATTAGTGTATTTTTCATTACAACTGCTCTCAAAAACGGTGGAAGAATACATCGTGAGGAAACCAGCATGTCCTAGAACTCCTAGAACCAAGAAATTTGAAAATATGTGACATCTATCAACCCGCACTGGGCCCACGTGGTAGATTATGGCCCACTCCCTTTGCCTGTGTCCCAGCAGTGGGAACGTTATAGGCTGATTACGCTACAAAGAAATAATAATTTCCAGCCAGTCTTGATTATTATTTGGTACGGTATATTCTGTCGATTTGTGGATGGATAATGATCAAGTTTTAAGAGGTGAGGTCAGGTGGTAGTGAACTGGTGAGGTGAGGTGGTGGTGAACTGGTGAGGTGAGGTGAGGTGGCGAGGAGGGGGCGTCAATTTTTCAAGATGCACTCAAACTTATTAACTTCTATGCCAAAATAAGCAATTTAGTCTTGGGCTGTTTCATCATATTCTGGGTCAATCTCCACGGTTTTATAGAATGCCGGTTAAAGTTTAGAAAAAGAGTTGCAAAACGTAAATTCGATTCACATTACAAATTTCAGCATATCACAGGACTCTTGTACAGTAATGGACGGACACATTTTTCTAGACGTCAACGGTGTCAAGCAGATGATGGTTTCATAACCCATTTTACAGCTTTTTCGATTGTACTTCTGTCTGGCTCTCAAAGTAGTGGAGGTCAGATCAGTCGCTCTATGTAAAATACTGGTACCTATTCAGCTGCATCCGGTTAGACTGGAAGCCGACTCCAAAATAGTTGGGAAAAGGCTAGGCAGATGAGGCATACGGCGAGTAGTTAAAAAAAAAAAACAACCGGCAACTCAGTAGGTAATGTAGGTATTAAGTACTTACTACTTTTGTTGTATTAGAAAACATTAAAACAACCAAGCAATTATTTTTCTTTGATACTCATATCACATCAGTCATCGCACCCTGTCTTAAAAATTACAAATACAATATTACAATACTAACTACGCGGTATAATCTGCTTAAATGCCCAAATACTTATTCTTCCTAGAAGTATCTTAACTTAACGTGCATGAAAAGAAGTGCAGATAAATGTATCAGCTGCCGTTCGACTTTATTAATGTACTAAAAGATCACTGTTAATATTTTATTGAAAAAAATCTCGGCAAAAAACCGGTTGCGCAGGTAAGCAAGTGTCCCCTCCCTAGCGCACGAAGTGAAGTTGATAACACTTTCTGTGCGCCCTGTGCAAGGCGAATTAAGCGAACTTCAAGGCAATGCAGAGCGCAGCGTAGCGGCCTATGCTATGCGCCCGCTGTTCGTGACTCAAACAAAAACAAACCATTTATTGACGCACAAAACCGAGTTTTAACACGCACTCACTCCGTAATTTAACAACAAAACCCAAAACAAACGTACTAACAGTGAATTGTAACGTTACAACAACTCGACAAGTAAAGTTTTCAGACTTTTGTTTATAGTAATCGCCGCGGCAACCTGGCCGAGTTACGGAGAGCAACAGTTTGTTAGTCGTATACACGCGCGTCGCCTCCTTCGATTTTGTTAGGTTATACTTCTATGTCAGTCGTGCAGTTAAAGACAGCGTGTTACGTCGCGTCGCTGCTCCGCGCGCTGTTATCGTCGAAAACTTTTTATCTTGTGTCAAATATCGTCGGTAATAAGCGCAAAATCGATCCGAATAACGAATTTTAATCGAAAAAGTGATGTTTTAAGTGTTTGAGTGATTTATTGTGGTAGTTATTGTGTAAAAACGAGTGCATTCTTCGGTGATTCATCTCGCGACAAGAAATTGTGTACCTACAGTGTCGCATTGTGGATGTATTGGTAAAAATATGTGTGGCGAGTACGAGTGAACTTAGTTTTTTTCTTCGAAAAGATATGCAGAGGAATTTCATTTGAGGGCGATAAAAAAGGTAAGTCTCTTTTGTAATTGGACCGCGGTTATGAATACCTAAGCTGAATAAGTTATCTTTTGTTCTATATTTTATTGTTTGCCGTCAGAAATGTGCTCAGAATGTTTGGCCATTTAGAAATTACATTTCTTTATGATAAGAGCGATAAAACGCTTTGTTTATTAAAATATTTGTCGGTACATAGGTAATGATTCAATTTTTAAGAACGGCAACAGCCTACAGTGACATTGTTACCACAGAGTAACAAAAAAGTAAATTAGGGTGAAATCACCAGGAGTCTGCTTTAATTCCTCTATAAAACTTTTAATTAAAAAATGTCAATGAGACTTCCTTGGGCTCTTAAAAATTACGGAAGTTAGCTTTTATTAATTTTAATTAAATTAATCATGCATTTACCAATACAGTTTTACTACAAGTAAGTAACGCGACGGTTTATATTTAAAAAATCCAATTTTTATTCCTTGCAAAACAGGTTTTTTAAACAATCTATAGAGGCAGAATAACTTGTTTCCTTTGCTTGATTCATACATAAGCATGGCGCCGGATGGCAGCTGATGACTACAGCACTTATTATTATTACGAACAGGTATGAATCAGAATCGGATAGACAATAAAACAAATATTTTACAACAGTTCGCACACATGCAATTAATATTAAAATATGAAATTGCAAATAAACAAAGAAAAACATGTTTTTGTTTTAAAATTGGATCTGATGATGCAGACATTAAATGAAATAATGTGGGTAAACGAATCGGAAATTCGGAATACCTATTAATTTTTGCAAACCTAAAGAAAAAAACTGTTTAGGTACCAAACTCCGGTTAACTTATCTCACAGATAAATACATAGGTACTGTACCGATACAATGTCTGTCCCATTTTTAACTTTACATGTACGGCGTGTAACCGGGTAATAATAATATAGGTATTTGCCAAAAGAACCTTGCAACAAATTTTTCACAGTAGGTATTTATTTTCTATGATTCTAAAAGATTAGATACCCAGTTAGTACCCAGCTAGATACCTTGTGCACAATAATAAATAGGCACCTAAGTAAGTAGGAAGGTACGAAGATAATATTTATCCTCAGGACACCCAAACAGGCTCATCAAATCTTAATTTATCGTGATAATTACCTACGTCTCTTAAAAAAAAAATAGATAGGTATCATGTTAATTAGGCAACGACCCTTATTTAGCACACACCCACTCAATAATCTTAATCATAATATAATAAGTTCAGAATTATCTACTAGAGAAAATGCGTAGATTTAAACCTGACAGCACCTGTCACTAAAGGAAAATTTATCTGGAATCCTTTTTGTGAGACCTACTTTGGTTCCCAGGTACCTGTACCATACCTGTGGTATGAGTACCTACTGTAGGCAAGTCTTTTTACAACTTGGGAGGCTGACCCGCAAAATACCTACACTATATAACTGGGAAAATTTGGGTGTGTAGGTACCCGGGAAATACAGGCCTGATTTTAAGTAAAAAAATAAGTAACGCTCTCATGGTTACTTTTATTGGCAAATAGGTCAATGACCCGAGAGTCAATTTTCGCTCAGTCGCGCTTACCTAACTATTATGAGATGTGAAACCAATGGCCTTGGCTAACTTATTATTATTATTAACATTAAATTTCAAGGTCCAATGCTGAATGATAATCATTTTTGCTGGCGTTGAAGAAAAAATTGTTATTACTTAATTTGTCCTACAGATTTGTTTTTGTTGGTTGGTTGCATTCTCTTGACAAACAAATGAACGAATGAGCCAAAATGTCGTCAGGGCTATACGAGTAGGGGGGGGGACAAAAAAACGACGGATGGACTGTGTGAAAAATGATATGGCTAGAAAGGGGGTGACTACCGAGATGACGACTAATAGAGAAGTATGGGAAAAAAATACATGTTGCGGCGACCACAAATACCTAAATTCGTATAAGGGACGGAGAATGATGATAATGTTAAGAGGCTTGCAACAGCTAAAGCGCGGTCACTGTCGGACTGCATAGAAATGAAAGAGAAGCGCGATGACACGACGCAGGTAATTTATTGCAAAATATGAAGCAGTTAGCGATTTACAAAAAATCTATTGATTGGACTGGAAAATTAAAACACTATTATGCTAATATGTAGCTTGTAGAATAATCTGACAAAAAATCAGAATGATTGCATGTAAATTAATATGATTTTTAATCGTTAAAAGAAATTTTTAGAGGTATCTTCATGATTTTTTTCTATCGTATCAAATTAGTTGTATTATGTTTTCAACACACTATCATACTAGCATAATATCCTGAAGAATATCATATATTTTTCTGATTTTGTTTACTGCAGTGGATCATATTCTTTTAGGCATTATAAAACTTGCGTTTAGGCACGTTTAGGTCCTGCAGTCCCCTTAATGATTCACTAAACAAACAATAATATCGTTGATTATTGTGCCGCTTACTTTAACAAAACATTTTTCGAAATGTCGAAAATAAACATCTGAATTTCACAACATAAAATCTTTTCCTCGGGAGACATCAATACTGTACTACTTACCTTACTTCGAAATCTAGCTAAGTCGTCTCAGCCTTTATTCAATACGCTCTGCATTGTTAGCCATTCTTCTGTTCCACAATGTTAATACCTAGGGTACACGGCATTACCTAGATATAGGGTTACCAGATAGAAAATTAAAAAGTCTTGATAAAAAGCCTGTTTTCCATAGAAGAGAACGGGATATTGGTGATTCGTACGAATTTACTCGCCCGAAACGCGCGAATTGACGCTTTTAAACAAAATTATTTACCAATTATTGACGAATTAGGTACCAATAAGCCAATCGTCAGGGAGGTTTTATAGCAAACGAAATTCAAAAGTTTGAATAAAAAAAACAGCTGTAGGTGTTAAGGTACCTATAGGTACCTACTACGTGTACGTTTTTTTTTTTCCAAACCAGATTATGTTTTTACCGACTTAAAAAAAAGGCATTTTGCTTCTATTGATTGAAACTTGCTAATAAAAAAATCTTAAAAGTCTGTATGTATTTTTTAAATTTGAAAAATCCAGCTGAAATCCTGTCACGAGCCGATACATCCTGAGATATGGTAACCCTAGGTATGTAATAGTTGCTCGGCAGTCGGCGGTATCGCATATCTAGGCTAGATCTCAGCTTAGCCTGGACTTTATGAACTATTCGCTTCACTGGTATGAACACTGGGTGTCTTGTCTTCAAGTGTTGTTCCTGGGTGTATGTTTAGAGTTTATGTATTATAATAATGTGGATGGTTGATATATCGAGAAGTAGTGAATGAATACTACGCAATGGTTTAGTGGACGCAAGCGCTACTTCTGAGCATCAGGTCCTGGGTTCGATTCCCGGGTCGGGCTAAATTATTAAATTTTCCATTTGGAAATTTTCAGTAGCAGTCCGGAGTCTGGATGTGTGCCCGGTTGATGGCAATACTGAGACTTAAGCTTTGTTCAGACTAGCGCGACGCGACAGCGCGACGCGACACCGGTTATTGTTATACCGTGAATTTTTCTTAGAAATTGCATTGTTCGAGTCGCGTCGCGCCGTCGCATCGCGCTGGTCTGCACGAGCCTTTAAACATAACTGGCGAAATGTGGGTGTGCTATAGGTACAGCTCTAGCCTTTCGGGAATAAATACCTACTTCTGTTTAAATACTAAAAATAGTTCTTTGGAAACTTGATTGTGTCATTGGTCTAGTAGGTACAGTGGTCGGCAAACTCATTAGTTAATAGCCAAATATCAATACTATAACGACTAATTATATTTCTTATGAGAGCCAATCCTTTCTGTGTGTCCAAACTGTCTCAATACACTTATCTTAATCTTTAAAACTCCCACCCTCTTTCACTCCACAAAACTTCCTAAAATTAACTTGCTGAGAAGTAGGATCCCTACATCATTATATCGGCTGATAATAATATGATGAAGGCATCTTCCAAGTTAACCTTTTCGGTACAGTAAATGATAAATTTTCGATGTCCTGTTCATTTTCGGTGAAAATACTTCGGATTTTTTTTTTTAAATATATATAATTTGAATTTTGAATAAAACTTAATATCTTGCTTAATGACTGAAACCCCGACCCCGCGCGTATCGATGCTCGCACTCCTCGATATTTGTACAGAGCCGCACTTATGCCAAAGAGCCGCACTTATGCCAAAGAGCCGTACTTATGCCAAAGAGCCGTACTTATGCCAAAGAGCCACGGTTTGCCGACCACTGGTCTACTGGTCGCTAGCGCGAATGCTAAGTGTAGGGTTCGATATCCTCGCGCACATGTGGGAGTTGCGCGAGGAGGCGAAACGCCGGGGCGTAACTCCGCTGCCGCGAGAAATCGCGGCACAGCGGACAGAGCTCCGGCGGGATCTCATGGCGGCATGGAGAGTGCGATTGTCGCAACCCAGCGCTGGGCACGCCACAATTGTGGCGATAAGTCCCCTCTTTGAGGAGTGGCTAGAGAGGCGCCACGGCGTCCTCACCTTCCGCCTGACACAGGTCCTCACCGGACATGGTTGTTTCGGGAGGTTCCTGTTCAGGATAAAGCTGGAGGAAACGCCCGGGTGTCACCACTGTGTGGATCGCCCGGAGGACACGGTGGAGCATACGGTGGAGGTCTGCCCAGCTTGGGCGGAGCACCGCCGTGTCCTCACGGAGGCGATCGGCGGCGGCGATCTCTCGCGTCCGGCCCTGGTTCAGGCCATGGTCCGGAGCGAGAGTGCATGGGAGGCCGTCACCTCCTTCTGCGAAGCAGTAATGCTCGCGAAGGAGGAGGCGGAGCGCGCGAGGGAGAGGCAAAATGCGCCCCCTCGCGCCCATAGTCGCCGCAGGAGACGTCCCGGGCGTCGGGAGTCGCGAGCCGACTTCCGGCCACCGTAGGCGCGGGCTTGCGGACGGTGAGCAATGGGTAGCTCGCCGTCCGATAGGGACCAGGCCCGGGTCGACGGCGCGTTGTGTTCCACGCGCGCCTCAAAGAGATGTCAGCACCAACTGACGGGGTCCGGAAGGGCCAATGCCTGCCGGGGTTGCGGGTTTGTCTGAAAGGGATATCGCGACCTCGGCACACAGGCAACGGAAGGAACACGGGTGGGTTTTAGTCAGTAAAAGTCTGACACGCCCTCCCGCTCCACCCAGAGCGGGAGAAGTTATTTGATAATTTCCCATCCTCAAAAAAAAAAAAAAAAAGGGTTCGATAGGGCAAAGTAATCTTGCGATATCTCATTAGGATATTCTCATTAGCAGCCCGGAACCTATTTTTATTCCTATGGCAATAAGCTCGGTCCCCATTTTCTTCTGTTCCGACTAACTGTTGTTGTACGACCTACATCTCTGCCCCCCCCTTCAAAGAATACTGGCGTGATTTTTGTTAAGTCAGACGCCATGTTTGACTCTCACCCACGAATCCCACGACGATCAAGATTGTAATGAATAACCTACCTATTTAAACATCATAATCTGCCCAGCCTTTTCCCAACTATGTTGAGGTCGGCTGAATACCAGTATTTTACATGGAGCGACTGCCTATCTGACCTCCACAACCTCGTTACTAGGTACAGTACGACAGAACTTGGATGTAGCATCGGCAGAATTCGTAAAACCGATCATCATCCGAACTGAGTGCGCCTTCAAAATCACCAATCTTTATTACTGCTTTAGGTGAAAATGATCTTTACGAACACGCAATAACTTGTAAAGTCATATAACCGAATACATTCGTAAAATTTTAATGAATGAATGAAAATGTTAAAATTTATGCTACGTCTAAATTGTGTTGTACTGTAAGATGACTGATTATGATCAGACTTTTGGGCTTCTAACTCCCATAACGGCTGTCAAAGATCTAGGAATGACAGCCGGAACCAACGACTTTCGACGCGCGGGTTTCGATAGTGGATGGGCATCCACAGACTAACCTTGGCAAGTGTAGCTTAACCTTCAATCGACCCTCACCTACTCAACGCTGATTCAAAACTATCTTTTAGGCCCTAATAACAAGCAAAGGATTCAGGGTTTTCACAAGAGAATGCTAGTACGTAAGTAATGGTAATTAATCAGTCTCTGTGTCGGATCGGAACTAAATTCCGTGTCGTAGACAGTACATAGTAAGCTGCGCGGTCATTGAACTGCGACCAACTTCAATCTACGCTAATGTAGTCTTACTTGGCTTTAGTTAGCCTTTAGATCTATCACGGCACAAGCCATAGGGGCTGTTAGAGACTAATTCATTACGTGGTGAAAAGATAATCTAATTTATTTGATCCAGATTACCTATTAAAATTGAAATGAAAATGGGACTGGGCTACTACTGAGAAGGCTCTGATGGCAAAACCCAATAACAAGCTCAAACTCAAAGCATTAATTTCAATTAAACCATAAACAGGCAGTTTTGAATTGTCTAGGAGTACCTATGGAGAAGAACGGGCAAGAAACTACATGGAAGTGTCTTCTCTTTTAAATAATATCGTTACAAAGTTATCCTAAATATAATGCGAAAGTGAGTTTGTTTGTTACGCTTGCACGCTAAAACGGCTGAACCGATTTGGATGAAATTTGGCACATGGGTAAACCATGACCTAGATTAGGACATAGGATACTTTTTATCCCGATGTTCCCACGGGATCGAGACTTATACGGGTGAAACCGCGGGGTGCAGCTAGTTAGTTATACAGGGTGATTGGAAGATGGGTGCAAAGCTTTAAGGTGAAGATAGTATAGACAATTTAGAACCATTTAAGCCATGGTTGTCTTAGACGAAGTCTTACCAATTTTTTTTATTTTATTAAGGTTTAAAAGACGTATTGTACAAATTTTTTATTTTTTCTGAGCTTTAAATGTCTGTAAAAAAAATGTCTAATGACACAGAAGCCTAAAACATGTTTTGCTTGATTGCTTACACATTACTTTAATTAAATAAATAAAAAATGAATTCATTTATCATTCAATTTGGCCATAATTATGCAGTTTACATTAAATTTTGAGAATTTCCGAAAAAAACTTAAAAATTTGGTTAAAAATATTTGGTAAGACTTCGTCTAAGACAACCATGGCTTAAATGGTTCTAAATTGTCTGTACTCTCTTCGCCTTAAAGCTTTGCACCCATCTTCCAATCACCCTGTATATTTATATGTGAGAACGATAAAATATAAAAAAACGTTAAAAAGTCCAGAGTAAATAGTTTACCTGACCTGTGAATCCAACCCAGGACCTCACACTCAGCAGTCTTACGTGGTCTTATTACTTGCGATCACTACACAAATGCACTATTTCATTTAGGCGTTGAAATAAATTAAAAGCTAGAGATTCTTGTCGTTAGCTTAGCAGCATTTTAGCTCATTTGATGCTGAATTGTGGCTTAAAACAGTCGTTAGTTCACCACCTTTTTGTGTACCTTTTTCATTCAGTTGATGTGTAGAACAAATAACGATACCATTAGCTTGAAAAGTAACACTCGCCATTATAAATAGCCACCATTATGTTTATATTAGGTTGCTAAATTAATGCTGATGCTGACTAATTAGTCTGGTATCTAATTTTGCGCTGAATATTATTTATTCAAAAGTTTTATTAACACCTTTAGAAGGTTATGTTCATTATAAAAAACACTGCATCAAAATGTCCTTTTGTCTGGCTGTCCAGAAAGAGGGTAATGTTTTTGAATGTCATTATTTACTCTCACCAGACCACACTGACTGAAGGTGAACGAAGAAACCTATATTCCTTGGGTTTAGATAGTTAATTAAAGGTAAACAAATCGTAAAACGGGTTTTTATAGATGAAACTTTCTTATTTAAAAATACGATAGAACCAAATTAATTTTATTTTAGATTTTTACTATAGTTTCTTTTTTTATTAATGTAGGTTAAACTTTATAATTTATTCTTAAACTACCCTTCGTAGATGTAACTGCTTGAGATTTTTTTTTTTGTTAGATTTATAATAATATTAAAATATATTGTAATCTGTCTATTGTAAAGAGCCCAAACTCTAAACGTCAACGAATTATAACGTTGCTAAATTGAAGAGTACAAATGTGACGTAGCATGATAACTAAAGTGACAGGTATTACGTTTAAAAAAAACCACGTGACGAGACAGCTGTCAAGTAACCGAACTTGACAGCTGTCTCGTCACGTGGTTTTTTTTTGTTTACCTTTAGTTAACTACGTAAAACTATGGAGTATAGAACCCGCACTGGGCTCGCGTGGTGGATTATGGCCTGGGTACTCCTGTCACAGAGAGAAGGCCTGTGTCCCAGCAGTGGGAACATTAAAAACTGATTATGGTCATTCCTTTTCTGTATACGAAGACGTCTTTGCCTTGCGCTTGAACAGTAACTGCCTGGTAATATTATTAGTTCAACAACTACACAAAAACAACTCAACGGTTAATAATACACACTTTCCGACTACACAATCTAGTCAGAGTGCTCTTGAACTGTCGATTAAGCCACCTATCTTACAGAAAATTAGATTTTTTCCACACAATACGATCCAGACGCGATGGACACAGAAAAATAAACGTTCAGAAGTCCAACAAGTAAAGTAAGTTACCTAACGGAGCACACGCAGAGCTAGTTTTCTGATAAAAAATAAGGTAAAAATAAATATAAAAAAAAATCCATTAATCGACATAATACCCCTCATGTATAAAAATAACATTTAGAAGCATAACTCAATCAATATATTCAAGACTTCATAAGCGAAATATTTAACCCCTTACTCATAAACGCTGCTTAAAGTTAAATAATTATTAGCGCCTGTTTAAGCAAACATTTTTGACGTTTATACGTCTCTTAACGTTAACCCTTCCTAAAAACTGTATTGGATGGGATTTTTTTATGTAGAGGGTAATCTTTGGAACTATTGATTCTATTTCGAAAAAAAAATTACTAATGTGAAGCTGCAGTAATGCCGCGTGTCATAAGATATATTTAATGTTTATAGAAGTTTCACAGTTTTAAATAAGAGGCCCTGATTACCTAGTTTTCGTCAAGTTGATGGTAAGCTAGCTGAATCAGCTGTCTAATTACGCAACACATTTTCGTAAACGATTACGACTAATCTGTTTCATTTTGACAGTTTAACAACATTCATTGCGTTATTTACGTTGTTGAGCAGATTTTATTTTCTAACATAAATAGCAATGATTAGCAATCTGTTTCAAAACGATTCAGATTGTGATTGATTGTGTATTACGTAATTAGGGTACCGGTTTTCAAGTGTCTTGCAGGCCGATTATGCAGCCAAGCAAGACTGTAACCTGAAATCAATCTGCCTAGCCTTTTCCGAACTATATTGAGGTCGGTTTCAAGTCTAACCAGACGCAGCTGAATACTAATATTTTACAAGGAGCTATTGTCGATCTATCTGATCTCTAAAGAAAATCCATGATGGTCGCAAAGTGAACCTTCTGTTCCTACATTTACTGTGTGATCCTAAGGACGCCGCCCTCGCTATCTCACATCTACTAGTTGGATAGCATGTACATGCATACTACACAGTATACATAGTGTAATTATGTGTCTTGTAGTTGTATTAGAGAATACTCTTGGAAGCTAGGGTGCCGACTTGTGGAAACGTGCATCTAATCTAGTAAACATTTTCTAAGGCCGCCATCTTAGAAAATGTTTACTAGATTAGATTTATGATTTTTAATTTTATTTCAAAGGTTTTTTCGGAAATTTCTGAAAGGCTAAGCAGTCGGCGTGCAGAATATTTTATAGAATAAGGAATCTGGATAATTAAAGGCTGTTGGGGGTGATATCAATTTCAAACGTTTTCTCTGTTCGTTTCTAATTACGTGTTCTCTGTCTACCCTTGGGCTTGAAGGTTCAAATTATTTGATTGCTAACTTGTTCTCCATTTTGCTGAGAGGATTCTGAGCAAGTTTGGCATTATGAGTGGCTGTCAATTTCTATGGGAAACAGCATATCTTTCCTGTAAAAAATTGACAGCTTATTATACCTACTAACCACCTTATTTAAATACTGAAATTGTGGCGGTCTATATCGGTAGATCAACAACTCGTTTAATCAGAAATTATTTAGTGCTATGTGTTAGAATATTCTTTTTATTTATTTTCTTATTTTTATACAACCTAGGGGTTAGTATGTTACAGAGACACTTTTTTAACCAGTTTTAGTAGAAAAATCATCAACATTCTTCTGGCCTTATCACATATTAGTACAGATGGATAACTCGCAAAATCATTTAAATAAAAAGCGACTCTACTCAACGACAATAAAGTGCCATTCAGGTCGCACAACGCTAATTAACTACAGTTATATTCACCTAGAAGTTGCCTCTCTTTCTATCGCGTAACTCTTATATCTTCTGACTACGTTACGCCCACTGAATTCGACAAGTCGAGCGCGCCACGTACCTACTTGTAGCTTCATACCTAAAATGCGGGTGACCCCCATCTGTATTCATCTGTGCTTATCCGTACCCCAATTTAAGCTTAGTGCAGACCAGCGCGACGCGACACCGGTTATTGTTATACCGTCAAGTTTTCTTAGAAATTGTATTGTTCGATTCGCGTCGCGGCGTCGCGTCGCGCTGGTCTGCACGAAGCTTAATTTGTGGTCGGCACAACATGTCCTTTTCTTCCATACTTCTCTATAGTCGTCATCTTGATAGTCGCCCTCTTTCGATCCAAATCATTAACAGTCGATCCATCGTTCATTCCTGTAGCTAAAATAAATAATATTCAATTTCACTAGATTCAATACGGAGGTTGACTGGGGAGAAAAAAAACGACAGATAATAAAAAAATATTAGACACGTGTTGATTGCTTTATCATATTAATAAAAAACAATTTCGATAAAAACGTAGTGGGGGCTCGTCCAAGTCGGTATAAAATCTACGGGAGAGTGGCGTCACGCTACATTTTAACTCAATGTATTGCCGTAATCTCTTGATTAGTGAAAAAATAAAAAATACGTGTCCAATATTTTTTTTGATAACATCCCTATTCTATTGAACAAAGCCATATTAAATGTCATCGTAACAAAAACCTCTACTCCACACAATGAATTAACACACTTTCTGCCGATCACGTAACCGCAAAAGGGCGTGAAAATACGGAAGGAAAAACGCAAGACTGATACTTAAGGAAATGGGAGGCTTTCCTTCACGCTCCACTTAGTTACCCTACACCTGGTTACACGAGAACGAGATCTACAGGCTGTGTGTGCGCATTTAGATGCTGCATGTACTGGGCTCATGTAGGTACTTAATAGGTTAAAGTTGAAGGTGGTATTTATCTAAAAAACCCACACACACTGTTAGCAAGAATGTGGGTGTTTAGGTACCATCAAAGAAGTTCATATCTAACCAGTTCCAAAACAAAATCCCGTGAACACGACGATCACATCTGTTACTGGCCCGGTGCTTTAACTGCCGAGCGCTGCAAGCAAGAATAGTCCTTATGGTGGTTAGATATGAACTTCTTCGATGGTACATACTTAAAGTCAAACAGATGATCTTGAACCAAAAATTCGAAGACATTGATATCCCGCCAACCCACACTGGGCCCGCGTGGTGGATTATGGTCCATTCCCTCTCACAGAGAGGAGGCCTGTGTCCCAGCAGTGGGATCATTATAGGCTGATTATGCTAAATGGTCGTACTATGGAAACTCTCGTATTTCCTTAATATCATATGTAGAAAATATTGAACACCATGTGCAACGATCTTTGCGTACTCTCAAAATGATAATTTACAGTACATATCTACTTAAATCACGGTTTTTTTAAAGTACATACCAGCTTAAAATTAATATTGTACCTACTTAGTTACGAAAATCTGTTGAATATTTTTACACCATAGACTTTGTGGTTGAATCTATAGAACTAACCAAAATATTAACACCATAAGATGTAAAACTATATTTTTACAAATAAATAAATTCTAAATCAATAATTTAAAAATACTTTTATTAATTAATTAATTGTGTTAGTACGTTTAACTATGTTAAAAAGTAATTAAAAACTAAAATATTAAATATTTAAACAATGCTTGGCTCTATTAAATAGTTATACTAGTTTTTGTTTGTAGTCTAGTTAACTGTAAATAATCATAATAATTTTAAAGTTGAAAACTGTTACATTCAATAAAAACTTGTTTACTAATTCATTATATTAATAGTACTTAATAACAACATCACGCTTTTAATCCCCGAAGGGCTAAAGCAGAGATGTTACTACTGAATAGCATGTTTTTTTGTTTAACTAAATTAATATTTTAATCAAAGACCTACATTATAATTTTAAAACAATGTAAAGTGCGTGTAATGTGTAGCTTCAAGCTTATTATACATTTTCAAATATTATGAAAATTCACGGAATTTGACTGTTGACCGACACAAAACATCAAACTGGCTTTGTTTAAAAATATGTTACGGCCCAATGTAAAAAAAATAATTGAGAGTAACTTACTAATTCCGCACGTGGTATTTTTAAGTACTTAAATAATGTTTTTTTTTTTTTTACTTTGTCATTTACTGTACCAAGGCACTGTATAGTAACGTAACAGTATTATGTGTCGGCAGAGACCTTGAAATAATTTATTAATTACCTACGGCCGCTCGGTAGATAAACCTTCCGCATCCGTGCGTTCTCAATACTATTGCGTAGATAATGATATAAACTGAGATTTCGAAACGCGTCGTTTCAGCTGGTTTCTAAGAAAAATATAATACTTTTACTTATTTATACTCTGGTATGGTTTCTTATCAACTAATTAAAAGTAAATTAGAACTTCATATCAGTTCATTGGTCTCACGCAGTGTGTTAATTAATTCTGTCATTATTATCATTCTGTAACTAAAATTACTTACTTATACTGCTAGTAAATAAACCATTAGTAGTCGCCTCTGATAAAAACTGAGATTTGTTATCGACCATTTCATTTTCTATTAATATTATATGAAAATAGGTCCCTGAAAGTACAGTCGATCCATTCTGTAAACATCTCACCGTGAAGAGTGAGGTGAAGTGAGCATGAAGTGAGCTGTCCATAGTGTCAATCCCTAGCTTTAGGTGCAATGACAGCTCACATCAAGCTCACTGCACCCAAGTTATCACGGTGAGATGTTTGTAGAATAGCACGGCTGGTATCCAGCTGCGTCCGGATAGACTGGAAGCCGACCCCAACATTTGGCTTTTCCCAGCTATATTAGAGTCTGCTGACGAAAGAAACCAGTATTTTAAATGGAGCGACTGACTATCTGACCACACCACACAACCCTGTAACTGGGTAAAGCTTCGTTCAGACCAGCGCGACGCGACAGCGCGACGCGACACCGGTTATTGTTATAGCTTCGTGCAGACCAGCGCGACGCGACACCGGTTATTGTTATACCGTCAAGTTTTCTTAGAAATTGTATTGTTCGTGTCGCGGCGCGGCGCCGCGTCGCGCTGGTCTGTACGAGCTTTATACCGTCAAGTTTTATTAGAAATTGTATTGTTCGTGTCGCGGCGCGGCGTCGCGTCGCGCTGGTCTGGACGAGCTTTAACACGATACGACAAGACAGCTTGTCAGACTTTCAGGCTCCTGTCTACCCGTCAAAGTTCTACGTATGACAGCCAGGACCAACTGCTTAACGTGCTTTCCGAGGCACGGAGGGGTTCGGTATGTTATGGATGGTCACCCATCCACGGACCGACCTCGGCAAGTGTTGCTTAACACCTTGAAGATTAATCCGTGTGGCTGTTATTATTTAGCCACGATCCCCTTAAAATCATCAATATAAAAAAATATAATAACAATTTAACCTTATGTATACAGGGTGGTAGGGACATCGACGCGAAAACTGGTACCATGGATTCAGTACATGATTCTGAACACCCCTGCGTAGAAAATCATCGGTTATAAAAAAAAAAATAACAGCTGTTCCATACATCTTGACCGCGTAGGTTTAAACTTTTCTATGAAGCAGCAGATTTCTTTTTTAAGAACCGCCTACAAATTTCAACGCAGGGCAGTTCAGAATCATGTACTGACTTCATGGTATCAGTTTTCGCGTCGATGTCCCACGCCACCCTGTATTTTCTTCTATTAAAGTACCTACGCGAATAAAAGAAAATAAATTGCTAAGTAATACGATTTTAAAAGGCGCCTATAATAGAGTTATTTGCAATTCTAAGATGGACTTAAAACTTGAAGAGATTGTCTCACCGAATCACTGAATGAAATCGATTACTTATCGCATGAATCAAAGTAGATTGGATTTCGCACGTCACTCTTAGTGGATTAACATTTCGAAAAACCTTTAAAGAGAGCTCGCGAAAGGGAGGAAAATTATTTAGTAATTATAATAAAATCATAGCAGTTCATTTGTATTGTAAGTGTAAATACCTGTGGACACCGATTTGTACTGCACAAATCGGTGTCCACAGGTATTTACATTTTCATCCACAACCATACTATACTACCCAGGGTGGGAAAAACAACTTAGGCGATTATGACACTGCACCGCGCTCCGTCGCGTAGCGCGGGGCGGCCATAGTAAACAATAAAGTCTCGTGCAGATCAGCGCGAATTGTCGCGCGCCGCGACACCGGTAATTGTTCTACCGTGAAGTTTTCTTAGAAATTGTTTTGTTAAAGTCGTGTCGCGCTGTCGCGTCGCCCCGGTCTGCATGACCCTTAAAAGCTCGTACAGACCAGTACAATACAATTTCTAAGAAAACTTGCCGGTATAACAATAACCGGTGTCGCGTCGCGCTGGTCTGCACGAAGCTTAAAATGCGCGCAAGAGCGCGTCCAACGCGCATATTGTGTTTTTTGCTCAAAGCCGCCCCGCGCTACGCGACGGAGCGCGGTGCAATGTGATAATCACATTGTATTGTCACTTAGTTTGTGCATACTAGTTAAATGCATCCACATTAACAACAGACAACATGTCTTCAAATGGAAACCACATCAACCAATAACACTTAAAAAAGCTATACATTATCCCTTAACAGCACATACTTGTATGTAAATCAATCCTCATCACATCCGTGCTATTCTCTCCACAGCATCGTTACAAACTAGATAGTCGAGTTTAGTCCTGTTTAGTTCAACGACTATACGACTTGTTTTCCTAAAATAAACGCCCTAACTAGACACTGACTAAATAAGGCGTGTACTGTGTCAGACTGACTATTTATCTCGGCGTCCATCAACGTGACTATTTATGGAACATCCCTAGTATAGATAATAAGTAGCTTAAGTAAGGTATAAGTTACTTTGAACGTAGGGATATTATTACAAACCAAATCTGTGTGGTTATTTCCTCAAAAGACCATTTCAGACACTAATCTACATAGTCCTCACATGATCTGACCAAGATTATGACTAGACTTTACGAAATCGAGTAGCGGACCTTGACGCGAGCCAGTTGAATTAAACTACGTACTGCAGTTTATCTGCTATGATTTCGCGGCGGAGGTATGGTACTGTCGTTAAAAGAAACTGTGACCTCCTGAGTTTGTTTCGATCTTTCTTCTCAGAGTAGTCTGGTAGGAAACACCGAACTCATCTAGTTCTAAAACATAACTTATTTTTGATGTGTAAAAGTATCAAACTTATAATTAACTTTACAACTTGCTTGTTGATGGATTTTTTTTGCAAGCCAATTCTGGATAAATTCCTCTTGGCTGGAACAGAACGAGTATCTCTAAAACTCTCTACAGTACAAATTTCCAACTGCATGCAACTTTGTGTACTCGTTCCGTTCTGATGACAATGCTTTAAGGGCGGTTTGCTTTATGCGCTAAAGTAAGCCCGCGAGATTCATATTTCTTGAGTTTTTACCATTTAGCAGGTCAGTGTCAGGTTGTATGTTGGTTAAAATATAAAGGCTCGTGCAGACCAGCGCGACGCGACGGCGCGACCTGACTCGAACAATACAATTTCTAAGAAAACTTCACGGTATAACAATAGCTGGTGTCGCGCCGCGCTGTCGCGTCGCGCTTGTCTGTACGAAGCTTAATTCGCGACCGTAACAAATATGGCTTTACATAATTATAATCATTACAATCAGCATTACATCTCCATAAGTTAGCACAATTGTCAAATGTTGATTTCATGAAATATGGGATTCCATGAACTTAAGAGATCATTAATCATAAAAAATCATCATATCATCATATCGTTATATTATTTTATCATCATTTTCATCATTGATCGTTCGTATTGATCATTTTTATGATTATAATTCTATAAATAAACATTTGATACGGCCGCGAATCATTTTTAGATCAACATAAAACATGATACTGACCTGAAAATTGCAAAAATCGTAAGAAAATTTGAAATTCGCGGGCTACCTTGACGCTTTCGCCTTAATTTGTCAGATATATCATTTTTTTTTTTTTTTTGAGGGTGGGAAATTATCAAATAACTTCTCCCGCTCTGGGCGGAGCGGGAGGGCGTGTCAGACTTTTACTGACTAAAACCCACCCGTGTTCCTTCCGTTGCCTGTGTGCCGGGGTCGCGATATCCCTTTCGGACAAACCCGCAACCCCGGCAGGCATATCCTATCCTGTCAGATATATCCTGGACATCAATTCGATCTCATCTCAGCGATAATCAATGTCAAAAAAACCCATACAGTTTTTGACTGATTGTTACTAAGATTCAACGAAAGAACGACGAACTCGACGAACGTTCTTAAATACGGGAATTGCCCCTCAGATCTTTCCAGGAACGCCTTAAGGAATCCTTCCAGGAATCAAATCAGTAGTTCCGACGAATACACCCGACATACAAACTCACAATTTTTTTACCTCTGCATAGTATTATTATTAGTAAAGATAATGACCACGTGCAAAATAACACGTTAGTTACTTGATAACTAACAACGTCAAATTTCTTTCCGTAAAACATGCTTGCGCGCAATTTGATCATGCTATGCTACCTTGCTTTATCGTTATTACTTATTTCCTGCTGTTTATCGTGAATTATGTCTTTATGACTCAAACGGTGATTCGGTTGTTAATTCTAAATAATAACACGTTTTAGATTTCGTATTATTTTAGTCATAGTTGTTTAAGAGTGTTACAAGCATCTTTTGGCGTCTAAATGACATTAACAAAAGGGCATTGTTGGGAATCATTTCGTGAACTTGACACAGAAATTGTATTGATAAAACATGATGGCGGCGTTAGTTCCGATTTTGACCACGCGCCAAAAGAACCTTGTAGCGTTGTGAACATTCCGAACTGCCAGTATAAGACCTTGATCTCTGCCTTTGTTTCGATGTCTTTGATAAATTTTATGTGAAATAGGAAAAGCCGGTGCCCTCTGGTTTAAAAATCGAAAATTACATGGTTGACCCTTTTGGCGATCAATTTGTTTTTGAGCTGTGGGTCGCGACTTCTATTCTTGCATGAAACAGGTAGTTGCCCTGTCTCTTGTGTTTTAGTGCTAGTGAGTTTTTATGTCTGTGAAAAGACACCTACTTCCTCGGGAAGTCCGGATTGAATATTTTTCAGCGTTCATTTGTTCCTTGAGTAGTGATAACTTGCCTGCACATTCAAACTGTTTTGTTAAGGCTCCCGTGAAACAATTTCCATGAAGTTTTCATATAAATTGTTCCACCAGTTTCGCGTCGCGCCGTCGCGTTGCGCCTGGCTGCGCCTTTACCACAGTATAATAAAGTAACAGTATTATATCTCAGCAGTGACCTTGCAATAATTACCTACTGCCGCTCGGTAAATAAACCTTCCGCGACTGTGCGTAACTGCCGCGCACTCGATACTGTTGCGTACTGATATACCCTGATATACTGAGATTTCTGAGTTTTATTTGAAGATATAATACTGTTACTTAGTTATAATGTGCCTTTACTCATACAATACCTATATAATATATTTATCCAGTAGGTAGGTATACAGCTCGGTTACAAGATTGCATCAAACATTCAAGTCGTTAACTAGTAACTAGTGCACTAGTTACTAGTTAGGTACTGACTAGGTAGTTAGTCAGTACCACGTGTGCTGATAACTGGCGCCTTTGTTACGTTAAACACTTGATTACAAAATGTTAATTAATATTCTTGACGTTTATAGACCACTGTTGCATTAAAATAGAAAGGTGCTCGTGGGGTTGTAGCTAAATAAAAACTGCCGCACGAGTCGATTGAAGGTTAAACTACCCTTGCCGCGGTCGGTTCGTGGATGGGTGACCATCCATTACATATTGAGACCCCTCCGTTCTTTGGAAAGCACGTTAAGCCATTGGTCCCGGCTGTCATTCGTAGATCTTTGACAGTCGTTACGGGTAGTTAGAAGCCCAAAAGTCTGACAACCAGTCTTTACCAAGGGAAATTTGTTCAAGGGGTATCGTGTTACCGGATAACACGATACCCCTTGAACAAATTTCTTGTGGGAAAGTTCATATGTAACAAATCTAACTTAGAGAGATGTATTAATGATTCCAATGATTATAATTCTGATACATCATACCTCTCATGCTATTCTGTAAACATCTCACCGTGAAAACTTGGGTGAAGTGAGCTGTCAATAGTGTCAATCCCTGTGGAATGACAGCTCACTCCACGCTCACTTCACCTTAGTTTTCACGGTGAGATGGTTACAGACTAGCACTGCTGTTATAGTCGCGAATCATATTTTAATCGAGATACAACTTGACACTGACTTGCAAATTGCAAAAACGTAGGAAAATTTTAATTTCGCGGGCTGCAACTGCGGTTCACCTTAAAAACAACAGTGCTCTTCACAAGATGTTCACACATGTAGTCTTAAAATTGACCCACACCCTCATTCGCCGAGCATACTTAGTCTCACATAATATATTCTATGATTTCACACATCTTAATGCATCAGAGATTCTAATCTTGAACCTGTGCAACCAGCTATGAATATTCACGCTGGCTTTCCTTTAAAGGTTACCAGACCATCATAAATTACGTATCTACTGTACAAGTTACCGAAAAGACAAAAAAATTTGAATGCTTCTTCATACTTTACTGGTTTAGTTGTTAAAATACCTGAGGGATTAAGCAAAACCCAGTTCGCCTGTTACGCATACCATTTGTCCATACCACAGACAGCATATTTCTCGACGGCCTTAAGGGGACTACAGGACCTAAACGTGCCTAAACGCAAATTTTATAATGCCTAAAAGAATATGATCCACTGCAGTAAACAAAATCAGAAAATATGCTAGTATGATAGTGTGTTGAAAACATAATACAACTAATTTGATACGATAGAAAAAAATCATGAAGATACCTCTAAAAATTTCTTTTAACGATTAAAAATCATATTAATTTACATGCAATCATTCTGATTTTTTGACAGATTATTCTACAAGCTACATATTAGCATAATAGTGTTTTAATTTTCCAGTCCAATCAATAGATTTTTTGTAAATCGCTAACTGCTTCAAATTTTGCAATAAATTACCTGCGTCGTGTCATCGCGCTTCTCTTTAATTTCTATGCAGTCCGACAGTGACCGCGCTTTAGCTGTTGTAAGCCTCTTAAGATAACTACCAATTCATTAACAGTCCTCATAGGAAAACAACATTAGTCTGCCAGTAAGCAATCTAAGAACGAGTTAATATAGTCAGCTTACGTCCCAGATCCTAAGATAACCTCCTTTCTTAGCCACCAGTGTTATTGTAGTGCCAAATTGGCACTGAAGCTAATTCGCTTGTACTTGCATCCGAAACGGATGTCATATAACCTAATAGATGTAACAATATCTTGCATTGTTTGTGTAGAATACAAAGAGCTTTTGATTAGCTTTGAGAATGTGGACATGGGGCTGTTCCAACGTTTCTTAGTACCTTATACTTAACATCGCTTCGGTCGGTTGAATCTTCGAAAGTTTAAAACCAAATTATGCACATGGTTGGCCTTTGCAATTTGATAGAGCCTGCTAACCATCTATTGATACCCACAAAGAACTTTAAGACACATTTCGAGAACACACAAGGTCTCAAATTCGACCACATTGCCAAAACTTGTAACTTTGTCGTGCTTCTTGATTATAAGAACTTTCTAGTAAAATGATATTAATTTCTGTATTTAAATTGGTTAAAAAAACACTTATAACACGTCAAAAACAGATTATGTTTAAAAACTAGATGAGTTCGCTGTTTCCTAAATGACTACTCTGAGAAGAAATACCTAAATAAACTCAGAGATAACAGTCTCTTTTAAAGTCCAGAAGTTCAGATCCAGACATAATCTTGGTCAGGCCATAATAATATGAACATAAATACGTACAAAAACAAAACACACACACTAATAACATTAAAAAACTTATTAGTGTCTTAAGATGATATTTTGAGGAAACAACCATACAGGTTTGAGAGTGGACCTGTCCCGCTGGTGCACGCATTTGTCAGTAATCGTATAGCTCAACTTAGAACTTAAGCAGCTCAACCAAGTAGCCCACCACCTCGGGTTTAGTTATACAATATCGTCTTGTTGACAACTTACATGGTAGTTTAGCATCTAGAACACAACACAAACCGTTAACTCGAATATAGCCTTAATAACAAGCTAACCAAGAAAGTTATTGCAACATAAATGAACACATATTTCCCTTACGGCACCCCAAAACAAGCGATGGGGTTCCTTCCCTTTGTTACAGATATTCACGTGTAATGTAAAATCAACACCCGAACTCATCTTTGATTAGAAACATAATTAATATGCATTAGGGAGAGTTTTGATGGGTTTCCACAGAACAAGCAGGAATATTAAGGATCACGGTTGAAGAGTTATGTGATCTTCGATAGCTAGTCTAAGTTAATCTCGATAGGTACTCATATCTACGTCAAAAACAAGATTCGTGATAACAGTAATTAAATGACCATGATTCTATTTATGAAGTTATCTGGAAAAGAACCATAGTTGCTTGCAGAGTAGGTAAGCATGCTGAAGTGGCGGTGGGCTGGTCATGGTTGTCGAAGGACCGAAGACCGGTGGAGCAGGCGAGGCCTGGAGCGGAGATCTCGTATCGGCAAGCGTAGTGTGGGACGCCCCCCAGCCAGATGGACCGACGACCTTAGAAAGGTGATGGAGACAGACTGAATGCGGAAGACTGGGTGTTGTGGCGCAGCCTGGGAGAGGCCTATGTCCAGCAGTGGACTGCAAGTCTGAGTCGCTTGATTCTGTTTATTTAGCTCACTCAAACGGAGTTATTACAATTTTTTATAAAAAAGACGGTTGCAAGGTGATAACGGTGCTTTTCTATATAACCAGATGTCTATACTTGGGATACCGTTAAACAGTAAAAAAGTCGGTACGTTTGTTTATAAGCAGGTATTGCATTTTATTGTTTAGCCAAAACTGCAGCAAAATGCGGTATACGGTGCAGTGGGGCCATACATCCAACTAAGTATTTCTATTCTAAGAATTTTAAAGCATGGAATAGCTCTTAGTTCCAGGCTAAATTTTCGGTTAAATTGTTATTTATTTCCTTGCTAATCCGGCTGCGGAAAATGGATGGAAACTAAGTATAAAGATGCAGGAATAACTTACTACTTTAGTAAAAGATTTAAACCATGTGTTTACTTCTTGAGAGGTGAGATGAAGGGTGGGCGTTTTGGGGGACTGTCTTATGTAATTTTGACGTTCGTAAAGTACTGATTCTCACCCTAGTTTGAATAAATGACTTTTGAATTTGAATTAGAATTTGAGATGAATTTTCCCAACTAAGTATAAATGTAATGGTACTACCAAGTTATTGACTGTACTGCATTCAACAGAACTGAAATTATTTACTGGTTTTAGAAAAGAATATTGATTGTATAGAGAAGTTATAATGTCAATGTTCTCGAATATCTCATACCCGTTAGGGTCGAACGGTTTAACAAGGCTCTCTGTTAAAGGTCCGTACTACGACAGTACCGGGTGGTCCCTCGCAAAAAAGGTTCTATTTCGCATTTTAGCGTGTCATATGAAATTAGTAAAATATGTATTAATTCAAGGGCAGCGTTTTCCTCCTGTCTAATAATAACAACTAAAGATTTATATCGTCAGATTTGCCTTGACAGCTCGGAAAAAGTGTCAATACTGAGAAAGAATGAGCTCATGCAACACTAATGGCGATTCCAGGACAATCAAGTCCAAGACGTAGATCACTTTTTATCCCTATAGTAAATTCCCGTAGGATAATTTCCAACCTCGAAGGGGGCGATGCCGCGGGCAAAAGCTAGTTTTTGATGAGCATAATGTGTTTGCCCATCCGTCTGTCGAGCGTAGTGATTAATGTGTTTAGGCAATTATCATTAACTCATTCACTGTGGCGGTAATTGAGAGGCCCATGGTTATTTCACAATACAAGCTGACATGATGATGATGCCCAGTACCTATTGTTTACACGATCTTCTCCATCTCCAGTAAGTTACATTAAATCTTGAATACAAAGCAATAAACTAAATGAATCAATCGTCTATGCAAAGCCTGCCACGTGGGGTTTTGCACCTTCCGCTTTGAGTGCAATAGATACTTACTCCACTATTTTAACTATCCTATTCAACTGTACATCTAGACATTTCAATTTCAAATGGCATCTTAACTAATTAAGTAGTAGTTGTTCTCTATGGAATTCGAAGATAAATTAATCAAGAAACTGAGCTTATCTGGAAATAGTTTCTTCTTTGTTGTTAGTTGGGCAGCTTGCTTTCCGGACTTGGTCACTGGTTAGTGGATTATATAAAATTCGTCCGCAATTGTTTGTCAGCCAATAAAATGGTAATAGTACATTACGATATGGGATCCTATCGCAATTTATCAACCAATAACATAGCATAGCATTATTACGGTATTAAGCTTCGTGCAGACCAGCGCGACGCGACACCGGTTATTGTTATACCGTACCGTCAAGTTTTCTTAGAAATTTTATTGTTAGAGTCGCGTCGCGCTTGTCTGCACGAAGCTTTACATGAGCTTTTACGCGAATAATATCTGTAAAGACACAATCTTAAACTGTAATGTTGCTTTACAGTTTAAGATTGTGCCTTTAATTTATGGTAAATTTTATTTTGTTAACTAGCTTTTGCCCGCGACTTCGTCCGCGTTTCCGTCGTTTTTCGTAAAAAAGTACCATATGTCCTTCCTCACGGTTCAGTGGTTTTGATGTAACAGACAGATTAACTTTCGTATTTAGTAGGGAAATATAATATGTCAATCCACAATACTGTTGAAAAATATCGCAATAAGGAACCGCAGAGTATTATTATTAATAGCTGTGCCCGCGACTCCGTCAGCGTGTAACTCCTTGTAGGTATGTTATTAAGTTAATGTATTTTTAATATTGTTTAGATCACTTTCACATGAGGCTTAAGTAGGTACCTATAGAACGAAAATACTTCAGCGCAAAGCTTCCGGGTAAACTATGTTGAAAGTTGACCCGTCCGGCACGTGAACATAAAGATTTCTAGAACTGCTAACCCGGGAAAGAGCGACATATAACTGACCATGCGAGAAACAACTGACACCGAGATCTACTCCAGCAACACGAAAAGTCTGCCCTTGAGCCTTATTAATTGTCATTGCATAACACACCAATACTGGGAATTGCGTTATTTTAAATTGGAATGGAAAATTATTTGGTATTATGGGAATTCTGGGAATAAAGACGGTCTCTCCTGCATCGCAGCCTGTTAAAGTTTGAGCCTCGATTACATTTTGTTGCAACTGGGTTACTTTAAGCCGAGTTCCCTACCTATACCTACTTCACTTAAAAATAAATACCTATAACTACTATAATTAATAATAGTATCATTGAATATATTTAGCCAAAACTTACCTTACGGTATCTAAAAATCTATACGTACTACTTCTACTTTTACTACTACTTCACCTAAAACGAAATAAAATGCAAACTATTAATAATTTGTAATTTGAACGAATATTTAAACACTACCAAAACAACTAATACCTATTTTATAAAATAACAACAAAAGAAATTCAAATAAACTATTTAAAGACTAAAAGTCGCGCTGATAAGCACGGTTTGTTAATATCAATTATTGTCTGTCAATAAGGTCGAACGCTCTGAACGCATCAACAGCCAAATATTGAATGATGAAGCTCGCGCTCGCACCTCCCGCCTTTTTATACCCTGCCGCCACGACCCGCGTCGAGCGCGGCAACCGTTACACAAAAATAATCCTTATGGCATGATTCAGTATTCACGCGCGACGGCGCGATGGCTTATTAGCGTATTTCATGTATAAGTTTGGTGTTTCTATACCGATTACTATGATTCTTTTTTTATTGAATAGGTAATAATATTAACTTCTTTTAATTAGAGATGAGTGAGAGTATTATAAACGTAAGAGTAAACAAATATAATCAGAAAGCTCCGAACTGCTAAGCTATCGGGAGTTACACGTGTTATTGTGAGTCAACCATAAAAGATAGACATATGCTGTTGTAGGATATTTTTTAGATAATTTTATGTAGAACATTTCCGTCATAAATGATTTCTATGTAGCTTTAACCATTAAGGCTTCACACGCGACGGAAGCTTAAAAAATGGAGCAACTTCTCCCGTTTTCCCAACATTTCCCTTCACTGCTCTGCTCCTATTGATTGTAGCGTGATGAAAAGTATACTATAACCTCCCCAGGAGTATGAAGAATAATTGTACCAAGTTTCGTTAAAATCCGTCGAGTAGTTTTTGTTTCTATAAGGAACATACAGACAGACAGACAGACAGACAGACAGACAGACAAAAATTTTACTGATTGCATTTTTGGCATCAGTATCGATCACTAATTACCCCCTGATAGTTATTTTGAAAATATATATCATGTACAGAATTGACCTCTCTACAGATTTATTATAAGTATAGATAACCACATTTCTAAAAAAGTTTTATTATGTAATACAGTAAACAACTATTTAGTAAAAAATCCCCTTTCCTTTGTTATTTGAACAATCCTGCTATGTGTATTAATTATTGAGATATTCACGAAAAACTGTTTTTGTTTTTTCCTGTAAAATTTAGTTTTTACGATTACCATTTTATTCGCCGGGGACGGCGACATCTTTTTGAATATTCGTAATCAAATCCTTTACTCTTGAAAATATGCTTTTGCCTTGTACCTACAGCCACATCAAGGCCTAACTTCTCCCGTTCTGGGCGGAGCGGGAGGGCGTGTCAGACTTTTACTGACTAAAACCCACCCGTGTTCCTTCCGTTGCCTGTGTGCCGGGGTCGCGATATCCCTTTCGGACAAACCCGCAACCCCGGCAGGCATGGTATTCATTACCCTTTATTCCCAGTTGAAGCCTCGCTAAATCCTCTCACTTCCCTCTACCGTGAAACTTCAGAGCACGTAGTATTTTAAGCTAGAAATACCCACCTTAAATTAAAGGTAAAAGCTTGTGGAACTGGCGTTTCACCTGCATACGCAATAAAGGATGCCGCTTTGAACCATTGCGACATTCACGACGATATTGGGGCAAGCAATGCACTGCAATGTTGTATTGCTAGAACTTTTTAAGACACGTACTGTGCTGAACATTTGCATACCAAACTTCCAGAGTATAATAAATTAATATTTAATAAAAACATTTTACAAAAAAAAAAACAACCGACTTCCAAAAAAAACACTACAAAGTCAAAAATTACTTTAAAGCTCGTACAGACCTGACCAGCACGACGCGACGCCGCGCCGCGACACGAACAATACAATTTCTAAGAAAACTTGACGGTATAACAATAACCGGTGTCGCGTCGCGCTGGTCTGCACGAAGCTTTAAGCTTCGTACAGACAAGCGCAACGCGACAGCGCGGCGCGACACCGGCTATTGTTATACCGTGAAGTTTTCTTAGAAATTGTATTGTTCGAGTCGCGTCGCGCCGTCGCGTCGCTCTGGTCTGCACGAGCCTTTAATGTCTTTGGTTTTGAATTTTAGTTTTTTGCCACCGACTTCTGAAGTTAAAGTTATTTTTCACTTTGTAGTTTTTTTTTTGGAAGTCGGTTGTTTTTTTTTTTTTGGAAAATGTTTTTATTTTTCACTTTTTAGTTGTGGTACCTATCCCACACAAATTCGAATACCACTACCTGCTATGTAAACAAAATTATCAGTGACATGAAGATATCATCATGTCATTCACATATACTAATGGGAAAAATACATACTATTGAATCGTACTCAAAAACTATCCAAGCAAAGTTAATATCATTTATATGGGACCAATTTGGGAGCATACCCTTTCATACAAAATAAATTTTCAAAATCGGTCCACAATTGACGGAGAATCAAAAAAAAAAGTACTTACGCGACATTACCTACTTAATAATTATACAGAATTTTATAGTACTTATTGCAGGCGGAGGACAACAAATATAAATTACCATTACAATGCTTGTTTGTCTCTTTCCAGTTATGCGATTTTGCAGTGGGGTTTTTAATTTTTTACTTTTTTGTTTCCGGCACCCTTTTAAGAACAAAAACTGTTCCGACGCCGAATCCACATCGGGATTACTGTCAAATCGTGTTGTCATTCATTCTTAGTTCGGGGTCCGAACTAATCTTATATCCGTAAGTGATACAGAGTAGAAGGCCTCATAACTTCGGACGAAACTACGGATTTCGTGCTTAGGGAGTAGACCGCTGCTCAGAACTAAGCTACTAGTATTGCATTGTTAGTAGCATCCATTAGTCTCCGCAACGTACAGGCTACACGCATGACATGTTGTGTCCCGTCGTTTGTGGATTCGCACCACTTATCACATTTGCACTTAAGAGCGTTTATTCTGAAAGTTGGCAACGTCGTAAATAGCTGTCAAATATTTACCTGTTTTGATTAATTTGGAAATAATACTGTATGGAAATAAGAAATGTGGCTAACTAAGTTACTAGAATATTGATTATGATATGCAATAATTAATATTGTAACACCGAATATTTCGTTTTAGGCGTAAAAAAAGCATTTGGAAAGTTTCTAAATGCATTTTTTACGCCTAAAACGGGTACAACATCAAATTCAATATTACAATTGCATAACATAATCAATATTCTAGTAACTTAGTTAGCCACATTTCTTATATCCATACAGTATTATTTCCAAATTAATCAAAACAGGTAAATATTTGACAGCTATTTACGACGTTGCCAACTTTCAGAATAAACGCTCTTAAGGTTGTAATCTTCTGTAAGTCTCTATCTGTGTCGGTTTGCGAGTTTGCTTTAACATCGTCGCATAACCATCAACTTCATTATAACGGAAATAGTTTAGGCACCGCATATTTCCGGTTTCCTCCACTGTTTGTGTAACAGGGATGAGAACTTTATTGTTTGGGCAATGCCTAGGTTTAATGCAAACAATCTCCCATAGCTAGATATCTTCATAATAGCAGAATAATATCTTATAATTTTAACGTTGCTTCAAGTAATGCTAGGTAGCTTGGTTAAGATTCGACTTTATGTAGTTTTCAATTGATAACTTAATGTGTGTACTTGATATAGAGGAAGATTTGATATACATTTCCAGCCATCTATATATATATATATATATATATAAAAATGAATCCCTATTTCCCTTGGTAACGCCATCACGAGTGAACGGCTGGACCGATTTCACAAATTTTTTTTGTTGTGTTCTTTATTGTCAGGAGAAGAATCTTATGAAAGAAAAAATTAAGAAAATTTCGCAGAAAAATGGAAAATTTCACAAAACTTAACGACTATTTTATCTTCGCGCGTTGGACAGTTAACGCATTTGATGAATGTGAATTTAGCAGAGTACCCTACTCTGCTAAATTCACATTCATCATTCAGGTCGGTAGATTAGATAGGTAGGGTAGTTAGGGTAGGTAGGTAGGGTAGGTAGGTAGGGTAGGTAGGGCAGGTAGGGTAGGGTAGGTAGGGCAGGTAGGGTAGGGTATGTAAGGTAGGGTAGGTAGGGTAGGGTAGGGTAGATAGGGCAGGTAGGGTAGGGTAGGTAGGGAAGGTAGGTAAGTGCGCCGTAGATAAGTACATAGTGCTACCCGTGCGAAGCCGGGACGGGCAGCTAGTATCCAATAAAACAAAATGAATATTAATTGAAAACTACTTGTAATCGTATAGTATAATCATCGGTAAGGCACAAAGGTTTGCTAATGAAGTCTTTACTCAGCTTTTCATTTAGCTCTCATCGGAGACAGAATATCGGTATATTCTCATAGATTGGCTGTCGATGGCGCAGTTACGATAATTAATAGGTTAACAAGCTCATCTCATGAGCTTTATTCAGTAATCAATACAGAAATTGAACTTGATCAGCGTGGGATTGATTGCTTAAATAACGTTGTTCAGTTCTGTATTGTTAATTGGATCTATGATACTGGAATGCAGGCTTAATAGAATATGATATGTAATATCAGAGACCTATCTGAAACGTCTGTACTTGTATCTTAATAAAAAGATGTCATAATATGTTATGAAGGGGTAAAATTGTTTGTATGTTTGTAAGAGGTAATCACTGGAGTTACAGATATGATTTAAAAAAATCTTACACTAATAGAAAGATGCACTTTTGCCTAGTTTCATAGGATACATTTTAGGTTAAAACAAGAAATTTCAAGCGCAAGAAACCACGGGGTTAAGTTATCAATCATATACATATGGGTTCACCTCAGAGAGGAGAGATGATGAGGGAGAGATGATGAGCTACCTAGGTTCGTCCAGCCCGTCTTGAGCGGTTAGCCCTGCTGCCAATCTTTCTGACCTACTCATATCTTCACTACAACATGAGCTTCTCTCATATAACTATAGCTGAAAGTACAAAAAGATTATCTAGTCCAATGTTTCGTCGATAACTTACTCCCTTGTCAGCACTAACTAAGGATATACTTAATAAATGTTGTCTTTCTGTACATGTAACGTATAAAACTCTAAGATATATTACGCCTTATCTCGTTCATGTTTTCCTTTCAGTACAAAATCGGATCACAGTTCTGCTTGTTTACTGTTTTCAAGGTTTTTAGATCAAGAACACTATCGGTATTCTACAATACACGCCCTGTATTGATAAGACGTGGAAAAGAATCGTATTTTTCTTCATCTCCTTTGTTGCGACACTCAAATTGTTTACTGCTATCGTTCCAAGTGATATATAAAACACTCGAAGTCATCCATGAAGTATAAAGTCATCAATGCACTCACGTCAACACCGTCGAACTGTAATCTTTTCTTTGTAGAACTTGATTCATCACGTCATAGAGATTAAATTTCAATGTCACGGGTCACGTAGTCAGTTTCTAGTTGAAACTCCAAAAAGAGATTCTAGGTTAAATGTGACTAGAGCTGACCTTCGGATCACTGGATTTAGGAACACAGAAAGGGAAGACCCGTCAATTTTAATTGGGCAAAGCTCCAATTTAGAGTAACAGCTACAGTAACAATTCGGCCAAAAGAAAACATTGTGGAAATGGAGATGTATGTTGAAATAACATGTTGTAACAAGAGAATGATTTGATGTTATTACGACGGTGCATAACAAGAAACTCGATACTTTTGTACCTTATATGAAAAGGTATTGCGAAACTGTGACCACGCGAAACGGCATCGCTTACTTTAATTTTGCTTAGTTACATCTGGTTATGATTACATAACCAGATGTAACTAAGCAAAATTAAAGTAAGCGATGCATTTTTCTCTAGCCGAATGGTGGAAAGTTGATTATCATGTATTAATTTATTAAAGACACGTGATAGATTTGAATTTGTAGCAACCGACAACTAGTTTTGCTTCAACTATTTTCCTAAATTATTATGGAATTTATGTAACAGTAAAATTTGCAGAAAAAGAGTGTTAATAAATTTCAAGTGCTTCCAAATTTTATGGCTAGCAAACATGGCGCCAGCTAGTCTATCGTACTCCCCGCCCTCAAAAACCTCAAGGGGTCCTTAGCACGACGTGCTCAAGTACCGATACTGGTGTCACCGCCCTCTCAAATGTTCTCAGGTACCCCTTTCTTTCTTGTCCAAAATACTTGACTTAATTTAGAATTCTGGGAGCGAAATTTACATGTAAGGGGTGCTGTAGAATTGTTCGGCTCGGCATGATTTGGCACAGTCGGGCGGCAAAATCGAATAATGTTCGAGAAAAGGCCTTTGGCTTAGCTCGAATTAGCCCCCGTTGGCACGGGCGACTTTTTATGGTGCACAGGCTTTTCAACACTCGGGGTTGAGTTGGATATTAAAAATCTAACAGAACACATCACAGCCTGTCAAAAAACATTCGTTTGATTTTCAACTCTCAGCGCTAAGTAGGGCGTTGAAAATACAAAATTTTCAACGCCCTACTTAGCGCTGACAGAAAAACGCCTTTGCGTACGAGGACTTTTACCGAACCGACCTGAACACGATTCAACGAGGGCAAATGCCGAACAGAGTTTGCCGATCGGCAGGAACCGAAAGAAAGCCGCATAAGTGTAGTAATATACGAGTTAGCAAAATTTGACTCGTCGCCGGCCGCTGTCTGCAGGCGATTGTATAGTAATTACTTCGGGTCGGCTTTGTGGTTCAACAAACTGTCGAATCTAAAGTGCCCGAACAAGAGTGTAGCACCCCTTAAGGTCTACGGACCCAACTTTTGAATTGACTTCTCGCTAAAATAGGCTTGAAAGATGGCGTTTCGAATCATGAATCTTGGATTCTAACTTTCTTTTATTTGGTGGCACTGAAGAAGATTGGAATTAAATTAAATGAACTGTAAGTAATTTTGGAACGAAATTATTTTTCAAGCTAGCGAGCAATCTATTTGTTAAGGTGTAATTTAACAAGTAAGTTTTTAAGTAAAATTTGTATCTAACTAAAATATAATTTGGACGTAAAAGAAAAACATTTCTCTTCTTTTGAAGATTTCATTTTCAGCTTTTGAAATTTTATTTGAACGAGACTATCGAGTAATATAATATATTACTATTTAAGAATATTTATTTAAAAAATAGCAGATTTCAGCGGACATTCTTTTTTCGAATTAGAGCTGAAATACTACGCGACATTGCGTGACTTTTAGGCGATTTATAAACTTGTCTAGTCCACAGCGGCTCTAATACATCATCGTTTACATTGTTATTAAGGGCCATAAAGTGTAATTTATATCATTGGAGGAGCCAAATAGAGCAACAGGTTCAGAAAGTTAGAACGTGATCGTGTAAGAGGCCACGATCGCCCACGGGTTAGAAATGGTCTAGCTATTTTAAAAGTCTAACGGCTGAATTGGGATGATGGCTTAGTAAATAAAGAAATTGTATTTAATCCATCAGGCAGATAATAAAAAAATATTAGACACGTATTTTTGCTTTAAAAAATGACTTGGATAAAACACATTAAAGTGGCTCGCTACGTCAGAAGTAAGTATAAAATCTACATAGTACATAGGCGTGGGTGGCGTCATGCCAAATTTTAACTCAATGTGTCGCCGTAATCTTTTGATCACGTAAAAAAGAAAAAATACGTGTCCAATATTTTTTAATAATCTACCGACGAAAAAAAAAATGGCATCACCCCTATAACGTTTAGTATCATGCTATTTAGGGCATGTAGATACAGAAATATTTAAATGTCTTAAAGTTAAATGTTATGTCACACATAAACTTCTGTTTGAAATCTCCAAACTGAGCAAGCTTGATGATCAAGCTCATTCGTTCTGTGTATGAATGGCTTTAAGCTTCGTGCAGACCAGCGCGACGCGACAGCGCAACGCGACACCGGCTATTGTTATACCGTCAAGTTTTCTTAGAAATTGTATTGCTCGAGCCGCGTCGCGCCGTCGCGTGGCGCTGGTCTGCACGAGCCTTTTGCCCGGTACTTGGTACGTTCTGCCCTGCTAAGCCGAAAGGCGCTATCTCTGAGATACGCTCTTTTTGTTTTTTTATACCATTCAATAGCTATCACACATTCGCATCTAAACCAAATACCGCTATCTAACTTAAAACATTAAAAAACCCGGTCAGAAGTTTTTTATATCCTTATGTTTCCTTAAATTACAATTTATAAAAAGTCAATTTTCTCAAAACTTACTCCGATTGAGATAGCGCCTTTCGGCTTAGCAGGGCAGCATTACAGGCAAAAATAAGAAGTTAATTAAACGAAGGCGTTACAGAAGTCAATGAAGAAACAAATCTAAGGCATCTAAAGCTACTACTCGCTAAACAAATACCTAAGTGATATAATTTTATAGTCATAACTTAAGTACCTGAGACTTAAACTTTAATTTGATTTATTATTATTACGTCTCTGAATAGATACCTGTTGATATTTTGTATTAAAGCTATTAGTTTATCTCATAAAATACCTACATTATTATCATAATATGCATAGTAGTTTGCTAAGCAATGTTATAATTAACAAATGCTTCCTCTCTCCTAACTAACTTATTTTGCTTTGCCCGACAGGGTCCATATGATCTAATTACAAGATTACCACCTAAGAATGACGTCATGCTTCCTGGCGGAACCACCTTTGCTGTAACAAGTATAAGTTACATGAAAAATTCTACGGAATGTCTATAAAATTCTAGTCCTATTAAAAAAAAGTCTATATCTCTAGTTTCGACGTAAACTTATAATTAAAGTGGTTCCGCTGTAGAGTATCCTTCCCGGCGGAACCACCGTGATATTTCTATTACTATACATAGTATAAGCAAATATATAGTATCAAATAATTCTATAACAATTCTATATTGAACCAGCACCCCCAAATCCTCAATCTATATTAAATTTGTATAAGAACTTACGACACCATAATCTTTTTCGTAGAAATGGTCATGAGCGCCTGAAGTAACAAAAAAGCAAAGTCTCAAGTTTTCCGTAAATGAATAAGAGGTTGTTTTAGTTCAGGCGTTACTACTTAAATATACTATTTCATCTAGTTAAATAATAAGTACTTATTAAAACATTGCAACACAGCTAGGTATAGGGACCGTAAGAAATTAACCACTGTAATATTGCCGGGGTTGCGAGTTTGTCCGAAAGGGATATCACGACCCCGGCACACAGGCAACGGAAGGAACACGGGTGGGTTTTAGTCAGTAAAAGTCCGACATAGAAGTTATTTGATAATTTCCAACACTCAAAAAAAAAAAAGAACATCTTAAACTTAGAACATCCACAGAAGTATCATTCAATCCACAGAATTTTACAGTGCGAACCGAAATACCAAACAATATAGTTCTGATCGAGAATAAAAAATACAGCATGCTGTCTAATGTTTTAGTACTTATTATTTAACTCGATGAAATAGTCTATTGAAGTAGTAACGCCTGAACTAAAACAACCTTTTATTCATTTACGGAAAACTTGCGACTTTGCTTTTTTGTTACTTCAGGCGCTCATGACCATTTCTACGAAAAAGATTATGGTGTCGTAAGTTCTTATACAAATTTAATATAGATTGAGGATTTGGGGGTGCTGGTTCAATATAGAATTGTTATAGAATTATTTGATACTATTTATTTGCTTATACTATGTATAGTAATAGAAATATCACGGTGGTTCCGCCGGGAAGGATACTCTGCAGCGGAACCACTTTAATTATAAGTTTACGTCGAAACTAGAGATATAGACTTTTTTTTAATAGGACTAGAATTTTATAGACATTCCGTAGAATTTTTCATGTAACTTATACTTGTTACAGCAAAGGTGGTTCCGCCAGGAAGCATGACGTCTAAGAATGTACCATCAAATTCATATCTAACCAGTTTCAAAACAAAATCCCGTGAACACGATGACCACATCTGTTACCGGCCCGGTGCTACAGTCTCTGAGCGCTGCAAGCAAAAATAGTCCTTGCGGTGGTTAGATATGAAGTTCTTCGATGGTACATGTGGAGTACACCAATTGGTAGAGCTCGACTAAAATGTATACATAAGACCTTTATTGTAATACCTGTGTTCACGAATAAATATTGATTGATTGAATAAAAGTATTGAGTAACATTAATAAAGTAACCACCAAATTTTATTAAATAACATCGAGACACGAGATCTACAAAACGGCTAATGACAAACATCTCTTTACCGATAAAGAAACCTCCTTAGTTACTAACATCAACCCGGCCTTCAACAGAAAAATAAACAACGGACTTATTAGATTTATCGAACTTGAAACCGGCACTTACAACAGAGGTAAATAAAAAGAACATCAGTAGCTCCAAGTGCTTGAGAGAATCCATTTTCTGTATCAATATCTTCAAGTGGTCTTGCATCAGAACACACGGGCACAGTAGACATGTTGGTATTACATAGTCAGGGTGCAACAGTGTGTTGTCACAGCTGTGGCCAATTGTACTTTACTGAATGTCTCGGAGATGTGTTCTGTAGCTAGACAGATGTTGCATGGATTTAGCTGGGTTTTGGATAGGTGCATGTTTCTAGTGCGACGATACAGATGTTAGATGGAAATGATGAGAAAATATGTTTCAGATTTTGATTTCTGGCTAGTTATAGGGAAAAGTACAAGGGATAGACATGCAATAAGTTAATGGCTATGTACATACTGCATACTTTAATCTTTACTAATAGGTAGGTACTATAAAAGAGGTAAAATTCGTTTGTTTTTTTGAAAGTTTGTTGGGATAATCTCCACAAATACCAGACAGATTTAAAAAAAAATTGATAGGCCAATTCTTAAGGAAGGTCATAGGCTATGCTACATCACGCATCGACCCTTAGGAGCCGAGCAAAAAGAAAAAAAAGTCAGCAAGAACGCTAAGCGTAAACGAATGCGACGCGATAGGTAAGAAATTAACTCTGTTTCTTATTTTTTCACGCCTTAACGGCTGAACGGATTTGGATGAAATTTGGCACACGGATAGACCATGACCTGGGTTAGGTCCCGGTAGTTATAGAAAGCGGGAAAAAGCCAGTATGCAATATTTTGCCTCTAGATAGCAGGAAGAATAATTCAATCTAAACTTCTATCAGTAAGTAAGTCCTTGCTGCTTCTGAATCAATCCAACCAATTTTCAAAAGATTAGCAAACTGTCGCATATTATAAAAGGTCTAAATGCACAAAAGTGATGTAGCAGATTTATGTTCAGAAGCGGCTCTGTCGAGCCGTGGAGAGGCTTACATTTGATAGGATGGTCTGCGCAGTGTTCCGACTGATATAAAGGAAATAGATTTATGGTCTGGCGAGTTATAAACCGTGTATATGAAAGATTTTTTCAAAAGAAGAAATAGGCTGGGAAATTGAGATGTTCATAGGAACTTTTGAGATTTTATGGAATCATGAAAACGCGTTGAATCGTACAGCCTAATTGCGTAATAGACTTTCAATCACAACACACGACGGATTTTAGGAAATTCATAATCCATTGCTTCTTAGGTTTGAAAAATTCGTCTGCTCAACAACGTAAACGCCATGAATGTTATTGAACTGTCAAAATGAAAGGCATTGACATAGTAAGTGTGTTAAGGAAAAAAAATGACATAGATGATGACAAATCAGAGACACCATCTCCAAGGTAGAAATGACTTTACACTACTGTAATTTCCAAAATAATATACAGGGTTTAATAATCGACGAAAAATTTCTACGCAGGGGTGTTCAGAATTATGTACTGTATCCATGGTAACAGTTTTCGCGTCGATGTCCCTGCCACCCTGTACGTAATTTACATTTACGTAATTTAAAAGTCTTAAAGTAATAATATGTACCATCGAAGAAGTTCATATCTAACCACCGTAAGGACTATTCTTGCTTGCAGCGCTCAACGACTGTAGAACCGGGCCGGTAGCAGATGTGATCATCGTGTTCACGGGATTTTGTTTTGAAACTGGTTCCATATGAACTTCTTTGATGGTACACTACACTGCAGTGGGACACTTAGCTTCTAATAATATAAGTCCTGTAACAAGATACCTTTGACAAATACACTTACACCGGGTGTCAAAGTCCAAAGTTTCGAAGTCACGCGTAAATCTTGGAAACTCGCTTAATTTGACAGAAATTGTTCGTGCTCTAGTTTGAATTAACTATCTTATATATTTAATTGAATACGTTTGTAATGTATTTTCTATTGGAATGAGTGGAGTGGACTTCAAAATATTAGAACAGGAGTAAGGGGTTCTTTTGGGCTACTTACAAATATGTATATGAAATTGTGGCCCTAATTGCCTACATGATCAATCACAATCTGAATCATTTTGACAAAGATTGCTAATCCATTGCTTGAATTGCGTCATAATTTTGAAAAAAAATCTGCTCAGCAACGTAAATGACGCAATAAATGTTTTTGAACTGTCAAAATGAATCAGATAAGTCTTCCATTGATGGTGCAGGTCAATGGTGCATACGGTACAACAGGGTCTTAATCATTTACGAAAACGTGTTACGGAATTAGTTAGCTGGTGTGATTCGAGTTAGAGTATTTCGGGTTAGCACTATGTTCCTCAGTTACTGGTTTATGCAGGTCAGATGCTGCATCCGGTTGGACTGAAAGCAGACCCCAACATAGTTGATAAAACGCTATGATGAGGACGTTCGAAACTCATAAGAGATGATAGATTGATTTACCTTACAAGACCTAGCATTGTTTCGGTCTGCAGTTCATCAGGGTAGCGTTCTTGGGAATGGAGATAAAGGTGTAGGGACAAATATATGACTAGATTTGATGGATATAAAGACTTAATTCCCTGGTGTTATAAAATTACTAGTCAATATTTTTATTCTTCTGTCATCATAGCACACTGCCTCTGCGGCGCTTGCCCTGGTGACAATTGAATGGGTAATATCGCTACTATATGTACATATAAGTACTTACCTGTATTTGTATTGAGGAGTTCGTTCAAAGGAAAAACGTTTGTCGTCATGTGTATTGTTTACCCATTGTCTTGTTTGAAGGAACTCACGACGCGGACACACGACATTTCGTGTTTATTTATTTATTACTCGTTCTATTAATGGTGCTTTATTATTATGTGAAGTATTATTATCGAGTAATAGTAGAGGGTCCTCATCCAGTGAACTACTATCCCCTTACAAATTTTTGCTTTGCTGCCAAGCTGCGTTGGCATTCTAGTGAAATTACAACCGATATATTTTGTAAAAATTAAAATCTCGCCGATAAAACTACTCACTACCGAAGTTTTCTTAGTGAGATTTTTATTTCTTGAAGAAATAGATAGAAGATATATATCTGAAGTCAGCTGTCAATAGTGTCAATTCCTGGCCATCAGCCGATCGATTCTGTAAAAATATCACCGTGAAACATAGGTGAAGTGAGCTGTCAATAGTGTTAATCCCTAGCATCCTGCCGGTCGATTTGTGACAGTGATAGCTCACTTCACGCTCACTTCACCTATGTTTCATGGTGATATTTTTACAGAATCGACCGACAGGAAATTACAGCTCACTTCACCTAAGTTTTCACAGTGATATTCTTACGAAATAGACCGGCTGGTAGAAAGAAAAGAAATAAAAGTTGTTTGTTCTGCACAAATAAGACAAAAAAAAAGACAAAATACACGACACACTAATACGAAGTAGCCAAAAGCCTCGTATTCTAAAACCTTAACCATTTAAAGTTTGACAGTTTTGTCCATTGCTTGATGTCAGGGCAGGTCATACCAAGCCCAAAGACAACATACATTCCGTAATTAGTATGTGTTGCGACACTGGCAAGTGACAACATACAAAAAAAAAACGCCGTACCTTCCTGTCTGCCCAAATGGTACATGGGTACATTTGGACTGTCTCCCAAGTCACAGGGTGACAAAGCACTACCTCTTAGTTTTGTATGCAGTAGCCACTTTCAATTAGAAAGGCCGTCTCGTGAAGTCGTGTCTCGGTTGGATCAACTCCATTTCAAGAAGGATTCGGGCCTCCTAGTTTAATTCAAAATGTGTTAGCCACAGATCATAGAATTAAGTTTTCTCAAATTCTAGTTAATTGATACCGTCTGACTGCTTCGTTGGTCTCGTGGTTCCAAGTGCTACTGCTGAGCGCTGATGAGGTTCGATTACCAGGTTGAGAAATTTCTCAGTAGCAGCCCGGAGACTGAATTTGTGCCCGGTTGATGGCAATAGCCTCGCCCCCTATTACTTGGGACTTTAAAAACATAACTGGCGAAATGTGGGTTTGATCCTGGACCTCTGCCCAACCCTTCCGGGCGTGATGTTATGTTTGACACCATCTTTTGATCTTTATCATCTTTTGATTCTTTTAACAATTATTTTTGACTGAAGGTAGATCAAATCTACCTTCAGTCAAAAATAATTGTCGATCATACAACAAACGCAAATCCTATCTCGTAATACGTAAACACTTACTTTAACTTCCAAATAGACATTATAATGCATATCAACCAACAGCTAAGTGTAAATTAATATGAATAGCATTAAATTATTACAACACCCGACTGAATAAATTCAGGAGAAAGTTTCAGTAGTTTTGTGAACAAACAGTTTAATATTAGGCTGGCAGGCTAAAATGGGACAGGGCGCTGAAAACGCGAATATATCATTTATGTTGGAACTAAAGTTTTTGGTAAATAATGTAGTGTCGTGAAGGGACGGTGAATTATTGTTTAATGCTTGTGTGACCTTCTGGACCCTACTCTGATTTTTGATGTGTTACATCTTTCCTATCGTGTACCTGCAATCGTTTGGAGTTATTTCGTGAGAAGGGACGGAAGTGTGTAATAGGAAGTCAGAGAAGCGCGCGCTATTTGATTTGACCAATGAGCGCGCGCTGTGCTAGATTTGACCGACCTTGCCCCGCCCCTTTTCGGACCACTTGCATTTAAACCCCGATTTCTCGCTATTTTACTACGAATCCCTTAAAAAAAACTGATAACTGTTTCGTTATCTGTATAATATTTCCTTTTCGTTCATATAAGACTTTTTTGTTATTTTTCAACGGTTTTTAAATACTTTGAAATCACAAGTAAATGTCTCGTATTTCAGATATTGTCTCCGCTCTCCCCCAAATTGCATTAAATTCAATAAAAAATTGCATCAGCTACTTCTAGTTTTATTTAAATTAAATACAATTTTTATTAAAAAGTATTATTCTTCGTTACGAAAAATCATTTCAAATAATACCTGAATAATTTTTTTCAGGATATTTATAATTTTAATGTTGCTTATTACCAAGGTAGTCAGATGTTAGACATCATATATTATGCGATTACTAAGATTATTTTTTTTCAGTTTCTTCTTTTGTACTTACGACCTACTCCTGAATATAAAGTTGTCTTGATGATTGTTAAAACGCAGACCACATAAATGATAAGCCTTCATGCTATCAGTGCACGACTCGACGATCAATCGGTTGTATAAAATCAACAATGTGAAATTTAAAGCTTCGTACAGACAGGCGCGACGCGACAGCGCGGCGCGACACCGGCTATTGTTATACCGTGAAGTTTGCTTAGAAATTGTATTGTTCGAGTCGCGTCGCGCCATCGTGTCGCGCTGGTCTGCACGAGCCTTAATTCGTTTGCATCCTCTTAAGGGGGTCATTGTACTCATCATTATGAACAACTTTATTAATTATTTTTCACATAACTGGTTGCTTAGTACTCCGGAAGAGATTTCAAACTGTATTGTTTTAACTCTAGGAGGTATTATTGTTAGATAAAATTGAGTTACATCTGTAAGTACAAAAATTGTTTGATGTCACTTAGCATACGCATAATGAGCCAATAATGATCCCACAGCTGGGACATAAGCATCCTCTTCGTGAGAGGGAGTGGGCTGTAATCCACCACGCGGTCCCATTGCGGGTTTGGTGGATGTCACCATGTCTTCGAATTTTTTATTATTTATTTAAGGGTTGCCAACGAGAATACATTACAATTATCTTTTACAATAATAAAAAACTTGTATACTAATACATTATACTGTAATGCACACTCAATAACAGCTAACCACAGCTCACACATATATGTTTACTTTTTTTTTTAAGGTTTGGTTTTTGCCGGATTGCACATAGCTCAACCTAGATAATCAGGTGCCAATTCCTAAAATGGTATCATTATCAAGAAATCGTGGGTAATATCAAAAACATAACAAAGTTTAATTAATAAGTAAGGTCAGTTTCTGGGAATTGGAATCAGCCGAATTATCGCCAATATTTTTACGTGGAATTTGGAAACATCATTTCAGTGTTTTCGTTTATTTGGGGTTAGTGGGAATTGACTCATCACTAGCTTTTATTTGATAATATCTTCCTCCCTTTTTTTAACATTTGCAGACGCAATATATATATTATACGACCCATGTCACTCTGCAATTATGACGAATCTAACGACACCTCATACTTTTTCACCGTTTAGGAAAAGTGACGATTCAGCCGTTTCGGGCGAGTAAATTCGTGCGAATCAACCAATAATACTTAAATTCAACCAAACGAAAATTCCACCCATCCATCCCACAAGTTAAAATTCAAAACACATATAAATCAGAAAGTAAATAATAACTTTAAAATATAACGCTCAAATATTCTCGGGAATATAGTAATTACAAAGGTTACAACATTAAACAAAGGACTACAAACAAGGGCAAAAAGGACCTAAAAATAAAAATTACTTTCCCAAACCAATATTTATTTTGTACCTGAACTAAAAACCTTAAAAGTATGGTCGAATTTAATTGGGTTAGATTAAAGCATAGGAGTTAATTTGCAATTATTTTTTTTCACGGTTTATTTTAAATGCATTTTTGTTTTTACAAAATCGGCCAGATCTGAGTCGGACTCCCCCACTAAGAATTTTATTCGAGGTAAGATTAAATACACACTGTGCATGCCATAAAAAAATAAGCCCTCTAATATTTGGGCTGTAAAAAACCAGATAGTTTATTACATTACCTACTAACCTATAATTAACGGCAACATTTATGATGCCAAGGTTATGTAATACCACGGCACGGTATAAAGAAGTAACAGTATTATATCTTCATAGAAAACGGCCAAAACTATCAGAGTACTTATATCAGAACGCAGCAGTATCGAGTGCGCGACAGTTACGCACGGATGCAGGTTTATCTATAGAGCAGTCGTAGGGGATTATTTCAAGGTTACTGCCGTGATATGATACTGTTACTTTATTATACTGTGACCACGGTATGGAACCTTGAACATAAATCAACCTGTAATTTTGATTGATTAATTATTAGCGTAAGACAAAAATGGCTTTTTAAAAATCAGTTCCTGTTCATAATGTGTCGTTTAATTGACTGCCTCGTTGGTCTAGTGGTCGCAAGTGCTACTACTGAGCGTGAGGTTCTGGGTTCGATACCCAGGTCGTGCAAAGTGTTATTGGGTTTTTCCATCAGGAATTTCTTAGTACCTAGCAGGTTTTTCCATCAGGAATTTCTCAGTCTGGATTTGTGCCCGGTTGATGGCAATAGGCTTGCCCCTGTAGCGGCATCTACATTGCCACATGCGAACTACGCATCAAAGACCTGACGTCACACAACATCCTGACGTCACTCAAATCCTGCATCGCGCAATTATAATTTACCGCGCGGTGGATATATACATATACAAACTACCAACTTCAACCTCTGAGCAGTTGTCCGCCAAACACGACACCCGTCTGGTCGGAGGATCCTCCCTTTTCTATGGTGGATGAGTGAACTTGACACCCTGTTCCTCAATATCCCTAAACCCCGTATTACACATGCCCTGTAACTTAACTGGCGAAATGAGGGTGTAGACACAGCTCTGCCCAACCCATCGGAGAATACAATCGTGATGTTATGAAGTAAAAATAAGTACTTACTAATAGAAACACTTGAAATAATATAATACTTAACTAGAATTACCTTTTTATTAGGTAATAAGTACCTACCAAATATAATATCGTAAGCAATTTTATATATACACTCATCTTAGTATCTACTTATGTTTAAACCTCTATATCACTTTCACACCTAAACCATTATCTAAATAGATGAAAAATAATATTCGAAAGTTTTCAAAGTCGTATATTACTCAGTTTTATTAAAGAACTCGTAGTAATAATATGTCACTGGTATTAGCGCCATCTACCGGGTAAACACTGTAACTGTACAGCTTCCGTCGATAGTGCACGCCTGCATGCGCTTTCTGCTGCTGCAGTGAAGGTTTGCAGTTTCCTATGGATCAAACCAAAAATGGTTAAAAACGATTAAAAATGTTTTATTAACCGAGAACGATTTAATTTTTTTAATAACGTTACGTTCGAAAGTAATCGAAAAAAATCGATTCTTCTATTAGGTTTTTAAGACAAAACCGTATCGAAAAATAAAAGAAGTAACCTAATGCGTAATACTTTAGGAAAATTGAAAATCTCTCTTTTCACCATGTTCATTTTCTCAACGAAATATAAAATTGCCTAAAATTACCTACCAGGATATAAGTAATGGAAAGAAACAATAAATCAACGTTTGTCAAGGATTTTACGAGCACATGTGGAAGTAAAAAATCCTCAGATAGGCATAAAAAGGAAAACCTTCCCTGCATCAAAGTCAAGCAAAGAATGAGAATTTAATATAAGTACTTATATAATATATTATTATAAATATATTTTTTATTTATTCTGATGTTACTTAACTTCGTTTCAAAGGGTACTCTAACGTCAAAGTAATAATTTTATATTTAATGTAGGAATTATTATGTTCGTTGGAGCTCTAGTTCATCTCAACACTTTGTATATTTTAATAAATTACTCATGACAACGAAATGTGATATAAATTTGTCATAGGTGACTTTTTGGCCTCGCACAGGTCGTTATTATTCTGTTAGTTTTTAAATGCTCTATTTTTTTTATTTTTTTATTATTATTATTATTTACTGTTTGTTTTTCCTGTGCGTATCCCAAATAAACATTTTTTTTTTCTTTCTTTCTTTTATTAAAATAGTCTCATACATAAATGCATAGGTCTAACAAAATAAAAATGGGTTTGCAAGGTTCTGAAGTGGCGACCGCGTACCGACAGGCGTAGCGTTGGAAGGCCTCCCACAAGGTGGAGCGATCACCTTATGAAGGTTCCTGCTCCGCTGGATGCGAGAAGAACAGAACCGGTCGAAGTGACGATGCTTGGGGGAGGCCTATGTCCAGCAGTACACGTCAAAGTCGTAAAAATGTAAAAAAAAAAAAAATGGTGTATCTTGCTCAATATAATTTATCTTAATCAATTATAAGGGACGACTTTATCCCTTTATAATCTCCTTTAGCGTTACTTAAGGTGAAATCCGGTGAAATTATTTCTTTGCAAAACACGTAAGAAAATTTGAATTTTGCGGGCTATCTCATCCCCCTAAGTAATGCTAAAGTGGTCTGACAAGTTCCCAACTTCAAATTCGTAAATTCTCTACTGACTACACTTAATTTAAACCATCCTGATATTTTACTTGACAAACAGTTGACAAGGGGCGATCGAAGGTTAAGCTACGCTTGCCGCGGTCGTTTCTGGATGAGTCACCATCAATTACATATCGTGACTCCTTCGTACTTCGGAAAACACGTTAATCCGGCGGTCATTCGTAGATATTTAACAGTCGTTACAGGTAGTCAGAAGTCTGACACCAGTCTTACCCGTATATTGTGTTACCCAGTTACTGGGTTGTGGAGATCAGGTAGGCAGTCGTTTCATGTAACATACTTTTATTCAGCCGCACCCGGTTAGACTGGAAGCCGACCCCAACATAGTTAAGCAAAGGCTAGGCAGATTGATTGAAACAGAGAAAACAAGAAACCGCTATAAGGAAATGAAGGCTGTCGACAGACTGTCAAACAAGTTTTCATATTAAACTTCGCATGTTAAAATGGTAGACTTATTACATATTCTGAAAGTGTCGTCTAAACCTATTTAGAGTTTGAGTTTAACCCAATTTAGTCTGACTATATAATAATAATATATAAATTTTATTAGACTCGTCGTTTTTGTGTATTTATTTGTGCTTTTCATCATCATCGTGATCTTGCCCCTATCCCAATTTATTTGAGATGTCTTATTTGTGCTTACATTTTTATATTTAAAACTAGTGGTCGCCCATAAGTCGAAACTCGACCATAATTCATTTAAATGTCATGATTCTAAGGTAGCCATCTTGTGTCAAACGCATGGTAGTGTGTGTAATGTTTTTTTTAAATTAATTTATCTTATTTCTAATGTAGGTATATTATATAAAAATATTAGCTTTCTGCACTCCTTCTCCTTATAAACTTTAACTGTGCCAAATCCTCCGCCCGCGTAATTTTTGTAAAAAGGGGTAAAAAGTTTTTGCTTCTAGTATTAATATAATAATAATTAGGTATATTTATACTATCTCCTTTATTTCAATTTAAATAATTATAAATTACATTTTTAAATATTAGAATATAAAAACATTTAAAAATAGTCTATAAGTATTTTATTGTTTTTAATAGGAATATTTATTTTATTATATTGAAATATTTATTCCACAATTTTGTTATTGCATCACCCAGGGTTGACTTGTAGAAAATGCCTATGGCATTAACTAAGTCCGACTCTGTGCATTTGTGCGCTTAAAATATTAAATAAATAAATAAACTAAAATATTTTCCTTTTGACAGCTTCAATTCTCGATAGATTTTTAGTTTAGTCTGTGACTTAAGTGAAGAATTCGTGTCAATGTTTTCGATCATAAGATTACTTAATACAGTACCCAGTATATTAACGTTAAATAATATCTTATAACGTAAAATAAACGCGATATGTAATCTTATCAATATGCTGATATTTGGTCATGTCTACAAATGATAAGTTCTTTGCGGTTCGAAGAATATCACAATCGTGATAAACAAAACAATTCCAGTACTAATAATAACAATGTAGAAGTAAGAGGAACTATGCTTGAAGTTTCCCTACGTGATCGAATCAGAAATGAAGAGATCTGTAGAAGAACCAAGGTCAACGACATAGCCCGAAGTATTGCCAAACTTGCAGTGATCAGGGCAAATTGCTCGCAGAACAGATAGCCGATGAGGCCGAAAGGTTCTGGAGTGGCAACCGCGTACCGGAAGACGTAGCGTTGGAAGGCCTTCCACAAGGTGGACCGATGACCTGGTGAAGACTCTGGATGCGGGAAGCACAGAACCGGTCGAAGTGGCGGTGCTTGGGGAGGCCTATGTCTAGCAGTGGACGTGTTTCGGCTGAAATAATGAATGATGATTAAAAATCATGAGTAAGACGGGCTGATATCCGCAACTCCACGATATAACTCTTCTCACTCATACGAGGATAACACTCACGATATCACTATGTTTTTAAACGTATTTTCTTTCATTCTCTCTTTCACTCCGAAATATTTATTTTTCCGTAATTTCACTAAACCATCGTGTTTTTTATTCTTTTCAAATTTGTATCGATATAAGTAGTGCAAATAGTCAAGTAGACTGGCTGTGTAACATCTGAACAGAGGGACATGATGTTGTTACAAGGGTTCCGTTTTTGCCACTTGGCTACGGAACCCTAAAATCACTGAAAACTTGCTCCAAAAGTTTTCTCAAGATATTTCCCTTCACTGTCAGTCTGATGAAAGGAAATACGATAGAAAAAGGAAATAAACAAAATAATATTAATAGTTTAAAAAACACTACAAAACACGCTTTTACGTGCACCTATAGGCGTATTCAGACCTAGAAACCTAATCATGGTCAACGTTCATTACAAGACCTTTCTAACAAGTCCTAACAAGGCTATGATACGATCATCCATCATCAAGTTCCAGTTCATATCTTCCGGCTCCATCATCAGATCAGCTCGACAGTACCATGTTATTGTATTGTCATCAAAATCACATACAACTGCCAATTTTCATAACGCTACGATTTTTAGAAGATGGTTAAATTAGTTTTCTTAGATTTGATTACATAGTTACATACATACAGGTCGACCTAATAAAAGCATGTTAAAATCATGTCCGTCATAAGTCTCAAAGCATTTTACTGTAACAAGACAACTTCAAATACTTCTCATACGTTCTATTTCCATCGATTGCCTATCACAAATTGTGCAATTTGCAATATATCTACACTAACTTCATATTTACTTTGATACGTAACAAGACCTACTGCCATTATCAGTGCGATAACAATGACAAGCCCCTACTCAACACAGTGGCCCAATTTCTTCAATCTTTTACAAGATATAAACTACTTTATATTACCTACTTTTCAGTCCCAAAATGTTCATTTCATTTCAGTCCTTGACCTCTATAAAATAATGCTCATTATTAAACACATTACTTGCTATATTATTAGTCCTTTAGGGTCACTTTTACTGTTTTAATTGGCAATTCTGTCCCCTGAAACTGCTAGGGATCATTGTCAACAGTACCTTTAAATAAACCTTTTAATAAGTATGTAATACCTAATATTGTTCTTGATTTAAATTTAATAGAATAAAGGAAAGTTTTGTGTTTTCATATTACTTAGTTGTGATTTTGCGTGGGTAGGGGGAGATCAAACTTGCGCGGAGGTAGGCGAACTAAATTGCCTTCTGGATTTTCGTAGATATCAGTTTTCTTTGAAACATTACTATTCAGTTCACGACCAGTTTTTATGTTAAAAGGGCTCAAGTGCCTAATTACGTTAGTCTTCGAAAAGAAGTACCAATCATCTTAAACCCATCGCGCATCTAAAGAAAGAATATTAACTATGTTCTTTTCAGACACGAATTCACCATATCTACCTCTTCAAAACCTGTTCGATAGTTAGTCCGTAGGAATTTACGAAACAGACACAAAGACTAACTTAATCCTTAAAGCATTAACTAAGGATAGACAAACACCAAATTCATCTGAATTATCTTAAGTTAAACCCAAATTAAACAGAATTAAAATACCTTAACAGTGTTGATACTGCTTGCCTTTCTGCTCATCCTGTAAAGGGAGACAAGCCGTGAAGACAAACAAGGTGTTCAGTTAATCCGGCGTCAGGCTGCCGCTAACTTTCGCTGTCTCAGCGAATGAATTAATTACATTTTAAAGTCACCAACGGTACCCGATTTGGTAGTCAAACAGTTTCCGACTATGTTAAGTACATTGGTGACAAAACGTTGTCTTCAAAGTGCCGTTGTATTGATCGATGTGCGAATGAATTATGGCTAGGGATAAATCTGAGCGAAACATGCATCGTTTCACGCGTTTTTCAATCCATCGAAACAAACGAAATATTGGAGAAATATCTGGAAATTATCCGGAAAAGAACCGGAGGAACCGACATAGCTTGCAGGTTAAGCAAGCTGAAGTAGCAGTGGGCTGACCATGTTTATCGAAGGACCCATGGCCGGTGGAGCAGAGGAGTACTGGAGTGGAGACCGCGTATTGGCAAGCGTAGTGTGGGACGCCCCCCAGCTAGATGGACCGAAAGGTGGCTAGGACAGACTGAATGGGGAAGGCGGAGGACAGGATGTTGTGGAGCAGCCTGGGAGAGGCCTATGTCCAGCAGTGGACTGCGATAGTTAATCATATCTGGGCGAAAAAAACACCACGCGTTGTCATGATCAAAGGAATGACACGCGTGTTTTGAAGCGTTTTCCTATCGGATGTGCTAGTCTGAGAAAGAAAATCTCGTCAATGATTCTCTAAGTCATAGAGTAGAGATCTCAGTAACAGCGTTTGTTCGGAAAAGTATATCATCTTCGGTTCCAACCAGTCTATAACTCGCGTGAAGAAAAAGGAATATTTCATTCGCATATCTATGCAACGAAGTCACAGACATACCCTTGCATTAGAAGAGTATTCATCACAATAGCTCGTTTGAACTCTCCAACTCAATTGCCAGTCAACGCCTTATAAACTCGACTAAATGTCACTTCAATTTCTTTCCAATTTACTGGCTTGTTCTTGTCATTAAAGGTTTGATTTACGAGTTTATTCAGTTAATATAATAAAATACTGATTGATGACTTCATAGTTTTTAACTTCTTTAATTTCTTATTTCTGAATAGTGGACGAAACTGAACCGTCACGCTCGGGTCGGTGACTCTGAATCGCGTATAGTCGGCTCATTTAAGTTTTCACTTCTATCGTCTGGTCAAGAGCACACATCCCCTTTTCTTGTGAAAATCCTTCAACGGAAAAAGCTAAGCTAACTACTAATAACGATACATAATATACGAGTATATATATATATATATGGCTGGATCAATTTCGCTAATTCTTTTTTTGTTGTGTTCGTTATTATCAGCAGGAGGTTCTTAGGATAGGTAGGTGATGGTAGGGTAGGTAGGCAGGTGCGCCGTAGATAAGTACTTAGTGCTACCCGTGCGCAGCCGGGGCGGGCAGCTAGTAATATATAACGATAATATATAAAAATTCTTTAAGAGAAAATATCATGTCATTATCTTCGTACAACTACCTAATTAGCGAATCGACCATTCTCATTACGGTACCCCACGGGGCAAATGGATCATGTTCGGTCAAGAACGGACACTCGATATCAACAATATGGCGGAAGAGATAAAAATTCTGCATGGTTTGTTTTTGTCGAAATACTCCTTAAAGGCTAACCATTGATAGCGAGTTATAAATTTATAATATTACTAACGTAGTAATTTTACTACTATCAATGACTGAATCAGCAGCATTTGATTAAGGAAAAATAAGAAATAAATACCAAAAAAAAATCTAGCATTTTATTTTTGCTCACGGAAGACAAATTGGGAACAACGCGCCTCATCGCTTTAACATATTCAAAGCTGTGGGAAATTAGCCTTCAAATGCACACAACTAAGATCGATCATCTCTCAGTCTTATCCATCCGATATTATAAAATATTGCAACCTTGCGAAGATCGTTTCTCCACCAATCCTCAGACTCTACCGAGTCCATTGACATATACACCCAATTATTTCCCAAACCAGTTCTGAACTTTTTTATCTCATGAACTTTAAAAGAAACCAGTAACCAAAGAAACACGTGTTTTGCAAGAAGCATTTACTTTACAAGTTGCTGTTTTCCCAACGAAATGTGATATTGGCGTGAAAGGTCTTTCTTAAACACCTCATTAATCTAAAGAGATTACGTAAAGTATGTTTTGATTATCTTAAGTCTGCCGGTTTTAGAGGTGGTAATAAATTTCAAGCTATTTTGGGATTCATTTCCGATAATTACGGAGAAAATTTGGATGATATACATAAGACTGAGATCAATTTGTCTTCGGTAAAGCAGGCCTTGACGCATAACTTGAGCTTCATTGTTTAAAAGGTCAGGGTTAGACAGGAATTTAGGATTACAAGCTTAGTAAATTTGAGGTTATCTCCTAACTAAGCTGTGGTTTTAAATTCTGGAATATCTATTGTCTTGGAAGACTTCGGTATGAGGGAAGATTATCTCGATGCCAAAGTAATGTTTTCGTAAAACAAGGACCTCAATTTCAAAGAAGGCCATAATAACAAACCACCAAACCATAAATAACGAATAATATCAACCTAAAACAACAAGCAAAGATGGCACGAGTAGAGGATTAAAATAAAATGACCTTCAAAAACATTCAGACTCGGTACATTTTGTAGCCATTTTTGATTTTGATTAGATCACTAATGGAATGGTGGTTGATAGTAGAGACACAAAGCGGAGAGAGACCAATGGCAAGATAAGTCAACCTATAATTGGATTTGGATGAGCTTGACACAAGGCAAGAAAGAATGGCATAAAAGGGAGGTTTAAAAAAAATGGGAGGAAAACGCTGTTAATAATCAAGTCGTCAAGATCACGTGATTCTATGCAAGCAGAAGAGACATATATATGTTACTCTTGAGTTCGGGGCGTACAAATTGCATTGTGATATGCGTGTACCTTTCATTTTTACCTGCCTTCGTTCAATAGAGAAAGTTATTAAGACCACGAGGTTATTAGGCCGTTGTTCATTTGTTTGTTTATTGTTATTTGGGCATATAATTTATTGTTGTTCCCATAGAAGCATGTGCAGGTAGAATTCAAGGTTGTGTTTGAATGTTTTTGTTTTTTTTTTATCATGAAAGTGGCTATGAATTTTTTTTGGTAATTTTGTTGTTTACAAATGATCGTCGTTCAAGAATACAGACTACACATTTCTCAAAAAATAATTGTATGTTTCGCGTTTTTCTCTCGAGTTTTCACGAGTTAATATATGAGAAAATTCAATCAGTCTGGATTTGGACCTTTCACAATATTGGTTTTTCTCACAAGAAGATAGTTCAGTGTTGTTATTGTGTATGTTATCTACTACTATTAAATACTTATGTTTATATATGTATGTATATAAAAAAGTCACTTTTCGAGTCTATAGTGTGACCGCATTGTTCCTATAAACTCCACAATGAATTTTCATGCAATTATCACCATCATTTAGATAATTTATTTCGGAAGGTTTATCTGTTTGTATCATTAATATTGAATTTAGATATAGTACAGATATCTCGATGATTGACCTGTCACCCGTGCGACACGGGGGCAGGTCGCTAGATTGATTAGGTATATTAAGATTTCTTATCTCTTACCTTATTCAATAAGGCTTTCATTTTATAGTAAACGATGCGGAACTACATCCCAATGACGCGTCTTACCTTTAACGACCCTTATACCTCAGCTCAAATTCACTCTTTATCTCGTTCGCACACTACTGCTCGCGGACTGAGTGACACAGAGCGAGACTGGGTGGGTTGCTGCTGCTGGGCGGCAGGGAGGCGCCGATAGTTTCGGTAATTTATTAGCGGTTCATTGTTTGGTGGAGGTAACTTTGTAATTTTTTCCGTCGCTTGTTTTTATGGAATCGAGTTTTCGTCAAACATAGTAACTTAACATTAATCCTCAACTTTACCATATATTTATTTCAAAATTAATGTTGCAGTAATATTTATGTAACGGAGGATCATGCTATGCAATTGTACGGTAGAACCATATATATATGATATAATACTGCCCACAATTTCCCCGGCTCATAAACTTGATACTTAGATACCGTTATCCTTTTCCGAGAAACACAGTGAATCGTACACTTTCTCATATTTCCAGCTAAAGTATTAACCGATTACTTACTATTCTGCAGACAGACTTCTGAAATAGCTCAGATTTCGTCTAGGAATACTTAAGTACTATGATTTACTTAAGTTGTGAATTAAGATAATGTAAGTGAGTGTTTGGATGCCTTCTAACTTAAGCTAATTTGTAGTTCCTCGGAAGAGAACTTGGAGAGTTGGAAGAATTGTTATTGTGATGTGTTGTTTATCTCTTAGAAATTATTTAGATAAGAATTTTGTCTGTAACTATCATACATAACACTAGTCTGTTGTTCTCTGAGCTTGGGCTAACTGTGTTTGTCAGTTTCTCCTATTCAATAACGTTGTCTGAGCCTGTTGTGAAATCATTGAGTTTTCGTGTCTGAGCGTGTTTAAATTAGGTACCTATTATATATTCACTTTATTTTTTGACTAGCTGCGCTCCTCGGTTTCACCCGCATAAGTCTCGATCCCGTGAGGATAACGGGATAAAAAGTATCCTATGCCCTAACCCAGGTCATGGTCTACCCATATGCCAAATTTCATCTAAATCCGTTCAGTCGTTTTAGCATGAAAGCGTAAGAAACAAACAACAAGAAAACGTAATAAACGTAACAAAAATCGCTCGTATTTATAATATTAGGATATAATCATTTACTAATTTAATTTTCCTTTTGTTCCAGGTAAGAATTAACTATAGAAAATAAATTAATGTATAGAACGGTATCCTTCAGTCGATCCGGAAAATTCCTGGTGGCGGATGCCGCAGGCACTTTTTGGAATTCCGGTAAGTCACATCTCTATACTTACATATTATATAGATGCATCGTCCACAGCCCGCAGGGCCTGTCAAAATGTCGACTCAAGCCCAGAGCAAAATGTATATGTTGCGAAAAATTTAAGTACCACCAGCAGGTATGAAAGAAAAAAGTTACTGACACTTCCTGGTTGGTGTTTATCTGTTATTATTTTCTTATAGTTAATTTGACTCTAGTACATCGTACATCGTCTTCACATATACTGCCCTTCTAAGCCGAAAGGCGCTAACTCAAGCGGAGTAAGTTTTGAGAAAATTGACTTTTTGTAAATTGTAATTTAAGGAAACATAACGATAAAAACTTCTTCTTAGTGGTTTTTTTAAATATTTGAAGTTAGATAGCGCTATTTGGTTAGATACGAAATTGTTATAGCTATCGAATAGTATAAAAGAAATTAAAAGGCCGTATCTCAGAGATAGCGCCTTTCTGCTTAGCACGGCAGTATAATTTATGTAAATAATATTGTTAAACATTTTGAGTAACTGTAGATTGTCTTACCCATTCTTCTCCACACGAAACTACCTTTTGGTTGGGGCAACCAGAATCCTGTCTATTTTCTTGTCAATTTTGACGTTCAAAAGTGTGACTGCTGAGCTTGAGATTCTGGGTTCGTTCCCCAGATCCTCATTAGGAAATTGTAAGTAGCCGTTTGTAGTTTGGATTGTTGCCCAGTTAATGGCAATAGGCTCGACCCCTATTACATGGGTCTTGGTAACGTGGTTAATTCTTACACACGATCTGACCAAGGTAATGTCTGGACAAGGTAATGCCAAGGTCAGATCGGATACTCTTTTAAAATATTTTCACAATATTTTGTATACATTAATTATATAATTATATGTGAAACGATGCACCTGGAATAAGATTACTATACCGATATGTAAAAAGAATGAAAAATTAAGCAATGACAGATAAATTAATTATGTGATAGATATATAGTATAATATAATAAATAATATTAAAAACACATGGTGCTCACATATTTACAAACATGGTAAAATTATACGATAAGTATTCGTAACATTTTAACAAGTAGGTAATAAAAAGTCAGTGTGTGAGTTCAAGTAATCGCAGAATATATATATCAAAATAAAATATACAATTAAATTAGCAACCAGTTTGATTTTGTCTAGACTTATAATAAATACGTGTAGACTTATAAAAAACCACCAATAGCTTCGGAAAAGACAGTCGTTTATTGGCATTAATTTATGTGGATGATACAAGTGTGGGTGATTACTCTATCAGGCGTAAAGCTTTGTGCAGACTAGCGCGACGCGACACCGGTTATTATTATACCGTCAAGTTTTCTTAGAAATTATATTGTTCGAGTCACGTCGCGCCGTCGCGTCGCGCTGGTCTGTACAAGCCTTAATAATATATAAAACTACTAACAATTTTTTTTCACAACTCCTGTTGTAAGTGCCCAGTTTTCAAACCCACATAAAATCGTACCCAGTATCGATTTATTCTTGGCGACGGGCATAGGTATCGTTCTGATAAGAGATAACGTGATAACTGTATGTGCTTTGAGGGGAGCGGCCTTATCGCTTGTGAAGCGACTGGACTGTGCCGCAATATTGGCTGTACTGACTCACGACTGGGTAAGGTCGGCAATGCAAGTACCTAATAAAGATAAATTATCATTCATTAAGTTGGTTCAAAATATATTGGCGATATTTTCTTTTATGGTCTCTGAGGATGTATTGTACGAAAATACCGTGGCCCCTGGCAACGTACAGGCAACTGAAGGAACACGGGTGGGTTTTAGTCAGTAAGAGTCTGACACGCTCTCCCGCCTCGCCCAGAGCGAGAGAAGTTATTGATAATTTCCCACCCAAATAAAAATGATGTATTCTCTTAAATGCCTAAAAAGACCTTTATATGACAATATTGCGATGTAAGTATTACTTATACCATTCATTCAAATCCTTGTTACCAATTGATTTTATTTCCATTTGCATAAATATCAACTTTATAGTGTGTAAATTAAGTTGGTTCCAGAATGACAAGTAATATGAGAAAAAGTCATAAAAAATGTTGAAGTTCACGCAAATTGACTTCATAAAGTTCTTTTTCTCCAAACACTTGTTTACTTATATTATTTGGAAACTAAATTGCGAACGCAGGATACATTGAACACTGGGCAGTTAGCCTCGCCCTACTACCATTAGATATCTACTAACACGTCATGACCCCGTGAAACTTCCCGAAAGGTTAGACAGAGATGCACCATCGAAGAAGTTCATATCTAACCACCGTAAGGACTATTCTTGCTTGCGGCGCTCGGCGGCTATAGCACCGGGCCGGTAGCAGTGCTCATCGTGTTCACGAGATTTTGTTTTGAAACTGGTTAGATATGAACTTGTTTGATGGTATCTACAGGTAGTCACCCACATTTCGCCAATTATGTTTAAGTCCTACGTAATAGGGGGCGAATGAGCAATTCAGTCCATAAAATAACATAAATAAAGATATAACATCACGCCTGTATTTTCCGAGGACTTAGGCAGTTGTAGTATACACACACACACACACACACACACACACACACCAGAATCACACACACCAGAAACACACACACCAGAAACATACACACTGGAAACACACAGACACACCACACATTACACCAGAATTTATTTCCGTTCTAGAGTGGTATAGTAAAATATTACGTTTCCTACTTATGTTTGACTTTTGTTGCTGACCGTACCTTCATGAGGTATGGCAGGATTACGGGGTCGTTGCCTTTAGTTAAGTTGCAATACTTATAATGTATACGGATGGTTTTCGAAGGCAATATTATTATTTCTGAATCACAGAACCTACAGGGAATACTGCTTCTATGAGCCGATTTAAAAATATGGAGACCGGTACCCTAATTACCTAACACATTTTCTTAAACGATTAAGACTAGTCTGTTTCATTTCGACAGTTCAACAACATTCATTGCGTTATTTACGTTGTTGAGCTGATTTTTTTTTCGAACTTTTGAAGCAATGGATTAGCAATCTGTTTCAAAACGATTCAGATTCTGAGTGATCGTGTATTATTATAGAGGCTGTTGTAACTTGTAACTATCGGCAATGTTTATTTAGGTAAGAAATAAAAAGTATTTTCCCAGGAAAGTAACAGCGGTCTGGATTTGTGCCCGGTTGATGGCAATAGGCTCGCTCCTATTACATGGGACTTAAGACGCAGATATATGCCGGAGACCTTGAGTGGTTAGCTTGCGTGTTCTGTATTGAGCTCATGCAACGCGTCGTACATCCAGCCAGTAATAGGACTCCCATCAAGGAGCGGTGTACGAAATTAGACGCATTATTAATTTACTATACACAAAACAAAAAATATTTTAATAAAACACGTATACTTACAGATCAATAATTAAATTATCTTTAAAATGGTGAAGGTATCAGAAAAATACGCTTGATAGATTTTGCGTGATGCTCAGTTTTTTATCCGGGTTAGACATAATTTTACAAATTAATTTCACTATGTAATATAAACATAATATTAAATATTCCTATATTAAGTTATTAAGAAAATGCTCTTATTTAACATCTATTTTTTCCAAATCATTAACACTACTCGTTTAGACGTGATCTTCAGTATAAAATCATTAAAAGTCGGCTATCGTCGCCTTAAACATAACTGGCGAAATGTGGGTGTACTATAAGTACACCTCTGCCTCACCCTTCGGGGAATACGAGCGTGATGTTATGTTTGTAAATAAAAAGTACTTTACTGTTTTTCTGTTGTACTACGTTTACGTATCCTGTTTTCAGAAACTGCTTTTTCTTATTTAAAAATCAACAGAAACTTTACTTTTGCTCTTTCTCAGAACACCATTGTTTTGAATACTATACTTATATGTCAGATTCATATTCATAGGATTGTGATCTGTCGGTCGATTCTGTAAAAAGATTAACGTGAAACTTAGGTGAAGTGAGCGTGAAGTTAGCTGTCACTGTCACAAATCGACCGGCAGGATGCTAGGTATTAACACTATTGACAGCTCACTTCACGCTCACTTCACCTAATTTTCACGGTGATATTTTTATTCTTATTCAAAAGTCAACAGAAACTTTACTTTTGCTCTTTCTCAGAACACCATTGTTTTGAATACTATACTTATATGTCAGATCCATATTCATAGGATTGTGATCAGACGTAGGTAGTCTTAGTGACATACATAGTGTCAGATTTACAGTCAGCAGAATTGGGAAACGGGTAAACCAGAGAATAACTTAACACACTACCTTACACACTTTAACTTCTACACAGTTTATTGTTACAGAGTCATTTACTAACACTACAGTACTTTTTAATACTCTGAATTTAAAAGGAAACATACAGGCTGTCAGGGACATCGACGCGATACCTGCCATGCTATTCTGTAAACATCTCACCGTGAAAACTTGGGTTTTCACGGTGAGATGTTTACAGAATCGCATGGCTGTTACCAAGGACATTTTTCGTCGGTTATTAAAAACATTTTTTTTTTTTTTAAATAATCGCCGTAAAATTTCAACGCAGGGGCAAATTTCAAAATCATGTACTGAATCCATGGAAACAGGATTCGCGTCGATGTCCCTGCCATCCTGTATACAAACTAGCTTCCGTCTGCAGCTTCGCCCGCGTGATATCTTTATAAATTAAAGCCTATGTTACTCGGTGATAATATAGCATTCTACTGGTGAAATAATTTTTTAAATCGGTCCACTAGTTTTTGAGTTTATTCATTACCAACAAAAATACAAATCTTCTTTCTCTCTTTATAAGACTAACACCCGAATACTGAAACGCCACTCAAGACTTAAGCATTACTTAAAACTCGTTTAAAGCCCTTTGATTGGTTGACACTAGTTTTAAGTAATGGTTAAGTCTTGAGTGGCGTTTCAGTATTCGGGTGTTAGTGTAGAAAAATAAAATTGAAGTGTCTGTTTGTAATTGCAAAATAACAGCTTTTAACTTGATGCATATGAAAGTATATACGGTAAGGCATTACTGAAAAAAAAAAAAACTTTCTGTCTATTTGTTCGGACCAATCTCCGAAACGGATGGACCGATTTTGACGGGACTATCACTTGGCATATAGCTGATTTTATAAGGAGTAACTTAGGCTTTACTTTGATTTTAGAATAAGAATTGGGGTCCAAGCGGGAGAAGTAGCGGGCAGCAACTAGTCTAACATATTTTTAATTAACTTCATCGTGAATTAATAAAAAAAAAAAACACACAATCTCAAAAACGTTTACTTAACAGTATTTAAGGTAAATACATTCTTTCATCATCTTCAAAGGTAGCCGGTGGATTGTTGGTTCACAAACGCGTTCATCCGTCTCTCACATCAAAGCTACAAAACAGACACCAGTCCAATTTAAACGACCAATCTTTTCCTTGTAGGTACGTTCTATTTTTTTACCGGAAATTTCTATTGTTATTACAACAAAATAGCGGAAAAGTGAATAAGTTCCACTGAAACTATTTGTTCTCTAACATGCTTGGAAATTCAAACATTATTATGACAACCTTTTTCGAGATAAATCAAAATTGTGGTACTGGTCGAATGTTTGTATGAAAACTCATAACTGTCGTGATATTTAAAAGTCGAAAGAACTTTTTTAAGATACTTTGTACCAAAAAAATACACATGACTTTGGGTAGAGGGGGAGAGCTTAGTCTAAAAGCTCTCCACATCACCAGGAGGGTTAAAAAGTTGCAAAAAAAAAAACACGTGTTTATTTATTGGATGACCCCTTTCTTGTGACTACCTTATTGATATTCTTCCTACACAGAATACGGATACATTTTATAATATCAGAGCAACTTACGTCGAAGTCAAAAAAAGGTCGACAGTCAAACCCTCCATGACACAAATCGTTATTGAATCTGTTACACGTGTCTAGAGTTCTTGACCGACCTTATCGCTACTTTCTTTCAGAAGAAATCTTTTAAAAAAAGATGAAAGATTTTCAAGGTAGGTAATCTCGATAGCAACCGACAAACAGCCGACAAAAAAATTCAATGTTACATCAAAGTGATACTAAACATGGCGCTCCTAAGCTTTATTCACGGAATTATCTAGGCCATATCGAGACAAATTTTATCTGAAAATAACTCACGGACTCTTAAGGCGACGATAACCGACTTTTATTGATTTTATACTGAAGATCATGTTTAAACGAGTAGTGTTAATGATTTGGAAAATATGTTAAATAAGAGAAAATAACTTAATATACGAATATTTAATATTATGTTTATATTACATTGTGAAATTAATTTGTAAAATTATGTCTACCTCGGATAAAAACTGAGAATCACGCAAAATCTATCAAGCGTATTTTTCTGAAACCTTCACCATTTTAATGATAATTTAATTATTGATCTTTTAGTATACGTGTTTTATTAAAATACTAATTGTTTTGTGTATAATATTAGGTCCCCACCTATGAAATCAGCGTTTTGTATGGAGAATTTTAAAGTTGCATTTTACATACTAACATTTTCTTAACAACCATGAACACTAGTGTTTTAAAACGAAGAGTGTTAATGATATGGAAAAAATTTTGTTAAATAAGAGCATTTTCTTAATAACTTAATATATGAATATTTTAGTACATGTTTATATTAAATGGTGAAATTAATGTGTAAAGTGAAAATCTAAAAAAGCGTATTTTTCTGAAACCTTCACCATTTTAATGATAATTTAATTATTGATCTTTTAGTATACGTGTTATATTAAAATACCTTTTGTTTTAAGTATAATAAATTAATAATGCGTCAAAGGGCGAGTCCTATTGCTGGCTGGACGTACGACGTGTTGCGTGAGCTCAGTACACAACACGCAAGCTAACCACTTAAGGTCACTGGCATTTATCTGCGTCTTAAATCGAGCCATCGTACAATTTCATGACAGCTTCAAAATAATTATGAGTCAAAGAAAAAGTTTTTATGTACATATACCTACTTATTTCACATGAGCAGTTATAAAAAGACAGAAGCTAGGTGCACGGTTCCAATTAGTCGTTTCCTACGGAACCAGCAAGAAAATCCACGGTTCCTTTTAAAAATAACTGGTTTAATTACAATGTTTAAAAATTTCATTTAAGTAGGACGTTAATAGGGGGCCGAAAGGTTCTGGAGTGGCGACCGCGTACCGGAAGACGAAGCGTTGGAAGGCCTCCCACAAGATGGACCGATGACCTTGTGAAGGCCGCAGGAATTCGCTGAATCCGGGAAGCACAGAATCGGTCGAAGTGGCGGTGGTTGGGGAAGGCCTATGTCCAGCTGTGGACGTCTTTTGGCTGAAATGATGATGATGATGTCTTTAATAGGTGAGGACAATGTAGCCATGTAGGCCTGTCAACAAGTACTAGGTTTAACAAATCGAAACTATACGCCTAGAAGGCCTACAACGTATTTAGATATTCCTTTTCTAGGCAGTCCAAAAAAAAAACCATAACTGTTTATTGGTGATAACATTTACTACAATCGCCATTTCTGGAAATCGGAGGACCGTTACAGGCCCTTAGCTGGCCCTTATCAGATTAAGGACCTCGAGGAAAAAGGTAAAAGGCCCATTAGAACAATTTTCCTGTACGTGTGGGATCCCAAACGGGCCCTATTATGTGCTATATGTTATGTGCTATTACGGTGTGGTTTAGCGAGTGTTGACTGGCCTATTTAGCTGTTGAAAGGCGACTAATGCCAGGAATTATACTCACACAGGCGCAAATTAACTCTAATTAAGTATGTACTAGCTTTGGGGTAGCCAGAGATTAGGATTCTTGCTGTTCACGGCTGCTTATTAAGACAAACGGGCCAAAATGTGAGTTTTTAAAAGGGCTTTTTCCCATTTTTTGTAAATGTTAAAACATTAAACTGGTGATTGCTTCTTAAATATTGTATTTTTATTTTACGTCTTCAACTCTAACGTCTGCGTTTGCACTGGCGAAACATCGCAACAAAACATGTTGAAATCTCTAGTTCCTGTCAAACATATGTATGGAACATTGACAGAAAAAAATAGAGATTCCAACATGTTTTGTTGTGAATGTTTCGCCAGTGCAAATACACAGTTACTTACACTTTTTCTCAAACTCAAACTCAACTCAAAACTCAAAGCATTTATTTCAAATAAACCAATTACAGGCACTTTGGTATTGTCAAGGGGATCGGTCAGTCAGAAAGATGAAGCTAGATTCTTCATCCTCATATTCTACTTAAGCTTTGTGCAGACCAGCGCGACGCGACACCAGCTGTTGTTATACCGTCAAGTTTTCTTAGAAATTGTATTGTTCGAGTCGCGTCGCGCTGGTCTGCACGAACCTTTATTCTACATTTATAACATTAATTCACTATCTCTTTCATTCCTTAACTATTTCGTACATTCGTCTCTGTCACTCGTTTATGCTTCACGTCTGTCATCCGTCATCAGTTCATCACGTCTCGTTTCACTATCCTGTCATAACGTTCCGTTCCTACATAAATAATTGAAAATATAAGACGAATGTAAAATAAATCAAATACCTACTTAATAAATCGAAATAATTTGTGGCTGTATCATATAGGTATGAAGTATTTCCCTTACTTTATATTATAGTGAATAGTTCATTATTGAACATTGACTGATCATGATCATTCCCTGGATCAAAGTAGTTGTAGGTGGTTCCTGGTTGAAGGCAACTGCTTTTCTGACCTTCACAACCCGGTTACTGGGTAACACGATACCTCATAGCAAGACCGGTTGTTAGACCTCAGACTCGTCTGTTCTTAATTCCCGCTGTAGTCTCGTCCTATAAAGTGATATCGGAACTCTTTAAATATTTTTCTGGAAGCACAAAAAAGCAATAAGTAACCACTCAAGCTTATGCTTTAATCTTAAGTTAACCATGAAAATTGCGAAAGCAATTTAGAAGGATTTTATCGTTAGCACTCTGCTTGTTTTATTATTATTTTTAACCATCAGGATAGATTATATTGTTATTAGACCGGGCTGTAGTAACTAAGTACTTAAATCCTAATTGGAGAAGAAATGGATCTTACTCATCATGTCCGTAGTGTCAATTAGTAGGTATTAATGATGCCACGAATAGTGAATTGGCCGAATACCGAATATCGGCAACGCTGTCGGCCGAAGCGCCGAATATTCGGCCGCCGAATGCTTGGTGGGGGCGCGTTAGCTGGAATAAGACAAGTCACAACCTGTTTTTCTCGTTGCGTTCGCGCGGTAGGCGACGACGGCGCGCGAGCGGGGCGGGGTGCAAGCAAACATTGTTTGTATTTGTTTCAATTGCGAGTAAATCGCGTCACGGAGCGCTTTGTTAGTTTATAAATAATACGTTATGTGAAACTTAATTACTATTTTGCTAAGAAGTTTGTTCCTTAGTTCATTTTCAATTGTTTTTTCATAAAATGACACCGGTTAATAAAAAATCGCCCATATGGGAATATTATGAGATTTGTAGTGAAAATAAACACTTTTTTGCTATTCGGTATTCGGCCGAATAGTACGCACTATTCGGCCACATACCGAATAGCAAAAAAGTGGCCGAATAGGCCGAATACCGAATAGTTGCCGAATATTCGTGGCATCTCTAGTAGGTATCGACCGGCTTTAATAAAAAAAATCACCACGTAACCTCTTTCCTCTCGGTTTGTTGAAATCAAAATCATCAAATCTGCGAGAGTGATTTCATAAAATTTGAAGGACGAGTCACCTTTAGGCACATTTTGTTACATGAGAGAGAAGATAGATAACTGTCTCATTACATTCTTTATTTTTTAAGAAGTTTGGCTTCTATCATGTGTACGATGCTGCACCTGCAATTTTTGATACGTAACATCTTTCCTTTCGATATTCTGTAATCAAAATCAAAATAATCAAATCTGTGGGTGTGTGTGTGTGCAGGGATTTCGTGAAAAGGGACGGAAGTGTGTAACAGGAAGCGCGCGCTATTTGATTTGACCACTGAGCGCGCGCAGTGTAAGAATTCGCCGCAAGATGGTACCAACCGATTTTCCAAGAGTTTGTAAACAGTATGATGATGACGATGACGATGATGGTGATGGTGATGAAGATAAATATTGTTTACATCATATTATATACGTCAGCCAAGATGTCAGATGTTACACATCATATGCGGCTACTGTAAGGCTCGCTCGTTTTTTACGTTTAGCCTTTGTTGTCCCACTACTTATATAGCAAAGACCTCCCTTTCTCCTTTCCACCCCTTGTATCTTGTGACAATTAATTAACAAATAATTGATTTTCCGACAAGATACTAAAATACCTACCAAATACCCGAGGACCGTCTCATCGTAAATTCATCATCATCGATATTAATTTGGCCTTAATTGATATTAGTTTCGTCTTTATGATAGTATTCCCCGGTGGACGGAATAGCTCGGAGTTTAGGCTTCAGCGTAACTAGTATGGCGAGCAACGTTTCAGTAACTTGGACATCGAAATTGAAAATTTGGAATTGAAATGGCGAATGGATACTGCCCGATGAGTTGGTATTAATTTACAAATTAGGAAGGTAGGCGAGAGGAAAGGCAATCAACTAATTAGGATTTCTAAATCAAGAACGGTGTCCTTAATCTTTTACTAAGACCCACAATGATTTCATTGCTTCAACATTTATCCGACTTTAGAATCATCGCAGCGTTGCAGTGCTTTTTGCCTTCGAATTTACAGCTCAATTACATTGCTAGATTTTATCAGGATACTTCTAGTAGTTCATAAACTGGCTTTAAGATCATGTTTTGTACGAATACGACGAGCATTTTCTTCACCTTTCAACGACATCCATATAAACAAATTGAAGGTTTTTCTGCAAAATCTTGTTAACGTTCGCAAAATCTCGTCTCGCAAGCCAAACTTTTGCAGTTACAAAGTTTAACGTTACTACTAATACAACATACACTCCATACAAAACTTCCAAATTAAATATGAAATAGCTTAGTCGGTTACTTAATTTGCGAAATTTTACAACATCCCGCGAAGCTTCACAATTTGCCGGGTTTTCGCATCGTCATAAAAACCCCTATGTTACTTAAGTTTTAGTACCTGGGCGACCGAGCTCTGCTCTGGTGAAAATAGAGAATGCTCTTTTGATAGTAGGTACTTACTAATTCCATGTTGCCATGATAGTTGGTACTTACTAATTCCATGCTGCCATGATAGTTGGTACTTACTAATTCCATGCTGCCATGTCATTATTCTGAGGTAGCCGTATTGTACTTAACTTTGGGCGATTGAACTCTGCTCGGGTGAAAATACGGAGAAAATTAATCTTCCCAGATATGAGACCTAGCTAGATAAAATTTTCGCCCCCATAAACCACTGCAACTTTCATCGAAATCGTTAAGAGTCGTTTTCGAGGTTAACAAATATATATATATATACTTATAAAAATGTTGCTCGTTCAATATAATAGGATTAATTAAGTTACTGCATATATGACTTTTACTTATTGTAAATAAGTGGAAAATCAAAGAAGAGTTGCCAAGATAAGTGGAGGAGCCACAGCTCTAAGTACTCAATATATTTATTGCTTTCCACAACTTAGGTGGTAGGTGTTACAAAGACAATCACTGTCGACACACACAAACACACGGGCACAGCCAAATAGGACAGAGGAAAAGGTAAAGCCCTTTTCCTCTGTCTTATTTGGCTGTGTCCTATTCAATGAAATTATAATGGAACTCCATAAAATGTGACAAAACAGAGCAGCAGAAAGTGTGGAAGACAGTTTTCGGGGGGTGCTTTTATTATTCGACTGCTGACGCTGAAAATACTATTAGTGCTCAGCGACACGACGCCGTCGCCGCTCCGCCAGCGCGCTTCTAAGCTGTGTATTTGCAACGTTGGTAGCCCGCTCACGCGCCGCGGTCGCGCCGCCACCACACCGCTAGTATTGTTTAAACTGTTTTTTTTTTATTCCATTGCCGGCCGTTTGCAAAAATGCACGCGCTTTATAAGTGATAGCAAATCAAGCGAAGACGACGCGGCGACGGAGCGGCGACGGAGCGGCGGCGGCGCGGAGGCGGCGCGGCGACGGCGTCGTGTCCCTGAGCACTTAGGCGTCCACCTACTTTCGTAAATGATATTTTGTATTTCATGTTGCGAAAATTGTTAAAGTCGACCCCAAGTAAGCTTCGCAACCTTCATTTCAAGTGTCTTTTGGTCATTTGCAGTTTAATTTGATTAACCTCCAATTGCATCATAATATTGGTCTACTGTTTTCTTCGAGTGTACTCCAGCTAAGTATCGTTTTATGCAACCAGCTGGACAAGTCATGGTCAAGTTTTAAAATCGACCTTACAAATTTCGTCATATTTTGTCTCGATACTGGAGCGAGCTAAGTCACCGAAAATTCAATTCATCGGAAAAATTCGGCGCCTGCATTAAAATCCTATGCAGCCGTACTTTGACTGTTGAGTGCAGTTATAATAATACAACAAGTGCAATAATCATCTAGGTACCTACTAAAAACTCGCGTTTGGCACAAAAGTTGAGTGCTAATGCACTTTCTGAGAGTTCATGCTCTAATGGCACAATTGACTCCGCTAAACGGATCAGTGAGTAGATTTGTATGTTAATATAAAATGGCTTTAAAGTGGAAGTATTATCAAAACTTCAGAACATTCAAAGAAATGAAAACAGTAATAAGGTATGATTCCGTACAACGCTGCATGGGGCAGTGCCTTCCAGTCGCGTGATTCCGAGCAACGCGTGATTGCTTTATTCTCAACAGTTGTCAACATTCACGTGTTATCGTTGTGATGAACGCCGTACTACTGGTCTGCCGCAGCGGCAGGACGACACTGCTGTGCAGCAGTGCCGTCGCAGCATTGTCGCGCAGCATTGCGTGCTCGAAATGTAATCTCATATTATAAATGTATGGGTACCAGTAGGGACGCAGCAGCACTGCCGCGTGCAGCGTTGTTCAGAATCATACAGCAGCACTGCCGCGTGCAGCGTTGTTCGGAATCATACCTTAGGATAGGCAGAGGTGTACCTATACACGATTTCGCCAATGTAATAGGAGGTGACTTTATTGCCATCAAATCCAATTAATGTACCCATAAATAATTAACATCATGTATTAAGAGAAGATTGATTTAAATAGTTTCATGTTTAGTCAATATTTTCAACTAGGTATAGATAATTTAAAAATAAGCCTTACTATTTATATTTGCATGCCAAAATATGGCGAAATGTGTCATCGCACAAGAACACATATTATTAAATAATACCTTTGTATTACCGCATTTAAAGCAAATAAATGACTTTGACTTGAAAAAATGTATTATATTGTAAGCATCATTGAAGTAATTAATTCATTCATCGGTCATTGTTTTATCTTTTAAACGAACGGCACAGATGAACCCTGAAAGGTTTTCGTTGTGTGGCTAAAACCAATGTCGAATAGGCTAAGTGTTTTGGAAATAAATAATAAGTTAATATGAAAAAAAAGTTGTTATGAAACCCGGGAGCATTTGCCCTGAAGAAAAACTATAACCGTTTGGAATTTAAAGTACGTAACCTTTTCGACTTTTTGAAATAACATATCTTTGCAGGAAATAAAAATATAACCTAGTATAACAAAGACAAAAAAGCTGGTGCTCCGGGCTCACTTTTATCAACAATAGTTGAGGCAAACGTCTCAAGAATCTTGCAGCACTAATGGCTAAGTCCAACTTCCATGATACTTCAGGGATCTAAACTGCAGGATTTCTATAAAAATACGAATATAATATTTACATCAAAGCACACACAGCCAATGTAACCGACTCTCAAAGGCTACAATAGTCCACGCAAACGTTTCAAGAAAGCTTCACCAGCTGCCATTTTCTTTAATTGGCTCGACTTGTAACCCAATTAAAATATACTCCATGTTTTTGTTTAATTCCCTGATCAGCTTTCGAAATTAAACAGCTCCTATTTCTTTAGATTAAACGGAGTAATTACTTGGCGTTTTAAGTTAAAAGGTCAGTTTGTCTATCTTTGGGGAGTTTTCTTTATGTTGCTGATCTAAGTGATAACGGTATTAGAGTTGGTAAAGTTGGTATAATTTGCTTGCCAGTTACCGCGTTTTTGGTTAAGAAAACAGTTTCCCTAGACGACTTGGTGGTCTAGTGGTCACAAGCACTACTGCTGAGCATGAGGTCCTGGATTCGATTCCTGGGTCGGGAATAGTGTTATTGGGTTTTTCCATCTGGAATTGCTCAGTAACAGTTCGGAGTCAGGATTTGTGCTCGGTTGATGGCTTGTGACTTGGAACTTAGACATGACTGGTGAAATGTGGGTGTACTATACTGCCCTGCTAAGCCAAAAGGCGCTATCTTAGAGATACGCCCTTTTAGTTTTTTTATACCAATCAATAGCTCGCATCTAATAGTATAAGCCAAATATCGCTATCTAACTCAAAACATAAAAAAAACCACTCAGAAGTTTTTTTATATCCATATGTTTCCTTAAATTACAACGAACAAATAGTCAATTTTCTCAAAACTTACTCCGATTGAGATAGCGCTTTTTGGCTTAGCAGGGCAGTATAGGTACACCTCTGCATAAACCTTCGGGGAAGATAGGCGTGATGTTTTGTTTTGCTTGTGGTTAGTATAAGTGCAATTTTTTTCAGTTTGATTTACAGAAAACGAATCTCAGGTTTCTATGGCATTCTTAAACGGAGTTTTTCTCTTCAATAGTGTAAATTGGTTTCATAATTATCTACTATACGTTTTTTTTCTTTTTATTGGCATAAATAATGTGCACAAACAAAGTGAAGCCCTGACTCCTGCGCTAGGTAAAAACATAGATACCGATTCTGTAAAAATATCACCGTGAAACTTAGGTGAAGTGAGCTGTCAATAGTGTTAATCCCTAGCAGCCTGCCAGTCGATTTGTGACAGTGACAGCTCACTTCACGGTCACTTCACCTAAGTTTCACGTTGATCTTTTTACAGAATCGACCGACTGGTGTTGCAGTAATTATTAAATTAATTAATAAAATAGTTATTAAATACATGATAATAAAAAAGAGAAGTAAAAATTATGTTTTGGAATACTGTCGAATCAATGAGACTTTGTTTGAAATTCAAACATTAATACTTATGTTCCTAGATTATAGGCCAAAACGCCCAAAACTATAGCAGCTTTGTGTCTCACCACCAGATATGATTTAAGACTTACGCATTGCGCTTAACCGCTTTCAGTCCGCTAAGCCTAGTCTTGCATAACGAGGCGTCCGTGACCAAACCTTTTGCCACTTGGGGCTCTAAAAACAAATCCTGGCAAAAAATATAAGTACACAAATTGTCGTTCTCTTAACTGCGGTAAACTTAAATAAGCTCAGGTGTTTAGTAGCCGGGCCGAAGATTCGATTCCCAGCGGGAGTCGTTGTAATTTGTAATCTTATTAGTACAGCGCTCTTGAGAGTGGCGGTGGAAAATAAGTTTTTAGAAGACATGTTTTTCTAGTAATTAGGAACTTACAGTTCAGTCGTCACAATCATTTGCATATTCCTCTATTAACTACATAACATTACGCCGGTAATCTCGTAAAGGTTAGGTAGAGGTGTACCTTATTGGACACCTACATTTCGCCAGTAATGTTTAAGTCCCACGTAATATTCGGCGCGCCTCTATTATTGTCGTGCTAGAAGAGTATAGATAAGCCGTCCTAGTTTAACTCTAGTAGTAGAAATAGTTCATGTGCTCCAGATTCTTATTCGACCCTTCATCATAAGCCTAACGTTTTCCAAACATGTTGGAGTCGGTTTTTAGTCTATACGGATGCAGCTGAATACTGACTGACTGCCTATCTGACCTCCTCAAGCCTGTTATTGGATAACACGATAGCCCCTTTTGTAGGTAGGACCATTTGGGAAAAAGTAATTCTTTTCGTTAAAAGTGAAACTTCTACACCGTGACATTTTAGTCGTCTTTCAAAAGCAGCCCACTTTATGTATCTAATGACTACTAAACATTCATATATATTTTTTTATAATGTTTTATACTCATCAACCTTTGTGAAAACAGTATAAAATTTAAAGACAGACACTAAAAGCGACTTTGTTTTGTAATACTTATACACCGTGACATTCTAGTCGTCTTACCAAAGCAGCCCACTTCGTGTATCTAATAACTACTAAAAATACATTTAAAAAAAAAATACAATGTGAAATTTTATTAGTTTGCATCCTCTTAAGGGGTCATTGTACTCATCATTACGAACAACTTTCACTATGGGGCCAACCATGAATCCGCGAAAAAAAAATCAGCTGTTCCATACATTTATATTCGCATAGCTCGTTTTAATGTAGGGAACAGCAGATTTTTTGCATATTCTTAAGGATGCAAACGAATTAAATTTCACATTGTATATTGTAATCATGTTTTAATTGCTCCTAGAGGTATTTTATGTCGGGTACATTGAGTGGCCCTTTGTAAGATGACCAAAATGTCACTGTGTATATCATTTTTTTTAAATGAATGATTAGTAGTCATTGGATACATGCAGTGGTCAGCTTTTGTGAGACGACTAAAATGTCACGGTGTATAAAATATTTCGGTCTTAGTGTCGGTCCTTCTGTTCGTATTTCTGTATAGTGACGTAACATTGAATGTTTTTATTTGATGTCCGAAGCAATTTATTCGTGAAGTGTGACGAGTGTCATGGGACTCCAGTCCCCAGTTGTGCGTTATTTACGTTGTAAAGATGCGTATTCAATATTTTACAGGTAAAACAGGTCACTGATTTTGACAGGTATTTTGTTGAAATGTGGTTTTATATATTTTGAGAAGTTGGCGATATGGATTTATTAAATTTTTCAGTTATGTTCTAAATGGAATGAGAATGTCATTGCCATTTAGAACATAACTGAAAAATTATACCCAATTGCCTTCCCAGTTAGGTAAGCTTAGAGAAGCATAAATTCAGATTCTCAAGTATCAAAAAGAGGTGAATGCTGACTTTTAAGAAAGGTTCCAACCTCTTTTATAATTGTATTTTCATGTTGATTATATAGGCATTGTACGCGAGCTTTTGATTGAAATTATACCTTTGTATTTTATGGATCATTTACTTTCTGTTTTATCGGTGATATTTTGATAACATGTAGGTTTCTAACAGTGTTCTTAATGTTTTTATGAAATTGGATTTTTTTATGTATTTGCTTGTGATTGCTAACGGTAAAGAAAAAGGTTTTAGTGGCACTAAAGCACATAATTTAAGGCCTTTTTGAAGATGAATGAACGTAACTACCTATTTACCTGCCGTAGATATTCCAAATAAAATACTGAGTCCTTTACTCAATAATAAATTGCTAAAGAGAGGTGGAGGAAATCTCTTGAAGATATCTGTCATTAAGTTTTATTAACGTAAATTAAGTTCTCAATCCTAATTTTCAGGAAATGTAGAAGATACACAGAAATACACTTAAATTTTCAAGACGGCACTAAACGACTTTAATGATTTTATACTGAAGATCATGCCTAAACGAGTATTGTTAATTATATGGAAAAAATATATGTTATATTAGAGCATGTTGTTAATAACTTAAACTTTGAATATTTTAGATTATATAGTGTAATTAATTTGTAAAGTTTTGTCTAAAGGCTCGTGCAGATAAGTGCGACGCGACGGCGCGACGCGACTCGAACAATACAGTTTCTAAGAAAACTTCACGGTATAACAATAACCGGTGTCGCGTCGCGCTTGTCTGAACGAAGCTTAACGCGGATAAAAACCTGAGAATCGCGCAAAAACTATCAAGCGTATTTTTCCGAAACCTTCACCATTTTAAAGATAATTTAATTATTGATCTTTTATTATACGTTTTTTATTAAAATACCTTTTGTTTTATGTGTAATAAATTAATAATGCGTCTTATTTGGGACAGCGCTCCTTGATGGGCGACTCCTATTACTGGCTGGACGTACAACGCGTTGCGTGAGCTCAGCACAGAACACACAAGCTGGCGTATATCTACGTCTTAAAACGTGTTAAGGAAAAATCTTTTCACAAATCACATAATAATTGAATGAAAGAAAATTGCAAAATACAATTCTCTCGTTTCATTTTCTTCGCAATTTCAATAATATTTTTAATTTATTTCCGACTGCCCCGCTTTCGTATTACAATGAATGACGTACACAATCATATTAAGCGTCTGATCGAATCCGATATGGAAGAAAAGGAAATCTTACGCTAACAATGAGAAAATGAAAATTAAATTAATATAGATTTTATAAGCTAATAAAGCTCTGCTGCGTGGCTAAGTAATAACAGTCGCACGGGTCGATCCATCAGGTTAAGCTACGCTTGCCGGGATTGGTCCGTGGATGGGTGACCATCTTTACATACCGAGACCCCTCCGTGCCTCGGAAAGCACGTTAAGCCGTTGGTCCAGGCTGTCATTCGTGGATCTTTGACAGTCAATTTCAGGTCAATTCTAACTTAGAGAGTTGTATTGATGAGTCGAATGATTTTAATTCTATAAATACATATTTGTTACGGTCGCAAATCATATTTTACTGAACATACAAGCTGACCCTGACCTAAAAAACCGAAGAAAATTTGATCTAGCTTAGCGCATCCCCCTTAAGGTGAGGTTCAACGACTTGCAAAATATTGCAAGCAAAGACGAATGCTATACAATCTTGACAAAAATAGTATAATAGATTTGAAGTCTCTTCTATGAATGTCTCAATTGAATCTTATAGAGATAGGTCAGTAACCCTAGTTGGAAGTACTTTGTATAACAATACACGTGATTGCCCGAGGAACCAACCGTAACCGAATGATGTGTCGTTTATATTGGAGGCCATTGAAAAGGGTCAGTGAGAAGGTCTGCTCAAAATAAAACGTGGAAAAGTATCTGACCTAACAAGTAAAGGTATGATTCCGAACGACGCCGCACGCGGCATTGCTGCGCGTCAGTGCTGCCTGCCGCGTGATTCCGAGCACCGCGGCGCGGTACTGCAGCCATGCTATTCTGTAAACATCTCACCGTCAAAACTTGGGTGAAGTGAGCTGTCAATAGTGTTAATGACTGTGGAATGACAGCTCACTCCACGCTCACTTCACCTAAGTTTTCACGGTGAGATGGTTACAGAATAGCACTGCTGTTCATAGTTTACTTCTCAACAGTTGTCAAGACTCACGTGTTATCGGTGTGATGAACGCCGCACTAGTGGTCTGCCGCGTCGGCAGGGCGACACTGCTGCGCAGGAATGCCGTCGCAGCATTACAACTGATTCCTTCCTTGCCATAAATTCACAGAAATCTTAGTAAGAATGAACGAACGTAGAATAGTAGAAATCAATCGTTGGAAAGGTCGCGAGCTGTCTTTAAGAAAACGAGACACTATTGACGTTTATTGACGGGAACCCGCCTAGGTTCACGTCAGCAACTTAGATTTATTGAACTGTTTAAAGATATATAACACCCGGGTGTTAATATGACACATGAAGCTTTAGGAAAAATCAAAGCCGAACTCTTTCTAAAAGTTTTTGTGCCATATTGACAGCTGCATGGTTACAGATTCAATTTGCTTAGCCTTTTCTCAACTGTTGTGTATCTATGTATAAGATATGACTATCTCATGTACGTCAGCAGTGAGGTCGCTGTCACTAATGTCTATAAAAAAACAAATATTGTAATTTTTTTTTTTTAATTGCTCCTTGAGGTATTTTATGTCGGGTACATTTTAGTCGCCCTTTGTAAGATGACTCAAAAATCACGGTTTTTTTTTAAATTAATGTTTAGTAGTCATTGGATACATGAAGTGGGCTGCTTTTGTAAGACGACTAAAATGTCACGGTGTATACATATTACAAATTAAAGTCGCTTTTCGTGTGTGTCTGTCTGACCGCGTTGTTCTTCTAAACCACGCAACAGATTTTGATGAGGCCTTCACCATCGTTTAGAGAATTTATTCTGGAAGGCTTATGTGTATAATACGTTAGTATTAAAGTAACATATAACTAAGAAATCTTGATGTTTTGTCAAGTCCTAAAAACCGTGCGAGACAGGAGCGGATCGCCACTATACAATGTGAAATTTAATTCGTTTGCATCCTCTTAAGGGGTCATTGTACTCATCATTATGAACAACTTTCACTATGGGGCCAACCCTGAAATCGCGAAAAAAAAATCTGCTGTTCATTACATTTATGTTGGTTTAAAGCTTCGTGCAGACTAGAGCGACGCGACAGCGCGACGCTACACCGGTTATTGTTATACCGTGAAGTTTTCTTAGAAATTGTATTGTTCGTGACGCGTCGCGCTGGTCTGTACGAGCCTTAACTCGTTATAAAGAAGGGAACAGCAGATTTTTTTTTAAATTTCACATTGTATAGATACAATGTTAGTACACACAATAAAGAAACTACAGTCCTTAGATCATTCCTCAAGCATATGACGGGCCTGCCTCAACCACCCATTGTATTCTAAGCGGATCTTCTAATAATATCTGTTTTCCGGTGCACCACTTAAAGGTCCACTTCAAATTGAAGTAACTATGATATATTTATGTAAACATCATTGTTCTATGACCAGTAAGTGGTTGTATTTAATGGAGCATTAATAAATATGTGTAGTAGAGCCATTGATTCGTGGCTTGAGATCTGTTTAGGATAACATTGTGTCTATTATTACTAACAAAACTAGCTGACCCGACAGACGTTCTCCTGTCCAAACAATATAGGTATCATACAAAAATCCGTTCAGTTTTTCCTAAATTTGAATATTTTCCGGGTCACTTTTAAAAAATTTCTTTCCATAAACACCACATTCGGACTATTATAGAAATATAGACGTTTCAAAATAAAATAAATGTTTTACAAAAAAAAATAACAACAGACTTCCAAAAGAAAAAGAACACTACAAAGTCGAAAATAACTTTAATTTCGGAAGTCGGTGTCTTTGGATTAGAATTTTCATTTATTGTCACCGTCTTCTTTAATAAAAGTTTTTTTCACTCTGTAGTGTTTTTTTGGAGGTCAGTTTTTGTTTTTTTATATATATTTTTCACTTACCCTACAAAAATTCGAATAGGTACCTGCTATGTAAATAACAGTGACATGTAGTTATTATAACATCATCCACATAGACTAGTGCGAAAAATACGTATTATTGAAGGTAACTCAAAAACTACCCAAGCAAAGTTACTAAAATTTATATGGGACCACCGCGCAAACTTTCTCTACCGACTAAAAAAAGTCGGTTAAAAATAGCCAAATCGGTCCAGCCGTTTTCAAGTAATGTGCTTACGAACATATATAAATAAAAATGAAATGCTGTGGTGATAGATTTATTAATCAACGATGTAGCTAATTATTTAGCTTTGTGCTTCGGAGGTTTAAACGAAGGCGCTTGTTCATCAGCAGGCATGTAACAATGTGGCTTTTGTTATGGCCCACACGGTTCTCAAAAAAGTTAGGATGATTATCAAGGACTTAATGATCGAGCTAGTATAGTTTTTAATGCTCCTTCCTTCTTCGTTGTAGAAGAGGCTTTGTAATGGAGAAATGGTCTAAAAACACATAAAACCGTCACATACTCCCAAGACACAGTATAAATAAGTAACGGTATTATATCTTCACGCCCGAAAAGACGCGCTTCGAAATCTCAGTGTGTATTAGTATCGAATGTGCCGCAGTTACACAAGGACGCGGAAGGTTTATCTACCGAGCTGCCGTAGGTAATTATTTCAAGGTTACTGCCGAGATATAATACTGTTACTTTATTATACTGTGCCCAAGATCTATTCAGCTAATAACATTTCTCCTAACCCTTCTTTCTCAGATCCTCATAAACCAGTACACTACATTACTTTCATAACAAACCGAAACAGCCGCATCCAAGTGTCGCATTGTCGCATATTTTTATGATCGTTCCTCAGACAAAAGATATTAAACCGCCCAACTGAGTTATTGGTCCAATATCTGTACAACAATGGCCGCCAACAATGACCCATGGTCACAATGGATAATAAATAGATGGGCCAGAAAAATGCTGAGTCCTGAAATTGTTTCGTTTTGTATCCTTTATTGTGGTTGTAAGCAATTATGTTGGTAGATGCAGCCTGGCCCAATTTTTGGGGAGTATTTGTACTGGTAATTGTGTTGATACTGTGTCTTAAGGCAGTCCTATTTGGAGGAAATTATCCTCTTATCAGTAAGTCTCAGAGTCATTAACAAAAACGATGTAGTTTTGACTTTCGTAACTTCCGGAAGATCAGCTAATAATTCTAAACTGTGATGACCAATTTTATTGTGTTTGTCGAGCGTGACCATTCTGACCAGTCAAAGTTATGAGCTTCGAGACTTCCATATTTCAACACAAATTGTAATGCATCTTTGGTCGTAAATAAATAACTCCGGAGCGGGCGGAGTATGAACATGGCAATATTGTTACCCTACAGAAATAGTTTAATAAATAGATCTAGTAGTTGTTTTCATAATATCTATACGCCCAAAGATTCAAGATTTATTAGATTTAAGATTTATTTTGTTCATGAAATTTTACGCGCTCGTTTTCATTATAAATCATCGTCTATTTCTCTAAATAAATAAATACATTCAATAAAACTAAATAACTAAACTAAATAGCATGCATAATTAGCGAAGCTCCCACCAACGAGTTCGAGCCGTCACGTCGACTAGCACCTTAAGAGACCCATGTTTAGTTGTAGCTAGATTTATATTTATACATATTATGAGTTGCTTTTCATTTCTGTCTGTGACCGCGTTGCTCTTCAAAAATATGCAAGGGGTTTTGATGCTGTTTTCAACATTATTTAGTTAATTTATTCCGGGAGTTTTTATCTTACATATAATAGGGAAATCTGTATGTTTTGTCTCTAGTGTTTAAATATAGCGAAATGATCAAATATTTTCTGCCATTTTAATTCTGTATAAACGTTTGTTCCAAACACCAAAGGAGTAACATCCAACAAAGACCAATATTCACGCAATCGCTCATAGTACGTTCCACTAGAATTATGCATGTATGAGCTTACCGTTCGGTCTGTTTACTTACTCCTGTGCATTGAGGAATGCGTTATTGATGCAGAGGTTCAAACTGCCGCAAATAGCTGTTGATTTTGGAGTCTTTACTTGATAGATATCATGTGGTTTTCCGCTAAACTTGCTCTGCTATCTCCTTCTCCGGATACTGTCAAAGCATTTTGTATTTCTACAACGACTTTCTACAGGATTGAAGTGAAGTGAACGGCGGGCGTTTTTGGGGGACTGTCTTATGTAATTTTGACGTTCGAAAAGTGCTGATTCTCAGCCTAGTTTGAATAAATGTCTTTTGAATTTTTGACCTTAAAGGTTTTCGGTAGCTTATGTCAGCCACATAAATTTTAAGGGTTCCGTACCCGAAGGGTGTCAAACGGAACCCTGTATCTCATGCACCGTAATAGGTAGACAGTTGAAATAGTCACAGATTGTGTATTTGCGCTATAACAAAAATTAAATAAAGTTAATAATTAAGGGGGGTCGAGAAACGTGTTTTTTCGGCGTTTTTTTAGCTCGATGTTACATAAAGCTTTGTTCAGACAAGCGCGACGCGACACCGGTTATTGTTATACCGAGAAGTTTTCTTAGAAATTGTATTGTTCTTGTCGCGTCGCGCCGTCGCGTCGCGCTGATCTGCACGGGCCTTTATTCGGTACGAAACCCTTCGTGTGCGAGGTTGCACTTGGCCGGTTTTGACTTTTCCACCATCGTTATCGCTGTAACTTACCTTAATGTAGTATTTTGGGAACATCATTTTGTCACCCGAATAGGGATGTTGACTGAAAAACAAAAGAAACTAATTAGTCCGTCAGTCAGATAATAAAACAAATATTAGACACGTATTTTTTGCTTTGTCATATTAATATAAAAATAGACACGTATTTTTTGCTTTATCATATTTAGATAAAACGCATTAAAGTACAGTGGGGCCTCGGTTCGTCACAAGTCAGTATAAACTCTAACGGCCAGTGACGTCATGCCCCATTTTAACGCATTGCTTACTCAATGTATTGCCGTAATCTTTTGTTTACGTAAAAAAAGAAAAAATACGTGTCCAATATTTTTTAATAACTTACCTGACGGACAAAAAATAAATTTTTGTCAACATCCCTATTATGTATGACTTGCTAAATCTGACTTATGTGTTTAGAAAATAGTCATATACAGCAGTAATCTGACAGGTTATCGTGATGAATCGCTTTTGTATTTTTTTGTCATCGAGTAACGATTTTATTTTTGCCTTTTCCAGGTAATTAACTACTTGTGGCCATCTTTTCACCTACAACGAACAATAAATACAAGGTTTGTAATATGTCTAAGGTTGTACGCTGAAACTGTTCATTTTACACAAAAAGGTTAGCACATAAATTAAATTTTCTCTCGTTTAATTTATTGCATTACTATTTACATTGTAAAATGAGTCGGATATAAGATATTGACAAAAAACGGTTTTTGAGCGCCGTTTTTCCAACATGGCAGCGTGAATGTCTATTAAAGTATACAACAAACTACCTGTTATAATATAGAAAGAAGAAAAGTTAAATATATTTATAAATAAACTTAAAAAACTACTGATAAACAAATGCTACTACTCCTTAGATGAATATTTAAATGATAAACATAAATAATAAACAATAAAATGATAATCACGGAGTTTATACGTATCGTTTAAAATATATCAATGATACGGTAATATAATTAATGCATAATTTTTAATAGTAATCATTAATCAATATTATAATAAAAATAAAATAACAATAATAATAAATTAAACAGTATAGTAAATTAAGTAGTATAACAGAGCTTCCTCTTTCCTACCCTTTTGCTGTGCCCTACAGGGTCCATATTGATCAAAATTATACAGTTACCACCTAAGTACACATTATGGCTAAAGCAATAAAGATATTGAGTATTGAGTATTGAGTATTGAACGGCAAGGCTACGAAAAGGGCACGTCGAAATCAATAGAATCTCTAATTTTCAAAACTCCCGGATTAGTTTACAGGTACTACAAGTTAAACAGTTTTTTTTTTAAACAAAACGTTTACGAAAATTGATGTAAAGCTTTGGTAACCTCAGAAAGCGGTGAACGGTCACACAATAACGGCTTTCCAAAAACAGGGCGTTGTTTGACACCTTAATGTCAGATACTGATGAAAGTGTCAGATTTTCATGACGGCCGTTGAAATATGACGGCCACCGCTCTTCTAAGAAACCGTAGCTTTAGTAAAGAAAATACTGTTCAAAAACCTTGTGAGACTATTCTGGTAAGGTTATATTTATCTTGCTAACTTTCGGGCAGAATTATGATAATCTGAAACTTTGTGAAAGCTACGCGTGTTTTAGACTTTCATAATCTTGTTTTAAATATTAGATTTTATCTCACAGTGGATTTGGGTATACAAATATTAGGTTGAGGATTTACCTGTGTGGTTATTTTTAGGGTTCCGTACCTCAAAGTTTGAATAACAACTTTAAAAGTTTACTGCGTTGTCCGTTGCTCTGCGTATAGTTAAACGTTGTCATTATATTAATTTAGGGCTCATTTTTGATAATAAGAGCGGCAATTCCGGTATTTTTTAAGAACGTTCGCATTCGTATCTCATTCGCAATCTGTCAAAAATACAATCTATTTACCAAAATTTTTGTCAAGTTTGACAGATTGCGACTTCACTGTGAACTTTTTTTAGTACGAGAATTGGCCTTGAGGTAACTATTAACTGAAGAATAAATATGACAATGACATATTTTCTATAAGTACAAAAGCTGTCAAACCGCCATAATTATTCCACGGATAAAAGTTTATTCTATTGAAAATATTGCCCTAAAGCCAAGGTTCCCTAAGAATGTGGTGGTCGCGATATAGCGTCCGCAATTTACCGTCAAATGAAGTCACAGAAATGTTATTTATGAAAGTAAGTGTGTGTTTTTCCCTAGAGAGCGTTTTTTGACACGATAAGTAAAGTCTGTCATAGTTTTTATGATGATCGACACTGCGGACGTTATTGGCGGCCTTAGAGTGAAAAGCTCGGGAATGCAACTTTGACTTTTTATTTTATTACATTTTTGAAAAAAAAAACCTCGCAACACACGCAGTTTTGTGGCGGCATCTATATCGCCACATGCGACCTACGCATCATACTGACGTCACGCAAAATCCTGCATCACCTAACCAGATTTTACCGCGCGATCAGCAAATAATATAAATTCCCAGTTGCCCACCAGTTTATCGCATATAAGAGGTTTTCACTCTAAGACGACGTTATTCGGCGGCCAACACTCTTCGAGGAAACCGTGACTTAAGTTAAATTAATATGCCACTAAAATGTTAATAGTATGCACATGTAAGTTAAAAGCGGTTTATAAAAATTCATAGTATTTCATGATAAGCCACAAACCAAAATAAAACCTCGCTTTTAAAACTGTCATTTACTGAAAATACGTGCAACGAACTTATATTTCAATTTTCAAATTAACAAAACAACTAAAAACAAACTACAACGTTTAAACAAAAGTTTTGAAGCAAAAATATTTTCTGGAATCCAATTATCGCGGAACTACTGTTTCAAAAATGTAAATTAGGCTGACAGGCACGCGAACTAACTATACTGCCACGATTAGAGTTAAACCACAGCATAAATAAGTAACAGTATTATGTCTTCATAGAAAACGGCCGAAACGACGCGCTTTATAATCTCTCCCAGCAGTGCTATTCTGTAACCATCTCACCGTGAAAACTTAGGTAAAGTGAGCGTGGAGTGAGCTGTCATTCCACCGGGATTGACACTATTGACAGCTCACTTCACCCAAGTTTTCACGGTGAGATGTTTACAGAATAGCATGGCAGGTTCGCAACAGTCTCGAGTGCGCGGCAGTTACGCACGGACGAAAAATAAAAATGTGAAACGCCTAACCCAGTCATTTATTATTCTTAACTATTTCACTTTCCTCGTATTTATTCTAAGAAATTGAAAAAAATCCAAGTTTCATTTTTCGTGGAACAGACTATAGAACCTTAGCAACCGCAAAATATTCTAGAAGCTCGTTTATTAAAACCAAAAACATCATAAAAAGATTACTTAGGCTTCAAGCCACCTTTATCCAAATACCAGAAATAATCTCGTAACAAAACCTTAGGAAAAAATGTAAAATAGCTTATAAGCTTAACTTTCGTCTGATGTAATCTGGAGAAACGTGTTCTTGCGATGTCCTTTTTCCTTTTTTAGGGTTCCGTACCCAAGGGTTCCAACGGGGCCCTACTACTAAGGCTCCGCTGTCCGTCCGTCTGTCACAGGGCTGTATATTTGAACCATAATAGGTAGACACTTGAAAATTTTCACAGATTGTATACTGCTATTGCTATAACAACAAATAAAAATAAAAATTGGCCGTCACGGGATTTCCGGCTGATGCGAAACATCGAAATTTATGGCTATGACGCATAATAAGAGAGCGTCATGTCATTTGCTGTCACGGCTTACGAGTCGGTCTTACGCATGCCAATTCTGCTGTTTCACATGAATAAAAATAAGATAAAGTTAAGATCCCCAATAAAAGGGTCCCCATAAAAGAAACGTGTTTTTTGTTGGCTTTTTTTGCTCGATCTTAATCATGGAAAATATTTAATGATGGTACGGGATCCTTTGTGTGCGAGTCCTTCTCGCACTTGGCCGCTATTTTTAAGCGTACATAAGAAAATTAGGGAAACATTTCTATGGAATTAAAGAGGTATTTGTATTTACTTTCGTTTTGTTTTGTCTTTTGAATAAAAGAAATTGTGAGAGGAAGTAAACGTCCAAATGAAAATGTAACGTTTTTTTTAAATCCAATCTTCTCTCGGTTGTCCAAATTCTGGAAAATCTATACTTATTTACTAATATTATAAAGAAGTAAAATTTGTGAGTTTGTCTAATCAAAATGAGTTAATCTTCGGAACTTCTGATTCGATTCCGAAAATTCTTTCACTAATGGGAAGCTAAAGTATTGCCGACTGTCAAAGGATCTATACTATTGAATGAGCAATATCTGTATACAGGCTTTTTTTTTTTTTTTTTTGAGGATGGGAAATTATCAAATAACTTCTCCCGCTCTGGGTGGAGCGGGAGGGCGTGTCAGACTTTTACTGACTAAAACCCACCCGTGTTCCTTCCGTTGCCTGTGTGCCGAGGTCGCGATATCCCTTTCAGACAAACCCGCAACCCCGGCAGGCATTGGCCCTTCCGGACCCCGTCAGTTGGTGCTGACATCTCTTTGAGGCGCGCGTGGAACACAACGCGCCGTCGACCCGGGCCTGGTCCCTATCGGACGGCGAGCTACCCATTGCTCACCATCCGCAAGCCCGCGCCTACGGTGGCCGGAAGTCGGCTCGCGACGCCCGGGGCGTCTCCTGCGGCGACTAGGGGCGCGAGGGGGCGCATTCTGCCTCTCCCTCGCGCGCTCCGCCTCCTCCTTCGCGAGCATTACTGCTTCGCAGAAGGAGGTGACGGCCTCCCATGCACTCTCGCTCCGGACCATGGCCTGAACCAGGGCCGGACGCGAGAGATCGCCGCCGCCGATCGCCTCCGTGAGGACACGGCGGTGCTCCGCCCAAGCTGGGCAGGCCTCCACCGTATGCTCCACCGTGTCCTCCGGGCGATCCACACAGTGGTGACACCCGGGCGTTTCCTCCCGCTTTATCCTGAACAGGAACCTCCCGAAACAACCATGTCCGGTGAGGACCTGTGTCAGGCGGAAGGTGAGGACGCCGTGGCGCCTCTCTAGCCACTCCTCAAAGAGGGGACTTATCGCCACAATTGTGGCGTGCCCAGCGCTGGGTTGCGACAATCGCACTCTCCATGCCGCCATGAGATCCCGCCGGAGCTCTGTCCGCTGTGCCGCGATTTCTCGCGGCAGCGGAGTTACGCCCCGGCGTTTCGCCTCCTCGCGCAACTCCCACATGTGCGCGAGGACTTTTGCCTCCAGATCCCATGGCGGTAGTCCGGCAAGGAGGATCTGTATACAGGCTGGCATCCCCATCGACGCGAAGCCGGTTACCGTGGATTCAGTACATGATTCTGAGTCCCCACGTGTTGAAATTTTTCATCGGTTATTAAAAAATCTGAAAAATATACTGAATCCATGGTAACCGGCTTCGCGTCGATGTCCCTACCACTTTGTATATACATATATAATTGTAATCACGTTCTCAAAAACGGCTATTAACGATTTCAATGAAAGTTGCAATATAGGGGTTTACGGGGGCGAAAAATCGACCGGTACGTCTCATATCTGGGAAAATTTGTTTTCTCTATTTTCATCCGAGCAGAGCTCGGTCGCCCACGTACCTTTATGCTTAAACAAGAAATTTGACGGGGACAGAATCTAGTACGAAATAAAATTTAAATCCGATAAATAATAAAGTAGGACACTTAAAACAACTGACAAAGCAAACTATAAAGCGCCACCAGACAGATTTTTTGTTCAATTAACCTGAAACTGCGATAAAGCACGTTCTCTTCTGTCCGTGATATTCCAAGATACTCTAAAGGATCCTTAGGACAAACCCTATCATCTAAACGGTATACCTTGAAAGTATCGGAGAAAAATATAGCCTTGGAACGAGAGAAAAGTAATTAAGATCTGTCTTCAGCTTAATAAGAAGGTAAAATTGAAAATACGGAAGATGGTAATTGTGATTTACTGTTATTTGGGACGACGTTTCTAATTCCAGAATAAAGGGAAGATATACCTACATTTTATGAAAATTTGTGTGGATTATAATTTTTAGGACAAATGTTTTTGTTCTTCGGAATGGTCAGGTGCGTAATACTCACAACCGGCGCGCGTGTATGACCAGATGTATGAACGTAAACGCAGCAAAAGGAGTATTTATGGATCGTAGCAGGTGGCGTTCTGTAGTCTCTGCCTACCCCCGTGGTAAGAAGGCATGAGTTTATGTATGTATGTAAGTTATGGGATAATCTCCATTTTTTATTGCAAAAATCGACACCATTCTTACTTGGAACGACACGTCAGAGTACTTAAGACGCAGATATATGCCAGTGACCTTGAGTGGTTAGCTTGCGTGTTCTGCTTAGCTCAAGCAACGCGTCGTACGTCCAGCCAGCAATCTTTTTTTTTTTTTTATATGCCCCTTTGTTTTTATGGACTAAAAAATGTGTTTAAAAAAAAAAAAACTGTTTTTTTTTTTCATAGTCGACAAATTTTAATAAAACGTCTTAGTTAATCCGATAAAATAACTCATAAGCTTTTAGAAATAATAAACAGAATCCAAATCGAGCCAACAACATCGGATATATAGCAAACGCTACTCAGAAAATACAAAACTGAATAACATGAAAAATAATAAAGATAGACCCCCCTTTTAAAGTTAACTGTCATTTTTCGTGAATATTTAGTCAAATGCGGACGGTCACTGATGTTAAAAAGCGGGACCTTAATCCTCCAGATCGACACGAAAGAAAACTATAAATAAGTTCTAAGATACACTCACGTGGTTTTACCCGACTGCGGAAAACCCCAAAAGGGGGATAATGTTTTCACACGTGTCGTCACACATGATCTTTATAGGTCACTCGGAAATAAGTTCTAAGAAGGTTGCCAAAGTGGCATTTATGCTCCTAATTTTATGTTTCCAAGGAAGGCACGGAACATCGTCGGTCAAGGCTAATAGCTTTCCGTAGCCAGTTTCGGCACTTACTTGGTTCCTTGAACTTCACCAAGATTTCGGTTCGGCTGTAAAAGGTGATATATAGAGTTTAAGAAGTCGTAAGTCTTTGTAAGTTAGATTTGGTTGTTATTTGTTTGAGACAGCTGGCTATTTGTAGTTTGTGGCGTTAGAATGGACTTTTGGATCTAGATAGTGTTCTCGTAACGTGTTTTTGTAGCCAGAGCTGTCGTAAAATTCGATGCAATACAAAATACATGCAATAAAACGTGCCTGCTACCAATTCGAGCAGTGGTGTGAGTAACGGCCCGACTTATGAGTTGTAGTAACGAGGTGTGTGTCTTATGAGATGTGTTGGGGTAATGAGGAACAGGGTGTAAAGTTCACTCATCCACCATAGAAAAGGGAGGATCCTCCGACCAGACGGGTGTCATGTCTGGCGGGTGATTGCCCAGAGGTTGAAGTCGTGAGCTTGTATATACGAGTATGTCCACCGCGCGGTAAACTCTAATTGCGCGATGCAGAATTTGAGTGACGTCAGGATGTTGTGTGACGTCAGGTCTTTGATGCGTAGTTCGCATGTGGCGCTGTAGATGCCGCCACAGTAGATCGTAAGTTCGAACCCAGACAGCAAAGAGAAAGATTTCTCAAAACGGTGAAGGAAAACAACGTGAGGAAACCGGCATGTCCTAAAACCAAAAATTCGAAGACATGTGACATCTACCAACCCGCACTGAACCCGCGTGGTTGATTACAACATACTCCCATCGCACAGAGAGGAGGCCTGTGTCCCAGCAGTGGGCACGTTATAGACTGATTATGCTACCAATTTCCGCTCATATTAAACTAAGTTGACACAACTGGGCACTGGGACCAGACCTGAAATCGCGAAAAAACAATCTGCTGTTCCCTACATTTAGGTTCGTATTTAACTCTTCATAATGTTTGGAACGCCTGATTTTTTTTTCGCCATTTTACTTTTGGTCCCATAGTAAAAGTTGTTCATTATGACGAGTACAATAACCCCTTAAGAGGCTTACAACAGCTAAAGCGCGGTCACTGTCGGACTGCATAGAAAATGAAAGAGAAGCGCGATGACACGACGTAGGTAATTTATTGCAAAATATGAAGCTATTAGCGATTTACAAAAAATCTATTGATTGGACTGAAAAATTAAAACGATATTACGCTATGCTTGTAGAATAATATGACAAAAAATCAGAATGATTATTTATATATTATTATGATTTTTAAACGTTAAAAGAAATTTTTAGAAGTATCTTCATGATTTTTTCCTATCGTATCAAATAAGTTGTACTTATTATGTTTTCAACACACTATCTTACTAGCATAAATCCTGAATAATATCATATATTTTTCTGATAATGTTTACTGCAGTGGATCATATACTTTTACGCATTATAAAACTTGCGTTTAGGCACGTTTAGGTCCTGTGGTCCCCTTAAGAGGTTGTAAGTATTTTACCAATAACTCTGTATATATGGCGTAACTAGTTTCATAATGTAAATTCGGCATTAACCTTTCTATTTTGCTAGCAATATTGAATGAAAACGCGACACTCCAGACTAGTATTTGACCTCTGAAATACATAAATATGAAGTGAAAATGTCTTCATTGGCGAAATGCTTCTGTCTGCAATCGTCGATACCATTCAATATTTTTATTTTTCGAGCGGATTCTTTTCTCCCGTCGTCTTTATTTACTGAAGGTCGTGTCTGGTATTAAATGCCTTTTTCCAGTTATTTAACCATTGTCTCTTTGCAATAATGTCTTTAGCTTTAGACAAATAAGTTATTTGAACTGGCTAGTAGAAATATGCTTTTATGGATCAATCAACTATTTTACCCACAACTATTCACAATTGTGCTTTTTCTTTTCTGTATGAACACAAAAGAAATGTCACAATTGTCAATTAGTTTATATTTAAAATAATGTGTCGGGGACATCAAAGTATGGGTAAAATAGTTGATTGACCCATAAACGTGGTATTCTATCTTCTTCCTAACGGGTGTAAACAGACGCGAAACGAAGCCACTTGTTATTTTTTTGGTTCTGAATCATATCATATCTGGGTACCTTCTAGTTTTTTTACTAGTAATTGAATTAATTCAATGATGTTAAACTAACGCTCATAATCCAAACATAAATGCACTAGCAAAGGTATAACTTCATCTGTCACCCCTTAGGCGCCAGCGCCGTCTCCACGGGGGCGAGAAAATAGCGTCGATAGTCTGGCCGTGCTGTCAAATTCAATAGAAACTATGAATCAATCGTCACACGGCGATAATTTGAAGATACAGCGTGACTATCGCCGCGATTCCCTCGTCAATGGACCATGGACCTTATCAAACGCCGTCAAATATTAACGAATGAAAATTACAATACCCTATGTTTAGCTTTGCAAACCTCACGAAATCTACAGCCCTTTCCTGCCCATAAATCGTTCAGATCATTCACAATTTACACGTACAGAATTTAAACCTGTACCCAAACACGTCTTCCGAAGTTTCTCGGCTAAATTGGGGATCCTGAAACCTCCTACTTTGGCCATCAAATGTTACCGAAACTTTACGGCCTACGGTTCAGATCATTGGAATTGCTTCCATGTTTATTTTATTCGACCAAGTACTAAAACAGGTGCGAAATTGTTCCTGTCTTCTTGTTGTAAGTAGGTCCTAGTTTAGATGCCTAGGTTTTGGGAGTGTAATTGAGTTTAGGTTTCAGCACTGCCGGAGATTTTTCGGGAGAGCTAAATTAAACATTTTACGTGACTCGAATTTGTTTATCTTATTAGCCTCAACGCTGGAATAGTTTCAGACTGTCTTATTTCATATTCGTATCACATTTTCGATGATATTATAGCCATCTTGATGTCTCGATGTAGACTCTAGTCTAGACCCATGTTATTGAAGACCAATATTATGTTTAGTAAAGCCTCAAGAGCTGCTCTTGCTCCAAGTCTTATTCTCTTTTTCTGTGACAGAATAAGGTTTAGTTTTTTAACATCAAAATCCGTACAAGAAGCCCGGGGGGGCTTAGAAATATGTCCGGGAAATAAGCTGGCTTCCGATTTAACTGGACTTAATACGTCTTCGGCGAAATGGGTCCAACCTTTAGGGAATACACCCGTGATGATACAATAATATTATATGAGAGGTGCAGGTTTAGAATTATTATTATTGTGACCTATAAACACAGCCTGTAAAAAACCCACGCTTACTTGGGTAGGGAATAGGGACTAAACTGATCCAGCGGTCCATCTTTCTCACTTAACCTTCAGGGATGCTTAGGTTTTTAAATCTAAAACGAACGACCCGCCCCTGCGTCGCTCGGTTTTTACGACTTGACAAAACGTCCGAAATTTCATGATTAAATATTAAAAGTCCATATTACCTCAGGTCAAAAATTCACTCTGTATATCGCTTGCACGATTCTGTTCGCGGACTGAGTGAGAGCGTGACTGAGCGGCGGAGAGAAGGCTCCAAGGCGTCAATAGTTTAGGTAATTTATATTTAACTAGCTGCCCGCCCCGGCTTCGCACGGGTAGCTCTATGTACTTACCTACGGCGCACCTACCTAGGTAGGTAGGTACCCTACCTACCCTACCTACCCACCCTACCCTCCCTCCCTACCTACCCTACCTACCCTACCTACCTACCTACCCTACTCTGCTAAATTCACATTCACAACAAACAATCATTCTAAACAAAAAAACATCATCATTGTTTCATTTGTCAAACTTTTCTGTGTCAATAATAGATACGAGGCTTTTGGCTCATCTGTAAAGTGGTATTGTTTTGTTTTTTTTTGTAATGTGCGTTTGGTTTGTGAAGAATGAACACCTTTTCTTTCTTTTCTTTTCTTTTTTCTTTCTATTCATTAAACTGTCTAACGCGCGAAGTTAAAATAGTCGTTAAGTTTTCTGAAATTTTCCATTTTTCTTCGCAATTTTCTTAATTTTTCTTTCCGTAAGATTCTTCTCCTTACAATAACAAACATAACAAAAAAAGAATTAGCGAAATTGGTCCACCCGTTCACGCGTGATGCAAGGCATCAAGGAAAATAGGGATTCATTTTTATATATATAGATAGAAGTTTGAAATCTCCAACGCGTCTTCAGCAAGCGTGCTGACCAATGCTCGTGCCTTCTATAGGCTGTTATTATTATTATCAGGTCTAAGTAGTTAAAATAAAATCAGAACTAAAATGAATTATCCACGGATGAAAACGAAACACAAGTGCGTGTGACGAAGACCTAAAACGCCTATCAACAGCTGTTATCGAATTTTATCGCGAGTTTAGCTTTTATAAGGATTCCTTCATTCTTACTTTACGACCTCGCACACTATGCGACATTATGACTGCGAAAGCTCGACAAGACGCTGACCTGTTTGACTCCCGCCCTAGTCTGTCGTTGTGACACTGCAACTTGACGCCAAGTACAAAAAGTATGAAAATTTGCGGCCCCAGCTTGTCGTTGCGTCTAGTCGCCGACCTGTCACAGTCGCATCTCGCGTAGTGTGCGCCATGTTTTAACGGATCTGCCATAAGCTACCGTTTATAAAACGTTTTCTGGACAGATTATACCTTCGACCTACTTTAGCATGATATTATATGTACATATATGTAACCAATCAATGTGCCTAGCCTTCTCTCAACTATATGTTGAGGTCTGCTTTCAGTCTAACCGGATGCAGCTGAATACCAGTATTTTACATGGAGCGACTGCCTATCTAACCTCCATAACCCAGTTACTGAGTAACACAATACCACTTGGTAAGACTGGTTGCCAGATTTTCGGGTTTCTGACGACCCGTAACGACTGTCAAAGATCTACGAATGACAGCCGGGACCAACGGCTTAACGTGCTTACGGAGGCACGGAGGAGTCTTGATATCTAATGGATGATCGGTTTAGCCACGAGGCCCGTTTATAAAACATTTTCTGGACAGATTATCTTCAACCTTTCGACCGACTTTAGCACGATGTTACGTAACCAGAACAGGTGTATATTAGTAAAACTTCTTGGCGTAGTAATCCGTCATCGCCACCTGTTTTCGTCGTATTTGTTATGGCTAGACTTCTCCAAATATTTACTCATGAAGAAAGCCGGTTTAACCTGATTTGGTTTTTGTGTTACTTTCGTGTTTACTCTGTATGGTGTCGAATTCGTACGTAAATGTTTTTGTTAAAGCGGTTTTTTGTGTAGCTTGTTTGTTTTAAGACTACCTGCAGTTAGTAAATGTTTTGGGAAGGATTTTTTCTGCTAATTGGCGTGTTTCGTAAACTTATCTGCAATTGAAATTCTCAGTAGCAGCCTGGAGCCTGAATATGCGCTAAGGTAGCCCGCGAAACTAAAATGTACTTACTTTTTTTGCAATTTGCAGGTCAGTGTAAGGTTGTAAATTGATTAAATTTGAATTTCACGGCTACCCTGACGCTTTCGCGTTAATGCCAATAGAATCACTTACTGGTACATAATGGTACTTTAACTGCCAAAATGTGAGTAAACTACACAGTCTACTCACCACTGCTTGCTACGGGGAATACAGACCTATAGTCACGTTACTCAGCATCTCAAAACACACATTAATCAGCTACCCAATCTTAATTACTTGTATCAACGCATGACGTCACCCAACGCATGTACCACTGGCCTTGAATGCAAGCGCAGTGGAGCAGGTAATGCGAAATGGAGTCATACCCTCACATGACTGAATGGATGGAATTTCACATACGAGTTTCTATTGATTGGGTTCTGTCTACTGTATCGTGGGGGATATGGTTGAATGGAGGAGGTAGGAAGGTGCTTTCTTTATTGTGGCGTAGGTACGGAGTTTTTGAAAGAGGGATATGAATAAGTGAGGTTTTGCTGAGGCAATTTAGTAAACGCGCGTCTGTGCCTCACTTGACACGCTGATTAGGCGTGCTATACACTTATTCGGGTATGGTTGGCAAAATTCGGCACCGTGGATCGGCAAAAGTATTCGATTTTGCCGAATCATGCCGACCGGACCAAGTGTGTCGCAGTGCACCCCTGAAACCCTGAATAGGTATTATAGGTATGTATATACTCATGATTTTTATACGGTCCTCTCGTATCGAAGAGAACTATACAATGTCCGCCCATGGGCATCCGTATTTTTCTGAATATTTATGAAAATTTCTCGAAAATTAACTTTAAATAAAAAGGGGATCTATCTTTAATGTTTTTCATGTTATTCCATTTTTTTTTTTGTAGTTTGCCATATCTCCGATGTTACTGGCTCGATTTGGATTCTGTTCATTTTTTCTAAAAGAGTAAGAGTTATTTTATAGGTTTAACTAACATTTTCTATTAAAATTTGTCGACTATGAAAAACAAAAAAACGGAGCCGAAGACATTTTTATTTCAAATTAAAAACAGTATTAATTAAAAAAAACACCAAGTGTAAGTCCATAAAAACATAAAGAAATATTGAAAAAAGAAATATACATAAATTAGAAAAAAAAATGTGAGCCGTCACGGGACGCCTGGTAGATGTGAAACATCGACATTATTTTGTAAAAGTAATATGCAGAAAAGAACAGATTGTGATAGGAACTAAATATGTCATAATGATAAATTAAAACGACGCGTCGCCACACCGTACACACTACTGCATATAGACTGTATATATACCATCATAAATAGCGTGGCGGCGCGTCGCCACGCCATAAATCGGTTTTACGTGCGGCTATAGATGTTTCACATCAAAAAGAAGTTGATTTTATAGTTAATTCTCGATAACTTTTCATGAATATTCAGAAAAATACGGGGGTCACGTAATGGGCGTCATTATATATATCAGAGCGGCTCTGGATTATGCTAACTCGCAGCTTGACTAGTGGCTTGTGTCAGAATTTGAGCTGCGTTCTCGCTCCAAATTAGTCGGGTAACCCGATAAAATGCACGTGAGTTAAGCCGCTCATACACGTCAATATACCCGCGTGTTTAAACTTTATAACGAGTTGGTATCATAAAATAAACTGTACACAAAGTGTTACAACAGATACTGACACCATAATGGAGAACATCGATATAGTTTCCAAAGATTTCGAGATTGTTTTAAAGGGCATCTCGACCCCCAATATCTAAGTTGCACAACTGCGTTACTATGCAGTCTGAAAATAGACACACTGTTAAGCCAAACGCACATAACAGCCGCAACAGGCCGAAGCGCAACGGATTATTATTATTATTATTCATTTATTCTCTCCGAGTTACATGACTCATATAATACAAATATTCAACACATTATACACACAACAGACAACACATACCATTACAATACAATACAAAACAACCATAACACTATCAACCCTTACTTTACCGACGACTGTAGGTGACGTGCAAGTCACTGCAGTATCTCATGTATGGACAGTCGAGCCTGTCCGCTATCATCATCAGCACGCTGTTGGGATTATCATACTTTAAAAAAAAACACACACTTCCGACTTCGCCCGTGCTCGCTCGGACGGTACCGAGAGCTCCTGCGCTTACACACACTTCCGACTTCGCCCGTGCTCGCTCGGACGGTACCAAGAGCTCCTGCGCTTACACACACATTCACAAGTAAAACGCGCGTCGCTTCGTGAGATGAAAATACTGATACATTAAAACAGTTTCCAAACACTTCGATAAAGTTTTAAAGGGTAACTCCATCGCCCTAACCAAGTTGGACAACTGCGTTACTATCTAGTCTGTGGCAACAGAATGTCCTACAAGTATAGATACTGTCGCGATTGTGTGGCCAAAGTTACTATGCAAGTATCAAGGAAAGTTTGATCACTCGCAGTCGGTCCATAGCAGGCGCTTTGTTACGAAACCGAGGGTACTGTCTACATTTGTAGTCTATGGATACGTTTTGTTGACGTTGTTTAGTTTAGCTACTAGTGTAGTTTCTTGCTGTGGACTGTCTTCATGCGTTTGTGAATTGGGATTGTTAGTGTCCTTACTACTAACTATGTTGTTATCTAGCTTCTTCCTTTACCTTGCTGCAGTTTTTGTAGTAATCGAACATTTTGTTGAAGATTTCGACCGGGGTGTACCTACTACCCTAATACCTTTTTCGTCAGCCATCATCGCTTGATTACTTAGGTGCTTGTAAAATTACAACTTATCCAGCTTTCTCTTTAAAAATACACTACAAAGTGAAAAATTCCTTTTTTTTGGAAGTCGGTGTCTTTGCTTTTGAATTTTCATTTTGCGCCACCGACTTCCGAAATAAAGTAATTTTTCTTTTTTATAATAAAATAAAAAAAGTTTTTATTTTTCACTTTTTAGTTGTGGGACCCACCCCACACAAGTTCAAATACTACTAACTGCTATGTAAAAACAGTGACAGGAAGTTATTATAATAACATCAACCACATAGACTAAGTGGGAAAAATACGTATTATTGAAGCTAACTCAAAAACTACCGAAGCAAAGTTGATACAATTTATATGGAACTACCTCGAGAGCATACCCATTCAAACAAAAAAAAAATATTTTCAAAGTCGGTCATACATACAGACGAACATAGAACCTCCTCCTTTTTGGAAGTCGGTAAAAAAATAAGGAAGAAAGAAATCTATTCTAACAAGATACGACTTGAAAGTACAAGTTGGATTACAAACCACTCTAGACAAATAGCTTGAAAGCCCAAGTTCAGAGAGAATAACAAAAAAGAACAAAATGTAGTTAAAATTAACAGTTACTTTCCCTGTTTAATTCCTGTGACTCGCCAAAAAGAGCGCACAGTTAACAAATAATACCATTAACAGCGAAGTTAATGCATAAAATATTAATATAAAATACAAACCAGAGTAGATTCGTACAGAAGGTTCACTCGGACTAAATTCTCCCAAAGACAGAGGCACTTATGAAACGTTAGAAACTAGGTACAATTCATTTGGTCGTTTCCTATGGAGAACAGCCGGCAAGTAACTCCACGGCTACTCTTTTAAAAGCAATTTACATTGTTAATAGGTATGGAAGTGGTATATACTCTAAGGTATGGAAGGACAGTATACGCCTGTCAACAAGTACCAGGTACTTAACAAAATAGAAGTGGCCAACAAATCGAAACATCTATGAGTTAACAAGCGTCCCACATTCACAAAATAGGAAAGAACCTATATAAAGGTAAATAAAAAAACAATTTAAACTAAATGATATAATTGTGTGACAAATCTGATGTCCGAACAAACGCCAACTAAAAAGATATAAACAAGATATCACAGACAGACAAATTAAAAGTCCAGAGTCACACGTCTTGCTTGGGCATAAATCGAACAGGTACGTACGTACGTATGTGGGTCTCCGTGTGACTCCGGATTTTTAATATATTTTTTTTCATTTCTTTATGTCCTTCAAAGGGCGCCATATTGAATTTAATGTGACGTCACGTAGCCTATAACCAGCAAGCGATCCAGATGCTTGCTACCTCATTATAATTTGTGAAATTATGAAGAAGTTTAGAGGGAACATACATACCTATGAAAATGAAACCCTCTTTTTTGCTTCGCCATAGTCCGGTGAAAAGCCACTAATGAACCTTAACACCACCTTTAAAAGAAGAAATTGCAAAAAGTTCCGTTTGGTTTTACGATTTTACACCGAGTGGTCCTTCTAACACTCTTACATATTGAGATAAATATTGAAGTACTTCCAACATCTTAAATATTAGTGTGCTCATTAAACAGCCGTTTGCAGGAGCTCTTCAAATTTATCATCACAGAGATGATTGTAATAAGTAGCTCCCTGAACAGTCTTCCCTGTTTAAAGTACTGAGAATCGGCGTTTTTGGGTCAATTATTATGATTTCTGCTAATTAGGTACCGAGATAATGAAGGTACAATGAGTGTTTTGATATTTTGTTTTGCGAAGAAACACAAGAAGAATTTCTTGCTTTTCCGAACCGATAGTAAATAAATATAAGTACTATGTTAAACGAGTTGGGCGAAGTTATTATAGTGCTGACAAGCGCTTTACTTTGTTCAAATTATTTCATCGGCACTGCTCTCAAAACGGTGAAAGAAAACATCGTGAGGAAACCGACATGTCCTAGAACCAAATTGGAATACAACATTTCTTGAAAGAGTTCGTTCGGAGAAGTATCGAACTCTTTCACAAAATGCATGTTCATATTGAAAAGGAACTTGAGTCTGTATGTTGTAAGATCAAAATATATTTTCCAATCTTAAGATTGATTGACGACTATGACAAACAAATAACCATGAAATTAAGCTGAACAAAGAACTCATTAAAGATTCATCTAAACAATCTTTTATAGTCTCAGAACCAGCCATCAAGGAAAAACAAAGCAACACCAATAAATTACTAACTATTAATATTTCTTCCTTGTTTTATTGAGAGTAAAACGGCTCATTCTTTTTTATCTCTTCTTATTTATTGTTTCGTATAAACGATCGTATTTCATCCCCTCTATAATATTTTATCTTCACTGCGAATAGCTTAATTGCTTCACACGACCAACTTTCTTGGCCTTGCTTCAAAGCCAAGTTATTCTCCAACTTCGTCAATTCCATACGTATCACCCAATTTTCCCGAAAGATTCTATCTTGGAACACCATTGTTCTTAAAACAAAGACCCTTAAAATATGGTGTCTAATATTTTATGGCGGGCCAAAGTTTTGCCTGTAAGAACTGAGTATTTAAGTATGAGTTATAAATTAATTTCCGATAAATTTGTGATGCCAGCCTTATGTAATTTTCTTTTGTTTAACTTGTGGCCAAGTTTTCTATCAATTACGAATGAGGGAGGATCATATCATAGGTAGGAGTATCATGTATTTTCTTCGTGAGAGTATAATGCAAAACGCATTATCAATCTGTCGTTTTCTTCTTCAACAATCGCGTACCTTTTCAATTTGCGATTGCGAGGAATAGTCACACTCTTTTAAAGGATCAATAAGTCTATCTTCTTCATATAAATTAGGTGTTCCAAATGCGTCTGACGTCAACTACCAATGTGATGAAATATTCATTATAACTTGAATCCAAGGATTGTAATGATGAAAGTTTGGTTATTTGTGGAGCAAGTTCTGCAACACCTGGACGGACACTAACAGTTAAGCTAAAATTGCGAATTTTGAATGAATAAATGAAAATGGTCGTCCAAAATGGCGGAGTGCCCGAGTGCTCGGGAATGTTTACTCTTTATGCGTCATAATGTCAGCTGCAATACTTCCTCTGAATATAGAATTTCTCTGGAACTTCTACAATGTATTGTTTTATCCTGCAATATTACTTACGTTAACAATTCATAAATGCCAGACGTGAGCAAAAACTTATACATCTATAAAGAAGACAACAAAGTGAAGTAGCAAGGAACTCCTAAACAAACTAAAAAAATACGTGAAATCAAGAAATTGGATGTATAAGGTAATCCTATTTTACAAGACAACAAACAAATAGATCAGTAACTCACAAACACTTTATTGATTGACACTAATCTTCTTGAAATACTCCTCCAAGTCGAAATATTCGGCAATTATATTATATATAGAAAATTGATCGAAAACTCTTTGTTGTAAACGAGGGCTTCTCATTATAAAAAAAGGATTTATTTTACTGACTTCTCCAGTTTCGAGTGATCTTCAGAAATGTGGTCGTTTTCTTGGCATTTACGGAAAACGCTCCTGAAATTCAGCTTTGGTATTCTCGAAAGTGCCCTAAAAGTAATCTGGATTATAGCTCTTTTACAATTTTAAAGCCTAGAAGGACTTATTTGTGATCGTTAAGCATAACTGGAATGTTATTTTGCTGAGTAATAAATGGATTTTGGAATGAGTTCTGTAGTGATTACTTTTGGATTTTTGGCAAATTAAGACTGAATAAATAATGAGGGACTTACTTTACTGTTCAATTCTTATACCTTCTTGTTCCTTTTTATCAATATACTAGCTTAGAAGCCTGCGACTTCGTCCGCGAGAAAATTCTTGTTTCCCCTACCCACCGCGTCGCATCGCATCGCCCACGCGCTTACTTCGTTTTCGCTTAGCTTTCTTTCTTTTTGCTCGGCTCCTAAGGGTCTTAGCGTGATGTTAATAATAGTCTAAAACCTTTCTCAAGAATTGGGCTATGAAATGCAGTTTTTTTTTTTCAAATCAGATTTGTAGTTCCAGAGATTAGCGCGTTCAAACAAACAAACAAACAAACGAACAAACGAACTCTTCAGCTTTATTATAATAGTGAATGAATGAAATGCACCGACTCCAGCGTGGTTTAACCAGACTCGATAAATCGAATGAACCCCAAGATTTTCCCTACAGAGGCCATTGCATATCAAGGAGTAGACCGGGGGGCGCGGTAATGGTAGGGAAGACGTGCCTTCAGGATATGGAAAGAGTCTTACTGCGAGTCGTACCGGATATGTATCCTTGAGTAGGCAATTAGTATAGATAAATATAGATATTAAAAAAAAACTAAGAATTAAAAAAATAAGACAGTCGAGAACTCGAGAATGGCTGTACCATCAAAGAAGTTCATATCTAACCAATTTCAAAACAAAATCCCGTGAACAAGATGGCCACATCTGTTACCCGCCCGGTGCTATAGCCACCGAACGCTTCGAGCAAGAATAGTCCTTACGGTGGTTAGATATGAACTTCTGCGATGGTACATTATTAGACAGGATATTATGCCAATGAAGGATCTAACTCAACTTGAAACGAAACAATGCGGAAGAAATGGCGGTCATCAACATCCTTATTGAATTCCGCAACTCAAGGATCAATTAAAGGAAGCTGGTGAACTGAATGACCCTTGTCTATAAGCTTCCCATTAAATGGGTAACTTAATATTGAGTACCCAATACCCATCCTGATCGAATCACTACTTAAAGGTTGTGTCTTTAAGTGCGGTTGAAGGGAGTCCATGTTTCTTAGAAATTATTATGTAGTGTGAAATTGGTTTTCACTGTATGTGATGCGGAGGAATGAGGAAAATGTCCTCAGGAAAGTTTTGAGTATGAATGTGGGTGGCGACACGAGTAGGGGAATACCAAAGAAATGATGAATGGACTGTGTGAAAGATGATATGGCTAGAAAGGAAGTGACTACCGAGATGACGACTAATAGAGAAGTATGGAAGAAACAGACATGCTGTGCTGACCACAAATAAAAGGGATATGGGCAGAAGAATGATGGTTAGTGTGAAATTGGCGTCTTCTCTATGAGATATGTCCGTGGAGCTTCTTGCCCGTTCTTCTCCATAGGACCCTACTACGCTTTGGAATGGGCAACTAGCATCATCTTTCTGACTGGTCAACCCCTTGACAATTCAAAAGTGTCTGTAATTGATTTATTTGAAAGCTTAGCTTAGCTTCCGCCAACGGCTTCGCCTGTGTGATATCTTAATACATGATATCAGTGATAATATAGCTTTCTACTGGCGAAAGATTTTTTAAATCGGTCCTGTAGTTTTTGAGTTTATTCATTACAAACAAACATACAAAAAATCAAATATTTTGTCTTTATAATATTAATATATTAGTTCAGATTTCGATAAATGCTGAGGAGCACGTGGCTAAGTAATAACAGCCGCACGGGTCGATCATACCGATACTTTACATACCGATACTCCTCCGTGCCTCGGAAAGCACGTTAAGCAGTTAGTCCCGGCTGTCATTCGTGGATCTTTGACAGTCGTTACGGATCGTCAGAAGCCCGAAAGTATGACAACCAGTCTTACCAAGGGGTATCGTATTATCCAGTTACTGGGTTGTGGAGGTCAGATAGGCAGTCGCTCCATGTAAAATACTGGTATTCAGCTGCATCCGGTTAGACTGGAAGCCGACCCCAACGTTGCATCCAGAATACAGCACGCTAAGCAGATGTTTGATATTCAGATGTTTGATTAGTATCCATCTTGGAGTAATGTAATCGGCTAGCGCTAGCAAGCGAGATAATTGTGGTTTCTGAGGCTTATGCCACAGATTAGTACAGACGGTCCATTCCGCAAAATCATTTAAATAAAAAGCGACTCTTGCTACGACACAATAAAGTGCAATTCAGGTCGCACAGCGCTAATTACCAACAGTTATATTCACCTAGAAGTTGCCTCTCTATGGCGCATCTTTTATATCTTATGACCACGTTAAGCCCACTGAATTCGACAAGTCGAGCCCACCGCGTACCTACTTGTAGCTTCATACCTAAAATGTCGAGTGAAACAACTGTATCTTTATACCCAGCTAATAGAAGGTTGACTTGTACGTGATGTTAACTATATTGATGACTGTAATGCCGTCGTTTGGGCTTTGGCTAGTTTATAACTGCAGTACCTACACACAATGAGACCTAATAGGAGTTTTATTATCATCACGTTTTTGAAGTAAAACTTCTTCGGCAGCGATTTGATAATTGGACGAGAATTGAGAGTGACATTTGAAGGACGCGTCACCTTTAGGCACATTTCGTTACATGAGGGAGAAAATAGATAACTCTGTCTCATTACATTCTTTATTTTTTAAGAAGTTTGGTTTCTATCACGTGTACGGTGCTGCACCTGCAATTTTTTATGTGATCTTTCTTTTCGCTATTCTTGTAATCAAAATCAAAATCTAAATAATCAAATCTGTGGGTGTGTATGTGTGTGCAGGGATTTCGTGAAAAGCGACGGAAGTGTGTAACAGGAAGCCGGGGAAGCGCGCGCTATTTGATTTGACCAATGAGAGCGCGCGGTGCTTGAGTTGGTCGTCAGATGGTACCAACCCATTTTCCGAGAGGTTGTAAACAGGGTGATGATGATGACGATGGCGATGACGTTGATAGTGACGGTAACGATGAAGGTGACGGTGATGTTGATGCATGTTGTTTATATCATATACATAATATACGTCAGCCAAGATGTCAGATGTCACACATCATATGCGAATGCGACTACTGTAATACTCGCTCGTTTTTTTTAAAGTATAATAATCATATTTTCTTTCTGTATTGTGTACAACATCGGGCACACTTGACCAAAAAGTACTAAACCAACCTTAGGAGTTGGTAAAAGTATTCATGAATGATCCATTTTTGGTATGAGAGCAAACTCATGTAAACCGCAGTTCTCCCGGCATGATAAAAAAAAAAAAAAACCAGGTGAGTCTATAAGAGAACAGATGTGTCTATTGCAGAAACAAAATATAAAGCCAGTGCAAGATGCAGAATTGCAAATATCTCTCCTAATGAGGAAATGAAAGCAATAAGTACATCTGCATAATTTATTAACTATAAAAGAAAATATCGCATATATGCACACGAATAAAACGAAGATTCCAAATGAAATAGATCCTGTCATGAATGTGTGTACAAATCTCGTTCTCCCATAGGGAAAAAGATGAATATTATTATAATCACTAGGTATTGGCAATATTATAGCCGGATGTAAGTTTAAAGAGATGTCTTTTAGATCAACAACATTGAACAACATTGTTTTTATTTATTGGTTGAATACGAGGCCTTTGGCTACTTTTGTACGTGTGTATTTTGTTGTGCGTATCTTTATATGTGCGTTTTGTTTGTGCAGAATAAACATCTATTCTTTCTTACATTCTAGATTTGTCAATGGCAGCCCGTAGTATAGATTTGTGCCCATTTAACGAAAAGTGTCGGTCGTCCGGCGACGATATGGGCGGACGACATTGTTGCCATCGCGGATGAAACCTGGATGAGGCGGGCACGGGAGAGTGGGGATTGACACAAGCAGTGGGTGAAGTCGGGCTTTGGATGAAAGAAAAGAAAGAAAGAAAGAAAAATAATTTTATTTGTCACACAATATAATTAACTCGAGTAGAACAATAAAACACAATAGATTTAAATATAATCATGAGCACAAAACAGAAATAGTCGGCAGCTAGTCGGATGATGCCTCGTCATTACTGAAACATGTTACAATACAAAACCGTTATTGAGTTAAAATGCGTTGTACAGGTTAAAAATCGGTTATTACGGAATGCCTTAGTTAAATCTAAAATCTCGAGAAAAAACGTAATTAAAAGGGTCACAAATAACCCTACCAGCCTTTCTGAGTCAATATTCGTAGTTTTAACCGGTCAAAAGTGCTTTTGACCGGTTAACAGTTATGATTGTGACATCCTTTAATAGGTACAACTCTGCCTAACCAAAAACCTGAAAAAAAAACCAAATGCATTAAGTTTACCCTACCACACGTTAGGCAGGTGAAAACTAAGGTGTTGATAAGGGGCAAAGAATTGAATCCTGAAGATAGCACAGTAGTCTTAGGCTTAACTTTGGATGCTAAGCTTCA